>OY728137.1:1580778113-1585778113 GCA_963277665.1 Viscum album | reverse complement strand
CTCTTTGTAGCAGTATCTCCTTCGATTGGTTGCTTCTTGTGTAGTGGTAGCTTCTTCTATCGGTAGAGTATGTAACAGTGACTTTTTGTAAAATAGAAGGCTTGGTCTATAATTAGCTCTGTATGTATCAGTGTCTAAAAAAATAAAATGCTTATAAAGTATATGTTCTATGCATATCATTTCCAAATTCATTGTTAACCATTTATAAGAATAAATAAACATTTAGTAACATATTCCAATGATATGATATGATCATTTGATATTCATATTAACTCAGTAGCATGATATCATAATTTTAAAGTATAATTAATATATAGATAGACATTATTTGGGATTATCAAATCATATCTGGAAATAATTGATATTTTAAAAACATGTGAGTCCAACATATAGGTTAAAAAAAGACAACCCATAATATGGGTGATAACCCATCGTGTCTTACTAGACTATGATAATTGAACCCGCAATCAAAGGGAAACATGGGTGCATTACTTACCATTGGCCTACGTGAAGTCCATGGCTAGTATGACTTACTCCCTTTAGTTAAATGATTTTATTAGTTAAGAATATATTGATTTTGAGAACTTATGTTTTATCAAATGGATATCCTTTGTATAGGAAAATTATTAGGTGATTAAGTGATAAATGTATTTTGGAAGATTCTCGATCTTTTTGGAACACTATATGGCAAAGAAAAAAAAAGAATACTATGCGATTAAATTAGAGGAGTAATGGTTGAATAGTATTTTGGAAGAATCTATGTTTTTATTATTGACATATGGTGATTTGGGTTATTTGTGGAAATCATTAACCTATCGTAGAAGAAAATGTGAATTTGTTAATTACTTTTTGGGATGATACTTTAAGATTATTCAATGTTATTTGGTGATAAATATTATGATATATAATGGAAGACTATGTGATCAAATCTTTCTGAATAATGTGTTTCAATCTTATTTTGGATTATTGTCAATAAGTTTAAGAACCATTTTTTATTGAATGGTATTTGTTGAACATTGTGTATTGTTTGTTGAATTTTGGAGATTTTGAGTAGTATTTGTTTTTGTAACAGATTTTTCTTTTTGTGGATTATATGATCTAGTACTGACCACTTGGTTTTGGTTAATGCCTAAAGATATCAGTAATATATATTTCATCTTTTCCAGATTATGTGATTCTCTAGAATTTAATTCTAGCATTTTAGTTGTTACCAAGTCATCTTTATTACTCATCCTTTGGAGAAAAGATCCGTTTTTGTTAGATATTTATTGAATGGTCTTTTAAAGAGGTAGTTTTATTAACTCTTATTTCAATATGGGATTTTCAATGAAGTTACCAAAAAAAATATTAAAATTGCGAGGACATAATTTACAAAAGGGGGAATTATGTTACATCCCAGGTATTTTTATAATAATACCTTTTTAAATTGATTATTATTTATGAATAAGATATTAATTTTTCATTAAAGGGGATAATTTTTCCAAAATCATACACGACACACAACGATGGGTTTCTCTGAAATCTTACGTTGCACACAACATTGAGTTATAAAAAAATAATACAAAAATAATATTATTATTTTAAATGATTGTTAACACCTTGTTGTTGTTTTGAAAGGAATGAACATAATTAACTACAATATAATTACACATGTTTGGTAAAAGTTTTTACATTTATCTAATAAATTTTATAGGCTTAAAATGAGAATGAATCTAATTTTATGCATACAATATTCTAATATTTTTAAAAGCTCATTTTTCCGTCTTTTGATAGTGAACCCTTTTTAAATATAGTTTTTGGAAACTTTATGTGTCCTATTTCAAAAAATAAACATTTTAAATAGAATAGGGACATCAAAATTGACTTCGCATAAATTTTTGGTAATTTTCAAATAGAGTTCATTTTTTACTGAATAGTGAAAATACTACTTTTTAATTCAAAACTCCCTTTTCATCTAATTTATTTATATAGTTATATTATCATTTTAATTGATTTGAATGTATAATTGGATTAATTTTTTATAATATAATCCAATTTTGGTCATTAGAAGTAATTTCTCTTTTAAATTTTCCATAAACACATGTCAATATTTTGATAGTTTTTACTTCTTAAAAAACCACTTTTTGGTTTTGATGACAAGAATTAATTTTAAATTAATTTATGCACATTTTTATTTTGAATATGGAAAAATGGTTTACGTATTTGGAATCATATGGCCCAAATTATGTAAATAATTAACTTTTATTTATGGAAATTATGAATTTTAACTTCAGTAATTATTTTTATTTACCTTGGTTAAAGGTAATATCATGTAAATAAGGGTAAAATAATATTTTAATAAAACAACTACCTTAACACATGTCCTAATCCAATTTTATGTGATACGGGCAACCATAGTCATCTTTGGGTCCATTTTAGGACCTCATGAAGCCACTTGGGCGTGATAATTACATGTTATAAGAATTAATATAAAGTTGAGAGATATTTAACAAAACCATGTATCTTTTACTAAATGAATTAATATAGTAATATACGTGGTATATTTGAATATAAATATTAATTAAAAAGATAAAAAGACTTATTAAATCATGGTATTTTATTTTCAATTTCTATACATTAAATAAGTAAATTTATTTATGACACAATGATGATGTAGTTATTACATTATTAATGAAAGATTCAAATAAATGATATTGTAAATATTGAAATAATTTTTTTTAATATTTTTATTCCATACACTAATTTTATATTTTATTATTACATATTATATTTTATTAAATTAATTTTTTATATGGAATCAATTTTTTATTACTTTTACAAAAATCAATTACTAAATATTGTTAAAATTGACACAAAAGGATTTTTAAAAGAAATTCTATTTTATAAAGTGATATAATCATCTTAAAAATATAATATTCGGAAAAATGTCTTATATAATATTATAAATGTCCTTAATTTTTCACCTATGGTTATCTTGGTATTTTATAGTAACTATAGTAACCATATACTATGAAAATACAAGAATTCATGGTAAGGGTTAATGTTTATAACTAAGGATTAAAGCAAAATGATATGGTTAATTTTTTGACCTAAA
This sequence comes from Viscum album, assembly GCA_963277665.1. Taxonomy (NCBI): domain Eukaryota; kingdom Viridiplantae; phylum Streptophyta; class Magnoliopsida; order Santalales; family Viscaceae; genus Viscum; species Viscum album. The sequence continues at coordinate 1,585,775,019 of OY728137.1, read as the reverse complement.
CTTGTGTAAAATATATTGGTTGAGAGTATTGAGACCGATTATAATCTTAAAATCAAAATATATAACTTTTAAACTATTTTAATTTGAAAATCAATTTATAATAAAATAATATTTCATGACATTCCTAAAATTCCCCTCCACCCTCTTATGAAAGGCCACCACCTCTACTCACATACTGACACCCCTATATCACCTTGGATCATTGATCTTATACTCCAAAAATCTCCAAAAATCTCAACCGTCATCCTAGATTCCTCACATTGGGCATAAATCCATCCTCTGGAGACCTTTTGTGAAAATAAAAAGGAGATACTCAAAAAAAGAGATATTTGTTTTATCAACAATTTCAAATTCTTCTCTTCTTTTACATAATATTATTATTTAGTTTCCATAAAAACTAATAAATACAGTATATAATACATTATGAGATGTTATTATAATTATAAGAAAAGCTTATAAATAATTTTATCCATCCTATGAATAATAATATCACCATGTGTGCGTAAGTACGACTTACCGTATCCACATTGTCGGGTAATTTTTTATTCAAAAAGACTTCATTTGGATGGGTATAATAATGTGTATAGTAGATTTAAATAATGAATATAATATTATAATTATTCTATATAATGAATATACTGTCCAATTCTAAAGTGTTTAACCATTAAGTGAATGACATCGTCGCTCGTGCGTACATATGACATACCGTCTCCACGATGTGATGGGATTCATTCTACATGATATTCATTAAAAAAAATTATATAAATGAATGTAATGAATAAATATGATATATATTATATTTATATTTACTCTATTATTCTGTAATTTTTATTTTCATCATACCTTTATTCTTTCTATAATGTGTAAATACAATAATTTCATTTGAGAAAGTGTGGACTACCGCCTCCTCAAAGTGATATAACTCGTTCATTCCATACATTGAATGTATAAAAAAAGGTGTTAATGAAATTATGTAACATATATAACATATATATATATATATTAATGTATTTCAATATACCTATGTATCATTTAGTTTTCATTCCTTTAATATGAAAAAATAATGAAAGTAGCTTTCACGCGTGCGTATGACATACCGTCTCCATTAATGGTGAATTTAATTTATTATCTCCAAATGTTAAGGATATTATAAATACATATATACTGGATATATATTATATTTGAATCATTAATAATATTTTAGAGGAGATGGACTTTTGACCACATAGACAATTTATAACAAAACAAGTTCATTTTTGACTCAAGTATAGAATATTGACAAAACGACTGATATGAACTTAAATCATTACATTATTTTTATAACATGGTAGTAAGTCATATTAAATGAATAATAAACCTCAAAAAAAATTCATGAAATTATAAATTAACCCAAGTTTATAAATCAATAACATAACAATTCTACGTGACAAGTTAGACTCAAGGTATGGGACCTTCTTCACCCAATTTCCATTCATTGGCTTATTCATCAACTTCTTGATTATGTCATGCTATGATTATGTGAAAAATAACATTTGATAACCAATCTTGTATTTATACTTAATTTATGAATATTTATAATTAATACACATAATAGATCTATCTTATTAAAAAATGATCTTTTTAAGGGAATTTCTAAACTCAATTTATATTCATTGGGTTTTATGCATACTTCATTGATTATCTTATTCCAAGATTATGAGTGGAATCACTGTTTATTTATTTATGTTGTAATTTTCCCTTTCCTATGTGTGGATGTACTTTTACTTCACATAATCACCCCATTGAATCATTATTTCATCATTTATATTATCTTTTCTGGGGAAATCATAACTCAATCTCTATTCATTGAGTTAAATATCCATGTCGTTGGGGTTTTTTCAAAAATATATTTGAATGACCTCTGATGCTTTTACAGTAAATATATGCTTATATTGGGTGTTTTTATATTTTTCACACATAATTATTTCATTGATTTATCTTTAATATTAGGATACGATCTTTGTAATGGGTCTCATATCAAATTACATTCCATTGAGACTTATTTTTTGTTATGAGCCAATTCACTTTAATATGGTTTATATACTTCCCTTTGACAAATAATATCATAAATCTCCTTATTCTCAGGATATTATATGTTTTGATTAATTTTATTCTTTTATTTTTTTAATTCAAGTGTTTTCTCAAGTGGTAATGAACTCTTTAACTAAAACACCATTTTAGAAGTTTTAAAGATTTATTATTCTAAATATTTCTCATTAATGTATATGTTTTCAAAATGGTTTTATGGATTTATTTACGTGGACATGAGTGTTTTAAAGTGTAAATTCCTTTTAAATGTTTAAATTAGTATGGAACAGTTTGATTCAAAACATTTCTTTTTTAATTTTTTAAATGAATTTATTATATCAATATCTTGAAATGATATCTTTTTATTACAATATTGAAATGTTTTTTCCTTTTTGGTTGTTTTATGTGTTATGATTAAGTTATGGTTAGTGGGGATTATTTTATTATATGGGTGTTTTCATGATGAAAAAAGGGTGGGTGGTCCAATGATATCTCTCCAATGCATTGGGTAATGTGACAGAGGTAAACATTATGGTTTCTCCTAAGAGATTTAGATAATATACAGTGATGGGTATTTCAAATGTAACTATGAGTGTAACTCTATATGTAGCTATTAACGCTACAATTTATGTATTATAATGATACCACAAGTTACCTTTATGTTTAATGATTTATATGATGTTTGTTATGAGTCTTGTGATTACAAGATCTAAGCTAAGTAGTTTGTGTTTTATTAATGAAAAGTAGGATTTTTTGATAATGTTTTAGTGGTTTTTAAATATTCATGGACTAATGGTTTTATTTCTTATTTTATATTCCTTACTAATATTTATATTCTCTTCTCATTTTTTTTAAAAAATCCCACAGGGTATAAGGATGGGTAAGAGAAAGGAATAAGTCGCGAATATTTTTATGAAGAAAAAGAAATAATGTTTTGTTTAAAGGGTTTCCTTAGGTGAAAATGTGGATTCTGAGTGTAATTGTCCATAGGCAATGTTCAGGTCTATTATGTAATAGTTGTGGCCTAATTATATAAAACACTAAACCTTAAAAGATACTCAATGTGAATTCTTGACTTAACTCAACATTGTGTAATGTTTAAGGTTGGGGCATTACACTAACCCCTCTGGCCATACTCTCTTCTCGTATTATTTTTATGTGTTCATATACATCATGTTGATATTTCCCTATATATTTGTAGATTGATATAATTCATTTTGGTTATATTTAGATACATTTATCATAGGATTATGTATCCAATGGATTATTATAGGTATTTCGTGTATTGGTTGTGATATATTAAGGTATAATACACGATGTATAGGATGTGGTGGCCCCTAGAAATTACTTAGTTAAAATATATATATATTTGTTTGGGATAATGAGATGATATGATACACTAGGTGCATGATATATTATCCCATGTGTCTTTGGGATATCTTTTAGAGAGAGATGGATTAGGATGTGTCATATTGGGTTAGAGCAGTAAAGTTGTGGGGAATTCGTAGTGGGTAACCTTGTTCTGTATTATATTTTATAATCTCTTTTATATGATACATGGTGAGATATAACCATGGTGAGGATGGGAAATGAGTAATAAACATGGTTAGGTGATTATTTGGATATATTTTTTAATCATTATTATTAATAAGGATCATTCACAGTTTCCACTAGAGGTTGTATGGATGCTCCTATTGTGTATACATGTTATGCTCACCATACATATATATAAAATACTTTTTAGGTTAGCAGGAGATTGTTGTTGATCCAGCTACCCATTTCTTGTTTGAGGAGTTTTTTGATAACTACTGGAGCTTTTTTGTCACTACCTTGTAATTTTTCTCTTGTTTTTAATTGTTCTAGTTGTATTTCATTAAATTCATATCATGTATTGGGATGGATTTATTATTTTTTATAAGAAAGAGTTGTTTGGTGTTTTTTTAATATTATCTCTCCTGTTTCACTTATCTTTGAGGTTAACGCCTCTAATCTATATCTGATATACCCTCATTTCTTGTCAACAACCTGTGGCCAATTAGATGCAAGAATCGGGTTTCATTATCTTCCTTCTCTAATTATCTACATAGTAGGGGTACCTTTGGGTTGAAAGGGTCATAATAAATATTGTACTTAATAACTTGTGGAAATGGAAATCAAATGAGGTCTAATCTAAAACACTCGATAATGAAAAAAAACAACTAATTACATCATGCACAAACATGGAATAAATATTATAGATGGCATAAGAAATCATCATAATTCCACAGTAAAATGAAGCTCACATCATTATATACCAATGGATAACAATGAAAATAAATAAACAATATGGATAAAAATAATTTAATTCTTGGTGATGAAATTCAAAATGTCAGGAATCATGATATTAAATTCAATGACTAGGATAATACATCATTCTTTCCATCACAATCATATGCATGAAATTATTCTTTTCATCAAAAAAAAAGTTAATATATATTGGTGAATTGGGAAAGAATACAAAAAATACCAAAATATGTTTATCTCTTAAGACCTACAGATACATCGAGGGACTACATAATGTTGGCCTTATCAATCACTTGTTGAAGTCCAGTTCATTCATTATGTGAGATAATGATTATAAATAGATAGTAAGAACTATAAGTAATCATCTATATTGGAATAACAACATATAAAACACCATTCATTTCCCTAAGCTAATAAAGGGGATAACATGATCATAAAACATCCAACGAAAAAAGTTTTATAGTCGTGCAATACATAGTCAACTTGACAGTAATCTACAATACTATAATAATAGTGTAAGTTATGTTAATAATTTTCCTTAGGTTAATAATAGGAATAATAAGATCATAACCCATCTATAGGAAGGTAGGTAAATGGTAAAAAATTCATCGTTAACATTCTAAGAATCACCCATATTAAAATAACAACATAAGGTTTTCTAATATTCCCTCAATCAATAAATTCAATAGATTCCTATGTAATAATTTATCACGTCTAGTCCCAACTAACTTTTTTATCTGGGAATCAAACCAAAATTTAACAACAGCCGAAGTGTGTTCCAGAACACGACGGGATAGCGACTAGCACCCAAGCATTAAAAAATGAGGAAATAATTTCTCCAAAAATAAACAAGATACATGGAATATATATACATATCAAAAATAAATAGTGAAATTGGAACAAGAAGAAACATATTCCATAACTGAAAAAACATAGTAGAAGTGACACAACTCAAAGAATTCAAAACAAAATCCTGAGTACAAATCCAACAAAAAAGGAAAAAAACAAACATTAATAATCAATGTCATAATGTAGGAAAGATACTACTATATCACAACTAGATACCCATACCAAATTGATGTAAACCTCATGGCCTCACTATAACACCTTGACATTTCCTCCATCAAAATATATAACAAGTTTTACACACCGCTAAAGGGATGTGCAATGTGTGAAGAAAACTAGCTTAGAAGGATACCACCCAGGTGTCCTATATCAATTCTATATATAAACAATCTAAATATACTCATTTTAAATAAATCATTTATTGATAAAAAATAAACCATTTTATATCACAGTCAAAGTAAATATTTTCCCTTTTCCATAATTCCAAAACAAGTTATGAATAAAATATTCTATGCATAATTTCTGTAAAACTATTATCAATTATAAAGAAGGTATATCAGAGATTGAATAATACAAATCCAAAGAATGGGAAAATCCTTCCAAGGATCACAATGGTTCGTGCTAGTAGACTACTCATAACATAATCAATGACTAGTGCCCACTGAATCCTTAATAATGTCAAGCCTATGGAGAATAGGAACAAACCATGAGTGAACCCCACCCCCACCCCAATGATGTAAATATAAATTCCCTAGAACGAAATTCTTAGGGATTATATGAACACCCCATGAGTGGACCCCCTACTAATAAAATGGACAATGTCCTTAAGTTACAACTTTCACTATTGTACCCAAGGATTCCCATGTGTTACATGTCCCAAATCATCTCAAAAGTGATTCCACATTTAATTTAAAAAAACATTTCCTTTTATCAAACATTCTTTGAGAACTCATTTCACAATTCTTTGAAAATACCAATTTTCATTTCAAAAAACCAAGGTATAAGATATTTTAATAAAAATAAATTCACACACACAAAACAATCATACCCATTCATTTATGAAGTAATTTTTAAAATATAAACAATCATGGTTCATTCAAAAAAGTCTATAGATGGATGATTCTAACACAAATTGGGTCAAACACAACCACAATGGGATCTAACAACATATGAAATAAATAAAATCTAAAAACAGAGAGCCTAGAATCAATTAAAAAAATTTAAAATCAAATTATATAAAATAAAAAATCAACATATAGGTTAGATCAGTATATACCTCAAGAACCACACTCGCTGCACCGCAAACAAAGTAAGGATTGAACCCAATAATAATATCTCACAAAGGATCTAGAAGAATCTAATGAAAATCAAAATGTGATCAAATGACTATATTAAATAGTTTAATTTAATTTAGTCAACAATGGAAATGAAGAATGATAAAGGTATATAACCCCCAGAGATGCAATTCAACATCTATAGAGATCAAGCATCAAGTAAATTGATTGGGAAGGAGTAGAGACACCCAAAATCACCTCAAAGACCCAAGTCTTTGTCACGGGGAAGATTAATAGATAATTAATCAGGATTTTGGATTGTACTTCATAAAACCCACTAGGTGACAATGGTTTATGTCATAAGTTATGGATTTATGGTGTAAAATATGCAAGAAACATGTATTCCAAAACAAATATGTCACCTTGAGTTAAGAAAATATTCTTTAACATATTTATAAGGTAAAATATGGTTTACTTTGTAAATATACTTCACCACAACCCATTTCCATGACCTGATCCTCATGACCCATCTATATAGTAAAATACACATTTACATTAAAATAGTACCATTAGGCTACAACAAGCCTAGGATCTACTTATAATTTCCCAAAATGATTCTTGATGTCCCAAGAATTCGAACAATATAATCTCACAAAAGAAAATGTGTGTACTATAAACCAGGATTTTACACTATTCTCAATAGAAGACACTATATCCCAGATAAGTTGTGTGGAATATGGGTGATTTGGAAATAGTTAATTCCACTTTCATATATATGATGATTCATTCTAGAAAATATTGTGATAATATGATATATATCACTATAACAATCTAACCAATGCTATAGACTTCCCATGCAATACATTCACCTAATAATTAATGATCTCCACTAGATTCAATAAAACTAAAACGTATGTTTCTAAATCAATCTCTTCCAATCATTGAATATTGAAGGGATCAGGATGGTACTTATTTAGCTAAGATATGTGGAGACCATTATTAATACCTATAAATTAAGACAGAAACACCAACTCATATGAAGCCACCCAAGTCAGTCAGTGATCTCAAATGGTCAAACATATCTTGGATATAGCTTTATTTTTTTACCAAGATGATGGTGAACCAACGGAGGAGAAACTTATTAGAAATTACAGTCACCTATGAAAAATATCGAAGGAAGAATCAATGATATATATAGTATTTTCTCTAACTATGTGTTGTTCCCATATGCTAACATATATCATAAATATTCATCAAAATCTCCTAAATGAGAATTGATCAAACAAGAGTGGTCTCTACCACCTCTTCCCAACAAATAGTTGTTCTTCATGGGAGACCATAAAAAAACATTATGTGTTCTATTATGATAAATGACAAAAAAATATTTTTATTCACACACTCAACCATTCATTGATGTCTATTGAAAAATAAGTTAACCTCCAAAATATAGGCATGAAGCATATCATCTACGAATGATATAACACAATTTTCTTGAGCATCCTTCTATGGATGGTATGTTGTACTCAAGTAAATATGAGTTCCCATCTCTTCTTAGAGACTCATATTGAACTATGAATTAAACATAGGATCCCTTTTTGGAATAATCACCCCACCATAAGGGGTTTCTCTGATTCTACTAAACATATCATCCTACTTCTAACTCTTTCAAATATACTCAAGGAATGATGATGATAAATTACCACTAGTCATAATCATAATGAAACATCCTTTTTGCATCCAAATAATTTTGATCAAAGATTCCCATCTGGTTCTATGATTTTTTTATTCAAATAAAGACTATGTTCAAATATACTAACTGAGTGTGTCCACGATGGCGTTCCCCTTCTTTGATGTGTATGTGATGCCAAAGATGAATTTATAAATATATTACTCCAACCACCTCTATCTGTATTCATGTTGTTTTGGGAATTAACATTTCTCAAACTCTTATGGTTATAAAATACTATGAAACTATCCCCCAAAAGATAATTCCACCAATTCTTGTGCACATTCAGAACTATTGAAATATTCAAATCATGATGGGAAAAATTATTCTCATGCTACTAATGTTGATGATTGTGATAAAAACATTATGACTATTCGACATTAGCACCAATACAATACTATCACTAAAAGAATCACAATATTTCATGTACTCCTCACTGAGCTTAGGTTACATCAGAACTGATTCTAATGTCAAAAGTTTGTTCAACGCAATAAAATAATTCTGACACAGGTCATCCCATATAAATTTCATCCCCTTCCTAGTATGAGTGGTCAAAGGTGATAAGAAATTCATGAAATACTGGATGAACCATTGATAGTGTCTATAATGAGCAATAATTATCTATATCTCAAAGACATTCTATTCCACCTCCCATGAAAAACTCCCTTAACATTATCAGGATCAGCTGATATTCCATGATTATGAATCACATGTCCCCATAAATTTACTTATTGTATTAGGAAACTAAATCTCAAAAGATTTCCATACAGAGGGTGACTCTACCTGAATTCTAAAATGAAGCTAATGAGGTGCCTCTCCTCATGCAAATACCTTAAATAAAATAGAATATCATTCATGAGCACTAATAAAAGTTTACAAATGCTGATGAAATATTTGATTCATAATATCCATAAAAACATCAAGAGCATTAGTCAAAACAAATGGCATCATAAGATATTCATCTTGTCCAAACCTTCTATAAAACGAAATTTTCAATATATGATACTCCCTAACCCTTACTTGATAATTACTCGACCAAATATTTATCTTCAAAAACCACTTTTCACCCATTAATTATTTAATAATGTCATTCTAATGGACCAAAGGATACACATACTTAACCATTACCCAGTTCAGCTATAAGGACCCAGCCATAAAACATTACATAATCATGAATTAAATAAATAATTCACATTGAGGGTCTCTTCAGGTTTAGAGTTTTAGATAATTAGTACATAACTATTAAATCTCGAAAGATTATAAAGTAGACACTTCTACTCGATTTCCATTTTTTCATAAAATAAAAACTCTTAAAAAAGAAACAAGACTAGTTCCATGTTTTAGACAACATGTCTTTCCTGGATCCCATTCATGACGCTATTCATCTTTAAGTCTTGTGAAAAACATTTCAAAAACTTGGTATGGGCATAAAATTCTCCGTAAGGGTTATAACATAATGAAAGGAAACATTAACCCATCAATAAATACCAATCAATGAAAACATAATTTTCAATCATACCTTCTGAAATCATAATATTTATGAATAAAACATAGTAATCACAAATAATAAAGGTAACGTAAGGCATACATAACATACTTACATTGTAGCTATCAAACCTACATAGGGAGTCACATTTGGAATACACATCATAGTATATTCCCTAAATCTCTTAGGAGAAACATTAAAATTTACCTCTGTCATGTTAGCCAATGCATTGGAGAGCTATCTCAGGCTTACCCGCCCTAGGTTTATCATGGAACCACCCATAAAAGTAACAATGTCCAAGAACCATAACATAATCATAACACTTAACTTAAGCATAAAGGAAATATAACATTCCCATATTGCTATAACAATATAAAATTTTAAGATATTGAAGATAATAAATCCATTCTAAAAACCATTTTCAATACCAAAAAACGTAAAAAGAGTATATGGTATTTATTTTCCTTTTGAAATCATTACAGCTTCTTAAGGAATCCATAGATCAAATAATACTCATGGCGGTGGAAAAAGTCATTGTCACCATTTACATTAAAAAAGAAACATTCCTTTTTGTCGTTTAGAAAAATTATTCCTAGAGAAAAGATTCCCTTTGAATGAAATGAAAATTCAAATGGGTTTTATGCACTGAATAAAATAACGTCGTGTAGAAATCGAAAAGATGCCTCAATGAAAGGAGATTGAGACGAATTCCCATACAAAGACGGTATCCTTAGATTAAAGATAAATCAATTACATAATTATGTGTGACAAATATAAATACAGCCAATATAGGTGGATATTAAGTGTAAGAAAATAAATGGTCATCCACACATATTCATAGCACTAAATAATCAAGAAGTAGAGGATTAACCCAAAGAATTGAAATTGGGTTAAGAAGTTCCCTTACAGAAATTTGACAGCCTAACGATGTCTCTTTAAAATTCAGAAAAAGAGTTGATGATAGATAAAAAGGGTATCACATCACTTGGAAAAAAATTACACCAATAAGGATATATAAGAACATATCCTAACATAATAAGATGTAAATTAAAAGACCTAACAAAGAGAAGTCTTTTAAAAAGAGGAGGGTGAAAGGTTCCCTTACCGATTTGGGTAACATTCGAAAGGTACACCCCATGAAAGAAGGATCGTACAATTAAGATGTAAATATCCATAAATTAAATTATATTAAAAAATATTACAATCATGGGTAGTAAATACACCACAAAAAGTAAATAGTGGAAAATGTAGAACGAATCTCACATGAATAAAAAGTGAGATAAAAACCCCTTACGTCATTGTAATCAATCGAGTCCTCTGACCAAAAGATGATAGACACCAAATGAATCAAATAATACCATGGATGATAATATATAAGAAACGTCAGTACACAATACACCACATGCAAAAAATAATTGGAAAATAATGGAAATCTCATGGAATTAAAAGGGAGATAAGAAATCCCTTACATCAAGTCCGACTTGTTCTCGTTCGTTCTTTATATTCCGGAATAATAAACTTAGTTCAATTTATAACTGCTAAAGGACATCCAGTAATGTTTATTTTTTAATTCATATCACATGTTATCATGTTATAATAATTATTTAATTATGTGAGTTCATATAATACATTTTGTCAATGTTCAGTACATGAGTAAAAAATGACATTGTTTGAAAAGAATTGCCCATGTAGTTATAAGTACATCATCTCTAGAATGGTGTTCATGATTTAAATATCATATATATCCTGTATATATGTATTTAATAACATTCCATAATGTTTAGAGATAAGAAATCAAATGTACCATTCTTGGAGACGGTAGGCCGTACGTATGCTTAAACGCTACTTTCATTTTTTTCATTTATTCCATTCTTTATACGTTCCATGTATGGCATGAATGAGTCACATCACTTGAGGGGGAGGTTGTTCACACTTCCTCATATGAAATTATCACATTTTAACGACATGAAAAGTATAAAGGTATGTTTTAAATATAAAATAAATAAGCATAGAGAGGACATAAATATACTATATATCTTATATAAATACAGTGCCATCATAATGGCCACCATGAGAGGTGTTAAAAGAAGATTGAACAATAATCATTTTGTGAGGCAGTAGTTCACCACCCACATAAACAGTATGTTCTTTAACCATTAGATGGAGGTGTGTGTAAGTGTAGGTAGAATCATTATCATAACAACATCCTTGGGATCAAATAAGAAGAAGATAGTGGTGAGTGAAGAAGGAAAATAAAAGAATGAAACTCGATATAAGACATTACCTCTAAATCGGGTAACTCTTTTTTGATTTGAGCCAAAGGCTTCATTTGAAAGACTTCTGCACAAAGTGAGGATTCTAGGAGTAAGAGAGGGATGTGGAGAGATAATATGATCAAAGTATGGACTATCCAAGGGCATGGGAGGTGTGGGTAAGGGGGTAGAGGTGGGGGCCTTTTATTAGAGGGAGGAGGGTCACTTTTGGAAAGTCTTGAAATGTTACATTATTATAAAATGATTTTAGGATTTTAAAGGTCACAAAATGATATATTTGGAGGATAAGGTGGTAAGGGTTCTAAATCAACCCATACAATAGATTTTAGACATATTTTTGTCTTAGATTTTACCTTATCCTTTAATTTTATTTAAATCATTCATTAATGAGGTAATCACTACATCATCATAGTGTCATAAATAAATTTATTTATTTAATGTGTAAAAATTATAAAAAAATACCATGATGTAGAAAATATTTTTATATTTCTAAAAAATATTTATTGTCAAAATGATAATTTATGTAACCCCATTTAAAAATTGTTTTAGTAAAACAATACATGTTTGTGACATTTTTATTTTTTACATTAAATAAAAAGTTATTAATGTCATTATCATACCCAAGTGGCTCTATGGGCCCCCCAAATTGACCCATTGATTGTCTTGGTGGACCGTGACTCATCCAATAAGGTTAGGACATGTGTCAAGGTATTTTTAAATTTTTATAATATTATTTTTACCTTAAATTACCCTAATTACCAGTAATCGCGGTTAATACAACTCAAAAATTACTATTCACCAAAAATTATTTTCAGCCGATTGAACCACATTTTACTAACCAATTACAACAATTTATGTATGATTTTTTAAACAGTATTCATAGAAGCGGTAAAATTTCATTTAAACGAAAAAAATCAGTTTTTAACTACTACTTAGTGGTTTCACTATTCATCAAAAATTGATGTTTTTCAGAAAAATACCAAAATATAACCCTAAGCTATATTTAATATTACAAATTCAAAAATTATTTCCATTTTACCAAATTCAAAACATATAATTTGAATTAATTAATTTTATAATTAATTCCCGCTGTCAAAACAAATAGTGTGTTTTTAAGAAACAATATCTATCAAAATATTGACACTTATTTTTGTCCAATTTCAAAGTGAAATTAATTCCAATGATCACCATTGGATTAAATGGTAAAAATATATTTTAATTTCACTTTAAAACCAATTAAAAAGATAATATTACCATATAAATAAATTATATTAAAAGGAGGTTTTGAATTAAAATACAACATTTTTCACTATTAATTAAAAAATGAACTTTATTGGAAAAATCCCATAATTTACACAAAATAAATTTTGATGTCTAGATTAAAATGAAGGATTTTATTTTTTCAAATATAATATATAAAAGTGATAAAAAATTAGATTTAAAAAGGGCTCTCCATCAAAAGTTTGTTAATCGACTTTTTAAGGAATATTAGAATATTTATGCTTAAAATTGGATTCATTCACATTTTAAGCCTATAAAATTTATTGGATAAATGTAAAAAATATTTAACAAACATATATAATCATTTTGTAGTTAGTTATATTAATTACCACTATTACAACGGCTAGGAATTAACTACCATTTAAAATAATATTATTATATTATTAGTGTGCAATGTAAGATTTCAATGAAACCTGTTGTTGTGTATCAGCTACGCCATCGAACATACCAACCCTTTTAAAGTAAAATTAATATTTAATTCACAAATATTAAAAAAAATATTAAACTGTCATATTCTTTATTTACCTGGGATATTACATCCTTCCCCCCTTTTGGGAATTGCGTCCTCACAATATGAAAATTAGGCGTTGAACCTTCCTTGAATGTCCCACATCCGAAAAGGAGTATTTAAAACTATCACTTTAAAAGAATGAAATAAAAGTACAATGGTCACCCGAGATAACCCACACTTGGATTCCATAAGAACATGGATGTGGAGGACAAACTAATGGTCGAGTTCGGATGCAGAGTGAAAGAAAACATGATTATGAGAAAGTTAACAACAAGAAAACCACAAAATTATGACGGTTTAAATGGTATTTGATTCCCCAATAGGAAAAGTTAACAAACAAAATTTTTGTTTTAATTTACTTTTTATTGAGGAATTTATTTATGAGCATAACTAAAACATAAGTAAACCCACTTACTTTTCATATAGAATTTCATCTTTTACTAGATTTCTAACACAAACCCGTATTTTCTCCAAATGATGAGTATTCAGAATGACTTATTCACATTAAAAGAAAAATAATCAACTTCTTGAGAATCACATAATCCAAAAAAGATGAACAATATATTTCACATGTCTTTAGACCTTAACCAAAACCAAAATGTTTAGTACAAGATCAGATAATCCCCCAAAAAGGATAATCTTTTACAAAAAGAAAAACTACTCTTAATCTCCCAAAATTTGTCCGAAAAAACCCAAAGTTTGTCAAAGGCTATTCAATAAACAGCTGTCTATAAAATTCATTAAATTAATTCAAACAATGATTCAATCCTAAAACTCAGAAGAATTTTATCACATAGTCTCCCACAATACATCTTAACATTTATCTCTAAATAAAATCGGCTACTCTAAAAATCTCGTACTGAAAAGTAATTAACCTAATCACATATCTTCCGTGATAGGTTAATCATTTTCAAAGGTAACCCAAAATCAACTTATTCTTGATTCATAAAATCATCTAACTAAAAATCACTAGTCAAACTAATGAGGGAATTCACGTAGTCCTGTGGTAGGCAATAAATACCAGTCACACTTCAGTTGTGGGTTCAATTCCTGCATCTTTGTCTGACGCGACAGGTTGTCACACAGTCTACGTGTTGTCCCTTATTAAAAAACAATATAATTTTATAACATTCCCAAAAAGAGATAAATTCATCAAAAATAATTATAACATATTTTAACCATGAAGGTTATCTAATAATTTTCATTTTGCATTCCAAAATATATTTACCTGAAATTGCCTCAAATTCAAAGATCATATAAACCCAAATGGTTCTTTATAACTATATCCAAAAAATAAATGATAATTATTCCTTGAATAAAAGATTCATATATCAAACATTAGGGTTACACATACTATAAAAAGTCTTCTAATTTAACCCCATCATCAAAAGAGCCTTAATACTTTTAAGAATTTCACCATCCTAAAATCTACCATAACTCAAGAATCCCTTATATGTTGACTTCTTACTAATTCAACATTATTCATGATCCATTAAAAATTCCTTTCCAACTTATTATGAAATAATTCTTTCCTACAAAAAAATAATGAATCATATCCTAATATTTCAATAATAGGAAAACATATGTTATGAAATAATTCATACCTTTCATGGGTCATTTTCTGTTTCTTCATCCTCAATTGAAATGGCATCAGGTGTTGGTAAATGAATATTTTTATGATCCAGGTGATCTCATTCCTGAATCTTATTCGTAGGAAATGTGTTTGCATAATGACCATGCACACCAAATTTAAAACAATCAATTGATCCTTCAAAAATAACTTCTTTCCCTATCCTAGAGTCAACTAGATGATTCTTTTTTCCATGGCAGGTTCTTGATTTATGACCTTCATTTTCACATCTATTGAATCTTTCTTTCCCTTTGAAACATTTTTCTATGTGTTTCTTTCCACATATTTAACACATAGGTTTTTTAACATACTTACCTTTATGATTATTACCTGAACTTCTGTAGGGATTTTTTTCTCGCATATATGATTCCTTATAAAAATCACTAAGGTTAAGGTGGTCAATCATGACTCCAGATTATTGATTGAGAATAACCACAAGAGTTCTCATTGTAGCTCCCATATCATTCAGCTGCTCGTTCAGAAAACCGTCACAGTTTTCTTCACATCCACTGTTACTTTGGTGCCTGCTAGATCCAGCCATTTACTATAACCAAAAAGGTCAGTGTGAGTAAATCAGTAAAATCATCATATAATACTTAGATATAATTATTCATGTTATCTTAAACTCATTCACTTTATCTAAGAAACTATTACTCTTTCTGAAATCCTAACCATTATGGTAGTGTCACTTATGCTTAAAGTATACCCTAACTTCTAAAGTTATCTAAACTGACCTTTGATACCAACTATTTGGAACAGGCCTTAAAACATTACATAATCTTGAATTAAATTAATAATTCACATTGAGGATATTTTTAGGTTTAGAGCTTTAGATAATTAAGACATAACTATTACATCTGCAAATATTATAAAGTAGACACTTATACTCTGTTTCATTTTTTCATAAAATAAAAACTCTTAAAAAAGAAACATGACTAGTTCCATGTTTTAGACAGCATGTCTATTCTTCATCCCATACTTGACCCTATTCATCTTTAAGTCTTGTGGAAAACATTTCAAAAACATGGGATGAGCATAAAAATCTCAGTAAGTGTTATAACATAATGAAAGGAAACATTAACCCATCAATAAATACAAATCAATGAAATATTAATTTTCAATCATACCTTCTGAAATCATAATATTTGTGAATAACACATAGTAATCAAAAATCATAAAGGTAACATATGTCATACATAATATACTTACATTGTCGATATCATAGCTACAGAGGGTGTCACATTTGGAATACACATCACAGTATATTCCCTAAATCTCTTAGAAGAAACGTTAACATTTACCTCTGTCACATTACCCAATGCATTGGAGAGCTATCTCAGGCTCACCCACCTAGGGTTTATCATGGAACCAACCGTATATGTAACAATGGAAAATAACCAAAACATAATCATTACATATAACTTAAGCATAAAGGAAAGATAACATTCCCATATAGCAATAACAATATATAAATTTTAAGATATTTAAAATAATAAATCCATTCTAAAACCCATTTTCAATACCAAAATATGTAAAAAGAGTATATCGTATTTATTTTTCTTTTGAAAACATTATCGCTTGTTAAGGAAACCATAGATCAAATAATACTCACGGCGGCGGAAAAGGTCATTGTCACCTCATACCTTAAAAAATAAACATTCCTTTTTTTTCATTTTTTAAAATGCTTAGTAGAGAAAAGATTCCCTTTGAATGAAATGAAAATTAAAAATTGTTTTATGCACTGTATAAAATAATGTCGTGTAGAAATCAAAAGATGCCTCAATAAAAGGATATTGAGACGAAGTCCTGTACAAAGGTGGTATCCTTAGATTAAGGATAAATCAATTAAATAATTATGTGTGACAAATATAAATACACCCAATAAAAGTGGATATTAATTGTAAAACAATCAGAGGTCATCCACACATTTTCATAGCATTACATAATCAATAAGTAGAGGTTTAACCCAAAGAATCGAAATTGTGTTAAGAAGTTCCCTTGCAGAAATTTGACTGCCTAACGACGTCATTTTAAAATTCATAAAATGAGTGGATGAGAGATAAAAATGGAATCTTATCACTTGGACATAAAATTTACAGAAATAACGATATATAAGAACATATCCCAAAATAAGAAGATGTAAATTAAAATACCTAACAAAGAGAAGTCTTTTAAAAAGAGGAGGGTGAAAGGTTCCCTTAACAATTTGGGTAACGTTCAAAACATACACCCCATGAAAGAAGGATCATAAAATGAAGTTTTAAATACCCATAAATTAAATTATATTACATAAATAATATAATCATGGGTAGTAAATACACCCCAAAAAAGGAAATAGTGTCAAATGTAGGATGAATCTCACGGGTATAAAAGTGAGATAAAAACACCTTACCTCATTTTAATAAATCATGTCATATGACCAAAATATAATAAACACCAAATGAATCAAATAAAACCATGGACGACAATATATATGAAATGGAAGTACAAAATACACCACATGCAAAAAAATAAGTGGCGAACAATGGAAATCTCACGGAATTAAAAGTGAGATAAGAAATCCCTTACCTCAAGTCCGACTTGTTCTCGTTCGTTCATTATATTCATTAATAATAAACATAGGTCAATTTATATTTTCTTAAGGACTTACTTTAAAGTTTATTATTCAACTCATATCACATATTATCGTGTTATAATAATTAGTTAATTATGTGTGTTCATATCATACATTTTGTCAATGTTCGGAACATGAGTAAAAAATGAACTTGTTTGAAAAGAATTTCCCATGTAGTTATAAGTAAATCATCTCCAGAATGGTGTTAATGATTTAAATATATCTAGTATATATGTATTTAATAATATTCCATTATTTTTGGATATAAAAAATGAAATGTATCGTTCATGGAGAAGGTAGGTCGTACGTACGCAGGAACGCTACTTTCAGTTTTTGTCATATTAATGGGCTTTAAAACTAAATGAGACAAAGATATATTATAATTACAGTATAATATATATTTTATATATGGAAAATAAGTTCATTTAATCCATTATTTATACATTCCATGTATGGCATGAACGAGTCAAATCACTTGAGGTGGCGGTTGTCCACACTTCCTCATTTGAAATTATCGCATTTACACAACATGCAAAGCATAAAGGTATGTTTAAAATATAAAATACAGAAGCATAGAGAGAAAATAAATATAATATATATCATATATAAATATAGTTTCATTATAATGGCCACCATGAGAGGTGTTAAAAGAAGATTTAACAATCATCATTTTGTGAGGCAGTAATTTGGCACCAATAGAAATTGTATGTTCTTTAACCATTAGACGGAGGTGTGTGTAAGTGTAGGTAGAATAATTTTCATAATAAAATCCTAGTATATTCAGGATACTGGTGTTATTATGGGATCAAATAATAAGAATATATTGGTGATTGAAGAAGGAAAATATAAGAAAGAAACTCGAGAGAAGGCATTACCTCTAAATCTGGTAACTCTTTTTTGATTTGAGCCAAAGGCATCCTGGGAAAGACTTCTGCCAAAAGTGAGGCTTTTAGGAGTAATATAGGTATTTGGAGAGATAATATGATCTGAGGTTTGATGATCCAAGGGAATAAGAGGTGTGGGTAAGGGGGTAGAAATGGGGGCCTTTTATAAGAGGGGGGAGGGTCACTTTTGGAAAGTCTTGAAATGTTACTTTATTATAAAATGATTTTCGGATTTTAAAGGTCCCACAATGATATATTTTGAGGATAAGGTGATAGGGGTTCGAAATCCACCCATCCAATATGTTTTTGATAAGTGTAAGTCTTAGATATTACCTTATCTTTTCATTTTATTTAAATCGTTTATTAATGAGGCAATCACTGCATCATCATGGTTTCATAAATAAATTTATTTATTTAATGTCTAAAAATTATAAAAAAATACCATGATGTAGGAAATATTGTTATCTATATAATTAATATTTATAGTAAAAAATATAATTTATATAACCCCATGAAAATTTTTTTTTATTAAAACAACATTTCTTTGTGTCATTTTTATTTTTACTTTAAATAAAAAGTTGTTAATGTCATTATCATACCCAAGTGGCTCCATGGGACCCCCAAATTGACCCATGGATTGTGTTGGTTGGAAATGACTCATCCAATAAGGTTAGGACATGTTTTAAGGTATTTTTATATTTTTATAATATTATTTTTACCTTAAATTAACCTAATTACCTTTAATCGAGGTTAATAAAACTCAAAAGTTACTATTCAACAAAAATTATTCTCATCCCATTGAACCAAATTTTACTTAATAATGATAACCATTTATGTCGAATTTTTGAAATTCAATTCACAGAAGCGGAAAAATTTCATTTAAACGAAAAAATCAGTTTTTAACTACTACTTAGTGGTATCACTATTCATCAAAAATTGATGTTTTTCAAAAAAATACCAAAAATTAACCCTAAGCTATATTGGATCTTACAAATTCAAAAATTATGTCCATTTTACCAAATTAAAAACATATAAGTTTCATTAATGAATTTTATAATTAATTCCCACCGTCAAAACAAATAGCATGTTTTTAAGAAACAATATTTATCAAACGATTGACACTTGTTTATGTCCAATTTCAAAGTGAATTTAATTACAATGAACACCATTGGATTAGATGGTAAACATATATTTTAATTACACTTTAAACCTAATTAAAAATATAATATAACCATATAAATAAATTAGAATAAACGGAGGTTTTGAATTAAAATACAACACTTTTCACTATTCATTAAAAAATGAAGTTTATTGGAAAAATCCAAAAATTTACACAAAGTAAATTTTGATGTCTTTATTCTAAATAAGGATTTTATCTTGTCAAATGTAACATATAAAATTAAAAAAAACTAGATTTAAAAAGGGTTCTCCATCAAAAGGTGGTTACTCGACCTTTTAAAGAATATTAGAATATTTATGCTTAAAATTGGATTCATTCACATTTTAAGCCTCTAACATTTATTGGATAAATGTAAACAATATTTAATAAACATATATAATAATTTTGTAGTTACTTATGTTAATTTTCTCTATTAAAATGGCTTTTCATTAACTACCAATTAAAATAATATTATTATATTATTGGTGTGCAATGTAAGATTTCAAAGAAACCCGTTTTTGCGTATCAGGTATGCCATCAAACATAGAAACCCTTTTAAAGTAAAATAATTATTTAATTTACAAATATTAAAAAAATATTAAAATTCCATATTCTTTATTTACCTGTGATGTTACATCATCTACTGATAGTACATGCACAATCACAGTGAACCATCAACATTATTATACAAGAGAATTTGGGATTCACATGGAGGAACACTATGGTGAAAAAACATTTATCTATTAGATCATAAAAATGAATATTTCTCTCTTTAATCTCACGTATTTCCATGCAATAAGAAGTTATCAGGATCAACTATTTATTTGGAACTAAATCGATCGAGAACTCAACCACCCTCTCTAGAGGAAGATAAAAGATGTCATTTAGGAAAACATTGGGGAAGTACATAACGAAAAATGTAAGATAAGTATAATAAATTAAATCATTATTATCATCTGTGATGGATAAAAAAAACATAGGCTCTGGGTGTGAAGGTCCTTTATGAGGAGAGCTTTAAATCTACTCACCCTGAAACTCCTGAGAGATCCCATATACGATAACGAATGAGACACAGTAATAGTAACAAGTAACATCATCATAATGATTGATTGAAAAATAAATCATAATTGTTACATTAAATAAATATAGGTGTAGAATGAGTAAATCCCTTGATAATTTTTTTTGGATGTTGAAATAGAACAAGATAGTCATTCAAACACCTACTTTATCCTCCTCGAAAGAGGATTCGCTTAATCCATGATAAAGGAAATGAGATACATTTTAATATTTAACAGATCATCAAAATGAGAAGATAGAAATTAGTTGGAGTCACGTATATCAAATAAAGAATCTCTTATATAGGATGAAACAAATAAAATACCTCACATTAACCATGGACCCACATCTTCCTCCATGGGAAACTCATCCATTATGTGATGGTTCTTCACTCCTAAGGCCTATAGCTTGATCCCAATGGAATATAAAGCATATAACTTCAATAAAGTGGAACTCGTATTTTATATTCCATGATTATAACAAGTTTTATACATAGCAATGATTAATTGTTGTAAGTGGTTAAATTGTCACATCCATTGGACAACTTCATAAGCATGGAATAAGAATTATGAGTGTTCCCAACCTTTAAATGATGATATAATGTTAGGATAAAACTGTTGGATATAACCTATTAAGAAAAAAGTGTCCCAATACTGAGGCACACCTCCACCACATATATGATGCCTATGCCACATAATCTTCTTTCCATGCACACCATTGAAACTTATACTATGTGGAAGAGAATGGCCAAAATAGCCAGTATTTCATTTCCGATTAATCTCTTCAATCATAGATCAGAATATTATCTATACATAGTTGTAATTTTTTTCATAAATATATATCATTTAATAGCAAAAAACAACTCTGCAAACTGATTGGGGTACTCTAACATCAAATACAATACCATATAAAAATATAGGAACTTCATGGAGTTTACCATCACAAGTGACTCTATAAATAACAGTTGGAATAATAAAAGATTGTGTTTTATCCTCTAGTTCCATAGAATCACATCACAGTTTGTTAGGACCCTCATGATAGAATAATGTGAACTTTAATTTGATGATATCAGATGTGTCCAGGAAGTTGAATATATGATTGATATTATCTAGATATTCCTATACCTATTTAGGATCATTCATACACTTATAGTATAGTGGTTTCTCAAGAGAGAACTCTCATGATCGATCCCAATATTTTTCAACTCCTAGTTACACCACAAAAACTGTGTTCTGGACTTGTGGTACATGTTGTTCCAAGGAATGAGCTACTTACCTGATTTCCTATTTGATATTACAATCAAAAGGTGTATTACTTAAAGGATTATATGTTGTACCCTTCTATGGAAGTCACGGAATACATCATGGAGGAATATCACCACACACCATAAATAGAATAAATGATTATAAAATTGGGATAATCCCATTTCAAACTAGAAAACCATGAAAAAACTATGATGATGATCATGAAATCAACATAAGAGAAATGAATCATAAAATACCATAGTAACTTGGCCATATTCATGGAAATAGATAATTAGGAATACATCACAACCTACCTCTGACATTACAAAAAGTATTATCTTTTATATAAAAACTTCTGAATACCAATCATAACCATACTCTGATACTAAATTTTCACATACCTACTTGGATATCCTATATATCTTGGCCCCTAAAAAAATGATGATTGGCCTAAATGGAATTCTAGATCCCCATAGCCTGGCGACTATCACCAAGACATCAAACATCAACCAAAGTGAATGATATCTCCCATCCTAAACAAGATACATGGAATATATATTAATAATATAGAGATATAGAAAAATAATAACGTGAAGAAATATATGTTATAACTGAAAGAATATAAAAGAAGAGACATAACTCAATGCATCCAGAACAAAATCTGGAGAGAAATTTCAATGAAAAATGAAAACTGGAACAAATATGAATTCTCCTTGTGATAATGTGGGAAATGTTCCACCATGTCACCACTAGCTACTCGTACCCATGTAATATAAACCTCAACACCGCATTGCAGGGTCTTTCCTTTTTCTGTATTAAATTAAATAATCTAGTATACACACTTCTCAAGATGTTTTAAGAGTGTGATCTAAATAATCTCATTAAAATCCCTCATAATTGATCCATATCAACTGTATTTATAAATAATCCCAGTATTCCCATTTCAAAGAAAACATTCATTGATAAAAGGGTTTATTTCAAATTCATGTAATCTATGTTCCATTTTTCCATAGTTCCAAAACAATATGGGAAAAAATCATAGATTAATTTCTCTAAAAATTTATCAAAGTCAATGAAATTATATCAATGACTAAAAAATAAAATGTCAACGAACATATAAACACACCAATGATTATAACATTTATGTCTTGTATACTAGAGATTCCACAATCCATGACTAGTTCACACTCAATACCCTTGAAGAAATAGGCCTATAGAGTATAGAAGCAACCAATGAGTGAACCCCATAATATTTCATTATCATTTTCCATGAACAATAGGCCTAGGGAGATAATGAATATCCCATGACTGATCCAAAAGACTACCAAATGGATGATGGCCCTAAGTTACACCTTCAACAAAGGTAGTGATGGATCATATTTTTGATAGAGAATGACATGACATAATCCATCTCGAGAAATAATTATGATTGTTGAAAAATAGCATACACCTAGTGTAACAAATAAAACTCAGAAGGATGTCAATATAGATTTAAAATATCATCATAAAATAATAACTTGAATGATATAACATAGAAAGGGATTAAGAATTTAATTGTTTGATATAGATAGTTAAATCACATGAATTATATATATATATATATATATATATTAGAGGATAAATCGTTTGAAATAAATCCAGTATTTCTAAATCCTTTATAATATGAAAAAAAGATAATGGTGAAAACATAAATGATCTTTTTGAAAATATTTTTATCATTTTCCTAATGTATAAACATATATATCACTTTCAAATGTTAATTTTTAAAAATTTAACTAAATGATTCTTAAAATATTTACATTTAAAATTAATATCTAATAATTTAAATTTCAAGATAAAATAAAAATTTCTGTGGGATATTTTGGTATAAAAGATAAAACATTTTATTATTAAATGAATCATTTAAAAACATAAAATTTACCTTTAATTAAAACCCAAATTTTAAAGAGATATAAATACTTCATCAAATTAAAACTAAATTTTTAAAAATACAATTATAAAATACTATATAATAATATATTATGGTTGGATCACCCATACAAGGAGGAACAATGATCAAGATAAAACTGTATAACTCAATGAATCAAGAGTTTAACTCACAACATGCCTTTTTTGAAACATACTCTATAAGTTAAGAAATATTGAACAATTATTTATGTGTTAGAAATATAAATCCATCAAAATATTGAGGTAATACTACATAATAAAATCAAATGTATAATTTACCCAACTTATAATAAATAATTTAAAAGAATGGTCATAACTCAATGAAAAAAGTAGAGTCGTCAAAAATCATTACTACTGGGATAACAATTGAATAAAAATACATTTAAATAAGGAAATTTTATTTGGGTTATTATATTTCAGGAAGTAAAAAATAATTTTGATAAGACTACATTCATGGGAATTAAATACCCCATTTAAGGAATGAATAGTTCAAAAAATATATTATGTCTCAAATAATCAATGTAGATA
Organism: Viscum album; assembly: GCA_963277665.1. Classification (NCBI taxonomy): domain Eukaryota; kingdom Viridiplantae; phylum Streptophyta; class Magnoliopsida; order Santalales; family Viscaceae; genus Viscum; species Viscum album. Next base: position 1,585,750,210 of record OY728137.1, on the reverse strand, counting down.
CGAAGAAAACGGATACAACCTTAGAAACCTTGAAGTCAAAAACACTTGAGGGATATAATTTAAAATGAAAACTTACACATAATGAATAATGAGATAATAATGATTAAAAATATAAAATTTTTGTTGGATATACCATTGAATAAAAAAATATTGTGTATATTAAGAAGTATACCTCAAGGAGTAAAAATTAGAGACAAGAAACCCTTACTTCATTCCGGATTTGATATGTTCTTATGGTTAAATTCCTAAATAATAAAATAAAGATTTTTAGTCATTATATAAGAAACATTAATATAATATATATCATTTAATATATACCATTTATTGTCGTATTATATTTATTTTTTTTATTTTTTTCTATTGTGTTTGGGAAAATGTATAATTTGTGTTGGCTTATTTGGGTGATTTTATGATTTGAATAAGATATTTTATTAATATAAAAAATAAAAAATATAAAAATTATAGAAACAAATATTCATAATTGTATTATTATCTTTTAATAAGAGTAGAATTTAAATTTACATAGTCAACCATGATAGAATCTTATAGCATTGTTTAAGTTGGTGGTTAATTCCACCCCAGACATGAACACAGTATATCTTGATGGGTGAGTAGGGTTAAAAACATGTATAATATCATTATTAAAAATTAATAATGATATTAATTTTATTATTTCATGAAATTGAATAATATAATATATGGCTTGGATAAATAAATAAAATTGATTTGAAAAATCAAAAATGTTACTTTAGGGAGGTGATAGTTCTTACAATGCAAGGTTAATATCCTTTTATTTTTATAAATCAATGGAAAGGAATAAATAATGGTTTTTAACTTAATATATTAAATCTTTTATATAATAATTATAATGATTATACAATATTACTAATGTAAGGACATTTTTAAGAGAAATGTTAAAAAGAAAATGTTAATGATTAAGTAATACTCACTTTGAGACTTTAAACTGTCTCCTAAAAGCCTCTATGAAAATGATGGGATGGGGCTCAATAATTGATAATGGTGGATAATTAAAATTATATATTCTTATATGAGGATAAAAAAAAATTCTATAATTAATTCTAAATAATGAGTATGGAATGAAGAACTGGATGTTTCCCCATTGATAAGTAAATTAAAGGGAAGTTTTTTGAATACCTCTTCACTTTTCAATGATATAATTAAACTGTTCAAAAATAAAGGACTTCAAAAGATAAAAATGATAGATATTAGAGTAATATTTTGTTGATAAATACTCAAAAAATGTACATCCACACATGTTTTAAATAGGTTTTAATTCATTTGTTCTTAGGTTCTTACATTTTCCTATTTTTTACCACGGTAACAAGTTTTTTAATAATTAATTGATGTTTTAATAAATATATAAAATTACCCATATTATCAAATTAGGGTGAGATAATCCAAAATATAATATCCATTTCATTTTATTTAATTTATATACTATGGAAAATTAATGTTTAAATTAAAACATTTTGAATATAGAAAAATAGTTTTTTGTAGACATTTTTTACTTTAACCATTATGTGTTCTAAATATTATTTTTAATTCGTTATATGTGTGTTTAAAAAATATTTACATAATAATTTAAACTAAATTAATATAATTTACTAGATAAAAAATAGACAATATTAATAAAATAATTCTTTGAAAATAACAATTTTATCGTTTTCATGATTATTAACTTATTTAATAGTAACCAAACATTTATGAACAAAATTGACATTATTATTATAATATAATATGATCTTGTGGATCTAAAATATTAAATTTTTCTATAGATTTAATTTCTACAAGTTATTAAAATTTATTTTTAAAATTAGAAAATATTAATATTTTTTTGAATAATTTATTACTAATTTTTCAAAAATGATATAAATGTGTTATTAAAAAAACATAGTAATGTTAAATTGTTTAGTTAATTATATATATATAAATATAATAAAATAGTTGTCAAAAAAATTATTTTAGTCTTCTATTACTATAATGTCATAAATGTGGCTGTTTTTTGAAAAATTAGAATTTTAACTATTCACCACAAAACAAATTATTTTATAAAAAAAATATGTTAATATTTTTATTTAAAATTAAATTGTATTTATCTTTTAATTTTAAATTTTAATGTTTATAATTTCAATTTCTGAATAAAATCGTAAATATAATGAAAACACATTTTAATGGAAATTTTTCATTTTGAAATATTAACTATTATTATTCTTATTTTTTATCATTTATAAACTAAATTGTTGTTAACAAATTATTTATTTAAAAATTATTATCATTAAATACACATTTTCTTAAATATCAATTTATATCTCATACAATATATATTTTTTATAAAAAACACTTTTCAAAAAAATTAATGATCTTATTAGTTATTTTATGTAAATTAATTGAATTTTGTTCACATTAAAAGTATTTTATATTTTATTTATACATATATTTCATACACCATTTAATTTTTTTCGTTCACAAAAATTCAATGATTATGTTTTAAAGTTCATACTAAAATATTAATATTTTATTTAAATATATATCAGTTTCATTTTAGTACATTATTTTATACAGATCAGTCTATCAAAAATGTTTACTTATATAAATAAAACTACATATTTAGATATTTCAGTGTTAAATAATATGTGGTGTTTCACCATTTTTTGAAATGAAAGCCTATGTTATATATTTTTACATTGATTTGTCTTACACAACATAGGGTATAAACAAATGGATAAATAGAATGTTTTTATTAAATAGTTTCACCATCATGATATATGACAACCTATATAATTTTATATATATTATATTATTAAAAAACAAATCCTCTTTTATAATAAATAATAATCTATGGTAAAGGTTTATCATTGAACAAATAAGAATTTTTTTCACTAATAAGATTTCGATAAACCCTAACTTGTTACAAAAAATAAAAATTGAGTTATTATGAATGAACAAAAAAGTATATTTGATTCAATATATACTCAATAAAAGATATCTCATTCATTATCGATTCTTTATAATTTTTCATGTAGCACTTCTTAAAAATTCTTCTTTTAAAAATAGAACAACTATTGGAGAAAACATTTTCCTCTCATTATTCTCCATTATATATTTTCAACAAAAAATATAACTAATATGATGATTCATGTTGTCAAAATTATAATTAAATCATGAAATTATTTATTTTTAATTTTCTAGTTCTTAAAAATATATGTGTGTGTTTTCAACATCGATCCATAAACTCACAACAAATTTTTGGTGTTACAACCCATGCTCCATTACTATCACTCAACAAATACCCATAGTCATCACATTAGGATATGTTAAAATATATTACTCAAAATATAATTCCCAGTTTTACCTTCCAAACACTACTGGAAAAATGCCCTATACCCACAGTTCAAAACCGTGGGTATAGCCCCCAAAACCGTGGGTATAGCCTATACCCACGGTTTTGGGAACCGTGGGCTGGAATGGCATCGGTATAGGTCCCCATCCTATACCCACAGTTTTCCAAAACCGTGGGTATAGGTGTCCTGCCACCGTGTCACCGAAACATAGCCAATTTCCACAGTGTCGACGGCTTTTACCAACAGTTTCAAAATCGTGGGTATAGGTCCTAAAATAATGCATGCGCCGAGTTTCGATCCCGCAACCTCTTCACTGCAAACACCGCATCTAACCAATACGCTAACATCACCTATATGTATATATATATATATATAGTTAAATATAGTTATAAAACCCATGGGTATAGAGGGAAGAACCGTGGGTATAGGGTTCCCGCCAAAAAAAATTCCTTCCCGTGGAAAAAAACATTTCCCGCGCACACAAAAGTGACCTCTACCCACGGTTTTTCATAACCATGGGTATATGTATTTTATCCCAGACCTATCCCCACGGTTTTCCCCAAAACCATGGTGAAAGGTACCCCTATACCCATGGTTTTGGGAAACCGTTGGTATAGGTGACCTTTGAGGACCTATCCCCACGGTTTGGGAAAACCGTGGGTATAGGTCTTGAGAATTCACCTATACCCATGGTTTTCCAAAACCGTGGGTATAGGGGGGGTCTATCCCCACAGTTTTTGTGAAAACCATTGGGATAGTTCCATTTTCCAATAGTGAAAAAAACTCAACCATTTTTCCATGTGATCTCCCTAAATTATCACTATATAATTCTATTAAACTTCTAGAATATCAACTATACATTCATTAAATGATAGTATTGTTTCACACCAAAAATATCAAGGTTTATAGAATCTCATATAGTGTAATCACATTATCTATATAAAACAATTATTATATACATTATATAAAATTTCCTGAATAATGTTGATTTAAATACATTAATATAGTAGCACAATCACTGAATAAATTATTTCTCAAAAATATATGTATTTATTATGTATACAATTATCTAAAAAAATTATTCTAATATAATCTTCAGTGAAATTTTAATTCATTATAAAATCACATATAAATATATTAAACATGGATTTACATTTCACCAATTTATGTTAATAAATATCTGTAGGTCACCATTACATATTCCCTAAGGTCCTCAGGATTCCATTACGAATTTTTTATAAATTCAACATCACCAATACATATGAGATTATCACTCATCAATATTTTATGTTGACCATTATATATTATCTTGAGACAATTTTATATTATATATAAAATATTATGGAAAAAAACTCTCTCTTTTGAGAAGTAGAACAAAAATTACATAAAATAAAAAATTTAGGGTTAATTTTTACCTACGCATTTTGATTTGGAAATGATATTGTAACGACTCGGGAATTTTAATTTATATTATTTACAAATAAAATTTGTGTTATATTATATAATATTATTATCATATAAAATATAGAAGAACCAACAAAACCTTATCTCATTAATAAATATAATTACATTCTTCAGCTAGGTAACTAATAAAAATCCCAAAAATTATAATTGGACTTAAAATTTCAAATAAAAAAGAGAAAATAGGGGAATATGGATCACCCCAATTATCTAGAATCATCTCCCTCACATCCGAAACTATGGAAATAAAATTAAATATTTGTAAACCAATCAAAATAGTAGAAAATGAAGATATATCCTTATGAGGAATTGTAGTGAAGATTGAGTGAAAGAATGAAGTGGTATTTATCAGTACCAAGGTGGCTGTTTTAATACAAGTATGACTATTATTCAAATTTGTGTGTTTGTCAATATAATAATTTCTCGGTCTGACCATTGGATACTATATCAATTGGTAATAATTTTTATATTATAATTAGTGTTCATAAATAGTAATGAAAAAGAATAATTGATTCATAAAGGAGAAATGACAACCTCAACCAGAAGATTCATGTAGTTTGAAGACCATTTGTTAGAACATGGGAGGTAGGTATCATCACTGAGTTTCACCCTTATCCAATCTCTATTAGATATTTAAAATGTGATTCTTGAATGAAATATCCAATGAGACAAGTTAATGTTGTTATGATTTTCCACTCAATCAATGTTAGCTAAGCCAACCCATGAAACTACCACCATCAAACACCTAAACCTTTGGGCGTACATAGGTGTAATAAGGGGCTACATTTCCCAGCATGATGTGTAAATTTCTTGGTATAAATAAAATAGTTATTCCATTAATACCATTTTGAGAATAATTTTTTAATAAAATATATCTTTAAGTAAGACCAATTTGTTCAATATATTATTGGAAGAAAATAAAACATAATTGTGTTTTTATAAAATATATATTCATTAATAATGAACTTAGGTATTTTGAAATTTTTTTCTATTGATTTATTATATTAAAACACTATTATTTAAATAGAAATTATTAAATGATTGTATAATTTCCTGGGAAATTTTTATAAGTTTCAAAAATGTGACGATGTCTTAAAAACTATTATTTTTAATAAATGAGGGATTTTATACTTAAAAGTTATAATTATAATATTTATAGAATTATTTTTATAAATTTAATATTATATTTTTAAAAATAACGTAAAATTAGGCCAGGGTGAATTTTTGATAATTTTCTAAAATACTATAATTTTTATTACACTGTAAAAATACTATTTTGGGTATTCGGGATGTTTTATGACAACATGTTTACGTCATAATCATGTAATAATTAATTTTCCAAAATTTACAATATAAAATATGTTATTTTATTAATATTATTTTTAAATAACTTTTTATAAATTTCCAAACCTATAAGTGACTTTCCAAATTATAAAATGTAAAATTTTATTTAAAAAGCATTATTTTGATAAATATCTATTTTTTAGGTCTAAAGAAGCATTAAAAATTGTTTTTTGATCTAGTGGATTAAAATTTCATAAAATTTGACTCCAATTTCCAAATAAATGAGCAAAAATTTGTGTTAAGCCAATGGTTTTTCATTTTCCACAACCATGATTCAAAAGTCCTATGTTTAGAAATTATTAACTAATTCCTCCTATTTTGCTACAAATACCAACCCATTATCCCTTTCCCCTATCCCCATCACTACAAATCCATCCTAGATGCATCTTTTGACATTTTTTCTCCCAAATAGTCCCCCAAGGTGTTCTTAAGACACCAATATTCCATCCTCATGATTTCAGAGATGCACTTCCAGGTAAGTGAAATCACTACTTCTCTTGTCTATTCAACTTCCCTTTCATGGTATGTCTTTTAATTACAATAATGATTTAATTTTGAACAATTTATACTATCTAATTACTATAATAATAGTCTTTAATCAATGGGATACCTTCATTCCATACCATTTAACCCTTTTATAAGTCCATGTTTTACACCATCATGCTACTCAATTTACATCTTAATTTCTCTATTTTTCATAATAAATTGATATATTAGAAAAATAAAAACCATTTATTTATCCACGTTTATTCTTCTAGATGTTACTATAATTTATTTTATCATGGATTTACATAAATGAAACCAATTTTCACTTTCCATTGGTTAAAAATGATGTTATATTCAATCCTTTAATCACATACGTACTCAATGCTATTATACGAAACCTATACTTTATTTTATATAGGATAATGAAAAAATGATTTATTATGATCAATGTGGATCAAAATAATTAAGAGATTGGAAGGGTGTGCCCAAATATATCTCAAATGTAATGAGTAAAGAATTAGTATCTAGATATGACATGTTTTATGATACCTGGGTGAATAACATTGGTAATTTCTATTTATGATACCCTGGTGATAAACCGTCCTGATATGATTATAAATGGCTCATTTAACTGTTGTATCAACATTTCCATGTTATAATTCATGTATTTTTTATTATAATACACATCATATTCTCTCAATAATCAGGTTATATTTTTATACCTCGTGTTCTTATTGATATGCCTCATGATAACATGTTAAATGTCACCATTTCTTATTTCCTTACTATGATATTTCCCACCAATTCCTTGTGATTCATGTCCCCAGGATATGAGATATAGTAAAAGTGACATAGGATGATCCCATAAAGATTTATTTCACATGTGTTAGATCAATGATTTATTTTTTTCATTGGTTATGTTCCTAATTTCCAAGAAACTAAAATTTAAAAGATATTTTCTTATTCCATATAAGAAAAGGTGGGATTCCATATTTGGTATCATATGATGGTTTAGTTATTTGTGAAAATTATTAAATGAAAAATTTAGTAAGAAACTTATAGATAATTATAAATATATGAAAATAACTTGTAATTTTGTTGGAGTATAAATTTAGTGGTTTCTAAGAAATGAAAACCCAATCAAGATATGAAAACTGTATATGGATCTAGTACTAATATACCTAGGGATAACAACCCTGAAAACATAATATTGAGCTCTACTCTATAAGAAAATTTTTCAGGAGAATGGGACTTTTTACACACCTTTTTTGACACTCCTTGGGTATATGTTTGGTTAACACAAATATGTTTATGAACCACTGTAATGGATATATCAAAAATGTAATTGTTATTGGAGTATATTAATGAATAACATATTTAAGCATGATGTTTTATGACATAAAATTTCTTTAGAATTATAATATTCCAAAAATTAACACATTTATCACTAAGTATTTATTCTATTTGGAAATAGTTTAAAATATTAGTAACCATATAAATGATGAGTTCAATGGATGATGCACTGAAGGCCTTCCTAATATGATGAAATCAATAATGGAATACAATAATTGGATGATAAATCAACGGTATCAAGTTATGAAAAAGAACTTTAATCAAGTTGACTGTCTATATTAACCAATAAGGGAAAATCTTTTCATTGAGTCCTTCATGCATCAATAACAGCCTTCTTTTAGAAGATATACTAACACATTGATTACTGAGAATTGGGTTAGGTCTATGAAAAATATATCTTTTATACTCAATTGATTGGAGATATATAAATTTAACCAAGAGGTATACCCCTTATACTGAGAAGTTTTTCAATGGTTTAAATTGATTAAAACTTGAATCCAATAAGGGAGATTGATGATATGGAGTGGGAAGAGCTCTGGGGATTATTTTTAAATAAATATTTTCTTGTTCGATTCCAAAAAATGGGGAAGAATTTCATAGAGCTAAAACATAAAGAAAATGGATCTGTTGGAATCTCTGAAATGAGATTTACAAGACATGTTTGATAAATCTATGATTTTTTATGGATTTTAAGGGAATAGATGATAAATTATTTAGGGGATTTAGGCCCCATATATGGGGGAATTTTCAAAATATCGACTATATAATCTATGAGGATATAGTGTGGAGTTATATGATGGTTCAATTGGACTTTGTAATGGTGTATTAGTCACTTAGGTTGAATGGGATGAGGGTAACAATATATCCAAAATCAGAGAATACATTTGATCACAGAAGAGGATGAAAGAAATTGAAACCTCCCATGTGAAAAATATGTTGGAAGAAGAATGGGGGAACATCATTTTTGTGAGTGGAATGTGCTAAAAGTGAAATAGTGATGGGAATATAGCTCAGAAATATCATGGTGAGGTGAAACCTCGACTTCTAAGCACTCATCCTAAAGGGAATATGGTGTAGGGACAACCTAATGTTAAATGATTCAAGTAAAGATATCTTGGGAACTTTTCCAATCAATTTCCAAATAAAAATATATTAGGGTTAAACTACCATCAAACTTTTCATATTCCAAGGGATCATGTTTGGAAATTTTTTATCACGGTGTATGAATTAGAGTCTCAAAATGATGTGGGTATAAGTACACTCATTGAGTTCTCAAATCTATAAAGTACAGTGTTTGATTCTAGTTCTATGCATTCCTTTATTTCTTCTAGGTTTCAAAGGAATGTAGAATCAATCCCGAAGATAATGGAAGTGTAGTTTTCAGTCAGGAATCTTTGAGAGATTATCATATACTCTATATTATATATAAACTCTAGTATTAACATTCGTTAGTAAAATCTCATCACAAATCTAGTATTCATTCCCATGGTGTAATTAGACACTATACTAGGGATGTACTGGATCTCAAAGTATAATTCTAAGTTAGAATGCATGAGAAACTAAATTATATTATTATTGAATCGATAACCTATAGTTTTTTTCAAAGGAGAAATTTCCCTGCCTAATCTTTCTCTTGAAGAACCTCTCATTGATCTCTTTATGGTGATGATCAATGAAGAGAGAGACCTAAATGAAAGTATTAGGATTAAAAATCTCTCCATAATTTAGGAATACATTCAAATATTTCCTTAAGAGTTACCTAGACCTATCCTATAAATAGATATAGAGTTCTCCATTAGGCACATACCTAGATCCATGATGATACTAAAGACTACTTATATAATGTAAGATATAGAGCTAGAAGAATTAATGGAAAAACTTCAAGAAATTTTGGATATTTGATTTATCCAAACAATTGTTCCTCCTCAGGGAGAAAATATTCTCTTTGTAAATAATAAGCATGAATGAATGAGGATATTCATTGATTATTGATAACTTAAGTGGATCCTAGTAATGATCATGTACCATCCTCTAAGGATTTATACTTTATATAACAAGCTTAATAGGGATAAATTATTTTCCAAGATTGACCTCTGATCTGGGTATCATTACTTAAGGGTGAAGAAATTATATATTCAAAAGTCTACCTTCAAAAAAAGATATAGGCATTATGATTTTGGATTTTTTCCCTTCGGCATGAATAATTTTCTAACAAAAAATATGTATTTGAAGAATAAAGACTTTGAGTACATCCTTGATAAATTAGTGATATTTTTTAGTGATATAATGATATATTCCAGTGGTCATGAGGAGTATGAGGATCATATAAGGGTTATATTTAAAACTATGTGGAAGGATAAGGTATTTGGAGAATTTAGAAAATATTAATTCTAGTTAAAACTAGTTTAATTCTTAGGAAATATTGTATCCAATGAAAGAATCATAGATGACTATGCCAAGATGATGGTTGTGAAGGAGGGGAATTATCATAAAATAGTAACTAAGATTCCAAGTTTCCATGGTTTAGTATGATATTAGGGGGTATTCTGAAAAACAAATTCATGAATTATTAATACACTAACCATGGTAACTCCAAAAAGAGATAAGTTCATCTAGTGTAAGGAGTGTGAATAAGGTTTCCAATAACTGATGGTGAGAATAGTTAGTAATCCTATGTTAACTTTACACACTATTGGAGAATGTTTTTTATTTATTGTGATGCATCTATAAAATGGATTGGGTGAATCCTCTATCAATGTGATAGGGTCATCACTTATTCATCTCGACAGTTATAGCCTTAGGAGAATAATTATCCTATACATGAATTAGAGTTAGCTATAGTCATTTTTCTACTAAATATATAGAGGTACTATCTTTATAGAGATAAATGTGACATATACAAATATCACCAATGTGTGATGTATATATTCATGCCAAAGAAATTCAACATGTTGATATAGAAATTGTTAGATATTCTTAAATTATATGAATATTCAATTCTTTATCATCGTATATGTTAAAATAAAGTAGTTGATGAATTAAGTAGGAAAACCCCAATTGTTCGGACAATGATTTGGATTCATGGAGATCCATTGATAAATGGCCTAGTATAGTTGGATGTGGGGTCATAAGGAAAAATACATCATAAATAATACCAAATGATATATCAACCCTCATTACTATTGAATATAAATATATCTCAAAGTGAAGATCAACTAATACAAAATATCACAGAGTCTGTGAAGAAAGGGAAGTTTCCTAAGGTCAATATTGATCAAGATAATGTATTGAAAATTTGTGAAAGTCTATGTACAAAATCTATCATATAGGTAAAGAATGAATTAATGGATGAAAATCATAGATCTATATTTTCAATACATCTTGGTAGAACAAAAATGAATAGGAAATATCCTGATCATTATTTGGGGGGATAATATGAAAATTGATATTATGGACTACATTGTAAGGTTCTTTGTGTTCCAATAGGTGAAGGTGTAGTAACAACTTTCTATCAGGGTATTGCAACTACTACCCATAACAACATGAATGTGGGACAATGTAACTATGGACTTCATCACTAGTATCCTAAAAAAATTAAATGAAAATTTTGATATATGTTATAGTGGATCGAATCACTAATACATCCCATTTCATCACTATTTTAGAAGATTTATCTCTTAAACAACTTACCAATATGTTTGTAATGAAAGTGGTGATGTTACATGGGGAAAAAATTGGATCATTTTGAATTATGATCCAAGGTTCACATATGTATTCTTGAAAAGTATTCAACATTATCTGAATATTAAATTTAATTTATGTGTGGAATATCATCCCAAAACTAATGATCAATCTAAAAGGACTATTTAAACACATGAGTAAATACTAAGAATGTGACCAATGTAATTTAAATGTTGATGGGATCAAAACCCCCCATTAGTTTAGTTTTCATAAAATAATATCATTCATTAATGTATTCAACTGGAACCCTATAAAACATTATATGTGAAGTTATATAGATCTCCTACTTGTGGGATAATGTTTTCGATAGAAAGCTACCTGGGACCAATCTTGTGAAAGAGATGGTGAAAAAGGTTCATTTCATTCAATATCATATAAAGGATGCTCAAAGATAGAAAAAATATATTTTTACAACCATTAATGGGACTTTGGGTTTGGTTTTGGAGAAAAAAAATTACTTTGTATGTCACCATGGAAGAGAGTCATAAGATTTTTAAAGAAAGGGAAGCTTACCCCTAGGTACATTGGCCCCTTTGAAATCGAGTATTGAATAGGAGTAGTGGGATATATGCTATGTATTATACTAAATCTGGCTCAATTTCATGTCATATTCCATGTATATTTCTTGATAAATTACATATCTGACCCCTCATATGTATTGAATTTGGAGGTAGTATAATTGGAAGATGATCTCTCTTATTTGGAGAATTTGGTCGAGATCTTACACCATAAAGACAATTCATTATACAACAAGACAACTCACCATGTCAAAGTGTTGTGGAGGAACCATATGTATGAATAGGTAAAATGGTAACTTGAAGAAACAATGAACCAGAAGTACCCTCACCTATTCTAAACCAAGAATATGATTTAACATTTTGGAGATGAAATTTCTAAAAGGTGATAATGTAATGTCCCCGGATTTTTAAATGATATTTTTTTCTTGGGAAAATGTGTGAAATTTTATATAATATTATACACATACAAATATAGATGATATGAAAAAACTTATCTCATTTATTAATATCATTGTAATATTCAGCTATAAATTCAATGAAAATTCCAAACATTATAATTGGGAAAAAATTTAAATTAGAAAACCTAAAATGGGAAAATATGGATTGACCCAATTAGATAAAATCCTCACCACCATGTAAAATACTACATAAATAAAACCAAATATTAATAAACTAATCATCATAATATAAAATTTTAATATAACATTTGAAGGAATTTTGGTGAATATTGAGTGGAAGAATTAGGTGGTGTTTATAGTGAGAAATGTCATTGTTTGAATAGTAATGTGATCACTGGTGAATATAACCATTGGTATATTTTAAGGATGGGATATATACCCATTTTTAATAATTTTACCATTATAATTTGTTTTCATAAGAAGAAATGAAAAATGATAATTCACTTAGAAATGAGAAATGACAGCCTTATCCAGTAGAGTCATGCCCTTTTAATCTCATTTGATAGAACATTGGAGGGAGGTGATGTCACTAGAGTTCACCCATGACCAAGACCAAGAATAAGATCAACAAGTGGTGCTTGAATAAAATCACCTATTGGAGAAGTTCCTGTTAGTGGGGATTACCTCTAAGACAATGTTAGTTGAGCAACAAAATGAAACTACCAACATCGTACACCTTTCCCTTAGGGAATACACCAAAATAATAAGAGTCCACATGTCCAATCCTTAAGTGTAATTTATGTTTTATAAAAAAAATTATGTATTCCAACAATCCATTTTAGAATACTTTTGTTTAATAAGATATTTTTTTATGAAATACCAACTTGAAAAATTAATTAATGCATGCAAATAAAATATAATTTTAATTTTAGAAAATATATAAACATTTATAATAAAATCATGAATTATGAATAATATTTTTTTATGAAATATTATTTTAAAACAATATAATTTAAATATAAATGAAAAATAATTTTACAATGTAATAATTTTTTTATAAGTGTTAGAAATTTGATTGAGTCTAAAAAACTGCTCATTTTTAAAAAATAATGATGTTTATACTAAAAAAAATAAAATTCTTGTATTTAGATAATTATTTTGAATAAAAATATATTATATTTGAAATCATTATTTCAAAATTATCTTAGGGTGATTTTTTAAAATTTTTATAAACTACTTTATTTTTCACTAAGTTCTAAAATTTATATTTTGGTTTTTTGTAATGTGTTATGACTTCATGTTTATGTAATAATGTTGTAATAATTAATTTAACACAATTCAATACCAAAAATATTTACTTTTTTAATACTGAAATTTTATTTATTAAGGTTTTCGGACAATTCTAATTCAATTTCATAGATTTTAGTATGTCACTTCTCTTTTTAACTAAAATTAATGTCATTTTTAAATAGAAATACACACTTAAAGTAATACTGATGAAACGATTTTTGTGATTTCTGAGAGTATGATTCCTACATATAAAAAAATGATTTATAGACCATTTTTATAAAGTATTTAATCAATCCAAATGAGTTTTCTTTTTTTTAGTATGTTAATTTTGTTTTTTACTAAAATGGAATTTTAAACTAAAAAAACACACATTGAGTCATATCAGTCGCATCTAGTTTTGGATTCATGGGAGACTAATTCCTATACATCAAAAATTAATTATGAATCATTGTAATAAATTATCAAGATAATACGAGTGATTGTTCTTGTGTTTTAGTGAGTGAAACAGTTTTTGAACTAAACTTTCAATTTTTAAATGATAATTGACACTTTGAGTTATACTAGGAAAACTATGTATCAGATTGAGCTGTGGACAATTCGTACACTTGAAAAAGGACATATAGATATTTTTATAATTTAAAAAATCAAATCAATGTTTTTTCTTTGTATTTATTATGTCCCTTGTCTTTTTAAAAAAAATTAATTCAATTTAAAATAAAAAGACACAATTAGAGTCATATAGGGAACACCGTGTGTTGTATTTATGTGTCAATGATTCCAAAACATCAAAAAAAGACTTATGGATAATTTTCTTATAGTATAAATACAATAAGAATTTTTTTTCATGTTTTTTTTTCAATTTTCTTTTTTACTAAATTTAATGTCAATTTTTAATAAAAAGACACACATAGAGTCATAATAGTCATACTATGAATCTGATTTAGGTTAGGATGATTCCTACATGTCCAAAATGGTTTATGGATCATTATCTTAAATTATAAAAACTATCCAAATATGGTTTCTATTTTTTGACTATTTGATCCATTATTTATACTCAAATAAAACCATTGTATTGAAAACATATACTTCGAGTCATACTGACCACATCAGGTGTGAGATTCATGGACGTTCAATTCCTACCCTTCAAAAAATGTCTTATAGGTCATTTCCATAATGTTTGAAAACAACTTGATTTCATTTGCTTATTTTTGATCATGTGAAATGTATTTTGAAATAATGGGTAAATATAATGAAATAAATATCAGATAAAAATGATAAGTAAATTAACTAAAAAATATAAAACTTTATGAGAAAATTAACTATATAAGTAATATGATGTCACATATTCCTTATTTAATTATATATTATGAAACCGTGTATTATTCCCATTATATTCTAAACCAATTAATTTCCTATATAATACTTATCCATGAATAATTGATGAATAATAATATATTATAATTTTTATACTTATGCTTTACACCCTGAATATATTTCCAAAGTCATAGAATGAACTTGATCACAATCCTGGAAGTTATTCACCTAAATTTAATGTCATAAAACATTCTGTAACCATATCTGTTGACCACTAATCTCTAAACAATTATAGTTTTTATTTTGAGTATGAAGGTTATTGGAAATCTTCTTAGTACTGAGAAAATATATAAAAAATGATTAACAATAAATTATTAATAAAAATGTAAATACTATTATAAATAACTTATTCAGGGATGATGATCATTCCATGGTTTATGAAGTATCTCATAATTTTTCAAATATAATATCTATAATCATTGCATTTAAATTAGTTTATAAACTGTATAAACTATGACCAAAATAATTAAAAAAATTAAATATGTTTTGATTGTTAAATAATTCTATATATTTCATAATTTGTTTTTATTTGAAGTAGTCTATAGTCATATTATATTCAGTGACTGACTTCATAATGTGATTTATCTTATATTTAGAAACCTCCCTATCATTATAAAAAACTTTTTAAAACACAGACTAATTGAGTGCATTAAAAATTCACAATACACATAATGTATTGTTGGTTCAATTGATATCCATGTGTTAAATAAAAAAACTACATATTTTGGATATCCATATTGATTGGTATTAACATCCAGTTCTTTCTAAAAAAACAAAAAAGTAATGAAAAAATTAAAATTTAATTTTCATAATTAGATTACATTTTTTAAGACTACATTATAGGCATCAGAAAGGGTGTTTCTTTTTTTTTGGTTCTCCTCAAATTCCTCATTTAGCTCATCTTTTTTCATATCAATATATTTCAAATCCAATTTAGTTTCTTCCATAGAAATGATATATGAATTGATGAATCTAAATCATGATTGGAAGCTTTTTCCCTTTATGTTTTAGTAATATAAACTCTTATATAAAATATTAATTGTTGTTAACATTGATGGACATATTTGATCATGTTTTTGTATAGATGTATTATTAAATTATTCCTTATGTATGTATTCAAAACAAACACTCACATCCATTTAGACATTTAAATATCATTTATACTCTCAAGAACAACTACATATTTAATAAAAGATCCAAATATTTCATCTTTATATGGAATGTAGGACATATTCCAAATTTTTAATGAGGTCTCTTCAAAATGTTTTAATAATAATAATTTTTTCAATGGAACTAGCGGGGAGAAGGTACTCTCAAAAGATTATTTTGATTTATTGGTTGATTCACTATATTTTCTCGATTTTACCAACTATTTCCCCATTTCATTATCCATCTATAATACAATAACTCACTTCAGACCATTTTTCATCAATCCTAAAAGGTTTATCATTTGAATTTTTTTTCCAAAGGTATACCTCATGTACATTTAAAAAATTAGAAATACATTCTATAAATGTACCAATAGAATCATCTTCCATTGTAATAAACAGATCATCAAGTGGAACAGGAAAATCAAGAGTAAGACCTTGATATACGTCTATCCCCACTACCATATGATCTTTTAGGAGTTCTTTATTCTGTATCATTCCCCTTGAAATATTATACATTGTACCCCTCAAAACAAGGTTGTGTGTGGGTGTTGACAAATAAAAATCATATACAAATTTACCCATAAGAATTTTACTAATATAATGTTATAATAAGTTGTTCTATTTAAAGCTAGGAGAATTTTTATTGAAAAAATTGATTACCTCTGGCAAGGTATGAATTTGTGTTGAATGAATAGCCTCAAATCTAGTGGGGTAATTTGGTTGTTCATGTGCAGATCTTTGTTCCACCATCAGTTTTCTTGGATCCTTTCTCATATATTAGTCTTTCAAGATAAACTATACAATTATATATTTAAAATGTTATATTTGTGACTATAATCCTTTCCTTGTCTTATATGTATCTTATTTTGATTTTTATTCTTCAAAATCTATTCAAGGTTGCACTTTAATACCTACTCCTCTAATGAGACCATACTGTTCCGAATTCATAAAAGCTACTGAAAATATTTTTTCTTTCAGTACAGTCACTGTTGATTATTTTTTCAAAACCATATAAAAAATATGTACATAAATAAATGTTTTTTTATTACTTTTTTTTGAAGAAGGTAGTTCCTTTGTCAAAGACCAAAGCATGTTTTATTGAATATATAAAGAAAAATAGTTACAAGAGGTGAAAATAAGGGAGTTTTTTACAATCCTTGTCAAAAAAGATGAAATAAATCAGACGGAAGGGTGTCCAGCCATGTCATATCCTAGTAAGCAGCCTTGTTGGAAAGGGCATCAGCAACGACATTCACTTCTCGAAAGACATGAGCGAAAATATAAACAATCCCATGGAGCGAATCCAGGCACTTCAACTGAAGGGTGGTGAGAGGATAGGAAAGATGAATCACACAGTTCCAAATTGCCTGGACAAAGGTGGTATAATCACTTTAGATCCAGATATTTCTCCATCCTTTTTAAAGAGTGAAGTTGACGGTATGAATAACAGCCATAATTTCTGCTTCCAATTAGGAAGTTATACTACATCTACCAAAGAAACATCTATGACACTGGGAGAAGAATCTCTAAAAATCGCTCTGTGGTAGGAAGGACCAGGATTACCCTTTGTGGCACCATCAACATTCACTTTGATCCATCCAAGCATTGGAGTTTTCTAGAACACTTCAATGGTACGTTTAGGTTGTTGATAGATGCCATCAACCCAGATATTGCATATAATATCCAAGTCACCAATAGAGTTGTTGCAGTAGAATTTTTTAATTGAAGAAGCCCCTCGGGCCACAATGACGATTTGGGATTTTATTGTATTAAGGTTTAATGATAATTTATTATGAATGATATCATTTCTGTCATACCAGATCACATGTAGAAGCTCAGTAATAGCGGAGATGAAGATATTCTTAATTTGCTGAGAGGCCTCATGGTCAACAAATTTCTTATATTTCTTTTTTTCGTCAACTAGTTTACCCTCCTTATTTTGGAAAGCCTCCTTCTATGGAACATGATGCGGGATGGAATTAGTTTGAAATTTTAAGTCATAAATCTACATATAAATAAATTAACACATTTTTTTTCATATCATATAATTTTTTTTTGTTTATTTAAAATACTTACCAATTTCTCCTCTAGTGAAGTGTACCTCATCCATAATTTCTGATAGGGGTACATTGGTTTGGATGAATGTTAATTATTTTTAACACTCCATTTTTCTTTCATAAATTATTAATTTTTAATCAAATTGGAAAAAGTAAATAATATAAAATAATATATTTTCGACTAAAATGAATATAAACTAATTTCTCTTCATGATTATTATTGAAAAAATTAAATGTTTCATGTTTTATAATGTGATCATAATTAACTGGTGGGTGAGTATTTTCATTCCTCTTAGTAACCCTTAGTTGAAATTTGATATGAATAGTATTGAAGCCTCTATGTGATTTTTTTTAATGGTTGTTAAGACATATTTCTTATGAAAATCATTTAAAATAAATGCCCTCTATAAAGAATAATAAAAAGTAAACCACTACTGAATTAAATTATTTTATGGTAAAATAAAGAAACATTATCATTAAATTACCTTTATATATTTCCAATGAGATTCTTTTGTTACAGGTTGTGCATGGTACCAAGAATCATTATCAATTAGAACAATCATCATAATTGTGACCATAACATAACTAATGAACATTGGCATGTTGTGGTCAATAGGTTAGTTGTGTTGATTCTAGCCAACCTCAAATTTCATACCCATACTATATTCCCTAATCGTTTTAGTAAATACTATGATATTACACAATTATTATTTTTTTCATCAACATGTTACTGATCCACTAATAATTCTGTACATTCAGCATCAACTACCTATTCTTCTCTAGAATAGGTAACATCATCATGTACAGAAGGCATGTGGTTGACTATTTAATTAATATTATTTTTATACATTAAAGAACACATAATATTAATAGGAAAAACAAAATATATTAAAAAACATTTTAACTTCCACATTGAACTCTATTTCTTTTTTCAAAGGTTGGAGGGATTTCTATCCTCTATCCAAAATCCAGATCCCATATTTATGGTTCCCTCTAACTTATAATACATTGTCTAAATTAATAACACCATAAGTTGATAGTAATCTCCCAATTAAAGGTTCATCCTCAATTTAATTTTCATCTAAACATATTGTTTTTTTAGTCTCCAATAGGAAAACTAACCAATTCTATTTTGTTGGATTTGAGAAAATAAATAATTTCACTTTTCTTGATTCCATTATGAAAGGTTCATCATTTACCCATTTCACACTAAATTTATCCTTCACAAAGCATATTCATAAACTTTGACTATACTAAGATTGTTAACCAACATTCAACAAAAACTGGCACTTGATGTTTGGTATAATCCAATATGTATATTTGTTTGATAATGATGGAATATGACATATTTACATAAATTGGATTTCTATCATTGGAACTATATATGTTCATTACTTCTTCCACCATAGTAACTCTATTGTTTTTTCATCATATCACATTAATCATATTAATTTGAATAGAATGTATAACCAAATATTAAAAAAACATTGTAAGATATAACATTTTTCTTTGGGTCCCATTTCTACCAATCAATGTCATTCATAAATTGAATTTGTATTTTAAGATAACTCCTTATCTATATGATATTGTAACCAGACTATAAACTATTAATCATTTTTGTTTGACTTCCATCCTTCATCCCTTGATGGATTCTAATATGTAAGAATGTATTTTTAGGATTCAACATATGGATCAACAAATTATGTATTATATAAAATGTAAATGTGTGCTTGTTCTTGTTCTTTGTTAGTAATTATAACGATATCTATTTGGAAACCCCTTTTCCCATATAAAATATTTTGTGATGATACACTGGGAAACTGATTCTATCAACTTATGATAGGTAATGAGTATATATTTCAATATCTTCTTTAAAAATATATCATTATGTAATATGACCTTATGGCCAACTACAATTCTCTACATACCAATTCAAAATATTCATATGTCATTCAATGGGGTGCATCTATCTATAATGGACAAGAACACATATTTTAACCTCTCTAATCAATTGGACCATTATGTGGACCATTATATTAAATAATTATGGATAGAATAAAATATTTAGTTCAAATAATATGACTAAACCTTCCATATTCATGATTGGAAACTTTTCTAGGTCTATAAATTTAATGGATATGGATTTGAAAAAGAAGAAGATTCTAGTTAATGTATATTGTATTATATTATGTATAATGAAATATAAAGCAACATGCAGCCAATATTACATCAAAACATGTCATTTGTGTGATATTAGTCATTAAAATTTCACATTATTCATTGAAATTGTATCATTTCTATTTTTTTAATACTTGTATAAAGCTTTTACACAAATAAACAAATTTATAATTGAAATTTTATTTCTCTAGATATAGTGTAAGATTTTAGAGGAAGAAAATTCCACCCTTCACCCTTAAATGGTTACGACTCTTCTTTTAACCCCATATTAATCATGTCCATCATATCATTGATTTCATATTTTTTTAGCAACATTCAGTCATATACCAATAAAACTATCAAATACATTTTTTCTAAATGTATGACATCAAGAAAATGGTGAACATAAAAACAATTCCAATAGGGTAATTCAATGAAAATTGATCAGATTTTCCAACCAAATTTCATACAGTTTTAAAAAATTGTTTATGAAAATTGTTTTTATATATTTTACTTTATTTAATATTTTATCACTTGGTAGTAGAGATGGTGTTGCACCTTCTTATTTATTTCCATCAAATGATGTCATCCAGTATCATTATTTATGTTTTCGAGGTAAAAATTTATGATATCCTAGAAACACAGTCTTCAAGGAATGTTTCAAACATAACAAATGTTTACATTCTTTACAAATGGGGCACCCCAATATTCCATTAATGTTATAACATAAAAAATATCTATATTTAGGAAAATCATTTGTCATCCAATACAATGTGGCCATTAATTTGAATTCTTGACTTCTATGAGCATCATACATTGTAACACCTATATCCCACATCAATTTTATATATTCTATCAGTAGATCCAAATAGACACGGATATCATTATTAGGTTTTTTTGGTCTAGATATATGTATCAAAAACATAATGTATTATTACTTCATGCATAAACATGGAAGCATGTTATCATTTTCCAACATGAATAGCCATGTACTATGAGTAATATTGTGTTCACTAAAATATTTTTTTACATATGTATATAATGTAAGAAATATGTTTCATAGATCATTTCCAAATTCCAGATACTAATAATAATTTTACTACCACTTAATAGATTATGCTGTATGGCGTGGTTTTACATCATTAATTCTTGTGTCTTCATGACATATAAATTTCTTTATGTTTTCCTAACATCTGTATAGTCTTCTAAACTCGGGAGTTATAGGAAAGTATCATAAATATTTTGAAGAACATGATTCATCTTTCTATTATCGATTCAAACCACACCTTGTTCATTTTAGGTGTGATTCATTGTCCTTGAAAAATAATATGAAATCATTTAAAAAGTGTATTTTTAAGGGATGATTCCCATTGAACATAGAATTCATTTAAAATAATATATTGGATAATGAAGATATTTTTCTTTTTGTAGTTTATCATTCAAGATAAAAAGTAGTTTTATAATACCGGTGTCGCTCCATTGATTTTCATAATTAAAATTGTATAACTTCAATACATCTGACAATGGTTATTATTTAGTACAAATGGTATGAAATGGTCTCTTAGCATAGTTATTTAACTTCCCAAACAGCAATGTCAAATCACAAAGGTCATATTAAATTTATATTGTCATTCATTCCGTATGATCTCTTTCATTATTTACACTATTATTCATATTAAATGATCTGTAAATTGTAGTATCATCCTAATTGGTGTTCACATTAAATTTTCCTCCATATTTAGTATTTAATTTATTTCATGGATCTATACCATGACAAATAAAATGTTCACTAAACTATTCATGATGTATTTTTCTTGAATAACAATATTGTAAACATGGAAAAAGGATTTGAGAAGTATTTTATGCATTATCTATTGAAAATGTGAAGAAATATTTAACTCTATCTGTATAATATTTTTTCTTATGATTTCTGTTAATTAATTTTTGATGCATATCCATCCTATTAGGTTCATAAAATATTTATTTTTTATAAAAATAAAATAAATACACATTATATATTCATAATAGAAAGTGAAATTTATAAAATAATTATAATAAGGGGAACCCTATATTTGATTGTTTCAAATAAATTCAGTATTCTTTGAATGAAATTTTAAATTTAATTTAAGAAATGAATTACTCTACTTGGGGTATGTTTCCACCCCTGAATTCATCCAAACTAACCACTTGTACTCAGTATGGGATGACTACTACTCAGAATAGATCAAGAAACATGAGTACTTTTCCACAAGTGATGGGGATGATTCTCAATAAACTAAATAAAATAACAACTATTTCGGAGATGATGTTTTTATGGATGATAGTTGTCTCCATAAATCTAAATGTTCCTTGGATGATAGTTAGAAATACAGTAGACAATATTTCTTAGTTTTTTACCTAATGTAGGAAAAATTAGCAGTAGTGATATGATCACAATAATGGAAAACATGATTTGTGTGATTGTGAGAAAGCTCAATTTGATGATCTTACACATACTCTTTCTAAAATAGCCACTATAGTTTAAAAATTCAATGAAATTCTTAAAAATATTATTTCTTGAATAATTATAAAATATCATATTAATAATCTTAATAATATGGATTTATTACTAAACTAAATAACTTATAGTCATATATTAATCTTATCATCACTAATAATCATGTTTAAAAAATTATAGAATGGTTTGAAGATAAATAATATTATTTTATATGAGGTGGTTAAAATTATTTAATATTAGATATATTTTATTTTTTCAATGAACTATTTTAAATTATGTATTGGGAATTTAAAACATAATAAATTAAATTGATCAGTCAATTTTCCAGGGTTGGAAGTAATATTTATTTTGAATTGGTTATGAATGTAAATTAATGTCTATGTGTTTTAAATAAAAATAAAGTTGATGTTAAAAACCATTGGACATGTAATGGTTTAATTGTGCTATGTTTGAAATAGAATGTTGAAGAATTGGTTATATAATGATTATCATTGTTAAACAGCATATTACATGGCATAGTCTCAACATAAATTAGATGGGTATATCATTTAAAAATAGAAACAAATCTTACTAAAGAATTTCAATAGCATTGTATAAGGTCCATTTTCATCTATCCCTTACCATTAAAAAATTCTACATGAAATTCAAAATTAATATTGTAATTAAATTAAAAATTCAATTCCTATACCAATTCGTCAATTTTATTTACTATTTATTTAACAATTCACACCTGAATGAAAGGGGGTAAAAGGGAACACCTCAACATTTCCACATACATACACTAGTAAATGGACCATTTAAACTCACAACACACCCAAATTGGTGTCTCATTCAATATCTGTGACCAATAACATTCACGACAGCCTCCTTAATTATATAAGAAATGTATTTCAATCCAAAGAACCAATTTCATTCAAAGGAGATTCCAAAAAATTGGGTTTATCGCCCAATGTCATTTATAAAAAAAACACGACATTAAATGAAAATAATGAGACCAACTACTGTTAGTCTGTATTTGATACCTCATCATGTATCATCTCTTTATTAAACACTGATTGGGATAAAATAGAGGAACACACAAAGAACCTAATAATAGTAAAAATTAGCTTGCAACAATATAGTGCAATAGATATCCAGAATAATGAAGAATGGCTAAAAATAAATTGAGATATTGTTGAGATAGATCCAATGAGACTTATGGTTATTCAATCTGGTATCAAGTAATGAAGATCCCTTGATTCAATGAATAATCAGTAAAAACTCAAGAGAGGATTGTTGTCCATAATAGGAAGAAACTGAAATATTAGTTTGATTTAATAGTTTAGGTGGGGGTAACTTGGTAAATTCACCAAAATTTGGGCATTACATTATTTAGATTCACAGTTTGTCAGGGGTAGGATCACCCACATAGTTTACTCACTTTTTTACTAATAGCACAAAAACCATGAAAATATTCCCTGTTTAAATTGCAAACATGGGAATAGGGTCTCACAACCAAAGTCACATTATTTACTCTAGTAGTGTACCAGGTCATTTCACCACCACACTTGGGTTCTAGGCTCTAAAATAGCCCCAAACACTCATGATACCTCCATACCCTCACAGGGAATTCATATTCGGCCACATTTAAGCATTTAAATGTAGAATTTAAGGAAAGTAAGGGATCCACACCACAATAAGAACATGGTTCTTAAAAACATCCACCCTTTAAAAAACTCACCCATGAATTTCCTTAAAAATGGTTGTGAAGCATGATTTTTGAAAAAATATAACCTATGTTATCATACCTTAACCTCCCACTCCATGGTCTTGTTCGGACCTCAATCGTGATTCCATAGCACACATACTAAAGTAACTGACGAGCCTCAAACAACATTCATGATACAATCCACAATATGAATATGATTCTTCTCAAAGGAAGTATCTACCTATAACTAAACCTCCACAAGCTAAAAGGCATGATATGGGTCTGAATGGTTACATCACAGCTCGTAAACATTGAAGACATCATGCATGGCTTGATATCTCTGAGATAACTTCAAATGAAAACCTATCGGCCTGACTATCTCCAGAATCTCAAACTCCCTAACATACCATGATAAAATTTTGTCCTACATTTTGATTCTCCTATGACCCAAACTCACTGAAACAAGAAAAAAAACTTAGTTCCCAACCTCTAACATAAGAGGTCATCTGAAACAATTAGCATACTCTTCCAGATGAGTCTTTGAAGCATCCATCCACTTCCATATCAACTCCACTGGCATTGTGGTCTCCTGAACATGAAGTGGTTCCTTCATAGCTACCTCTCCTACCTCTAACCAACACAATGGTGATTATCATAGCTTACCATATAAATACTCGAATGGAACTTTATAAATAGTATCCTAAAATATATTTTTTAGGATAATTCAACTAGGGGTATATGCCTCTACCAAGATCACTCAAATTCCAGGATGCATTCCCTTGGAATGTCCTCAATCACTTAAATTGTATTCTATCACTAACCATCTATATAGTAGTTGTATTTCATGATTAGAAGGGGTACATTGTGATCTTAGAATATAATGGATTCTATTTATGTGTATTCAAAATGATCTTAAGATATGTTGAATGTTCATGTTGATTATGAGAATAAATGAAATATCATTCACAAAAACCACCACAACTAAATCAAGATAATGATATAATACTCGATTCATCAGTTCCATGAAGTAATATGGAGATTTTGTGAGAGTTAAGAACATAATCAAATAATCATTGAGATATTACCTTCTACAAATGGTTTTTCAATGTATATTTGATGATCTTACATGCATCTAATGATAACTAGACCTCAAACAAATCCATGAGAAAACATAAACTCCTCAGAGTTCGTCGAAGCGATCAATTATATGAGGAAGAATATCCATTATTAATGGTCAAATGGTTAAATTTAAGATAATCCACACAAATCCTGAGGATTTAATTTTCCTTTTGGGGAAAAAATACTAGAGAACCCCGTGGATACGTATTAGGTCACATGAAACTCTTCATCATTAAATCATGTAGCTACTTCTTGAGCTCTTGAAACTCTATCTTATTGATCCTATAAGGTGGAATGGATACCAGTGACGCTCTTGGAACTATCTTGACAAATAATTATACCTCTCTCATTCGAGGTGATCCAAAAAAAATTCTAGGATAACATCCTTGAAACAACAAACTATTGGAGGTAAATATTCCTAAAAGGTTCCCTAATCATCCAGATACAAACTCAGATTATGGTATGTCATCTCACCCAATACATGACTCTCAGGTCTAGTTCAACTTTCCTAGACATCACATTCACCCTTGTGAATAAAATCTTCTCCCTTGGGTGTTTTTAAGGTCGCCTTGATGTGATAACAGTAAATGAATTCGTTATAGGGGACCAACTAGTCAATTCTGAGAATGATATCAACTCCTAACATGTCAAGGAAAAAGAGGCACCATATGAAGTGACACCCATCAATATCATGGCGTACTCCCTGTATTGATGTATATCCTCAATTATAATCTCCAATGGATTGTCAAGCATCATGAATCCATCATAATTATAAACCCTAATCCCAAGTCTCTCCACAATGGGCACATATATAAATCTATGGGAATCCCATGTATCGAAAAGTGTAGGAGATAATGTAGAGGCTACTAGAATAGTACATATAATAGTAGAAGGTGTGGGATTCTTATTCTAAATGGTTTATTTAACTATGTATACCTAGCCGGAACCATGACCATGTGACACTCTTTGGCTACACTGAGAAGATCTTCCCTATTGTCAATGTAAAACTAGGGTCTAACAACTATGCCCATGACTACCACTTCATCCTGATCAACCTGCTATACACTAACTCCCTACATGCTGAGATGTTGTGGTCCCTACTATTAGATGTTTAATCAATGCATACCCCCTCTCACTAGTTTTTGGAGGAAAAATTCTATAGAATTGATGTGGATGCACTATTTTTTCATAGGATGGACACTCGATTTGGTCCCTCATATACTATAGCATCATATTCCTTATCCTAATACACTGGTAGCACCTCCCCAAGCTACCTGACTATGTGTTATGGCTACAAGTATCATTACGTGGAAGTTCCAAATGATGCTTCCAACTATCGACTGACGCATTAGAAAATTGATATGTCAAACTTCCCTGGATCACACCTCCATCCTCTCTTAAGATTATGGTATATTATAATCTTTTGATTAACTATTCTTGAAATTGGTTGTTAGTCGAAATAAATTCTTCAATTATTGGATTACATACCTAAGACCATCCTCAAATCTCTTATATTTAGATAGCTCATCACCATTAGAATAGGTGTGAATAATTAGAGATCATTAAAACATGATGAATATTCCATAACATATAATGCTCTCTACACTAGATACAAGTACTCTTGTGTTCTATCGGACCTCAATGTATATGGATAGAAATTTTCATAAAATGATGTACAAAAATCCCTTCAATACATCTCCAGATGATGACTGATTGGAGTTATAAAATCCCACCATCTCATGGCAGAATCATGCAACATAGATGTTGATAACATTAACCTCCACTTAAGAGGAATAAATATGTTCCTGAATATAGATGTCAAGGCCTATAACCCTGAATTTCAACGCTATGGTCCACCATCCACAAAAAAATGGCTGGATACTGGTGCTGGAACCCAAGAGTCAACTCTACCATATTCAGGGTAGTTCACAGTGCCCCCTTAATGGTCTATACATAGTACAAGAAACCCTTAAGAAACAATTCCATATAACCTTTGTATAGAATAATGGTTGGTTCCTCACCTAGAACTACTGTAGTATCCACTGGTTACCCATGTTCCACCACTTCTAGTGTGTGATCATCGCCTCCCTCTTGGAGTATTACTGGAGGTCATCAGGGTTTCATTCTTTTATAAATCCAAACACACACCTAATCTTAGAATAATTATGAAAGTTTACAGCTCAATGTGAATATATTTGAGATGGATAGGTACAATCCTTCCTCTATAAGAACATAACCCTTTACATACTATATACGTTTTGTGTGGGTAACATACAAAGCATATATAAGCAAGAGATGCTTCCATCTTCCCACTACTAAGGTCCAGTTTGGGTCAATTTCTCAACTATAATAAATTAATTCTTCCATATTATTTATATATATTCAATTCCCATTTCAATTCATATTTAGTATACATTGATTCCACAATTCATTTAAATGGTTGAACCATGTGGTTCACCAAATTTTAATCCATGAGGGCTCATACTTCTTAGTAGCAAATGAATGTCATACAAAAAATTCACATCATAACCCATATTAGTATTCCTATCACGAAATCAGGTATAAAAATAACAACACCTACCACAACAGCATGTAATAAGTAATGTACCCTAATTGGCCTAAAAAATTCATGGTATGTGATTTCTAGAAAGTTTTGAATATAATGCATGAGACAGAATACCCTCATCTCATTAGGTTTCAAATAAATAGAACCTATAATCATATCAATATTAACATAAAAATTAGTTACATCACCCAATGGAGGAATCAAATAAAATGTAATATTTAAAATCTAGAATATAGAAATTCAATTCTAGGCAATTTGGCTTTATCCTTTATGCGGGTAAGCTACTCTTGGAAACATCTCATTACCAAATACCATTTTCTTTTATATAATAAACAAATAATAAAACGAACAAAAAAATATGACTATGATTCTATTTTGTAACATCCCTAACTCAGATTCCACTCAACATTTCCCCAATTTTAGTAGGCCTCATGGCCTCAAGCGTATCTCTAAAAATGCTCATAGGTTGCTGACTAGTAGTGAGGGCCTAGGTGATCTTGTGGGGATATTATTCCCTCATCAATAGAGTGTATCACATTGGAATGTCAATAAAATACTAGTAGAAGAAGCAGTAAATCATATAATAATAAATAAATAGTGGAATACTAATAAATAAACAATACCAAAAGTCATTTCATTTACAAAATTATGTCACATGTCATATGAAATTTGAGATATTTCCAATATGCGTATACAAGGAATATATAAAATACATGTAACAAAAAGGGAAACAAGGATAAAATTATCCATCTAGAATCAAAATCCTATGCCTGGATCCATTCTCCCCTTCTCCTTAGTAATAATCAACAACTTGTATTATGTTGATTTCCCTAATCAATAACTTCAAACATATAGTATGTTTGGGTACACAATGGTTTCCCAAACAAGGTGTGATACAATATCAAAGTAGGAAACCGCCAAAATTTTAGTTCCAATTAATCATTAAAAATATATATAATAGATAGTGTGTAGAAATATTTATAATATGTGAAATAATTACTCACTTGTTGACAGCCTATATATCCTGGTTTTCATTTTATAACCAATTCATTTAAACAATCATTTAAATGTTAGGCCTCTAATTTTGTAGTAAGACCTATATCATTTATAACATTCTCATTTAACTAAATAGTTCATTTAATCAACATGTTTCAGTACATCTTATAAATCTTGGAGTCCCCCATATGAATATGTATCTAAGGATGCCTAAACAATTTGAACATAATGTGTATGTCAAGACCGAATCCAAGCTTGTACTTAAGCTTGGAAGATGCATCATAAAATTCATTTCATTCTCAATTAAATTTAGAACCTAAGCCCATCCAAGGAATTCATAATTTTGGATCCATGTATCACTCTAGGTATAATATAATCCTACACCCCATAATCTCATCCATGGAGATCCTAAAGACCCTAGTTATCGC
Source organism: Viscum album (assembly GCA_963277665.1). Classification (NCBI taxonomy): domain Eukaryota; kingdom Viridiplantae; phylum Streptophyta; class Magnoliopsida; order Santalales; family Viscaceae; genus Viscum; species Viscum album. The sequence goes on along the minus strand of OY728137.1, from coordinate 1,585,720,225 downwards.
TCTATGTGTGGTATAACATCCATGTCGAATGAGTCCATCTTTGGCAGTCCACTAAGGGATCCCATGTATCACCCATGGAAATATGATCAAATTTATTCTTGATTGCATACAAGGAATTTTTATATTAATTCATGTATCATTCTGTATATAATTAAAGCCTTAGATTCTATCCTTGGAAGTCCACTAAGAAGTCCAAGTATCACTGAAGCATAGGAAAGGTTCAATACAATTGAGTTCCTCTATGGAAATCCCATTTGAATCCATGTTTCACCGAATAAAAATATGTATTTAATATTAAATTCAATTAATCAATTCCATTTATTAATTTCAAGGTCAAAACCAAGAACATCTCAATTGATTCTCTCCTCAAAAGGTTACTCAAGCATTGACTAAGCATAGAAGGCTTGGATTCCAAATACTCATGTGGGAAAATCCTTATAAAATACTTATCATTCATGAAAACTATTATAAGGAATAGTATCCACTTAACTGACATGGGAATATCATATTAAAGGTGAAAAACATGCTTACTCAAGAATTTACATAGCATGGGCCTAGGGCCCAGGTCATATATCCCTTCCCACTAAATAATTATATTGGAAATTCACAATTAATATTACAGTTCAATTAACACTTAAATTAATAATCAAATTCCACAATTTGATTTATAATTCATTTAATAATTCAAACCCAGGTAAGGGGCTAAAAGTTACATCTCATGTTTTCCACGTACATACGCCATCAAATGGCACATCTAAACTCACAACACACCCAAAGGTGTAAGTTCATTCACATCCCTCATCCTATAATTTTCATGATGTCGTCATTAATTACATAGGACAGACATAGAAATTAAACTATCCAATTTCATTTCACAGTCATTCCCAAAAATTGGGCATGTGGAATAATGACATATATAAACAACATAACTTTTAATGAATGGAATGATACCACCGACCATAGGTCTGTATCTGATAGATCGTCTAGTCTTAGCTTATGATTCGACATATATTGGGAGAAAAACAATGTACTTGTGAAGAACCTAAAATTAAGGAATAATAACTTTCAAATAAATAGTAGAGGAAATATCCAGAAGAATGAATAACAGCTAAAAAAATGAGACATTTCTGAGATGGATCCAATGAGATCAATGGTTCTTCAATATTGTATCACACAATGAAGATATGTCGATTCTAAGAATATCCACCAAAAATATCTAAAGAGGGGGATTCTATCTATAGGGGTAATAATGTAAAATAAAGGAAAGATTTATTATTTTAAGTGGTGTAAATTTGATAAATTCCCCAAAAATTGGGTGTCATGTGGTTTATACCCATAGTTTTATAAAATGTTCTCCAAACATGCATGGTTAGCTATAGGTTAGGGGAACAAACATGGTCTGACTACTGAAAAAATAACCCTATATGCATGGTTTTGTATAATGGGTATAGCCTACCAAACCATGTGTATAGGTTTTACCCAGGGTTTTGAGAACCGTGGGAGATTAAGGCAATGGTATAGCTCTGGGATATACCCACGGTTTGAAAAATTATATTCTAAAAGTATAGAAAGGTGGGAATATGTGTATATGAAATCGTCTACCATGTCAATAACCATGTTCCGACGGTTCTCAAATCATAGCTATAGGATTTTGAAAAAATATGGCTACCGGATTCAAAACCTTGACCGTCTATTCCTAACTAACATGCCTAACCACTACACCACATAAGAATATGTGTATGTAAATATATATTTACTTATATATATTTCTATAAATTGGGGTTATAGGTAGAAAGCGTTGGGTATATGTTTTCACACGGAATTTTTTTATTCCCATTGAAATTTTTTCCCATGCAGATGGGGGAAATCTATACCCACAGTTCTCAAAAACCATGGGTATTAGTATTAAAACAAAACTTATACCCATTATTTTGGGAAAATTATGGGTATTGTTCTTGAACTGAACCTTGTACCAATAGTTTTACAAAAAACAATGGGTATATGGGGTCTTATACCCATGGATTTCCAAAAATTGTCGGTATAGGTTGGAATTTTTAACCTTTACCCATGATTTTCAAAAACTAGGGGTATATGTTACAAACCAACCCATATACCCCTAGTTTTAGGAAAACATGGTTATAGATATTCCCTATACTCGTTATTTTATCCCAAACCATGTTAATAGGGTCATTTTACAGTAGTGTTTTCTAATGCGGTTTGGATAACCATACAGAAACTGTGAAAATATTATCTGTTAAAATTATAGACTTGGGTGCATAGTCATGTGGGCTAGAATTCATGGTTCACTCTAACCGCATGTCAAGTCATTTCACCACAAAAAAGGTTTTAGGGGTCCAAACTTGCTCCAGACACTCCTAATACCTCCATAACCTCAAAGAGAACCCATATTAGGCCACATTTATTCATTTAAACCATGAATTTATAAAAATTGAATGATTTTTAACTTATATAAGAAAATCTTTATTACATAGGGGGTCACCCCTAGAACCATTGGGGGACACCACAAACCCAATGTGCATTAACCCACTACATAAGGGATCATATTCCAATTATTCCATGAATCCGGCCAATATGACTTTCTATATAGAGGATAAAAACCAAAATCAAGAAGGTCATACTGATTTTATAAGCCCCACCTTGGGTATAAAGATAATAGGTGATCTCACCCCAGTCTCATAGAGGGATGCCATGAACTCCATTTGATACTATTACTCTAGAACAGATCACTATCTTATTATGTGGATGTAATGTCTCATTGTATCCTTAAGGGAATGGACGAAGGTAACTCACTCAACCAAAATTTCTCTAGACTAAAGAAACGATGGGCTAAACACCCTTGAAGGTGGTACAAGATAGGTACGAGGTGGTACATGGTAGGTCTCACTATCCCCAGGCCCTCTAATGTGATAAATCCACACAAAGGATATAAACATCAACATACACAGTTTTTTAGGGAATCACACGGTGTATAATGGTTTCCTAGAACCTTCTCATGTCGTTTGTACATGTCTGTGTATCAAACGGTGTCTATGTCTTAGTACATGGCATGTCTATGCCCGTCTACTTTTATCCATCTTCATGTACCCGATGAGGTACAAACCAAGACATCATAGAGGGATCACATGGTGTGTGACCATGTCACATGATGTGTGATATTTTTCTCATTTTAGAACCATGGTGCCACACATTGGTGTCCCGGAAGACGTGCCTACCGGGATACGTGTTGTGTAGCATAAGTTTTTTCAAACCTTGTAGATCATCCTCTGAGATATCTGTCATATCACTCGAGCCACAAATATCACTATAACATGTAGCTCTGGGGTTATTCAGGCCCTAAAGTCCTCTCTATCTGGGATTCGAGTCCTCAATCTACAGAGAAAATCATCCACTCAATCCATACATTGTTGCACTATGTGCCGCTGGGGGAGAACAAAGAACCCCCTATTTGGTCTCATTCTCCCTCAATTCATCAACCATCATCATAATTTCCAAAATACAATCTACATCACAATTCATTCCTCTGGAATCAATCTAGTGTACCAAATAATGGAAATGCAATGACTGAATATTGGGTAGTGGTCGAACCGTTGGACAAGGGAAATAAAAATGATAATCTAATGGTAATAAAAACAATTAAAAAAGTACAATTCCATAAATTTAAATCTACCAAGGATGTGCATCTCAATTCTATTCATTTAATTGATTTGTATTCATCAAAAATTAGGATAAGTGGTCGGAAATTCAAAATAAAACATCCTACCAAGAATTTGGATCGATCGTTAATGAATAATGTTTCTAACTTTTTTTTGATGATGAGAATAATGAACTTCATTAGCGCAAAGATCCTCGATGATGTCTGGTTCTATCATCCTTCTCTAAGAAATCTATCCTCCAACGGGATCTTGGTCTCCAGGGATTAGTTTCCAACCTTTAGAAAAACACAATAACTGTATATTTAAAAAGGAATTGGGTTAATACATAGAAAAACATAGAATTTTTATTTTTATTTATTAATTTTATCAATGTTGTATTTTCAAAAACGTTTTTATAAATACCATGTGCCAAAAAAGATTATGTCATTCCTAATGTATAAACTGCTTCCTAAACTCAACGGTGCCCTTGGATTTTCGATTTGGTTTCTTCTTAAGGAGTTATTCACCTTTTTTTGAAAACTTGTGTGCGTATTTCATTAAATATATTTAATATATTTCAAACTTATATACCGAGTGCATCGGGCTTCGGAATCGCACGAAGTTTTGGTGCCTAGTCTCAAAAATAATCTATATAATATCCAAAAAATACATAGAAAATCTGAGTAATTATAAGGAAGGAACCCAAACCAATTATAGGGTTATCATGGAACTCAAATGGCGGGGTTTTGATCATCCAGTATTTTGAAATCAATAAGGATCGAATGGGAAGGAGTAGACACCCTAAACTCAGAACCCATGAGACCATCTACTCAATAAAATGCCGAAATAACACACACTATGGAACCTGAACAAGAAAGAAATGATATAGGAGGAAAAAAATAACATAAAAATGATTCAAGGCTTGTTTTTTTCAAGGGAAATTCAAGGGGAGTCGACAACAGCAATGGACTTCATGAAAGATTAAGAGGTGCAATTGAAATCAGTTTAGTTAGGGTTTTATTGAAAAGATTAGTGATAGTTTTATCAGTCCTTCCAAAAAAGAGATGATAAATAAATATCTTCATCACTTCTAAAAAAGTATTGCTAAAAGCTATATTTATTAGTGCTAAAGAAGTGTTGATAAATGGTATCATTATCAGCACTAAAACATTAGTACTAATAAAGGATTTATAATTATAATTATAAATAAATATTTTTGTAAATATTTTTATAAATATTTTTTTTTTGATAAATAATATATTTATATCATTGTGTATATTTTTATAATTATAAATTTATTTCATAAATATATTATATATATTCATTATATAAATATATTTATTATAATTTAATAATTTTATAAATATATGATTATTTATTTATAGTTATATAAATACTTTTTCCAAATATTATATTTATTTATTAATTATTATAAATATATAATTATATATAAATATATTAAATATACATTTAGAAATATATTTACAAATAAAAATATTTTTCAATATATTTATAATTATTGATATATTTGTATATACAAATATAATTGTTTATTTATAATTATAAAAATATTTATGTCATTATATATATATATTTATATACTATATATATTATATATCATTATATGAATATAAATATAGTAGATATCTTGATTATTTAATTATATTTATTATAATTTTGTAATTATAAACATATTTATATCCTTATATATATTAATATGATTATATATATATATATCATAAATATATATAAATTTAAAAATAAATATAAATATAGTGAAGAAATTCAGTATTTAAATATATTTTTTATTAATTTATAATTATTTCAATATATATTGAATTATTTATAATTATATAAATAATATTTAAAAAATAATATTTATATATTTATATATTTATATATCTATATATCTATATATTTATATATTTATATATGTATAATTATATATATATATATAATATATATAAATATAGTAAATATATTCATTATTTAAAAGTTTTATTGTAATTTAGTAATTCTTTAAATATAAAATTATTTATTTAAAATTATATAAATACCCTTTTTAAAGAAAGTAATTTGTTAATAATTAGTAATATATAATTTTATAAATATAGTAAATATACATTGATAAATATATTTCTTTATAAATATTTATTTAAAAATATATTTTTAACATTATTCATGAATATAAAATTTTAAATGCATGCATGTTAAGAATGAGTGAAATTTAAAAATGAATAACGAGTACACATTAAAAATATTTAAAAAATTAAAATATTTTATTAATTAAATATAAATTATTTAAAAATTATTAATATATATTGAAACAATGATGAATAAATTTTGGAAATTTAAAAATATATATATATAAATATATAAATAAATATTATAAATTGATTAAATTCTTAAAAATAATAAATAAAAAATAATAAAAATAAATAGATAATTCCCAACTATAAATATATTAACAAATTATGTAAAATTTACTGATTAAAAATGTAATATATTAAATGTATCATGTTACTAAATTAAACTCTAAACTGAATATTAAAATATGAATAAATTATATAAATATTAGGTGTATGTGTTTCTATACACGATTTCATTAATTACGTTAATATATGTGTGTGTTTTATATAAAAATGCATTAATTACATATATGTATTTGTGAAATCAATGTAACACATGTTTGATATATGTTATATTGTAATTTTAAACATCAGTTAATTAATTTCCATTATATCATTCAATTGTTCCATATATTTATTTAATGTTAATTTTTAATTATACACCATTATTCACTAAATATTTGACTTATTAAATGTAAAAATAAAATTTTAATTATAAAAATCATATTGTAAGAAATATTAAATATACTAATATATATATATATATATATCTAATATGAAACTTTTTCAATATTAAATTTAATAATGAATAATTATCTATAAAAAATTAAAAATAATAAGAAACTAATAGGTTTTTAATTATTTCATTTTATTTATTTTCTATATTTATATTTAATATATATTATTTATTTATATTTATAATTAATTTATATGTTTTTATATATTTTAAAATGATTCTTTTTTATTAGAAATTATTTAATTTATATTTTTTTTTGATAATTTTCTAATTTATTCACTTCTAAATTTTGGTTTAATTATTAAAATATATTTATTTTTTATATTTCTATATAATTAGTAAAATTTATTCATTTTATAAAACTACATATATGACATAAAATTTATTAATATTTATAATTTTTATATTTTTATATTTAATGTATTCACCTTAATAATTAATTTTTTCATTAATGAAAAAAATTAATATCTACTATATATAATAATTTTGGATTTCCATATGCCACTTGTCATTCTAATAATCCTCCACATCCTATTTTACATAACTCTCAAGCCTCCATGCCTCCATGTCCCTCCTCCAATCACTTTCTCTACCATTTTCTCCCACCACTCCAGCTCCTGCTCGGCCTCCCCATCACAATTCTCTCTCCCCCACTTTCTATTTCCCACTGCTCCTCCCTTCTTCCTTCCTCGTCATCCACTGCCTTCACCTTCTTCAGTCTCCCCAATCCATGGTTTATGTTGTTTCTCTATTCTACGGCTTCACCGCCTTCACCTTCTTCCCCCACTCGTGATTTCCCTCCGCTCATATAGGGTTTCCTATCATGATTTTCATTCCCACGTTCAATTTTCATTTCCTCATTATTATGCTTAGACAACCCATTTGAATCAATCCATGTCTCCTATCATTGTCTTTCCATTCACCATCTCTCTGTTGCCAACTGTCTCTTCACACCCACCAAAACCCCTCCCAATATGTTCGTCTGATTCCCTGAAACCCTACCCTCAGTCGCTCCTTGCTTCTTTCGCCCCCTCCTCCGCCTATAGTTTCTTTGCCTCTACCTAATCCGCCTCCACCTACTCTGCCTCCACCTCCACAAATTCATCGAGCCTGTTCCTAAGCATGATCCAAGTGGAACTGGGTCTTCATAATGAATACGTCCAAGGGTGAACCACATACAAATTTTGAAGAAGTGGTTTGATCAATTTGACTGACCTCGATCGAATGGGGTTTCATCTGAGTTTCTACAAAAAAGATGGTGGCCCACTGAGTTGTAGAAGGAGACGAAAGATGCTAATTACCAATCATCGAACTGGAAGATGATGAAGGTTCCTGAAGTCGCCGAGATGGGAATCAAATATCGTTCATGTTAGTCTTTGGTTATAGGTGTTTTATTGAAGAGGATGGGGCTTTGATTCATCAACAAACACTGAATCTTTGTTACCCACTACAACCATTCTCCCCTATTTTCACTCAATTTATTCACGCAGACCACAGGAAAAGATTCATCGATGAAACCTCTACATTATTTCCACCACCTTTGTTGTACTGACATTTTTCTATATCATTTTTTTACAAATATTCATTTAGGTTAGCCTTCTATCCCCAAAATATTTACAGTTCTTCAGAAATTATCAATAACACTTAGGTTTGTTATAGAATTTTATTTTAGTACCATGTATTGAACTTCATGGTTATTCAGACTAGGTTAATTGGTGTATGACTTATCAATACTATTTATATAGGTATGTTATTGAATTTCATAGTTTACTGTGTTATAATTCATTCAATGTTTTATTCATTAATAATTTCAATCAGTTTGTTGATTTAGAGATGCTAAAATGGTGGTCATTTGCATTATGGTATGCTCCCCTCATGCCATTTTAGTAGTGTTTAATCGATATATTTAAGTAGTAAGGAAATTTTTGTTGTTACATAATTCTAAAATATTATTGATGTTGTTTCAGGGATCTATCTATACATAGAGTCATGTTCCTAAATTTCATAGTTTTCTAGATTAAAATTCCATTAATGTTTCATTTTTGTCTATTGTCAGTTTATCCAGTAGTTTTTTTATTCAGATATTCTAAAATGGTGGTGATTCATGTTATTGTATATTATACTCATACAATTATATTAGTATTTAATCAACCAATTTGATAATTAATGAAATGGTTGATGTTACATAATTCTATAATTTTATTGAAGTTGTTTCGGGGATCTTTCTATACATAGAGGTATGTTAATGAATTTCATAGTTTTCTAGATTATAATTCACACAATGTCTAATTCTTCACTACTGTTAATTTAACCATCTGTTTTTTGATTCATAGATGCTAAAATGGTGTTCATTTTCATTATGGTTTGTTTTTCTCATGCCATATGAGTAGTGTTTAATTGATTTGTTTGAGAATTAATGTAATGGTTTTTGTTTCATTATTATGTATTTTTACTGAATTTGTTTCATGGATCTATTGGTAGATATTTATTTAGTATAAAAATTCATATTCTAATTCTCTATTCATCTCAATTCAATTTTTTAAACTAGATTATATTGGTTAATTTTTGTTTTCAATATCCATTTATTTTTTAATAGTAATTTATTTTAATGAACATTTTTTTAAATTTTTTTGAATATTTCACATAAATTATATATACCAGGAACTAAAATATATCAATTTATATTTTTTAACAATATGTGTTATTTTTTTAACAGTAATTTCTTAGAGCACACATATTTGTAATGATTTTTTGATTGAAAATTTGTTTTTAACTTATATGTATCACGTCTATAAATATGGATCTGTTTTCATTAATTAGTTGTTCTGTTAGGAACAATAATGAGAAAATATCTAAAGTGCTCACAGGTATGGATCCAACTTTTTCGTATCAAATTGATCATGCAATGAAAGGATTGGATAAGACAGGAACATAGGTGAGTGTTCTCCCTTTTTCTTCAACATGTTTTGTTACAATTTAGTTCTCCTATACACTTGAATATTTTTTTACTGCTAGCAATCAGGCAAATATGAAAGTGTATAAATCTCAATGAAATTCATAGGTTATGTTATTCACCTTTTCAAAGTCATTCTGGTCGTAATTCTTGCATGATTATCTCAAAGCATTTATGGTCAAATTATGGCACATGGTAATACCTACGGTACATTAGAACATAATTGTTCTTGAATACCATGACTTTTATAGTTTTTTAATGATTCTCACTTGAACTGTAACTGTATTTTATATTACATTACACAACCATTTCTATTGCATTTTCTATTGCACTTTATATTAGTTCGTCTTGTACTGAAATTGCAGTTTACATTCCAATTTTTATAGATGTTTCAATGTAACTTCATATTGCAGTTTATATTGATGTTTATATTTCATTATCATGTACTGATATTTCATTTCCCTTGCATATTATAATATCATGCATGTTGTCTCCTAATATGGAATAAAATTTCCTTCTGCATGCGTGCATTATCATGCATGCTCATATGTGAGTTGGCTTATAGTTCTTCACCATCAAGTTAAAACATTTCCACAAGATTTGTTACTTCTACCTCAAATATGTCATCTACTCAGGTATGTAACAGTTATATTCATTGACTACTATTTTTTTTCTTTCTTTAAATATAAATGCATGATTAAGATAGAGTTTCCATGGTTTCTATATTTCATGCGTACAATTCATTAAATCTATAACATTATATTATTAACTATCTTGTATGTGCTTCTATGATTTCAACGGTAACAATTACCTTTAAATTCTTCTAACTGTATTCTCTACATAGAAAAACCTATCACATGAATTTGATATAGTGGATGAGGTGTAACATGATCTTCAGATATGTCAAGACAGTTTCAGTACAACAAGTCGTTATAGTCAACTATAGTAGAGAATGAAGGGTATTTTCAACATGATGCATTCTCATCAAATATTGTTTCATATAAACATATATCATGATTAGAGAAAAAAATTTGAGTTTAGGAATTTAGGCCACCAACCAATTTGAATTTTGGTTCTTGAATGTAGTATTTTTTGAAGTATACATGTGTGTTTGCATGTACATAAACACATATATTTCTTATTAGTTGTTTCTACTCTACCATATTACTTCTGATTTCTTTTGATCTTTTTTATTTATTTCTGGCAGGAAAAATATATTCTTAAGAAGAATAAGAAATAATCACCCAAAGTACTCAAAAGGTGACCTTATGCTCAAAGGTAACATGTTGGAAGGTTTATTTCTTCCTTTGTACCATAATAAAACATGTATAATGAGAGGTATTAATGGGAATTGTATTGACATCACTCAATTTGAAGTTCAAGAGAAACTACAATCAATACTGAATAGAAACAAGATGTGGTGGTTCCTACTCTAAAGACCACACCCACTAATGGTCTGGGGTTGACCTGTTGGAACTATCCATGTGTGGAAAGGTTAACTACAACACCTCTTTGGGATTTTAAACCCAAAAATTATTGTCCCTTCTCTTTTATTTTATTTCCTTTAGTTGTTTTACTTTTAAATAACATTTTTTCTATATTTTCACAGCAAGAAAACTATGGGACAACACCCCATGTACCTATTTAATATTGAATCATACTGTTGTTGGAAGCATAAACAAACATCTAGGTTTGTGTTTCTACATTGTTTTTAGTTTTTTTGATGTTGTACACCTTCTTATTTAAAGATTATGTAAGACATTGCCCATTTAATGTGCAGGTTTCTCTAAAAGACATTTAATGTGTAGGCTTCAAGTCACTGTTATCCAATATGTTATTTGGTGCTCTTTGTACTTGATATTTTTGATACTATTTTGGTTAATATTTTCTTGGTTGGTTCACTCTAATACTGTTTTTGTTCCATTTTACTAAACTAGTCAAAATCCTCTTATTTCACCAGAATTTTATAATAAGTGATTCTATACAATTTTTTCTCAATTTATAAATGAATATGTGTGTTTTTACCATTTATTTAAATGGTTTTCTTCTTGATAAGGCTCCCATGAAGATGGCAGATGAGTCATGGAGTCTGGATGGTCAGGAGTGGGTGGTCGCAAACAGTGGCCACCGGTACATAGTATGGAAGCATACTAAAACCTCATCTACTCCAACAACTAGAGGTCGATGATGCTTCTAGCTTTTAGTAACCTAATGATAATAATTAAAATAATAATGGCGTCACTCCACTACATTCAATGGATTCATAACCTTAAAGACATCGACAAATGATCCCGACATAAATAAATCAATAATCAGGTGGTGTATTCTTTTATAAATTTTCAATTTTGGATTCTAACAATTCCCCTTAAGAGCATATATTAAACTAACATAAACATTTTTATTGGATCCAAAACCGAATCGAGCTTACAACTCTAATAATAACATCTTATTTTAATTCTATTAAGTAGATGTTGTATTTTTAGCTTGGGGATTATGGCATAAAGAAGAGGATCCATCGTTGGATGTGTGTTATTGCAGGTATTGTCTTTCTTTATGTGATAATGGATGAAAAAATAAGTAACAGAGGGAATTATTCAAGGAAATTAAAAAGTTATGTTCTTTATTTCCCCATCATTTTTATTGAAATTTATTCATTTTATTCCCAACTAGAAAATTAACAAGGATATTGTGGATTTCTCTACATGTGATTCCTCTGGGTATTAAATTTCTGGTGATGTGATTTTGGTAGAGAAACTGATGATGAAATCTTATGCAAGGTATATAACCTCATGGAAAAGGTAAATTCTTTATTCAAATGTTCCATGAAAAACAGCATTAGGTATTTTCTTGATCCCACATGATCTGTTCATTTGTTATTTTTAATTATGTTGAACATGAGAAATTACAAAGGCTAGTAGAGGACCAGGTATTCAATCAAATCTCATAAATTCTGATCACAGCCAAAGGCTTATCAGACATTGCTATAGGGTTTTCCTTAAAAAACATTGTTTTCATTTTAGATCACAAAAATATCTTATAAATGATGTTATAATTTAGAAATTTATATGGTATTATTGTATAATTTATCAAAACTTCATATATAGTCTGCCGAATTCTAACCATCTGAAACACCAAGAGAATTTTCTATCTTCAATTTGTAGTTATAAAATAATTTTTGTTGAGTATTTCTTCTTTGCACCATAACACAATAGTAAATCAATTTTACTAGATGTGTTAAGTAATCATAGGGGATGAGAATTATTTTAATTTATTGAAAGGATACCATTTTCATCCCTGATTATGTAAAGACTCATTAAATAGAGTTGAAGGGGATTATTCTCAATGATACCAATTGAACTGAGACTTAAGGGATGCATTTATCATTTTGATCCTTATGTTGGATTAACATACTGTTACATAATTTCTTCTTCTGTTTTTTTTTTTCATAAATCTTTAGTAACATATTAATAAAATCACACATAATATGTGTAATTAGAAACCCATGGAATGCACTCACTAGTTGGGTTATGTTGCGACCAATATAATGATGTGAGATAACTAGAGAGGGGTAAATCACTATGTGAATTTATGGTTTTCACTAATGTCGATACCTAAATAACATGCTACTGTAACAGATCTTTAGAGATGATAGTTATTCATTCCCCCTACATTAATGCTCCAAACAACTTCTTTTACACCTTAACCTTAATTTGATGTAACAATGCATGACTCCCACTTTTTCTCTTTCACTATGTATTTCATTGTACCCAATAATGTTTTTGTACCCAATAATGTTTCGTAAATGCAGTTGAAATTGATTTGAAATCTCCATCTGCAAAAATTAGAAATTTGTTCTCATTAAATTTATCCCATCTTTTTTGAACTATTTTAATTATTTCTCCATATTTTATTCCCTTATATTCCATATTATATTCACTTCATTCGATATTAATATTTATGTTTTATAGGAATAACACATAATTTATCCTCTAACGAAGTTCTAATTTCATCAATGATACTTCAACTACCATCTCTTATATGAGGACATGATTCCTCTATGAATGTTGGATATTCTTCACCCTATCATCTCTAGATAACATGTTTTCCTACTTTATGTTGATATTTAGAAACTATAATATTCATGTTTTAAAAAGTGTGATAGTTTCATCATTGTTGATTGTAGTGGAGGTCACCTATAAACATCATCATGAATGCCTTCTCTATTTATTTTATTTCTATCAAACAACCTTTAGTATTTCCCTCTTCTTACAAAGTTTTCATACATTCTAACAAAACATATTTTTTTAAGTGTTTGTTCCAAACGCCAAATGGTATATTTTCATCACCTCATTTTCTACATAAATATACTAGATTTAAATATCTAAAATGAAATTTTGTTTCTATATCCTCTATTCTCAACCTCCTAAAACACTACCACTATTTCATCACGGATGACCACAGTAGAGGTCACCTGATAACCCCATCACAAAAATCTTCTCTATGAATATTATTTCTATCCAACAATTCTTATTATTTCCCATTTCAAATGAATTTTGAATACTTTCTAACAGTATATCTATTTTTTGATTATTTAATTCGGGCATCAATTTCCTTTGGTATTAACCTTTATGTTTTATAATATTAACACATTATTTATCCAGAGACGGAGTTCTAATTTTAGAAATGATACTTCAACTACCCACTCATAAATGAGGATATGATTCCTCGATGAACGTTGGATATTCATCACCCTAGCAGGTCGGCCTATTATGTTTTACTACTTTTAGTCGATGATCTGAAACATTAATATTCTTGTTTTAAAAAGCATGATAGTTTCATCATTGTTGACTATAGTGGAGGCCCCCCATAAACTTCATCATGAAGGTCTTCATTTATTTTTTTGATTCAATATCATGTTTTTAGGTCTTCTAAATTGTTTGACGACTCTCTAGTGTAGTCTCTTAGCATGGGTGAAAGACTCCAGTCAGGGAAAAGAAATTTGGTTGCCCCTATGTTTACCCAGGATTTGCTTCTATTCAAGTGAGCTTTAAAAACAATGACCCAGAACTCTTGACATTCACTTGGTTTCCTTTTTCACGAACATCTCAATCACTTAATGTTTATTATTTTATTCAAAACATTATATATTTTTTATCTAAAAAATGTATATGATGGAAGTTTTTCAAGCTGAATACATCTCGGAAAAAATTGATTGGATTACTGTATAAAATCATGTTTCTAAAAATCTTCTACAAATTTAAACATTAAAAATTATACAGTAATTACATACTTTTTATCACTCGGTATTTAATTCAATCATTTCCACATTTCAAATTTTTATTATTACACCCACTAACTTATCTTCGATTTATCTGTCACTTTTTATTTTAGTGCATGCATTACAGTTATTATGATTGAAGTTGAAAATGAAATCATATTTCCATCCTCAAAATTTGTAAATTCATATACTTTTAATCAATCCTTTTTCTTTTTCAACAATTTGAATGGTCCCTCTATATAATATGCACTCCTATTCCATTATCATACACCATTACATTCTAATTAAAATTTATTCAAAATTACTATTTCTTATAACCGTTTATAAATACTAACTTCCTATTAAAATAAAAAAACTAATAATCGAATACGTTGTGCAATAGCACATGCGAGTATGATTTTTTTTATTTTACTCATTTTAGATTTTTATTTATAATATTTTCTTAATTAAAAATATTACTTAGTTAATTTAAACATAAATATTTTGTATTATATAAATCATATTTTAGGAAAACATATATATATTGATATATATAAATAGATATATATATATATGAATATATTTATATATTAAAAATATTAAATGTATTAGTGAATATTTATGTATAAAACCGATTAAAATGGATAATAAATTAATATGTTTTTAATTATTACATTTCATAAATTTTATTATTTTTTAAATATAATTAATTTTTACGATTTATAATTAATATATATATATATATATAATTTATTTACATTTTTTAATAATTGTTTCATTAATAATTTTTTAATAATTTTATAATTATTTCCATTTAAATTTTTTAAATTATTACAATTTATTCAATTTATTCAATTTATATACTTATATTTAATATGAAAAATTTATTAGTAATAATATATATATATATATATATATATATATTATAGTTGTTAATTTTTTTTATAATTACTTAATTATTAAAGATTTTAATATGTTTTTTAGTTTACACATATTTAATTTTTTTGTTTAATTTTTTTAATTTATTCATTATATATATAGTATATTATATTTATTAATATTTAATATATATATATATATTAAATTTATTAATATTTTCTTAATATATTTTTATTTAATAATTTAAAAAAATTCTAATATTTTATTTTTTTCAATTTATTAACATTTTTTATATTTTTAATATTTTGATATTTGATAAAAATGGGGCATAACCACGAGTTGGATCGTGTATAGGCCCATATGGTGGGGTTGGGGGTGGGTTGTGTAATGTACCAGATTTTTCCATGTATTAATTTAATATTATATGGGAATTATTTCGAGATGAGGCTCTGAGACGGCGTGCAGTTCCGAGGCCCAATGAGCCTGGAACAAATGTTTGAATTTAATTTAATAATTAAATTATGTGTGGGTGCGGTTTTCCTAAAAAAGTGGAATAACTCCCAAACAGGTGCTCGAATCAGAAATCTGAGGGCACCGTTGCATTCAGAACAGCGATTTTACCTAAGGCGAGGCATAACATCAGCCGGTTGAGGTCGGAGGTGAAATCTGGTTTTTGGACGCAACAATAATAAAATATGTATTTAAAATATTTTATTTAAATCTTGTTTCTGTAGCGAGATCTTTTAAATCTTGTATCTTTTGTTCTTTTAAATAAAGGCATGCACAGGGTGTCCAGGGTTTCAAACCTCAAACCCTGAAACCCTTGGCGGCTTTGGAGGATCTGAAGAAAACCTCCCAAAATGGCGACGACGATGCGGCGAGCGGATCTTCACCAAGAAACGTAGTGAATCCAGGTAGGATAATTATTATTTATTTCTCCATCCCCTGTTTCTGATTTCTACGATGAACGCGGACTAATCTATGAATAGATTAGCCCGCAGGTCGATCGTTCTTGCGGGATGGGTTCATGCGGGGATTTGAGGATTTGATTCTAGAGATTGTTTTGGTTTTCAATCTAACGGCGGGGAACCCAGATTGTCATGAATAAAGATCCAGGTTCACCCCTCTTGTTGATTCTTGTTTTTCCCCCACGCGTTCTTCATTGTGTTCTACGTGTTCTTAGAGGAAATCGATCGTTGCACATTCGTTTGTTGACGCAACGATTCGAAATCAAAGATCCAACATCGTGGCGACCTAGCAAAGGTGTGACGACGACAGCGGTGGATGAATCGACGCAGTTTGGAAGTTCCCGTTCTTCGGGCGTTTTCATGCGGTCGGTTCGAGATGCGTTTTGAAGACCAATCGGAAGCCCGAAACTGACGGAATCAGTTTCGTAGGGGCGGGACGACCCCAAATCTAGAGTTTCGTGATGATCGGATGGTTGGATCAAGACCTTGAGCAACATCCAAGGCGCGCGGAGGAAGACGATGCTTCTGTAAATTTCCCGACTACATGTCGTGTAGTATGGGCTACATGGTGTGTGTTCATCGGTAGGGTTACCCGGCGTGTACTCCTAGAGTACACAGGCACGGGAAGGGTACACTGCCATGGACACACCGTGTATACCCCTCCCCAGCCAGACCCGGCCAGATACACGGCATACCCCATGTACTGGTACACGGGCATGCGACACGAACACGGGTAGAGACCGTGTACGGGCACATGGCTAGCGTACATGGAGCGATCCCAAGTGCTTGAACATGGCGTGTGATTTCTTAGACATGCCGTGTAGTTGTTTTTCTATCCGAGAAGCCGAAGGACACGGGCCGTTTACACGGGCAGTACCCGTTGTCAAGGAACATGACATGTACTTTATTGCACATCGTGTAGTTTGGTTTTGTATAGCATTAACGAAGGACACGGGCCGTTTACACGGGCAGTACCCAAGGTCAAGGAACACGGTGTGTAACCATACTACACACCATGTAACCTTTTCTTCATGGCTTGGGCCACTTGTCTTCTGTGACTTGGACTAGCCTTCTTAGGGTCCCTACCCTTGGCCTTTCCCCAGAAGGTTTCCGGTATCATTTCCTAATATACAAGAGTATGATCCCTTCAGCAGGACTCCCTAAATAGATTTTTTGGAATCCCCTCTTTCAGACTTAGAGTTGGATCCTCTATTCATTCCTGATACCCTAGGTAGAGTTCTTGGTATCGACATGACCTACCTTACTTGGGCGTCGATCCTCTACCTAGGGGATTAGCTCAGACTGAGTTGTCGGAATCACCCCATGACTTGGCTGTGATCCTCATCTAAGCATCATGTTCCCAAGGTACTTGTGGAGTGTGTTCTCCCGGAATGAGTACTTCATGTCTCTCTCTCCAGACCTAGGAGTGTGTTCTCCCGATGGAATGCTTAGTGGAATATTCGAGCTGGATCCTAGTGGCGGTATCGCGAGGGTCATTTGTGTATGATTAATATCTTGATATTCTTGTTATATGTTCTGAAGACATATACTGTGTAGAGCTGGTTGTACCTTTCTTTGTGGTATTTTTCCCTTGTTGTATTTCCTTTGTGGTTTTGGGGTGTCCTACTGGATATTGTTATACTCACCCTTGCACGGGCTTTGCCCGCACGTGTCGTGTCTTGTGTAGACGAGCGAGCCTTTGATAGGTTTCTAGGAAGGCCATGACCGGATGGTCCTCAGTGAGATCAGACAGGCCGAGGTGTGTTCCCTTGGTGATGGTTTTCATTCCCAGTATCGTTATCTACAGGATGGAATTTTTTCATACTTTCTTTTGGTGGGCTTGTACTTTTGGGCCAGGGTTTTACTTTACTATACTTCACTTTCTTGTCGTACATTATTGGTTGGGTTTTTAGTGTATGCATGATTTTTTCGTCTTTAGTGGTTTTTACTTTTCAGCTTTGTGGGATTGGAGATGTGTGAGAGTGTGTACAGGTTTATAGTCAATGACTCCCATGTTAGTAGCATGACTACTCGGTGATAGTTACTAGCCCCTGGCCTATTGGAGGCAGGGTTGGGGAGAGATGTCTCAGGCCCCACCGGGATGGGTCGTGACAGAGTGGTATCAGAGGTGGTTGGTTTTACCTTAGTACTGAGAGTATGTGAGGTTGTTTGGGGCAAAAGTGTTAAATGTTTCGAGTTCGACTCTCAGGCCAGGGACCCCAATGTTGGTGCGGCGGCCGACGTATCCATACACCAGGGCTCTGATAACTTGCTTTTCGACTCGGAACATGAAAACACTAGTTTCATGGGGGAAAATAATGGTACATGCATCATATAGGAATGGGTTGTGGTTTCCATGTCCTTCTTAATTTAGCTCTCCAGATATACTCACTGATTGTGATACATCTTTTTTCTTAAACAGGATGCCTCCGGGACGTGCACCCACTAGGATCCAGCAGCCCGATCATGAGGATGACCCCCTCAGTGATGAAGCTTCGATACAGGGACCAGATCCCCTAGTTCTACCACCAGGTGGCGTGCCAGTTATTCCACCACCTGTGGGTCAGTGTTTAGCGCTCGCTGTACCAGTGGAAGAGGATCACAGGCTGAGCGCACTCCACAAGTTTCAGTGATAGAGACCCCTCCGGTTTCGAGGTGAGCCTGACCCTCAGGAAGTAGAGGACTGTCTTGAGGCCGTGTCCAGAGTCATCCATTTGGTCAGGACACCATCAAATCAGATGGTGATCCTGGCAGCAAGCCTTTTGCAGGGCTCGACAGGGCGATGGTGGAGTTTGGTCATCCAGACTCACGATGAGCTGACTCTCGCATGGTTGTAGTTTGAGCATCTCTTCAAGGAGGATTTCTCACCAGTTACCTTGAGAGTAGTACGCATACAGGAGCTTCTTCAGATCCAGCAGGGAACCATGTCGGTGGATGACAATTCATCGTGGTTTTCCGACCTCTCGCGGTACTTGATGGATACGGTCAGAGATCAGTACTTCAGATCTTGGACTTTTGATTGGGGCTTGTGTAGAGATGTCCAAGCTAGAATCATCCCTATGAGCATTCATACTTATGCTAGGGTGCTCAAGTGGGCTTTGGTGGTCGAGAGCTTTCTGGCAGAGCAGGGACAGCCGGTAGTTGTCAGTAGTGGGCGAGCTGGAGCAGAGACCTCAACGGCAGGGAGCCAATGTCAGGGACCCGAGCATGGGAGACGTGTCTAAAAGAGATCTCAGGATAGGGGATCGGTCTTACAGGGTTCACAGGGTGCATCCAGCTGGCCTTGAGAGAGGCGATGTTACTCAAGTGATGGCAGGGGACATCTCGCTCGAGATTTTCTGACCCGCTGTACTACTGTCACGAGAGCAGTGGATGGACCACCGAGGTAGAGGCAACATGTGGAGCAGACAGATCCGTGAGGCGGTGGACATGGCATAGGAGCAGGGAGAGCAGTTGGAGGTGGTCGGCGTTTCGACCCTTTACCACCACCACCCCTAGGAGGTCCGCCCCAGGCTTAGAGAGCTAGTGGACAGAGGCAGGGGAAGCTGTCGGTGGTAGAGGCTTATGACCCAGGTACTCTCGGAATGATTAGAGGTACTATCTATGTCTATTCTACTTTGGAAGCCGTATTGATAGACACAGGTGATAGTCATTCCTTTCTGGCTGCTTATCTTGATCGAGACCTTGAGATTCTAGTTGATTCGTTTACTTGACCCTTATGCTTAGAAACACTGACTGGAGAAGATCCAGATATCACACACCTTTGTAGGCAGTGTGACCTGACCCTTGGAGGTGACAGTTTCGGCTAGAACCTCTTGGTGGTAGCGTCGAGGCATTATGATGTCATTCTTGGTATGGATTGTCTATCCACAGTTCATGCACAGATTGATTGTTTTAGGCGAAGGGTGTGGTGTGTCCGCAGTGATGAGATGAGGTTCTCTTTTGTTGGTGAAATATGGGCCCAGGAAGCGTAGGATGGACTCGTGCATAGGAGGGAACAAATGATTTCACATCAATTGGCTAGCCTAGACCATGGCGCGGTAGATGTTACGAGTTTCCATTTTCCAGCAGTGGTGGCTGAGTACGAGGACGTGTTTCCAGAGGATGTCCCTGGGCTACCTCCCTATCGGGAGATAGATTTCTGTAATGAGTTGCAACCCGGGACGACCCCGATATCAACACCGGCTTATCGGATGGCTCGTGCAGAGCTTCGTGAGCTGAGGATGCAGCTAGACGACTTGCAAAAGAAGGGCTTTTTGAGACCTAGCGTTTCACCCTGTGCAGCCCCAATTCTATTTGCCAAGAAGGCGGACGGGAGCTTGAGGCTGTGTGTGGATTACTGGCGCTTAAATCAGATGACTGAGGAGAACCTGTATCCACTACCAATGATCGATGACCTCTTTGACCATTTGAGAGGGTCAAAATGGTTCTCGAAGGTTGATCTATGATCAGGCTATCACCAGTTATGATTATGGGAGGATGATATACTGAAGATGGCTTTCAAATGTCGCTACGGTCACTATTAGTACCTGGTGATGCCCTTCGGCGTGACGAACGCCCCGACAGTGTTCATGGCACTCATGAATCGGATCTTTCATCCTTATCTAGACTGGTTTGTAGTGGTCTTCATCGATGATATCCTTGTGTACTCTGCATCTGAAGAGGAGCATGCGAGACACCTAAGGATGGTTGTAGACACACTATGAGAGCACCAATTGTATGGGAAACTCTTGAAGTGTCAGTTCTGGTTACAGGAGGTCCACTTTCTGGGGCATGTTATCTCAGCAGATGGTGTAGAAGTGGACCCAGCAAAGTTGGAGGCAGTGCTAGCATGGGAGCCACCCCAGAGCGTGACGGAGGTGCATAGTTTCCTTGGGTTGGCAGGATACTATCAGAGATTCATCCATGATTTCTCCAGGATTGCAACACCCATGACAGCTTTGACCGGAAAGGGACAGCCTTTTGTGTGGACCGAGCGATGCCAGCAGGCTTTCGAACAGTTGATACATAGTCTGACGAGTGCCCCAATATTGAGATTACCGGAGGAGGGCGTCAAGTACATAGTGTTCTATGATGCATCAGGAATTGGGCTTGGTTGTGTCCTGATGTAGAGGAAAGTGGTCATTGCCTATGGCTCGTGTCAGTTGAGACCACATGAGCAGAACTACACGACCCATGATCTTGAGTTTGTAGCAGTAGTCTTCACATTGAAGATATGGCGGCACTACCTGATGGGCGAGAGGTTTACCTTCTACTCTGATCACAAGAGTCTCAGATATGTCTTCTTTCAGAAGGATCTGAATTTGAGATAGAGGCGATGGCTTGAGTTTTTCCAGGATTACGACTTTGAGATCGTTTATACTCCTGGGAAGGGGAATGTGGTGGAAGATGCTCTTAGTAGGAAATCAAGTTCGCAGTTGATGGATGAGGCGACAAGGTAGTTGGCCTCTTTATAGTTGTTCTTCATAGATGGAGATGAGGGAGCTTACCTTCAGTCGATGGTTGTTACCCCTCCACTCTTACAGTGAGTCAGAGAAGCACAGCGCGAGGATGCTAGCTGTGAGGCTCTACATGCTTAGATATCCACATGTGATGTTGTTGATGGATATTCCGAAGGTTGGGAGCACGTTCTCCTTTTCAGAGGGTGCATGGTAGTACCAGCGACGTTACGGGAGGAGGTTCTGAGGGAGTTTCATACATCTCATTTGGAAGTACATCCAAGCATGGAAAAGATGTATCAAGACCTCCGATGTCAGTTCTGGTGGCCAGAAATGAAGAAGAGTGTGGCAGAGTTTGTTTCTCGGTGCCTTACTTGTCAGCAAGTAAAGGCTGTGCACCAAGTTCCAGCAGGTTTGTCTTAGCCCCTTGAGGTGCCAGAGTGGAAGTGGGATGGAATATCCCCGGACTTCGTGACGGGTTTACCATGTATGTCAAGGGGACATGATGCCATCTGGGTGATCATTGATCGACTCACCATGGCATCCCACTTCCTAGCAATACGGGAGAAGAGTTCAGTAGAGATCTTGGGACGCCTCTACGTGTAGGAGATAGTTCGACTTCATGGAGTATCATCCGTGATCGTCTCAGATCGTGATTCTCATTTCACATCCCGGTTGTGGAAGGGATTACAGGAAGCTTTTGGGACCCACTTACGCTTGAGCACAACGTTTCATCCCAAGACTGATGGTCGGACAGAGCGAACCATCCAGGTCCTGGAGGACATGCTATGAGCTTTCATACTTGACTTCGGTCGCAGCTGGGAGGATCACCTACCACTGGTGGAATTTGATTATAACAATAGTTATCATTCCACTATTGGTATGGCACCATTCGAGGCTCTATACGGGCGACCTTGCAGGTTGCCACTTTGCTAGACTGACCCAGGAGAGTCAGCACTCATGGGCCCAGAGATGGTGAGAGCTACTACAGAGAAGGTACAGGTCATCCTGGATCAGATGAAGACAACACAGAGTCGACAAAAGTCTTATGCGGACAGGAGATGGAGGCCCTTGGAGTTTGAGGAAGGAGACCATGTGTTCTTTCGGGTCTCACCTCAAAGGGGATTGTGGAGATTTGGCTGAGGTGGCAAGCTATCTCTGAGGTTCGTTGTCCCTTTTCAGATTCTAAGTATAGTTGGCAAGGTGGCGTATCGCTTGGCTCTACCTCCGAAGATGGACCGGGTACACAACTTCTTCCTTCTGTCGCAGCTACGGAGGTACGTGCCTGATCCATCGCACATCATCGACTGGGGCGAGATGGACATCGACGATGGAGCGACCTTTTCTGAGTACCCAGTGGAGATCGAGGATAAGAAGAAGAAGATACTTTTTGGATGAGCTATTCCCTTGGTGTGTGTCCGGTGGTAGAATGGGAATCTCCAGGAGAGCACGTGGGAGTGAGAGGCTCAGATTCGTGTGCAGTACCCACATCTTTTTTAGTAGCCCTTGTTTTGGATTTTCAAAGACGTAAAATCCCTAAGGTGGGTGTGATGTAATGTCCCGGATTTTTCCATGTATTATTTTACTATTATATGGGAATTATTTCGAGACCAGGCTCTGAGACGGCATGCAGTTCTGAGGCCCAGTGATCCCAGAAAAAATGTTTGAATTTAATTTAATAATATAATTATACATGCATGCGGTTTTCCTGAAAATGTAGAATAACTCCTGAACGGGTGCTTAGATCAGAAATCTGAGGGCACCGATACATTCGGAAAAGTGATTTTACCGAAGGCGAGGCCTAACATCGGCCGGCGCAGGTCGGTGGTGAAATCTAGTTTTTCGACGCAATAGTAATAAAATATTTATTTAAAATATTTTATTTAAATCTTGTTTCTGCGGCGAGATCTTTTAAATATTTTATCTTTTGTTCTTTTAAAAAAAGGCATGTGCATGGGGTGCAGGGTTACAAACCTCAAACTCTAAAACCCTTGGTGGTTCTTGAGGCTCTGAAGAAAACCTCCCAACTTGGCGACGATGACGCGGCGAGCGGATCATCTCAAACAAACGCAATGAATCCAAGTAGGATAATTGTTATTGATTTCTCCTTCCCCCGTTTCTGATTTCTACAATGAACGCGGACTAATCCAGTAATAGATTATCCTGCGGGTCGATCGTTCTTGCGGGATGGGTTCATGAGGGGATTTGAGGCTTTGATTCTGGAGATTGTTTTGGTTTTTAGTCTAACAAAAGCAAACCCGGATCGTCACGAACAATGATCGAGGTTCGCCCCTCTTGTTGATTCTTGTTTTCCCCCTCGCGTTCTTCATTGTTTTCTATGCATTCTTAGAGGAAATCGATCATTTCACATTCTTTTGTTGATGCAATGATCCGAAATCAAATATCCAATGTCGAGGTGACCTAGCGGAGGTTTGATGGTGACGGCGGCGGATGAATCGACGCGGTTCGGAAGTTCCCATTCTTCAGGTGTTTTCATGTGGACAGATCAGAATGCATTTTCAAGACCGATAGGAATCCCGAAACCGACAGAATCTATTTCGTAGGGGCGGGACGACCCCAAATCTGGATTTTCTTGATGATCGGACGGTTGGATCAAGATCCAAAGCAATAGCTGAGGCGCGTGGAGGAAGATGATGCTTCTGTAAATTTCCCGACTATACTCCATGTAGTATGGGCTACACGGCATGTGTTCGTCGGTAGGGTTACCCGATGTGTACTCTAAGAGTACACGGGCACGGGAAGGGTTAACGGCCAGGGACATGCCATGTATACCCCTCCCCAGCCAGACCCAACTAGATACACGGCATACCCCATGTACTGGTACACAGGCAGGTGACACGGACACGGGCAGAGACCATGTATGGGCACATGGCCAGTGTACACGGAGCAAGCCCAGGTGCTCGAACACAGCGTGTGATTTCCTCTACACGCCGTGTAGTTGTTTTTCTATCTGACAAGCTGAAAGACATGGGCCGTTTACACTGGCAGTACCCGGTGTCAAGAAACACGGTGTGTACATTACTACATGCCATGTCGTTTAGTTTTGCACAGCTTGAACGAAGGACACGGTCCGTTTACACGGGCAGTACCCGGGGTCAATGAACACGGCGTGTAACCATACTACATGTCGTGTAACCTTTTCTTCATGGCTTGGGAGACTTGTCTTCTGTGACTTGGACTAGAATTAGTAGGGTTCGTACTGTTGGCCTTTCTCTTGAAGGTTTTTGGTATCATTTCCTAATATAAAAGAGTATGATCACTTCAGCAGGACACCCTTAATAGAGTTGTTGGAATCCCCTCTGTGAGACTCAGATCCAGATCCTCTATTCATTCCTGATACCCTAGGTAGAATTCTTGGTATTGACGTGGCCTACCTTATCCGGGTGCCGATCCTCTACCTAGTGGATTACCTCAGACTGAGCTGTCGGAATCACCCCATGACTTGGTTGTGATCCTCATCTGAGCATCCTGTTCCCAAGGTACTTGTGGAGTGTGTTCTCCCAGAACGAGTACTTCGTGTCTCTCTCTCCAGACCTAGGAGTGTGTTCTCCCGATGGACTTCTTAGTTGAATCTTCGAGCTGGATCCTAGTGGTGGTATCGTGAAGGTCGTTTGTGTATGAGTATTATTTGGATATTCGTGTTATATGTTCTGTAGACATATACTGTGTAGAGATGATTATACCTTTCTTTGTGGTATTTTTCCCCTGTTGTATTTCCTTTGTGGTTTCAGGGTGTCCTACTAGGTATTTTTATACTCACCCCTACACAGGCTTTGCCCACACGTGTCGTGTCTTGTGTAGATGAGTGAGACTTTGACAGGATTCTAGGAGGACCAGCACCGGATGGTGCTCAGTGAGATTAGACAGGCCGATGTGTGTTCCCTCGAAGATGGGTTGTAGTCCCAGTACCTTTATCTACAGGATAGACTTGTTGTAGGCTTTCTTTTAGGGGGATTGTACTTTTGGACCAGAGTTTTACTTTACTGTCATTCACTTTCCTGCCGTACTCTGTCGGTTGGGTTTTTAGTGTATGCATGATTTTTCCGTCTTTTTGTGGTTTTTACTTTTCAGATTTGTGGGCATGGAGATGTGTGTGCATGTGTATAGGTTTATAGGAAATGCCTCCCATATTAGTAGCATGCCTACTCGGTGCTAGTCAACAGCCCCTGACCTATTGGAGGCGGGCATGGGGAGTTGCGGCTCGGGCCCCACCGGGACGGGTCATGATAGGTCGTATAGGACCCGACCATGCGTATGAGTGTGCGAAATGTATATAGTTGTAATATAGTGTGCCAAGGGCCACGTAGCCATGTGGAGGGCCCCATATTCATGAAGGTGGAAAGTGTATATGGAATAACATCCCCATAGAAGGCTTCTAAGATTTTGTTTTGACAGAATCATTTATGAAGAAGCGGCGGAACTTGAGCAATTTCAACGATGGACTCGCACGCATGATCGAGACCTTTATCAATGCTTTTCTCTAGCACTGATAAAGGCTAGTACTATATATTACTTGTTTTATAATAGTGCCTTGCCTAATGGAAATAGGAAAACAATACCATGGATTTAATCATCAGATTCCCCAAAACATATATAGTTCATGCTAATATTTGGGTTTTATTTGATCGCCTTATAAGGTTATTACATTTTATTGTTATTAGATAAGATTTCCCTCATGATCATCATTCTAGAATATACATTAAAAAAGTGGTAAGGATTCAAGGAGTACAAAACTCTATTCTATCTAGTTGATTTCTGAGTTTTACATCAATTTTCTAGTAAGTCTTCCTCATGTTATGGATAAAGAGTTTTTTTAGTACTTTCTATCTGTTGGAAATGTATTGTCTCAAAAATAATATGTAATATATAATGATTTTGATTCTCAAAAATACCATTGTTTGTATTTTATTAATGTTTCATTATGTATGCTTCAGAAATATATATCATGATTTCATTTATATATTTGATGGAATTTAAAGCTATAGGATGAGTTATGAAAACACTATTCAAACCCTACGTTTGAGAAATGAATGTATGGATCATCATCCCTATGATATGCTGAACAATTTGTGTATGGATTGACATACCATCATTGGAAATCAAAAATATAGTTTAGAAACCCTATATTTTGGGAGATGATAAAAATATGGAATATCAACCCAACATTTGAATATGGAAACACTATTCATACCCTATGTTCAAGAGATTTAACATATGGTTAATCAATTCTATGTTTGGAATCAACCATGCAATGGAAGGATGAACATATGGATTGTCGTCCCTATGTTCCTTTTGTTCCCTACATTACATGCAGATGAAAGTAGGGTTAATAAACCATACATTGGTAGGAATCCTATGTGACGCAAAGGAACCCTATGCTACAAAAAGGAACCCTACGCTACTCAAAGGAAAACCTAACTTTCATAGTTGAACCCAACGTTAGAATTTTCAATAGTGAAGTTTTAATGTCGCGATATAATTCAAGATTCATGCGACGGTCTTAACAGAATTACAAGCTGATTGAAAGCTTCTTTGTGACTGATTCAAAACTCATTAAGATAGATTAAAACAACCATATTCATCAAAGGAATTTTCTCCTATTATTAAGAGATTTTACAACTCCCCTATAGTAAATTTGAATCTAAATATCTGTGTTCCATTAGGAAATTTTCTTGGATATGGAATATTGAACAAGCAGCATTCTGAATATATTATATCACAATTCCTTTGGAAAAGTGTGACACACATATACCCATACAATTTTATTTATGTGAATATATTTTATAGTGATCCTAAAATAAATTATCGAATATATTATTTTATAAAGGTGATTTACTTTGGAGTCATGCATTTTCAACAATGTAATATTGTTTGATTACAAGTATTATTTGTTACTATTAAAAATGAATATCTTTTGCAACTAGGATCGCATCAAAGTTATTATTTATTGAATAATTTCATTACTAAATAAGAAGATTCATACACTATCAATTTTTTCTATAACATTTGTAATGATCATCCTAAACCATCAACAAATCAATATATTTGGATTTTTGTAGTATCAATTGTATGTACTCAGTTTTGGTTTAAGTGCCATCTTCTTGTACTAAACTGTGGAAAATTGGTTCCCTATAAAAGAACCTGGAGGTTTTCTTTATCCTTATTGTAAAGGTTTCAACTGCCTAAACATAGTTTTGGATTTTAAGGTCAAGTAAAAAGAATACCTTAGTGAAATTCATTAAGCTTAAAGAGATAGTACTAGTGGAGTGAACTATGAGATCTTTGTGCCCTGAACCACTTTAAAATTGATGTACTCATTGTTTATATTTTTTCACTACTTATCTTTCATATATAAGAGAACACTGCATATATACATAAATCACAAATATATTTACCAAAAAATATATGTAAATATTTTATAAAAGACACAATTCCCCCCCTCTTGTGTCATCATTGTATTTTTTTAACAAAAAAATTGGTATTAGAGGAGATATTTTCTGATAAATATATAGAAAGATGAAAAAAATAAAGTCAATATAATGAATATAGAAATAAATGATCTTAAATAAGGAATTTATATGGTTTATGCTCTATATTTTAATAGTGATAACTATGGATGCTAGAAATAACATATAATCATTTATCTAAAGAATCTAGTCTTCAATGTTTATTCAAATATCATCACTCCTTATGTGATTCCTAAAAATAAAAAGACATGGGATGCTATAATAGATTTTGAATATGAAATAAATTCAAAGTCCATGAATTATTTTATCTGTGGACATTGACCTGATAAATTCCATCGAGATTAACAATTCCCTACTACCTATTAAATATGATAAATTATTTCAGTTGTTTATGAATGAATAGAGGACATCAAAAAATCAAATATTTTACTTCCAAGCTCATGATTGACACCTTTATATTTTTTTATGGAGAGAGAATCACTGAAATTAATGGAAGGATAATAGAGATTGTCAAAAAAATTACTTCCTTGGAAGATCCCATCAGTCAATATGATCACGTTCTAAAAGGACTCAAAGTACATCCCTCTAAATGGAATGACATATTTGTGGCTATCCAAAAATCAGCACTTGTCAAGAATCAGAAAATGAATTAACAGATTTTAACATTAATGACGTATAAAGGAGAAATTTAAGATAAATCTAAACATCAAAAGATTATAGTAAAAATGTAAAATGCTGCTCTAAAGTGAAATCTCATAATAATACCAAAAAACTAAAATAAGAAGTCAAAACAAATAAAAATTAAGACTCCGATAATTATTAAATGGAACTACCTTAGCAAGCCATAAGGTTTATAAAATTCTATAAGAAAAAAAGAGGCTTTATAAAATCCTTCAATATGGGTAATGGAGAACCTCAGGAAGTAAGATTCTATGAATGTAAAAAAAATGTGTCATGTCAAACCTGATTACGATCCATTGAAAGATGCAAGAATGACGACAAAAATAAAACATCAGAAAATAGGGATTAAAATTGTAAAGAAAAAAGATCCCTGATATCTATGTGGAGTTTATCTAAATACTCCATAATCTCATCAAAATCTGATTCAGAGAAAGAGTCAAAAAATCTCAAAGACATTATGTTCATTATGGATAAGGAAAAAGAAGATGTAACAAAATTTATTCTTCACCCTCTAACTGTAGTATTTGATCAATTAATAAACAAGCTACATATTATTCCATGCTATAAGAAAAATACAATTACATAAAAAAGAAAAAAATCATTATAAATATATATAATTTTGTTTTAGGTGTAAGATATACTACGCTAAATCAATATCACTATCTAATTGAAAATTTTAATGGATCCGCATCAATTTGTATTAATCATGAAATAAGGATTAAAGATTTACATGATGAAGTAACATCTCATAAAAGTGATGTTCTTGTTTTAATAAAAGTATAAAAGACTTTGAATGAGATTCTTGGAAGGAATGTTATTAAAATAGATATTATTGGAACAGGAATCATGGGTGAAAAATCAAAAATAAATAAAAAATATTGGGCCAATTCAAAAAATGCTACGTATCATTACTATAGGGAAAAAGGTCATTACTCTAAAAACTATTACTTGAACCTCCAATTCCATTTTTTTATTTTAAAAAGACACTTTATGGATATGTGGGAACCTAAAAACCACGTAATCTAGAATTTTCAACCTTCACTAATTAACTATTATACACCACATTCAATAAACATGGCACAAAATTCAAAAAAAAATCAAACCATCAAGACACCTCGAGACAAAAATATATGTCTATAGGAATAAAAAATCTATATGGTATATGTATATTTGTTGTTAAAGAAAAATGATTAGAGACACATTAAATTTCCATACATTAACTCTAATTGATGGAGGTCTAGTCACTTTTGGTGAAAATGATAAAGGATTATTGCAGTTGGAATGGTTAAAGATCCAATGTAGATATCAATCAATAAATTATTGTTTGTGATATGGATAAAGAACAAACTAATAAGTATCTATCAACTATTTTATGATGGACATTTTGTTTATTTCTCTAATGATTCATATTATATTTTCAAATGTATACTACTTATATTTAGACCACCAATAAGGGAAAATGGTTATACTTTAGATCATAATTCATTGTGTAAATAGAAAGTGAATTGTTTAATTTAAATAAAAAATAATTCATTGATTTAGAATATAATACTTGGAGATTTCAATATATATTCATTATATAAATTATCTAAGAAAAATTTATTTTCTGATCTTCCTTGTCTTATGTTTGAACCTGATGGATTTTGTGAAGCATGTCAAATCGGTAGACAACACAAATATTATTTCAAATATATTAACAGAATTGGTACACAGATACCTTTAGATCTTATCCACATGGATATATTTGAACTATATAGGGTAGAAATGTTGGATGTAAAATTATATTTTTATGTTTTAGTATATGATTATTTCCAATTCACATGGATAATTTTTTCAAAACTCAAAAGTGAATTATTCATTGTTTTTGAAACCTCTTGCAAAAAATTTCAAAATGAATAATATTTTAAAATAAATTGACTAAGAAGGGTTCATGGTGGAGAATTTTAGAATCAATAATGTAATTACGTTTACTAAAAACAAGGTATTAAAAAACCTTCATTTCCCCCAAGAACACCTCAAAATATATAATTGTTGAAAGAAGATATAGAGGTATTCATGAATTGATAAGGACTATGCTGAATGAATACAGTCTTCTTACCTACTTATGAAAAAATCTATAATCACGACCTACTATATCATGAATAGAGTTTTAATAAGACCTATTATTAATAATACAACCTATTATATTTGTAATAACAAAAAAACCTAAAGTAAAATACTTTAATGTATTGGGATTCAATGTGTGTATCTTGAATACTAAGGAAAAACTTGGTAAATTTGATACAAAAGTTTATTAAGGACTGTTTTTAGGATATTATAGTACATAAAAATACTCTATTGTGTTTAATAAAAATTCATGGATTTTTTAAGAATCATTTCATGTGAAGATTTTTGAAACTAACCCTTTCAATAAAAAGACAGATAAAATATATGAATTTACTGAATCTATACCAACATGAGTCTTGGTTCACTAAAATCTGATCTTGAAAATAATATAAATAAAATTCAGTTCAGTTTAGAAGAACTTGAAAATGATGAACCTGAAAGCTTCTTACCAAGAGAGTTTAGAAACATAAAGATCCATCCTTTAAAAAAACATAGGAGGCCTAAATATATGAATTAGAACTAGAAGAAGTGTAGGAAACCTAGTTGAATTTTCTGCCTTTCTATTTTAGTTAGAATATAAATCTATTAAAGATGTTTTTGAAGATGAAATTTGGTTGTTTGAAATACAAGAAGAACTAAACCAATTAAGAAGAAATGTATTTTTGGATTTAGTGGAACCTCCATCATATTTTCCAGTAATAGGAACTAAGTGAATGTTTATAAATAAATAGGATAATCAAGGGATCATAAGCAAAAAATAGATCTAAAATAGTAGCTAAAGGATATATTCATGAATAAGTAATAGATTATGATGAAACATTTTCACATGTAGCTAGAGTAGAACCCATTTTAATCCTTTTATCTTAGGCATATTAAATGAATATTAAATTATATCAGTTGTATGTTAAGTCTACCTTATTAAATTGATATTTAATGGAGGATGTTTATCTTCAACAACCTCCTAGTTTTGAAAGCCCATATAAAACAAATTCTATTTTTAAACTTACTAAAGCTCTGTAAAGACTCAAACAAGCACATGTATCATGGTATAAAACAAAAAGTTCTTATATTTTCACTAAAAATTAAATTTTTATTAACAAGAACTTTTAAGTAAAAAGTGAGAAACAATTTATTCGAGCATAAAAGGAAATAATTGAGCCATTAAAATAAAATTTGAGCATACCTGATTTAATCTCCTTAACTAATTTCCATGAGATAATGTTTACCTGAGTGTCTAGTTCATCCTTTAGAATATCTTTAAACTAAATGCTAACTTGTCATAGGACTAAATGTACTCCTCTATGCTGATCTTCCCATTTCTGAATCCCCTAATTAAAATTAGGTACTTCTTATCAGTTGAGGTACACTATTCCCCATTGGGAGTCACCCTTAATTCCCTTCCCATCACTCAATTAGCATATTAATTAGTAGCACTAATCTATAGAACTGATTCACCCATTTACACTACTAAGTTCATAAGAAATTCCAATGTTTTCCCATGAACAACATCAAACCTCCACTGCTGACAAGATGCCTTGAAGTATAGGTGGGGGTCTGTAACGCCCCAACCCTATATTCCCAGAGTCGGTGCATTATTTTAATACATTGGCATGATTACAAAGAATCAAGTCCCGAAAGACCGATCAGTTTAACAGTCTTGGAAAATAGATTGCATACATGAACATTACATTACACATTCTAACATATAACACGCACAAAGATCCTTTGAGAAATCTGTTTTTCCCATAGCTTAACCCTAAATCTCAAACATAAAACACTTCTTGGGATCCTGGGAAAATAAAACATAAGAAAGGGGTGAACTTAGATGCTCAGTAAGGGTAAATAATTTAACAGAAGCTATAAACTTTTAAGGAAATATGTGTAATAAAAACAATAGCCTTTTAAACATAAACTTGAACATAATATGGTAAAAATAAATCAAACCTTAACATATAAACATTCACATGGATATTCTTCTAGTGGAATAATCACAAGTAACAACTAATTTCCTAAAAAGGGAATGTATAGTACCAGACTTTAATTTCTATGTCAAGGCCTCATGCCAGGACCTATGGTCTAATAGTAACCGGGCCCAAACCTGGAGATCCTCTGTAACCAGACTCCATCCTGGAGAGCCTTTGTAACCAGACTCCAACCAGGAGATCCTCTGGAACTGAACTCCATCCCAGAGAGCCTCTATAAATAGACTTCAACCCAAAGGTTCTGCTGTAACCAGACTCCAACCCGGAGGGATTACTTTTACCGGACCCCAACCCGGAATATACTAGTCTAATACATTCATCATAAGAAAATGTTGAAATATAACATAAACTTTCGTATTAAATCTAACATATGGAATGTAAATACTTTATCCATAAACCATGTATAGTATGAAAATAACACATCCACAGTCAAACATATCACAAAACATTCAATAGAATATGGAAGATTTGTATCATAATAAATCAATATCAAACATGTTTAAAATCCATTAAAGGATGTTGACATAGATGAAAATGGTCAGTAAAATTCTTTGAGAGAAATACCCCTTTTCATGAAATCTTTTAAAATTATCATAATTTATAAAGGTAGTCATTTAAATGGGACTTTTGAATCAATGTTTCCCATACCACATTGAAACATTTTTTAAAATAATTATCATTTCAAAACATTCATGTCCATATAAATAAATCCTTAAAACCCATTTTGAAAACAAGGACATTAATGAGAATGATTTATAAGAATAAATATTTAAAAATTTTAAAATGATGTTAAGTAAAAAAATACCTTAAAATAATCTATTTGAAAAATCTTTCATACAACATGGAGATGGATGATAAATATGTCCCAGTAGATACTTACGTAAAAACAACCTTGGATAATAAAGAGATTATGAAATTAACCCTCACCAATTTGGTATCCTAGGAAACATACACTCCATAAAAAAAGTATCATACAATTAATATGAAAATACACATAAATTAAAGTGTATTACACAAGGAATAAAATTACTGGTAGTACATACACCACAAAAAAGGTAATAGTAGAAATATTTCATGAATCTCACGGGAATAAGGAGTGAGATGAAAACCCCTTACCTTGCACTTTTTTTGGTCAACGGTACGTTTATCCTTCTATATAATGAACATTGTATTTTATTATATTAAAACAGAACCATATTCATATTTATTATATCATACATGATTCATTTATAACATTATACTACCCAATTAATAATGATTTTCATGTTAAATTAACATTTTGGGTAATAATCGCTTTCTTTATCGTACGTATTTTAACTTGTTATTCTTGACCGTATCATTTAGATAATTGTTTAAATACCTCAAGAATATAAAAATTGATTCATATATCATATATATTTAGAATATAAATATTTATAATAGAAAGATATATGAAATGGAAAACACCATTTTTGGAGACGGTAGGCCGTACGTACACATAAACGTTGTTTCAATTTTCATATCGTATTGAACAGAAGTATGTGAATAAGATATATGTAAGAACATAAATACATAAATATATATATATATATATATATCTCCAGTAGAATTAATATGTCATATTTTACATACCTATTAGTAATATATATTTTTATAATCATCGATGAATGGTGAACATGGAAATGAATCTCATCACGTCGTGGAGACGGTAATCTGTACGTACGCACGAGTGACAATATCATTTTTTAAAGGTGTGGAATTATATGGTATATTAATTCTAAAGAGAAATTAGATTTTTATTTTAATTATTTATATACATATTACTCATCATTATATCCATCCAAATAATATAGTTTTGAATAACAAATTACACCACGCCGTGGAGACAGTAAGTCATACGTACACACGCATGGTGACATTATCATTCAGAGGATGGATATAATAATGAATATAGTTGTGCCATATTTATTATAACATCCCAGTTTATATAAGGTATTGGAGTTATTATTTTGGTATGGTAATAACATAGAAAGAGTATGTTGAAGAATAAAAGTGCTTGAAAGAGGGTGGTGAAATCATTACCTCTTCTTCGAGTTCTTCCTTTGGATTTGACCAAAATGGCTCATTAGGATGGAATTCTGACCAAATTAAGGAATATAGGATAAAATTAGGATTGATGGGAGGGTATTTGGGTAGGGTTTGGCTGTGAAAAATTGCTTTGGATGTGTGAATATGATAGAAAGGGAAGTTCCCATTTATTAGAGGGGTGACAGGAACCTTAGGAAAAACATAAAATATTATTTTACAATAAATTCACTTTCGGTTTTTAATGGATCCAAAATGAATTA
The DNA here is from genome assembly GCA_963277665.1 of Viscum album. Lineage (NCBI taxonomy): Eukaryota > Viridiplantae > Streptophyta > Magnoliopsida > Santalales > Viscaceae > Viscum > Viscum album. The sequence continues at coordinate 1,585,684,628 of OY728137.1, read as the reverse complement.
TTTGAAGGATAAGGTTGGGAGTGGTCAAAAAAAACTCACCAAATAGGTTTCATACAGTTTTGGGTCACTATAGTAACCTTATCTTTTAGATTTAACTCTTAGTTAAATAATTTAATTTTTACCGTGTCTTCTTGTATTCATACACTATATGGTTAATAAACATATTATAAACATCTAAAAGAACCTAAAGTGGTTAATTAATGACCTATATAATAGTATTTAATCCCTTTGTCTAAACCTTATATTTTTACAAATAGAATACCAATTAATAATATAATATTTATTTTAAAAACTCTTTAAGTCAATTTTGACATTATTTGGTTTTTTTTCTAAATTCATACCTGCATTATTACATAAACAATATTCATTTAATCAACCCTAATATGGAAGATTAAACTATAAAATTTGTTTAATTCATAAAAATTCTTAATGTACATTTATTTGGGAATTTATAATATCAATTGTTTCAATATTTCATTAATAAGGTAATTACTGCATCACCATTGTTTCATAAATAAATTAAATTATTTAATGTTTAAAAATTATAAATAAAATACCATTATGTAGGAAATATTTTTATCTTTCTAATGAATATTTATAGTCGAATTTATCTTATGTGTAACTCTATATTAAAAATGGTTTAGTTATTAAACATTGAATTTAACACTCTTAACTCTTCTTTGAATTAAATAATATTAAATGTCCTAATCTAATCCAAGTGGAACTAAAGGATAATATTTTATGCCTAAGGTTTTTTTGGAAGAATTACACTTATCAAATAGAATTATGACTTGTTTTGGGGTAATAATATTATCATTTTTACCTTTAATTACCCTGTTTACTTTAAATCGTGGTAAATAAAAGTCAAAAGTTACTATTCACCTAAAATTATTTTTATCTTATTAAACCACAATTTACTTAATAATATGAACTGTGTCTCTTGGATTTTTTAAATTCAATTCATAGATGTGGTAAAATTATGTTTTATGCAAATTTGCAAATGTCTCTAGGAGGTAGGTAAAAGACAATAAAATTTAAATCAAATTTTTATATATCTAAACATATTATAACATCACTCCAATGTATTACATTTAACTTATATAGGTATTATATATATATTTTTATGTAACTCAATTTAAATGAAATAAATAATTATTTAAATGAAAATTCGGCTTTAACCAACAACGTAGTGTTTTTCAGTATTCATTAATAATTGAAGGTTTTCAGAAACATACCAAAAATTCACACTAAGCTAAATTTGATATTATGAATTAAAAAATGAAGTCTATTTTACAAAATTCAAAACATAGAAATTTATTTTATTTATTTTAAATTAATTCCCATTGTCAAAACATAATAACATATTTTTAGGAAATAATAACTATTAAAAGATTGACACTTGTTTATGTCCAATTTCAAAGTGAAATTACTTAAAATGACCAGAATTGAATTAAATTGAAAAAATATAATCTATTTATACTTCCAAACCGTTAAAATGTATAATTTAACAAAATAAATTATTTTCATTAAAAATTTTGTTTTCAGTTGAAATATAGTATTTTCCACTATTCACCAGAATATGAAAGTTATCAGAAAAACACAAAAAATTTATTAAATCTAAATTCCTATGTCCTGATTCTAAAGAAAATGTTTATTTTGTAAAATTGAATATATAAATGTTTCAAATATTATATTTAAAAAGAGTTCTCCATTAAAAGGTGATAAAATTTCATTTTTTGAAAAATAATTATTTTATCTGAAAAAATGAATTTATTATTACATTATGTCTATGAAACTCATAATATAGACTCTAAAATTATAAGGATTATATAAAGTTTAAAATTCAGTTAATACTATTCATAACTGCTTTTGAACGGCAAGTTTGGTAAGTCATTGTGTGCTAGAACTTGGTGTTGTGTCTAGTGCAAGTTATTGAATTACATTGAAGAAATAACATACTATGAAATCTTGGGGTGTTACATTCTTCCGTCCATCAATAAATTGTGTCCTCACAATTTGAAAAATTTTCAAAAATAAAAGTTTGAAAATAGAAAATACCTTTGGGAGAAAACCCACATCAGAAATTGGGTTAATATAATTTAGTCTTAATAAGAGGAAAATAGAAATGAAAGGGTCACCACCAAATTTTGATATTGATTAGGAGAAAATTGGTGGAAATTAGAGACACATAATTGGATGAAAAAATGTAAATATTTATAGGGAGTTATTGAGGTCATCAATCACAAACTAGTGTAAAATTGAGGGCCTTAAAGCCATCAACCTAAGAAGAAGTAAAATATCATTCATTCAGCAAAACATATGGTATTAGGATAGCACATTTAGGGTTTTAAGATCCCTTCCATAAAGTTTAAGAATAAATTTATTCATAGAATGAGGGAAATATATATATATATATATGATAATTAGAGTTTCATCCTTCAACTAATTCTTACCACAAACTCATCTTTCATTCCAAAAGATAATAGAATTTCCAAAATATTCAATTTATCCTAATCGAATAGGGTTTCAAAAATAATGAATGTAGAATTAATTTTTATGACTGTTCAAAAACTACATAATATATACCAGGACATCATGTATTTCAGTAGTAGGTGATCCACCCTTGTCGCCCTTTGGTTGTGGGTTCAAGTCTTACGGCCTTTCCGGACACGACGGGTTATCGCCCAACCTCCAGGTTGTCCTTTTTATGACAATCCAAAAATAATCTCAAGAAATGATTTAACCTTAGAAATAGTATCCAATGTAAAACTTAATCACTTCCAACCTTTAGACTTATCCAAAATACTTTTGTCCAAACTCATAGTCCAAAATTTATAAGGAAGGTAAACACAATGAAGATCCTTTTTTCCATGTAATAACATGTTAATACCTTCATCATGTATTCTTTAAAAACTTGATAACACATTAAATTATCATATAATGGTATTGATTACATTAATGCTCCCTTATTCCTTGTAGAATTCTGGATATATTCCTTATATCCAGAAATTTTGTAAATTCCCACAATGATGGAATATACTAATCATTAATCAGTTTCTGGGTAATCAAGAATATCCAACATAATTTATCCAAATCAATCATATCTTATTCCAAAATAACTACCTCAGTATCAGAATCATATTAAGGTTTATCTTCCTCTCACCCATATCTCTTCCAAAAACATTTAACTTTCCATTGAGTCACTTTTTTTGGTTCCACACAATCTCAAGTCCTTAATGAAATAGTACTTCAATACAATCCTTATATACTCTATAATTCTTATAACATGTACAACATTAATAAAATACTCAAATGACACAATAATTTTATAACAACATAAGAGCTCTTAATCATTCCTCTTCATCTTCGGTAGTATAATAACATGATTATTATACAATAGCATCATTTGAGGTATACTCAAATGATTTGGACATTGATTCGTGTTGTGACCCAGCTCCTTGCAGAGGAAGCATTGTACACATGAAACCTTTTTCTTATCCTTGTAATCACGTACATGGTGTCTTTTTTCTCCACATTCATAACAACCTCTAATTCCCTTCAAGAATTTACCAAGGTGATTCTTTCCACAATTATCACATTTGGGAAAATCCTTATTTCCCTTCTTCCCTTTATCCATATTTCTCTCTACCTTCCTTTTCTTCTCTGGATTCCCTTCAAAGCCATAGGATTCAAGGAATTATTTACTTATCTTATTAACACATGATAATATTTCTTCATATGTTTAGAATACTTTGGATACTATTTCCATTCTAAATGTTGGATTAATACTATAAAAGATATGATCCTTATTACTCTTTGGATCATGCGTATTGTTGGAGTTCTCATTCCTTCTACCAGGCGCCATTTATAAATAATGTAATACACTAGGTCTGTTTATGAAATGAAATTCACAATTCAAAACATGTAAAATAGTTAACATAAATTGAATAGTTTGTGGATATAATCCATAATCATAAAAATGTTTTCTTTGAGGAAGTATATACTCATAAACTCTTCCTAATGGTTTGTAAAGAAAATGAGAATTATCCTAAGCATATCCCCCGGGAATGTCGTAACCAAGAGTATAGAAAGGCCCATTTTTGTGCACCAGTTCATGTTCGAGGCTAGCTCAAAGCAGTGTTTTTGGGTTTTACCCTTCGGTACATCTGTGCTATAGCCTCCTCAACGTGCTTGTATCTAGAGAGGGATGTATTTCTTGGAAAACTCACAAAATCTCTACATTACCAAAATTCTTGGATGTTCTTCTATAGTAATCCTCAAATTCTATATTAGGATAATGTGCTCTAATTAGATTTTAACTAAATCTAGTTTCCAAGGTCTGTACTAACCTTCCACTAATAACAATTGTTACACCCTAACCCTAGATTCCCAGAGTCGGTGCATTAATTTAATACATTGGCAGTATTATAAGGAATAACATCTCAAAAAACCAATCAGTTTAGCAGTCTTGGAAAATATATAGCATACATTAACATTACATTACACTTTCTAACATATGACACACACAAAATCCTTTGAGAATTCCATTATTCCCTTAGCATAACTCTGCATCTCAAACATAAAACACTTCTTTGGATCTGGGGAAAATAAAACATAAGAAACGGGTGAGCTCAGTTGCTCAATAAGGGTAAATAATTTAGTAGAAGCTATAAACTTATAAGGCACGATGTTTAATAAAAACAATAGCCTTTTAAACATAAACTTGAACATAATATGGAAATAATAAATCAAACATTACCATCTAAACATTCACATGGATATTATACTAGTAGAATAATCATATGTAATAACTAATTTCATAATGAGGGAATGTATAGTACCGAAATTTAATTTCTATGTCAAGGCCTCGCGCCAGGACCTATGGGCTAACTGTAACTGGACCCGAACCTGGAGAGCCTCTATAACCGGACTCTATCCCAGAGAGCCTCTGTAACCGGACTCCAACCCGAAGAGCCTCTGTAACCAAACTCCATCCTAGAGAGCCTCTGTAACTGAACTCCAAACCGGAGGGTCTACTGTAACTGGACCACAACCCAGAGGGATTACTTTTACCGGCCCACAACCCAAAATGTACTAGTCCAATACATTCATCATAAGAAAAGGTTGAAATATAACATAAACATTCGAATTAAAACTAGCAAACGGAATGTCAATACTTTATCCATAAACCATTAATGGTATAAAAATAACAAATCCATCGTAAAAAATATCACAAAACATTAATCACAACATGGAAGATTTGTATCATAATAAATCAACTTCAAACAAATTTAAGATCAATTAAAGTATGTGGACATAGATAAAAATAATCAGTAAAATGCTTTGAGAGAAATAGCCCTTTTTCATGATATCGTTTAAAATTATCAAAATTTATAAAGGTAGTCATTTAAAAGTGATTTTTGAATCAAAGTGTCCCATACCAATTTGGAACATTTTTTAAATGAATTATCATTACAAAACATTCATGTCCAAATAAATAAATCCTTAAAAGCCATTTCGAAAACATGGACATTAATGAGAATGATTTAGAAGAATAAATATTTAAAAAATTTAAAATGATGTTTTACTAAAAAAATCCCCTTAAAATAATCCATTTGAAAACTATTTCATGAAACATGGATGTGAATAATAAATATTTCCTAGTAGATACTTACATAAAAACAACCACATATAATAAAGAGATTATGAAATTATCCCTTACCAATTTGGTATCTTATGAAACATACACCCCATGAAATAAGTATCATACAATGAATAAGTAAATACACATAAATTAGAGTTTATTACACAAAGAATACAATTATGGGCAGTAAGTACACAACACAAAGGGTGATAGTGGCAATATATTATGAATCTCACGGGAATAAGGAGTGAGATGAAAACCCCTTTCCTTGCACTTTCCTTTGGTCAAGGGTATGTTTTACCACCTGTATAATGACCATTGTATATTATTAGATTATAATAGAACCATATTCATATTTATTACATCATACATGATTCATTTATGACATTATTCAACCCATTTAATAATGATTTTCATGTTAAATTAACATTTCGGAAAATAATTTCTTTCTTTATCGTACGTATTTTAACTTGTTATTCTTGACCGTATCATTTAGATCATGGTTTAAATACTTCCAGAATACAAACCTTGATTCATATATCTTATACATTTAGAATATAAATATTTATAATAGATATATATATATGAAATGTAAAACACCCTTTATGGAGACGGTAGGCCGTACGTATGCATAAATGATGTTTCTCTTTTCTTATCGTATTGAACATATGTAAGTGAATAAGATATAAGTAAGTGCATAAATACATACATACATACACATATATTTATATATATATATCTTCAGTATCATTATTATTTCATATATTACATACTTATTAGTAATATATATTTTTATAATCGTTGATGATGGGTGAGTGTGGAAATGAATCCCGTCACGTCGTGGAGACGGTAATCTGTACGTACGCACGAGTGATAATATCATTTCCTTTAATGTGTAGATGTTGATGGTATATTAATTTTATAGAGACATTAGTATGTTATTTTCATTATTTATATACATATTACTCATCATTATATCCATCCAAATAACATACTGTTGAATAACAAATTACACCATGGCGTGGAGATGGTAAGTTGTGCGTACGTACACATGGTGACATTATCATTAATAAAATGGATATAATAATGAATATAGTTATGACATATTTATATTTACATCACCATATATATATTTTACTATAGATATTATTTTTTATGGTAATAACAAAGAAAGAGTAAGTGAAAGAATAAAAGACCCTAGAAGAGGGTGGTGAAATCATTACCACTTCTTCGGGTTCTTCCTTTTGATTTGATAAAAAGGGCTCCGTTGGTTGACTTTATGACCAAATTAAGGCCTCTAAGATGAAGGTAAGATATTTGGTAGGGTATTTGGGTAGGGTTTGGCCGAGCCAAATGGTTTTGGAGGTGTGAATTTGAGAGACGGGGAAGTTCCCTTTTATAAGAGGGGTGAGGGGAACCTTAGGAAAAACATAAAATATTATTTTATAATAAATTCTATTTAGGTTTATAATGGATTAAAAATGAATTATTTATAGTATAATGTGGGGATGGGTCTAAAATCACTCAGCCAATAGATTTTATTCTGGTTTGGGTCACTATATTAACCTTATCATTTAGATTTAACTCTTAATTAAATAATTTAACTTTTATGGTGTCTTCTTTTATTCTTACACTATATGGTTAATATACATACTATAAAAATAAAAAAGAACCTAAAGTGGTACATTAATGACATATATAATAGTATTTAATCCCTTTGGCTGAACCGTGGTTTTTTAGGAATAGAATACCAATTAATAATATAATATTTGTTTTCAAAACACTTTTATGTCCATTTTGACATTATTTGGTATTTAGTTTTTGCTAAATTCATAATAGCACTATTACTTCAAAAAAAAATTAATTTAATCATCCCTAATATTTCATATTAATCTATAAAATTATTCTAATTCATAGAGAGTCTTAAATTACATTTATTTGGGTATTTATAATATCAATTATTTTAATATTTCATTAACAAGGTAATTACGACATCATCATTGTGTCATAAATAAAATCAATTAATTAATTTATATAAATTATAAATAAAATACCATTATGTATTAAATGTTTATATCTTTATATTTAATATTTATAGTTGAATTTATCTTATCTGTAACCCTATATTAAAAATGGTTTAGTTATTAAACTTTGAATTTAACACTTTTAACTTTTCGTTGAATTAAATAATAATAAATGTCCAAATCTAATCGAAGTGGACCTAAAGGATCATATTTTATTCCTAAGGTTGTTTTTGGTCTAATTACACTTATCCAAATAAATTAGGACATGTTTTAGGGTAATAAAAATATCATTTTTATCTTTAATTACCCTATTTACTTATAACTGTTGTAAATAAAAGTCAAAAGTTACTATTCACCAAAAATTATTTTTATCTTATTGAACCACATATTACTTACTGATATCAACCGTGTCTCTTGATTTTTCAAATCAAATTCATAAATGTGGTGAAATTAAGTTTTATTCAAATTTGCAAATGCTCCTAGGAGGTGGGTAAAAGACGGTAAAATTTCAATAATATTTTTATATATCTAAACATGTTTTAAAATGACTCCAATGAATTTAATTTAACTTCAATAGGTATTATATATCTATTTTTACCTAAAATAAATTTAAATTAAATAAGAATTTTTTTAAATGAATAGTCAGTTTTAACCAACAATGTAGTGTTTTTCACTATTCATTAAAAATTGAAAGTTTTCAGAAACATATCAAAAATTAACCCTAAGATAATTTTGATATTCTGAATTCAAAAATGAAGTCTATTTTACCAAATTAAAAACATAGTAATTTAATTTATTATTTTATAATTAATTCCTATTTTCAAAACCAAAAAGTGTATTATTAAGAAGTAATAACTATCAAAAGATTGACACTTGTTTAAGTCCAATTTCAAAATGAAATTACGTATAATGACCAGCATTGGATTAAATGGTAAAAATATGATTTATTATACTTCGAAACCATTAAAATGTATAATTTAACACTGTAAATTATTTTTATTAAAAATGTTGTTTTCAGTTAAAATGTAGTATTTTACACTGTTCACCCAAATATGAAAGTTATTATAAAAACACCAAAAATTTATTGAAACTAAATTGGTATGCCCCGATTCTTAAGAAAAGTTTATTTTTTCAAAATGAATATATAAAAGTTTTAAATATTGGATTTAAAAAAGGTTCACCATTAAAAGGTGATAAATTTTAATTTTTTGAAAAATACTTCTTTTATCTGAAAAAAATGAATTTGTTCTTACATTATGTCTAAGAAACTCCTAATATGGATTTTAAAATTATAAGGATTATATAAAGTTCAAAATTCAGTTAATAATATTCATAACTGCTTTTGAACGGCTAGTTTGGTGAGTCATGGTATGCTAGAACTTGGTGTTGCGTGTAGTGAAAGTTATCGAATTACTTTGAAAAAATAATGTACTATGAAATATTGGGGTGTTATAGGGTCACTATCCATATTCTTGGATTTCAAATTCTTTTTGGATCTAGTCTCCATTGGTGGTGTTGAATATGAGTAATTCTTTTTCTCTTTAAGGGATTCCCCTACAAATCTTACTTCTCCTCAGGCTAGGATGTCTAGTACCATAAACCTTATCCTTTATATCAGATACAAGGTGGATATAACACTCATCACTGGACTCATTCCCAGGGACCTAAATCTCCTCCATCAAGGTTATAATCAGATCATTTTCAAAATCCTGAACCAGATCATCATTGGTCAGTTTTTCAAAACAGTTTCCTAGTACATGACCTACTCCCTCCCTTCTTGGACTTGTCCTAATCCAGGCCTCAACCCCTACAGCATAGTATAGAACATTTCAACCTATTGTGGTCCCCTCCATGTGACCCTTAGAAACCTTTTCCTTACCTCTATCACTAATATCATTCCCTAATCACACCACCTTAGTATATAAAGCACACATGGTAGACTTGGGACATCTCTCATCCACCATTTTTAGTTCCACATCAGAGTTATGTCCAATGCCACTATGTGGACCCCTAAGAGGAAAGACCAAAACACTATTAGTTTTCCTTACATCAAAACTAATTTTCATCAGTGAAGTTTTCATGGAAGGATGAGGATTACCTAACTCCTTTCTCAAATGGATGAAGATATCTTTCACTAGTGTATTACCTTCTGACAATCCACATTACGCATCCTTGGTCAAATTAAAATTAGTCTCCATGGTCGCTTTCCTCAGACCAGACGATCCATCCCCAAAACTAGACTTAGGATTACCGCAACAACCCATGATCTCAACCTTATGTTTAATATGATTTCTATATAAACACCTACAGTCCCCTATCAAATGACAAATTATCTTATAATCAAAAAAAAGTCTAATGATGATTCATAAAAAACTTTCTTTCCATAATGAAATGGTTTGTCTACTATAATCCAAACAAAATATTAAGGCATTGGTTAAGAATATTCCTCCAAAAAAACTCTAGTATTTACAGGGTGAAAATAGCTTTAGATCGACTATCCAAACACAGGTATCTATGCACAAGTTTTCCAAGAATTATATCAATCAATGGATTTTGAAACGGTAAATAGAGATTAGGGAAACTGAACCAAATCGCCAATTAAGGAGAGTCTCACTTCAGATAAAAATCCCAGGTCTATCTATTGAGGTAGAAATGAGATCAATTCTAGTTGTGTGGAACACTATACCAAGATTACATTATGTCTTCCTTTTATATTAATCGGATCATATTGTTTTTTTTCTCAGGAAGCCCCACTATCCCCACTCCTATAAGTCCCTAAAACTGAAAATGAACCTATCAAACGAGTCAACTAATAGCCTTCTATGTGATAATAGAGTGATCAAAGTTAGGCTTATGAGCATCAAAGTTTCATTAAACTCCATGACCAAAAGACATTGTTTAGGCTAGCCATCTTAAAAATTTGGAACCTTTGGGAATAGGGTGATTTGATTAAATAGGGGAAGAATTTGAAAACTAATGAAAAAAGAATTTAAAATGAGTATAATAAGAGAATTAAATTTCTTTTTAGGATTTCAGATTTAACAAAATGGTATGGAAATGTTTCAATCAAAGTAAATATATTATTGATTTATTGAAAGACTTTGGACATAAAAATAGTATGACTTATACAAATCCTATGTGTACCAATATAAACCTTGATTTGGATAAATCTTGAAAACTAGTCGACAACAATTTATATAGAGGTATGAATGGTAGTTTTTCATATCCTACTTCTATCAGACCATAAATTGTGTTTTTTGTATGTCTATGTTCAATAGTTCAGTCAAATCCAAAATAATCCCATCTTACTATTATTAAAATAATTTTTAGATATTTAAAAGGAACTATTTTTCAAAATATTATTTATCAAAAAACTACTGATTTTAATATAATTTCATATTTAGATGTTGACTTCAGGTTTTTTATATTAGATTGAAAATTCACATCAAGATCCTATCACTTTTTGGGAAAATATTTTGTATCATGGTTGAGTAAGAAACAAAAATTGTTTTCTCTTTTAACCGCTGAAGTAGAATATGTTTCTTCTATAAGTTTTTGTGCAAAATAATTGTGGATGAAAAACACTCTACAATATTTTCAAAAAAAATATTAATTATATATCTATTTTATGTGATAATACTATGGCTATTAATATTTCAAAAAAATCCTATAAGTCATTCTAGGACTAAGAATATTAATATCATTCATTATTTTCTAAAAAATCATGTTCTTAAAAATGATATATCTTAAGAATTTTTTAATACTGAATATCAAATAATTTATATAATTACTAACCCATTTACCATAGAAAGTTTTGATTTTATTAAGGGGGAGTTAGGTATATTTATTTTTAAATTATAGTTTATTATTTTTTTTATCCACTCTATTTTAATTTTAGTAACCTTTTTTATTGTATTTAATTATTTTAATTTCTATTTACTATTTTTATTTGGTTACATATTGATTATAAAAATTTTGTTTTGATTTATTTTTATAAATCTTTTAAAATTAAAAAATAATTATTACATTCTCAATCTGCACGAGAAAACTATATACCTTCTCTCGCTCTCCTTCTTACTCCTTCATGTACTTTTGGATTAAAGACAGCTTCTTATTCCAATATTCCAAAACCATAAACATTCAAACCTACAATATTTAAACCTATAAAATTGGGAATTCCATGGAGAATATAAGATGCTAATTTGGGTGCACCTACATACATGTCGGTGATGTATCATACTCTTTTTCAATGTAAAGTGATAGATTTCAAATATTTCAACCCGACCAATCTTTCATTAAAGACAGTAATTAGATTTCAAGGATTTGATTTTTTTTGGAGGTGGTAACACTCACATGATGTTTGATATAAAAGAGAAAGAGTTATATTCAAATGAATCATTCATTTTTCAAGTCAACGAAGAATCTATAATCTCCATGATTTATGAAAATGAATTTTCACTTTCATTATTGGAAATTTATATGTCACTACAGTGTCCCGATGAGGGGTATTGGAATTTAAACATAATTAATAAAAATGATGTAAAATATAATTCATATGAATATTATGTTTTCTTTGTTTGGAAAAATATATATTGATAAAATAATGACAAAAAACCTTACTCCTAATTGAAAAGTCAAGATAAAGTTTATTGAAACTGGAATTTTAATGAGAACAGATGTGTTAGAGAAAGTCTTTTATCAAAACTTGTATGATTTCATTCTTTTTCTAAACCAAATTTGGTTCAATTTATATCATTTTATGTTAATATATTTAAGTCATTGGTGTCACAGAGAAGAAAATATAGTATTTTTATCCTTATAAAATAATTATTTCATATGTATTGCTAAGAAAGAGAAAAATTAGATATATATTTTTCAGATATAGATGTTATCATAGAAACATTTTAAGTGATGGTACTATCATGAAATTTGGATATTTATGGAGGAATTCCTAAAATAGAATTTTACCTGTTGGTGTGGAAAAACCATAGAAGTTTATAGAAGCTGCTCAGGGGAAGAAGACAATGATTCTTTCAATTGGTTCTATCAGACCAAGGCCTGATAAAAAGACCACATAAAGATAGGAAGAGAGTAATATTGTTCGTCGAATAATAATATTAGTCAAAATTCCAAATATTATGGCTAAATCTTCCAATAAAGTTGATTATGAGGCTCATGTGGCTAATAATGTGGAGTAATAGGATCACATATAAGATTAATAAAGGAAATATGTACCCATTTCTAGTGAAGTTTCCCCTGAAAATATTTCTATGATTTTTTCTATAGTAGTTGATGTAAATTTTTCTACATTATGAGACAGAACATAAGATCTAGGAATGACTATTTTATAAATAGATCCATGATTAGATATAGTTCATATTAGAAAACCTTCAAGAGAAGTTTCTCTAAATTATTCTAAGCCTTATAATGAATCTATGATTCATAAGTGTATTCGTTTAGAGAACAAAAACTTTTCCTTAAAATAAGAATTGGAAAATTAAAGGAAAATTGTTGAAGAACCCATAAGTTCTATAGTTCCAAGATCTTAATTTGAGGTACATTAAGTTCAATTAAGATATGTACACTAAAATTTGATTTCTATATAATATCTTATAGAATTTATCATATCTTTATCTAGATATTTTTTATATTAAAAGGAAGAATATTTAAAGACATCCAATTTGTTTGAGTTTAAAAGTATTTTAAGTAGGGAATTTCACTCTGTTAGAGATAGTCATTAGGATTCAATATATATATCTCAAAACACTCCTCCTAACCTCAAAATTATATTTTAAGCTATTACTTCAGCATTAAAAAAATTCAGTAATATACTACAAACTATTCAGTGTGATAATTCTCTATTGAATATTCTTTTAGATAATCAGAGAGATTTGATAAATCAGTTGAAATCTAATGAATCATGGTTGTGACGAGTCATTCATCAAGTCAATGATAGGTTAGGTATATTCATTAAGTCTGAAGAAATAACAAATAAGTTTGTCAATGTTAATTTGGTGTAAATATGAAATGATAGACAAGATTCAAATAAGATTATTTAATAGAGGATAAATGTGTTTAACAATCATTTTCAAATCCTGTTATTGAAGCTTCTTGAGATTCATGGTGTTTTTCAATCGTTTCCTCATCCAGATACACCTACTACCCAAGGAGATTCGGATCAAGACCCCCAATCTGACCAAAGCCCATCTTTTTAGTGAATTCTTACATTAATTATGTTATGTACACATAATTTGTCAAAAAAAATCGATCTTCATTTAAATTTAATTTACATTAATTTTATATTTTTATGTTGTATATTATTTTCAACTTTTATTATTGTTTTATTTGTGTTCAAATTAACACTTTTGTATAACATATCATATTTTTCTACCCAATAGACTATAATATTTATTTATAGTTAATTACCATATTAATTGTGGTTTATATCATTTATTATTTCGAACCATATTTTTTATATCACAAAAAGGGGGAGAATATTTGAAACTCAAAAAATTACATATTCATGGAGAAATTTGGGTAAACCAAACTTTTTCAATTTAAAAGTATCTATTTTTCTTTCATTTAAATAATACCATGAAATCAAAATATTTTATTATGTCATATTAGTGTGTAAAAATCTGTCATTTTCTGTAAATTGAATTCAAGATTTTTGGATAATCAAAAAGGGGGAGATTGTTGGGCATGTATTGTCTCAACAATACATTATAATATATGATTATTTTGATACTCACAAATACCCTTGTTTTTTTCCTAAAAACATTGTGTCCATTATGGTTTAAAAATATATATATCATGATTTTATTTATATCTTTGATGGAATGAAATGATACTTGATATTTTATGGAAAAACTATTCAAAACCTACGTTCTATAAATGAATGTATGGATCATCATCCCTATGCTACACTGAACAGTTTGGGTATGGTTTGACATCCTTATGATGGCTATAAAATGTATGGTTCAACAACCCTATGTTTGGAAAAAAGAAAAATGTATGGAATATCAACCCTATTTTGGAATCCAGAAACATTGTTCATACCCCCACATTCAAGATTTTAAATTTATAGTTAATCAACGCTATGTTTGGAATCAACCTTTTGTTGGAAGGGATAACGTATGGATTCTCATCCATACTTTACATTTTTTCACTACATTATGCGCAGATGTAGGTATGGTTAAGAAACCATAATTTGGTAGGAACTCTGGGATATGAAAATGAACCCCATGACATTAAAAGGATCCCTATGTTATTCAAAGGAACCCTATGCTACACAGTTGAACCCTATGTTGTACTTTTTAACGATGAAGTATTAATGTTTAGATATAATAGTCTTGACTAAATTAAAACCTAATTTAAAGATTCTATGTGACTAATTCAAAACTCATTATGATCAATTTAAATAACTGTATTCATAATAAAAATTAAAATACATTATTAAGGGAATTTATTACTCTCCTATGGTCTATTTGAATTTCAAAATCCAGATTCTATTAGGTGATTTTCATGGAATTGGAATACTGAAGAAAGATATATAATCTATATATTATATCATAATTCCTTTTGAATAGGGAGATAAAAACATACACACACGATTGTATTTGTGGGAGTATATTTTAATGTGTTGCTACAACGAATGATCGAACTGGTTATTTTCTAAAGAGGCTACACTTTAGAGACATACATTGTCAACTTCATACTATTTTTTGATTAATGATGATGTTTGTTTATATTAAAATAAATAATATTTTGCTTCCAGGATCTCTTTATAGTTATTATTTCTCGAATAATTTCTTTTATGAAGAAGATGAATATCCATATACTGTCAATTTCTACTACTTTTATTATCAAGATCAACCTAAACCGTCAAAAAATTAAACTCTTTTGATTTATTAGAGTATCTTCTACTCATAATCAGTTGGGGTTTAAGTATGAGATTCTTGTACTAATCTATGGATAATTGGTTCCCCATAAAATAAACATAATGTTTTTTATCCTTATTATAAAGGTATCAACTTCACACACTCAATTATGGGTTTGAAGGTCTAGTGAAAAGAATTCATTTCTAGTGAAATTCTCTAATCTTATAGATAGAGTTTTGGTGGAGTAGACTATGGGATATTTATTCCTCAAACCACTATAAAATTGATATGTTAATTCTTTCATTTTACCCTCTTCATATATTTCATATAGAAGAGAACGCTACATATTTATATAAATCGCAAACGGATTTACAAACAAGAATTTGTCATGATTTTCTAAAAGACACAATTCACCCCCTCTTATGTTATTTTTTTGTTATTACGACCAAACACTATCATCCAAAAAAATAGTTATTCTAATAAAACCATTTACACCCTTTATAATTTTCTATTATTTGATTCTCAATATTTCAAATGTTGTTGAGATCAATATCTTCCTCATATCAAATTCTATTATAATAATAACTTCCACTCAAGAATTCAAACATCTACTTTTGATTTCAATTATAATGAGAAGCGAATAACTCTATCATGATAGGATAAAGATATAGATATTAATATATTAAGTCCTAATGTAGCTATGGAATTGGAAGGGAATGTTAGATCTATTCAGAAGAACATCACGGTATCTCTGAGTCGATAGAAGAGTTATGTTGAAAATAATTGGAGAGATATAAAATTTAGTGTTAAGGATAATTTATTACTATAAAATTATCTGCATAATATGGTTATTATATTTGATAATATTGTAATACTGATACCTAGTTATATCCACCCTTTTTAGATAATTGATCGAGTAGGGACAATATGTTAACATTTGGTGCTTCCAATGAACATCTCTAAAGTTTATAATGTTTTATGTATGTCTCATTTGAGGATTTACACACCTGATCCTAAAAATATAGCCAACTCAAATGAGTTAACGCTAGATTATGATCATTATAATAAAAAAACTAGAAGAAATATTTGATCATAGAGAAAAAATAATACGGAACATGACTACTCACCTGATTAATGTTCTTTAGAGGAATCGTAAATTCTTGTAAGCTACATGGGAACCCAAGGATATGATGAACTGGATATATCATATTATTTTGTATTTAATTGATGAATTTTTGAGGAATAAATTAATTTTAAGGGGGTATAATGTGACCCCCCCCCCCAATATATTATATGTACTTCCCTTTAAAAATAATGAAATTTTGTTGTAGATTTCATTACATGCAGCTCAGGGTATAAATAAACCATGAGATTGTTACCCTTTATAACATAACTATTAAATATTAAGGTGTGAATATTTTTTAAACAATTCAATAAAAAATATCTATAATGGTTTTTAATAATGAAAATGTAATTATTAATTCATAATAAAAAATTACAAAATTTTTTGCAATGTCATTTTATGTTTTTAAATTTTATTTTTATCCAAAATGGAAAATAAATAAATTTTTAAAATAAAATTCTAATTTTTAAAAAATTTGTTTTGGTAATTCTTATAATTTTTGAAATGAGAATTCTAATAATATCTTAGGGTGATGTTTTATGATTTTCTAAAAAGAAAAATTTCTCAGTGAGTAGTGAAAAATTCCAATTTTTGTAAAACATTTAAATTTTTTTAACAAATTATTTTAAAAAATATATTATTTTTTTAATTTAATATTATAGTAAATTATTACTCTCTTAATTATAGATAATCTAATTAATTACATAATCATCAATATTATACTTAATTTTGGAATAATTTCATTTATGGGCTTAAAACCCCATTTTTTATAAAAACTATTTTTATGTGCACTATATATTTTTATCTTAATAAAATAAATCAAACAAAATTTATTAAATTTTTTAATGAAATTTAATGATTACATATTCTATAAAATATTTTAACAATAATTGTATGGTATTTTTAAGGTACGTAATGAAACTATATACACCTTTATGTCTTAATTTTTTTTTCTATAACGGGTTTTCATTACATTGTGTTCGATTATTTAATATTAAATTCTACCAAATATAGAAATATAATTGGTTAATATGGATTCCATACTTCTAATATTCATAATAAATATAACTTAATGGGTTTAAATTTATTTTTTGGCATAATAAATAGTAAAAACTGTAAAATTTTATTACCAATGTTAAGGTAAAACGGATTTACTCAGGGAGTTTAAATAAGAGAAATGTTTACGAACAAAACCTTAACTGGTATTATTAATTTTGGTAATATATTTGAATATTATATAATACTAACATATAATTAATTTCGGTTTTGATCCACTTTCATATGGAAGTGACCTTATATTATTGAATTCTTTTAAGTAATTCCTTGTGTGTCCCTCCCCTTAATTTAAAAGGGAACCTCTTCTCTTCCATTATTCACACAATTGGAGCCTTATACCATGGAAAATACCATCTCCAAAAACATACTATATTACTTCCATTCATCTTATATCATTTTTTCTTCTCCTAAGACCTGTATTTAAAGGCTTAAGGTGTAATCTGAAGGGGGTCTCTCAAAGAAGAGGTAACTAACCACTTTCGATTCTATTTCGCCATTAACATTCTATAAACATGTTATATCCATAAAAACATGGTTAATATATTTTCATCAATATACTAATACGTTATTATGATTATTGAACAAACATATCCTACCTCTTATTCATCAAATGTGATGTGAAATTATCGCTCATGTGTACCTGTGGATTACAACCTCTATGTAGAAATATGATTCCTTTTACATAAGAATCTTTCATCATGTGTTTTTTATGGATATAGTGTGTATATAGGATATTTATTAAATAATAATGATTCCATAGTGGTTAATTATTATTTTCTTTTCTTTTTTACATCCATCAATAATTGGAAACATCATTCATACGTATGTACAACCTATCATCTCCAAGAAGTGATATAATTCATTTTCAATCAACGATTTCTGAAAATTGTTATAAAATTATATATGATGGTTGAATATTATACATATTAGAATATTATGATTAAAATATGATCAAATTGTAGGGACAATAATTTCCAAACAAAAACATTCATGAAAAACGAAACAGTTAACTCATAGAAATGATTATTAAAATAATGATTTATTAATAAATATGTATTTAGATGTTATAAGTGGACTATATATGGTTTTATAGGTATTAATATGGTTCTGGTAAATAATTATAATAAATTTTAATTTATCATACATTATTTTATAGTTCTTATGAAGCAATCCAGACTTCATGTAAGGGTTTTATGTTACAATATCATTTTTTCCGATATTATTTATGCTTAAATATATGATGATGAAATTATAAGACATATCTTTAAAAAAATAATATATCCTTTATTATTATATGTATATTTTTATATATTACATGATTTAATTTCATTTTAGAACATTTAATTACTCAAGATATTAAAATAAATTTTTTAAGAAAAGCCAACATTGTTTTTTCTATTCAGTCGGGAATCTTTTCTTCTATGTCTATATTTTCATTAAAATGTTTTCAGGAATGTTTTTAATATGATCCAAAGATAATTTAAATTTATTTTTAACTATATTTTACTTCGTTTACTAAAATTTTAAATTAATATTCTTATCAATTTCAAAACATGGTACTTTTGACATTTAAAAAAAATATAGAAGGAATTCCAGTTTTAATATACCTCAAATGACCAGATTTTCCCACCATCATGAATATTGATTACATTGAAACCACTTTTTCAATTTCCTTGGGTTATTTAAAAAATATTCCCTTAATATTATTTAAATTTTTATATTTTAAATTCATTATTTCAAAATAAAAAGGGTATTTTCTTCAAAAAAATATTTTAGCGATCTTTTAAAGGTATTTCATATATAAGAACATCCTTTTATATTTCATAATATTTACTGAGGATATGATTAAATTTATCCATATTTATTTTTTTTTCTTTTTATGGTTATTTATTATGATGATGAAATCTTGATAAAATCCATTTTCTTTCCACATGTGAAGCTATGATGAAATGTGAAATGTTTTCCTGATCTGGAGGCATACATCTTAATAGATTATGATTATGTGATTAGTAGGTCCATTATATCCCTCTAATAAAATGGGTAAATATTAATGTTTTTATATCTATAAGGGTATACAATAATTTTTCCTAAGCCTAAAAAATGGTATGTGGTAGGTTATCGAAAATCAAAAAAGAGGGTATACGAGAGGTTATCCCAAGCCTAAAGATGGTAAATGGGTGGTCAACCTAAGCTTAAAATATGATGAAGGTTGTTGTGGATATCATCGATATAATATTTCAATGATTATGATTATAAAATAGTATATTCATCTATATTATGACAAGTTCATATGCCAATGTTATACTATAGTGGATTATTTTCATTGATTCCTTTATGATTCATTTCTTACTAACTTCCAAGAATTATTCCACACCTCCTGAATAGATGAATTGTTCGATATGGATTTTATATGAAATAATCATGTTCTATTGCCATTATTTTCCCTTTTCCTTAATATATGAAAAACGTTCTAATATATGAAATGCCTATAAAGGGTTATAGTTGTGAATAATTAAGTTGGAAATTTTTTATGTATTTTATTTACCAGTTGTTTATGTATCAATATTTATAAATACACCAAACCTTTATATTTTTTGAGTGGATAATACTGATGTGAAAGGAATATTCATTAAATAAGACGTAATAATCATGTATATGATGTTTGGGTCACCTCAGTTAAAATAGAAGAGGTCCCTAAAATTTATAAAGGGTTTATGGATGTTTCCATATTGAGGTTTTGACACTACTCCATTGATACAACATCAAGTTTAGAATATAGTTGCAGTTAGATTAAACAATCATTTTTATGTACCCTTATTGAATGGGATGCATGGAGTTTTGGGTAATTAGGATCCTAATTATATAAATGATGCAGAAAATAGTTATAAGGCTAAGTATGTTTCAATAGGGAGGTACAGTTTTGTTTACCGAGAAGGCAGATGGAAGTCTAAGGAAGTGGATATACTTCCAAAGGCTAAATCAGTTGATGATAAATAATTTTAACCCTATTTATATATTTACTTTTTTTTTTACTAGTTGAGGGGAGATAGTTAGTTTTATAAGATTCATCTAGGGTCTGTATATCATCTTATTATTGTAAAAGTTGAGTATATCCTAAAGACAACATTCAGATATGGGTATGGGAACTTCAAGTTCATAGTCATGTTGTTCATCATCACAAACACACCAGTTGTCTTTATTTTTCATAATTTAATATTTTTAGAGAGTTCACATACTATTCTATATTTTTTTCACCAAGGATATACTTATATTCATGACTTTAGAGTGTAATTTCATTGATCACATAAGGATAATTTTGTGGACATTTATACACCACCAAATGTATGTGAAATTTTCCAAGTGTAATTTATATATATAATAGGTGTGTTTCCTTGGTAATTTGGTGTCATAAAAATATGTAGTCATGGGTCTATAAATTATATAGGTAGTTATACCTTATATAATACATAAGAGTGTGGGAACCTTTCACAGCTTCATTGGACTTTTTAGATATTACCAAATTTTTTGGTCTGATTTCTTTCATATTGTAGTTTTATTGAAAACAATGACTATTAAAAAATAATATTTAACCTAGGATTATTGGTTTCACATATATTTTTACCATCTAAAATATAGGTTAATCGGTTCTCCAATGTTTTGGTTCCCCATGAAAGGGGTTTCTCCAAAGCCCTTTGGTGAATCATCTCGTATGAGATTTGGGTTCATCTTGATTACACAAAGGGAGATGATATCTTATAGACATTTTAACTTTCATCCCTTTAAGTGGAAATATTACACAAATGATCTATAATTTTCTATATAATTTTTTCCCTAATATTTTGAAACAATTATCTCATATGTTATAACTTTATGGTCTTCAATGATTTCAAGAGACTTGATTATTTATTCTCTCAAAAATATATGAATAGATAAAAATTGAGGTAGGTAGAATTTATATTGGATTATTGTATTGCAATATCCTAAACCCTAGGAAATGGAATTTTGTTCATTGATCCCCTGAGCTGGGAATCATTGGGAGATGCTGTTTAGGAGTATGGGGATAACTGGAGAGGGATGGGTGAGCTTAATGTGATGACACTAAATATTGAAAAACTCAGTGGTATAGGTTGTTTCATCATTATATAGTGAAATAATCTCATATTTTATGGTGGAAGATTATTAGTGGGGAGACATGGAAGTGGGAGTGATGTGAGACCTTGTCAGTCAAGGTGATTCATCAGAGGGGTGGTATGAAGATGGTCAAAATCCAATGTTATTTTAAAGAAGTTTATTTGTACCAATTGATATATATGAAGGATCCTATATGAGTTTAACATATCATAACTTTCAATAAATTCTATAATATATATGATTTATCATGGCTTGAGGACTATTTTTGGGTGCATAATAATGAAGCAATAATGGGAAGAGTTCATTGTGCTATTTCTAGTATACTGATTGGTGAATACAGGACATTGTATCCCTAGTGGTTTTTTGTATCCTTAAGATGTCTCTAAGTGACTATTTAATGATATATCAATGGATTTAATCTCTATTTTATTTTAGTCTTATTGTTATATGATGTTATCTCTATAATTGTGGATTGACTTATTAATTCAGCACAATTTTTTGTCATCCAAATGCCGAATTCCAAAATAGTTTTAGTGAGATATAAAGTGCCCGATTTCGTGAGGATTCATATAACCCCAAGAGATATCATTTATAATCTATATACCTAGTTTACTTCAGGATTCTAAAGGGGATCTTAGCATGACTATGGATCTCAATTACACCTTATCAATGTGTTCTTCTCCCAAACAAAAAAGTAAAATGGGGTAGCCTATCAGGATTATAGAGGATATGTTGTGGGTGTGAATATTTTATTTTATTATATCATGGTTACAATAACTACCATTAGTTGATATTTCTAATAATAATATGTCACAATCACCCATTGGTATGGATATGTGTTAGGTTTTATAAGTAAATTCATGATATTTCCTATCCTGATAGATTATGGTTAAGAAATCAACAGTTTTTGGCCCTCATGTTGGGAAACTCGTGAAATGGAACATTTAGATGCATTGAGAGCATATAAATTTTGTGTAAGATCATCATAAGGCCAATATTGTTGAGGCCTATGGATTTAAAATATATATCCCATTTTCTGTGAGGGTTTCCCCTCATTAAGGGTGGAAAAGGGTTGGTTGGGGGAGTAATATTTCTTTTTCATTCAACAAGCCTTTTATGGTGTTGGATAGTGTTAAGAAAATTCATATCATTTGGTGTTCTAATCATTGATTGAAATAATCCACAAAATATTCCACATGAACTTTCATAGATCTATTGGTATATTTATAATGACTTTCTTGTCATTGACAGAGGAGAGTAAGATATCAAGGATTATGTGATGATCATTGACCAAATAGTTGAGGTATATAATCATAAATAGAAGGTATTTCAAGGTTTTTTATCAACTTATTTTATTTCTAGGGATGAATGGAGGTGTGGAGGATAATACAAGGGTGTTTTATTCATCAATTATTCCTTAGAATACATGAATTTTTGAGTTTTGTTTAGGTTTGGTTTTCCTTATGTTATGTATTTCTTGGATTTTTTTGGTTTTTGAGATAATACGTTTTCCCCTTTCCATTTTTTATTGGTTAGTGGTTTTGATTTATTTTTAATGAGAAATAATAGTGTCATATCATAGGATATTTTTTAGAACCCTCTCTTTTCCTCCTCTTCCTTTATGGATATAATTTTGATTCTTGAGGATGATAATTGTTTGATTGGTATCTAATTCTATTTTTTGGAATATCTTGGCCTTTTCATTATAGATTCATGAATCTTGGAAGCTTTGAGATAGATTTTAGCTATATTCTGGAGCCTTGTGAGGATTATTGGTTATTTTTAGGGACACTCCTCTCTGATTAAAGGAATTTTGGTGGGTGTTTCTTGTATGAGTAGGGTAAAATAGAAATTGGATAAGAAATATCCCTTAAAAAATTCAATAAATACACACAAATGGAAGTTTTAAAATATAATTATTTCTAAAAGATAATATAATTAAAGTAGTGAAAATGATAAAGAATTAATTGATGAATCCAATAAGTATAAAATAGTTAACATCAAAGTAGATTAATAATGAAAACAATTTTATCAAATTTATGAAATTAGTTTTGTCTATAATGACTGATGAAATGTAGAAATATAAATTAAAGAAATAAAATAATTTGATTGAGAGTTTAGTAATAGAACATGAGGTTCCCCTACATCTCCACCCCTCAATTAGAGGGATATATATTATTAATATCTTCCCTTTGTTTTAATGAAGACACAGGAACCAACTACCCTTTGTTTTAATGAATACTCGAGAACCAAATTTCAATTGGTTTTAAAAAATACACTAAAACAAAAATTTCTTTGGTTTTAATAGATACCCATGTATAAGAGGTAAAATTTGGGATGAGAAGTGGTGATTTTATTTCTATAAATACGTTACAATTCTAGACTTATAATTTCCTTTAAGTATAGGAAAAAATTGAGTGAGTGGTAGAAAAGAAGTTGAGATCCCTTATGATTTGGAAATTCTGGTAGGATATTTGAGAGAAGGATTTAGAGAAATAAAGTTATTTAGTTTCTTGATTCAATAGGATAGTTGTTTAAAAACTTTAATAATTGTTAACATTGAGATTTGGGCCTCCCTTTTCATCTATTTTTAGCTATCTAGGGTGTTATTGTGTACATGTTTGAGGAAATATATTAAGTTATAAGAGAGAGCCTTCTGACCATCAAAAATGAAACCTAGAATATTCTAGAATCATGAAACCAGATTCCCGGTAGTCATGAATGGCTAGTTGGTTTTGTAAATAGAACCATCTACACACTAACATCCTCCATCTACTGGTTATTGGGTCTTTTTCACACATAGCGGGTTTTTTTCCATTCCACTAAATATTTAGCAGCACTACGATAACTAGTCAATGCTAACAGTTACATTCCTTCTTCAAAAATTTGCACAACCAATTCCTTCCATGTCCATATAAGTTTATTCTAGCCTCTATCCAAGGATTTAGTATATATATTAAGAGTTTAACAAGACCATCATGGATAGTTCAAATTCATCAAAATATAATTCAAATATCATCAACATTTCATTGAATTCCATTATTTGATTCATTAAGAACATGATTTTGTATTCTATTAACATAATTGAGAATCACATTATGAGATTTTTTTAACCATAATATAATGTTTGGGATCATGAAAACACCATGAGAGAGATATGGGGTACAATAATTTCTTGCTTTTCTATGATCAACAACACTTAACATAAAAAGGATAAATTAAGTGTGAATAAATAAATAAATAAATATTAGTAAAATTAAATATTTTATACATTGACATAGTAAACATTAATATATATTTTCATGAATATATTCAACACACTCAAGGATTAAAATAACTTCTCCCAAAAACCATGAAATCATGTCCCCTATTTAAATATAAAAAATTTCTTCACATTTGACTAATAAAACTATTCTCTAAAACTTATCATACTTTTAAAAACAAAAAACCAAAAATATTACCCACCATTGTGATTATAAAAAATAAAAACCATGAGGAGAAAGAAGTTGTTAAAATGATAATGTCTAATATAGAAATTTAAAAATTGCTTTTAATAAAATATTTTCAAGATATAAAATACTTTTAAAAAGATAAAACATTAATAAAATAATAAGAAAATGTGGTAAATAATGGATCATTAAAAAACTCATAATGTATAAGAAAAATATTGTATATTACAATGTGATTAACAACATCTCAAAATTTAAAGGACATAAATTCAAGAAATGTTAGGATTTTAAATAGATTTAATTATAATTTTGAAAAATCATAATAAAATTAAATTGGAAGGAAATAAATATTTTGATTAAATGATAAGAAAAATTATTTGAAAATAATTTTAAAGAAAATGATACAAATGATAAGAAAAAGAATTATATGGATAATAAAAAAAGTGAAGAAAAATGATTAAAATGATTTTAAAGGAAACATATTTTCTTTAACGAAAGTATTGATGATAAGGATATAGAGAATATATATAATAAATTTTCAAGAGATAAATAAAACTTAAGAGATCAAAAATCAATTTTCTCATGTAGATGAAAGTTTATATCCAAATATCCAAAAAAAAGGAAAGACCTAGGATCCCCCTAAATTGGATCATTAATAAATTTTCTCAATATGGATAGAATTAATCAATAATTAATGGGTTGAGACAACATTTTTATTATAAATTTAACTTATGATATTTTAATAATGATTACTGGTGAGGTGCAGTAAAATTATAATATGAAATTCCTTTTAGTACCTACATTTGTTTTCTAAAGTGTGAGATAATGACCATTAAGATTGAGAAACTCTCTTGAGTCTAATAATATTTTTTAATCGATATTTGGGATCCTAAATTTGTTTATAACTATAATTTAATTTTGTAATTTATAAATAAAGATATATGATTTTTGGTCAATCATATCAATTTTTTTAATCATTTTCATAAATTATATTCCTAAATTCACAACAATAATTGAAAATATTATTTTAAAAAATGCATTAAAAACATTATATTTATCAATGGAAATTATTTTAAATAAACAAAATTAAGGGTTTTTATCTTAACACATTTAAAACCAAGGATCATATTATAATTTTTTCATCTTGGATGAGTTTTGAAAGATAATTTTTAGATCCCTAATTTCAGTTTTAAAAAATCAAAATATTGTTGACTTTATAATTCTAAAACATATTAATATTTTTATTTAAAAATAAGTTTATTTTCATTAAAAAAAATTCTTATTAAATAGTTTTGTATATTTATTATGAATAAATTTTTAGAAATCAAAATGTTCATGAAAACAATTTTGGAGTTAATCAAGAGAATATTTCAGGTCATTGAAGCTTCGGATACTTATAGAATGATATCTAGACGAAGATGAAGAATAATAATAAGGATATCGATACATTGGAGAACTAACAAAATTACCTTTCTTAACATCTTCCACTAAACAAATTTGATTTGATTTGGTTGAGGAGGTTACGTCTTCAATATCACACTATATTGAAACATTCATAGCATTATATCCTTTGTTATTGTCTGTTAACATATTATTTAAAATCAGATATTCCGGTATTATATGACCCTTTTTGTTGCATTTGTAACATGTCAAAACCAATTCTTTGATTAGATCATTATTTTAGGCATGTTCGGATAATTTATTATTATTTAAATGGTTTTTCTCCATTTTTAAATTTTTTTTAATTTCACTTTCATCATCGGTGTCACTTTTGAAAGAATCTTTATCTTTGATTGCTTTAAATGAAATTTTCTTCTTGTTTCCATTATATTTTTTTCCTTATTTAATATCTTTAAATTTTATAGTTATCTCATAACTCATTAATGATTTGATGAGCTCTTCGAAACACATATTTTTAATTTATTTAGATTATTGGATTTCTTTCACATTAAGAGATGAATAACTAGGTAAAATGAATTGGATTTTTTCACAATAATTTTTGTGGAAAAATCACCACGGATCAAATTTACACATTTGAAAATGTTATTAAATCTTGTAAATATGTTACTTATAGATTTTTTGGGAAGTATGTATAATCATTAAAAATGTTGATGATGCATATAAAATATAGTTTCTTTGAATTTATGAGTTCATTCATGTGTAACTTCATGTGATTTTGATATTTCGTAAGCTCTTTTATAAGAAGAAACTAAATTAATATATTTATGAACAATACTATAATGTAAATAATTGATAACATATCCCTGAGGTCAAAATTTATAATATCATTAGGGGTCTATTTATCTTAATATTATATAGTTGAAACATACTCAGGCATTAACTTATTTCAAAAAAGAAAACTTATTCTAATAAGAATGGTTATAGTGTGATTTTTCTAGTAGGAATAATCAGTGACATTATAAACTGGGGTATCCGAAAAGATTCCACTAAAATGATCATACTTTGAAATTGAACAAGTTTTTTAAAAGTAAAATCAATTTTTGGAAACTAAGATTTTTGAAAATAATATAAAAAATATATTTATATTAAAAAAAGAACTATAATATTGATTGTTGGTCAAAGTAGGGTTAAATGTAGTTAGGGTCATTTCATTTTCAAAATCAAAGTGATAAATGAAAATAAAATTTTTAAATTAAAGAGATTTCAGGTAGATAATGAAATTAAAGTGATGAAATTGATTAAAAAAATATTAATAAAACTAATACATATTAATTAGTTCATATTAATGAATGATAATCCTAGAAATGATGATTTTGAATTACTTCATTATGTGTATTGGAAATGAATAATAAAATTTGGAAATATAAATAAGAGTTAACAAGGATTATTAATAAGTTCAAAAATAGTACATGAGGTGTCCCTATATCTATATTACATAATTATATAGATTTTTATAATTAATAAATTCCATAGGTTTTAACAAAAACCTTTGAAATCACTTCTCATGGTTTCAATAGAGGTGTAAGAACCAAACTTCTCTTAGTTATATTAGATACCTAATAACAAAACATTCATTGGTTTTAACAGAAAACCCAGACCAAATGTATAAAGTGAGATGAAAAGAGATCATTTCTTGGTGCATATCCATTTTGATTTCGAACATCTAACTCTAATTAGTGATGGGTAAAATTGAGATATATATATATATATAGATAAAGGTGTGAATATAAATTATTTGGAAATGATGATTGGATATATGAGAAAATGGATTTGAGAACGAATGATATTTATCATCCTGATTCAAGTATAGAGTTGTTTCACACTGTTGATAATTTCTATTATTGATATCCAAGACTACATTTCCCATATTTTTATCCTAATATGGTTTTATTGATATCAAATGTCAGTATAATATGTTATGAGATAAGCCATAACCTTTTTAACCATTACAAATGGAGCTGGAAAGATTCTAGAATAGTTCCACTAGATAACTGAAAACCTCCACTAGGTAGTTAGTGGACTACTTGGAGTCCACTGCACATTCTTTTCCATCACTGATTGGTTGGTGGTTCTTCTACATGATATAAGGGTTCTTTCTATGCAATCGTCTATCTAGTGGGACTTCACTAGACAGACGATGTTGCCTTATGCATATATCTTCAAAGTAGAATCACTACACCATTACATTACCTTATAAGGTTGTTATAGCCTCTATAAATGGATTCAATGCATCTATTAAGACTTTAATACACCTTCATGTATTCTTCAATGAATTAAAAATATACTCTAATGATCTTCAAGATGTCATTTATTTCCTTCTTTTTATTTATTAAGAAATTGATTTGGTGTTCCATTAACCTAACTAAGAAGTACTAAATGAAATTATTAAACCCATAAGAGGGTGCTTCTTATCATGAAATAACCAATATAGATAGAGTTGTATAATAGGTATATTGGATAAGAAGTTTAACTTTGAAAAATAATCATTTTCTAATTCCTAATGAAGATAGTTATGTTGGGTGTTGTGTTTTAGAGGAACACCAGTGAAATATGGGGATTCTGATCTCTCCAACACATGGTCCATATCATGGTGAGGTTAAAAAGGTACTATTTTATTCACCAAACTATAGTAGTGTCCATTGTAGATTTTATGGTGATTTTTATGGTTCCTTTAACATACCAAAATGATGGGAAATGAATGCCTGAGATTTAGATACCCATTGATTGAGGGAGGACATAATGTCATAGGTTATCTCTATGTCATTGTAATTCCATTCAATATTCCTTTATAAATAGAGGATTCATCCTCTATTATTTAAATTTTCATTCCAATTCTCTATTATTTTTCCAACCCCCATCTCACATTGCTCCATTTGATCATCTCTCTTGAGGATTTTAACAACTAATATTGTGGAGAATCAAGTGCCTTTATTTCGAGGTACCCCCTTCTCTATTTTTTTTAATACATTTCACTAATACATCTACTTTATATGTTTTATATGGAAAACCCCACTATTTTGGGACAATTACGTAGTATAGATTGATAATGGGATGGTGTGATTATGTGTTTCTAGGATTCCCTTTGAGTTTTGTATAGTTTAATCCTTGTATTCCTCTATTGTGAGTGGTGATGCTCTTGAATTGTTTGAGATTAGTCTATGGGATTTGAGGTCTCCCTCTTTTATGTAAATTTTTTTAATTATCATGGTTTTTCTTTTCTTTAGGTGAGTGGTATAATTTGGAATAATTAAGATAATCAATTATACAAATGAAATTGAAGGGAACAGTGTGATACATACATGGTTACTGATCTTCCTTAATATTTTTTTAGTAACACATTTAGATATTATGATATATTACCAATTTAAATAAATTCAATCTCTTCAATTTATAAGTCATGAAACATCAGGTTTGGACAAAATGTGATACTCTATTTTATTTAAACAAGACCATTATATACCAACTATTAAGTTGGTGGGGATCAATAGTACTAACTATATTTTGAAAATAATGGTTATAATTTGATTTTAAATAAAATAAGAATCATTTTAATGTAAAAGAAATGTTTTCTTAAAACCTATATTTCTTAAATAATAATGGTTTTTTCCGTTCTTGTGAACTTGTGATAAAATTAATTTTTAAAATATCTAAAATATTTATATGATAAAATAAACTATATTTTTTAAATATTAATATCAAAATTATCATTCGGTAATTTTTTTTAGTCTTTGGAAAAATTTCATTTTTTTATAAATAGTGAAACAAAAATATTTTTATTGAAAACTACTTTTTCTTTCAAGTGATATACAATGGTTAATTATATTATATTTTTATTAATGTAAATATAGTTAAAAAAATATTATAATAAATACAATTTATATCAATGGAATCAATTTCAAATTTAATTTTGATTTTAAAACCTTATATACTTGTGATAATTTTCTCATTGGAAACCCACTTTTCATCGCATTTATGGTTATAATTTTAAATTGGATTATACAAATTCAGGTAATTATATTTTAAAAAATTTATTGAATATTCCTAATAATCATAATTTATATTATTTAATAAGTTCATCTTAATTTTTTACCATTATGAATAGTAAAAACTATAAAAAATAATTACTTTGGTTAAGGTAAACAATTTTTTACTTGGGGGTGAAACTTAACAGACAAGTGCTAAAATGACATAAAAATTGTTAAAACCCAATTTTTTGTCCGTATTTATAAATTATAATATATAAATTTATGATTCTTTTCATGTGGGAAACATTTATACACTTTATTCTTTTCAAAAAATACAAACTATGTCCTATTCCTTATTTATAAACGGCCACACCATCTTCTCCTCTTCACACATCCAAAACTAATTGGTTTGGAGAATAACTACCCAAATTTTAATGCCCCGACCCTAGTTACCCAGAGTCGGTGCATTATTACAAAAAAGTGTAATGATCACAAAAGACCAAGTCTTGAAAGTCTGGTTAGTTTAGTAGTCTTAGAAACAATAGATATATTCATAAGTCTTATATTACATCATAAACTCAAAAAAACTACCACAACATCTTGTCTTCATATCCCATCATACTATCCCTGCAGGTCATTCATAAAATACTTCATCACATCCTAGGAAAAATAAAACATAGAAAGGGGTGAGCTCAAATGCCCAGTACGGATTACAATATAGCGGAAACATTCATAAATAAGCATAAACATTTAAAGAAATGTATAACTAAAACAAAAGCCTTTTTAACATGAACTTCAGCATAATATGGCAGAAATAAAATGAAATAATTTCATATACTTATTCAAATGGATATTCTTCTAGTCTAATAATCACATGCAATATCAATAACTACTTTCATAATGATGGAATGCATAATACCAGACTGTCATAACCATGTAGTCAAGGCCTCATTCAAAGACTACAAATAAGATTTTGTCAAGGTCATGTGCCAAGACACTAGTTTGTCTCTTGAGACCTACCGATGCATCGAGGAACTATAGCAGGCTCCACCCATCACTTATTAAGTACAATGCATTCCTTATATGAACAGGTTTAAACATAACATAAATATTCTTATTAAAACTAGCATACGAAATGTCAATAGATTCTATATAAACCATGAATGGTATAAAAATAACACATCCATAGTAAAACATATCACAAAACCTTCAAGACAATGTGTAAGTTTTGTATCACAATTAATAAACTTTAAATAATCTTAAAATTCATCAAAGGATGTTGACATAGATGAAATCATACCTATTTGAGAGAAATACCTCTTTTTAAAATCATTTAATAGTCACATAATTATAAAATAAAACATATACATTGAAAATTTTCATATAGTCTTGTAAGGAAATCTTCAAAGATTTTTTAACGGTGGAAAATAGCCTCACCCGCCGTATAAGTTAAAAAGACATTCTTACCTTAACTCTGTCGAAAAGGTTAAAAAGGACCTTGTTTGGAAAATGACAGAAAGATTTCTTTATAAACCTCTTATAAAAATTCAAACAAGGGTATAAATGACTTTACCCCATATTCTAGTAAATATTAAAAATGTTTTTAAATACATTTTTAAGAAACATGGATGTGGATGATAAAGAAGTCCCAGTAGATTATTATGTATAAACAACCTTGGATAATGAAGAGATTGTGAAATGAACCCTTACCTTGTAATTTTCCTTGGATTGGGTAGGTTAACCTCCTGTATAATGGAGAAATAATTGTTATTAAATTATACAAGAATCATATACATTAATATGATATCATATATGATCTTTTAAAATTGTTTTGTTAATAATATCATAGTATTATCATCATTTCAGGTGTTAACTTACTTGTATTATTTTATATGTTTTATTACATAATCCATGTTTGTTATAGATAGGTTTTATCTTATTCATATCCAGAATGATATCAATTCCTTAAATACTATTATTAATCATCAAATGACAATTATACTTGAATGGATAAGATGTATAATGAATCTCATCGCGTTCGTGTAGACGGTAGTCTGTTCGTACGCACGAGCGATAATATCATTCTTTTGATATTATAATAATATATAATTGGATGGTATATCATATATACATAATAATTATCATATTATACTTATTATTTACATGAATTAAAAATCATTATTATACCCATACAAATAATAATGTTTTGAATAACAATTACACCACAACGTGGAGACGGTAAGCCGTACGTACACACATTTGGTGACATGTCATTCAATGGATGGATAGAATACTAAATATGCTTGAAACATATTTATAATAAAATATAAGTATATATAAGATACTTTATTTATTATTTTAGAATGGGAATAATAAGTAATGAAGAAGTTGAAGAAGAATGGAACTTGAAAAAGGGTTGTGAAATCATTACCTCTCCTTCGGGTTCTTCCTTTTGATTTGATCAAAAGGGATCCTTAGGATGGATTTATGACGAAAGTAAGGCCTCTAGGTTGAATTGAGGGAAGTTGATAGAGTATTTGGGAAGGGTTTGGCCGAGACAAATGGCTTTGAATGTGTGAATTAGTGATAAGGGGATGTGCCGTTTTATAAGAGAGGTGAGGGGCACCATTGGAAAAGCTAGAAATATTATTTTATAATAAATTAAAATTCGGTTTCTAATGGCTCCAATGTGTATTATTAAAAGTCTAAGGTGGGTTTGGGTATAAAACCACTCAACCAATAGGTTTTAGATGGGTTTGGGTCACTATATTAACCTTATCTTTATGTTTTAACTCTAAGTTAATTAGTTTGACATTTACCATGTCACTTTGTATTTTTATATTATATAGTTAATAAAATTACTATATACATACAAGAGACCCCCAAGTGGTCCATTAATGATACACCTATCATTATATAAGTCTCTTGGCCGAACCTTAGATTTTTAGGAAATGAATATCAATTAATAATATAATATTTGTTTTAAAAACTCTTTTATGTCAATTTTGACGCTATTTGGTATTTGATTTTTTTGTGAAAATCATAACAGCATGATTACTTCGAAAAAAACATAATTAAATAAATAATAACATGTCATATTAACCTATAAAATTAGTTTAGTTCATAAAAAGTCTCAAATTACATTTATTTGGGTATTTATATTATCAATTATTTTAATATTTCATTAATTAGGTAATTACAGCATCACCATTGTGTCATAAATAAATTAAATTATTTAATGTCTTAAAATGATAAATAAAATACCATTATGTAGGAAATATTTTTAGATTTCTAATTAATATTTACAATCGAATTTATCTTATGTATAACCCTATATTAAAAATGTTTTAGTAATTAAACCATGATTTTAACTCTATTAACTCTTCTTTGAATTAAATAATAATAAATGTCCTAATCTAATCCAAGTGGACCTGAATGATAATATTTTATTCCTAAGGTTGTTTTTTGTTGAGATACACTTGTCCAATAGAATTAGGACATGTTTTAGGGTAATATTAATATCATTTTTACCCTTAATTACCCTATTTACTTTTAACCGTGGTAAATAAAAGTAAAAAGTTACTATTCACCAAAAATTATTTTCATCTTATTGAACCACATTTTACACCTTGATATTAACCGTGTTTCTCAAATTTATTAAATTCCACTCATAGAAGAGGTAAAATTATGTTTTATGTGAATTTCCAAATTCTCCTAGGAGGTGGGTAAAAGACGGTGAAAAGTTCAATAAAATTTATATATATCTAAAATTATTCTAAACTTACTCCAATGAATTAAATTGAATTTATTTTGGTATTATGTATATATTTTGACATTAATTATATGTAAATAAAATAAATAATTATTTAAATAAAAATTCGGTTTTAAACTATAACTCAGTGTTTTTTCACTATTCATCAAAAATTGAAAGTTTTCAGAAAATTACCAAAAATTCACCCTAGGATAATTTCGATATTATGAATCCAAAAATGAATTCTATTTTGAAAGATAAAATTTTTAAAATTTCCAAAAGTGTGTATTATTATTCATAACGGATAGTTTGATTGGTTGTGGTGTGTGTTAGAACTCGAAGTTGCGTACAACACATGCTACTATATTATTCAAAGAGAAGCGTATCGTGGAAGCTTGGGGTGTTATATTCTCCCCTCCTTCAAATAATTTCGTCCTCAAAATTTCTAGAATTCTACCTCATGAAAAGACTCGGGTGATTCTTCATCATAATTTCCTCAGGTTCCCACGTTGCTTCTTCCATTTCATGGTTTCTCCATAAACTTTAACCAGAAGAGTCGTCTGGTTTCTTAGTACTTGATCTCTCGTATCAAGAATCCTGATTGGCTTTTCACAATAAGGGAGATCGGGTTTCAGTTCTAATTCATCATAGGTGAGTACATGTGTTGGGTCTGGAATGTATTTTCACAACAGTGATACGTGGAATACATCATGAACTTTAGAGAGATTTGGTGGCATTGCCAAATGGTAAGCTATAGCCCCAATTCGTTCTAGAATTTTGAAAGGTTCGATGTACCTGGGACTCAATTTACCTTTCATAACGAAACATATAACTCCCTTCCATGGAGATACCTTTAATAAAACATGATCTTCTGCCTAAAATTCCAAATCCTTCCTTCGGTTATCGGCATAGCTCTTCTGCCTACTTTGAGCATCTTTGATGTGGTTTTGAATTACTTTTACCTTTTCCATCATTTCCTCCACTAGTTCTAGACCTACAAGTTTTCTTTCACCAACGTCATCCCAACAGGTTGGTGTGTGACATCTCTTTCCGTATAACACTTCATATGGCGCCATCTGAATAATCGAATGGAAGTTATTGTTATAGGAAAATTCTACCAGAGGTAAATATTGATCCCATATACCCTGAAAGTCTAGTGAGTAAGATCTCAACATGTATATTAAGGTTTGAATAGTCTGTTCTTATTGTACATCTATTTTAGGGTGGTAGGAAGTGCTCAAATGAAGTTCAGTATCCACGGCCTTCTGAATACTTTTCCAGAATCTTGAAGTAAAATGGGGATCACGATCAGAAACAACCGATAGGGGTACTCCATGAAGTCTCACAACTTCATTAATATATAGTCTTTCTAGACATTCTAGTGGTAGATCTTCTCTTATAGCAAGAAAATGTGATGTCTTGGTATGATGATCAACAATAACCCATATTACATCATTCCTTCTAGGATTCTTTGGTAGCCCCATGACAAAGCCCATCGTAATATTGTCCCATTTACACTTCTGTATGGGAAGAGGTTGCATGACTCCTCCAGGTTGTTGCCTTCCAGCTTTCACTTTTTGACAAACCATACATCTTGACACAAAATCAGCAATCTCCTTTTTCATGTTATCCCACCAAAAATTTTCCTTCAAATCTCTATAAATTTTGGTTCTCCCATGTTGTATATAGAAATTGGAGCTATGAGTATCATCTAATAATTCCCTTTTTAGATCAGGTATATCGAGAACACAAAGTCTCTTCCCAAATTTCAAAATTCCTTCTTCATACAGAAAGTCTCTCAATCTCCCATCATTCACAGCTTTAATCTTCTTTTGAAATTCTTCATCATCGGTCTGAGAACTCTTAATCCTTTCTAGTAAAGATGGTTTGTCAACCATTTGAAAAAGCATTAATGTTTCACCTTCTATGGTGATTCCCATATCCAACTTT
Organism: Viscum album; assembly: GCA_963277665.1. NCBI lineage: Eukaryota > Viridiplantae > Streptophyta > Magnoliopsida > Santalales > Viscaceae > Viscum > Viscum album. Next base: position 1,585,648,194 of record OY728137.1, on the reverse strand, counting down.
ATTAGATCCATAAAAATAGGATCCCTTTCAATTATCATCATGTTCAAAACTCCATGATCTTTTCTACTCAAAGCACCTGCCACCTTATTTGCCTTCCACGGGTGGTAGTGTATCGTGGAATCATAAACGTTATGTAGTTCAAGACATCGCCTTTGCCTCATGTTGAGTTCTTTTTGTGAGAAAATATACTTCAAACTCTTGTGATCTGTATAAATCTCACATTTTTTACGATAGAGGTAGTGTCTCCATATCTTAAAAGAAAATATCACAGTTGCTAACTCGAGATCATGAGTAGTATAGTTTTTTTCATGAATTTTCAACTGTCGTGATTCATAGGCAATAAACCTATCATTCTACATAAGGACACAACCAAGTCCTTTCTTTGATGCATCACTATAAATAACAAACCCATCATTCCCCTATGGTAGAGTCAATATAGGAGCATTGACTAATCTTCTCTCCAGTTCTTCAAAACATTCTTTACACTCTTTTGTCCAAACAAATTTAACCCCTTTACGTGTGAGCTTTGTTAATGGGTTAGCAAACCGGGAAAAATTCTGGACGAAACGTCGATAAATACCTGCTAAACCAATAAAACTGCGTACCTCAATTATACTCATCAGTGCAGACCATTCTTGGATTGCCTTGGTCTTAGAAGGATCAACATAGATTCCATCTTTAGAGACAATATGGCCCAGAAAAGAAATCTCCTGAAACCAGAATTCACACTTGCTAAACTTCCCATATAATTCATGTCTTCTCAGAGTCTTCAAGATAATGCGCAAGTGATTTTCATGATCATCGTAGCTTTTGGAGTATACCAATATATCATTAATAAATACCACCACAAATTCATAGAGATATTCCTTGAAAACTCTATTCATCAGATCCATGAATACAGAGGGTGCATTAGTCAATCCAAAAGGCATTACCATAAACTTGTAATGCTCATACCTGGTTCGAAATTCTATCTTCGGAATGTCTTCCATCTTCACACACAACTGATGGTATCCAGATCAAAGGTCAATCTTTGAAAAGTATTGAGCTCCATGCAGTTGGTCAAATAAATCATCAATGTGTGGTAGGGGATACTTGTTCTTTATTTTTATAGCATTGATCTCTCTATAGTCAATGCACAATCTCATAGATCCATATTTCTTTTTAACAAAAAGAACATGGGCTCCCCATGGAGAAACAATAAGGCGAATAAACCCCTTATTACTCAATTCCTCTAGTTTTTCTTTAGTTCAACTATTTCCAAAGTGGCCATTCTACAAGGGTTCTTTGATATAGGCCTTGTACAGGAATTAAATCAATGGAAAACTCAACTTCTCATTCTGGAGGATGTCCAGGTAAATCTTCCAAAAACACATCTACATATTCTTCCACAATAGGTACATCCTCTATTTGAACATTCCTTTCCCCAACCACTATCATTTCATTCTCTTACTCCCCAAAAATTGAATTTAGTTAAGATACTAGGGTGGATCTAGATAAGAATTATGTGGTGATGATTCTGCTCTAAATATAAGGTGATCCTTATCATCATCATAAAAAATCGTATCCTCTTTCTTCTTAAAATAAATCTTCACATCATGGTCTGAAATCCAATCCATACCAAGGATTATATCAAACTCAATCATAGGTATAATGATGAGATCCGCAGATAAAGATCATTTATGTGCTCGAATTGGGACTGATTCACAAAACATTATTGCAATGATACTTCCATTAAGAGTTTTAACTGACAAATACTTTGTTAAATCAAATTGGAAATATCTAATTTTCTTATCAAACTGGAAAGATATCAAAACAATACAATGATCCAGAATCAAATAATGCATTTTCTAAACTTGAGGAAACCAGTAAATTACCTGCCACCACGTCATTCGGAGCTTCTACCTCAGTATTAGTGATTACATAAGCTTGGCCCCGATCCCTTGGACTTTTCTGATGTAGGTTCCCCTGACGCTTAGGACATTCATTTTCATAATGTCACATCTCCCTAAAGTTGTAGCATTGAACATCGATAGCTTCTTTCTTCCCCTTGCAATCACGAGCTTGGTGGCCTTTTTCACCACACTTGTAATAGACTCTCATTCCTTTCAAGCAATTACCAGGGTGTTTCTTTCCACATTTACTGTAGGATGGATATTCAACTTTTTCCGTCTTCCCCTTATTTCCATTCCCTGATTGATCAGCAGATCTCTTCTTCTCTTGGTTTACTTTAAAGTCATAAGACTTAGAGAATTCCCTTTCCATCTTGATAGCACACAAGATAATATCTTCGTACGATGAGAAGGATTGTGAGACTAATGCCTGAAGAAGAAATGGTTTTAACCGATCAAATAAATGATCAATCTTACTTCTTGGCCTACGTATATAATCTCCATCACACCTTCCTAACCTCATAAAGTTAGCCTCATACTTTGAGACATTCTCATCCTACTGTTATCTTAGACTCAGAAAATGTCTTTCCATATCTTCTTGATGGTCACGAGGAAAGTATTTTTCTAATAAATGCTCTTTGAACTCCCTCCATTCCATATTGGACACTTCATCGTCTTCTTTAATGTTTTGAATCAATGACCACAATTGATCAGCATCACCAGTGAGGTGATAAACTACCATGACAACTTTTTCCCTTTCACTACTCCCCAAATCCTGAAATATTTTCTCTAGGGAACTTATCCATTGCTCAGATACTAATGGATTTGTACTCCCATTTAAGGTTGGTGTTTTTTTCCTCATGAAGCGATCTAACATTGATCCTCCACATTGTGGATCAGGGTGCTCCATACGGGTAAGGTTATTATTCATAACCTGAGTGAGCTGTCCCAGTATGGTGATTAGCTGATCCGCACCAGTTGGATCACCAGCTCCACTATAATTATCTTGAGCAGGAGGGAAATCCCTACATGGAGTGTTTGCATTGATACGACTTACATTTCTTTTACTAGGAGCCATTTCTAGAAAATGGCATAAACTAGATCAGTTTGTGAATCAAAATACATAATTATATACTTATGAAACACTTAAAAAAAATTAAACTATTTATGGATATAATCCATAATCATAAAAATGTTTTCTTTGAGAAAGTATATACTCATAAACCCTTCATAATAGTTTGTAAATAAAATGATAATTATCCTAAGAATATCCCCCGGGAGTGTCGTAACCAAGAGTGCAGCAAGGCCCGTTGTCGTGCACCAGTTTCCATTCGATTCTAGCTCAAAGCAGTGTTTTCAGGATTTCCCCTAGGTACATCTGTGCCAGAGCCGCCTTTACCTGCTCGTATCCAGATAGGGATGTATTTCTCGGAAAACTCACAAAATTTATACAATACTAAAATTCTAGGAAGTTCATATATACTTATCCTCAAAGTCCATCTTAGATCTATGTTCTCTAATAAGAGTTTATCTAAATCAAGATTCCAAGGTTTGTACTAAACTTCCTCTGATACCAACTATAATTCCATGAACCTAGTTACCCAGAGTTGGTTCATTATTACATAAAATTTTCATGATCACAAAAGATCAAGTCTCGAAAGGCCGATTAGTTTAATAGTCTTGGAAACACTAGATATATTCACATGTCTTAAATTACATCATAAACACAAAAAAACTACAACAACATCATGTCTTCATATCCCATCATACTATCCCTACAGGTCATTCATAAAATACTTCTTCACATCCTTGGAAATATTAAACATAGAAAGGGGTGAGCTCAAATTCCCAATAAGGATAACAATATAGCGGAAACATTCATAAATAAGCATAAACATTTAAGGCAATGTATAACTAAAACAAAAGCCTTTTTAACCTTAACTTCAGAATAATATGGCAGAAATAAAATGAAATAATTCCATATACTTATTCACATGGATATTCTACTAGTCGAATAATCACATGCAATATCAATAACCACTTTCATAACGATGGAATGCATAATGCCAGACTATCATCACCACATAGTCAAGGCATCATGCCAAGACTACAAATAAGATTTGGTCAAGGCCTTGTGTCAAGACACTAGTTTGTCTCATGAGACCTACCAATGCATCGAGGAACTATAGCGGGCTCCACTCGTCACTTATTATGTCCAATTCATTCCTCATATGAACAGGTTTAAACATAACATAAATATTCGTATTAAAACTAGTATAAGAAATGTCAATACTTTCTCCATAAACCATGAATGGTATAAAAATAAAACATCCACAGTCAAACATATCACAAAACCTTCAATACAATATGGAAGTTTTTTATCACAATAAATCAACTTCAAATAAGATTAAAATTCATCAACGGATGTTGACATAGATAAAATCAAAACTATTTGAGAGAAATATCTCTTTTTGAAATCATATAAAAATCACATAATTATAAAATAAAACATTTTTATTTGAAAATTTTCTTATAATCTTGTAAGGTAAGCTTCAAAGATTTTTTATCGGTGGAAAATAGCAGCACCCGCTGTATAAGTTAAAAAGACATTCTTACCTTAATTCTGTTGAAAAGGTTAAAAATGACCTTATTTGGAAAACAGTAGAAAGATTCATTTATAAACCTCTTATAAAAAGTCAAACAAGGGTATAAATGAAATTACCACATATTCTAGTAAATAGTAAAAATGTTTTTAAATACATTTTTAAGAAACATATATGTGGATGATAAAGAAGTCCCACTAGATTATTATGTATAAATAACCACGGATAGTGAAGAGATTGCGAAATAAACCCTTAACTTGTACTTTTCCTTGTTTGGGGTAGGTTAACCTCCTGTATAACGGTGAAATAATTGTTATTAAATTATACAAGAATCATATACATTAATATGATATCATATATGATCTTTTAACATTGCTTTGTTAATAATATCTTAGTATTATCGTCGTTTCAGGAGTTAACTTACTCATTTTCTTTTATATGTTTTGTTACATAAGACATGTTTGTTATGGATAGGTTGTATATTATTCATATCAATAATGATATCAAGTCCTTAAATACTATTATTAATCATCAAATGAGAATTATACTTGAATGGATACGATGGACAATTAATCTCATTGCATTTGTGGAGACGATAGTCCATACATACGCACAAGCGACAATATCATTCTTTTGATATTATAATAATATATAATGGGTGGTATATTATATATAAATAATCATTATCATGTTATATTTATTATTTACATGAATTAAAAGTCATATTTATACCCATCCAAATAATAATGTTTTGAATAACAATTACACCACAACGTGGAGACGGTAAGTCATACGCACGCACGTATGGTGACATGTAATTCAAAGGAAGGATAGAATACTGAATATTCTTGTACCATATTTATAATAAAATCTAATTATATATAAGATACTAGAGTTATTATTTTATAATGGGAATAACAAGGAAAGAAGAAGTTGAAGAAGAAAGGAACTTGAAAAGGGGTGATGAAATCATTAGCTCTCTTTCGGGTTCTTCCTTTTGATTTGATCAAAAGGGCTCTTTAGGTTGGATTTATGAATAAATGAAAGCCTCTAGGTTGAAGTGAGGGAAGTTGAGAGAGTATTAAGGCAGGGTTTGGCCGAGCCAAAAGGCTTTGAATGTGTGAATTAGTGATAAGGGGAAGTGCCCTTTTATAAGAGGGGTGAGGGGCACCTTTGGAAAAGCTAGAAATATTATTTTATAATAAATTAAAATTCGGTTTCTAATGGCTCCAAAGTGGATTATTAAGCGTATAAGGTGGGTTTGGGTCGAAAAAAACTCAACCAATGGGTTTTAGATAGGTTTGGGTCACTATATTAACATTATCTTTTAGTTTTAACTCTTAGTTAATTAGTTTGACATTTACCAGGTCACATTGTATTTTTATATTATATAGTTAATAAACTTACAATATACATCCAAGAGACCCCCAAGTGGTCCATTAATGATAAATATATCATTATATATGTCTCTTTTCCAAACCTTAGATTTTTAGTAATTGAATATCAATTAATAATATAATATTTGTTTTAAAAACTTCTTTATGTCAATTTTGACACTATTTGGTATTTGATTTTTTTTGTGAAAATCATAACAGCATGATTAATTAGAAAAAAACATAATTAAATCAATACTAACATCTCATATTAATCTATAAAATTAGTGTAATTCATAAAATCTGTCAAATTACATTTATTTGGGTATTTATATTATCAATTATTTTAATATTTCGTTAATTAGGTAATTACTGCATCACCATTGTGTCATAAATAAATTAAATTATTTAATGTCTAAAAATGATAAATAAATTACCATTATATAGGAAATATGTTTATCTTTATAATTAATATTTACAATAGAATTTCTCTTATTTATAACCCTATATTAAAAATGTTTTAGTAATTAAACCTTGATTTTAACTCTTTTAACTCTTCTTTAAATTAAATAATAATAAATGTCCTAATCTAATCCAAGTGGACCTAAATGATAATATTTTATTCCTAAGGTTGTTTTTGGTCGAGATAAACTTGTCCAATAGAATTAAGACATGATTTAGGGTAATATTAATATCATTTTTACCCTTAATTACCCTATTTACTTTTAACCGTGGTAAATAAAAGTAAAAAGTTACTATTCATAAAAAATTATTTTCATCATATTGAACCACATTTTACTCCTTGATATTAAACGTGTCTCTTGGAATTTTGAAATTCCACTCACAGAAGCGGTAAAATTATGTTTTATGTGAATTTCCAAATTCTCCTATGAGGTTGGTAAAAGACGGTGAAAAGTTCAATAAAATTTTTATATATCTAAAATTATTCTAAACTAACTCCAATGAATTACATTTAACTTATATATTTATTATGTATCTATTTTTACCTTAATTAAATTTAAATAAAATAAATAAATTATTTAAATAAAAATTCGGTTTTAAACTATAACTTAGTGTTTTTTCACTATTCATCAAAAATTGAAAGTGTTCAGAAAATTACCAAAAATTCACCCTAGGATAATTTGAATTTTCCAAATCCAAAAATTAATTCCATTTTGAAATATAAAATTTATTAAATTTCAAAAAGTGGGTATTACTATTCATAACGGCTAGTTTGATTGGTTGTGGTGTGTGTTAGAAATCGAAGTTGCGTACAACACACGCTACTGTATTATTCAAAGAGAAGCGTTCTGTGGAAGCTTAGGGTGTTATACAAATAAAATACCTAATTACCTCAAATAATATATGAATCCATCATTTTATTAAAAATCCATCCAATGAAGGCTTTTTCTGTAAACCTGGGGAGGTTATCTAATGAAGATGTAACATTCCAAAATGAGTGTTTTTATTTTATTTCTTCTTAAATGTCCTTCAAATCATATTAAATTAAGACACTGTAAAAACACATGTATATCCCATATAATTATATGTCATTATGTTAATTAAATAACATATATCCATATCAAATTTCCTCAAATGGTAAATTAAATAGTTGATCATGTGTACGCAAGACTACCGCCTTGTGAACTGATGTAATGTGTTTTTCATACCCACCTATCACTAATGGATATCATAATGGTTTCAATATGTATATATATATATAACATAATTATACTTATTTAATTATAATATCACATAAAAATTATTACATTTTTATTTATAATACGATAACATTTCTCGTCTGTACTACAAACTACCGCCTCGAAAAGAAATTTGATTAATTTTTAGCATACATTTTATATAGAAAGTAATAAGGACAACTTGAATTAATATATTCGATATATATGACATAATATTGATTATTTAAAATTAATATAACACTCACTGTCATACCCATTTACTCATTAAGGGAATGATATTGTTCCTCATTCGTACATAAGACCTACCGTCTCCACGAAGTGATGCAGTTTATTGTCCATGAATAGTTTTCATAAAAGGTTCTAAAAATGTATATAATGAGTATATATGATAGTTATAACATTAATATAATTATTAATATCATTGATATATATTATAATATTAATAACCACAATCATCCTGACAAAATGTGGATGATAAAAAAAGGAAATTAACACCCAAAACAATGAAAATAATGAAATATTATTAAAAAACTAGGGGGAAAATGTAATAATAGGATCATATATGATATTAGAACTATAAATATAGTTCAGGTATAAATTAATAAAATTATTAAAATGATTATACATTATTTGAAATCACATTCAACTAAATTAAATCATATGGTAAGTGACTTCATCTCAATTTCCCTTCATTGAGACATTTTTTTTGTGCACCTAATTTATTTTGTATTGTCTATATATTGAACCTTTTAAAGGTAATTAATTGATCCTTTATTTTTCAAGGTTTTTTAATTTTCAAATTTAATTATTTCATTTAATTTGGTTTTACAATAATTTTACCAAGTGGTAGGGGATTTCATCTCAATTTCCATTTCATTGATACTTATTTGTTAATATGAATTCATTGACTTTTATATGGTTTTTATATAATTCACATATAATTTATTTAACATGAATAAAAAATTTCATGATGGTAAATCCTTAAATTCATGTACATTCATTTAAGGATTAATAATTTGAATGTTACTTAAGAGGTAAGAATATATTTGATAATATCACGTTTTTTAGACAGGTTTTATTTTTATCGAATGAATATTATCATTTATCCTTCATAACATCCAATAATTTTATTACCCATATTATTTGTATCATGTATATGATTATTTCCTAAATTTTATACCATTTTTACATATTGTGTTTACATTTAATGTTATATTGTTAACTTGGAAAATATTGTTAAATTTGTATTGTGTACTCACTACAAATTATTATTGATAAGGCATATTGATTTATAAATTAAATTAATTATTCAATATATAAGGAATTATTTTTGGAATACAATAATGGGTGCGGTCGAAATTTTTATATCCCATACATGCATTAATAAGACTCATGAGAAAAATCTATTGGCCAAATTTAAATGGTTTCTACCATTAGTTTCAAACCATCTTGTGAATGGTATTAATGGTAGAGGTATCATTATTCGTGAGATCGTGATGTACAATAATTAATCATTTACATATGTGAGAATTCACTTATTATTTTTTATCATGATATTTTCATAGTGATATTATCTCTGGATTCATTTTATTCTCATTATTTTTATTAAATGGAATGTATTGTCCACTATTGACCATGCAATATAGATTAATTCATATCTAATCATGATATCCAAGTTATTAATTAACTAGAATTCTTGTTCAGTTATTTTCATTTCCATGTTGAGTAAGCGTTATATAATCATGGTTTCCATGTTTTCAATTAAATGGTATGTGTGATCAGTAGTTCACCTTTCCAAATTTATTATTCTTTATCCATTCATGACATCTTCCACTATAAATAAACCATACTGAGAATTTGATCAGACCCTAACTTTTTCCCTTATGTCGAATAAATATATGAATTATTTTTCAAGGATTTATATCATTTTAAATTTTTTTGGTGTTATGTTTTATTTTTTATTCCCCTTAAAAAAATTGGTATCAAGTATGTATATTATTCTCCAAAACATCTAAATTGATCTGTCTTTTGGGATTTGACTATTTGTATCTATTCCAGTGAAATAAAGTTGATTTAGTCTTATCACATCCCGAACCTACCAGTCTTGAGCCACGACTACCCCAAGCCTGCCTCCATAGGCCAGTAGCTGGCGAAAAGCACTGAAGGCGTAACAATCTCGGGGAGGTCTTTGCCTATGTACGTGTACACACTCACACACGCAGCCTATGCAAAGAAAATGTGCATAGTAAAAATGAAACCAAAGTATGGACTATAGAATCCTAACCAAAACATGAATCGAACTCTAAGGAAGAACAAGTAAAGTATTGAAAAGTAGACTGAACAGTAAAAAGGGTAAAACATGCACCCAACTAAAAAAGTGCCACAACCCGGCAAAAGATAAAGAGAATTAAGAAGTTAGTGAGCCTCACACCTGAAAGTCCTACTACGACCACTGAACACTGCTGAATCTCCTACGTCCTCTACACTCAACCGTAGTCTCAATTGACCTGTCTATCGGCTGCATGGGCACACCAAGTATGGGCAAAGCCCTAGTAAGGGTGAGTATAAAGATACTCAGTTGGATGCCCCAAAAACTCAAGGGAGGAACAAAGGAGGTACCAAAATAGTGAGCAGTAGATAGAAAAAGGAATAATGAAAGAGTAAAGTAAATAGAGTGAAGCTCAACCCAACAAAAGAAAGGTAGTAGACTCGTCCAACCAGGAGGAGCTAGACACAGAAATCATGTGGCATACCTCATCTGACTTCGAACCTCCTAGAAGGAGAGAAACTAAACCCAATGAGTGGGAACAAAAGTAGGGTGTATATATATATATGATCAACAATAAACCTAAACGAGTGTGTAATGGGATCTCTATCTCCAAGATCAACCTAAGAAAATTTTCCAACAATTCTAACGATATCCATCACTGATGCCAAAACTTCCCGCACATCAAAGCTGTATCATCATTGAATCGCGCAACCAAGGATCTTTCTCTAGAAATAACAGAGAGAATTCACTAACTAGCTACATAGAAAGGGCCGAGTCTGAAATAAATCGTCGAGTAACCCATTGCCCAGCCCAGCTGGAGGTTAAACCCTGAGAGGTTGTCGGGTAACCCACTGCCCAGCCCCACTGGATGGTAAACCCTAAAGTCAATGGGTAACCCACTACCCAGAACTGCTGGAGGGTCAACCATAAAGTCAATGGGTAACCCACTGCCCAGCCCTACTTGAGGGTATACCCTAAATTCAATGGTTAACCCACTTGCCATCCTTGTTGGAAGGTAAACCCTGATATGCTGGTGGGTAACCCACTACCCAGCCCCTCTAGAGGGTAATCCCAAAACTATCTTGATAACTATGCACTGACCAAACCATATTTATGTGTTACTAACATCGCTACCATGCGTCGGTTCAGAGTGCATCAAAGAAACCTCCGACCAATTCCCTTTCATGTTTCCACATTTAATGAGATCTCAGAAGAGGCTCTACATGCCCAAATAGATTACACTGTTGTAATCCTTGTGGAAAAACATGCGAGATAGACTATTAACTCGTTGTAAATGGACTCCCGATGAAAAAGTTATTCAACACTGCTTTACGCCCATACGACGTCACATGGTTCCCACACCTCAGTCCCGAAAAATGTCGGGCGAACTGTGCCATCATGATGCTCTTGAAAAAACATGCCAAAATGACTACTCATTCACCCCGAACGGGAATCTGATGAAAAATTCGCAAAATGCAGCTCACAGCATAAAAGACGGCATGTGGGTCCCTCGCATCAACTCTAGATTCAACGCTTGAAACTACCCTGGAAAACTTCATCTCAACTCCAGGGTCAAAACACTTCTGACAACACCTTAAACGGACTTCGTATGTGTTTGCGCCATCCGAAAGAAGAATCCTAGCGAGGTACTCAATGAGCATGTCGCGCCTCTGAGCTCCTATCCCGGGAATTGAAAATCCCCAGAACTATCTCAAAATCTCTGCCTCAATCCAAGGATCACGTCGCTACAAACAGAATGTGTATCTGATGCTCGGTTTACGAGTTATGGCCTTTTTAACATCATCAGATAGAGACGGGGTGGGCCTGGGTCAGCCCACCACTTTAGACCTACGGTCCGCGGCTGGGCCGCCCGGTCCACTACGGCCCGTGGTTCAATGCGCGGGCTGCCCAGCATCCCCTAGACCAGCTCATTCGGTCTGTTTCATTCTCCATGAGACCTGCGAAGTGTAGGTCTCTGTCGGCTGGTCCGGGTCGCGATTACCCCAGTTTCTCACACCTCCTACTGACCGGCGAAGCCGGCCAGCCCGGCCCCCCACGTCACCCTGCATACGATGTCGTATGGGAGCCTTCTGGAACTGCCTGGGAACCCTACACCACCACTTGGGAGCTTTCCGCTGTTGTCTGCAGTCTTAAACCCCCTGAAGCCAACTGGAAACCCCTCGAACCACCGGATAACATGAAAATTGGCCGGAAAACTTCTTGGGGCCACCCTGGGCGCCCCAGGACTCAGATTTTCAATCTGAGAAGAGATTTAGAAATCTCATATCTCATCCTACACAACTATAGGCTTCAATTGATAGTAAAATATCATTTTGACATAATTAATTTAATTCAAGGAATATGCAGAAATTAAAAACAAAAAAACACGAGCCTACCTCGTAGAGCGTAGCCTGTCGCTTTGCTGACGATCTGCCAGAGCCGCTGTGCCTTGGAGAGGTGGGGAGAGGGGATTGAAGTTTTTTTAGAGTAATTCCACTGGGGAAAAGCAAGGGGGAAGAAGGAGGAGGGGTGGGAGAAGTGTTTATGTAGAGAAACACAAACACCCACCATGAGGCTTTGTACCCGAACATTCAGCGGGGTCGGGGTTAAGCCGCCTCTAGGGTAAAATCCATGTTCTGAGTATAACGGAAGTCTAAGAATTTTAATCCGAGCATCCATATAGAAGTTGTAAAGTTCACACCCGAGGCCACTAAATTATGGAAAATCCCCTTCTGGCGTTTTCCACAGAAGAGTCGTGCCCGTGAAAGTTACACCCCTCCTACGGTAAACGGCACATTTCGGACTCGATGGTGCCCTCGGTTTTCCCATATGAGAAAACATTTAAGAGTTATTGTGTTTATTTGTCATGTCCAGTGTTGACGCACTATAAAATTAATTCCTACCACATCGGGGCTCGAAATCACATGTTGTCTGAATGCCGTATTCTGGAATAACGTCATGAAAAAAATTCAAAGTCTTACGGATCAATTCCCGGGTTCTTTCATCATTCCCTACATCAAATTTTTCATCCCCAAAAAACAAAACTATAAAACAAAAATTGGGATACTGAGCCCACATCTGGCTCTCCTATTCCTAGGTTCTCTCATGCACCCTCTCGTGCTTCCACAGCACACAAACCAAAGGAATGGTTCATCCACACAGTGTCTGCTCCTGTCGGTCCTCAATCACCACCGGGTGCTCCACAAAGGTGGCTCCATCCTCAATATCCATCTCTCCCTAGTTGATGACATGCATGGGTTCAAACACGTATTTCCTTAGCTGCAAAAAGTGGAAGACATCATGCACCCTCTCCAACTGTGGGGGTAGAGCAAGACGGTAGGCAACATTATCGACCATGCGCACAATCTCAAAGGGCCAAATGAACCTCAGGGATAGTTTGCCTCCCCGGCCGAACCTCCATGTTCCACGCTGTGGGGAGAATCTCAAGAAGACATGGTCCCCCAACTCGAACTCCAAAGGCCTGTGATGATAATCTGAATAGGACTTCTATCTACTCTGAGCCATCCTCATCCACTCACGAATGACCTGCACCTTCTCTGTCGTCGCCCGCACCAACTCTGGTCCCATGAAGGAGGTCTCTCCAACCTCCGTCCAGCACAACGGTGACCTGTAGGGTCTCTCGTAGAGGGCATCAAAATGTTCCATTTCGATAGTAGAGTGGTAACTATTGTTATACGTGAACTCCACCAAGGGTAGTTGATCCTCCCAGCTTAGGTCATAGTCTAACACGCACACCCTGAGCATATCCTCAAACACCTGGATAGTGCACTTGGTTTGCCCGTCTGTCTGGGAGTGAAAAGCTGTACTCATCCGCAGCTGAGTCCTGAATTCCTCCTATAGGCCTCACCATAATTGCAACATAAACTACATGTCACGGTCGGAGACGATCATCGAGGGTACTCCATGAAGGCAGATGATCTCCCGAATGTACAACTTCTCTACACTCTCCCCCAAGCTCTGCTCCCTGATGGCAAGGATGTGCACCGAATTCATGAGTCAGTCCACTATCACCCAAATGGAGTCATGGCCCTTCACTGTGTGTGAAAGACCTGTGATGAAGTCCATAGATATGTCATCCCACTTCCATGCAGGGATATCGAGGGGCTGCAACAACACTACTGGAACCTGATGCTCTGCCTTCACCTACTGACAGGTAAGACACCGAGAAACAATGTTCGCTATGATCCAGTTCATGCCGGACCACCAAAACTGATGTTGAAGATCTATGTACATCTTCCCCACATCGGAATTTTCATCCAAGGGAGAAGTGTGGAACTCCCACATCACCTCCTCCCATATCTCCACTAGTACTACAGCTCACCCCTAGAATAGGATCTCGTGATTACCTCCTTCAGAATACCCATCGGGTGCGTCTCCCATGGATATCTAATCACACAGTACCTCACTGTCGACATCCCCCAACTACGACTCTCTCACACCCTCAAGGAGTGAAGGAGTCGACACCATTGACTATAGAAAAGTCTTACCCTCCTGCACCACCAAGGTCTGTTGTAGGGAAGCCAACTGCTCTGATGCTTCCCACACTAACTGATCCTGGGACTTCTTGTTAAGAGCATATTCTACTACATTTCCCTTCCCTGGAGTGTAGACTATCTCGAAATCATAGTCCTGCAAAAACAACATCCAGCGCCTCTACCTTAGATTCAGATCCCTCTAAGTGAAGATGTACTTGAGGCTCTGGTGGTCTAAGTAGACCACAAAATGTTCTCACATAAGGTAATGTCTCCATAATCTCAAGGCGAATACCACTGCTACCAGCTCCTAATAGTGAGTCACATAATTCTGATCATGGGGCCTCAACTGCCTCAACCCATATGCAATCATTGCCTGCTGCTGCATCAGCACGCACCCCAGACCAGCTCCTGAAGCATCGCAGTACCCCACGAACTCAACGCCCTCCTCTGGCAGTCTCAACACTACAGCACTAGTCAGCCTCTGTCTCAACTCCTCGAAGGCCTCCTAGAACTGATCAGTCTAGGTGAATGGTCATCCCTTCCGCGTCAATGAAGTAAAAGGGACAGAAATCCTAGAGAAATATTCCACAAGCCTCCTGTAGTACCATACAAAACCAAGGAAGCTATACACCTCTGAATCATTCTTGGGTGGTTCCCAAGAAAGCACTGCCTCTATCATTGTGGGATCTACGGCCAAACCCTATTCTAAAATGACATGCCCTAGAATGTGAACCTCATGAATCTAGAACTAAAATTTCGAGATCTTCCCATACAGCTAGTGCTCTTAGAGTAAGTATAGGACCATCCTCAAATGATTCGCGTGCTCCTCTTCCATCGTAGAGTAGATGAGTATGTCATCAATAAAGACAACCACAAACTATTCCAAGTACGGCTGGAACATCTAGTTCATCAAATACATGAAAATTGAGGGGGAATTCCTCATGCCAAAGGGCATCAACAGAAACTCATAATGACAATAACCACAACAGAAAGCGAACTTCTGGATATCAGCCTCACGAACCCGCAATTGGTGGTATCCAGATCGAAGATCAATCTTGGATAACCACTTTGCACCTCTAATATGGTCGAAGTGGTCATTGATCCTCGGCAATGGGTACTTTTTCATTATCGTAGCTTGATTCTGGCAATGATAATCCACAAAAAGCCGTAGACTCCCATCTGACTTTTTCACAAACAAAATCAGAGCTACCCAGGGGGACACACTAGGCCAAATGAATCCCTTCGCATGAAGTTCCTCCAACTGAATTCATAGCTCCCAAAGCTTTGTGGGTTCCATACGATATGCTTCACATGATATCAGGGTAGTCCCCGGCTAAAAGTCAATGCAGAACTCTATATCTTGCCTCGGAGGTAGTCCTGGGACATCCTTGGGAAAGAAGACCATGGAGTCCACTAAAATGGTTGGGATCCAGGTGCCTATAGAATCTGCTGCTCTGAGTGCCATGCTCGCCAGCTGGTGAGAAAAAGGGTTTGGTCTCCTACTCAATGTACCCATCTGCTCTTCTATGAGGTCTCGATCACCAAGGATGGTAAACCTCGTCTCATCAGAAAACACACCTCTGACTCGTCTGTGATGTTAGTCGATCTGGGAATGGACTATAAAAAGCCAATCCATGACTAGGATGATGTCATAAGGTTTCTTCATGATGACCAGTAGGTCCCACGTGAAACACTCTCCTCCGAACAACAGTTTTCACTATCTGAAATCAAAGGTCACTAACGTGTCACTTCTTGTAGTAACCTTGAGTCTAAGTTCAGGTGTCGGTGCCTCTACTGGAATCTCCAACTCCCATACCAAAATTAGAGATATAAAGGAGTGGCTGGAACCTGATTCTACTAGTACCGAAGCAAGCGTAGAGTAAACCCAAAGCATACCTTGGACCGTATCATGTGCTGGTGGGGGTCATGAACACCCATATCCTAGAGCTGCTCGTAGCCCCTACCACTAGCTCCTCGAGCCTGGCATGGGCCGCCCGGTGGTGGTGGTGGAAGGACCTCAAAACGCCATCTCGGACCTCCAGGTCCTACCGCTCTGCCTGTGCTGCCTCCCTAAGGACCAACCTGTACTCGCCTGGGGGATACCTAGTCACGACACTTCCTCTGCCACTGTAGTGCACCCACTGCCTACCACGGTTGTTTGGTATGTCTGGTCGGGCAGTCCCGTGCTAGGTGACCCTGTTCTCCACAAGCATAGCACCAGCTCTCTCCTAACTACCCTGGTGCTCCACGACACCACTGCGGTGTACGACCCTGCCCTTATGTCTACTCATGGAAGGTCCTCCTTGACCGAGGCTCTGCTCTGTATAGCCTACTTTTCACTAAATACTCTCCTCTGAAGTGGCCACTATAAGGCCCTTTCAGCTAGCGTCCCTTATCCAAGAAGCTCTCTGTCACAACTGCCCACTCTAGCACCCCGGCATAAGTAGTGAGGCACAGGGGTACTACACTAGCACGGTTCTCCCTGCGAAGACCCTACTCAAACTTTCATTCCTGGAACTAACTATCATGGATCATATCCTGCGAGTAGCGTGTCAGATCATTAAATCGGGTCGAGTACTACACCATGGTCATCCCCTGCTGCTTTAACTATAGAATCTCTGAAATCCGAATGGATCGTAAACAAGAGGGGGAGTACTCCACTCAGAATATCTACTGGAAGCTAACCCACGTGAGAGACGACTCATCGTGGGTCTGCGTAACCTACCCCCAACAACGCCTGACCATCCTGAGGAAAAGGATGGAAGCTATGGGTACCATCTGGTCTGATGGTTTCTGTACCAGCCTGATAATTCGGTCCCCAAACTCTATCCAGTCTTCCGCTACCTGGGGATCCGGGTCCTCGTGGAACTTCTACGGCCGCTGATGCTGGAAGTCTCGGAGCGCACTGAGCCCGCGCTCAACCTCGGCATGTTCTACTGGTACTAACTGCCTCTCTCCAAGTGGACAGGCTACTGCTAAAGCACTGGGCAGAAGGGGATCATGTGAGGGTCCCTGAACTGAAGCCTCGTCGCTTTCTAGGTCTTCGTCATGAACTGGAGAGGGTAACCTGGCTGGCTACTGTCGTGGGGGAATCCTGAATATTATCGATTATTACCGCGATCAGATGAGAATATATATATATCAGTAATAAAAAAGGGGAAATAACTCAAAAAGGATAGTCAAAGACTCCATCCAACCAGATGCATGTTCCAAAGCTCCCTGCAACAAGTGTCTCAGCGTGCCAGGTCAACAAGCGGGTTATCAGGGTCCTGGTGAATGGATACGTCGGCCACCCGTACCATTACTAGACTCCCTGGCCTGGGACCCGCTCTTGAGACACGTTGACACTATTTCCCTAAATCCCAACCAATTTCTTTTTAGGGACGTCTGAACAATGCCCCAAGGAATGAACCAGCTCTGATACAACTCTGTCATGTCCCGACCCTACCAGTCTCGAGCTATGACTACCCCAAGCCCGCCTCCATAGGACAGGGGTTGGAAACAAGAGCTGAAGGCATAACAATCTCTAGAAGGCCTTTGCCTAAGTACATGTACACACACACGCACATCCTACACAAAGAAAACATGCAGATTAAAAAAGGAAACCAATGTATGTACTATAGAATGCCAACAAAAACATGCATCGACCTCTAAAGAAGAACAAGTAAAGTGCTGAAAATTATACTGAATAGTAAAAATGGAAAAACATGTGCCCAACTAGAAACGTACCAAGACCCGGCAACAGATAAACAAAATTAAGCAGCTGGTGACCCTCACATCGGATAGTCCTACTATGACCACTAAACGCTACCCAAGCTCTTGCGTCTTATACGCTCCTCTATAATCTCGATTGACCTATTCATCGTTGAAAGCACACACTAAGTGAGGGAAAATCCCAAGTAGAGGTGAGTATAAAGATACTCAGTATGATTCCCCAAATGATCGATGAAGTAAGAAAGGAGGTACAAAAATAGTGAGCAGTAGACAGAACAAATAATAGAGAAGGATTATAGTAAATAGAGTGCAACTAAACCCAAAAAAAGAAAGAAGGTAGACTCGTCCAAATAAGAGGAGCTAGACATGGAAAGCACATGGAATACACCACGTGTCTTCACCCCTCTTAGAAGGAGATTAATTAACCCAAGGAGTGGGAAAAAGTAGTGTGTATATATATATAAGCTCAACAAGATACCTGAATGAGTGTGTAAGGGGATCTCTATCTCCAAGCTCAACCCAGGAAAAGTCGCCAACAGTTCTATGGATATCCATCCCTGATGCCCAAACGTCCTACATGTCAAAGTTTTCACATCGCTGAATCGTGCAACCAAGGATCCCGCTCAGGTAATCATGGAGAGAATTCCCTGACTAGCCACATAGAAAGGGCTGAGTCTGAAAGAAATCATCGGGTAACCCACTGCACAGCCCAGATGGAGGGTAAACCTTAAGAGGTGGCCGGGTAACCCACTGCCCAGCCCCGTTGGAGGGTAAACCCTAATGTAAACGGGTAACCCAGTGCCCATCCCTATCAGAGGGTAAACCCTAAAGTCAACGGGTAATCCACTGCCCAGCCCTATTGGAGGGTAAACCCAAAAGTTAATCGGTAACCCACTACCCAGCCTTGCTAATGGGTAAACCCTGATATGCTAGTGGGTAACCCACTGCCCAGCCCTGCTGGTGGGTAATCCCAGAACTGGTCAGATAACTCTTCACTGCTCGAACCATCTCTAGGTGTCACTAACATCGCTACCGTGCGTTGGTTTGGAGTGTGTCAAAGGAACCTTCAACCAACGCCCTTTCATGTTTCCAAATTTAATGAGATCTCAGAAGATGCTCCGCATTCCCAAACAGATTACATTTTTGTAATCCTTGCGTAAAAACACGTGAGAGACTATTTACTTACTGGAAATGGACTCCCAATGAAAAAGTTATTCAACACCACTTTACGCCCATATGGCATCACATGGGGCCCACACCTCGGTCTTGAAAAATGTTCTGGAAAACTATGTCATCACGATGCTCTCGGAAAAACATGCCAATATAACTACTCATTCACCCCGAATGGACGTCTGATGAAAAAGTCACAAAACACTACTCACAGCTTAAAAGACAGCCTGTGGGTCCCATGCCTCAACTCCAGCTTCAATGCCTGAAACTACCCTGTAAAAATTCTTGTTGAAGCCAGGGTCACAACGCTATTTATGGTGCCTTAAATGAACTCCAGATGTGTTCGCGCCATCCAAAAGAAGAATCTCAATGAGGTACTCAACAAGAGTGTCGCACCACCGACCTCCCATCCCAAGCTTTAAAATTTTTTGGGACCATCTCAAAATATCCTTCTCGATCCACGGATCGCATCTCCGCAGACAGCACACAAATCTGATGCTTGGTTTGTGAGTTATGGAATTTTTAACATCATCGAACGGAGATAGGGTGGGCCTGGGCCGACCCACCCCTTTAGACTGGCGTTCCGCTCGGACCGCCCAGTCCACTGCGACTTGCAGTTCACCGTGCGGACCGCCCCACATCACCTGGACCGTCTCATCTATTCCAGCTCGTTCTCCATGAGACCCGCGTAGTGCGGGTCTCTGTCGGCTGGTCGGGGTCGCAACGACCCCAGTTTCTTGCGCCTCCTGCTGACCAGCAAAGCCGCCCTGCCTTGCCCCCCGCGTCACCCCACGTACGCCGCCGTCTGGGAGCCTACCTCCACTACCTATGAGCCTGCCACCGCAGCCTAGGATCCCACCACTACCTCCTGAGAGGCTGTCATTCCGGACTGCCTGAAGCCCGCCAGAAACCCCCGGAACCACCGGAAAATAGGGAAAATTGGCCGGAAAACTTCACGGGGCCACCCTAGGCACTCCGGGACTCAGATTTTTGATCCAATAAGAGCTTTAGAATGCTCGGATTGAATCTTATGAAACTATGGACTTCTCTCGATAGAAAAACAACATTTATACTCAAAAATTTAATTCAAGTAAGATACAAAAATTGAAAATGAAAAAACATGATCCTACCTCACAGGGCATAGCCCATCACTTCACTGACGATCAGCTAGATCCACTATGCCTGGGATAGCTGGGGAGAGGGTATTGAAGCTTTTTGAGAGGAATTATTCCAAGGAGAAGCAAGGGGAAGATGGAGGAGGGGTGGTAGAAGTGTTTAAGTGGAGAAACACAAACACCCACCAGTAGGCTCTATACCCGAACTTTCAGCGGGGTCTTTGGTAAACCGCCTCTAGGGTAAAATCCACATTCTGAGCATAATGGTTGACTTGGAATTTTATTCTAATCATCTATTCTGAATTTGTAAAGTTCAAGCCTAAGGCCTCTAAATTAGGAAAACTCCCTTGGGGGTGTTTTCCACAGAAGAGTCGCGCCTGTGAATGTTACACCCCTCCTAGGGTAAACAACATATTGTGGACACGATGGTGCCCTCGATTTTCCTATCCAAGCAACCATTTAAGAGTTATTATGTTTATTTGTCTTGTCTAGTGTGAACACACTTAAAATTTAATTCTGGCCACATCGGGGCTCGGAATCACATGTCGTCTGAATTCCCTTCTCTGGAATAACATCATGAAAAATTTCATAGCCTTATAGGCTCAAAACTAGGGTTTTTACAAGCCTCCAGGAAGAAGGATTTGGGGCCATTATAGTTAGTATTGGACGAATTATAGTAGAAACCTTGAGCACTAGATTAAGTAACAGAGATATTAGAAAAAATAACCTTATGATAGACTTTGAGTATAACTATATAAGAAAATACTAATGTTTTAGGGAGCAATATATTATGAAAATTTTTCTAGAAATACATCCCTATCTGGATACTATATGTGGATGTGGTTTTAGCACAGATGTACATGTGGTTAATAACATCAAAAAACAAAACATCTATATTGACTCGATTATTACATTGTATATGAAAGGGGACTTACTATGAACTTCATTTGACACTCCCAAGTTATATTCTTAAGATATTTCACATTCTCATTACAAACCATTATCAAGTATTTGAAGAAAAAACTTATGATTTAAAGATATTCCTAGAGAAACCAAGTTTATGATTCCATGATTGACAATGCATAAATTTTGAATTTATTTTATGTGTTACTCCAAGATTTAGAATTATACATTATGATTTAAAATTAATAATTTTATGAACTAATTTGGTATATAACATTATATATAAATTTTTCTTGGAAGAAATAAATGTATAAAAACTCGTGTATAATATAGATATTAACCCACTAAACATTCCAATAAAGCTAGTTTCATACCTTTGTAGATCATGGCTCTATTAGCGAAGTTTAATATGGTTATAAAAAATAACCTTTACTATATAGAGAAACTTGTTATTCCACAACATAATTCTCCTATGTTGTGTCACTACATTAGACAAAATCCCAAATCATTTGGTGTGAATATTAATCTAATGTTAGTTGTGCAATTGATTAAGACTATTGAGAGGATAGTTATATCCTTAGGATATGGTGAAAAGGGGAAGGTTTTAATTGAATTGTATTTACCAAAAGGGGATGTTGATCAATAGTGTTTTTATCCAAAATACTTGGGAGGAAGAGGAAATAGAACTCCTAGAATGGAAAGGATTTAAGGATACATTCATTGAAAAATATTTCTCTCATTAGAAACAAAATTAAATGAAGTTAAATTTCTTTATATTAAATTGAAAGAAATAATAATGTTTTATTAAGTATGAGGATACCTTTTAATGGTAACTAGGTATTCTACGATTACTTATGAAAGACAAAAGGAAACATTGACCATTTCTTTAAAGGGATTAATCCAGGTCTCCAAATGGTGTTGGTCTCTAAAATTTTTTCATCATATATTGAACTTGTTTTATATTCCATAAAAAAAGAGAATAAATTCTCTATATCATATATATTCAAGGGAAATAAAGATAATAATTGGTCATCTAAACTCTGTGAAAAATGGATTTCATCAAATAATAACAAGAGAAAAAATAAATTCCCACTTTGTGAAAAATATGGAATGAATCCTCCTAGAAAGTGATTGAAGGTTATTACATTATGGGAAAAACAAAACAATGATTTCTAGGGCTTCAACATTAAATAAATGGGGAATTATTGACATCAATTTACAATGTTTCATGGGAATCTATCATACAAGATTCCAAAGGGATAAGGCCAAGCATAGGCATTCACTACATCTGAGGTGGAGGTTCCTAATGATTTGGCAGTCGTTACATTAATCATATATTAAAATTTTTCTAATGATTTAATTGATTCTGGATCCTCTCACACTTTTTTCCAAAAACAATTACACTTTTACCTTTTATATTAAGAAGGTATTTTTTGGTCAAAACACCTAGTGGATATATCACTTCAATAAGGATGTGTTATGATGATTACATTGTGACACAAAAACATTCTTCACACCCTTACATTATTATTATACCAATGGTTGACATTGGTATGGACTAGATTTCAAAATATGATAAAAAAATTATTTCAAAGAGTAGAAAACTATTATTTTTAATGAAGATGTGGAATTAAGTTTCTTTAGAATAAGGAATTCATCCTTTGAGTCATGTTTAGATACACCCCATTTATCTATTCATAATAAGATTCATGGGGATGAAGAGAAAACACAATGTAATGTCCCTAACCTGAAATCCACTAAATTGGCACCCCGAGTTGGGTCACCACATGACCATAAGTGCACTCCCTATATGCTAGAGGTTACTGACTAGAAACGAGGGTCTAATAGGTCACATGGGGAGACTATATCCCTTTTAATAGAGAAATAAATATAATATAAGATATAAGATAGATGAAACAATAAACCATAAACCATAAATGTGAATCACAACCCATTCCCCAAACATGGTATAAGAAACAACCAATGAAAAATATGCCATGTCATGCTAACAGTTCCATAAGTGAAGAAAAAAACTAATGACAAATAGTTGAATCCCCAAAAATAGTCCTGACTCCAAGTATGGATCCTTATATATTTACATTCCATGCCCAATACCACTCCCTAACATAGGGACCTTTCCATTATCTTGACCTACAACCATGAAATCTTCCCAGGTACCTAATGGTGGCCCAATCAAGGTGTGAGGAAAACTCAGTGGGCCACTACAGAGAGTGTATACAAAATATCTAGTCTAAACAAATAGTACATGCAAGTACCAAATAAATGAAAAGATAAACATAAGACAATTTAGGTTCCATTAGTTAAAAATATTCACTTTAACATTTTTAATCACCTAATCCATTTTCATAACTTTTTTTATTGTTTAGGAATTTATATCATTTACAAAATGGCCAAATTTGGAAAATTACTATGCATAAGGGAATAAGTCATTTTCCTCATCTCAATAGTGATAAAATTTTCATAAAAAATTTCAACACACTTACCATGGAGCCTCAGTCTAGGTAGTCCCATGAAATGAAATAGTTAGGGGAATAGTGACTCAATCCCCTTACCTAACCCCTGTATTATTGTGTGGGGTTTAGAGCCTCAGTCTAACCCGACCTTTGGACGTAGATCCCCAAGTCTAGTACCCCACAACTACAAGACATGTTCGCATGATTCTTTATCAATTTACCACATATAACATATCACAACCATACCTAAATCAATACACATAACATTCACATCTCATAATTATTCAACATATGAATTAACATCAAGCCTTAAACCATTTTCATGCTTACCAATTAAATTTCAAAGCCCATTTAACCTATCTCGCTTTCTCATACCTTAACCAATTATCATAATAAAAAATTCACATACCTCGACTCATTTAACTTGTTAATAAATTACAATATGTTAACCCATTTTATACATTCATCAATTCACTATAATTTACCCATTTTACATGTTCATCATTTCACATGAAGTATCCCACTTATGAATTTAAATTATAGTTTATAATTAATTTATTAAAATATCTTTATTTCATCCAACATTACTAATATTAATATAAATAATCCCTTATTATATTACCATATTCTAGACACAAATATCAATATTACCTTTTCAACACAACTAACATATCAACAAGTTCATCATGAGATATATATTATCACAAGTCAATTCTATGCTTAACATTAAAATTTTCTATGTTTGGGTAAGTTGGCACACCACATGGGTGGCCCAAAATTAGTCTAGTTAACCTCAATACATCCCAAGGGAATCATAAGAGGTCAAATTCAACATTTTTTCAACAATTTAATAAATCCCTTTAAGGTAATCAAAAGTAAAACAAGATATAACCATTAACACAACCACATATGAAAAAATCAACTTCAAGGTTAAGGGATATAACTTGTATTCCACCGACCTAAAATCAATAGATGAACACTCACTTAACATTAGACTTAGATACTTATTAAAGAACCCCTTGAATCCCTAACCAAAGATCCATTGCAAAAAAAGATGGTTTTAGGTATTTGGAATAGGTAGTAGAACAAATCTACAATCCCTAATCTGGAAAAGAGAATATAGAGGAGTAATATAATCATCTGTAACTTCGATCCATAACCAATGGTGCTGCAAATGTCCTTCAATCAAATGAGATTGATCATTGGGAGGTCATTAGAGTTTAGTGCAATCCCAAGTGCAAGAGGAGGAACAATGATGAAGATAATAAGGTGGAACACGTAAAATATTTGGGGGTAAATGATAAAAACACACTTTTAATGAGGCCCATGGTTTGGCAACATATTTTAGTAAACCATAAATCAACAATGAGATAAACACTTTCCAAGATGGTTCTAATCCTCATAATTACCTAGAGATCTAGAATAGTTAGAAAACCCCATGTGCCAACTATGTGGAAAGTATCTGTCCAAAATTTCACATTTCAGCTTCCCCCCTTGCATGGTTTACATAAATGTGTTCCGTTTTCCCTGGATATCATAGTTGGGGTGCACAGTTGCCTAGAACTACACGCCAACCATGCAACTTTCACTAGATGACTATTATCTCTTTCTTTCATTTCAGGAACCCCTGTAAAATTAATGAACCTCCTCATACACTTGGTAAATATTTCATTAAGAAAAATTTGGGTTTTTAAACTTAAATTTAAAAAAGAATATACATCCAGAATATCCATGATCTTAAAACCTCCCCAACATATAATGACTAATCCTTGAGCTCCACTTTGGAGAATTACTGATCTTCTAATGAAAAAAATAAAGACCCATTAGGCTCACATATTCAACCCCTTTTCTAAGTTTCTTCCAAATAATTACCATGATATCATAAAACTCAAACCAGTGGCATAGTCTTTCCCCAACAAACATTCTTACTATAATACATAATACACATCGTATTCTACTCACATGATGCATCATCCTAAAGCTTGACATCCTCTACATCAATCACGTGAGTTGGGTCATGGTGATATTGTCAAAGTAGTGACACATAAAAAAAGTCTTGTATACCACTAACCAATTAGGGAATAGACAATCAGTAAACCTCCAGTTTAATCAGATCCACAATATCAAACAGACCCACCTACTTGGGAACCAACATTCCCAATTTCAAAATATAATGGCGATCCAACATTGGTGATTTCTAAAGAAACACATGATCACCCCCTTAAACGCAATAGGTATATAACATTGATCCACATATTAATTCTTTCTACATTGAGTCATTTCCATATGTTTCTGAAAAAAAACCTATTATGATGTCTCATGAAAGATACATGGTCCCAATAACTCTAATTATCCAACCTTTATCCAACACAACTAATATTTACAATGTCTACCATAGAGTGCCTCATATGGTTCCATCTGAATTTTCTCCTGGTAACTGTTGTTATAAGTGAACTAAAAAAGCTCCAATTACTTCTCCCATGATCCACCAAAGTCTAGGAAATAAGCTCTCAACATGCCCCCTAATAGATGAATAGTACTCTCTAACTGCGCGTCCATCTGTGGGAGGATAGTCATACTCAAACACATGGGTACCAAGAGCCTTATGTATTCCCTGCTATAATCATGAAGTAAAATGAAGATCACAATCAGAAACAATGGTTCACAGAACACTATGCAACCATAATATATCCTTATCATATAACTCACCCAAATAATACATGGTGAAGGTCTCTCGAATCATCAAGAAATGAGCCACCTTAATCAATCAATCCACACCTACCCAAATTGCATAATTCTTCTATGGAATCCCTATAATTCCCACTATAAAATCCATCATCATGTCATCCAATTTTCATTATGAAATGGGAAATGGATGCAAAAAAATCACCCATCTGATGATGCTTATCCTTCACCTGCTAACATGTACAACGTCACACCATGAAACCTAAAACCTCATTCTTAATCCCTTTCCACCAATAGTGACTATAAAGATCATATTATGTTTTTGACAATGAAATATGCACTTACCACTTTTATTCATGAAACTTGTTCATCGACTCTTCTTTCATAAAAGATGGAAAAAACATGTCTATGTACATAAATGATCTCATCATCTCCAATGGTCTAATCATAATGTGACTCCCCACCTTTGAGACCTTGCCTCAAAGCAAAAAATTATAAATTGTCACACTGCATCTCCTTGATCTGGCTCAAAATAATGGACTCAACTACTAAGGATATCTATATCATCTGTCATGGGACATCCAACACCTCTAGATGCATCTATGTAAACAACTCCATTCTTTTTCACTTAGAACTATATTCCTGAATTTCCTGATTTTGAGTCTTTCAAATCAAATAATCTAAAATAGTGTTCTCATTTCCTAGTATTTAAACCATCCTGAATTCAAAAGACTACTTTCACTCGACCCATATTCATTGATGAATATTCAATCCATGCTGAGAGATGATGTAATTAAGGCATTTATGATCAGTATACATTGTAAATTATTCTCCCAATAAGTAATACCACCAACACTTTAAATCATAAACCACTGTGGACAACTTGAAATCAGGCATAGGGTAATTTAATTCATGAGACCTCAACTACTGACACACATATGCCAAAACCATATCCTTTTATATCAATAATACCCCCAGACCAACACTAGATGCATCAAAAAACATAGTAAACTCTATAATGGGATTAGGTAGAATAGAAAATGATGCAGTTGTCAGCTGATTATTTTTCTCATGGAAAGAATCATCAAATATCTCAGACCATGAAAATATAATAAAATTTTGGTTAATATTGAACGTGGGGTAGCTAAATGGGAGAATCCTTTAATGAATCTTCAGTAATATCCTGTTAATCCTAGAAAACATGGGATATCAGAATCATTATTGGGTTGCTCCCATGATTCCACAACAAGCACTTTCTCTAAGTCAATAAACACAACTTCCTCTAAGATTATGTGACCTATGAAATTCACAATATCAATCTTGGAATGACCCTAGTATAGCTTGTTGTATGGCATATACTCTCTTTTCGTACTCAAGATGATGTCAAAATGATTCTAATTATTGTCATGTGTCTTGGAGTACTGATGAAGAAAATATTTTCAAATATTTTATACTTTAATTCAATGTTTTAAATCCCTAAATAGTATTATTTCATGGGAAATTGTCACATTTTTTTATTTTAGTAGTATTTTGAGCTTAATTTCCAAAGTGGAATGATTTGGAAATTTTTACTGTTTTATTTTTATTTGGTATTTTTCCCATAAATATTTCTACCCTATATTAAATTGTAAAATTCCTTTTTATATGACTCCATACATCATAGACTTCATTGCATCCTTTTAGACCCAAATCTCAATCAATCATTTACAGGCCTAAAACCAACCAAAAAATTTAAAAATATACAAGGGCATGGAGAAGGAATTAATAAAGAACTATCATGAATGAGTGTACACTATAATCAAACTGTTTCAAAGTAATTGAGTAATAGTGAGATGTAATTTCTTAGTATGAAGAGTTACCTGGACAAAATTATTTTCTCAAAGTAAAATAGCCATAACTCCTCCATCTGGGGGCCAGTCAAGGTGAAATTGTTTTTAGTGAAGAAAAATATATTAGTAAAAACCATTCATGAATACCACTTTTTAATATTATACCATTTATTAGGTAATACACATGTATAAATTCTAAGATCAATATTTTAGAAATAATTTTTCTCCCACTTTCCCTGTAAATTTTGGTTTCACCTCTCATACCAAATGATATTCATTTTAAGGTGGAAATATTTAGTAAATCTATTATAATATTTTTTTAGTGTTATTAATATATATTAGTTTATCTCTCCTTGTTCATTGAATTTCTCTCTTATTATCATTTTTTGTTTCTCCCATCATGATTTTTTTTATCTATATATTTGTGAAAAGCTAACACTCACTATTGTTCGATCAGGGCTGTGGTGGTGTTTGAGTTTATTAAGATTTCATGATTTCAATTATTTAATTCCATGATTTTAGTGGTGGTAAAAATTATTATAGTTAGAAGTCTCCCCACATTCTCTATTGTTGTTTTCATCCACCTCATTTAATAATTTTCTTTTTCATTGATATCAAAATATTTTAGATGATGAAGTTTGGATTAGGTATTAATGTGTAAGAGATTAATCATATGTGAAGAGGTGTAAGTATAGGTTAATAATAATCAAATTATATGGTTTATAGTGAAAGGTATGGATCTCTTTATCAAATAAAATAATAAAGAATATATTTTTATAAAAATGATATCATATAGATGAAACCCCGAGAGAAACAGTCTTATTCACCTAACTTCATTGTGTATTCTCTTCCTTCTATTTGTGTTTTTTATTTTTACATATTTTTTCAGAATCACCCCCCAATCCATTTATTTTAGTTAATTTAGTTTCTTATTAGATGTTTTATAATAGTGATAATAGAAGAACACTGTGTGTGAGCTTCCTCCTTGAGAGATCGACCCTGGTGTGCACAATATACTACATATATAGGTAAATAAAATATTAAATATAGTAAAATTAATAAAACCATACAATAAATTTGGTTTCATTTCACGAGAGGCCAAATTATTTTACACACTCTTTTTTTAAAAGACTAAAAAAATTAAAAAAATCAAAAAAAGTACAAAAAATATTCATTACATATCATTCATTTATATGGAAAGTAGGATTTTTCTTACAATTATTATAATTATTGGAATATTGAAAAAATTGATTATGTGACATGAAAAGAAGATACATTGAATATCTAAATGGAACAAAATTCTTTAATATTTTAAGATGATTTCAAAGTCCTCAAAAAATAAAGAATGATGGTGGCATTTTTGGTCGCCAAATTTGATGATGTTGAAGTAATATAGATGAAACGAAAAAGAGAATCTGAGGAGAATGAAATTTTTATTTTACCTATATTTAAAGAATAAATTGTTGAGGATAAATAAAAATATGAATATCCACTTCCCTCTCAGACAAATGAATTCCCAGCTACCCTATTCAAAGGAAAAGAGTATGAATTTGAATTCTTTTAGAGAGATTTAATTTTTGAACCTTCATTTTATACAAATATTATTAATTATTAACTAAAAACCTATCTCCCTTTTGTTATTTTTTATATATTATAACACTACATCATGCCTATAATAAATAATATTATGAAGTTCCATGTGTTTAGGAGAGAATGGAAGAGCTATTCAAGTTATACTCTTGTGAAATTAAGGATGATGGTGAAAAAGAAAGACACCTAAATAATAACTTATTGAACCTAAAGAATAAGAGAATACAGACTCTATTCATATATATTCAACATCATTGGATACAACTCCTTTATCTTTAGTAAATAGGGAGCACCCCTATATTATTTTCGCTTCTCCTCTTGATCTCAAATTCATTATTTCATCCCTTTTAGGGGTTGGGGTTATTAATCATTCCAATGGGGGTTATAACTCATGGAATATACTTATGGATGAAGGGAAAAATAAAAATTTAGGGGTCTATAAAGAATAAACCCCGTCCACCTTCGAATTTGGGTTAATCCAATACAAGTTCCTAACTAGGGTTAGTAAAAACCTAGCACCCACATGGGGGTCCAAACCATGTCTTATCCTACTTATTTTTCTTTATTTTACTTATGATAAAATTAATTATATTATTTCTAGTTTTAGTAGAAGTAAATTTTAGAAATAATCAAGGTTTATAATAAAAAATAAATTCATGTTGTATCTTTCCTTTAATTTGATTTGTTGCCCTAATTTTTATTTTTTTGATATGAAATAAGGGGTAGAAAATTCTAAGTCTGGGGTAGTGTCAACCTATTTAGTTTTTGTGTGATTTTTTGTTTTGTTTTTTTGTTTTTTTAGGTCCTATAAATTTAATTAATATTATAATAATTTTTCACTAATCAATTTATTTTTAGATAATTTAAATTATTTTTGTAAAAATTATTTTTAAATGATTGTTGATGTGAAATTTTTTTCTTAAATAGGATTTTGAATCTTTTTTAAGAGTTTTATTTATTTTTAAAATCCACTCCCATGAAACATTAAAACTAATCATTTTTCTATTACTAGGAGTTATTTTAATCCATTTTGAAAAACTCTTCTTAATTCCCACACATTTGTAAGGGAAACATGAATTTTTTGTGAGAACTAGGACTTGTGAGTTTTCTCTTTTGAAGCTTTGGATTTCATGGAATGTATTTGATATGATTGAGGAAATTATTTCGCTATCCAAATTTTTAACCTGATACCCACTTTTAAATATATCATTTGATATCCCTTTAATTCCATGAATTTACATACAAGTTTATTCTACATTACAAGTTGATTTTTTCATACCTACCCGCACTATTAGTAATTTTGCATTGATATTTAAACATTGAATATGGTGGAAAGGCCTTTCATGTGCGTTATTTGGGATGTGACTGTTTTTTGGGTGATGTCAGGTGTGTCTAATAATTTTGGGCAGTGGATAATGAATGAATTGGTAATGGGTGAAAATTTCAAATAGAATTATTTTTTTAATTCGATTCTCCTTCAAAAAAAAGAAAAATGAAGAACAATTAATAATGGATAAAATGAATATGATCTTGAATTTCTCATTGTACATTATTTTATGACTCATGTACCACTCTAACATAAAGTTCATGAATTCTCATTCCTTCATTGTATTGTATTTTGATCTCATCCTCCATGAAAAGAAATAAAATAATGAAAATAAAGTTGTTCTTTTATGGTGCTTTAAAAAAGAAGAAACTTATGAAAAGTAATGAAAAAAGGGAACAACATAGATGATTTCATTCATTGTAATCATTTATTATCACATTTCCTATTTCATAAAAAATAGTTTCATGTTCTGTTTCACATTTTCAAGTGGGACTGAGTGAGGTTCATCCTTTATTTTCACGTTATTATTCATGAATTGTACTTAAGAGTCCTTCATAAAAAATTCAGCCGTAAATTTTTCAATCATTTCTCCCCCAACCCTATACCATAGAAATCACCTAGAAAAATACCCCATGATTGAAAATATTTTCAGGTTTCACAATATAGAGAAATTAAAATTTTCACAAGTCTATGTTGATACATGAAATTTCAAAGTATGAGCATAACTCCAAATTCAATTTCACTTGAGTGAATAGTGACATAAAATTCAATGTGATGTATGTTATGATTGGTCCATGGATGGATTTTATAGGTTGAAAAATTTTAAATGTGAGGAATTAAAATTACATGGAATTTTTAGATAGAAGATACATGATGGAATTCTATTTTTGGATCAAATTATGTATTTTTTTCATTTTTTATTATTGTTTAGATTTTGATTTAGATATATAATGATTTCCTGGGAGTGTAGTGGTAAGGTTTGGAGGATTAAAGAAGAAAAAATTTTCATATATTTTGTACTTTAATTCAATGTTTCAAATCCCACCATTGTATTATTTACTGGTAAATTACAACATTTTTAGATTTTAGTTGTATTATGAGTTTAATTGCAAACATAGACAAATTTATGAATTTTGACTGTTTTATTTTTCATATGTATTTTTTCCATAGCTATTTATACACTAAATTAAATTTTAAAGTTCATTTTTTTCAGGATTCCTTACATATTTGGATTCATTTCATTATATTGTACCCAAATCTCAATAATCATTTGGTGGCCCAAAACTAACTCACTGGTTGGGCCTCAAAATAAGTACACATATATGGACACATATAAAGATGAGATTAAATATTAATCATGGATAGCCCAATATAGATAAAAATATACAAGGATATAGATAATTAATTAATAAATAACTTTCCTGAATGAGTTCACACCATAATCTCCTGGTTTCAAGGTCATTATGTAATAGTAAGTTATAATTTTGGAATAAGAAGAGTCGATGAGACAAAATTAATTTCTAAGAGTAAAACAGACTTAATCCCTCAATACAAGAGATAATAAATCTAAAATTTGTTAGAGGTAAGAATAGTAAATTAAGGAAAAAAATTCATGAAGAACACATTACATGATTCTATAATTTAAAGGGTTTATCCATGCACATAAATTATGAAATTAGATTTTCAGTGAGAATTCATCACCCATTTATCCTATAAATTTGTGTTTCAACTCCCATAACAAAGGATATCCATTTTAATGAAAATGGTGGAGTAAATCCAATGTAATAGTTCATATTATTTTTAATATATATATTTTTATCTCTTTTTATTCTTCTATTCATTTATCTTTTTTTCACTGTTTTATTTCCCCTATCATGCTTCTTTTATATCCCTATTATTGGAGAACTAGCCATCATTGTTGTTAGAGGGGGGAAGTGGTGGTATTTGAGTTTATTTAGATTTCATGATTTGTAATATTTAATTATAAAATTTCTATGATGGTTAAAATGATTTTCTTCAATGATCTCCCTATATTTTGTACTGTTGTTTTCTTCCTCCTTATTTAATCAGTTTCTGTCTCATTGATATCTAAGTCATTCAAATAGTGGAGGTTGGATTAGGTATTGATATGGAAGAAATTACTCTTAAATGAAGAGGTATCATTTTAGTTTAATACCCTTTCAATGATAGGGTTTAGTGTGAAATTTCAATATCTCTATTTTGGATAAAATTATGAGGAATATATTTTTAATAACAATGTTAATATCACTATAAATCAAGAGAGCAGTGATTTTCTTCCCGTAACTTCTTTATATGTTTTCTTAATTTTATTTGTGATTTTTATTTTCATTTACATATATATATATATATATATATATATATTATTTATATTTAAAATTTTTTCATAGTCAATATCCCCCTTTTTCTTTTAGTTAATTAGTTTTTATATTTGATAGTTTATAATAGTGACTGTAGAAGAACAGTGTGTGTGAGCATCGTCCTCCCGAGATCAACCATAGTGTGTACACTATATTGAATAATTAAGTAAATAAAATCCCTAATAGGGATAAATAGATAAATACCTATCATTAATTTGGTGTCGTTGTTAGATATTCCATGTTCTTTTACACACTGTTTTTCATTAAGCAATAAAAATTAAATTAAAAATTTAATAAAACCAAAAAACTATTCATTGTATGTCATTCATTTCTTTGGTAATATTTATTTTTATGTTGATTATTATAATTATTATAATATTTATAAATTTGATGGTGAGCATAGCTAGGTAGATACATTGAATATCCAAATGAAACAAAATTTCTGGATTCTTCAAGAGAATTTCAGTGTTCTTGAAAATCAAGGAACGTGGTTACATTACTAACTACTAATGTTAAAGAAGTTAAAGTATTGAAGATGGAATCACAAGTAAAGTGAGGATAATGAAATTATTATTCTACATACCTTTTATTAATGTATAGGTGAGGTTTAAAAAAACTTGAAGAACATATTCCCTCTTAAATAAATTAATTCCCAACTACACTGCTTAAAGAAAAATAATCTGAAGTTGAAATTTTTTAAAGAGATTTAATTTATATGCCTTATTTTTATTAAAATATTATTAATTATAAAT
Organism: Viscum album; assembly: GCA_963277665.1. Lineage (NCBI taxonomy): Eukaryota > Viridiplantae > Streptophyta > Magnoliopsida > Santalales > Viscaceae > Viscum > Viscum album. The sequence goes on along the minus strand of OY728137.1, from coordinate 1,585,613,927 downwards.
TTAAAAATAACATCTCTTATGTTGATTTTTTTAATAAGTAACACTACTATAGTCCCTCGACAAAGAACATCAATATGATCCATGTGTTGAGGAGACAATGGAAGAGCTAGTTGAGGTGTACACTAGTTCAACTGAGGATGATGGAAAAAAAGAAGAAATACCTGATGAATAATTTGATAAAACTTAACTAGAGGATATTCCAAACCCTATTATTCTATATTCAACACTAGTGGATAGTACTTATTTAGATGTTCTAAAGATGGATCACCCCTGTATTTTTTTTATCCCCCTCTTGATCTTGAATTTTTTTATCTCTTATAGAGGTATGGGTTATTTTTCTTTATTAGGGGTTCTTAATCCTGTAATCTATGTATGGATGTTGGAAAATATAAAATGTGTTATTTTATAAGGATGAAATCCAATCCACCTTTGGATTGGGGTTAAATCATTGTAACTACCTGATTAGGGGCATTATAAACCTAACACCCACCTGGGTTTCCAATCCATTCCACATCCTCTTTTACCATATTCATTATTTTTTCTTCTTTTTATTCCAATTTGATTTATGTCATGATTTCATGGTTTCTTGAAAGTATCTAGGAGCATAAATCAATAATTCCACTAAAAAATAAATTAATTTTTTATCTATTCATTTGATTTTTTTCTGACCTTATTATAATTTTGTTGAGCTGAAATGAGGGGTTGTAATTTCTATTTGTGGGGGGAGTGTCAAAGTACTTAGTTTATATTTCTTCTTCTTTTTTCCCTTTTTTTAGGATTATTGATCTTCAATGAACATTCTAATAATTTTTCACCAATCAATTGATTTTGATATATTTGAAATGATTTTTGAAAATGGATTATAAATGATTGTTTATGTAAACAAATTTCCTTAAATTTCACTTTCAAACATTTTTAGGTGTTTGAAATTTTTTTGAAATCCATTACCATGATACAATGAATCATATTATTTTTCCACTCCTATGATGTGTTTTAAACCATTTTTAAATATTCTTCCTAATACCCACACATTATTGAGTGAAACAGGGATTTCGGATGAGATCCTGGACTTCGGAATTTTCTCTTTCAATTATTTGGATTCATGGAATGTTTTCAATATGATTGAGGCACATATTAGGATACCACGTTTTTTTACCTCAAATACACCTATAAATCTATCAATAAATATCCCTTTTATTCAATGATTTTTATTTTAGGTTCAATCCTCATTACGAGATTATTTTTCCTTACCTTCTTGTACACATAGTATTTTTACATTGATATTTCAATTTTGTGTGTGGGGGAAGGGACTTTCTTATGCATTTTTTGTGATTTTATTCATTTTATTGGTGATGTGATGTGTATTTCATAATTTTGGGTAGTGTGTAATTAGTTAATTGGTATTAATTGAAAATTTCATTGTGCATTATTTCTTTCATCAGATTCTCCTTCAAGAAAATGAATAAAATGAAAAAATGAGAAAAAAAAAGAAAAATGAAGAAAAAGGAAGATGATTTTGAATTTATCATTGAATTTTATTTTATGAATAATTTCATCTTATAAAATAAAGGTAATTATTTTTTATTCATTCATTTTTTTCAATTTCTTTATTATCCTCCATGAAAAAATTAAACAATTAAAGTTATTCATTTTGGAGCTTTAAAAAAATTAAAAAAATTAAAAAATAAGTGGGATAAAATGGATTGTGTCATTCATTATAGAAATTTATTGGATTATGTACCATGATATAAAAATGGGGAAATATTTTTTTCACATTTTCTGGGGGAATTGAGTGAGGTTAATTTTATTTTTTCACTTTATTATTCATACATTGCACTTGCAACTCCAACCAAATATTTTCGGCCTTAAATTTGTCAATAATATTTACACCGACGCTAATCCATAGAAATAAATTATAAATAGACCACAATATTGAAATTATTTTCATGTTTTACATTGGGGATAAATGATAATTTTTATAATCCTATGGGGATATATGTAATTTCCTTGTATGATAACAACTCCTGATTCAATTTCTCTTGAGTGAAGAGTGACATAAAATTTAATGTGAGGTAGATTTTGATTGGGATATGGAAATATTTATGAGTTTTAAAAAATCTAAATGTGAATAATTAAAATGATATGGAATTTTTTCATTGAATAGACATGATGTAATTTTTTTTAAAATATTGTAGATATTTTTATCCTTTTTGATTGTTGTGTGGATTTTGATTTAGATATATGATGATTGCCTGTGAGTGAAATTTTTAAGTGTGGGGGATTGATAGAGCTAGTATTTTCAAATATTTTATACTATAATTCAATGTTTTAAATACCAACATAGTATTATTTGATGGGTAATTGTCACAATTTTAGATTTTAGTATTATTTTGATCTTAATTGTAAAAATAATTTTTTTTGGAAATTTACCTATTTTATTTCTTTTATGTATTTATGTCATAACTATTTATACATGGAATTAAATTGTAAATTTCTATTTTTTATGATTCCATACATATTTTTATTAATTTCATCCTTCTGGATACAAAGCTCAATAAATGATTTGGAGACCCAAAACATTCTCACAAGTTGGGCCTCAAAAACTATACACATATCCAGTTATATATAAGGATGATATTATATCATGATGTGTTTTGGTACATTAAATAATAATATCTATAAGGATCTATAGAAGTTATTAATAAATAAAATTCATGAATAATTTCAATCCATAATCCTTTGGATTCAATTTCATTAAGGCGTAGGTGTTAGGAATTTGGAAATATGAAGAGTCTCCTGGATAGAATTAATTTCTTGGACTAAAACAAAAATAAATCCTCATCTGAGAGCCAATAAATATTAAATTTTTATGAGGGACATATAAAATGTTTATAAAAACATTAATTAAGACCAAATTCCATTATTCTTCCATTTAAGGGGTCTTCCTTGTACATAAATTCTTTGATTAAATTTTGATATAGAATTCTTCATACATTTTCCCAATAAATTTGTGTTTCACCTCTTATACAAAAGGATAAACATTTCAATGGGGAAAGGTATAGTAACTTTATTGTATTAGCACTTAGTATTTTTAATATATATTATTTTATCTCTTATTCTTCTTCTATAAATTCCTATTTTGATTTCTATTTTTTGTTTCTCCCACTTTTCTTTTTTTATCACCATGAATTTGGAGAGCTAACCCTCTATGTTGTTCGATAGGGTAATCGGTGGTGTTTGTGGTAATTTAGATTTAATTATTTTTATTATTTAATTATATGGTTTCATTCATGTTTAAAATGATTATGGTGAATAGTCTATCCACTTTTTCTACTACTATTTTCTTCCTCCACATTTAATAAAATTCTTTCTCATTGATATCTAAGTCATTCAAATAGTGTAGTTTCGCGTTGGTATTAATATGGAATATATTACCCCTACATGTAGAGGTATCAGTGTAGGTAATAATATTCAAATGAGAGGGAGTAGAGTGAAAGTTCTAGATATCTATTTTGAATTAAAAAATTAGGAATGTATTTTGAATAACAATGGTTACATCACCGTGAAACCCTGAGAGAAACAGTTTTCCTCCATTAAATTATTTATGTATATTCTTCCGTTACATTGTGTTTTATATAAATATTTATAGATATATTATATTTATAGTCATCGTAGAGAAGATGCAAATGATTTATTTATATCTTATTCTACAACCACTGCTCTTTTGAACTATATTTTTAACATCTTTGACTGCAGATGGAAGATCATTGATTCTATAAATGACTAGCTAAAATGTTGTGTTGATATGGATAACTCCAAAAAAATCAAGAACTTGTTTCTTTCTAGGGTTTCAAACCTACTTCATGTGATCTGCTATGATATAAATTCAATTTTTCACAATAATTTCTCACTCAACATTAATATAGGTAAAATTCATATTCTTATTGCCTTACGGGAAGCTGTGTTGATTCAAAGAGGGAGATACAACAACTCTGTGGATGATTTTATAACCCTGAAATGGATTCGGGTTGATTCCATTTATTTATAGCCAATACACACCTTTGAGTTTCTCTGGAGACCTCCTCTACCAGGATGGACCAAAATCAACAATGATGGTGCCTCCAAAAGAAATCTGGGGCTCGTAGGATGTGGCGTTGTCTTTAGAAACCACCTTGGTCTGATTGTTGTGTGCTTTTTTGTATGTTGCTGTATTAAAACCTCTATATAAGCTGAAATGTTCAGTGTGATCCATTCCATATCTTTCTCCCTCTATAAAGGTTGGAACAACTTATGTATTGGTAGTGATTCTACGACTGTAGTGCGGGCCATTTGTAAGGGGTGATTCATCTAGCTTGGCAGATTACTATACGTTGGAAGAGTTGTCTCCATTCTCTTGATGAAATCAACAAAATTGAAACCCACAACTTTCATGAGGAATATATGGTTGAAGATGGACTCTCCACTAAAGGGTTCGTGCAAGATATAACCTGGCTCGAGGAGCTTCTCAACTATTTTCTTTCCCTTTATATTAAAGATTGTAATGTGATCCTTCCTTTTTGACTCATGTAATCTTTCCTTTTTAAAAAAATTATTTGGTCATTTGTCTCAAGTTCCAGCTTCATAAAAAAAGTATTTATATTTCAAATATTTTCAAAATCAAACTCCCCCCATTTTTTAGTTAATTTAGTTTTATATTACATAGTTTTTATAGTGACTATAGAAGAATAGTGCATATGAGCGTCCAAATTAAGAGATCGACACTGATGTGCACACTATATTGTACACTTCAGTAAATAAAATATTTAGTAGGGTAAAACAACTAAAACTATATCAAAAATTTCACATCCTTTCTAAGGAGGCAAAGTGCTTTCACACACTATTCTTCATAAAAACCCAAAAAAATAAAAAAAATTATTTATTCATACAGATGGATTTTTTGTGGTTATTAAAATTATTGGAATATCGAAACCTTCTACAGTGAGCCTATTATAGAAGTTACATTTAATATCCAAATGGAATTAAATTCCTTCATGCTTCAAGATAATTTCAAATTTCTCAAAAAAGCAAGAAAGTTGGCTTCATTACTGGTTGTTACAGATAGGGAATTAAAATTATTATGGATGGGTTGAGAAATAGAATTTGAGGTGAATGAAATTACTATTACACATAACTTTATTTAATATATCTATTATTTTTAATAGAAAAATGTAGATCCACATCCCTCTCTAAAAAAAGAATTAACTGCTACCCAGATTTTAGAAAAAGAGTTTGGAGATGAATGTTTTGAGAGATATTTAAATTCAGATCCTTATTTCTATTCAAATATTTTTAATTATAAATTGAATAATAATCTGACTTATGTTTATTTTAGAGATTCAGTACCCCTACTATAGGCCTTGTATGAATAACATCAATAAGTTATATGTGTTGAGGAGAAAATTTAGGATTTAGTTGAGTTGTACACTTGTGAAATTGAGGATGGTAGATGAAAAAAATAAATACCTATGGAAAAATTTGATGAACATGAACCAGAAGAGAATTCATACCATATTATTCTATATTTAACACCAATGGATATAAATCCTCCATTTTTGTTAAATAGGAATCACCCTTATATTCTCCCCCTCTTAATCTTAAATTCATTCTTTCATCTTTTATGGTGGGTGGGATTATATTTATTTTCATTACGGGTTATCACTCATGGAATCTACTTATGGATGTTGAGAAAAAATAAAATGTGGTGGTTTCACAAGAATAATCTTCATCCTCATTCTTATTGGTGTTAAACCACTATAACAACCACCCTAGGGTCAATAAAAACCTACCACCCATATAGGTTTCCTAAACATGTTTTATCCACTTTTCACTTCCTCTTCCTTTTTCCTTATTTTTCTTGTACTTTTTGTTATTTAATGGTTTTTCAATTAAGTGGAAATATCTTAGAGCTTAAATAAATACTACCAATAAAAAATAAATTCAGGTTTTATCTTTCCATTACTTTTATTTGCAACCCTCATTTTTCGTTTTGTTTTGGAGATGGAATGAGGGGTAGTAAATCCTAAGTGGTTGGAGTGTCAGCATAGAATGATTTTGTGTGATTTTTCTCTTTTAATTCATTATTTAGGGTCCTTGAGCTTTAATTAATGTTATTATAATTTTTCACTCAGCAATTTATTTCTAGAGAGTTGAAATGATTTTTCAAAAAAAATATTTTAAATAATTTATTAGGTAATTATTTTTTCCTTGAAATTGATTTTCAAGCATTTTTGTGTGTTTGACTGATTTTTGAAATCCATGATCATAAAACACTAACATAAATAATTTTTCAAGCCATATGTGGAATTATGAACCATTTTGAAATATTCTTCCTAATACAAAATCTTTCTAGAGGGAAACATGGATTTTTTGTGAGAACTAGGACTTGTGACTTTTCTCTTTTAAAGCACTGGATTTCATGGAATGTTTTGGAGATGACTAAGGAATATCATTGGATAGAAGCATTTTTAACCTAAGAACCACCTTTACATCTATAATTTTATATCCCTTAGATTCCATGAACTTCCTTAGGTTTATGCCCCATTAGAAGCGTATTTTTCCTTACCTACCCACACATTTAGTATTTTCTCATGGTTATTTCAAGTTAGAGTGTGGGAGAAGGGCCATTCATGTTCATTATTTGGTATTTGTTTCATTTTTCAATTATTTAAGGTGTGTTTCATAATTTTATCAATGTATAATTAATGAATTGTGAATAATTGAAAATTTCATTGTGCATTATTTCTTTCATCTATATCTCCTTTTAAAAAAAAGAAAGAAAATAAAAAAAATAAAAAGAAAAAATGGAGATGATATTGAATTCCTCATTGAAATTTATTTTATAAATAACATCCCTCTTTAAAATAATGGTAATTAATTTTCATTAATTCCTTATATTCAGTTATTTTCTCATCCTCCATGAAAAAAAATCAAAATAAAAGAAAATAAAGTTGTTCCCTTATGAAGCATTAAAAAAATAAAAAAAATAAAAAGAATGAAAGAGAAATTATATTATGTTATTCGTTGTAATCATTTCTTGGATCATGTACCATGTCATAAAAATTTTTGTTTCTTTGGGTTTTGTATTTTTAAGGGGGATTCAGTGAGGTTATTCTAGTGTTTTCACATTATTATTCATACATTTTACATAAGAGTCCAATATCTTCTTTTGGCCATGATCATTTCAATAATTTTACCACTAACCCCAATATATATAAATCACCTAGAAAAATTCTTCATGATTGAAAATATTTTCATGTTTCTTGCTGTAGAGAAATTAGAATTATCACAATCCTATGGTGATAAATGTAAATTCCAAGTATGATCATAACTCTATATTCAATTTCCCTTAAGTGAAGAGTGACATAAAATTCAATATATAGAGGTTGTGATTGGGCCAAGGAGGGATTTTATTAGATTTTTTATATTTAAATGTCATCAATAAAAATTATAATGAATTGTTTTTCATAAAAGATACATGATGGAATTCTATTTCTCATAAGATCATGGATGTTTTCCTCAATTTTTATTGTTGTGTGGATTTTGATTTGGATATATGATGATTCCTCGGGATTGAAATGGCTAATTAAGGGGGAGTGATGAAGCTAGTATTTAAAAATATTTCATAATATAATTAAATTTTTTAAATGCCACCATAGTATAATTTCATGGTAAATTGTAACATTATTAAGTTTTGGTAATATTTTGATCTTAATTTCAAAAATAGACTAATTTGATAATTTTAGCTATTTTATTTTTTTCTATATTTCTAAAATAAATGTTTTTAAGATGAATTAAATATTAAAATTTCTTTTTCTATTATTCTATACATCATTCAGTTAATTTCATCATTCTTGGATCAAAGATCAATCGATTATTTAGGTACCCAAAACCTTCTCACAAGTTGGTCCTCAAAAACTATGGATAGATAAGGATACATTTTAAGATAAGATTATATCTCAAAGTGGGAAAGTCAAATAAATCTAAAAATACACAAGGAGATGTATAAGAAATTAATAATGAACTATCATGAAGGAGGGTATTCCATAATCTTCATTAATGAAATACATTAAGACATAGGTGGTCAGAATTTTGGAATAAGATGAGTCCTCTAGAAAAAAATTAATTTCTCAAACTAAAATAGCCATGAATCCTCCATATGAGTGAAAATCTGGATAAAATTTTGTGTAGAGATGAAAACTAAATTAATTAACAACTTTCTTGAAGTCTACAGTCCAATATTATTCCATTTATTATTTTTTCCATGGGATTAAATTTTGAGATTAAATTTTGAGTGAGAATTCATCACCCATTGCATTATAAATTTTTGATTCACCTCCCATACCAAAGGATTTCTATTTCAAGGGGGAAATGTGGTGTAAAGATATTATAATAGTTTTTAGTGTTTTTTATTTATATTATTTTAGCTCTTCTTTTTCTTTTTTTCTTTTTTTATTTTGTTTTCAATTTTTGGTTTCTGCCATCATGCAACTTTTAACTCTATGTTTTTGGAGAGCTAACCCTCATTGTTGTTTGAGGGTGGATATTCTAGGGTTTGGGTTCTTTTGTATTTAATGATTTCTAATATTTAATACTAATATTTTAATGGAGGTTAAAATTATTATAGTGGGTGGTCTCCCCAATTTTTTTAATACTTTTTTTACCTCTTTATTTAATCATTTTTCTTCTCATTGATATCTAAGTCATTCAAATGATGGATGTCGGATTAGATATTTATGTGTAAGAGATTAATCCTTTATGTATAGGTATCTATGTAGGGTAATACCATTCATATGAGAGGGTATAGACTGAAATTTATGTATCTCTAAATTGAATAAAATAACAAGGAATATATTTTGAATAAAAATTATAATATAACCATGAAACCCTGAGAGAAATGGTTTTCTTCCACTAACTTATATGGGCATTCTGTGCATGTTATTTTTTATTTCTATTTTAATATATATATATATATATTTAATTTTTTCAAATTCAATTCCCACCATTGTTTAGTTAAATTAGTTTTATATTAGATAGTTTATAATAGTTTTAATATAAGAACGGTGCATATGAGCGGTCTCCTCGAGAGATAAGCCAAGGTGTACACAATATATTTCATACTTAAGTAAGTAAAATAAGGACTAGGGTAAAATGAGTAAAACCCAATAGTAAATTTCACCATGATTTCATATGAAAGTATAGAAACAAACTAGTCTAGGTATAGGTGAAAGATTTATTTCATTATGGACCTAAAAATTGTCACTGCATTGGTCAATCTGAATAGCATGACAAAAAAGCTCATATAAAACAAACCTTCTCATGATGGGAGCCTATATTATATAATAAATAATCACACTTATTTGATGATACCCCAATATCATATCAATCTTGGAGTATACTAAAGTACATCTCAACTGGTCAAAAATATCATCGATTTGAGGAATATGGTATTGTTTCTTAACCGTCATCTAATTCAGCTTCCTATAATTGACAGATAACCACAATGATTTGTTAGTCTTCTTATAAAAAATACTAGATATCCCAAAGGTGATATAATCAGGAAAATAGACCCCTTGTTCTATAGTTCCTCCAACTATGTTTTATGATTAGGTAGTTTTATTAGTGTCATTCTATACAGTGGAATAGATATTGGGTTTTCCCCTGCTAGAAACTCTATCATGAACTCAACTTCTCTCTCAGGTCAAAACCCAATAATTCATTAGAAAAAAACATCTCGAAACTGATCCACCATATGAGGAAATACATGATTAACTACTTTCCCCATCATCAATCATAAGACACTTGGGATGTGAGTTTTCCCAACTGCTAACTAACTGGACCTACACAACCTGCTCGAATATCCCATTCATCACGGTGAACATAATTTTATCCCTTAAGAGAAGTAAATTTCACCCTACATTGGTAACAATTAATATAGGCATATTATGACAATAAAAATTTGATGCCTAAAATCAGATCAAAAACTAACATCTCAAGAAAAAACAAGTCCCATAAGAAATGATACCTACAAACCTCAAGACAACACCCCTTACATTGTTAGATATTTTTACCCCACCCAAATGCTCAACCACTAGACCAAACACAATCACCAACTATGAATGCATAAAATAATTTGTGTCACCTATATCAAATAAATCACTATAAGTAAAGGAAGTTACTAGAATAATACCTTATACTATTGACAGTCTGGCCTCACCACCTCCAGGTGATAGCTAAACTACATGAAGCAGAACTGCCCCTATAACCTAGGCTTATGTCTATGCTCATGGAGTTGTACTACCATAATAATATGGGTGCTCCTCCCATAGTGTACCATTACCTCTACCCTAACTAGTAAGACTAGTGGGACACTAACTACCTTCCTGATGTGGGGTAAACATCCCCTTCCTACACTCAACATCGTCATCGGTTTTACATCCATAATCAGGTATCAATTTTTCCTATAAAACCTCTTCAAATTCCACAACTTGTCGTGTGCTCAGAACTCAAATGGTGAATAGAGGAACTTTCCACCCATGTACCCCATCCTTCCACACTGATAAAAAATCACATGTTTTCCACCATGGGAGGTTGATCCTCCCTTCTAACTACTCTACCCACTTCCCCCCAGATGAAGATTTATGAAATGATTCTTCTTAACTCAGAAGTCTCACCACTGAACCATCCAACTGGAGCCAAAAACCCATTGCCTAATTCCACCCTTAAGTCCACTTTTGAAATAAGGATTGAATCCACCACCTCAGAAAAACTCTTTAAAATAAATATATTCATCTATGACTTGATATTGTGTCTAAGAACATCCTGAAAGTGCCACACCATAGTGGACTCATACCCTTCCAATTTTGGGACAAAAAATTTCAATTTTGTGGAGTGTCTACCATAATCCATCACTGATATAGTATCTTGGGTCATCCCCATAAACTTCACCACCTTCTCCTACCTCAATTTCTCACTATATAAGTGTTCCAAAAACATATCCAGAATATACAACCATAGCATTCCATCATTCTACCATTTCTGAACAAGAATATTCTACTTTAACTTCTTCAGTCCTTGTAACATATTGGCCACCAATGAGATTCTCATTTCAGGAGAAGTCTCTAAGTGATCCAAAATCATCTGGATAGACTCTATATAAAACTCTACATCCTCAGTCCTACCCTCTCTAGAAATTATTAAAGGGTGATGGAACTGAAACTCTATGGTCAGATCAAACATATACATCACAACCCACCTTGGGTCCTATTACATCATCTATAAAAAATAATAAATGTTCTCATGGAACAGATCCTCCCCTCTATTACCTTGAACCACTAGAATTTATTTCCACACCTCTAAAAGAGAATTCTCAGTGATATCCTCTTGACACCCAACCAGCGCCCATCATCATGGTGGAATTTCTCAATAATTATAATCACACATCACATAACACTTAACATAAAACATCTATAGTGTCCAAAAATTAAATCACTCTACTAGCCATAAACAACTCATCTTGCATACACTACTCCGATGAACATTTTCACACCTAGAACACCACCCTCAAATATCCCTACCACATGTCATGGTTAACATGTGTAAACCAACTTAAATAACCAAAAGTCTTCATTTGGCATTGTTTTTAAAGACATTTTACCATCAAAACATATATCTTCCTCATTTGGGAACATTATTATCATTACAACTAGATACAACCAATGTTCTAACTCATTCTTAACATCACATTTTGAAATATTATTTAAACATTCTTTAGCATCCTTTCAATTTACTCATTTGAATCATCAATATTATACATTACCTTCATTATATTTTTGAGGAATATGAAAAGCATTCTACCCTTAAGGTCCCACACACCCTTCATGTTCATGCCTACCATCATGAATTCCACCTATGTGCCTAGGTGCCTATAATGATCCATGAATTCACAGCCTCAGGCCATTCCACCCATTAGAAAAGTATCATAAAACATTCAAATCACACAAAAAAACCTCACCTAATGGTGAAATATCATTAAACTGTAACATCACATAACAAGAACAATAATTCCCACCCTAGGATATCGGTTTTTCCCAGTAAATGTGTCAGATACTCCCAAGAATAGGCTCATTTCCAATACCTAACATATCCCAATCTCTCATCTATAATCCCTAATTAATAATACAATAGAAAAAACCCACTAATACCAAATTATAACTTCTCTGACCAGAAATCTACTAAATCGGTGCCCCGAGATGGGTCACCACATGACATAAAGCAAGAATCCCCATGTAAAAGATGTTTCTGACTTGTAGTGATGGTCTAATAAGTCACAGGGAGAAAATATACGCTTTTTACCATAGTATTCCAGAACAGATAACCTATAAAATAATGAAAACAAAAAACAATAAACCAAAAATGTGAATTACCAACAATTTCCCAAACATGGTACAAGACCAACCAATGATAAATATGCCATGTTGTGATAACAAAGAAATAAAGTGAAGAAAACCCAAAATAAAGACAAACAATCAAATCTATGAAATGGAAACTAACTCTAAGTTCAAATATCCATTCATTCACATCTAAAGCACTAATCATCTCTCATTTATACGGAGCTTACCCATGTCCTGACCTACAACCATGAAATATGCTCAGGTACCCAATGGAAGCTAGAGTTGGAGTGAGTACAACTCAGTAGGCCACCACCAATGGTGTATACAAAATATAATATATAAAAAAATAGCTCACGAATGTAATAAAAAAATAACAAGATAAATGTATATTATTGGAGTTCTGTTAGTTAAAAATAACCACTTTACCCTTTTTATTCACTTAATCCATTTTCATCACTTATTTCATGGTTTTTTCATTTATATCAATTACAAAATGGTATATGCCAAGATATTACTATGCATAAGGGAATAAGTAAAGTTCCTTGTCTTTCTATAGAAAAAAATTTCATAAACAATTATAACACACTTACCTTGGAGCCTCATTCTATGTAGTCTCATCAATTGAAACTGTTATAGGCATATAGCATCATTCCCCTTCCCCAACCCGCGCATTATGGGGTGGGGTTTAGAGCCTCAGTCTAAAATAACATGTGGGCATAGTTCCTCAATTCTAATACCCATAACTACCAAGACATGTGCACATGATTCTTTATCTATTTACCATATATATCATATCTCAACAACACATAAATGAATACATGTAAAATTAGAATCTCATAATTATTCAACATGTGAATTAACATCAATCCTTAACCCATTTTTGCATTTACCAATTACATTGAATAGAAAATTTAACCTATTTTCCTTTCTCATGCCATAACCCATTATCACAATAAAAAATTCCCATACCTTGGACCATTTAATATTTTCATAAATTTATATACATTAACACATTTAACACATTCATCAATTCATAATAATTTACCTAATTAACATTTTCATCATTTTAAATGCATTAACATATTTATTTATTTAAAGTAAAATTTATAATTAATTTATTGCAGTAATATTTTTTCTTCTAATCCAATTCATATTAAGATAAACAATCCCTTAAGCCATTACCAAAGTCTAGATAAAAATATAAATATTTTATTTTCAACTCAACTACAATATCAACATGTTCATCATGGTATTTACTATCCCACAAGTCTATTTTATGCTTAACATTACAATTTTTCATGTTCGGGTATGTTGGAACACCCCATGGGTGTCCTAAAATCGGTCTAGTCAACCTCAATGAATCCCCTAAGAATCATTAGGGGTTAAATTCCTAATTTTGATAACCATTTTACCAAATCTTTTTAATGGAATCAAAATCAAAATAAGATAGAAATTTTGAAGTAGGGGATAACACTTGAAACATTGAACTGGAACTTTCATGACAAAACATGTGTGAGAATACAATGAAATTAACACCTGAAACACTAAAAATACTAATATATTATTACAAAAATAGTAAAATTATATAATAGGACAATATATGGTATAATATGTATAAATATTACTATTATATGTATTAATATAATGCCTAAAACCATTACATATGAGGATAAATCTTGTTTAACTATAGGAAATCATATGGTTGGGGACTTCATCTCAATTTCCCTCCATTGATTCATATTTTATTATTATGTACCTAATTTATTTTGTTTGATGTATATGTATACCATTTTATATGAAACCGCATTAATCCATTATTCTTCATCTTAATTTATATTTCAAATTAAAACATTTTATCCAATTTGGTTTTACATGAAACATACCAAGTGGTAATGGATTCATCTCAATTTCAATTTCATTGAGACATATTTGCTAATATACCCCTATTCTATTTTATATGGAGTATATATACTTTCCACTTGATTTAATTAACATGTATTCCTATTTTTTGATTATTTTTCATGTTTCAAATAAATTATATTCTTTCATGGAGCTATAATTTTAATGTTACTAAAGTGGTTAGAATATATTTGATAATCTCACTTTCTATTAAGAATTCTTTTTTTCTTATTTAAGGAATATTATCTTTTATCCTTCATAAGAACCAATAATTTTCTTATCCATATTCCTTTTACCATGGATATTATTATTTCATAAGTTGTATACCATTTTTATATATGTTTTTTCTTTGAATATTATATAATTAATTGAAGAAATATTAACAAATCCATATATTTTTCTCAATAGGAATATATATTGAGAAGAAATTTTGATTCATGAATTAAGTCTATTATTTGATATATAAGAGAGGAGAACTCTGGGGGAGGAACAGGAACTGTGAGTGAGCTGGCTGGGATTTCTTTCAGTGATATTGTCAAGAGAGGGACTCAGAAGATGGATACAAGTGGCGGGCCTATGTCTACTCAAACAAGAAGAAGGGTGCGGAAGGATTACTCGCACCTTCCGCTACCGTTGAGGACCAGATCAGCTTCTAAGCGGAGTGGGGAGGTAGTGATTGCTCTGAAAAAGGGAAGAGTGGTCGTCGATGCCTCACCTGAACGGCCTGTTCTGGAGCAGCTTAGAAGTAGGGTTCAAAGTGCCAATTATTGGAGGGACCCAGAGTGGGAGTCGGCTACGGGTGAGGAGGAATCCTACTTGGGTTTTGGAGACGATTATGGCTATTATGATATTTAAGGTTGTGTTGTTCTGGTTTGTTTAAGTTTCGTCTATGTGTGCATGTTGTACGTTGGGGTACCGGTCCCCTTTAACCCAGCTTTAGAAAATGAAAAAAATGATTTGCAGGTTATTAAACATGAATTGACATTTATAACTTTTTTTTTCTTAGTTTTTTATGGCTTTGTTTCTATGGTTATTTGTGGTTTGGTGGCCATGGTTGTTTGCATCTTGGTGTCTTTGGTTGTGTTGGGCTTAGTGGCCTTAATTGTTTTTAGATTGGTGTCCTTTTTTGTCGTATGGTGACTTGATGTGGTGGGATCTTAGTAGTGGTTCGGTTGAAATGTAATAGTAAAATCATATAATATAATGTGGTTATAGTTAATGAACTCATGGTGATATTTTAAACTAATTAGAAAATAAATAAATCTTTGTTTATGAATTGTTAAATTAAATAATAGGAAATAGAATCTGATTTATGTTCCTTTATGTGATGCTAATACTTTGGATTTTTTCCATTAGAGGTAGTCCTTGGTGGAATGATATGAGTTGTCTCTAGACAATGGTTGTGGTAGTGTTGATTTTGTGATTCCTTAGGTTTAGTCTTGTCTGAGACTCTGATATACCTTCATTATCTTGTGTTTATATTATGAAAGTGACTAGAGTATGATAACTTGACTAAAACCCAAAGACCCTGAGAGTGTTTTCCTTAAAAATATGGATTTGGAAGATATCGATGGATATCTACCCCATCTTCCCCAACCACCCTTTAGAAGTAGAATCTAGTGATACTGATTGTTAATGATGTGATATGTTGTTGGGTCATGTGTGGTTAGAGGGAGTATATTGTTAATGTCTAACACATTAATGATACCCTTCCACATTAGTTATTTTATTTGTGGTTCGGTTTTAGAGATGTGATATGTCGTTGGGTCTACAAGAAAATTTATATTATTGGAGAATTTGTTGGTGGATATGAAAGGTATACGAGAAAAGGACTTCTTCTCATTGGGTGAGAGTGTAACATCAGTGTGGAAATTATTATGGGGTGTGGACGATTATCTAATTCCTATTATTATCTTATAATACATTGATGTGTTATTTTGTGAGTGGTCATTATTCACATTAGAGAACTAGTAGACCTCTATATGTGTTGGTAATTTATTTATTATTTGTTCATAAGGGAATTAATATTTTATTTTAACATTTTCAAGAGAGACATTGGGTATGATCCGACATACATTAATTTTTATGCTTGCCTAATTCTTCTATAAATAGTTTCTCATATTTCTAGGTTAGCTTTTGTGATAGAGTTGGACAGTACTATCTTAGTGGAATGGAGAAATTATGGTTTTTCCAATGGTATTTTTCTTTGGTATTGTTTTATCGTTGGATTATATGTATCTTTCTCATATTCATGAATGTGTGATATTATTGTTATTGTTTTTGGTTATATTATTTTATATGATGGGTTTTTGGTGGTCCCTAATCTTACCATCTAGTACTTTTCATTATATTAACGGTAATGCCTCTCATTTTAGTGTTTTATATCCTCAAAACTATTCCCCAACATGGGAACTACTTCAAAAAAAATTTAATGGTCACTTATCCTCTTCCCCACTAGCCTAGGAGGGGAAACAGTAGAAGAGGGTAATGACATTTTATATAATTATAACAAATATACTCTAGGAATTTTTAGATTTATGAATTGTATTGTATTTTATGACCCTTTTGAAATTATGGTAATATATTAACTTAATTCTATTACACTTTAGGTGTGATTTATCCATTTCCTAATAATATATATAAATATTTAGAACTAATGTGACCTGGAAACGACAAAATAAACATCATATGAAAAGTTAAAATAATCATAATATCTCTATGAAATCATTATAATTGGAAAAAATATAATATAAATAAGTAAAATATACATTAAAAATTTTCTTAAACAGTTATATAATAAATTTTATTTCATTATTAAAGATACTAGACACACATACATATCAAATTAGGTCCTGCAGAGTGTAGTCTCTCCAAAACACCCTCTTTCTGTTGGTTTTTTCTTTCTCTATATAACACATTTTCTCCCATTTTAATTATAATTAAATAATATATATTTCCATTAAAAATATACCAATCTTCTCCCCATTTCATTTTTTGTGTTATGAAATGTTTTTATTTTCCCCTCTCGATATTCAATATATGGAAAACCAGAATAAACGGAATTGTATTGTTTATAATTCCTCATCACATTTCAATCATTTATCATTTATTCACTTCCATGATTTCATATAATTAGAACTATTTTGGGGAATCCCATTCTGGTTTACTTATTTTTTTATTGAAATTACCATTTGTTAGACTTCAACAAGGATTATTTCATATTTCTTAATAAATCATTTAATAGTTTCATTTCAACACCATCTTCTCCAATATATCATATTATTTTTTTCTCCAAATAAACATATTATTTAGTAAAAATGATTTTTTCAAATATAAATTTAAAAAAGTTTTAATTTCTTCTTCTCTTAAGAATAATTATGAAATATCCTTCAACTATTCCTTGAGACATCATTATGTAAACCATTTCATTCTCAGGATTTTTTCATATGATTATTATTTATATATGATTCTCTTATGGGGAACACATAGTGATTTAAATATTATAATTTCATGAGTTTTGTCAAAATTATTCTTCCCCTAAAAAATTGGGTAACAATTTCCATCTCATGAGATACCACGTATGTTGCACGAGCAGTTATCCTAGCATACTATGTTATATTATCCTTTAAGTGATCCTTGACATATAAATATGATTTCATGTTTTAAATTTCTTCCAAATTTATATAATTAAATAATGTTATGACATAATTATTCTTAGTTTATGATTCCATATGATGATATATGATCATTCTATATAAGATATTTTTTTATTCTCCTTGCTTAAGTTACTATATTTATCTATCAAGTTTACTCCCTTGCTAGATTTATAGGTAAAATGAATTAATTATATACTCCCATGCATATAGTATTTTGTTAAAGAAGATAAATTGGATTTTATATCCTTTTATTATTAGTAAAAAAAATATTATGTTTATTATATTTAATTTCCCTTATTATGTCTCTAACATTCCAACTACATTAGACCTCTAGATTTTTGGCATGTATTTTTTCGAACATTATGTAACAAATTATGAAACCAATTGTATAATAGGATAAATTTTCTGCAATTTTTATCTATGAATGTTTTATTTATTTTTGAGCATTATGATTTGAATATATTAGTGAAACCCAAAGATATTAATTGAATGAAAATATCCCAAAAATTTGGTAATGTATAGAACATGTGGTTTCTTTTCACGAGAATCCATAACAAGATAAAAACATGTGGATTTAAAATCTAGTACAAATTTTCCATTGTTTAGTATACCTAAAAAAATTTGGGTTTTAAATCGATCTTTAATTAGTGATAACCTAGTTGGAAAAAATACACAACATGTTTGATAGTCTTAGGGGATACGCATTGGTTGATTTACGTTCTCTTTATGAACTATTATTACCTATTGAATATACAGATATGAAATTTGATGATGTAATATTTAAATATATATTTTAGATAACCTAATAAGAAAAATTAAAATAGATATCCCAGATTGAAACATGTATATTCATAAGATAGGGTATACAATTAATTTATGAGTTATTTAATCTACCGCCATAGTTTCCCTTTTATATGCTTTATAATTTGAGTAATATCATGACTAATATTTGATTGATTTTAGTTAATGGAATGAAATATGGGGAATCATTCCAATTACCAATGTGATTAGAAATGTAATGATTTCCCTAATGATATTCGTAATATAATCGTAGTGGGAGTTGAGAAATTTCTAACAGTACTTTCTCAGATGACTCATGTTTTGAATAATAACATTAATTATATAAAATTCCCTATTTCCCCTAAGAGATAGATAGTTTTGTTTTATTCCATTAGGTGAAAATTTACTCCTACATTAAGTGGATATTAAGATCCAATTATCTCATAATAATAAAATTTTTACACATATATTATATTGTTTTCATCTAATGCTCTAGTAAATAGAAACTCATAATAGTTTTATATCACATAGAGTATGAAAATTCATATCTTTTATACATTTTATTTCTTGATTTACTACATAAAGATACATATAATAAAATCCTAATGGATTGATAGGCCTAGTGTATTTATATAAATTTATACATATGAAAATAATTTGAACCAAGGATACAATATCATTTTTTTTAATTCTATAACATTCCCTTAAATACTATTGATCCTTTAATATTATAGCGGATGAATTAGGGGTGTAAATATGAAAGGGGTTAAATATAAAGACTAATAAAGGAATAATAAATGTATAACATAAACATAATCATTTTATATTAGGAAATAAGTATAATATGATGAAATAAAAAGGTGATGATCAAAATCAAGAACATCAAAGCATTATATTAGATGATAACATCAAGACATCATATGAATGTTGAAACAATATAAGACCTAAAATCATAAGAATAATTCCCTGATAACCACAAATAAATCATAACATAGTGTGATTAGAAAACCCACTCATGAAACACCCTTGGTATCTTAGAGATAAATACATTACCCATAGTATTAGAAGGCTATATAATTCCATACCCCTATTAAATTTATTTTATGTACATGCAATTGTGTTCTACATAGATCATACAACATAACAACATCTTTAATAAATTTTAATCCCATTATTAAATAGTTTTAGTTATATACATTGAATCCCAAAATAAATAATATATAGGTTCAACTAGGTGAATAACCTTGACAGGAAATGGGGACATGTATTCACAATATAAATGTTTAGAATACAAAAAACAATTAATAATTTTGGAAGCACTAAGGGTTTATATAAAGTATCATGTAAGGGATTAATGAGAGTTAAAGCAGGTGCCTCATAACTTTGTAATCATAATAATAGAAAACAGATGTGTTAGAACACATGTTAACCTGAAAAATTGGAAATTAAACGGCTTAATATAAAGATATTACTTGAATGAATAATAAGAGAAAGAGGATCCCTTACTTGAGAAGCTTTTTTTAAAAGCATGGGAGTAGATTATAAGATATTAGTAAGACCTTGGGAGGTATTTAAAGAGGTATAGTGATAATTAATTCAATATAAATGGTTTTCTAGTAAAGACGAATATGATATTGTGTGGATATTTTTGGTAATAGAGACTATAATTCTTTAGTAATTTCTAAGCATCTATTTTGGTCTCTAACTAATAAAATAATCAAAACCAAAAAAACTTCTTATGGGGTTTTCCCTTGGATTCAGCCAAAGAACAGTGGATTGTAATATTTTATTATTCGGACCACCGAAATTAAAAAACAACACCATTCAGGATGTGGATGTGAGTAATGTTCATTAATAATTGTTTTTTTAAACCTTAGAAAATAATATTAGTTTTGGATAATTTATTATAGTTTTGTAAAATTAATAAAATAAATCAAGAAACACATTATTTTGAATGGAAAAAAGTTTTTGTATTTTTATGCCTTTTATAGAATTTATTATATCACCATTAGGCTATTAAGATTTCATAATACATATCGTATATTTGTATCGCATTTAATTTTTACCCAAAAACTAAACTATATAAGAAAAATATTAAAATTTCACTGTTGGATATTTTTTTAATTTTTAGTTTAAAAAATTGTTTTATTTTAACAAAATTATTATTTAAATAATTGAATTTTTTACTTTAAAATAAAAATACATATTTGTTGAAAAATACTAATTTTTACAACACAAAAAAAAAACTTTTTATCTCTCATAAAAATTATGTGGGAATTAATTAAATTATATTTCCATTTATAATTAAATAAATATTGTTTATTGAGACTATTTCGTAAAGATTAAATTTATTTTAATACTCTCAGATTTATCAAAAAGTGTTTTTTAATTATATATTCCCAAAAAAACAATTTTAGTTTCTTTGTATGAATATAAAGTTTTTATCAAACTCCTTATATAATTATGTATATATATGAAGTAATAATGAATAGAAATAAATTTAATAATTATTTTATTAAAAATATAATATAAAAATCATTATACTGTGGTCTAGATATAAAACCATGTATTACACCAATATACTCCCTATATGTAAGGTGTGCAATAGTAATATTTTCTTGGGGTGGTTCGGTGAAAATTGTTTTGGTGGTGATCTCTATAGTCTTTAAATTCTCTAAGAAATTGTTTTTATTGAGTCTGAATTATTGAATCATGGCTTCATATTAGTCAAGAGATGATCCTTTTGATTCCATCTCCCTTAAGAGCTCTGATAAATGAGTTTTATAATGTATGATCCTACTATTCAAGGTCATCACATCTTCCCTCTATTTTAATGAAATGTTATTATAACCATTAATATATATTAATACTAATGCTTATAGTAAAATATATATATTAATAATTTTTATGATTCGTAAAGGTAATTTAATCTTGGAATTCAAATTATGGATGTATTTTATAATGGTCTAAATTAATAAACAAAATATAATAAATGTATTTTCTATAACTACATTACATAATAATTAATTCATTCATTAATTATGAAATTTTAGTTATAAAAGTATGTGTCATTATGTTTTCCCACCATTCAGAAATTTTTCCCAAAAAAATTAATTTCATACACTAAAACAAATGAGGGTAATTATGTTTCATTGCCTCTTCTAATTCCCATATTTCTGACTCAAACATATATTTATTAGGTAATAATTTGATCAATTAAGATTCCCTATTTCATTTAAATTTTTCTCTATGATCTGAGATCATCATCGGTGGCTTTACATATGAAATATTTTTCTCCAAAGGTACCATTTTTTGGATTAATTACATGTGGGGATCTATTATGTATATAAAATATAGGGATACATGGAATACATCTTGTACATAAGACGGGTTAGGTAGGTGTGTTAGCCGATAGTTGAAAAATTCCATGAGATCAAGGATCTAAAAGTGGAAAATGTATCAAGGAATATGATTTCCCTTATTCTCAAACCCCATTAATTTATTCTATGGTGAAAGATGAAGGAACACCTTATCTTTGACATCAAACCCTATGACTCATCGATGATTCTTGGGGTAGTTTTCCTGTCAAATTTTCATTGATTTCATATGTCCTTGAGTGCTGTGAACCTTCCCTATCATCTCTTGGATGTGATTACATCTCATTAGCTTCCACTAAAGTCTAAAACCACCATCAATATTAAACCTCATATGGTAGCTTTTTAATGATACAATAGAAACTATTTTTATATCATAACTTCAATATGGGGTTTTACTAATCCCAACACAATTTTAAATCCATTGAACTATATCTTAGTATAATTTATAGATTTTGAAAGGTTCTATTATACTAAACATCCTTTCATGGGTGATAAAATATACTGATACTCATCCCTATATCTTATGCTAAGGGAAGGATTCTCTAGAACCTTGAGGTAAACCTCAGATCTCATTTAGATTCAATGGAGAGTTATAATCCATGAAATCATACTACATCTCTTATGTATATCATATGATGTTATTTAAGAGATAAATATTCCTTATTGTAAATGAAATAAACTATATTTTTAAGGTGATAGACTACCATCCAAATAGTGTTATGGTCTTTAGATGTTCGGGCGTGTCTTATAAAAAAATCCATGGTAATTGTTTCCTATTTCTATAAAAATGGTTAATGGTTAAATATTACCCTTATAAATATATCATTAAACCCTGAATTAATAAAATAGCAACCATTTATACACAAAATCTTCATTCTCCCCCTTCATGTTATCCCACCATAAGTTTTTATTTATATCTAAGTACATCATTGTGCTTTCTAGATAAATAAATATGGAAGAGATATAAGAATCATCCAGATGTTCTGTAATACCCTGACTTTTTATTAAACATATTTTCACATTAATTAATTTTTATTTGATGTATTTCATTGTATTCGACACCAATTTAATCTTTCATTATACACTATAACAACATCAAGTTCATTCTACATGAAACACCAACTTGGCTTGCATTACATGCAACACTCAGTCTCTAAGAAACATCGTTTTATTATTACAAGTATTCAAAAAAGATAGTTATAAAATACTCATTAAACATAGTAATATGAATATTAATAACTAATTTTTAAAAATATTTTTAATTTTCTTATATAAATAATATTTATTCATAATAAAACATGTAATTTTTGGTAAAATCTTAATATGTTTGAAAATACTATTTTCTCAATTGAATTTAATTTTATGTCCATCTTTGAAAATTAATAAAATTATTTTTAGACACATTTAGAAATATAATTTGATAAAATAAAAATAATTATTTAATTAATAATTCAAAATTATCTAATGGTGAATTTTAGGAATTTTTATGAAAAACATAATTTTCGGATGAATATTGAAAAATAATGAATTTTAATTCAATACTACTTTTTTATATAATTTATTTATATAGTGAAGTTATATCATAATTTTTTTTTCAAGTTTAATTAGATGAATTTTATATTAATTAATCTAATTTAGTTCATTTTAACCAATTTCACATTAAAATTGGATATAAAAACAATTCACACTTTTGAGCATTTTTACTTTAGAAACCCGCTTTGTCTTCTTGTCTGTGAGATTAAATTTAATATAATTTATACGACCTATGTGATTAGAATTTTGAAAAATGTGTTAAATATTTTTAAATATTAATAATATTTAATTTATAACCAATTAAAATAATTTTCTTACCAAAAATATTTGTGAAATGCAATAAAATTAATTTCAATGATTAAGAGAAAAAATAACATTAGAATGGACAAAAACATAAAAATAAGACCCAAAATGAAAAATAAATTTTCAAAAATAATTATTCTATTTATAGTTAGACCCTATCTTGTATGTTTCATATATTTATAATTATTTTATCTGCTATACATGGTGAAAACATGGGTGTAATTCCCTATTCAAAAAATTATAAGATTGACACTCCTCCTCCAGTATAAAAAGATACTAACTCCTCCCATTTATTCACTACTATCAAGAAATTTTTGTCTATAAAAACCATACCTAATATTGTACCAACATCCCTACCTTAATCCTAGAATAATCACTTTTGGAATAAATCCAATCAAGGAATCCCTTTGGTGAAAACCAAGAGGAGTTACCCAGATAACATGTAACATCTTTCTACAAGCTCTTTTGTTTCATTTTCATTCTCCACCACCTAAAATATTTTAATTCCATGACTATATAATAACATTATTATATTAGATATTATTATATTTTTATTCTAAAGGTTATACCTACAATTACACACACATTCATCTAATGGGTGATGAACTAGCTGTTCTTGTGTACGATGGACTACCACCTCGTGAAACGATGTTGTTTTCTTTTTTCATTTACCACCTCTAATGATTTGTAATTATGATGTAGAATCAATTTTTATATGATATATATGATTTATATGATGTATTTATGCTTTTTTAATTATTATATTATACATAACTTCATTATTTTAATTTTGTTCAATACGATAACATTGTTTGTTGATGTGTGGACTACCGCATCCTCAATGCGATGTGATCCATTTACACATTACATGTAATGAATTAAGGATGTTTTTTGTAAAAATATATGATATTTATGAAATAATAATTTTATTTTAATTCGTATTTATATACATATATATCATTTAAATTCTTTCTTTTAAAAAAATAATTAAAAAGAAACAACATTTATACATTGGTACAGCCCACCGTCTCCCGGAACGGTGTATTCCATTTCCTATTTATATCATTTATAGATTATTATAAATATTTTTATACTGAATATATTTGATATTTATATCATTTTTAACATTATGGAAATAATTATATCACGATCTAATTAAAATTTTCAACAATAACATGTTAAAACACATACGATAAACAAAGGAGTTAGTACCCGAAACGTAGCTTTAACATGGAATTATTAACAAGCATGTAATATAAAGTCATATATGGTATTATATATATAAACATGGTAGAGTGGTATATTTATAATAAATTTATATTTATTTTACATGTATTTTAATGATAATGAAGCCAGTCAGGACATAAGGTAAGGGGATTTATAGTCCCACTTTTATTTGTGTGATATTTATACCTTATTCACAACTTGTTTTTTTCTGTTGTGTATATACTTACCATGAATATATTTTATGATTATTATATGTAAATTTTTGTGAACTTAAAAATAAATTTTATGATCTCTCTTTCATGGGTTTTTAAAAAAAATTATCAAATAGGTAAAGTAATTTTGTCTCAATTTTCCTTCATTGAGACACATGCCATGACTCATATCCCAGCAATCACACCTAGAAAAGCAAATGAGCCTCATTCAAATTGGTGAGGACTCTTATGTGCATCTAGGAGACCTGGGATCAAATACATTATGAGTCACAATTTCCGGGGGTATTTTAGTAGTACTATAGTAGTACTGTAGTGTGAACTGTGCAGCACTGTAGTAGGTACTGTAGCAGGAACTGGAGCAGGCACTATTTAGCACTGTAGCAGCCGGGAATTGGACCCCATTTGGGCCTCTGGGTCACCGATTTGGTCCCCATGTCCTTTAAGACCTTCGGTCCACCAAAGCCTTCGGGTTAGTAAGGCCTTCGGGCCACCTCAAGGACTTTGGGCCACCTTATGTGTGGACAGATACCAGACAACCTACAAGGAACCAGCTCTATATGAGGATGAGAATGGAGCATTAACCACAAAATAAGCTACACAGATTTCAATAATGAGAGGTTATGGAACCTTCCATTGGGAAAATCCTGTTCATGCACGAGATAGCCTAGCCGAACAGCCATGCAAAGGTGGAGAGCTGATTTCACGATGAAGATGCTAGTGAGGAGCAGTTCCAAGTAGTTAGTCTGGGTTATATGTAATGTTTGAAGACTATGGGAAATGAATTACTTTAAGGCCTATATGAAATGTAATACATACACCTAAGGGCCTTGTAAGGGTTCCACCTCACCCCTTGAAAGGTGGATTATCAAAAAATAAATAAAAAAATGAAGGCCTTCGGGCCATTGGAAGAAGACACATGCAATTTTATGCTCCAATATCCTTTTATGTGGATTAAAAACTTCCATTTTAAATTTTATATCATAAATATACATATTTTAATCATTTATTATGATTAATTTAATTTATATTTTCTTACAAGAGTAGTCTGATTCAAAGTTATAATGTATTTAGAGTTTATTGCAAAAATCTCATCATTTATCAGGATAGTTTATGATTATGCTTTCATTAATGAAATATTATGATATATATTTTTAAATAATCTCTTGAATTTTAATCACATAAATATTTTCATGATTTATTCATATTTTATTACCATTTGTTCAGTCTTTGTAACTTAAGATGATTAATAATATGATTTTAAGAAAATCTGACATTATTTCTCTCATCAGTTTCATACATGTTTTAATCAAAAACGATGTTTTGAAAATTGTTTTCAAAAATGATTATAAAATTATGCTTTGATCTCATTTTCAAGGAAAATGTATTTAAAAAATATATCATGGTTTTTTAATATTTCTTAAAATGTTTTCAAGTTATTTTCAATGAAAAATGTTTTCAAAAAAGTTGATGTCTTAAAAATCATTTTTCAAAACAGAATGGATATTATCCTCAAGAAATGCGTTTAAAAGATCTTCCAAAATTCTTTTATATATATGAAAAAATCCATTGTTGTTAAACATTCATTTATAGAAAAATGATCTAAAGTTCCCATTCAAGTTATTAAAAATAATTATTTTTGTTTTGGTTGCATGATGTTTAGGAAACCCATTTATCTTTGATGGGTTATATGCTCATGAAACCTACATCGTTTCCTAGGTAATGTTTTAATAAAATGATTATTAAACCTGTATCATTTCCATATGTAGTCATATTGTTTCATTTTTATGAATCCCATTTTATTTCATGTGTTAGGATATATCTGTTTATGATCTTTTGGAAAACATATATAGGATTTAATTATGAGATATATGGGACCTATATCTCCCACCAAAACATTAAGAAAATATTTTTATCTAATTATATAATAAATGGAATCAAGTAAAAGTGATTGATTAAATTATTGATGATGGGAAAACCTGATCCACTTAGGTAATATGTGGAAACCTGATTCACTATGTGGATATGGGGAAACCCGATCCCTTATAAGGAAAGTATTGGGACTCAGGATGATGGTGTATACAACCTAGTATGTTAGTCCCCATGAACTTTCATAACATGTTTTGGCAATGCTCCTTGACTTTAATGGAATTATATTACATGTTTATGTTTCTTCCACAATAACATTTCTTATTCCTATATTATTCTTTCATGGAATATGCTATTGATTCCTATAGAATCCATGTCTTTTGAACTGCCAAACATATTCCATGATACATGTTTACGATCTTTGATATGAAGGGTATGATCATATAATGTTATGATCACATTCTTATTCCCTTATTCTCATATTTATGCTTATATATATATATATATATATCCCTTCTTTACCCTTATTGAGCATCTGATATCACCACTTTTTGCCTTTCCTTTCCCTAGCTTATATTGATATGTATTATGTATACTATTTCTAAGAGGGGTGCTAATCATGAAGGACATAGTGGGGGATAATATATCTTGCATATGTTCCCATTTTTATGTTTATTTGTTTCCAAAGGCACTAAACTAATATATTCTTTGGGTGTTTGTTTTTTAAATATATTAAGTATTCCGAAAAACAAATATGTGAACAGAGAGGGTATCTATTTTTTTATTATAGAGAAGGTTTAGTAAACCAATGGAAACAATGATAAGAAACCTGTAGTGAGAACTCAAAGGATATGCCTAAGGATAATTATAAGGTGAATAAAATTAATGGAAAATGCCCTCGAATTTTGCTAAAGGATGTAGTGAGGGGTTTCATAGAAATACATCTCTATCTGGATACTACATGTGGATGTGGCCCTCGTATAAATTTACATAGGGGTGACAACCTCGAAAACACTATATTGAACTTGACTTAATCGGGAACTGGTGCACGATAATGGGCCCTGTTGCGAACCAATTTTGAAACTCCCAGGGGATATTCTTTGTGAATTTATAAAAACTTCACGAACCATCAAAAAGGATTTAAATATATGTTGGCTATAAATAACCTAGTATAAACATTTGGTGTTAAATACTAAAGAATGTGTCGCAATTTATACATTATCTATGTGGTTTTCCATGATGATGTGGTTCCTCACTATGAAAATTATTCCTTACTCTATACTTTTTTGTTTTAGTCAATGGTTATAACCAATAGGATCCATTTTGATGGTGATTTCAATGAACAAAATATAATGACTTTCCTCCTGAACAACTAAATTCAATTGGATTTAAAATGAAAAATATCATTACCATGATCACCCAAATTTATCAAGTTATAAATCATGCTTAGCTTCCAATCCAGCAAAGGAGTTAATAATGTTATTTTGATTCCTTCATGAGGAAATGTCCAAATTCATTCAATGGGTCTTATAATCTACTTGTTTCTGATAAATGGATCAGTACCACTAAAAATATATTCTCCATTATCCAATGTTCATAATATAAGAAATTAATTAGGTTTTTTTATCATTTAGAAGGTCAATCCAACCAGGGGTGGACTCTAATCAAGAATACAACAAAGATAGATGAAATTGAATCCATGGATTGGGATGAGTTCATGTGATTATTTTTCAATAGGTACTTTCCTTTTGTTCATTGTATAAATATGGAAAAGTATTTCCTCGAGTTCAAGTAAATGGATAATGAATCTTCCATAACCTATGAGGATAGTTTTACAAGACTTGGGAGGTATGCTTCTGGTATTATCATCCAACCCAAAAGAAATGTTCATAGGTTCTTTAATGGATTAAATTGAAGTCTCAAAAACATGTTGAACATAAGTGACTTTAGTATCTATGAAGATATTGTAAATTGTGATATCATGGTTTAAATGGAGGTTGGAGTAATGTATCAGCCTCATGGTTTTAACAAGAAAAGGAATATGGAGTTCAAAGGAAAATCTAAAAACCATGAAGTAAATAATATGATAATTCATTTATGCTTCATGTGTGGAAAGAAACTTGGTAGATATTGTCTTATGGGGTCTAATAAATTTTTTAAGTGTATAAGGGAAGGCCATCGGGAAATTCTTTTCTGAACATATAGGAATTATTTATCCAATTATAAAAATAGAGGGAAAGCTACACAGAATGCACTTAACACACTTCAGTACTTCCAGTGTAAGAAAGATTCTAATTATGCTAAACAGCACCCAAACACAAGGGTTAGTGATGCTGATTAGTGTATTAAAATTTTTGAACTAATAGAAAAGGAGAAATCTCCTGTGATTTGTAGAGACCCAAAGCCTGACGTACATGGACAATACATTACTTTTGTGGAATACATAGTACATAAAAAAAATAGACACACAAGGACCGTAATAGTTTAGTGTCTTTGGAAACTTGGAACTTAATATTCTAATCGTGGTGAAAGATTTTCAACATCTCCCATAATGATCTTCCCCCCTTTTTTTCTTACCTAAAACCTTTCTTTATATCCTAGGGAAAAGAAAACACAAAAAGGGTGAGCTCAAATGATTAGTAAGGGTAAGAATGGAGAAAATAAAACAAACCATATAAATTTTAACATAAAAACATGAACATAGTGTTTAATCATTGAAATCTTGAGCAATGACATAAAATATGGTAGTAAGTAAGGGATAAATCAATAATAGAACATCAATCATGATAAAATAGCTTGTAAATAAAACTTTTAATTGTGGAAAAACATTAAGCACATGATATGATTTCCATGGTAGCCAAGGCATTGCTGCTAAGACCATCTTAGTGGACAAAGTCCCTTTCTGAATTGAGTTCACTTCTCGTTTCAGTCCTGTAACACTGAACCGGATTAGCATACCATTCCAGCCATGTCTATCTCATGAGATATAAATCTTTACCCAATGCATTTGAGGGAGATATAGGTCCCACCCATCTCATAATGAAATCATTCTTACTTTTTCCACAACATAAACATAAATCATTCATCATAACCCAAAGAATAAAATGGGTTTCATAAACATCATCCCATCATAACATAATCCATACAAAAAAATGGATATCATTTCATCATAGAAAAAGTGAAACCATGTAAATCATAGAGACATTATAATTGAAACATACACACATAAAATAATGTCATCTTAGATGGAAAATGGTTTTTATAAAACACTTGAAATTAATTCTTGAGGAAAATATCCTTTCTTCTTCAAAATCAATTTCTTTTCACAAAAATTCATGATATTTTAAAAGAAAAATATTTTGGTTAAAATAGTCATGAAATATTTTGGAGGAAGCTTTATGAAAATAAGGCTTTATAAAACCGTAAAAATCCTTTCATTCCGTATAAGTTAAAAAAACATTCTCCTCATGCTTTTGTTGGAAAAGTCAAAAAGTACCTTGTAACGTAAACAAAATAATGATTCCTTACATACCATGTAGTAAAAGTAAAACTGGGTAAAAAGGAAATTAAATATAAATAAAAACACTTTTAGAAAACATGGACATGGATTATAAAAATAACCACAGTAAATACTTACGTATAAGCAATCTCGGATAAAAAAATGAGATTTGCAAAATTATCCCTTACCTTACGTCTGATATGATTCGTATGTATCTAAACCTCCTGTATAATGATTTAAATAATGCCATTTACTTATTAAAGAATCATATTCATTGTTATGATATCATATATGGTTCACTTATGACTCTATATTACCCATTCTTTTGTAAATCAAGTTAAAGTAGCGTTTTGGGTAAAATCGTTTCATTTGTCGTTCGTGTTTTAACTTGTAATTATTCATATATTTACTTAGATCATGATTACTTACATACAAAATTTAAAACCTGATTTATATATAATATATATTCATAATATACATTTATATAATAGATCGATAAATGGAACGAAATACACCGTTCATGGAGACGGTAGGCCGTACGTACGCATGTTCGCTGTTTTCGTTTCCTTATTGAAGTGAATGGAATTAAGTATATGACATAAATATATATATATATATATATCCATTAGCATTATTATGTCATATATTTCATGATTACTTATTATATATACTTTATAATCATTCTTGAATTGTTAAAATGGAAAATGAATCTCATCGTGTCGTGGAGACGGTAATCCGTACGTACGCACGACCGATGATATCGATCCCAAATTTATTGAATCAAATTGGAGTGAATGATCTAATATATTAGAATCATTATGATGTTATAATAATCAATTTATTTATTCTTTACATCATTATACACATCCAACTAAGGTGGTGGTGGAAAATAGATTACACCACGACGTGGAGACGGTATTCTGTACGTACGCACGCGCGATGATTTCGTTTTCCGTAGGATGGATAGATGGTGAAATAGGGTTGTTTAAAACATATAATAACATATCAGTATATTAGTGATACTTATGTTATTACTTCATAATGAAACAACTAGAGAATAATA
Organism: Viscum album; assembly: GCA_963277665.1. Lineage (NCBI taxonomy): Eukaryota > Viridiplantae > Streptophyta > Magnoliopsida > Santalales > Viscaceae > Viscum > Viscum album. Next base: position 1,585,582,084 of record OY728137.1, on the reverse strand, counting down.
AGTAGAAGAAGAAATAAAGTTGAAAGAATCGGTAACGAACATTACCTCTTCTTTGAAGCGCCTCTTTGAGACCTCCTCTTAGGGTAATAAAATTGGTCTTTGAAGAAGACCAGGACCTCTAGGTTGTTTCTAGGGAAGTGGGGAAGTGAAATTGGCAGAGTTTGGACGATCTTCAAGGCTCAAAATGGTGTGAGGAAGAGAGGGAGGAGATTCCCTTTTATAAGGGAGGAAATGGGCACCTTTGGAAATATAAGAAATATTAGTTTATATTAAATCCCAACCCCACATAAAAACATACAAAATGACTCATATCCGAAAATTAAATGATATAGGGTTGTAATATCATCATTAAATAAAATTTAGACATGTTAGGAATTTTTTTAAACATTACCAACTTTATTTGTCCTTATTTAATCAATTTAATTTTATTTGTGGTAATAATATTCTAAATTTTAAATTATAAAAATAATTACTTATTTTTTGTGAATTTCCCATAATTGGATAATTTATAACATTTCAGACCATATAAATTTAAATTTATAATTTTTAAATATTTTTGTGATTTTTAAACAATTTTATAATATGTTTTTATTTATAAAATAACAATAGTGTCAATTTTGACCCTATTCATTTATTTGAATTTAAATAAAATATATACAGAAGATATGTTAGAACTAAAAGCTTTAATAGATTCATAAAATGTCATATGTATCTAAAATTTTAGTGGACCACATTAAATAGTTCATATAAATTTTATTTTATTATTTTTAAAACCATTTATTTGGTTTATCTCTTAATAAAATAATTACTACAACATTTTTGTATAATTATTTAATATATTTATTTGTTGCATAAAAATTAAAAATAAAATCCTATGATGAATATAAATCTATTACCTTTCACAATAATACGTTTACTCGAATTTAGCATCTTAAAATCACAATATTTAAATTGTTATATTTGTTAAATTATGAAGGTGACAACTTTGGCATCATTTAAAATAAAATAATATAAGTGTCATAATCACTTTTATAAAGCTCTAAATGGTAAAATATTCGACCATTGGATGATTATGGTTTAAATGTACATGAAAAATAAGTTTTGGTTAGGGTTTTGTTCCTTTTATGGTCACTATTAGTTTAATAAAAACTATATTCTTTATTTTTCACTAGATAAACAATTTCTGCATCACTATTGTGTCACAATTATTGATAATTATTTAATCCATAAAAATTATAAGTAAATTAATATTATGTAGATAATTTTATTAGTTTTCTAGAGACTATTAATGTTCTATGTTTCATGATGTTTATCACTAAATTGAAATTAATATACTTATAAGATTTAAGAGAGTGACATGTTGTCACTTTCTTTGGTTTTAATAATAATTAAATTATTTTTATTGTCAAAAGTCCATAAAATGATTCTAATCAGACCCTTAGGTGATATGGGTTGACTTTTATCTATCCAATAGAATTTTTTCAGCTGTTAGGGTAATTTTATAATCTTATATTTACCCTTAATTACCCGATTTACCTTTAACTGTGGTAAATAAAATTTACCGTAGTCACTATTCATAATGCCCAAAAATAAAAGGTAGCTTATTAACATAATTTAGACCCACTAATTCCAAATATGGAATCTATTTTTCCAAATTCAATACAGAAAAGTTTCAGAAATTAAATTAAAATTAACCCCGTTGTCGAAAGAAAATGAGTTTCTGTTTCAGACATTGCAAAAGATTGAATTGATTTAACCTACGAATTCAAGGTAAAATCAATTATAATGACATAAATTATATTAAATGGTAAAAATATATTATATTTATACTTTAAAACCATTCAATATTATAATTTAACTATATAAATTATTACAATGAAAAAAGTTGTTTTTAATTAAAATATAGCGTGTTTTTACTATTCAATAAAATGTGAAAGTTATCAGAAAAATATCAAAACATTATCCAAATTAAATTTTTATATCTTGAATCCAAGTAAGAATTTTATTTTGTCAAATTTAACTTATAGACATTTCAAAAACTAGATTTAATGTGGGTGCGGCATCAAAAGGCGGCAAAACTGCATTTTTTTTAAAAATACTTATCTTACCCGAAAAATTTATTTTATTCTCATGCCATGTTCTAGAAAATATGTAAGATGAATAATAATGTTATAAAATTAAAAATTTAGTTAATACTATTCATAATGGATAGTCCATAATAATATTATAACAATATATCATTGTTTAGTGAAACCCGGTATTGCGTACTACACATGCTATCGAGGAAGGTCGCGATTGCGTGTAATGCAAGTCAAGAATAGTGTTGCGTATACTACAAGCTAATGCGGTGTTTCGTATAGTACAATATAATCTTGGTGTAGTGTATAATATATTATATGAAAGAAATTAAAAAGAATATATCTTACAAAATCTCGGGTTGTTACCTGATTACTATTTCTAATGACGGGTGTGACAAAAGTGTGGTTAAAGGTACACATACCCTCCACTCATGTGATATTTAATTCTGGATCTACCCACTCTTTCATATCTAAGGAATTTGACTAGGGAATTCAAATTCCACCCAAATTATTAGAATTATAACTAGTAGTGAAAAAATCATAATGGTATGATGATTGCATCTCAAGTATATCAGTCATCTCTAGTTGATGTTTGTGGGAATGTGCTTCCTAAAATCCTATAATTCTTCCTTTGGTTGAATTTGATGTCATCTTATTCATGGATTCTCTCTCTCTATTAATAAATACTATATCAATTTTTGAGTAAGGGAAGTTATATTTGATATTTAAAACCAAACTATGATCAACTATCAATGTGATGATAACTATGAACTTTCTATGGAGATTACATCCATTGTATGGGTATTAATTCCCATTTAGAAGTCATGTTTGTCCTAAATTGTTGGGAAGAAACTCTACATTGATGATATGGCTATTTTTTGTAAATTTTTGGATGTGTTACCAAAAGTGTATCCTAGAATTCTACCAAAACATGATGTTTTGTTCTTGATGGAACTCATACCTAGTTCTAAACTAATATCAAAGACTCCCTATAGAATAGACCCACTTTAGTTTCAATAATTCAAGAAGTAACTACAAGAAAACCTTGATAAAGGATTCATTTGACCAAGTTTTTTACCTCGGGGTGCACCAATTCTCTTTGTGAAAAAGAAATATAGATTAATGTAACTCTTAATTTATTATCAAGAGTTGAACAATATCCTGATCAAGAACAAGTATCATGTTTCTTGTATTGATAAATTATTGGATCAACTGCATAGAGAACAATAGTTTTCCATGATTTACCTTTATTATATATATCATCAACTAAACTTCAAGAAAGATAATATACCCAATATGACATTCCATACTAGGTATGTACATTATCAATATATTTTTATTCATTTTGGTCTTACTAACTATACTAAAAATAGCAAAGGGAAGCGCCATATTTTATCATCGCTAAGTAAAAAATGATAATAAATAATCCTTGTATCAGTGCTAAAATTTTAGTGCTTATAAAGGGTAACCATTATCTACACTGATAAAGCCTTCCTTTATCAGTGCTAAAGCTTCAGCGATGATAGAACCGTAGTCCCATATTTTATATAATCGGTCGCACAGTGTCCTCTGTTTATCATGCCCTAAATCTGTCACGGTATTGTACCCCTGAGACAACTACCCTCACCCCCCCCCCCTCGATCTTCGCATTTTCAGACCTCCGCCACCCCCCTGATCTTCGTGTTGTCGGACCTCCACCGCTAGCCCTACTCCTTATCCTCCCCCTCGAACCCCTTTGGCAGATCCTCCTCCCCACAAACCCTACTTCTCCTCCTCTTTGCTCGACCCTACTCCTGGTGAACCTTATTCCTTCATTTATCAATAGTTGGAGGCTCCTCCCATGCACCTCCCCCTATGGAAGTCACACCTTCCCCTCCCGACGTAGCATAGAAGGCTCCCTACTTCTCCTCCTCTAAGGTGAACTTCTTTTCCCTTATTCTTGATTCTCTTCTTGAAATTTCCTCTTAGGAAGTATGTGACAACAATTATGATTCGGTTTTTGTGTTTATTTGTTATGGTTTTAATGGTTAATTTTTATACATAGGACTTTTAGATTACCCTCATGTGTTAAGTCATGTTTTATTTGACTATTCTTGTCAATCTTATGAAATATTTGATAAATCATTAGTTTAGGTAGGGGACATTAAATTTCTCCTTATTTATTATGTGTAAATTGTGTATTTATCATGTTATCTTGTTTCCATTGGATGGATAGTACTGATTAACCTAAATACTATAATGAATTACACTAAAGGAAATTAAATTAAACAGGTATTTTTTCATGTGATTTATGAAGTTCCATAATATTTCTTATATACATAGGGATTTATTGGTGTTGTTGCTAAGTGATTTATTCTTGATGTTGTTAAATAAATTTATTACTACTAATAATATGTTACAATCACCTTTCATTATTTTCTAGTCACTTAAGGTAGGTAATTAATTGATTGTATAGAAATCTATAATTAAAGTGACATATTTAAACTATAAATTCTGCTTTAATATGATATAGTGTTTAAGGGGTAGTTTTTTGTTTGAATTCGTTATATGTTTTCCATTTCATGCTACTTTATATGGGGTATTTATCACTATGATTATAAGGGTGATGGTTGATTTATGTGGTTGGGAGCATGTGGTGTGGTAATTATTATAGTAGTGATGGATGGATTATCGTGTGGTTATAATAGCAATGATATGGATATTTAGGCAGAAAATAAGTAGTTTTATGGATTTTAAAATGTATTTAGTTGTATTTTATGTCATGAAAATTTAGTTGTTATTGGGTGGTGTTATAGTTTCCTTTTGGCATGGAATATGGTTGGAATAAATGAAAATAGTAATGGGTGATGGGTTAAAAATGATAAATGATGGTTTGTTAAATGATTAATGGTAATGATTTGAATAATTATGTTTAATAAATGGTTAAAGATTGAATAAATGTTATTAATTAATAATGAATGAATTATAGTGTGTAGTTATTTAATGATTTGTTTTACATTAAAATGGTTTATAATTGAAATGCATATGGTAATAAAAATCCAAGAAATTATATTGTTAAATGAAATGAGAAGTTGGTAATTCTGATATGTAAGATTATGTGATTTGTTGGAGATTATTTGTGGCATTATAATGGAAGTGGTTATAAGAGGGTGGTAGTAACAAGGCAATGGTTGAAAAGGGTGTTTGGAGTGTTAGTTTAGTGTAAACCCTTAGGAAATATTTATGTGTGACTATATACTTATTATATTTTCTTATTATTTCTTACGCACCACCACTTGAGTCGAGTAACCTGATTGAAATCCATATGGGTACTTTGGTTCTGAGTGTTTTTCTCAATATCTAGGTTATAGAGGGAACACAGATAGAACCACTCTGTCTTACATTCTCCCCCTCCACACTTAGTATGAGTTGTAATGGCTCAGAGTGGGTGTATATATATGACCTATAACGATTTCAGGTTTTGGTGTATATATATTCTTCTTGACCAGATTATGTGTATTTTGTGTGGGTACATAGTGGGGGTTATGCATTGTAGGAGGAGAGTTTGATGTTTATGTCCTTCATGTTCACTATATCATACTATGATGAGGATGTGATGTGTGGTTTTGATGTGGATATGGTTTTTTATGTGTTTGTGACATGTGTATCTATGGATATATATGGTTATGAGATTATATGGAAGGTGTTGAAGCATAAAAAATATTCCATTAGAGTTTGAGAACGACCAAATTAGTGCGGAAGTGGATGTGGGGTAATTTATTAATATATATTCTTTTTATATTACACTTAAGATAGAGTTTGGAATTAGACACTCATGAGGACTGAATGGGATCATAGGTCAATAATATTTGTTAAAATTTTCATATGGAATAACATGGGAGACCATCTATGACACAAGTGATTATCTCCCCTGTGATATAAAGTAAGTAACTTGAGCTTACCAAAAATATTAGCCATGATTATATTGAATGTAGGGCAGAGACCTAGGAGTGGTAGATGTATCATTGTTGATTATTCTTGTGTTTGAACTGGGGTGATTTGAGGAAACTATAATGAATCTAAAGTAAATATATTTAATTAATTCCATATTGTAGAGATTATGAGAGTCCATTCTTTAATTATAGAGCTGGCTACTGGTTTTCATCCATTTGTATTTTAGGTTGGTGAGGTATAAAAGGATGGACTAGAAGGGTTGACTTGATAGAGGAGGATGATCCATAGAGGATAATTCCATGTGAGTTTTACAATCTATGACACAAGTGATTATCTCCACGAACCCCTTTATGTTTGGAAACTATGTTGATTTTGATGGGGGTCTATCCTGGTTCTGTTTATTTCCAAATCTTTATTGGAAATTGTTAGTCTCTATTAATCTCTATTTTTATAAGGAAGTGGTTCTATTCTACTGTATTTGGAAGTCTTGTTTTGTGTATTTGAACCATAAATACTAATATTTGAGATTCAAATAGGATGGAGATGAATAAAGATTGGATGGATGCTAATCGTTTGACAATAGAGTATGATATTGGAGTGAAAGATTTCATCAATTTTGCAAAGGATCACACAAAGGATCCTTCTCAAATCCTTTTTCCATGTTTATGTTGTTGTTATTCTAGACTACTTACTCCAAAGGAGTTGGAAGACATTTGATTTTTCATGGAATAGATCGGAGTTATAAATGTTGGAATAAACACTAAGAAAAAGAGAATATAGCTACTGGATGGGATAAAACTACATTTTATAGATCATCATATATGAATACAAATATGGATAATTAAGAATACCATATGGAGTATGTGATTAAAAATTTAAATGATGATTAAGATTGTATTGATGAAATGACAAATACAATTGAAGATGAACTCTATCATTTCCCAAAATTGTTTGAGAGGTTAAAGAGTTGTGCAAAGGTGTCATTGTATACTGGTTGCATTAAATATACTGAATTTCCAGCTATACTGAAGTTGTATAAATTGAAATCATGAAATAGATGGAGTGATGTCAGTTTTACAGAACTACTTGCTCTCTTGAATGACATGCTCCCAGAAGATAATGGGCTCCCAAGTCGGACATATGAAGCTAAACAAATGCTATGCTCGATGGGTATGATTTCTAAAAGAATACATGCATGCCCGAAAGACTATATATTGTTTCACAAAAAGAACAAATCACTTTTAGAATGCCCAATGTTTGGTGCTTCTCGATACAATAAAGATGAATCCAATCCTAAAAAAGTTGTATGGTACTTTCCAATCATTCCAAGGTTTAGGCATCTATATGGAAGTGAAGAAACTGCAAGACAATTGTCATGGCATACAGATAAAAGAAATAAAGATGGTAAATTATGTCATTCGACTGACTCTCCTCAATGGAATAAAATTGATCATGTGTATCCTATATTTGGAAAAGAGTCGAGAAACCTTAGTCTTGCGTTATCTACAGATGGAGTGAATCCTTTTGGTTTTAAAACCAAAACTCATAGTCAATGGACTATTATGTTGGTAAATTATAACTTTCCACCCTGGTTATGCATGAAGTGGAAATTCATCATGTTATCTACGCTTATATTAGGACTAAAACAACCAGGTAACGATATTGATGTTTATCTGGATCCTTTGATCGAGTATTTGAAGTTATTGTGGGATTCGGATGTTATGTTTTATGATTCTTATAAAAGTGAATACTTCAATTTGAGAGCGATTTTGTATTGTAGAATAAATGATTTCCCTGCTTATGCAAATTTTTCAGGCTATATCATTAAAGAAACTCAAGGTTGTTTCGTGTGTGAAGAAGATACATGATCAATTATGTTGAAACATTAATCAAAATTTGTGTTTCTAGTATATCTTAGATTTCTACCTCATCGGCATAAGTAACGATCTTGAACGACATCATTAAAAGGAAGTTCAGAACAATGTGCAGCACCGTATCCACTAATATATGATCAACAATTTGAGAAAGTAAAATATTTGAACATTGTTTTTGGTAACCCATTTTCTAAAAACCTTATAAAAATCGGTTGGAAAAAGATATCAGTTTTTTTGAATCACCATACTGGAATTGTTTTTACATCATACTTTTTCTTTATGTGATGCATGTGGAAAAAATGTATGTGATAGTGTTATCGGAATGTTTCTAAATTCCCCTAAAAAAACAAATGATGGAATTAAGGCAAGGTTGGACATGGTTGACATGGGAATATGAGAAGAGTTGGCTCCCATGAAGGGTAAAAATAGAATGTTTCTTCCTCCAACTACTTACACTCTTTCCAGGGATGAGAGATATCAGTTTTGCAACTTCTTCAATGATATAAAGGTTCCAGAGGGGTATTCATCAAATATCAAGAACATTGTATCAATGAATGATTTGAAGTTAAAAGGTTTGAAATCACATTACTATCGTGTTTTGATTAAATATCTAATTCCTATTGCTTTACGTTTCATTTTCCCAAGAATGTTCATCATATGTTAACCAAATGTTGTTTCTTTTTCAAAGCTATATGTAGAAAAGTTTTAGACCTGATGAAATTACCAAATATGGAAAAATAAATTCTCATCAAATTATGTGAATTATAAATGTTCTTCCTGTCAACATTCTTTTATATGATGGTTCATTTGATGATTCACTTGGTGAGATAGATTCGACATTGTGGTCTTGTGCACTATAGATTGATGTACCCCATTAAACAATATAAGAAGATTTTGAAAGGGTATGCCAAAAATTGAAGTCATCTAGAGGGTTGTATAGTAGAGAAATATATTGTTGAAGAATCCATTGAATTATACACCGAATACCTATCTGATGTGGAAAGCATTGGTCTCCCAAAATCTCATCACACTAGACACATTGAGGGTGAGGGAATTTCTGGAAGAGATGTTGTGACAATCAGTATTACAGATTGGGAGCAGTCCCACCTCTATGTTTTGCATAACAGTTGGGAGGTTTCTCCATATATTAAAACTCACAAAGAAATTATTATGCAGTTGAATCCATCAAGGGATGAAAAATTGATATCAAATACACATAATCTCCAATTTATAGGACGGTTTCAAGACTATTTTTTTAAGTAGTTAGATGAAAATCTAAATTCAATTTCAGAATGACTTTGATTGCTAGTCGTCGGACCAAGTGTGTTTGTATTATCTTACAATGGTTATGTAATTAATGGTTATACATTCTATATAGATTAAAATGATGAAGATAGTAACATGAAAAATAGTGTAGTTACACTTGTGGCTGAAGTGATGCATGTTTCTAGTAGTAAGGACAGAAATCCGATTTATGAAAATATTTCATACTTTTGCATTATCAAAGAAATATGGGAGTTGGATTATTCGTTATTCCAATTGCCTATTTTTCAATGCAAATGGGTTGATAACAACAATGGTGTTAAAATAGATGAATGGGGATTTGTGAAAGATTATTTTAGTAAATAAGGCTACAATGACGAACAATTTATAATGGAATCACAGTCAATATATGTTTTTTATATTCTAGATCCCACAAACTGAAAGTGGTTGATTGTTCTGTTATTGTAAAAAACTACTGAAGGGTCTGATGAAAATTTAGTTGAGGATGATTCTTTCAGTGTTACATCACAATCATTTCTTATCAGTCCCAATGTAGATGATGTTTTGTATGTTATAGGATACCACAATGACATGATTTTGATAATTTATAGAGGTGTCGAATCCCTTCAACCTTTGAAAAAAAGAAAGACATTTCAATAAACAAGTTATATTTTGTTTTTTAATATAGATCTTTTTATCTCATGTTATTATCTTATCATTAAAGAATTTATGTAATCTAAATTAACGGTTCAACCAATTTTTCAGATAATGACTTCTCTATGTTATGGTGCTCCTAACCTTGAGTATGAATAAGTCTCTCAAGATGCTGTTATTTCTCCTTCTGCGGTTGCTCACAATGCAGAGCAACAACAAGTTTCTGAATCTATTGCTGCTCTTAGTGTGGAGGTCCATCAACTATCAGAACAAGTTGTTACTACCATTTTAGATTAACATATAGATGATGCTGACATCAATGAAATGGTCGGGGATGAAAGACCGATGTCGCAAAAACCACAGGTGTGTTGTAGTTTGACGATGTTAGCCACTGTTCTTAAGGAGAAAAGCAAAAGAATCAAATTTGATTTCGGATGGAATGCATGAGGCCAACATGTGAATACTAACAAGGCTATGTTTAGTGGTTATATTGGAGTTTTCACTTAGAAATGTGTGCTGATTGACATAGATTCATGGCACCATGTTGTGTTTGGGCTGAAGGCTGTGATCTGGGAAGAAATTACAGTAACATTATGATATTATTTCTTTAATTTACTATAAAATAAAATAATGAAATAGTGTCTTACTCTTGTCAGTCTCTTAAAGAGTACATTTGTAGTAGATTATTCACACAATAATTATGTACTAAGGCTTGTATGAAGTATTCATCGATGTTTTCGCACTATTTTAACAAAATGTCACCTGAAAAATTCCAAAGGTAAAATAAACCCACACCTACCCATTGTTAACACTCACCTGATATCCCAAGAAGCATTGGATGCATTTATTAGCCACCGTGGGGATGAGAAGTTTCAAGTACATTGTGGGTGATAATATATTGTTTGAGGATACATGTATTCATCACTTTGATTTTCAATATTTCATTTATGAAACAACAACTTTGTACTGAAAATAAGGAATTTTCATCAAAACCAACATACACCTATCGTAAAGCAAGGATGGGGTACGCTTCACTAGAAAAGAAAATGGTACGTATATTAAATTTATAGTAATATTGTTTGGTGCTAATAAACAACATCATAATTTTCTTTCTATATTTATATGTAGATTGATGAGTCTAAAACCAAAGACACTTCCATCCCATGTCATGTGCTATGGAAGGAGGCACATGTGAATAAGGAAGGAAAGATAGTACATGAGAACACACAAAAAGTGTGGGAAATATGTGTAAGTATGACATGATGATAAAAAGAGTTGTTTTAAATTGCTATTAAATAAAAATAATTAGTCATTTTCCTATATCCGACAGTTATAAGAATAAGCTACTCCACTAGTGGATGCAGACCTATTATCGACAACTTTGAAGTAGCCAGAATAATACGGTCATGTTAGAGGTTCGGGGTTTGGGGTGACACCCCAAGTATATTTTAAAAAAAGAAACGGGTGATAGAGATGAAAAATTGAAACAAATGAGAGAAAGACTATAAACTCTTTAAAAGATATTGCAATGGCAGGGAGAGTTGCTAGCAACTTTTATGGGTGGGAACCAAGGAGTAGACACAACTTAGTAACAACTAGTTCATGAAGATCCCACCCCACCCCCACCAGCTTTGAGGTGAGCCATTAGCCTCAAAGAGCTGTCTTAGTCGTGGTAATCAATATTCTAATTATTATTCCCATGAAATGTGAATCAGACAAACACTGATACTTTTCCTGTACTAATATTCTACAGGGTGATAATGACTGTGATTTATATCTATCAATACCCACCTATCACCATGTAGTGAGGGCTATAGTGTTCAACATCCCATATGACAAGGTGCATAATAGACCACGTCTGAAAGATCATTTAAAAGTGACAATTATTGTAGCTCATGATCCAAATGCAGAGTTACCTATTCCACTTGATGACGTTGATATTCATATGATTGAAAAGGCTATTGGGACATTCAATTCATAGTCGTCCCAACTTGTAAGAGTACATGCGGACAAAGAGGTATTTATTTATCTTTTTTTCAAGCTAAACCTTTAACCATTAATGAAAAAAAGGTCTGAACCAATTAATGTTTTTATAAATGGAGAAAGAGAAGGGGGTGACAAACGTCGGACCAAAACCATCTAAAGGATCAACCAACTGATCCCATGGAGCCATTGAAAGCACAATAACACCACCTATTCTCAATCCACATTTACTAGGATTAGAGACTCATGTGGATACGAAGCTAAGAGGTGGTATTAGTCATATAGTGGTTTTTGAAAAGAATATATATGGAGAGGAAAGTCAAGATTTCATTGCTGCTAAAAATGTAAATGAAATCCTTAAAAATAGTTGGCTAGGCATCATAGTTGTAAATATATATATGAGGTTTGTTTTCATGAACTGATTTTCTAAAAGCTGGTCTTATGTGAAAATTTTGAATAAATGCATTTTATATTGTTGACAGGCGTATATATGAAAAACAGTTGAAGGAATTTTCCCATGACCCAAAATTCAGACTCGTTAGACCTCATACCACATCAACAGATCTAAAGAAATTAGAGCCCTCAAAAAAAGGATGAAATAGTGAACGTCTTGCTGAAAACATTTGAAACCAAGATTACAGATGACAGACTCTTCCTAATACCAACCATGCAGGGGTAAAAATCTACAATTGAATAATATCAATTATATTTTAATTTATTTTATTACTTATTAATTTTTGTGTTTTTAGGAAACATTGGCTGCTAATTGTTGTGAACCTGGATACTCTAAAGATTTATTTTCTATATTCAAAGCAAGTATATCCATCAAACCGACCACACATGATGGAGTTAGTGAATCTGTAAGACACTACATCCTAGGTTTTAGGTTTAAACATCAATTTATATAATTTATATTATCTTTTACTGAGGATTCTTTTATGAGAGGGCGGTGAATCATTATTATCTAATAAAAGGAATGAGGACAAGGGATAAGCATAAATAGGTGAGAAAGTACTACGTCTGGACAAATATCAAGGTATATATAATAAAATTTCACTATCCAAACACATATCAACACAAGTTACTTATTCTCCTAATGATCAAATTTTTTGCAGTGTCCAAAACAATCAAACAATAATGATTGTGGAAATTATGTTTGTAAATTTATGAAAGAGATCATTTTTCATCAACAAACTAGCATCCCTAAAGAGGTATATTAAAAAACTACTATTTTATTTAATTTATTTATTAATTGTTTATTTTTATATTTTTTAGTACTACTCTGACTGCCGAAATGCCTCACACTCACAAGATGATATATATTTGTTCATAAATGAGTGGGCCGCATACCTGATGGTAGATTGTACACAAATAGAATGAAGATCTGACTTGGGGACATGTACAATTGGCGGTCATTTTTGAGAGGGGTTAAGGGGATCAAAAGATGAAACATTGTAGTATGTAATGATTCGTAGGAAAATTCTAATTTTTATTAAATAAAACAAACTTTCTCTAACGAGTCATTTTCTCATTTTAATAGATGAAATGCACCAGAAAAATGCAAGAATTATGATCCACTAAAAGTGTCTCTCTTTTGTTTAAAATAGACAGAATTTTAAGTGAAAACAACAACTGACGTATGAAAATCTAACCAAATTCATTTTTATTATATTTATCCTTTAGGATAAATATTTATGGGTCATTTTTTATGTGTACGAGTCAACCCCTCCTCAATCTGAGGCACGGTGTGGCCAGTATCACTCAAAGGGTCTCTCTTTTGTTTAAAATGGACAGAATTTTAAGTGGAACAACAACTAACCTATAAAAATCCAACCAAATGCATTTTTATTGTGTTGATCCTTTCGGATAAGGACCCATGGGTGTGATGGAGACATGTAAGAGTCAACCACACCTCAATATAAGGAATGATGTGGTCTGTATCACTCAAACGGTCTCTATTTTGTTTAAAATGGACAGAATTCTATGTGAAAACAACAACTGACATATGAAAATCTGACAAAATGCATTCAAATTGTGTTTAAACTTTAGGATAACGATACATGGGTCATTTGTGATGTGTACGAGTGAACCCCACCTCTATCAAAATCACGTTTTGTCTGGTATCACTCAAAGTGTCTATCTTTTGTTTAAAATGTGAAAACTTTTAAGTGAAAACAACAACTAACATATGAAAATCTGACCAAACATATTCTGATTGGGTGTATCCTTTAGGAAACTATATATGGGTGTGTTTTTTATGTGTACGAGTCAACCCCACCTCAATCCGAGGCACGTTGTGTCCAGTATCACTCAAAGGGTCTCTCTTTTGTTTTAAATGGACAAAATTTTAAGTGAAAACAACAACTAACCTACGTAAATATGACCAAATGCATTCGGATTGTGTCAATCCTTAAGGAGAATGATCTATGGGTGATTTTGTGATGTTTTCGACTCAACCCCACCTCAATATAAGGCAAGGTGTGGTCGGTATCGCTCAAAGTTTCTCTTTTTTGTTTAAAATGTACAGAATTTTAAGTGAAAACAACAACTGATGTACAGAAATCTGACCAAATGCATTCGTATTGTGTTGATCTTTTTTTAGAACTATCCATGGATACTTTTTGATGTGTAATAGTCAACCTCGCCTCAATCTGAGGCATGGTGTGACTGGTATCACTCAAAGTGTCTCTCTTTATTTTAAAATGGACAGAATTTTAAGTGAAAACAACAACGAATGTATGAAAATCCGACCAAACGCATTCATATTGTGTTGATACGTTAATAGAACTATCCATGGGTCATTTTGGATGTGTATGAGTCAACATCGCCTCATTCTGAGCCATAGTGTGGCTGGTATCACTCAAAGTGTCCCTCTTTTTTAAAAAATGGACAAAATTTTAAGTGAATACAACAACTGGACTATGGAAATCTGACCAAACGCATTCGGATAGTGTTTATCGTTTAGGAGAACGATACATGGGTGCATTGGTGATGTGTATGAGTTAACCCCTCCTCAATATGAGGCACGATGTGACCGGTATCACTCAAAGTGTCTCTCATTTTTAAAATGGAACGAATTTTAAGTGAAAACAATAACTGACGTACGAAAATCTGACCAAACGCATTCGGATTGTGTTCATATATTTGGAGAAAGATACATGAGTCTTTTTTGACGTGTATGAGTCAATACCACCTCAATTTGAGGCATCGCATGCCTGGTAAAACTGAAAGTGTCTCTCTTTGGTTTAAAATGGACATAATTTTAAGTGAAAACAACAACTAACGTACGCAAATCCAACCAAATGCATTTATACTGTGTTGATCCTTTATTAGAACTATACATGGGTCATTTTTGACATTTACGAGTCATCCCCGCCTCAATCAGAGGAACGGTGTGGCCGGTATCACTCAAAGTGCCTCTCTTTTGATTAAAATGGACAAAATTTTAAGTTAAAACAACAACTGACATACAAAAATATGACCAAACACATTTGTATTGTGTTGATATTTTATGAGACTGATCCATGGGTGTGTTGGTGACATGTACGAGTCAACCCCAACTCAATCTGAGGCACAGTGTTTCCGTTATCACTCAAAGTGTCTCTCTTTTTTTTTAAATGGATAGAATTTTAAGTGAAAACAACAACTAACGTACGCAAATCTGACCAAAAGCATTAGTATTGTGTTGATACTTTAGGATAACAATCCACGGGTTCATTTGTGACATTTAAGAGTCATCCTTTCCCCAATATGAGGCACAATGTGGCCTGTATCACTCATTGTGTCTCTATTTTGTTTAAAATGGACAGAATTTTTAAGTGAAAACAATAACTGACATATAGAAATATGAACAATGCATTCGTATTGTGTTTATTTTTTAGGAGAACGATCCATGGGTAATTTTTTATGTGTACGAGTCAACCCCACCTCAATATAAGGCATGGTGTGGCTGGTATAACTCAAAGGTTTTGTTTTGTTTAAAATGGAAAAAAAGTTAAGTGAAAACAACAACTAACCTATAGAAATCCGACCAAACTCATTAGGATTGTGTTTATCCTTCATGATAACAACCCATTAGTTTGTTGGTTATGTGTATGGCTCAACCCTTCCACAATATGAGGTACATTGTGTCTGGTATCACTCAATGTGTCTCTCTTTTGTTTAAAATGGACATAATTTTAAGTTAAAACAAAAACTGACGTATGCAAATCTAAAAAAACGCATTCTGGTTGTGTTGATCCTTTAGTAGAATGATACATGGGTAAGTTTGTGATATTTGAGATTCAAACCCGCCTCAATATGAGGCACGGTGTGGCTGGCATCACTCAAAGTGTCTCTCTTTTGTTTAAAATGGACAAAATTTTGAGTGAAAACAACAACTAGCATACACAAATCTGACCAAATGCATTCGTATTATCTTTATCCTTTAGGAGGAATATCTATGGGTCATTTCTGATGTGTACGAGTCAACCCCTCTTCAATACTAGGCATAGTGTGGGAATTATCACTCAAAGGGTCTCTCTTTTGTTTAAAATGGACAGAATTTTTAGTAAAAACAACAACTGACCTATGGAAATCTTACCAAATACCTCTGTATTGTGTTGATCATTTAGGAGAACGATCCATGGATTCATTGGTGATGTGTATGAGTCAACTTTTCCTCAATCCGAGGCACGTTTTGGCTGGTATCACTCAAAGGGTCTCTCTTTTGTTTAAAATGGACAGAATTTTATGTGAAAACAATAACTGGCATACGCAAATCTAATAAAACACATTTGGATTGTGATGATACCTTAGGAGAATGATCCATGCATCATTTGTGACATGTACGAGTCAAACCTACCTCAATCTAATGCACAGTGTGGCCGGTATCACTCAATGTGTCTCTCTTTTGATTAAAATTGACAGAATTTTATGTGAAAACAATAATTGATGTACGCAATTCCGACCAAATGCATTCGGATTGTGTTGATCGTTTAGTATAACGATCCATGTATGCCCCCCAAACCCCCTAGATAGCTCCCCTAACCCCTAGACCCCCCCACCCCGGACACCACCCCACCACCTAGACACCCCCCAGACACCCCCACCCCCATGGATAGCCACCCATACCCCCTTAGACACCACCCCACCCCCCTTGGACTGCCCCACCAACCCCCTAGACCCCCCCCCCCCTCCCCCACCCCCCTGGACACCACCCCACCCCCTAGACACCCCCATCCCATTGGACACCCCCACCCCCTGGACACCCACCAACCCCCTGGATGGCATACCCACTCCCTCCAAGACACCACCCCACCACATGGACACCCCCCTGGACACCCCCACCTATGGACAACCACCCCCACCCACCTGGACACCACCCCACCCTCTTGGACAGCCCCACCAACCCCTTGGACCACCCCCACCCCCCGGACACCCCCCCCACCCCCTAGAAAGCCCCCCGACACCCTCGACCTCAGCCCACCCCTTGGACACCCTAATAGATAGCCCCCCCCCCCCCCCCCACCTAGACAACCCCCCCCCCTCTTATACACCACCCCACCACCTAGACACCCCCTCCCCCAACCCCCTGGATACCCCCACCCTCATACAGAGCCCCCACCACCCCTAGACACCACCCCACCCCCCTTGGATAGCCCCCCAACCTCTTAGACCGCCCCACCCCCTGGACACCCCTATCACCCTGGACACCCCCTACCCCCCTTAGACAGCCACCCTAAACCCCTAAATAGCCCCCAACCCCCTAAATTCTGAATTTAATTCTTTATGTATTTAATTAACTTATGAATTATGTGTTAATAGTGTATGTGTATACTTGTTGTATGGGTATACTTGGTGTAATTACCTTATGAATTACGTGTTAATTTTGTATGGGTATACTTGCTGAGATGCTGAATTTTTTGGAGGTGTTGTTTGGGTGTGCTGCTGCAGAATTTTATGTTACAGCAGACTGGACATTTATCAGTGCTAAAAAAGTTCTGATAAATGATCAGTTTATCAACACTAAAAGACCACTGATAAAAAACACATTTATCAGTGCCTTTTTAGCACTAATAAAGGGGTCCTTTATCAGTACCTTTTTAGTGCTGATAAAATCTCCCTTTATCAGTGTGTTTTTAGCACTGATAAATGTATCCTTTATCACCACTTATTTAGCACTGATAATGTATCCCTTTATGAGAACTTATTTAGTGATGATAAAGGGGACCCCCCTTATCAGCACTGAGATTTACAACACTTTTTTTATGATGATAAATCCCATTTTGAGTGTTGATAAAGCCCATTTTTTGCAGTAGTGTAACTCCCATTTTATCATCATGTATTTTATTAATATAGTCTTTAGAGATTACCGCAATCATTTTTTGGTATGATTTATAGATGATGTATTTATTTATTCAAATAGAAACTTAGATCATGGGAATTATCAGATAATTGTACTAAATACCCTATTTTTGTATAAGATGTATAAAAAAAATTACAAAGTGTGAATTGTGGATATAAAAGAATCATTTTTGTCTCACACAATCTCAAGAGAGTGTAGAGAAGTAGATCCATTAAAGATGGATGCTATTGAATTTTTTCCTAGACCAACCATGGTAACTGAGATCCATAGTTTAATTGGTTTAGATGAATATTATTGAAGGTTTGGGGATAATTTATCATGACTATCCAATCCTCTGACGAAGTTAACTTAGAATGGGGACAAGTTCCTCTAGATGGATGAACATGAGGAAACTTTCAGGGTACTAAAGAGAAGTTTAGTCAGTGCATCGATTGTTACAATACCTTGTAGTAGAGAAGGGTTTGTAATCTATAGTGATCCATACAAGAATGGACTGGTATTTTTTCTCATTCATAATAACATGGTAATATCTTATGCCTCACAACAATTGAAGATTCATGAAAAATTACCCAACCCATGATTTGGAGTTATAATTGGTAATTTTTTTCATTAAAGATATTGAGGCATTATTTTTTTATGGAGAAAAGTGTGATATATATAATAATCATAAAAGTATGAAATATATGTTCACATAGAAGTAGTTTAATATGTTCTAGAGAATAATTTTAGAGGTTTTTAAAATATTATGACTACTCAATACATTACCACTCTTTGAAATGGAACAACGTGATCGATTATTTGAGTCAAATAGATCATGTTATCTTATCCGCTATGAGGATTTTAAAAGATAAAATATTTATTTATTTTCAAAGGATGGATCTATAAATCATTAAGGAATATGAAAATATTATTTTTCTCAATTTCACTTTCACCCTTCTATCCAAGGTAAGATTAAAGACATTAAGAATGAATATATAGAACTAAAAAATTAGGTTAGAGTTGTTTAAGAGTTTAACCTTGTTCTGGATTGAATGATATGGTTTGGGAACCATTTATTTGTTCTATCCATACCAGATTTGAAGGAGATTATAACGACCCATACTTTACATACATTGTTATTAATTCAAAATTGAATCACACTTATTACAACATATAACAAACCCATGAAAGGACCGTATATGTATAGTGTCTTTAAAAACTGAGAAACATAAAGAACTGGTTCATAAAGCATCTACATTGTCTCCCGTTTATTTCATCATATCTAGAGTCCCTTTTGGAATGTCCTACTTAATAACCTTCTTCCTGACCTGGGGAAAGAAAACATACAAAAGGGTGAGCTCAAATGCTCTGTAAGGGTAAACAAAGGAAATATCATATTCATAAGAACATAGAATTTTGAAAATCATAACCTGCAAAAGAGATCATCATATCATAACATGGGATAAATCATAATAGTGAAATGTAATCCCAATAATCATAACTTGAAACATGAAACTTTGTGTCATACACACATAATCATAGAGAATCATTTCTTAGTAGTCAAGACTCATTGCGAAGACTATCTTAGCGGAAAAAATCCATTTCTGAACCGAGTTCACTACTCGTTTCAGTCCTGTATCACTGAACCAAATTAACCTTCTTTTCCAGCGATGTCTATCTCATGAGATATAAATCCTTACCCAATGCATTGGAGGGAGATATAGGTCTCACCCATCTCATAATGATACCATTCTTAGGTGTGCCACAAGATCATAAATCATACATCATAGCAAAACCCATGTAATAAAAATGGGATTATTAAACATCATGTCATTATAACATAATCCATATAAGATAAATTACATCATAAAAATAATTCCATCATAACATAATCAAATAAATGTAAAAATAGGGATAGAATGTCATAAAATATCCTTTCTACTTAAAAAACATTTTTCCTATCTTAAAATGTCCTAAAATTTTAAACTAAAAGAAGTTGATTAAAAATAAACATTAAAACATGTAAAGGAAGCATCATGGAAATAATTTTCTAAAAATCCATTCAGGTCATATAAGTTATAAAAACATTCTTCTCATACTTTGGCTGGAAAAGTCAAAAAGTACCTCTTAATAAAAAAGACAAAAGATTCCTTTCATTTCTTTTACTAAAAACTCACCAATGGGAAAATTTGGATTTAAAAAATTTTAGGATGATATAAATAATATTACATATAGAGGAAACATGGATGTGGATGATAAATACTCCCCAGTAAATTTTTAAGTATAAACAATCTCGGATAAAAATGAGATTGTAAGATTTTCCCTTACCTTAGGTCCGATTTTCTTTGTACGTGTCTAAAACTCATGTATAATGATTTAAATAATGATATTGACTTATTATAGAATCTTAATCATTGTTATGATATCATATATGATCATATTCTTAGCTTCGTAATAGTAATATTTCATTGCTACTTGTTATTTGGGTGTTTATTTCTTTTTTTTCTTATGCGTGTTTTGTCAAATAAATTCTTATTCGTATTTTTAGGTTATAGATACCTAAATTATAGAATTATATTAGTGTAATATAAATCATATTTATTCATTAAATTCATTTATAGAATCATTATGCATTGAAGATTATGTATAATGATTCGCATCACATCGTGGAGACGGTAGGCCGTACGTACGCACGAGCGATGATATCTTTCCCATGATCGTGGAATTGTATTGAAGTGTATGTATACTATTTCATAATCAATATAACATTAAATTAATCTTATATAGTTATTATTTACACCATTATACCCATCCAGGTAGGGTGGTGGTGGAAAACAGATTACACCACGGCGTGGAGATGGTATTCCGTACGTACGCACGAGCGGTGATTTCATTTACCGTAGGATGGATAGAAGGTGAAATATGGTTGTTTAATATTTATAATAAAATATCAGTATATGATTGATACTGATGTTATTAATTTATAATGAAACAACTAAAGAAGAGGAAGTAGAAGAAGAAATAAAGTTGAAATAATCGGTAATGAACATTACCTCTTCATTGAAGCACCTCTTCTTAACCTCCTCTTAGGGCACTAAAGATGGTCATTGAAGAAGACCAGGACCTCTATGATGTTTCTAGGGAATTTTATAGGAGAAATTGGTTGGTTTTGTCTGAGCATGAAGTCTCAAAGTGGTGTGAGGAGGAGAGGGAGGAGATGCCCTTTTATAAGGGAGGAGAGGGGCACCTTTGGAAAAACAAAAAATATTATTTTACTATAAAGAAATATTCTGTTTTAAATAGCTCCAAATTGATTTATTTCTAATATAATGTGGATATGGGTATAAATACTCTCATCCAGTAGAATTTATACAAGTTTAGGTTTCTATTTTAACCGTATCATTTAGATTTAACTTTAAGTTAAATAATTTTTCTTTTACCGTGTCTTCTTGTTTTCTTACACTATATGGTTAATAAACTTACTATAACAAGAAATAATAACCCCAAGTTGTTCATTATTAATATATATATAACCATATATATGTCATTTGTACGAACCTTATATTTTTAGGAATAAAATAACAATTAATAATATAATATTTTTTAAAAAAACTATTTTATGTCAATTTTGACACTATTTGGTAATTGATTTTTGTAAAAATCATAACAGAATGATTAGTTAAAAAAAAGTTGATTAAACAAATAATAACATGTCATATTAAACTATAAAATTAGTGTAATTATTACAAAGTCTCAAATTACATTTATTTGGGTATTTATAATATCAATTATGTTAATATTTCCTTAATAATGTAATTACTGCATCATCATTATGTCATAAATAAATTGAAGTATTTTAAATATAAAAATTATAAATAAAATACCATTATGTAGGAAATATTTTTATATTTCTAATGAATATTTTTAGTCGAATTTATCTTATTTATATCCCTATATTAAAAATGTTTTAGTTATTAAACATTGATTTTAACTATTTTAACTCTTCTTTAAATAAAATAACATTAAATGTCCTAATCTAATCCAATTGGACCTAAATGGTCATATTTTATTCCTAAGGTTGTTTTTGTTCGAATTAAACTTATCCAATAGAATCAGGACATGTGTTAGGGTAATAATAATATCATTTTTACCCTTAATTACCCCAGTTACTTTTAGCCATGGTAAAAAAAGTAAAAAGTTACTATTCACCAAAAATTATTTTTATCTTATTGAACCACATTTTACTCCTTGATATTAACCATGTCTCTAGTATTTTCGAAATTCCACTCACAGAAGCGGTAAAATTAAGTTTTATGTAAATTTTGCAAAAGCTCCTAGGAGATAGGTAAAAGACGGTGAAAAGTTCAATAAAATTTGTATATATCGAAAATTATTATAAAATGACTCCAATGAATCACATTGAACATATATAGGTATTATGTATCAATTTTTTAACAAAAATAAATTTAAAAAATAATTATTTAAATAAAAAAGTCGGTTTTTAAATAGTAACCTAGTGTTTTCAATATTCATCAAAAATTGAAAGTTTTCAGAAAAATACCAAAATTTCACCATATGCTAATTTTGATATTCCGAATCCAAAAATGAAGTCCATTTTGAAAGATAAAATATATAGAATTTAAAAATTTGGGTATTACTATTCATAACGGCTAGTTTTAATAATACTTTAATAGCATATCATTGTTTAGTGAAACTCGGTACTGCGTACAATGCAAGCTATCGAGGAAGTTCGTGATTGCGTGTAAAGAAAGACAAGCTAGTGTTGTGTGTAGTGAAAGATTCATTTGATGATGTATATAATAAAAAACAAAATATTTCTCATAAAAATCTCAGGTGTAACAGAGATATTAGAGGAAGCTCATAGATACTCTTTCTCTATTAATCATAGATGTATGAGGATGCACTGATACTTTAATGAATACTTATGGTGTGTTGAAATAAAGAGGGATACCACAGAGTTTGTATCTCAGTGCTTGGTGTGCCAGCAAGTTTAGGTTGAAAGAAAAAAAAAATTAAAGGGATGTTGCATCCATCTCCCATAACCGAATGAAAATGGGATAATGTTACTATGTATTTTTTTGCAAGACTCCCCAAAAACTCTAAAGGTTAATTGTATTTGATTTCCTTAATAAGATATCAAAGCTCATCACTATCATAGAATATTTTTCTCTGGATCGTCTTTCTAGGATATACATTAAGGAATTGGTACGGTTTCATGGAGTACCAAATTCCAATGTATCTTTTCGAGATCTGAGGTTTAACTCAAATTTTTGGCTAAGACTTTAGAAATCACTTGATACTAAATTGAATATCTACACTCCTTGTAATCCTCATATGGATGGTCAGACTTAAATAAAATTAAAACCTGAGATGTTTTGTGGAGATCTTATTCATTGGATTTCAAAGGTTGTTGGGATCAACTCCATCCTCTAGTGGAGTTTTCTTACATAAATAGATTCCACTAAATCATTCAGAGGGATCCATATGGATCCTTATATGGAAAATTATGTAGAGCTCCAACATGCTGGAATGAAGTTGGAGAAATAAATTTATTAAAACCAAATATCACTGATGAAATGGAATATAAGGTTAGAACCATTCAATATCATATCAAGGTAACTAAAAGTTGTCCAAAAATTTATGCTGATAACTGATGGTGTGATGTATATTTTTATGTTGGTGAAAATTTGTTTCTATTAATCTCTTACTAGAAGAAGGTTGTGAGATTCATTAAGAAAGGTAAACAACTTCATAGTTATATCATTCCTTTAAAATTTTTGATTTTACTAAGATGGTGGTCTATCACTTGGAATTTACTACAAACCTATATCAAGTCCATGATTTGTACCATGTATATCTCTTAATGAATTACATACCTGCCCCATAACATTTACTAAAATCAAGGGTCATACTGCTAGTGCCATATCTTTCTTATGAGAAACAACCTGTACAAATTCTAGATCGCATAGATAATGTTCTATGAAACAAGACCACTAAACTGGTAAATGTTTTGTGGAGAAACCACCGGTTAGAGGAAGCTACATGGGAAAATGAGGTTATGATAAGGAAAAATCATCCTCATTTTTTGTATCACAATGATAAATTTCAAGGGTGAAATTCATTTTAAGGGGGTAGAATGTAACACTTGAGTTTTTATGAACCATTTCTTCTAATAAATTAATTTTTCTTTGATGTATTACATTTTAATCTACACCATGTTAATATTTATTTTTACATGTAAAAATATTAATCTTGTGTTACACGAGACACCAACATGGCTTGTGTTTCATGCAACACTAAGCCTCTAAAAACAAAATTTTATTATTATGGTTATTTAAATAATATAGTTATAAAAAAGTCGATAAACATAGTAATATGAATAGTAATAATTAATTTTTAAATATTATCTATAATTATTTGACATAAATAAAATATATTTATAATAAAACATGTAATTTTTTTTTAGTCTTTATATGTTTGAAAATACTATTTTCTAAAATAAATTACTCTTTATGTCATTCTGCAAAAAAATGATAAAAGTAATTTTAGAAAATTATAGAAATTTAATTTTATAAAATAAACATCATTTAAAAATTTATAATGTCAAAATTATCTTAGGGTGAATTTTGGGGTATTTTCTGAAAAACATAATTTCTAGATGAACAGTGAAAAATCATGATTTATAATTCAAAACATATTTTTCATCTAATTTTTTTATACGGTTAAATTATATTTTTAATTGGTTTTTATGTGTAATTAGATAAATTTTATATCAATTAATCCAATTTATTTAATTGTAACAAATTTCACATTGAAATTGGATATAAAAACATTTCAAACATTTAAACATTTTTACATTAAAAACATGTTTGTCATCCCGTCTGTGGGATTAAATTTAAATTAATTTCTCTAACTATTGAAATTAAATTTTTTTAAATGGATTTAAATTTTGGTATCATCATTATTTATAATTTTTAATAATTTCAAATTAGTTCTTGACCAAAAATATTTGTGAAAGTAATTAAAATTAATTAAAGTTATTAAGAGAAACAAATATCTTAAAAATGGAAAAAAAAAATCCTTAAAATATGGAAATGAATAACCTATAAACTTGTCAAAAATCCATTTTATGATTATATTTCTACCCTATTCTCACTTTTATCTGATTTTTTCCATTATCAGATCCACTTTTCAAGGGAAAATTTGTATGGAATTCCCTTTTAAAAAATTTAAAATACTGGCACTCCTCCTCTATTATAAAAAGGCTCTCATCCCATCTACTTATTAACACCTATAAAGTAATTTTTATCAACCATAACCAACCAAATATCCTAATAAAATCCTTAAATTCATTGTATAATCATCCCTTCAGTTACAAGTCCAATCTAGGAATCTGTTTGGTGAAAACCAAGATGACTTTCCCAAAGAAGATGTAACATCCTTCCACAAGCTCTTTGGTTTTATTTTCATATACCACCACATAAATTATTATTATTTTATAATTATATAGTAAACTTGGTATAATAAAAATAATGATATTTTTTATTCAAAATTTTAAACCAAAAATTTCACACACATCCATCTAATGGGTGATGAACTTATTATTCGTGTCTACAGAGGACCACCGCCTCACAAAATGATATTGTTCATTTTTCCTTTACCACATCACATAATTTTATATTATGACAGAAATTATATTTTCATAAGATATATATTATATATAAGATTTATTTATTATTATGTAATCATTATTTAACACATACCTTCATGCTTTCTATTTTGTGTTAATAAGATTACTTTGTTTGTAGACATGTGGACTACTGTCTCCTCAAAGTGATGTGATTTGTTCACATGTTACATGGAATGTGTTAAGGATGAGATTAGTAAAAAGATATCATTTATATTAATTAATACTTATAATATATTTATTTTATATAAATACAAAAAAAAATTACCTTCTTCTTTTCGAAATGATAATTAAATAGAAACAACGTTCATGCGTACATACAGCCCACTCTCTCCATAAACGGTGTATTCCCTTTCATATGTCTATTGTTTATATATTATTATAAATAATTATATAGTTAATATATTTTATATTTATATGATTTTTTACATTCTGTAAATAATCAAATCATTATCGAAGTAATATGATCGATAATAAAAAGTTAAAACATGTATGATAAACAAATTGGTTATTACCTGAAGTGTAACATTAACATTGAATTCTTAATAATCATGTAATATAAAGTCATATATGGTTATATATATATATATATGTACATGGTTATATGGTTTAATTATAATAAAATTATAATTATTTTACAGTAGTTTTTAATGAGTATGAAGATAGTCGAGACATAAGGTAAGGGGATTTGTAGTCTCACTTTAATTTCTCTGATATTTATACCTTATTCACAACTTATTTCTTTTTTGTGGTGTATAAACATACCATTAATATATTATATAAATATTTTAAATATACATTTTATTATCTCTCTTTCATGGGGTTTATGTTTCAAAAGATACCAAATTGGTAATGTGATTTTGTCTCAATTTTCCATCTTTGGGACACATCCCATGTTATGCACCTATATTCTCACACGAGGTGTACACACTACCCTTTTACATGTTATATCACGAATATAATTATTTTAATTATATTTTAAGATTCATATAATTTCATTTTATTACATGATGATTCTGATTTCAAGTCACCAATTGTTAATATATTATTACAATAATCTCATTGTTTATTAAGATTGTTTATGATTGTGATTTAATTAATGAAATATTGTGATTCATACTTCAATACCACTCATAAATTTTATTCTAATATGGTTATTAATAATGTATTAAATTATTTATTACCATTTACCACTCTTTAGTACTTTATATGATTAAGAAAATATTCTTATGAAAACATAAAATTATTTCTCTCTTCGGTTGCATACCTGTTTTATTAAAAAAATATGATTTCAAAAATGTATTAAAAAATTCATTTAAAATGATCATTTGATCTCATTTTTCTGGGAAAAGGATTTTAAAATGGTTCATGGTCTTTAATTCTTCCTTTGTAAATTTTCTGGAAATTTTCAAATAATTGTTTTTTCAAAATTGTTAATGTTTTAAAAATAATTTTTCAAAAAAGAAAGAATATTTTCCTGGAGAAATTGTTATAAAAGATCATACCAAATTCTTTTCTATCTAAGATAAAATACCTTGGTGTTAGTCATTCCTTTATGGGGAAATTATCCCAAGGTTTTAGTCTTATTATTTCCATGAACTAATTTTGTTTTAGTGGCATGATGTTTATAAAACTCGTTTCTCTTTCAAAGGTTATATGTTCATGAAAACCTATTCTTATCATGGGTTATGATTTGATAAAATGATTATGAAAACAATATATATTATAGAGGTAATGATATGACTACATATTTATAACCCTCATTTCATTCAATGGGTTATGATATGATTATTTATGATTTTGTGGCACATGTATGTATGATTTAATTACAATATGGGTGGTACATATATCTACCTCAAATGAATTGGGTAAATATTTATATCTCCTGAGATAATTATGGGAATCAAGTCAATGGTATTGATTCCACTCTAGAAGATGGGATAACAAAATACACTATGGGATTATGGGAAAACCTTATCCACTATGGGAAGATGTAGAAACCTTATCCATTTTAAGGAAATTATTGTACCTTAGGATGGTGGTGTGTCCCGCCCAGTAGGTGTAGTCCCCATAAACTTCCCTATTATGGTTTGTAACTTTTCCTCAACATTAAGGGAATGATATTATATGTTTACGTGTCTTCTACAATTCCATTTCTAATTCCTATGTTATCCTCTATGGCTTATTCCCTTAATTAACTTATGATTTATGTTTTATGAACTGCTAATCATTATGACATGATTCATATTTATGATATTTCATATGAATGGTATGATCTTCAAATGTAATGATCACATTATTATACACTTATTGTCGATATTATGCTTATATATCTCACTTATTTACCCTTACTAAGCATCTGAGCTCAAACATTTTTATGTTTCCTTTCCCTAGGTTATAAATATATGTATTTTATATGATTTTTATAGTAAGGGTAATAGTTATGGAGAAACTATTGCGATATCATGTAGCATACTTAAGTTCCAATGTTTTCATTTCTGAGCTTCAAAAATGAACTAAACTAATATTTTATTTGGTTGTTTTTTTGTGTAATGTTTTATGTATTCCAAAAAAAAGATGTACTGTAAATGTTTGATAAGTGAGGGTCCCTATAGGTACCCTATTATGATTTGGTTTTTATGGGGTGCATAACTAGGTTCCAAACCTTAGGAATTAATCTTTAGCAATATGGAACACTGGTATATTCACTACCTTTCTTTGTAGCTCCTCATCATCTTTTTAACCTTCTATTATCTTATCATAAATGGATGATTGAGAAATTATTTAAGTATAGTAGTATTAAATTCATTTTATATGACCCACTTGTATCTTTTTAATGTCTAAGAAGATTATGTCATTTTTAATACTCATTATGGATAGGGTTGTGGGATCATTTCTACTGAGAGCATCTTCCACTTTATTCTCCTTCCTATGATAGTAATATATTGAATAATTATGATCATTCCTCATTTATAACATCAATTTCTAGTGTGTATGGAGCTTATTTTTTGTGAATATATACTTGAGAATTTTAATATTGATATATATTTCACACTTCTCCTTGTAGAGGTAATTTAACCAAATACTCAATGTGGATACCACTAATACAAATTATAGATCATTTTCAAGTAATTATACTAATGGATATTTAATTGGTAGGATGAATAGGTTATCACTTTTAAATTTTTCATGAGTACACAACCCAATCCATTTTTAGATGCATCACTGTAGATCGTAACCCCAATAGTTGTTAATATGATAATAGGTGTAATTATTGGGCTGTTATTACTCTTTAAATCTCTCCTTTTATTTATTAGTCTATATTAACTTATCTCTCTTTTGAGTTATCTTGTTTAGTGTATTTTAAAATATCGATAATTTTCTAAAAATAATTAATGATATTATCAAGGTAATTCAAAGAAACTATATATATCTATCATTGTTATTGGTTTGGGACATCATTAAATTTCTTCTTTCATTCATCAATCCACAAATATCCCTTTAATATAGTTAACATTCCACTAGAATGTTAATTTCTCTATGTATAAGTTCGATTAATAAATCAACATCTATTTTAGGGGGAGAGTATAAAATTATTTGAGGAACATATCATTATTTTCTCTTAAAATGGGAATTTAATGAAGTGTGATTTTTTCCATAGACTCGATTATTTTAGAGAAATATTATTTCCCATAAGGAAATAATATACTTGTTTGAAATGATGATTCTAAAGGAGATCTATCCTCCTCCTTAAACTTGAATTAAATAAGAGGTTGATTCATGATACTGAGGCTGATTTCCATCTCTATGGAATTTATATTGGATTTATACAAGGTAATCTGGTCTATATATAGGATAGAATTTAATGCTTCTCAATTTAGAATGATAATACTCTAAATAACATTCTATAAACTTAAAATTGAGATATACTAATCATATATTTTTCCCCTGTTGATATCAAATCATTTAACATGTTGACATGATATTCTAAGAAAACATACTAGATATGGTAGTGTGGTATGAATTTAAATACAATAATACATAAATAAGTCTATAGTAGAGGTTAAGTGTTCTTAAATTATCATGATTCATCTCAATTATTTTCATAGTATAGCACCTTCCTTGTTCCCTTGGTCATAGAGATTGTCGGAGCTCACCATATTTGTTAACCCTTCTATGGAGTATTGTTTTTGATAATTCCCAAGATCACCACATTTATGACATATAAATATTAATGGTATATTAGATTGAAATTTATTTCCCTCCACCATGTTAACTAAATTTTTCATTTTTCCTCATAAATTATCTACTTTATACCCTACTTTTTACACATAAAACATCTTTTCTTTCTATTGTGACATTTCCCTTAGTTCCACATTTCATATTTTTTTACACGTGAGATATTTTATATTCCTTTTTCACCTATATTACCTGAACTACCATGATATGTCATCCTCATATTCATTGATGTGTTTAAAGAATCAAATATGCGCAAAATGTTCTACATAATTTGTTATAGATGTTTGGAAAAATCACAAGATGTATTACTTTAGCTTTCTTAATATTAGGAATATCATTTTGGAAATCCTTGCATTTCCCATCATATTGGTTTTTGACTTTGTTCCTACTATTTATTACTATTTACAAAATTAAAAGAAAAAATATGGATTTTAATTTTTAAACTATTAAAGATATAAAATTGAAACTTTAAATTTTCAAGGGATAACTGATAAATTACATGTATTCCTGAAACAATTATTTTTTTGGTTTTAATCTAAGTTATCCATGGTCTATTTTATAACATTAAATTTATTATTCTTTTATGTTCCTTCAATAATGGTTTATAAAAATTACATGATTGACTAAGTCAAATCACACATTATTTTTCAACTAGGTGTTAATCCATAGGACTCATTATTGTAAACTAGGTATATGTTGTGCTAATACGAAATGATCCCTTTCAGAGTTATTACACATTGGTACATTTGTTTCATAACATCATCCATATTTCAATATCCAAACAAGGATTTATTTTCTCAAAGAAACAAGTAATATTTACTATCACCAAATTTAGGGATGTTTTCAAATACTTAGTCTTATTCCTAAGGCTTTCACAGAGGTTTTTCAAATCATAATCCCTAACTATAAATGGACCTTGCCCCAATTCAAACTATGACAACACATATCATTTATACACCTAATTTCATGGTTTATTTTGTAAAGATCCAAATAATAGAATCCCAATGATAGAGAGGCCTTGTGTCTTTTGGTAATTATGTACATATGAAAATGACTTATAATAAGGATTTAATTCCATTATTTAAAAACTCCACTATATACCCTTAAATTTCATTAATCTTCAAATATTGTACTGGATAACCTAGGGTCGTATATAAGAAATGGGTGAGTTAAAAATCCCAATAAGGCAATAATAAAGTAAAAGCATAAATTAAACATGTAAATGTGAATCAATAGACATAAAATGATCATATAAAAAGGTGAAAATAATAATCATTAAAATATAATCCTGACATAATATAATACCATCAAGGCATTATAGGAATGTGGAAACAACATAAAACTAGAAATCATAAGCATAATAATGTCTAACGTCTGAGTCATCATAATATAGATTTATTAGGCTAACAACTCTTGTAACATATATGGTATCTCATGAGATAAAAATTGTACCCAATGAATTATATGGAAATATTATTTTAGTCCTACCCACCACATTCATTTCATGTACATTTATTTTTATTCCATATAGATCATATGACGTGATAAATTATTTCATAAATTTTAATCACACAATTAAAGAGTATGGGATGAAAACATAGTATTTCTAAATAAATTGAGGATATGTTAAATTAAAATAATACCCTTGAGTGTAAATGGGGATGGGTATTCATAATAACAAAAAATCATGGAAAACATAGAATATTTTTAGAAGTATAATTGGTGTACATAATGGCTCATAGAAGGAATTAATGAAAGTGAAAGGTGGTATATTGTTATTTCCACATTATAATTATACTAAATATATGTGTAAAAATATATTCCAACATGAAAAATTGAAAATAAATAAGATTAATATAAAGAAAGTATATAAATACATATGGAGAGGAAGAGAAAACCATTCTTTAGAGGTTACTTCTAAAAGATTGGGAGATATTCTTTATAAATTGTGACCAAATTTTGAGGGTTTTAGATAATGATAGAGAGATTAAATTAATTCTCAATGGGTTTTTAGTGAATATTAATGTTAGTTTGAGTGGTAATGTATCTAATACTATAGGGTAATTCTTTATTAGTTTCAAAAAATAAGGTTTTGGACTCTATGTAATAAAATAAAATAAAAATCAAAAAATTTTCCATTGTTTTCTCAAGGGTTTATTCCCAATAGGAGATGTTTCGAATATTTTTTTGTTTGAAAACCTAAATCCTTTAAATAAAACCATTAATTATTTTTATGTTAGTCATTCTCATCAATAATTTTTTAAACCTTCAAAAATAATATTGTTTGGGAGGATTAATTATAGGTTAGTAAAAGTGATAAAATAAATTAAAAAACAAATTATTTTAATGTAAAAAACAATTTATGGTCATATATTCCATTTATAGTATTTATTAAATCACTATTATGGAATTATTATTTCATAATGCATATCATATATTTTTACCATTTATAATTTTTACTTAAAAATTTAACTGTCTGAGAAAATTATGAAAAAAACACCATTGTATAATTTTGAAATATTGATTTCAGAAATTATAATTATTTTACCAAAATTAGTTTATAATTATAAGAATTTATTCTATTTAAAAAAACTTTTATTATTGAAAAGAACTAAATATTATGACACAAAAAACTTGTTGACCCATATAAAATTTAAATAGAACTTCCATAAATTATATTACCATTAATATGTAAAAAAATATTTTTTTATAATACTATTTGCTAAAATTAAAATATATTTAAATACTGTTACATTTATAAAAAAGGTTTTCTTAATTATAAAATTCCCAAAAAATAAAATTTCCATCTCTTCATATCAAAATCAAATATTTATAAAAACAAATATATAATTTTTTATATATAATTTAATATAAAAAATGGATTAATATAATAATTATTTTAATAAAAATAAAATATGAAAAATCATACTGCTAGGTTCTCAATACATAACCCCATATTACCCCTAGTGTATACCCTATGGATAAGGTGTGCAATAGTAGTACTTTCTTGGTGTGGTTTAGCAGACATGCTTTGTGAAATAATCCTTATGAGCTCAAAATACTCATGTATATAGTTTCTATTAAGATTCAATTATGGAATCACCTCTTCATCTTGTTCAAGTAAAAACCAAATTGATGAAATCACCCATGGAATCTCTGATAAATGGGATTCATAGGGTATCATTCTACTAGATGAGGCCACTTCCACTTCCCTATATATCAATTATATTTTTTTATAACCCTTAATATATAATAAAATAAATGTTCACTATAAAATGGATATATTAATAATTTTTATTATGGTTTATTTTATTTTAAGACATATTGTTAAGTTAAGGAAACATTTTATAATATTCCAAAATAAATATATATATATATATCATGTGTTATCTATAACTACATTACATATTTTTTCCATTTATTTATTTAGAATGAAATTTTATTTATCAATGGTTAGTTAATTAAATAAAAAGAGAAGAACACATTTGTGCAAACTAATTAATAATAAAATTTATATGATATAAATTTAATCAATAGATAGGGAAGAACTTAAGAAAAAATTACAACTAATTTTTTCCTCACATTATCTATCTTAAGCTAGACATAGGGTTCTTTGAAATCCTAAAAAAGTAGGATAAATTAATTACATGTTATGAAGAAACCAAAACCAGGATTTAATGGTTTTTTTCTAACAATGTTATTAATATAAAAAGTGAGGTTAACAACTTCTATGACACAGATAGATGATTGATACTTTATATACTAAATGTTATTATCCATGTCAATAATGTGATCCTTTGTTTTTAGGATGCCACCTGATTAGAACTATAGAGTTAAGTTTGATTATCTTGGATTATTTTTTGGACGAGGTAGCTTCTATGAGGTTTCTAAGGGTTTGCGTGAGTGACGTAAAATCATTGAAAGAACATGTGTTGGCCTATGGGGACAGTCATTTTTCTAATAAGTGGACCCATTTGGTAATAGCTTGTTTTGCGCTAAGAAGGTAACCAAGGCATTATAGGACACCCATGAGGTCAAATAAAAAAATTTATATCTCAAGTATGTTGGTTCATGACAAACAGAATCATAGCCAATACCTAACTAGATTTGTAGTGGCACTACATGGATTTTAGGTGTAGTGTCCACAACAATTGTGTCGTGTTTAACGAGTTGGAGAGTGTAGCACCCATGGAAAATTGAGACTGTATAAAATAGACGTTAATACCAATTTCATCAATTTTAACCTTTATTTTTGGAATCCTACCATGTTTAACTCCATGGTTAAGTGTTCTTAGCATGAAATAGAGTCCATATGGATGAGTACTTAGAAATTTTATTAGGGTGTGTGTGAGTTAGCATAATGATCACTAAAAGAACATGTGTTTACCTATGGGGAGAGTCATTATTCTATTAAGTGACCCTAATGGGTAATGTTGTGTGCTCTAATGAGAGAAAAAATAATTTATTATGGGAGACACATGAGGATTTATAACCATGTTCATGGACTAGGGTGTTTAGATAATTAATTATTCTATTTTGAAGTTGTGTTAAGTCTTTGAAAAAATTTAGTGATTCAATATTTAGATAGATGTGAAAAAATTGTCTAATATTCTCTTAATACTTGGATAGATATTTGTGATTCTCAATAGTCATGAAGGGATTAAAAAATAATAATTTAATGGATTTTAATTATTTAGGATAAATGGATAAATCTCATGTAGGGAAGAAAATCCAACTCCCACTTATCATATGTGTGGGAAGAAGTATCCCAGAAATTTCATTAGGGGAATAAAGATAGAATTCAAGGTTATAAAGGAGGGTTATCATGATAAAAAATATCGAATGGATATAATTAATCTTATTAATATGGTGAAATAAAATAAGGTTTTGGTAAATCCTCAAATTATGGTTTATATTTTCAACAACAAAGAACTCATACATTGTTCAAGTAAATGCTCAGGGCCAATTGGTATCAATGATAATTTTAAACAATAACCTCTAAGGATAAGAGATCAATGATGAGATTATTCTATCACTAATGATGATGAGGATTATTAGAAAAATGTATTGTAAAGAATATTTTTTATTAATTTGATAATATTACATATTTTATTTGAGTATTGTTTCATTAAATATTTTATATCATTCATGTTTAGTAGATCTATTCAAACACCACCTCAAGGAATGGCGCGTTAATTATCCATGAAAACACAATATTTTTAAATAATTAACTTTAAAATATATAAATCACCTTATGTAAATTTTTTTGTGTTGAATATGCCGTCAACCATTTTTATACTATCATTTGTATAATTCCATACTATATGTATCATGTATTGATAGTCTATATATAGATCCAACAACCATTAATGGGAGAAGTAAATCACTTTCCATGTCTTAAAATCATCCTCTAATTCTAAAAAAGTGTGATACTATGGTTTTACCACTGTTGTAAACTTATACACATGCATAGATATGGTTTCCTTTGGGAAATGATATCTAACATGTATTATTGTATCAAATTGGAGGTTCATTATTAAGGAAATTCCCATCATGAGGAAAATTTTGATGTATTCCATAAAAAAATTCATACACATAACCTTTATTGAGATGTTTTGTTATAAATTAATCATATTATAGGATCTATTTCTATTATTTAATGTCTATTACTGGGTTCTCATTAAAATAATTCCTGATTCCAAATAAATGTATTAGTAGTGAGACTCCGGTTTGTCTCCATAGAGGACAACATTATGGGTGTGTTTATTTTTTGTTTTTTGGGTTCAATTTGTGATAATAGTAATGGAATTTACTTTTCATAGTTTTAAATTAAATTTTTATTGTAATGACTAGTACCTAGAAGTCCAGATCTGGTGCATTATTTTAATACATTGGCATGATTATAAAAAATCAAATCCCAAAGTACTAATCAGTTTAGTAGTCTGGGAAAATAGATCACATGCATGAAAATTACATTGCAATTTCTAACATGAAATGTAGTATTAATAACCCTTTTATAATTACATTATTCACCTAGATTAACCTCGCATATCAATCATAATGAAATTATTAGAATTCTTGGAAAATAAAACAAAAGAAAGGGGGGAGCTCAGATGCTCAGTAAAGATAAACAATATTGTGGAATCTATCACAAATAAGAATAAACTTTTAAAGAAAGGTAAAAAACAATAACACAAGTCTCTAAAATCATTATATTCATCATTATATGGAAAGAATAAATAAAATAATTCCATTTAAACACTCACATGGATATTCTAATAGTCAAGTAATCACATGTATAATCAATCACTGATCTCATAACGAGGGAATACATAATGTCGAACATCGTAACCACAATGTCAAGGCCTCGTTCCTAGCCCATAAACATATATTCTATTAATGAATTGTGCAAATACACTAGTTTGTCTCATGAGACCTACTGATGCATCGATTGGCTATATCAGGCTCTGCCTATCACTTACTAAGTCTGATGCATTCCTCTTATGAAAAGAGTGAAAGATTACATAAAAATTCATATTAAAACTAACATACGAAATATTAATACTTCAACCATAAACCATTAATGGTATAAAAATAGTACATCCACAATCAAACATATCATAAAACCTTCAATACAATTTGGATGATTGTATCATAACAAATCAGCCCCAATTAAGCATAGAATCCAACAAAGGATGTTGATATAGATGAAAAATATATAATAAATTTATTAAAAAACTTTGAGGGAAATATCCATTTTACTTTAAAATTATTTAAAATTCATACAATAATAAAATAAAACATTTCCTTTGAAAATAACCTTATAAACTTGTATAGGAAGCTTCAAAATGTTGAGGTGTCATAATGGTGTAAAATAGCCGCTCTCTCCGTATAAGTTAAAAAACATTCTTTCTTTAATTTATTGAAAAGATCATAAAGTATATCATTTGGAAAGAGATGGAAAGATTCCTTTCAAAATGTTTTATAAAAAGTAAAACATGGGTAAAAATGTCTTTAGAAAATAGTCAACAATATTTGTAAATACATTTAATGAAACATGGACATGGATGATATGGTTGTCCCAATAGAGACTTATGTATAAACAATCTCAAATAATAGAGAGATTTTTATATTAACCCTTCCCTTGTCCTTTTATTTAGTCGAGGGTTAGTTATTCTATAGTATAATGGTTAAAAAATATTATTAAACTATACCAGGATTATATCCATATTTATGATATCATATATGATTCATTTATGACCATATATAACACATTTATTTAATAATTTCTAAGTCAAAGCAATGTTTTGATTAATAATATCTTTCTTTATCATACATGTTTTGACTATTTATTTTTGATCATATAAATTAGATCATAATATACATACCTATAAAATTTAAAACATGATTTATATATCATATATATTTTGTATATAAATATATAAAATTGATAGATAAATAAAACGGAACACACCATTCATGAAGACAGCAGGTCGTACGTATGCATGAATGATGTTCTGTTTTCTTATCGTATGGAATGGAAATAAGTGGATGAAAAATATGTATATATATAATACCAGTAGAATTATCATTTTATATATTTCATACTTATTAATAATATTTATTCTTTTAATCATTCTTGGATGGTTAACGTGGAATATGGCTCTCATCGTGTCGTGGAGACAATAAGTCGTACATACACACGAGCGACGGTATCATTTCATTAATGGTTAAAAGGTATAAAATTGGTTGTATTACGAATTTTAAAATATAATTATCATGTTATATTTATTATATAAATCCAATATATTTATCTGTATACCCATGGAAATAAGTTGTACATGAAAAATAGTTTACAAAATAGGGTGGAGACAGTAAGTCGTATGTACGCACCCATATTGATTTTGTCTTTCATAGGATGGGTAAAAGAAAGAATATGCTTGTCCCATGATTATAATAACATCTCAAACTTTGGAAGATATAGGAGTCATTATTTTAATATTGAAACAACTGAGAAAGATGAAGTCGAAAAAGAATAAAAGAACTTTGAAAGAGGTGATAAAACAATTAGCTCTTTTCGTGTGTCTCCTTTTGATTTGCACAAAAGGACTCTTTAAGATGGATTCCTGCCAAAAGTATAGCATGTAGAATGATATTATGGATGTTGTGAGAGGAAATAGTCATGTTGTTTCCAAACAAAAGGCTTTAGAGGTGTGAGTTAATGAGTAACGGATGTTCCCTTTTATAAGTGAGGTGAGGGGCACTTTAGTAAAAATATTGAAATATTAATTTATTAAAAAACGATTTTTGGTTTATAATAACTACAAATTGATTTATTTAGAATCAAATATGAGGATGGGTCTAAATCTTCACAAAAAATTTGTTTTAGACATGTTTAGGTCAGAACATTAACGTTATCTTTATGATTTATCCCTTAGTTAAATAATTTAACTATTACCATGTCTTCTTGTATTTTTATACAACATGGTTAATATATTTACTATAAATTTCCAAAAGTACCTAAATTGGATAATTTATGAAATTTTTATCACTTTCCATGTTAATTGGATGAACTGTATATTTTTATGACTTTTATATCATTAAATAAAATAGTATTTATTTTAAAATATCATTTATGACAATTTTGTTACTATTCAAGTTATACTTTTTTAAAAATATCAAAAAAACATGATAACTTAGAACCAATACTTCCAATGTGTCACTAACAAGTATAATATATCTATAAAATTATTGTATTTCAGTAATCAATTCAAATTATAGTTATCTTAATATTATTAATATCATTTATTTGATTCTACCATTAATAAATCAATTTTTGCATCATCATGGTGTTCCAATTAAATTTAATTATTCAATTTATAAAAATAATAAAAAATATAATTATGTAGATAAATATATTATATTTCTAATGAATATTTATAGTCTAATTTATCTTATGTATAACCCTATAATAAAAATGGTTTAGTATCTGAAATTTGAATATGACATTTTTAACTATTCTTTAAATATAATATAATGACTTTCCTAATATAAATAAAGTGGCTTAAAAGGATCACATTTTGGACATAAGTGTTATTGATTTTGAAAAATACTTATCCAATAGAATTAGTACGTGTGTTAGGGTAATTTTATATTATTATAATATTATTTTTACCTTTAATGACCCTATTTACCATTAATTGTGGTAAATAAAACTCAAAAGTTATTTTCCACCAAAAATTATTTTGATCCTATTAGACCACATTTTTCATCTTTTTTACAACCATTTATGTCATATTTTATAAATTCAATTCACAGAAGCAGTGAAATTACGTTTAATTATAGTCTTCCAATGTGGCTAGATGGCGGGTAAAAAGATGTTAAAAATGTTCAATGGAATTATATATATAATTATATTATAAAAATAATTTCAATGAATTACATAATACTAATATATGTATTATTTATATATTTTTACTTTATAATAAATTTAAATTAAAATAATTATTCAAATAAAAAAATTGGTTTTTATCTACAACGTAGTGTTTTTTTACTATTCATCAAAAATTGAAAGTTTTCTGAAAAATTCAAAAAATTAACCCAATGGAAATTTTTATATTCAAAATTCAAAAATAAATCCTATTTTAAAAAATTAATAACATATAATTTTCAATAATTAATTTTCATTGTCAAAACTAGAAAGCCATATTTTGAGAAGTTAAAACTATCAAAAGATTGAAATGTGTTTATGTCCAATTTAAGATAGCCGGATTTTCAATGACTAAGATTTTATTAAATGATAAAAACATAATATAATTACACTTTAAATTAAATTAAAAATATAATCTATATATATAAATAAATTATTTGAAAAGGAAGTTTTGAATTAAAAAGCTATATTTTTTACTATTCATTAAAAATAAAATTTATCATAAAAATACCAAAAATTTAACAAAATTAAATTTTTATGTCCCTAATATTCTGAAGAAGATTATTTTGTCAAATGTAACTTCTAAAAGTGTCAGATTTTGTATTTAAAAAGGGTTCCCCATTAAAAGGCTGTAAAAGTGCATTTTTTTTAAATACTTCTTTTATCGGAAAAATTGAATTTGTTTTTTATTATGTCTATGAAGAACATAATATGTATGTTAAAATTATATGTAATATATTAAATTCCAAATGTGTTCGATACTATTCATAACAACTTTTTAAACAACTAGTTTGGTAAGTCGTGGGGTGCTCGAACTCGGTGTTACATATTGTGCAAGTTATTTAATTGTTTAAAAAGAAGAATAGTGTGGGTGCTTGGGGTGTTACATTATCCCCTAATTAAATAAATTGAATCCTAATAATTTAAACTCAAGACTAAAAACTAGGTGTTTGACATTTCAAAATATCTTTATTGAAATACCATATCAAGAAAAGGATTAATGAGACCTATATTTTAAAATAAATAAAGGGAAGTGTGAATGATACTGGAAATAACATATAATAGGGTTCCATGTAAGAAAACATGGGCATGGAAGAAAATATAACCATCAAGTTCTGATGTAGAGTGATATAGAACATTATTAGGTGAAATTTAACAACCAGAAAGCTATAAATCTATTAATATCTAAAGGACCATTTGATTCATCGCAAAAGAAAGTACTAGGAAAGAATTTTTGGTATTATGATCATTTCCCTAAAGTTTAATAAATTAATAGAATAAGAAAAAAAAGTAATAATAAATACTTAACAAGTATAATTTCATCCTTTAACTAATCTCTACCAATAACTCATCTGTCTCTCCAAAAGATAAAGAAACACAATAATATTCTATTTATATTAATCATATAGGGTTCAAAAAATAAATTTATAGTTCATCTATCATACCATAAAAATGTATGTTATACATACCAGGACATCACATAGGCCAGTGGTAGGGGATGCACCCTTTGTTCCCTTCGGTTGTGGGTTCAAGTCTCATAGCCTTGTCGGACACGATGGGTTGTCGCCCGACCTAAGAATTATCCTTTTCATAAAAGTATAACCTTCCAAAACAATAATATTAAGAAATTTATTAACCTTAAACAATAGAATCCAATGTCCAACTTAATCAATTATAACCTTTAGGCTTATCCAAAATACTTCTATCCAAATTGATAGTCCAAAAAATATAAGGAAGGCCACATAACATACATTTGAATATTTTCATCATGTACTCTCTAAAAACATGGTAATAACCTGAATTACTAGAAAACTTTATTGAATATGTTAATTATTCCTTATTAATTATGTAAAACATAGAATATTGGATGTACACCACAAATCTAAAATTGTTGAAAACTCCCACTAATGATGGTATAAATCTCTTTCTATACAAACCATTAATCAGTTCCAAGGATGTAAATAATATCCCATATACATTACCCAAATCTAATATATCTTATTATGAAATCATTATATCAGTATATGAAACATATTAAGGGTTATATTTCCCCCAACCATATAATTTCCAAAATGTTTAACTTGATATTGTGTCACATTACTTGATACCATAAAATCTCAAATCCTTAATGAAATAGTATTGTAGTACAATTCTTATTTATTGTATAATTCATGTAAAAAATACATTACTAAAATGTATTCAAATAAAATTATTCTTGAATAATAATATTAATCATTCCACTTCATCTACGGTAGTATCATAACTTAATTATTATCCAATAGCATCATCTGAGGTATGCTCTAACGATTGAGACATTGATTCATATAGTTTATCATCTCCTTACATTAGGAACATTGTACATTGGAAACATTTTTCTTACCCTTACAATCACGCACTTGGTGTCCTTTTTCTCCAAAAATATAATAAAATCCCATTCCCTTCAAACATTTTCATGGGTGATTCTTTCCACATTTATCACATGTGGGAAAATCTTTCTTTCCCTTATTACCTTTATCCATGTTTTTCTCTTCCATCCTATTATTCTCTTGCTTCCCTTAAAATCCATAGGACTTGGATAATTATTTACTTATCTTGTTAACACATGATAGTATTTCCTCATATGATGAGAATAAATAAGAGACTATTTCCATTCAAAATGTAGGCCTAAGAAATTTAATGATAGGTTTCTTCTTTCTCTTTGGAACATGTGAATTAGTGGATTTGTCATTCTTTCTTTTAGGCGCCATTTCCAAATGATGGCATACACAAGGTTAGATCACAATGTAATTTATAATCCAAAAACAATAAAAATGCTAAAATTTTATTGAAGATTTATACATATCATAATCATAAAAATTATTTCCCTGGGGATATATTTACTCATAAATCCTTCATAATAGTTTGTAAAAAAATATGAATTATCCTATGAATATCCCCCAGTAGGGTCAAACCAGGTGTACAGTAAGTCTCGTTGTCGTGTACCAGGTTACCTATAGTCATGCCCAGAACACCTTGTAAGATTTTCCCCCTAGATACATTCTAGTGAAAACCATGTCCACTTGTAGTATGCAGGCATGGATGTATTTTCTAGGAATACCCACATAATCTCTATTTTACTAAAATTCTAGGATTCTCTTTAAAACATGTCCTCAAAGTCTGTCTTATGGAAATGTTCCCTAATCATGGTTGTTTTCTTAATCTAGTTTCCAAGGTTTTTACTAAACTTCCATTGATACCAATAGTAATGCATCAACCCTAGAAGCCTAGATCCATTGCATTACTTTAATACATTATCATGATTACAAGGAATCAAATCCCAAAGGACGATCAGTTTAGCAAACTTAGAAAATAGATTACATACATGAACATTACATTATAATTTCTAACATAAATTATAGTATAGATAACCCTCTGAGAACTCCATTATTCTCCTAGAATAACCCTACATATCAATCATAAAAAACTTTTTTTCATCCTGAGAAAATAAAACATAAGAAATTAGTGAGCTTAGATGCTCTGTAAAGATAAACAATATAGAGAAATATATCAAAATAAACATAAATTTTTAAGGTAAGATATAAAACTAAAACACAATATTTTTAAAATAGTATATTCAACATAATATAGAAAGAATAAATCAAATAATTTCATTTAAACATTCACGTGGATATTCTACTAGTTGACTAATCACATGTAAAATCAATCACTAATCTCATAATGAGGGAATGCATAATTTCAGACATCATAACAACTATGCCAAGGCCTTATTCCAAGACCATACACATATATTATGTCAATGCCTTATGCCAAGACACTAGTTTGTATCTGAAGACTTAATGATGCACTGAGGGGATATAGTTGGCCCTGCCCATCACTTACTAAGTCTAATTCATTCCTCTTATGAAAAGGGTGAAACATGACATAAACATTCATATTAAAACTAGCATACGAAATGTTAAAACGTTAACCACAAACCATGAATGGTATAAAAATAGAACATCCATAGTCAAACATATCATAAAACCTTGAATAAAAATTGGAATATTGTACCAAAAAAATCAACCTTAATCAAGCATAAAATCCAATAAAGGATGTTAACATAGATGAAAATAATCTAATAAATTCATTAAAACGCTTTGAGAGAAATATTCCTTTTACTTTGAAATTATTTAAAAGATGCACAATTAAAATATAAAACATTTACTCTGAAAATAACTTTATGATATTGTATGAGAAGCCTTAAAATGATTAGTTTTAAAAAAGGTGAAAAATATCTTCCCATGTTGTTTAAGTTAAAAAACCTTTTTCCTTAATTTGTCGAAAAGATCATAAAGTACATTGTTTGCAAAGTGATGGAATGATTCATTTCAAAATGTTTTATAAAAAGTCATAAATGGGTAAAAATGACTTTAAAAAAATTTGATAATATTTTGAAATACATTTAATGAAACATTTACATGGATGATAAGGTTGTCCCAGTA
This sequence comes from Viscum album, assembly GCA_963277665.1. NCBI lineage: Eukaryota > Viridiplantae > Streptophyta > Magnoliopsida > Santalales > Viscaceae > Viscum > Viscum album. Next base: position 1,585,538,116 of record OY728137.1, on the reverse strand, counting down.
TATACTTATGTATAATCAATCACAGATAATAAAGATATTGTGCAAATAACCCTTACCTTATACTTTTCATTTAGTCAAGGGTGAGTTATCCTGATGTATAATGGTCAAAAAATATTATTAAATTATACCAGGAATATATCTGTATTTATGATATCATATATGATTCATTTATTAATTCATGTTACATGTTTTTGAATAATTTCCAAGTTAATGCAACGTTTTGGTATTAATCACTTTCATTATCATAAATGTTATGAATTTTTATTTTTGACCGTACTACTTATATCATAATATACATAATTAAGAAATGTAAAACATGATTTATATATCATATATATTATTTATATAAAATTATATAATAGATAGAAAAATAAATTTGAACACACTGTTCATGGAGACGGTAGGTCATACGTACGCATGAACGCTGTTTCCGTTTTCATATCGAAATTAATTGAAATAAGTGAATGAAATATAAGTGTATATATTAATATATCATCCAAGTAGAATTATAATGTAATATATTGCATACTAATTAATAATATTTATTCTTATAATCAATCTTGGATGGTGAACGTGGAAGATGAATCTGATCGCTTCGTGGAGATGGTAAGTCATATGTACAAACAAGTGACGGTATCATTTCCTTAAAGGTTAAATAGTATGAAATTGGATGGAATATTAATTTTAAAAAAATCATGTAATATTTATTATTTACATCCCTTATATTCATCATTATACCAATATAAATAAATTGTACATGAAAAACAATTTACACCACTGTGTAAAGATGGTAAGACATACGTACGAACGAATGGTGATATTGTTTTTTGTTGGAGGGTAAAAGGAGGCATATGATTGTAACATAATTATAATAAAATTTCATCATGTGGATGGTATTGTAGTTATTGTTTTAGTGTGGTAAAAATATATAAAGATGAATTATAAGAAGAAAAGAACTTTGAAAGAGGTGATAAAACAATTACCTCTTTCGAGGTGTCTCCTTTTGATTTGCACAAAAGTACTCCATAGGATGGATTTCTACCCAAAGTGTAGCCTCCAGAATGGTATGAGGGATGTTGGGAGAAGAAATGGGTAGGTTTTGGCAGAAAAAATGATTTATAGGTGTGATTTAAATAGAAAGAGAGGTTCCCTTTTATACAAGAGGTGTAGGGAACTTAAGAAAAAATTTGGAAATATTAATTTATTATAAGATGATTTTCAGTTTCTAATAGCTAAAAATTAATTTACATATAATATAAGATGATTATGGTTCTAAATAATCTCAACCAATAGTTTTTGGACTTGTTTAGGTCATAAACATAACTTTATCTTTTATATTTAACCCTTAGTTAAATAGTTTAACTCTTACCATGTCTTCTTGTATTTTTATACTATATGGTTAATAAAGTTACTATAAATTTACAAAAGAACCAAACGTGGATTTATTATGACATTTTTATCACTATAAATTTTATTTGGATGATCCTTAGATTTTTATGACTTCAATATCATTTCATAAAATAGTATTTATTTTAAAATATCATTTATTTCGATTTTGATTCTATTCAATATATTCATTTTTAAAAATATAAAACCAACATGATAACTTTGAACCCATACTTCCAATGTGTCAATAACATGTCTAAGTTATCTATATAATTATTGGATGTCATTAACTAATTCACATTATATTTATATTTATATAATTAATATCATTTATTTGATTCTTCCTTTAATAAATCAATTACAGCGTCATCATGTTGTCCTAATTAAATTTTATTATTTAATGTCTAAAAATTATAAAAAAATATCATTATGTAGATAAATTTATTAAATTTCTAATGAATATTTATAGTATAATTTATCTTATTTATAAACCTATATTAAAAATGGTTTAGTATTTAAAATTTGAATATGAAATTTTTAACTATTCTTTAAATAAAAAATAATAAATGTCATAATCTATCAAAAGTGTCATAGAAGGATAAAATTTCAGACCTAAGGGTGATTTTGTTCAAAAAAGACTTATCCAATAGAATTAGAACATATGTTATGGTAATTTCATATTATTATAATATTATTTTTTTCCTTTAATTACCTTATTTACCTTTAACCATGGTAAATAAAATTGAAAAGTCACAATTCACCAGAAATTATTTTGATCCTATTAGATCACATTTTTCATCTTTATTAAAACAATTTAAGTTGAATTTCCAAAATTTAATTCACAGAATCGGTGATATTACGTTTAATTTAATCTTCTAATGTGGTTAGAAGGTGGGTAAAAAGATGTTAAAAATGTTTAATGAATTTTTATATCTAATTCTACAATGAAAATGATTTAAATGAAATAAATTTGAAAATTTTATTTATTATATATATATTTTGTCTTTAAAATAAATGTAAATTAGAATAATTATTTAAATGATAAAGTTGGTGTTTATCTAAAACACAGTATTTTTCACTATTCATCATAAATTGAAAGTTTCCAGAAAAATTACCAAAAGCTCACCCAAAGATAATATTGATATTTAAAATTAAAAAAATTATTTCTATGTTATGAAATTAAAAACATGGATGTTTCATTAATTAATTTAAAATTAATAATCATTGTCAAAATTAGAAAGTGGGTTATTTAGAAGTAAAAACTATCAAAAGATTATCAAGTGTTTATGTCTAATTTAAATGTGAAATTACTTCTAGTGACCAAAATTGGATTGAATGATAAAAAAAATATAATTATACTTTAAAATGAATCAAAAATATAATCTATAAAATATAAATAAATTATAATAAAATGTAGTTTTGAATTAAAATGCAGTATTTTCCACTATTCATTAAAAAATGAACATTATCATAAAAGAAAACCAAAAATTTAATGAAAGTTAATTTTTATGTCCCACTTCTAAAGAAGATTATTTTTTTAAAATTTAACTTATAAAATTTTCAATTTTTATTTAAAAAGGGTTCCCTATTAAAGGGCGGTAAAACTGCATTTTTTTAAAAAAATACTTCTTCTACTAAAAAAATTGAATTTGTTTTTATATTATGTATAATAAACACATAATATTAATGTTAAAATGATAAGTAATATAAAAAATTCAAAATTATATTAATATTATTTATAACTTCTTTTTAAATGGCTATTTTGGTAAGTCGTGGTGCGATCGAACTCGGTGTTTCATGTAGCACAAGCTATTGGATTATTTAAAAATAATTGTACCATGGAAGCTTGGGGTGTTGAATTATCCTATACTTATATAAATTACATCCTAAAAATTTAAACTCAGGATGGAAAAATAGGGGTTTGACATTTCAAAATATCATTGTTGAAATCCCACATTGAAAACTTGATTAATGAGGCCTCTATTTTAAAATAAAGTGTAGTGTGAAGGTTATAGGAAGTAAAGCATAATATGGTTTCATGTAGGAAAGCATGTACTTGAAAGAAAATATAACCATCAGGTTCTGATGGAGAGAGATATAGAACATTATTGGTAGAAAGTTCACAACCACAAATCTATAAATCTATAATTATCTAAGGGTCCATTTGATTCATCACCAAATAAAGTAAAATTTTTGTTTTATGATTCCTTCCCTAAATTTAATTAATTTTATAGTATAAGGAAAAAAACAATACTTATTGGAAAAGTATAATTCCATCCTCTAACTAATTTCTACCACAAACTCATCTTTCTCTCCAAAAGATAATAAAACTCAAAAATGTTATATTTTTCTTAATCGTACAGGGTAAAAAAAATGAATTTATACTTCATCTATCATGCCATAAAAAACTATGATATAAAAACCAGGACCTCACATAGGCCAGTGGTAGGTGATTCACCCTTATCACCCTTCAAATGTATGTTCATGTCTTGCAGCCTTGTTGGACGCGACGAGATGTCGCCTGAACTACGAGTTGTCCTTTTCTTAAAAGTATAACATTCCCAAAAAAATATTAAGAAAAGTTTCAACCATAAAAAATAGTATCCAATTTCTAACTTAATCCATTACAACCTTTAGGATTATCCAAAATAATTTTTTCCAAACTCACATTCCAAAAAAATATAAGGATGTTAACATAACCTATATGTGAATACATTCATCGTGTATTTTCTAAAAAATATGGTAATAACCTGAATTACAAGAAAACATTATTGAATATGTTAATTCTTCCTTATTCTTTATGTAAAACATATAATACTGGATGTACACCTTAAATCCAAAAATGTTGAAAACTCCCAATAATGATTGTATAAACATATTTTTAAATAAACCATTAATCAGTTCCGAGGATGTAAATAATATCCAATATACTTTATCCAAATCAATTATCTCTTATTCTAAAATCACCATATCAGTATCAAAAACATATTAGGGTTATATTTCCCCCAACCATATATTTTCCAGAATGTTAAACTTGAAACTGTGTCACTTTACTTGATACCATACAATCTAAAATCCTTAATGAAATAGTACTACAGTACAATCATTATTTACTCTTTAATTATTATGAGTAATACATCGATAAAAGTTACTCAAATAAAATTATTCTTTAATAGAAATATTAATCATTCCACTTAATTTGAGGTACTATCATAATTTTATTATTATCCAATAACATCATCTCAGATATACTCTGACGATTGAGACATTGATTCGCATAGTGTCTCATCTCCTTGTTGTTGAAACATTATACATTGGAAACATTTTTATTACCCTTTCAATCATGTATTGGGTGTCCTTTTCTTCCACACTTATAATAAACTCACATTCTCTTCAATCATTTGCCAGGGTTATTCTTCCCACATTTATCACATGTGGTAAAATATTTCTTCCCCATCATCCCTCTATCTATATTTTTCTCTTCCATTCTATTCTTCTTTTTCTTCCCTTCAAAGCCATAATACTCAGAGAATTATTTACATTTCTTTTTAACCCATGATACTATTTACTCATCTATTGAGAATACATAGGATATGATTTCCCTTCGAAATTTAGGTGTAAGACCATGAATGATAAGTTCCTTCTTACTCTTTGGAAATTTTTCATTAGTGGAGTTGTCATTACTTCTACTAGGAACCATTTCTAAATGATGGCATACACTATAATAGATCATATCGTAATGTATAATCTAAAAACTAGAAAAATGATGCGCATTAATTGAATATTTACACATATCATAATAATGAAAATGCTTTATTTGGGGACATATTTACTCATAAATCCTTCATAATGGTTTGTAAAGAATATATGAGTCATCCTAAGAATATCCCTCATGAGTGTCAAACCAGGTGCACTGTAAGGCTCATTGTCATGTATTAGGTCACCCTGAGTCAAGCCCAGAACACGTTGTTAGAGTTTTCACCCCTAGGTACATCTATTCCAGAACCATGTCCACTTGTAGTATCCATATAGGGATGCATTTTCCAGGAATACCCACATAATCTCTATTTTACCAAATCTCAAGGATTCTCTTCAATACTTATCCTCAAATTCTATATTAGGGTAATGTTCCTCAATCATGGTTGTTTTATAAATCTAGTTTCTAAGGTTTTTAATAAAGTTCCTTTCATACCAACTATAATCCCTCGACCCCAGATGCCCAGAGCTGGTGCATTTTTTATACATTGGCATGATAATAAGGATTCCAATCTCAAAGGATAGATCAGTTTAGTAGTCTTGGAAAACAGATTACATACATGAACATTACATTAAAATTTCTAACATAAAATACAGTATATATAACCCTTTGAGAAAACCATTATTCACCTAGATTAACCCTTCACATCAATCATAAAAGACTTCTTGGAATACTGGGAAAACAAAACATAAAAAAGGGTGAGATCAGATACTCATTAAGGGTAAACAATATAGCTAAAGCTATCACAAATATGTATAAACTTTTAAATAAAGAATAAAACTAAAACACAAGACTATTAAAAAAGTATCTTCAATATAATATGGAAAGAATAAATCAAATAATTCAATTTAAACATTCACATTGATATTCTACCAGTCAAGTAATCACATGTAATATCAAACACTAATCTCATAACAAGGGAATAAATAATGCCAGATATCATAACAACTATGTCAAGGCCTCATGCCAAGACTATACACATATATTCGATCGATGCCTTGTGCCAAGACACTAGTCTGTCCCATGAGACCAACTGATGCACTGAGGGGCTATAGTGGGCCCTACCCATCACTTACTAAGTCCGATTCATTGCTCTTATGAAAAGGGTGAAACATGACATAAACATTCATATTAAAACAAGCATATGAAATGTTAATACTTTAACCATAAACCATGAATGGTATAAAAATAGAATATCCACAGTCAAACATATCGTAAAACCATCAATACAATTTTGAAGATTGTATAATAACTAATCAAACTCAATAAATCATAAAATCCAATAAAGGATGTTGACATTAATGAAAATAATCAAATAAATTCATTAAAACACTTTGAGAGAAATATCCCATTTACATAGAAATTTTATAAAAGTCGCACAATTATAAAATAAAACATTTATTTTGAAAATAAACTTGTTATATTTTATAGGGAATCTTCAAAATTTTGAGGTTACATAATAATGGAATATAGTTTCTCGCACCGTATAAGTTAAAAAAACATTTTTTCCTTAATTTGTGGAAAATATCATATGGTACATTATTTGGAAAGCGATGGAATGATTCCTTTCAAAATGTTCTATAAAAAGTAAAATAGGGGTAAAAATGACATTAAAAAAATGTCGGTAATATTTTAAAATATATTTAATGAAACATGGACACAAATGATAAGGTTTTCCCAGTAGATACTAATGTATAATCAATCTCATATAATAATAATATTGTGAAATTAATCCTTACCTTATACATTACTTTAGTCAAGGTTGATTTATCCTCCAATATAATGGTTAAAAGTATTATTAAATTATTCCAAGAAAATTTACATAATTATTATATAATATATGATTCATTTACGACTTTATATTACAAGTTTATTTAATAATTTCCAAGTTAATGCAACATTTTGGGTAATAATTTCGTTCTTTATCATACGTGTTTTGACTTGTTTTTTTATCATATTACATAGATCAAAATTTACATACCTTCAGAATGTAAAACATGATTTATATATCATATATATTCTATAAATAAATCTATATAATACATAGATAAATAAAATTCAATCCACTTTTCATGGAGACGGTAGGTCATACGTACACATGAATGCAGTTTCCGTTTTCTTATCATATTAAATGAAAGTAACTGAATTCCATATATGTATATATATATATATCAAACTAGTAGCATTGTTATGTAATATATTTTATACTTATTAATAATATTTGTTATTATAATCATTCTTGGATGTTGAATGTGGAAGATGAGTCTCATCGCATCGTGGAGACAGTAAGTCGTATGCACACAAGACCGATGGTACCATTCCTTTAATGGTTAAATTGTATGGAATTGTATGGAATATTAATTGTAAAGAAAAAATATCATGTTATATTTTTTATTTGCATTCATTATATTCATATTTATACCCAAATAAATGCAGTGTACATGAAAAACAATTTACACCATGATGTGGAGATGATAAGTAGTATATACGCAAGCATGGTGATATTGTTTTTTGTAGGATGGGTAAAACAAGGAATATGGTTGTCCCATAATTATAATAACATATAATCATGTGTAAGTTACTGGAATTATTATTTTAGTTTGAAAAAATATAGAATGAGGAATTAGAATAAGAAAATAACTTTAAAAGAGGTGATAAAACAATTACCTCTTTTCAGGTGTCTCCTTTTGATTTGCACTGAAGGGCACCTTAGGATAGATTTCTACCCAAAGTATAGAATACAGAATGATATGAATGATTTTGGGAGAGGAAATGGGTAAGGATTTGGAGGAAATAAAAGGCTTTATAGGTGTGATTTAAATAGAAATGATGGTTCTCTTTTATAAGAGATGTGTGGGGCACTTTAGTAGAAATCGTTAAATATTGATTTATTATAAAATTATTTTCAGTTTATAATTGCTCAAATTTGATTTATTTCTTATATAAGATGGTTATGGGTTGATATCCTCTAAAAAATAGGTTTTATCCATGTTTACGTTATAAAATTAACCTTATCTTTTAGATTTAACCCTTAGTTAAATAGTTTAAATCTTACCATGTCTTCTTGTATTTTCATACTACATGGTAAATATAGTTACTACAAATTTCTAAAAGAACCTAAAGTTTATAATTTATGAAATTATAATAAATATACAAGTTATATGGTTGAACCATATATTTTTATGACTTCTATATCATTTAATAAAATAATTTTTATTTTAAAATATCATTTAGGTCAATTTTGTTACTATTCAATATTTTCATTTTAAAAAATATCAAAACATCAAGATAAATTCAAAAAAACCCCAATGTATCACTAACATGTCTAATTAATCTATAAAATTAATTTATGTCATTAATTAATTCAAATTATATTTATCTTAATGTTATTAATATCAGTTATTTGATTCATCCTTTAATAAATCAATTATTGTATCATCATAGTGTCACATTTAAATTTAATAATTTAATGTATAAAATTTATAAAAAAAATTTATTATGTATATAATTTATTTTATTTATAATTAATATTTATATCTTAATTTATCTTATGTATAACCTTATATTAAAAATGGTTTAGTATTTAAAATTTAAATATCATATTTTGAACTCTTCTTTAAATAAAATAAACGAAATATCCATATAATACAAAACTTGTTTAAAATGATCACATTCTCAGAATAAGGGTTATTTTAGTTGATAAAGACATATCCAATAGAATTTGAACATGTGTTAGGGTAATTTTATAATATTATAATATTATTTTTTCCTTTAATTACTCAATTTACCTTTAATTGTGGTAAATAAAATTCAAAAGTTACTATTCACCAAAAAAATATTTTGATCCAATTAGAAAATATTTTTTAATCTTTTTCAAATCCATTTATATCATATTTTCAAAATTCAATTCATAGAAGCTGTGAAATTATGTTTAATGTTAATCCTCTAATGTGGCTAGATGGTGGGTAAAAAGAAATTAAAATTGTTCAATGAATGCTTATATCTAATTATATTATAAAAATTATTTCAAGGACTTAAATTGGACTAATATATTTATTATTTATATATTTTAACTTTAAAATAAATTTAAATTAAAATAATTTTTTAAATGAGAAAGTCAGTTTTTATCTACAACGTAGTGTTTTTCAATATTCATCAAAAATTGAACGTTTCCAAAAAATACCAAAAATTCACCAAAAGATAATTTTGATATTCATAATTAAAAAATTATGTCTATTTTATGAAATTAAAAACATATAATCTTTATTAATTAATTTAAAATTGATTCCCGTTGTCAAAACCAAAAAAGAGGTTTTTGAGAAGTAGAATCTATCAAAATATCGACATATGTTTATATCCAATTTAAATATGAAATTACTTAGAATGACCAATATTATAATAAATTATAAAATCATAATCTAATTAAACTTTAAAATAAATTTAAAATTTAATATATCAATATTAAAAAAATAAATGAAAATATAGTTGTGAATTAAAATGCAATATTTTTCACTATTCATTAAAAATTAATTTTATCAGAAAAATGCCAAAAAATTATCAAAATTAAATTTTTATGTCCTGATTCTAAATAAGAATATTATTTTATCAAATAGAACTTATAAAAGTGTCAAATTTTGGATTTAAAAAGGGTTCCCTATTAAAAGGCAGTAAAACTACATTTTTTTAAAAAAATACTTTTTTTATCTGAAAAATTGAATTTGTTTTTATATTATTTATAAGGAACACAAAAGATTAATATTAAAGTTATATGGATTGTATAACATTAAAAATTTGGTTAATACTATTCATAACCTCTTTTTAAACGGATAGTTTGGTAAGTCATGGAGTGCTCAAACTCCGTCTTGCGTGTAGTGCAAGCTTTTGAATTATTTAAAAAGTAGTGCACTGTAGAAGCATGGGGTGTTACATTAAAATGATTTTATTTACCGCGTATAATTCAGTTATATTTATTATTAAATTATTATTCTAATTTTTAATCTCATTTTTTCACTATAAAGTCAAATCTCACTCGTTTATCCTTATCTTGAATCTTCAATTTAATTAGTGTGACTTGATGAAAACTGTAATGTCCAACCTATCATGGACTAGTAATCAACGATATCCAATTACTCTTAAGTAAAAATATTACTCATGATCATAAAAAATTATGATAACCTATGTGACTTATGTGCAAAATCTAGTGAATAAGGGAAGATAAATTCAAAGTGTAAGACATAAGGAAATCCCATATTTTCTATATAGTTTGAATAAATCTATAGATTAAAAAATAAATATTACTTTTAAAATATAGAATTCATGAACATGGAATATTATAGTCTCCTCAGCTTAGACACTAAGGGGTTAGTATACCATCACTAGAGTTAATATAGAAAAGAAATAATGGAAGTAAAGAAAACATTAGAATTAGGAGTGAGTGATCCTAGAAATAGCCACTGAGAACGAATGAGATTGAGAGTCACATATATAGTTAAATGTTATCTATTTAATAATAAATTCTCATATATCATTGGTGTTATTCAAAATTACCCATGAGATTAGAGAATATATCTTAAACTTATTTTATTAATATTGGGAATGATCTCATTTTCACTACTAGTCAATGTCTTATTCTTCCTTGGCTGATCAATACGTGTCTAGTATCAAGTATTTGAAAATTTTTGTTAGAGGGTGTATTTATTATTTGTCCTAGCTTGGAAGTTATTCCCTTCAAGAATAATTGGGTTTGAAACTTTCCTTATCTTGTGGCTCTATTGTTTAATATTTGTGTCATAATAAACTAACAACATCTTCACAATTATCTTCAATCATCACTTCTCAGGTTTTCAGAAATACTCAAAATTGATTGAGGTATTTCTTCAAGAATGTGGTGTATTCTTGATTTTTAGATCGCAACCAATGTATTGGGAGTGATATGGTATCCTCAAAGTTCTTGGATACCTAGTTATAGAAGGAATAGAATCCATAAAAAACAATTTCTCAATGATCCTTGGTGGTTTCTCAAGATTCATGGGGAAAATGAGTGCACATGTGTGGCTTGTAACTGGATTGGTCTTTTGATACAATGATTTTCTTAAAAATCCTACATTATTTTTTCTTGGGGAATATCTTCTTTGTTCAGAAAAATATTGGGAAGTATCTGATTCTAAGGGTGGTATCGGTGACCTTTCTCCTCCTTTTTCTTTACAATAGTTTTAGTGAAGGGAGGATACCATCATATATAGATCCATATACCCTTATTTAACCATGATGATGTATGGGAAAACATTACATGGGAATAGTGATTAATTTAATTCCTTTAAATAGCATAGAAGGACTCATAAATAATGCATTTGTAACCCATAATCAGTTCCATTTATACCTTCACATAGGCATGGGTGTGAGTTGGTTACCCTTATTTTGTTAGGATCTTAGTAGTTTCTTCATCAACTAGCACCAAATCTCTATATTTAAAAATGAATATGGAGTGATTTTTTTTCTTTGGTTTCAACAGGCACTAGAGGTGTCCGATTCATATTTGGTCCATCCACTACATAAAATTGGTATTATATAAATCAGGTGGAGAGTAAATCTCAAATTTAACCACAATCAAACTCATCAGATTTTGTATTTCTCGGTCTTAGTTTCAATCGATGATGTAAATATTTCAAGGTGTTTTAGAGGTGGATCTGCATGGGCTTAGTCTTTATCAATTTGGGTCAAGACACTAAGAAGATGGTTTATCTTTTCTAAGAACTATTATTTCTTATATTCATATCCTCAGTGAGTGTGGATTGAGTAGTGTGTTTAGTAAGATTCTTTAGGAATGATGAACATATACCATTGGTGTGGTGACAGTGGAATTGGCACATCGATGGAGGAATATTATTGTAGTAGTATAGGATGGTAGCTCAAGAATGGTGGTGGTATTCGAGTCTTAGTGGTAGCACATTAAAATTAGAAGATATTTAATTTTCTCTAGTGGAAGAACCATACTAAGGAAAAGGATTAATATCATGGTGGTGGCAGAATATTGGGTGTGCTACCATAGAATGAAGTGGGAATCTGGGATAGTTGTAAATACATACTCGATGGTAGCACAATTTTTTTAATAGTAGCACATTACTGAATATTAGCATTGTTCTGGTGATACCAGTTGTAGGGATAGTAGCAAGGTTCCAGAGGAAATAGTGGAACATAGAAAAAATAGTGGTACTAAATGAATTTGATGGATGTAGTTAAGCTCTTCTTTTGGTAACACGCACAACAGTTGCAGTATAGGGGAAGTAAAGGTTGGTGGTAACAAATTTATCATGGTATAATGGTAGTGGTGGTAAGCATGGTAGTGGGAATTTTATTCTAGTAGTATCAAAGTAAACCCCTCATTCAATCACAAAAACATAAATATTTTATAACATACATTTTTTCGAACTTAATTCCAAAACAAAATTAAAATATAAAAATCAAGATTATTTACCTCTTCATAATTAATTTCAAATAACTATATTCTCACCATTCCAAAAAATAATTTAATTCAAATTGAAACTTAAATTTCATAATGGATTCCAATTAAATTTAAAAAATCAATTAAAACTAAAAAATAAATTCCTTTAATAATAATAATTCTAAAATCCAAAATTATAATTTCAAATTTCAAAATCATTTTTTGGCCTCAAAATTTAATTTAAAAATTTATTTAATTAGTAAAACCCATGTTTTATTTTAATTAAAAGTTATGTACATAATTTAAAAGGTCAAAGGAAATAAAAAATTTTACTAATAATTTAATTTAATTATGGGTATTTTTCAATGAATTATCAAAAAAATAAAATTTTCATCTCGCATCACACATTTCAAAGATTCTATACTAAATAGAACCGATTTTAATTATAAAACCAAAATGAGAAAATATAATATAATATAAAAAAGGGTTATACAGGGTTTTTTAATCCTCTTTTTCTATAAAAATGATTGGATAATACACCACATCATTTATTATAAGGAACTCAATAGAATCATGATAAATAATGAGTATCACTATTTATAGATTGATGACTTGTTTGATAAGATATATGTATCTTAATACATCTCTAAAGTGGATCTTTTGTTTCAATATCATCAATTTAAGGTTAATATGGAGGATATTACCAAGACCACATTTCATACAAGGTATGAACACTATTTTTAAATAATATATTTCAAACAATAAGAAAAATATTCATTCATTTTATTACTATTCAAAGGGGGTGGTTACTCTTTCCCATACCTACTAGGAATTTTTTTGTCATGTCTATATTATATCTTATATATAGGTTCTATTTTATCTCTCTTAATTTCTCATAGAGAAAGTTAGTATTTAGATTGTATGGTAACTCATGGTGTAGGATCGGTTTTCAATGGAATTTTGAAAATTATTTTTCTAATATTATTTAAGACGAATAAAAATATTTTATTTTATGAATGATTTCAGGAATGGATTCATGAAAATAAAAAAAATATTTAAATTGGGATTTAATCATTAATAAATAATCTCTCTAATATAAATTTAAATGAACTTCATATTTAGATCTTAGAAAATAACTTGAGGTGAGACCTTGGATTTAAAAGATTCTTTTGAAATTAGATTTTAAAAAATAAAACTAAATATGAACAAATATAAATTTATAATAGTAATAATTATTTTAGATAAAAAGTGGGTTAGTTATAGAAAATGATACTTGTTTTAAAATGGTTAGTGTTTATGTTTAAAATTTTTAAAGGATAAAAAATTAAATTATTTTTTAATAGATTATTTTAAATTAGAAAAAATATTTTAAGGGAGTTTTGTTTTTTTAATGTCTAAAACATAATGTTTTTTTGAATAATTTTGAAGATAACCATTATAATTTAGGTCTAATGTTTTAATTGATCATTAATATTTTTTGGAATTTGAATCAATGGGTAGTGGAGATTGTGATTAGTTTCCTTGGGTTTCCATTTTTTTCGTTTACCCAGTTTTGGATGAGATAAATTCCAGTGTACCATGATTTAAATTTATGATTTATTAATTGATCGGTTTCCAATAGAATAGTTCCAATAGGTTGAATAATGTTCATGTTTTATGATTCCTCTAAGTCATGCCTCTTATTTGTGGGGAGTGTGATCTTTGGGTTAATTTTTATTCCAGAAAATTCTTCGTTAGTTTACATTTATATTTAGATAAGTTGAATCTTTTTCCTGAACCATTGATTAAGGATTCATTTGATTTTTGATTTTTTTTAAATGGTATTTATTCAAGAATTATACTATGAGTGTTATTATATTAAATCTGTCCATATAAATATTTTATAAGTGGTATCATGGTACTGAGTTTGATTTATAAGGATAACACTGATTTTTTAGTGGCCTGGATTTGTGTGATCTGGGTGGATATCATCTATCTTGAGTTCTTGAGTTGCCTTGTATACTCTAATTTATTGGACTTAGGTAGTCTATGTGATTATATTTAGGGTGGTTTTTCCCTCTTTATTTCTCTTCTACTTTCTTGATTTGTAGTTTTTAATTAAGGATACTTTTGAGGGCAGGTATTAATAATCTATATGGTTGAATAGATGAAAGTTTTACAAATTTCCTCTATTGATTATTTAGGTTGAGTTCAATTATTTTAGAGTCATTTTAACTTTTAGTTCATAATATGGGGTGTTCAATATTTCTATTTACCTTTCATCATATTTGGATATATATAGTACAAAGACCAACTATCATAATCAATTATGATTTAATTATTCCCTAAGGATTTTGGTGTTCTTGATTTGGTTCTAAAGATGACTCACTATTTACGGTTTTTCATGGTTTTGGAGATGTTTATTGGTAATTTTTTGTATCTATCATTGGGTATAGATGAGGATGGTTGTTTCAAAGTATGTATAAAATGTTGGGAGGACCACCATCATCATTTGATCTTTTCTCATTTGGTGATACAATTTTTTATCAAATTTGAATACTTATTTGAGTAATAGAGTGTATGGGTTATAGTTATGGTCTTCAATGTTCTTTGGTAGATGAATATAGTTTTAATTTTTTTTGTGATTTACTCCAGTCCACTTCATGTGTTTTTTCTCGATGGTGGTTGCAGTGTTCCTTGGTTTTGGGAGATTTTATCATCCCTTTTTATTGATCAAATGGATCTCATGAGGCTTTTTGGGGGCATGAAGAATTATGGTGGAAATTTTTTTACATTCCAACCCAATTTACCATTATAATATTATTTATTTATATATATTTTATCCTTTCATAAATTTTAAAGTTGATCTAATTTGAATTATTGAATTTTTTTATTTTTATAATAGGTACATGGTTGGTGAAAAAATAACTAAAACTACACAACAACCATGTATTTGGGTTGGTAACTTGATAAATCCAAAATAAATGTTTGGAAAATTGATTTTACAACCACACACCCCTCTCATGCAGGGTGTGTAAAGTCATGTAGTAAAAGACACAACATTACTACATGTTTTGGCTAACCATGTGGCCAAAACCCACAAAGTTCCATGAATATTAAAAAAAAAATATCTCATTTTCCCTCACCTATTTATTCTATAAAATCATTCCTAACCCTCTTCCCATTCCCATATGTTTCACAACACACATGGAATCCCCATTTATACACCTCCTCCACTAGTTCCCTTTATCTCATGGAAATTCTATAAGATTTCACCACAATATGAGTTTGAAGCATTAAGGTACAATCATCAAATACTTTCTCTTTATGTTATTTTTTATTTCCCTTCTTTCACTCCTTAAGTTTCTTATAAGAAGCCTATACAAATGGTTTAGTCCTAATTTTCAATTTTTTGTACCTAGGGTTCATGAGGCTCAACCTAAGCCCTAGTCTGGAGAAGACTTCTAAAGGATATATGTTTTTATATTTTTTTGGTAGGTTTCCCTATGTTTAGGGAATAAAATTATGGAAAACAAACTATTTATTCTTTAAAATAAAGTTTAAAATGTTTACTGATAAGAATAACTTTCTCTATGAATCTATCTAAAAAGGAAAACCATGTGTTACTTAGTTTCGGTTGAATATAGATGACATTTTCTTTCAAGAGGTTTGATTTAAAATTATTCGACAACAAGTTTTCACACCAAATGTTTGGTGGTCTTCTTAAAAGGTATTTACTCATGTGTGTTTATAGTTTATAAAAAATTATTATTCAAAGATAAATTCTAAATTTACCTTTAAAATTTACATGTAATTTCAAGTAACACATGGAATTTGAAATATTAATCAAAGTGTTTCTAAATTCGGTTTGAATAAACGTGTGAAATCTATAAATTCTTTTTCTGGGTATTCATTCACATATACATGGGTTTATAGATATATATATAATCATATATGTTAAAATTTACATGAGTGTGTGTAAATTTATGAAATAAGAGGAATATATATATATATATGAGCATAAAGATATTGGTAAAAAATGGGAATTTATTTTTAAAACTCAAACCTAGATTTAAAACATTTTAAGGATGATTTATAAAAAAATTATAAGGTCTCGTTATCACCTTTCAAATAAATTTTTTTTCTTTTAATTGATCAATGGAGTTATCCATGGGTTTTTCATGAAGATTAATTCTTAGTGAATTAATGTCACGACCCATCCCCTGGGGCCCATGTCATGACTACCCCAATCCCACCTTCCATAGGCTAGGGGGTGGTGACTTGAACTGGGAAAACATATCCATAAATTGGGAAGGCATTGCCTTTAAACAAGTAAACACACATACCAGGTACACAACAATAACAAACCACATAGTATAATTGCTGAAATTAAATGTGTGAACTGAAGAAGAATGGGCTAAAATACAATCACAACTAAAAGAAAATACATCAAAATGTAAAAATAGTTCTTATGGTTGTCCACCAAAGATCAAACATGAAGGGTTCTAATAACTCGTCACTATGTCTCTCCATGTCAACATGTTACGTCTATGTACCGTCTTGTCCTAGATCCCAAAATTCAATCAAAGTTGTTCATTTTCTGCAAAAGACACAATAAGGTTTTGGTGAATCCCATGAAAGGGTGATTATAACAATACCTAGTAGGGACCCTAAGTCCCCTAATTGTCTCCCATAATTCCCCAATGGAAAAACCAAAAAGAAAGATCTCAATCAAAAAGTTAAAAGTAAAAGAATAACCTCACACCTGGTATATAACTTAAATAACAAGAATAATGATGATTAGTTGTAAAGCTAAATCAAAATTATTCCATTTAGAAGTTCTATTATTGACCCATGAAGAACTCATTCTAAATCTAATCTACACAGGGTCGTGAGTCACCGATCCACACAAGTTCGTATGACGTTGCTCCGCACAGTGTCATAAGTCTTCGATCCACACAGGGTCGTAATTTGCTGATCCACGATGGGACACTCTAAGTATGGTCCTTGTCGGGTCATGCTACTGTTGATCCATAGAGGGTTATAATACGTCGATCCAAACAGGGTCATAAATCATTGATCCACACAGGGGCGTATTCTGTCGATCCACACAGGGTCAGAAGTCACTGATCAATGATGATCCTCTCTATGGTTTGTCTTCATTGGGTCATGATACTTCTAATCCACATAGGGTCATTCTGATGTCGATCCAAAAAGTGGCGTATTTCAATGGATATATAACCACATGATTCTCACACTTGATGCAATTGACTTCCATAGATTCTAATCCTCAAGCCATCAGTCATATGTCAACTTCCATGAAGTCCCATGAAAAAGTAACTTGAAGAACTACCACATAATAAGGGTTCCAATGTAATAGATAGTACATGAATCGGACGATCTATCTATATGTTTTAGGCATTTTAGTGCTGAGGGATTGGTTGGATTTGAGTCTAATATAACCCAGACATACTCCAGAATTCTCCAAAATCCAAGTGGAGTATCTCAAAAGGACTACATCATCTTAAGGGTCCCAGCGCCGCAGACGGTTCATCAAACTGAAGTCGGGTTTAGGATTTATGACCCTATAAGCGTAACTGGGTCAAACCGGGTCCGGGTTTGGTCTGACCTGGTCAGACAAACCCTACCCGACCCAACCATGGTCTGACCCGAGTCTTACTCGATCCGAGATGACCCAGCTAGGATCGGATGGAACTGATCTGGTCCGCCAGCTGGGCCCAACCCTAGCTCCCCACGAAACAGACTCTGTCCATTCAGTCATCAACCAAAGGCACCAGGTTGGTGCCACCCCTTCAGTTGACCAGTCTATTGGACCAGTCTAGATTGGGACCTGCGGATGTGGGTCCACCATAGTCACGATCTAAGATGAAGCGTCTCATCTAAGGCATGCCTCACGGTGAAGTTCTGGCGGTTTTATTTTCTTCCCTTCTATGCCTATGGGCCTCCCAGGATACCACCTTTACTGTGTGGCCCTTAGATTCATGTTGTGGTCATGTTGAACATTCTCCCATGAAGAACACATCCAAACCAAGAGCATTGGAGGTTCTATTCTTGTTTGTATTATCATGCTTCCACCACGTTAGTGTTTTAATAATGAAAATTAATCAAAACAACACCCAGATTAATTTCCCACAATAACCACCTGCAGATTCAAATGGATCATAGATCAACCTATTAGTTGGTTGATATGTGTTTTCCATGTAATTCAAGAATGAGGTAGTGTGAATTGATAATTCACTTTGAATAAAAAACCCTACCTCAAACACGTTGGATTCCACTGATAACAAAGGAGGAGAATCCATTGTTCGAAGATGTTCATCGATGTTTGTCGATCTTGGGATCGAATCCTCAACAGGGTCATTCGTTCTTCATTGGAAAGGATTTTTATCAGCGCTTTATTGAGAGTTCTCCTAAAATTGTCAAAATCCTTTCACCAATGGTTTATTTAACATTATAGTTAAATATTTTAACTCTCTTCTCAATAATGTGATTAATTAAAGAATTAATTAATTAACTCATTAATTACCCAAAGGTGCAGTTACAAAACCTAGTAAATCAGGATATTAAATAACATGTTAACATTATGATCCTAACACCTTTTCTCAATGGTTCTAAATAAATAATAAAATAACTCAATTAGTTATTTTATTATTTTCTTTAAAAAGTCCAAAAAGTAACTTTTTTTCTAACCCTTTTTTGTTGATGTTAAGCTTCGCCTAAGAAAATACCGGCACTGCGAATTCAATGGTTCTCTCGAATTTTCTATCTGAGCCCCGGTTCAAAAGATAGAAAATCTCATCTGAACATTTGTTGCACGTACCTTAAAAAGTTCAAAACTTCATTATAGGCTCACCGGGCCTCAGAATCATGTGCTGTCAATTTTTATAGTCTCATAATAATTTTATTTAATTAAAAAATTATTTATAATTTTGGGGTATTTAAATTCTCTCCACCTTATTGATTTTCATCCCTGAAATCCACAACAAAGGCTAAGAAAACAAATGGGGGTATTGAGCATTAATTTGAGCCTACCGTTCCCATGTGTTCTCTTGGAGGTTCTTATATTTCCACCAAACTCACACTAGAAGAATTTACCATCCAAGATGAACCCAGTCCTATCAATCCACTATCTCCACTGAGAACTCTGCATATGTCACCCCAATGTCAATGTCCAACTCTCCTTAATCGATGATGTGTGATGGATCATGCACGTATCTCCTCTGTTGTGACACATAGAAAACGTCATGCACTCTATGCATATGTGGGGGAAGATCTAAGAACTACACAACCCTTCCAACTCTGCTGAAAATATAAAAAGGTCTGATGAACCTCGGAGATAGCTTGTTGCCCCTGACAAATCTCTGTAATCCTCTCCGAGGTGAAACCTGAAGGAAAAAATAACCTCCTTCCTAAAACTATAAGGGTCTCTATCTTCTATTGTCATAATAATTATTCATACTCTATGCAGTATTCATCCGCTCCTAGATGATATGCACCTTCTTTGGGGTAGCTTGTACCAACTCTAGACCCATAAGTACTGACTCCCCTGGGTCTGTCCAGCATAGAGGTGATCTATATG
The DNA here is from genome assembly GCA_963277665.1 of Viscum album. Lineage (NCBI taxonomy): Eukaryota > Viridiplantae > Streptophyta > Magnoliopsida > Santalales > Viscaceae > Viscum > Viscum album. Next base: position 1,585,517,953 of record OY728137.1, on the reverse strand, counting down.
GTCACCCATACAAGGCCTCAAATGGTTCCATGTCGATGGTAGTGTGATAGCTATTGTTGTATGTGAAATCCACCAAGAGAAAGTGATCCTCCCAACTACGGCCAAAATCAAGGATGCAAGAAAAAAGCATGTCCTCAAGCATTTGTATGGTCCTCTCCATCTGACCATATGTCTGAGGATGAATGGTGGTGCTCAAGCATAGCTGAGTCCCGAACACATCCTTCAATCCATTCCACAACCAAGATTTAAAATGAGTGTAACAATTTGAGATAATCGTTGATGGAACCTCATGAAGTCATACTATCTCCTAGAAATAAAGGCATCCTAAGCCCTCTACTGTTCCCTTTTTCCAGACAGGTAAGAAGTGAGCCGACTTGGTGAGTCGGTCAATGATCACCTAGATAGAGTCATGGACCCTAGACATATGTGGTAACCCCATCATGAAGTCCATCGAGATACTATCCCATTTTCACTCTGGTACCACGAGTGGCTGAGTCAAGCCTGCTAGAACCTGGTGCTTGGCCTTCACTTGCTAACATGTAAGGCATCATGAAATGAACTATGCCACTTCTTTTGTCATCCCTATCCACCATTACTGACAATGGAGGTCCTGGTACATCTTCTCCACACTAGTATTTACCACCAAAGGAGTTGTGTGGAACTTCCTCAGTACCTCCTCTCAAAATTTCACTAGTACCATGGTACGTCCTCTAAAAATGATGGTGTGATCCCCACCTTCAAAAAATACCTCAGGAGCCTGTTTTGAGAATACCTAAGCAGGTCGAGCTTCACAGTCAATGTCCCCACGCTATTCCTCTCGTACTCACTAGAGGAGTGGGGGAGTGACAGTCATGTGCTGGAGGTATACTACTCCATCACAATCCTTGAAGGATAACTACAATGTGGCTAGCCTCTTTCTCACCTCACTCAGTAATTGTAAACCAAAACTCTTTCTTAGTGCTTCTTGTATCACATTTCCTTTCCCAAGAGTGTATACTATCTTAAATTCATAGTCCCGGAGGAACTCCAACAATTGCCACTATCTTAGGTTTGGGTCCTTATGTGAGAAGATATGCCTGAGACTCTTGTGGTTAGAATAGACAGTAAATTGTTCACCCATCAAGTAGTGTCACCACATCTTTTATGAAAAGACCACTACTGCTAACTCCATGTCATGGGTCGTATAGATTTGTTCATGTTTCCTTAAATATCTTGATACTTAGGTGATCACCACTTTCTTCTACATTTGGACACATCCCAGTCTGGTCCCTGATGCATCACAGTAGACTACATACCCAATGCCCTCTTCTGGTAGCCTCAAGAAGTGGGAACTTATCAATCTATGCCTCTACTCGTGGAAACCTATATGGGATCTGTCTATCCATACGAAGGGTTTCCCCTTCTTTTTAAATAATGGAAAGGTTTATGCAACTCTAGAAAAGTTGGGTACAAATCTTAGGTAGTACCCAGCTAATCCCAGGAAACTCCCCCCCCCCCGGTCACACTTGTGGGTGGCTCTCGAGAAGGCACTGCCTCTATATTTTCCAGATCTACTGTAACTCCATCCTATGAGATAATGTGTCCTAGAATGTGAACTTCTTGTATCTAGAACTATCACTTTGAGAGATTACCATAAAAAGGGTGCTCTTAGAGTTTATCCAGAACTATCTACAGACGAGTGGAATGATCCACCCTTGATGCTGAGTACACCAAGATATTTTCAAGGAATACCACCACAAAGCAATCAAGGTAAGAATGGAAGATCCTATTCATGAGTCCCATGAACACTTTTGGGGTGTTATTCATGCTGAAATGAGTCACCAAGAGCTCATAGTGGCCATACTGAAATCTGAAGTCTATCTTTGGTACATACTCATCTCGTACCCTCAGCTGATGATATCCTGATCTGAGGTCTATCTTTGAAAACCACTGATCGCACTTTAGTTGATCGAAGAGATAATATATCCTTGGTATTGGATACTTGTTTTTCATGGTCACTTAGTTCAGGTACCGTTAATCCATGCAAGGCCTCAAACTCTAATATGCCTTCATGGAAAACAAAATCGGGGCTGTCCATGGATAAACACAGGACCTTATAAACCCCTTCCTTTGAAAGTTCTCCAGTTTTACCCCCAAATCATGAAACTCTGCAGGATCCATCCGATATGTTGTGTAGATATCGGTGTCATCCCAGGGTATGAAATATAATTCTACCTTTCTGTGATTAGGTAGTCCCAAAACATCCTAAGGAAAGACATCAGTATACTGGTCCACCACTATAGAATAACTCATACTCCTCTCATCAACTGATCTGAGGGTAAGGCTATCCAACTGATTAGTGATCAGTCGCACCCTCCTCCAAGAAATTCCATCCTGAGATGCAAAGGTTCCCTTCTCGCCGGGGAAGGAAAACCTAGTCCCATCCTCACAGACACACCTCACATTGTGCCTAAAATAGTTAATCTGAACATAGACCATAGGTAAACTGTCTATACCCAAGATGACATTGTAAGGCCTTGGAACTTCTACTATGAGATCTCATCTAAAGCTCTCACCTCCTAGAGTAATCTCACACTACTGGAACCAGTTGTTAATTGTCAAATCATCTCTGGTAGGAGTCTCTAATCGTGAGGATCGAACTAAAGACTCCATCGTAATCTTTGAGATCCAAATAGGAGATGTGGAAATAAAATAGTGACTGGAACTTGTGTGTATAAGAACTACAACTAGGGTGGATTATACACATATCATACCTCAAATCATATATGGTGCTTCGTGATCGAAGACCTTATCTTCCTAAAGCTGAGATCATCCCTGTCCACCTTCTCCCGGAGGTCTTAGTGGACCACCTAGAGGTGGAGGCGATAGATCCTCAAATCACTGCCCACTGCCTATTGCACAATTGGCCCCTCTTCCACGTACACCACCCTATGGACCTCCCCGCTTGAATATCTACCTCTACCTTTGTAGTCCCTCACCCGTCTGCTGATCGTTAGTACAACAAGTCGGGTAGTCGCGATCCATGTAACCCTGCCCACCACACGAGTAGCACAGTCTTCTCGTCTACTAACCTCCTCTGTCATGTGAGATCCACACCACCAACCCTACATCCTATGGTCTTAAACTAGAAGTTTTATCCCTCTTGGGCCTCTACTTCATCCGCCTACTTCCTGCTATAGATGAATCAGCCATGTGTCATCTGGTGGTGGCTCTCGCTGTTAGTTCCTTCTCAGCTATGAATATCTCCACCAAAAGTTATTGCTATACCACTCCATCCTGCGTCATTATGTTGAGCGATATCATTGATGTTATGATCTCCCACCAAAGACCCTACTCAAATGTTTGGGACCTAATGAAATTGTCTCGTACCATGTCAGTGGAGTAGAGGGAAAGTTCAGTGAATCTCATCGAGTATTGGGCTACTATCAAGTTTCCCTGCTGTAAGTGCAGGATCTCTTAAATATGCACATATCATAAAGTCATGGGTACAAAATATGCCCTGAATAGGCTCTTGAAGTCCAACCCAGTGTGGGTCTCCTTATCATGAAACAAGAGCATCAGGCTCAACCATCTCCCTACTGTGCCCTGGAAAAGACTAGTAGCTAGAATCACCATCTTATCTGATGGTGTCCCAAATAGGCGAAAAACTATAGCCACAACCACCATACAATACTTAGCCACTTACGGATCCATCTCGCCTCGAAACCTTGGAGGCCTCTGCGGCTAGAACTCGTTCAGTGTTCTATGTTGGCATGCACTCACTTATTGTGGGGCTTGTGGAAATTGATGACCTATGGGTAGTGGTGATTCCAGTACACCACCCAAAGGTACCATCATTGTAAGAGGTCCATGCACCAAATCCTCATTACTCGATGGGTCTTCATCATGATACTTAACTGTAATCTTGGATGTATTTCTACACTATGGAATTATGTAAAGAAAAAAATGTGCCACATTCAACAATTTATATCTGGTGTGCTGACTCAAAAGATATCAGAATAAAAAAATTTCAAAAACACATGCAATCAGTGTCTTCATGTACCAAGTTGAAAAATAGAAATCAGGATCATAGTGTGTGGATACGTCGGTCGTTGCACCTGCACTGGACTCTCTGTACATAAATACAAACTCAAGACACTTAACATTATTGCTTCATTGAAAAGATCAGAGTCTTAGTTCTTAGATAGAATCGACTCCTTTGATACCAGTTTTTCATGACCCATCCCCTGGGGCCCTTGTTGTGACTACCATAAGACTGCCTTCCATAGGCCCGGGGATCGTGACAAGAATTGGGAAGGCATATCCCTAAAATGGGAAGGCATTTACTTTAAACCTGCAAACACACAGAATAGATACACAACAAGAACAAACCACGTAGTATAACTACTGAAATTAAATGTGTGAACTGAAGAAGAGTGGGCCAGAATACCAACCCAACTAAAATAAAATACAGAAAAATAGAAAAATAGCTCATGGGGTCATCCACCAAGGATCCTACCTGAAGGGTAGGTACAGATCATCACTATGGATCTCCACGTCAAATGGTCCCCTTTGTGCATCTTCATGTCTGGGATCCCAAAACTTAGTCAATGTTGTTCGTTGTCTGCACAAGACACAACAAGGTGTGGGTAAATCCCATGAATAGGTGAGTATAAAAATACCCAGTAGGGACCTTGAGAGCCCCAATGGTCTCCCAGAATTCCACAAAGGAAAAACCAAAAAGCATTATCTCAATCAAAAAGTACATAGTAAAAGACTCATCTCACACCAGGTATATAACATAAAGAAAATGAATAATGATGATTAGTCGTAAAGCTAAATCGAAATTATTCCATTGAGAAGTTACATTTTTGAACCACAAAGAAGTCATTCTAAAGTTGATTCACATAGCGTCGTGAGTCACCGATCCATATAGGGTCATAATTCATGTATCCATGACGGGCCTCTCTAAGGTTGGTCCTCATCGGGTCGCACTACTACTGATCCACACTGGGTCGTAAGTCATTGATCCACAAAGGTTCGTAGGTCATCGATCCACGCAAGGACATATGTTATTGATCGACATAGGTTTGTAAGTTTCTAATCCATGACATGATTATCTAAGGGTGGTCCTTGTCAGGTCATGGTATAGCTGATCCACACAGGATCATTCTGATGCTAATCCACAAATGGTCATATGTCACTAGACATCCAGCCACAAGATTCTTGCACTTGAAGCGGTTAAGTTCCAATAGATTCTAAAACTCAAGACATCATCCACACCTGAACTACCACTAAGTCCCAAAAAATGTAACCAAAATAACTCCATGTCATAATGGTTCCAATGAAACCGATGGTTCATCAATCGGATGCTTGGTCTGTCAGTTATAGGCATTTTAGTGTTGAGGGCCCAGTTACATTCAAGTTCGATCCAACCCCGTCATACTCCAACATTCTCCAAAACCAAAGTGGTGTATCTCAAAAGGACTACTTCATCCTAAGGATCTATAACCATAGACGGTTTATCAAATGGAAGTTTGGTTTAGGATTTATGACTCTTTAAGTGTAATTGGGTAAAACTGGGTCTGGGTCCGGTCGGACCTGGTCGGACCGACCCAACATGGGAATACTCAGCCCGAACCGGCTTGGCCTGGCTTGGATCGGCTAGTCCTGGTCCGGTCTGCCAGTTGTGTGTGGCCACTAGCTAGGCGCGGTCCGAGATCCCCACCAAATGGATTATGTATTTTCGGTCTTTAACCAACAGCGCCAAGCTAGTGCCGCCCCTTTAGATGACCCGTCCAGTGAACCAATCTAGGGAAGGAATCACGGACAAGGGTCCCCCACCACCACTGCTAGAGTCGTGGCGTCTCCTCCGTGGCACGTCATCTGCCCTCGACATGGCTAGCATCATCCATCCACCTTCTATCCGTTGCGGTGCTTGTGGGTGCCGCCACCTCCTTGTAGCTGATGATATCTAGCTTCCACCATCATCGCCACCGGTCACCGGCACCACCACGCTGGTGGTGCCACACTGACAGCACTTCTGTGGGCCATCAGTGAAGCTCTAGTGGTCATATTTTCTTCTCGTATATGCCTATGGGCCTCCCAGGATGCCAACTTTACTATGTGGCACTCGGTTTCACGTTGCCTTAAAGTTGAACATTCTCCCACGAAGAACACATCAAAAACAAGAGTTGTTGAGGGACCAGAACTTATCTATATTAGTCTAGTCCCTCTACATTAGTGTTTTAACAAGTAAAAGTAATCAAAACAATGCTCAGATGAATTTCCCGTAATAACAACCTGCAGATTCATATGGATCACAGATCAACCCGTTAGTTGGTGGATCCATGTTCGTCATGTAATTCAAGAATGAGGTAGGTTGAATCCATAATTCACTTTGAATAAACAAAATCCCTACCTCAAACATGTTGGATTCTACTGATGACTAAGGAGGAGAATCTTTTGTTCAAAGACATTCTTCGGCATTCATCGATCTCCAGATCGAATCCTCAACGGCATCATTTATTCTTCATTGGAGATGATTTTCACTTGCTCTTCATCGAGATCTCTCCCGTGATTTTTCAAATCCTTTCACCAATGGTTTATTTGAAATTATATTTAAAGATTTTAACTCTCTTCTCATTAATGTGATTAATTAAATAATTTATTAATTAACTCATTAATTAACCAAAAGTGCAATTACACAACCTAGTGAATCAGTTTATTAAATAACATGTTAACTCAATGGTCCTGCCACCATTGCTCAATGATTTTAAAGAAAGAATAAAATAACTCAATTAGTTATTTTGTTATTTTCTTTCCAAAGTCCCAAAATTAAATTTTCCATCCGACCCTTTATGGTCAAAGTTAAGATTCTCCTAAGCAAATCTTGGCAGTGTGAATGCGATGGTGCCCTCATATTTTCAATCTGAGCACCGGATCAAAAGATATAAAATCTTCTCTGCACGTTTACTGAACATACCTTAAAAAAGTTCAAAAATTAATTTTGGGCTCCCCGGGCCTCAGAATCACGTGCCGTCAATTTTCATAGTTTCATAATAATTCCATTTAATAAAAAAATGAAATTTCCAGATCTTCAAAATTTAGATTTGTGGTTTGAATCAGCCCTTGGTTGTTCATATATCTTATATGGTTATGGTATCTGTGAAATTTCTTTGTGGTGGCTTACATTTTTATTTTTTGGATTTTGTTATTATTAAAACAAAATGGGAATCATGGGTACTTGGGTTGGTGAAAATAGAGTGGTATGAGGTTCCCTCAACACTAGTGGTTTTATAAAATTATATATATATATATATATATGGAACCCCTATACTATTCCATAACATGATAATATATTCTATAAAATAATAAAGGGAAACTCCTAAGTTAATGATGTAAATAATCTAGGAGCCCTAGCCTAGGTGACCCAATGGCGTGTCTCCAATTATGATCATTTTTAATTATTAATTATATTACTTCTTATTGTTGTTTCCTTATTTGATATTGAATTTGATTCGTAACCTTTTTATTCTTTATTGATCTTTTATTTTCTTTAGTGAAATGTTTTTTCTGTCATGTATTTAAATTCATGTTTCCAAAGTGGCTAAAATTTAATTTTAAATGGGTTTTTTTTAATATATTTTTTCAATAGAAATTATTTTATGTTTGATTGTTTTCATTTAATTAAAATAAAAAACGAAATTTTATAAAATTATATTTCATTTTAATTTCTTATAATATAACTACCTATTTTTAAATAATTTATTTGAAACATCAATTAAATTGAACATTTTTTAATGATCATACTAGTGGTGTGAGTTTTTATTGGTATACCAGCTGATATTTTTTATTATCATGCCTATAAAATATATTAGTTTCCAAATATGGTTTATCTCTCTTGGTTTCATTTAAATCTAGTTGGGATTTATATTTGTCTTGTGACTCTTGGTGACACATTGAGCTATAACAGTGGTTTTGTTTTATTTAGTTTCATTTATTTCATTTTCCATGTTTTCCTTTATTGGTTTAATTACTAATTTGTAGTACATTATATACGTGGAGGTTTGGTATAAATACCAGGTGTTATTTTTTGTTTAATAGGGGGAGTAAGATATGGGATAAAATTTCTTTCTTTAAATAGATTATATTTTATATATATTCTTTATTTTTTTTATAATGGATCATGTACCTCCGATGTACATAATGGACATGAAAATTTTTCCATTGTTTGTGAAATTATGTTTGTTATGGTGAAATCATCCCAAAAAAATTATTTAATGTATATGAATATTTTTTGTTAGCCCAGGGGGATCGAGGATGCCCCTTGGCTATGTTATCGGCCCGATGAAGTCTCTGGTGGATGGATAACATGGGATGGTGTATGCAAAATTTATATGAAATTTAAAGTAAATATTATTTTTGGATATAGAAATTAACATTTTGGGGGCATTATATCATTATAATGTGGATTTATATAGATACTTCAAATAAAATATGATTAAGGAATGGCCTATAAAAACTTATATATTAGATATCCAAATATTTCTTGAAAAGTATATGTAATATTAATGATTTTTGATATATTCCTGGTATATTTAAACAAACTAACATAGAAATATTGGATGGGAGTAACCTTTATCTAGAATGATTGATATGAATATAAATTTTAAGAATTGATGAAGTGGAATATAATTACCACTATAATAAAACTACCCTTAATAAGGATTCATGATCTACAGAGATGTTTCAAATAAGGTTTTTTTGTGTTCCCATAAAAAAAGGATAATTTTGTAGTGTACTGTTTTCAATAATGGATAACCCATGGGAAGAAATATATAAAAATTGATATATAGTTGGATGCAGTAATAGTTATATTGATGATTTTGATGAATTACCTCTATATTTAGAAGTTTAATATATATATATATATATATCCCCAATTATAAACTCTCATATAAGGACATAAACATGAACCAGTGAATGCTAGTGGAAAAAAATTTAACATGTTGGTATTTTTCACGTCGGATCTATATAAGTGACGTGGAAAACAGTAAAAATCGATTTATCACATCGGTTATTTAATAACCGATGTGATATATCGAATCTCTTCACTTAATCATGTCGGTTATAAAATAACTGACATGATAAAGCTAATCTCAGAAATTTATTATGTCGGTTATCAAAAGAACCGATGTGATAAAGCACCATTTATCACATCGGTTATAAAATAACCAATGTGATAAAAAAATTTCTATATTGGTTATTAAATAACCAATGTTATAAACATAAAAATATATTTTACCATGTTGGTTATTAAATAACTGACATGATAATGCTTTTAAACGATTTATCACACCTTGTATTCTGTTATTCTGTTTTATTCGATCAGGCGACCTGTGACTCGTCTCTCTCATGCGAAAAAAATAAAAAGGATTCATTGAATTTGTGCCCTCCAGCCTCATTTTTTCAACATCATTATTCATATTTATTATCATCAGATCTATTAGGTCGACTCGCAAAACTCAAGTAAGCCTCACACGGCTCAGTTTCAATTTTAGTTTTTCACGATGCCCTAAACAAATTTTTTGAGATGTTATTTTTCTTTTTTCTTTATATCATGTTATGTTTCATGGTGTTCATTTATAACATGGTAAATTATTTTCTGGTAAAATAAAACTATGGAAGTGATATCATGCAATTTTATGATTTTTTTGTTCTCTATCATGTGTGTGTGCGTATAGGGGGTTTCCAGGGGGTTGTGCAAGTGGGTGGGGGTGTCCAGGGTTGGGGGGTTTCCCAGGGGGTGGGGTGTCTAGGGGATTCCAATGGGGGTGGGGGTGGTGTTCAGGGGGGTGTGGGGGCTATCCAAGGGGGTTGGGGTGTCCAAGGGGGTGGGGGTGGTGTGCAGGGGTGAGGGGTTGTCCAAGGGGGTAGGGGTGTCTAGGGCTGTGGGTGTGGTGTCTAGGGGGTGAGTGGGTTGTCCAAGGTGGTAAGGGTATCTAGGGGGTGTGGGTGTCCATAGAGGGGTGGGGGTTGTCCAGGGGTGGGGGCTGTCCAGGGGTGGGGGTTGTCCAGGGGTGGGGGTTTTCCAGAGGGTTGGGGGTGTCCAGGGGTGGGGGGCTGTCCAGAAGGGTGGAGGCTATCCCAGGGGGTGGTGGTGTTTTGCGGGTGTCCAAAGGGGTGGGGGAGGTGTCCAGGGGGTGAGGGGGACTTCAAATGGGGTATGGGTGTCCAAGGGGTGGGGGTGGTGTCGAGGGGGGTGAGGGGGTTGTCAAGTTGGGTGGGGGTGTCTAGGGAGGTTTCTAAGGGGGTAGGGGGTGGTGGTGGTGTCCATGAGGGGTGGGGTGGTGTCCAGGGGGGTGAGTGGGATGTTCAAGGGGGTATGGGGTGTTCAGGGGTGGGGGTGTCTAGGGGATTGGGGTTGTCCAGGGGGTTGGGGGGGCTATCCAGGGGGTGGAGGCTATCCAAGGGCGGTGGTGTCCAGGGGGTGTCTAAGGGGGTGGGGGTGGTGTCTTGGGGGGTTCTTTCCAAGATTTGGGGGTGGTGTCTAGGAGGGGTTATGGGGTTCTCTAGGGGTGGGGTGTCTAGGGGGTGTGGGGGTGTCCAAGGGGGTGTCCAATGGGGTAGGGGGTGGATGTGGTGTCCAGGGGGTGAGGGGGCTTTCCAAGGGGGTATGGGTGTCCAAGGGTGGGGTGGTGTTCGGGGGGTGAGGGGTTGTCCAGGGGGTGGGGTGTCTAGGGGGTGTCCAAGTGGGTAGGTGGTGTCCAGGGGTGTGGGGGTGGTTTCTTGGGGGTGGCTGGGCTGTCCAAGGGGGTATGGGTATCTAGGGGTGGGGTTGTCCAGGGGTGGGGGTGTCCATAGGGGCTGGGGTGCTGTTTAGGGGTTGGGGGTGTCCAGGGGGTTCATCCTAACCGTGCACAGTGCCAAAGTTCTTTAAAATTTAATTTGTTACCATTTCCTCGATCGGATTTTAACACCAAAACACCTCTTTCTCCCCCATTTGGAACATGAATCCCTAGGAGTATCCTCCTCCTCATCACCATGCCACTCACCTCCTTCCAATGGTGATTCCAAGTAGTTTTTACATGTTTGGGGGTGATTATTCCATATAATATCCTCCTCCCTATTCTTACTTATTCCTTTTTCTTCTTAATTGTTCTTCTTCATTGGTTCCTTTGTTCTAGGGTTCTTGATTATTTCTTTATAATTTTAGGTATTTTCTTTTTATGGTTCTTCTTGGTATTCCTTTCTCATTGGGACCTTCTTGAATCTATTTTGAGTGGTCATCATTGAAGGTGTCTTAGATTGAGGTTGGTTTCCCTATGTACTGGCCTTTAAATTTAAGAATCATTGATTTCTTGATGTTTATACCTTGATATGATGCTTGTTAAAAATATATAATTTTTTGAAATATTACTTGAATTCAATCAAGTTTCATTCCCATTGAATTAAATTTTGTGGAATTATTTTACATATCCCTCCACAACAAGTATTCGATTAAAAACTTGGTTGGACCTTATAAGAGGTTTATGATTTCCCAATTATGTTGTGCATTTTCAAATGTGATTCAAATATTTCATGGATTCCTAAATGGTGTGTTTGGATACCATTGAAAATGTTTTTCTTTTAAAATAATGGGTGTGGCCCAATCGGCACTTTCAAAAGTGGGTTCTCTTTGGAAAACTCTCCTTAGAATGTGTCTCTTGCCTTATCATTATTAAAAGGAATAGTAATGTCCTTTGTATGGGACTTCCATTGTGCTTTTATGGCCCTAAGGCAAGGGGACTTTCTTGTAGTGGTGTTTTGGGGTGATTTTTGTGGGTATGTGGCTTATGTGTCTGTTGTGATTATTCTTTATATATGGTTGATTGTTTGATACTCCTCGAATCACCCCCATTTTAGATATAACATGGTAGCCTAGAATTGGTAGTGGATTATTCGAGAATTATTACTACACTAGTTTAAGATTATTCCCTGGCTAAATGAGCCTTAATATAAACACACTCTTCTTTGGGGATGGTTCCCCTTGTGCGTTAGGTCTGTTTGATTGCATCAGGAACACCAAAAGGATGGATTAGGTTACAATATGTTCTAGATTTTCCCAAAGCTCCTAGGTTTTACCATGTTCTCTGACACTTGTTTATTCATGTAGGATAATCTAGGTGCCTTAATAGGTATGGTTACTTGAAAACTGCTTACCCATTTCCCCCATTATGTCATCATTGATTATACTCCCTAATTTTGGTGTGTCACTTTGATAAAATTGAATGCTTGGTTTTAAATATTTTCATGAGTATTATTTTTATAAAAACTATGTTTATTTTCCCATATTTTAAACTAGCCGCAAATGAATATTCTATTTAATTTAAATGCATAGGGACAGCCCCTACCCCTGGAAATCCCATACCCCTTGGACACCCTAGACATCCCCTACCCCCGTGGACAATCCTTACCCCCTTGGATAGCCCCCACCACCCCACCCCCCCAACAGTCCCCTACCCCCTTGGACACCCCTTGGTATATATATATCCCAACAGTTTCATTGAAACTGTTGGAATATTTTAACTTCAGGTATTCTATACCAATGGTTCTTGTAAAGTCATTGGTATAGGGATATTGCAATAACCATTATTCCAATGGTGTGTGAAATCGTTGGGGTATTCTATCCCAACGATTTCAGAGGCCATCTCAATGGTTTCTAATCATTGGGATATGTGTAATTTTTAGTAGTGAATGTATACATATTTTAATATTTACACTTCATATTTCATTTTTACTAAAGGGTGAATTTGGAATCTAGTTGCATCAGGATGTATTATTTTTGTTCCATAATAAGAAAGGATCCAAGATAAATTTAAAACTATTATATCTAACTATATTTTCTTTTTAAAATCAATTTCAGGCATATTTTTTTCAAATACGCATAGATTTATTTTATATTTAAAAAAATTACATTCAAATTATGATATTTTATATAAATATATATTTGTCTTATCATAACAAGATTTATAATTTTGATATTTGTTATAGTTACTAATGAGTCGAATTTGGATTATAGCACATCGAATGAGTAATGAATATGAGGAAGGAGTTTACGCCTCTTTGGATTTTTCTAAATGAAATGTTTGAAGAAGTGAATTTTTTTCTATCCATGCCTGAAATGTTTGAATATGAAGAAGTTGAAAAGTGAAGAGATCAAATATCATCTGATTTTTTATGTTTTTAATCCAAGTTACAGCCGTTGTATTTGGAATGGTGAAACTAGACCGAATGTCAGATCTACTGATGATGATGATTTGCAAGATGATAACTCTCATGGAATTGATGAAAAGATCCGTGATATTCCAGCAGAACAAATTGAGATAGAACCAAAAGTTGCGCATTTATTAGGTGATGCTGAAAAAACCATTGTATCCTGGTTGTACGGATTTTATAGTTTTGTCGATGGTGTTAAGATTGATTAACCTGAAGGCAAAACATGGATTGAGTGACAAAAGTTTTATAGAGCTTCTATAGTTGTTGAAAGGAATTCATACAAAATACAATGTTCTCTTAGATTAATGTTATAAGTCCAAGAAAATATTATGCCCGATAATATTGGGATATAAGAAAATGTATGCTTGTCAAAATGATTGTATGATATATAGGAAGGAATATGAATTTCTGTTAGTGTGTCCTAAATGTGGGACATCATGGTATAAGTTGAAAGAAAAATCACATGATGATGTAGAGATTACAATGATCCCTTCCAAGGTATGTTGGTATCTTCCTATAATTCATCATTTTAAACATTTATTTGCTAATTCAGATGATGAAAAAAGGTTAAGAAGGCATACTGATGAGCAGATATGTGATGGAAAAACACATCATCCAACTGATGGTCCACAATGGAAGAAAATTTATGAGAAGTATCCTACATTTTGAAATGAAATTAGAAATATCATACTAGGGTAGTGCACAGATGGAATAAATTCATACCGAACCCTTCGTAGCACACATAGTTCATGGCCTATTTTATTGGTAATTTACAACCTCTCTCTTAAAGTTTGTATAAAGTGCAAATATGTCATGTTGAGTATAATGATCTTTGGTCTGAAGTAACTCGAAAATGATATTGATGTTTTCTTTTCAATATTGATAGATGATTTGAAACTTTTATGGGAGGATGTTATTATAGTGTATGATTCTTATAAAATGAAATATTTTCAACTGCATGCAGTGCTTATATTCATTATAAATGAATTCCCAGCATATGGAAATTTGTCTGGATATAGTGTTAAGGGGCATAAAGCATGTCCAATTTGAAAACAATAGACTTTATATTTTTAAGTGCATCAGGGGAGGAAAATATTTTACATGGGTTATTGAATGTTTTTTCCTATGGATCACTCTTATAGAAGACTAAAAAGGTATTCAATGGCTCACAAGAATTTGATATTGCTCCAAAACCTTTATCCCTTTATGAGTATTTTGAGAGGGTGGAAAACATTGATGTGACATTGGGAATGACATAGAAATCTGGTAATGATAGACATATTTGGAAGAAAAGGTCAATATTTTTTGAGCTACCATATTGGAGATATCCTGATGCGAAACATAATATTGATGCCATGCACGTAGAGAAGAATATCTGCGACAGTTTGACTGGAAAATTACTAGATGTTAAAGGAATGAAAAAAGATGGGTTGAATGCAATATTAGAATTACTATCAATGGGAATATGTTGGGAGTTATCTCTCACTCCTAATGTAAGAATAACATTTCATCCCCCAGATTTTCATACATTATTCAATAGGGAGAAAATTAGCTTTTTTCAGTGTCTTCATGATATCAATTTTCCTCAAGGTTATTCTTTAAATGTAAAAATTTTTGTCTCTTTAAAGGATTTGAAGTTGATAGGTACAAAATCTCATGATTGTCACGTTATGATCCAACAACTTCTACCAATTACATTGCGTGGAATATGGTCCATCCATGTCAGAAAGACTATATTGATTTTGTGTTATTTTTCCAATTCAATTTTTTATAAGGTGATTTATATGAATGCTTTGAACATTTTGGAAAAGGATGAAATTTCTATACTTTTTCAATTGGAAATGTATTTTCCTCCATATTTTTTTATATAATGGTGATTTTAATGATTCATCTGGTTCGAGAAATAAAGCATTATGGACTTGTATATCTTCATTAGATGTATCCTTTTGAAAGGTATATGAAAATATTAAAGGGGTATGTTAAGAATCCATATCGACCTGAAGCCTCCATTATTGAAAATTATATTTATATAGAGGTTATGGGTTTATGTACGATCTACTTGGACATAGCAGAGCACATAGGTTTTCCTCCATCTCACCATGAATGAGTTAATAATGAGGGAAATGAGATTCGTGGCTTGAAAGCCAAATCATTTTCAGCTAAACAGATGAAGAAGTTATAATTATAAATCTTGAATAACATATCTGATGGTCAACCGTATATCACATTTCATTTAAATGATTTGAAACAAATTAATCCAAAGAAGATAGAAATGTGGATTTTGAATAATCACAACAAAACTTTTTTTTCATGGTTTAAAAAGACCTTGCTTGGTATATCGGATATATCAGAGAAATTAATATGGTTATTGGGTGGTCCATGTTTAAATGTGATAACATGGTCCAGATATGACATTAATGGCTATAAATTTCATACGAAAGATCAGGATAATAGAAGTGAAGTTCATAATAGTGGTGTATTAGTGTTTGTCGAATCAATGTATTTTTCAAGTTCTAAAGACAAAAACCCAATTTCTACTTCAACTTCATATTATGGAGTCATTGATGAAATATGGAAGGTTGATTACTTTAAAGTTAAAGTTCTTATCTTCAACTACAAATGGTTTATTGATAACAACAGTGTCAGACACGATGAATTTGGAATGACGGTTTTTAATCCGAATAGATTGGAAGACACAACAGATTCTTTTATAATGTAAACACATGAAAAATAGATTTTCTATATATTTTATCAATCAGATATCCAGTGGTTTGTTGTTTTACATGGAAAAACAATATGTTTTTGAGCATAAACTTGATGAAGATGCTGATTTCTGTGAGATCCCAACTTCTATGTAATGATGAGCATGTTGATGACATGGTTTCTGCCATATGGAACGATCATGAAAAAGGAATTTCGGAAAACAATCCATTTTTAAATTACTAATATTACTGGTAACATATGTTTATTTCATTTTTACATTTATTATTTTCATAAAATGTTAGATATTGAAATTTTTTTCTTTATTAAAACATGTATTAAAACAAATAAGTAGAATTTTTTGTTCATTTTAATTTGGTTTAGTTTAGTTTATCATATTTACCATTAAGTAAATTATATATCTATTATCTTAGTTGAATGACAATTACTTTACCATGTTTACCATGTTTACCATGTTTACCATGTTTACCATGTCTACCATGTTTACCATGTTTACCATGTTTACCATGTTTACCATAGTTTACAATAGTTAAAATTTACATACCTTATATATTTATTGATTTTGTTAAATGAAAATTACACTACCATGTTTACCATGTTTATCATTGTTTAACATTATTACCATATTAAGCATGTTCACTATTATGTATCTTAGTTCAATTTTCCATTTTTTTTGTTTACATTTGTATTGTAGTGCTGGAATTTTTAAATTTGTAAACTAATTTTTGTTTTACTTATTTGAATGATAATGTCATATCAATCCATTGATCAACCATATGATTCGGGAGATGAGAATAATGATCATACCTCTGGGGAATAACATTCACATGCTCCTCTTGATGTTCCCCAATCTTCCTCTTGTGCTCCCATAATTCTAAAGAAGAGTTAAAGAGTTGGTAAATGTGGGTACACATATTTACCAAAATTATCACTTGCATGTAAATAGGACTACAAGATACTCATTGAGTTTGATGAGAATGATAATCCTAGATCTCCAAATGAAAAATATTTTATGTTTTTTGAATCAAATCAGGGTAAGAGAAATGTAAGCATTTTTTATGGTAATTGGATAATTGTGGACAAAGAAATAATATCTCATATGTGGGAGATTATTTTGGTAAGATATTTTTCTATTGTTTTCTTATTCGTTAAATGTTCCTAGTATAATATGTTTTACCGCTTCTTTATCAGATGACATTTGATATTCCTGATATTGGAGGATTTACGAAGAAATGCTTATCGATGTCTGCTAAGAGATAAAGGGATTTAAAATCAACCCTCCCATATGATTTCATTTTTGTTCATAGGAGTCATAAAAATCCATGTCATTTATATCCTTTTATAAATGAAGATACATGGACACAGTTTGTTCAAAGTAGAAGAAAAGATTTATTTTTGGTAAGGGAAATGTAAACTTTTATAAGATTTCTTATATAAAAGATCTTATTAATGTTTTTCTAGTGATTTATTATTCTTAATTTATATAAAAGAAGGACATATCATCAGGATACCAAATCCAAAAATGTATACCCTTATATTTTATCTTGTGGAGGGTATACATTATTAGAAGAACAAATGATGGCGGTAAAATTACAAAAATTGAGAGCTGAGTCATCAAGCTCTGGAGAGGTTTCCCCTCCATCCCCTCCATCTAGACATGAAAAATGTAAGAGATATTAGATGGAAAAAAAGGTTTTGCATCTTTCAGAATATTCAATAATCGTAGCTGATAGGATTGTAAGATATTTATTTCATTTATTTAAGTTGACTATATTCTTTATATAATTTGAATCATTACATAATTGTTCAATTAATTAAAACAGGATTCTCTTGAGGATTAGAGATCACAGGGGAATTTACTACTACTGGGAGGCAAGATATTTTATCTGCAGCATTGGTAAAGCCTAAACATCATGGTCATGTACAAGGATATCAAATGGGTGTATCGGTAAGAAAAGTGTTTCCATGTTCTAAAACTTCTTTCATTGAGGGTGTTTATAAAAAAATAGAATCCTTTGAGGGTGAAGTTCATAATATTAATGAAAAGATAGAGGAAAATATTACAGTGTTGGTATAGTCTATGTTTGCGGACATGAAAAAAAAATTCATACTGTAGCTCCAACTCTTCCACCTCCCCCTACAAACCCCATTATTTATCCTCCAACTCTGCCAGTAGATCCCACTCCTCCACCTTAGCTTGCGGACCCCATTTTTATCCTACTCCTCTGTCGCAGCTTCCTAAATATTGTGACTTGTATGTTGATGATCCTCCATATCATATAGTGGCATATTGGCTAGTGTATTGTATAAAAGATACAGTTCATCATCAATAATTAGAGGTAGAGCATCATAGGGTCATTGTACAAGATATTATAGATAGATCAGCTCGAGTACCATTACCTACAGATGAGGTGATGACAGTTGGACATAGTATCAGACATTTTTTAAATTTTTCATTCAGAATTCTACGACTGATTACCATAGAGGTATGTATGTTAAATCTTCTATTTTATTTTTTAAAAGTTTTTTATCATTTGAAAACTAATATATTTTTCTATTTATTTTTATAGGAATACTTCAAAGTTAAAGAAATATTATATAGACAACAACAAAGACAAATGGTTATGACATCAGATATAGAACAATGGAATCTCATGTTTTTGGACATGAAATAAATGTGGGGATTCTGAAAAATTATATCATGGATCTTGTTACTGAAGATAAGTTGGGCATCAACATAGTGCAAATTTTTTCCATGTAAGACTTAACACCTTTTCCCTATGTTATATTTATTAAAAATGTACACCTATGTCTGTTTTGTATTAGGTATCTTTATAACATGTGTGAGAATAATTGGCGGACATATGTATATGGATTCATGGACCCTCATTTGATTTCCCCTGAAGCACATGCATTGGATGAGGAACAAAGAATGCTTTATATTGTTTGAAGATTTGAACAGAATATAATCACACGGTTTTGGATGATGCCTTTTTGTGAAAGGTATGAAACATATCTCTGGAAAAGAGTTCATTATCTTTTATCATAAACAACCATTAACCTTAAATTTTCTTTTATCAATGATCATTTGATGTTATGTGTTTTTTGCCCAATGGAGAAAACTCTTTATTGGATATGCTATGTCCATGGTGATGTGTGGAAAGGTTTTAATAATATGCTCTAAAAGTAATTTTCAATTTCATAATAGTTGTATATATAATACTGAATTTTAAATTTATCACATTCATATTATTTTCTAATAGGGGATGGGTCAACTTGTAAAAAAATCACAAAGAAAAGGAGTTCCAAGATCAAATATGTAAAAGTAAAGGTAAATATCGATTTATAATTTGTACTTTTTGATGTTTTACATAAAAATAATATTTTTAATTTACACTCATTTAAATAGAATTGTCATGAACAACAAGGTGTCATCGAATGCAGATATTATATGTTAAGATTTATGTATGAAATAATTAAAACTGGAACACTTGTGCACTTTGACCTGGTAAGATTTCATTTTATACATTGCCATGATATTTTATTTGATTTATTCATTATACATGTTAACTACAATAAATTTACTTTGTAGCTATTTCATGACCCTCAAACCTATAGTGCTCAAGATTTCAAACACTTACAAGTGGAATGGTCAAATTATTTTATAGGTTTGATTGGATTTTAGTTTGTTTGTATTGTAAACTGTAATTTTGAATGTTTTCATTATAATTGTGTATTTTGTATTCCTTTATGTTGGATTTAGGTTTTTTTAGTTGACATTGTATGTTTTGAATTTTATATATGTGAATTTTTAATTTTGGTATACTTCTTATTTTGGTCTAGCTCTGATGGTTTTTCTATTATGGATTCTGGTCTTCGGGGGGAGGGTGTCTAGGGGTGTGGGGGTTGTCTAGTGGGGTGGTAGGTTTCCAAGGGTGTGGGAGGACTGTCCAATGGGGTGGGGTGTCTAGGGTGTCCATGGGGGTGGGAGGGTGTCCTGTAGGGTGGGAGGGTTGTTCAAGGGAGTGGGGGGTTGTCCAGGGGGTGTCTCGGGGTGTGGGGTGTCCAGTGGGGTGGGCGGTTTTCCAGGGGTGTGGGAGGGTTGTCTAGAGGTGTGGGGGTGTTCGGGGTGTCCATGGGTGTGGGAGGTTTTCCAGGATGGTGGGAGTGCTATCTAGGGGAGTGGGGGATATCTAGGGGGTGTCCAGGGTGTGAGGGTGACCAATGGGGTGGGCAGGTTTTTAGGTGTGTGGAAGGGATTTCTAGTGGGGAGGGGTCTCTAAGCTCTCCAAGGGTGTGAGAGGGTGTCCCGGAGGGGGAATGGATGTCTAGGGGAGCGGGGGCTATCTAGGAGGGTGGGGTGTTGTCTAGGGGTTGTCTTAGGTTGTGGGCATGTCCAGGGGTGGGGGGTTTCCAGGGGTGTCGGAGGGCTGTCCAGTGGGGTGGGGGTGTCAAGGGTGTCCATGGGGGTGGGGTTTAAAAGAGGGTGGGGCTGTCAAGGGGTTGGGTCTGTCCAAGAGGGTGGGGTTTGTCCATGGGTTGTCCATGGGTGTTGTAGTGCCCAGTATGGTGGGGGTTTCTAGGGGTGTGGGAGGGTTGTCTAGTGGGTTGAGGGTGTCCAGGGTGTCCATGGGGTGGGAGGGTATCCAGGATAGTGGGAGGGCTATCCAGGGGAGTGAGGGATGTCTAGTAGGGGTGGGGGTTGTCCATGGAGTGTCTAGGGGTGTGGGGGTGTCTAGTGTGGTGGGGGTTCCAGGGGTGTGGGAGGGTTTTCCACTGGGGCGGGGGTGTCCAGGGTGTCCATGGGGGTGGGAGGGTGTCTAGGAGGGTGGGAGGGTTGTCTAGGGTTGTGGGGGGTTGTTTAGTGGGGTGGGGGTTTCCAGGGGTGTGGGAGGGTTGTCTAGTGGGGTGTGGGGTGTCCATGGTGTCCATGGGGTGAGAGGGTGTCCAAGAGGGTGGGAGGGTTATCCAAGGGAGTGGAAGGTTGTCCAGGATATGTCTAGGGGTGTGGGGGTGTCCAGTGGGGTGGGGGTGTCTAGTGGTTCGGGAGGGATATACAGTGGGGTAGGGGTGTCCAAGGTGTCCATGGGGGTGGGATGGTGTCCAGGAGGGTGGGAGGGTTGTCTAGGGGAGTGGGGACTGTCCAGAAGGGTGGGGGGGCTATCCAGGGGGTGGGTTTTCCAGGTTTGGGGGTTTTTAGGGGTGTGGGAGGGATTTCTAGTAGGGTGGGGGTGTATAGGGTGTCCATGGGGGTGGGGGTTTCTAAGAGGGTGGGCGGTCTGTCCAGGGGGGGTGGGGGTGTCCAGGAGGGTGGGGGCTGTCTAGGGGGTGTCCAGAGTTGTGGGTGGTGTCCAGTGGGGTGGGGTATTTTCAGGGGTGTGGGAGGGTTTTCCAGTAGGTTGGGGGTGTCTAAGGTGTCCATGGTGGTGGTAGGGTGTCCATGAGGGTGGTAGTGCTGTCCAGGGGAGTGGGGGGCTATCTAGGAGGGGTGGGGGTTGTCCAGGGGGTATCCAGGGGTGTGGAGGGGGGGTGTTCAGTGGGGTGGGGGTTGTACAAGGGTTGTCTAGGGGTGTGGGGGGTGTCCAGTGGGGGTGGGGTTTCAAGGGGTGTGGGAGGGTTGTACAGTGGGATGGGGGTGTCCTAGGTGTCCATGGGGGTGGGAGGGTGTCCATGAGGGTGGGAGGATCTAATCAAAATATATATATAATGTGTGTGCATGAGAACAAAAAAATTAATGAATCACATTGTACCTTACTCAAATGATTACTCAACCATATATTATGGAGAATATTAAGGCATCCAAAAGGAATTATATGAAAATGAAAAAGATAGTGGATGTTATAATAAAGGGTAGTTATAAATGTTCAACAATTATAAAAGAGTTTTGAGATTTTTAATATATCTATTTGTACCATAAAATCATTAGATAAAGAATGAACTATTGAATGAAATATATAGCATGAAATTCTTTATCCACCAAAGGATCGAAATGATGAATAGAGATATCTAAGATAACTATTGGTGGTGCAATATTAAAAAGGAGTTTTCTAAATATACATCAATGTGATTGGTATATAAAAAATTTAAGGATGAAAGGAAATTATCCTCAGGGATAATGCATCCATTACCCATTCAATCATGAAAATGAGAAAACACCACCTTGTATTTTTTTAATTGATCTTCTAAGGAAAAACAAAGGACATAAATCAATAGGGGTTATATTTAATCATTTTAGAATTAATAATCACGTCATCACCATTTGGTAGGTCTTATCACTTGTTCATATTACAGACATATACATCAGAGAAGTGGTGAGGCCACATGGAACACCACTATTGATTATATCTGATCCGAATCTGGGGATCACCTCAATTCTTATAAAAAATCCTCAAAACCACATGGTCACAATATTGAAATTAAGTACATTCTTTCACCCCCATATAATTGTCCAATATTAAAATACTAACTAGTCACTTTTGGATATTTTAAGATAACCCTCTACAGAGTTTAAGGTAGGTTGAGATCAATATATTACTTCGATCAAGTTATCATATACCAATAACTTCCACTCAATAATTTAAACGGATATTAATTATGAACTTTATGGGATAAAATGTAAAGGATAATTATATTGGGATGATTTTTGTGGAAGTAAAATCATGGGACCTGATTTAGTTGATTAATTTAAAAAAAATATCAAGACTATTCAACAAGACATCGAAGATGCACATAGTCGATATAATAGATTTACTAAAAAAAATTGATGAGATCTAGAGTTTCTGGAAAGATAAATTCTAATCCTTTATATATCTCATTTGGATATATTCATGAATTTATGAAAAAAAAGTAATGTTAAGTCCTTGATATATTAGACCATTTTTTATTTTTCATCGCATGGGCATTGTGGCCTTCCAACTAAAACTCCCAAAAAATCTATCCCTAGTTCTTGAAAATTTCTGTGTATCCCTATTGAAGAATAAAAAACATGAACCCTCATATTTTATAAATCCAATTGTGGTATAACTAGAGCATTATATCTCTTACAAAGAGTATCCTATGAGGATGTTTTATCATAGAGATAACGTTCTATATAACATTTCATCTAACCTAGTAACAATTATTTAGTGAAACCATGATTATGAGAAAGCATCATGGGAACCCATGGATGAAATTAAAAGAAAGTACCCTGCTACTGTTTCTTCATAGGTTTATAATAAAATATTAAGGGTAAAATTTATAGGGGGATAATTTAATGACCCAAACATTTATGAATAAAATTTCCCCTTCAAATATATATGTTTATAATAATTGGATGATATAGTATAATAAAAAAATGTGCCAGATAATAAAAATATAAAACACATTATTATATTAATTTTAGTAATACATTTACTAAGAAAATATATCACTAAATATTGAGTGTTATAATGAGTAAGTAAACTAATAGAAATAAAAAATATAGAATGGGTAAATTTGAATAATAATATTCTCCTAGAATAATCACACACATTAACAACACTTTTAAAAATATAAAAAATAATATTAATCAATTTGAATGTTTTTGTTAAATAATGATTACGGATCCTTAAGAGGTACTGAAGTGAATCATGAAGGATACAATTTGGGGGTATTTATAAGATATATAAAACCAATATGACTATTGGAATAGCGATATGAACATTTGGGATTATATCATACCATTATGAATACTAACATGACCATTTGAATTAGAACTTTACTAATGAAATATTAGAATATTATATTATTCATCTTACAATAAAATAATATATGAATTTTATATTAGAAAAAAATTAAATAAAAGTTGTTCATATGATAAAGTATATATTTGACAGAATAAAAAGATAATTTTATTTTTGAAAAATATTATTTTTTATTTTCATTAAAATAATTTTCAAAAAATATGATATAAATTTTTATCTTAATAAAATTGTTTTATAAAATACTAGTTTTTTAATATAAATGAAAATATTATTTTATGAAATTAAAATTAATTTTTATAAGGTTCATAAATATTTCTGTGTTGTATAAAATGAAATCATTAAATAAAAAAGTATTATAATTCAGAAATTGAATTTATTATATTAATATAATTTTGTTTTATAAAATTTAATTTAATTTTTAAATCAGTATAATGATATTATCCAATGGAGTTTTCGGTTAATTTCAAAAATTATTCAATTTTTGGTGAAAATTTAAATACAGTAAATTAAGATATTTTACAATATAAGTTAAATACATGGTTAATTATATATGGCATGATATAAAAAATAATTAGGTTATCATACCATTGTCAATTTACTATATATAGTCATAAAATCGTCACTATTGGTTTTCTTGAGGCAATATAAGGATCTAATGAATATTATATTATGCAACACCTCTATACTCCCCTTATAAATACTACCCTTCTACACCCATTTTCCATTAATTTCAAAAAAACACAATCATTGGTCATTACTCTCTAAAAATCTCACCAAAATCTATTTACCATGTCCTAGGTGTTTTGGTCTCAAAAAATACCATTTTATATACCCTTAAGGTGTAGTATAAGTGAGAAAATGAAATGAAATATGTAACATTATCAACCCCACTTTTTAAAATTATTTTCTTCTTTTACTTCACCAAAATATATTCCACACGTCATGACATAATTAAATTAATATAATAAATATAATAATATAGTGTATTTTAATTATATATACATTATCTAACATCCAGTCATTCTAAAATGAATTCATCACCCATGTTTTTCTTAGTGAATAGCCTCCGTGGATGATATATTTTACTTTTTTCACTACTTTTATTCTAAGTTATAAAAAATAATTATTATGGATAAAATTGATCTATGTGTTATATTTTAATTTTTTAATATTTTAGAATGTATAAATTAACATACTTATAATTAAAACTCAATGGCATCATCTTGGTTGAAAAAAATCCCTAATTGAACAAACTATATTACAATAAAACATATACTCCATGAAAAATGATTATTTAATAATACTTTTTGATATTAAGATCTATTTTAACATCTAGAAACATGTTAAATTTATAACATTACACTTATAGAGTGATGTGCTAATTTTTTAAGAACGTGCATAATTTTCAATAAATAGATGTGACCTTGAAACCATGAAAAAAAAATGTCATTACGATAGTGAACATAAGTATCTTATCTCATTGAAGTGATTATAAATGGAAAAAATATACAATTATAATATACATGAAAACTGTTTTTAATTAAGTATTTAATAAATTTATTTTGATAATTATGGACATTAGTCAAGCATACCAAGCGAGTCAGGACTTACAGTAAGGGATATCTCCAAACCACCCACTTCTTTTATGCTATTATTTATATCCCTAATTCACATTTACCATTTTAAATTATAATGAAATTATTTATATTCTCCATGTATGTCTCTTATATATACCACTCTTCTTTTTCCTTTCACTGATGTGGATATATATGATTTCATATTCTCTTCTCAATATTCCCTCTAAAGAAAACATGTTGAATTATAATATTCAAATGGACTTCTCTATTTAGTGTGTTAGTAATTTCTTGTTTTCCCCCATCCATGATTTCATGAAATGAAATATACTTTATGGAAAAACATTCTATTTTACTTCTATTTTTAATTAAAATCCTATGTTCTCGCCTTCTTTAATGGTATAACACCCATCTCCTAAATCATTTCTTTATAGGTTCATTTCTATGCCTAATTATACTCAATTTCATCTGAATTTTCTCTACATGAACACCATAATTAAAACCAATTATTTTTAATATGAATATGATCATCTAAAATTTTTAATTTCTCCTTCTCTTGGGAATCATTATTAAATATTGTTTTATTTTAAAAAGTGATAATATTATACAACCCATTTATTTAGAATGCATTTTTCTTATGATTTTTATTTTTTTTAATATTTCATTATATTTCAAACATTTTAATGTTAATATTATGATATGATATGTGGGATAAAAATTCTATACAACATAATTTCAATGGTTAATTATTTTTTCTCATATGATGTCATGAATGGTACAAGAGCACTTTTCAAAGCACACAATATTATATTGTCTTAGAATTAGTCCTTTTAATATGTTCTTGATGTCATTATTTATTATTTTTCAATATAATTCTGTTTATTCTATTCTTCTATTCAATTTTATACAATCCTCTAATTTCTGATATAATGTTATGCCCTTGCCTCACCCGTTATATTTTTCTATCTTGTTTTCTCTATTATTTGGTTTTATATCTCACACTATTTACATATTCATATGTTTCTTTATGTTGTAAAATAAATATTTTAACATCTATTTATTTCAAAAAACACTATTTTCAATAGCGTATTCAATACTCAATATTGGGTTTAAATTAACTACATTATAATACTAAAATATAATTATTTAAATGTGACCGATATAACATATCCATTATATTATAGGGAGTTAATATGATTAAATAATTTATTAAATTAATATAAATACACTAATAAATATGTATTTATTTATAAATTCTTAATAAATACGCACTAATTTAGTAATAAATGCATTTCAATTCTAAAAAAAACTTGTTTCTTTCAAAAATGTTATTATTTATTTTTGTAAGTAATTATTATAATTACATTATATAACTTTTATAAATGTTATATTATATAATTAAGATCATTTTTATGTCATTATATCAAAATTAACGTAGGGTGATGTTTTTTATGTTTGTAAAATGTTTGATTTTTTCAGTGAATAGTTAAAATTACTGATTTTTCAAATATTTTCATATTTTTTAATTAAATCAAGTAATTTAAAAGATCCATTATATTTTGGATATAGTAATAAAATGACGTATGAAAAAATTTATTTATAATAATAAAATTAATTTCATTTTAATAACCAATTTTCATAATTTTTTTACAAGTTTATTTTTATACTTAAAATATCACTTTCTACATACTATTTTTAAATGCATAAAGTCTAAAAAATTAATTAATTGAAATAAAAAAATTAATGAATTAATTAAAATATATTAATATATTATACATATATTTATGTGATTTTAAATTCATAAAATGACTGTTTTAATACATAATTTTATTATAAGTTCATTTATTTCTTGAAAATGCATTTCTTGAAAACAAGTTTTTAACCCATTTTACGAGATTCATTTTAAATTTAATTATCAAATTATTTGATTTAGATTTGATAAAATGGATTAAATTTTTTAATATTCTTAAATTATATTATTTTACAAGTTAAAATTAATTTTTATTATAATTAATAGTAAAAATAAGTAAAAAAACTAATTACTGTGGTGAAAAACTAAAATGAAAAAAGTGAGTAACATTAGAGGTATTTTAAATAAATTTTTTATAATAATTTCTTTTAATTTTGGAGGTGTTTATCAACAATATCACCCATAAAAACAATTATATATCAATTTTTGGGGGAAATTTTCTTGTGAGTGACCTCCCATTATTGAATAGTCTTTGGTATTTACAAAATAACACTTCTCAATTATAAATTGACACCTCATCCCCTCACTTATTCACACCTCTAAATCCATTTTTATCAACCAAACATGGAAATATAATCTTCGTAGCAAAATTATACAAATTATAGATCTTTTAGTATTCCAAAAATTCTAAATTCTTGGTACTTAATAATATATTCAAAGGAGGATCTTCTATGCAATGGTAATCGTATTCACTGAGCTCCTTCTTTTTTACTTCTTGTTTTTCTAAATTTAATTATTTCTTAAAAATGACAATATAATAATTCTATTATATAATATATACTAATTTATTATTATTTTTTTGAATAACATTTATCCATCTCCTTTTCCATCATATGGGAAACGAAACCATTTTTGGTGCGTACGACGAACTATCACCTCGTAAAATGTTGTAAATCATTTTCCATCATTGTCCCTCACGGATGTTTATGATGACATATTTAATTTTAATAGATGATATTAATTGCATATTAATAATTTTCAAAAATTAATATATCATATAATTTCTTAACTTACCATAAATTGAAAAAATAGTAATGTCATTTTTGTGTAAGGTGGACTACCACCCTACGAAGTGATGTGATTCATTTTTTATTATCACATCACATGAATAGTAAACGTAAGTGTATATAAAGAAAAAAATATTATATTTATGATATAATTTTAATTATATAAATTTGAATCAATATTTATCATCTTTCCATCATGATCATTGAAAAATTGAAATGTTACTCATGCATATGTACGACATTCCATCCCCATGATTGTAATGTAGTTAATTTTTCATGACTATATTTTATGGATATTTTTTAAAGTATATTTGATCTATAAAAATTGAAATTATTTAATGATTAATATTATTGGTATTATGTTACAATGACCACTTTGACCATGTTCAACACACAGATTTAGTTTCAAAATTATGGTCTGAGCATCCTCATAACACCCAATGTGGACATAACTAAATAAGTTATTAAATATGTCATTGAAATAAATAATGTAAATGGTTTAAATATATGGTATTAAACATAGAAAAATTTCTTAATAAAAATCCAAATTTATATAAATTTATTATACAAGGGATAAATAACATACATGATAATTCTTAACTCAATGTATGGTATTTCCCATCTCACTTTTTCTTTGGTGAGACATATTCCATATTCTATACTTATATATTTTGTGTGGTTAATATACCACCCCTTTGAATGTTATATCATGAATATTTTTATCTTCATGGTATTTAATATTTCATTAGAAGTTACTTATCTCATGGTGTTTATGATTTAAAACATACCAAAGAAGTAAGTGTTTTTGCTTCAACCTCATTTTTATCAGGGTTTTTTATTATTTAATTCCAATTAGAGGAAATTATTTCATAATTTTCTAACAAAAACCTTTAATTTTATTATATACTGGTTATCCTTTAAATTTTAAATTAAAATTACCAATTTTCTATCATTGGTACTTAATATTATAGAGATTTATCTTTAAAAAAACAATCTTTATTTCTCTCTTCAGTTGAAAATCCTTCTTCTTCCATATCCATGTTTTCTAAAAAAATAAATAATTTTTTTAACATTATCCAAATGATTTATTAAATAATTTTTTGCCCATGCTTGGATTTTTTAAAATATGTTTTAAAATGAATATTTTTTTTTATTTTTAGAAAAAGGTAATTTTACCATTTTTTATAAAAGTGTAAAAGGAATGTTTTTTTAATTTATACACCATTTATGGAATTAACCACCATAATGAACCCTAAATTATTTGAATATTACTTTATAATTTTTCAGTATTATTTTTAATGAAATTTTTTCCTTAATATTTTCTAAATTTTTAGATTTTGAAGAATTTTTTTCAAAGTGAGAATGGTATTTTCCTTAAGAAATATTACATGTAATATTTTAAAGTTATTTTCATCAATAATTAAAACCTTTTATGTCATTAATTGTTTCCAAATCTTGTATATATGTCTCCCAGATATATTCCAAAATTATTATCCATTAATTTTAAGAGGTAATACATTCCTTATGTTCATCTCTCAAATTTTTTCTTTAATAAATCTCTTTTGATTATGATTTGAGGAAAGATTATGCAACCTGTTTTATTTCATTATGTAATTCTCTTGATTATTCCTTATGATTGATTTCCTTATATGGAACACACATGCATATAAATGAAATGAATATGAATGGCAGTATTTTAATTATATTTCCCATTAATACATTTGGTAATGTTTTACTCTCATAAGAAGTCTTTAATTGGATTAAGAAGTGGACCTAATCCATTATAGGACTCATTCCACCATGTGATAGTATCTCATTAGTTAGTCTTGACTCATGTTTATATGATGTTTTATATTGAGAACACATTTCCTATATTTCAATGATATTATGATTATGTGTTCTTTATGTTATGCTCTTATTTTTTCTCATTATCCTTCCCAATTATGATATCATGTTATACCTTTTACTAACATGTTCTATTTCCATTTCACATTTATTCCCTGACTGTGTTTTTTATCTCACGCATTTCTTTTATTTATTTCACATGTTATCCAATGAAGTATTAGGAGATCAAATTTATTTTAGAGAACATTATAGAGAATAAATTAATGATTCCATGGTATAGCATCCTTTTGATGTATTATGAACCGATATTTCTAATGAAACTAGGAATCATGATCTTTCGGTTTTAATTAATGGATGTTTAGGTTAAAAATATAGGAAACATGTGTTTAAATGGATTGTGTAAATATAGTTATTATGAGATGAATATCATATTATTTTTTAGGGATTATGACTATAATAATTTATTGATAACCCTAGAGATATGTATAGGGATAATACTACGTATAGAAAAATATATTGTAATTTTAGTAAAGTATAGGGAAAGTGGGTTTCATGAAGTTACATCTCTGTATAAATTTTACCTAATAGTAACAAATCTAAAAATAGATCATTAGGATTGACTCGATCATCACTTGGTGAACTCCTTAAAGAACACCAGGTTTGATGCTCTATAGGGATATATTTTATAAATTTATAAACTCTTAACAAACCACTATAAAGGACTCGAACAAATTATTAAGATAGAAAACAAGATAGGACTTGTTATATTAGATAACCAAGATTGAAACCAAGAGGGTACTAATTTTGAATATAATTATCACTTATGATGTATTCTTTATAGGTTTTTAAAATTTCCATTTTTTATTTTAATGAATTCTTTTCTAATTTATTTTTCTCTTTTTAGTTAGTGATGTGAAATAGGGGAAAGCATTCCAATAACCAATGTGATAGTAAATGTAATTATTTTGATAAAAAGATGCATAAACTAATGGGAATTGAAGTTATAAATCTCATGATCATGCCAAATTAGATATCTTCAATTTTTATTAAAAAATGTAATATAGTTCAAATTCAAAAAACATCAAATAAGATAAGGATAGAGTAATATGGAATTTCAATTGTTAAAGATGATCATGAAAAGAATATTCAATTTCTAACATGTAAAAAATGTGAGAATAGGTGCCATGGAACATTACTTCAAGGGACTAGAATAATATTTTTTTGTGGAAAAGGAGGGAATAAATCAACTAATTTTCAAACAAAAATGAATATTATAATTAACAAGACACAAGGAAATAAAGTTCATCATAAGGAACCACTAACATTTCAATGTTGTAGATGTGGGGAACTTGGAGATTATATGGGTCAATGGCCTAATCCAAGGATTAATTCCAAAGGTAATATGTTATAATAATAATTTATGAGGAACGATTGATTTCTTATGTGTTGGAACTTAAGAATCATGTTGTGGAATTATTTTTATCAATGTTATTTAGGTTATAAGAATAATAAAGCTACTATGTATTTTTTGGCAGTTATTTTTATTTAAGTATTTTCAAGAATATATTGAATGGTACTAATGACCTATAAAATTTATTTTATGGTAAGGTTATATTTTATATAAAAAAAATATATTGAGGAAAAGATAATATCTGATATGTTATTGATTTTGGGGTAATTATATTCCATTGAGATTATTTGATTTTGTGGGAGAAAAATAAGATGTATTGAATAATTAAGTTTTTAAAAATTGATTTTATTATTAATGTTATTTTTAGGGTGTTCATTATAATTTTTGTAACTTTATATGAATTATATTAATATTCATTTAAAAAATTGATATCCCAAATGTTGGTAAAATTCATCATTTTCAGCAAGTATGTGGTGCTTAGACCCACAATAGAATGGTGATATGGGTGAAGTTCCTAACACTAGGGTATGTGACGTACTGGGTAGTAAAAAATTTTTTACTTGAATGATTTTGTGGAAAAATTTTAATTTTGTTTTGGGAAACATATTTCAGGATCAAATATTTTTGAATATTTATGAAAATATTTCATTGGGTAATGGTATATGAACCCTTCGTTATAATATTTTATCTAACATGAAATTTTTATGGGGAATAACACTATTAAATATTTGAATTTTATGGTTATCTGGGATGTAGGGTTATTTAGTTGTGTATTTATTTAATTTGAACTATTTATTTCGATATAAACATGAAGTTGTAATTATTTTGGGAATTATATTACCTTATACTGACAATTTTTTGTTTTGGTTAATATTTGATTAAAATTGTAATACTTTGATATCATTTTTTTAAATCATGTGTTCTTTTAGAATCTAATTTTAGGACTTCAGTCATAAAATAATTCATCTTCAATACTCATAGTTTGGATAAATAGATGGTATTGTAGTAAACAATGATTAAAGGATGAAATTATATGTTTTAAATAAGTATATTTCCTTTTTTATTTGTCTAGATGGTAAATGCATCCCTCAACTTTAGAAAAAAGACATTAATATAAAGAATTATTCATTTTTGATAAATCGATTCCTATCCTCTCAAAAAAATTGATAACTTTTTCAACTCAATGGATGCTTTTTAAAATCCAAGTTTTAACTTCCCACCAATTTTATTCAATTTTAAAATATATTTATGGTATGATATTATTCTTTCATTTTCCATCTTTAATAGGGGGTTTTATTATCCCTTTTGCAATGTGGATTTTCCATAAATTAATTTCCAAGTGTAAAACCCTTTATTACTAAGAAAAAGTTAAAATTATAAAGATAGAATTTATTTAAGGATTTATATTATAAAACCCTATGATTTTAAAAGAAAATGTTGTTCAATATCAAATTCAACATTCAACAACGAGTTTAAACAAATCATGATATAATATTAAAATTTTATTATTTAAACGTGCACAATATAACATAGTTTTCAAATTATAGAGTGTGAATAGGATAAACATATCTATGAAATTTATATTAATCTTTTAACAAACATGAATTTTTTCTAAATTCATAAGATATAAGTAATTTTTTGTAATTAAGTCATTTTTATTCTACAAAAAACATTTCCTAAAAAATTATTTTTATTTATTTTTATGAAGAAATGTTATGATTAATATATGGAAATTTTAGAAATGATAATTTATAAAATGAAAATAAATATTAAAATTTTCATTGGAAAATTAATTTAGAATGAAATTTTTTGAAATTTTCTAAAATGTTTGATTTCTTATTGAAAAGTTAAAATTACCAATTTTTTGAATACTGTTATAACTATTCACTAAATCAAGTAATTTAAAAGTTCCATTATATTTTTATTTGGTATTAAAGTGAAATATGAACAATTTATTTTAAAATAACAAAATAAATTTCAATTGAATAATCAACTTTCATGATTTTTGTATAACATTATTTTTAAGCTTAAAATTAAATTTTTCTGCAAGATAATTTTAAATGCCAGTAGTTTACACATTTTATTTAATTAAAATAACCCTTATTATGGAATTATTTAAGTTAAATTAATATATTATACATATATTTATATTAAGTCAAAATAATAAAATGATTGTTTCTAGTCATATTGTTAATATAATATCATTTATTTCATGAAAAATGTATTCCTTGAAAAAACATTTTTCAATGGGTTTTATATGTTTAACTATAAATTGAATTAAATAAGTTATTAGATTTAAATTTTATAAAATCTATTGATTATTTTTAATGATAATTTCTAATATTAGGTAATAATTTCAACTTCATTTTTTTCATAATTAATAGTAAAAATAGTAAAAAAATATTATTGTAGTGGTGGAAAACTAAAATAGTAAAGGTGAGTAACCTTGGAGCTAAATGAAATAACATGTTTAAAATATGTTTCTTTTTGAATGGGGGATGTATTATCGATCGTATAACAATTCTTGATGAACTTTTCGTGATAGTTACTTCCAATTACTGAATAGTTTTAGGTATTTAAAAAAAATCAATCCTCGATTATAAATGGGAACCCATCCCCTCACTTAATCACACATCTTAAGAAATTTTTCATGAAAACCCCTTGAAAATACCTCTCCAAAATAACCTAATCATAATTATAGAATATATTTTCATACCAAAATACAATCCACCATATCCTTAATAAGATATCCAAAGGAGGTTCTTCTATGCGAAGGTAATCATTTTCACCAAGCTCCCTAATTTCACTTCTTATCTTTCAAAATTCAATTATGTATTAAAAATTACATTATAATAACACAAATATCACCTATATACAGAGATATTATTATTTTTATTATGTAACATTTATTCATATCCACTTACATCACATGAGAAATGAAATCATCATTCATGTGTATTGTGGACTACCGCCTCACAAACAGATTTAATTCATTTTCCATCGTCTCCCCTCACATATGTTAATAAAGATGGATTTAATGTTTATATATGATATTAATTAAATATTAATAATTCTATATATTTAATATATCATATACTTTATTTCATTACTATCCTTTAAAAAATGATAACGATGTTTGTTTGTATGGTGGACTACCATCTCACAATGCAATGTGATTATTTTTTACTGCCTCACATGGGTTGTATATGTAAGTTTATTTAAAAAATAATACAATATTTATGATGCAATTATCATTATGGAATGATAAAATAATACTCACCTTCTATCATGACCCCTTCCCACCAAAGATACCATAGTTATGGGAGAGAGATATTGACCACCCGAGTCCCACCTCCAGTAGAACTCGGGTTAGAAACTAGTACTAAGGGTATAAAAATATCATAAATATAAGGAATTTTCTTCTATAAAATAAAAAAATATCAAGAGAAAATATTAATAAACCACATGAAAATCCATTAAATAAAATATAATGAAACCAAAATAATATCACGATGCATGAATAAATAAAACTAATTCAAATAATAATCTCTAAAAGTAAATGCCCAAAATAAAAAGATTAAGTGGTGAAACAACAGCTGTCCAAAATTCCAAGATAGTAATGTCCTTAATTGTCTACCTAATCCTCCTAAAATCCTAAAAACCAGTTTTTATACATATGGTGAGCATACATGTAGACCCAGTTGGAAAATAAAAGTATCTCATTCAAATGGGAAATAAGAATACTAATGCACCCATGAGAAAACATCAGAACCAACAACACCCAAACAGGTCAACTATCTATCCCAAACTCACCGAGGAATTATCTCCAAATAAAATAATCCAAGTATAATAACATAATAAGAAAAATATAGATAAATGGTACCCCTCACTAATTTCCCAATAATTTTCACTCTCAGACCCAAACATCATACATCCTGAAACTCCCATCTCTTTTGAATAACATATTCCTCCCCACCCCCCATTGAATGGTCACATCACATTTCACCTGAAATAAACCATTACATTACATAACAATCACTGAAATACCTATATAATTAGGTTATCATGAACATGAAGGACTTCATCATCATTACATCCTCCTACCATGCACGACGTCCAACATAAATATTCCCATAGCATAGTCATATCACATCTACCACAAAGACACTTGGGACACCAACCCATAGCATTGTCATTTCATATCTCACCTGAAAACAAAAGTTTCATCTCCAAGTTCACTAATATACCCCATACCATCAAAACTTGTGTATATCTACACATTAAGAGAGGATGATAAATATTGGGTAACTGGCCATCCGACCCCATTACTAGGATATCAGGGAAAATTCCCCCATATAAATGTTGAGGTGTCAGTAAATGGGGCTCAATGTGGGTGGGATTCATAAATAAAATAAAAATGGATATATATATATATATATATACACATATATATATAATCCACACATAAGAACAACCTATGGGTTCTCAAAAATTAACTATACAACTCATAACATCCCTACTTTCACTACCATCTCTAAATTAATAACACTACACAAGCTACAATCAACATTTCCCACTTCCAACCAATTCCATTATCTAGAAAATTATTTTCATTATTAAGAGCCAACCACATTTACCCACACAAACCAATATTAGTATGTTCAACAACCATTTCCATTCATTTAATCAAACCAACCAATTCTATTTTAGTCATTATTATTCAATTATATTACTTCCTAGGCAAATAGCATAATACATCACAGTACAACACAACAAAAATAGAACATCATCCTTAGTAAGACAAAAAATTGCTCAACACCACCATCTCATAGCCACATCATAAACCAACTTCCCTCATCACCTCCCCATGGTAAGGTAAATCTAACCATCACATCACCTCCCCAATGCATGGACAAACAAACTGTCACATTATTTACCCATAGCACGACCTCTAACCCCCAATAGTCCCATATTCCACACAAAAAAATCACCTCTCCAAAAGTAAATCCAAAAAAACCATCCCCTCACCACCCCAAAATAATTCCCAAATTAACCATCATAATTCCTCCTGAAACGAACTACCCAAACATACTTTCACATAATATTTTACCAATTTATCAAGGGTTTTTATCAATTTCACTTCATTATTTTAGGGGAGTCATTCCTCAACCCATAATCTAGAGGAAAGAATTTTATTTCCAAAATATTATTGGTTCCCCACTTTATATTTTTGTGTAATATCATGATACTCACACAATAAGGGATCCACAAAACATATTAAACCAAAATAAAGAAATCCCCCAATGGCCATAATTTTCAGTGGGTTGTTTAGACCATAAAATCCACCAGATCATAAAGATATCAAAGTTATAAAATCTTTTTAATCATTCTACTTCACCACTTAAATTTCAATTACCAGATTATTTATCATTAATTAAGCTATCAAACTCATACCCTATAGATAAATAAAATAAAACACCTCCTGTAAGATAAATAACATGAGAATTGAATAAAAGAGTACATGAAAAGATATTTGTGATCTCATTGTGCAGCGCACGGTGATGGAAGAATTTCCTACAAACCACAACTTCATGAAAACCACACTGATATATGAACATATCACTTAAGGATCATCAAAACACATCCTAACTCACACTTTGAACCAAAACTTCCCCACAACATTAGATCTTAAATGTAAAATGGAATAAAACCCATGGGGAAGGTAGGAGAACTCATCACGAATAACCAATGGAAAAAAATGAAACCCATTTATTTAAATAAGGGATAAAAAGACTAAAAGGTCTCCTTGGGGAACCCCAGGTTCTCCCAGAATAAGAGAGATAGGGGTATGTTTGAATGAAAACAATCTACCAAAGAAATGGATTTAAGAACATGATCCCATTCCTTTCATGTTGTGTAACCCCTTAATGATACATAATTCATGGTATCACATGACCTATAGTCTATAGACCACATTCAAGCATTAAAATACCATTTCTCATATTTTCCCTAAATTTGTGTCACATTAGCCTTGATTTAGTACATGTCATGAATTCATTTCATAAAGTGAGTTTGTTTCATGGATTCCTCTTTATTCCACAAACAAGGTGTGGATTCACCAAATACACAAGAAATTAATTGCTATCTCATGATGTGAAACTAGTTCACATCGTGAACCTCCACCTTTTGTACTCCTATATCTCTAACCCCACCGAACCCTCCAGGGAATCCTCTAAATCCCCATTAACACTCTACAACCACCAAAACATGAAAAGTAAAAGGCTGGGAAGGCACTTTCTATTACATCATATCTCTATCAAATGATTCTCTACCTAGAGAATCAAAACCAACCCATGGAATGAAAGGGTGTCCAAACAGCCACCCATTGAGATACCTCTCAGGGATCATGTTACATCTGAAACACTACCACCATCTAGGTTATTGTAGCAGTACTATAGCACTTACTGTATCAATACTATTTGGTATTGCAGTAGTTACTATTCGGTACTATAGAAGTTACTGTAGAAGTTACTGTTTGGTAATGTACCAGTCGGAACTATTCACCCGATTTGGGCCTTCGGGCCACCGGTTTGGGCCTAAGGGTCTCCAGGGCCATTGAGTCATCAAAGGCCTTAGGTCAACATGGCCTTCAGGTCATGTAGACCATGGAAAAGCCCAGTTCACACAGAACATTCCCCAGAAGAGGATCAGAGCAATAGGAGTAGCAGCCACCAGATGCAAAGCTAACTGGATTGGAAGAATTAGAGGGTATGATAGCCCCCATCGGGACCAGGCAACGTGCAGCTTTGTATGGGGAAATGATAGCTGATTAGAAATTCAAGGTGGGGAGCTAGGTGATTAATGATGCAAAAAGCTGGGGAGGGGCAGTTCAAGTGGTGTGGGCCTACGGGTCATGTATTGGGCATGATATGCCTCTGGGCCTTCGGGTCATGTATTGCGAGTGTGTCGGGCCTTGTGCCTTGGGCCTACGGGTCATGTACGGGTTCCCCCTTCAACCCTTAAAAGGGGTATTATCTATAATAAAATAAAAAAGAAGGCCTTCGGGCCATTTGGGTGGCATAGACTCTCCCACTTTGGTTTAATCAAATAGTAGTATAATATGTCTTGATTAGGTACCATGTCTTCCCCTTAATATATTTTTTGATTTTTCCACACATCACACCTTAGGGAAAAAATATAATCAGATAAAACAATAGGTTTAAAATAATCACATAATCCAAAAAAACAAAAAAAATAGATAAAACTCAAAACAACTCTGGGTACTGGGCACACATCTAAATCTTTTTCTCTCGTGTACTCTCCTCTGGGCCACTATGCCTCTACAACACAAGACCCAAGGGAATGGAATGCCCATGTCACACCCTCTCTTGAATACCCTGGATATTTATTTTCTACTACATGAATATTCTATAATCAATGATTTCCAACTCTCTCTAATAAATGTCATGGAAGTCATCATGAAGATACCGATGAAGCCGATATATGTGGAAGACATTGTGGATCCTCTTCAATTCTAGTGGAAATTCCAATCGATATTCCCACATGCCAATTCACCCAAACACCTATAAGGTTCCTAAAAAATGGGATTAATCTCACTCCCGCTACTATAACTCCACTTCCCACGTTGAGGGGAAAACTTCAAGAACTCAAGGTCCCCAATCGAAAACTCCAAGGGGATACGCATGTGATTAGTATAAGTCTTCTGTAATTCATATTCTTCTCTCATCCTCTCTTGAACTAACTAAACCTTTTCTATCATTATCTACACCACATCAGGACCTAGAGCTACTACCTCCCAACTTTCTCCCTATACAAAGGATAACATCACAATTGCTCATACAAAGCCTCAAATGGGGACATTTTGATGGATGATTGATAGCAATTATTATAACAAAACTCAACCATGGGAAGCTGTAGTGGCCACATTCAACATAATTTTAATATTCATGCCTGAAATATATCCTCCAACATCTAGATAATCCACTTTATCTTCACGTCTATAAGAGGGTGGAAATCAGTGTTGAGAAGTAATTAAGTGATAAAATCATACTAAAATTCCCTCAAGAAATGTGAAGTAAAATTTTCATTCCGATACAAAATAATGGGCCTTATAACTATATGAAACCCCAACACCTCATCCATTGACCTCTTAGCTAATGCATCCTCTACATCCGACACCTTCATCTTAGAGAAGTGGGAGATTTCATCAACTGATCCACAATAACTCAGATAACATCACAAACTCCCTAAGTTCAGAGTAGCCCTATGATTAAATTTATCAATACTTCATGCCATTTCTATATAGGAACACCTAGAGGCTGAAAAAATCCTCTAAGAACAAAATTCTTAGCCTTTACCTACTAGAATACCAAACACATCACCACAAAAATTTCCACCACCCATTTCATCTCAGGACACAAAAACTGTAACCTCAATCCATAGTACATCTTGAGAACTCCTAGGTGTACCACTAAAGGTGATTTAATAAACACATGATGGACTCCCTCAGGCATAAATTCCAAAAAAACCAACCTACATTGAAACAACATCTAGTTCTGACCATCTGTCTGAAGCATCACCATAGCCAACAAGATCACATATCATATCTCCCTCTAAGTCTTCCAACTGATAATCCTCCACATGATTCATAATATAAAACTACACCGTCATATAATACAATCAAACTTTTTAGTTATCCACCCTTTCATCTATGTTTAATTATTTTAACTCCTCTATTGCTCTCCCAGAATCCCTGGACTCTCAAACAATATCCTTCCAGGACTTCTTGGTCAAATAATCGGCTATAATATTTCCATTTAATGAGGTGTAAGAGATCTCAAATCATAAAACTAAAGAAAATAAATACACCTCTATTATCCAAGATTAATATTACACTGAGAGAAGATATATCTCAATCTCTTTTAATCTGCGAAGACCACAAATTTCTCCCCAATGAGGTAATACTACCACAACTTCATTTCAAACAAAATGGTTTCTAACTTCAAATCATGGGTGGTATAGTTATTCCCATGGTTTATAGATTTCAAGACCCATAATATATCATATCCCTATAATACATTAACATGCATCCTAATCCCAAACTAGAAGCATCGCCAAACACCTCATACATATCACCCTCCCTTGGTAACCAAAGCACTGGAGTGCTGAACAACTTCTCTTTTAGAAAGATGAATGCTTCCTGGAACTGATTAGTATACACAAATTCCTAGTCCTTCCTAGTCAAACATGTAAAAGGCCCCTCATATCATGATAAACTAGGAACCAAACTCTAATAATAGCCTATAATTCCAAGGAAACTATCGAATTCTACCATGTTCTTAGGTGCTTCCTAATAAATAAAAAACTCTTTTTTGGATCGGTCTACTACCACACCTTGGTGATACACTACAATTCTAATAAAATATAGCTCTTATATATAGAAACTATACATGTAAAAATTTCTAAAGATATGGAGGATTCAAAAAAAACCTTCAAGATAGATTTTAGATTACCGACATGATCCACATATGACTTTGAGTAGATCAATATTCCATTGATGAAATTTACTGTGAGCTGGTCCAAGAAATTGTCAAACATAGAGTTCATGATCCATAATGAACAAAGACAGGTACTTCATGCCACTATACTTTGTGAATAAAAACTCAAAGTTTCCATACTTGAATCCGAATGATGTATTCTGGATATCAGCCTTCTTCACCCTCAAATGGTGATATCCAGACCACATATCATTTGAAAAAACAAACTCTCTCCTCTGAACTAGTATATAATATCTTCTCTCCCATAAAGCGGGTAATGGTTCTTGAATGTAACCTAATTCAACATATGTTATTCTATACATAACCACAAACTAACATATTTTTTTGGATAAAAACACTAAAGAAACATACATAGACACATTGTGATGTATAAAACACCTCCGAATCGGATCATCTATGTGAATCCTCAGCTCCCGCAGCTCAAAAGATGTCATCCGATAAGGATCCATAGAAATCTGAGAAGCGCTAGTCTATAACTCTATACCAAAATCAGAATCAAATAGAGGTGGTAGAGTCACAACCTCATCAGGAAACAAATATATAAATTCCCCAATAACCCTAGGAACCACTACCATCCCATC
The DNA here is from genome assembly GCA_963277665.1 of Viscum album. NCBI lineage: Eukaryota > Viridiplantae > Streptophyta > Magnoliopsida > Santalales > Viscaceae > Viscum > Viscum album. The sequence continues at coordinate 1,585,476,526 of OY728137.1, read as the reverse complement.
ACCTTCTAATTCCATAGATAACTCACCCATCAGTGAATGAAGGGGATCCACAAGCTGACTGCCCACTGGAAAACCCCACTTTCCAATGAAAAGCAAACATTTTATATTCAAATATGATAAAAAATATCTCCAACTAAAGTATTAGATAATATTATACACTAAATATATCAAATTTATGCAAAGAGTTACATCGTATAACTACATATGAAGTAAAAAAAGATCTCTATGGGACTGATGTGGCCCCATCATCAGTCTATACCATAATACAAATCAAACAAGTCATTTTGGGATTCAAATTGAATAATCATCATCATGGGTAATGGAATCCTATGTCTAATAATAGAGTATGGGCTAGAGAGGGTGAAAAAAAGTAGTAAAAATCTCCAAAATCAAAGAAAGAACTAATAGGGGTTGATGAAAAACTGAGTTTACCTCAAATGATCTATATCCCCTCACGTGATTCTGCCTCCACTATATTAAACTGATCATTCTCATCTCATCTATATCTCTAATAATGACCACCTCTATAGTCATGATTTGGTGGAGGTCCCTAGACATGAGTAACATACTATGGTTTTCATTTACCCACTCCATCTCCCCTTGGTACAGCAAGAGCCTTACAACCCAGCTGTAGAAACTGTCTCACAAGAAACTAATGTTAAGGTAATCACTGAACCTATCCTCCACCACCTAACTAAGCTCTAAAAATGAATGAGAACTAGTTTTTTTATTCCCATGAACCCCATATAAAAAACACTAGTCTTAAGACCCTAGGAAAATCATAGAAAAAATTATCCCTAGAATCCTGGAAAGGAAACTACTATGGTTGATTCCACATTGGTTAATACCTCAAAGGCCCTAGAACCTAAGACCTGCCCCTAAAAACTATGATCCTTGAGAAACCCGGATGGTTCCTCTATCACAAAAAACCTTATCATGATTGAATTCTCTTAACCACCCCTAACTTCTTCCAATCCTCTTAATATTTTGGAAATGTAAAAGGAGTAACAGCTTACCAGATCAAAGGTTATAGTGTCTTATCAAGATGTCTCATATGAGACTCCTCATCTAGAAAAAGATATAAGGAATTTTTTAGAACTTCCTTGAACATAATTACAAACTAATTCACTAAAATACTTTGACGATAAATTGAAATAATATCCAACTTATTTATTATATTCATGTTTGATGAAAGGAACTCTTCTTGTAAATCTTTCTAAAATTTGAACCATAAAGCATCTTCCTCCTTCCACTCAGCTAGATATAACATCCACCACTTTTGTGGGGATCACTACATCCTTATAACTACCAAAGGGACCTAGTATCCCACTAGTTCTAGGATCAAACTAAAAGAGATCTCGATCTCCGCAATCCATCTCTCTGTATCTATATCTGAAACATTGTAATCTTACTTCCCCAAATCCAACACCGAAAATCATGAAAATACCTATGAAAAACCTCATCCTCCTCTACCAAATCAACCATACAATGATCATCCATATTAGCATGTTGAACTGAAATAGCCTGATCCACATGTGGACATCATTCATGAGACATAGATAATAGGAACACCATAATTTACTTAGCTCATTAGTATGGAATTTTATTAACATTCATTTTAACTTTACCAAAACAACCCATTTAAAAAAATACAAGTCATTATGATGCATGTACCTATACTATGTATCTACCCTATAAATAGTTCCACCTTACTTGGTCATTCAATAAACTCAGATTCCGGGTACTTGATAATGAGGGGCCCTAAATCCCTGTCCTAGCTTGTGTCCTTGGTCTATGTCATTCACTAAGGTAAATTGTCATTTTTCCTTACCAAACCAAGAAATACTCATTGCGACTAACTCTGAACACCATCATACCCCTCAATCATCACCTTTGATACCACTCTATCATGACCCCTTCTCTCCAAAGATACCAGAATGAGGGTAGTGATATAATGACCCTCGGTCCCCTCCTCCAGTAGGCCTTTGGTTGGTGACTAGTCCTAAGGGTATATAAATATCATAAATGGGAGGCATTATCCCCTATAATATATGAAATATCAATAGAAAAAGTGAATCAACCACAAGAAATTGTATGACATAAAGTAAAAGGAATCCAAAACCATCCCTCAATGAATTCATAAATAAAACTGATAAAAATGTTTCGAAAAATAAATACCCAAAAAAATCTAAATAAGTGGCATAGAAATTATCCAAATGTATGAGCTAGTAATGTATATCGTGGTTCATATAATGCGCTTGGAAACCTGAAAATTAGTTAATATATATAGGGTGACCATAAAAGTATACTCAGTAGAAAAACAAAATTCTCTCATGAACATGTGAAATAATTATTCTAATGCACCCATGAGAAAATAGGAGGACATACAACACCAAAACAAGTCAACTATCCATCCTAACCTCACTGAGGCATGCTGACCAAATTACACAAGCCAAGTATGATGACATAATAAGATTCACATCAATAAAGGGTAACCTATACCACTTTCCCACAGATTTTTCTCTCTCAGACCCCAATGTAATATTCTGTAGATCTCCCATATATTCCATAAAACATATACCACCTCCCCATAGCATGGTAACACCACATCATGCCCGCAAACATCTGGGACGTCACATCACAACAACTTATATAACGAAGTAGTCAAGTATCATGAGTGTAAAGGACTTCAACCTCATTCCATCCTCCTAACATACATAACCCCCACCATAGGCCTCCCCACATCATGGCCATATCAAATCTCACCCAAAGAAAAATGGGCCACCAACCCATAACATGGTCATATCAACTCTCACAAAAAGAAACTTGGGCCCTCACCCCACAACACGTTAATATCACATCTCACCTGAAGAAACCTTGGCCATCACCAACTGCACTGAAATACATTCATCCATCATATCTTATGTATATCTACCTTATAATAAGTGATATAAGGAAAGAGTAGGTATCCATTCTTCTATCTGCAACACTGGGATTTTAAGAAAAATACCCCTCATATAAATGTACAAGTGATGGAACATGGTGTTAAACATGGGTGGGGTACAAATAGAAAAAAAGGAACATATATATATGTGTGATAAACACAAAATACCAATCTATGGGTTCCCAAAAAATCTCTAACCAACAAATAACAACCCTACTTTCGTAGCCACCTCTAAATGTATAACACCACACAAGCCCCAAGCAAAATTTCACATTTACAACCACTTCCATTATTTAGTAAATTATTTTCATTATTAATAATTAACCAAATTTACCCACAAAATCCATAATCAGTTTTTTAATTAACCATTTCATTCCCATTAATGAATCCAATCCATTCCATTTTAATCATTATTAACTAATTTAATTTCTACCCAAGGAACTATCACAATTCATCACTACACAACTCAAACAAAAAACACATCAACCATATCAATCCAACCTTCCCCACATGACCACCATCTCACGTCAATATCATAAACCACCTTCCATCACCACCACCCCACAACACAACCAAAAAAAACATCACATCGATGCCCCACAACACGACCAAACAAACCATCACATTGTCACCCAACAACACGGCCTTACAAACCCATTAGTCCTACATTCCAAAACTGCATATGGCCACACCAAAAGCAAGACCAAAATAAAAATCTCTTTTCCAAACAAAAATAATTTCCAAAAACCATCACCAGGCGACCCAAAAATTGTATCCCAAACAAACCATCACAAAACATTTTAGAAATTTAGCAATGGTATTTTATCAATTCCGCTTCTTTAATTTAGGTGAATTATCACAATAGCTAAAATATATGGGAAACATTTTATTAAAAGAAATATTAGTGGTAATAAAATTTCTATTTTAGGGTTATATCACAAGAATAACACAAAAAGGGCTCCACAACACATATTCGACCCATACAAACATGTCCTACCATGGACCCAGTTATCAGTGGTGTGTTTAGCAGGCACAATCTACCATATCACATTGATATCAAAGCTGTAAAAGTATGAAAATCATTTACCTTTCCCCTTAAATTTCAATTATCTAATTATTTATGATTATCTATGAAATCAAAACCATTACCCATAGATAAAACAGAGGAAAACTTTCTTGCATGATACACTAGATGAGTAATAGAGGATACCCTACCTTAAAAGATCTTTTCAAACTCGTTGTGAACTATAGGGTAAAGGAAGAATGTTTTTAAAGACACAAATGCATGAAAATCTATGGATCAACCTACACCACACCCAGATATCATCAAAACATATTCTGACTCATACCCCAAACCAAAACCCCACCACCTCAGTAGATCTACAGATTAGAACAAAAGGAAAACTAAGGGGAAGTGAAGATAATTACGAATAACCAATCAGAATCCATAGGAACCCATGGAACTAATAAAGGGAGAAGATTACTAGAATGTATCATTTGGGAACCTAGGTTTCACCCTAAATGATTGATAGTGGGGTATGGCCAAAAGAATAAAAATCAACTGAACAAAAGGATTTAAAAAATAGACTGTGTGCTTTCCATGTTGTATAACCCTTTCATGATGTTTAATTCATGTTTTTCTATGGTTTACAAGTCTAGAACCATATATAAGGAATTAAAATAAAATATATTGGTTTTTCACCAAAATTAATCTTTAATTGGCCTTAATTTAATAAAAATTATGAATTCATTATGGGATGTGAATTCATTTCACAGATTCCTCCTTATCAAATACACAATACTTGAATTCTCTAGATACACAATCTAAGAATCACCATCTCATTATGTGAATCTACTTTACATCATGAACAAAAACCTATAGTCCTCTTACAACTCCATCCCCACATAACCTACTAGAGATTCCTCCAAAATCACTTTTAACACTCTGAAACCCCCAAAACTACCAAATTAATGGGCCATCAAGTGATGGAACATTACACCTTTCTATCACGATCATTTAAAAATTGAAACATTACCCAAGTGTGAGTAAAATAACTATCTCCATGATAATAACATAGTTAATTTTAAATAAACATATTTCCCATTTCTTATTTAATGTATAATTTATGTATAATAATTATAATTATGTCATGATTATTATTTTATATAAGATGGAGTAATTACAACTTTGACTATAGTCAACACACTGATGTCATTTTCAAATAATAAACTGAGTTTCCTTAAAACACCCAATATATACATAACTAAATAAGTTATTAAATATTTCATTAAAAAAATAAAGATAATTGTTTAAATGTAATGCCCCAAAATTTTAAAGTAAGAACTTTGTATTTGATAGCGTGTATGACACAAAACACCAAGCATGTAAAAGAAAAAAATATCCCTAAAATTTATAATATATTTACTATTTAAAAAAAAATTAACACATTATATAAATTTAAATGCACAAAATACTATGTCATTTTGAATCACACACAAAAAAAAAGTTTCTTCATTGGATTTCATTACATACAAGACCAAGTTTTACTGAATAGCAATATATTATTAAAATATTGTTATTTAATGTTATACGATAAAACCTAGCCATTAAATTTACAATTATGAATAGGATTAACTAAATTATGATAACATACACTATATATCCAATAAAATGTTTTTAAATTAATCCAATATATTTTATAGAAATAAGATAAGAGAAAACCTAATTTTACACTTAAAAATGATATTTTTCTTAAAACAGTTTTACCGCCTTTTAATAGAGAACCTATTTAAAATACAATTTTTTTCTTTTTTAAATTTTATAGTTAAAAATAAACTACATTTTTGAAATAGTAACATAAAATTTATCTTAGGGTGAATTATTGTAATTCTTTTGAGATGTTTTATTTTTTGATGAATAGTGAAAAAAACTAAATTATAATTCAATAATTATCTTTCATCTAATTTATTTTTAAGGTTAAGTTGTATTTTATTTTAGTTAATAAGTCTAATTAGATAAATTTTATATCAATTAATCCAATTTAGTCCATTATAATCACTTTTATGTTGAAATTTAATATAAAAATATCTCAAGCTTTTGAAGATTTTTACATTAAAACCCTGCTATGTTGTCTCATATAAGGGATTAAATTTAAATTAATTTCTAAAAATTTTGTGATTCGAATATGGAAAAAGGATTAATTATTTAAAATTTGGATAATTTATAATTTATAACAAGTTCAACATAGTTTTTTCCAAAAAAAAATTAGTGAAAGTGATTAAAATTATTTATAATGATTAAGAGAAACATTAGCTTAATAAGGGACTAGACCTTAAACGTAAGTGGAAAATGAACTATAAACTAGATAATAAGAAAATGTATGTTCATATTTAAATAATATCCTTAATTTTATCTAATTTTTTCAATTATTGGATCCACTTTTCAAAGGAAAAATGTGAGTGGAATTCCCTTTCCAAAAATTTACAAGAATACCACTCCTCCTCCACTATAAAAAGGTACTCTCCCCTCCCACTTACACAAACCCCTCAAGGAACTTTTGCATGACCAAGATCTGCCAAAATATATCCTAAAAATAACTCTCCTAATACACTAATCCTCTCTTTTGGAATAAATCCATCCATGGAATCCCTTTGGTGAAAACAAAAAGGAGTTACCCAAAGAAGAGGTAACATCCTTCCCTAAGCTCTCTTGTTTTATTTTCATTCTCCACCCCATAAAATATTATTATTCAATTATTACATAATAAAATAAGTATAATTAATATAATTATATGTTTTTATTTTAAGGTTTCAACCTACACTAACACAAACTTCCATATAATGGTTAACAAACTTATCATTCATATATGGAAAACTACCGCCTCATTAAATGATGATTGTTCATTTTCCTTTACCACCTCTCACAGTTGGGTTTTATTATAGACATGCAATTTTTATATTTTATATGTTATATTTATAATTTATTTATAATTATATAGTATTTATATAACACATAACTTTATTATTTCTATTTTATCAAAATATAATAACATCGTCTCTAGACGTGTGGACTACCCCCTCCTCAAAGCGATATGATTCGTTCACACTATACATGGAAAGTATAAATGATGGTTTTAATAAAACTATTAAACATTTATTATATAGATATTATGAATGAAATATAATATACATATATATATATATCATTTAATATTTATTATTTTAAATATAATAAAGAAATGAAAGTAGTGTTCATGTGTATATATGACTTACCTTCTCTATGAATGGTGCATTTCAATTACTATATAAAATATTATGTATTATTAAAAATACATTTATTAGGAAAATATATGATAGTTAAATAATGGTTTAAATTCTGGATTTGATGAAATAATGTTCAAATTAATAACAACAACAAGTAACAAGTTAAAGAATACTCGATAAACTAGGTAATTAGCACCTGATGTAGTGAAAATAATGAATGATTATTAACAAGAAGGTAATAATATATTATAAGAAGTTAAAATATGATATTTTAAATATGATTATGGTTATGGTTTAAGTTATTAACATGTTTAACACCATTATACATGAAAGTAAAGGGTGTTCATCCAAAACAAAACACACGGTAAGGGATTCTAGTCTCACTTTTCTTTTCGTGATGAATACATCATTTCACCACTTTATTCTTTTGTGTGGTGTATAAACTTCCAATATTTTATTTCATAACATGAATACATTTATATTCATGTTATTTATATTTTCATCTAAAATTACTTATTTCATGGGGCTTAGGATTCAAAAGTTACTAAGTAGTGAGTGACTTCGTCTCATTTTTTCTTCTTTGAGACATACTTCATTGTTGTACACCTAATTTATTATATATGGTTTCTATACTAACAATTTGACATGAAATATCACTATTAATTCATTATTCATGATATTTTTATTTTAAATTTGAATTATTTTATATACTTTTAATTATGTTAAATGTTACCAAGTGGAAAATAATTTCATAACCCAATTTCTTTTCTTTTGGTTATATTATTACCCTGTTGTCGTTATTATTCTAAGATTATGTGTGTAATAAATGTTTACAATGTATTGTTATATTTCCACTTGTTTAATTTGGATTTATATTTGACACACATAATATATTTATCGATTGATTCCCACATCCATGTTATGGTATTTTCAAGGGTTTACTTTACAATCTCATTATGTTTGGGATTGTTTATGACTAAATTTCCAACATAGGAAATTATTAGATCATTGTTTAGTAAACCGTAAAAAAAAATTAAAATATATTTTTTCGGGACCTTATTCAAGTAATATCATAATTTTTCATTATTTGGTGCTCTAAATGTATTCAAAAATATTTTTATGAAACCCCAACTTTAACTCTCTCTTTAGTCAAAGAACATATTTTCTTTAAAATCCACTATTTTATAACAAAGTTTTCAAAATTATTTTAACCTTTCCAAAATATTTTATTAAAAACATTTTTACCCCTTTATATTTTAAAAATTTATTCAAATGACGCTTCTTGTCTCCTTTCAAACAAATCATTTTTATAACCTTTTTACAATGAAAAATGAATATTCTTTTTAACTTGTACAGAATGTATAGATATACTTACCTATATTTAATTAAAGCATCATTTGTATGTTTAAAAGGTTAATTATTAAATAAAATGTTTCAAAGATATATTTTAAAAGAAAATTATTTAAAAATTTCATAATAATGATATTTTCCTCAAGTATGTTTTAAAAATATCTATTTATAATATTTCCATTCATCAATAACAACAATCCATTATTTTAAGTTCGATTTAGATAAGATGTAAGGATACAATACTTATTCATCATATATAATGTTTTTTATTGATTTATCCAAGGATAGTATTGATATTCACTTCCTTAATTCCTTTGTTAAGTACCCTGGAAATATTCAATATCATATGATTATTGAACATTGAATTTACCGTAATTATTCATATCATTTATCATAGATATGATAGTTTCCTAAACAATATATCATTTTTAAATATGGGGTTCACTTTAAAATTTAAATGATTATCTAGAGAAATATTGATAAATATTTATTCTTTATTCAATACACATATTTTATAATAAAATATTATCTATTAATTAAATCGAATATTTGATATGATGAATGCTTTAGATAGGTAATGAATGGTGGAGACCAGACTTTATATAGCCCCTCGATGCATCATTCGGTTCTCATGAGATAAATTAGTTTTTCAAATTAAATAGGTTTCTACATATAGTTTTAAACAATCTTGTAAATATTCTTGGTGGTATAAGTTATCATATGCCTCATACATGAAGTCCAATAATTAGGAATTGCCTTCATTTTGATTAAGTATTTATTATCCATTAAATTTTTACAATGAAAATATCTATTGATGAATTTCATTTTTAGTTTATTGATTTAATGTATTTTTTTACCTTACTTTATTGATTTTTTATTATACAATTATTTATATAGTATGTGTTTTTAGATATTTAACTTTACATATTATTTTCTCAATTCATTATCAATTATTAATTTTATGGAATGTGTTCTAAGTTATTTACCTTTATATATTTATAATTATTAGAGATTCATTATTTCTTCAAATATATATACCATTAGTGGTCATTTGATCTCACCATGTTTCATTTACCTAGGATTCACTGAAGTTTAATAAGAAATATATGAAAGGATACACTAGATGTAAAAAAGTTATTATTCTTAAAAATAACATAAAAATATGTTCTAAATAGTGTATTCATTTATAAAGCAATACTCATGTATGTATCTAGTTTACCAATACTACAAAACTCTTCATTCCTTTGGGATAAGGTTTATTTATATCTCATACCAATGTAATGGTTGCATGACACCAGATCATGGATGTTCGGGGTCGGGTCGCTACAGTTGGTATCAGAGCATGTTTAGTAGAAATATTGGGAACTAGATTTAGGAAAACATAGATTTTAGAGCTTAAAACAACGGTAGACATTGAGGATAAGTATAAAAGAACATACTATAATTTTGGTTAGGAATAGACTACATTGGTATTCCTAAAAATACATCCATGTCATGATACTACAAGTGAACATGGTTCTGGTACATATGTACCTAGGGGTCATAACTCAAAAAATGTGTGCCAGGCCTGCCTCGAGCGTAACCTGGAACACTACAATGGTTCTTACTATGCATATAGTTTGAAACACCTATGGTATATTCCTAGAATAATTTAAATTATCTTTACAAACCATTATGAATAATTTTAAGAGATAATGATAATGAATGACTTAGGTTAAACCTGAGGTGTATTAGATTGAAAATAATGTGTCAATATTTATACATCCTAAAAATTATTATATAGTTTTCATAATATGATAATTTATGATCACGCTATAGGTTTTGGTTTTAAGAAATTCCCTATTCTAAAGGATAATCCATAATCCAAGAAAAGACATGTGTTGAAATAAATAGATAAATTATTTATATGTTGGGGTTGTATTGGAAAACTTGGTTAAAATGTCACTTAATGTGTGAATTTCATGGATTAACATCATAGTTATTTTAAAAATTATTTGGTTTTTGAAAATGGAAAAACTTTAAGGGGGTGAGGCTTGAACCCATGATCAAAGGATGATTAGGGTTTCATGCTTACCACTAGCCTACACAATATCATGGTTAAGCTATAATTATTTTTAGAATAAATATTAATAATGGACTAGTAGTGTAAAATATTTTGTTTAGAGAATAATATATTAACTATATTGGCTTTGGATAATATTTAGAGACAAATTAAAAGACATGTCACTCTTTTATGGGACTTACGATCCGTTAAAAGTGTATTTTAGTGCTTCACGCATCAAAGTTAATTTTTGGATGAACAATAATTTTATCAAATAATGAAAAAAAGAGATGGATTTGTTCATATAAAATTTCTATGTATCAAGTAAGTATATTTCTTTATATTATTAGATAGTAAAATAATTTCTCAAAATTAGAAAAATGATCAAAAAATGTAATCCAAACAACTTTTTTTATTTATTGTCTTTTAAATCATCACAGATTTGTGACTTTGAGACTCTCAACATTACATTGATCATTCAAATTATTTTGATTGATGACCTCAATAACTTCTTATATATATTTATTATTTTCATCCACGTACGTATCTCCAATTTTCATTAAAGTTCTTCTACTTAGAGACCTGGTTTTATGTTAGTTTATGTGATCATTTTAATTCGCATTCTCTCTTCTAAATGATGTTTGACGAACCCTTTTTACCATGTAGGATTTAACATATGAAATATAAAAAAAAATAACATGATCATGTTTAAATTGTGATGACGTAATTTATTTAATGTTGGGAGAATGTAACGTCCCAAAATTATGAAGTAATAACATTGTATTCAATAGAATGTATGGCATGAAATACCATGTGCATAAGGGAATATAATATCCCAATTATTTATAATATATTTAATATTTTAAATAAAATAAATCCATTATGCATCTTGATATTCCCACGATACTAAGTTAGTATGCATTGTATACAACAATGATTTTCGTTAATGGCTTGTGTTATATGCAAGACCAAGTTTTTTTGAACAACAATATATTATTAAAATATTATTATTTAATATAATAAGATATAACCTAGCTTCTAAATCAGAGTTTATGAATAGGATTAAATAAATTATGAGAATATATATATTATATATACAATAAATTTTTTTTTACATTCATGCATTATATTTTATATTTATAAGATAAGGAAAACCCCAATTTTATGCATAAAACCCTATATTTTATTAAAGAGAGCTTTACCACCTTTTAATGGAGAACCTATTTCAAACATAATTCTTAGTACTTTTATAGATAGTATATTTTAAATTAATTTTTTTTTAAATTGGAACATCAAAATTATATTAGGGTGAATATTGGATATATTTCTCCGAAGTTTCATTTGTTTGATCAATAGTGAAAAATACTGAATTTTAATTCAAAACTTCATATTCATCTAAGTTAATTATAACATAAATTATATTTTTTATTGGTTTTAAAATTTAATTATATATATTTTAGATCAATTAATCCAATTTTGGTCATTGGAATCAATTTCATTTTAAATTTTGATACAAACACATCTCAAACTTTTGAACATTTTTACTTTAAATACCTACTTTGTCCTCTTGTCTGCAGGAATAAATTTAAATTAATTTCATCCAATTATATGATTAGAATTTGGAAAAATGGATTCCATATTTATATTTAGAATAATATTTAATTTATAATAATTTTAACTTATTTTTTTGATCAAAAATATTAGTGAATGTAATTCAAATTATTTATAATGATTGAGAGAAAAATTGGCTTCATAAGGAAATAAACCTTAAATGTAAGGGACACAATGACCAAGAAACATATTAAAAATAAATTTTATATTAAAATTTTGACCCTATAATCACTTTTATATAATTTATTCTATTATTGGAACCAATTTTCCTAGAAAAAACGTGGTTGGAATTCCCTTTCCAAAAAAAATTACTAGAATGTAACTCCTACTCCACTATAAAAATGCACTCACCCCTCTCACTTAATCACACCCATGAAGCCTCATTTTATTGAAAAATATCATACCAAATAGATACTAAATATCCCTAACCTAATCCTAGAATCCTTCCTTTATGAATAAATTCATCCAAGGAAGACCTTTCTGGAAAACCGAAAGGAGTTTCCCAAAAAGAGGTAGCATCCTTCTTCAAACCCTTTTAAATTATTTTCATTCTACACCCCCTAAACTATTATTATTCCATGATTACATAATAAAATAATTATCATAAATATTATAATATTTTTTTATTTTATGGTTTTTAACTACAATAACTCAAACTTCCATATAAGGGGTAACGAACATACCATTCGTGTACGGAAAATTGCTGCCTCACAAAATGCCAATTGTTTGTTTTTCTCTTACCACCTATCATGGATTGTAATTATGATAGAAAAACTATTTTCATATGTTTTATATGGTATTTATATTGTATTATACTTCTGTAATTTTTATATAACACATACCTTTATTATTTCCATTTTTAAAAAATATGAGAACCACGTTGGCGACGTGTAAACTACCGCCTCCCCAAATCGATGTGATTTGTTCACACTATTCATGGAATATATAAAGGATGGATTTAATAAACCTATGTAAAATATATTAAATAGATACTATTTTTTAATTAAAAAATATATATATCATTTAATTTTCTTTCTTTTAAATTTCACAATGAAATGAATGTTGGGTTCATACATACGTATGGCCTACCATCTCCATGAATGGTGGAATTAATTTCCTATTTCCAAATATTTTGGATTAATATGAATAAAAATATAATGAATATATATGATAATTATATCATTTTTAAATTATTTATATGGTTATGTCAGGATATAATTAATAATAATAGCATGTAATATGTTAAAACTTACTCGACAAACTTGGAAACTAACACCCAAAATAGTGAAAATAATGAAAGATTATTCACAAATGGGAAATAAGATGTTATAAGAAGTTAATATATGAAATCATAAATATTTTTATGGTTATGTTATAAGTTATTCACATGTTTAAAACCATTATACCTGAATTTAAAGGATTTTCACCCTAAAACAAACGTAAGGTATGAGATTCTTATCTCAATGTTCTTTCCATGAGGCATACACCATTTTCACAAATTAATTGTTTTTATTTGTGCATATACAGACCCTATTGTATTTTATATCAGTAATAAATTTATATTAATTTTTTTTATAGTTTAATTATAAATTATTTTTTCATGGGGATTATGATTCAATATTTACAAAGTAATAAGGGACTTCGTCTCAATTTTCATTCTTTGAGACATAATATATTATTATATACCTAAGTTTTTATATATAGTGTACATACTACCACTTTGACATGTAATATCATTATTAATTCATTATTCTTTATATTTTCAGTTTAAATTTGAATTATTTCATCTTAGGGTAATTGAATTAAGAGTTACCAAGTGGAAATGAATCTCATAAACCAATTTCAATTATTTGGGTTATATTACTTCCTCGATGAATTTAATATTCTAAGACAATGTATGTAATAAATTTTTACTATATATTTATATATATACAATTATTTAATGTTTATTTACATTTTATACACATAATCTATTTATTTATTGATTCTCACATTAATATTATGATATTTTTGAGGGTTTACTTCACAATATCATTTTGTTCAAGATTGTTTATACATGAATTCCCATAAAAGTAAATTATTTGATAATTGGTTGGTAAACCCTTTAATTTTCTTATCCTTTTGTTATTCGTGTAATTTTTCAGGTAATAGTACCATTTTTTCATTATTTGGTACTCAAAAGTTTTTAGAAAATATTTTCAAGAAAACTTGAATTCATTTATCTCTTTAGTCGAAGAACCAGTTTTCTTAAAAAAACATGTTTTATAAAAAAATTTCTAAAAATGTTTTAAAATTTTCAAAATGATTTATTAAAGAAATTTTTACCCTTTTGTATTTTCTTAAAAATTTCAATTGAATTTCCTTATCACTTTCCAAATAAGGAATTTTTTTTAATCTTTTACTGTGAAGAAGGACTGTTCTTTTTACCCTATACAACATGTACATATTTTCCTGACAGCATTTCATTGAAGCTTACATTGAAATTTAAAAGGTTACTTTTTAAAAAAAATGTTTCAAAGATATTTCTTTCAAGAAACATATTTTCCAAAAAAAATCAAAATAAAAAAGTTGTTTTCCTCAATAATGTTTTTAAAATAAAATGTTTATAATATTTCCATTCATAAAAGACAATAGTCATTTATTTTTACTCCACTTGGGATATGTTGTATTGATACTATCATTAATCTTCATCTGGATTATTTTTGATTGATTTGTTTAAGGATAGTATTGGCATTTCCTTCCTTTATTTCTTTGTACATCCCCTTGAAATATTCAATTTTCTATAATTATTGAATATTGAATTTCTACTAATTATCCATATCATTTATCATGGATATGTTTATTTCCTAAACTATATATAATTTTTACTTACGGTGTTCACTTTAATAGATATTTGATTATCTGAGGAAATAATGAAAATTTATATTCTATATTCATTACGGATATTTGATTATATATATTTTATATTAATTAAATAATTTATTTGATATGATAAATGATTTGTATAGGAAATAGAGGGTGGGTCTGAACATTATATATCCCATAAATTCATTGATAGGTTATCATGAGAAAAATTAGTTACGAAAATTAAATAGGTTTCTACCTATAGTTTTAAACTGTCTTGTGAAAGGTTGTGATGGTGTCCCTTTCATGTGCCTCATACATGACATTCAATAATTAATAATTTCATTTATTTTGATTCAATATTTATTATCCATGATTTTTTTACTATAAAAAATTCTATGGATGCATTTCATTTTCATTTTATTTATTTAATTTCATGTTTTTTTAGTTCTTTGTCTTTCCATATTGATTTTTCCTTATCTATTTATTTAAATGGCATGTGTTTTCAGTTATCTTCATAGACATATTATTACTCATTTTTTCTCAGTTATTGATTACTTGGAATGTGTTCATAGTTATTTATCGTTCCATATTCATTATTCTCATTGATTGATTATTTCTTACATTTCACTTACCCTTACGGATCATTTTACCTCTCCCTTATTAGTTTTCATTTCCCTAAGATTCTATGAAGTGTACTAAGAAATATATTCAAGAATACACTAGATGGAATAAAGTTATTATCATAAAATAGAAAAAAAAAATTTATTATTCATTTTTAAAACAAGACTCATATATGTATCTAGTTTACAAAGACTAATAAACTATTCGATCCTTTAGGACGTGATTTACTTGTATCTTTTTCTAATATAATAGTAGTATGTCACTGACTCCAGTATTTTTGGAGTCAGGTCAATACATTAAATATAAGGTATTAGAGTTTTAAAATTTTATTACGAAAAATAGACAATTGATATAAGTTTATTATACATGAGATATAGGATGTAAACAATAAGTCTAGACTCAAGGTAAGGGATTTTTCATCCCACTTTTACTTTCACAGGACATACGCCATATTCACTACTTATTTTTTGTGATGTATATAACTATCCTTTGAATTTTATAGCATGAATCTACTTATCTTCAGGGAATTTATTATTTCACTGGATGTTACTTATTTCATGGGTTTTATTATTCAAATTTTACCAAAGAAGAAAGGGTTTTTTTCTTCAACCTCATTTTAATCAAGATTATTTATTCTTGAATTCACATTAAAGGATGTTATTCAACCATTTTCTAATAAAAACCTATCATTTTATTCTTCTATAGGTATTCATGAAATTTTCAATTAATAGTAAAATTTTACAATTCTTGATTTTTAAAATTATTGACAAAATGTTTTTAAGAAAATTGTCTTTATTCTTCTCTTCAGTAAAAAATCGTTCTTCTTTTATATCCATGATTTATGAAAAAAATTTCAAGAATTTTTATAAAATTTTATGAATTATTTATAAAATAAATGTTTACCAAGGTTTAAATTTTTTACAAGATGGTTTCAGAGGAGTCTTCTTTTAATTTTCTCAATGAGTTACATTTTAACCTTTTTTACAATAGTGTGAAAGGAATTTTTTTAACATATACACCATGTTAAAAATTAAACACAATCATGAACACTCAATAATTTGAATATTACTTATTAATTTTATAGGGTTATTATAATATAAAATTTTTCTATAAAATTTTTTATTTTGAAGAGGTTTATTCAAATTTAAAAGGGTATTTTTTTAATAAGTCTTCCTTATTTTATTTTAAAAACATTATTGTTAGTGATGATAAAATTTGATGTTATGGATTGATTCTAAATTATGTATATATATATATATATATATATCACATATATTCCTATATTATTATCCCCTAAATTCTTGGGCTAATGTTTTCCTTATTTTAATCACTCAAATTCCTTCTTTGAGAAAACACTTTTGATTATGATTTGAGGAAAGATTATACGACCCATTTTCTTTCCATGGGTAACTATTATTTGTATTCCTTATAATTGATTTCCTTTTGTGGAACACATATGAACGTATATGATATGAATTTTATGAGGGGGTCAACAATTATATATCCCTCTAATTCATTGGGTATCATTTTAGTCTCATGATATTTCATGTATTGGATTACAGAGTAAACTTAATCCATTATGGGACTCTATCCACCATGTGATGTTATCTTCAATGTTATCCTTGAATAATGAATATGTCATGTTCCATTATTCTTCTACATTTCTTATGTTTCCATGATTATATGATACCATGTTTTTTATGTTATTCTCCCTTGTGTTTTCTCATGATCCTTATCTTTTATGGTATATAGTTATACCTTTGACATGCATGTTATGTTTCTTTTTCATGTTTATTCCCTTACTAATATTTTCAAATTACCCCTTAATTTTATGCATTCACAGGATTATCATATTCAGTTTTATGAACTAAAATGGATTTAGGATCTCATTTTGGATAAAAAATTAAGGATATCACATTATAGTTATCTCTCGATATATTATGAACCAAGCCTTATAAAGACACCAGGCTACTTGATCATTCAGTTGTAATTAATGGATGTTTATGTTAAAAAGATTAAGATAATATGTGTAAAAGGATTGGATTTCTATAAATAAAATTGTATCTAATAGAAATTTTTTGAGACCAAATTAAAGATGATGCAAATTATGTTAATTTTTTTGTTATGTTTAATCTCCAAAATAAACTAAGCATCTATTTTTTTGTGATATATATTATTGAAATTTATGTTATGAATCATGAAACAAATTGTATATGTGACACAGGTTTTTATATCAATTTTGGTTCATGGATAAAGATAATTATGGGTAATTTTTTCATTATAAAAGTGATATTAAAATAAAATGGAGCTATCATTGAATTCTAGGCACTCAAATTTCTTTTATTGCTATAGGATTGATAATATTTAATTTTTTTAGGGGATATAGAATCTTCCTCCAATCATCTAAAATTACATGGTTCATGATATGTTATGGAAAATTATGATCTACCCATATTTAACCACTAAAAAATTATTTGTTTTCACATTGAATTGATTGGATCAAATTATCATTATTTCATTTTGGCTATTATCCCTTCCCCTAAATACATAGAGATTATACTATTTTCATTTATTGAATCCCACCCATTGAATATTATAATTCATGAGTTATACTAACATATCACTTTTTTTTAATCAGCACTCACCAAAATTTACTTCTCACAATATATGTCTATACTCTCTTCTTGGACTAAGTGTAATTTTTCTAATAGGGGTATTGAGTTACATTTGAATTTATTAAAATAATCTTCCCACAAATCCATGATCTTTTTTAAGGGAATTTTTTGTCATTTTTTTCATTATTACAAGATATAATACCTTCTCTCAAACTCTGGGTTATGGGTTTTAGTATTTTTTAAGGTGATGTTGTATGCTTCCTATTTTTTATTGCTTAAGATAAAATATATCTTTCTTTTTTTTCATTCCTTCCTTTCTTAATTTATTGTAAATATTTTTAATAATGTTATGTTTTTATATAAAATTTTTATGTGAGCTAATTGAAAATTGACATTAACTTGTATATGGATTGTTAATGTTTAGGTGAGAATGTTGAGTAATTTACTTCTTATTCTATTAATGATATTCTAAAATGGTAATTTATTTTTGATTCTAATATTGTATAGAACTCGAAAATATTGGACTGGAGTATGCATGGGAAATAGAAGAGTATAAAAAAATAAATCTAGAATGTAATCAATGATTTAGGATATATATTGAGAATAAGAATATTAATGATAGCTAATCCAAAATAAAGATTTACTAATATCAATACTTATTCAATTAAATAAATGTAGTGCTAATTATTTTTGGATGTCACTATAGTTGTTCAAGTTCATTTCACATCGTAGTTTTGGTCTTATTATAGGGTCAATTTCTAGTTGTAACTAGAATTATAGTCTTTTAAAATCCATTATGGTAATTTAGTGAGGCTATATTATAGTCTGGAAAGGTGATTTAATAGTGTTGAATATCATTTTAGGTAGGTTGAAAGCATTTTTCTTTTTCATCATATATAGTGACTCATTGAAACTTGGATATAATAGAGAGTATTTATTTCTTCTTGAGTATGGGTTTTAGTGTTCTCTTATTGGATTGTGCTACAGGTTATGGTCAAAACTTATGTTGTCTGATATTCAAGTGAAGAAATGGGATGCGTATATGTCTTATTTTAAGGAAGTAAGAGCAAATATTTTATTTATTCATTGATATTTCTTGAGAGAGGATACCTATTAGTATTTGAAAGATTATATGGTCTTATAATTCTCTACGGATGTTGGTTTAGTATGAGGTTTTATAATATATTATAGGTTAAGGATTATGTGGAAGAATTATCTAAAGGTGTGGGTATATTCTCAAATAAATATTATAAACCTATAAGTTGAATAATTAAATAAATTAAAATATATACATAATATTATAAATAAATTTTTAGCCATATTAGGGAATTTTAAATTACAAATACGATTAATACTTAATTATATGACTAATTTATGTGTTTCTAAATAAATAAAATGAATTTGAAATCTCATATTTGGGAATATGTTTTGAATATGATGAATGTTGAATAATGAAGATCATATGCTTGGTCTTTTTTAATTTAATTAGTAATAATGGGATGAATTGAAATTATATAATAGAAGGATTAAGTGATTAGAAAATGGGTAAGAAAATAACTTCCAAATTGGTGATGGTAGTGCCTTATCGATATTATCCTTGGATATAGAAATTTTTGTTGTTGATTTGACCACCATATTTCTTGGGTATTAAATAATTCTTACTAATGGTTATTACAGTTGAAATAGAAATGTATCTTCATTGATTTGATGTCCTACTTAGATTATTTAATTTTATACTACGTGGAAATGGGTCATAATGGGATAAAGTCATGTTTTATATTGATGAAGGATTTAGAGATGATAGAATAGTTATGGCTATGTTGAAGAGGATTTTTCATTTATACATGTTGATTAGATAAAAATTTGGGATGATGTTTTAGTGTTTATTATTTAGTTTATGTCTTCCTAAATAGTGAGTGGGAATTCATCAAAAACTGGACCCAATACCCTGGTAAACTAATACCCAGACCGGTCCTAAAATGACCAAAAGGACGTTCCTATTCCCCATGTGTTGGAAAATATAACCCGGCATCGTAATAATATGAAACAGAATGGTTTTAAAATTGTGAAATAAAAAATCCAAATATAAATAAAAAATTAGTCTTTATTCTAAACACTTTTAAATGAGAAAAGACATAAAATCATATTTTTAAATAATACCAAAAATGGTACATCATTAAAATAAACTCAACATCTGCTAAAGAGAAGTATCAGATACCCATGAAATGGGTAGATCACATCCTGAAATTTAACATCTGTCACTCTAGGCTCTATGAGTCAGGTGTACCCATCACCTTTAAGTGGTTTATATTCCTTTACTTGAAATTGGCATAAGATAATCTAAATATGATCAAAGGAAAAGGTAGGGTGTGATATAAACAAACTAGTAGGGTCTCACCAACTATTCCATAATTAATACCATATCAATTAAAAAATTTATTCTATAAATTTAAATAAAAAATAATAATATCAAGATATTTACATGTTTCCAATAAAAAATGATTTAAAATCAAATAGAAGGAAGGTATATCTGGATATAGTTATATAAAAAATTTATATAAAAAATTTATATAAAATATTTGGAATGAATAAATCGGTTTTATAAATATTGGAATGTATAATCAATTCAAAACAAAGAACCATGGTCATATTCCTGGAGTTATGTTAGTTCTAGGATCTTAAAACCTCACACTATTCAATAATAAATCATGACTCGTTTACATGTGCACACATCCCAAGGATTAAGACAATTAGACTAATGAATCAATATCCCTTCTGGGATAATCAGGATGAAATGGGTTTAGTTATATTTTTCATATTTAATCCACTACTACTTAGTCAAAGTCCTATATTACCTATCCTAATCACCCACAAGCTACTCAGGATCTCATGTGATTCATTAAATCAATAAATCAATCATTCTAAAATCAATCATCTAAATTCAATTTTATACAACACAATTCAAATTTCTAATTTTAGTTTCAACAACCCTTTTCAATTCGAAAACCAAATCATAGGTCTTCATTAATTCATTCCTTTAAAATTCATATTTCATTTAAATCATTTTTCTCAACAAACAACATCAAATCATTTCTTCAAAATCATATTTCTATTCAATCTATCATTTTTCTCAAAATCTACCCACTAATTTTAATATCACTGAAATTGGGGGTTTTCATAATTTCCATCCCCATTCAAATAAAACATCAAATCATCTCAAATTCATTTTTTTTAATTAAATAAGAACTCATTTAAAATAAATCATAAAAATTTCTGTTTAAATTCTTGGGAAACCCATTATGGAACCAACTACAAGAAAACAAATTATCAATCAAATCAACAACCCTAATGGGAAACGTTAACAAAAAATGGATAATGATATTGAGGATTCAATCCTAGAGTCAAGATCAATCAAATCAAAGATATAATCTAAAAAAATGTTATTACTAACCTCTCTCAAAATGGATAGAAATATGGTAGGGAGGAAACCAAAATCAAAGGATGGAACACATACTAAATAGGGATCAATATAATCCACCAGCACTTCAATTCACAAGAGAATATGTTGTAGGAGTTGCGTTCATCTCTTGAGAGCCTATAAAGACCATGCAATTGATTACAATTATGTGGGGGTATTAGTAAAATTAAACAATGGTTCTGATATTTTTAATTAAATTTTCAATGGAATAAAAACTTATGTGCATGGTTTCCTGGTTGGGCTACAGAGTTAGTAATAATTGTGTTCCCTAACCATGCACCCCTACTGAGATTCTAGAAAGGTTTCACAGTTTGGATAAACGGTTCAAATAGACATGATCCAACCATGAAACCCACCTATATATAAGGGTAAAAGTTTTGATGTGTGAGTAATCATTGTTTTTATAAACTATGTTCCCCCTTTATAGTACCAACATAAGGAGCATGGTTTGCGAGGCCAAACTGCATGGTTTTCTCCAACTATTCACCAATCATGCATACTGACCAAAATTTCTAATAGAATTAAAAAGTGTCTAAAAAACTAACCATAATACGTTCCAATGAATTTAATATTGAAAAAAATGTAAAATATTATCTGAAAGAAGGTAATTTGATGTTACGACCTTCCAACCATAACAAATATTATCCTCAGAAAGCTTTTCAATATGATTCCATATCAAAGATATGAGGCCACTACTATATTCTCAATGCCTCACTCTACAATGTATCATGTGAAAAAAACCATGATACCATATAACATGGACTAAAGGTATAATCATTACATTAAGAACCTTTTTCTCCATATAATCAATCCGAACGGGATGCCCACTCACAAATAAATCATGTTCCACATCAATATATTCTTAGATTTAGACATGACAAGGTTCGGAAATATAATTCCTAATATTTTATGAATAAAAAATTATGTTTCAACTTCAATTGTGATGTAGTGTCTTAATGTAAGAAAAACTTATAACCTACTAAAAATTTTCAAAAAGACCCATAAACCTTATTGTAAGCTTTCCCTATTTCCCAAGGCACTGGTGACCCAACTGAGGTGAAACTCTCAAAAACCATTGGTCACCAAAAAAATATAAATTCATACATCGATGGCCAACATATTATTTATAAAATCATTGTTCTATAACAATTATCTTGTGAATCAATTTCATATTTGATATGGTTTCTTGGATCAAACTCAATCCCACCAAGGAAGCTTCACCACTCTATATCCTGAAAAGGTTGTATTTTCAAGGCCATACAAATAAGGCCTCATAGGGAGAAATTATGATAGATTACTAGTAATTTTATTATATAAAAACTCGAACATCCTCAATGGTCATCCCAAGCCCCACCAATGTCAAGAACATAGACACATAGCATGTCTTTGGGGATATGTATAGCTTTTTCTAATTTGTACATCCATCTGTGGATAATACACCATGATCAATCAAACATGGGATCATAGTGATTCCTGGAGGCCTTTCCAAAAACAAGACATAAAATGGGGATCCTTACCATATACTATAATAGATGTAACTCCATGCAATTTATTGATCTCTTTCACATGGAGACTTCCCAAATTCTCAAATTTGGTTGTATCTCGAATTGGTATAAAGTGAGACAATTTGATCAGCTGATTCATCAAAATACATACCATATTCTTCACTTTAAGGGTATATGGAAACCAAAAAAATAATTCCCGTATAAATCTTATCCCACTTTCAAGTTAGTATAGGAAGTGGCTGAAGAAAACATGTTGGTCTCTGGTGCTCAAATTTGAAATGATGAATAGTATGAAAATGAGAAAACAATTTAGTGATGTATCATCCCATACATAGACACTAGAATAATCACTTAATATAATAGAACATATTTGTGGTATCAGGGTGTACCAGCTACTAAGAATTAGCGAAAACCATCATCACAGCATTTATCACTATCAAAGGTACAACATGATAATTAAAAAAACATAGAATACCCACAAAGATTAAAGACCACTCACCAATGGTATCACAAACATAAAGATAGTCCCAAATTCCAAAGTATTTGATATCAAGATTTGGATCCTAAAAATTCATATTAAGAAGAGAGGAGGTCAAATAAAATAAATTTAGAACAATCTTGGTCACATTCTCTTGGACTCCCTAATGAAACTGATCAAATGGAGTGATTAAATTCCACTCTTCTCGTGATTCTTTCATGGCCTAGTTCATAAGTTTCCTTATTAAGGCATTAACACTAACCTTACCATTTCCAGGTGTGTAAAAATTGTTGAAATAAAAATACTATAGGTACCCACCCCCCCCCCCAAATGCCTCTCTCAATAATTCAAATCTCGTTGAGAGAAGATATAACTCAATATCTTGTGATCAAAATAAACATTAAAACATTCTATGAAAAGGTAGTGTCTCCAACTCTTAAAAGAATTAGTCAAGGAATAAAGATCAAAATCATGATTATGATAGTTCTTATCATGTTTCCTAAGATGTCTGGAACATTATGATATCATGTGATCAGCCTATATAAGAACACAACCAAACCTAGAACTTGACACATCACAGAATTACACATAGCCATGCTCATTCTATGGAAGATTAAACACTACTGTATAAGTTAAAAGACAATTAAATAATCAAAATAACTCCAAAATTTTAAATCCCATAGGAACATAAATCCTTTTTGAGTGAGAGAGGTCATTTATGAATCCATCTTTGAGAAATCCCTAACGAACCTATGATAATATCCTATCAAGTCTAAGAATATATGAATCTATAAAATATTATGTGGTTACTATCATGTAATTATAGACATCACATTCTAGGTATGGATTCAAATACCATGTTTTGAGACTAATTTTCCCAAGAACAACACTTCCTGAATCAATAAATCTCATTTGGATATATTTTCATAAAGCTGATGGTCTCTCTTGATTTTTAGAACTTCTCTCAAATGAAGAACACGATCCTCCTATATTTTATGCTAAACCAATATGTTATCCAGAAATACCACCATGAATGAATCTAGGTTGTAAGAACTCGATTTTTGCTACGAAAGAATTTGGAATATTCTTGATAATATTCCAGAGCAGCGCCTTCAGACGGCGTGCGATTCCGAGCCCCAGAGTGGCTGGAATTAAATTTTCAGTGCGTTCACACTGGAAATGCCAAATAAATGGGATAACTCCTAAACGGTGCACCTGATTAGGGATATGAGTGTACGGATAGGTCCAGAATGGGGTTTTTACCCCAGTAACGACATAAAACTTGTCGGTGCGGGACGTTTGGACCCCTCGCCCACTTCTGGAATGTAAACAGATAAATTAATTAATTAATTAATTCGTTTAATGGTGAAACTTGAGTATCTCTTAAACGTGGATCATATTGGAAAACTGAGGGCGCCATTGTGTTCAGAGCGTGCCGTTTACCCTATGAGGGGTATAAGTTTCGCGGGTGCAGGCCGTTTGTGAAAAATGGCTCCATGGGTGTTTTCGTAATTTAGCGGCTTCGGACGTTAAATTTTATAACTTTTGAACGGGGTCTCGAATTAAAATTCTAAGACCGCCGTTGTTCTCGAGAGGTGTTGTTTACCCTAAGGGAGGCTTAACTGCGACCCCATCGGGAGTTCGGGTTCGGGCCGACGGGCGAGTGGTTAAGCGTTTTCTATTTAAACGCTTAACACACCCACCTCCCTCTTCTCCTTCCCCTTCCCCCCTGGAATCTCCTCCTCTCCCTCTTCTCCTCCAGTCCAGTGAGGCGTCTCCGGTGAGGCAGCTTCGGCAAGGCGGTGGATCGCGGTGAAGCTCCGGGCAACGCCCACGAGGTAGGGTCTTGTTGCGTTTTTTCTTCCCACACCTACTTTGAGCATGTGTAATACTATCAAAGTGCCGTTGAATTTTAGAACAAATCCCATTAATGCGTAGTATAAATTATTCCCTTTCCAACACATCTTTCGGATTCGAATTCCGAGCCCCGTGGCGTCCGCAATCATCCGCCGAAGTTGGCGGGTTTTCGGTTTCCGACGGTTTTGGGGCGGCCCGGCTCGGCGGGGGCGGCAGCACGGCTCGGTCGAGGTGCTCCAGGCGGGTGTTGGCCGGTGGGAGCGAGCAGCAGGGGAGCACCCGCGGGGGTGCGGCCAGGGCCGGAGCTGAGGCCGGGTGGGTGTCCAGCGGGCGCCGGCGAAACGCGGTGCGCGGGCGGCGAGGCCCCGACACTCCTGGCCAGGTTGATGCGATGACAACGGGGGCGGGGTCCTCGGGACCCCGTGGCAGACAAGACCCGCACTCAGCGAGTCCTTGTGGGAGATAGGAAAGCTGGACTGGATTGCTGCCGGTCTGAGCATGGAAGGCCGGCCCGCGACCGCGGGCCGGTTCAGGAGAGTGGGCCGGCCAAACCGGCCTGGCCCACTAATGTCCGTTTTTTTTTAATGGATGTAAATGTCAGCCCAGTCATCGGATTTGAGCGCTGTCAGTGGTGACGCGTTCCTTGGGACGAAGAGAATATTTTGAGATGGTTTCGGGAATTTTTAATTCCTGAAACGATAGGCCTCGGTGGTGCGACACGTACGTCGAGGGGATTGATGTCATTCCGGGAATCTTGTTTTGAGTGGCGCGGACACATCTGACGTCCGTTTTGAGCACCGTCAGCGGTTTTGGAACCCTGATGTCGAGACGGAGGTTTCATGGGTGGTTCTAGGCATTGAAGCCGGAGTTGAGGTGTGGGACCCACGGCCTGTCTTTTGAGCTGCGTGCAGCTTTTAGTAACTTTTTCACCGGATGTCCGTTCGAGGTGTGCGAGCAGTCAATGTTGGGTGTTTTTCCGAGGGCATTGTGTTGGCGCGATCTACCCATTGTAATTCCGCACAATGGTGCGGGGCCCACGAGGGTCGTTTGGGTGTCGACGGTGATTTTTCCATCTTTATCATTGGGAGACCGTTTTAGACAAGTGAATAGTCCATCTTGTGTGCTTTTTCGAGAGGATCACAACGGTGTGATCCGTTCGTTGAGTTTCGGGACCAGGATGCGGGTCCCACGTGGCACCGCTCGTGTGCGGTGCACCGGAACATATCTTTTTCTCTGGATATCCGTTTCACTCAAGTGAGTAGTGCTTTTGGTGTGTTTTACCAAGGGGATCGCAATGGTGCAATGTGCCCGACTGTTTTCGGTTCCGAGGCTCAGGATCACGGGACGTCGTTCGGGCGTGAGGCGGTGCTGGTGACTTTTCCATCGGATATCCGTTGGAGGCAAGTAAGTAGTCGATCTCGCGTGTTTTTCCGTGAGGATTACAACGGTGTTATCCGTTTGGTTGTGTGGATCCTCTTGCGTGATCTTGTGAAAGGTGGAAATGTGAAGGTGCCCCGGGGGCCGTTCTTCTTCTGTGGTTGTAGCGGCCCCTTGGCGTGTGATCGTGCGCACTCATGTGTGAGTGAAGTAATGCTAGAATAGATGTAGTTGTCTGTTCCCCATTCGTTGAGGTGGAAAGTTGGAAATGTTACGTCACGCCTTAGCATTGACATTGGGTGTCGTGTGCACGATAGCCCTTGGGCTGGAGACGAGGTATACTCGGGGAGTATACGAGAGCGCTTGGAGGTACGTGTGGTTGTTTGTACCTGAGGATGTTTGTGCGCTCAGTTGGGGTTGACTTGTGGCCACAGGTCGTGTGGGACCCACGTGCGTGTTGTGATCTTCTTTATGTACTTTGACCTCTTGCGACGTAGAGGGTCCCTCTGCACTCGTTTGTTTGACCAGTAGGGTGGAGTTTTTCCCTGGCTCTGTGCTCGTTTGTTTGACCAGCGGGGTTGAGTGGTCTCCCCCTGGTTTCGTTCTCGATAGATTGGCCAGTAGCGGTGCTAGTGGCACCCCGTGATGGAACAGGCGCTGAACCCCTTTGGGGTGAGTTGTTCTGGAGTTGGGTGGTTTTGTGATACCCACTCCATGTTCGGTTGGCCAGTGTTGTACCCTCCAGTGGAGATGGCCAGGGCAGTTCTGAGTTTTACCCTCCAGCGGGGCTGGGCAGTGGGTTACTCATCGGCTTCTACGGTCTACCCTCCAGCAGAGACTGGGCAGTGGGTCACCCGACACTCTTAGGGTCCACCCTCCATCAGAGACAGGGCAGTGGGTCACCCGACGACCTCTTAGGGTCTACCCTCCAGCAGGGCTGGGCAGTGGGTTGCTCGTCGTCTAGTTCCAGGTCTACCCTCCAGCAAGGCTGGGTAGTGGGTCGCCTGTCGACTTATTCTAGGTCTACCCTCCAGCGGGGCTGGGCAGTGGGTCACCTAATGATGTATTAAGGTCTACCCTCCAGCGGGGCTGGGCAGTGGGTCACCTGATGATGTATTATTGTTTACCCTCCAGCGGGGCTGGGCAGTGGGTCACCTGATGATGTATTAAGGTCTACCCTCCAGCGGGGCTGGGCAGTGGGTCACCTCATGATGTATTATGTTTTACCCTCCAGCAAGGATGGGTATTGTGTCGCTTGATGATGTATTAGGGTTTACCCTCTAGCGGGGTTGGGCAGTGCGTCACCTGATATCTGGTTTTGAATTACCCTCCAGCAGGGCTGGGCAGTGGGACACCGGTTGGCATTCCAGGCTCAGTCCTTTCTACTAGGCTAGCATGTGGCTTTCCTCTGTGATTACCGAAGCAGGACCCTTGGTTGTACTGGTCCGTGATGGAACATCTTTGACTTTGAGGAGACCTCTCGACTACAGGGCAGTGATGAGGTGTGGTTTGACTTTCCCTAGAACTCTCATGTACGACGGGTGCTTTCCCCCCACCGACACGTGTCCTAGTGATGCGACCTAAAACCGTGCGGGAGAGTCAGTGCCTCCTAAAGCGGATAGTGTCGAGGTGCGGTGTTTTGAGCCCCTTGACTTGCGATTCAGGGCAGACATGCGGGATGCTGGGCATCGATGGTGTTTGCTTCTAGGACTGTTGGATACTTTTTCTTGGGCTGAGCAACGGGGCGGAGATCCCCTTACGAGCTTGTTCAGGATTCTTGGAAGAGAATATATATGTATATACCTCGTACGAGCACCCACTTCTTGGGCTTGGTTACTCTCCCTCCAAGAGAGGCGAAGATGTGCGGGGTATGCCACGTGCTTTCCGTGTCTAGCTTCTCGTGGTTGGATGAGTCTACTCTCCTGCTATAGGTAGCGAAGACTCGACGGAAAGTTCATCTTCTCCGCGTTTCCATATCCTTATGCCTGGATGAGTCTACTTCCTTTCTCTTTTTGGGTTGAGATGGACTCTTTACTGCACTTTTAGTTGTACTCCTTTACTTTTCCCTGCTCGCTCTACTGCTCACCCTTCGATACCTCATTTGTTTCTCCCTCGAGCCTTCGGGGTATCCTACTAAGTATTTTTATACTCACCCCTTCTCGGTCTTTTCCCACACTTGGTGTTCCCTTGTAGACGACGGACAGGTGGAGCATGACCTTAGTGGAGCATAGAAGTTCGGGAACTTGGACCGCGTGCGGTGGTCGTAGTCGGGTTCTAAGTGGGAGACCCATCAGCAGTTTCTTTTTGTTTACCTATTTTCGGGTTGTCACACATTTTCTGTTTGGGCACGTGTTTTGCCCCTTTTTCCTTTCCAGCACTTTACTTGTATCATTTAGAGTTCGATGCACATTTTTTGTATATATATAGCAGTTACTCTTTTACTCTGATTGTCTTTACTTTTACTCTGCTCTATTGCATTGAGTGTGCTACGTGTGGGTGTGTACAGGTGCTTAGGAAAAGGCATCCCCGAGTTGTTGTGCCTTCGGCGCTGTTTGCTTGCCCCGGGCCTATGGAGGCGGGCTTGGGGTAGTTGCGGCTCGAGCCCGAGTAGGGTCAGGTCTTGAAAAAGTGGTATCAGAGGTGGTTCGTTCCTTGGGACGTTGTGCGGACGTCCCAAAAAGAGGAATTGGTTGGGATATTGGGAAACAGTGCTAACGTATCTCGAGAGCGTCTCTCAAACCAGGGAGTCCTGTGATGGTGTGGCGGCCGACGTATCCATTCACTAGGACCATGATAACCTGCTTGTCGACTTGGCATGCTGAGACACTTGTTGCAGGGAAAATTTGTTTGTGCATCACATAGGACCGAGTCTTGACTGTCCTTCTTGAGTCACCTCCCCATCATTGTTGTTATTGGTATATACATGTATGCTCATCTGACCGTGGTACTCCTTGATAATATTCAGGATGTCACCACGAAGACAGTCATCCCAGATACCAGATTTGGTGCGCGACGACGACCCTGTGAGCTACGAGGCCACAGTCTAGGACCCATCATGTGAGTCCCTTTCTCCGAGTGGGCTGTTAGAAGCACCCCCACTTGTTAAGCAGTAGACAGTTTTAGTAGAGTAGGCTGAGCTTGAGCATAGGTTGAACGCGCTCCGTGAGTTCCAATGGCAGAGACCGCTGAGGTTCAGTGGGGAGCCAGACCCTCAGGCAGCAGAGGTTTGGCTCGAGGCAATGTTTCACCTTTTCGGGATTGTGCAGACGCCGACAGATCAGAGAGTGGCTTTGGAATCCAGCCTTTTTCGTGGATCAGCTTGGCGTTGGTGGAGTCTGGTGACTTAGCTTCTTGACGAGTCGTCGCTTTCGTGGGGCGACTTTCGGTTGTTGTTTCGTGAGGAGTTTTTCCCCTCCTGCTTGCGCTCCATTCGGATTCAGGAGCTCCTGCAGTTTCAGCATGGAGGGATGATGGTGGCCGAGTATGTGGCCAGTTTTTCAGACCGTGCACGCTTTTACCCAGACTTGGTCCATGATGGCAACATCCGAGCGTGGAAGTTTGAGCAGGGTCTCCGCCGAGAGATTCATACTGTCATAGTACCCTTGGGAATTTCCACATATGTTGGGGTGCTAGAGCAGGCGCTGGTGACAGAGGGCTTCCTGTCACGTTCTAGAGTTGGTGGTGGCAGCAGGCAGGTTGGAGCTGAGACGTTTGTCGTAGCTAGTGGGCATTGGCAAGAAAGACCTCGACGCAGGTGGCTTACTGAAAACCGGACTCAGGGGCGTGGTCGTACACCACAGTGTCACCGGAGGGCACCAGTGCATCCTAGATAGAGTCGGTGCTATGCTTGTGAAGGGTGAGGTCACTTGGCACGAGACTGCCCGACCCAAGTTGTTGGGAGCTTCGGGCAGGCAGTAGGTGCACCACCACGGTAGAGGCAGCGTCGTGATGGGAGTAGTACCCGGGGAGGTGGTGCTAGTAGAGGAGCTAGAGGAGCTGGTAGTGGGGGATGACTTTACGAGATCCCAGCATCACCACTAAGCGGTCCACGTCAGGCTCTGGGAGCTGACGGTTGGGACCACATACAGCCGCGAGCTTTGGATGTCTACGATCCTGCAGAGCATGGGATGGTGAGAGGTACCCCTTGAGACTCTTCTACTTTTTGCAGTAGAATTTTTAGGCTCTGTGTGTGAAAGGATTTTCTCCCTTCTCCTTGTTTGAGGTGTTACCAGGGTGACGCAGGGCGTCGGGTGTAACCCTATGTTGGTAAGGAAAAGGCGTGGGACCTTTTTCTCTAGTCGATGGGGTTGACTTCATCGCTCTCCGAGCGTGTAAGAGAGCCTCGGTTGTGGAATCTTGCATGACCAGATATCCTTGGGTGTTCCACCATATGGATATTCTGAAGGAGGGAATCACCGGGCCTTGTTCCAAGTGCGGGCGGTGATTCCAGTCGCGGTGTGCGACGTAAGGGTTTGGTCGGGGAGGTGAGCTACCCTCGTGAGCCTTCGGGCCGTTAGAGATTGTGCAAAGGGATGGAGAGGTACCCTACTGCCTTTCCCTAAACCCAAAGTCTAGAGTGGGTGCACGACGTCGGAAAGGGCTGACCTAGCGTGAACAGATCAATCCTTTGGTCTGTGTGCGGTGACGCAGAGCTGTGTGTGGGTTCTCCTGGGTATGGGAAAGCCAGGTGTGGGCTTAGTACCTTATGTTGCTCCCTAGTGTTGCTTTTCAGGGATGAAAATCTTGAAGGAGGGAATGATTTAAGAACCCGGTTTTTCCTATGAAATACTTTGGAATATTTTTGATAATATTCCAGTGCAGTGCCTTCAGACGGCATGTGATTCCGAGCCCCGGAGTGGCTGGAATTAAATTTTCAGTGTGTTCACACTGGAAATGCCAAATAAATGGGATAACTCCTAAACGGTGCACCGGATCAGGGATCCAAGTGTATGGATAGGTCTAGAATAGGGTGTTTACCCTTGGAACGACATAAAACTTGTCGGTGCGGGACGTTTGGACCCCTCGCCCGCTTCTGGAATGTTAAACGGATAAATTAATTAATTAATTTATTCGTTTAATGGTGAAACTCGAGTATCTCTTAAATGGTGGCTCAGATTTGGAAAACTAAGGGCACTGTTGTGTTTGGAGCATGTCATTTACCCTAGGAGGGGTATAAGTTTCGCGAGCGCGGGCCGTTTGTGAAAAATGGCTCCAGGGGAGTTTTCGTAATTTAGCGGCTTCGAACGTTAAATTTTATAACTTTTGAACGGGGTCTCGGATTAAAATTCTAAGACCTCCGTTGTGCTCTAGTGGTGGTGTTTACCCTAAGGGAGGCCTAACCGTGACCCCGTCGGGATTTCGGGTTCGGACCGACGGGCGGGTGGTTAAGAGTTTTCTATTTAAACGCTTAACACACCCACCTCCCTCTTCTCCTTCCCCTTCCCCCTGGCAGCCCCTCCTCTCCCTCTTATCCTCCACTCTGGAGAGGCGTCTCCGGCGAGGCAGCTCCGGGAAGGCGGTGGATCACGGCGAAGCTCCGGGCAACGCCCACGAGGTAGGGTCTTGTTGCGTTTTTTCTTCCCGCACCTACTTTGAGCATGTGTAATACTGTTGAAGTGCTGTTGAATTTTTAAACTAATCAGATGAATGCGTAGTAGAAATTATTCCCTTTCCAATGCATCTTTCGGATTCGAATTCTGAGCCCCGTGGCGTCCGCAATCATCCGCCGAGGTTGGTGGTTTTTCAGTTTCCGGTGGTTTTGGAGCGGCCCGGCTCGGTGGGGGCGGCAGCGCGGCTCGGTCGAGGTACTTCAGGCGGGTGTCGGCCGGTGGGAGCGAGCAACAGGGGAGAACCCGCGGGGGTGCGGCTGGGGCAGGAGCTGAGGCCGGGTGGGTGTCCAGCGGGCGCCGGCGAAGCGCGTCGCGCGGGCAACGAGGCCCCGGCCCTCCTGGCCGGGTTGGCGCGGCGACAACGGGGGTGGGGTCCTCGAGACCCCGCGGAAGAAAAGACCCGCACTCAGCGGGTCTTTGTGGGAGAAAGGAAAGCCGGACTGACTTGCGGCCGGTCCGGGCGTGGAAGGCCAGCCCGCGACCGCGGGCCGGTTCAGGAGAGTGGGCCAGCCGAACCGGCCTGGCCCACTAATGTCCGTTTTTTTTAAAATGGCTGTAAATGTCAGCCCGGGTGTCAGATTTGAGTGCCGTCAGTGACGACGCGTTCCTTGGGATGAATAGAATATTTTGAGAAGGTTTCGGGAATTTTTAATTCCCGAAACAATTGGCCTCGGTGGCGCGACACGTACGTGGAGGGGATTGACGTCATTTCGGGAATCTTGTTTGGAGCGGCGAGGACACATCCGATGTCCGTTTTGAGCGCCGTCAGTGGCGTTGGAACCCTGGCGTCGAGGCGGAGGTTTCCAAGGTGGTTCCGGGCATTGAAGCCAGAGTTGAGGTGTGGGCCCCACGGCCCATCTTTTGAGTTGCGTGCAGCTTTTAGTGAATTTTTCACCGGACGTCCGTTCGAGACGAGTGAGCAGTCAATGTTGGATGTTTTTTCGATGGCATCGCGTTGGCGCAGTCTTCCCACTGTAATTCCACGTGATGGTGCGGGGCCCATGAGGATTGTTTGGGCGTCGACGGTGATTTTTCCATCTGTATCACCAGGCGACCATTTTGGATGAGTGAATAGTCCATCTTGTGTGCTTTTTCAAGAGGATCACAACGGTGCGATCCATTCGTTGAGTTTCGGGACCGGGATGCGGGTCCCATGTGGCACGGATCGTGTCCGGTGCACCGGAATGTATCTTTTTCTTCGGATATCTGTTGCACTCAAGTGAGTAGTGCTTTTGGTGTGTTTTCCAAAGGGGATCGCAATGGTGCGATGCACTCGACTGTTTTCGGGGCCGAGTCTCGGGATCACAGGACGCCGTTCGGGCGTGAGGCGGTGTTGGTGAATTTTCCGTCGAATATCTGTTGGAGGCGAGTAAATAGTCGATCTCGCATGTTTTCTCATGAGGA
The DNA here is from genome assembly GCA_963277665.1 of Viscum album. Taxonomy (NCBI): domain Eukaryota; kingdom Viridiplantae; phylum Streptophyta; class Magnoliopsida; order Santalales; family Viscaceae; genus Viscum; species Viscum album. Next base: position 1,585,442,526 of record OY728137.1, on the reverse strand, counting down.
TTACAATGATTTAATCCATTTGGTTGTGTGGAGCCTCTTGCGTGATCTTGTGAAAGGTGTAAATGTGAAGGTGCCCCGGGGGCGGTTCTTCTTCTGTGGTTGTAGCGGCCCCTTGGCGTGTGATCGCGTGCACTCCCGTGTGAGTGAAGTAATGCTGGAATAGATGTGGTTGTCTATTCCCTATTCGTTGAGGTGGAAAGTTGGAAATGTTACGTCACGCCTTTGCGTTGACGTTGGGTGTCGTGTGCACGATAGCCCTTGGGCTGGAGACGAGGTATACTCGGGGAGTATATGGGAGCGCTTAGAGGTACGTGTGGTTGTTTGTACCTGAGGATGTTTGTGCGCTCAGTTGGGGTTGACTTGGGGCCACACGTCGTGCGGGCCCCACATGTGTTTCATGATCTTCTTTATGTACTTTGACCTCTCTCGACGTAGAGGGTCCCTCTGCGCTTGTTTGTTTGACCAGCGGGGTGGAGTTTTCCTCTGGCTCTATGCTCATTTGTTTGACTAGCGGGGTTGAGTGGTCTCCCCTGGTTTCGTTCTCGATAGATTGGCCGGTAGCGGTGCTAGTGGCACCCTGTGATGGAACAGGGGATGAACCCCTTTGGGGTGAGTTGTTTGGGAGTTGGGTGGTTGCGCTATACCCACTCCATGTTCGGTTGGCCAGTGTTGTACCCTCCAGTGGAGATGGCCAGGGCAGTTCTGAGTTTTACCCTCCAGCGGGGCTGGGCAGTGGGTTACTCATCAGCTTTTAGGGTCTACCCTCAAGCAGAGACTGGGCAGTGGGTCACCCGACACTCATAGGGTCTACCCTCCAGCAGAGACTGGGCAGTGGGTCATCAGATGACCTCTTAGGGTCTACCCTCCAGAAGGGCTGGGAAGTGGGTCGCCTGTCATCTAGTTCCAGGTCTACCCTCCAGCAAGGCTGGGTAGTGGGTCGCCTGTCGACTTATTCTAGGTCTACCCTCAAGCAGGGCTGGGAAGTGGGTCACCTGATGATGTATTAAGGTCTACCCTCTAGCGGGGCTGGGAAGTGGGTCACCTGATGATGTATTATGGTTTACCCTCCAGCGGGGCTTGGCAGTGGGTCACTTGATGATGTATTAAGGTCTACCCTCCAGCGGGGCTGGGCAGTGGGTCACCTGATGATGTATTATGGTTTACCCTCCAGCGGGGCTGGGCAGTGGGTCGCCTGATGATGTATTAGGGTTTACCCTCCAGCGGGGCTGGGTAATGGGTCACCCGATACCTGGTTATGAATTACCCTCCAACAGGGATGGGCAGTGGGACATCGGTTGGCATTCCAGGCTCAGTCCTTTCTACTAGGCTAGCCTGTGGCTTTCCTCTGTGATTACCGGAGCGGGACCCTTGGTTGTACTGGTCGGTGATGGAACAGATTTGACTTTTAGGAGACCTCTCGACTGCAGGGCAGTGACGAGGGGTGGTTTGACTTTCCCTAGAACTCTCAAGTACGAGGGGTGCTTTCCCCCCACCGAGACGCGTCCTTGTGACGCGACCTAAATTCGTGCGGGTGAGTCAGTGCCGCCCAAAGCGGATTGTGTCGAGGTGCGGGGGTTTGATCCCCTTGACTTGCGATTCGGGGCAGACGTGCGGGATGCTGGGCATCGATGGTGTTTACTTCTAGGACTGTTTGCTACTTTTTCTTGGGCTGAGCTACGGGACGGAGATCCCCTTACGAGCTTGTTCGAGCTTCTTGGAAGAGCATATATATGTATATACCTCATACGAGCACCCACTTCTTGGGCTTGGTTACTCTCCCTCCAAGAGAGGCGAATATGCGCGGGGTATGCCACGTTCTTTCCGTGTCTAGCTTCTCGTGGTTGGATGAGTCTACTCTCCTGCTATAGGTAGCGAAGACTCGACGGGAAGTTCATCTTCTCACTGTTTCCATCTCTTTGTGCCTGGACGAGTCTACTTCATTTCTCTTGTTGGGTTAAGCTGGACTCTTTACTGCACTTTCAGTTGTACTCCTTTACTTTTCCCTGCTCGCTCTACTGCTCACCCTTCTATACCTCCTTTGTTGCTCCCTCGAGCCTTCGGGGTATCAGGCTGAGTATTTTTATACTCACCCCTGCTTGGGCTTTGCCCGCACTTGGTGTTCCCTTGCAGACGACGGACAAGTGGATCGTGACCTTAGTAGATCATAGGAATTCGATAGCTTGGACCGCGTGCGGTGGTCGTAGCTGGGTTCTAGGTGGGAGACCCATCAGCAGTTTCTTTTTTTTACCTGTTGCCGGTTTGTGGCACCTTTTCGGGTTGGGCATGTGTTTTCCCCGTTTTCCTTTCCAGCACTTTACTTGTATCATTTAGAGGTCGATGCACATTTGTGGTGTATATATTGTAGTTACTCTTTTACTCTGATTGTCTTTACTTTTACTCTGCTCTATTTCATTGAGTGTGATGCGTGTGGGTGTGTATAGGTACTTAAGCAAAGGCATCCCCGAGTTGTTGTGCCTTCGGCGCTGGTCGCCAGCCCGTGGCATGTGGAGACGGGCTTGGGGTAGTTGCGGCTCGAGCCCGGGTAGGGTCGGGTCGTGACATAGGTACACAAGTAATATATTTTTTATCAACACCATAAAAACTAGAGGAGAATTTTCCACACAAAAAGGCATAAAAAAGGTACTAAAATGGTCATACATAATCCTAAACTTGGTCTCTAGGATGTCAAATTATTTAACTCTCAACTGGTGATAACCATACTGGAGATAAATCTTCAAGAACCACTTTTACCTTTTTAAATAATCAAAAATAATAATAAATATATGGAAATGGATACTTGTTCTTTACCATAAATCAATTTATTTTTTCAGTAATCTACAAAAATGTTAATTTCCCCATCATTTTTCTTTGTAAAAAAATATAGTGCCACCCAAGGTGAAACACTTGGGTGACTAAATTATTTTTCTATCAATTCACCCAATTGAGATTTCATCTATTATTATTTAGCTAATTCAATTTAGTAAGAAGGAATAAACACTGGTTGAGTACCAGATACCAAATAAATAGATAACTTTACCTCCTTTATTAATGGAAGGATAAAAAATCTTGTGAAAACATATTAGTAAACTCAATGAAAACTAAAGGGAGATAAATACTCAAACATTCATCCTCTATATAAAAAATAAAACATAGATATCATACTATAAAACTCCAGAAATGAAATTCCAACTCTACATAACGAGTGTCATTCTCCTTGAAAAACATGACATACTCCATCAGGTATAATAATAGGGACCTAGTGAACATAATAGTCAATATGATCTATATGAAAAATTATGCATTCCAACCTAAAAATAACATCAAGAGGTTTCATATAGAGAACCAAAAAATTCTATGTGAGCTAATTCTCTGGTAGAGAGAAAATACAAGAGGGACATCAGAGATCCTATTCTTTCTTTGTTCCATAGGGCATAGTAATATTCATCACATAGGATATAATATCTGTTGGAATGTTTAACAAGTTCACTAAATGATTTGACACAAATGAATAATATACTCCACTATCAAAAAAATAGTCATTGAATATAAATCTATAGTGATGTTACCTCTCAATGTTGTTGGACTCACATCAGCTTCCTCTGGAGACACTTCTATTATGTGAATAATATTCATTTATGATTCTTGGGCACATAACCCATTTGTTATTGAATAATATAGTGGAAACATAGTACTTTTTAATATTGAGGATCATGTTCCACTGTACGAAGTAGAAAATAAATGACATAACTTCTACAAGTGCCCTTAATGAACACCTGAACCATAGATCTTGGGTGTCTTAGTAGAAACCAATTTCTAATTTCCACCCTCACCACACTAAAATGAAGTCAAAGGGAATGTACTTTTCACTAAAGGAGGTATGTATAAAACCTTATATCTAAAACCTCCACAAGACTCATCATTCCTCCTCTTATACATAAAGGGTCAAACATAAATTCTACTAGGAGGAAAAGGAACTCCTGTTAACCCTGACTTACCATTCATGCCATTTTTAGCATAAAAACCTAGGAACAAATTTCATCTTGAAGACCCATATCAAATCTTTATTAATTTAGTTTATCATTTTTCACTACCTCAAAAGAAAAATTAACAAGTTTATAAAAATGGTTCTCAGACTGGGTGGTGGTCTTGTCACCCATATGGTGGTAGAGAAACTCTATTAAATTTTCCATGACCATATATTCTCGAAAAAATTAATCACTAAAAATAAATCTAAATTATTTCCACTCAAAGACATCATGTTTATTCATTAAAACCAAAAAAAATCCCAAAATATCTAACTAGGTCCTTCTAGCTTGATGGTGGAACACTTCAATTTTATGGATTCATGTATTTCTAAGTACTCAAAAAGATGTTAAATGTTTTCTAAAAAATACTCAACCTCTTTAAGATTGTTAGATCCTTTGAAATAGGGTGGATTTAATTGAATAATCTCTTGAGTGTGATCACTTACATCACCCCTTTGAGGTTCCACTTTTGGTGATTGAATAGGAATTGGAAAAGCTACTAGTCCTAGGGCTTGGATAACACAAACCATTATCTCAATAAGATCCAAATCTACTAGAGGATTCTCTCACCATTTTTCACCAATAGTTTTCTTCAGTGACCAATTCAAATGTGTTTTCAAAGGAAGGATTCTATAAAATATCAACAAGAAACAAAAAAGTATCACAATGGATACTCTTATCATCATCTAAATCAAGATATACCATATTATCAATTCCATTAATAGAATTAATTTTTTTGGGATTTCAAAATACTCAAGTGAATAGTCTTTAAAAGTCTATAATTGGATAAATCTATTCCTCAAAGAAATTGTTTTCAAACACCCATGGTGAATTATGGATTACTACTATGAGAGCTCATCAGGAACTCCCTTATAACTAATTATTATGTCCTAAAAATCATATATCTTTTCCACCATGATATCCTGGTCCATATACTGACATTAATGAAAGACACTAAATTAGTTTTGATGCCATTTTGTTTTAAACCAACTTACCTACCCTGGTACACTAATACCCAGATCAGTCCTGACATAGCATAAAGGGAATTCCCAATCCCCACGAGTTAGTGACTAAACCCTATCATCATAATAACATAAAGTGTAATGGTATTTCCAAATTGAGACAAAAAATAAGAAGATAATGCAATAAAAAATCTAAAATAAAACCATTTCTCATGGAGAAAAACTAAAATCATATGGCAACAAAAAATCCAAAATGGAAGATCAAAAAAATGAATAAATATATTCAATTGAAAAGTCTCAGAAAACCCATGAAATAAGTGGATCACATCTCCACCAGTCACCTCCATCACTCTAGGTTCCATGAATCAAGTACACCCACATCCTCTACATAGAACTTCCCCTTTTCTTTAACCTAGATTATGATAATCTATAAACTCTTAAAGGAAAAGAAATGGGTGATCTAAATAGAGAATTAGGGTATAAAGAATTTCTCTATAATCAATTCCATAACAATTAAACCATTTATTATTTAAATTTAAATAAAATAATGAATGATCATATTTTTAAATATTTTCAATAAAATATACTTTTATATCAGAGAGATGGTGAGTATATCAAAATAGTGTCATATAAAAAATTTATATGAAATAGTTAGTATGACTAAGTCATTTCTATAATCAATAGTATATGTTATCAAGTCAAAACAATCACCATGGTCATATACCATAAGTTACCTTAGTTATGGGCCCTCTAATCCTCACACTACTTAATCATCAATCATGGATAAAGTATGTGTGCACCCCTATCTTAGATCTGGCCAAAGGAAAAATAAATGAACATCCAATCAAGGATAATCAGGAAAAAATATGATTATTTAGAGTTGTCAACATAAATCCATTTATAGTTTTTTAGATTCCTAAAATGTTTTTCATAATAACCAACTAACTTATTATTCTATAATGTGCATAAATCAATCAATAAATCAATCATGGAAGAATAAAACATCTCAATTCAATTTCATAAATCATAGTTCAAAAGATCAATTTTATTTTTAGCAAGCCTTTTCAATTTCAAAACCAAATCATAGGTTTTCTTCAACACATTCCCTTCAAAATAAATTTTCATTTGAATTATTTTCCTCGAGAAATAACATCACAAAATTTTCTCAAAAAAATCAATTTAATCGATTATTTTCCTGTAAATATATACACTAATTTCAATTCTTTGGAATTGGGGTTTTTCACAATTTCCATAACTATTTTATTTGAAACATAAAATAATAAAATAATATTGTTTTTAAAATCAATTAAAATCATTTAAAATCAATAAAGAAGTTTAGGGTTTAAATTTTAGGGTAAATCGTTATCGAAACACCACCTTAAATTAGACAGTCAATTAAATCTACACTCATAATTGGAAGTACCAATGAAGAATGAAGAAAAAAGAAGTTAAGGAGTCAAACCTTGAATCAAGATCCATAAAATCAAAGATATAATCCAAAAAATGTGAGTATCCACCACTCTAAAAAGGGATAGAAATATGGGAGAGAAAAAAGTGAATTCAAAGGATAGAACACATAATAGGGATCAAAATCTTCCAAAGATAATATGATTCATAAGATTATATTTTAGATGAGTTAATTTCATCTCTTAAGAGACCTCGAATGTCAGGGAATCGATTACTATTGAATAGGGGGTGTTAGGAATCTTAAACGGTTGGTTTGGGATTTTTAATTAAATATTATGGTGATTGAAAAATTTTGTGTGTGGTTTCTTGATTGAATTTCTGTATCGACTCGGGTTTTGACCCTATCAGACATTGGAATATTCCTACGAATAATTCCAGAGCTAGGCGCGAAGACGGCGTGCGATTCCAAGGCCTGGTGTGCCCACAATTAATTTTATAACAATATTAAGTATTTTTATACTATGCACGTGGCGGGGGTGTGTTATCTCCTAAACGGTAACTCTGAATGGGAATCTGAGGGAACAGTTGCATTTGGAGCATGTCATTTACCCTATGCGGGGTGTAAAATTTACGGGCACGGGCCTGCTAGGAGAAAAGCCACCAGGGGCATTTTTGTAAATAAGATAAAAAGTTAATTTATGAGCGTTAGATCAGATAACTCCTAAACGGAGTCTCAGATCACAATTATGAGTGCATTGTTGCGTTTATTATTCCGTGTTTACCCTAGGCGTGACATAATTGTAGTCAGCGTCGGGTGTCGGGTCAGAGGCGTGTTGGCGGGGAGCTCGAATGAGGTTTTTATTAAAAAAAATCAATCTCTCCCCCCTACCTCACCTTGTACACATTGTGAAGACCCCCCCCCCCTTCTTAGTTTCTTCGCTAATTAGAGCTGGTATTGTTTGTTTTTAGCGTTGATCGTCAGTGGATCAAGCTTCAGAGCGTCACGGGGCGTCGTTCTACACCTGAAGCTTCGGCAATCCGCCAATAGGTAGGCAGTTTGAGTTTTAAATCCTGGATCCCAATTTGGTTGGTTTTTCTCTATTTTGAGACTGCATATTTGTAGATCCGGTCCCGGGAGTGCGCAGATGCCTTCAGATGCTCGTTTGGGCCCCCGGGGTGCCCCTGGCGGCCCTCGGAAGGTCCGCCGGCACGGCAGTACCGGCGGCGGTGAGCCGCAGTAGCAGGCCGCGGGAGATAACCGGGACCGCCGCGGTGTGGCGGTCCGACCGCTAATTAGCGGCGACCCCCACAAGGGGGGTGGCCATGCCGCGGCGGCTGGCGTGGGCCGGCCTAGGCCGGTTCATGCTGGTCCGGCCCCTCTTGGTACACGGGGGTTTTAAAACCCCCGTATCTTGCTCCCTGGTGATCCGAATCACACTCCATCTACGGAAATGCGACCCTGGAGATGAGGAAAACCCTTTAGTGTGGGTTTGGGAGGTTTAAGTTTTGGGATCATTGCCCAAGAGCTTGAAATGTCGAATAAAGTAATAATATTTTATTATTATTCGACTTCGGGTCGTTGTATCTTCTACCCAGAGTGTCCGATTGAAATTTTATCAGAGAAATTGAGGCCATTATGGTACGACTGACTTTTCTTTTTGTTTTTCAGGTGTTGGGGCCGAGTTTGGGGTGCAGGCCCCATGAGGCCGGGTTTGGGCGTTTACGGAGAAACGCAAAATTATCACCAGGAGTTCGATTTTGGTGGATGATTAGTTGAATTTGTGTCTTTTTCTGAGAGGATCACAATGGTGAGATCTGTTCGATGAGTTTCGGGATTGAGGCAATGGCCCCACCTGAGCTGGCTTCGGGGAATATAACCTTTTTCACCGGTGGCCAGTTTGGGACGAACGAGTAGTGGATCCTGTGTGTTTTTCTGAGGGGATCACAATGGTATGATCCACTTGATTAGTTTCAGGATTGTTGTGGTGGCCCCACATGGGCTAGCTACAGTGAATAGTTTCTTTTCACTGGTTGTCTATTTCGGGTGAGTAAACAGCCTATCCTGCACTTTTTTTCCGCGTGGATTGTGATGGTGGCCTCAGCATCGACTATGGAGGTGCGCGGTGTGGCGTTGTGGCGGGTTGCTTGGGTTAGCGACGTTTGGACCTGTAGTGGTTGAGGGTACTCCCTTGGTTCGTTCCTACAAGGGTTCACATGACATCACAACCCTAGTATAGGATTGTGATCCTCTCTATGGTATGTTTAATCTGTTAGAGTTCAGGCATCCCTCCGGTGGGCCCGGAGCGGGATCCTCTCGCATCATTTCCCTAGATCGGTTTCGTGGTATCGCTATGACTGCTTATCCATGGGAGAAAATCCACTATCTAGCAGGTTAACCCTGTAGGGTTTGTGTCATCATTGGGGATATGATCACCTATGTGGTGGGCCGTGCTTAGTGGGGTTGTTGCATCACCGGGAATATGATCACATATGCGTGGTTGTTAACCACTAAGACATTATGTTTCATTTTTTATGCATTTCCGCATTCCAAGTATTTTCATAATGTTTATTCTCGTGATTATGATCCTTTGAATATGTTGTGATGATAATTATTATTTTCATCTCATTTTATGTTGTTCCATGTTCTTATCTATCCAATTACGGGGCTTTTAGCTTACCCCTTTTTGATTTATATCCCTCTGGTGACTACTTGTACTAAGGAGAAGTCAATATCTAATAAGAATCTATAGAAGAATAAATTAAATAAATTTTTATGTATTATGTTGTAAAATTTATGAATGGTCCTAGTTTTCCCAAGAAACTAAACCTTTGGATCCTCTTTGTGTAATGTTTTTTGTTGTTTATCTTTAAACTAATGCAAAAGTAATGTAAGAAAAGTAAGGTTGCTATATCCACAAACTCAAAAGGTAGTTAGAAGACTTGAAATATATGGGTTTTGTATGACCCAAAACACTTCCATGGGGTTTTCATATTTTATTCATTTATATGGTGGATGGGAAAAAGTGGATTTTTAGGGATTATCACTGGTGGAACTAGCTTACGATTAAGAACAGATATCCGCTGTTGTATATAGATGGCCTCTTCGACAAGCTCAAAAGAGTGGTAGTTTTCTATAAGATCAACATGAGGTTGGGATACCATTATGTGTAAATTAGGACACTATACATACCATTTATATGTTCTAGAGAAGATACGTCTTTCATGATTATATGGTTATATCGTTTGGACTTACAAATGCATCAATAGTTTTCATGACCCTGATGAATTAGGTTTTCAAACCGTATCTGGATTCACTTTTGGTGGAATTCATGGATGATATGTTGGTGTATTCTCATACTCAACATGACTATATGAAACATCATAGATCATTCAGAATATGATAAGATAGCACCAATTGTATTCTAAGCTCACTAAATGCCACTTTTGAATCGATAAGGTTCACTTCTTATGTTATATAATCTCAAAGGAATGAGTTTCTATTGACTAAAGAATGTGAGAGTTGTAGTTTAATGAAAACATCCCAAGAATGTATTTGACATATGCAATTTCTTAGGTTGGATTACTATTACATAAATTTTATTTAGTAATTATAATTCTTAGTAATCCCTCTCACGGGCTTTACTAAAAAGTGTTTTATGTTTTTATGGTATGATGTATATGAGGAAATCATTTAGAATATTAAAAGTTGATTAACTTCCACATAGAGCCTAATTCATCTAGATCCAATAAAAAGCTATACAGTTTATTTTAAAATTTCATTAATCAGGCTAGGAGTAGTTATGATGGAAGGAAATCAGGTTGTAGCATATAGGTCCCTCCAAATAATAACTCATGAGTCGAATTACCCTATGCATGATCTCGAGCTAAAATCCTTAGTTCATGTTTTACATTGTGGGAGGAATTATCTCTTTGGTGAGAATTTCTTCATTTACAGAAGCCATAATAGTCTCAAATACATCTACACATAGTTTTAATTGAATGTCGATAAGTTTGTGTGGGTAGAATACCAACATTTGTTTGACATTGATCTTGATTATACACCTGAAAAGATAAATAAAGTGGCTGAATCCCTGAGTTGAAATACTCAGACACAGTTTATTCAAGAGTTCAGTAGTGAGTGGAAACCAATGTCCCTATATTCTAATATATACCATGAGATTCAACAATATCATGGATAACCTATTTTAGAAACTTTTTCAATGAAATCCTCCCTTCTTGAATGGGTAAGGATGATACAGAATTCAGATCCTAAGATACTAATCCGAAGTGAAAGTTTCTTAGGTGAGGACCCACTTCCTAGTTGGGTTATTGATGAGGGAGATATTATTCACTTTCATGGATGTGTCTGGGTCCCCAATGACATATGGGAAGAATTGATGTTGGAATCTCATGCCTTTCTTTAGGTAGTTCACCCTAGCATACCAAGATGTATTGATACATATATCATCGGTACTGGTGGATAGAAATAAAGAGGAATATTGAGAGTTTTATCACATGATGCTCCATATGTCAGAAGGTGAAGGTTGAGCACCAATGTATGATGGTACTTCTACAGTATCTACCTATTTCAGAATGGAAATGGGATGATGTCACTATGGATTTTTTCATGGGATTTGTGATATCCCCTCATGGTAGTGATGTTTTCTAGGTGATCGTGGACATGTTGACCAAGGTATCACACTTCTTTCTTATCTGAGATACCTTCTTAATTTATTAGATCAAGAGGCATTATATTTATAATATTTATCACCTTCAAGGTGTTAGATATTCTATCATGTCATGAAAATATTTTCATTTTACATCACGGTTCTAGTAAGGGATATCGAAAGCACTAGGTATATAGGTTCTTCTAAGTACATCATACCACCCTCAAATCGTTGGTCAATCTATGTGTAAGATACATGTGTTAGAGGATATGTTCTAAGAATATGTTCTTGATTTTAGGAGTTATTTGTAGATACACCTACTACTCATTGAATTTTTCAACAATATCATCTTTTTGGAAAATATTCAGATGGATCCCTATAGGCCCTCTATGGTAGGATATGTAGATCACCCCTATATTGGTTATAGGTTGGTGAGGTGACACTACTAGGACCATTTCTTGTTCAGGATATTTTAGAGCAGGTAAAACTGATTTAGAATTGTATATCTATAGCTTAATTTAGGAAAATTTCTTATACTGATTGTTTCCACCATTCTCTAGTGTTTGTGGTGGGATATCAGGTATCGGTACCAATGTCACCAAAATTAGGTCATAGAAGGATTTAGAATCAAGTAATGTTATCACCTCATTACATCGGGAATTTTTAGATTGTGGAGGGATTTGAGATGTTATCCTATCATTTGGATTTAACTTTGAGGTATCAGTCCATGCATGATATATTTTATGTATCATATCTTCATTGATATTACTTCTACACATCTTGTTCATTTGATCCCGAGGATATAGATCTGGATGTAGGTGCATCCTTTAAGGAGAATATTGTATTTATCGTTCATTGAATCATAAATTCTCTTTGGGGGTGGTTAGTTACTTTGGTATGGGTGCTATAAACGCATATCCATGTAAAAAAGAAGACCTGGGGGTGAGAGGTTAGTATACCTGCCAAGTGGCCAAAATGTTTTTCAGATGATGTTCAACCATCCTCAAAAAATAAACACATGGATGAGATAGTTAAATAGGGGAGGTTGTAATGAACAACATTTTTATGAGGATACAAATCATTTTTTTCTGATTTAAATTATTTTTTTCTATTAAATGTTCCGTATGCCCTAAGGAAAGTCTCAAGAGCATCTGGGGATTGTTCAAAGGTTGGAGCTTTGAGTTTTAGAGGAAAATCACATGTGCCCAATTTGTTAAAATTGTGCCCCTAATCCCACATGGTTGGTCCAAACTATATGGGGTGATCCAAAGGTCTAGAGAGGGGTGCTTGATTAGGCTAAACCATACGACCCAAACCACATGGCCATGATAATCATCTAAAAATGAGATAGAGGTGTTTTTAATTGGTTTTTTATGGTTATCCTAACTATGTGCCTAGCCTTGTGAAGGTTGACACCCAGATAAATCCAAGCACATAGTTGGTGCATTGTTTTCCTATTATTCCATTTTCTTCCATTTTACTTTAATTTTGAAGTTAATACTTGATGAGGAGTTATCCACATTCCTTAGATAGAAGTTATAGTAATTTTCCAAAAAACATTAGGTGTTTTATATCACTCAATGTTGTTCTTCATGCCTAAATATTCCACATAATTCTAAAAAATGTGATTCCCTTTTAAAATTAAATAAACTATGTTAAGATAGTTCTGTAGTCATGTGTTAATATTTTAGAGGATTTCTACCATGTAGGTTTCCTCCTATTTGGGTGTGTTAAATTAAATTAGCTCCTTTAGATAAATTTTTAATTAACTAACCCACATTATTAGTGGTTTGGTTTAACTCTAAACTAGATCTTACTTGATTTCAAAATTCAATGGTTTATTTTAATTAAATGAAAGTGAGTGGAAAGGCCACATCAGGTGTTATAAATAGATAATTAATTATATAATTTGAGACACCCATGCTTAGTTTTGGTTATGTTAATTTAAATAATAAATAGGAGATTCCCTATTATAATTATAATTATAAAATGGATATTGGTTGTTGGACGATGGGTAAGGTACCTATTGAGTAAGGAATTTCATGATCGATTAAGTTGGGTTTTGGGCATGGCGTCTCACACCGTTTAGTTGGATAATTAGAATGATGATCTTTATTAACTTGAATCATGTATTGGGTATAATAACCCACCACACTATCTTGAGTGATAGGCATGACGTATCACATTACCATGAGATGCAGGTCTAGTAACCTTATTTGATCCTATAGATTGTTTAACTATTCATAGAATCTTATGTTACACCCTGAGTCCTTCTTGCACATTGTATCTATGTATATTCCTATTTATTTACTCACATATATAGTATATATACATATGTATATACATATTATTTATTATTACTTAAAAATGTATTTTCATGTTAAACTAAAATTATTGTCATCTTGGCCAATGCTGAAGCTGGTGGTGTCAGCCAGGTATCCTCTAGGAACCTGATTTGACTAGTTTATTGATTTCATATTGGTTTATTATTTTTTACGCATGTACACTACTATGTTATACACACCAAATGGATTGTTCTAGAATCCAATGGTGGTGGCCTAATAGTTTTATCTCATACCCTTTTTGGGCATCCTATTTGTACCCGGATAGTCCTTATGGGTGTATTTAGGGATAAGGGAATGCTCTCAGACATGGATGCTTGATCCTATTTTCTTATATCATGAGATAAGAGCACTAAGAATATTCTCATTATACTAGTGGAGAGTTATTTTATATTTTTCACTTCTATAAATCATGTTGAACATGTCTATGCCCTATATCCCATATATGCCCTATGTTGAACATCAGTACAAAATGAGATCATTTTTTATATGACTCAGCCAATGGCATGATTATTATTAATGTTCCTTGGATATTATAATCCATGATTGATTATTTAACTTTCCTGTGCTATGTAGTCAATTATATTTTCCTTGTACTATTTTTGTTTGTTTATTGTTACTATTGTGACACTCTGATAATAGAGGGTATAATTTTTCAACTATGAAACCATAGAACCTCACTTCTAGTCAGATTCCTCAAGAATATGTGAATTCCTTCTTAAGGTCATGTGACCCACCATCTTGAGGTTCCTTTTAGTGGCTCCCTGGTAGGGGCATTAAAAAGATGATACTTTTAAAATTTCAAAGTTCCTTACAACACGAAAAATATCATGACACCAGATATTTTTTAAAAAGGATGATGCATTATTCTAGACACATAGTTCCAAACTGACAGATTATATAGAGATTTTTTTAGAATATATGATGATGAAAAGTTCCATATCAGATGGACCAAAGATGGTGTTTGTGAAAGTGAAGAGATATGCAAACTTGCATGATAAAAACCTGGCTGGAAAAAGTTTTTGTAAAGAAAATATCTGATGAACCTGAACGAATATAGATCATTAGATGATTTTTCTATTATAAAGTCTTGTTTTTTGGTTTCTAGGTTTTCTGGAGATGAAGAAAATCAAAAAAAAGAATTTTTCAAAAGCTAGGAGTGATGTTATTACTGAGTTCATGTGGTTTCAATGAAATTAAAAGTATAAGATGAAGTTATATTTTAATATCTCAGAAAATACAAATGGGGAGATATTTTTTGCATCCATACACAAATTTTCGAACACATATCACCATACAAGAGATATGTGAGGAAGTTTGAGGTTTCTTTATCAGACATAAGTTGATTGGATAAATAAGTTATTAAGGAGGACAAAATTGTTAGGTAACTAAAGGCTCTGAAATTTGAAACAGTGTATTCAGCCACCATTAGTAAATCAACGGGAATGGATGAAGGTATATGTTTTAATTTTTCAATTGTGTTAAGATAATCAGACAAAGGTAGAAGTTTTTTCCGTACAAGTAGTTTGTTTGTAATTCCAAGTTGTGAATTTTTTGATATATAGATGTATAAAGTCCATCAGGAAAAAAATTATATTAGAATAAGATATAGAAAATCTAATATGAGGTAGGAATATAAAATATATTCATCTAAAAGAAAAATCATTAAGAAGTGATGTTTTTTCATCAAACCATTCATTCATCGGATGGAAAAGTTTCTTAGAAGTTTCTAGTAGAAAATACCTTCATTGGATGGAGTTTTCTTTCTATGAAACTTTATTAAACATTATAAATACCATATATATGGAAGTTTTTTCATCACTCCATTTTGTGGAAGTTTGAAAAATTCATTAAAGACTAAATTTTAGTAAATTCAATAAGGCTGGAACACTAGAGAATTAGAGATGATTCAAGAATTTTATAGAAGACTCCATAA
Source organism: Viscum album (assembly GCA_963277665.1). Taxonomy (NCBI): domain Eukaryota; kingdom Viridiplantae; phylum Streptophyta; class Magnoliopsida; order Santalales; family Viscaceae; genus Viscum; species Viscum album. The sequence continues at coordinate 1,585,427,187 of OY728137.1, read as the reverse complement.
GAGTTGAAAAGAATTGGGAATCATTAAATCAAATATAAAATGAGTGTGAAATTTAGATTTAAAAATTTCAATGAGTGTGAAAATAAAATTACTTTCCCGCTTTTTTATTTCTAAAGAACCTATATGCATAGGTGAAAAGTACTTTTGTATGAGTGGATCACTGTTCACTGACAAAATGAAAATATGTTGGAAGAATTATGTTAAAGTTGAGTTTAAAAATGAAGTAAATTTTCTTGTTGAATTATTTTGTCATCATAGAGATTTTGTACAAAATTATTGAACATAGTTCACTTATGAGAACTATACAGAGAAAATCGGACGGTGGAAACAGACAGGATTTCCATATGGAAGATTTTGTGAGGAATTAAGTTTGATAATCATACATAACATAAGTTTTCATAAAGAATGATTTCGGAAAAGGTTCATCATATAAATACCATAACACGTAGTCCCATTGAACATAGGAACATCAGACAAATTTTATGGATGGACCTTTGTTGGCACAGATTTCACAAAGTTACAAACTGTTGTTGTGGCTAAAATTTTGTAATAAAAAATTTTAAACTCATGGGGGTATGTATTATCTTTTCTATTAGTATATAGAAGAAGTATATAGGGATTTGAAACAAAATTATTATTCCCTTATTGGTAATAGTTAATTTATATAGCCCCATAGGAGTGGTCTTGGTAAGGATGTAGGTTCTCAAAATGAGGTGGTAAATCTTGTATACTTTTCTTACCTTTACTCTTTTTCATGGATGTGAGTTTACTAAAAGGTTGTTTGAAACCTTAACTAACCAAAATTTAAATTCAATCTATCCTAATTTTTATATTGATATAACAACAAATGTATTTATATAATAATTTGTTTTTATATTTATTAGTATTTTTTATTTAAATTTCATTTCTTAAAACAAATAATTTTCAATATGGTTTTTTATTTTAAAACATTAATTTTTCAATTATATAATTTTTTTTGAAAAATATATTTTATTTTTTGAATATATAATGTTGAAATTATCTTATTATGAATTTTTAAGAAACTTCATAAAAAGTTTAAGTTTTTCTAAATAATAAAAAAATAGGTTTTTTATAAAATATTGTTTATTTTGTGACATCATGAAGACATTTTTTAGATATAAAATTTATAAAATTTGTTGAATAATTAAATAATCATATTATAAGAGTAATATTTTACATAAATAACTTTAAAAATAAAAAATATATTCTATTCATGATAATTATAAAAATTATTGGAAGTGTCAATACAGTGTTTTCACAACATTAATAATGTCAATTTTGGTTCTTTATAAATACTAATTGAATAATAAACATTATATTTTAGAATATTTTATTAATTAATATGTATTATTGATTTTTCTGGATTTTAATTTCTAGTTTTATGGTTATATATTAGTGATCTTATCCTAATGTTTGGGAAAAAATTTTAAGAATGAAGAAAAATTTTATTAAGAAATAAAAGAGAGAGAAAGTTTATATGAAACAGAAAGATGGTATCTTATTAAAATCTCTAATGAAATGGGGAAGGAGATCGACCGGCAGAGAATCACTCCATGTCATGGTTTGGTTGACTCCTTTGTTGGAAAGGCCATCTGCAACCGTGTTTGCTTCTCGATAAATATGGGTGGCAATGTGTCTGATTTCAAGAATGGAATTGAGGGAGTTCATCCATCGTGCAGTGAGAGGCCATGCAAGGTGAATCACTCCATTCCAAATAGCTTGCACAATGGTGGTAGAGTCACTCTCTATCCAGATGTTGTTTTATCCTTTTATCTTAACAAAAGCAACGGCTTGAATCACCATCATCATCCTAATGTTTGGGCAATGCTTGTACTGGGAAATAAAATAAAAAATAACTTATTTAAGATATAATTTTGACATATATATGAGAGAATATAAATAATGAATGAATATATAATTTTATTTTGAACATAATTAAATTATTTTATGATATTAATTTATTTTTTATTTTAATATATGAAATAATTAACATTAATTCATGTGCAATGTTGATGCAATGCTTCTGCAACAATAAGAAAAATAAATAAACTATTTTATTAAAATTAAAATAATTATTAAATGACAAGAATTTTTTTTAAAAAATTTTATATAATAAAATAAATACCATTATAATGATGCATTATAATTGGGGACATTCTTGACCCACATGGATCACATTAGTCCCTTTATATTATTTTATTAAAAAAGACAACTTGTTCACACTATAATGTTTAATTAGTATAATATTTTAATTTGTGATTTTCTAGAAATTTATTTCAAAACAAATAGTATTTAAAAAGATAATAAAATTATATTTCTCATAAAATTTTATATTTAATTTTTAGTTGAAAAATATTTACCTTAATGCCTTGAACAATTATAATGCAGTAAATATTTAATAAATGAATAAATCAAATTAATGAATTAAAAAATAGTAAAATAAATATAATTTGATATTTCAAAGTAAATTAATGATTTCTATAAGTAATAATAATATGTATATGGTATAATAAATAAAAAATTCTAATTTGAAACTTTTTTTGATGTGTTTAAATTCATTATTGTGAATAGTTTTTAATTAAAAAAAATTCCATGAATAAAATATTTTATTAATTTATTTAAAAATTACAAAATTATTAAAAATATCCAAAATTGAAATTATTTTGCCTAAAATTTTATATAATATTATTTTTATCACTTTTTTATGTCTTAAACACTATAAGAAATTTATTTTATTTTAATAATTTGGGTAATTCTAATGTTACCCCTCACCTCAATTATAAAAGGAGACTCTCTCCTTCCAAAATTTTCATCAACTAAAGCCATATTTTTTGGATAAAATATTCTAAATTCAATCCTCCTCGTCCCTTTCCACATTCTTGTGCTCCTGGTACTATAAAAAGATCACTTCTAATATCCTTTAAGGGGTTCTAAAGGGGAACTTTTCAATATGTAAGGTTCATTTTCTTCTCTTTTAAATTATTTTTCACTTATACCTTATCCCCATAATCTTATCCATTGTTTCATGAAAACATAATTATCACATATATACTAGATTTTTTATGGTATATGACTCAAAAAATATCTCATCTTACTCTTTATTTTGTTAAATAACAAAATCATCATCTGTAGTACGTTAATTCATCACCTTCATAGATGATGATTTTTTGTTTCCCTTTTTCCGAGATCATAGAATGTTAAATTTAACATGTGAATATTTAAAATTACCTAAATATGTATAAATTTTATGAATTATGTATTATTATTTAATTTTTATAAGATACATCATAAATAAACCTCACTTGGAAACCGTTAAAAGAACTCACCCGAAACAACAAAAATAACAAAATTTTATTAATAAATGGGTAGAAATGTTACATGAAGAAAATTAAAGGTATTATAAACATAATTTTAGTTAATTAATATATTAATAACACTATTAAAACAATTATATAGGAGTTTTCAGCAACTTTTAATTAAATTGAAACTAATGTAAGGGACTCTTTAACTTAGACATTATTTTAAATGTTTTAAAGATTTATTCTTCTAAATATTTTTAATTTATGTCCATGTTTTCAAAAAAAATTAATGTATATATGTGGTCATTAATGTTTTGATTTATCTCATGTATTTTGAAAAGTGTTATTTTTCATGTGTTATGTAAAGTACTTTTCTTTTAAAATCCTTCCAAATGTCTCCTTTTCAAAATTCAAAAAGATTATTCTTTTTTTATATGGTGTGAGCGGTTTCTCCTGATTTCATGATTCTATATTACTATGATGTTTCCATAATATGTTTACATATATATTTTTGAATAATATCACTTCATTATTATGTGCATAATTTTTTGTATTTTAAAATTATTTGATTTATAAAAAAAAGGTATTTTGAATATCTGAATGTCTTTTGATCAATTGTTTAAATGAGTTATCAAGTGTTTTATTAATGATATGATCCTTAGACATTGTTTATATTGGCTTCAGCCCATTATAGTTCAATATATGAAATTTTTAGTCCCATTATAGCTCAATATATATTGGGTTGATCCCATTATAGCTCAAGATATGAAGAATTAAGCCCCATTATAGCTCAAGATATGTTTGTTTGAGCCCATTATAGCTCACGATATGATGGGTGAGCCCAATTATAGCTCTAAATTTCATAGGTTATATCTAATATAAAAGTTTACTGAATGGTTATTCAATGTGTAATGGTGAATTTATGAGTGATATGGTAAATATATCCCAAGGAAACTACATGATGTTTCTAGGAATGTTAAAAAAACTCATAAAATGGGTTTTATTGGTTTTTATGTTATTACTTGACTAATAATTTCTTTCTTTATATCCCTTATTGAGCTTTTTATTCTCATCCCAATTTTTTAAAAAATAATTATCTGTTATAAGGATGGGTAAGAGAAATTAAGAATTCAATATTAATGTTATAAAGACTTTTATCAAGAAAAAATCTTGTTTTATTTTAAAGAGTTTTATTTTATTAAAGAAAAATGGATATTTATTTTGTTATATCTTATTTGTATGAATTTGGTTTGTTATGTATGTATTATATCCTAATATTCTAAAAAATTAAACCTAAAAATATCCTTAATGTGGAAGAAAGTAAATTCTTGAATAAAATTCAAGATTATGTAATGTTTTAAGATGGGGTCCTTATAGTTGGTATCAGAGGATGGTTTTGATAAGTTTTGGGGTTAAAGTGATATTAATACAATACCATATATATTTTTTACTTTATAGTAGATTTTAAATGATATATTATTTAATTATTAACATTTTATTCATCTAATATATGTTTATTTAGAATGGTTTTCCATAGAAGAAATAGAGAGGTTGGAGTAAAAAGGCACTGATATAATGATACCCATCTAAATCTACAACATAGAATGGTGGGAATCATAACCGAGCAATTTTTAATAGTAATGGCCTGGTTTACTCGGGTGATAAATGTTATTAGTATCCATGCTAGAGATGAACCTAATCTACCATGAAAAAACATTTCTTTTTTCTAACATTTTAGGAGGCAACATCCTCCATCATTCAGTGAAACCATATATCCAGTCATTACTGAAGGATGGATCAATTCTCTAGAAAATATATTTGATTTCCTGGGATGTTAAAAACACAAAAATATAATACTATACATTTATCATTTTGAAGGTGAATATAATCGATGGGGGTCTCTGGTTAAAAATATGAGAGAAATAGATTGTCTTGATAATCTATAATGGGGTAATTTTAAGAGTTTTTTTTGGAAAAAATGTTTTCCTAAAACTCTTCGACTTAGAATATAGAAAAAATTCTTGGAAGTAAATCAGAAAGTTTATAATTCTATATCATCATATGAATCCAATTATACAATACTATCCAGGTACATACTGAATTTTACTTGAGACTTTGATTGTAAAATTAATATATTTTACTCTAGTTTGAAACCATTTTTTATGAAGATAATTTTCTTCATGAGAGTTTAAAAGCTATAATAAAACTTTTTCATTGTGCCAAAAAAAGTTGAGATGGAGTTTTCTAATATTTGTGTGCCCTGTGATGACAATAATAAGAACCGTTTAGGTCAGTATTCATTGGGGAATAATTCATCCAAGAAATATGGAGGTGAGAAAATCAATTTCTTATCTTCAGAAAAGTGTGGTAAAAACATCCTAGATTATGTCTTGTAAATTCTAGGAAATGGTACCGATTTGGGATGTTTGGGAACATATCCCATGAGCACCAAGAAAATGATCCAAAAATTAATAAGAATTCGATTGTGAGATGCTTTAACTATTTGTAATTGGTTTATTTTGCTAATGCGTGTTCAAAGCTAGTCACTTTGGTAGGAAATCCACATGATTGGATGTAGAATGGTGTGGAAATATCCTTTGAAACCACTTTAGAAGATGTTGAGCCATCAAACTAAGTGGTATTAGGTATATTTCTTGTTTTTACATATTATTTTAAATGTGATTCTTAATTTAGTGTCTACACATACCTTCATTTCTATGAAATTTTCTTCTAAAATGGAAATTCCCCCCTCATGAAAGGAATACATAACTCAAGGTAAAAACACCCAGAGGGAATATTGAGGCAAAATGAAATTATAATAATCTACCTATCTTTATCTATGGAAGGGGTTTAACTAAAACCTTATTTTATAGACTATAATATAGTTTGATGTTATTCTGGGAATGGACTTGATTTCTTTTTATCATACTAAGATAAATTTTAGAGCAAAAGTGGTTGTTTTTAGAAATATTTTTAGTTATTGTTCAATAATTAACCCATACCATTGATAATATATCTTAAAGCTAAAAACTATTCAAAGATGTAAATTAATGTTATCTTGCACACATTGTTTAAAATAAGGGACCCATTTAGATTAATGATGTTCCCATGTTAAATGAGTATCTTTATGTATTTATTGATGATTTGTCAATTCTTATTACTAATCTAAAGGTTGAGTTTACTATCAACTTAGTTCCTAATTCTAATCCAATTTTTGAACCCCCTTATTAAATAGATCAAATGGAACTTTTATAGTTTAAAAGGCATATGTTGGCACTATTAGATAAAGGATTCATCTGACCCATCACTTCACCATGGGGCGCTCCTGCCTTTTTTGTTAAAAATAAAGATAGTTAAATGTGACTATGTGTTGATTATATATTGTTGAATAACATAACCATTAAGAAAAATTAACTTATGCCTCATATCAATGATTTGTTTATCATCTCCATGGGGAATGGTATTTTTCAAAGGATGATTTGAGTTCGGGGTACCATCAGGTGAAAGTAAAGGAAGAATACATTTTGAAGACTTTGTTTCATACTAGATATGGGCATTATTAATTTTTTGTTATGTTGTTTTGGTTAACTAATGTAGATGTTATATTAATGGATCTTATGAATATATTATCCATAAGTTCTTGGATAATTTTTTAGTTGTCCTTATTGAGGACATTTGGTGTATTCTAAAAGTAAATAAGTTTCTAAAAGACATATAAGGGTTGTTTTTCAAACCTTAAAATAAAATAAATTGTATAGAAAATTCAGAAAGTGTGAATTTTGGTTGTAAAAAAATTCTTTCCTTAGTCACATTATTTTAAAAGATAGCATAACTATTTATCCTTCGAAAATGACAGTTGTTAAAGAATTTCCAAGACCCACAAATGTAACCAAGATTCATATTTTTCATAATTTTTAAGGCTATTACCAGATGTTTGTTGAAAATATTACAAAATTATCTATCCCATTTAATAAGTTAACTTGAAAAGCTAAAAAATTCATATGGATAAAGGAATGTGCGGATTATTTTCAAGAATTGAAAATAAGATTGGTGAATGATCCAATTCTAACCCTACCTTATAGAAGTGGTGAATGTTTCATATATATTTTTTCTTTATTGAAGGTACTTGGTTTTGTTCTAATTCAGAAAAATCAGGTAATTACTTATGCTTGACATCAATTGAAATATCATGAGTTAAATTACCCTACACATGATTTTAAATTATATATTATTGTTTTTCCATTAAAAATTTGGAGGCATCATTTTTATGGATTAAAATTGGAAATATATACTAACCATAAAAGTTTTAAGTATATATTTAATTATAAGGAATTGAACATGAGAGAGATAAGGTGTTTGGAACAAATCAATTATTATGATTTCATGATACATTACCATCTGGGAAAAGTAAATAGACTGGTGGATGATTTGAGTCCGAAAAATAATGCTACATTAACCATAATATATTTGTAACATTACCCCTTGGAGAATGATTTGATAAATTTTGGCTCGGAAGATGTTGGTGTAGGAAATATATCTATTTTGTTTTAGGTGTCACTGAAATCATCTCTATTAGATAGAATTATGAATGCATATAAGGAAGGTTGTGAGTTGTAGAAATAAGTATAAATTGTTAAGAAAGTTAAGTAGACTAAATTTAATATTGATAAAGATTGTTTTTTGAGGTTTGGGAAGATATTTTTCATTCCTTCTCATTCATAGTTGAAGATAGATTTGTTATGTGAATCTCATAGTTCTCTATTTTCAGTTCATCTTGGAAGCACTGTGATGTACATAGATCTTCGGGAGTATTACTGGTGGGATAGAATGAAAAGAGATATTGCATATTTTACTATGAAATATTTTACATGTTAATAGGTAAAATTAGAGTATCATTTACCAAAGGGGAAGATTTACCCTTTTCCATTGCCAGAGTGGAAATAGGAAAATGTATCCATAGACTTTGTAATGGGGAACCCAAAGACATCTCGAGGTAAAAATGCAATCTAGTTTATTATTGATAATTTTACTAAATATTATATTTTCTTTCCTATTCAAGACACTATTTTTATTGATTGTATTTCTAGACTATACCTTGAATAAATTTTTAGGTTTCATGGAGTTACTCTCTCCATTGTATCAGATCTTGATCACAGGTTCACTTCTAACTTTTGGAAAGGCCTTCAGAAGTTATCAGGGAAAAAATTAAATTTCTATATAGCATTTCATCCTCAATAATATGGGTAGTTATAATGAATAATTTAGACATTGGAGGACTTTCTATAAACTTTTTCAATGGATTAATAAGGAAGTTGGGACCAACATTTTTCTTTAGTTGTGTTTTCTTATAATAACAGTTTTCACTCCATTATACAGATGGAACCTTTTGAATCATTATATGGAAAGTGGTGTTAATGTTTAAAATTTTGGAATGAATTCAAGGAAATAAAGTTTATGGAACTATAATTAGTATATGAATTAGCAGAATAAGTTCATTTGATTCGATGTAACATGAGAATAGCTCAGAGTAGATGGAAAAGTTATGTTGATAACAGGAGGAAAGACCTTTTTTTAGGTAGGTGGTTATTTTTTCCTTAAAATTTCTACTTAGAAAATATTATGTATTTTGTTAAGAAGTTAAAGTTAAATACATGGTTCATTAGACCTTTCAAAAACTTGGATAAATTTTGACAAGTTTCCTTCTGGGTAACTTTTCCTCTGTGTTAATCTCAACACATTGTTTTTCATGTTTTGATGTTAAGAAATTATGTTCCTGATCCATCTCATGTTTTTATCTCAGAAGTAGTTTACCTAGAATAGAACCTTTCTTATGAAGAGAAAACTATTCATATTCTTGATCGTAGATAGCATTTTTTCAGAATAAGGTAATTCACCAAGTTATGGTTTTGTGGAGAAACCATGTGGTAGAAGAAGCAACATGGGAATCTAAAAATACTAGGAGGAAAAAGTACCCTCATTTCCATAATAAGTGAATAAAATTGTGAGGATTTAATTTTAAAATGGGTATAATTTAACAACCTATGTATTAATAGAATAATTTGTTTTTATATTTATTATTATTTTTCATTTAAATAGTTATTCATAACAAAATTACGATATCGTTATTTTTTAAAAAACATTAATTTTTAAATTATAGAATTTTATTTTGAAAAAAAAATGTTTTAATTTTTGAAATCATAATGTTGAAATTATCTCATTATGATTTTTTAGAATTTTCTGAAAAAGATTAATTTTTGGTGAATAGTAAAAAAATACGATTTTTTTATAAAATACGATTTTTTATAAAATAAGGTATTTTTTGGGATGTCATGAAGAAATTTTTGTGATATAAAATTTATGAAATTTCTTGTATAATTAAATAATTATATTATAAGAGTAATATTGTTTATAAATAACTTAGAACATGAAAATTTTATTCTACTCGGGATAATTAGAAAAATTATTGTCAGTACCAACACAATGCCTGCGCGGTATGGGAAATGTTGTGCATTGATGATGCAGTGCTTATTCAAGAATAAGAAAAATAAATAAACTATTTTTATTAAAATTATAATAATTATTAAATGACAAAAAATTTGGATAAAACGTTTTATATAATAAAAAAACTATTATAATTTTTAATTCGAATTGGGGACATTCTGGACCCACATGGATCACATTAGTACCTTTATATTATTTTATTAAAAACAGAGACAAATTTCTCACACTATAACTTTCAATTTATATAATATTTTAATTTGATGTTTTATTAAAGTTTATTTCAAAAAATAATAGTATTTGTAAATCTAATGGAATTATCTTTCTCATTAATTTTCTTCTTAAATTTTAGGTGATAAATAATTATCTTAATGGATTAAACAATATTGGTGTAGTAAATATTTAATTAATTAAAAAATTAAATTAATGATTTTAAAAATAGTAAAATAAATATAATTTAATTTTTCTAAGTCAATTCACGATTTTTATAGGTACTTATAATATGTATAAGATATAATAAAAAAATTAATTTTAATTTGAAACTTTGTTTTTATGTGTTTGAAGTTGTGATAGTGAATAGTTTTTAATTTGAAAATATAATTTTTCCATGAATAAAATATTTTGTTAAATTAATTAAAAAATACAAAATTATTGAACGAGGCCAAAAATGAAATTATTTGGTCCAAAATGTGATATCCTATGCTTTTTATTCCTTTTAAAAGTCATAATACCTATAATAAATTTATTATATTTTTATAATTTGAGTAATTCCAATGTTACCACTCACCTCAACTATAAAAGTAGGCTCCCTCTATCACAAATTTTCATCACCTCAAGACATATTGTTTAGATAAACTCTTTCAAATTCCCTCATCCTCATCCCTTTCCACATTCTTGAGTTCCCGATCTCACACAAAGACAAAATTTAATATCCTTTAAGGGGTTCTCACAAGGAATTTTTCAAGATGTATGGTTCATTTTTCTTCACTTTTAAATTTTTTTATTCATACCATATCCCCACCTCTTATCCAATGTTTTATGAAAACTTTATTATCACGTATATACTATAATATTATTGTGTTTATAGTATATTCCTTATAAAATCTTTTATGTTCCTCTTTATTTATTAAATAATGAAATCATTGTTCGTGGTGTATTAATTCACCGCCATCGTGGATGATGATTTTTCATTTCCCATTTACCGAAATCATAGAAAAATTAATTTAACCTGTAATTATTTAAAAGGACTTATATATATATATATATGTTATCACTTGTCACAACTAGAAAAATGGGTTATTTCCATGGTTCAAAACTGTGGCAATAGGGCCCCAAACTGGGGCCATAGCTTATGGCCACGATTTTTCCCAACCGTGGGCGTTATCGTTGTGGCAGTAGGGACTGACCTATGGCCATGGTTTTAACCATGGAAATTGGTGTCCTATTGCCACATTTTTGAAAATAGTGTCCATAGGTGTCTCTACTATCAACTGTGGCAGTTGACTTATGGCCAAGGTTTTAACCATGGCATTAGGTGGAATATTTCCACTATTGTAACTGTGGCTATAGCCTAAGAAAACTGTGGCAATAGGTGTCCTATTGCCATGGTTAAAACCATGTCTATAGCCCTTGAAAACTGTGGCAATAGCCTAAAAATAATGTGTCTAGCCAGATTTGATCCCATCACCTTCCTTTCAGGTTCCAACGACCTAACCACTACACCACCAAGGATTTTTTGTATATACATATATAATATGTTATGTATATAGTTAAAAACCATGGCAGTGCACTAAAACCCTGAAAATAGTTCTTCTTTCCATTTTTTTGGAGGGAAATTTTTTCTCTCGTGTAAGGGTGCAGGACATATAGCCACCGTTTTCAAAACTATGGCTATAACCCTTTAAAAAAAGGTTTATAGCCACAATTTGAAAAATCGTGGCTATGTGCCACATAACCATGCCTATAGTTTTGGGCTATAGCCACTGTTTTCAAAACCATGGCTATAGGCCATGAAAAAAATAATTTTAGTCGCAGTTTTAAAACCATGTCTATAGGCCACATAACCATGGTCATAGACACCTATTTACACAATTTTAAAATCATGGCTATAGGTCCATGGCTGTAGCCTGTTTTTCTAGTAGTGTGTAGACTATTATTTAAATTTGATAAGAAAGACCATAAATAAACTGACCCTCGAACACATGAAAAATAACTCAAACAAAACAATGATAATAACAAAATATAGTTAATAAATGGTTGGAAAAAGTTATAAAAAATTTAAGGTATTATAAATGTGAGTTTAGTTCTTTAATATATTAGTAACACTATTAAAAATATTATATAAGAGTTTGTAACACTTTTGAAGGAGATCGAACATGAGGTAAGAGACTCTAACTAATACATTATTTTACATGTTTTAATGATTTATTATTTTAAATATTTCTATTTTATTTCCATGTTTTCAAAATTCTTTTTTGTGAATGTATCTATATGGTAATTAATTTTTTAATTTCTCTCATGTGTTTTGAAAAAGGGATATCTTTCATGTGCTATGTAAGGAAGTTTTATTTTAAAATTATTTTAAATGTATCCTTTTCAAATTTCAAAAATATTGTTCTTTTTTTATTTGGCATGAGTTGTTTCTCCAGATTTCAAGATTCCATATTACAATTATGTTTTCATCATATGTTTACATAGTTATTATTTAATAATAAGACTTCATTATTATGTTCTTGATTTTTATATTTTAAAAGTGATTTGTTTTACATAAAAAATGTATTTTGAAAATTTGAATGTGTTTTTCTCAAGGGTTTAAATGAGTTATGTTGTGTTTTATTCGAGAAATGATCATTGGAAAAAAAATTAATGGTTTAATCCCATTATATCTCAATATATGATGGTTTTATCCCCATTATAGCTCAAACTATGTTGGTTTGAGCCCATTTTAGCTCAAGATATAATAGGTTGAGCCCCATTATAGCTCAAGATAAGTTAGATTGAGCCCATTATAGCTTAAGATATAACGGGTGAGCCCTATTATGGCTCTCTAATGCATTGGGTACTCTAGATATGGAAGTTGAATGAATGGTTATTCCATGTGTAAGGGTGAATGTACTAGTGATATGGTAAATACGTCCCAAGGAAAATGCATGATGTTTCTATGCTTGATAATAAGTTTCCATGAAATGTGTTTTATTAGTTTGTTATGTTATCACATGTCTAAAAATTTGTGTATTTATATCCCTTACAGAGATTGTTTTGCTCATCCCAAGTTTTTTATAAACAATTCATAGGCTAAAAGGATGGATAAGATAAATTAGGAATTCAAGATGAATGTTATGAAGATTTTTATTAGGAAAAAAGAAAATATGATTTATTTTAAAGGGTTTTATTTTATGAAAAATTAGATATTGTTTTAGTTTTATCCTCTTTGTATAAAGGTGGTTCATTATGTATGTATTATTTCATAATCTTCTAAAACTATGAACCTAAAAAGATCCTCAATGTGAAAGAAAGTAAGTTCTTAAATGAAATTCTAAATTATGAAATGTTTCTAATGTTGGGTCATTATAATTGATAATAATTCTTAATTTTTTGATGAATAATCTACTCCATCTAAAGAATATGGCCCTTTACCTGATCTTTAAAAAGTTTCTCATTTTTCTAAACTTTTAGAAACACTAAATTATAAAGTTTCTAAAATGTTTTAAAATGATAAGAAAACTTTTTCCAATGAAAATATAATAATTTATAAACTTATAAATAAAATTTCACCCTTTCTAAATAATTAGAAAAATTTAATCTTAAAAATATATAATCTATCGAAATATTTGAAAAAATAAAAAATCAATGCATTCAATGAGGATTAAAATTTATTTATTGAAATAAATTATTTAATTTTTAATCTAAAAAAATTTCTATCAAAATTAACTTCTGGTAAAAGAAACTTTTGAGAATTTGAATAGAAAAATAAGACCTCGTGGTAGTATTTCTTTATTTGGTTTTACTAATAAAAAAAGCATATTTAAAACAATTTTTTTTAGAAAATAGTCCTCATTCGTACTAAGTGTCAAAGTGGATGGAATTAAAAAAAACCAGTGTTCTATAAAATTTTTACAATATTTAAGGTTTTATAAAGTTTATATTTCAGAAGAATTATCTACTATAAAATAGTGAAATGTTGGATAGATTTGGATTCCAAAAACACTTTCTCTAATGAGGTTGGACCCAAGAAATTTTGTGTGCTAAAATCCTAATTTTTCTTAATTTCAAGGAAATAAGAAGAGTACCCACAACAACAACATTAGGTATATGTATTTTGGTTATTCCCAACACATGACAGGAAATAATCTATTTATCTAGAAAATCACAAAGATAAAAGGTGGAAAAGTTACCATTATTGACAATCCTGAAGGAGAATTTTATGGTATTGGTAATATTTTTCTTCTTCAAAAACCATTAATTTTAAATGTACTAAAATGAGATATTATTTTAAAATTCATCAGAATGTAAGAACAAATTGTTAATATTTTTACAAAACAACTAAATTATGATAAATTTGAATATATTAAATAGATTCTAGGAATGGTAAGTAAAAAATGATCATTTATATATACTACTTAATTAAAAAAATATCCTTATAATAATGAACTCATTTACAAACACTAAAAAGTATTTCACATTTTTCAATAGGGACATATCTATTGGTAAAAGTTTATTTTATATTGGTAAAATGTTTTACCAATATATATGTCATTTTCACTAAATTTTTGGTAAAAACTCTGTCACTAAATGTTTTTTCAATAGATAAAATAGTTATGATGCAGTTATAGTTATACTAATAGATAATATATATTTTAGTTAAATTTTTTAGCAACAAGTTATGCTGAACAATTTAACTGTTGGTAATAGAATTATCAACATATAATATATATTTTTTATAAATTACATTTAAATAAAAATTATAAATTTTTATTGCTAATAAAATTTCATATTATATTTATTATTTTATCATATATAATACATAAAATATTATTTTAACACATGTTCAAACATGGAAAAAATTTAATTATATTAATACTTAAATATTTTATACAAAACACTAGATCCCAAAATCCTCCCCCCCCCCCCACTAGATCCCCCAATAGGATCCACCCCCCTTCTAGGAGACCCATCCATGCCATCTAGTCAACTCCAGCTCTAGCACCCCAACCATGCTAGAAAACCATTCATCCTATATAGTAAGATCCAACTCCAGTGCCCCAACCATGCCAGTGACCCATCCATGCCATCTAGTCACCTCCAACTCCAATGACCAGCTCTATCTAAATGAAAGTTTAACTCTGACTATAAGCAGGGGGTTTGGTATTGTCTCATGCACATTGTGATCCACCACCATTTTTTAAGGCCCAAGATGCTTTTCATACTCTTTTAGAATCCATCCATGGTATTACAACATCAACATAATTTAGTAATAATTCTCCATAAAATAATTATTTCACCAACTTATATTCAAAACAATACAAAAAAATAGAAACTCAAGTAGTACATTAAGATGTACATTTGACATAGAAACTCAAAATATTCAAAAAAATACAAACCCAATCTACATCTTATACTCCTCTAGAGTCTATCCATGATCTTCCAACATCATCTATCACTACAGTGATTCACACAGGAAATCTATTTCTCTCACAATTCAAACAATGTTACCTTCAAACCTTCCAACTAAAGATATTAAAATACCAATGTTATATCAGCATTCAATCAAGATAAAATTCATTTAAATTAAATTTTAGGTTCTTATGTGAAATAAGAATTATATTTTTGGATGTGTTTCAATACATGCAAGTACAACTGACTCTTCCAATAGAGAAATAATCTTTACAATGTAAATTATTTTTTTATAAGGAAATTTTTATTAAAAACCTGGTGATATATAACAATAATAGTATAGACTTAAAGAATACAATTATAACCATGTTAATCCAGTGTTAATGAACACTCCAAATAATATTCATACCTCTAACACCACCCACCCTTGAATAACAACTATGAATTTGGTGATGGATACCTTCCATGAACATTGTAGAACACCACTAAAATCCATCCAAGAAATCTAAATTACACTTGAAAAACCTTGAAATGAACCATCAATGTAGAAATGGAAAATTAAAACCAATGGAAACACAGCCTGTTAAAAACCATAAAAATACACATAAACTAGTTTATCATTTTTTTATTCATCAAAGAGAATAACCCTTATTGTTCTCAATAATTAGTAAATGAAAAGAGAGACCAAGAACAACCAATTTTTCTCCATAATATTAATCTCACGGGTAAAGATCGTAGGGTAAGTGATCAAACTTTCAAAATAGAGATGATGATTAACCATAAAGAACAAAAAAATCAATGTGAACAAAAAAACATGATGAAAAATATCCAAGAAACTAGATAAAACCAAAAAATAAAAAATAAAACAGTCAACCTAATTAAATATCCTTAATCTGTTCAAGTCATCACACAATGAAAAAGAGAAAACGATTATAGAAATGATTTTTTAAATCCCAAAAATATGGAATATATAAATTATTTATTAAGAAAATTTTTAGGTTCATAAAATAAATAATCAGTAAACAAATTTGATAAGATATTTTATTCCATAAAAGAAAAAAGATAACCAGTGAATACATGACCAATATTAAAATTTAAATTTAGTATCAAATACAAAAACATAAAAATCCTTCTTCATGAACTACTACTCACATGATAGAATATTTGAAGTGGAGGCATATTATTTTCCTTTTCTAAAAAGTAATTTATTTTTTCTTTCCAAATGGTAGTATGAAATGAAAATCTACAAGTAAACAAAATAATAATTAAAATAAGAAAAACAAGATAGAAAAATAAAAAAAAACATCCAATAAAAAATATATAAATGTTTAACACTTCACTCACTAGAATCACAATAAATTGTTCTTCTCTAGCTAGAAAATTTAGTGATTAGATTTCTCAGAAAAATCAGTTGTTGGTTCCATAGTGGAAACAAAATTACAATATTCCTTAATTTGTCTGTTTCTCTCATGCATCAGTAGGTGCTACCATGGCGGGGAATACGCATGCAGTTCACCCACTTAAACATGAAATATCCACAATTTCCTGCCATCACCCATGGGAACCTAGTTGAAACAATCCAACACAAACAAATAAAAAGTTACAAAATTAGAATAATGGAAATGGAAAAGTGTCACATGTATAAAATTAGAATGAAGAAGAGTTTTCCTAAGTAATTTAATCCCTAATAGTGTAAACGACTTCTATCTTTAGGTGAACATTGAATGTTCTTATATCATCAAAATATTCACACCAACAGTGCATGGAAAATTTAAATATTGGAACTTGAATTATAGGAAATTATAAATAAATAATTTTCTTAATTAAGAAAAATTATCAAATTAAGACACCATTATTTTTTAAACTCATATAGTTCATGGACACAGTGCCTTTTATATATGTTTAAATATTCCTACACCACAAAAAATAGAACCCTAAAATCTCTAGTATAATACAAGACTCCAAGACTCAAATTATCCACATCAAAACCATGCTACCCACTTTAAAATATACAAAACACTCTAAAAATCTATATCAGAGTCATTTGTTTCCAATATTACATAATTCTTACAATATATGCCCACAATAAATTTTTCCCTTTATCTATTGGATAATATAATGTTTAATGAGGTATAATAAATATAATAAATAATATAAAAACATCATACCAAGAAAAACCCACTACACAATAATCAGTTGCATCATCAATAGGGTTTAAACACTGCTTCTCCAATCATGAACATAGTAGGTTTGAATTAGGGAATAAGGTATGCCTTAATAATATATAAACATAAAAATATATAATTAATATAATTTTCACTAATAGGGTCTAAATTTATTTTCACTACCTACAAAAAAATATCTTAAGGATGAAATTTTAGTTCTTGACATGATTACGATGTATGTAATGTGAATGAATATATTGCAATGCTTAGACTGGTGAAGATTTTCATTGGTAAAAATTTACTAGACAATTTAGGGATCTCGTATTAGATTTGGCACTCCATGATATGACAATAGTTATCATGTACCTTTTTCAAGGTTTTCAAGATCCAAACACTATGTATATAAAAGTTGAAAAAGTATTTGGCTTCTAATTAGAGGATTCAAAGGTTCATAAAGGATTCATTTTCAATAAAGGCTTTATTACCCCCAAAAAAATGAGAAATAAGGTTGTGAACCCCTGCATAATTCTTATTTATTTTCTTATAGAGTACATGAATTTGGATTGCCAAACAAATATAGAGTTAGTGAGAGAAGATGATTTGGGAGAATGAAAAATGAAAAGTACATTGAGAATCTTGACATACATATCCAAAAGTTTAAACATGATTTGGATATAATTGAGAGTGGGATGAGTGATTTGGAATGTCATTACATAAGAAAATATAAAGTCATTATCGTCATATGATTGAGAAAATAAGACAACAAGGTAGTTCAAGCTTGTGGAAATGTGTTTTTAATAGACATGATGAACAAGAATCCTATGTGGGAACAAAAGCAGGGATTTTTTAGGTCAAGTAGACCTGTGACCAGTTTTTATCTTTTATCCTGGATTGTTTGGAGCCAAAAACATACATCATTCTTCCAATAGAGGCTATAAATGATATTCCAAATAAAGTGTAAATGAATTTACATGTTTCTATACCCTAGGAAAAAAAATTATAAAGAATCCAAAGTTTATACCTGATGGTAGTGTTATTGGGATTACTATATATTCCACTTTGATGGAGAAGATCTTGTCTATTAAAGGTATTGATAAGTGGCATTAAGAATATGAATCTATTTATTTTGAGGAATTACCTAGAACCCTAGAATAAAAAAGTGTTGTCAATTTGATTAGGACTACGAATACCCTACAAGTTAATCATGTGGAAACTGAAAATGCATGGATTGGAAAAGATTGGCGTACGAGCATCATTGCTGACATAAAAGAACACAAGATATGGGATGGTTATAACTAGAAGGAGAAAAATATATGAGATGATTGCAAGGAAAAATATGGTAAAAATAAATATAAAATAAAAATTATATTCTAGACATGAATAATATAGTACTTACTAGGTGAGTGTTGTGAATAGAATCCTCAGTGTTTCCAATTCTGGGGAACTATAGCACTAAGAATCATAAAAAATGCCCTAAAGAACATAATATAGCACATCATGTATCATCCTTTAATTATTTTCATGAAATGGAAATCAAAATAACTCTCCTACAACATCTACATCACTTCAATGACCACCTCTGATGAACTATTCATACAAGCATAGTTCCTAAAAGCACACTCAAAAACAAGATAAAAATAGCCAAAAAAAGTAACTAAATAAAATAAAATTGAACTAGAGAACAAAGGTGTTCCCATCCCAATATTCTAATCAAAGGGAAACAGAGAAAGGGGACATCAAATCCATATGAGGTTTGATCAGAGATGATGGGGAAGAAACCCTAAAAACACCATTAGAAACCTAAATAATACTAAAATCACCATACAAGATTGACCATGAAAATCATCACATTTATGGAGAAGAAATTATCACCAAATGTGGGAGAAGAGAGAACTAAGAAAGAAGTGAAAAGCTATGGGAGGGAGATCATTTCCTGGGGAGAACTGTGATGAACTTGGTTTGTGATTGCAAGAAGAGATCACTAATGTAGAGGCAGTATGTGGCAAAGAAGTGGGGAGAACAAATGTGTAGGGAATACACAAGGATTGGAAGATGCAAGGGTGATGCGAGGCAAGGCTGGGGATGGATGTGATGTAGGGTGGCAGGATGAAAGGTGAGGCTCTGATATAGGTGTGTGGGCAGTGATAGTAATTAGGAAGAGTCAATTAGGGTATTTTTTATAAAAATTATTTAAAAGTTTATTAAATAAATAATATCGAAAAATATAAAAAAATAATAATTTTTAGAGAAAATTGAGAAAACAATATTGAAAAATATAAAAAAAATATAATATTTTAGGAATGTACAAAAATAAAATCAATTATGATATATTTTTAATAAAATCATCAGAATTTATTTCTTATTTTGGTAATAAAAATAATATATATATATATATATATAATGTTTTTATTAATTGGTTATTGATAAAATATGTTTTTGTTATTGTATGGTTTATTGTAACATTTTTTATTGACAAAATAATTTTTTTAGATATAGTCATTATTAATAATAGATTAATGTGTTGGTAAAAAAATATTAGTATTAGTATGATAAAGCAGTAGATTCAACTATTGGTAAATGATATGATGGTATTGAACAATCGATGCCAATAGATATATCTTTTGGAAAACATAAGTGTGGGTATTAAAAATCAATACCAATAAAACTTAATATCTGTTTGAAATGCTCATTTGTACCAATAGATATATTTTCTGTTAATACATTTCTATTTTTATAAGCCTTTTTTAGTGAAAGGGGGAGTACATATAAAACATTTTTTTTTCTAAAAACATCAGTTTTCTAAAAACACCAGTTTTTATAAAAATATTAGTTTTTCAAGAGACATAAATTTTTCTAGAAACTTTAATTTTTCTAGATACATTAGTTTTTTTAGAAACATAAGTTTTCCTTGAAATTTCAATTTTTCAAGAAACTTATGTTTTCCTAAAAACATAAATTTTTCAAAAAAACATCACTTATACTTAAAACATGAGTTTAAAAAACATCTATTTTTCTAAAAACATCAGTTTTCCTATAAAAATTATTTTTTCAATAATCTTCAATTTTTCTAGAAACTTCAGTTCTCTTAAAAACATAAGTTTTTCAAGAAACATCAATTTTTCTAAAAACTACAGTTTTTCTAGAAATTTTAGTTTTCCAAAAAACTTCAGTTTTTTATATAAACATTGGTTTTTCCTAAAAACATTATTTTTTCAAGAAACAAAAATTTCCCATAGAACATTAGTTTTATAAAAATTTCATTTTTTCAAAAACTTCATTTTTTCTACAAACTTATATTTTTTTAGAAACATCAGTTTTTCTAGGAACTTAAATTTTCCTAAAAACAACAATTTTTCTAAAAACAAAATTTTTCTTAAAAAACTCTATTTTTTATAGAAACGTCATTTTTTCAAGAAATATTACTTTTTTAAAGAGACTTTAGTTTTTTTAAAAACATCAGTTTTCCAAAAAAATCATCAATTTTTTTAAAACATCAGTTTTCTTAAGGATATGGTTTTTCTAAAAAAATTAATTTTTTCTAAAATATCCATTTTTTATAAAAACATCATTTTCCTTTAAAACATTAGTTTTTCTAGAAACATCCGTATCTCTAGAAACTTCAATTTTCCAAAAAAAAAATAGTTTTTCTAGAAACCTCAGTTTTCCAAAAACCATAATTTTTTTCTAAATATATTAATTCTTCTAAAAAAATATTTTTTTTTAAAAACTCATGTTTTCGTAGAAAAATCAATATTTCTACAAACTTCATTTTTTCAATAAATTTCAGGCTCACTAAAAACATTGATTTTCCTAAAAATATCAAGTTTCTTGAAAACATCATATTTTATAAAAAAAATTAGTTTTCCTAAAACTTCTTTTTTTTCTAGATTCATATGTTTTTCTTGAAACAATGGTTTTTATAAAAACATAATTCTTCCAAAAAACATACCTTTTTATCGTCTTTAATTTTTCTAGAATATTTTCAATTCTAGAAACTTTAGATTTTTTAAAATCATTAGTTTTTCTAAAATCATCAGTTTTTTTGAAAAACTTGAATTTTCCTAAAACCATCAGTTTTTCATAAACCCATCAATTTTTTCCAAATACATCAGTATTTCTAAAACCCTAAATTTTTGAAAAGAAACATTTGTTTTCATAGAAACATGAGTTTTCCTAAAAACTACAATTTTTTTAGAAACATCAGTTTTCCCAAAAACATCATTTTTTCTAGAAAATTAATCTTTTCAACAAAGAGTATTTTTTCAAGAAACTCTAATTTTTATAAAAGCATCATTTTACTTAAAAATATAAGTTTTAAAAAAACATCAATTTTTCTAAAAACTTCTATTTTATTAAAAACATCAATTTTTCTCAAAATTCCATTTAAAAAACATTAATTTTCCAAAAAACCTCAGTTTTTATAAAAACATCAGCTTTCATAAAAACATTAGTTCTTCCTAAAAAAATTAGTTTTTCTTAGAACATAATTTTACCTAAAAAATTTCTAACAATTACAACTTTTCTAAACACATCAGTTTTTCTACAAACTTTAGTTTTCTAAGAAACATTAGTTTTCCCAGAAACATTTGTTTTTTAACTTCAATTCTTCGATAAATTTATCTTTTCTACAAATTTCATCTTTTTTAAAAACATATTTTTTCTAAACACATCAGTTTTTCTGAAAACATTAGTTTTTCCTACAAACATTAATTTTATTAAAAGCCATAATTTTTCAAAAAAACACTTTTTCTATAAGCTTCACTTTTTCTAACATTTTTTTAGAAAATTTTAGTTTTCTTAAAACATAAACTTTCCCAAAATCATCATATTTTCTAAAAACATCTGTTTTTTAAAAACATCAATTTTCCTAAAAATATACATTTTTAAAGAAACATCAGTTTTCCTAAAACATTCACCTTTTCTAGAAACATCAATATTTCTAAAAACATCTTTTTCTAAAAACAAAAAAAATTCCTAAAAATATTTTTTTTCTAGAATTCAGTTCTTTTAGAAACGTTAGTTTTTTTAGAAACTTCAGTTTTTCTAGAAAATTTTGTTTTTCTAAAAGATTTAGTTTTTCTATAAAATTTATTTTCCCGAAAAATTTCACTTTCTATTGAAATTTCACTCTTCCAAAAAAATTATTTTATCTAAAAACATTATTTTTTCTAAAAACATTTGTTTTTATAGAAATTTTAGTTTCTCTAGAAAAATCAATTTTTTCTGAAAAACATCATTTTTCTGAAAAAAAAAATGAGTTTATCTAGAGACAACGATTTTTTTAGAAATCTCAGTTTTCTTAAAGGAATCAATTTTCTAAAAATATCATTTATCCTAAAATATTCTCATTTCATAAATGCTTCATTTGCCTAAATTATTCTGTTTTCCTTAAAAATAAAATCTCATGAAAGATTTAACTTTCCTAGAAATATAATTTTTCTAAAAACATTAGTTTTACTAGAAACATTAGTTTCCCTGCAAAATTTAGTTTTTCTAAAGCCTCATTTTTCTAAAAACATTCCAAAAAAAGTTTTTTTAAAATTTAATGAAAATAAGAAGGACATATACCAAACAAACTCTTTCAAAGAAAGTTTAAATTTCAATATGAGAGGTATTTTCTTGATTATATGTCTTTACTGTCTTGTTTTAATTTATTTTCTATGTTGTTTTCATATTTTTAATTTTATAATTTTCTAATAATTTTAAAAACATTATAGATTATTTTTCAGATAAATATTAGAGTATAATAAATTTTAAAAAAACATTAAGATATTATTGTATATATATAACATTCAAAGAATATTAAAAGTTATAATATCTTTAAGGGATAGTTCTAAATTAGAAATTATATGGTTAAATAAACTCTTCATATGGTTAAAATAAACATAAGAATATATCAAATTTCAATATGAGAAAATATAATGGATTAAGCAATACTCTTTATGTGCCTTAAAGTTATCTAGATACTTTTTCATGGTGTTAATGAAAGTAAAATGAGGATAGATAATCTCAAAAATATTTCAATGATTTAAGAAGATAAAATTTAAAAACATCGGAAGATAATTCTATCTCTTAAAGAAGAAGTGCTAAAGTAAAATGTCAAGAATAGAAAATTTTAGATTCTTAAATCCGTCTTGAAGTTCAAGTAGGATAACATGAAGTTTCTAGACTCATAGTATGATATAGTAATTTTAAATATTTTTCTCTAGACTCATAGATGTTTAAGGATGACTTTATGAAGATGAAATCCATTATGAATTATTTTTCAAAGAAAATGTGATTTTTTTTCTCTGAACTCTTAAATGGTTTTAAATAAAACTATTTTTGGATGAATTATTTTCAATATTTTGGATGAATATTCTTTACAGGTTTTTTATAAATTTTCAATTATATTATATTTTTTATGGAATTTTTTATCTAACCACTCAGGTAAACATTTTACCACCCATTTTCATTGAAAATCACAAAAGTGGAGAATATAAGAAAAGACCTTATCTTAAGAATGTTTAGAAAACCTGATGTTTAAACAAATATTTTAGAAAAATAATATCAGACAAAGGGGGATAAATAAATATAGGGGATAAAATAATGAATGAAGTTGTTTTTTTTCAAGAAGAATATTGTTCTTAAATGACTGATTTAAAAATGATTGCAAGCTTTTCATTTTTGTTTTTTTTACATTAGTTTTTTAATTAAGGGTTGTGTTTTTTGATTTTCAAAAAGTTGAAGATTGTTTAGTTCAAAGTTTTAAATTCAACACTTTATAATATTTATTTTGAAAAACACAATAAAATTCTTAAATAATAAGTTTTACTATCTTTGTAGATTCTAAAAGTTTTAGATTTTTTTAGATAACATATATCTTCAGTGGATATATAAATCAAATGATATATTTTAATCTGATAATATAAATCATTCAAATAAAAATATGAAATTATTTCTAATTAGATGATGAAAATATCTCTAATATGATGATCAAAATATTTATGGTTATATGATAAAAATATTTGTAATTGTATTATTATAATAATTCTAATAGAATAATAAAAAAAATTACTAATTATATGTTGAACTTTTTTATAATTGGATGAAATTTTTTTTCTATCGGATGAAAGATTTTATAATAATATGATGATGCTACCAAAAAACATTAGAAAATGTTTATACAAAATATTTGGATCTATCAAGATGGAGTTTACCCAAGACTATTTCAACCAACTCTAAGAATCCTATAATATGACTATTTTTCACATATAAAAATTAGTCCCTTAGAGGATGATAGAACTGATACTTTCTGACTCAATCGCTCTAGAGATTAATTATGGATTTGTTTTATTTTTTATTAGTTAACTTATTGTAATATTTATAGTGTTTTTTGTTTTAAGGCTTATGTATGATTACTATAAATGCATTAAAAATTATATGATTGTATTCACTCTGTTTGGTTGGATTTGATCGAGGTCTTCCATTGAAATGGAGACTATTGATTCTAATCATTATGATCAAGGGATTTTGGGGATAGAGAGACAGAGTTTTTCTAATCATTGTGATTGAGGACATTATTTCTATATAAAGAAAAAATATATGGTTATATTGAAAACTATGGATACCTTAATTCAAGGTGATTGACTTCCTTTACACTGAAGATTAATTTTTTCTTATACTTTTATAAAGTATTTGTAATTTTTAATTTAGAAATCTGTAATGTTTGATTTTTTTTACAAGTTTTTATTTCTTCTCAGAATTTATTGGAAAAGATTAAATTTTTTATAAGATTTTATATTAAAATGATTATATAAAATGTATTAGAATAAATTTTATTCAACTTTAACTTTTACTTCAAAAATTAATTTCTTATGATCAACTAAAAAGGGATTTTAAGGTGATTATAAGTTTTATTTTATAATAAATAATTCACCCCCTCCCCCCATATAGCCATTTTTATACACGTCGATCCTATATTTAGTTTCATAGTATGTTTTACTATTTTTTCAAGTTAATATTCCTTTATTAATTGATATTTCTTATATCATTAGATCTATTTTTATTAATTGTTTACACTAATCCGTATTTATAGAAAGAGTGTTGTTTCTAAAAGATGGAAGGTATGAATATTGTAACTCTAGATAATATTAATCCTAGAAGACCACCAATTTTGAAGGGCATATATAGAGACCCAAACTTCTCATATATAAATATTATATCCTTAAAAATTAATATTAAATTCATTTCAAAAATACACACCCATGGGATATATAGGTCAAGTGTATTTGGAGACTAGATTCATTATCTTCTTATTTCATGAAAGATATTTAATGTTCCCCATAAATATCTTCCCATTAATTAATATTCAAAGACATAATCTACATAAAACATTTCTTTATAACTTGGGAAAGGAAACATATGAAAAAATGTGTATACATTTTTCATATATTCTCTAAAAATATCACTATAAAATCATATATACTTTAAAAAGTTAATTTACCATTTATACCTTCAATAATATCTTATCTTAGTGAAAAATATTTTCACTTGATGTTCAGGTTCATCCTTGCACCGATATACAATCATAGGTTGATTTTTAATATCAAAAATGTTTTTATCATTCTATAAATTTATATACAATCTATGTAGAGAGATTTAATAAATTCTAAGAATCGCATCAAATTTCATTAAATGATGAATAATAATATTTTCATAGGTATCATTCATACAAACATCAACCCAGAATCACTAACACTGGGGTGGAGGATAATTGTTCTATAATCATCATGATTTACTTTAGCTATTCTGATTACATAAGATTTTCCTTTTTTCTTTGACTTCAGAGGTTTTTGTGGATTTTTTTCCTCATTAGCCCATGGATTAGGGTATTTATTTTCATAATGACCAAAATATTTAGATTAATAGTGTGGAATTTTTATTAGTGTATTCTTTTGAGATGTCTCTCTATTAATTTCTTTGATTGGCCTCTTCATGACACCTAGGCATTTTTTTATAATGGCTAGGTTTCCTACACTTGAAACATCTTCCTAAACCTTTTAGGAATTCATTTGAGTTCTCTTTCCAATATTTTTAGACATTTAGAAGTTGAAAATTTTTCTTCCATCCATGTGACATACCACTGGAGTATCGATTATATTCTATTTTCCATTTTTTATCACCCGAACCATGAGGGTTTCCAGTTTCCATTTCCATTTTAAGTGTACATAAAATGATTTCATTGAAACATAAAAATACCCTTATGGTAAATGCTTTTCAAAGGCTTGATTTTATAGAAATAAATAATGGATCAATCTTACATTCTAGGTTAATATTAAAACTAGAAATATACCTCACAAGTCTTCTAATATTCACTTCATATGTATTGATGGATTTATAATCATTAAATTTTATATAAAGAAAGTCCCGCACTATAATAGTTTAAAAATATTATGGAATGTGATTTTTGGGGAATACTATCTTAAATTCATCCCATTCCATATATTTTATTTCTTCTTATTACTTAATATTGTTGATAAGATTCCTCCACTGATTAGTATCACCTTCTAAGTGACGAAATGCTAAGAAAAATTTCTCATTGATTAAGCTCTTGGCATTCAAGAGTTTAACATGGTCTACATTACTACTCATATTATGATAGATTTGAGTGATCATAGTTAAGAATTATTGCACATCGGATCCTAATTCATTTGGTTTCTAATGAATAAAATCATTTTATTGTTCATCACATTCATTTTTTATATGATTCCTTTGGGTTATATCCATTTACTATAACCAAAGTACAATTTGAGCAATAACAATTATAGTGAAAAATCATATAATCATGAAAAAATAATTTATCGGTGTCAAAAATCATAAAACATTCTTTTCAAACTATGACACCATAGGTTTTACCTAGGCCACCTTTGGTTATCATCTACTCATATCCTTTATAATGGTTCATATAGAAAATTTCATTTAACCTAGGCATATCCCAATTGAGTATCAAGCCAGGTGTGTAGTAAAGGAACACTCATTATACACCATAATTATGGACGAGATATACCCAACCAACTCTTTTCATGATTATTACTCATATATTCTTCTATTCTAGAACCATATCCCCTTATATATCCATTTAGGGATATATTTCTTGGAAAAAATATAATTTCTATCTTACCAAAACTTTTGGATGTCATCTTATACATAGACTTATCTCAAGGGTTTTCATCAAATTGTTATGACCCCTATCTCCAAATATTAATTAAAACCTACTCTGATACCAACAACAGAAACCTATACTTTCCATATATAGATATTACATCATTTTAGATGAATATTCAATACATAAAATTATAATCCATTCCATCACTATAACAGTTTAGTTTATTTTAATACAAGATACATAATCCTATTATTTTAATAAATATCTTCAAAATTTCTCATATAGCACATTTATTTGGTATACTCTACTTAAAACCACAATTAGAAACTAGAGGAATAAAAAAATAAGAAATGGTAAGCTAATATGTAATGGTTGTGACTTATCAGACCATTACTTTTTTGGTAATTTGGTTGGAAAGTGTTTGAAGGATATCCTAGAGGTTCTTAAGGGGTTTGAGTTGTAGAAGGATTTTAACACTATAAAATATGGGTTTATGGAATAAGTTGGTGTTTTATGGCATGTTTGGTCAGTAAATTGTAACTTTTGTGTGGCTAAGGTAGAAAGCATAATTAGCTTTACCCCTTAAAAGTGTAACTTATAGAGTAAGGTAATTACATCCCAAATAAAATTTTATTTTGGAATAAAATGGTTTTACGACATAAATATTGGTTTTAAAAAATAAGGTATTCACTCCTATGTAATTTACAGGATAAACTTATTATTTAAAACATAAATTAGTTAAGTTATAGGTTTCTTATAAACCTTATTTACTCAATTTTTCTCTCATTTGGTACATCATCCCTCCCTCATTATGGATGAACCCTATGTGATTTTGTGGGAATTTCAATCCATTTTTTCTCTATCTGGATCCTTGGGTTGTTGTAGTTACTCATTGGTGACTGATGGTGAGTCCCTTCCTATTTTATCCCATGATTTTATTCTTTATCTAGGGATCTGTTGTGCTGGTGTTTTTTCATTTAGGGTTTGTTTTGGGTGTGATCTATTTGAAAACCCATGATGTGGTGTAGGTTGATCTATGGGTTCCTTACATGGTTGTGGGATTCAGGTTGTTTCTTTTTCTCCCTAAAGTGTGTAGTGAGATCAAAAATCTTCTTTGAGGTAGGGGTATTCATTCTTACTATATTACATGTTATGTGTGTGGATTTCGTGGTTTTTATTTCCAATAGGTGTATTGTAAGGGTTTTTATAAAAAAGATTATTAATTGGAATAACGGAAATTGATTGTTATGGGAGGGTATCATGTTCTTTACTACCTTGATATAAATTTTTGATGATATTATGCAAGCATTTTTTGTCCAAACTAAAAATAATAATTGTTAGGAACCTTGTTTGTGTTGTAGATGGTATTCTTTGAGACCCCTGTTGTTTTTTATCTCATTATTAATAAAAGGATTAAGAATGAATATTTGGATCATAATTTTATTTCCCATGGAAATTGGTTTGCATGATAATAACCATACTAAATAAATAAGTAATATAGTGAAATTTGTTGAATAAATTGTAGAAATTAGAACATGTTGTTGTGGTGTGTGTTTTTGTATTTCTTTGACTTGTTTCCTTTGGATTTTTGTGCACTGATGGAGGTTATTGGATGTGATTTTGGATCTTTGGGACTTTTATTCAGTGGTTGGGTGGCATGGATGTGATGTGGGTAGTTGTGTGATGTGGTGTAGAGTTATTGTGATGTGAGGTTATGGTGTACAGTGGAGATGATGTGTGGTGGAGACATTTGATTGTTATTTTTTGAGGTTTTATTGTTTTATGTCATTGGCATGTGCAATGTGTGGTTGTTTTGATGAGATGGATTGGTCGATGTGGTGTGGCGATGAAGGAGGGCATGTGTTCTTTTTTTGATGGTTTTATGTTGGTTCAATTGTTGTGTGGCATGGTTTTTTTGGTTTTCTAGTTGGTAAAAGAAAAAATTAGGATATAAAAATGAAATATGATGGGATAATAAATAAATTATAATTTAACATCACAATATTCTAAAATAAAATACTATGTTTGATAGTGTACAAGATATGAAACATCGAGTTAATAAGAAAAACAAAATCTCTTTATTTTAATGTGACCTTTATAGCCTATTTATTAAATTGGTTGAAATTAATAGTATTAGTATTATTATGAAATATATAATGGTCTTACTCCTTGATAATGTATTAATTAATTCTTTGTAAATAATCACTCAAATTTTTAGTAAAGTCATTTTATTCTTCAAAAATGGGTTTTCTTCCTTTTTCTGAGTGAATATTACAATTAATTTCAAGAAGTTTAAGAAAATTTATTTGAATAAATTAATTCCATTTTTAAATTATTATTTTAAAAATCATATTAATTTTATTTTTTTGAGATTTTTCAGAAAATATTAATTTTTTAGTAAATAGTGAAAACTACCAATTTTTATGAAACTATAATTTTATTTATATTACAATTTACCTTTATGATTTTAAGTTTATCTAAAAATAACTTAAGTGATATTTAGTTAGATAAAATCTAATTAATTAAATATTAATCAACCTTATGCCTTTTTTTATAAGTTCATTTTTGGGCTTCAAATTTATTTTTCATGAAATTTTTTTTTCCTTTTATTTTTTCAGATTCATTTTAAATTAAATACATCACTTATTTTTTATGATTTTTATAACAATTATTGCATATTTGGAATTATGAGGTCCAAATTTATTAAATATTTCCCCATTATTTTTTTCCTTATGATTAGTAACGGTAGTAGTTTTATTACCGCGGTAAGGGTAAATCGAGTAGTTTATGATAAAAATAAAATAACAAGGAATATAAAATGACCCTAAAACTTACCTAAATTTTATTCTATGAGTATATATAGACCATAATCATCGAAAGGTTAATTTTATGACCATTTTATACTTGTTTTTTTATTATGACCTCTATATTATTTAATTTAAAGATAACCTAAACATGTCACACTCTAGTTTTTAATAATTATAATATAATTAATATGGTGTTATCTATAGGATATGTTAGACTATAAATACTATTTTGAAAGATAAAATTTTTATCTATGACATTGTAATTTATTTTTCTTTTTTATTTCAAATATAATTACCTTAAATGATTACACAAAGATGACACATTAATTATTCAAATAATGGAAAAAACAAGTAAATGATATTAAAAATACTAAAATAAATATAATTTGAGATAATTCATGAAATAAAAAATTATATATTAACATTAAATTTTAGGGATATAATAAAATATATATTTTTTAAATTATAATAGTTATATTGATATTATTAAAGTCAAATTAATAAATACTTCTAAAAATTCACATTATTAATTTTTTATAATAAATAATAGTTCATTAAATGATATAAATTTTTAAAAAATCTTAGATTCATCCATGTGATTATTATATGGTTTATAATATCATTAATGGTATATTTATGGATCTTTTTCCATTTATTATAACTATATTGACCCTCAAAGTGAAAAAAAATCCTTATTGTCACAGTAAGTTTAAAATGGTTTAAGGAGGGGTTAGAACCAAATGATAAGGGTAGAAATGTGATCCAAAATTATAAAAATTTTATTATTATATATTATTTCAACTCACCCTCATATTTTCTTCTAATATTAAAAATATTTATCTATTTTTACATCAAAATTAATTTATGTTAAATTACTATTTTGTGAAATTCCAAGAGTGCCCCTCTCCTCTCTTAAAAAAGGGTACCATTTCTTCTCAATTAATCACACCTAAAAACAAATTTTATTCAGAAAAACTCTACCTTAATCCACTAATATAATATTTACTTTCATTATATTGGTCTTTTTTTAGTCATAATACTAATCTTATTGGTTTTATGGTGTTATTAAAAGGATTCGTTCTGAGTAGAGGTATCGTTCTTAATCGAGTGGTTTAGTTTTATTTCTTCTTTCAAAATATTAAAATCTTCTTAAACCAAGATATAATGACAACACTAGTATCCCCCTTATACATAGACATTATTATTTGAATTCAATAGCCTATATCAATCTCTAACTACCATCATATTGGAAAGTAATTCATCATTCGAGTGTACCATAGACTACCATCTCTCAAACCAAAATAATTCATTTTCCATCATCATCTCTCAAGAATAGTTATAATTATGGAATTAAGATTTTTATATGATATTCATGAAATAATTATAATTCTATAAATATAATATATCATTCACCTTATTTTCAGTCCATGAACTAAAAAATGATAATGTCGTTCCTGTGTATGTGTGGACTACTACCTCTACGAAGCAATGTGATTCATTTTTCATCACTAAAACACATGGATAATATATATATAAGTATATTAAAAGAATAAATAATATATTTATTATATTATTATAATTTCATAAATATAAAATAATACTTAACTTCTTTCCATAAATATTGTTAAAATGTGGAAATGTTACTCATACTTAAGTACGCCTACTGACTCCATTATTTTAATGTAGTTTTTTCATAACAATATTTAATGGATGGATTTAAAATTATAATTTATATATATAAATGATAATTAATTAATGATTATTCTTTTATAAATGATGTAATAATTTACTATTTGACCATAGTCAACCTATCGAAGTCATTTTATAAGTATATAACAAATATTATCAAAACATCCAACGTGAAAATAAATGATTAAGTAATTATTATAACATAGTGATATGTGATATAAAAGAAAAAATTAACTTCAATAAGTTTCTTAAGAAATTAAATAATAACATACTTTTATTATTCAGTAAGGTAAATAATGTACAAGATGATTCAAACTCAAGGTAAGAGACTTTATTTTAAAAATTATCTTTTAAAGATTGTCTTAAAACTCTCTTTTTGTTTCATATCCATATTTTATAAAAATATTTTAATTAATTTCTTTACTATTATATTATGATTAATTAAATTCAATTTTAACCATGTCTTAATTTTTTAAGAATGGTTTTAAAGTAATCTATTTTTCATTTTCCAAATGAGGTACTTCGTTATTTTTCTAAAAAAAATATAGATGTAATTTTTTTTAACTTATATGACATGGGTGGATTTTCCCACTGTCATAAAAAATATTTTCTCTGAAACATCCTTTATATTTTAATATGGATTTTGTGAATTAAAATTTTTTCTCTTTATAATTGCACAATTTTTAAAATAATAATTTTCAAATTTGAAATTTCATTTTAATTAAGAATGTTTTTAATGGTATTTTCTTTAAATAAAACCCCTCTTCTCTATATTCTGTGTATTTTTCTATTGAAAAGGGGTTTTTTTAAAAATGGTATTTTGATATATGAGTGTGTTTTCATATATGTTTTAAATAGTTTTTCAAAGGTTTCATAATGAAAAGTTCACGCATAAAAAGTTTTATTCATGATATGGTACTTGAGCATTATATGTGAAATAGGAAAGACTGGTATAGCTTATACAAAAGGTTTGGTCCCAATTATAGCTCACAGGTGATCCCAATATAGCTTATACATTGGGTGAACCCATATAGCATCATGTGAGCCCATTATATCTTTGGGTGCACCTAGATAGTATTCCAATGTTTTGGGTAATGTATCTTGTCTTTCTAGGAAAGAATGAGGGAATTATTGAAGGGTTTCTCTTATGGATTTAATTAGTCTCTAGTTATTTCTGACATGGTTTTAAAAGAGGTTATGAAAGTGATTCTCTATATTTCAAAAAAGGGTTTTTATTTTCTTACTATTAGTTTTAATTTTTTTCCATTGAGAAAAAAGTGTTTGTGATTTTCATATGGAAGTTATTTATTATATCCTCTCAAAGACCATTGAGATAAAGTTAAACGTTTCATGGGTTTTTATTTTTTTCACTGATCTAATTATTTTATTCTTTTTAAGTCCCTTACTAAGATTTTTTTTCTCACCCCACATTTTAAAAACATCATATGGTTTAATAAAAAGTAAGAAAAAAAATTCAAGTTTAATGTTGTAAATATTTTTCAGGAGAATAAATCATGTATTATTTTAATAAAATTGAACTGTGTAAAAAATGAATACTAATTTAGAAGTTTCTACTTTTTATATGTATGGGTTTTAATGAAAAATTAGTGCCCTACCTTTCTAAAAATCTAAACCCAAAATATATTTGGGAAATAAATATTGTGAATTCTAGTCTAAAGATACTAGATTTTGTGATATTTGAGGTTGGGTCCTTAAATTTGGTATCAATTCATGGTTTATATAACTTGGGATATTAGGTTGTTTTCATGTGGGGTTAATTTAAGAGTTATAGATTAAATCATGGTTTTATAAGTTTGAGGTTTCCAATAAGTTCAATATCTTATACACACATTTTTAGGATTTAAGTAATTATATTTTTAACTGATTAATTACATTTTCGAAGATGTTTTATTAGTTTAGGTATATAAAACCTTTGGTTCAATGTTAAGTATTATTTTAAGAATAATAAATTTACATTTTTTAGAAATAATTTTTAAGGTATGGATAACTTTTATGGTTTATATGATCTTTAATTTTGATGTAATTATGGATTATTACATTTTTTGATGCAAAACGAAAAGTATTAGATAAACCTTGGGGTTAAAATATTTATTTAATATTGAATATATTAAGGTTATTTTGAAGGATTTTTATCATATTTCCTGGAATGTAATAAGTATTATATTAAAATATTTTTATAAAAATGAAAACCCATTGGTTGGGTGAAAACCTAATGCATCTGGAAATGTTGTGAGTCTTTAACCTGCAACAGAATAATTATAAGGGTGTATCACCGACCATTGTCTTACATCATGTCCAAGTTAGTATGACTTGGTTTTAATTTATTTAAAATTTACAAAATATAAAGTTTAATTTCATTTTGGGTTACATATGTTTTATTCTATATATAATTTTGGGTTTTGAAATTGATTTAGTTTTTAAGCAATTAATGCTATTTTAGAAGAATCTCGCTATTTTCATAACTTTATATGATATTATTTGATGAATAAAGGATGAATTATAATTTGGAAGAATATGATATTTTATTGTAGATTTATGGTGATTCGGTTTATTTATGGAAATTTTTTATGTATCATGGAGATTATATGTTTAGGGTGTGCACATTTTGGTATAAAACTTAAATATTAATTGCATTTATTTGGACATAAATATTAAATTAATCTTGGAAAACTACGTGACCATATCCATATAAATTTTGCGATCCAATATCTATCTGGAATATATTAGGAAATTTTAAGGATAGTTATTTATTGAATGATGTATATTGAAATTTGGGTATCACTATTAAATTTTATATACTAAGGTAGTTTTTCTTCGTTTGATGGTTTATTCTTTTTAGGAATTATCTTACCTTGGGCTGATCAGTTTGGTTTTGGTTAATTTCTAAAGACTGTATGAATATATTATTATATTTTTTTGTAATATTTGATCCATTAAAAGTTTATTCTAATACTTATTGCATGAAAAAATCTTCTTTAATGATCATCGTTTAGAGAAAAAATGAGATTGTGGTGTAAATTGATTAAAGGATGAAAGTATAGTTCTCAACTAAGAATATTTCCTTATGTTCTTATTCTAGGTAGTAAAATAATTACTCAATTATAGAATAAATATTTTAAAATGATAACATTATTTTTTTACTTTTCTTACCTATAATTCAATGGAATTTTTACCCATCACAGATTTATGGTTTTGAGATGGTTAACTTTTTCATGATTATGTTCTCTATCACTATCTATCAGTCCTTGGGAGTTTTTTTCTCTTACATATCCTTGTTTTCACTTCCCGCATATGTTTTATTACTTGGATACCTATTATTTGTTATTTCATATGACCTCCATACTTCACTTTTCTCTCTTTTTATTTGGATTTTTTTATTTACCCTTTTTACAATGTGGGATCTCAACAAAGGTATTTTGAAAAGTCAAACCCTGGTTATCAATACTGAGTAAAAATATAGAGGATAAAATTTATAAAATAGGTAGAAAATGTAACATCTTAATATTTTAAACTGATATACAATATTTGATAGGATACAAGATTTGCAAGATTAATCTTAAACGAACAACAAAATATTATTATTTAAATGTGATTGTTATAACATAGACCTTTAATTTATGTGAATTATTATTATCAATGGTATTGTAAAATATATAATGGTCATAGTTATTGAAAATTTATTAATTAATTATTGGTAAATAATAACACAAAAATTTAGTGAAGTCATTTTGTTCTTCATAAATACATTATATCGAAAAATGATTTTTTATGTTTTTTGTAATGGAAATTTATAATTAATTTCTAGAAGTTTAAGAAAATTTAATTGAAAAAATGAATTTCATTTTTAAATTTATCATGTAAAAATTATATTAGGATTATTTTTTATGATAATATTATAAAAATATTAATTTTTTAGTAAATAGTGAAACATACCAATTTCTATAAAAATGTCATTTTAATTATATTTAAAAGTAATAATATGGTTTGAATTTGATATTAAAGTCATATTAATTAATATTTAGTTAGATATAATCTAATTAATTTTATTTTAATTATCCTTATACTTTAATTTGGTATAAGTATATTTTTTGTCTTAAAACCCGTTTTCCATGAAAATTATTTTTCATTGCATTTTTCTAGTTTAATTTTAATTTAAATTATACCACTTTGATGTTATGATTTTTTTTTAAAAAAATCATATTTGGAATTATGAGTTACAAATTTGGTAAAATGTCTCTTTTATTTTTTCCATTATGAAAAGTAACTATAGATATATTATTGCCATGGTAAGGGTAAATCGGGTAGTTTAGGATAAAAATAAAATGATAAAAACTATAAAATCACCCTAAATTTTGTGTAAGTTTTATTTAAGGTGTATATATAAATAATAATCATCTAGAGGTTAAATTTATGAACTTTTTTTTCACTTGGTTGTGATTATGACATTTATAGTATTTAATTTAAGGAAAATTCAAACTTGCCACACTCTTGTTTTTAATAACTATATTATTTTTAATATGGGTTTAACTAAAGGATGTGTTTAGATATAAATATTACTTTTAGAAATTAAATATTTATCTATATCATTGTAATTTATTTTTAGGTTTTATTACAAAAATAATTACATTAGTTGCTTACAAAATGATACAGAAATAATTATTAAAATAATAGAAAAATGAATTAATGATATTAAAAATATTAAAATAAACATAATTTATTATAATTAATATAATAAAAAATTATATATTACCATAAAATTTTAGGGATATAATAAATTAATTTTTTATAATTATATTTTTTAACTTGATATTATTAAAGTCAAAGTAATGAATAGTATTAAAAATTTTCATTATTGATATTTTATAATAAATAATACTTTATTAAATGTTAAAAAAATGTTAAAAATATTATATTTTGAAAAGTGATTGGGATATGTGTTATAATATCAAAAAACCCCATTTATTTTCCTTTTTCCATTTATACTAATGATATTCACCCACAAAGTGAAAAAAATCCTTATTGTTACAGTAAATTTAAAAAGGGTTAGCGAGGGGTTAAAACCAAATAATAAGGGTAAAAATAAGATTCAAAGTTATAAAAATTTTATTTTATCAGATTATTTATACTCATACTCATTATATATTAAAATATTATCAATTTGGATCCATTTTTACCTTATAATTAATTTATATTAATTTAATATTTTTAGAAATTCCAAGATTTCCCCTCTCCTCTCTTATAAATAGGCACCACTTATTCTCATTTAATCACACCTAAAATATAATTTAGTTCAGAAAAACTCTAGAAAAATACCTTATTATAATCTTTATCCTAATTCTCTATATCTTTTTTTATGAATAATAAAAATCTTAGTCATCTTACGGTTTTAAGAAAAGGATACTTTCTAAAGAAGAGGTATTGTTATTAACTGAGTGCATTTGATTTATTTATTCTTTCAATTCCAAAAAAAATTATTCGACCATAATATAATAATAACACCATTATATTACATATAATTAGATGTAATTATATTAATTAAATCACCATAACCTATCTCCATCATCCATAAAATGGTAAAACAATTCATTATTCGTGTGTACGAAAAACTACTATCTCACGAACCAATGTAATTTGTTTTTTGTCACCATCTCTCAAGACTTGTTATAATGATGTAATTAATTTTTATATAAGATATTAATGAAATATTTAACATTATATAAAGTTATTATACCATTTCCATTCCCACCATTCCATGCACTAGAAATGACAAAATAGTTCATGTGTACGTGTAGACTACCACCTCCACAAAGTGATATGATTTGTTTTCATCACCACATCACATTGATGATATATGTAAATATATTAAAAGAATAAATTTCATATTTATTATATTATTATTATTATTTTAATATAAAATAATACTTACCATCTTTCCATAATGATCATTGAAAAATGAAATTACTCATGTGCACATACAACCTACCATCTCCAAGATTGAAACGTAGTTTATTTTTTATAACCATACATAATGAGTGGATTTAAAAATATAGTTGAAGTATAAAAAATAATTCTATAATTATTATTATTATGTTGAAGATGTAAAAATTCATCTTTTACCATAGTCAACCTACAAAATTCATTTTGTACCTATCTACTAAATATTTCCAAAACATCTTACATGAACATAAATGATTAAGTAATTATTATAATAGGGTGATAAGTGAGATAGAATGAATAGTAAACTAAGAAAATTTTCTTAAGTAAATGAATAATTAACTTAATATTATTATTTAAATTACAATTAATGTACATGATGAGTTGGGCTCAAGGTAAGGGACTTTCTTTTAAAAACAATCTTTTAAATAATCCCTTAAAACTCACTTTTCCTTCCATATAAATATTTTATAAAAATGTTTTAATGGATGTTTTTACTATTATATTATGATTTTTTAATGTCATTTTTATCCATTTTTTCTTTTACAAAATAGTTTGAAAGGAATATTTTTTTATTTTCAAAATGAGGTACTTTGGGATTTTTCGGACTAAAATATGGAAATAATGTTCTTTAAATTATATAAAATGAGTGGATTTTACCACCATCATGAATAAAATTTTATTTGAATCATTATTTATAAGCATATATGGTTATTTTCAAAGAAAAGTTTTTCATTTATAATTATGCAATTTATAAAATATGTGTTTTCAAAATGGAAATGTTATTTTCCATAAGAATATTTTCAATTATAGTTTCGTCAAATAAAAACTCTCTTTACCTTGTTCAAATTATTTAAGGATTAAAAACATGTTTTAAAAATAAAAATGGAATTTTTATAACTGAATTTTTTTTCATATGGGTTTTAAATATTTTTTCGATGGTTTTATGATGAAAATTGAAAGAATAAAATGTTTTATTCATGATGTGGTGCATGAGTATTATTTGTGAAATGGGTGACCCTGATGAATATTTTATAAAGGGTTTATCCACATAATAGCTCACAACTAAGACTGATATAACTTATGTGTTGGGTGAGGCCAAATAGCATCATTTGAGCCTGTTATATCTTTTTTTATACCTAGATAGTGCTCCAATGCATTGGGTAATATATCTTTCCTTTAAAGGAAATGTATAGGGAGTTACTGAAGGTTATATCCTATATATTTAACTTACTTCTAGTTATTTATAACAGAAGATTAAAATAGGTAATTAATGTGATTCCATGTGTTATAAAAAGGGTTTTTATTTTATTTCTATGAGTTTTAATGTTTTTATTTGATAAAAAAGTGTGTTCCATTTTCATAAAAATGATTTATTTCATCCTCTCAATGAACATTGATATAAAGGTATACTTTTTATGGGTTTTAATGTTTTTCATTAGACTAAAAAATTTCTTATTTTTATGTCCCTTGATAATTTTTTTTACTCAACCCACATTTAAAAAAATAGTTCACATAGTTTAAGGATGGGTAAGAGAGAATAATTTAAGTTGAAAGTTGTGACCATTTTTCATGAAAAGAAATCATGTTCTATTTTAAAATTTTATATTGTATAAAAAATGG
The DNA here is from genome assembly GCA_963277665.1 of Viscum album. Taxonomy (NCBI): domain Eukaryota; kingdom Viridiplantae; phylum Streptophyta; class Magnoliopsida; order Santalales; family Viscaceae; genus Viscum; species Viscum album. Next base: position 1,585,387,370 of record OY728137.1, on the reverse strand, counting down.
ATGCTGATTTAGAAGTGTTCACTTTATATACATATGGGTTTTTTATGTAAGAGTTATGACCAAACTCTTTACAAATCTAGACCTAGAAGAAAGTTTATAATGAAAGAATGTGAATTATAGTTTAAAGATACTAGATTATGTGGTTTTTAAGGTGGGGTCCTTATAGTTCGTATTAGAGCAGTGTTTAGATAAATTTTTAGCTTAGGATATTTTCATGTGATTTTAATTTAAGAGTTATAAATAGTTTCTTGGTTTTATAAATTTGATGTTGATTGTTAGTTAAATACCTTAGAAAAACCTTTCAAGGATTTAAGAAATAGAATTTTGAAGTTGTTAATGACGTTTTTGGAGATATTTTATTGGATTTTGGTAAGTGCAGCCCTTTGGATTAATGTAATGTATTATATGAGGAAGAATACCTTTACACTTTTTGGACAAAATTTTAAAGTTATGGATAACCTTTATGGTGTATATGATATTTTATTGTCTGGTAATTATGGGTTATTACATTTTTGGGATGGAAAATCAATGGTATGAGATAGCCTTTGAGGTTTAAATATTTCATTAATGTTTAATATATTAAGCTTATTTTATAGGTTTTTTATCACATTTCTGGGAATTTAGTAAGTATTATATAAACATAGTTTTAGAAAAAACGACAACCTATAGGTTGGGTGACAACCCATCTCATCTGGTAAGGTCTTGAGGCTTGAACCCACAATCAATGGGAAACCAGTGAGCATACCTTCCACTGGCTTGCTTGATACCTTGTTTAGTATGACTTTGTTTTTATTTATTTAAAATATCTAACAAAGAAAGTTTAAGTTCATTTTTTGTAAAATATGTTTTATCATACAAATAACTTTGGGTTTGGAAGTTGATTTGGGGTTTAAGTGATTAATATTATTTTGGAAGAATCTCGCTATTTTTTGGAAATCATATATGATGTTTTTTTAAGAATAAAGGTTGAATTATCATTTACATGTATATATGATTTTATTTTGTATTTATAGTGATTTGGGTTATTTATGGAAATGGTTATCATATCTTGAAAATTATATGTTTAGGATGTTCACATTTTGGTATGATACTTCAAGTTCAATTAATGTTATTTAGATATAAACGTTAAATTAATATTGTAAGAATATGTAATCAAATACTTCAGATAATTATTTTAAATCTACATCTAGAATATTTTGAGTGATTTTATTGGTAGTTATTTATTTAATGAGCTATGTTTAATTTTGGGTATCTCTATTAAATTTTAGTGATTAAGGTAGTTTTTCTTCATTTGATGGTTTATTCTTTTTAAGAATTATCATACCTTCTGTGGACCATTTTGTTTTTGGTTAATTCTTAATGATAAGATGAATATATTTTTATCTTTTTTTGGATTATTTGATCCATTTTAAGTTTATTATATTCCTTCAGGATTGAAAAATTCAACTTAAATACACAACATTTGGAGTTAAATATGATATTACAGTGTAAATTTATTAAAGGATGAAATTATACTTTAAAGTAAGTATATTTCCTTATGTTCTTAGTCATGGTAGTAAAATAATTCCTCAACCTTTGTAAAATTATTTTGAAACAAAAAATTTATTCGTTTACTTTTCTTACTGAGAAATCAATGTCCTTTTAAACTATTATAGATTTACAGTTTTGTGATTGTTATCTTTCTTATGACCATGTCCTCGATCACCATCTATCAGTACTTCAGAGTTACTTTTTTATTTTATATTCATGTTTTCACATCCCACTTATTTTATTCTAATTTAAAACCTAGTATGTGTTATTCCCAATAACCTTCTTACTTCCCATTTCTCTCTTATTTAGTGGGTATTTAATTTACACTTTTACGATGTGCGATTTCAAAAAAGGTATTTTAAAAGTAAAACTGAAGTTACCAATTCTAAGTTCAAATTTTTAGGACACAATTTATTAAAGGGTATAATGAAAAAATATAATATATTAAAAGGAAATACACTTTTTGATATCATATAATATAAGAAACACTAATCTTAAATAAACAAAAAAATCTTATTATATTAATATGATTATTATAATATAGCTATGAAATTGGAAAGAATTAATTGTATTAACATGGTTATGAAATATATATTATTCATACTCATTTAAAATATATTAATTAATTCTTTTTAAATTATGACTCAAATTTTTAGTAAAGTAGTTTTATTCATTAAAAATACATTTTCATAAAAAATGGGTTTTCATTATTTTTATGTGTGAATATTATAATTAATTTCTAGAAGTTTTCAAAAATTTATTTAAAAAAATTAATTTTATTTTTAAATTAATCATGTTATATTATCTTAAGATGGTTTTTTTATAATTTTCTAAAAATATTAATTTTTCAATAAACAGTAAAAATACCAATTTTTATAACACTCTCATTTTATTTATATAAAAAAGTACCTTTATTATTTTAATTTTATATAAAATTAATTTAATTATTATTTAGTTATATTTAATCTAATAAATTACATTTTAATCATACTTATACCTTATTTTGGTATAAGTACATTTTTTGGGCTTAAAACGAATTTTTCAAGAAAACTATTTTCGTTGCATTTTTCTAGTTTAATTTTAATTAAATTCTACCACTTCTGTATTATGAATTTTAAAAAATGGATTAAATATTTTCAATTAATAGGTCCAAATTTATTAAATATTTCTCTTTTATTTTTTGTCGTTATGAATTGTAACTATAGTAATTGTATTACCATAGTAAGGCTAAATTATGTAATTTAGGATAAAAATAAAATGATGCGGATTATAAAATGACCATAACACTTGAATAAATTTTATTTTGTGATTATATATTTATCATAATAATCCAAATATTTAATTTATTACCTTTTTTATTCACTTTTTTTTATTATGACCTTTATAGTATTTAATTTAAAAAAATCAAACACGTCACACTCATGTTTTTAATAACTATAATATTTTTAATATGGGGTTATACAATGGAAATGTTTGACTACAAATAGTATCTTCAAATCTGAAATATTTACCTTTATTGTTTCAATTTTTTTAATTTTTAGTATAGAAATAAATACCTTTAATTCTTACACAACAATGTGGCAGTAATCATTAAAATAATAGAAAAATTAAAAAATGATATTAAAAATATTAAAATAAATTTGATTTGAGATAATTAATGTAATAAAAAATTATAAGGTACCATGAAATTTTAGTTATATAATAAAATATTTGGTTCCAATTGTATGAGTTATCTTGAAATTATTAAAGTTAATTTAATGAATAGTTCAAAAAATTGACATTATTGATATTTTACAATAAATAATATTTTATTAAATGGAATAAAATTGTTACAAATAATATATTCATAAAATTGATTATTATATGGTTTATAATATCAACTATGATCCATTCATTGGTATTTTTTCCATTTATATTAACTATATTTACCCATAAAAAGTAAAATTCTTTATTGTCATGGTAAGTTTAAAAATGATTAAAGAGGAGTTAAAATAAAATGATAAGGGTTAAAATGTGATAAAAACTTATAAAAATATTATTTTAAGATATTATTGTGACTCCTAATCATACTTTATTTTATTAATATCAACTTAGTTCCATTTTTGAAATTGAAATTAATTTATATTAAGTTAATATTTTGATAAATTCTAAGAGTTCCCCTCTCCTCTATTATAAAATAGAACCACTTATTCTCATTTAATCACTCCTAAAAGATAATTTTTTTCATAAAACTCTACCCAAATCCATTTATATAATCCTTATACTCATTATTGATTTATTTATTTATCAATAATACTAATCTTAGTGGTCTTAATCTGTTATAAAAAATGAGACTTTCTAAAAAACTGGTATTGTTCCTAATCGAATGATTATGTTTTATTTCTTATTTAAATTAAATAAAATCTTATTCAAATAAGATATAAAAATAAAAAAAGTATTTTTAAATATAATTATATGTTATTATGTTAATAAAATAACCTATATCCATCTCCAACATTTTTATAATGCGAATGGAATTCATCATTCGTGTGTATAGAGGACCACTGCCTTACAAACCAACATAATTTGTTTTCCATCACCATCTCTCAATACTAGTTATAATAATGGAATTATTTTATATATATGATATTAATGACATACTTATCATTATATAAAGATAATATATCATTTACCTTTTAACCATTCCATGCATTGATACATGATAACGTTATTCGTGTGTATGTGTGGACTATCACCTCCACGAATCGACGTGGTTTGTTTTTCATCACCAAATAAAATGGATGATATATATAAGTATACTAAAAGAATAAATATGATATTTATGATATTTTTATAATTATTTAAATATAAAATATTACTTACCTTCTTTCCATAATGATCGTTGAAAAATGGAAACGTTACTCCTACGTATGTATGGACAACCGTCTCCATGATTGTATCATAGATCATTTTTCATAACCCTATTAATATGAAGTTTTAAAATTTTAATTGATATATAAAAATTATGATTACTTCAATATTATTATTCTGGATATTATGTAACTATTTCCTCTATGACCATAATCAACTAAACAAAGGTATTTTGGACTTATGCACCAAATATCTCCAAAACTTATTATGTGAATAAAATTAATTAATTAATTGTTATAACATTGTGATAAGTGATATTAATTTATTAATAAACTTTTAAAAAATTATTAAATACAAAAATAACACAATTTTATTATTTAGGAAGATAAAGAACATGCATGATGATTCATACTCAAGGTAAGGGACTTTCTTTTAAAAATTATCTTTTAAGGATTCCCTTAAAACTATCTAATTATTCCATATCAATATTTTCTAAAAATGTTTTAAAAAAGGTTTTTATAATTTTATTATTATTTATAAACTCATTTTTTCCCATGATTTAATTTTTAAAAAATGGTTCTAAATGAATCATATTTTCATCTGTTAAACGAGGTACTTTGTGATTTTTCTGAAAAACAAACTTAAGAAATGTTTGTTTACTTGTACAGTATAAAAATATTTTTCCACCATCATGACTAGTCATTAATTTTAATCTTCCTTTACAATTATATATGGTAATTTTCAAAGAAATTTTTTTCCTTTATAATTGCGCAATTTTTAAAATAAGACTTTTCAAAATGTAAATTTTGTTTTCCTCAAGAATGTTTTTAATGATCTCTTCAAAGAAAAACCTCTTTACATTATTTTAGGTAATTTGTTATTGAAAATGGTTATTTAAAAGAAAATGATATTTGATATATTATAGTGTATTTTATATGGGTTTTATAGTGTTTTTCAAAGGTTTTAGGATTAAAAGTGATGGAATAAAATGTTTTATTCATGATATGTTTCTTAAGAATTATATGTGAAATAGGTGAGCCCAAAATAAATTATATAAAGGGTTTATCCCCATTATATATCATGAGTGAATTTGATATACCTTATATATTTTGTACACCTAGATATCATTGGGTGAGCCTGTTATAGATTTGGATGTGCCTAGATAGTGCTTTATTGTAATGGGTATTATAGATTCTCATTTGAGTAAAGAAGGATCGAGTTACTGAAGGTTTTATCCAATAGATTTAATTAGTCTTTAGTTATTTATAGAATGGGTTTGAAAAAGGTTATGAAAGTGATTCTCTCTATTTCCAAATAAGGTTATTATTTACTTTATATGAATTTTAATGTTTTTATTTGAGAAAAAAGTGTGTGTAATTTTCATATGAAAAAGGTTTATTTCATCCTCTCAAAGACCATTGATATAAAGTTAAACTTTTCATGGACTTTCATTTTTTTCACTAGACTATTTTTTCTTCTTTTTATAACCCTTAATGAACTTTTTGTACTCACCCCATATATTAAAATGTTTTTTAAGGTTTTAAATATGGGTAAGAGAAAATAAGAAGTCAGTTTTGAGGTTTTGATGATTTTTCATGATAATAAATAATGTTTTATTTTAAGAAATTTATATTTTTTAAAAATGGATACTAATTTAGAAGTTTACACTTTGTATATGTATGGTTTTGTTATATAAGATTTGTGACCTAACTATCTAAAACACTAAAACTAAAATATCTCTTGAAAAAAATTAATTTGAATTCTAGTATAAAAAGACTATATTATGTTATTTTTAAGTTCAATTCCTTACAGAAATGGGCTAGAAATGGATGTTTGGAAATGGATTTAATGAATTGAACATTTAATAAATGGTTAGTGTAAAAGTTAATAAAGTGTATTTTAATTGAAATTGGGAAATATTGTGCGTTTATGTGTGGTGGTGTAATTTTTTGCATATAGTTGTGGAAGTTATTGTGATGGTAGATGTGTGGTATGGTTGTAGTGATGTCATGTGTTCTAGTGCAATTGATATGAACCCATAGGTTGGGTATTATGTTCTATATTTATATAATGTATTTTATTCTATTTCAATATGTTCCCTAGAAGAGTTAGATAACCTTGCCAATTGTTAAATGTTAGGGGTTCTGGTATTTTTTCCAACATCAAAGATGGTGGTGATATGGATGACTGGATAGTCCCCCTTCCATTTTGTTCCTTCAGTAGTGATATTCGAGGTATCTTCGTCTGAGATATAAAGTGATGGAACAAGTTTCATCATGTGATATTTAGTATGATGAGTTTATGGTGTGTTTTTATATATGGTGGGGGTTATGTGTGGTCGGAGGATGGAATGAAGTTGATTTTATATGCATTCATGAAACCCTAGATCCCTAGTTATATAATCAGATGTGGTGTGATGGCCCATGTGTCTTTACAAAAGATATATTTTGATGGTCCAGGTGTCTTCAGGTAAGAAAATATGTGATGATTCATGATGTTAGAACTGGATTCTAGACCTTTTAAGGATAGGGTATATAGGGATGTGTCCTGACACAAATCAAATATGGTTATTATGTGTTGTGATGTGTATGTAAGGGATGGTATTATATTACATTTTATGTTAAGGCATGAGTATGGAAAATCAATGGGATAGTGGCACTGGGGAACCTTGCTTTGTTATGATTTCATTGCTATATTAATATATTGTATGGGTGATTTTGTGAGTGATACATGGTGAGGATGGGTTTGGTTAATTGACTTTTATAAGTTCTTGTTGGTTTTTTTGTCTGTTCACTGGCACATTACCATGCTCTTTTCAAATATACACTTTAGGCCTTTGTTATTTACTTATTGAGTATACATTTTATGCTCTCCCTACATATATAAACTATTTTTTAGGTTTCCAAGAGGACTTTAGGGACCTATATGGAAATTACTAGCTTGGGTTTTGGTGGTGTTTTTAATTCACTATCATAGGACATGTCTTTTGGTATATATTATAGACTTTTATTATATTGTTATATTTCTTTTCATGCATTGTGGTGTGTTTTTGGGTTTACTTTTATATTATCTGCTATATTTTTTTGGTTATGTGAGATTTCTTATACCCTCGGTGCTAGTTTCCAAGATGGGGCCTACTAGAGATGGGACTTGGGGGGTCACTATCTCTCTTCCTTTATTGTGGTATCTTAGGAGGGAGGGGCATGATAGAGTGTTACCGAAGGTGATGTTTGAGAGATAATATGGGTTTTGGAGTTATATGTTGTAAGGATTTCATGGTTTGGTATAAAAATAGCTACAATCAATCTTGTTCCATGAAATAGGATTGTGAGATCGGTTTGGAAATGAGATTTTAGGGGCCCTCGTGATCTAATGCATAGACTCTGATCTTGTTGTGTGACCAAGTGAGGTGAAACTACATTCATGTTAAAGACCAAGAAGATAAATATGAATCATGATTGATTGTGTTCATGTCTGAAATGGGTTGTTTTTCAGAAATCAAAACGAATCAATTAAATAAAATTTTATGAAATTCTATAATAATTGGCATGGAATGTTCTAATTGATTTTTAGGAATGGATCATGGTTATTGTTTTCTAGTAGCTCATGAAATTGAGGTTCAATAGACTGATCCAGTTTATCTTTGGATGATTAACTCAACAGAGGATGATGAGGTGTGGAAAAGGGATTTTCATTCCTTTCAGTAGTAGATTTTAGGAATGTATGAGGGGGTTATCTTAAATCTAGAGACAAAACACTTACTATAGAATAATGAGATCAATTTTAGTATAATCTGATCATAGGTCAAGTTTTTTGTGTTTCTTACAATTAGTTAGTTTTTGGGAGCTATGAGTTAATGGTGTAAGTTTTTTATTGGTGATCGTAAGGTGACAGATGTGTTATGTCTCGAATTTCATAATGAGTTCTTTTCATAATTCTTATCATTGAAGATGAGGTAGGAAAATAGGAATGAACTAATATCCCTTAATTAGGGGGTTATGAGCATTCAGAAGCTTAGTGTCAGTTTAAAGGACCTCAAGTACTTTTCTCTGGATTTTTTTTTGTATGAGGATTCTTGAGAGCGGCCAATGGAGGAGGCCTTTCACCCAGTGATCAGGTATGTGGTATCTCTATTTACACTCCCTATGTATCCTAAGGTGAATAAAAGGATTATTTTATTAAGTGTATGTTTTCCTTAGTATTTGATCCTTTATGTGGTGTCCAATATGGTGTATTAAGGATAAGATATTTTAGAGGTGAGCCATATGTGTTGAGGAAGTTAGGGTTCTTGACAATGGGAAGCCAACTATGTCAGATTTCCTATCATTCTATGAGCACATTCTGGAGGATTCACATTTTCATTTTAGGTCTGTGAAATACATGGAAACTACCAGTATTAGTGTCTAAATTCTCAGGGAGGCTAGAATATGGTAGGTTTGTAAGTCCCATTTTGACAGCTGTAGTAATTTCCTATGAGGCAATTTTAGCAGCAGGGACCATTGGCATTCATTAAATAGCTGATAGTAAGTTGTTTCAGTAGAGGTAATATTCATGATGGTTTACATACATAGATAATTAGGACAGAACATGGTCATGGAGGATGTAATTAGAGAGGTAGAGGAGAAAGACATTGTTAGATGCACGCGTTAGAGGTGACGACACCAGTAGAACCAGGAGTTATCTGAGTTATGGTCTATTTATCCTCTGCCATTTTTTGTGCTTTCTTTAATTAATAATCCTCATAATTATTTTTTTCTCATACTTTGTTTCATTATTTGTTAGTGGATATAGAGAGAATTCCAGTGCCCTAGTTTTATCTACACTAGTTAGAGGTTTGACTTTTTTTTAATGTGTACCACGGATGTAAAATGGTTATGGGGTAGCGATAATTAGTGGGAGATTTCATTTTCATATAGATACATCCATATGATTTTGTCATTATCATGGATTGGTTATATTATATAAATTTATTAATTGACTCTTTTCAAATGAGAGTCCCATTTTCTAATCTGGAGGGTTAGCTAGTGGAATCAGTGGGTGAGAAAGTTTGTTTGGTGGGAGGTAGGAAAACGGATCCTCTTTTGTCTCAGTTGGTGGAGCTATTAGTAAAATCTCATGAAGAGGTTATTTCAAATAGTTTTTTAAGTGTTCCTGGATGTTTTCTTAGATGAATATATAGAACTACCCCCTTAACAATAAATTTATTTTAGGATAGAGGTGCAGTCATGCATGCCTCTGATTTTGATGGCTCCCTATCAAATGGTTCCTATAAAGTTGAAAGAGTTGAGGCCATATGTGGATGATTTGATGCATAGGGGTTTCATCCTACCATGTGTGTCTCTTTGGGGTACTCTAGTGTTTTCCTCTAAGAAGATAAATGATAGTAAGAGGTTGTATATAGATTACTAGAGTTTGAATTATGTGACAGTCAAGAACGATTACCCTCTTATAAGGATCAATGAATTTTTCAACTATTTGGGAGGATCTAGTTAGTTTTTCAAGGTTGATCTATTGTTTTTATATTACCATTTGAGGGTTACAGATAAGGAAATATCAAATACTTCCTTAAGTGTAGGTATGAGAACTTTGAGTTCATGGTCATGTCGTTCGGTATTATGAACACACTATCCATGTTCATGGGGTCATGAACATTATGTTCTGGTATTTCCTTTATTGGTTCATCATCATATTAATCAATGATATCTCAGTCTACTTGCAGATAAAGGATGAGTATTTTTATCACCTTAGAGCTTCTCTATAGTTCTTATGATATCGAAATCTCAGTAATATGTTGTCTAATTGTAAGTTATTAATGTGGGAGGCATGTTTCCATGGAAATTTCATATCTCATAAGGGTGTGGTAGTTGACCCATTAATGTTATAGGTAGTTATTTCTAGGGAATTATCCCAGAACTTGGAATAGGTTCGTAGTTTTATCGGCCTTTATTATTACTATCAGAGGTTTACTCTCAATTTATCTCAAGATCTAGTCCAACTAATAGCTTTGACTAAGTATAACATGGATTATCTATGGATTGGTTTGTGTCAAGAAGTATTTAGTTACCTAAAGGGAAAGTTGGTTAATGCTACAATTCATCAGTTTCCTAAGGAGTGTGTATTTTTTGAGTTTTTCTAGGTTTCATGCCATATTGGATTAGTATGCGAACTGATATAGCAGATAGTGGTTATATCTTATGGGTATATGCAGTTATGTCCCAAGTTTTTTAATTACGACCCTCATTATCTATAGTTGGTAGTAGCTGTGTTTGCTCTAAATTTTTGGTAACATTACCTTATTGGTGATCGCTTATGCTTTTCACATACAATAGGAGCCTGATATATTTTTTCTAGCAATGGGATCTAAATATACACAAATGAAGGTGGATTTAGTTTCTTTAGGATAATGATTTTTATATCTCTTATTCCCTAATAAAGGGGAATATATTTGTCTATACATTGAGTTAGAAGTCCCAATGAGATGTGGTTCCAGAATATAAAAATGATTGAATAGGGGTTTAGGATATTACAGCGATGTGTCTTGACATTGGATATAGTATTAGTTAGGGTTTTCTTTTTTAGATAATTATGAAGTCATTCTTATTTTGGTAGGTGGAAGAGTCTCATTGGGGATACATATAGGTAAAGGTGATGTGTGAGTTTGTTTTCCATGGTGATTCTCCAAAGGGATGGTCAGAATATGATATTCTTTTAGGGGATGTTTTTTATTCTAGTGGAATCATGTGGGGAATTTATTAATGAGTTTCATAGATCATTATTAGTGTTATATCTTATTGTGACCTAGATGTTACATATTTTGATGAGTTAACTTTTGTTTTTGGATGAAATGGTTAGTGGCGGAGTTTGTGGAAAAGTGTTTAGTTTCCTGTAAGTTAAAATAGAGAACCATTTTCCTAGAGGTTTGTTGCAACCCTTGAAAGTTCCTAAGTAGAAATAAGACGAAATATTTATAGATTTGTTCACTAAGTTACCCCAAGATCAGGAAGGTTGTAATGTAGCTTGGGTGATAGTAGATAATCTGAAAAATTTATCTCACTTTATAGTGATATGTGAGTCGACTTCAACGGATGTTTTGGAATGGTTGTATATGGATGATGTAGTTAGGATTCAAAATATATTGAGGACCATAATATCTAAGTGGGATCCTCTCTACACCTCAGGGGACAGTAGGGTATCTCAGCATTATTTTAGATCCCTATTATGACTTATCACTACTTTACACACTCATATAGATGGGAAGATGGAGCGGACCATCCATATGTTGGAGGATATATCGTGGGATTACTTCTTAGACTTTGGTGAATTGTGGGTAAGTCAGCTACCTATGGTAAAGTTTTTATACAAAAATAGCTATCACTCATCCATCAGCATGGCCTCTTTTGAAGAAATTTATGGGTGCTTGTGCTCTTCACTATTATGATGGATGGATGTTGGGTAGTCTGTAGTTCTTAGTCTAGATGTGGTGAAGATAAATATTATGGAGATATAGCTGGTCCGAGAGAGGATGAGGGTTGCACAATACCATTAGAAGGCCTATATTAATCATTGGATGAGGCCCCTAGAGTTTGATATTAGAGACCATGTGTTCTTGTGAGTCTCTCCGCAACATGGGAGGTGGAGGTTTCGTAGGGGGTTAATCTTTATACCTAATTTTTTTGGCCGGTCGAGGTGTTAGGGTGAGTTAGCATAGTGGGGTATCGGTTGGCTCTTCCACCATGTCTAAGAAGTATCCATAACATCTTCTACATGTCTTAGTTTTATTAGTATCTTTATGATTACTACCATGTTATTTATTGGGGTGAGTTGGATATTAAAGAAAATACAACGTTTGTGGAGTAACTAGTATGGATCCAGGATCATTGAGAGAATTTTCAATATGTAAAAACTACTCCCTTCATTTGTATATTGTGGAGGATTAGTTTACTAGAGGAGAGTACTTGAGAGTGAGAGTTCAATATTCATCCCTAGTAGATGAAGTTTTTTGCCATGTTTTTTATGGATGATGTGATTTTTTCATCTAGCTATTTTATGATGTGTTTTTTTTCTTGATTTTGTGATTTTTGATAAATATTTCATCACATAAAGAGGGGATTATTGATTCTTAATCAAGATTAAATATAATATGACATGATTAAAACCATACAAGAAAGTCAGTTCTACCAAAAGTGGATAATAAATTGACATAGATTATGGAATTCCCCAATTTTTATGCTTAGGGTAGTACATGTGTTGGTTGTTGAAGTTGTTGGTTTTGTTTTTGTGGAGGTTGAGATGTTTGTGTGGTTGTGTAGAAATTTTGTGGATTGTGGGTGCTCCTAGATGGTGTGGTTATGTTCCTAATGAGAGGTGGTGATGTGGTTGTGCGACATGTTTTGAGGGTGTTTGGGTTTGGCATGCTTGGTTGATGGTAGTGTTTGAGGAGTAATGGGAACCCTGAGACGTATCTCATGGGGTTGTTGTATGAACCCCATTTTTTGACTAGTTTGGTTTTGAATTTTGAGGATCAGAATCATTATAGTGGTATATAATGTAACAGTTTGTTCCTTCTTGGGTCGTTATATAGTTGTTTTTTTATTAGAATGTTTTTAGAGGAGGTATTATAGGGTCCTGAGGAGTTGGATTTATAGTAGATCAGCATCAGGATTTTTAAGATATAAATTTGTGGTTTACATAATAATCTAGTAGTTTATGGCTAGTGTACTCAGTAGTTTATGTCTTGTGTGTGGCTGAGGTGAAGAGTGCAAATTAATTTTATGTTGTAAAAGCTTAATTTAAAGCATATGTTAATTCCATCCTAAATAATCATGTTTTGAATGAAAGGTATTTTTATAGGCTAAAAGTTGGTTTTATGACATAATTTATCTGGGACAATGTAATTTATAGAATAAATTTTTTATTTACCCTATAAATTGGGTGTGTTATAAGTTGTTTATAATCCTCATTCAACTGATTCTTCCATCATTCTACTTATTGTCCCTCTCTCATTATTGATGAACCTGGTGTGATTTTGATAGGATATCTATCATGTTTTCCCTTTCCTTGATCCTTGGGTTTTGGTGGTTTCTCATTTGTGATCGGTAGTGATTTCCTTCCTCTTTTCACATATACTTCCTTCCATTCTTCTTCCAAGGATCCACTATAGCCTTATTGTTGCATTTTGTGTGTGTTTTGGGTGATGTTTTTTACAGCCCTTAATGTAGTGTAGGTTTATCTCTCAGTTCCTTATGTGTTTGTGGGTTCCGGGTTATTTCCTTTTCTCCTTATGGTGTATAGTGGGATCAAAAATCATCTTTGAGATAAGGGATCCTCATTCTCAATCTTTTACATGATATGTATAAGGATTACATGATTTTTCATTATTTTGGGAGGATATTAAGGGTTGGAGTAATAATATAATGAATTAGAATAACTAAAATTTATGGGTATGGGTAAGATATCACATTCTTTACTCCCTTGATATATGTTTATCATTATATTGTGCATTCTTGTTTCAAACAATAAAAATAACGGTAGTTTGCAGCCTTATTTTCACTATAGATGATATGCCATGATACTCTTTTTGTGTTTTTGTTTTATCACACCCTGAATAAAATGATAAATAATTTATATTTGGCTAATTATTTAGTTTCTTATGGAATTTGGTTTTTCTGATAATACTCATTTTAAATAAAAAAGTAATTTAGTGAAATCTCTTGAAAAAAATGTGAAAGATGGAAATGCTGTTGTGTTGTGTTGACTTGTGTGTTTTGGGATGTTCTACAATGATGGAGGTGACCATTTGGGTTATGTAGTGTGTAGGGTTGTAATGTGTTGTTTGGTTAGCATGGATGCGATGTGGGAAATTGCACGATGTAGTGTTCAGTGGTTATAATATGAGGTTTTGGTGCATAGTGGTGATGATTTGTGGTGGTAACATGTGGTTTTTGTGTATGATGTTATGTTGTGAGATTCGGTTGGTATGTGTGATTTTTGGTTGTTGTGGTGAGATTTCTTGGTCAATGTGGCCTGATGATGAAGGTGGGCATGTGTTGTTGTGATGATGGTTGTGTGTTAGGGCAATTTCTATGTGGTGTGGTTTTGTTAGTTACCCATTTGGCCATGAAATAAATTATGATTTCAAAAAAATGAAAGAGGTTAGTAACTAAATAATATGGTATGAAAATGGATGTGTGATAAATGGATTAAATGAATTAAGATTTAAATTAATGGGTAGGGTAGATGTGAATGAATCGGTTTGTGATTGAATATGGAAAATTTCATGATGTTATTTGTATTGGTGTGATGTTTCATATATAGTGGTGGTAGATGGTTGTGATGGTGGATGTTTAGAATGGTGGTCTTGGTGTATTGTGTTCTAGTGCAGTTGATGCAAACCCATAGGTTAGGTATTATGTGATATCTATATATCATTTATTTTATGTTATTTCTAAATGTATGCCACCTTAGTTTGATAACCTTACTAATGGTTAGAGGTTCTAGGTTTTGGGTGTCTTCCCCAAAATCCCAAATGGTGGAAATATGGATACTTGGATACCCCTTCTTTGCCTCTCTTCCTATGGAAGTAATGGAATAGGTGTCTTCAAGTGAGATGTGAAGTGACAGCCCAGATGTCTTCGGATGATATTTTGTGTGACGATGTTGTGGTTTAGTGTGATGTTTTTGTGGTGTGATGTGAAAAGTGGTAGGGTTAATGTGTGGTAAGAGGATTTCATTTGTTTTATGACCTTCATGTTTAGGATACCCTACTTTCCTAGTCATGTAATGAGATGTGGTGTGATTTCTCGAGTGTCTTTGGGCAAGATGTGTTGAGATGGAACATATGTCTTTAGGTGAAATGAGATGTGATGATTTATGATGATAGCATTGGATGTTAGACCTATTGAGGGTGGGGTATATAGGGATGAGTCCTGAGCCACATCATAGATAGTTGGTATATGATGTGATATGTATAGAAGGGATTTGAGCATAGGATGTTTGACATTGGGGTGTGAGAGTGAAAATTAGTATGGGAATGATAGCGGGGTGCCTTTCATTATTATGATCTAAATTCAATATTACTATATTGTAATAGTTATTTTTTAGTGATACATGGTGAGGCTAGGATTGGTTAGTTTACCTATAAAATATCTTATTAGTTATGTTGTTTGTTCACTAATTCAGTAGAATTATCTTTTCATATTTTCACTTAAGGCCTTGGTTATGTCCCTACTGATTACATGTTATGATCACCCAAAAATTATATAAACTATTTGTTCAGAATCCAAGATGACTTTGCGACCAATCTGGACATTACTATCTTGGGATTTTGAGCTGTTATTGGGTCATTACTATATGACTTGTCTTTCGGTATATATTGAAAATTTTTATTATTCTCGTATATTTCTATTCATTCATTGTAGGATGGTGTTGGGATTAATTCTATATTATATGATGAATTTTTTGGGTGTTTTAATCCTATTTTCGGATTGAGATGTATTTATAGAGGGTAATGTCGCCTATATGTGAAATTTTTTATACCCTTAGTTTTAGTAGCCAACATGGGGCCTAATAATGGATTTAGGGATTGATATATCTCTTCATTAATTTCATTATCTTTAGAGGTAGGGTTCATGTAATAATATAATCAATAAGGGTAAGAATAGGACATATCAATCAATGATTATACATGAGCATAAGATAGGGGTATGAGATCAGGATCATAAATTACAATGTTTATTACCAATATATCATATATTATAAACCTGATTCCTGGCATAAAACATTATAATAATAAAATACAATATTAAAAATAATGTAGAATCATCAATAATATGTCATGATCCATGAGATCATAACATAGAAATAGTACATTTGAGAAAACATAAGCTTACAACATTGTGAACATGAAAAAATCAAAACAAGTTCACTCATAAAGTTAAGGAAATGAAATTAGTACCTTGAATAATCTTATAAACATGAAACATGGTTCATGAATAATCTTAGAGACGTGATAACTAGGTCAACATATAACATTATGGAAAAGTAAACCAAGTCCATACATAAAATTGTGAACATGAGATTGGTTTAATGCATAACATTTGTATCTCATGAGTTATCCATCTTTATCCAATGTATTGGATGTCTATAATGGTCCCAGGCACCATATAATAATAATACATTCATATGTATTCTATAAGATAATGAAAAAATTTAAAATTTCAAAAAAACATAACTAATAGAAAATAAAATGGGTTTTACAAACATTTTATTATCATAGAAATAAACCACACACAAAATTAAGGATATAATCATAGAATCATATCCTTAGTGAAACATAAGTAACATTAATTAATGTCATCATAGATTAAAATTCCTTTAAAAAATCACTTAGAACATTTCTTGAGAAAAATACCATTTTCATTTTGAAACCACTTATTTAAAATTCAAATATTTCAAAAATATGAAGGAAAAAACTTTCTTTAAAAAAACTATGAAAATTTTTAAAATAATTTTTAAATCATTGAGGAGTCAAAATGATGTAAAATTTAATTCATGTTTTGTATGTTAAAATTAATATTCCTTTTACATTTTCAGTAAAGAGTTAAAATTAATTTTTTATACAATGACAAGAATATTCCTTTAAAAATTCAAACAAGGTAAAAAATTAATTTAAACATTCATATGAGAATATTAACACATTCTTGAAACCATTTTAAATAAAAAATGTACATAGAAGATAAATATTAGTGAACAAAGAGAAATTAAAGTTGGTTTTTCTCAAAAACATATTTTGGGTCATTTTAATTACCATAGAGAGGGAAATAGTAATATTACTTGAAATTCTATTAATAAAAATAGGGTGAGAAAAGTAAATGGTATTTTTTAAATATGTGTCATATAATTCCCTTAATATAAATTCAAATATAGATAATCCTAGTAAAAATTGGATTGAAACATAAATTCCTTGCCTCAATTATAGTATTTATTCATATGCAATTAAACATTATGTATAATAAATATAAATTTATTATAAATGTATTCCAAAACCTTACTAATATATATCATAAAATATAATATTTTCTTTTAACATCTTATCAGCTATTTATTAATAATTATTTATTAAAATCATTATTCCATGTGATAACTTCTTCGTTTCTCATGCATGGTTTGGTTCGAAAGTCCCATTAGTTATACTTTTATCATGAAATGATCATCTCCGTAATTTTAATAACGATAAAAATATCATATAAATTCATTATTTAAATATTCATATTCTTCCAAAAAAATGTAGATATAGGAAAATTAATTACATCATTCATGGAGATGGTAAGTCGTACGTACACATGGATGTTGTTTTAACTTGTTTATGGATGGAATAAAATAAAGGTAAATAATAATTTACCTTTATAGAATCATTATTATATCATATTTATTCATTATGTATATCTTAATTACCATCCATGTAAAAAATTGAAAAATGAATCACATCGCTTCTTGGTGGTGGTGGTCCACACGTACACATAAGAAATGTTTACAATTTCCAATGGATGGGAAGGTAAGAATTTATAAATGATATTATTATTAAAAAATAATTATTATATCATAAATATCATATATAAATATTAAACTCACAATAATAACCATACAATAAAGATATTGATGGAAAATTAATTGTATCACTACATAGAGGCGGTAGTCCGCACGCACGAACAATAATTTCACTTCCCATTTGATGGAAAATAGGGTGGATAATAGTGCTTCCATAATCATAATATGGTGGATAATGATGATTTCATCTTTCTTCTCATGTGGTTATCATTTTGGTTTCTGAAATTTTTAACTGACTAAACAAAGACATGGGTATTCCTATCAGTGTTTTCCAAGGTCCTTTGGAATAAGTAGGTCCTAATATGGATTCTGTTATTAATTTTGGTGTGCTGGTCCCCTTGGAGACCTCCAAAAATGTAACTAGAAGATTTCCAAATCATGAAGTGGAGACAAGAAAGTGGGATGATGGAAGTTCATATAAGAATTATTATGCGGAGGTAGTGCTTTTCGGTCTTCACAACACGTGGAGGGAGGCTTCTCCAGTTCATGAGGTTATTCAAGTGAATAGTTCTAGCCCGAGAAGCAAGTTACCAGCCATTAAATTAGGTAACCGCTTTGAGGGACTAGTGAATGAAGGTCCTGACCAGGAGGTAGACCGGGAAAAGAACCTCAATGGGGAGACGATATTTCATTGAGATTCATCTAGTGATAAGTCATTTGGTATGTTATTAAAAGACAGTGCATAAGATTTCCAGGACAAAGACATATGTGGTCTGAGGAGGAGAAAGGGGCAGCAAGGTAGTAAGAAAGGCTCAAAGGATTACTCTTATTTACTACTACCTATGAAGACTTGTTTAGCCAAAAAATAAATAGTTAAGAGAATAGAAGGTGATACCAATTATGTTGGGAAGTCTTCCTAAGTGAAGAATGAGGATTGTAGGGTAGTTTCCCCTAGGGGTGACCTTCAGGTAGTCACAGAAGCTTCTATGGAGTTGCTTCTACATTTTGGAAAAGCTATGGAAGAGGAATTATTCATGATAAATGCCTCCACATAAGCTGTTGTTAACAAGAAAGGAATGGCCATTCTTGTGGATAATACCAAGGAGTAGAGTGATTTGATTAACAAACAAAACTTTATTTTAGTTAGAGGATTCAACAAACTAAAGATCACATAGAGGAGTACATGAAAACATAGTACAAGCTAGTGATTTACTTTGAAGACCAAATTAAAAATGATCCAGAAACATCAATAACTTATATTTCCTAGAATATTTTTAGGGATAATAATTCCAAAAGGCTCATGTTACATTTTAAAGAGCTCTGTTTTTTCATTTAGTGCTTGGTGATCTTGTGGTTTCTCACTTTTTACAAAAAAGTGTGATAAAAAAATTTAAGTTTTAATCTGTCATTTACTTTGATATTAAATTCATCAAGATAATTATGGAATGTAAATATAAACATTTAACAAAATATTAACTTGTTATATTCATCTAAAAAATTAATGGAACTTAATAATTCACCAAAATGTTATTATTTTAAATATTTTTAAAATAATTTATATTATTTTTATATTAATAGAATAAATACACTATCGGTGTTATGTAATAATTTATATTAATTATTCAATCACTAAAAAATTTATATAAATTTATATGAGAAAATTAATTAATTTTTATTTAAAATAAACATTTATAACTGAACTTGTCCTATTTTTATCCTTGTGAAAAAAATAGGGAAATTAAACTCAAGAGAGTGAAATTTAGAGATTTTCTATACTTAAAAAAATATAAATTGAATTTTGAATGTAAAATGGAACTAAAATACAATATATTCAAATTTGGAATTTATAAGGTCTAATATAGTTCATAAAATGAAATAATAGAAAGTATTGGGATGATTTTGACAACATCTCTCATTATTTTAACACTATTTTACCCATTTTACCCTTAGCAAGGTGATAAATATTTAACATAGTTAGTATTCGTAATGAAAAAAATTAAAAAGTACCTATCTAACAAATTAAAACCAATTGATTCCAAATATGGTATCAATTTTTCAAGATTCAGTCTCTATATGTGGAAAAACAATTAATATAAATTCATAAAGTGCAATGAAAACCTCTTTATAGAAAAATGTGTTTTAAAGAATAAAAATTAACTTATATAAAAATATTAAATATTGATAAGTAAATTAGAATTAATTAAATTATTCTATATAAAATGGAACATATTTCACTTTAATAAAAGAAAAAAAATACAATTAAATATTGATGAGTTATGTTTTCTTCTAGTGTGGTCTAAACTTGTGATGGTGATAGTGTATGGAATTATTATAGTATTACAACCTCAATATTTTATATACACTAGGAAAAGGTAATTTTTTGTTGTTACAATGAGTAGGAAGTCACATAGTGATGTCATGTGTGAATCTATATATTCTTAGAGAGTGATAGAATATCTCTCAATAATTCATCCTGATATGAGAGAGGTTTGTGGAAGATGTTATCTTTTAGATATGACAGTGCGGTCATCCTTGGTGTAGTGGGTGGAGGATTATCAGTTTGTGATTTCGAGGTAGAAATTTGAAGAGAATGAGTTTTCTTTAGTGATTCCCCATATGGTTGGTTTGAGGATGAACAAAACTAGATGTTGTACTTGGGAAATCTTTTAATCCCTTTTGTGATGTGTTAGATAGTTCTCCATGAGTTCCACATCTCACCCATAGATGTACATTCTGGTGTGACAATGATGTACCAGACTCTAAGATTATTTTTTTTGTGTCTAGGTTTGAAGAGGTGTAGTTTCAAAGTTCGTTTCTTGATTTTAGGTCTGCCAGATGGTGAAGATCGAACACTATATTCTTGATGGTTTGCTTCACCCATTGGATGTACCTCGGTTGAAGTGGGAGGATAAGTACCTTGAGATCAAGGAGGACTTAATGATATATTAGTGATAATGGGCTGTTTGATTAAATCATTCCACTTAATAACAATCATATAGTCTAGATCAATAGAGTATTTTTTGAGGAAGCACTGGAGGAGGAGGTGAGACTCCATGGGTTCCTGAGGATGATCATATCTTATCATAATACCCATTTTACCTCCAGGGTATGGATAATTATCCATCATGTGTTTAGATATCAGCTATTCTTCATCACTGATTTTCATCGATAGACACACAGTCGTACAGAGAAGACTATCAAAACTCTTTAGGACATATTTCATTCTTATGTTCTATATTTTAGAGGTTTATGGATGATACACCTACCTTTTTCTGAGTTTAGTTAAAAAATAGTTTTCACTCCACCATTGGTATGACATCATTTTAAGCCTTGTAAGGATGAACCCTCCATTCTCTATTATGATTGAATGGAGTAAAAGGGTTAGTAATTCTTATATTATAACTAGTGCATAACATAAAAAGTATGGTTTAAGTTATTATTAATAGGATAAAGGCAGAACTGATTCATTATAATTCTGATTCCAATCATAGGATGAGACCTCTTGAGTTTGGCATTAGATATCATGTGTTCCTGAAGGTGACTACTCATTATGGGAAATGAAGGTTTGGTTGTGGGTGTAATATTTATCCTCAGTTTGTTGGGAATTTTGGTATTTTCGGTCCTATTAGAGTCATGGAATATTGGATAGAACTTACCCTAAAAATGATCTAAATAAATGATGTCTTCCATGGGTTTCAGATCCATTGTTATCTTCATGACGACTCATACATCATTAATTATGGAGAGATCGATACTGATAATGATGGGGCCTTCGAGGAGCAGCCTATAGAGATCCAGGATCTCTTGTAGAATATTTTTTATTGGTATGTTATTCCCTTTTTTCATGTCTTATAGAGACATGGTGGTGTAAAGGAAAGTACCTAGGAGTGTGGGTCACATATATTCACTCAATATCCCGAGCAATTTTTTGTTTAGGTATTATATTATAGCAACTCCAATTTATGAATGTTGAACTTTATATGGTTTATGAGATCATTTCCTCTTATTTCATTCTTTGTTTTTAACCCCACTTTTTTTTGCGATATATCTTTAAGGGGAGATAGTTCATGGGATAGTTGTTTGTGTTTCATAGTTTTGTTCTTTATTCTCTTAAAAATGGGGGTTAAGCACCTTTTATTAAGAGATTATTGATGGGTTTCTCATTGGGTGGTTGTTTGAAAACCCCATTTTTCTTTCTTTTTCTCTGGGTTTGGTTTTAAATTATTGATATTGATAATTTATTTAGAGGTATATATTGTAAAGGAATGGATCCTATTTTTCCATCCCTTCTTTCATGTTTACAAAGAATGTGTCTCTTGGAGGAAACAAATAGTAGTTTTAGTGGTGTTTGGGTAAATTAATCTAGAATCTGGAGGATCTAATGATTTTAAAGGAAGTTGATGTCATGGTTATTCCATTAAAAAACTTGCCAAAGCATTCAATTCATGGCCTTAATGGAATACACAACTTGTGTGTGGGTGGTTCATAGGGTGAATTCATGACATGTATGTAGTGCATGACATGAATAGAGTGGGTTTCATACCCATTGAATATGAAAAAAGAAACTCACTTTATAAACATGAAATTCATAAAGTAAATTAATTACAGGTTGAGTGTTTTGAGGCGATGCATTTTTTCAATGGGTGTTATACATGGGGTGATTTATAATGTGAATAACCCATTCACACTATGAATCTTCACCTGGTAGTGTGCCTATAAAAATTGAAGTGACCTTAGTTTCTAACAAACCCTCCATTTTTCTCCAAACCTCTAACAAGATAGAGGAGATATCTCAAGGAGTTTTTGAACCCATTTTATAGGGATTAATCCCCATCTTTTCATGTTCTATCCATAGTGATTCAAGGTGATTTCTTCATATTTTCTTTTTTGTATTCTTGTATTGACCTAGTTTCCTCCTATTCTTCATATCATTCTATCACATTTGATCTCTATTTTCCTTATGGAGTTATTTTTATTTTTGTTAGTACAGTTATGGTATGGAATTCTTGAAGGGATATAGTCTTCTTGATGTAGAGATGATAAGGATATACATTTTCATTATGTTCTCATTCAAGGATTATTAAAGCCTTATGTTAATGGATTAATTTCTTATCCTTTTTATTTCATGTTATATCATAATGTAATAATGAGTTATACCTTTGGGTGATGGTCTAAATAACCTTAATAAAGATTAAACTTAATTAATAATAGAAATTGTTATGGTTGTAGTGATCATATATTTTTTCACCATTATGACAGTTTGACTATTGATTTTCTATATGGTGTGTTATCTATATTTATGAATGTCATAATGTTTATTATGCTTGGTTTTAGCATGTTATTTTTTTGAAAATGGTTAATTAATATAAATATATTACTTTTTTCTAAATAATTTAAAAAATTGTGTTTAAGGAACCTGTTATTGTATATAATTTTATTTAAATCAAATGATTCTGGATGAATTTTCAATTAAATTGTACTTTTATAAGTTAATGAAAGTGTTTAAAAAACTTAAATCTATAATTATTGTTTTTAATATTACAAAAGAGGCATGTTAAAAGGTAATTTTTCTTCCTTAAAGTTTTTTAGAAATTAGAACATATGATAAAGAGCATGTTAAATTATTTAAATCCTTTTTAATTTTATGCCTTAGGTTACAAAGATTTGTAAACTGTAATAAATTAATCAGTTAAATTATGATAGAATAAAACTGTTCATATGATAAAGAAAAAATTTTGGGTCTGATAAAGAGTATGTATTCATGTGAATATAGGATTCCTTGTTCTTTGGACCTAGATTTCCCTATTGAATTGTTTTTTTTTTTACCTTCAATTTTTCTATAGACATGAAAATTTCTATATGATGTGATTTGAACATGGTATGGCTATTATTTGATGAGTTATGGGCAGGGAGGCCTAGTTTTATGGCTAGTGTTGACACCTGTGATGGGGAGATACATGGGGATATGCATGATAGTGTCAAGGATAAAACTATGATTGGTGGAATGGGTTGAATATGGGCTTTCCCATCATGATGATATAATATAGGATGATTTCTTTCTAATTTTATTCTTAAGGTCTATATGGATGGGGGTATTTTTTTTATTTTCCTTTCCACACTATTTGAGGCAACTATTTTTTCTTGTCCATTTATCTCTTATATGGTATCTTAGGATGTTTCCTAGAGTACTCTAAATTATGGAATAATTATAATTGTGTTTAATAAATGTTTTAACCCTCAAGTTGGTTTTTTTCTATAATGAAAAATATAAATCTTGAGAAATTGTGAAATCATTTGGATTATTCTTCGAGAGCTTGGACTTTACTTTGTGGTAAATTAAATTTGAAATGGAACAATGTTAATTAATAGCTAATAAAATAATTAACTTAAATTGAATTTTTATAATAAAGGAAAAATAATTTATGGAAGTATTATTAAATTATTTCTTACTTATATGATATCTGGTTCTTATAGGTGAAAGTTAGTGTATGAAAGTTGGTTGTTGAAGTTGAGACTAAACCAATATTAATTCACATAGTATGGTTTTAAGCTGTATTATATCCAATATGTTTTATGTTTTCATACACTACCCCACCCATGTCAGTAGAAATACTAAACCCCAATGGACTCTGATAGGGTTCACTAGTAGAAAAATACCCTATACCAACGGTTTAAAACCCTTTCTATAGGCCTACAAACTGTTGGTATATCTTATACCAACAGTTTGGAGAACCGTGGCCAATTAAGTCATGGGGATAGGTCTATACCAACGGTTTTCCCAAAACTATTGGTATAGACCTATACCAACAGTTTTCAAAACTGTTGGTATATGTAATATGAAAAATCTATACCAATGGTTCCATAAAACCGTTGGTATATGTATTTCAAAAAAGAAGAATCCAATTGGTTTTTATCCCAGTACCTGCAGTTTATGATTGAACGACCTAAACACTAACCTAACTTGACTTTTTTTAACATTATTTCATAAATATATATTTGTATTATCATAAATCTTTTAAATTTTGATTTATTTAATGTTCTATGTAACAAGATTCCACAATAATACATGTAACTATACCAATGGTTCTCAAAACTATTGGTATAGACCTATACCAATGGGTTTGAGAACCATTGGTATATATTCTTTTATTCTGGGACCTATAACAACATTTTTGGACAAACTGTGGTATAAGTCCCCCCTATACCAATGGTTTGTCGAAAACTATTGGTATATGTCCAAATTAGTGACTTATACCAATGGTTTTGGCCAGACTGTTGGTATAGGTCCATATAAGTGAACTATACCAATGGTTTTCCCAAAACCGTTGGTATATATCTTATTTCCAGTAGTGGTGTTTTCCAAAATATCTAGGTTGGTGGGGAATGGATGACTAACCAACCCCACTAGACCAACTCTCTTCTCCGAATAGTATTTTGTGTTGCTATGCACTGTTGTTATATTTCCCCATATATGTGTGTAGAGGTTTGTAATGGAATTTGATTATTTCACACTAATATATCTCTAGATATAGTATCCTAAAGATTATTATAGGTATGATGTGTATGTATTGTGATGGCTTGAGGTGCATTACTCTATGTATGGGCTATGAAATCTTGAGGTGTAATACTCGATGTATACTACACAATATGTTGGCTATGGTGTCTCCCAAAAAAAACTCAATTAATATATAGAGACATGGAGGTATGGGATGATGAAGTTCTAGGATACACGAGATGCTTTTTAGGATACTTTATCCCATGTGTTTTCGGGTTGTATTCTTTTAGAGAGATATGTCTTAGGACATATGATGTTAGGTTAGAGCATAAAACTATTTTGGAAGTGGTTGTGGGGTACCTTATTTTTGTTACTATATTATATGATCTCTTGTATATGTTACATTATGGGAGGTATCCATGGGGATCCTAGGAACATAGTATAAACATTTTGGTGATGATTTAGTTTCACTTTTTTTAACGAGGATTTAGAATGATTTCTTTATCTTTTGCATAATAGAATCTCAGGAGGGTCCTTCTGAGTACACATGTTATTCTCATACTCTGTATACAAAAATTGTTTTTCAGGTTAGTAGTAGTTGGTTGGAAATCAGTTTGGAAATAACTAGCTCATGGTTGTTTGAGAGTTTTAGGATATTGTTGTCACTACAAATTACTATTATTTCCTTTTTAGTTTTATTAGTTTTGTATGACATTACATGCATGTACTTGGTATTCCTTTTACATTATCTTGAGCTGAAGTTTTTTTGGTGTATTTGACTAATCTCTCATTCCTTATATTATTTTAGATGGTAATGCCTCCTATTTTCAAGTATGATATACCCTTGATTCTTATCTCGAACCTATGTCCTATTGGAGGTGGGATTCTAGTGATATTATCACTCTTCTCTCATTACTATCCCGGGAGGGTTACCTATGGGGGGAGGGGTTATGATATTCAAAATTTTCCAAAATTCAACCTAAATCTCTCAATACTCATCTAAGTATCTGAAGAACCTATGTGGATTGAGATCATTTAAAAAAATCTCCTCTTGGGGT
The DNA here is from genome assembly GCA_963277665.1 of Viscum album. Classification (NCBI taxonomy): domain Eukaryota; kingdom Viridiplantae; phylum Streptophyta; class Magnoliopsida; order Santalales; family Viscaceae; genus Viscum; species Viscum album. The sequence continues at coordinate 1,585,360,892 of OY728137.1, read as the reverse complement.
GCTCAAAACATGGATTTCTTATCTTAATATCATTTTTAAAATGGTTAATCCATTAAACTCAAAATTTCAAATTACCTAATAAAACCATGCCTAAAAGGTGTATGATCTATTAAAAAATTAACCCATGATAGAAAAATGATAAAAAAAAGTCTATATATGTTAAAATTTCATGTCCTCTTATAGGATCCCATTTAAAATAGAAGATTGATACATCTCGTAAATTAATTATTAATGAAAGAATACATGATCTTAAAAATATATTTAAAATTAAAGGAAAAAATATTATTAAAGTTGAATAAGTCCTAAAATCATCATGTTTTGTTAAACGTTTAAGAAAAGGGTGAAATAATATTTAAAATATATAGGTGCATAAGGTTTAATTAAAAAATATATAAATAAACATAATTAATATTAAGAAAATGTGGTATTTCTTTTAAATTCATATTGATAAAATAAAAATCATATGAGTGAAATAAAATAAGAAGAAATTTGGGAAAAAAGAGAGAAATTGTAAATGTTTTTTATAATTTCCATAATTTTTAACTTAATGGAACAATAAAAAGGGGAACATAATAGAATTTATATCCCCAGAAAAAATATGAAAGAGGAATAATAACGGGTTTAATGTATTATATTTTAAATATATATAGAGTAATATGGAAAGAGGGTGTTATAGAGAATATTTTTCCAAAAACAGGAAAAATAGAAAAGTAACCCCCTACCCTATGTTTTGATTCACCTCCTTAAAAATGAGCCTATATACTTTTTAAGAGGGGACTTTGGTCACACTAGGGTCCTAAGGACATGGTAAGGGTTATTTAGAGATATATTATAGAAGATATTTGGTAATTGAAGCATCTTGGGAAGTGATGAGAATGTTGTAGAGGATATTAGGCTAAATATAATAAATAGCATTGATTCTAATGATATTTATTGGTTTGTTAATAAACAATGAAGGGTTATTTGTCATTAAAACAAAGACGTAACCAAATGTAATCATGGAAAAAATTATTTAGATATAAAGAACCATATTTTTTTTATTAGGATATAATATAACATAGGTTAAAAAATTCTAAATATAGGTTTAGAGATTCAATATATTATTTTAAAATCTATTTTTTTACTCCATATTTCAATTTTAAATTGATAAAATGGATTAATTCTTTTCATATTTATATAATGTTATTTTCATAACTGTTAAGGTATTCCTAAAAAATTTATTTTTTAGTATTAATCAAGAAATTATTATTTTTATAAAAAACCTCAAAAATTAACCCTAAGATAATATTGACATATTGAATACCAAAATAATATATACTTAATAAAATTTAATTCCTAAAACTCAAAAACTTATCTATAAATAAAACCACATAATATAAGAAAACATCCTAGTAAATTTAGAATAAAAACTAATTCTTTTATAAAGAGTGATCATAATAATATTCATTATCATTAATATTTATTATACAAGTATATATCCATTATTTTGAAACTTGATTTAAAATAATAATTAATATTTTATTATTATCTTTTAACATTAAAATTCATTCTATAAATTTTTTAGAGAGGGAAATTATTAATTTTTAAAAATTAAGGGTTGTTTCATTATGATATCATGTACATTTTCTCAAGTTATATGTTTTTATTCAGGTTTATGTTTCGTAATATTCTAATCCCCTAGATATAATTTCATCATTATCATATTATAAAAAAATTATACTGTCATGTTAACTATTTTCTGACTCTTTTATAATATTCTTTCATACCCTAGATGTCACACTAATTGGTATCTCATATATATTCTCCTTATGAATTTATCTCACTCCTATTTAATCACTTATATATATTCACCAGGTTTTATATATATTGATATATCATGGATTGATTCATTTTTAAGGAATTCTCAAGATGATGTTGATGTTTTATTATGTAATAACATTTATAAGTGGCTAATTTCAAATAACATTAAACCTTTTACTTTTGGATTACATTTTAAATCATCATATGATATATAAAATTATGTAAAATTCTATAAAATCCTTATATATGGGTTTTTGTTTGAATAATTAATGTTTTTGGGTGGTTTTATATTTTGAAAAACTGGGATAATTTTATAATATATCATTAATTAACAAATTATAAAATATTCCCATTATTAAATTATTGTATTTGTTTTTCACCCATACTATTTTATTATCACCAATATTATTTTATTTAAAAATTATTTTTTAGATTAAAAAAATTATTATGACTACAAAATAATATATTACAAAAAATAAACGGTGTCTCTATAAGGAGTGGCATTTAATATTTTGAAGATCATGGTGGTTGTTTCTTGGGAAGCTCCCAAAAATCTTATAGGGGTTGACAGTTTCCTTAGTATTATACACTATTATTAGAGGTTTTTGTTCAATTTCTCTCAGATTGTATCCCCTTTGAATTCCATAAGTAATAAGGATCTAGAGAGTTGACCACATGAACTCGCTCTCGGCTCTTGGCTTTGGCATCCCATCCATGACCTAGGCGGTCATGGTCGCCACCTTCACCCCTCCCCCGCCAGCAGGGGAGGGGGCTGATCCCCCCCCCCCCTTTGAAGAAGCCTAATTCTTTTTCCCCTTTCTTCAATCCCACTTACCTTCCCCCTTTCCCTAAAATCGTCATTTTCCCTAAGGTTCCTGATCTCCGCAATGGCTACCCTCAACTCGAGCTTTTGACTTCAGAATTTACAAATGCTTCGGCTCTTCTCTCTCAGACCCTGGTTGCTCGGTTCTCCTCACAACATCCACCGATTGATATCTTTGATACTTTTGTCTTCCAATCATGGAGGCTTCAAGAATGAGCGACAGTTGGTCTCCTTGACAAGCGACACATCATGATCAGATTCTCTTCTTTGGAAGATATGATCATTGAATGGTCTGTGGCTCCTCGATCCTACAACGGCTTCAACTTCCATCTTCTGAAATGGTCTTTTAACCTTCATATGAAGTGGGATGCCCCGACAACGGCTTTGTGGGTATGATTCTTTAAGCTCCCTCTCCCATTTTAGAATCCCACTATTCTTCGAATGCTTGGGAACCTGATTGGCCACTTTCTCTACTCGGATTCGAGAACCAAATCAGTTTGTCACCCAATCTCTCCACGCATCTACATCGAAGTCAATGTGTCAAAACCCCTAGTCTACTAGATCTTGATTTAGGTAGGGGAATAATTTCATTGGAAACAACCTGTGGTCTTTGAATCTTGGATGCAGTTCTATTCGGCATGCCATTATCTTGGGCACTTGTCTCCTTCATATCGGTGAAGTGGAAGGGAACATAAAGGGGGGTCGGTCGGTAACCCTCCCCCAAGATCGGCTGGGAATAATGATGGGATGGTCTCTAATGAAGGTGGTCTTCAGTTAGGGGTAGCCCCTATCTCTCCCATTCCCAAAACTCAATGTGCAGAAGTCATGGTTCTCAAAAGGAATCTCTGGTTTTCCAGGTTAACCCAAGAGTTACTGATATTTTTCACCATCTGAAACCCGATTTGGGTGTGGTATATTCGGATGAGGCTATTGTTATGCCCCTATGTGACAGTGGGATTTGAAGTGTGGAGAGGGATGGGGTCAACAACCTTGCAAGATCAAAATAGTAAGGGTTTGGATAGGAAGTGAGGGATGTTCACCTGGATCTTTCACAAGTAGTGGAGATAGATACACCAAATTCAAATAATGAAGTAAAGGTGACTACAGTTCTATGTGAGGAACAAAATATGGCTGAGGATTCCTAGTATCTAGAAATATAGGAAACCTCAATACATTTCCAATTTATGGGTCACAAATTTGAAAATCTACGAGTCTCAAACAAGTCCAAGAAGGGCATGCAGACTAGAATCTCTTATGCTGAGAAGGTTAAATCTGGTGGATCGACTTTGAATTCTCAAAATCAGTTTTCTGTGTTAGGAGAGAGAGACGATGACTGCCAGGCTAATGTGGAATTGGGAAGGGTAGAGGTCATCCATGTAGAGGACCCCTTTGTGGATGTGGAAGTTATCAAGAGGAAAAGAATGAGGACATGGAATCTGTTGTGTCCACGGACATGGCCATTGTGGAGGACTATCTAAGATCCTCTCTAAGGAAGGTAAAGAACATTACAATGGACCCTGATAGCTTCATTATGAAAACTAGGAGGGTGCGACACAATAAGGATTACTCCACCCTGCCTAGTCCTCCTGTTACTAGATCCGCATGCAAGGGTAAGATGCCCTTAAAGGCTCCTACAAGTGCAGGTATCTCCCCCACAAGTAGGTACAAAGGTTTTGGAAAGCTTCAGGAGGTTTTCTCCTCCAATGGCATGGTGTCCACAGGATGCAATCCTGTTATACTTGGAATAAGGGCCACAGGGCAGCAGAGTGAGTTTGGATCGAAGGAAGACCCTCAGCGACAGATAGCCTCAGTGATGGAACACATAGATCTCCTTTTACACTCAGATGACGAAATATAAGAGGAAACTATGGATATTATGGAATCAAATAAACTGGGAAAATTTATTTGTGTGATCATCACAAAGGAGCAAGCAGATTGGATTGATAAGTAGGGTCGTATTCTTCTTAGAGGCTTCAATAAGGTCAAGATTAGTAAGGAGGAATTCAGAAAATCTTGGGACAACATGGTGAATCAGTATGAATACTTCTTGAAGAACTATTCAGAAACATAGGTAAATTCCATTTTTGGATATTGTTTAGGTATATTGGTTCCAATCAACTCAAGTTTTTCTTTAACAAATCTTTAGATTCTTTTGGTGTTGAAACTGGTAATTTGTGATAGTTCAATCTTTTCCCTAGAAAGTTTTTGAAAAATAATAAAAGTATTATGTTGGGTGATAAGGATATACATTTTGTGAGGATTTATCAGTGTCAAGAGGATTTTAACTACTTATAGGAGAGGTTGATCAATGATCTTTTTTTTCGGAGGATGGAATCATGTTTGAGGTTATTTATGGAATTTACCATATTAGTTTGAGATTTTTATTGATGAAACAATGGTTAGTTATCTCATATGGGTCTAGGAAGTTACATCCACATCAATATAATGATGCTACACATGATCTAGGGTTGGAAATAATGGTTCTTTCTTTGAAGTTTTGGTAGAACTACCTCATCTGTGAATGCTTTATAGAATTCCTATATCACAAGAGCCTGAGTGATATATTCTGATAATGGGAATTGAGTCTATTTAAGTGGATGTGTATATAATTATTGTATTACATTGACATGTAGATCACTTGAACCCCTGTTAAAGGGAATAGAGTTGTAGATGTGGTTAGTAGGAAATCTAGGAGAAAAATTATTTGGGATTTCAGAGAGGCTTAGAGAGTGATAGGGGAGCATGTTTTTATGCATCCTAATGTGTAGGATGTTGTTAAAGGTTTCATTTACCATATGATAGTCTAATCATAATTATTTTTGTAGGTAGAAGAGTCTCAATCATGATATTTACAAGTAGAGGTGTTTTAGGATTTAATCTTTTATGATGATTCTTATAAGGTGTTGTATGAGAATGATCTGTATTAGGTGTTGTTTCGAGCGAGATTATTAGATTCATTAGTGATGTGAAAGGAGGATATTTTTTATTTTTATAGCTTACCATTGGTAGTGTATCTTAGAATATCCAAGATATATCTTGTCTTTAAGATTTAGTTTTAGTGGTTAGGGGTGAAGCTGTTTGTAGCAGAGTTTAGTATTTTTGTATATGAGTATGTGAAAGTAGGGTATTGTGTTCCTACCAATTTTTAAAATCCATTAGATATCCTTGAGTGAAATTAGTTTAAAATTTTGATGGATTTCATCACCATTTTTCCTCAATATCAATGAGGGTGTGATGTTATTTTGGTGATTATGGATCAATTTATGAAGTTAAATAATTTCTTGATAGTGAAGGACTCAAGTATTATAGATGTTTTATTGATGGTTTTTATGGATTAGATGGTGAAACATAAAGGGGTTACAAGGATGATCATTTATGATCAGGATACCCATTTACCTCATGGGTCTAAGGAGGTATATAGATTGAATTTAGATCTCATTTATTCCATAACACTACCATCCATCCTCAAATTAATGGTCAAATAGGACAAACCATCCAAACGCAAGAAGATAAGTTGTGTTCTAGCATTTTGTATTTTTTTAATCATGGGACAAGAACCTTAAATTATTTAAGTATTCCTATAATAATGATTATCACACAACCAATATCATGGATCAATTTTAGGTGCTATATAGGTGGACATGTATATCTTTATTATGATTAACTATGGTTATAGAGTCTTTGGTTCTTGGACAAAATTTAGTGTTGGGCATGACTGAGAAAGTGTAGAAGATTCAAGTTTGGATGAAGGAGACACATAACTATCAAAATTGTTTTGTTAATCAGAGGCATCTGGAATTTGAGGCAGAAGAACATGTGTTCCTAAGGTTTTCCCCTCATCATGAGAAATTAAGGTTCATTAGAGTGAGTAAGCTTTCCACTCATTTTGTTGGTTTATTTGAGGTGTTGGAGGGCATAAACAAGCTCGTGTATCAATTAGTTCTCCCTCCACAGTTGGATAGGATCCACAATGATTCTATATTTTGAAGATTCTTTGATATATTCATGATAAATCATGTGTAATTTATTGGGTCTATGGTGACCCAATCCTTTCTCACATATTATTACATGATTCTTAAGCATAAATATCCCTTAATACAACATAAGGATTACTAGGTCCTAGTGTATTTGGAAAAAATGGTTCTTCATAAATAAAACAATGTAACACCCAAAAATTCTAAAAGAATAAAATTTTATTTGATATTATATTTGATACGTAACAGATAGCTTAAACAACAGACAAAATATATTTCTTTAAATCTAATCTCTTCAATAGCTTTCGGAACATGCAGCCCTAAGTCTAAATAAACTGTAATATAATATATCGTTATGACCTACCCATTAAATTGGTGGGTATGAATAGTAATAAAAAAATTATAAAAATTATATAGTTTACATATGTAAAAAACCTTGGTTATCTATGATTAAAAATAAAATAATATTCATTTAAAAGAAAAAGAAATTTTTTTCTAAAAAAACTGTGTTTTTTTAAAAGATGACTTAATCATGCTTTACGAACATAGTTTAAAATTAATTTTTACCAATTTTATAGAATATATTTAATAAATTGAAAATAATTTTATAAATTAAAATAAAAAAATTATCTTAGGGTGAATTCTTTGGATTTTTTCTAAAAATTTTCAATTTTCAATGAATATTGAAGAATTTGAAATTTTAATTATTAAATGCCCTTTGTTAAAATTATTTATAAAGATAAATTATATTTTTCATTAGTTTTAAATTGAAATTAGCTCAATTATATTTTTTAACCCAATTTATGTCATTTTAATCATTTTCATATTGAATTTTGATATAAAGACTTTGTAAACTTTTGAATATTTTCTCTTTGAAAACCTATTTTCTCATCACGTCTGTGGTATTACTTTTAAAATAAATTTTTTCATTTATATGAATGGAAATTAGAAAAATGGATTCAAAATTATAAATCAAAATAATATATATTATATAATAAGTTCAACTTTAATTTTTACCAAAATGAATAGTGAAAAAAGTGAAGATTAATTATCAACATTAAGGTAAAAATGGGTTTATTATGGGTTAGACTAAACAAATAAGGGTTAAAATAACTTAAAAACTTGTCTAAAATATATTTTATTTCCATATTTAGACCCTATAATTTCTAATTCACAATAATACTCTATTTTTTACTCTTATTTCTTATGCAAAACTTGGGTATACCTTTTTCTTTTCAAAGATTACAAGTGTTCCACTCACATCACTTATAAAAGGACACCCCCTATCGTGTATTAATCACACATTAAAACCATTTTGGATTTATAAATACCTTCCCAAATAACATAAAAACATAAATACCCTCATAATAGAATCATCTTTTTGGTCATAAATCAATTCTAGGAATACTTTTGGTATAATCCTAAAGAGGTAGTCTAATAAGAGGTAAAATTCCTTAATATTCATTTTAATATTATTTCTTCTTATATCACTTTAAAAACATAATGATTTATGATTATATAATTAAACCAATATCTATCATATACTTTTATTTTATTATTTTGTGTTCTTGACATAAATGCATCACCTCTTCCCTCAAATGGGAAACGATAACATCGCTTGTGCCTACGGTGGACTTCTGCCTCACTAGCTGATGTGACACGTTTTCCATCAACACCTCACATGGTTGGGTATGATGATGGATATAAAGTATATATATTATATTTATAAAATAATTATACCTATTGAGTCATTATATCATATATAAATTTTTACTTTCCATTTCATAGTAGATACGATAACGTTGCTCATGTGTACGATGGCCTACCGCCTCGCGAAGCGATGTGATTCATTTTTTTCACTAATGCTTTGCATTAAGGATAATATGGATACATTTAATGAATATTTGTGATATAAATGAAATAATTATGATATTAATGAAATAAATATCATTATTAAACATAATATATTATTTTCTTTCATAAATTTTCACTCGTTGAAAGATTATAACATCGTTCATGTACATGTGGACTACCGCATTCACGAAGCGATGTGAATCTCTATGTTCATCACCACATTTCATGAATGAAATGTATAAGTATATTTAAATAAATAATATAATATTATGACCAGTATTTATTGACAAAATATTACTTACCTTCTTTTAATAATGATAGTTCAAAAATGGAAACGTTACTCAAGTATAAGTACGATCGACCATCTCCATGATCATAACATACTTCATTTCTCAAAACCATCTTTCATGATTAGAATTAAAATTATAATTGATGTATAAATATTAAAATTATTTTATAATTATCATTATGAATATTATGTAACTGTATAATATGTGCAATAATTGGATCTTCTATTACAAAACATGCATGAGAAAACAAGGCAATAAACACCTGCTACAATGAAAATAATGAATGATTATTAACGAATAAGTGATAATGTGTTATAAAAGTATAATATATGATACTATAAATATTAATATGTTTATTTTATAAGTAAATACGAGTTTAAAACAACTATACATGAGGTTAAATCATGTTCATCCAAAAAGAAGCTTAAGGTCAGGGACTTCGTCTCAATTTCTCTTCATTACGGCATATATTAATGTTATGAACATAAATTATTTTATATGGTGTATATAATACCCATTTTACATGTAATATAATTATTAATTAATAATTAATGAAATTTTAGTTTCAATTTGAATTATTTCATCAAAGTATATTTGACTTAAAAGTCACCAAGTGGTAAAGAATTACATAACTCAATTTCATTTCATTAAGTTATATTAGATCTATATTGTCTTTTATATTATATCATTATGTGTTTAATGAATTTGGATTATATTTTTATGTATTTACACTTATTTTATGTGTATTTAAATTTTATACACATAATATATGCATTGATTAATTATCACTTCAACATTATGGTTTTTGCAAGGAGTTATTTCACAATCTCGTTTTCATCCGGATTGTTTACACTTGAATTTAAATTAAAGGAAATCATTTTATAATTTATTTAATAAACCCTTTAATTTTATTCTCCTATATTTATTCATGAAGATTTGATGTAATTTTACCATTCTATACACTTTTTTACTTAAAATGAATTAGAAATGTTTTAATAAAATCCAACTTTATTTCTCTATTTCGTCGGAAATTATTTTTCTTCCAAAACCATATTTTCAAAAAAAAATTAACCCATTTATAAATTATTTATTAAAGAAATTTTTACACATTTTAATTTTTTAAAAAAATAAATGAATCTTATTTTCTTTTTCAAAGAAAGTCTCATTTGGGTTTTACTGAAAAAGTCAAAGGAATATTTGTTTTAACATACTTGGCATGTATGGAATTTATTTCTTTCATGAACACCCCATGTTTTGAAAATTAATTTATAAGATAAAAGGTTATTTTAAAATAAAAGTGTTTTAGAAAAAAAATTGAAATTTTATTCATAAAATTTTATTTTCAAAATGAAAAAAGATATTTTCCTCAAAAACATTTTTAAATATATTTTTATGGTATTTATATTATTCAATAACAACAACCCTTTATTTTACATATACTTTTTTGGTGATATATTGTATTAATACCATATTTATTCTTCCTATATATTTTTTATTATTATTTTGACCAAGTATAGTATTGAAATTAACTTCCTTGATTCATTTTTGTAGCCATTAACTTTCCCTTGAATAATTTACTTTCCTATGATCATTGGACATTAAATTTACCCTAAATATACATATTATTTTTCATGGATATGTTTATTTGTTAAATTTTATATCATTTATACATATGGTGTTCTACATCCAAATTTATTTTTTTAATTGGGGAAATGTTGATAAATTTTTATTCTTTACTCAATTCGTATATTTGATGATAAGGCACATTATTCCTAAATTAAATTGATTATTAAATTTATGGGGAATTATTTATAAATTTATTTATATGTGGGGAATAGAATTATATATCCCCTTGATGCATTTATAGGTCTCATGAGACAAATTAGTTATCCAAATTAAACAAGTTTCTACCTATAGTTATAAACTATCTTGTGAAAGGTCTTGAAGGTAGTTGTATCATGGTTCACAGGATCATGACATCTAGTAATTAGAATTCCCTTCATTAATAATATATTCATTACTATTATCCATGATATTTTCACTATTATATTATCTCTGGATTCATTTAATTCTCATTTATTTATTAAATGGAATATTTTTTCAGTTATTAACCTTGTCATATTGATTATGATTTATCTTTTTATGACAGTCAAGGTATTTAAATGGAATTTCTATTTAGTTATTTACCATTAAATATTGATTATGCTTATTGATTCGTTATAACATCCACTAAACATAACCCTTACTGATCATTTGATCTCACCCTTATTTTTTCCTTTCTTAGAAATCCAAGAGGTGTACTATGATTGATATGAAAAGATATTCTAGAGGTAATAATGATATTCTAGAAAAAAATGTGTTTTAATTTGTGTTTTCAAATTTAATATGGGAATCATGTATATATATATAGTTTACCAAGACTACCAAACTATTTGATACTTTGGTATGTGATTCCTCATATATTATTCTAATGTAATAAAGTAAGACGCCAACTCCGAGTTATTGATGTTGGGGTCTCCTCAAACATGGAAACGTTATTTTATTTTCTATATTGAGCTTCTAAAATCTATTCAAGATTCTAAATCTACATGGGATAACCTAGAGAATACATAAATAAAGTGGGGAAATAAAATTATTAGTAAAGGAATAAAAATGATAAGGAAGCATAACATGTGAGTCAAAGGTATATTATTATATCATAAAACAGAAGGCACATGAGTAATCACATGGAAGCATAACATAAAGAACATGGTATCATAATATCATAGAATCATAGGAAATGTGGAATCAACTTAAAACATGACATAAGAATAATTCTAGTATAACTACCAATACAACATCATATGGTGGATATAGTTATATAATGGATTAGGTTCAGTCCCTAATCTCATATATGGTGTCTCTAGAGATTAAAATATTACCCAATGAATTAGAGTGATATATAATTATGGAACCACCAGTCATATTAATTTCATGTACATGAATATGCATTCCACATAAGGTGTCAATAATAAAAAATAAACATAAGAATTACCCATGGAAAGAAATCAGTTGTATAATCTTGTCTCATAACATAAACAAAGATATTCCAAAAAGAATTCATTTGAGATATAGTCATAAGTCATGTATTATCCCATAAAATAATTGGATAATAAGGTTGGTATATATATAAGAAACATATATATGTAATTTTTAAGAATTCCATAAAATTAAAGGTTTTTATTATTGATTAATAGACATTTCTATAAAAATAATAAAATCGTTATTGAGTAAAATAAGCTTTCCACTTTGAAAATAAATTTTGAAAAACTAAAATTCAAAAAAAATATTTTCTAAATAATTTTTTTGAAATTTTTTTTATAAACTTGAAAAGTATGCTTTCATGGAAAATAATTTTCATGGTGCTGGAAAATATTTTTCATGTTATGCGCCTTAAAAAAAGATTCCTTTCACATTTTTGGTAAAGGTTAAAAAGATCCTTTCCCATAAAATTATATAAATATTTCTTTTAAAATATTGGTAAAATTAATTTAATAAATCATTTTGATAATATTAAAACTATTTTTTTTTAAAAATTATTGAACATGGATGTGGAAGAAAATGGATTTTCGACCAAAAGATAAATAATGTTGTCCTTTCTTAAAAAAATTATCAACCCCTTTAATTACCAAAGAGATGGAAATGGTACAATTACTTTATAATTTATTGAATAGATAGAGGTGAATAAAATTAAATAGGTTTATTATGTAATGATCAAATAATTTCCTTCAATTTAATTCAAGCATAGAAAATCCAAATTAAAATGGGATTAAAGCATAACGCCTTACTATTTTAGTAACTTTTGAATCATAACCACCATGAATAAATTAAATGAAATAAAACTTAAAATAACATAAATATAAATAATTAATGATATAATATGAAAAGGGTTAGTATATAAACCATATAAAAGGAATTAGGTTTACAAAAATAACATGTATCTCAAAGAAGAAGGTTTTGAGATTAAAAACAATAAAAATGTTATATCATTAAAGTGGGATTAATCAAAGAGATAATTATGTTTATAAAATGAAAATAAATATAAAAAAATATAAATAAAACATAAAATAATCAAAGTTTATTACACACATAATCTTAGCATAACATAATCAATGAAGTAGAAGTTTAACCCAATGAATGGAAACTGAGTTAAAAAACCCCTTACATCATGATTCCATTCACATAATTTATGTTGGTTATAAAAATGTCATATTATTATATAATAATAATATAACTATTTATAATATCATGTATTATTACTTTTATAGCATCTTATCACTAGTTCATTAATAATATTTCGTTATCACAATTGTTTCGAGTGCCAATTTTCTTGTTTTCTCATACATGTTTTATCATGAAAGTTATGGATCTTAAATATATATATATATATATAATTCCATCAGGATAATAATTATAATAATGTTATAAATATAATTTTTTCATTAGATACATCTTTATAAACATTATTTATTTTTGAACATGGAGAATGAATAACAGCATTCATGGAGATGGTAGGTCATAGATATTCATGACCAGTGTTATCATTTACTTTATGTGTGAAATGGTAAATAAGATTATTTTATATTAGTTTTTTATAATAAAAATAATTTCATATATATCATATATATTCTTTTAATTTATCCTTTATTATCTTCTATATAAATTATAAGTGAAAAATAAATCACTTCACTTTATGGGGTGGTAGTTCGTTGTATACACAAATGAAATTATCATTTATTCAATGGATGGTAATGTAATAAATTTTATGATATATTTTTTCTATAATTATTAATATTTCATGAATATAATATATCAAAATCAAATTAATCCTTATTACCTTCCATGTAAATCGTAAGTGAAAAATGAACCACATCTCTTCTTGAGGCAATAGTCTTACATACACATGAGTGATGTTATCATATTCCCTACGGAATAGAAAGTCAGAAGGTGTTTTTGATATTATAATTATATAAGTATAATTATTTCCTATATAATCATTAGATATATAATTATATCTATCCATGATTAGCAATGATGGAAGGTGAATTATGTCGGTTCACAAGGAGGTAGTATGTCGTACATACGATCAACAATTTTGTTTCTCATTTGAGGAGGGAGGGGTTGGTTTTAGTTAATTACCTTTACATAGTAACATATAATTATATGTAATATACTCAGGTTATTATATCATAATGTTTTAATAATATTTAAATGATGTTTATGAAGAAATAAATAAACTCCTCAGTTAACGATGTTACCTATTCTTCAGATAATTTCTTTTGGTTTACACCATAGGCCTTTAAATTTTGTCTTTATAACCAAAAAATACTTATATTATGATATGAGGAAATTAACTAGGTTATTTGGGTAGTTATTTTCTAAACCAATGGGTTTCTTAAGTGTGGAGAGGAAATGAGAGGGGGTGGCTATTTTTAAGTGGGGGAGAGGACACACTTGGAATTTATTAAAAGAAAGAATTCCACCCACGTTTTTCTCATTAAAAAGGATCCAAAATTGACCATTTTTTAAAATTATAAGATATAAGGTTGAAATAAAACCATAAAATAGAAATTAGACATGTTTTGGATCGTTTTCAACCCTTATTTTTTTAGTTTAACCCCGGGTAAACTACTTTTAACTTAACTATGGTGTAAAAATGATTTAAAAGTAATAAATTAAATTTAATATAACTAAATAATACATATTTAAATTTTATATCAAAATAAAATAATAATGGGACATTATTTTTTATAAATATATTACAATTTTATAAAAATTGGTGTTTACAGTATTCACTAAAAAGGTAATATTTTCATAAAAAATACAAAAATTACACTATAAGTTAATATCAATATACTGATTTCAAAAATAAATTTTATAAATTGGTAAAAAATAATTTTCAATTATGTGTGTAAAGTGAGACTAAACCGCCTTTTAGATAAATATAGTTTTTCAGAAAACATTTCTTTTTCTCTTAAATGCTTCTTATTTTATTAATAATAAATAGAAAACCATTGAATTTATTTTATACATGTTGAAATCATATAATTTTAATAATTTAGTTATTTTTATTCATACCCATAAATTTTACATCATGTTTATAGTGGTTATGTTTAAATAATAATATTTTAATAGAATATCTTGTTTCGTTTAAACTCGGTGTTGCATACATCGCAAGCTTTCAAAGAGATTGGATTTACATAAAAATAAATATATCTTCAAATATTGTGGTGTTATATTCTCTTATAATCTTGGTGTTTCATGTCATATATGCAATCCAAAATGATTCACTCTTTAAAAATATTAGAGTGTCGCATTATACCCCCATAAATTAATTGTGTCCCCATAAGTAATTCTTTATCTTCGTAATAAATGGGTAGACATTTGAAAGTAAATTTTTTGTAAATTTACATCATGAAAATGGTTAATAAAACTTCCACTTAATAAGAAAGAAAGGTATGTAGAAATTTCATCCACAATAACACATTATTATGTTTCCATATAATAGAACATTAGTGGGAAATGAAAACATGGACGTGGAAGAGAATATTAATTACCAATGATTAATAGATAATGATAGTGATCGTTAATCACAATAAATTTAATTATTAATAGAAATTTAAGGACGTCAAAACCGTAAATATGTGATGAGTTAAAATACCATTTTATTAATCAGACATAAAGGTACTAGGATAAAATTTTTGTTTCAAAATCCTTTCCCTAGAGTTGAGGAATCTATTTATTATCCAGACTAAGAATATAAGTAAATATACTTAGTTGACATATATAATTTCATCTATTAATCATTTCCATAACAACATCATATTTTCTCTAAATAATGAGAATTAAATATTTGTTTTTCTTTCCTAAATAACTAGAATAAAATTCTAACAGATTACGTAATCCCCAAAAGAACAACAAGATTTTCTTATTGCCTTTACTAAAAACCAAAATTGTTAGCACAATTATTCCCATATAATTCATTAATCTCTAATACTTCAATAGTAACTTCCAATGTTATACTTAATACATTCCATAAGAGTATATTATTAAAACCCTTCATCTTATATCCCCAAAAATGTAATAGTATTCTTCCCAAATAATCCTTTGCATTAAACCAAGAGGTTATATATGCTTTAATCTAATAAAACATCTCCCAAAATATCATTAGTCACCTCAAAATACATTTATTTAGTACCTTAAAATTGGTGTATGAGAATTCTAAATTATGATCAACCTTAAACTCATAAACCCATGATGGTATCTATAACTATTAATTTAATCTAACTTGAATATATATATGTTTCCAAAATGAACAAAATACTTATATGTTTCATGATTCTTATAACCGAAATACCATCAGTAAAAATACTTCTGTAGAATAATTCATAAATATTAATACATAAATACTTCCACCCAATTACATAAATGATTTGTTATAACATAGGACCTTCCTTTTTCTAGGGGATAAGCCTTACTTTAGGGAATTAACTCAGATAATGCCCAGGTTCCCCACATATAAGACATGAAATTCCTTGGAAATTCATTTCTCTATGACCAAAATTTCCATATAGAAAGAATATTACAATCCATTTGAGATATTACTATAGGTTATTATTTAAACCTTCTTGACATATAAGAATTTGATTCTTTAATCCTCTATTTTTATTACCACACAATCATTCATAAAATGTCATTCTCCTCTTATTTGACTTGTTTGGAATCTCACTGAAGTTCATGTTGTTAATAATATATCATGATGGATGATTATGCATAATAAAAATATATTCCTCTCTAGTCATTATCCAATTTGGTTTCTCATAATCACCAAAGTGTCCATTACATTTAGTTTTAACATAATTTCTTCTAGTTCCATCCATTTACTAAAACTAAAAAACATAGTATGAGTAATAATATTCACAATGGGAAACCACATAATCATGAAAATAATTTATATGATGTATAAATTATGACACCTTATTTAAAATCTAAGACACATTAGGTTTATCCTAGGTTATTCATGGTCATCATATATTTTAATCCTTCATGATGGTTTGTAAATATTTTTTTAATTTACAAAACATATCACCATGGAGTGTCAAACTAGATGCATAGTAAGGCTCTTTGTTGTGTACTAGGTAACACTTGAGTCAATCTAGATGCACCATTTTCATAGTTATTACCCTTAGGAACGTATGCGCTATAACCACGTCCAATTGTAGTATCCATACATTGATGTAATTTCTCATAAACCACTTTTTCTATACTTTACCAAAATTATAGGATATATTCCTATAATTATGTTTATACTTAAACTTATCCTTAGACTTATACCTTGATTTTCACTAATGTTTTATCATCATAGTTTTTAAAGGTTAAATAAATCTTTCCTCTGAGCCAACTATGGGGACCCAATCCTTTTTTTATATACTATTACATGATTCTTAAACATAAATATCCATTAATACAACACAAGGATCATCATGGCCTAACATATTTGGAAGACTAGATTCTTAATACATAAAACATGGAATCCTTATTTTATTTTCCATAGTGAGTTCCTAAAATACATTTGATCTCCTAAATATTCATGGGATAACCTAGGTAGTAGATAAATAATTTGGTGAGATAAAAAGACTGGTTAGAAAATAAACATGATAAGGTAGCATAACATGTGAGTTAAAGGTATAACATGGTGTCATTGAAGAGAAGTCACATGAGTAATCACATGGAATAATAACTTAAATAACATGGTATAATAAGATCATGTAATCAAAGAAAATTTTAAATCAATATAAAACATGAGATAAGGCTAATTCAAGGATAAATACCAAGAAATCATCACATGGTAGAAAAAGTCCCGTAATGGATTAGGTTCAAGCTCTAATCACTTACATGATGTCTCATAAGACTAAAACATTACCTATTTAATTGTAGGGATATGTAATTATGGGACCACCCATCACATTAATTTCAATTACATGACTATGAGTTCTACATGATGTTATTAATTGTAAGGCATAAACATAAGATTTGCCCATAGAAATAAATGGGTTGCATAATCATGTATCACAACATAATCAAAGAGATTCTTTAAAGAAGTAATTTGAGAGATGGTCATAAAGAATGTACTTCCCCATCAACTAAAGGTAGAATAAGTCAGATATATATATATAAGAGACATATTTACATAATTTAAAAGCATTCCATAACATTAATGGTTTTTATTATTGATTAATATAAATTCCTTTAAAAATATTAAAAACAATCTTGAGGAAAATAAAACTTCCACTTTAGAAATCGCATTTGAAAAGGTAAAATTCAAAAAAAATGTGGAAATCCTTTTCTTTGTAAATGACTTTGTAAAATTATAAATTAATCTTCAAATAAAATAATAGTCATGAATGCAGAAAATATCATTCATGTCATACATGTTAAAATAATGATTTATTTCTCATTTTTTTTAAAAGTAAGAAAAGTAACTTGTTCAGAAAATGATAGAAATATTCCTCTTAAATCATTGGTAAAATGTTTTCAATAAATATTTTATAGAGTATTAAAAAAGTTTAAACTATTTTTATAAAATAATGATATAGAAGAAAAAGTATTTTTCAAATGAAAGAGAAATATAGTTAGCCTTTATTAAAAACATTCTCTCAACCACTTTAAGTACCAAAGATATGGAAATGGTAATATTACGGGTTAATTTCATGAATAACTAGAGGAAAATAAATATAAATGTTCTTATTAGTAAATTATCAAATAATTTCTTTTAATATAAATTTAATCATAGATAATCCCAATTAAAATGGGATTAAAGCATAAACCCTTTCCATTTTGGTGACTTTTTAATCACAACACATTTTAATGAAGTAAATGAATTGTAATTTGAAATAAAATTATGTATTAATAATTCATTATATAATATGTAAATGGTTGTTTTAAATTCCATATAAAATTAATTAGGTGCACAAAATAACAAGTGTCTCAAAGACGGAGGTTCTGAGATGAAAACCCTTTCAAATATCGTATCATTGAGGTGAGGATAAATCAATGAATTAATTATTTTATCAAATTTAAATCTATATAAAATATATTTAAATATATAATAAATAATTAAATTTCTTTAAATGTGTAATCTTATTATATCATAATCAATGAAATATAAGTTTAACCCAATGAATGGAAACTGAGTTAAGAGACCCCTTACCTCCCGCTTCCCTTTAGTTGAGAACTATTTAACCTTATGTATAGTGGTTTAAAACATGTTATTAACTTATACTAGAATCTTATTAATATTTATAATATCATATATGATCCCTTTTATAATATCTTATCACCCTTTCGTTAAAAATATTTCATTATCTCTATTGTTTCAGGAGTTAATTACCCTATTTTCTCATGAATTTTTTTCATGAAAGTTTTAGATCTCAAAGATAAGATATAATTCCACATCTCTAAACTCGTATTAATGTTATAAATATCATTTTTTCACTAGATGTATGTTTATAAAAATGATTAAATTTTTAATATGGATAATGAATTACATGTCTTCCTCGAGATGGTTGGTTGTACGTATGCATGAGCAGTGGTATATTTTACTTAACAGGTGAAAGGGAAATGAATAGACTGTGTATTAATTTTTCAGAATCAATGTCATCACATATATATTACATATATTCATTAAATTTAACCTTCATTTCCATCCATGTAAATATTAAGTGGAAAAATGAATCATATCACTTTGTGAGGTGATAATCTGCCATACACACAAACGATGTTGTCATTTATTTAAGGGATAGAAATGTAAGAAATTATATAACATATTTTTCCCATAATGATTAATATTTCATGAATATCACATATCAATATCAAATTAATCCTTATTAGCTCCAATTTAAATCATAAGTGAAAGAAAATTTTCATTACTTTGTATGGAAGTAGCTCACCGTTCACATGAGAGATGTTATCATATTACCTGTCGAATGGAAAGTAAGAAGGTGTATGTAATACTATAATTCTATAATTATAATTTTATCATATATAAGCATTATATATATAATTATATCTATATGTGATAAGCGGTGAGGTAAAATTAATTAATTTTCTTTGCAAGGTGGTGGCCCGTCGTACACACGATCAACGGTTTTGTTTCCCATTTGAGAGAGGTTGGGATGGTTGTAGGTCTTTCACTTAACATGACAATATCTCTATAAATGTAACATAATGAGGATATTATATCAATATGGGTTAATAATATTTTAAGGAAGTGAAGGAATAATTAAAATAAAATTCTCGGTTAAGTACATTACCTCTTCTTCAAACAATTTCCAAATTCCACTCACATAAGTGGAAATTTTTAATTTGAAATTAAACCCATGGCTATGTAGATAAAATAGTTTTTTAGGAAATGAAATTTATAAGGAAAATATGATCTCATATTAAAATATATGAAAAATAATCATAATTAGATGAATTCAAATTAATATTTATAGATATATGATCATTACATTTCATTTAAATCATTTCATATTAGGATTTATTTTAATTATTTAAAACAGATAAACATTATACACTTTAAAATCGTTCTCAAAAAATGGTGTTTTAAATCCTAAAAATAAACTTATATTAAAATCTAGTAAAAATTTGATTTAAAAGTATATAGTTGAATTTTATATAACTAAATAATAATTATTTTAATTTTAAATGAAATTAAAATAATAATGGGTCTTAATTTATTAAAATTTAATGATAATATAATAAAAATTGGTATTTTCTTCATTCACTAAAAAATTAATATTTTCTGAAAAAAAATCTAAAATTTCTTGATAAGTTAATATTAATATGATATTTTCAAAAATAAAGTTTTTTTGTAAAATAAATTCTCTATAAGTGATAAAATTTAATTTTAAATTATGTGTTCAAAACATGACTAACCCACCTTCTAAAAAATATAGTTTTTCAAAAAAAAATTATCTTTCATGTGGTTCTAATTTTATTTCTAATCAATAGATAACCATTAAATTAATTTTATATGTGTAAACCATATAATTATCATAATTTAGTTAGTCTTATTTATACCCTCTAACTTAATGGTTTGGTGATAATGGTCATGTTTAAATAATAATATTTAAATAGAGTATCAGGTTTCATTTAAACTTGATGTTTAATGCATCACAAGGTATCAAATAGAATGAATTTATTTAGAAAGAAATGTATTGTACACATCATATGGAGGCATTGTGGCTTAGAGGAATGTATGTAGAAATGGGACTCATATATTCATAATGAGTATCCTAAATTATTTAGAATTTTGTTTTTTTTATGTTGAGATGTTTGATTTGGTGTTTCTTTATTTAAATTGGTTATCCTTATGTCATGTTGTGCTTTTTTGATGGAATCATTTTTATTTTTGAGGTATCTTCTGGGGCATTTTGGATTTAGTGGTCAATATTTTCCTTACATGTTTTTTTCTCAAGTATGGGAATCATTTTAGGGGTATCTAATGTTATGGATTGTACCTTATTGGACCATTTCCTTGGGTATTTTGTGTATTATAGGTTTCAAGATAAGGTTGGAGGAAGGGAGGTAGTGTAAAAGAAGATATTTTAGATATAGAAGTGAATTTCAGTATGATTGTTTGCATTATTCCATAGGTGATTGGTTGAATAGTTTTTATATGGTGTGTGTAACACCCTAACTCTAATAACCCATATTTAGTAGTTATTTTACTACATTGAAATAAAATACAATGGATATCATTCTAAAATATCAAATAGTTTAGTAGTATTGTGAGATTATATACATATGATGATTCTCACATGTTATCTGGAAACAAAAAATAAAACATAAAAATTTGAGTTAGAAATTTATTATTTATTTTAGTAAATCCCTAAAATCATTCATACGTCCCTTATTGGTATCTTGGGTAAACGAAAACATAATAAAGTGTGAGCTTAGCTACTCGGTAAGGGAAAGAATACAACAAAATTTACCATATAATAAATATAGTATAAAAAATATGGTAGAGATAAAAAATAATCAACTATGTCAATTAACTATTATCATAAATGGGAGATAAATCCATTAATTACATAGAAATGTATATAATCAAATGGATAGAAAAAAAGTAGTTTTATAATGCTAGAATGCATACTTTCAAACATCATAATCTTACCATCAAGGCCTTTGTCGAGACATCATATGTTAATAGGTAAGTTGTATAGAAAATTCCTAAAATATATTATCTCATGAGGCTAAATGATGAATTGATGGGATATAACGGGCCCCACCTGTAACTTAATAAGTCCAATTCATTCATCATATGAAATGGGTGGATAAAAATTCAATATATAATCAACATAGACATTCATATTGAAAAAATAGCTTACTAAATGTTAATAATTTCACCAATCAATAAATACAAAATGATCATAATCTAGAAAGAATAATATGGTGAATGGTATCAATAAATTATGTCCCCAATAAATAATAACATTTAGTAAATTATGTTCACACAGATGAAAATCCTATAAAAAGATCACTGGAATATTTCTTGAGAAAAATCCCCTTTTCATTTTGAAATCACATATATTAAAATATAAAAAATTCAAAAATATTAAGAAATAATTTTATTTGAAATGAAACATAGAAAATGTTTTAGGAAGCTTTAAATCAATGAATAGTTCTGATAGTAGTAAAAGTATTTCATATTATAAACATTAAAACAAATATTTTGTTCACATATTTGGTAAAAAGTAATTCACACATAAAATTATAGGAAAGTTCATTTTAAACATTTTTATAGAAAATTAAACAGGTTTTATATTTAATTTAATCTATAATTTTATAGTATTAAAAATATTCTTGAAAAACTTTTAATGAAAATATAGACATGGTATAAAAATATTCCCCATCGAATTGAAAAACAAAATCGGTTTTACTTTAAAACATTATTTTGGTCATTTTGAGTGCCAAAGAAGATAAAAATATAAATAATACTTGAAACCCATACAAAAAGATAAATGAGAAGAAAATATATTGGTTTTAATATAGAAATATCATATAATTCCTCCAATATAAACATAAACATAAACATAAACAATACTGGATAAGGATTAGATTGTGAAATAAACCATTAACTCAGGTCTAACTTGCATCATTAGTGATTTTAACCTCTTATAATAAATTTAAATTAATTATAATTATATAATATAACTATATAAATACTTATAATATCATATATTAACCATTTATAACATTCCAATGCCATTTTATTGATAATTCTATATTAAAATCGTTGTTTCTGAGTGTTAACTATTATATTTTTTAAGTAGGTTTAGGTTTAGTAGTTTTAGTCCTTAAAACTTGATCATGATTATATAATATCCATAATTTTAATCATGATAAAAATATTATATATTTTAATTATATATATATATATATATAATCATTCTTGAATGGATGAGATGAAAAATGAATACCATCACTTCATGGAGGTGGTAGTCCACATGTACGCATAAGCGATATTATAAATTTTTAACTAGTGAAAGGGTAAGAATATAAATGATATATTATATTTAAAAAATCAAAATTATTTCATAAATATCATATATTAACATTTTAAATTTAATTTTAACCATCCATAAATAATGGTGATGAAAAATGAAATATATCACTTCACAAAGTGATAATCTACATTTATGCATGGTTAATGCTATTATTTCCCAGTTGATGGGGAAGGAGATGAAAAAAGTTTGTGACATAGACTTAATGACATATCATTATATCAGAAATAATTATTTTATTATATCACCATGGTCAAAAAATAATTTACAGAGTTATAAGAATAAATAAGATGAAGAAACTTAGTTAACAGGTATACCTCTTCTTTGGACAACCTCATTTGGCTTACACATTAATCCTTATAAGATTTGTATTTTGATCAAACCAAGGCCTCTAGATCATGGGTAGATATTTTATAAATTTATTTGGGTAATTATCATAATGGATATAATTATCATGAAGCATGATTATGAGAGGATAAGTGGTGTACATTTATAATGGAGTGATAGGACACACTTGGAATTTTTAAAAATAAAAATATATTAATGTCTTAATCAATCAAAATGGCTCCAAATTGACTTTTTTCAAAGAATAGATTAGTTGGGGTCTAAATATGTATAGAAAATATGATTTTTATAAGTTTTTAGGTCATTTTAACCCTTACCATTTTTGTTTTAACCCTTTTAACCGTTTTTAACTCTTACCGTGGAAACTAAATTTTTTATTATAGTTACTATTCATAATGAAAAAAAATGAAAGTGTAATAAGTACCAATTTTGAAAATATTTATACTAAATATGGATTCCATTTCATCAAATTTAATTTCTATAAGTGGAAAAAATTAATTTAAAATAAACCCGCAAAATGTGAAGAGAATCAATTTTTAGAAAAATGTTTATTTTAAACAAAAGAATGATTTTACAACAAAATAAAGTATAATATTGGTTCCAGTGGAATTAATTGGACTTAGTTAAATAATTGGAGATTTATTTTTATTCCAAAACAATCCAAAACCATCCAAAACATAATGTAATCATATATATACTTTATTAAAATAAATTAACTAAAAATATTTTTTATTTGAACAAAAACATTATTTAGATTTATAAAATGTTAAGAATATATTTATACATTCAACATTATATTTTTATATTAATTATATTATTTATTTAAAATAAATATATATATTCTTATTACTGCAGAACATCATAGAAGATGTTGGGTTATGGATTTAAAATTTTTCATCACTAGATCAATGAAACTTTGATGTCTCCGACAATCTGAGCCCAGGTAAACTTTTATGGGTCTCATGAATTATCAAAGCACAAAATTTAAACTAAAAAATTAACTTCTTTGAATAAAATAATGTATTACATAAGCTCAAAATTGGTAATCATTTCTTTAAGTATTAATGGTTGAACCCCTCTAGATCATCCACACACACTTCAAGAATATGTGTGTATATTATTCTTTGAATTTCGAGTGCTAGCACGGAGCTCTGATGATTTCTTAGATGTCACAATGATCACCTTAATCTTGTGCCTTTATTCCAAAGAGGGATTCTTAAATTTATCACTTTGAAGGAGCCTTTATCTCCCTTGGATTCCATAGGAGATAGAATCTCTCAATTTTGAATGATGAATAGTCTATAGAATAGAGCTCCTCCCATGCTTATATAGTAGATTTTCATAATACCCTAAAAGGGTTTCCTGACCCCTATATATTCAATTCCCAATAAATAAGCAATAAATAAAATGATATACTGCATTAACAACATCATAAAATTTGTTTACATTTTATCACATAATTATAATTTATAATAAATATATTATGTGATAAACATGAGTTACTAACTAGACTTGTAATTCCCGCAATATTAAATGAACCTTGAATATTAAAATAATATCTATTAATATAATATTTTTCATGTATTCACCAATTACCATGTGAATACTTTCAATAAATAAATTAAACCCAAATATTCTATACTCAAATAATAATGAATTTATTTATTCATTGGTGATCATTAATACATGGACCACTCTCAAACCCTATAGTGGGGTCCACTATCTCCTATACACCTATTCACTAGAATAGGGAAGACTCTTGAATATTCTATTGTCTATGAACCTATAGGCTCTTATCTTTATAGCATTCAATACCATTCAAAGAACAATAGTGGAGTCTAGAAACCCATTAATTCCATAAGAAGATGAGGAAAAGTCATAGAAATAAAAACCTTCCCAATGAACATGTACTATGTAATATATCGTATTTATCTCACGATGTCTCATAAATTAGGATGCATATCTTATTTCATCACCATTTCTTCTCTTTTTTATTTATTGATCTAACAGGACAGACTTAACTTGGACTACCTTGTACAAGGATTTATGAAGGTGCAACCATCTTGATCAACTAAGCCCAAGATATCACTTCCTCAACTTAAAAGTGTAAAATTATATCTTGATCATTCAACCAATGATATACCATTAATAACACACCCAACACAAGCTACCTCTCCACAAATTTAATTTCATGATTTTTTCCTTGCATCAAAGTACATGATCAAGTGGTACACATTGATAATAATCTATAGTCAAGATACAAATACACATGTTTGTAGATATGAAAAACTAATGACACGTGAAACATGTGTTGTTCATAATGATAGTTATGTCCTCGTGATTTCACCTACTATAGATCATCAAGTGTAAACATAATGAGAATAATTCTCTATTATAATGATACCCCAACACCTGATCATTTGACATGAACTGTGTCTATTTAGTTTAATGTGTATTGACTATAGAACATATGTTTAATATAAATGTCATAGTACCAAGAGGATCTCATTGTAGTTTGGTAATTCTTATAAACTTTTGATACGACTAATAATCTATAAACATTATTATTGAAATAGTGGATATAGAAATATCAACACTATTTTGGTAAGAGTGAATCAAGCATAACATGTTATATTCATGATATGGTAATATATAAGTACTGATAAAGGTGGGTCTTGGGAACCCACTTTTATAACACTCCCACTTACACTAAACATCCTTGATTTTTCTCACATGATAAGATCATGTTTCTATTGAGTTATTATAAGGACTCAGCCTCAAACATTGCATAATCTTGATTTTTAGTCAAGAAATTACTTTCCTTAACATTGATGATATTTTAAGGTATATAGTTTTATAGAACTATGATATCATTCATAAATAACATCCCACATTCATAAAATGTGGATAATACTAAAACAATATCCATTTTTTCCAAAATATAAAACTTTGGAAATAAAACATGATTCCTTTTTAATAAAAAAATATTCATAACTTTCAACTTGACTTCCTCCTTTCTCTTACCCATCCTTATACCCTGTGAAAAAAAATTAAAACTTGGGATGATCACAAAAATATCATCGAGGGATATAAAAATAAATAAATAAATTGTTAGTCCATAAATACTTTAAACCCATGGAAATAATTTCACAAAGTTATACTTTTCACCCACAAAACATAATCTCTTTAGCTTACCTCATGAAATCATAAGATTACTATAAAACGCTATAGAAAAAATAAATAATAAAGTTAACTTATTCCATAAATTCTATATCACTCTTAAATTTTTTGTATCTATTAAGGCTATATAGGGAGTAACCTTTATAGTTACATTTAGAATACCCACTGTAGTGTTTACCTTAATCTCTTAGGGGAAACACTATCAATTAACTCTGTATCATTACCCAATTCATTAGAGATATATAATGGGATTACCCTCCCTTAGTGTATCATATAACCAACTGTACTCATAAGAAATTCCCAAGAACCATAACATAATCACAACACAAAAATCATGCATAAAATAAAAAAAATTGAAATCCTTTTTTGTTTTTACAAAGTCATGCACTCAAAAATGAAAAAACATTATCTAAAAATAAAAGTGTAAAATTTTAAAGGAATCATAAAAACATTAAATATATATGAAATAAAAAAATTATTTTCATTCTGTATATGTTAAATAAAAATTTCTTCTATCTTTTGTAAAGATAGTTGAAAAGGTATCTTTTAAAATAGACTTTAAAAAGAAATTCCCTTACCCTGAGTCCAACTCATCACATATAATATTTATCCTCCTAGATAACAAAATTAGGTTAATTATTAAATTTATGAGAAAATTTAAATGTCTATTATTTCTTTTATGTCACTTATTGTCATTTTACAATAATTACTTAATTATTTAAGTTCATGTCAGACGTTTTGTCGATATTTGGTACTTGAGTCAAAAATGACTTTAGTGAGATATCAATATTCAAATGGTTCATTAGTCTATTATATCAGGAATAATTTCAATTCATTATTATAATTTTTATACATCAATTATAATTTTAAATCAAACCATTAATTATTTTTATGAAAAATGAAAAATGTTATAATCATGGAGATGGTAGTTCGTACATACGCATGAGTAACGTTTTCATTTTTTCAATCATCATTATAGAAAGAAGGTAAGTATTGTTTTATCATTACATAAATATCATATTATATTTAATATCATATTAATCATTTAAATATACTTATATATATCATCCATGTGATGTTATGAAGAGAAAACAAATTGCATCGATTCGTGGAGATGATGGTTCACATGTACGCTATAACGACATTATCATTTTTTATGTTCATGGATATGTAAGAAAATAAATGATATAGTATTATTTAATAATAATAAATATGTAATTAATATCATATATTAACATTAATTCCATTATTATAACTAGTCTTGAAAGACTATGGTGGAAAATGAATTACATCGGTTCGTGAGGTGGTAGTCCGTTATACACAAGAATGAATTATTCATTTCCCATTTGATGAAATTAGAGATGGATTTAGGTGAAGATATTAAAATAATAAAATATCATTATATTTAGGATTATAGATTTATTATTTCATAATGTTGGAAGAATATCTGAAGGAATTGGAAGAAGAAATAAAATAGAAACACTTAATTAAAAACGATGTCTCTTCTTCAGACGATCTCATTTGATTAACACCTTAACACCTATAAGGTGAGTTTTATGACTAAACTAAGAGATATCTAATTTGGGAAGGGATTATAATATGGTGTTTGGGGAGATATTTTATAAACCAAATAGGTTTTTAGGTGTGAATAATATAGAAGAATGGGTTCCCATTTATAGGAGAGGGGAGGGGCAGTCTTGGAATTCTTCAAAATATTAAATTAATATAAATTATTTTTCAATTAAAAATTGATAAAAACTGATTAATTTGGAATAAATTATGATTATGGGTATATATAAATTCATACAATTAAAATTATACATGTTTTTATTATTACTTTAATCCATATGTTTTTTAACCCTTTTAACTCTTACCATGATATCATGTAATTTACAATTTGAGGGTTAATATAATTACTATAAAATGCCAAAATATGAAAAAATAAGTCATTAGGAAATTTTAAGACTTATCCCAATAATTTGGAAAAAATTAATATTTTTATAAATGTTATATCATTTAATAAAATATTATTTATTTTAAAATATCAATAATGTCAATTTTCACACTATTCATTACTTGATTTTTTTAAAATATCATAACATCACTATAAATTCAAAAAATAATTAAAAAAACATCACTAACATTTCAAATTCATCTTAAAAATTCTTTTATTATATTAATAATCACAAATTATATTTATATTAATATTTTTAATATCATTTATTTGGGATTTATTTTAATTAAACAATTATTGTATTATCATTGTGAAAGTCATTAATTTAATTATTTCTTCTCTAAAAAATAAAAAAAAATTATAATGATAAATATAAATATTTAATCTTTAAAAATATTATTTATAGTCAAATATATCCCCTATTTAACCTAATATTAAAAATATTTAACTTGTTAAAAACAAAAGTGTGACAAAATAGAATTTATTTAATACTGTATTATAAATGTCATACTCTCATCCAAGTGGCTTCTAAAATTTATAATTTCATAAAAATGATGATTTTAGTCAAAAAAACTTATTCAATGAAATTAGGATAAGTTTTAGGATAATTTTATAATATTTATAATATTATTGTTACCCTTAATTACTCAATTTACCATTAACTGTGGTAATGAAAATTACCAATTACTATTCATAATGTCCAAAAATAAAAAAACATATATTTAAATAATTTGAAACATCTAATTCAAAATATGGAATCCATTTTTAAAAATTCAAAACATATAATTTTTATAAATTAATTAAAACTTAATACCATTGAAGGAATGAGAAAACAAGTTTTTTAAGTAAAAAATGTTCAAAAGATTGAAATATTAATATATATAAATTCAATGTGAAATTTATTACAATGATATGAATTGAATTAAATGATAAATAAATTATCTAATTATACTTTAAAATGTCTCAAATATATAATTAAACACTATAAATAAATTTGATGACAATGCAGTTTTCAATTAAAATACAGTATTTTTCACTATTCATAAAAACATGAAACTTGACATAAAAATATAAAAAAATAAGACAAATTATATTTATATACTCTTATTTAAAATAATAAGTTTATTTTTTCAAATATAACTTTTAAATGTGTCAAAAAAATAGATTTAGAATAAGTGCACCATCAAAAGGTGACAAAACTGCCTTTTTTTAAAAATAATTATTTTATTAGTAAAAATTGGATTTGTTCTTATATAGTGTCTAAAAAACATCTAAGATGAAGGTTAAAAAAATTAATATTATATATATATATATATATATATTCCATTAAAAATCCAAAAAAGTGATTTTTTATTTGTTGGTATAAAATAAACTGGTGTATATTTAAATAGTTTTTCTAAAAAACATTTCCTTTTTGAAACTAGGGATATTTAATTACCCCCCCCCCCCTATTTAATAAATTTCTTCCTTTCAATTTTGAATTCCAGATTGAAAACATGGGGTTTGAATTTTCAAAATATCTTTACTAAAAACCCACATTGGAAAAAGGATAAATGAAACTTCTACTTTAAAATAATGAATTGGAAGTTAGAAGGTCACATAAGATAACACATATTAGGGTTACATGTAGGAAAACATGTATATGGAAGAGAAAACTAACTATTATATTTTTATTGATATTGATAGAGAACATGATCATGACAAATCTAAAAATCAAAAAATCATGAATTTTTGATGGGTTAAAAGGTCATTGATTTCTTAGTAATAAAAGTAAATGGATAAAGTTTTTTTATCCTTTTCATAGAGTTAAGGAATTATTTTACTAATTGTATCAAGAACATAACGAAATTTACTTAATTGACCTGTATATTTTTATCCTTTAATCAAATTCCCCCTGAAACTCATCTTTTTTTCTAAATAATGAGTATTTAAGATGAATTTATATACCCATGGCATTAGAAACAACTTCTATAGATCACTAAATCCACAAAAGGGTGAAAATTTATTCCTCTTGTCTAAGAAATTAACCAAAACCAAAAAAAATAGGACAATATGTGATAATTACCCAAAAAATATATTCCTTTATATGTAAAAAATTATTTTAATCTCTAAAATTCAACAGTAATACCTGAAGTTCAACATAGACCATTAAAAAAATAAATATACTCAAAATTATTAAAAAATATTATAACTAAGATTAAAACCCAAAAATCAGAATGATTTAATCACAGTATTCTAAGATAAATTTTTACATTTATATCCAAATAACATCAATTACTCATTAATTATTATACAAAAAATTAATTTCCCCAATAGTCTTCAATATATGCTAACTATTTCCATAAATAACCTGAATCCCTATAAATACACAACAAAATCATATATTCTTACAAAATATAATTCATCCTTAATTACTCAAATAAAATATCATAGAATTATATTTTCCTCAATATTATTAGATTCAAAAAATAGATAACATCTTCTGAAATAGAATTAATCACTTAATCACAAAATATTTTCAAATACCTTGGTTATCTATTTGATAAATCATATTTTACAAAAAAACAACTTATTTTTTATCCATATAATCATTTAAATAAAAGAAAAATTCATACTAATTGGGACTTCCTGTAAGCCACTGGTAGGAAATTCACCCTTATCGCCCTTCGGTTGTGGGTTCAAAATTCATGGTCTTTCCGGCTGCAACTAGTTTTCACCCATCATATGGGTTATCATTTTTCTAAGACTATATAATTCTTATAAAAATAAACAAAATATGATAAATTCCTCAAAAATAACCATAACATGTTTTAACCTCAAATTTTATTTCATTCTTTACATTTTCTATCCAAAAAAGTAATAACCCATAACTACATCAAAACTAAATGTCTCCAAAAATACTATTATTATATTTAAAATCTCAAAACATAAGGCCTAAAAAGTGTTTATAAGGCATTAAACTTATGATAAACTAAAAAAATATACACTCGTGATGATATAACTAACTCTTAAAAAACATCCTAATCTCTAATATTGTCTAAACTATCCTTTGATACCAAATATTAGGACCCAGTCTCAAACATAACATAATCTTGAGTTTTAGTCAAGAAATTACATTCCTTCACATTAAGGATGTTTTCAAGTTTATAATTTTAGATAATTATTCCATACTTCATACATAAAATCCCACATTTTCAAAATATGTACACTGCTAAAATTGTATCAATTTTTTCCAAAATATAAAATTTTTGAAATAAAACATGATTTCTTTTTCATGATAAATCTTTATAAAATTCAACTTGACTTCCTAATTTCTCTTAACCATCCTTATAACCTATGAAAAAACATTTTAAAACTTGGTATGAGCACAAAAATCACATTAAATTACATAAAAATAAATAATAAATCATTAGTCCATAAATGCTTTAAACCCCTGAAAACATTTTCACAAAGTTATACTTTTCACCCAGAAAACATAATCTCTTGAACTTACCTCATGATATCATAAGATTACTATAAAAATATATAGAAAATAAATCATAAATTTAACATGTGTAATCAATTCTATATCACTCTTAAATTTACTATAGCTATCATGGCTATATAAGGAGTAATTTTCCTAGTTACATTTGGAATACCAACTAGTGTATATTACCTTAATCTCTTAGGATAAACCCTACTGATTAGCTTTGTATCATTAAACAATGCATTATAAAGATATTACAGAATCACATACCTTAGTTTTATCAAATAACCAATCATAATCCTAAATAATTCCCAATAACCATAACATAAGTACAACACATAAATCAGGCATAAAAGAAAAATTACTTTTGAAATTACTTTTCATTTTTTACAAAGTAACATACTGAAAAATGAACACTTTATTTGAAAATAAAATTGTTATATTTTAAAGTAAGAATAAAAATATTAAATTTATATTAAATCTTTAAATTTCATTCATTTCATAAATTTTAAAAAAACATTTATTTTTTTATAACAATAGTTGAAAAGGTTTCTTTTAAAATAGATTTTTTAAAGAAAGTCTCGTACCCTGAGTCTTAATAATCTCATAAAATATTTATAATACATAATAATAAACTTAGATTAATTATTTAATTTATTGAGAAAAGTTAAAAGTTTATTATTCTTTTTATATCACTTATTATCATGTTATAAAAATTACATAATTATTTAAGTTCATGTTGGACGTTTTGTCGATATTTGGTACTTGAGTCCAAAATGAATATAGTATGATGCCAATAGTTGAAGTGGTCATTATTATATCATCTCCAAAATAATATTCTTAACATGATTATCATTTTTATACATCAATTATATTTTTAAATCCAAACATTAATTATGGTTATGAAAAATTAACTATGTTATAATCATGGAGACGGTAGGTCGTACGTATGTATGAGTAACGTTTTCATTTTTCAATGATAATTTTAGAAAGAAGGTAAGTATAATTTTCTATTTTAATAATGATAATAATACCATTAATATCTTATTAATAATTTGAATATATTTATATATATCATCCATTTTATGTGGTGAAGAAAAAACAAATCACATCATTTCGTGGAGGTGATAGTTCACACGTACACACGAACAACATTATCATTTTTATGTGCATGGAAATTTAAAAACATAAATGATATATATTTATTTAATAATGATAAATATTTCATTAATATAATATATTATCATTAATTCCATCATTATAACTAGTATTTAGGGATGGTGGTATAAAATGAATCATATCGGTTCCCGAGGTGGTAGTCTACCACACACACGAATGAATAATTCATTTCCCATTTGATGAAATTGAAGATGGATTTTGGTAATGAAATGAACTTAATAAAATATCAGTGTATTTAGGATACTTTATTTAATATTTCATCATGGTGGAATAATATTTTAAGTAAGTTGAAGAAGATATAAAATATAAACACTTAATTAAAAATGATATATCTTCTTCGAATGATCTCCTTTAATTAACACCTTAAAACCTCTAAGGTTAGTGTTATTCCAAAACTATGATCTATATAATGTGGGAAGGAATTACAGTAACATATTTGGGAAGATATTGGATGGTAAAAATAGGTTTTTAGGTGTAAATAATAGGGAAGAATGGGTTCCCTTTTATAGGAGAGGGAAGGGGGAATGTTAGGATTCTCCAAAATATTAAATTAATATAAATTAGTTTTCAATTAAAAAAGATGAAAAATAATTTATTTATAATAAATGATTATTATGGGTATAAATCCATTCATACAATAAAAATTAGAAATGTTTTTATTATTATTATAATCCTTGTTTTTTGTTTTAACCCTTTTAACTCTTACCATGATATCATCTAATTTACATGTTGAGGGTTAATATAATTAATATAAAATTTTAAATTACAAAACAATGAGTCATTGATGAAATTTTAAGACTTATCCCAATAATTTTTTTGAAAGTGATATTTTTATAAATTTTATATCATTTAATAAAATACTATTTTTTTAAATATCAATAATGTCAATTTTGATATTATTCATTACTTGACTTTTTAAAAATATCATAACAACAAGATAAATTCAAACCAAAACATATATAACATAAATAACAGTTAAAATTAATCTTAAAAATTCATTTATGACATTAATAATCTCAAATTATATTTATTTTATTATTTTTAATATCATTTAATTGATATTTATTTTAATTAAATAATTATTGCATCATCATTATGAAAGACATTAATTTAATTATTTATTCTCTAAAAATTAAAAATAAATTATCATGATAAATATAAAAAATTTATCATTCAAAATACTATTTATATTCAATGATATCCCCTATTTAACACCATATTAAAAATATTTCACTTGTTAAAAACAAAAGTGTGCAAAAATTGACTTTTCTTTGAATATTATATTATAAATTCCATACCCTCATAAAAGTGGATTCCAAAGGTTATAATTTAGTCCCAAAGATGATTTTTCTCGACACACACTCATAAAATAAAAATATTACAAGTTTTTTGGTAATTTTATAATATTTATAGTTGTATTTTTACCTTTAATTACCTGAATTACACTTAATCATGGTAATAAATAATTACCAAAGTTATTATTCATAATGTAAAAAAATAAAAGTGACCCATTTAATAAATTTTTAACTTATGATTAAAAATATGGAATCCATTTTTTAAAATTTAAAACAGATAAATTTTATAAATTAATTAAAAATAAATCCCCTTGATAGAACGAGAAAAAGAGTTTTTAATGTAAAAATGTTCAAAATATTTAAATGTTTTTATATCCAAATTCAATGTAAAATTTATTTTAAAGACCTAAATTGGATTAAATTAAAAAAACATGGTACAATTATACCTTAAAACACTTAAATATATAATTTAACAATATAAATAAATTTCATGAAAAAGAAGTTCTCAATTATAATGCAATATTTTTCACTATTCATCAAACCTTGAAACTTGTCATAAAAATATCAAAAATTAAATCAAAGTAAATTTTGATAATTATATTTCAAATAATAAGTTTATTTTGTTAAATAAAACTTATAAAATTGTAAAAAACTATATTTAGAACAATGGTACCATCAAAATGTGGAAAACTACTTTTTTTGAAAAATACTTATTTTATGAGTAAAAAATGGATTTATTCTTATATCATATCTAAAATACATATAATATGAATTTTTAACATTATATTGAATATTATATATATATATATATATATATATTCCATTAATAAAATCCAGAAAGTTTAATTTTTTTATTTATTGGTATAAAATACACTTGTGTATATTTAAATAGTTTTTCAGAAAAACATATTCTTTTAAAAACATGAGATGTTATAGTTATGGCCTTGGACATGGTCCTTCCATTACTCTGTTTTATGGATATTATACTATCTTAGAACTCTACTCCTTTATTAAGACACCTCAAGAGATATAAACCCTGAGTATATATCTTTTTGTTTACTATACAAACATTACATCTTATCTAGTACCAGTAATAGAATTATGATAATTTATATTATGATAAAACATTACTTACCATGTGTGATTCCAAGAACTATAAAAAATAATTGTTCAATATATACTACTTATTTATCTACCTTGAAATCTACAATGTACTCAGTATTTGTAATTATGGCTACCACTGGCTTGAATGAGCTTGTCTTGTTCATTACCTTCACCTAACTACAATGTTAAATCACATTGATCTATTTGAAGAATAGTTTGTGTCCCTTTGTAACTTGTATCCCTTACTTTCCACATACCAATTATATGCCTTTTTACTTTCTTAAGTACAATTGTCTATTTCTTACTTCTTTTCATGTAGTTATCCTAGATATAATTGATATTTCCTATCGTAATGTTTTTATTGAAAATATAATTTTTATACATATCATGGAATATGTGATCGATCCATTAAATAAGTATATAGAATTAAAATTACCACATGAATATCCTCATATGTCCTATAAATGTATTCTTAAATAGATTTATACCATTTTATACTAGTAACAATTCTTTCTTTAATTGTTCCAACTTGTACTTGATCAATACCATGACAGTATATATACTTTGACTTGGTCTAAGAAACCTTTAGATCTATCTCAGTATATATCATTCCCTAGAAATTTGTTTTCTACTTTAATTCAATGTTTGGAGAGATAATTTCAACCTAGTATTAACTAACTTCAATACTAATATCTATTTACCATATGTTTCCAAATATATTTTACTTGGAAAAGAGTGGCGCTCCCACTAACCTCTTGCAGACACATAGAAAATTTTCATTTTAAATAAATATTTTTTGATCTTGTTTCTTAGATTAATCATAAAATAAATTTTTAGAAACATACACACCTTTTTGGTATTCTATAATGTCACCATCCCTTTCTAGTTGCATCATATAATCACCTTCCATGATGGGTGGTCTTAACTAACAACGCTCAATAAAATTATTATATAAAGTAGCTATGAAAATTAAAATTCTAATGGATTTTGTCATAATGAATTCGTATTACCAATTGAGCCTCATTGGTATCGTGCTTGTACCATCCATGTATTGTGTCACTTGAATACCCACCATAGTCTTCAAAATAATGATCCCCCACTACTAGAATTTTACACTTTACCGGTGGTTCACAACTATTGGTAAAGGCCTGGAAACCATTGGTATATAGTATACCAATGGTTCCCTAAACTGTGACCAAGTAATCCATGAAAATAGTCCTATACCAAAGGTTCTGTGAAAACCATTAGCATAGGTGTCAAAATAGAAGGTATACCAACATTTTCTACAAACTGTTGGCATATGTGTGTTAAAGTATAACATATACCAACGGTTTGTGAAACTGTTGGAATATGTGTGTTACACTTATACCAATGGTTAAAACCATTGGTATAGAGTGGATATGGCAATACATAAGGCTATACCGATGGTTTTTTTATAACCATTGGTATAAACCTATACCAACGGTTTAAAACCGTTGGTATAAATTTCCTCAACTCCACAGCAGCAGGCCCCTCTCCCCTCTCCAGACCTGAAACAACACACCTTCATAGCAACACACCTCCTCCCCTCCAGACCTGCAACAACACCAATACAAAATCCCCATCCAAAATATTCAAAATTTAGAATTCATTCCAGAATTTAGAAATTTAGAAATTTAGAAATTCAAATGCAATAACACCCATAAGAGAAAAAATCATACATGTTATAGGAAATGAAATAACACCCATAAGGGTATTCCAAATTTAGAATTCATTCCTCACTCAAACCAAAACAACAACACACATAAAAGTATTCAAAATGTATAATTAATTCCTCACTCAAACCACAACACCAATACACACAAGAGAAAAACCTATATGTTATAGGAATCACATGGGATGTTTAGTCATGGTCTTGGGTTGAGTATCTTAAAACCAATAGAAAAACTTGGGTCGAGTGTACAAGGATCATGATACCCATAAGATAGAAAATGGTAGTGGTCATGTTCTTAGACCTAGGATGAGTTATTGGTAGCACATGGGATGTTTATATTCCTCTAATGATTATGTATCCTTGTATAAATTTTTCCTGGTGTGTTAGTCGGAAACATTGGCCAATCTCGACATATGAGATGGGTTACTGGAATATCCTACATGTTTTTCATAGAATTTTAAATTAGAATAAGGGGGTATGAGGCTAATTGTAATTTTCTCTCCTGGGTGTGATGTGAGATGAATCCCCATCTTGGGTAGTGGGTATGAATATTCAATTAAGTCTTTGGTATTGGGTTCCCAAAGGGACTTTGATTTGGTCCTAGAACCCATTGTTTGAGGATGGGATTGAGGTGATCCATGGGGCTCTGGTGTCACCATATATATTCCTCACCATTGGGGTATTTTTGTGAGACTTTGAAACTTATTTTTCAATAATTTATGTGTAGCCTTGTTGACCACTTTTTATATGGTACGCTTGAGTGTTCATAGGTTTCATATGAAATCACTATATGATATTTATTTTTTGTATGTTATTGTATAGAATAAACAACCCATGATTGAGAATTAGAACATGAGTGTTAGTGCATGTTCATGATGGGATGTCGAGACTCATTACTAATATATGCAAAATATTAAAACTAAGTTAAGCGTTACCGATTTGGAGTGTAGAACTAAAAAATATCTATAGGGAGGAAGGAATTCTCAGCCGGGGTAAAGAGAGAGGGATCTAGTTTAGACCAAATCAAAATAGAAAATAAAAAAAATAGATGAATAAAATTAGGACTTAAAGATTATAACTAAATAATTGAGTGGGGGGATATCCGGGGGTGATATAATGTATAAAAAGGTAAACTGATGGTGATTTTATTAATGTACAAAAAGGTAAACTGGACTTTTATATTGGTGATATACAAGAATAATTTGATGTGTTTAATAAATAAACACTTGAGATGTGATTTAAACTAATTTATTTGGTTGAATATGTTTTTAGACATGAGATTAGGAAGGATAATCATGACCATTTAGAAAAATAATTAAAGAATCAATGCATGAACACCGTAAGGTGAAATTTGTTGAATCTAAATCCTCATTAGAATTAAAAATAGTATGGAAAATTTATAATATAATTAGGGAACTAATTACCAAAAATAAATTTGTTTTTCACTATGACTAAATCTATTCAATTTAGAATACTTCTCATGTCAAATCTCGGTACTCATAGACCTCTATTTATTAGAAAACCATATCCCTTGAACCCAATTTCGACTAAAATCTTTATACTTATAAATCTGAGATTTATAAGTGTGTTTTAGTGGTATTCCAAGCTAAAATGACTATTTTAAAGTTGATGAAAAGTTTAAGGATATAATATTCCCTCCATAATTTTAAAATAATATTTCTTAAATTATTAAGAGTATTAATGATGATATTCTGAATTATTTACTAGTAGAGGATAACATGTATTTTCCTGTTAAAATTATCTATTTAAAGGATCGATTTTTAGGCAATGCATAGAAACCCATCCTTTTCATACATAAATATTACATATTTTTAGATGAATATTCAATACATAACATTATCATCTAATCCATAATTGTAAAGGTTTAGTGTCTTTAGAGACTAGATACCTAAACATCTTATTTAGGTACATTATTCATCATCTCTTAGATGATCATATCACTTTGTACCATTCTTGATATACCCTACTTAAACCATTCTTCATAACCTAGGAAAAGGTAACATAAGAAAGGGTAAGCTTAGATACATAGTAAGGGTAAACATGGTAGTCATCAATTGATTATCATATGAAAACATTAGGTAAGCATAACTGTATAAGATAATGACTATAACTAATAAATTTCATGACCAATATTTTATAGATGATAAATGTGAGTCATGGTATAAAACTTTGTCAGTTTAAGAAAAACATAAATCTTAAGAGTGATTAATTTTCATAAATTAATCAAGAACTAAAATTTCATTACATAATCATAAGAATATTTTATAAAATTGTGGCACCATCATAGGTAGAGAAACTATTTCATATCTCAGGTTTACTATCGAGACTGTCAAATCATAGTTTATCAAGCATCAACACTTATTTCCCATATCATAAAGAATTAGGAATCATTATATATTTCCTATATTGGATCAATCATATCAAATTTCATCTCATAACAGATCAATTATATCAACTTTTATCCTATAGTGGATCAAGTATATCAACTTGCATCCCAAATTTATCTCATGAGATATAAAACATTACCCAATACATTGAAGGGCTATATAATTCCTATCCCACCTATACATCATCAAAATCATACATATGTGTGCCATAAGATCAGAAAATATTCATCATATTATCATAACTCATGTAAATAATATGGGTTTCATAAATATTTCATCATTTCAACATAACATAACCCATGGGAAATAAATGGGTTTCATAAACATTTTATTATTTTACCATAAAATAACCCATGGAAAATAAATGGGTTTCATAAAAATCTCATCATCATAATAATAAACCATCTAAATAAATAATAAGGATGATATTATTATATCATATCTCTGTAAAATCATAATTAACATAAAAGGATGTTATTATAAATGAAAATTACTTTGAAATATCACTGGAATATGTCATAGTAATAGAGGGATTTTCTACTAAAGAAAAACAAACTTAATAGTTTGTCTTAAATTATGGATACCTTAATTCAAGGTTTTTTACTTCCTTTTCAATGAAGTTTAACATGAACTCCTTCCATTATTAAGGTTTCTATTAGTT
The DNA here is from genome assembly GCA_963277665.1 of Viscum album. Lineage (NCBI taxonomy): Eukaryota > Viridiplantae > Streptophyta > Magnoliopsida > Santalales > Viscaceae > Viscum > Viscum album. The sequence goes on along the minus strand of OY728137.1, from coordinate 1,585,320,260 downwards.
TACTAAAGAAAATTTTAAATTATTATTATAATTTTAAAAAAAAAATATTTCTATTTTGAAACTTGTTAAGAAAAATTATTTTAGTAAACTTTTATTTACATAGATTTACTGAACACACTCTAATTTTGATAAATATTACCCTAATCATTGGATATATACTCGGTCCGATAAAAATAATAGAGTTTTGGGTTTTTAACTTTTTTAATTTTTTTAAACTATAATTTACCCCCCCTCTTTTATCTATCATATAATCTTATGATCTAACACTTATAACATTTCAACACCAACTTATTAATAATTCCTCATTAAAATCATCATTTTCAGGTGTTAAATGTTTTGTATTTTATGAGAATTTTGGTCTGGTAGTTCTAGTACCTATAATTTGATCATGGTTCCATCATATCCATAATTTTAATCATGATATAAATATAAAAAATATCCATTTTATATATATCCATAATCATTGATAATATATACATAGAAAAATTAATTATATTATTCATGGAGATAGAAAGCCATACGTATACAATAATGTAATTTTCACTTTTCAACGGATGGAATGAAAGAAATGTAAATAATAATTAAACCATATAGAATAATTATTATACCATATATATCATATATATTCATTAAATTTATCCTTATTACCATCCATGTAAATCATAAATGAAAAATTAATCACATCGCTTTGTGAAGGTGGTAGTCCACAGTACACCCGAGTGACATTATCATTTTACAATGGATTGGAAATTAAGAAGGAAAATGTGGAATTATAATTATAGAATAATTATTATATCCAAAATATTATATATAAAAGCTAAACCCATCATAATGACCATCCATGAATGATGGTGGTAGAAAATGGATTATATCCCTATGTGAAGATGGTAAGTTGTACATACACATGAGCGATACTTTCACTACCCATTTGATTGAAAAGAGGATGAATAGGGGTTGTTTCATAATCATAATAATATTTAAGTATATTTAGGATATTTTATTTATTATTTTATGAAAATAGCCTATATTTAGAGGAATTATATGAATAAACAAATTGATAGATGTTGTGTAAGATGATTTCCCCTTATTCGGTAGGCCTCTTTAAAATCTCTTCTTAAGGACTCTTGAAATAGTATTTTAAGAATAAAAATTCCTATAATTCGTGTCTAGGTAATTTTATAAAAATATTTTTTTTGGTTTTTTTGAGCTAGAAGTCTCAACGGGGTGTAAATAAGAGAAAGTGGAGGTTCCCATTTATAAGTGAGGGGAGGGTCACTCTTTAAATTTTTAGAAAATTAAAATATAATAAAGTAATTCTCTAAAAAATGTTTCCAAATGGATAGATATTAGAATCTAAGGTATTATTTGGTTTATTTAGCATCAACCAATAAAATTTGGATAAGTTTATGTGGTGTTTTGAAACCTTATCTTTTAGTTCAATCCCTTAGTTAACCAATTTTAACCTTTCCCTTAATAACAACGTTTTCACACATAAAGGGTTATAGTTTTATTTATAAGGAAACAATTGGATCATAACTGGAAAAGGGATTAAATTTTCAAAAAATTATCATCCTTCTTATCCTATTTCATAATTTTTATGATTTTTGAATAATTTAATAAAATATTATTTAACATAAATATCATTAATGTCGTTTTTGACATTATTCTTTTAATTTTACATTAAATACAAGAAGATAGAGGTGGAATTAGAATATTATCCTTTAAAAAATCCATAATATGTCATATTTATCGAAAACATTTGAAAATCCCATTAATTAATCTAAATTTTATTACTATTAATATTTTTAAAGTAATTTATTTTATTTTTCTACTAATTTAATAAATATTGTATTAGTGTTGCCTAAGCATTTTGGGTAATTATTAAATCGCTAAAAATTAACAATAAATTAATATAATAAATAAAATTAATTAATCTTTAAAATAAACATTTATAACCAAATATAAGCTTTTTCAACCTTATGATAAAATATTATAGATATTAATATCAAGAGAGTGACATTATGTGTTTTTTCTTTTCTTAAATTATTATAAAGATCATAATCAAAGAAATACAGAACCAAGTGGCCATATATTTGATAATATGATGTAAATTTATGAAATACACCCATAAAATATAATATAGGAAAGTTTTAGATAAATTGTAAAGACTTCTCCCAAAGTTTTAACCCTATTTTACATGTTTTACCATTATCGAGGTAGAAAAAATTTAGTATGGATACTACTCAAATTAAGCATCAATAATAGGGACCTATTTACAAAATCATAAAATCCTAATTCCAAAAAATGGAATACATTTTTCAAGATTAAATTCACAAAATTTGAAGAAATTAATTTTACAGAAAACCACAAAACACAATGACAAAACGGTTTTTCAGAAAAATGAATTTAAGTACAAAAATCATTTATATCAAATTAAATCATAAAACTGATACAAAGAACATAATTTTATTATTCATAATATAATAGTAATAATTTTACATTGAAAAAAATGTAACTTTGTAAATTATTTAAATAAAAATACAGTTTGTAATAAAATCCAGTATTTTTTTACTATTCATCGAAAAATCAATCATTTAAAAAAATTCTTAAATATTCACTCTAAGTTAATTTTGAAATTTTGATTTAAAAAATTAATTTCATTTTTATCAAATAATTTTTCTAAAATTTTCAAAAAAAAATAAATTTTTTTTAACAAAAAAACAATAATATTATATTTGAAGGAAACTTATTTTTAAAGTATAATATGAATTTAAAAAAATGAATACTTATTTATTCAGTGTTAATCAATATATTTGTATTTATTAATACCCTTATATATATTTCATAATGTTCTTATTCTTATTCATACCTTCAAATTCAACATCTAGGTAATAACAATCATATTTAAATATAAATATGTTTTGTTCGTTTAAGCTTAGTGTTGTGTGTCATATACACTATTTGTCATAATGTTATTCCTTCAAAATCTTAGGTTGGTACATCCCCCCCCCCATAATAAATTGTGTCCTTGTAATTTGAACTTGTTCTTAGTAATCAATGGTTTTACATTTGAAAATTTGTTTTTGGAAAACCCACATCATAAAAGGGGTTAATAAAACTTCCTCTTAAAAAGAGGGAAGGGAAAATTAAAAGGTCATCTGGAATAAAAAAATAGTTTTACAAATATCATAAAATTAGTGGTAAGTAAAAATATGGTTGTGGAGGAGAAATATAAATCCCAAAGACTAATAGAGAGTGATAGAATACATCGTCATGATAAAGTTAACAACTAAAAAACCAAAAATCTTAGATGAGTAAACAGATAATTGATTCATCAAAAGTGAAGTTAAAATTATAACATTTTATTTCAATATAATTTTTCTAAATATGAGAAATTATTTTACTCTCAATATATATAGGATGATAAAATATACATACTTTATTTTCTTCCACATCATAAGAACAATTTCATTCTTTGATAGTGATTCTATCCATTTCCACTTCATCTCTTACTCCAAGAAATGAATATTCAAGATGAATTTTTTATTCTTGAAGAACTAAAATTAACTTTTAACATATCATAATATCCCTAAAATAATGAAAACTCGTTCTTCATATCTAAAGATATTTACCAAAACCAAAATTATTATCACAAGTTATATATCATGATAAATTATATTTTAAACTCAAACAATAATACCCAGATTTCAACTTTAACCATTTCATAAGTAGTTAAACCTAAAACCCTTGCAAAATATGTCCGACCAAATTCAAAATTTGAAAAATTAGAAATAATCTCTCTAAATTTCCTAGATAAACTTAACATTAATCTAAAAAAACATAAAGTATCTCTAAATGTCACATAAAAAAGATATGAATACCTTGATCATATATTATCCTAAAACATATTAATCACCTGAATTATTAGAAAACCTCAATGAAAACATACATGCAACCAATAATTAATTCTATAATACTTCCTTAAATAAAACCATATATTATCAAATATATTTACAAAATCTAAAAATGTTATAAACTCCATAAAATATAACATAAACCACTTTTTCATAAAACTAGTAAACAGTTCCTAAGTCATCAATATTATCCCATTTATATTATTAATAATATCTTTATCTCAACTAAGTGATATTATTTCAAAATCTATGAAATTTTAAGTATTATATTTTTCTAAATAATGTGTTTTTTCTATAAAATATCACCTTACTATCAAATAACTTTTATGGGTTATCAGTACCATTCAACATAATCTTGAAAATCCTTAAATAAAATTTTTTACAAAACAATCCTTAAATATTTTATGATTCATATAACCAAAATACAATTAATAAAAACAATTATACAAAATTATTCCTAAATTCCAATTCATAAACAATTTGATCATTCCACTTCCTTCTTAACCCATTATCTAGGCTTCATCATCATATTCCCTAATACCTCTATTATTTCGTATGTCATTTGTAGTCTCTTCATCATCAAAGTAAAACCATTACTCATACAACCTTAATGATCATCTTTTATAATATTAAATTTATGTAATTTATTTGTATGGGGACCATGTTTTCCATATATAAAACATTCATACACTGAATATACCTTATTGAAACCATTATTCTCATCCACTGGGTCAACCAAACTTTTCATTTTTTTTCTTATCAATTGCTTTCTCTATGTCTTTTTTGTATATTCTCAAAATATCTTCCCATTCCCTTGAGAAATTTCCCCGGGTTCTTCTTCCAACATACATGACATATAGAAAAATTGTATCTTCTTACCTCTATAGTCTTCATGAGACTCCATTTTTCTCTTCTTAGGTGTGTCAGAAAACTTGCCCATGTTAATAATTTTATCTACATAACGTGATAGATGATTAGGAATAATCATAAGGTTTCACATTCTAGATCATATTTCACTTGGTTACTCATAATGGATATCATACCATTGTTCATCACATTCATCATTAAAAAAATTACTCCTAGTCCAAACCATTGACTAAAACCAAAAAGTATAATGTGAGAAGCAATAGTCATAGTGAGAAATCATATAATCATAAAAACTCATTCATAAGATACTAAGATCCTTATACATTATTTTAAATCTATGAAACATTAGTTATAACCCATGCCAACCTTGGTTATCATCTATTTAAATCCTTTATAATGGTTTGTAATAAAATGGTAATTAAAGTAAGAATATTCCCTAGAAGTGTCAAACTAGGTGTGTAGTAAGGGAAAAATCACCATACATCAAAATGATGGTCGATATATATTCGATAAACTCTTTGTGAGTTTATTACCCCTAGATGGATCTATGCCAAAACCATGCCAATTTATAGTATCCATATAGAAATTTATTGGTAGGAAAACTTCATAATCACTTCCTTAACAAAACATTAGTATGTTGTCCTATATTTAAAATTAACCACGAGGTTTTCACTAAATATATCTAATAAAAATCTATAAATATTAACTAAACTTTGATTTGATACCAACTATAGTGACCCATATTTTCCATACATAATTGTTACATAATTTTATAAAAATATTATTTACATAACATTATGATCCATGCTAGAACCATAAAATTTTTGGGTATTTGGATGATAGATACATAAATATATTATTTAGACACATTCTTCATCAAGTCACATGATGATCTTATCACTTTATACCCTTCTTGACATACCCTACTTCAAACCTTTCTTTATAACCTGGGGAAAGGAAATATAAGAAAGGGTGATCTTGGATGGTCAGTAAGGGTAAATGTTGGAGGCATCAATCGATGATTATATGAAATCCTAAGATAATTATAATGGCACAATATCATGAAAATAACTTAAAAAGTTAATACCCAATTGTTCATAGATCATAAACATGATTCATAGTATAAAACTTTATAATTTCAAAACACATGAATCATAAGAGTGAGGAATCATCATAAATCAATCATGAACTATAAGTCCATATCATAATCATAATAACATATCATAAAATTATGGCACCATAATAGTTATTGAAACTATTTCATGTATTAAGGTTAACTATCAATACCCTAAAATCATAAATTATCATGTAACCACACTTATTTCCCATATCATAACAGATTAGGAATCATCACTTATTTCTCATAGTGGATCAATAATATTAACTTGAATATCATATTGTATCAAGCATATCAACATTCACACTATTGTGGATCAATAAAATAAACTTTCATCCCATATTTATCTAATGATAATGAATAAGGATGGTATAATTGGATCATATCCCTCATAAATACTAATTAACATCAAATAATGTTATTATATATGAATATTACTTTAAAATATCACTAGAACATTTCTTAATAAAAATAACCTTTTCATTTTGAAATCACTTCTTTAAAATATAAAAATTTCACAAATATTAATAAGAAAAAAATAATTTAAAAGAAACTTGTAAAATTGTAAATTAATATTCAAATATTTTAGTGGTCATGATGGTGGGATATTTTTTTCATGTCTTATATGTTAAAATAAACATTTTTTTCACATTTTTTATTAAAAATTCAAAATAACATTATTTATAAAATAAAAAATAGATTCCTTTGAAAAAAAAAATTATTGAAATTAAAACATGGGTAAAAATGAATTTTAAAAATATTTTAGAATAATTAAAATCATTTTTTAAAATATTTGAAAGAAAATACGGACATGGAAGAAAAATATTCTTAGTCGAGAAATAAAACAAAGTCAGTTTTCCTTAAAAATGTTCTTTCACTGTCTTGAGTATTTTAAGTGAGGAAAATAAAAGGAAACATGTAATATGTTATAACCATGACCATTCTATGCAATATATAGATCATGTTTTGTGTTTGTTGTCAATTCTCTTTAGAAGTTCAGGATGTTTTCTAAAAAGGGATCATACAGTTCAGGTGAGCAACAGTATTGAAGATGGCACCATTTCCCAGTGTTTGCCAAATTTTTGGGTCCAAAAATTGAAATATAGAGAAAAGTGTTTCTGGAAAAGGGAGTTTTGTGCAAGATTGAAGAGTGTTTAGAAACTTGCACTCAAGGCCTAATTTGGGATTAGTTCATCAAAATATGGAAAAGGATAAAAGTTTGTGTAAGAATTAAATGTGTGTGAAAGATGAGGTTGTGTAAAAGAATCTTACACGCCCAATGCGAAATCAAATGGGGTTTTTCACTATCATGAAGAATCTTGCATGAACCGATAAAGACGCATCTTATTCTTATATACAGGGTCATTGAGGCCTATAAATAGGCAGCTACCCCCATGAAAGACTTAAGAATTTTCCAACAAAAACATGGTTGCACGACTACATGAAATATTTGTGTGCGAAAGAATTATAGAAAGTTAATCTTACGTTCAAGGTATTCCTTTAGTCTTAAAATACCAAGTGAACCCTTCAGTGTTGTTGTATGAAATATAAGGGCTACATGGAAAGTGGGTGTTGTGAAAAAATCATATTTCATGACAATTATCAAATCTTTCATGCAAGTTGAGGTATTTTGTGCAAGTGTGGTGTTATGATTCTGACCAGATTTTGAATACTTGGCTTGTGTGATCAATGATTTTAAGTGCATCAATTCAGGACTTCGATGCAAGAAGTGTCTCATGATGAATAGAGACAAAGACTTTAATGAAAATTTATTAAAGCGGCCTTAATGATGATAATCTGAGTTTGAATTATCTCAAGGAAGTGAGCTAGGGGGAGTTGAGGTAAGTGATCCTAGGGATGCATTAATCTATCCATGAACCTTTGTAAAGGTAGTGTGTCTGGCACAAAGTGACTATGACTGAATCTTGTAATCCTTAAACTAGTAAAGATTATTGGATTTAGGTACAACTGAAACACTGTCAGTGTATTATCCTTGGACTTAACCCTTTGTGGTAAAACAAGTAAAAGTGTTCTGTAATCGCCTTAATTTATATTTTTTGATGGATTTAACAAGTTCCTACTAATTTGGGAACAATATCCACAACTTTAAAAAGAAAAATTTGATACCCTAATTCACCCCTCCCCTCTCAGGGTGTTCTGGGGTCCTTCATAATATACATAAATAACCTGTGGATAAGAAAATTAATGATATTATTGAGATTTATATCGTTTAATTTCATCATTATAAACTTAATCATAAAAAATACTAGTAAAAAATGAGACAATAACATAAAATCCTTACTGATTTGGTAACTTATGAATCATAAACTCCATGAAATAATCACTTAAAATAAAACATTAAATATCATGAATATAAATAATTCCATGATATAACATATCAAATGTAAGTACATAAACCTTATAAATAACATAGGTTAATAACATAGCATATGTCTCAAAGAAATCAATTTGAGATGATAAAAACTTACCAACAGTTAGAATTTCTTTGAAATCACTTTAAACTTCTATAGAATAAATTTAAATTATTTATAATTATTTAATATATTTATTTAAATACTTATAATATCCTATATGATTCAATTATAAAATTTTAATAACCACTTATTAATATTTTTTATTAAAATCATCATTTTTGGGTGTTAACTGTTTCAATTTTCATGAGAATTTTAGTTTGGTAGTTTTTGTTCTTATACTTCGATCATGGTTCCATCATCTCCAGAATGTTAATAATGATATAAATATCATATATATTCATTATATATGTATTTTTTTGTGTTTGTCTGTTCATCTATAAAATACAGATATAGGAAAATTAATTACACTATTCATAGAGATAGTAAGTTGTGCGTACGTGTGTATATTGTTTTCACTTTTTGGCAGACAAGACAAAAGAAAGGTAAATAATAATTAATTATTATGGAATCATTATTATATCATATATATTCATTAAATATGAATTTGTTACCATCCATTTAAATAAAAAATTAAAAACAAATCACATTGCTTCATGGAGGTGGTAATCCACGCAAACACACAAGAAACGTTAACATTTTCAAATGGATTTGAAAGTAAGGACGTAAATATGATATTATAATACCAGAATAATAATTACTTGATAAATATAATATATAAATATTAGATCCATTATAATAACCATTCATGAAATATGGTGATGGAAATTGAATTGTATCTCTACGTCGAGATGGTAATCTGTACGTACGCACGATTGATACTTTCACTTCTCATTTGATGAAAAAGTGGGTGAATAAAGGTGGTTTCATAATAATAATAAAATTATAGTATATATATATTATTTAATTTATTATTTTATTAATAATATCATAGTATTATAGTAATTATAAGAATAAAAAATTGAAATAGGTCGAGTAAGATGATTGCCTCTTCTTCGATGGGCCTCCTTTAGATCCCTTATTAAGGACCCTTGGAATGGTATTTTAAGAATAAAAGCACCTATAATTCGTGTATAATGAATTTTAAAAGATAATTTCGTAGTTGTTTTAATCTATAAGGCTCATAGTGGTGTAAACAAGAAAAATGAGAGGTTCCCTTTCATAAGTGAGGGGAGGGGCACTCTTGAAATTTCTTAGAAGATTAAAATATAATAAATCTGTTATCCAGAAAAATGCTTCCAAATAGATAGAGATTCAAATATAAGGTTTTATGTGGTTAAAATACCATAATCTAGTAAATTTTGGATATTTTTATGGGGTTTTTTAAATCTTATCATCTAGTTTAACCCCATAGTTAACCAGTTTAACCTTAACCACAGTAACGATTTTTTCAATATTAAAGGGTTATAATTTTACTTATAAGGTAATAACTGGATAATAAATGGAAAAGGTATGAAATTTTCAACCATTTATAATAATATTTGGTCTCTTTAAATAATTTTTTTATTTTTAAATAATTTAATAAAATATTATTTAACATAAAATTTCATCAATGTCATTTTTGACACTATTCATTTAATTTGACATTAAAGACACCCAGACAAAGATATAATTTGAATATAATCATTTAGAACATAAATAATATTTCCTATATATAAAAATTTATTACAAAACAATAATTAATCCAAATTAAATTACTTTTAATATTTTAAAAATCATTTATTTTAATTTTCTATTAATTGAATAAATACTTTGTCGGTGTTGCATAAGCATTTAGGGTAATTATTTTATCACTAAAAAATAAAAAAAATACTTTCGTAAATGAAATTAATTTATCTTTTTAATACACATTTATAAATTATTATAACCACTTTTTACCATTATAATAAAAATCAGAGATATTAAAGTCAAGAGAATGAAATTTTTTATTTATTCCTTTCTTAAATTAATTTAAAGATCATGATCAAATAAATATTGAAATAAGTGGACATATATTTGAGTATTTTACATATATGGATAAAATAACTCATCTAATAGGATATAAATAGGTGTTAGAGAAATTTTAAAGCCTTGCACACAAGTTTAAACTCTATTTTAACTATTTTACCCTTATCGGGGTAAGGAAATTTTAATATGGTTACTACTCATATTGACCAAAAATAAAAGTAAACTATTTAGAAAATTTGAACCTCCTGATTAAAAATATATAATCCATATTTCAATATTAATTTCATATAAGTGGAAGAAATTAATTTAAGAGAAAATCACAAAATGAAATGAAAAACCGCTTTTCAAATAAGTGATTATTTAAGTATAAAAATATTTTTATACCAAATTAAATCATAAAATTGATTAAAATGAACTTATTAGAATTATTAAAATTATAATAGAAAAAAAAAATTACTTTGAAACAAAATGTAACTCTGTAAATTCTTAAAATAACAAATAATATTTTTTAATAAAAACTAGTATTTTTTTAAAGTTGGGGTCAAAGCCTCTTTTTATTATGAAAGAAAAGACCTATTTATCTCCAGGTATAGAGAGACCCATTACATAGTTTATAGTATCAAGGTAAAGTTGAATACATGATGCATATGTCACCACCTATGTCACTTCCACCAATGTCAGTGTCTGCATCATAAATCTATCAAGGGGTTTCCTAGGATTCAAACCCTTGTCCTTTAGATGCAGGATTACATGGTTTACCACCCAGGTTCCACCCCAACTACAGAAACTAGTATAATTTTACTATTCATATAAATATTTTCATAAAATTATTAAAAATATACTCTAACATAATTTTGACAAGTTGGTTTCAGAAATGAATTTAATTTTATAAAATACATCTAAAATATTCAAAAATTAAACAAAATATTTTCTCATAAAGAGAAATAAAAATAATGTTTGAAGAAAACATGTTTTTTAATCATTATATGACTTTAAAAAGTGAATACTTATTTCATAATTTTTAATCAACACATTGGTATTGAGTATAAACTTTTTATATATTTCATAATGTGCTTATTTCAATTCATAACAACTAATTTAATAACTATGTTATAATGATCATATTTAAATAATAATATTTTGTGGTTCCTTTAAACTCAATGTTACATGTCATTTACCCTATAAAAGATAATGTTCTTATTTTAGAATATTTAGGTGTTACTCAATAATCTTAAAGAATTCTTAGGAGAGCTTTAGGCTTATTATTCTGCTTTAGATAAGGAGAAAAAAGTGAAAGTAAAGGATATTATTTAAGATATAGAGAGAAGGTTACAACATCTAATACAAATATTTCTAAAATTATAGATATATTATGTCTTTAGGGGGCCTTATTAGGATTATACTATCCATTTTAATGACTTTTATATAATATTTTCTATATTTTTTTTGTTATATTTATAGAATTTTAGGCATTTAAATAGTATTGGATGGTAACCTTAGTCTTATGGATTTGGAGTAACTCAAGATAATGTTGATATATGATGGTGTTATAGAAAATTTTATAGAAAAAGATAAGTTTACAACACAAAATAGTGATTTCAAAACCATTAAAAAATCATATCCATCAAATTATCCTGGTTAAAATTGTAGAGAGGAAGTCGGGTTAAAGACTCTAAACTTAACACTGCAGGGAAGCCAAAGCATGTGTTTTCCTTTTTTCTAATTTTATTTTTTTAATAAATTACTGCTCCATATATATATACTAGCTCATTTATTATCCCTAATCACCCCTTACTTTAGTTCATATTGAATCATAATGGATTGGAGTTTCAATGTCACATTCTCTACCTTTTTACTTGGATTTATACTTTGATCCTCATTGACCGAATCTAGTGTTTAATTGTTATCCTATTTTAGATACCTGAATGTAAGAATATAGGTGGAGATTTAGTGTTAAATGATAATATTTTTTAGGCCAAATAATAATGGAATAACACCACAATTAGGAGACTATTCCATTTTTATTCTGTATTGAAATTTTACTTATTGGATCCACCTGTATGTTTCCATGATAGTGGTATTTTACATAAAATTGGTTTTTATTATTTTTAATCTATTTTTTGTTAGAAATTAAGTATAAGGGGATATTTTTTATTTATTTTATAAATCAAATTTAGTTCTTATGCTTTAAATTTCTAGGTATTTAGATTTATTTTATTTAGGATATTGAAAATTATTATTAAAGAGATTTTAAAACATTTCCTAGAACCATAAAATATTCTCTTATCTATTTTGAAGGGTTTTTATCAAGTTGTAAAAAAGAAATATGATGGATATTTTATTTAAGAATATTTTTTTACCTAGTATTAATTTAAAATAATTTTTTATATCAACAAATAAGAATTAATTTTTTTAATTCTATTTTGATAAAGTACTCTGAATTTGTGGAAACATGTTGTTTGAATTTCATTTTAACCCTTTCTTAGGAATTTGAACTACTAAATTTCCAAAACTATTTGAACTAAAATTTTATAAATGTTTCTCCCAGTTTAGGATTCAATATTGAAGACAATGTTGGGTTTTAAGTATGGGGGAGGGGTCTTAAGACACTACAAAAAATAGGAGATTAGCGGTGATTTTTTAGAGGGGGTTATGCACAACCCCTTCTAATCATCCAATTTATAGGGGGTTTACGACCCCCTATAAAATTTTTAACGATATATTTTTAATATTTGCTTGGATTTTCGAGACAGTTATGTCAAAATCATCTCTGATTTAATAATTAGTGGCGCTATATGTTCGGTTGGATTATAAATGTGAGATATATATATAGATATTTGATTCTATAAATATAATGGAATTTTTAAAATGGAAATAGTGGGGGTTCATAACTCCCTCTAATATCTTAAATTAGAGGGGGTTTTGAACCCCCTCTAATGTATGAAATTAAAAGGGGTTCATGAAACGCCTCTAATCCCTTAGATTATAGGGGGTTTTGAACCCCTTATAATTTTAGAAATTAGAGGAGGTTGTAAATCCCCTCTAATTTAGGACATTATATGGGTTTTTGAACCCCCTCTAATTTAAGATATTATAGGGGGTTGTGAAACCTTTCTAATATATGACATTAGAGGGGGTTGTGAACCACCTCTAATTTATGACATTATATGGGGTTCAAAACCCGCTCTAATTCAAGATATTATATGGGGTTCATTAACCACCGCTAATCCAATTAATTAGAGGGTTTTTTAAACCCCCCCCCCCTCTAAATTTTTATTTATTTTTTAAAATAACTCTCATATAAATTAAAAAATTTTAATATATATGTGTGCGTGTGCATATCAGTGTATATATATATATATATTACATAAACACGTTATATAAATTTTTTAAAATGCATTATAAACACACACACATATATATAAATTATATAAATGCTTTAAATAAAAACTTATACAAATAAACAAAAATGTATACATATATAAATATTGGTATGTATAATATAAATATAAATATATTTATATTTATTCAAATATATAAAATTCTTATATGGTTTTATAAATACTATACATATATTATATTAAATACATTTTTGTATATTTATGTATAAACACATTTAAATTATATTATGTACACAAGTATATATAATATAGAAAAAATTAAATATAAATATAAATATATATTAAATTTTTATATTATATATATTAAATTATAAATATTTCATTATATATAAATTTAAATATATTATATAATTATTTTAACTATATTATATTATACCATATTAATTATAAATTAATGTAGTAAATATATATCATTTAATTATATTTTATATATTTCTAATTATATGACTCTATTTAATTTTGTGAGTGTGTGTGTACGTATACATGATATAATATAAACATATATAATTACAGACATAAATATATAATATTAATATATTTAATATAATATATGTATAATATACATCATAAAAAATGTAAATTCATATAATTTATAAAGCTAACATATAATTTTTATAGTTTAAATAATTAATGTAATAATAATAATAATTAATAATATTATTGTTACACATAGATTCACATATATATATAAGTATATAAAAAATTATATAAATAAATATATATATATTATATCGATAAATATTATATAAATACATAAATATACACACATACATAGACAAATATAAATATTTTTATAAATATTTTTATAAATATATATTTTTTATATAAATATAACTATTTATATATTTTTTATATACATAGATATAATATTTATATATATATATTATTCATAAATATATATTATATATAAATATTATACACAAATTGATTATATATTATATACAAATATATTATATATACACAAATATATTGTATTAGTTATATTTCTATACCCTAATATATATATATATATATAATCAAAAAAATATGTTGGTCGTAGTGGATACTCAAGAGGGGGTGAATTGAGTTCCAATTAAAATTTCTGTTAAAAATATTTCTATTAAAAAATCCCCCAAATTGAATAATAATCTAAACTATAGTGAATCTATAAAGCTTGAAAGGTTTCAATTAGTTTCTCAAAAATTGATTATTTCTCAGTTAAATTAATCTAAAGATTGATTAACTTTTGAAACTAACTTACTAGCTAACAAAAGTTATAAACACTTGCTATTTTAACTATCAGAGTTACATTAAAATAGATTTTTATTTAAATTACTTAGCAGCGGAATATTCAATATAGTTTAAAACAAAATAAATGAGCACAGCAGTTTTAACCAATAGGTTCAATCTCA
The DNA here is from genome assembly GCA_963277665.1 of Viscum album. Classification (NCBI taxonomy): domain Eukaryota; kingdom Viridiplantae; phylum Streptophyta; class Magnoliopsida; order Santalales; family Viscaceae; genus Viscum; species Viscum album. Next base: position 1,585,305,191 of record OY728137.1, on the reverse strand, counting down.
AGCCGAGACTTAGTCCTCTCAAACAATTTATATAAACTTTGATCCACACCCTGGATCGGGGTTAACAATAGTACAAAGATTGTCCAGGTCTAAAGACCTCTACCACAGTTATTCATGGGAAAACAAAAATAATAGCACACAGGTTATCCAGGTCACACTTTACCTCTACCACTATCCACAGTGGGATACAAGAGTATATGGAAAAGATTGTGTGAGGATTTAAAAATCCTCCAGTTCAGCACAGGAGACAGTGTGCGTCTAAAAATACAGAGCACACACACTGTTCAAAATGAAAATAAAATGAAACACAATAGATCTAAACAAGTATAGATGAGTTTAGAAGGCTCTATGTGTTGTGAGTTAAGCTATGGACTCCTTGGATTAATGCAGATGAGGTTTTGAGTCCTCGGTTTTTTGTCAAGAAACAGAGTGTCGTTTTTTTTTTAATTCTAGTGTAGGAGTTCTTCTCGAGTCAGAGAGTGTTCTTTGTAACACTTTAGATTCTTCTTTGAAAACTTATGCTTAATGTGTATGACTTTTCTTTGAGTTCTTATCCTATTCTTCTTTATGATTTTTACTTCAGGTGTCACACACTTGCACGTATATTCCTCTCCCTTTTCTTCATTAGCTTGTTCTTCCTTTTATACCTTGAGCTCCAGCAATAATAATGATTACCTTTTTATAGATACGAGGTACGGTTCCTAAAAATCCAACCACTATCATTAATTAATAGCAGGTGCATTAAAAATTTCAAATATGTATGTTTCTAAATAAACAAATATAAATAGAGATTAGAGAAATGGTGACTAGTTTCCATTGGTAGCTCTTATTATCAGTGAGCTTGTATAGGTAGCTCTTCTATATTGGTAGTTGTTATCATTTATAACGGTATCTCTATTTATCAATAGTTCTTTATATCGGTAGCTCATTCTATCGGTATCTCCTGGTATCGGTAGCTTCTATGTAATGGTAGCTCTTTTATATTTGTGGACTATGTATCAGCAGACTTGTATCGGTAGACTTTGTATTTCTATATCAGTGGACTTCGTATTGGTAGTTGTTTTTCTGTCTATTTGTATTGGTAGCTTGTATCAGTAACTATGTACCAGTGACCTTGTGTCACAGGAATCTTGGTCTATCAGTGACCTTTACTTATCGGTAGACTATGTACTGGTAGGTCTGTATCAATCGACTTGTGCATACCAGTAGAATTATTCTATCGGTAGCTCTTCTTCTATCAGTAGCTGTTATGCATATCGGTGACCTTATCCATATCAGTAGAATTCTATACGAGTGTACTTATCTTTATCAGTAGCTATGTATCTGTTTGTCTGTATCAGTATCTATATGAATACCGGTGGACTTATGCATACTAGTGGACTTAACACTTATTTGTTCTATGCAAAACATATCCAGATTGAGTTAGAATTATTTCAAAGTATGTATAAACAGAGATAAACATTTATTAACATATTCCAATGATTATTTTGATATTTTTATCAGCTTAATAGTAGGATGTCATATATTGAAAGAATTAATATATAGATAAACATTATTTGGGATTATCAAAGCATATTTAAACATAATTGAGATTATCAAAACAGGTGAGGTCAACAATCTCCCCCTTTTTGATAATCATAAATTATGATATTATAATCCAAAAATAATCAGTAAAGTATCAGTATAAAATAAAATGGGTCTTATTTCTTATTGTGAGTAATGACATTTTCAAATGTGAGATTTTAAAAGTATGAAAGGATATAGTATTAAATGCAATTGTATCAGAGGTAATAATAAAAACACTGTAATAGAGTTAAAAAACAAATGTATCAGAGAATATATTATTAGATGCAAATGTATCAGAGGTATGAAACAACTGTATCAGAGATATAAAACAAATGTATAAGAGGTAAAAATATAAAATAAATGTACTAGAGGGAAATGTATTATGCTCATAAAAGATAATGATTCTTCATATCAGTTCTCCCCCTTTGTATTATTTCTCCCATGTTATATTATTTCTCCCTTATTTCTCCCCCTTTATGATTAGAAAAAAGTGGGACGGAAAGGAAATACAGAAAAAGAGAATTAACAGAAGGTAAAAGAGATAATAAAAGAATTTATATATTACTTGAGGCAAAAATACATAGAAATACCGAAGTGAACCCAAAATAATACAAGTTATTCCCATCAAAGGTCCTAGATACTAATCAATCCACCTCTTGAATGTCAACTTTGGATTTGGCTTTGGGTTCAGAGGTGGAATCTGGTCGACTAGCTTCAGTAGAAGGCTTGGGAATTCTAGAAATCATGACTGGTGGTTGTGAAATAGAGACTGTTCCTGACCTATAGTAGGTACTCATCTGTTTGATCATGGGAGTGAGGCTCTGAATTGCTTGGACTAGAGTTGTCTGAGGAATGGAGGCAGACTGAGCAGAGGCAAGCAGAGCTGGAGGTGCAATGATTGGAGTAATATCTACATGCATAAATGGAAACAATAGATTCCTAAAGTCCATTATGATCCCTCCTCCTCTTTCCATAGCAAAAATTAAGTCATACATGTTCTCCATAAAGTTATCTAGAGCAGGAGTCAACTCCCTCAGCTAGCTTACTTTTTATTTGAAAGCTTGAGAGACTGGGGGTAGATTCATGTTTTCTAACAGAAGATTGAAATGGTTGTTGAGCTGATGCTTGGTATAAACCCTTTTTAAATAGTAATCCACTTTTTCTTTTACCTCTTTTTGAAAAGCAGTGGCTTATCTTATAAAATTTTGAACAATTTTCCCTATATTTCTAGAGGTAGTCACCACTTGGGTCAAGGAAGAAGAGTCTACAGAGCCACTGGTAGAAGATTGTCCAATGTATTCTCTCATCACATCTCAAATCTGATCAATATCCAAATAAGTCTTGGTAGAACTCAGAGGTTCAACATTAAAGGCTACTGTTTCCTTAAAAGATTTAGTCAACCCACTTATGAGATTTTTCACAAGAGAGTCATGGGTACTAACATTCTGCTCCATGGAATTCTTAAATCCCTCAAAAACATCCACAAATTTCCTTACTAAACCTTTAATTTAACTGATATCACCACTCATTTGAGCTTTAGAACTACTCAAGGTAGTTAGAGAAGCAACAAACTGCTTCAAGGAAACAACAGCTCATGTCCAGCTCTCAAACTGAAAATGACACACTCTTATCTCATTCATCGTCTCTGTCACAGGGCCTGACACCATACACCCGAGAGAGAGTTATAAAGATTTTTTCATTTTGATCATTTCTTCAATAAAATAGATCTTTAAATCTGCAACAGAAATAATACAAGTCTCCTTCAACTCATCCTTGAAAGATTCAAGACCATCCTTAGTAACCAGATTGTTAGGCACAACTACAGGTGCTCTTTCTGTCACAATACTAACCACAGAATCATTCATAACAGATTGAATGGATGATATTAAAGAGGTTTCCATTCTACTAATCTCTTCCACAAATGAGGTCTTAAGATCATACTTCAATTGATCTAGATCATATTTTTTTACCACATCCTTAGGTAAAAACTCAGAAAATATATTATAGTCAACTTGTGGTCTGTTGATGGGTGTCTCGTCTTCAGAATTAGGATAGTCCAACACAAAAACTACAAAACCTAGGTCTTATGCCCATTCTTTAATTTCATCAGCTACTAAAACCTTGACAAGTCTAGTTAGATACTCCTCCTAAACTGGTGCATTCTCTTGTATATGTATAGCAATAGCACCCCTAGCAGCTCGGTCTTCCTCAGAATAATTCTCTACAATCATCTCCATTTCTCCAATAGTAGGAGGTTCCTCAGGAATAGGTGCAGGTCTATCTACTTCAACAACTTCCTCAATAGGAATTGAGGAGTTCCCAATCAGTAGACTGAGACTCAACCAGGCAGAAGCAGATGCTTCAGTTTCAGATCCTTATTCTTCCTCATTCTCTAGAGAAAGTTGGTCTTCCTCATTAACAGGGGCTTCTTCATTACTTATTCCCAACACTGTTTCCTTTATAGATGATAAAATTTCAGAAACTAGACTTGGAGGCAAGTCTGGATCCATTCCATCAACTATAGAGGTATCTTCTTCATCAGTATCATCACTATACTGAGGTTCCTCTTCATCAGGTCCTAGACCTGGATCCCTCACATCCTGGGGCCTAGAAGGATGATCCACCAGATTAAACTTATCATATATCTTCTCATCATCACTGACCCATTCTCTTCTCCACGGATTTCAATTGATCTTCATGTATTTATAGATATTTTTGGTAATAGAAAAGTTTTCTTTCATAACCATTGTCTCATCCTGAGACTTAGCCACACCTCTTACCTTGATCATCACAGAGATCAGATTTGCAAAGAATAGAGCATTAGTTTTTGACTTTGGCCTGGTCATATCTTCAATCTTAATCACTAACAATCTTCATATATTCACCTTAACAACATGTCTTAACAGATGCATCAAATAAATATCTTGGTATTTTAGATTTGAAAAGTCCCCTCTTCTTGGACTTAGCATATGTAGAATGAACTTGAATAGTAATTGATTCTCTCCATCCATTTCTATAAAAACTACCTTTCTTGGTGTACCATATCCTATTAATTCTTCCAAAGCAGCTTCATATTCAAAGATGTCACTAGTAGGAGGTACTGATTTTGAAAAATATCCAAACTCTCATTCATGTGGAAATTTCAGGCACTCAGCCCACTCAATAGAAGAAAAAACTATTTCCTTTCCATTAATAACTAAAACCATTCTATTCTAAACTTCTAATTTCTCAAAGTGAACAAACTCATAGAATTATTTTACCATATTCAGATAATACGGACCATTTTTATTCTAGAATCACTCTACCCATTTTTGGTCCTCCAGTACTTCTAGAACTAAAGATTTACTGGTCATCAACCATTCAGCGCATAGCTCTTTCTCAACTACTATTTCCCTTTTAATGTGATGAGTATTTTTAGGTTTCTTCACTTCACTTCCACCACTATACTCTAATTTGAGTCTCTTGGCATTCAGCTCATCATCCTTTTCACTGACTGATGGTCTCTTCACTCTTTTCATTCTATGAATTGCGAAGCTTAGGGTTCAAGAGAAACATAGGTTTATGAGCTAAGGCTTGAAGGTAAAGGGTTTGAGGTGGATCAAGATGAGGTTAAGACTTATGTTTTATCATTTAAGAATCAGAAAATAAATAAATAAAACATAATAATTAAAATATAAATGATACAGATTCTGGTGGCTAAAGATACAGAATATTAAAACAGCACAATCTTAACGGTAATACATACAGGTGAGGATTCCTAACGGTGAGGTATATCGGTGAGGTTCACTAATAGTGAGGTATCTAACGATGAGGTTAATACCAATGAGGTATAACAGTGAGGTTCATATCAGTGAGGTTCATACCAGTGAGGTATAACAGTGAGGTTCATACCGGTGAGTTATAACTGTGAGGTTCATATCGGTGAGGTATAACAGTGAGGATTTGGCTAATGTTGATGTTTTTAATGGTGAGGTTTCTAATGGTGAGGTTTGGTTTCTACAAAGTTTATCATTCCTAACTCATGTCTAATGTAACTTAACCTATCCTAACTTAAATTCTTGGTGAAAATGTCAGCTAATTGATGTTCAGTACCTATAAATTCAAGAGTAATATCACCCTTTTGGTAATGATCTCTCAAAAAATGGCACCTTACATCAATGTGTTTGGTACTAGAGTGAGACATGGGATTCTTAGAGATGTTAATCACACTAGTGTTGTCACGGTTTATTGATACATGTCTAAATTGATATCAGTAGTCCAACAAAGTATGTTTCATCCACATAATTTGTGCACAGTAACTACTAGCAGAAATGTACAATGCTTCAGCAGTAGACAATGCAACATAATTCTTCTTTTTACTACACCAAGATACTAAGGACTTACCTAGAATATGACATGTTCCAGAAGTGCACTTTCTATCTAACTTGCAATTAGAAAAGTTAGCATCTGAATAACTTATAAAATCGAATGATTATCCTTTTAGATAAAATAATCCTAAGTTAGAAGTATGTTTAAGATATTTAAAAATTCTTTTAATAGAAATAAAGTGTGAATCTTTTGGATTAGCTTGAAATCTTTCACACATACACACACTAAACATAATATCAGGTCGACTAGCAGTAAGATAAAGTAGACTCCCTATCATACCTCTATAGTTGGTTTGATCCACTGGCATTCCAGTTTCATCAGCATCCAACTAACAATTAGTACTCATAGGTGTATCACTTTCTTTAATACTATCTAAACCAAAACGTTTTAAAAGATCCTTTATATATTTATTTTTATTTAAAATAATACCATTTTCATTTTGAAAAACTTGAAATCCAAGAAATTATTTGAGTTCTCCCATTAAACTCATTTCAAATTCATTTTCCATACTCTTTGAAAAATCAATACACAAATCATTTTTAGAAGATACAAAAATAATATCATCAACATAGATTTTTACTATCAAAACATCTTTATAAATTCTTTTAATAAAGATATTTGGATCATAAACTCCTTTAGAAAAACCTTTTCAAATAAGAAAACTACTAAGTCTATCATACCATGCTCATGGGGATTGTTTCAAAACATATAAAGCTTTAGAAAGATTAAAAACTTGATTTGGAAAATGAGGATTAGTAAATCCAGGTGGTTGTTCAACAAAAAAGTCTTCAATTATAAAACCATTTAAAAATCACTTTTAACATCTATTTGATATAACTTGAAATTTGTATGAGTAGAATAGGCAAGTAGAATACTAATAGCTTCTAATCTAGCTATAGGTGCAAAGGTTTCCTCATAGTCCATTCCTTCCTTTTGACTATACCCTTGTGAAACTAGTCTTGCTTTGATTCTAACTATGTTTTCTGATTCATCAACTTTATTTCTAAAAACCCATTTGGTGCCTATGGTCAAAGTGTCCTTAGGTCTATCAACTAATTCCTAGACTTTGTTTCTTTAAAATTGATTGAATTCTTCTTGCATATCCATTACCCAAAATTCATCATTGATTACATCATTGATATTTTTAGGTTCTAACTGTGAAAGAAAGGCTTGATGTTCAACCTGATTTCTTAGAGAAGCTCTAGTTTGTGTCCCTTTATCAAGATTACCAACAACAGCATCTAAAGGATGATTCTTTAGAATCGTAGTTGATCTAGTAAAGGTAGGACTAAAAATTTCTGGTTCTTCTCTAGGTTTGGGTTCATCAAGAGTAGATTCTGGAATATTTCCAGAACTGGTTATCTTTGCAACAAGTTCATTGATTTTATAAATAAGGTCCAGAACAGACATATCTTCTTCAAGATTTTCAAGATAAGACTTAGGTTCATGCGGATTAGTTTCATCAAATTTTATGTGAATATATTCTTCCACACATTTGGTTATTTTGTTAAAGACTCTATAAGACTTACTGGTTATAGATTAACCTAAAAAGATTCCCTCATCACTTTTATAAGAAAACTTGTCAATATTATCCTTAGTATTAAGAATAAATACTTTGCAACCAAAAACTATGAAGTAACTAACTTTAGGCTTCCTATTATTCCACAGTTCATAAGGGGTCTTCTTAAGAATAGGTCTAATTAAGACTCTATTTATAATATAACAAGTTTTATTCATAGATTTAGCCCAAAAATAAATAGGTAAATCATATTCATGGAGTATAGTTCTTGTAATTTCTTGAAGGGTTCTATTTCTTCTTTCTACTACACCATTCTGTTGAGGTTTTCTAGGGGCAGAAAAGTTGTGACTATAGCCATTGTGTGAGCAGTAAGATTCAAACTCATGATTTTCAAACTCATGGCCATGATCACTTCTCAGGGTCTTAATCTTAAGTCTACTTAGGTTTTCTACAGACTTGTAATATTTAATAAAACAAGAACAAGATTCACTTTTTTGAGCAAGAAATTATACCCAAGTGTATCTAGAAAAGTCATTTACTAAGACATAGACATAGTGCTTCCCATTTAAATTAGAAACTCTAGAAGGTCCAAACAAGTCCATGTGAACCAACTCGAGAGGTTGAGATGTTGAATCTTTTTTATTTAATTTAAAATAAACTTTATGTTGTTTTCCCTTTTGACATGGAGTATAAACTTTTCCTGATGGGAATTTTAGTTGAGGTATGTCTCAAACTAAGTTCTTCCTAGTCAGTTTTCTAAGTGAGTGAACATTTCAGTGTCCTAATCTTATGTTCCACATCCAAGATTCTTTATGAAAATCATTTAAAAAGGTAATGTTTTTTCTATCTAAATAATTCAAATCAACTACATAAACATTTTCATTTCTCAAAGTAGAAAATCCTAAAATATTTTTAGAATTAAAAACATTACAAGCATTATTTTCAAATTTAACATTGAAACCATCATCACATAACTGAGAAATACTTAATACGTTGTATTTTAATCCATAAATGAATAAAACTTTAGCAATTAAAATTGAATCATTGTTACCAATCTGGCCTAAGCCGATGATTTTTACTTTTGAATTGTCACCAAAGGTGACATTCCCTCCATCAACTTTTATTAAACTCTTGAAACATGAGTAATATCTAGTCATATGCCTTAAATATCCACTGTACAAGTACCATATCTACTTATGGTAACTCTTCAAGCAGGTATCCTACAAAACAGGTTTAAACAAAAAATGATTTTGGTACCCATATTTTCTTGGGTCCAGATAGGTTAGCAAGCAAAACTTTTGGTACCCAGATTTGTCTAACGGGTTTCATATAATCAATATATTAAAATTATTTCTAAAGATAAACTTTTTTTGATCTATAACTATGTGAATAGATATTTGAGGCATAGGAATTTCCAAAGATGGAACTAGCAGCATACTGTCTAGATTTAGGAGTAAATCTATTTTTAGTAATCTGTATTTTTCCAGGCTGATAGCCTATTCTAGTGGTATATTTTGGTGCCAATTGTTTTCCAATAATTTGAGTTAGAGTATTCTTTCTATTGGTGAATTTTCCCAAATCTTTTCTAAGTTTCTCATTAGATAGTTTGAGTTTAGTATTCTCCTTTAACAGTTGAGCATTTTTTCATTTTCTATACTAAGATCAGATTTAACAGTACTAGTTAAAGCATATTGTTTCTTTAATGACTTGTACATAGCCTTCATCTCATTGCAAGTGTCCTCTAACATATTACAGTATCCAAATAACTCTTTACTAGAAATGTTTTTAGAATTAGAGTCATCTCCAGAATAATAAGAATTTAAAGCAGGAGTATCCAATGTTACCTCAGATGTGTTTATCATGAAACACATGTTGGCACGATTCTTTTCAGAATCACAAGTCTCAGATTCACTTGTGTTGTCTCCTGAAGCACTCCATGTTTCCTTCATGGATTTCTTATATTTTCTGTCCTTGTAGTCATATTTCTTATTGAAATTTAACTTTGGGCAGTCATCCTTAATGTGTACTTTCCTTTTGCATTCATAACACACTCTCTCATCGTCCTTATCAACTTTCTTCCAATATTTCTTCCACTGACCTCATTGTCATACTTACCCTTATAAGTTGGTTTTCTGAAAAAATTCTTCTTCTTATATAATTTCTTGAATCGCCTGGAAATTTGAGCCATCTCTTCATTACTATCATAATCTGAACTTCCACTTGTTGATATTTCAATAGGTATGTGAACTTTCTCCTTGTCCTTGCTCATTGAGGCAGTAGACTTTAATTCCACTAACTTCCTCTTTGGTTCATCATCTTCCTCTTTTTTTACCTTTAGCTCTTCTTCATACATCATCAATATATCAATCAACTCTTTAATAGGCATTAAACTTAGGTCACACGATTCTCTTATTGAGACTGATGTGACTCTCCATCACTCTAGTAGACATCTTAGTATCCACATGAATTGTTCTTTTATAGGAATAACTTTTCCAAGTGAGCTCATTGTATTTACAATTTCATTTAACCAGAGATACATGTCAGAAATAGGTTCATCATGCTTCATTTTAAAATTATCATACTTAATAGTATAAGTGTTTAGTCTCATTTCCTTAACATTGGTTGTTCCCTCATGAGAAACACCCAAGGTATCCCAAATTTCGTAAGCAGTTTTACAAGCAGATATTCGATTAAATTCTTCATCTCATAAAGCACAGTACAAGGAATTCATAGCTTTACAATTATTACTATAATCTGTTTTAGTAGGTTCATCCCAAGTAGTTCTTTCAGTTTCTGGAATCTTATACTGAGTCTCTATAGTAGTCCAGATATCAAATCTCATACTTTCTAAATGAATTTTCATTTTTAGTTTCCACTGAGCATAATTAACACCATTAATGAAATGTGGCATGTTGCTAGCATCACCTTATAATATATTATCCATAATTAGATTTTAGAAAATATATTTAAAGAGATAAAATTTAGAACTAATAGAAATTTAAGATCTTTAAGATACAACTAAAATCACAGTTGAAAAACAGAGTAGTTGGAAATCTTTTATTAATAACAAACAGCCCCTGATACCAAATGTTGGTCAGAATGGATACACAAGAGGGGGTGAATTGAGTTCCAATTAAAATTTCTGTTAAAAATATTTCTATTAAAAATCCCCCAAATTGAATAATAATCTAAATGGTTGTGAATTTATAAAGCTTGAAAGGTTTTAATTAGTTTCTCAAAGATTGATTATTTCTCAATTAACTTAATTTGAAGATTGATTAACTTTTGAAACTAACTTACTAGCTAACAAAAGTTATAAACACTTTCTAGTTTAACTATCAGAGTTACTTTAAAATAGATTTGTATTTAAAGTACTTAGCAGAAGAATATTAAATATAGTTTAAAACAAAATAAATGAGCATAGAAGTTTTAACCAAGAGGTTCAGTCTCAATCTGAGACTTAGTCCTCTTAAGCAATTTATATAAACTTTGATCCACACCCTGGATCGGGGTTAACAACATTACAAAGACTATCTAGGTCTAAATACCTCTACCACAGTTCCTCGTGGGAAAACAACAACAATAGAACACAGGCTATACAGGTCGCACTTGACCTCTACCACTATCCATGGTGGGATACAAGAGTATAGGAAAAAGATTATGCGAGGATTTATAAATCCTCCAGTTCAGCACAGGAGACAGTGTGTGTCTAAAAATACAGAGCACACACACTGCTCAAAATGTAAATAAAATGAAACATAATAGAGATGAACAAGTAGAGATGAGTTTATAAGGCTCAATGTGTTGTGAGTGAAGATTTAGACTCCTTGGATTGATGGAGATGAGGTTTTGAGTCCTTCTCTGGTTTTTGTCAAGAAACAGAGGGTCATTTTTGTTTTTGACTTCCAGTGTAGGAGTTCTGCTCGAGTCAGAGAGTGTTCTTTGTAACACTTGAGCTTCTTCTTTGAAAAATTCTTCTTGATGTGTATGAATGTTCTTTGAGTTCTTCTCATGTTCTTATTTATGATTTTCACTTCATGTGTCACACACTTGCACGTATATTCCTCTCTCCTTTCTTCATTAGCTTGTTCTTCCTTTTATACCTTGAGCTCTAGCAATAGGAATGATTACCTTTTTACATATATGAGGTATGGTTCTTGAAATTACAACCAATATCATTAATTAATAGCAGGGTCATTAAAAACATCAAATATGATTGTTTCTAAATAAACAAATATAAATAGAGTTTAGAGAAATAGTGACTAGTTTCCATCAGAATCTATTAGTATCAGTGAGTTTGTATCAATAGCTCTTCTGTATCGGTAGTAGTTATCCTTTATAACGGTATCTCTATGTATCGGTAGCTATTTCTATCAGTAGCTCTTTCTATCGGTAGCTCCTAGTATCGGTAGCTTCTTTTTAACAGTAGCTCTTTTATATCGGTGGACTATGTATCAGCAGACTTGTATCGGTAGAATTTGTCTTTGTATATCGGTGGACTTCGTATAGGTAGTTGTATGTCTGTATGTTTGTATCGATAGCTTGTATCGGTAACTATGTACCAGTGACCTTGTGTCACAGGGAGCTTGGTCTATTAGTGACCTTTACTTATTATTAGACTATGTACCGGTAGGTCTGTATCAGTTGACTTGTGCATACAGCTAGACTTATTCTATCAGTAGCTCTTCTTTTATTGGTAGTTGTTATGCATATTGGTGACCATATCTATATCAGTAGACTTATGTACCGGTGTACTTAGATTTATCATTAGTTGTGTATCTGTTTGTCTGTATCAGTAGCTATGTGCATACCGGTGGACTTATGCATACAAGTGGACTTAACACTTATTTATTCTATGAAAAACTTATCCATATTGAGTTAGAATTATTTCAAAGTATGTATAAACATAGATAAACAATTATTAACATATTCCAATGATTATTTTGATATTTTTATCAACTTAATAGTATGATGTCATAGATTTAAATAATTAATATATAGATAAACATTATTTCGGATTGTCAAATAATATTGAAACATAATTGAGATTATCAAAAAAGGTGAGGTCAACAATATCATATATCAAAATGAATAGAATTTATTTTATATATAAATAAAAAATGAAATAATATCAAGTGGTTGGGGTGAGGCTCATTCCTCTTGGTGCATGTTTCAATTCCCAATAGGGAGTATTTTTACTCCTTTATCACTAATTACATCGACTTGTGTGTGTGCTCGGGGTGGGCCCATGGAAAGTTATCACTGGGGGGTCCTGGGCCTGGGCCTCTGTAGGTGTTCTCAGGTGGGGTTTTCCGATTGGGTCGGGGTTGTGGGTTGTTCAGGGGTTGTCATGTGGGGGGTATCTTGTCCAGGGCTGGCATGGGGGTGTGTCGGGGGTTGTCCAGGTGTGGTGTGGGGGTGTCTATAATAGACGTATGTGGGTTGTTCAGGGGTTGTTGAGAGAGGGGGATTATGTGGGTTGTCCAGGGGCATTGGGTTGGTTTCTTATGTTTATCCAGGGGTGGGGTGGGAAAATTAAAAAATAGTATTTTAGGGGCGATTATATTAAAACTGCCCCAAAATTAGGGAATTTGGAACTCATTTAGGGGAGGTTCCAACCACCCCTAAACTGATAAAAAATTAGGAGTGGATAAAACCACCCCTAATTGATCTTTTTACAATGCATTTAGGCTTAAATTATAGGGGTTTAATAACCCTTCTAATCTAATTGCAACTAAATACAAGGCCATTTTACCAGTTTTTACCCAGAACTGCCTCTAATTATAGTAGGTGGTAACTTTAGCAATAGTAATGGGTAACCACCGCAAAACTGTTTAGAGGGGGTTATAACCCCCTCTAAATGAAAAAATTACCCCTTCTAATCACCCTATTTTTCTGTATTGATATTTTTTAAATTGTACTTAAAGGTTACATGCATTAAAATACCAAAAAATCAAAATAGATTATTTTTAATATTAGTTTTCTTATTCAGTGGTTTTAAATATTTTTGAAATTTTAATCATGTTTTTCCACTTTGAGTGGTTAAACATTTCTATTTCCCCATGGATACATTCTTGTAGCATAATTTACATTTCTCTATTTAAAAGTTTTCATTTAGTTATTATTTGGAATTAAAATTTAGAAACTTAATTGGTTTTGAAATATTTTATCTGATTTTTAACATTTAATATTTTCCTTTAAATGGGTTAGGTAATAAACTCCTAAGCCTTGAGAAATTTTTATTCTTTAAGATAAAACTAGTGATTGGATACATTATTAATTATTTTTTAATTATAAAAATCAATATTCCATCAATTGTGTCTATTTATTATATGTTAATTATGTGAGTTTGTTCACTTGGAGAAAAGGAGAATTTTGGAAGTTCAATTAAATGAAATGTGAAGTTTTTTTAAATATTTTTAAAATTTTCAATCTCATTCATTTTTCTTAAAAAGAAACCAATTTTTGGCCAAACACTTTTTGTATGAAGATAAATCATCCATTATACTTAATAGATTCTATAGTGTAAAATACATCTTAAAATTATCACATTATTTTCACTTCAATATTTCATTCTTGAGATTACTTTTTTTCTCTAAATATTTATAATTTTTTATTTAAAGAAAAGAAATATGTAAATTCTAGGGAAATTTTATATGGTCTCATTTTCATAAATGTTTTCCACATTTTATTTGATAATTTTTTAATTTTTTAATGCTAAAATGTTATTTAATTATAGAATTATCATATTGTGGTTTATTTTAGTTGTATTTTTTTTGTTGAATAACTTGATGAAAATTTTTACTTTTCATTTTAGTTTATTAAAAATTTATTTAATTTAAATTTCATATAATTTAAGAATAAATACCTAGTTTTTTTTGTTTTTAATTAGTATATTGATTTTTGAAGTGTTTTTAAATGACGTTCGATTGATCAAATTTACTATTTTAAAGTTTCATAGTTTAATCATAAAAAATATTTTATGGAACAATTTTTTTGGAAAGTTGAAGTGTGAGAACTTGAAAAAAAAATAAAGTATCTATAAAATAATTATTTTTTTCATTCCAAAAGTTATTTTTATCATTAGAACGTAAGAATTTTCTCCAAAACATATGTTTTATCCAATTCATTTTTTATAAGTATTGTACAATTTTTAACCTTTATATTTCATAAGACATTATGAATTTATCGTTTTAAGGTTGGAACTTAGATCAAAGCAGGAGGAAGCTTTATTCAAATCCATAGATGCCCGATCTTAATCGATTTTGGGTCACCGATGATATCAAATGATGGTCTATAAAGGATGAAATCTAATACTATAATTCCAATATTAGATTAAAGATGAAGGGGGTCTAATTTTATTGTTTTAAATTCAAATATAGATTGAGGAAGACAATAGGATCTTGATATTGATGAAATACTTACTCAAGGATGGTTTAGCTAAAGAAAATTTGGATTGAAAGATGATAAAGCTTGTCATAATATTCCAACAATAAATTCATTGTAGAATTAAACCATGGTCAATGTAACAAAGTGAAATGAATCCATGTGAGTATTTGAACAAAGTAAACTAATGAATTTGATGATGAACTACTTTTGGGAGTGATTTTGAGGCTACACAACTAAAGAAGACCTTTTCCGAGCCACACGGTGCACTCTAATGAGGAAAATGGTAGAAAACTGGTTATAGATTTAGATGAAGCTTCAATTACTGGTGGTTATTCCATGTGAAAATTCAAGTTGAAGAAAATATAGGGTCCTCATTATTCTTGGTTTCTTAAATTTTTACATCAAAGAAACATGAAAAGAAACTACTTAATTAAATGATTTAATGAATTTAGTTTGATGTTTGCATTATTTTTATTATTGGTGTTTGTGGAGTCATACCTGATGGAGTAAACTAAGCTTGTGTCCATAGTTGAAGCTACCGAGTTTGGATGAACTATAGATGAATGTTGACCAAGGTTATAAACCTTGTATGAAGACATTATTATAGATAGATTTATTGATAAAATTGACTGAATATAACCGAGCATGAATATGTGTATGAGAAATGATATTAACCAGGTCATGATTAAGAAATTTGGATGAATGTGGTTTTTAGGATAATTTCTAATAAGGATGATTAATTTTGAATTTGTTGCAAAGAATTTTTACTTCATTTTTAGTCAAAAGAAGTCAAATTCAGGATGAAACTGAGTGAATAAGTGGGAATAATATCCAAAACTACCATGTTAATCATTAAATAATAGAAGGAAAATGATTTAAAAATATTAACTAAGTTGTTGGGGACTTAGTTTGAGGCCATCAGAGTGTAATTAAAAGACCCTCAATCACATGCAGTAAAAAAAATAAGTGTGTTGTGGAATATTGAATGAATCTTAATAGAATAATCATGATCACATGGGGTGGTTATCATTTATTAGAGAGCTCAACTCAAGTCATGGGAAGAAGATGATGAATAGTGACATATGCCTCATGGAAGCTAGAGATTTGAGGCTCGTGGAGTTTTCATTGGACCTGGATTTGGAGTTTGTGAGTGGATAAATTTTAAATAGGGGGAATAATGCATTATAGATGTGATTAGTCATTAAAAATTCATTCTTTCAACTGAGCACAGAGGATAGGGAACTAAAGAATCTAGAAGATGACATAGAAGGAGACTTTAGATAAAATAAGGGAGATTATATAGAAGTTAGTTGACTTGATAAATAATTTCTTTTAACCCATTTTATCCTTTCCATCATGTCTTCTATTATTATCATAAAATTATTATACTTGATTCATATTAAAATGATTACTAGAAAAAATATTTATGTGAAATGTATTTTTCTATTATTTTATACTCTACCTTGTTCTTATTGAAATTTAATTTTGGGTCACTGCTCTTCTCATTTTCTTTTAAAATCAATCAATCTTATAAACCTTAAGGTTAATGATGGTTGTATTGATTTAATTTTAAGGATTTATGAATCTTTTCTTCTCATAAACCTCATAATAATGAGTTTCAACATTATGAGAGTAGTATGATAAAATAGAATTACCATTCAATTATAGTATCCTCATACTAGATAAGAACAAAATAAATAAATATAATATTAGGAAATATAATTTTCCCTAGTTTATTATTTCTCTATTATCTTCACTTCATTATTATATTTCTCATTTGCTTCATAGTTTCATGCTTTATTCATCATTATTCCTCAAATTCTTTTTCTATACATCACACCACCAATATTTTCCTGTTGTATTTATTTTATTTAGTTTTTATTTGTTTCTTGTAATTTTACACACCTTCTTTATTGGCTCGACCCCTTATTTCTACTACACAAGTTTTAATTAGAAAAAATAAATAAATAATTTGACTTTTCTCAATGATGCTCATCAATTTTATTTCCATGAATTAGTATATTTATATGTTAACTATTATGTGTTAAATATATTAAAATATCGATTTATATCTTTTTAATAATAGTAAAAGAAACTAGGGTTGCAGTTTTTTTAGGAAGAAGTTTCTTTAGATGACCATTCTAAATATGATAGTATCCATTTGAATGAACATTCCAAATACATTGTGGTACAAACTTTTTTCCTTATCTTTAATTGTTAATTTAAATTTTAATGATATTTTTTTAATTAAAAATAATAGAACTTCATGATGCTGACCTTGTGCACTCCTACTCGGTCTCCCAGGATGATTCTATTAGTTAGGTCCTTTGAAAAGAACATCAAGGTTATGTGCATTGGATGGGTCCTAGATCATCCTCATTTAAAATATTTGGTAGTTCATTAGGTAAATTTATTTTCTTATCCCTCAAAAATATCATAGATAATTTACTAATATAAAAAATTCAATTGAAGTTTATATAAACATAATCCATGAATATGGGAGTCATATAAAAATTCAGGATATAAAGATCATCATTTTACAAAATACATTAACTGAATTATATCATAAGGTGATTATAAATATACTTAATGAGATTTCATCTATTTTTAGATAGATTCAATAAGTGACTTTTATAAATTCATAATAATTTATAATATTAGTTTTTTTTCTTTATGTTAATATATATTTTTATATATAACTTATTTTAGTTTTCAAATAAATAATAATGAAGACGCCAAAAGTATGGAAGAGATATAGAGACAATAAAAGTAACTCATCAAGAGGTAACCATAATGATGACTAATTTTTTTTTCTATGAGTAATATATCAAGATTTAGAAAGAATATTATGTTTTATAGTGAATAAGACACGCAAATCCAAGCTTAAACAAACCATGAAATATTAATATTTATATATAACCATTATAACCTAGCTTTAAAATTAATGGATATGAATAAGAGTAAAAAAATTATGAAATATATATAAAATGGTCCTAATAAATACAAATTTATGGATTAATTTTTAGTAAATAGCAAATCAATTTTTAGTAAAGAGATTTTATTCTTCAAAAAAATGTTGTCATTAAGAATGGTTTTTATTTATTTTTGTGAGAGAATATTATAATTAATTTCAATCATTTTTAATAAATTTTATTTGATAAAAAGGATATACTTTTTGAAATTATCATATCCAAACTAGATTATGGTGAAATTTTTGGATTTCACTAAAAATATTGATCTTTTAATGAATAAGAA
The DNA here is from genome assembly GCA_963277665.1 of Viscum album. Lineage (NCBI taxonomy): Eukaryota > Viridiplantae > Streptophyta > Magnoliopsida > Santalales > Viscaceae > Viscum > Viscum album. The sequence goes on along the minus strand of OY728137.1, from coordinate 1,585,287,094 downwards.
AAAATACCAATTTTATAGAAAATTGTATTTATTTTCAAGTATTTAAAAAGTACCATTTTTTTGAATTTTTTTTTAAAGTTAATTAGTTCTTTTAAATTCAACATAATCCAATTAATTTCATTTTAATCTAAATAATACATAATTTTTTTATAAAAACAATTTTATCCTTAAAATGCATTTTTCTAAAAAATAATTTTGCAACATATTTTATGCGCTTATTTTAAAATTAATTTCTAAAAATTATAAAGATTTAATTTGATAAAATAGATTAAAAAATTATAATCATCATTTAAAAAATTTATAAATAGATCAACTTTATTTTTGGTCTTAATAAAAAATAATCATGGTAAATATTTTTCACCTCAAGAAGGTTAAATTAGGTAATTAAGGTTGAAAATAAGTGATAAAGATTTAAAAATCTATATAACATGTAGCTTATTTTTATTTTGTGAGTTCATTTAAAAAACCGTTATACATTCAAAAAATATTCCATTTTTGTGCCTTTTTTTATAAATACCTTTATATTATTTTAAGTAAACAAAAATTCCAAAATGTCATTATCTTGATTTTAATTGGTCTTATATGTTCACATTGGAAAAATAATATTTCATGAATGAATATAAAAATTTATTTTGAACTTAATTTATTTATTTTTTATCGTAATTTATTTTTAATTTTTATTGATGGTATGATTACATTAAATGTTTACACAACACTGACACAATGCTTATGAAAGCAGTAGAAAAATAAAAGTAAATGATTTTAAAAACATAAAATATAATATTTTTTGGATGAAATATAGATTCACATGAATTTTATTGTTAATAATAATGTATAATATATAGTTAAAGAGTTTAAATTAGAATTCTATAACTTTATTTATGTTTTTAAAGTCAAAATATGTGAATTGTTCTTAAAATGACTTTAATGGTATTTTATGATAAATAATTTATTATTAAATAATTTAAAAATCATAAAAATATTTAATGAGGATGATTTTTTTGTGATATAGTCTAAAATTTCATAAATTGACCTTTTTTTAACAAATTTTTATCTTATAATTAAATTTATAACCCTTTAGTATTGAAAAGTTTGTTCCTACGGTTAAGGTTAAAATTGGTTAATGAATGGGTTAAACCTAAAGATAAGATTTAAAATACCACATAAGCATATCCAAATTTTATTTTTAAAATTTATTTAAACATTTAAATATATTATATATTAAAAAATTCAACTTCTTTCTACTTTCACATGAAAATAAATTTATTATATTTAAATATTTTAAGTAATTCCAATTGTGTCATTTTCTTCACTATAAAAGGACACCACCACTCTTCTATTATTCACACAACATTGATCCATTTAGATTAATCAAACCATAAAAAAATTTCTAAACATATTTATCCAAGTTATTGAGGTTATTTTCTTTTAAAAATACCATCCTTGGGGTTCTTAAGGAGAGATCCCAAGGAGGTTCTTCAAAGAGGAGGTTTTTATCTCAACCAAGCATTTGAATTTTACTTATTCTTATACCTCCTTCAATTTTATCCTAACCATTCAAATATAATAAAATCAGTTTCTAAAACATACTAATGTTTTATTATGTAAAATTAATAACCTTAGTAATCTCCTTTTTATATCCAATGGGGAATGAAAACATCATTCACGCGCATGTGTGGACTACCACCTCCATGAAGAAATGTGTTTTGTTTTTCATCACCACCTAAAAAGGATAGTTATTATGATGCATTTTATTAATAAATATGATATTCAGGACACAATTATGATTTTTAAATATTTTTTATTACTTTACTTCTTACCCTTCTACCTGTTAAAAATTGATAATGTCGCTCGTGCGTACATGTGGAATACCACCTCCATGAAGCGATGTGATTCATTTTCATATCCACCTTTAATGAGTGATTATAAAATTGTATTTTATATATAAAGATGATAATTATTTAATTATTATTATTATTTAGATGATGGAATGATGAACTATTTTACCATGGTCAAGACATTGGATATGTTTTGAAATTATGAACTGAACGTCCTCAAAACACCTGATGTGAACTTAACTAATTAAGTAATTAAATACGTCTTTGAAATAAATGATTTATTGATAATTTATTAAACCTATAAAAATTTTCTTAAGAAATTAAATAATTAATATAAGTTCATTATATTGGATTTAAATAACGTATATGGTATGGTGGGAGATGAGGTAAGGGATTTCTAGTCTCAGTTCCCTTTCATTGAGATTTAAGCTATTTTCACAACATGTTTGGTTTTTGTGGTGTATAAACTACCTTATGGGTATATTTTATCATTAATTTATGAAATTAATGTTTGTAAAAATCCATTTCAAGTTATTTCCTTCAATGGTTAAAAATGTATCATGTCACAAGGGACACTTTACCATAAAACATCATATTAAATATTTTAAATATTTTTTTCTAAATAATTTTCCTCTATATCTATATTCTTAAAAATAATTATAGAAATATTTATATGGAAATAAATTAATTATAAAGTAAATTTTATGTATCTTTTTACTTTCATTCAATGGTTTTCAAAATTATTCCTTTTACGTATTTTATATGGAACATTTTGACTTTCTTTACAAAACGAAAAAAGAAATGTCTTTTTTAACATATACAATGTCAATAGATTTTCCCACCACCATAATCATTATTTATTTTTTTATTAATTTAAAATATTATATTTTTTATAAAAATAAAAATAAAACTTCTTCACTTTTTTCTGGGTATTTTAGTTTTAAAATTTGTGTTTTAAAGGAAATGGATATATCAATATCCAAAAATGTTTTTCTTATGGGTTCAAAAGAATGTTTTTATGAGTCTGATGATGTAAATGAAATATTCAAGGTGTTTCATGTATGTTATAGTCCTTGTAAATTTTTATTATGATATTTTAGTCATATATATCTATCTAACACATTGGTTAATGATTATTCTCTCTGGAGAATTAGTTTGAAATTAACCAAGTAGGTTATTCCATTTATAAGGGTTCTTATAAGGGTTTTTGTAAGGGTTATAGTAAGGGTTATATAAATATGATGTCCCAATGAACCTAAATGACTTTTTATGATTTCTAATGAGTTTTAATGGAACTATTTTTATTTAATAAGTTAATATAATGATATTTTCTTTAAAGGAGTGATTATAAGGTTAAAATGGTATGTTTTTAATAAAATGATATTAATGGGTTCTCATGTTTTCAAAGAAACCCTCTTGATTATTATTTTTCCTTTATGTCTTATTTTAAAATGATTTATGAAAAACATTAGGAAGTAAATATTATTTCATTTGTAAGTAAATGATTATTTGAGCTCAAATTTTATTATGTTAAAGGAAAAATATCTTAAATTTTCACATGGTTTTGAAATATAATGATGATTTTGTTTTATTTTTATATATATCCCTTATTTAGATTTTTTTTACCCATCCTATATTTTTAAATGATTTTTCACAAGTTATAAGGATGAGAAGAAATTTTAATAAAGTCTAAGTTCTAGACAAGGAAGATATTTTAAATAAATAAATTTTATCTTCATATAGAACTTGTTTTGTGGGAAAATATATATATTTTGTGGAAACTTCCAATTTTAAAGAGTTTGTCCAAATTCTATAAAAATATAAACCTAAAAGATAATTGGGTATGTAAGTGATCCTTTTTTGAGGTTTTAAGTTTTTAATTGATAAAATTTGGGCCACATTTATCGGTATCAAATCCAGAAATATAAATATTAATTTTTTTATAAATGGAGTTGGGACTATGGGTTTGGGGATATTATAGTTTTTATCATAGAAGGGTTTAGATAAAAAAATTATTAGCATGTTTTCATTGAGATTTATTTAATAGTTATGGATACCATAATGGGTTTATAATTTTAAGGTTAATCATAAGTTCAATGTCATAAACACCCTTTTTGAGGATTTAAGTGATTGAATTTTAAGATGATTAAGAGTATTTTGGGATTCATTTATAGTAATACAACCCTTGGATTTATTATGTTTTTTAAATAAAAAATAGAAATAATTATTTGATATTTTATGGGAATAATTTTAAAGGTATTGATAACCTTTAGGGTTAAAATTATCTTCAGGTAAATATATTTAATTGGGATAAAACTGCTATTACATGTTGGGAAAATATGATTAATCATATAGATAACCATGGGATAGAGAAAATGATTTGGTGAATAAGTGATTAATTTTATTTAGGATAAGTTTACTATTTTGGTAACATTACATTATTAGGTTAAATGAAATACTTTTGGGTAAGATGGGTTTTTTCTTGAGAAATAAAGGATGAATTATCTTTTGGAAGTACATTTATTAAATTTTGGATTTATGGTAATTAAAGTTAATCATGTAAAATATTAGTATATTTTAGATATTATATGATAAGGGAATATAGATTTTTTTTTAATTTAAGAGTCATTGATGTTATTTGGAGAAAAATTTTAAGTTTATCTAGATATATTATGTGAACAAATATTTATGGTTTTTGGGTTTTGAACTTGGTCAAGAATATTTTGAATAATTATAAGGTTATTTATTTATCAACTGATTTAATTTGAATATTGGTTGTTATTGCTGAGTCATGAGATATTGATGTTGTATTTCTTCATATAAAGGTTTATTTATATTGTTTATTATCTTACCATGTGCTAATCATTTTTTGTTTTTCTTAATGACTAAATACAGGAGGAATAACTTGCTATCTTTTTTTATATATTTTTATCCATTAGATTTTTATTTTAGTGCTTTAGGTATGAAAAAATCAGTTTAAATATTCATTTCTTGGTGTAAAATATGATACATAAATAAAAAATGATCTAAGAACAACTAAATGATAAAATAATGCTTATGAAATATAAAGAAATAAAGTAAGTAAATTTTCTCTTTTATTCTATCCTGATGGTTAAATAATACCTAAAATCTAATAAAAGTATCCTAAAATAAAAAATTAATCCTATTATGAACGTTTTTTATGAATTGATGGTCTCTTATCTTCCTAAAAAGTATAACGCTATCACTTAATTGGATCTTCTTTACAAGTCCATATTTTCACTTCCTACTAATTTTCATTTTATTTGAAAACCCTAATTATGTGTTATTCTAGGTGACCTTACTATTTTTATTTTATTCTTTTTAAAATAATTTTTTATTATCCCTTTTTATGATTTGGTTTTTCAACAAAGTTATTTTTAAATGTTAAAAGGTTTTTCCTTTCATGATCATATGTTCTATCTTCCACACCGTAGAATTGATTTTTTTTAAAAGATTAAACCCATTTTATTAAGAATGATACAAATTGTGGGGATGAAATTTCTTTAAGAGGTTTATAATTTAATATCTCAATATTTTAAAATAACACTATGTTTGATAGCTTATAGGATGCACAACACTAATCTTAAAGAAACCATAAAACATTACAAATTTAAAGATAACTATTATAACCTAGCCTATGAATTGTATAATATTAATAAGAGGAAAAAAATTATGTAATATAAATGAAATGGTCCTACTCAATAAAAATTTATTGATTAATAGTTATTAAATAATCACTCAATTTTTAGTAAAGTGGTTTTATTCTCTGGAAATATATTTTCATCAAAAATGGTTTTTATTGATTTTTATGAGTGAATTTTATAATTAATTTCTAAAACCTTTAGAAATTTTGTTTTATAAAAATATTATAATTTTTGAAATATTCATATCAAAATTTTCTTAGTGTGGATTTTTTGAGATTTTTCTAAAAAGATTAATTTTTTTAGTGAATAATGAAAATACTGAAATTATAGAAAATTTTCTTTTATTTTTGAGTGTTTGAAAATTATATTTTTTTAAAATAGGTTTTAAAACATAATTATTTCCTTTTTATAAAAAATAATCTAATTAATTTCATTTTAGTATACATTATTATTAATTTTATTATAAACACATTTTTTATATTTAAAATGCCTTTTTTGGAAAGTTTTTTTTCATCATGTTGTGTGGATTTATTTTATAAGTAATTTCTTAAAATTAAAGGGATTTAATTTTATAAAATTGATACCATTTTATAATTATAATTTCTAAATTTGGTATATGGTTTAACTTTATATTTTTTTCATAATAAATAGTAACTGTGGTAAATATGTGTCACCTCGGTAAGGGTAAATAGGGTAATTAATGTTAAAATAGTATGATAAGGATTTAAAATTATATCTAACACCTAAATTATTTATATCAGGTGATTTTATTTAGACCACTCATTTATATTTTAGAAACATATGTAATTTTCGTGCTGTTTTTCTTTGATAAATAACTTTATATTATTTTATGTAAAGGAAAATTTCAAATTTTCAATCTTGCTTTTAATTTATCATATATAATCACATACAGATAATAAGATGTTATTGATGAATATAAAAGTTTAATTTTAACAAAAAAATGTTTATTTTTATGATTCTAATTTATTTTTAATTTTTATTTATGGTATGATTACCTTAAATGTTTACACAATGCTGACACAATGCTTGTGCAAGTAGTAAAAAATAAAATTAAATTATTTTACAAACATTAAAAGTAATATTTTATGGATTAATTGTGGTTTTACAAGAAATTTATGGTAAATATTAATTTATAATTTATTTTTAAATATTTTATATTTTAATTCAATACATGTATTGATGTATTTGAAGTCAAAATATGTGACTACTTCTTAAATAAATTTAATGGTATTTTTTGTTAAATAATATATTATTAAATGATTTAAAAATCATAAAAAACATGAAAGAGGGCATGGGGTATGGGATATGGTCTAAAATTTTATACCTTGACCATTTTCTATTCAATTTAAATCTTATAAGTAAATTTATAACCCTTTATTATTGAAAACGTCATTACCATGGTTAAGGTTGAAATTGGTTATCAAAGGGGTTAAACTGAAAGATAAGGTCTAAAATTACATATAAACCTATTAAAATTTTATTAGTTGAAATTATTTAATCCTTAAAATATCTTATCATTTAAATTTTTTCCACTTGGTTTCACTTTTAAATGAAAATTAATTTATTATATTTAAATATTTTAAGTAATTCCAAGTGTGTCATTTCCTTACCTATAAAAGGAAATCACCTCTCTTCTAATATTCACAAAAAATTGAGCCACTTATCTAAACCAAACCCAAAAAAAATATTATAAACATACTTATCCAATTTATATAGGTTTCATACTCTTCAAAATACCATCCCTAGGGTTATTAGGTATATATCCAAAGGAGGTTCTTCAAAGAAGAGGTAATCATATCAAACGAGAATTTTCATTTTACTTATTCTTCTAACTCCTTAAATTCAATATTAACCATTAAAATATAAAAAAAATAATTAAATACCATATAATTATATGTTATTATGTAAATTTAATAGCATTATTCATCTCCTTTTTTATCCTTTGGGAATGAAAACTTCATTTGTGCATACATGTGGACTACCACATCCACGAAACAATGTGTTTTTTCATCACCACCTTAAAAGGATAGTTATTATGATAGATTTAATATATATATATATATATATATTCCAAAAATAATTATTATTCTAAAAATATATTATATTAGTTACCAACGTACCCTGTAATCCCTTAAAAAAGGATAACGTCGCTCGTGCGTACGTGTGGACTGCACCTCCATGAAGCGATGTTTTTCACATCCAACTTTCATGGGTTATTCTAAAATTTTATTTGATGTATAAAAATTATAATACTTTGATTATTATTATTATATATATTATTAACTAATGAAATCTTTGACCATGGTCAACACACTAAATTTTTTTTGAAATTATGGACCAAACATCCTCAAAACACCTAACATGGAATTAACTGATTAAGTAATTAAATATGTCTTTGAAAGAAATAAAATAAATGATTTAATGATAACATATTAAACCTATAAAAAGTTTATTAATAAATATAATAATTAATATAATTTTATTATGTGAGAGTTAAAGAATGTATGTAGAAAGTTTGTATGTGATGTAAGGCATTTCTAGTCTCAATTCCATTTCATTGAGACTTAAGTTATTTTCACAACATGTTTTCTTTTTTTGGTGAAAAAAATGCCTTATGAATGTAGTTTATCATTCCTTTATGAAATTAATGATTTTAAAAAACAATTCCAAGTTCTTTCTTGAAATGGTTTAAAATTTATCATGTCATAAGGGTCACTTTACCTTAAAACCTCATTTTAAATGTATTAAAGACTTATTTTCTAAATATTTTTCCTCCATGTCCATATTATTAAAAATTTTGTGTGGATATATTTATATATATATATAACTAAATTAAAAATGTAATTGTATTCCCCTTTTTACATTCATTCAATGGTTTTCAAAAGAAAACAATTTATAAATTTTTTATAGAACTTGTTGATTTTCTTTACCAAAGGAAAAAAATGAATGTTCTATTTTAAAATATATATAATAAATAGATTTTTCCACCAAAAAAATATTATTTTATTTTTTATTCCTTTACAAGATTCAATGTTTTGTTTAATTAAAAACCATCATTACTTTTTTTGGGTAATTTAGTTTTGAAAATTGGGTTTAAAAGAGATGGGATATATAAATATATCAAAATATTTTTGTTATGGGTTGAAAAGAATATTTTTAAGAGTATAATGATGGAAATGAAATATTTAATGTGATTTACGTATTTTATGTCCCTTTTAAATTGTTTATAGTGATGAGTGAGCCTGATATATCTTTATAATTCATTGGTTAATGATTATGTTCTCCAAAAAATTATATTGGAATTAATTGAGATGGTTATTCCATTTCTAAGGGTTCTTGTAATAGTTCTATGAAGATGATGTCCCAAGGAAACAGCATTACTTCTGTATGATTACTAATGAATTTTCATTGAAATATTTTGATTCCATAATGTAATCTAATGGTCTTTTTTAATGGAATAATCATTAGGGTAAAATGGTATGTCTTTAAGAAAATTATTTTTAGGGGTTCTCATATTTTCTAGGAAACCCTCCTAATCATTTTCTTGCCTTTATGTTTTCTTATAAAGAGTTTCATTAAAAAATGGTAAGTAAAATTGATTTTATGTGTATGTAAATTATTATTTGAGTTTAAATTTTATTATTTTAAAGTAAAACTCTCTTATATGCTCTCATGGTTTTTAAATGTACTAATGGACTTATTTTATTTTTTATATGTAAACCTTACTGGTATATTTTTTGTTCATCCCATGTTTTCAAATGATTTTTCACTATGCATAAGGATTCATAGAAAATTTAATAAATTTATAGTTCTATATAGGGAAGTTACTTTTAATGAAAAAAGTGTGACTTTATAAAGAACTTTTTTCGGGGAAAATAGATACTCTATAAAAATTCACACCTTAAAATAGTCTTTCCTAATTATATAAAACATTAAACCTAAATAGTCTTTAGTTATGTAATTCATCTAATTTTTCTATTTGATGTTGTATGTTTTGAATTGATAAAATTTGGGTCATGTTTATCGATTTCAAATATATAAATATAAAGATTATTTTTTTACCATTGGATCTGAGAGTATGGGTTTGAGGATGTCATACTATATTGGCTATGTCATTTTATAATTGAAATAAGTGATTTTAAATTATTTTGTTTAATTAAACACTTTTATATTTTTTATTACTATTTATTCAAGAGGTTTTATATTTTTACATGTTTTTAAAATATATTTCTATGTCAATTCTTCATTTTTTATACTTAAACTTGATTTTAAAATATTATTTCTTGTTTTTATTGATATTTTCATCAAAATATTATTTTTAATGATTTAATTTTTTTTGAATTCAAAAAATGAGAAATTTTATATGGTTATAAATATTAAATATTTATGAAAAAATATCAAATTTTTTATGAGATTAAAAATAAAATTATTCTATGATTTAAATTTAAAATATTTTGTTTATTGAATTTATTTTTTTATGGATTCAATATATTTTTAAATAATAACATATTGAAATATCATTTTTTTTATAAATAATTAATATATATTTTATCTTCTTTTTATAATCAAAAATTTAACGATTTATAAGGGATATTTTATGGTTTAGTATGTATTAAACTATAACTTAGTTGTGAGATTTTATTTTAAATTTTTGGGTAGTTTTAGGTGAATTTCATGCTTTGGGTAATTTTTATTCATTCAGAGTATGAATTGGATTTCTATTTTATATTATATCTTGTGTATATAGTTTGTTATAAATAATTATATTGATGATTGGTCATTTGGGTGATTTATTTTTCAATTTTAATAAATAAATTCTTTATAAGTAGATATTTGTATTAAAATTATAATGGTTGATATAGGATTGATCTGAAGGTTGAACCATAATTTTATGGCATGGGTTTTAAGTGTTAGAAACTTTCCATGAGTGTCTTTATCTATTTTGGTCTAATTTGAGGATTTTTGAAAATTTCATTCATAAAAATTATTGAGTTTTCCTAGTATGAAATAATATGTGTCTTATGATGCTTAAGACATAAGGAAATAAAATTATAGGAATCTTTTGGTGCATATTTTAATTTCATTGTGTATGATTTTAATGGTTACATGCATATAAATCTACTGGTTTCAGTTTTTGTTTTTATTTTCTTATAAATAGATGATATTTGAATTTATTTATTTCATAATCATAAATATTTATAGTTTAATCCACCATTAAATAATTTATGCATTTTTTAGGGAATTAAACCACCTCTAGTTTCCATATAAGAATTCAAATGAATAATTTTTGTGAAATATATATATGAACTGCTATGAAATATTTATTTGTGTGACATTTTTATAAAACCTCCTTCTAATTCTAATAACTGCCGTGAAATATTCTGTGACACCACATTCTACAATAGTTTAACTAAACCACCACAAAATGATTTAGCAGTTGTTAAAACCATCACTAAACCCAAAAACCGATGTGGGTTACTCATTTTTATAAAGTGGTTCTTCTAGGATATAATATTTTTCTCTGAATCAAACATGTCAATAAATTCCCTATGTCTCTCTCATATCTCTCACTTTTCTACACTTGATATGTGGTTTCCCAATATCAATACTCTTTTTCTCTGTTTTGTTCATCATAATAAAAAACTCATTTTATAGAATTTTATTATATCTTTATATATTCTATATATTTCCCTATATTTTACTATTTTAATGGTGTTTAAAACTTTACTAAATTCCTCCACTAAATATGTGTAAGATGATCCAAATATATCTCATAAATTACCTGGTATTTTTAATAATCAAAGGATATTCAAAATATAGAGATCTAAAAATTTAATCAAAAATGTTGTGTGTTGCAATCAAAACATGACATGCTGGTATGAAATTATAAAATATTATAAAAAAAACATGTTTATCCTTTATACCATATAAATTATATTGATTATATATCTTGTAAATTCACCAAAAAAATTATCATGCCATTTTTAATAAAAATGATATGGTTTCTAGCTTTTTTCGAAACCAAATACTTCAAAACAAAAAATGTTAATGAATCCATTTCAATTGATGGTGACTCAATAAAACCAACAACTACAAACCCCAAATGTTTCTCAATATATGTTGGAAAAATCCTCCTTTTCAAAAGAAAATCCAAACACTATGTGTTTTATTTTTAATGTTTAATAGTTGAAACTCATCCACTACAAAACAATGTGCTAGATTTAAAAAGACAAGGTAGTTTTTGTTTGCATCAACAAATCAACCACCATGACTCTTAAATTATTTCTAACAACTCTTTGTATTGATATAATTTCTAAGTAGGATTTAATATACATTCTCATACATTAAAATCACCCATTAAGTCAAGATCATAATTCATCATTCTTCTAGCCATATCATGAATCCTCAAGTACTCTACTTAATTTGGAAAACTCTTTATTACAAAACCAAAAAACATACCCATATGATTTTTTGGATATACAATGTTATCTAGTCAAACCCACCTTACTTCTTAGTTGATAAACAATAACATTTCAATTTTTTCTTGCTATATTTTTCTATTTTTATGTGTAAATGTTTTTAAACACCACTAACTCTTCCAATAATTCTTCCAGGACATATCCCATGTCATTGTACATCTTATGTGATTTATTTCACATGATTTGAGAACAAGTCATAAACATTAACATTTTCTTCAATAATTATCATTTTCATTATCCTTCATGTGGAAACTTTAACTCATTTTCATACTAAATCCAACAGTTATCATCATGTATCTTTAGTAGTTTTCACATACCAATGGATGGTTTTTTTCAATAAAAAATTCCTCAAGATTTTTTCAAAGGATTTAAAATAACTGATAACAAATCCAACACCTAATGAATTTATTTATTATTTAATGCACCATTTCTTATTTAGAGAAAACATAAACTTTATAAAGTAATTTAAAAAGGTTGTATGAATGAATTATCAATGTAAAAATCAAATGCATCACTAAATATGGATAAATCACCTCTAATAAATAGGAGTATATAAAAAATATATTTAATTCACAATGGGAATAAAAAAAATTCAAAAAAGTACTCATAGTACTGGACTCATCATGCTCAAAGCTTCACTCTAGGTCCCTATAAAGGTTAAACAAGATATATCTTATCCTAATATAGATAAAGTCTCCCTAAAAAAATTAAAATGAAAATATATTATAAAAACAAATCACTATAAGAGTTTTCAAAAATGGTTTTCCTGGAATTAACTATGATTATTCTAGAATATTTACATAACTATGAATGGATTAAAATGAAAGGATATGAGATAATCATACATAAATTATATGAAATTGATAGTATTATAATGTATACAGATCATTATATGAAATTGAATTTGAAAATGGTATTATAAAATAATTATAAATATGAATGATAGAGGGGGGAAAACTCTTACTTTTCGTACGGATTTCATATCTTTGAAACCAAGCCTTAAAGACATCTAAAATACTCTAAATTGGATAGATGAGTTTATGGGAGAGTATTTGACATAAAACTCAAGATGAAATCTAAATTAGAAGTGTGTATAATGACTTGAGAAGATATTTATTTATATATAATATTTTAGGGGTATTTTAATGTAATGTTGAATTAGTAAAAGATACTTTTGAAATATAGGGATCTGTTAGAAGGATAAAATTCAAATTTTAGGAGTATTAAAATAAATTATTATATTTTTCATCCCTTAAATTTTATATTCATAAAAAAATTCCGAAAAATTTATTTACTTAAAATTAATCAATTTTTATTGATAAAGATTACAATATATGAATTTCATATTTCATTATTCAGTGACGTATTATATTATTTATGAAATTTACCAAAACTTTTCCCTTTCTTAATTTCAATATTCTGATTCCAAATATAAAATACATTATGTTAAAATTAGTAACTTAATATTTAAAATTTAATTATTAAATAACATATTGACCTTAAATTTTTTTATTTTGAAATTTTAAAATATTTCTAATATTATTTTTGTGGTTGGTTTCTAAGATATTTTTTAGTTTTTAGCATCTAAAAGGATCAAAAATAATATATATTTTTATTTAATGAGTTTGATTTTGTGGTGAATTTCTCATATCTTCTCAATGGATAATTGTACAGATATTCTGACTCTATTCTTGATTCTGAAACGGTGGGTTTTCCTAAGGGACTGTGAATTTCATTTCGCAACTGAGGTCTAGGGATTGACCATTATAGGTGTGTCATTTTACCTAATTAATAAAATTTATTAAATTAATATTTATGTATAAAAACCCTACCCCCCCCCCCCCATTCTATTTAAACCTCTGTTTCTCTCTTATCTATAATTAACCACAATAAATCCTAGAATTAAGGAGGATAGTTTAGAGAGGCCCAAAGATCCGATGAATGTATTCTTTAAGGAATAACAAAAGGAACCCAATGTGGGAATGGTCTTCACCAATGATCGATTAGGATTTGAGGTAGGACTCATTATTTTGAATTTTTACATCATTATTTTTTATTCTTGTTGTATTAATTATATATAATCCTACTCTTCAAATATTTATGTTGTATTCTTGAACATTTATTCCTTTCAGGATTTTTGAACCCTTTGTTTTGGGATTAAATCCCTATTCTTTATTTCCCCAATCTTTGGGCCTTGAAATACATATGTTAGATATTTTAATCTTAAATTTTTTTCCTATTATTGCATGTTCTTGATGGTTATATAATGAAAAAATCATCATCCTTGTATTGTAACACCTATACCATGGAAATCATCGGTTAGAAATATGTTTATAATTTTATTTATTATTTGACCGACATATAATGGTAAATCAGGAGGCGAAAGATATTTGTAGATGCAGGGTGAAATGGAGAGACTATTGTGTGATAGCGAGATAGTGAGAAGGTTGAATTCCACAATATAGTGGATAGTGAGGGAATGGAAGGAGGTCACCACATAATGTGGTGTAATTGAATAAGTATAGTAATCCATACAAGAGAGTCTAGTGGTGATAATGGAAGCATAAGAATCAGTATCTCATGAGTCTCATAGAGGATCTATCCAACTAAGTGATAAGATTTGATACACCTATAGCGGCTAATTTCACATGGATCGTGACTTTCTGAATTAATGTTTAGTAAAGGGTAGTTAGGTTTTATATGGACCCCCATATCATAGTTAGTGATGTGACCAAAGACCTCCTCGAGGCAGACTGAGTGGTCATTTTGGAGACAAATATGGTATAGGAGCTAGAGGTACACCAAAAGGTGGAACTAGAGTTGGGTGTATGAGGATACCACATTGTGTGTGTTGTATTTTTTTAATGGTTATCAATGAATTATAAGGAGTTCATTGATTTTTATATGTGAATATTTTTTAAATAAAAAGTTCTATGTAAGTTTTTTTGAAGTATTGAGGATTTTTATTAATGATGATATGTTGTGTAAATAGTGAAGAATAAGTTTCTTGAAAGTTTAGTTGAGTATAATAGACGTTTAATGTAGAAAATTTATCTTGGATGTTGAATGAGGATGGTTATGATGAATTTTTGAAAAGTAATATTGAAGAATCCAAGTTTTTTAAAAATGATAAGAAGTTCACAAGTCTTGTTATCTTGGAATCATATAAGTTGTGTTCTTACCTTTAAATTATTTGGAATAAATTTTTTACTTGAAGGAAAAATATTATTCGAAGACCTTGAGTTTCTCATGTTGATTGGTAATATGATCTTAATATTTATAGCATGTTTTATGATGTTTATAGAATCACATGTGTTTACAATGTGATGAAGATAAATCATTAAAATGGAGTTTTCATATGGAGTTTTTATAAATAGAAGAAAACTTTACTAGGTGTCTGATAAAGGATGGTGATTCTATTTGACTAAGTCCATTGGAAAAATTTGATCAGAATGAGTCCAACTTACTAAGGTGATTAGATATATTCCAACATATTGAGGTAATCGAATAGAATATAGGGAAATTGTGTTTATTTGATAGTGTTTATGATAACATCAGACAGAGTGTTCCAAAAAAACTATATCGAGATAATGTGTTTGTTTGATAATGTTCACAAGGAAATTGGATTGATTGTTCCAAATAATCTATACCAGTTGATGTTTGGTTATGTATTATTTATTGATTAATCATCAAAATTTCTTGTCACTGTGATTAAAGCTAAATATTAAAATGAAAAAATCATCTATTAAATGTAGGTAAATTAGGTGATTATTTGTTGTTCTCCAAAGTACTCAACATCATGATTACTTCAAGGAATTAATCGTTCTATCTATGTTGTTTGAAGGAATAAGTAAGTGATAATTTTTTTAACTATTTTTTCCAAAAAAAAAGGTTTTCTAAACATGTTTAATTAATAGAGAAAAGTTTTTGAGTTCATCAGACAAATAACATTTGTGAGTTCTTTAGGAATAAAAGTGTTATGTATTCCTCTCATAGAGAAAGTTAAATTATTGTAGTCATCAAAAAAAGTTCTCAGGATAGAGGTTTCTAAGTGAGGTCATTGGATAATATTTTGTGAGTAAGGTTTATAGATAGATATTTCAAAAAAAGTATCCAAATAAAGGTTTATAAGCTCAATTATTAGATAGATGTTTCCAAGATAAGTCATCAGATAAAGACTTTCGAAATACTAACTTGAAGAGATCTATATAGAGGAAATCTATAAATCCTTACAGATGTAAAAATAAAAATTTATTCCAAAAAAAGGTGCATTACTGGAAAAAGGAGTTCATATGAATAATTACTAAATGAATATTTGAGAATATTTATAAAGTTTTATGAATTCAAACAAGTACAGCAATGCTAAGTTGGATGTTAAACACTTAAATAATTATGAAGAAAATATCATGATTCTATATGAGATTTCAAAAAAAAATAAAGAGAGATTAATACCAAGTTATAAAGAAATTATTTATGAAGTTTGTTGAATCCATGTTATTTAGAGTTTTTAATGTGGTCAAATGAAGAATTATTTGAGAGGGATATTTAAATTTGGAGTGGGAAATTAAAATTTAAAGTTCATGTTTCTCCATTAATCATTAAATAAACACTACCTATGTAAGGGGTAGAAGGTGTGCTATGAATTGGTTATTGGTTGGTGTAGTTTTGATTATTGTTGGAGAAGTAATGTTTCAAATTAAGGTGTTAGACATGAATCTTGAGATTAATTCTCTTTTAGATCTAAGTATCAGATACATAGTTACCAAATGGATAAAGTAATAGATATATTATTAAGGAACCTAATAGAGAAGTTATCAAATAGGGAAGTAAGGAACCAGATAGAGAAGTGAGGTACTTGTAGAAGAATGTATTAGACAAAAAGGTATTGGATGAAGAATCTGGTGTCTAAAGAATAGGTATCAGACAAAAAGGTATAGGATAAATAAGTATCCTTTCAATTGTTATCAGATGAATAATAACCAGAAAAAAGGTTTTTAATTAAGTAAAATAGGTGTAGAAAATTTATGTAGAAGAAGAATAATAATATTATAAATATAATAAGAGGGCGAAGAATAAAAGAGGAGAAGATGAGAGTGCGGTGAAGTTTTGTTTCATAGGAAGTAGAAGGATGAAAAAGGTGAGAAGAAAAAAAATTACACCAGTGCAAGAAAATTATCCTTATAGTTTTTTGTTTCAAATAGGAAGAAGTTTATGTGCCCAACTTTTCATACAAAAGAAGAAGAAGAAAAATTTCTTGCATGTAGTTTTTTAAGTAAGAGAAGAGGAAGAAAAACAAAGTAGCTTTATGATATTCTACAAAAGACACATTGGTTGAATATTTTCTTAATATTGTATATAAACTAAAGAATATGAACACTACCTACATAGTCGGTATAAAGATTCAGTAAGGCATTGCAATTTTACTAGTCTTCCACTAGTCCATGGAATTAGGATTTTTTTATTCCCCTCCTAAAGTGCAGTGAACCACACTTCAGGCCCAGGATTTTTTTTTTTTTTTGAAAACCCATTGCAATAGGTATATTATTATAGTGGATAATATATGTATTGTTAACCACTATACATACTAAGGACTGTCTACTCTTGTTGAGTAGCGAACCTTGTAAAAACATCATGTGTATTCCTTTACTCGCTTTTATCTACTTGCATTCAAAAAAAGAGAATCAAGATCCAAAAAAGTCTAAATAGTTTAAGGGATAAAAAAGAATTAGTTGGCTCAAAAAAAGTATTTAACACTGATTCCCCCTCCCTTTATTGTTAAGAAAATCCCAAAGTGGACCTGATATTTGGTATTAACTCTATTTCATTCTATTTTAAATATTTAAGTTTCCTCCCCATTTTATAATTAATTGTATTTTTGGTGAATAATCTTATGTATCATATAAGAATTTTGTCTCTGATAAGACCATGATAAATAGAAGAAATAAAGTGAAAATAAATTTGAAGAAGATGTCTCTTTTGAGATAATATTAATAAGTGAATACAATTTCTCCATGCTATGATAAAAAAGAAGATAGATATTTCTTAGAAAGTGTAGAAGAGGAGGTATAAATTACTACCATGAAGAAGGATAACATTCTTACCTAAAGGGGATCAAGGTTAAGTGATCATGTAGTATGTAAAAAAAATTCACAAACTATCCTTGAGAATAATAACCTAGCATAAGTGGTTATGATGACCTATCTAAAACTTCTTAAGATATATCAGTTTTTAGATTAAAATATATTATATACTACATTCCAAGATAAATATTCTCTCTTGTTTATGGAGACCTTGAAAACATATAGCAAGAAATTACCCAACTTAAATATGAAACAAATAACATAGAGAAGTATTTTCAAGAAAGTGTTCTATAATTCATAAATCTCTCTAAGAAATTTGGAGCCTTTGAGACAAGAAATGTTGATCAAGAAATATGTTTCCTAAAATTGAAAAAAATGGGTCAAATAATTTGAAGGGAAAGATGGAGGTAATAAGACTCTTGAATAAATTATACATGTACTTAAATAAAAACTAAAAAATAACATTGATGTTAAAAATAATCATTTGGATGTGAAGGAAAAAATAATCAAGGAACTTGACACTTTTCTTTAATAAATAAATAAAATTCATGAAGAGGAAAATGAAACAAGGAATAAGGATTGTAAAGAGAAGGTGATTTTTATTGAAGATCATAAGAGCACCCTCAATATGAAGTGTCTCAAATTGGAATTCAAACTAGTCAATTTAAAAGGGCCATATTGAGTCTTAAAAAAATAAGAAGAAATGTTTTTCCACTATATAATTATAAATAGAGGATTATAATAACAAAAGACTTATAAAATATAACAAGAAGATTTTGAAATTGTACAATGATCTATCTCATGCAGCTGTGAAGAAAAAACTACCATCCATACCTTTCTATAATGTTTTATCTAAATCTATTTTCATAAAAATTGTAGGATCAAAAATAATTTCTACATAATTATGGATGAATAAAATCAGTGAGGATTATATCACTATGTCTAGGGTGGATAGTATAAGTTGTATGGATGTTGGTTCCCTATGAAGAGCCCAACAAATTTTAAAGAAAACCCAAAAACAACATGACCATTTTACAAGAAAATTTTAATGGCATACAGTAGATATAATAATATCAATATTTTTTGGTCAATATTGGTGTTTCAATAGGTTCAGGCACTATGCATTATATTTTTCATAAAATCTCTTAAATGCAATAGCACAAAGGAATCCCATGTTAAGGGGGATCAATCTAGAGATAAAGAAGCAACATCCATAGATTAATGAAAATTTGTATATTTCTAATATATTTTGAATGGTTGAAATTATCTGTGATATATCAAATAATGGTGGTTATAGAATTTATTCATTCTCATCAAATCATACATCAGTATCGGATATGAAAATAAAACCATAGAAGTTGGTGAAGAAAGAATAATAAACCTTTGGAAGTAAATAGAAGAATGTTGAAAATAATAATTATCCCAATAATATATTAATAAGGATAAGAAATATATCCTTAGAGAATAAGAAAAATGAAAATTTGATCCAAGCTGATTGGCTTAAAAGGAGTGAATCATCTAAAAAACTATTAAAAATAACTTGAAATAATACAGGTGGAAAATTCAATAAGGATTCCAATGATGTCAAAGATATATTAGTGATTTGGATAATATATTTATAGAAGGTAATAATGTTGAAATAGGCACAAGAAAGAGCTTGTTCCAATGGTAAAGAAGATGTATCACATGAAGAAATTGAATTTCATGAGAGGTTTTCAACAAAAGAAAAACCTTATATTGTAAATTTTTTGTGTGAGAGATATAAATAAGATATTTTTAATGATAAATAATATATAATTATTATACCAAAATAATAAGTAAGACTTAAAATAATTAAAAATTCATTGTGTGTGAAAGATTCTAAGAATAAAATTTCTTTACAAAAATTAGATTAAGAAGTTAGAAGATCCATGCTTCCTCAAAATAAATCTGAATTGAGGTTCAGATATACAAGATTTAAGAGTAGAAGAAATAAAGAAACTTGGTTGATAAAATCATCTCAATATTTTTGTTCATGTTGAGAGGAAAGGAAGAGCCGTCATATTCTCTAAATGTTTAAATATTCTAGTTGTGCTTATAATGAAAGGAATTAAAGGTGAAGTATGATATCATGGGGAGAACCTAAAGTAGTGGATAGGTTTTCATCATTGGATAGTGTTATTTAAATAAGTTTTCATCATGGTATTATTCCTAAAGTGGTATACTAAAAAATTTTATAAGTGGATCATCCTTGATGAAGTTGATGTGGTTGTTATCAACACATGATTGAAAACTGAAAAAGAACCCATATTTGTTTGATCTTAATTTAATAATTCTAATGGAATATATTGAATAATATCATCAATGGTGATGATTTGAAAATTTTAAAGTATGTAAAACCACTGTTAAAAGATCTATTTTGGTTTATTATTAACATAGAGATTCTGAATAATATATATTTAATAGATTCAATCATCATGAAGATCATGAGGAAATTTCTTTCAGAGGGAGATGAGTGGATAATATTGTAAAATCTACCAAAATCATTATCTCATACAAATATTATTATTCTATAAAATGTATAAAGTAGTGTCATTAAATAAGATACATATTTCTTAATATCTTATCCTTGGTTACTAAAATGAAAAAACTTAACATGAAGGGGGAGAAATTGAATTGACCAGTGACATAAGAAAATTTAAGAATAAAAATTTACCAAGGATATCCATCCTATAAATTTGTTCTTGAATATTTTTAACTTTTCTTTGAAGTAAGTGTAGAAATTTCTGGTTGATTTACTCTATGAAAGTTTTATATCACAATTGGTATCATCATTCTAGAATATAATTTGATAATCCTTGAATTTAGTTTTGTTTTTTCTCATATCATTTGGTAATTTTATATTTTATAAGGGATAACTTTGTTGTCTCTATTAAATCCTCTTGTTTTATACACAGCAAAAGACTCATATAGACTTTGAGTAAGATGATTGATTCCACATTACTTAAAAATAAATTGATACCCTTTTATCAAGTACTTTGTATTTTTTCAATCAGTAGAAGATAAGGGAAAATAAATGTTTGAAAAAAATGGTTGATAGAGATAATATAAAGATTCACATATTGAAATATTCATTTTGAAGGTATTACAAACAAATAAAAATGGGGATATTGAAGATACCATTTTTTGTATATTGTATTTTTTTTAGATGGTTGTTAATTAATTAAAAATATTTAATTAATGTCAATATATTGAAGAAGTTGTAAATAAGAAGTTTTATGAAAATTTTATTGAAGTATCCAATACTTTTATTAATGATAATATGTTAGAGAAATAGTAAAGAAGAAGTTACTTAGAAGTTTGGTTGAAGTATCTAAGAAATTTAATAAATAAGGATGTAGAATAAATATATTGATGATGAAGTTATAATTATGAATATTGAATAATCCAAGTTCATCTATGAAGATAAATATTTCCAAAGTCTTGTTATCTTAAAATAATATAAATGGTGTTCTTGCCCTTGTAAGATTTGGGAAATATTCATTACTTGAAGTTGAAAGATTATTTGAAGGATTTAAGTTTATCATATCGATTGGTGAGATGGTATTAATAATTACAACATGTACTATTATTTTTTGAGAAGAATGTGTGTTTATATCATGATAAAGATGAATCTTTTGAATGGAGTTTCCAGACATAGTTTTTTTGGATAGAAGAAAACTTTCTTAGGTATTAGATGAAGGATAAAAATTCTATCAGACATAGTATAACAGAAAAAGTTGATTGGAATGAGTAAAAAATACTAAGTTGATCATACATAGTTTAATATAATGAGGTTTTATAATGGAATATAAGGAAAATGTGTTTGTTTTATATTT
Source organism: Viscum album (assembly GCA_963277665.1). NCBI lineage: Eukaryota > Viridiplantae > Streptophyta > Magnoliopsida > Santalales > Viscaceae > Viscum > Viscum album. The sequence continues at coordinate 1,585,265,154 of OY728137.1, read as the reverse complement.
TTCATAGGGGAATCAGATAGAGTGTTATGAAAAAACTATATTAGGAAAATGTGTTTGCTCGATAGTGTTCATAGGGACATCAGATTGAGTGTTCCAAACAAAATATATTAGTTGATACATGGTGATATGATCCTAATTAATTAAATATAAAAATGTATTATTGTTGTGATACAATATTAATATTGGAATATGAAAATCCTCTATGAAATAGAGGTAAATTAGGAGATTCTTTGAGGTTCTTTAAAGTGCCAAAAATCATGATTACTTCAAGGAATTATTGATTCTAGATAAGTTGTTCAAAGGAACAAGTAAGTGATACATGGTGAAATTATGTTTTCTAGATATATAATTTCTATCTAGGTTTACTATATATAGGAAATTTTGTGAGTTCAATGAATAAATAATATTTCTGAGTTCTTCAAAAATAGATGTGTTGTGGATTTTTCATACAGATAAATCCAGACAAACAATGTCATCAAAAAAAATTCTAGGGATAAAGGTATCAGATAGAGGTTTTTGAGTGAGGTCATCAAACAAAGTTTTCTGAGTGAGGCCATCAGATAGATGCTTCCAAACAAATACTTTGGCTAAAGGTTTCGGTTATCAATTTTTGGAAAGATATTAGCAGGAAAAGTGATTAAACAGATGATTTAGAAAGGCTAACTTGAAGATATCTAGATATAGAAAATATATAAATCCTAGAAGAGTGAAAAAATATAATTCTATCAAATGAAATATCATTACCAAATGGAAGATCTCCTATGAATATTTACTAGATGAATATTTGAGAATATTTAAAAAATATTAATAAATTCAAACAATTGTGACAATTCTGAGTTATAAATTCAACACTTTACTAATCATAAAGGAGAGATATTGATTCTAGCTAAGATTTTAGAATGTTTTAAGAATTATTGACAATGAGTTCTAAGTAAAGTATTTATGAAGTTTTTTTACTCCATTCTATTTGTATATTTTAAGGTAGAAAAACAAATAATGTTTTGAGTGGGATATTCAAATTTGGGGCAGGAAACTCAAATTTTAATTTCTAACTTCTACCTTAATTTTTAAAGAAAAACTGCCTATATAAAGGTAAGTATGTGATATGTGAATCATTTTTTGGTTTTTTCATTTTTTATTATTATTGAATAAGAATATTTTTGAAGTAAGGCTCCCGCCTCAGAGCTTGAGAGTAATTATATTTTTGGTAAAGTATCAGATGAATATGTATTGGATAGAGAGGGTATAAAATAGAGAAGTAAGGAACTATAAAAAGAATGTACCAGATGGAGTAGTAAGGAACCAGATAGAGAATTGAGGTACTTGGACAAGATATTATCAAATAGATAATTATTGGAAAAAGAAGCTGGTATTAGATGAATAAGTACCTAAAAAATAAGTATTGAAAGAACATATACAAGATGAAAAATAACCAAACAAAGGGTTTTAGAAAAAGAAGAATAATTATTGAAAATAAGCATTAAAGAAGAATAATAGAATTATAAAAATAAAAAAAAGGAAAATATGAGAGTTTTGTGTAGTTTTTTTGCACAAGAATAGGAATGAAGAAGTGTAGGAGAAGAATAATCCATGAACTAGTGAAAGAAAAGTAGCCATATAATTTTTTTTCCATGAAGAGGAATATGGCTGGGTGCACTACTTTTCATATAAGAGAAAAAGAAGAAGATTTACTTGTATGATGTTATGTAAGTAATAGAATATAAATAAGAACAAAGAAGTATTGTGACTTTCAATATAATTCACGTTAATGGAATACTTTCTTGGTGTTGTATAAAATATAAATAATTTGGAGGTTATCTAAATAGATAGTATAATGGTCCATCATGGTGTATTATTTGTACTAGGATTTCGCCAATCCAGGGAATCTATATTTTTTTTCTTTCCCCCCTCCTAAAGTGTATGGAACCACACTTCATGTTATGGATTTTTTTTGTCCAACCCTCTATAACAAGTATATCATTATAGTGGAGAATTTGTTTACTATTCAAAACCATACATAGAAAGTACTAGCTACTCTTATTGAATAGTGAACCTTGTTAAAACATAATGTTCCATCCTTTAATCACTTTCATCTACTTTCATATGAAAATAAAAAGAGAATAAGGTAATCAATTACTTAATAGTTCTAGAGAGGTAAAGGGATAAAAATTATTATTTAGTTTAAAAAATTCCCTAACACTGATTATCCCCCATCCTATCAGTATTAAGAATATCCCAAATTGGTTCTAGTGATGTTTATATGATCTAAATCCACCACTACCACCCCTAGGTTGTCCATGACAATATCTAAGAGCTAGATACTAGGGACATGACTAGATATAGGCTATGGGAGGTTTTGAATAGGCAAGACCTGATATGATTTGAGGTGTGATCTTTGTATATTCTACACTATAACCCATGATCAAAAATATTTAAGTGATCCATCCATTTTTTCTTCATATCTAGTTAAAAAGTTAGAGATTCGAGTAGAGAACTTAGCCCAACCTATGTTTCTATAGACTCCTACTAGAAGTGGTCACATTTTCACCAATATCTACTGAAAATGAAAGTTGGTGATTAGTAAAGATATGTTTTTGTTGGACCTCAAATCATCTAGGATAAATCTCTATAACATAATCCTTGATATGGACTAGTTATCCTCAGTTTGTTCCTATGTAGACTAATACCATCAAAGGGTGATGTGTTTTTTATAAAATAGATTGAGGTTTTCATTTATGTTTGAATTCAACCCTCAACCAAGATAAGCAAGGAATATTCATGGGAAGTTATTTTTGATCACTTATAATTCCAAAAGTTGTCTCTATGTACAGAATATGCTTCAGATTATTATCTTCCTACAGTCATTGGGGAGTATATGGAAATTTTTCTAGAAGATATTTTGGGACTAACCCTCATCAAAAGATCAGATTTTATATTGATATACATATAGGGACCACTCTAATATCATATGTAATATATCATATGGCACCATGTGATCTTAGAGATATGAGTTTTTAGCTAGAGGGCCTTATGGGGAAATATTTAATTAGACCTATTGTGTCCCTTTGGGTATCTCTAGTGTTACCAAGAAGGCATATTGGTGTTTAAGTCTTTGTAATGAATATAGATTACCAAATCAATTATCATTCATGAACAAATACCATATACCAAGTATTGATGACCTCTTTTACTATTTTAAGGGGGTGAATTGGTTCTAAAATATTGGTCTAAGGAAAAGTTATCACCAACTTTAGTTTCTTGGGAAGGATATATTAAATATGTAATTAAAATTATAATATATCCATTAAGTTTTTTGGGTAGTTCCATTTTTCATGAAAAATACCCCAAATATATTCATAGGCCTCATAAACTAATATTAAAGAACTTATTGATCTATAACATTGTTATCTTCATCAAGGTCATCCTTATTTACTCAAAATTATAGTACATGCATTATGAGAATTTGAGGGTTGTTCTATAATTACTTTAGGAGAACCATCTTTACGGTAATCTCTTAAAGTGTCAGTTCTAGATCTGGATGGTCTACTTCTTAGATAATGTCATCTTAGAAGGGGTAGGAGTTATAGACTAAGAAAATGTAAATGTAGTGATACATTGGGAGCCACCAAAAAGCATGTCTGAGGTGAAGATCTTCCTTAGGTTGGATAGATACTATATGAGATTTGTAGTGGACTTCTCTTGGATTATAACTCACATGATCATTATTTCCCATAAAGGGGTTCCTTTTATTTTTTCTAAGTGATTCCAAAGAGATTTGGAGGAGATGAAGATAAAATTTACCAGTGATTTTTTTCTAAAGTTTTAGAGGAGGGAGTCAAGTATGTGGTTTTTTAAATGCCTATAGAGATAGGATTGATTGTGTGATAATACAGTGATGGGAAGTGATATTTTATGGGCCCATATAGTTGAGACCTCATGATCAGAACTATGTGACCCATGATTTAGATCTTTTAGTAGTATTGTTCACCTTTATAACTTAGAGGAAATATTGTGGTCCATATATACCTAAGAGAATTAGATACATGTTCAACTAGAGTGATCATAACCTGAGGTTGAGTCATTGATTGGAGTTCATGTAGGACCATGAATTTTAGATTTTATATACTCTATAAAAATAAAATGTGGTAACTGGTTCCCATATAATGAAATCCCAAGCTTATTTGATGGAGGAGTAATCTGATTAGTTGTAAGTGATGAAATTATCCTTAGTGGATGATGAATAAGTGTTCTATTTTCAATTAATGATGGTGGAACAACTCTTTATTCATCACATGAAGGAGGGCTGGTTAGAATACATCAATTATGAGTCCCTCCATATCCAAATATCCTTGGTTGATGCACCAGATGGACATTCCAAAAGTAGAGATCATGTTGTCCTCTTTTTAGGACATGCTAGTTAGGTTCTAAGAGGAGGTTCTGAAGGATTTACATATTTCCTATGTTACGTTACATCCAGGTGTGAAAAAGATATATCATGACCTCAAGTGTTAGTTTGGGTGGCTAGGTATAAATAAGATCATTACTGAGCTTATCTAGTACTACCTCACCTATTAATAGGTGAAGGTCAAGCATCAGGTTCTTGTGGGTTTGTCCCAACCCCTTGAGGTTCCAAAGTGGAATTGTAATGATATATTGATGGAATTAATGATAATACTTCTACACCTAGTGAAGGATCATGACTTGATATGGGTGATCATTGACTAATTGACCAAGTTATACTACTTTATTTCTATACAATAGTAGGGTTTAGTGGAAGGCTTGGAACTCTTGTGTGTATATGAAATCATCTGACTACATGGGGTAAAATTTAAAATATTTTTTTAACATGATTATTTATTCATGTCCTGGTTATGTAGGAGCATGTGGGAGGTGTTTTAAACAAAGTTCTGGTTGAGTACAAAATTAATCTCTTAGAATAATGGGTAAAATAAGAGAACCGTTTAGGTTCTAGAGGATATTTTTAGGGATTTTGTGTTGGATTTTGCCCAAAGTTAGTGGGATCACTTACACTTGATAGATTTCACATACAAAAATAGATACCACTACACTATTTATATGTAACATTTTGAGGTATTATATGAGAGACCTTGTAGGTCTCCCTTGCATTGGAAAGATATTGGAGAGTCAACACTAATGTGACCTTATCTAGTGTAATTGATGATAGGGGAAGTGTGGGTGATCAAAGAGTGTATGAGGATAGATTAAAGTTATAAAAAGTCTTAAGAAAATCAAAAATGAAGGTCTTTGGAGTTCTATTAGGGAGTTCATATGTTATTGAAGATCTTTCCATAATGTGGCATGTGAAGCTTTGACTGAGGGAGCAAGCTATCCCCAGGGTTCATCAAATATTTACAGATCATGTAAAGGGTGGGAGTGGTTTATTATCACCAAAAATTACCCGCATAGTTGTATAGGGTTCACAACATCTTTCACATATCATATCTAAGGAGGTATGTACATGATCCATCATAAGTAATCAACTTGGGTAAGATGCACAATAAGGAATATTTGGTATTTTTTGAATACTTGGTGAAAATCAATGATTGAAAAAATAAAACCATGTCAAGTGATACCACAAGTGAATGTATTGTTTTAGTATGGAAACCTATATAAGATCTCATTTGAATGAAAGATCCATATGTGGCCTCATTAACCTCACCTTTTTTAGTAGGTTATATTTTTTAGGGAGAAAATATTTAAAGGAAGTGAGGATGTAGAAACCTAGAATTTTTTTATTTTGAACCTTTAAAATATTTATAATAATATTTTCATAGTTGATCACTGAGATATTTTGGAGTATTGATCATCATTAAAGTTATGAAATAATATATTAAAAATAATTATTATTTTTAGTCAACATGTGGGTGTTTATTTTGGTTAATTCATTAAATATCCTAAATAGATCATCATATGATAATTCTAACACCACTGTTGAGTCCAAAAATTTGGTTTTACCCAAGGGGTGGTGTGATTTTAGTTTTAAATCGGTTTCTTGTGATCACATGTTGTGGGTTTGTCATTTAATATAATTAATTAAATTTATGTAATTAATTTTTATACCTGAAACCCCTACCATATGATTAATTTATCATTTCATCAAGTTTTGGGAAACCAAGCCCAAAGTATCCCATTAATTCCATTGGTCCTCATCCCACACACAATTATACACTAATCCATAACTCAATTATACCATGTGTAACTAGTGCATGTTTTTAGAATCTCATCTAAAAATAATTGGTGTGGGATACAATATCACTCAATTTAAAATACTAACTCATGCTCCCATGATTCACATGCTATCAAATTTAGGTTCACAAGACAATATATCATCCATTACCAACAATATTTCAATCACATCTAACTAGGATAACCTTAGTTCTTGTTTTCCAATGGGAATGGAATTCCACCCATGCCAAGGTCTACCGTATGATCACCTACCACTAGGGCATTGTCCTGAACTACAAAGCATCTACTTGTTCTTTATATATCCCATATATAACTATCTAAGATCATAATCCAATACCTTCTCAAGAACCATGCCCAAAATAAATAAGATCGGGCATCTTGATGATCCTACCCACTGAAACCCACCTTGATCCCAAAATAACCTCAAGTACTTTACATCACAAAACACCAAGGAATATCCATGCCTATACTATATACCCAGATTATCTCCAATGAATTGCTCTCATCCCAAATAACCTACCTATGATTATCATATCTAAAGGAACTCATAGGCCTGGGCTAACTCCTATGTCAGGTTACCTTCATATATCACATCTCATTTCATCCATAGTAATTGGCACACCAATATCCTGAGATATATTTCTAAGAAATGGAATACCCCACCTAGAACATAATCCACACATCAAATGGGTTATAACATATAAGCAACACATCTATGTTCCCATATCTAACATCACTCGCTAACTCACATACCAAAACACACCCACTCTAGGATATTACATATACGTATCAAGAATCACATGCCAACTCATCATCCTACTAGGGTACTGATCCTCACCAGTAATCCAGATATGGGAAAACCCCCTTGACAATCATGATCGCATTCATATCATATACATATATAACAACATTATCATATGGAAATCTATATCAAGTAACCATAATTTTTTAGTTCAGTTAAGTAAAATTCCACCAAGAAGCTATTTGGGAAAACATGGTATAGGTTTTTATTGACACTTTAAAGAACTAAATCTCATTTTGAAAACTATTATCAAAAACACCTTCAAGGGGTTCATTGCTAAGGAATATGATTCTTGTAAAGATGTACTAGGGTCTCTATGCATCCATTAAAATAGGGACTGTATAGTTGTAATAAATGAGTATCTCACTATAGATCCACATGAACTATCATCAGAAGAAACATATAATGTGGATTATCTAAGTATAATTTCACTGCTAAGTTACATAGGACATTTTCTTACAAGTTATCCTTGACACTTTAAACAATTGAACTCTCATTTTAGTGATATAAAACAAAACCAAGAACAAGTATGTCATATGAATCATATGTGTCTAATGTGACTCATGTAAATAGGATACTTACCAATATTACAAGATCTAGAAATAATAAAAATCATAAATAATAAATCCACAAAAATTTAATTTTGTCACGCTAGGTGAAATCATACTACCATAAAAATGGAAACCAAGGATATAAATCTTATATCCCTAATAAACTGGAATTCCCATTAAAAAAGTGTTCATGATGCACCTGTTCAAGGTCCATCACAGGCTCCACAAATTTCTTTATCGCCTGTATACAATCTCCCCATATAGTAAAAAAAACTTTGATATATTATGTGATATTAGTAACATAATATATGATACCACTTCTTAACATCCTCAACCCAATTCACTCCAAATAGTAACCAAACTAGAGAGCCAATGGCCCTCAGGCATGCCTCCCCATATGGCAGAGGCTATCAACTAGCAGTGGAGGTCTAGGGTGTTAATATAGGGAGACTATATCCACATTTTATAGTTTAAAATAATACAGTATAAAATAATGAATATATAATAATACAATAGAGTACATGGAAGCAGTAAAACCCAACCATTAATAATAAATGAAATTCAAAAGAATATAGTCATATTGTCTCATGGTCATGCAAGTATAAAATAAATGATCACCCACTAGTCCAATCGTGATAAACTAATGAAATAAATAAAAGAATAAATACATGAGGATCTACTAAATCCCCAAGCCATAGCATATTCATATCCTAACTCTGTATAGGTAATTTATCTGAATGATCCAAACTTCGGGCCTTTTTCCAACCTGAACCTATAAATAGTGAAGATTTACTTGGGTACCCAAGAATCATGGATACCCGAGTAGGGTGTGAGTATGAATCAGTAGGAAACCAATAGTGAGGTTCATATATAACTAATAAATGTAGTCTATGTGTGGGGGGCATGTTCATATGAATAAAAAAGATACAAAACTACATACCTTTGTAATTTGTTTGATCAACCGGTTTCCCATATTCATCAATGTCCAACTTACAGGTGGTACTCATGGGTGTATCACTTTCCTTAATACTATCCGAACCAAAAATGTTTTAAAAGATCCTTTTTATATTTACTTTTATTTAAAATAATACCATTTTCATTTTGAAAAACTTGAAATCCAAGAAAATATTTGAGTTCTCCCATTAAACTCATTTCAAATTCATTTTGCATACTCTTTGAAAAATAAATACACAAAGTATTTTTCAAATATCCAAAAATAATATCATCAACATAGATTTGTACTATCAAAAAATTTTAGAAATTCTTTTGATAAAGAGAGTTGGATCATCAATCCCTTTAGAAAAACCTTTTGAAATAATAAAACTACTGATTCTATCATACCAAGCTCATGGAGCTTGTTTTGAACCATATAAAGCTTTAGAGAGCTCAAAAACTCAATTTGGAAAATGAGGATTAGTAAATCAAGGTGGTTGTTCAAAAAAATCATCTTAAATTATAAATCCATTTAAAAAATCACTTTTGACATCCATTTGATATAACTTAAAATCTAAATGAGCAGCATAGGGAAGTAAAATCCTAATAGATTCTAATCTAGCTACAGGTGAAAAGGTTTCCTCATAGTCTATTCCTTCCTCTTGACTATACCCTTTTGTAACTATCCTTGCTTTGTTTCTAACTATGTTTCCTGACTCATCAACTTTATTTCTAAAAACCCATTTAGTGCCTATGGTCAAAGTGTCCTTAGGTCTATCAACTAATTCCCAGACTTTGTTTCTTTCAAATTGATTTAATTCTTCTTGTATAGCTATTACCCAAAATTTATCACTGATTACATCATTACTATTTTTAGGTTCTAAATATGAAATAAAGGCTTGATGTTCAACCTGGTTTCTTAGAGAATCTATATTCAGTGTCCCTCTATCAAGATTACCAACAACAGCATCTAAAGGATGATTCTTTATAATCCTAGTTGATCTAGTAAAGGTAGGACTATAAATTTAAGGTTCTTCTCTAGGTTCGGGCTCACCAGAATCAGATTCTGGAATATTTCCAGAACTGGTTGTCTTTACAACAGGTTCATTGATTTTATCATTAAGGTCCAGAACAGACAAATCTTCTTCAAGATTTTCAAGAGAATACTTAGTTTCATGTGAATCAGTTTCATAAAATTTTATGTGAACAGATACTTCCACACATTTGGTTCTTTTAATAAAAACACTATAGGATTTTCTAGTTATAGAATATCTTATAAAGATTCCATCAACACTTTTAGAAGCAAAATTTTCAATATTATCTTTTGTATTTAGAATAAAGACTTTGCAACAAAATACTTTGAAGTAACTAACTTTAGGTTTCCTATTATGCCATAGTTCATAAGGAGTCTTCTTAAAAATAGGTTTAATAAAGACTCTATTAATAATATAACAAGCTGAATTTGCATCTTTAGGACAAAAATAAACAGGTAGGTCACAATCATTAAGCATAGTTCTTGCAATTTCTTGAAGGGTTTTGTTTCTTCTTTCTACTACACCATTTTATTGAGGTGTCCTAGGGGCAGAAATGTTGTGACTATAGCCATTGTGTGAGAAGTAAGATTCAAACTCATGATTTTTAAACTCACGACCATGATCAATTCTCAAGGTCTTAATCTTAAGTCCACTGAGGTTTTCTACAGACTTGGATTATTTAATAAAGTAAGAACAAGCTTCACTTTTGTGATCTAAGAAGTATACCCAAGTGTACCTAGAATAGTCATCTACTAAGACAAAGACATAGTGCTTCCCATTTAAACTAGAAACTCTAGAATGTCCAAACAAGTCCATGTGAACCAACTCAAGAGGTTGAGAAGTTGAAACTTCTTTCTTTTATTTAAAATAAACTTTATGTAGCTTTCCATTTTGATAGGGATTACAAACATTTTCTGATTGGAATTTTAGTTGACGTATGTCTCTAACTAAGTTTTTCCTAGTCAGTTTTCTAAGTGAATAAATGTTGTAGTGTCCTAATATTTTGTGCCACATCCAAGTCTCTTTATGAAAAGAATTTAAACAAGTAACATTTTGTTTGGATAAAGAATTCAAATCAACTTCATAAAAATTTTCATTTCTCAAATCATAAAATACTAAAATATTTTTGGAATTAAAAACATTACAAGAATAATTTTCAAATCGAACATTGAAACCATCATCACACAACTAAGAAATACTTAACAACTTATATTTAAGACCATCAACAAATAGAACTTTAGAAATTAAAATTGAATCAGTGTTACCAATCTAGCCTAAGACGATGGTTTTTCCTTTTGAATTATCACCAAAGGTGACATGGCCTCCATTAACTTTGATTAAACTCTGGAAGCATGAGTAATCTCTAGTCATATTCCTCAAACATCCATTTTCCAAGTACCATACCTTCTTATGGGAACTTTTCAAGAAAGTTTCCTACAAAACAAGTTTAAACAGAAAATTATTTTGGTACCCAAGATTTTCTTGGGTCTAGAGAGGTTAGAAAGCAAAGCTTTGGGTACCCAGATTTGTCTAATGGGTTTCATATAATCAATAAGTTCAAGAAATTTTGAGAGATAAACTTTTTTTGAACTATAACCATTTGAATAACTAGTTGAAGCATATGAATTTCTAGAACTAGAAATAGTAGCATTCTTTCCAGATTTAGGAATAAATCTATTTTTAGTAATCTATCTCTATCCAGGATGATAGCCTATTCTAGTGGTATATTTTGGTACCACCTTTTTTCCTAGAATTTTAGTAAGAGTGTTCTTTCCATTCATGAAGTTCTCTAAGTATTTTCTAATTTTCTCATTGGACAATTTCAGTTCAGTATTTTCCTTAAGTAATTGGGAATTATTTTACTTTTCTATATCAAGATCAAATTTAACAGAGCTAGTCAAAGCATGTTTTTTCTTCAAGTTTTAATACTTTTCCTTCAATTCATTGCAAGTTTCTTCTAGCATATTACAATATTCATATAATTCTTCACTAGATATATTTTTAGATTCAGAATCAGAATCAACTCCAGAATAATATGAATTTAAATCAGGAGTGTCCAATGTTACCTCATATGTGTTTTTCATAAAACACATGTTGGCATGATTGTTTTCAGAATCAGAAGTCTCGGATTCACTTGTGTTGTCTTCTGAAGCACTCCATGTTGCCTTCATGACTTTCTTATATTTTCTATCCTTGTAGTCATATTTCTTCTTGAACTTTAACTTTGGACAGTCAGCCTTAATGAGTCCTTTCCTTTTGCATTTATAACATACAATTTCATCACTCTTATCAGAATTTTTCCAATCCTTATTCCAATGACCTTTGTTGTCATATTTTCCTTTATAATTTGGTTTTCTGAAGAATTTATTCTTCCTGTATAACTTCTTGAACTGTCTAGCTATCTGATCCATCTCTTCATCACTATCAGAATCTGAACCTTCACTTGTTGATCTTTCATTAGGTATGTGAACTTTCTCCTTGTCCTTGCTCTTTGAGGTAGTAGACTTGAAGGCTACTGACTTCTTCTTAGGTTCATCATCTTCCTCCTTGTTTACTTTCAGTTCTTCTTCATACATCATTAGCTTACCAATTAGTTCTTTAACAGGAAGTGAACTTATGTCACACGATTCACTTATTGAGACTGATGTGCCTCTCTATCTTTTTGGTAGACATCTTAGTATTCTCATAATATGCCCCTTTGTAGGAACATCTTTTCCAAGTGAGCTCATTATTTTTACAATTTTTTTGAACCTGAGATACATGTCAGAAATAGGTTCATTAGGCTTCATTTTAAAATTATCATATTTAATAGTGTAGGTGTTCAATCTCATTTCCTTAACATTGGTTTTTCCCTCATGGGAAACAGCCAAAGTATCCCAGATTTCATAAGCAGTTTTACAAGCAGATATGCGATTAAATTCCTCATCTCCTAAAGCATATTATAGGTCATTCATAGCTTCACAATTATTATTGTAAGCTGTTTTAGTACGTTCATCCCAAGTAGTTATTTCATTTTCTGGAACCTATATTGAGTATCTATAGCAGTCCAGATGTCAAATCCCATACTTTCTAAATGGACTTCCATTTTCAGTTTCCATTGGGAATAATTAACACCATTAAAGAAAGGTGGCTTGTTGGTAGCAGCACCTTCATGTCTATTATCCATAATTAGATTTTAGAAAATATATTTAAAGAGATAAAATTTAGAACTAACAGAAATTTAAGCTCTTTAAGATACAACTAAAATCATAGTTGAAAAAACAGAGTATTTGGAAATCCTTTGAAAACACCCTCTGATACCAAATTTTGGTCGGAGTGGATACTCAAGAGGGGGGTGAATTGAGTTCCAATTAAAATTTCTGTTAAAAACTTTATGATTAAAATTCCCAAATTGAATATAAATTATACTGTAGTGAATTTATAAAGATTTTAAGTTTTTAATTAGTTTCTCAAGAGATTGATTATTTCTCAGTTATCTCAATCTGAAGATTAGTTAACTTTTGAAACTAACTTACTGACTAACAAAATTTATAAACACTTGCAAGTTTAATTGTCAGAGTTACTTTAAAATAGATTTTTATTTAAAGTACTTATCAGTGGAATATTCAATATAGTTTTAAACAAAATAAATATGCACAGTGGTTTTAAACAAGAGGTTCAGTCTCAAGCCGAAACTTAGTCCTCTCAAACAATTTATATAAATTTTGATCCACACCCTAGATTAGGGTTAACAATAGTACAAAGACTGTCCAGGTCCTATGACCTCTACCAAAGTTCTATGTGGGAAGAACAAAATAATAGCACACAAGTTATCCAGGTCACACTTGACCTCTACCACCATCCACAGTAGAAACTAGAGAGTATGGAAAGATTTAGTGAGGATTTATAAATCCACCAGTTCAACACAGGAGTCAGTGTGTGTGTGGAATATACATAGTACACACACTACTCAAAAGTAAGTAAAATAATCACTAATAGAGAGTAGATATGAGTTTAGAATGATCTAGTGATTTGAATTGCAGCTCTGGACTCCTTTTGATTAATCAGAAATTCTTCTGAGTCCTTCTCTGGTTTTTGCCTAAAAAACAGAGTGTCGTTTTTTTCCTTGACTTTCAGGTTCATCTTGATCTGCTTGAGTGCATGAAGAGCTCGTTGTAGTTCTTCACTCCTTGATTAAAGTTCATCTTGTGTTCTCTTCTTGTATGGATGGCCTCGTGTATGTCCAGTGTTCTTCAAGTAACAGAATGAAAAGATGTTGCCTCTTTATTGTGTATATGTGTATATATTTTCATGTGTATGCACTCCTCTTTTTGTGTCTTCAAAGTTTCCTCTTATATATATCCTCATCTCCGACAATGGGAATGATTTCCTTTTTACAGGTACGAGGTATGGTTCATGAAATTCCAACCACTATCATTAATTAATAGCAGGAGAATTAAAATCATCAAATATGACCATTGATAAATAAACAAATAGAAACAGATTTTAGATAACATTTACTGGTTTTCATTGGTAGCTGTTACTCCTTGTAACGGTAGCTATTACTCCTTGTAATGGTAGCTCCTTGTATCAGTCATTGACTCATTGTATTAGTGAACTTCTATCGATAGCTGTAACTCTTTATAACAGTAGCTCTATGTATCGGTAGTTGTTCCATCAGTAGCTCCTTGTATTGGTCTCTTTATTTAGCAGTAGGTCTCTTTGTAGTGGTGAGCTCCTATCAGTATCTCTTTGTTCTTGTACCGGTAACTCCTTGTATCGTTAGACTTGAGTAGCGATGACTTCTTTATACCGATGGACTTCATAACGGTAGACTTGCATACTGGTAGAATTCATAACAGTAGACTTTCATACTGGTAGACTTCATAACGGTAGACATTCATACCGGTAGACTTACTCTAACGGTAGCTCATATCGATAGACTTTGTCTTCTTGTTTGTATTGGTAGGTCTGTATCAGTCGACTTGTGCATACTGGTGAACTTGTTCTATCGGTAGCTGTTATGCGTATCGGTTACCTTAACCATATTAGTAGACTTATGTACTAGTGTACTTAGTTTTATCAGTAGTTGTGTATCTGTTTGTATCAGTAGACTTATTCTTTCTATATCAGTGAACTTCATACCGGTGTAATTAACACTTATTTGTTCTATGAAAAACATGTTTAGATTGAGTTATAACTATTTCAAAGTATGTATAAGCATAGATAAACATTGGTTAACATATTCCAATGATTATTTTGATATTTTTAACAACTTAATAATATAATATCATAGATTGAAAGAATTAATATACAGATAAACATTATTTGGGATTATCAAAACATATTAAAGCATAATTGGGATTATCAAAAAAGGTGAGGTCAACAGATCCATTAATATAATAAAATAAAAATATTTTCATAAAACCATTATCATTATATTAGGGTGGGTATAAGAATTTTTGAAGATAAATGTTAATAATAAAAGGCTAAGGAGTAAGAAATACCCATGTTGACAACTTGAGATTTTTCTTGGAAATCTAATTCGGAAATCGAGGCTTTAGGATACCTTATTGAGATCATAAGATTATGAAATTGAGATAATATTCTAGGAGAAGAAAAAATTAATAGTTTTAGGATGAAATTTTAAATAATAGGTGTCATGACCTGACCCGACCCGACAGGGCCTAGGCTGCAACTCCCTAATCCCACCTCCAATAGGCCAGGGGCTAGTGACTAGTGCCAAGTAGGCATATCACTAATATGGGAGGCATTTCCTATGTACCTATACACACGTACACATCTCCAAACTCAAAAAATAATGAAAATTAAAAACCACTAAGCAATTAATGCCTACATACATCTATATCCCACAACCAGAGTACAATATAAGTACTGAAGTGAGAGAAGGGAAAAAATTCCCACCAAAGAAAACTAAAAAATCATCCAACCTACTCAAAAAGAGGGGATCATTTTCAACTGAAACTGCTAAAAATATACTCAGTATAGATCTATTAAACACATCGGTCTGTCTAGGTCACTAATATTTGTCTACCTTGGGTCCTCTGTAGACTCCTTAAAAAGGTATGTGGTCTACACAAGATACAAAACATGTGCGGGAAAATCCCGTGCAGGGGTGAGTATAAAAATACTCATTAGGCACCCTAAAAAACCAAAAATAAAAAGGTAGAAATTGAAAGGAAATATTCCAATCAACCTATCCAGAGGGAACCCCAATCGAGAGAGAAACTCCATCTCGAACCATCCCTAGATGTACATGACAAGTCAAATCAGTCTATAAGGGGTGTCAACCCTGACCTATGACAGCACGACAAGGAATCCCAGAAATGACCCAGATATACTTGTTTTGGACTCCAAGTCTCGTGATGTTTCAACCTTATATCCAACAAGATTCTCTTTATAGCCTCTAACCATAACACATAAAACCAATAGAACACACTCCAAGCACTCATCCATCCCAAATGCCACCGATAGATTCACTCTATTAGGAATAACTCTATCATTCCTAATGTTATGTCTGAGAGATTGTGCTCAATTAGGAACATCTTTCTTGGTCCATCTTTAGTTCCAAACATCATATGTTCTATCATCGTTACTTTGTGCCTAGCCCAAACTAAAGAAACCCAAGGGAAGAGGCTCGTCCCTCACCATTGTACATGATTGAGGGAGCACTGCTCCAAACTATAAACCACATGCATCCTCTCTAATAAGAGAGAACAGAGGGACCCACACCTCACCACTACCCCACATTTGAGGGATTATTGCTTCTAAATAACCTGTGAAACCTTTTTCTCTCTTGTATGGAGTGGCCCAAACCTCAATCTGTTGAGGTAGACCTAACTCTTATCTAGGTATCGTTCAAATAAAGTGGAGGGGTCCACTCCTCATAATTGTATCCCACAATTGAGAGATATCCAACTCCAATGGAGGACCCACTCCCCGATACTACTTAGATACGAGGGGGTACTACTCTGAATGTGAGAATGTGTGCCCTAATCCAACAGGGGAGTACTACTCAGAGGATGGAGGACCCGTACCCTGATATGACAAGGGTGTACCACTCTATGGATCAAGGACCCACACCCTAACCCAGTAGGGGAGTACCACTCAGTGGATAGAGGACCCGCACCCTGGTACGACAGGGGAGTACCGACTCTATCATCTTTTTCTCTATGGGGGACCCACACCCTAATATGATAGGGGAGTACCGACCCCAAGCAAGAGGACCCGCTCCCTAACACAGTAGAAGATTATCGACTCTGCTGAAACAACACGTATGGAGGACCCATGACCTGGAACGACAAGGTAGTACTGAATCCTAGATTATAGGACTCACAGCCTAACATGGTAGGGTAGTACCCAGTCTATCTACACATCATATATGGAGCACTCGTGCCCTGTTCCAACAGGGGAGTACTTTTTATCTTCATGAACATCATGGGGAAACCCGCACCTTAGTCCATCAGGGGAGTAACACCCCTTTAGGAAACTACCCAAAGGTAATGAACCCATACCCACTATGTGGTGAGTCCCTAATCTAATTAAGTAAAGAGGTAAGGAAAACTTGTTTCCTAATCTATCATGGGAGTTCCAGTTCTAGAATCTCTCTACTTGAACAACACTAATCTCCAACATTAGATCAATATAAATTCACAAGCATCTTACTAAATTTATTCCACCTAATATATCATATGTCATAATGGAGGCCAACATCACGTTCTATATAGAAAACCACTCATAATATAATAATCACAATCCTGAATCTGAGTCTCAGAGAATAAGATGTAGAAGGCAGAAGATCCTAGGAGGATCTCTTAGGAGTACACGATGCGCACCGGGACACACACGACATGTGAACCCACCCAATAACCTGGTTGTGTATCCTTTCAACATATTTTACCAACCTGTTTATGGGTACACAGTGTGTTAAGGAGGTACATTTTGTGTCCCTAATCACCTAACCCCTACCTGTGTTTCTCTTCAACACTGATCGGTCGACCATGTCCCTCACACACCATGTATCCCATACTATACGGCAAGTTCAAGACAAATGGTCACCTTCCCATGTATATTTCTCATGTCCATGTACTATACCTCATGTCTGTGTACCTTGGATGTGTGTTAGTACATGGCTATGTGTTTTCACATGGCTAACCCACGCCATGTCCCATGGTCATAGGGTTTAGGTCACTATATAGTGTATAACCCCTATACACAGCATGTAGTCCCAAATGTTTATCTTCCCAAAACAAGAAGAGATACACGTCATGTGTCACTAAACTACACACCATGTAGATGGAAATTTTAGTCGGTAATTACCTACAAAACACCCTGATTCATCCTGTTCTTTCCCATAACTCAAATATCTACCTAGTAGGGATCAATAGCAATCATATTTGGGCTCTATAACCTTAAAACAATGCATAAGAAAATGTATCAGGACCAAAATGAAAATCCTCCTCCCTCATTGGAAAAAATATGAATCTTTCAATGAAGAACGATTCCCATATTGTGCCATTCTATGATTTGTTGATGATCTACATCATAAATAGAGATTGTTAGTGCCTTTCTTCATTGATTTGGATCATTTCGGTCCATCGGCCAAAGAGAGGATGAGAGGGGAGAGGAGGGACTCCTCTTGGTTGTGTCATATTCCAAATAGAAGTGGGCTGGTGTGATTTAGGTTTAGGTTTATTTAATTAATTAAATTGTTAATTAATCCACCACTTAACTCCCCGCCAACTCACCTCTGACCAAACCTCCCAGTGAAGACAATTTAATGTCACGCCTAGGGTAAACATGACATTATGGACTCAACCATGGTCTCAAAAATCTGATTAGAGACTTTTTATGGGATTTATTTATGTTTCAAGTGAAATTGCGCATGTGTGAAAAAATATTTTTAATATCACCACATCGAGGCTCCCTAGGCCCCTACTTCTCGCACCGACTTAGTGTCAGGATTCGTAAATATTCTCCGAAGTATTCCAAGGTAATATAGGTAAAAAACCGAGTTATTAAATTCTCTACACATTTGGGTTTTTCATCCCTAAAAAGAGAAAGACTAAGAATGAGGGAAGAAACTGAGCTCCCCACTGGACTCTCACACCAGTGAGCTCATCAAGGGTTCATGTGATTATTATAATCACAAACACAGAGAAACCACCAATATCAAACCACTCTTATGTCCAGATTCTACTAGGAAAAAATCATGAAAAAATGGGCATATATATCCTTAGTTGTGATAGGTGGGAAATCACCAAGCACCATGGTCCATCTACAGTCATGGGGATCTAGAGGTAAAGCACCTCATTAACCTAATGATGACATTTATGGAACCCCACAGTCCTCATCCACCCCTGGATGGACTGTACAACATCCTTCTCAATAATTTTTCATTCAAGATTGACGCTGAGCATGCGAGGGTATTTAAGAATGGAACAGGGCTGCCTAAGAGTAAACATTGAGTATTACCAGGCCCTTCATCTGTAAACCTCTAACTGCAACATAGCTCACCAAAACAGAACACTACCAAACCCACTAGTGGCATCCTGGCTAAGTATGTATGGAAGGAAACCAATCCATACTTCAGAAACATCATATTGTATGAATCTACTGCTACAGAATAATTCTAAACAAGGATCTCCCTCTCATAGGGATGCCAAGAAAAAGGGGTCGATTAGGAAAACTCCACTAGAAAGTATAAGAAACTTGTCCACCTCAATTTGATACTATCCTATTTGGGTGGAACTAACTCACCCGCACGATTTTGGTCCTGTCACAAAAATGCATCTCAGCAGGGAAATCATCCCTCTTCCTCGTCAATTCAAAGCTACATAAAACTACACCACATCATCCTCAAGCATGTCATGTAAAAAGAAGATTCTAAACACCTAAGGGTACTAATGGAAAACAAAGAGCTTCACAAACATACATTGGGTCTTACTGAGCCCTCTGTCACAACAACTGATATGGGTTCTACTGACACCTCATGTCTCCATGGTTAAACCTCGAGCAAAAAGGAAAAACAAAAAGAGTACCTCACTGTAGTATCTAAAAATTTATAATATAGAAAGAATAAAGGACACAAGGAGTACCTATATTCATCCTCAGAGCTTTCAAGTCAAAGGCCTCTATGGCCTGCAGCTATCCTCACCCACGTCCTCCAGCTCCCTGAGCCTGGCACAGACCACCTGGGGGTGGTGGTGGAAACACCTCAAACTGTCGGCCACCTCCTTCCACTCTTCCAGCTCCTCCACCTCATCCACCACCTTAAGGAACTCCCTACTCCAAGAATTTTCTCTTCCAAGATGGATCATTAGCCGACTCCCTCTCAGTATCACAGAGTGTTATAAAATCTCTAGTCAGATGTCCCTGATCTTCGCAAGTGTAACACCACCTCTCCTGTAGTTGACCAAATCCTCAGCACTGCTCATGCAACACAGGCCCATGCTCCTGAGTCTGGGCATGTGTATACCTCCTGCGCCATGATCCTATCACATTTCATCTTCCATCTCTTGCAGACGCCTCATCCTCATGACCACTATTGTGGGTCACATCCACCAATCCCTCATCCCGGAAACTTTCCACCATCATATCTCGCTCAAGCACTCCAAAATAGGTGGGAATACACAGTAGAATCACAAACTCCCTGATCTCTTAATGTAAACCCTGCTCGAAGGTAAATTATCTAAAGAAAGGATCTCAAACCATATCCAAGGAGTATTTTGACAAGTCTATGAACCTCGTTGAAAACTCCTCCACTATCATTATACCTTACCAATGCTGTAGAATCTCCTAGGTACACACTGATCTCAACATGGATAGGTAAAACTCTTACTTGAAGAGTCTCTCTAACTCCTCCCAAGTGAGTGTCGCCTTGTCATGAGACTGTATCACCAAACTCCATCATCACCCGGCTGAATCCTACAAAAGTCTCACCTCTAGGACAATCATCTGATTAGGAGGTTTCCTCACTAATTAGAAAACTATCATGATAGCCTTGATCTAGTCATATATTTCTTAGGGGTCTAGATCCCCCCAGAACCTTATAGGTCACTACCTCTGTAAATCATGTAGCGAACTCAGCCTACACGAATCCTTAGCCTGAACTACTGGTAAAGATTGTTTCTCAATAGGTGATGACACTACTAGTAGACCACCTAGAGGTAACACCTCAGAATCAGTGTCTTGTACTAAATCCCCATCATGAGGTGGATTTTCATCATAATCACTCCATATAAACCTGTTTGGTTGTCATCGTGGAGGCATACAGAAAAATAATCAAGACGTACCATGGTCAAAGAGTATATCTGGGGAATTAACTCAAGAAGGGCAGAAAAAACCAACACCTAGTCCTATGTGATGCATGTATCATTTATTTCCTAGCGACCAGTTTCCTAATGTATTGAGTCGAAAAGTAAGTTATTAGAGTCTCGGTGAATGGATACATCAGTCGCGCAACAATACTAAAACCTTTGGCCTAAGATCTGAACTTGAAACATCCTAACATTGTCTCTATGTAACCCAAACTAAGATCACGACACTATGATCCCAATGTGGAACCAACCACCTCTGATACCACTTTGTCACGACCTGACCCGACGAATCCTAGGTTGAAAATCCCAAAGCCCACCTCCAACAAGCCAGGGGATGGAGACTAGAACTGAGTAGGCATATCACTAACATGTGAGGCATTTTCTATGTACCTGTACACATGCACACATCTCCAAGCTCACAAAATGATGAAAATAAAAAAACACTAAGAAAACAATGCATGAATACATTTATATCCCACAACTAGAGTACAATAGAAGTACTAAAAGACAAATAAGGGAAAAACAATGCCCACCAAAGAAAACTAAAAAATCATATAACTTTCTCAGAATGAGGGGATTGATGTCGACTAAAACTACTGGAAAGCTACTCATCCCAAATCTAGTAAACATCTTGGTCTGTTTATCTCACTAAGCTATGTCTGCCTCGAGTCCTCTATAGACTCCATAAAAAGGTATGTGGTCTGCACAAGACACAAAACATGTGAGGGAAAATCCCATGAAGGTGTGAGTATAAAAATACTCATTAGGCACCCTAAAACCCCAAAAATAAAAAGGGATAAACTTAAAGGAAACAGTCCACTCAACCT
Organism: Viscum album; assembly: GCA_963277665.1. Classification (NCBI taxonomy): domain Eukaryota; kingdom Viridiplantae; phylum Streptophyta; class Magnoliopsida; order Santalales; family Viscaceae; genus Viscum; species Viscum album. The sequence goes on along the minus strand of OY728137.1, from coordinate 1,585,243,482 downwards.
AGCCAAATGATACCCCAATCGAGAGAGAAAATCCATCTCAAACAATCCTCAGTTGTACATGACAAGTTGGTTCATTCTACAAGGGGTGTCAAACCTAACATGTTAAAACACCACAAATACTACTAAAAATCACCCAATATATACTCATTTAAGACTCCAAGTATCATAAGGTTCTAACATCATAGCTAGAAATAGGATTCTCTTCATAGGCTCTAATTGTAACACATAAATCCATGAGAACACACTCCATGAGCTCAATCATTCAAGATGGAACCCATCTGAGAGATGTACTCCATCGGTAACAAATCTACCATTCCTAAAGTTACATCCGAGAAAATGTTCTCCATTAGTAACATCTTACTAGGTCCTTCTCTAGTGCCTAGCATTAGAGGTTTGATCGTCATCACCTTGATCCTAGCGCAAACTAAAGAAAACCAAGTGAAGAGACCCATCCCTCACCACTGAACATAGTTGAGGGAGCACTTATCTAGACTATTCATTGCGTGAATACTCTCTAATGAGAGAGAACATAGGGACTCACGCCTCATCACTACCCCACAGTTGAGGGAGTATTGCTCCTAACTAACATGTGAAATCATTGTCTCTTCTATATGGAGTGGCCAGCACCTCAATCCATCGAGGGAGCAATAACTCTTATCTTGGTGTCATTCACATCAAGTGAAAGATCCCACTCCTTGTAATTGTATCCCAGAGTCAAGGGAGCTCTAACTCCAATGGAGTACCCATTCCCCACTACTACTCAGAGATGGGGGAGTAATACTATGAAAGTGAGGTCCCACGCCCTGATCCAATAGGGGAGTAATACTCAAAGGATAGAGGACCCACACCCTGATATGATAGGGGAGTACCACTTCATGGATTGAGGACCCACACCATAACCCAATAGGGGAGTACCACTCAGTGGATATAGGACTCGCACCCTAGTATGAAAGGGGAGTACCAACTCTGCCATCTCAATCTCTATGAGGGACCCTCACCCTAATATGATAGGGGAGTACCGACCCCGGGCTTGAGGACCCGCTCCCTAACAGGGCAGGGGAGTACCGAATCTACTATAAAAACACATATGGAGGACCCACACCCTTGAACAAAATGGGAGTATTGAATCCAAGATTATAGGACTCGCACCCTAGTCCAACAGGGGAGTATTTTCCATCTTCATGAACATCACGGGGAAACCCGCACAATAGTCCATCAGGGGAGTAACACCCCCGGAGGAAACCAACCAATGGTAATGAACACAAACCCATGATGTAGGGATTAAATTATCTACCTAAGAAGATAGGTAAGGAAAACTCATAATCTAATCCATCAGGGGAGTACCAGTCCTAGCGTCTCACTACACTAACTACACTGATCTCCAACATCAGCTCAGTACAGCTTCACAAGAATCTCACTTGATTTACACCACCTAATATCTCGTATACCATAATATAGGCCACCATTAAATTATACATCGAAAACCTCTCAAAATAGACTATTCACAAGCCTAAATCTGAGTCGTAGAGAAGAAGATACAAAAGGTAGATGATCCCAAGAGGATCTTCTAGGAGTACACAATGTGCACCGGGACACACACAGTGTGTGAGCCCACCCCAGAACCTGGACGTGTATCCTATATACCCAGTTTACCGACCCATGTATGGGTATATGGAAACTGAAGGAGGTAAACATCGTGTCCCTCATCACCCGGTCACTAGTCGTGTTCCTCTTCTACACAGATCGGCTGACCGTGTCCCTCACATGTCATGTATCCCATACTATATGGTGTGTTTAGGAAAAATGGTCACCTACCCGTGTATATTTCCCATTTCTATGTACTGGAACCTATGTTCATGTACCTTGGTCATGTGTTAGTACATGTCCATGTGTTTTCACATGGCTAACCATTTCCATATCCCATGGTCACATGATTTAGGGCACTACATGGAACGTAAGCCCTATACACAGCATGTAGTCCCAAATGTTCATCTTTCCCAAATAGGAAGAGCTACACAACATGAGTCACTAAACTACACAATGTGTAGATGGTAATTCTAGTCGGTGATTAACTGCAAAACACCTTGATTCATCCCGTTCTTTCCAAAAACTCACAAATATCCCTAATAGGGATCAATAGCAATCGTATTTGGGCTCTATAACCTTAAAAAATGCATACTGAAAGGGATCAGGACCAAAAATCAAATCCACCTACCTACTTGGTGAATCACTGAATCTTTGAATGAATAATGACACCCAGATCATTCTGTTCTTCAATATATTGAAAATTTTCATCAGAAACAGAGATCATCAGCACCTTGCTTCGTCAAATTGGCTTGTTTCCATTTGTCAGCCAAAGAGATGGGGAGAGGGAATAGGAGGGGATCCTCTTAGTTATGTCATGTTATAATGAAAAGGGGGAGGGGTATTTTTCATTTTAGTTTTATTTAATTACTTAAATTATTAATTAATCCACCACTTAACACCTTTCCAACTCGCCTCCAACCAAACCTCTCTGCATAGAAAATTTTATGTCACGCCTAGGGTAAACATGACATTCTAAAATCAACCACGATCTCAGAAATTTGATCCAAGACTCCACATGGTATTTATTTAAGATTCAATTGAAAATATGTACACGTGACAAAATATTTTTAATATTTTTAATATCACTATTTTGAGTCTCCCCGGGCCCCAGCTTCCCACACCGACTTAGAGCCTGACTTCGAAAATATTCTCCAGAATATTACAAGGTCTTATAAATCAAAACCCATGTCATTACAATATTCATATCATAAAGTGGTGGAAATGAACTTTTTTCATAAGTGATGGGAGGGGTAATTTTGGAAGTTCTCATTACATTTCAATGATGGAATGACACTATTCAAGGGTAAAAGGATCCAAAAGTGGGAAATAATGAATTTTTGGGGTGGGATAATTTAAATAAATATTATATAATTCATTTTCATGCATTTTTTAAACATTTCTCAATCCTTTTACTCTTATATTTTTCACTTTTATTATTTTTTATCATGGTAATTAATTTTTACCTAAGTAATTTACTTTTAAGGGATAAAAATATAATGGGCCTTATTACATAATTTAAAAATAATGATTATAAATATGATATCAATTTTATCAAATATTATTTCTATGTGTAAGTAAAATTAAATTTAACATTAGTGTATTTCATGTGTAAAAACCCATTTTTTGAAAAAGTGTATTTTTAAGCTTAAAATTTATGTATAGAATAAAATTACAAATGTTTTATATTTTTATAATCTAAATTGGTATATTATAAAGCAATTAAAATTTATGTGGTTTTGAAATCAATACATAACCATATTTTACCAAAAATAATATTCAATTAAAAGAGAAACTAAAAATAGTTTTTTTATTGGGAAATATTACTTAAGTTTATAAAATGTTAAACATAGATTTTCTAAATCCATAATAGTATTTTTAAATGTATAGTTTTACTCCTTAAATATATATTTTATCATGTAAAATTTTATATAAGTATTTAAGTTATGCTTACTGCTTGATATATCCATAAACTTTATAGCTTTAGTAAAAACTGTATTTTCACTATTCACCTAAAAATAAATTATTTCAGAAAAATCCTAAAAATTAATATTAATATAATATTTTTATTATAAATCCAAAAAATGATTAAATTTTTTCAAATTCAAATTTTAAAATTTTAGAATTTATCTTTTAAATAAAAACATAAATATATAATGAAAATAGCTTTCATAGGAAACTAACTTTTTAAAATATTAACTATTCTTATTATAATTTACTATAAATTACTAATAAAATTTGGTGTTGATATATTATTCATATAAATAATATATGTTATCCTTATTATATTTAGTATCTTAAAATAAATTGTATAAAATCCAATTTTAGAAGGGTTTTATTTTAAATCATAAATTAGACTTATTAGTTACTTATCAACGCTAATTGAGTTTTATCAATGCCTTAGTATTAATAATGTCCTTTATTTTTATTTATAAATATACTTAACAATTATGTTACCTCTATTTTTATCCAAAAAATTATATGGATATATTTTAATGGTTGTAAAATATTATTTTTTGTGTGGTTTGGTGTTGTGTGTCAAGAAAGTTAGTGTAAATATTTGATCTTCAAGGAATATATAATTTAAAATATTGATGTTTTACATCACCCCCCCCCCTTACACACACACACCTTATTAAATTGTATCATTGAAATTCTAAGTATCACTTACTAATAAAAAAATTAATTTGTCTCTAAAATTTAGGAATAACTCAAGATATAATATCCCTTAATATATTATGTATGACTTGAAAAAACATCTTTTACCATCATCATATTAACTAGTTTCTTTATATTTCCTTTTAAAATTGTTTCTTTGTGACCTTATTTTCCACACATGAATCATCTTCTAGTTCCTTTAAGTAATTACCATTAGTGATTCTTGCCACATTTTTTAGTCAAATGAAATTGAATCTTCTTTCATCCATCATCTTCATCACCTTAACTTACATGATACTACATACTTATCTTCATTGGTGTGTTTATAAAGTCAACTAATTTCTCATTATTAATCATAATTCATGATATCTAATTAGGAATAATCATAATATTTCTCACTCCAACCTTATCCCATTGGGTTTCTCATTGGGAAAATCTCTACTTTGTCCATGGAATCCATTGTTAACTTGGTTCCTTTGGGATTCAACCATTAATAAAACCAAAAGGATTTAATCATGAGTAATGAAAAATTAACACCATAATAGAATTATTTTATGAAAATTTTAACCTCAATATGTCTTACTCTTTGAAATTATTACATTATATTTTAGTTCAACCTAAATCACTCTCGATTAAATCTAGGTTTCATTAGGTTGAGTTCTCTCATATTCCCTAATATAATTACTTAACATAATTAATCCTTCGTAATGGATTATAAAGATAATGTAATTAACTAAATAATATCCCCAAGGATTATATATATAGGTGTGTAGTCTTGAGAACACTAATCATGCACCAGAGTTAATATTGGGTTAATACCCATCCATCCTTTTTAGGGTGATTAACCATAAGTTAATGTATGCAACAACTACAACCACTTTCCAATATCTAGATAGGGATTTAATTTCTAGGAAACTACACAATATCTACTCAATCAAAACTTTAGGATTTTATCCTATACTTAGACTTATCTATTAGACTTATCCTTAGGGTTTTCAATAAACTTCTCTTATCAGGGTCCTTAAAAAAGATAAAATATTAAATATTACCAAAACTAATAACAAATGGTTATCTATATCTTTAAAATTATGATCAAACTTAATTTATCAACACTTTATGAAATTTATAACTCTTAAATTATCTTCAAAAATAACATCATAATCTCTCAAGTTATATAAACCCTCCTTTTATACAAACTATAACACCCTAGACCCACACTCATGGGATCCATTTTTAATAAACACAATCTTTACACACTAGCTTTGAAATGAACTAAAGTAACCCAATTTTACCCATAAATAATTACAATATCACTAAAAATATTGATTCCATTGCATTAAAAGGACATTTTAGGTTTATAGTTTTATAGATTTAGGGAAAAATTAACTAAAAAATACCATATCTTTCTCAAAAAATGGATATTTTTATCACTATATAATAAGATACTTGATCTATGATAAGTCTTCAACATCACACAAAAAAATCTCTACACATTCTACTCTTTTATATATATCATGTGTGATACTTTTATTCAAATCCTAGGTAAATAGAAACATAATAAGGGTGGGCTCAAATTATTAGTATGGGAAAACATATATCAAAAGCTATAAAGGAATAAACTTGGAATGAATAATATGGTATGAGATATATGATAATAAAATAATTTCATATGATTGATTAGATAATCTTGAAAAACATACATGGTTAGCAATATAAATAAGCACTTGGAAATAAATAACTAAATTCATAGTGATGGAATGTATAATGTCATACATCACGATCTTTTCCATTAATGCCATAGATAATACATTATTCTTTTCTTCAAGGTTGTATCCAATACATAGTTCTTTCCATACAGGTCACAATAAATACATCATGTTTACATTGGGTAGGCATACACAAAATACCAAATCCTTTTTTCTCATGAAACCAACCAATTCATTGAGGTAATATATAATAATAGGCTCCACCCATCACTTCTTTAAGTCCAATTAATTCTCCTTATAAATGATTTAAATATCAATTCAATTCATAGTCAACTTTTCTTTGTAATCAATAAACATATGTATTAAGATACAAACATACATAATGAAAATAAATTTTTAGTCAATAAATGACCATAATCCATCCAAATAAATAAGGTGTATGGTTAAACAATATATATTCGATTTTCATGAGTAATCAATAAACATACTTAATTGAATAATATGTATACAGATTTTCAATTTCTCCCTAATTAATAAATGGAATAGCTTTCTAAGTAGGAATACCTTAAACTAACATCATATAGAGAAATGGGTATATGTATAAGTAAATAATTTCCCCAATTAATCATCATATAGAATCTAGTTGAACACCATTACATCAAAGGAAGTAAATATAGAGTGTTTACAAACGAATGGAATTGGAAGAAAAATTATGCCAATAAGAGAGGATGATTTGGAAAGATAAATACAGTGATGAATTTCCATGATTTTACCCCTCCCCCACCCAAAAAAATAGTTTAAGAGAATTTATGAGGAAATTAATCACCAAAATATACACCAAAAAAGTTAAACAATTAGTGAATATGAATCATACCTCAATTAAGAAAAATTGTGAATCAAAAAACCTTATGGTAATGGTAATATAAGAATAAAAAGAATATAATAGGGATACAATGAAATTATAATATAATGAAATGAAATATATTAATTATAATTTTAGGAAATTAGGTAGTGAATATACCATATAAAAGAAAATATGTTGTTCAATATCAAATATGTCGCCTAGAATTAATGATAGATACAAATAACACTTACGAATTTAGAAACATTTGAATAAAACCCCCTTGAAGGATATAATTTAAAATGTAAAACTAAATACCATGAATAATAAGATAATAATGATAGAAAATAATAAATATTTATTAATTACACCATAAAATATAAAACATTGTGTATAACATAAACATGTCTCAAGGAATTAAAATTTGAGACAAAGAACCCTTTACGACATTAGAAGCTTATAAATCAAAACCCTTGAAGTATGTGGTTTCAAATAAACATTAAATATCATTAATAATGATAGTATCATGATAAAAATTATTAAATTTTTATTATATGCATCATTATAATGAAAATATGTTGTATAATAAGAAATATGTCCCAAGAAATTAAATTTGTGACAAGAAACTCTTACGTTGTATTCCCACTTACTCGAATGTGCTCCAACATCCTGTATAATAAACATAAAAATATTAATAACATATTATATAACCATATTCATATATTTTCCTTTATAGACTTCATTTATAACCATTTATTACAAATATATTATTTGTTTATAGTTTATTTTCTTCCTCAGGTGCTAGAAACTTTGAGTTCTTGTTTCATACTAGTTTTGTAATGGCATAGTCAATTATTGTTTATTAAAAAAAGTTTATCATTCACATATTATTCATGAAACTAAAATAATTTTATTTCAATTATTAATCATATAACATTGTCATTTTTTGAATGATAAATGTATGGTTTGTGAAAATGGAAATTATGAAGAACTAGTTTGGGTGTATTTAAAATCGTAAGGTAATATATTTATTAATTTATTAATTATAAATAAACCATTACATAATCATTAAATAATCTTAAATAAATTATTATTACATGATATTATCATTATATAATATTTATTAATCATTAATAATATAGATATTATAACATCGTTCTCATGGGTGGTAAAACTGACCAAAACGGGAGTGTGTTATTATGATTTATTGGGTAAGGACATGTTTTTAAAAAAATGTTAATATAAATTTTATATAAGATGAAAATTTTCATAAATATAATTTACCTTCATTAAATTCATTCTTACAACTATCCATGGAGGGTGGTGATGATAAATGTAATTCATCATTCATTGAGGCGGTAGTTCGAACATATGCATGATTAATGATTCTATTTCTCAATAGATGGGATGAAATGAAGGTATATGATAAATTATAATTTTGAAATATGAAAAATATTAATTTATCTCTATCCTTTTAACCATTCATTAGAGGTGGTGATGAAAATTGAACCACATCGTTAAGTGGAGGCAGTAGTCCACACGTCCACATAATCGATGTTGATTTTTTTTCTTAGTGGATGGAAAGGATTGAATAATGGTTTATCCACTAATGTAATAACATTATATTATATTTATAATATATTATTAATCATATTAGTTTGTATAGAATAATTTTTTTAGAGAATTATTAATAAGAAAAGGCTAAGGAGAAAGAAATACTCACATTGAGAACATGATATTTCTCTTGGAAATATCCTTCTAAATTGAGGCTTTGGGATAAATAATTGAGACTAGAGGATTATAAACATGAGATATTATTCTATTATGAGAAAAAATTCATAGTTTTAGGATTAAATTAAAATTAATAGGGGTATAATGATGTGGTGGAAGTGATCTCTTTTCATAAGTGAGGAGAGGGGTAATTTTGGAAGTATCCATTACATTTCAATGAATAAATGATATTATTCATGGTTCAAAGGCTATAAGAGTGAGAAAAATGATTTTTTGGGTGAGATAAGATCAATAAATACTATACCATTCATTTACAAACATTTTTTAAACATTTCTCAAGCCATTACTCTTAGATTTTTCCCTTTTACAATTTTTTGTTTTTACCATGGTAATTATTTTTCACCTAAGTAATTTTCTTTTAACTACTAAAAATAAAATTATAATATTAAATAAATTTTACATGATTATTATAAATACGAGAACCATTTTATCAAATAATATTTCAATATTTTAGAAATTTTAATTTAACATTAGCACATTTCACATATAAAAACTCATTTTTAGAAAATGTATATTTTTAAGATTAAAATTTTTGTATAGGTTAATTTCCAATGTTTTATATTTTAATAATATAAATTAATTTATTATAAAAAATAAAATTTATGTTGATTTCAATCAATCCAATAATAAATTTTACCATAATAATATTTAATTAAAAGAAATGTCCAAAAAAAGTTTCTTTTGTTGGGAAATATTACATAAGTTTATAAAATGTTAAACATGGGTTTTATAAATACATAATATTATTTTTAAATGTATAATTTTACTCCTTATAAAAATATTTTATCATGTAAAATGTTTTATAAGTATTTAATTTGTACATACTTCTTATCCATAAACATTACGAATTTCGTAAAAACTGTATTTTTCACTATTCACCTAAAAATCAATTATTTAATAAAAATATAAAAAAATTAGGATAATATTATTATTATAAATACAAAAAATGAATTCCATTTGGTCAAATTAAAATTATAAAATTTTTTAATTTTTCTTTTAAATAATACATAAATATAAAAATGAAAAATGTTTCATAAGAAAATAACTTTTTAAAATATTAGCTATTTGTATTCTAATTTCCTATAAATTGATAATAAAATTTAGTGTTAACATATTATTCATATAAATAATATATTTTATATTTAATATATTTATTATCTTAGAATAAATCACATAAAATACAATTTTATAGGGGTTACATTTTAAAGGATAAATCATTCATATTAGTTACTTAACTGCACTAATTGATTTTTATCAATGCCTTAGTATTAATAATGATATTTATTTTTATTTCTAAATATATTAAATAATTCAATTACCTATATTTTACCTTAAAATTATAAGTATTCCTTTTAACAGTTATATATTGTTCAATAGTTTTTTATAGCTCGGTGTTGCGTGAAAAGAAATCTATCAAACATATTAGGTCATAAAGAAATATATAATTTAAAATATAAAGGTGTTACAATTGAGTCCTACTAGATCCACTCACTCTAACCCATCATATTCCTATACTCAGTGGTCGCTAAATCACCATTACTAAGGGCCACTATGTTCTCTTAATTCATTTAAAACTCACCCCTTAGGGTCTGTGTATCTCAAGGAATATATTTATCATCCAGACCTCAGCCATAGGTGATTAAGGCATCAAAAAAGTGCACAAGGGACCTTAATAGACCTTGGAAATTTATGTAATAAATTCAAAGGCATTTAATTTTTATTAATAAGTTTTTATGATTTTAATCTGTCGATCTCCCTTGGTGGAAAGAGCACACATATCACATTTTACAAAAATTATGCATAATTCCATAGGAAAATGTATAAGAACTACCTACCTAAAAACAAAGTAATTCCCTTTGATAAAATTCATAAAACTCTCACCTAATCTCATCCAAGTCCATCTATCCATCTCCCATCATCATAATGCCCTAACTTATTCCAAATCATCCAAATAAATATATTATAATCCTTTATAATTAATTAAAAAATTTACAATTTATTATTCAATTTAATAAAAATAGGCATAATTCCTAAAAACTAACTAATATGTAACTACTCATTTAAACCTTGAGCAATAAGGTGTGGTATACTACCAAAACACACTCAAACCTAATCGAGACAAATCCCTAAATTTAATTACCTAATTAAATTGACAATTAAATCAAAAAAAATTAAAAAAAACCCCAATAATTTTTTATTAAAACATAACTCAATATAAATGGAATGTGATATAATTTGATCATCCTCCCAGATACACCTTACAAAGTCCCCATAAATCTCGAATGGTTTCACCATGCTCTGGTTAAATCATTGCCAATACCTAGTCCAAAACCAAACTAAAATCAAGGGCTAGTGAGGGTAACAAGAGAAGGGATAAAAATAGATTATCATACCATAAATTTATATTGATATTCATCTATAACCATCACTAACTAAATGATATTAAATGATGGAAGGGGGGAGTCTAGAAGAAATAACCTCCTCCCATCACTCGAAGCCCCCCAACTTCTAAATCTTGACAACAAAAAAAAACCTTTGCCTCATCTAAAAACACGACCCATCACCATTCATGGCATGAACCATGTGCTTCATAACATGAAACATTATAAACATAGGATGAATCCCTCTACCTCAACAATTTCATGGAATGAACCCTAGGATAATGAAATGAATAGCTTCAGGCAGAGGGTCCTCCCTCATCTATCCCATTCCTAACTTGAAAGTCTAGTTTGAAGTCCATTCATAGAATGAACATATAGTTTATAATAATAATAACTTGAGGAAGCTAACACCCTTGTTGAACTAGACCTCCAACTTCACACCATGAAGCACCAATATATACCTAATTCATGGACTTTATGACCCTTCATAATTTTAATGTTCTACTACTACAAATGTTTAGCATCCTAGCCACCTAGATATTACTATCAAATCCACCTAAATCCCCACAACATCCATGAATCCTCAAACTACATCCAAAAACACTTTTTTAATATTTATAAATACTCAAAATCCAGATCTAAGTCCCAATTCTTGAAATGAACCCTTCACTAGAATAAAAAATCAAATTACCTCAGGAATTCTCAACCTATAAAGGCACACAGTTTTACACTCTTATATGGAACTTGATGTTATGATATAACCAAAATGGAAACTATGATAAGTGTCTACATTAGGTTTACACTAAAGTGAAATCTCATGAGTTTCCTCTATATTTTTTTGCATTATAATTATTTTTATAGAGTCACTACATGATACGTTATTGAGATAACATCATCCAATGGATTAACACAAGATTATGAAATTGATACAATGTAATTGGAATTGAAATTCTATGTTTTTCAATCATTTATAACATTATATTTTTATAAAGGTTAAGATAGCATTGTAGGATGGCATAATATAAGGATGCAAGCTAAGATAATGTTTGTATCGATATAATATGATTATTTATCATATAATAAGAACACAGTTCAACATAATATCAAAGGGATATTCATGTGACTACAATAAGTACATAAAACCATGTTAAATCTTAACACAAGACTACATTTGATATTTAATTCTATGTTAAGTAATATTAAAATAATATGTTAAATATAACATATCATGAAGAACTGATGTGAGATTATGATTTTATGAGAATTTTGCATTAATGAGAAGCATTGGATTACATATATTAGTTATAATTGAATTTTTGAAATGAAGTTAATGGTATCATTTCTAAGTTTATATTTACAATTATTACGATTTAAAATTTGTTGAGATGATTAAGGAAATACCATGTCAATTTATCATTTAACATAAAGGAAAGATCATGGAAGATTTTTTTTGTAATGTACCATTGATGAATTATATATTTAAAGGTTTGAATAAAAATAGAAGTAGATATATGAATATCCAATATAAAATTATAATGTGTTGAAATATTGAGAGACCACTTCATTACTTCTGATGTCATTCTAATTTTCTAAATAGTATTTATGGTTACCCAAATCTTGACCATTAAATCAATTCAATGGAGGTTATAAGAAACATTTTTTAATTATGTAACATCATCATTCTTCTATATTCTCTAGTTTCATTATTTTTTTATTATCATTATACTATATTTTCTTATTTTATAACATTTTTTATTCAGTTATACCACCAAATCACACATGATTTTTCTTCTATAACATGTAGTGTTTGATTATTAAAACTTAGAAAAAAATCAAATATACAAAGGTTTTCCTCTCTTGGTAAAGGAATGTTTTGGGGTTGTACCTCAAAGTTTGAAAAATTCAGGGTCCGTGTTGTGCCTCTAGGAGTGGAGTGAAAATGGCAGGTTTCATGATTTTTCACTCTCCTTCAAAAGACATATCTATCTTATTAGATATATGAATGAATTTTTTTAAAATTTAAAATTAATTGTCTTAAATTTGATTTATAGTATAACTAAGACTCTAGATCATCTCTCAAAAAAAATTAGAGGTTTAAAGTGTAAATTTTATATATGTTTTATAAAAAAACTAAAATTTGGGTGTTTAAAATAGTTTTAAGTAAAAAAAATAAAGAATATAGATTATAGATTTTATGAAATTTCATTGTCTTTGAGAGAATTATAAAAAGGTTATCATTGAAATTTCACTAAACAATATGTAAATTCCATAGTTCCTAGAAGTTTATTAATGTCTGAAGTAATTATTTGGTTGAGGTTAACTTGAATCTTGATTACTTTCCAAGCCTTTATATTGATGCATGTTGAACCAAACCTTAACATGGAAATCATATATCCAAGGTCTAGTCTTAATGCATGGCATTAAATCTTCTAAATAACTTTTATATCTCAAAAATATAGGAAAGAAAAGGATTCTTATGTTGTATAATTAGTACAATATAAGTTATAAACTTAAAATCTTATACTAATAAGTTATAAATAAAGATAATTTCATTAACTTGTAGTAAAAATCACTTAAATATAAAACAAATCAAAATGTACCAAATTATTAGCTAATAGGTATGCCATAATTCCCTTTAAAAGTATATATCTCCCTCACAATGATCTTCCACTATTTGGATCATCATTGAGAGGAGGAGGAGGCTTGAGTAAATATCTTTCTTCATTTCAACTATTCTTATGAGGATAGAGATATCTAGAACCTTAAAAGTAATGATAAAAACCCTAAATATCTCAAAAATGGTAGAATATATCCCACTAGTCAAATTTAAAAATTAGGTACAAAATGTTCCAAGTTATATGCAATGGGGGTAGTGATTTTTGTAAACAGATTTCACAATACCACTTATAGCATGGTTTTGGGAAATTAAATGACATTATCTAGATTTTCAAAAAACTGAAGAGTTCTTTTTCATCCTATTTTATGTATTCTTATAAACTATGATGATGAATAGAGTTACATGATGGGAGATATTTTAAAAATACCCATTTTTACTCTTAACTTCAAGAAATTTTGATTTATTTAAACAAATTGCTTAATTTGTGCCACTAGATGGATAAATTGTGATTAGGTTTCCTCTAAATATTTATATCTCACATATTTATAGATCCATAAAAAAAATTTAAGATTAATTGGATTGGTAAATTTTTTATAATTTGAAAATCAGTGCACATGTGTGTTTGGTCTTCCATGCAGTTTATCCCATTTTACTTCAGCTTCATCTTGGACTCTTTGAATCACCATCGCCTTTGTTGGAAACCTCAAAAACAAAAGAAATTTTCCTTATTAAAAGTATTTAAAATTAATTAATCTAATTAAATGATATTTTTAATTTATTTTTATATTTTTAATTTACAATACAAAATCAGTTTAAAATAGTTGTATGAGGGTGGAATAAAAAAGTGAATTGTGATGTGATCGAACCCCCATGCCTAAATATTTTCACCCCTTGAAAAACTCACTATTTAATGTTGCCGGAAGATATTACCAAGTTAATAAATATTTAATATTCAGAGTAAATTCAAATCTTGGTATAAAGATGAGAAAATTAAGAACCATGCTAAGTAGTCAATCTTAGTAAGCGTGGAAAAAACTCTCTCATAAATTGTATTAGAGAAAAATTCAAGGCGATGTGTGATACTGATATTAGAAAAGAAATTCATGAGTAAAAATTGCCATTAAATCCCCATGTATGTGTGACAACCATTTCGTGAATATATTCCCACTTTTTATTCTACCAATATATCCCATTTTAGAAAAAAAATCGTTTATCTTAGTTCTTTCCGCCAAACCCACCCTATAACCTTTGCAATAAAATTTCCAAACCCACTCAATTAATAATTCTCAAAACTCAAAACTTTTTGGATTCATCCTATATATTGTTTTATATTATTATTATTGTGGTTTTTTTTCAACAACAACATTAAGTATTAACTATAGGTCAATATTCCACTATAATGAAACTGATAAGATTAGAATTGAATGTATGAAAAATACATTTTATAAAGACAAATAAAATTAACCAAACTTATATAAAACTTAAATTAATTAAGGAATATTCACATTTATTCATTGTTTGAAATTATGTGCGAAGATATTAAATGACACAATTTTTAGAAAAAACTTACATATATAATATCAACATCTATAAGGTTTTATAAAGATGAAACCATTTATATCATTGATAAAAAACCGATTTTATTAAAATCACCCATTAATGTTTAATCTATTCTCATACTCACATGCCATATGTGAAATAAATTTTCTTTAAATGTTAAAACAACATGAAATAAGGAAATTAAAACTTCATTTTCAATAAATTGCATGATGATATGGGTATTTAATATGAGTATCCTGGCATAAAAGTGATAAAAATGAAAGATAATAAAAAATATAAAAACATAAAAATACCATGCAACAAGAAAAAATGAGATAAAAATAAGAAATATTTAAAAAATCCTAACTAACTTGGGAAAGTTTCTACCCTCCCACAATCCAAAATTTTTTATGTCCTCGCTATAATTAAAGATAATGTATGAAGGAATTATATAACCTTGTTGGTGTCACTAATAGATTTCTTCTTGGAGGCGAATTTCCTTCACTGGGGAATCTATAAGTATTTTATGTAATTTATTTAGAAGCTACCCATTAATAGTGAATATTAATTGGATTTATTCATTTTGAACTTATGCAACCCAAAAATAAGGAAAATTAGTGATAGAGTATGGTATAAACCAGTGGGAATGAATCTTACTTGGTTGAAAATTCATTTATTAATTGTAAAGGAGGACCTTATGACCTATTTGTAATTGATAATGAAAAATGAGGCATTTATGTGAATCCTTGATTATTTCCTTATATATAAAGGAGTTATCATTTGAATCTCTTCATATTTCCTCCAAATCCTGAATCTGTGATTTTATTTAAGAATATAAACCAAAAATATTAGAATTTCATTATTTTATTACCCAATTTTTCAAGTTCTATATCTAAAAGGGTAATTGGTACATGCCCATAAGGTGAAATGACAATGGGAGTTTGGAAAGTAGTATGGTAATCACATAAATCATAATTGAGTCTAAGAATCCAATGTTTTCTGTTGGGTTAGACTATTTTTCAAGATTTTTTTACCTCAATATTAGATACCTTAGATTTCCCATTGGTTTAGGGGTGATATGATGTATAAAAATGATGACCAGTCCCATATCAATGAAAAATTACTTGCATTGTGAGGTTTTATAAATTATAAAACTGTTCATTGATAATTTTTCTTGGAAATCCAAACCTACAGAAGATTTGGGTTCTCAAAAATTACATAACTACCATTGTTCTATCAACCCTTATATCTCAGGAATCTATCTATTTAGGTCTGTAATATGCTATATGAATAATGTTCAATTTTCTAAATGAATTATCAAACATCCCCATAAATTTAATTCCTCAAAAATCAAAAATTTCATTGAAAATAAATGTTTTTTGTGGCACTTCACTTATTTTTTATATGTTCCCTGTCTTTTGACCATAAGAACAAGAATTAAAAAATTAGAGGCATCCTAAAATAATGTTGTCTAATAAAAACCATAATCAAGTACCATATGAGAAGTCTGTTGAGGAACTAAGTACCCCCCAAATTCAAGAGTGTGTAAAAACCTAAAGAAAATTTAAAAATCACTCTCAGTAACACAACGCCTTTCTAATTGATCACTACATGTGCACCAATTGTAGGGGTAATCCCAAATATATTAATAGGACTCATATTTAAGACAATCAACTTGGTTTTTATTGAGATTAATGGGAACATAAGTTACTTAAAAATAATTTACAATGTTATAATACTAAGGAATAACATCTTAAACCCAATATAATTGATCATAAAGAAATATTTCATTTATGGGAATCAAGGGGTGATTTTATGTTTAAGGATGGAAGGTTCCTATTTATATTTACATACACCACATTCTCTGATCCTTTTTTATCCCTAATTTCTATTTTTAATTTTTAAATGATGATAATATAACAAATGATACATGGTTTGGCTTCTAGTTTTAATGCATATTTGCATAGTTAAAAGGAACAATCACTTTAGACCCTAAAATACATGTCCTAAAAGTATTTAAGGCAAACACAATGAAAAGAAATTATATTTTGTTAAGGTAGATCTCTTTGGAAAGGTCTGATGTGTGTGAGTAATATGAAATGATATATAGATATTGATTGAAATGTTTAGGTTAGACTAACCCAACTTCATAGTTAGAAGCATCATGTTGTGGTCCCTGGCTAGGATTGTTAGCACGCTGCCCGACTGAACCAATCCCACATCGGTTGTGGAAGGAGATTGGTGGGTGTTTAAAATCCCGTGCCTACCTTCCCCTCATCGACGCGTTTTAAAGCCGTGAGGCCCAGGGGAGAAACTGGGCCAGAGCGGACAATATCGATGGATCGGTTAATCCCGGCCCATCGATATTGTCTGCTCTGGCCCAGTTTCTCCCCTGGGCCTCACGGCTTTAAAACGCGTCGATGAGGGGAAGGTAGGCACGGGATTTTAAACACCCACCAATCTCCTTCCACAACCGATGTGGGATTGGTTCAGTCGGGCAGCGGGCTAACAATCCTAGCCAGGGACCACAACAATCCCCCCCCAAGCCCACAGCGGTCCCGAAACCACCCTCTGATACCAATTGTGGGATCGGTTAATCTCGGCCCATCGATATTGTCCGCTCTGGCCCAGTTTCTCCCCTGGGCCTCACGGCTTTAAAACGCGTCGATGAGGGGAAGGTAGGCACGGGATTTTAAACACCCACCAATCTCCTTCCACAACCGATGTGGGATTGGTTCAGTCGGGCAGCGGGCTAAAAATCCTAGCCAGGGACCACAACACATCACACATGAGTTCAAATGGTATATCCCATAATGTTGGTTGGATTAATAAGGGTGAAAAGTGACCCCATTTCAATTTATTAATAGAAACCTTATAGTTTTTATCAAACACAAATTAATTTTATTTTTAGAGTAATCAAGAGAGGGGGTGTAATATTGTTAAATTCATGAATGAAATAGTGATAAAATTTGTGTCTCCTAAGAAAGAAAACACATCCCATGAATTTATGCGGAATAGTAGGGATGAAATGAAATCTAATTTTTAATTATCAACTTAGATATTATCCTTAGAAATTACTTTTCCAAGTATTATCCATTTCCATACCATGAAATAGAATTTCATATAATTTAATAAAATATTTTTTTCAATACAACGAGGAAGGATATCACCTAAACTAATAAATACTCATAAAAAATAGGAACTATAGATAGTGAAATAATCCATAAATACTTCCATGAAATTCTCTAGATAATCCAAAAAATAAAAACCATGCATCATTAGAAAGTATTTTGAGAATTGTAAAGACCAAATGTAATCCTCTAATAAAAAAATGTTCTAAAGGGGAATGTGAATATTGTATTTTCCTAATCCTTAGTGGAAATATGGTTCTAAATATATACATAATATGCATCTTGTAAATTGTAGTGAAATATCCTCATTAACCTCTATAGTATCTAGTTAATGAATGGTAATGTGAAATTATCTTTTCTAGTGTCTTAGGTTAGTTAGAGATATTCTATAAAAAAATGCTAGATAATTTTTACAGGAGTTGTTACTAATTCATTATTTTTATTTTTTATTACCTTTAAACTAGTTTTCTTAGGAATAGCCTACACTGGATTGACCCATTTCTTATCATATATTGGAAAAATGATTCCAGTAACCAATAATTTAGTTGCCTCCTTTTTAATGACATCAAGGAGGTTTAGGTTTAGTTATTTGTGTGTCTACCACACTAGTTTAGCTTCATCTCTCAATAATAAACAACACATGTAAATTGATGGGATAATACCAATAATTTCAACAAGTTTCCATCCCAATGATTTTTTATAATCCCTAAAACATTCAATAAATTTTAATTAATTCACTGGATGGGGTGAACTAGTAGTGAAGGCATGAAACTTTTCACATTCTCATGATATAAACATTTTAAATTTTGAGGTAGTAATTTTATATATACATCTAAAGGATCAATGGATGATCAATTAATTGGAGAGAATAATACATATATATTATTTTTAATATTCTTCCAAAATAAAATTTTCCATATATTAGATTTTAGTGATTTTTGTTGTCCTTGTACTCAAATACACACCAACATAAGGCAACATAAAATATTTATAAGGTTTACCTCTCAATGTGAGAAGAAAATTCCTTGGTGTGATATGGATTCCTCTAGGACCACACAACACACTAAAATAATCATCTGAGTACAATGATTAGGGTATAACCTTGAAAGTTTTATTTGAATGTATCCTGGTTATGCTTCAGTGCATCCTGTACACAAGTGCATCCCACACTATACAATTATTAATGGTTTGGGTAAAAACATCCAAGCCTTCCTCCTGTATAAATATACTGAGTTGTTAGGTGTGATGACTTCTTTTCCTTCTTCTATTCTTATATAGAATAAATACTTCTATTCAATTTACATTCACACCACTACATAAAACAAATTCATTGGATAACTAAATCTCCATCATAAAAGAGTTATTCAATATATATATATGGAAGAAACAACTTCTTCTTCCTCTATCTCTCTATCTACTATAAACTTCACAGCTAACTATCCAAATAGTATTTTCCAAGTTTTTATAATATAATCTCTTACTTATTCTTCATTTAATATTTATTCATGAGATATCATGTGAATTATATTCTATTACATCCTCCTTCTTTTCTAGTCTCCCACCAATAATAATATAGTTACAGATATTAAAATTTTAATGCTCATGAATTCTCAAATAACTATCTTTAAAAATATCATTTCTCCTCTTCATAGACACCTATAACTAAAAACAATCATAGATTGACTATCATTTAGTTTAATCCTTCAAAAAGTCCTATAATATTTGAATTATTCCTATCTTTATCCATGATATACGTATGTATTAAAAAACATTCATTAAATACCTGTAGTTTTTGGAAATACCATTTACAACACAAACATCCTGTCAGTTTTTCCTTTACTTATCCAGAAAAAATACCCTTCTGCTTGACACTGTGGTGTGGTGTAGTGAATCTCCAGTAAAAACAATTTTTAAAACTCCCATCACCATGGCCACTTCACTATTTTGTATTCCACCTCTGAAAGTTTGATGCTCACCTTACAAAAGTCCACTACGTCCTCCAAAACTCCCATAAATGGATTCTTGTTTCTCATAGATGGAATGGAAATCACCCATGGGGGATTAAAATACCCATGAATAATTCAACATGGTATGGTATCATCTTTATTCCATATCTCCTTGCAGCATGGTCTTCATTTATTCAGTGGGGAGCATCTCAAACTCTAGATACTTCCTCAAATGGAACTCAAAACACAATAGCTTGAATCAAAATCATTCTCATTTATTATGATATTTACTCCATGAAGATCAATTCTCAAAGAATCATATAATTTACTAGTCAAATTTATGACTTTTTAGAAAATTAGCGCAACTTTAATTTCATATGACTTGTGAAGTCATAAAAAAATATTAAAGTCTTAAATTTTGGAATGAATTCATAAAAAATGACTTATAGGTCATATGGGTTTCCACTAAAAGTCGTACGAAATCTTAGAATTCATATGAAAATATCAAAGTCATATGAAATACCATTAGATTTATTATGAAATGATC
This sequence comes from Viscum album, assembly GCA_963277665.1. NCBI lineage: Eukaryota > Viridiplantae > Streptophyta > Magnoliopsida > Santalales > Viscaceae > Viscum > Viscum album. The sequence goes on along the minus strand of OY728137.1, from coordinate 1,585,222,741 downwards.
AAAGTCCTACAAAAACAACTCAAAATTTTTAAAATCAAGGACTTTTCCAAATTCCAAATCCAACTTCAAAATCTAGAAATACAAATTGGATCTAAATGAATATTTTTCTATTTTAAATATCCTCAAACTGATTCCAAAAAACATCAAACACTATATAATATTAAAATAAACTTCACCACAAATTAATCACCAAACATCATTTGAGTTTGAACATGATTAATGTGTTAGCAACAAAATAAAACAAAATTATCATATCTACTTCATTATTCTCCAATATTTCTTCTCTAGATGAATACCACAACCTAGAGGAACTTCTTCAATCTGAATACTTGGTCTTGATAATCTACCCCTTTATATTTTTTTCATCCAAAAAATATAAATTATTATCAAGCTATAATTTTTTAACAATGAATCACCACTCAATAATTCTAAGACTACTTGAGAGAACTCAATGTAGGAAATGAGAATATTGAATAAAAATATCATGTTTTCCATAAAAATGGTGATAAATTTTTAAATATTTATAAACCTAATTTTCATGGTTACCCTTTATGAAATGATACCACTTTAGAATAACTTCAATATGAAATTTATATTTAATCAAATCATCATAATCAAATCTGATAATAAACACTTATTTAAATTGATACTTCATCATCACTATAATTATCATCTAATCTATTAAAGGAACTTGTTAAAGAACAAATTCCTGTATGCACTTCCACAAAACTGATAAAACAATTTACATATGTAACATTTTGAAATCACAAGTTACCCTTTTTAAAAACTTTCTAAATATATAATCCCCATAAGAATATAAATATATCAATGGATTCTCCACCTATGAATATCATACCCTTTTAAAAAAACAAAAGAAGAAAAAAATAAAGAAACATTTATGTTGTGTTTTCTTTTCTCCCCCTTTGAAAAAATATCCAAATAAAAGATGTGAGAGGAGACGACTAATACACCATACCTTATCCTTGAGATGGGTGATTTTTAGCTCCCAACATAAACCTTAGATTATAAAATACATCTTTTATAAATTTATTGGTGAGCACATTGGATATTTTCTCCTTTATTGGAACACATTTTATCATCAACTTATTTTTCTCTACAAGATCCCTTATGAAGTGATATTTGATATCAATCCACTTTCTTATTGAATTTTTAAAAATAATATTTTATAAATTTATAAAATATTGATTATCACATCCCAATTTCAATTTCACTTCATTTAAACCTTGATATCTTACAAATGTTTCTTCATCCACATTAGTTGGGTTATGAAATGAGGGATAGCCATATATTTTACCTTAGAAGTTCTCAAATTGACTAAATTATTCTTTTTTGTGTGCCAACAAAGTCACCTTTCTCCATGGAATAAAAATCCACCATATGTGCAACTTCTGTGATCAAAAAAGCCTCCCCAATTTTTATATGTATAACCAAATAGATTCAAGCTTCCCTTGATATCATATTTCAATATGTAGTCTTTTTTCCTTCCATATACTTTAGAATCCTTTTTATAGTAATAAATTTGGATTCTTTTGGTTCACTTTTATACCTAGAACAAAGTGTAACTGCATATATCATATCTTTTCTTAAATATATTAATTACATAGGACTTACAATAATATTTCTAAACTCTCTTGTATCAACTTATTTCTTATGTCAATATTTATACATATTTTTTACCACTAAATTATTTCATCTCTTAAATCATGAAATATGTGATCTTTCTCTTGAGAAATTTGTAGACCAAGAAAGTACCACATATATCAAAGCATGAAAATTTCAAAAATCTTATTCATATCCTTGGAAAACTTCTCACAAACTTATTCATAGTTTCCATACAATATGATGTCATATATATAAATAATAAATAATAGATATACCTCTTTTCATATTTAATGTATAGGTTATTGTCTAATCTTCCATTTCTGAAATTCAACATCTTTAAGAAAGTTTTCAACTTAGAATACCAAAATCTTAGAGATTATTTCAACCCATATAAATCCTTATTTAATCTATAAAAATAATTCTTATCTTCTCCAAATAATAAACCAAATGCTTTCTCAATGTAAAAACCCTCTTCCAATTCAACATTTTAGAAGTTAGACTTCACATCCATTTAGAATATCTTATATTACCTTTGGGATATAATATAAAAAAAATATTATAATAGTTTCAAACCTTGTAACTACGGAAAAGGTCTCATCAAATTCTACTCCTTTAACCTATGAATAGACTTTACACGCAACTCTTTCATTATTACTCAACACTTCTCCCATTTCATTAAACTTATTTTAGAAAATCCACTCTTTTGAAATCTCATTCTTATCTTTAGGTTTAAGATAACTCCCAAGTCTTATTCTACTCAATTTTTTCCAATTATTCATTCATATAATCAACCCAATCTTTATTATCCAATGTTTATTCAACATATTTTGATTCAACTTAAGAGAATAGTGAAGTATGAGTGGTTTTCCTTCGAGTTATCTTGGTTTGTACCTGCTATTTTTTATCTTCAATAATATTTTGGACTTGCACTTAGATTTTCTTCCATGGGTGAGATGAATTAGTTATTACCTATCACTTTAAATGGATGAATCTTCTTATACAGACTATAAATTTTTAACATTTTCATTCCTATCTAAAATTTATCCAGGGTGTTTAAAAAAACAGCTTCATCATCACTTCTATAACTTTTTTCTTCATGTATAACATCCTTCATTGAATAGTCTAGAACCTTATTATTATTAATATAAAATATTATTCTACACTTATTTTTATATTAATAGTATCCCCTTCTATTTGTAGGATAACCAAGAAAAATATTATCAACACCTCTTGGATCAAACTTATCCAAATTCTCAAAAAAGTGAAGCACCTGAAATTACCAAATCACTTACATAAAATGCCTACAAATATTGTGTTTTATGGAGATATGGAACATACATATGCTGAAGATGGAAATTCATAGGGAAATTATTATGTTCCATAGTCGACAAAGATATTCACTACATACCATGTTGAATGATTCAGAATATAGGTCTTTGTTTTTAAGGATGGATGCATACAAGGTAAATGACTAGTGAGATGATTAAAGAAATGATACTATGTCATAGAGAAAGTGAAAGATTATTATGATGAAGTTGGAAACACCATATGAAATTTCATGGAGTGAAATTTTATGGCACATAGGGATTTATCAAGTACAAAATGCATATGTTTTCATCATAGTGGTTTATGTGGTGCTAGGTGCATGTGAAGAGTCTAAGAAGCTACATGAAATGGCTATGAGAAAATAGACACAGTTAAGTATGTGTTTCATTTTTTATAAACATGGGACTATCTTAATATTTTCTATACCAAGGAGATGAGGAACTTTATACATGGTCTTGTTAAAAAATGGAGAGGAAATTCTCATGATGTCCAAACCACACCATGGGGTATATATCTACAGAAGATATAAAATGGATGCTTTTTCTATCACTTGGTTAAATTAAGATATCTATCAAAAGAAATACATAGATATTACATGAGGGTTTTATTTTATATTAGTATGGATTTTTTTATCTTAAAGAGATGTATATATGACCAATATATAGAGGAGGTATGAGATAATGATAGAAAGAATATAAAGGAGAGATGTTCCTATAAATTTAAGGGGTTGTTGTGAACTTAAAGGATTAAATTTTAGGAGTTTCTTCAGCTATCCTTCTCACAGTAGAGTCTAATTCTAGTGTTTCTTAGGCTCTATTTCTTTTATTTTTTTGAATCTATCTCATGAATGGCATGATAAAGTAGATTTTTTGATGGTTTTTTATAAGGGGAATTGATTTAAATTAAGTGTAATTCTTTTTATGATATTTCATATTGGGTTCTTTCACTTATCCTTTATATTATATTTCTCACTCATTTCATTTAGTAAGACCATTGTCCTTAGATTAAGATGGTTATTTTTTATGCATTAACTAGGGTGGAGTTTCAAACATGACCATTGGGTTAACTATATTCTATTTCTAAATGTGGTTTCATGTTACCTAGTTTATAAGTAATCCAAAGTACCTAATCATTAGAAAATGAAATCTTAGTGATTAGAGAGTATTTACCTAGACAAAGGGATTCACTTAGACCCAATTCCAAAAAACTTCATGGATATTCATTATTTATTTTATGCTTCATTATTTCATGATCTTGGATTTAAAATTTCCCAATTCCATCATCTTCATATATAGTTTTTCTAGGTTTTCATATTTTTCTTTCAGTTTTTGAATTGTATTCTTTGCTATTGGTTAAGAGTTTTCAACCTCATCTTTATGGGTTAGACGTCAAACTTGGCCATATATTATACCTATATAGTTTTTATTAGGAAAGATAATTTATAAATTTATAAAATAGTAACCCATATGAACTAATGACACCCTTTGAGTGACCACCTATGTGATTCAAAGCTCGATTCAATAATAATATTTTGTTCTCATAATTTTTAGAGTGTCGATAAGCTATTCCTAACCACCTTCTCTAAGCTATCCAAAAATAATGGTAGTTACAAATTTCCATAGAGATAAAATCCAATGAGAGTAAGGTTTGGGTGGAGAATTTATATAGAATAGATTTCTGGTTTTGGAAGATGCAGATGGAGTATGGACTTCTATAGAAGGACTATATACTTCTATTGATCGATACTAAGATAGAATTGATGAAAGAGAAATAATGTGAGATGTTGGATATTAAATCACTTGGGTTAATGAGAATTTCACTTTCTTGTAATATGTAATTTAATATTCGGGAAGTTAAAATAACATAATAACTTATTCAGACCCTTGTAGACATGTATAAGAATCCCACAGTGATGGAAAAAGTGTTCCTGCAAAAAAGACATTCATTATGTGGATGATGAAAGGTATGTCATATTCTTCTCATATAAATGACTTTAATTTTATTTAAAGTCAATTAGATTCAATAAAGGTAATCTTTGAAGACCAGATTTAGGTGTTGTGTTTACTCACTTCACACTTTCAATCTTGGGATATTATGGTGACTGTTGCGATTAATTCTAGTATAAATGTGGACTTAAAGTTCACAAAAATTAAAGACCTAATCTTGAATGAAGTGACTCATTGGAAAAAGATCCAAGAGTATTTTTGTAATGCATAGAACATGAATGTAAGATGAAGTACCACTTGATAAAAGAATCACTGGAAGGGTAAAGGGAGGAGGAGTTGTAGTAATAGTAGCTCTAGGGATAGTGATCCCTTAAGCTGGAATTATGGGAGAAAAGACCACATGTAGAAAGATTATAGTGAATGGGTAGAGAACTATAGAAGGTATGCTTCTAGTATTGGGTCCTTAATGCGTGTATTGGAATATAGGAGTGGTTTTCTCCTAAGTGTCGCTAATTAATGGGGGTATTGAGTAATAGTCTCTAGATATTAATTCCACTTAGCATTCAAGATAGTAATTGTGATAAATTATACTTACAGAGGATATGGAAAGATTCATCTTGTGAATAACGAGGCTCTTGAAATTATGAGGAAAGGATATGTTTCAATACAGATAAGGAATAGAAGGATACTAGAGTTGAAGTATGTTCTGTACATCCTGAGGTTAAGGAATAATTTAATATCATTTTGAAAACATAATGATGTAGGTTTATGTACTAATTTCACAGATGTTTCATGGAATATTTCATGTGGTTCTATGGTCATTAGAAGAGGAGTGAAGAATGGGATTCTCTACCTCACAGGTTCACCAAAAAGAGTGATGCATGTTGTAGAATTAACTTCCATGAAGTTATGGAATGAACATATAGGTTACCTCAGTGAGAAATGGATAAAAATACTTTCTTATAAAATATTTTTAAAGGTTAGTATCATGAAGTATGAAACATGTGAGGATTGCATCTTTGAAAAGTAGTGGAAGGTTTCCTTCCGGATGAAATAGAAAACACAAAATCATTAGAAGTTAGATTTCTTTCAAATAGATGTTTGGGGGCTTACTCCAATGCATAATTAGTAATGCGAAATGGGAAGTTTGAGTGGGGAGTACCAATCCTATGTGGGTATAACCCCATATGGTTTTGTCCATAAAAGCCCGCATATAATGCAAACAAAAAATTTCAAGTCTGCCTCAACCCGCATAAGATTGTGGGTGGCCCATGGGATTTCCCTAATTTTGTAAAATATATATATAATATTTATAATAATTTAAATATTTTATTATTTTACCATTATTAATGTTAGTTGTGGGAATAAGTATAGATCAACTATACCTTGATTTTTAAGGGATTTCATGGAATATTTTTTTATGGATTAATGGTGGCATTATGCGACACCAATGTTCTGGAAAACTGTTGTGAAACATACTAGGTGAGTGGTTGGTGAGAGGAAATAATTGGTGATGTTGGTTGTGTGGTGATGTGAATGGTCAGACCCATGATTTCCTTCCTATTTTATTAATAAAAAAATAAAAATAAAAAATCATCCCAAAAAATATTAGTATTGTAATAACTCTTTTATAATTGAAACCATATGAAAGGGATATGGGTTCATTTTTTTGAAAGGTTGGAGGACACATCAAGTTAATATGGTTAATAATTACTATATAAATATTATAATATCATATTAAAATAATAACTATTGATCTATTTAAAATTCACATGTGAATGAATGGTGAATTAGTATGACTGTTAGGGAGAGAAATCATATTTCATGATTTAATCATGATTTTTTATTAAAAAAATAAAATGTTAAAAAATAATATATTATAAAAATAATATTTTTATTAAATCAGGATTGCTGGTTGTAATAATTCGTGTTTTGAACTAGATGAAAATGTAAATGAATTTGAACTTTTTCATTTACTAGATAGGCCATTTTTAAAACTGGGCTTTGGAACGGAATTATGAGAATTGGAACAAATCAATGTGTTTTTTGTCTTTGGTGAAGTCTTGAGAGGTCCCTTAGTGGTCTTGATGAGTTTAAGGGGAATCAGACTAAGAAAATTGAGTTTTAATTGGTCTATAGAGGGTGTGTACTTTGTCTGAAACTATGCAGGCCCCAACAGGAAACCATGCGGCCTTATTTAGGTAGACAGAGGTCATTACCTAGGTTGTTCATGGTTTTCCAAATTGTACACCTTGCTCATGCGGTTAGTGGAAATTGGGTAGTAACTCAACACTATTCATTGCACGGTTGGCGCATAGTTTTCAAACCATACGGTCAGCCCATGTGGGGTGCTCCAAGTGCCCAGTGGAGGGTACACGGTTTACCAAATTTTGTGGACCAAACCATGCACAATACCCTCTTTGAAAAAATGAAATTAATTAATTTAAAATTTAAAATAAAATAAAATAAAACCTATCTCTTCCATCCCCCTCCTATTCACGACGCACCCCCTGGGGGTTCCCCTTGGCCGCATGACGTACCCCCCTTCTGGCTCCCTCTCCTCCCAATGATTTCATCCAAATATCTTCCTATTTCTTGTATAATTCTTTATCATAATCTATCTCTCCCTTATTTTTTCCCTATTATGTCCATTTTCCCTCTCTTTGTCACCCCGTGAGGTATGTCTGAAATCCTAAGGTTTTATATTAACCAATTTTTGTGTTTTCCGTCGATGTTAGGGTATGTGAAGGGTATCTTAGGACTCCTTCATGCATATTATGACATCTACCAACAAAGGTGAATCATATTGGTTAATTTTGGTTCACCAACCTATATTTAAGGTGAGTTTTTATTTCAATGTTTGGTTTTGACTATTTTATTTAGGTTCTTTAAGTTCTTTTAAGGTTCCTAGATTTATTTTTAGATTATTTGATGACTTTGTGAAGGCTTTCACTCATATACATAGGTATGTGTATAAATATAAATATATATCTTTCTTATACATATTCTCTCATGGAGTGGGTAATATTTTCATTATATTAAGGGATATATATATATATAGTAATGTATGTGTGTGCAAGGGTGGAGCAGCTTCGAGTTAAAATTGTCAAGTGTTGAGTGTTTATCTTGGCTTAGTCTACTTCTAGATGTAGGATCCCTTTACTTTCACTTTAATTTAAAGAATGCATTAATTAATTAATTATCAAATGTTCCTTAGATTTTAATTAATGTAGTATGTTATTTAGATTAAATTCCTCTTAAATGTTAATTGGTTATGTTTCATGATTGAAATGTTGAATATGATAAATGAATTGTTTAAATACCAATGTCATGATTTTATAATAAAACCCCTCCAATGGAGGTTCTCTATCTTCTAAACCAAAAAGTAGTGATATTATTTTATAGCATGCTTGATCTGGTTTGAGTTTTCCATATTCCTTCTTATTAGTTCTTGATGTTTGGTAAGCTAGTATTTGGCATGTCTTGTAAATTGATTGACTTGGATTTATTTATGAAAAGGGAATTCTCATATAGGAATTTTCCTAGTTTTCTGATGGTACCTTCTAAGTACCACCTAAGCCTTGTTAAATTAATTTATATATTATATTTAACTAATAAATGGAATATATTTATTTGAGTGGATTATCCATGATGACTAGTACTCCATAAATAAATTGTAATAAATAGTAATAATGAAATGGATTTCTTGAAATGGAATTTAACATGGCCTTTGAAATTCATAAGAGGAATTTCCTTATGCATTATATTATAAATGTGATGATGGTTATAATGGTATGGATATAAATGCAATGTGTGAGAGGTACTACCTCATGGATTTCATCATAAATGTGATTATATTTATTTTCTAAATGGATTAACAAATATATATATGAGAGGTTTTTATTTCCACATGCTATTTATAAATTCACCTTTGAAAGAGGTTGTGATACAATGGTAAGGGAGGTCCCTATGAGCATGGTGACTCACACTCCCTTACATCTGTGTTGGCCATGGATACCCTCACCACTACTTCGGTATGGGTGATAGTGTTTTGATCACCACATTCCATCTAGAGTGTTTCCATGTCGTGCACACTCACCATCCTGAGTGACAGGGGTGATGACCCCCACTCTATCAGGATGTTGGGATTACCACCCTATGAGTAGAGATTATCATCTCGTAGACTGGTGTTGGATGCCTGTAAGTTATGTCCTAGTCCACTCCAGCAATATAAATAAATATATATATATATATATATATATATTGGGCTTACTACCCCATGAGTTGAGCTTATCATCTCGTAGACTGGTGTTGGATGCATGCATGTTACATCATGATCCACTCTAGTAATATATATATATATATATATAGTGGCATGATCATATTCTTATTTCAGCTATGAGACAAAGTAGGTATATATGTCAGGTGTCCCTTTATAACTACCCATACTTTACATACATTGTTAATACTTCAAAATTGAAGCACACTTATTACAACATATGACAAAACCACAAAGGACCGTATAGGTATAGTGTCTTTAGAAACTGGGAAACATAAACAACTGGTTCATAAATCTTCTACAGTGTCTCCCATTTATTTCATCATATCTAGGGTCCCTTTTAGCATATTCTACTTAATATCCATCTTCCTGACCTGGGGAAAAGAAAACATAAAAGGGTGAGCTCAAATGCTCAGCAAGGGAAAATAAAGGAAATAAAAATCATATCATATCTTTTTGAAAATCATAACCTGCAAAATAGATCATAATATCTTAACATGGAATAAATCATAGAAGTGAAAATGAGATCCCCATAATCATAAAAATGAAACTTGAAACTTTGTGGCATGCACACATAATCATGGAAAATCATTTCTTGTTAGTCATGACTCATTGCCAAAACTATCTTAGTGGACAAAGTCCCTTTCTGAACCGAGTTCACTCCTCGTTTCAGTCCTGTATCACTGAACCGAAATAACCTTCCGTTCCAGCCATGTATATCTCATGAGATATAAAATCTTTACCCAATGCATTGGAGGGAGATATAGGTCCCACCCATCTTATAATGATACCATTCTTATGTGTGCCACAAATTCATAAATCATACATCATTGCATAACCCATGTAATTAAAATGGGATTCTTAAACAACATGACATCATAAAACAATTCATATAAGATAAAGGATTTCATAAAAATAATTCCATCACAACATAACCAAATCAATGTAATAATAGGGATAGAAACAGAACCCTATGTTATCTTAGATGGAAAATGATTTTGATAAAACACTTGAAATGAATTCTTGAGGAAAATATCCTTTCTTCTTCAAAATCAATTTCTTTTCACAAAACGTCATGCAATTTTAAAAGAAAGAGATTTTATTGAAAATATTCATGAAATATTTTGGAGGAAGCTTCATGAAAATAAGGATTTTATAAAACCGTAAAAATCCGTTTGTGCCGTATAAGTTAAAAAAAACATTCTTCGTACCTTTGTCAGAAAAGTCAAAAAGTACCTCGTACGAAAAACGACAAAAGATTCCTTTCATACATATTACTAAAAACTCATCGAAGGGTAGAAATGGATTTAAACAATTATAGGTGGATGGAAATAATATTACATATTGATGAAACATGGATGTGGATGATAAAATACACCCCAGAAAATACTTACGAATAAACAATCTCGGATAAAAATGAGATTGTGATATTTCCCTTACCTTAGGTCTGATTTGCTTTGTACGTGTCCGAAGCTCCTGTATAATGGTTTAAATAATGTTATTGACTTATTCCAGAATCATACATATTGATATTATATCATATTCGGTCATATTCTTAGCTTCTTGTTAGTAATATTTCATTGTTACTTGTTACTCGGGTCTTTATTGCCTTTTGTTCTTATGCGTGTTTTTCCGAATAAATTCTTATTCTTATTTTAAGGTTATAGATACCTTATATACAGAATGGTATTAGTGTAACATATATCATATTTATTCATCCAATTCATTTATATAATTACTATGTAATGATGATTATGTAGAACGAGTCGCATCACATCGTGGAGACGGTATTCCGTACGTACGCACGAGTGATGATATCGTTCCTATGATCGTGGAATTGTATTGGAGTATATGTATATTATTTCAGTATCAATATTACTTTATAATAATCATAAATAGTTACTCATTACACCATTATACCCATCCTTGTAAGGTGGTGGTGGAAAATAGATTACACCACGGCGTGGAGACGGTATTCCGTACGTACGCACGCGCGGTGATTTCATTTTTCCGTAGGATGGATAGAAGGTGAATTAGGGTTGTTTCATATTTATAATAACATATCAGTATGTAAGTAATACTTATGTTATTACTTCATCATGAAACAACTAAATAAGAAGAAGTTGAAGAAGAAAGAAATTGAAAAGATCGGTAATGGATATTACCTCTTCTTTGGAACGCCTCTTTGAATCCTCCACTTAGGGAACTAAGATTGGTCTTTGAAAAAGACCAGGACCTCTAGGATTATTCTAGGGAAGTGGAGAGGAGAAAATGGCAGGGGTTGGCCGAGCTTGAGTGATCAATTTGGTGTGAGGAGGATGGGGAGGAGGTTCCCTTTTATAAGGGAGGAGAGGGGCACCTTAGGAATATCTCAAAATATTATTTTATATTAAAGTCAAAATCGGTTTATAATGGTTCCAAAGGGTCTTATTTCGAAGCTAAAGTGGGTAAGGGTCGAAATCCTATCAACCAATAGGATTTAGACAAGTTTGGGATATTATTTTAACCTTATCAACTAGATTTAACTCTAAGTTAAATAACTTAACTTTTACCATGTCTTTTTGTTTTCTTTCACTATATGGTTAATACACTTACTATAACATGCCAAACGAACCCCAAATTGTTTATTATTAATATATATATCCTTATCTAAGTCATTTTGCCGAACCTTAGATTTTTAGGAATAAAATAACAATTAATAATATAATATTTGATTTAAAAACTATTTTGTGTCAATTTTGACACTATTTGATATATGATTTTTGTGAAAGTCATAACAGAATTATATGTTCAAACCAAGTTGATTAAATCAACATTAATATATAATAGTAACCTAGAAAATTAGTGGAATTCATAAAAAGTCTCAAATTACATTTATTTTGGTGTTTATAACATCAATTATGTCAATATTTCATTAATAAGATAATTACTGCATCATCATTGTGTCATAAATAAATTAAATTATTTAATGTCTAAAAATTACAAATAAAATACCATTATGTAGGAAATATTTTTAGATTTCTAATGAATATTTATAGTCGAATTTATCTTATGTATAACCCCATATTAAAAATTATTTACTTATTAAACTTTGATTTTAACTATTTTAACCCTTCTTTAAATAAATTAATAATAAATGTCCTAATCTAATCCAAGTGGGCCTAAATGGTCATATTTTATTCCTAAGTTTGTTTTTGGTCGAATTACACTTATCCAATAGAATTAGGACATGTGTTAGGGTAATAGTAATATCATATTTACCCTTAGTTACCCTATTTACTATTAACCGCGGTAAAAAAAGTAAAAAGTTACTATTCACCAAAAAATTATTTTTATCTCATTGAACCACATTTTACTTACTGATATCAACCGTGTCTGTCAGATTTTCGAAATTCCATTCACAGAAGCGGTAAAATTAAGTTTTATGCAAAATTCAGTTTTTAACCTACCACTTAGTGGTTTCACTATTCATCAAAAATTGAAAGTTTTCAGAAAAATACCAAAATTTCACCCTATGCTAATTTCGGTATTCCGAATCCAAAAATGAAGTCCATTTTGAAAAATAAAATTTATAAAATTTCAAAAAGTGGTTATTACTATTCATAACGGCTAGTTTTAATAGCATATTGTTTTTTTTAGTGAAACTCGGTATTGCGTACGACGCAAGCTATCGAGGAAGGTCGCGATTGCGTGTAAAGCAAGCCAAGCATGTGTTGTGTAGAAAAAGATTCCTTTGATGATTTATATAACATAAAAGTCTCGGGTGTTACATTCTACCCCCCTTAAAAAGAATTTCGCCCTCGAAATTCGTCACTTTGTAACAAACAGATGAGGATACTTCTCCCTCATCATATCCTCAAGCTCCCATGTAGCTTCTTCAAGTTGGTGGTTCCTCCATAAAACTTTCACCAATCGAGTGGTCTTGTTTCGTAGAACTTTTTCGCAATGATCCAGAATCTCTATCGGCTGTTCTTGATAAGAAAGATCTTGCTCCAGCGGTACAACTTCTGAGCTGAGTACATGTGAAGGATCCGGTATGTACTTTCTCAGGAGAGATACATGGAACACATCGTGAACTTGAGAGAGATTCGGTGGAAGCTCCAATCGGTAAGCTACCTTCCCAACACGATTCAGTATTTCGAAAGGACCGATATATCTAGGGCTCAACTTCCCCTTCTTTCCAAATCTCATAACCCTCTTCCAGGGAGATATTCGTAAGAACACTTTATCACCCACTTCAAACTCTAGGTCTTTTCTTCGGTTGTTGGCATAACTTTTCTGTCGACTTTGAGCTGCTCTTATGTGTTGTTTAATAGATCTAACCTTTTCTGCCATTTCATCAACGAGATCAGGTCCTAATAGCTTTCTTTCCCCAACTTCATCCCAGAAAGTTGGAGTCCTGCATTTCTTTCCATAGAGAGCTTCATAAGGAGCCATCTGAATACTGGAGTGAAAGCTATTGTTATAAGAAAATTCCACCAAAGGTAGGTGTTGATCCCAACCTCCTTTGAAATCCATAGAGCAAGCTCTCAACATATCTTCTAGGGTTTGAATTGTTCTCTCAGACTGACCGTCTGTCTGGGGATGATAAGCAGTGCTGAAACTCAACTCTGTATCCAGAGTATACTGAAGACTTCGCTAGAACTTAGAGGTAAATCTCGGATCCCGATTAGATATAATAGAAAGTGGTACTCCATGCAATCTTACCACTTCCTTTACATATATCCTGGCAAGATGATCTAGAGAGAAATCCTCTCTAATTGCAATGAAGTGTGCAGACTTTGTAAGACGATCAACTATGACCCAAATAGCATTATTGCCTTTGGATGTTTTAGGAAGTCCTGTGACAAAGTCCATAGTGATGTTTCCCCATTTCCATTCGGGTATGGGTAATGGTTGTAACATCCCCTTAGACTTCTGTCTCTCAGCTTTAACTTGTTGACAAACCAAGCATCGAGAGACATATTCAGCAACATCTCTTTTCATGCCATCCCACCAGAAGTACTCTTTCAGGTCCCTATACATCTTCGTGCTTCCAGGATGAATAGAGAATGAAGAACTATGAGCCTCATCCAGCAGCTCCTTCTTTAATTCGGGGATGGGAGGAACACAAACCCGATTCCTGAACTTTATTATCCCATCACAATCAAGGTTGAATTCAGGAACATTTCTCACCTTCTTTTGTAACTCGACATCTTCTTTCTGTGCCTCCTTAATCTTCGCATGTATAGATGGTTGAACATTCATTTGAGAAAGATAAGATTTTTCCCCTTCCATTATAATTACAAGATCCATCCTTTGTAAATCCATAAATATTGGATCTTTTGTGATCCTCATCATGGATAAACTAGCATGGTCTTGTCGACTTAATGCATCTGCCACCTTGTTTGCTTTCCCAGGGTGGTAATGGATTGAGCAGTCGTAATCCTTAATCAGCTCCAACCATCTTCTTTGACGCATATTCAACTCCTTTTGTGTGAAAATATACTTTAAACTTTTATGATCAGTATAAATATCACACCTTTCACCATAAAGGTAATGCCTCCAAATCTTTAATGCAAAGATTACCGCAGCCAACTCCAAATCATGTGTTGGGTAATTTTTCTCATGGATTTTCAACTGTCGTGAGGCATAAGCTATCACCATATCATTTTGCATAAGAACACACCCCAATCCCTTCTTGGATTCATCACTGTAGATCACAAACCTTTCTCCACTACAAGGTAGTGTGAGCACAGGTGCACTGGATAACCTTCTTTTCAACTCCTTGAAATTCTCTTCACATTCCTCTGTCCAAACAAACTTAACTCATTTCCGAGTCAACTTGGTGAGTGGATTAGATAATCGTGAAAAATCATTTACAGAACGTCGATAATATCCATCCAAACCAAGAAAACTTCGGATCTCAGTTACTGTTGTTGGTCTTGACCATCTTTCAATAACCTCTGTTTTTGCTGGATCCACAGATATCCCCTCTTTTGAGATTATGTGACCCAAAAATTCAACTTTCTGAAGCCAAAATTCACACTTGGTAAATTTGGCATAAAGCTTCTCCTTTCTCAGGGTCTTCAATATAATTCTCAAGTGATCTTCATTCTCTTCCTTGCTCTTTGAATAGACAAGAATATCGTCTATAAAGACTACCACAAATTGATCAAGATAGTCTCTAAAGACTCTATTCATTAGATCCATGAAGATAGCAGGGGCATTAGTAAGACCAAATGGCATCACTATAAATTCATAGTGTCCATACCTTGTACGGAAAGCCGTCTTTGGTATATCCTCCCTTTTGACCCTTAATTGATGATACCCTGAACGAAGATCAATCTTGGAAAAATATTGAGCTCCGCGTAGTTGGTCAAATAAGTCATCAATGCGTGGGAGAGGATATTTGTTCTTGATAGTGATCTTGTTAAGTTCTCGATAATCAATGCAGAGTCTCATTGATCCATCTTTCTTCTTAACAAATAGAACAGGTGCTCCCCAAGGTGACGCACTAGGGCGTATGAATCCCTTATCAAGATTCTCTTTGAGTTGCTTCTTCAATTCCTGCAACTCAATTGGGGCCATTCTATAAGGTGTCTTTGAAATAGGCAAAGCACCCGGTACGAGTTCTATTGAAAACTCAACTTCACGATTTGGTGGAAGACCCGGTAATTCCTCCGGAAAGACATCATAAAACTCCCGTACAATGGGCATATTCTTAATCGTGAGTTTCTCACCAACCATTTGAGATAAATAACCTTCATTTAGTGGAATCAATACCCATAAGATGGAAGAAATTTCCACTGGAAGATTATGTTCATCCTTGCATTGATATACGATCGTAGATTGATCTGGAATATGAAATGTGACTTCCCTTCTTTGGCAATTGATATGAGCTCCATGTAGAGAAATCCAATCCATGCCAAGAATCACATCAAATTACAATAAAGGAAGGATCACAAGATTTGCAGGAAGCACTTTCCCACAAACTTCGATCGGAGAAGAATTATAAACTTTTGATGCGACTGTTGTGCCATTAGGTGTTGTCACAGCTAACTCAACATCTAATTGTTGAGGTAATACGGTGATACCCTTAGAAAATTCTTTAGAAATAAAAGAGTGGGTGGATCCAGAATCAAATAAAACATTTGCTACTTTAGAGTGGATGGTAAGTGTACCTTTCACCACTTCGTTATCGTACTCCACATCGCTGATAGAAATTGCATGTGACTTTCCTTTGTCTTTAGCCTTAAGATTTTGTTGACTTCGACCATCATCATCAACCCTTGGATTTGGGCATTGATTGGCATAATGCCCTATCTCCTTGCACTTGAAACATTAAAGTGTAGTAGGTTCATTCTGTGTATCCCTTCCTTTGTTTGCATCATTAGACATCTTCTTCCCATTATCGCGGCATTCAAATGCCCGATGACCTTCCTTTCCACATTTAAAGCATTTACTTGTCCCTTTAAGACAACTCCCTCCATGTTTCTTTCCACACTTTGAGCATAAGGGAAAGTTCATCTTCTTTTTAGTGTGCTCTTTAGATTTTCCTTTGAATTCCATCTTCCTCTTCTTATCAAACCCATGTGACTGATGGGTTACTCCAATCTCCATCTTGACTTTGAGAGCACATCGAACGATTTCCTCATAGCTATTGAAGTCCCTTATGGCTAACGCCCTTCGAAGACTTGGTTTTAAGCCACTAAAGAATCGATCGATCTTACTCTCAGGTTGGATAATAATACCAGAAGCGTACCTTGCAAGTCTTGTAAAATTTGCTTCATAGGTACCAACAGATTCATCATCCCTTTGCTTCAGTTCAAGAAACTCTTTATCCATCTTTGTTCGGAGAATACGGGGGAAGTACTTATTGAAAAATAAGTTCTTGAACTCGTCCCATTCTATAGACTCAATTTCATCCCTTTGCCTCGTATTCTTAATAAGATTCCACCATTGATCAGCATCTCCTTCCAAACGATACACTGCTAGGATGACTTTATCATGTTCAGAACATTGAAGAACTGAAAATATCTTTTCAGTAGTACTAATCCATTGTTCAGCAACTAATGGATCAGTAGACCCGCTGAAAGAAGGTGGACGTTGACTCATGAAGGATTCAATAGAATGTTGCTCCTTCCTTTGCTCGTTTGGAAGTCCTGCATGATTCATAGCTTGAGAAAGTTGTGTGAGCATGGCTACAAGATTTTGCATTCCAGCTCCCATATCGTTTGGTTGCTCAGGGGGACAATCATTGCATTTCCCATCGCATTCCGCATTAACACGGTTCCTTTGGGTTCCAGCCATTGACTAAAACCAAGAAGAATAGTGTGAGTAACACTAATTATAATAGGAAAACCACATAATTCAAGAATAAAATTTTCATGCTTAAGGTCTTATCCTAGGTTATTCAAAGACATTTCTAAAACACTAAGATTGTGTTCTATGCTTAGACTTATCCTTAGGGTTCTTACTAAGGATTTCACATCCTAGTTTCCAAAGGTTGACTATAACTTTCCTCTGATACCAACTATAACGACTCATACTTTACATACATTGTTAATACTTCAAAATTGAAGCACACTTATTACAACATATGACAAAACCACAAAGGACCGTATAGGTATAGTGTCTTTAGAAACTGGGAAACATAAACAACTGGTTCATAAATCTTCTATAGTGTCTCCCATTTATTTCATCATATCTAGGGTCCCTTTTAGCATATTCTACTTAATATCCATCTTCCTGACCTGGGGAAAAGAAAACATAAAAGGGTGAGCTCAAATGCTCAGCAAGGGCAAATAAAGGAAATAAAAATCATATCATATATTTTTGAAAATCATAACCTGCAAAATAGATCATAATATCTTAACATGGAATAAATCATAGAAGTGAAAATGAGATCCCCATAATCATAAAAATGAAACTTGAAACTTTGTGGCATGCACACATAATCATGGAAAATCATTTCTTGTTAGTCATGACTCATTGCCAAAACTATCTTAGTGGACAAAGTCCCTTTCTGAACCGAGTTCACTCCTCGTTTCAGTCCTGTATCACTGAACCGAAATAACCTTCCGTTCCAGCCATTTCTATCTCATGAGATATAAAATCTTTACCCAATGCATTGGAGGGAGATATAGGTCCCACCCATCTTATAATGATACCATTATTATGTGTGCCACAAATTCATAAATCATACATCATTGCATAACCCATGTAATTAAAATGGGATTCTTAAACAACATGACATCATAAAACAATTCATATAAGATAAAGGATTTCTTAAAAATAATTCCATCACAACATAACCAAATCAATGTAATAATAGGGATAGAAACAGAACCCTATGTTATCTTAGATGGAAAATGATTTTGATAAAACACTTGAAATGAATTCTTGAGGAAAATATCCTTTCTTCTTCAAAATCAATTTCTTTTCACAAAACGTCATGCAATTTTAAAAGAAAGAGATTTTATTGAAAATATTCATGAAATATTTTGGAGGAAGCTTCATGAAAATAAGGCTTTTATAAAACTGTAAAAATCCGTTTGTGCCGTATAAGTTAAAAAAACATTCTTCGTACCTTTGTCAGAAAAGTCAAAAAGTACCTCGTACGAAAAACGACAAAAGATTCCTTTCATACATATTACTAAAAACTCATAGAAGGGTAGAAATAGATTTAAACAATTATAGGTGGATGGAAATAATATTACATATTGATGAAACATGGATGTGGATGATAAAATACACCCCAGAAAATACTTACGAATAAACAATCTCGGATAAAAATGAGATTGTGATATTTCCCTTACCTTAGGTCCGATTTGCTTTGTACGTGTCCGAAGCTCCTGTATAATGGTTTAAATAATGTTATTGACTTATTCCAGAATCATACATATTGATATGATATCATATACGGTCATATTCTTAGCTTCTTGTTAGTAATATTTCATTGTTACTTGTTACTCGGGTCTTTATTGCCTTTTGTTCTTATGCGTGTTTTGCCGAATAAATTCTTATTCTTCTTTTAAGATTATAGATACCTTATATCCAGAATGGTATTAGTGTAACATATATCATATTTATTCATCCAATTCATTTATATAATTACTATGTAATGATGATTATGTAGAACGAGTCGCATCACATCGTGGAGACGGTATTCCGTACGTACGCACGAGTGATGATATCGTTCCTACGATCGTGGAATTGTATTGGAGTATATGTATATTATTTCAGTATCAATATTACTTTATAATAATCATAAATATTTACTCATTACACCATTATACCCATCCTTGTAAGGTGGTGGTGGAAAATAGATTACACCACGGCGTGGAGACGGTATTCCGTAC
The DNA here is from genome assembly GCA_963277665.1 of Viscum album. Lineage (NCBI taxonomy): Eukaryota > Viridiplantae > Streptophyta > Magnoliopsida > Santalales > Viscaceae > Viscum > Viscum album. Next base: position 1,585,203,224 of record OY728137.1, on the reverse strand, counting down.
GTACGCACGCGCGGTGATTTCATTTTTCCGTAGGATGGATAGAAGGTGAATTAGGGTTGTTTAATATTTATAATAACATATCAGTATGTAAGTAATACTGATGTTATTACTTCATCATGAAACAACTAAATAAGAAGAATTTGAAGAAGAAAGAAATTGAAAAGATCGGTAATGGATATTACCTCTTCTTTGGAACGCCTCTTTGAATCCTCCACTTAGGGAACTAAGATTGGTCTTTGAAGAAGACCAGGACCTCTAGGATTATTCTAGGGAAGTGGAGAGGAGAAAATGGCAGGGGTTGGACGAGATTGAGTGCTCAATTTGGTGTGAGTAGGAGGGGGAGGAGGTTCCCTTTTATAAGGGAGGAGAGGGGCACCTTAGGAATATCTCAAAATATTATTTTATATTAAAGTCAAAATAGGTTTATAATGGTTCCAAAGGGTCTTATTTAGAAGCTAAAGTGGGGAAGGGTCGAAATCTTATCAACCAATAGGATTTAGACAAGTTTGGGATATTATTTTAACCTTATCAACTAGATTTAACTCTAAGTTAAATAACTTAACTTTTACCATGTCTTTTTGTTTTCTTTCACTATATGGTTAATACACTTACTATAACATGCCAAACGAACCCAAAATTGTTTATTATTAATATATATATCCTTATCTAAGTCATTTGGCCTAACCTTAGATTTTTAGGAATAAAATAACAATTAATAATATAATATTTGATTTAAAAACTATTTTGTGTCAATTTTGACACTATTTGATATATGATTTTTGTGAAAGTCATAACAGAATTATATTTTCGAACCAAGTTGATTAAATCAACATTAATATATCATAGTAACCTATAAAATTATTGGAATTCATAAAAAGTCTCAAATTACATTTATTTTGGTGTTTATAACATCAATTATGTCAATATTTCATTAATAAGATAATTACTGCATCATCATTGTGTCATAAATAAATTAAATTATTTAATGTCTAAAAAATACAAATAAAATACCATTATGTAGGAAATATTTTTATCTTTCTAATGAATATTTATAGTCGAATTTATCTTATGTATAACCCCATATTAAAAATTATTTACTTATTAAACTTTGATTTTAACTATTTTAACCCTTCTTTAAATAAATTAATAATAAATGTCCTAATCTAATCCAAGTGGGCCTAAATGGTCATATTTTATTCCTAAGTTTGTTTTTGGTCGAATTACACTTATCCAATAGAATTAGGACATGTTTTAGGGTAATAGTAATATCATATTTACCCTTAGTTACCCTATTTACTATTAACCGCGGTAAAAAAAGTAAAAAGTTACTATTCACCAAAAAATTATTTTTATCTCATTGAACCACATTTTACTTACTGATATCAACCGTGTCTGTCAGATTTTCGAAATTCCATTCACAGAAGCGGTAAAATTAAGTTTTATGCAAAATTCAGTTTTTAACCTACCACTTAGTGGTTTCACTATTCATCAAAAATTGAAAGTTTTCAGAAAAATACCAAAATTTCACCCTAGGCTAATTTCGGTATTCCGAATCCAAAAATGAAGTCCATTTTGAAAAATAAAATTTATAAAATTTCAAAAAGTGGTTATTACTATTCATAACGGCTAGTTTTAATAGCATATTGTTTTTTTTAGTGAAACTCGGTATTGCGTACGACGCAAGCTATCGAGGAAGGTCGCGATTGCGTGTAAAGCAAGCCAAGCATGTGTTGTGTAGAAAAAGATTCCTTTGATGATTTATATAACATAAAAGTCTCGGGTGTTACATTCTACCCCCCTTAAAAAGAATTTCGCCCTCGAAATTCGTCACTTTGTAACAAACAGATGAGGATACTTCTCCCTCATCATATCCTCAAGCTCCCATGTAGATTCTTCAAGTTGGTGGTTCCTCCATAAAACTTTCACCAATCGAGTGGTCTTGTTTCGTAGGACTTTTTCGCTATGATCTAGAATCTCTATCGGCTGTTCTTCATAAGAAAGATCTTGCTCCAGCGGTACAACTTCTGAGCTGAGTACATGTGAAGGATCTGGTATGTACTTTCTCAGGAGAGATACATGGAACACATCGTGAACTTGAGAGAGATTCGGTGGAAGCGCCAATCGGTAAGCTACCTTCCCAACACGATTCAGTATTTCGAAAGGACCTATATATCTAGGGCTCAACTTCCCCTTCTTTCCAAATCTCATAACCCTCTTCCAGGGAGATATTCGTAAGAACACTTTATCACCCACTTCAAACTCTAGGTCTTTTCTTCGGTTGTCGGCATAACTTTTCTGTCGACTCTGAGCTGCTCTTATGTTTTGTTTAATAGATCTAACCTTTTCTGCCATTTCATCAACGAGATCAGGTCCTAATAGCTTTCTTTCCCCAACTTCATCCCAGCAAGTTGGAGTCCTGCATTTCTTTCCATAGAGAGCTTCATAAGGAGCCATCTGAATACTGGAGTGAAAGCTATTGTTATAAGAAAATTCCACCAAAGGTAGGTGTTGATCCCAACCTCCTTTGAAATCCATAGAGCAAGCTCTCAACATATCTTCTAGGGTTTGAATTGTTCTCTCAGACTGACCGTCTGTCTGGGGATGATAAGCAGTGCTGAAACTCAACTCTGTATCCAGAGTATACTGAAGACTTCGCCAGAACTTCGAGGTAAATCTCGGATCCCGATCAGATATAATAGAAAGTGGTACTCCATGCAATCTTACCACTTCCTTTACATATATCCTGGCAAGCTGATCTAGAGAGAAATCCTATCTAATTGCAATGAAGTGTGCAGACTTTGTAAGACGATCAACTATGACCCAAATAGAATTATTTCCTTTGGATGTTTTAGGAAGTCCTGTGACAAAGTCCATAGTGATGTTTTCCCATTTCCATTCGGGTATGGGTAATGGTTGTAACATCCCCTTAGACTTCTGTCTCTCAGCTTTAACTTGTTGACAAACCAAGCATCGAGAGACATATTCAGCAACATCTCTTTTCAAGCCATCCCACCAGAAGTACTCTTTCAGGTCCCTATACATCTTCGTGCTTCCAGGATGAATAGAGAATGAAGAACTATGAGCCTCATCCAGCAGCTCCTTCTTTAATTCGGGGATGGGAGGAACACAAACCCGATTCCTGAACTTTATTATCCCATCACAATCAAGGTTGAATTCAGGAACATTTCTCACCTTCTTTTGTAACTCGACATCTTCTTTCTGTACCTCCTTAATCTTCGCATGTATAGATGGTTGAACATTCATTTGAGAAAGATAAGATTTTTCCCCTTCCATTATAATTCCAAGATCCATCCTTTGTAAATCCATAAATCTTGGATCTTTTGTGATCCTCATCATGGATAAAATAGCATGGTCTTGTCGACTTAATGCATCTGCCACCTTGTTTGCTTTCCCAGGGTGGTAATGGATTGAGCAGTCGTAATCCTTAATCAGCTCCAACCATCTTCTTTGACGCATATTCAACTCCTTTTGTGTGAAAATATACTTTAAACTTTTATGATCAGTATAAATATCACACCTTTCAGCATAAAGGTAATGCCTCCAAATCTTTAATGCAAAGATTACCGCAGCTAACTCCAAATCATGTGTTGGGTAATTTTGCTCATGGATTTTCAACTGTCGTGAGGCATAAGCTATCACCATATCATTTTGCATAAGAACACACCCCAATCCCTTCTTGGATGCATCACTGTAGATCACAAACCTTTCTCCACTACAAGGTAGTGTGAGCACAGGTGCACTGGATAACCTTCTTTTCAACTCCTTGAAATTCTCTTCACATTCCTCTGTCCAAACAAACATAACTCCTTTCCGAGTCAACTTGGTGAGTGGATTAGATAATCGTGAAAAATCCTTTACAGAACGTCGATAATATCCAGCCAAACCAAGAAAACTTCGGATCTCAGTTACTGTTGTTGGTCTTGACCATCTTTCGATAACCTCTGTTTTTGCTGGATCCACAGATATCCCCTCTTTTGAGATTATGTGACCCAAAAATTCAACTTTCTGAAGCCAAAATTCACACTTGGTAAATTTGGCATAAAGCTTCTCCTTTCTCAGGGTCTTCAATATAATTCTCAAGTGATCTTCATGCTCTTCCTTGCTCTTTGAATAGACAAGAATATCGTCTATAAAGACTACCACAAATTGATCAAGATAGTCTCTAAAGACTCTATTCATTAGATCCATGAAGATAGCAGGGGCATTAGTAAGACCAAATGGCATCACTATAAATTCATAGTGTCCATACCTTGTACGGAAAGACGTCTATGGTATATCCTCCCTTTTGACCCTTAATTGATGATACCCTGAAGGAAGATCAATCTTGGAAAAATATTGAGCTCCGCGTAGTTGGTCAAATAAGTCATCAATGCGTGGGAGAGGATATTTGTTCTTGATAGTGATCTTGTTAAGTTCTCGATAATCAATGCAGAGTCTCATTGATCCATCTTTCTTCTTAACAAATAGAACAGGTGCTCCCCAAGGTGACGCACTAGGGCGTATGAATCCCTTATCAAGATTCTCTTGGAGTTGCTTCTTCAATTCCTGCAACTCAATTGGGGCCATTCTATAAGGTGTCTTTGAAATAGGCAAAGCACCCAGTACGAGTTCTATTGAAAACTCAACTTCACGATTTGGTGGAAGACCCGGTAATTCCTCCGGAAAGACATCATCAAACTCCCGTACAATGGGCATATTCTTAATCGTGAGTTTCTCACCAACCATTTGAGATAAATAACCTTCATTTAGTGGAATCAATACCCATAAGATGGAAGAAATTTCCACTGGAAGATTATGTTCATCCTTGCATTGATATACGATCGTAGATTGATCTGGAATATGAAATGTGACTTCCCTTCTTTGGCAATTGATATGAGCTCCATGTAGAGAAATCCAATCCATGCCAAGAATCACATCAAATTACAATAAAGGAAGGATCACAAGATTTGCAGGAAGCACTTTCCCACAAACTTCGATCGGAGAAGAATTATAAACTTTTGATGCGACTGTTGTGCCATTAGGTGTTGTCACAGCTAACTCAACATCTAATTGTTGAGGTAATATGGTGATACCCTTAGAAAATTCTTTAGAAATAAAAGAGTGGGTGGATCCAGAATCAAATAAAACATTTGCTACTTTAGAGTGGATGGTAAGTGTACCTTTCACCACTTCGTTATCGTACTCCACATCGCTGATAGAAATTGCATGTGACTTTCCTTTGTCTGTAGCCTTAAGATTTTGTTGACGTCGACCATCATCATCAACCCTTGGATTTGGGCATTGATTGGCATAATGCCCTATCTCCTTGCACTTGAAACATTGAAGTGTAGTAGGTTCATTCTGTGTATCCCTTCCTTTGTTTGCATCATTAGACATCTTCTTCCCATTATCGCGGCATTCAAATGCCCGATGACCTTCCTTTCCACATTTAAAGCATTTACTTGTCCCTTTAAGACAACTCCCTCCATGTTTCTTTCCACACTTTGAGCATAAGGGAAAGTTCATCTTCTTTTCAGTGTGCTCTTTAGATTTTCCTTTGAATTCCATCTTCCTCTTCTTATCAAACCCATGTGACTGATGGGTTACTCCAATCTCCATCTCGACTTTGAGAGCACATCGAACGATTTCCTCATAGCTATTGAAGTCCCTTATGGCTAACGCCCTTCGAAGACTTGGTTTTAAGCCACTAAAGAATCGATCGATCTTACTCTCAGGTTGGATAATAATACCAGAAGCGTACCTTGCAAGTCTTGTAAAATTTTCTTCATAGGTACCAACAGATTCATCATCCCTTTGCTTCAGTTCAAGAAACTCTTTCTCCATCTTTGTTCGGAGAATACGGGGGAAGTACTTATTGAAAAATAAGTTCTTGAACTCGTCCCATTCTATAGACTCAATTTCATCCCTTTGCCTCGTATTCTTAATAAGATTCCACCATTGATCAGCATCTCCTTCCAAACGATACACTGCTAGGATGACTTTATCATGTTCAGAACATTGAAGAACTGAAAATATCTTTTCAGTAGTACTAATCCATTGTTCAGCAACTAATGGATCAGTAGACCCGCTGAAAGAAGGTGGACGCTGACTCATGAAGGATTCAACAGAATGTTGCTCCTTCCTTTGCTCGTTTGGAAGTCCTGCATGATTCATAGCTTGAGAAAGTTGTGTGAGCATGGCTACAAGATTTTGCATTCCAGCTCCCATATCGTTTGGTTGCTCAGGGGGACAATCATTGCATTGCCCATCGCATTCCGCATTAACACGGTTCCTTCGGGTTCCAGCCATTGACTAAAACCAAGAAGAATAGTGTGAGTAACACTAATTATAATAGGAAAACCACATAATTCAAGAATAAAATTTTCATGCTTAAGGTCTTATCCTAGGTTATTCAAAGACATTTCTAAAACACTAAGATTGTGTTCTATGCTTAGACTTATCCTTAGGGTTCTTACTAAGGCTTTCACATCCTAGTTTCCAAAGGTTGACTATACCTTTCCTCTGATACCAACTATAACGACCCATACTTTACATACATTGTTAATACTTCAAAATTGAAGCACACTTATTACAACATATGACAAAACCACAAAGGACCGTATAGGTATAGTGTCTTTAGAAACTGGGAAACATAAACAACTGGTTCATAAATCTTCTACAGTGTCTCCCATTTATTTCATCATATCTAGGGTCCCTTTTAGCATATTCTACTTAATATCCATCTTCCTAACCTGGGGAAAAGAAAACATAAAAGGGTGAGCTCAAATGCTCAGCAAGGGAAAATAAAGGAAATAAAAATCATATCATATCTTTTTGAAAATCATAACCTGCAAAATAGATCATAACATCTTAACATGGAATAAATCATAGAAGTGAAAATGAGATCCCCATAATCATAAAAATGAAACTTGAAACTTTGTGGCATGCACACATAATCATGGAAAATCATTTCTTGTTAGTCATGACTCATTTCCAAAACTATCTTAGTGGACAAAGTCCCTTTCTGAACCGAGTTCACTCCTCGTTTCAGTCCTGTATCACTGAACCGAAATAACCTTCCGTTCCAGCCATGTCTATCTCATGAGATATAAAATCTTTACCCAATGCATTGGAGGGAGATATAGGTCCCACCCATCTTATAATGATACCATTCTTATGTGTGCCACAAATTCATAAATCATACATCATTGCATAACCCATGTAATTAAAATGGGAATCTTAAACAACATGACATCATAAAAAAATTCATATAAGATAAAGGATTTCATAAAAATAATTCCATCACAACATAACCAAATCAATGTAATAATAGGGATAGAAACAGAACCCTATGTTATCTTAGATGGAAAATGATTTTGATAAAACACTTGAAATGAATTCTTGAGGAAAATATCCTTTCTTCTTCAAAATCAATTTCTTTTCACAAAACGTCATGCAATTTTAAAAGAAATAGATTTTATTGAAAATATTCATGAAATATTTTGGAGGAAGCTTCATGAAAATAAGGCTTTTATAAAACCGTAAAAATCCGTTTGTGCCGTATAAGTTAAAAAAACATTCTTCGTACCTTTGTCAGAAAAGTCAAAAAGTACCTCGTACGAAAAACGACAAAAGATTCCTTTCATACATATTACTAAAAACTCATCGAAGGGTAGAAATGGATTTAAACAATTATAGGTGGATGGAAATAATATTACATATTTATGAAACATGGATGTGGATGATAAAATACACCCCAGAAAATACTTACGAATAAACAATCTCGGATAAAAATGAGATTGTGATATTTCCCTTACCTTAGGTCCGATTTGATTTGTACGTGTCCGAAGCTCCTGTATAATGGTTTAAATAATGTTATTGACTTATTCCAGAATCATACATATTGATATGATATCATATATGGTCATATTCTTATCTTCTTGTTAGTAATATTTCATTGTTACTTGTTACTCGGGTCTTTATTTCCTTTTGTTCTTATGCGTGTTTTGCCGAATAAATTCTTATTCTTCTTTTAAGGTTATAGATACCTTATATCCAGAATGGTATTAGTGTAACATATATCATATTTATTCATCCAATTAATTTATATAATTACTATGTAATGATGATTATGTAGAACGAGTCGCATCACATCGTGGAGACGGTATTCCGTACGTACGCACGAGTGATGATATCGTTCCTATGATCGTGGAATTGTATTGGAGTATATGTATATTATTTCAGTATCAATATTAATTTATAATAATCATAAATAGTTACTCATTACACCATTATACCCATCCTTGTAAGGTGGTGGTGGAAAATAGATTACACCACGGCGTGGAGACGGTATTCCGTACGTACGCACGCGCGGTGATTTCATTTTTCCGTAGGATGGATAGAAGGTGAATTAGGGTTGTTTCATATTTATAATAACATATCAGTATGTAAGTAATACTGATGTTATTACTTCATCATGAAACAACTAAAGAAGAAGAAGTTGAAGAAGAAAGAAATTGAAAAGATCGGTAATGGATATTACCTCTTCTTTGGAACGCCTCTTTGAATCCTCCACTTAGGGAACTAAGATTGGTCTTTGAATAAGACCAGGACCTCTAGGATTATTCTAGGGAAGTGGAGAGGAGAAAATGGCAGGGGTTGGCCGAGCTTGAGTGCTCAATTTGGTGTGAGGAGGAGGGGGAGGAGGTGCCCTTTTATAAGGGAGGAGAGGGGCACCTTAGGAATATCTCAAAATATTATTTTATATTAAAGTCAAAATCGGTTTATAATGGTTCCAAAGGATCTTATTTCGAAGATAAAGTGGGGAAGGGTCGAAATCCTATCAACCAATAGGATTTAGACAAGTTTGGGATATTATTTTAACCTTATCAACTAGATTTAACTCTAAGTTAAATAACTTAACTTTTACCATGTCTTTTTGTTTTCTTTCACTATATGGTTAATACACTTACTATAACATGCCAAACGAACCCCAAATTGTTTATTATTAATATATATATCCTTATCTAAGTCATTTGGACGAACCTTATATTTTTAGGAATAAAATAACAATTAATAATATTTTATTTTATTTAAAAACTATTTTGTGTCAATTTTGACACTATTTGATATATGATTTTTGTGAAAGTCATAACAGAATTATATGTTCGAACCAAGTTGATTAAATCAACATTAATATATCATAGTAACCTATAAAATTAGTGTAATTCATAAAAAGTCTCAAATTACATTTATTTTGGTGTTTATAACATCAATTATGTCAATATTTCATTAATAAGATAATTACTGCATCATCATTGTGTCATAAATAAATTAAATTATTTAATGTCTAAAAATTACAAATAAAATACCATTATGTAGGAAATATTTTTAGCTTTCTAATGAATATTTATAGTCGAATTTATCTTATGTATAACCCCATATTAAAAATGATTTACTTATTAAACTTTGATTTTAACTATTTTAACCCTTCTTTAAATAAATTAATAATAAATGTCCTAATCTAATCCAAGTGGGCCTAAATGGTCATATTTTATTCTTAAGTTTGTTTTTGGTCGAATTACACTTATCCAATAGAATTAGGACATGTGTTAGGGTAATAGTAATATCATATTTACCCTTAGTTACCCTATTTACTATTAACCGCGGTAAAAAAAGTAAAAAGTTACTATTCACCAAAAAATTATTTTTATCTCATTGAACCACATTTTACTTACTGATATCAACCGTGTCTGTCGGATTTTCGAAATTCCATTCACAGAAGCGGTAAAATTAAGTTTTATGCAAAATTCAGTTTTTAACCTACCACTTAGTGGTTTCACTATTCATCAAAAATTGAAAGTTTTCAGAAAAATACCAAAATTTCACCCTAGGCTAATTTCGGTATTCCGAATCCAAAAATGAAGTCCATTTTGAAAAATAAAATTTATAAAATTTCAAAAAGTAGTTATTACTATTCATAGCGGCTAGTTTTAATAGCATATTGTTTTTTTTTAGTGAAACTCGGTATTGCGTACGACGCAAGCTATCGAGGAAGGTCGTGATTGCGTGTAAAGCAAGCCAAGCATGTGTTGTGTAGAAAAATATTCCTTTGATGATTTATATAACATAAAAGTCTCGGGTGTTACACCCTTAATAACTTCGATGGGTGGTTTTTTATTTATTTAGTTCTATAAATTACTTATCTATACCTCCACACTGTTTAATTTATATTGCACTGTCTGGATTAGGATAGACATCATGGGTTCCAGCCTACTAAGATTTATATCTCACACCCTGCTCGGGATGACATTGCACCGAGGTACATGAGTAGACCTTCTTGTTCACTGGACCTTAGACCATGATTGTTGTTGTGTGATTTTACCTGGGATTTAGAAGCAAAGGACCGATTTGGAGCTCAGGATGTGCATGAATATTGCCTTTTCTATTTTTAGTTATTTTCTTTACTTGAGTCCTGTATTTTTACTATATTAAAAATAATGTTGTATGCTTACTATTTTAGCTTTAGTATCATCACTATACATGCATACTTTTTCTAAACTGGAATTGTCCACTTTAATTCAATTATTATAATATTTGTCTTTCATTGCTTTATTGTTAACTATTTATTTATTTCTTATACTATTATCTAATAATTAGTTTTTTTACCATTATGCACCTCTAATAAGGGATTATAGTCTCCACACTATCATCTCTTAAGACCCTCACAGCTATTCAGTAGTCTCTGGCGTATGGGGAGATGCGCCTAAGGCCATGTAACCCATCGGTCCGGCTACCAATTTTATGGTAAGCCAAGTTAGGATGTTACAAAATTATATCATAGGGTTACATTTTTTCCTCTTTTTATTGTTTTTGGTTGGTAGAAAAGAGAATATAAATGTGTCAGTGCTTGTTTAATAGTCATGCTTGGGACCGATCACCCCACGTATAGGAAATGGCCAAGTGGTCAGGGTTGGGAATTGATATTTGTGTTTTTTGATGTTGTAGTTGATATGATCTAACCTTGAGTTACTGGTGTAATTTCTTCTTCTTGATGATTTATGAGTTTATGTAATTTTATGGAAACTTACCTTTGGTCTGGTTTGATAAGGTTGAAACATTACATGTATCATAATAGGCACTTAGGGATTAACATTTCATGCATATTCCATGCCATATAGTTGCATTATTAGTTTTCCAACTAATATGAGTGTGTGCCTTGAGTGATACGTCATGCTTAGTTTTATACCATGTTTACGTATTTCTTATCATACCTTATTTGACTATATTCCATGATTCCTATTTAATTAGAATTGTCTTGCCTTATATACGATGCTTCTATGTAATAGCATGCTTCTGTGGTTATTTATTATGATGACATGCTAGTTGTTTTAATATGTAACTTGTTTCATGGGTTAAATATATGGGTTGAGATTAAATGGGATCCATTTTTCAATTATAAGGTGCATGGGTGCCTTATAACTGGGAAAAGGTAACCTATGTATTTGAACCCTTGTAAATGGTTGTTAAATTTCAAATGCTAAGTGAATCTATTTTGATTAAATAGGATCTAAATACCACCTATAAAGTGTAGGGGTGCTTTATAGATTGGTATATGGCCACCCATATGACTGTACCACTGTATATGATCATGTTATAATTTTAAATGAGATTGGTTTTGATTAATGGGGGCCAATTTTTAGTCCATGAAGTATATGGGTGCTTCACGAATTGGGAAATGGTAGCCCGTATTAAATTTAATGGAATGATGTATTGATAAATAGATATAAATGTAAAGGTATGTTTAATTTTGAATTGAAATAAAATGGTTAACTACTAAAGGTGCAACTGGACCCAAGTAGGTCAGTTTGGGCTTGTTTAATATGAGATGAATTGTTTGTGTGTTTGAAACTTTAATAATTTAACAATTGTTAATGGGTTTCATTTTGATGAGCCTAGGTTGGTTAAAATGGGAACCTTATAGGTTTTCTTTTCTATTAAAAAGGAATTTAGATGCTAAATTTCCTATTTATGATGGGATTTCTAAAAATGTTTAATGATTTAAATGAAAGTTTTATGAAACTTTCCTATTTTTCCCTTGGGGAATTAGCTAAATCAAGTACCTTGTGTTTTTTTAAAATGGTACTTGATGTTTTGAATTAAATCTTTTGGTCATTAAATATTTAATGTAAATAAATGTAAAGATCTTCGAAATGGAACCTGTAGAGGCACCCCTTGTTTAAACCCTCATGTATGGGTATTTTTAGTTTCTCCTTTGAGTTTCCTTCGAATAGAAGTGTGAGAACTTACCGTAGGTGTTATTTTATTTATTAATGGATTAGATTGTTGTATTTTGAGCCTAATGACTTATGTTAGTGTGGCCTAGTGATAGGATTGAAACTTGTTCTTTGTAAGGGGTTAGATCATGGTATGTAACACCCTTGAGTTTAAATTCCTTGATAAATCATGTGAGCTATCTGATATTTGGTTTCATTCAGGTTTCTTTGTCCCTTGTTGGACTCTTGACTTCTAAATGACACCCTTGTTCAGATAGGCGTTCATGGTTTATTCAACCTTTGATATGGGTGTGGTCATCGATTTATGCTTGGTTTTAGAAGTTCATACATTCCTAGGGCATGGTCGGCTACTTCATCGGTTGCTTGACCCTTTACTTCTTCCTCAGTAATAGATGGCTTGGTATGTCATCATCAAGGTAAATGGTCATATGAGATAATACGATGTTGGAATAAATCTATTGTATAAGCCATTTGATACTTAAATTCATAGGTTGGATAGCCTATAGATAGTATTTAGGATGTTTCATTGGATTTTGAAACCTCCAGGTAGTATGTGTTCACATATGCGGTGCCTGAAGTGTTAAATGTGGTAATAAACCAGTTGAGTTCGGTGAAATATTTGAGCCTTGTGTTGTTAAGTACAGTCTTGAGTCATCTCCTGGTAGAGTGACCTGAGCGTTAAGAAATAAAATTTGTCCCAATGCTCAGGAGGATTTTTAAGGGGACTCTTTGACATGTCAGCCTCATTGGTTTGAATTTCTTGTATTATTTTTGGATAGAAGGAGCTTTATATGTGTATTTGTGTTGAATATGGTTCAATCATACTTATAAGTGTCTAGTTTTCCTTCCTTTTATGACTAGGTAACTCCTAATATGGTGAGTTTCACATTGGTTCTGGTGAATGTGTCCTTCCAAGTAGAAGGAACACAACTCAGGAGAACCATTTTCAAATGGTCAGTTTTGTTTGAATTCCCTTGAGTCTTTAAGTGTTTAATCATGTCGGTGCTTGCTTGTTAGCATTAATCTGATTTGGTTGACCATTTACAACCTTCTTGAAATGCCTATGGTCTTGGAAGAACTTTGATGGGTTAAAATTCAGCAATCACAGGATGCCTCAGGTGGTAGAGGCTTGTGATCGGTTAATGATGATGCATCGACAGGTAAATCCAAGATTCTTCTTTGAAATCGACTAGTTTTGGTTTGAATGTTCTTATTTTAGCAGTTGAGTGTATTTGACTAGAAACTATTTCAATCGACTTAGTGTATTCTGCTAAGCGATGAGCAAGACCCCTATCTTGATGTCGTCCCAGATGCACTAAGAGAGCATCTGTCTTATTTCATGCTAATGATTTAAATCCATTAGGATTGTTTTTGTGATCCTTTTTAGTGTTTTACATTGAAGTGTGTTTCTTATAGAGTCATGGTTAGTCTTGAGTGACCCTTGGATCTTGTGTAGGAATGACTTGGACAGACTCTTGGACACCAGATTTTTCCCTTGACTCGACTACCAAGAAGATTCTATTCTGGGTTCAATCAAAATTCTAATGTGGATGTTTTGGATTTGATTCAATGTATCACGTGTAATCATATAGTATTGACTACCTTGGGGTAGACTCTTAGACTCTAGTGGATGAATCCAAGGATTTCCCTAGACTAGATATCATGCTCAGAGGTAATGATTCAAAGGGTAATGACTTTTGTGTGCTGGATCTGGGTTATGCACCTTTCTCGTGTTGTGGCATGATAGTTTAAAATGATCAGGTGATATTTTGATCAAGAAACATTGCTGGAAGGCAGGTATGGGCTTCAGTGGACATGTCTGGGTTGGATTTGAGATACCTTGGGAGAAGTCATCATAGTTCTATTTGTAAAGAACTATATGTCTAAATCGAGCATCCTCTTTAATGGTTGGTCGAAGTGTCTCAACTAGTTGTCTCTATTGTTCTATGAACCGGTTAGTGGAGGGCTATTTTTGGGCACGTTGTCAGGTGGAGGTGAGTGTTTTATGTGTCAACCATGGATCTTAATGAAAATCCATCTTGACTTGGGCTTTGAGGTCGATGGGGAATCAGTTTTTTAACTATTTCATAAATCATGTGATAGTCATCTCTAAAAAACATGGAGCATGCTTTGAAATGAAATTCCAAAGGTGGAGGTTTCATGGCTTGGAATTGGCCCTCTTTAATGTTAAATCCTAAGGTGGTAAGTACCTTTGGTCATATGATTAACAATATGACTATGGGATTGTGTCTTCAGATAAATGAGCTTAGTAAGGCTCTATTTAGGTGTTTCATTTGGAAAATGAGTGTCGATTCAAGTGTTTATGGCTAAGTGTCGTGTGCTTAAATGGCTGATTAAAGGTGTGTTGGGTGTTTGGAAACACATTGTAACCATTTTAATGAATATTCATGAACCTGGTAAGTTGGGTGATGTTTACATTGTTCCTGAATGATTCTTGGGGATGATAAGTTCTAATGTGGGAAGGTTTTATTGATCTGTGTTTTGAATCGGGTGAAAATGAAAAGGAATTTAAAATTTTGCATTTACTAGATGGTCTATTTTTAAAATTGAGCATTGAAATGGAATTTTGATGGTTATAACACTTCAATGTGTTGTTTTGGTATTGCAAGAAGTATCTAGAGGTCCCTTAGTGGTCTCAACTAGTTTTGGGATTGATGGACTGGGAAAATCAAGTTTTAAGGGGTCTATAGAGGGCGTATGGTTTGTCTAAAATTGTGCGGCCCCCAGTAAGGAAATTGTAGAACCTTATGTAGGCGGATAGAGGCTGTCACACGGGGCTACCCATGGTTTACCAAACCATGTGCCTAGCCCACACGGTTAGTGGAAATTGGGTAGTACCACAACACTATTCACAGCACGGTTGGCGCATGGTTTTCAAACCATGTGACTAGCCCGTGTGGGGTGCTCCAAGTTCCATGTGGGTGGAACATAGTTTAATAAACCATGCATGATACCCTGTTTTAAAAAACTGAAATTAATTAATTTCAAATTAAAAATAAAATAAAACAAAAACCTATCTCTCCCCTCCCCACCCCCTACTATTCACGACGCACCCCCTAGGTGTTCCCTTGGTTGTACGATGCACCCCCCTTCTGGCTCCCTCTCCATCTAGTGATTTCATCCAGATCTCTTCCCATTTCTTATCTGATTATTCTAGTTTCATCCTTCTGTTTTCCATCTCACCATCACCTGGTGAGGTTCAAGTGAAATCCTATGGTTTGGGGTTAACCAATTTTGGTTTTTTCTTTTGATGTTATGGTATGAGAAGGGTCTATCGGGAATCCTTTATGCTTATTCTGAAATCCTCTGCTGAAGGTGAAGAGGATTGGTTCATTTTGTTTTACCACCATCAATTTAAGGTGAGTTTTTCTTCTAATGTTTGGTTTTTCCTATTTCATTTAGGTTATTTAAGTGGTTTTAAGGTTCCTATATTTATTTATAGATCATTTGATGACTCTATGAAGGCTTTAACTCATATACCTAGGTATGTGTATAAGTAAATATATATATATATATATATATATATATATATATATATATCTTACTTATACATATTCCCTCTTGGAGATGGGAATATGTTCATTGGATTAAAATATATATATATATATATATATAAATGTATGTTCATGCAAGGGTGGATTAGCTTTGAGTTAAAATCGTCAAGTGTTGATTGTTCAATTTGGCTTGGTCTACTTCCTAAGGCAGGATCCCTTTCATTTCCCTTTAATTTAAAGAATGTATTGATTAATTACTTATCATACCTTCCTTATATTTTAATTAATGTCATAGGGTATTTAGATTAAATTCCTCTTAAATGTGAATTGATTATGTTTCATGATTGAAATTTTAAATATGATAAATGAATTGTTTAAAGAGAAACATCATGATTTTATAATAAAACCCTTCCAATTGAGGTTATTTGTATTCTAAACCAAAAGGTAGTGAATGTTTTTTATATCATGATTTATCTAGTTTGAGTTTTCTATATGCCTTCTTGTTACTGCATGATGTGTGGAAAGCTAGTATTTGGAACATCTTGTAAATTGATTGACTTGGAATGCTTTATGAAAAGGGAATTCCCATGTAGGAATTTTTCTAGTTTGACCATAGTAACTTCTAAGTAATGCCCAAACTTGGTTAAATTAAATGACATGTTATGTTTAATTAATAAATGGAATGCATTTATTTGATTATCATGTCCATGATTACTAGTAATCCATAAATTAATTGTAATAAATGGTTCTAATGAAATGGATTTCTTGAAATGGAATTGAACATGGATTTTTAAATGCATAATATATATTACCTTATGACTTATATTATAAATATGATGATAGTTATAATGGGATGGATATAAATGAAAATCATGAGAGGTACTGCCTCATATCTTACATCATAAATATGATTATATTTATTTTCTAAATGGATTAATAAAGATATGGATGTGAGGTTTTTCTTTCCCTATGCTAGTTATAAATGTTCCTTTAAAAGAGGTTGTGATATGATGGTAAGGGAGGTCCGAACAAGAATATATAATTACACTCCCTTACATCAGTGTTAGGAATGGAGACCCTCACCACTGATTCGATATAGGCGATGGGATTTTGACCACCACGTTCCATCTAGATTGTTTCCATAGCATGCACACTCATCATCCTGAGTGATGGGGGTGATGACCCCCACTCTATCAGGATTTCGTGATTACTACCCTCCTGAGTATAACTTATAAACTCATATACTGGTGTTGGATGCCTTCATGTTGTTGTGTGCTTGTACCTAGGAGTTAGGAGAAAATGATTAAGCTGAACCTCAAGATGTTCGTGGAGATTTCCTTTGGGCTATTTAGTTATTTTCTTTACTTGAGTTCTGTATTTGTACTATATTGAAAATCATGTTTTATGGTTAGTATTTTAGATTAAGTGTCATCATTTCACATTCATACTTTGTATAAACTGGTGTTGGCCACTTTTATTCAGTTATTATAATATTTTTCTTCTATTGATTTATTATTAACTATTTATTTACTTCTTCTGCTATTATATGATAATTAGTTTCTGTTTTATCGACATACATCTCTAATAAGAGGGTATAATCTCCCCACTATCAACTCACAAGACCTTCACTGCTAGTTGGAAGCCTCTGGTGTATGAAGAGATGCGCTTGAGGCCATGTTACCCACTAGTCTAGATACCAATTTGATGGTAATTTGGGTCGGGATGTTACACAAGTAAGCTCACACCCACATGGGATCAACTCACCTTAGTCAACACCCACACAAGATCAACCTTCATTGACATAATCTCTTAACGGTCAAAATTCTTAGGCCAAGTTCGCCCCATATCCACAAATCCCATGGTCCATGGGCCCATTTTTCATTACTATTCATTCTCATAGAGGATAAATTTTCTATGTGATATTCATTGAAAATTAAATAGGCAAAGTGTGGGTGTATATTATAATAAAAAAGTTTGTGGTGTTTGAGAATTTTTTCTGGTGGAGGTCCATGGTGGAGAAAGATTCTAGATGAAAATTGATGTGCTTATGGTTGTAAAATGACAGTGAGTACAAAATTAGAGAGTCTAGAGATTATACTAATGGAAGGGGGTTCAATTTGAGAAGACCATTCGAGGGAATCTAAAACACAGTGAAGTTATGGAGAGGATAAACTGAATGTTGGTGTAGAAATCTAGGAGCATGAAGATTAATGTAGGATTCTCCAATGTGTTTTGGGAAGAAGCGGTAAACTATGAATCTTACTTGATCAACTGGAGTCTGTTATCTCTAATCAAACAACAACTAATGGATATCTATTAGTCTGGAAGGTAGGTATATTTCAACCAATTTTAGAATTATCACATATTCCAATGTTGATTCCAAAGAATGAGATAGGTTGTATTTTAAGTCATGAGTGTGTTACTTTGTTGGCTATGGAGATGAAGAGTTTAAATTTTGACTCTAGAATAATGATTCTCAAAAAGTCATCAGAAGTTGAAATGTATTTTTTTAGTGAGGTGATTCTATTGACAAATCAAAAAGAAAAGTATCATCAAAGGCTAAGGTTTAATTGGATGGACATCTGGATGTTTTGGATTCTCTAAGAAATACAATGATCATGTTAGTTTATGAAACACCAGACCATCTAGATGATTTATCAAAATGAGTTCAAGTTTTAATTTTATTTACTAGGATAAATGTACCATTGTTCAAGGACTATGGAAGTTAGATCACTAGAAGTTATAAATTATGATTTTTTAGTACAAGAAGAAACTAAACCTTAGGGACAACTGTAGATATCTACTAGGGAAAGACAACCAATGAAAATGTATGGTGATAGTTTTCATGGTCAACTTCTAATAAATTATGGTGATCCTGAGATCTTGGAAGAAGAAAGGATTTTAAAAGACTTGGATTAGTTGGAGTTATCCAAGAGGGATGAACTAGATTCTCTCTATATTTTTGGAACATGAGATCTGATGGAGAGACCTGGTGAGATGAAAGTATTAGAAAACAAATGGGTTTATCAGTTTAAGGAAAATGTATATGTTAGAAGGAGGTACAATGTCAGATTAGTCATGAAAAGTTTTCAACAAACAAAATGTGTTGATTTCATAGAGATATTTTCACCAGTAGTTAATCAAACAAAAATCCGAATGGTGTTGAGTATGGTTGTATCAGAAGGACTTCATCTAGAAAAGTTGGATGTGAATACAACATTCCCTCATGAATACTTATATAAAGAGATATATATGGAGAAACTAGTTATTTTCAAAGTTCATTGAAAATAGGGAATTGTGTTGCCTCAAACATATCCTTTATAATTTGTAGTAAGCACTAAGGAATTATAACATGAATTTTAATTACTTCAATAAATATTGGAAATTTTTTTGAATTAATGTTGACCATTGTTGCTACCAAAGGTAGTTTGGTGATAGTATTTTTTTATCCTACTAGTCTATGTCAATGAAATTCTAATTTTAGGTATAGTGAAATAAAGGATCCTTGAGATGAAGGATGAGTTGTCTAGAAGTTTCAGGATGAAGGACCATGGTCTGGTGAGATGGATCTTAGGAATGAGGATCATAAGAAACCTAAGTTCCGGTACTTTGTAATTGACTCAAGAAGACCACATCTAGAATATAGTATATTGCTTCGGTATGTTGGAAGAAAAACCCAATGTCGGCACCTTTGGAAAGACACTTTAATCTTATCAAAGATAATTCACAATTAATGAAATATAAGGTCAATTTCATGGTGAAGGTTCCATACAAATTAGATGTACTCCATTGTATGCACTCATATGTACATTGCGCAAGTAGTGGGAGTCATCGATAGTTTTATGTTGAACCCTAGGAGGGATAAGTGGGAGGCTGTGAAATATATTCTATGGTACTTAAAAGGTTCTAGTGGCTTGAAACTTTTCTTTAGAATGGATTAGTCATCGAAATTTTTTGCAAACCTCTATTCTGGTAGAGATTCAGATACACAAAAGAGAACCTTTGGGAACAGTTTACTTTTGGAGGAACAGTGGTGGGTTGGATGTAAAAACATCAACTAGTAGTCACACTCTCAACAAATAAAAGTAGAGTACATCACATTGACAAAATTAGGGAGAGAGTTGGTCTAGCTGAAAGAGTTATTGGAGTATCTCAATGGAAGAATAAAAGATAAAACATTATTTTGTGACTCACATAGTGTGATTTACTTGTCTAAAAATCTAATGATTCATTTTTGAACAAAGAGCATTCAACTAAAGTATAAAATTTTCTAAAAGTTATTAGAGGATGGAGTGTTAGACCTATAGGAGATTAAAGGAGTTATAAATTTGGAAAACATGTTGGTAAAGGTTGTTACGAAGGAAGTACTAGGGTGATATTGTGCTTAAGTTGGACTTAGATGACTGTAAATTATATTTAGGATACCAGGTGTCTATTAAACTAAAATTCAAGAGAAATGAAGGAATTATATGGAAATAGATGGAGGACTTGGTCACAATATCGGGAAAAATAATCCTAGTATGGGATATTTTTGGGTTTGGCTATATGAGAAACATTTTTTTCAATCAAATATTTCAGTCTATCAGATAGAGGAATCTCAAACATTCAATGTCTGATGGTTGGATGTTAATGATGGTGGCAGACTGGCTAAAATTCAGGTAACTAGATACTATAGACAGATGACAGTCGGGAAGGTGTCAGAGATACTAATCTATTACATGATGGTTCATTGAAAGATATGTTAGAAGGTATGTCTTATGCTATCATTGGAAGGTAGGAACAGTGTATTGGGAAAGCATATTAAGTTAGCAGGGGCCTTTAACCAAGTGAATGGCTTGTTTGTAAAGATCATCCTAGGTGGATTGCAACCCGTGAATATTGGATGGCATTGACGACTGAAAGAACTTGTTGGGAACTCTATATATATAGGTTCCGATCAAATTGTGGCATACATTATCTATTATTGTAATCAACCCTTTTTACTCCTGAATAAAGTAAATCATCGTTCCCCTAAGGGTTAGGAAGTAAGTTTGAACCATGTTATCTCTTGTATTGTTCTTGTTCCTTGTTTTCTATCATATCATTATAATTGATAGTTCTTCTATATTTATTCCAAAGGTTATACATTATAGTGTGGTGAATTGGTTTCACTTTTCTTATAAGTTTCAAGAATTATAGCATGGGGCTCATTTTGGAGTTTTTTCTTCTACGCATTTATGTTTTAGTG
The DNA here is from genome assembly GCA_963277665.1 of Viscum album. Taxonomy (NCBI): domain Eukaryota; kingdom Viridiplantae; phylum Streptophyta; class Magnoliopsida; order Santalales; family Viscaceae; genus Viscum; species Viscum album. Next base: position 1,585,182,186 of record OY728137.1, on the reverse strand, counting down.
GAGTATCATCTAGTGGTTTGATCGAACAGTGACCATGGACCCAACAATGTTTTTATGAGTACTTTTTATGGAAAATAGTTTAAAATAAAAGATGTTGCTTCCAGATCATATCCCTAAAATGATATAAGAAGTAAACACCAACTCATCATTGATCAAACCATATCTAACTAAGTATGATTCATTCTATTATACAAACCATTCTAATATGATGTTCTAGTAGGTGTGTGTTGTGAAAAAATTCCACAATATCTCATATGATTAATCAATTATCAGATTACGCATTCACTATCCCAATCCAATTAGAGAATCTTAATACTTTTTCCTAGTTGATTTTATACTTTTTCCTAAACTCTTTGAATTTTTCAAAGGTTTCAAACTTGTGTATCATAAGAAACACATAACAATACTGATTAAAATCATCAATAAAGTTTATGAAGTACCTATACCCACCACTTTCTTGAGCACTCATTGATCCACATACATTAATATGTATAACATCCAATAGTCCACTAGCCCTCTCACTTTTTCCACTAAAATGTGATTTGGACATTTTACCTAATAAACATGATTCATAATTTTCAAATGATTCATAGTAGAATGAATCCAGTGATCCATCTCTATAGAGTCATTGGATGTGCTTCTCGTTTATATTCTTAAGATGATAGTGATGAATATAAGTAGTGTTAGAATAAATATTGAACTTATTATATTTAATGGGATTGTCCATATCTAAAATGTTTAGACCATTCACCATATTCTAAATGTTATAAAATATTTCATTCATATATTTAGAAATCTCTTGTTTTTAATCAAGAATTAAAATCCTTTCTTATCAAAATATGATATTGAAATAAAAAATTTATTTATGGTTAGAACATGGTAATAGTTTTCTAATTCTAGAATTAACCCACTATGTATACTTAGATCATAAGTTTCAATATTCAATATCTAAATTATTTCCCCAATACCGACATGTAGATATACTTTTCCTTTTATCAATTATTTCATTTTTATAAGTCTATATTTATCAGCACAAATGTGTGATGTACATCTGGTATCTAATCCCCACAAGTTATAATTTAATAAATTGATTTTTATAACATTAAAAATCATATTCTTAGAATTTTTATCCCTGGGATCACCTCTCAACCTTATATATAAATCTATTAAACTATAAGTCTAATTTATAAAAAAATCAAAATGATGTTAATGATGCATGTCATAATCTATAACAAGACATATCTTTGGTTAAGTATCATGTTTTATATTATTTTAATAAGGATTTTTATTGATTATACAACCATAAAAAATGATGACTTCATAAAATATATTCATTTAGTAACTCAAGATACATATTTCAATATGTTTATTTTAGATTTAGTTTCCTCCCATTATATGGTTATTTAGATAGTTCATCATGTCAATGATATAACATTTTATTATTGGATAGTTGAGTGGGAAACCCTTTTCCAAAATCTATCATATGAATGAAATCAACTCTATTCCTCTAGTATCCTAACCTTTAGGGATTCCTAGTGATGTGGAACTATTTATCACACTTTTCCACATCATTTTTTATATATTAAATGCTATTTTTATGAAATTGTAGCTTTTAATAGAGTATCATTGAATCTGGAATAAATCAAGTGTAATTTGTTATTCATTGAATATTTAATGAAAAATTATATTTTTAATACCTCAATTGATCAAAGTTTTTATTTGATGTAGTGAAAATATAGCCCTAACTATTTGTGTAAACTAATTACCTTTTTGGAAAAAAAATTAAAGGAAGATGGAAATGTCTGTATAGGAAATTAAAAAAATATCAGAACATATGCATTTATTTGTTAATTCCTATCATCCAGATCATTCTCACATAGGCACTTTCCTAGGAATATTTTTATGTTGAGTTCCCCCAAGTAAACTTTATAGCTAAAGGTTGTTGACGTCACCACCTACCACTAGTTTGTATTTGGAGATGTTTATCTTCAGGTTTTACCATGAAGTATTCACTAATTCTGAAGAGGGTGAATACATTACTACCTATGTCAAAATGAGGGTCCTCATTTAAAGAAGGTCAAGAATTGAGCAGGACCAAATCCTTCACTCAAGAATATTGAAACTCAAACTAAGCTATTAGTGGATAATCTGAATCCATATCTCCAACTGATGGTCGATACCTCTCCTCCCATGTTCACTGAGCACCATTTTTTTAATTTTGGAAGATTATTCTTTAGTAGATGATCGAGGAGGATACATTTTTGTAGGTCTAAGATAAGCCTATCCATTTTATAAGACACTTTACATAGTCTGTTGGTGCCTCTGGAACTCATCGGTTTAGATTCAGTGGAATTATAGGTTATAAATTTTAGAGAAGAGTACAGTAAGTTACATTATCCAATTAGCTACATTGACCAATAATATACATTGATCGATCAATTATGCAGGATATTTTCCTATGTGAGATAAATTCCTACATGGTCCAATCGGTTACGTCAATGAAATGGCTCAATGGATATTTATTTACATGAGACCAAATGGCTATATGTGGGGATTCATTTATGTGAAAGGATTTGGATATGTGGATAATTTCCTATGTCAATATTTTACTACATCGGTCATATTAGATATGTGATACCAAATGGATACATAATACCAAATATCTACATGAGGGGAAATAGGTATGTAAGGAGAATTGACTATGTGTGAATGCGTGTACATAGATCATTTGGATATGTGAGAATAATTAGCTACATCTATTCTCATGTGGAGGTTTTGTACACTGGATAGAGGGAATATAAACTTCTTGAACCCACACCTGGAGACCACCCAATAATCCCTATCAGGCTCAAAATGTCATGACTGAATGAGGGGTATAGAGTTGGTGCATTTTGTTAGGGATCAGGTTTTGTTAGAGATAAATTAGGGAGGTTTTGAATGTGATTTTTAAAAAGAATGAAAAGGGATGACCAGAAAAATAGAGGGAGAGTTATTTTTGATTGGGATATGGATGGGAAGATATAGTATCATTGAGAGGGAATGATAAGGGAGGAGTCACATGGATTTCTTGATCCTACAACTTCAAAAAAGTTTTTGCAGCCCTTGTTGGGGGATTTATTGTTTATTTTCATTATCCTATTTTGTTAACACTTTTTGGATATATTGAATAATTTTATGAAAATGGTTGGATAAACTTAAATTGGGGAATGATATTGAGCTGTTGATTATATTTAATTCATTCAAGTTTCAAGTGTAGTTTCAATATACCATTTTCTCACTAAGAAAGTAATATCTTTCCTTTAACCACCCGAACTCATTGAAAGTGGTTCTAGATTTATTGTTCTATATTAACATGTCACCTGGAAATCCATCGAAGAAGAGGAAATTCCATGGAAGAATTAAATATGGGTTTTGATCAATTGGATGACCAAATAATTTCAATTTATATACATTTTATATGAAAAAAATTATAAGAAAATAAAAATTCAATTTTTAATTGAGATCATATTTTTACAGGGATTTAATTCTACTATAATCTTTTATAGGGAACCTCATTTTACATCTTTTTTTTTGGAGAGGTCCCTATGAGAAAATGGGATGCCATGTATGATTGATCATGACATATGTTTCTAAAACTTTCTGCAGGGGCACGTTGCCTGGAGCATGTTGATGTTCGATGGCGGTGCATTGTACCACACATTCATTTGTTACAAAGGTGAGTGACATTAATCACTTATAAAGAGATGTCTTATCCTTGATTGAAATAGGGTGATGGGACGTCATTCATTCCATCCATGGATTCCTCCTCAGAATTCATTACCAAGTATGAGTCTCCCTTATAGAATAAGACGTTGTTCGTGAAACTTGTTCCTAGTTCCATCTCTTTATGGATGATGGTTAATTACATTGATTATATCATGACATTAAAAAGGGTCATTCCAGGGAATAATACTTTAGTTAGTAAATTATTCACATTGGGAATAAATGGAATGTATGTACACTAGAACATTGGTCACATGTATTCATCGTCGTCAAAGGGATTCTCAATGAAATGGAAACCCATGTTTAACTTGTGGTATTCCATGAGTTTAATGTCCCACAAGGATAGAGGGTCATGATTTAATGTCTTACAGAGATGTAATGGGTGGATCAAAACACTTATAAATGTGGATTAGGTAGGTACATCTCTAAGAGGGAACACCTGGAATGTTTACCTGATAGATGGATCAAAATTCTCAATGAGGTCTGACCCAAGTGTGGTGAATCCCATATGAAGGTAAGGTTTCTCATTTTAAAGACTTATTTGGATGCCACTAAGGGAAAAATAGGAGGGAAAATAAGCAAAGGTGTACCCTAGTGAGGGGGTCACCATGGTTTACCATTGGTTGGGATTTAACCACATGGTGGCTTCCTACATACCCTATTTAGAATACAAGGATCAAAACCCATATATTTAAAAGAGGTATGGTGTGGGTATTACCCATGGTTATCTTCCCTTAAAACTAGGAATACTCTTGGTTGGATGAGTATGGGTTTTATGGGGCTTATGCATTTTCATATTCCCAGGTTCTTCCAAGAGTAACAATGGGATGAATGGGACATACGTGCTAAGATAGACCATGTGAATGGCGTGATCCTTGTAAAGAGGCATGAGGCACAAAAAACATGTGGAGTTGTATGTAAACATTATTTATGGTGTCCATGGGGCTCATCAGACTCCTCATACCTTCCATAAACACCTCAAAACATCACAAGGACCAGATTATACATGATGGTGCATCACAAGGTTGATTCTTCTGATGATGTAATGGTCGTTTGAGCTTGGATTTCATCTCAACCAGCCTTTCCCTTACTTGAATTATCCTGGGACACATATTTTGGTTCCAAAAAATCCATCAACAATACCGATTATCTCTTGTATCTACCTAGAAATAATTGTGAAAGTCAAACAACAACACATGTTCTCAAATACAAGTTCAAACAAATGAGATACAGAACATTGAAATTTCTTAAAAATGAACCAAGGGGTACACATGTGCTCAAATACTATCTCTTCATGTTTAATATGATCCCTCTACTTTAATTTCAGCAATATTTATATTTAGGCCCTATATATAACTGAAAATGGTGGATATAGACCTTTTTTTTCATCCATCGTTTGTTGGAAAATGGATTTTTTTGATCCCTGATGGTTTTTTCATTCACCCCATACGCACTGCACACCATCATGCCTTACTTAAATATTGATTTTTCCAAAAATCAATAATATGAATCTAGGAATAGAAAAAATTGAGTAATAAATTTAGATTTTAATACATCGGAGCATTTTCAATTCACCAAGAAGGTTGGAGGATAATCAATGATCATATATAGATAACATAAGTACTAGGAATTCACCTTTATCCTATTTGTGTACAATATTCCACCAGGTATGTTGCCCATTCGTTTCTAAACACATGTATATCATCTTCAGAATATGAGTTTTGCAACAGTAATGGTAGTACTGAGAAAATATAAATACACAAAGGATTAATAAATATTTTAAATGAACTCGTAATTATTTTCGAAAATACCTCATCAGGGATGCTAGTTTTTTGATGAAATACGATCTCTTTCATAAATTTACAAACATAATAACCACAGTCCTTTTCGTTTGTTTGTTTTGGACACTATAGAAACATAAAAAACAATAAGTAATTTGTTTTGATATGTGTTTGGATAGTGAAATGTTATTATATATACCTGGATACTTTTCCAGTTGTAGATCTTATAGGCTTTCTCATCCTTATGCCCTGGATTCATTCCATGCATTAGATGATATTGATGCACTGCCCTATCATAACAGAATCCTCATTAAAATATAACATAAATTATATAACTAGATGTTTAGTTTTAAAATGTTGGATCTAGTGTATTACAAATTAAAAAACGCCATCATGCGTGGTTGGTTTGTTGGATATCCATGCGTTGAATCCAGAAAATAAATCTTTGGAGTATCCAAATTGACTGAAATCAGCATCCAATGCTCCCTAAAAATACAAAAAGGAATAAGTAAATAAATAAATGAAAATATAGTTGATATGATTAAATTGTAGATTTTTACCCCTACATCGTTGGTATTAAAAAGAGTCTGTCATCCGTAATTTTGTTTTCAAACGATTTGAGCAGGGATGACATTATTGCAGCCCCTTTATCAGAATCTATTTCGTCTTTTGAAGAGGTGGTGTGAGGACTAACGAGTCCAAATTTTTGTTCATAGGGAAATCCCTTCAATTGTTTTTCATATATACATCTGCGAAAAATATAAAATGTATTTAGTCATAATTATTAGAGTATATCAGCTTTTCTAAAATCAAATCATGAAAACATACCTCATGTATACATTTACAACCGAGGCGCCTAACTATTCATACTTGAGGAGTTCATTTACATTTTTAGCACTAATGAAATCTGATGTTTCCTCTACATACATATCTTTTTTGAAATCAACTGTGTGAGTATTTCCATCTTTCAACTTTGTATCCACATGAGCCTGCAATGATATTAACTGTGGATATAGAACAGGTGGGGTGAAGGTGCTCTCAATAGACCGTTTTAATCGGTTGGTTGATCCTTGAGATAGTTTTGAGCTGATATTTCATTTCACCCCATAGTATTTGTCATTCTGTAATAACATTCATCGGTTCAGAATTTTTTCATTAAATTTTAAAGGTCCAGCTTGAAAAATAAATTGGAAATGGATACCTTTTTGTCGACATGTTTTTTTACAAGAACTGTCGGCCATGCAATAAATGTTCCAACAGCTTGTTCAACCGTATGAATGTCGTCATCTTCATTTGGAATAGGCAGCTAGGCACTTGACTCATTATCTACATTAATTGACACTCTAAGATGATCTTTTGGAAGTTGTCTATTGTGTAGTATGTCGTTTTGCGTATTGAACACCATAGCCCTCGCTACAAGGCGATAGGTGGGAGTTGATAAATATAAATCACAGTCATTTTCACCCTGTGGAATATTAGTATAGGAAAGGTATCAGTGTCTATGTAAATCACATTTCACAGAAACAATTATTAAAACATTGATTACCTCATCTAAGTCAGGTTTTTTAGGGGAATGGCTCACCTCAAATCTGGTGGGGGGTGGGGCGGGATCGTCACGCACGGGTTGTTGTTGAGTTTTTTCTTCTCTTTGCCTCTCCCCCATAAATTTTGCTATCATATCTCTCTGGTATTGTAATTCTTCTTGAAAAATAGATAATTGTTCTTGCAGCTTTTCCATTTTTTCATTTTGATCCTCTGCTTGTTTTTGTTTTTGAAAATATGTTCAGGGTGTCACCCCAAAACCCGCACCTCTGACGCGGCCATACTATTCTGGCTGCTTCAAGGCTGCTGAAAGTATTTCTACATCTGGTGTGATTGTTGTTGATTCTTGTAACTATGTCAGATAAAAAATATAGAAAAATAAGTAGTTATTGTAATGCAATAGCGATTTTAAGCAAATAAAATTTATATTATGTCATACTTACACATGTTTCCAACACTTTTTGTGCCTTTTCATCTATCAGTATCCCCTATTTATTTACACGAGCCTCCTTCCATAGCACATGGCATGGGATGGACATGGCTTTCGATTTCGATTCATCAATCTGCATATAAATAGAGTAATATGGTTATGGTGTTGTTTTATGTCACATACTAGTAGTAGGGTAGATTTGAAAGACGTACCAATTTTTTTCTCAAGTTCAGCGTACCCCATCTTTGCTTTACGGTAAGGGTACGCTGGTTATATTGTGTGTTTTTTATTTTCAGCACTCATTATCTGTTTCATAAATAAAAAATTGTCAATCAGAGTGATGAATACAAGCAAATGTCAAATAACGTATTACCCCACACAATGTACCTGAAAAGTATGCTCCCCACGACAGTTGCTAAATGCATCCCACGCTCCTTAGGATATCAAGTGTGTGTAAAGAGGAGGTGGGTGTGGCTTTATTTTCCCTTCTGCATATTTAAGATGATATTTCATTAAAATTGTGTGAAAACTTCTATGAATCCTTCCTGCAACTCTTAATACATATTCATTGTGCGAGGAATCTACTATAAATGCACTCTGCAATGGATGATGAAGAGTAAGTCAATGTTATGGTATTTTATTTTATTTTAATAAATTAAAAAAATGTTATCATAATTTTACCATAATCTCTTCCCAAATTAGTGTCTTCATCCCGATGACAACATGGTGCCATGACTGTACATCAATCGGCACGCATTGCTGAGTGATGATTCCAATGTAGCTACTAAAGATGGATCTGTTGGGGTTAACATGTTGGCCTCACTTATTCCATCCCACCTCAAATTTGATGCCTTTTGATTTTGCCTTTAGGATTTTGGCTAATACTGTCAAACTTCGATGCTCTTGTTTTTTTTGCACTTCCAGGGTTTCATTTCCTTCCATTTCCTCGAAAGTAGCATCAATATCTTCCCCCAGAGTGCTATCATCGGCAATGAGACCAACAGCAACTGGTTGAGAAACCTGTTGTACCTCAGCACTGGGACCAGCAACAACAAGTTGAGAAACCTGTTGTTGCTCTACACTGGGACCACCAACATCTAGTTGAGAAACCTGTTGTTTCTCTATAGTGGGACCACCATCTGCTAGTTGAGATAACTTTTGTGCCTTAGGATTGGGCACATCAGCAGGTACAGAAGTCATTATCTGCAGAAGTGGTTTAATATTTAAGTTAGATTACATAAAAACAGCAGCGAACAGATAATAACATAACGTAACACAATGTATGTTATAAAAAACAAATAACCTAATTATTGTAATCTCTTTTTTTTCTTTAAAGGTTGAAGAAATTATACTCCTCTATCGACTATGTAAATCTCTTCATTGTGGTCTCCTCTGATATACAAAATGTCTTCTACATTGGGACCACTGCGAAATGATTGTGAATTCCCTATAAAAGGGTCAACCTCCGTTGAACTTTCATCTGACCCTTCAGTTGTTTTGGTCGATAACAGAACAATTGACCAATTTCGGTTTGCGGAGTCTGGAACATAAAATACTTGTACTGCCTATGATGCCATTATAAATGGTTCATCTTTCTCCCCTTCCTTACTGAAATCAACTTTCACGAATCCTAATTCATCTATTTTAACAGCACTCCTGTTATCAACCCACTTGCATTGAAAAATCGGCACTTTGAATTTCATATAATCCAACTCCCATATTCGTTTGATGATGCCAAAGTATGACATATTCACATAAATTGGATTTTTGTCCTTAGCACCAGAAACATGCATTGCCTCAGCCACAAGTGTAACCCCACTATTCTGCATGGTACTGTCTTCATCATGTTCATTAGTATAGAATGTATAACTATTAACTGCATAATCATTGTAAGATAATACGTACACACTTGCTCCTCTGGCTAGCCATCGAAATCGTTATGAAATTGAGTCTGGATTTTCATCAAACTGCTTAAAAATATGGTCTCAAAACCATCCTATAAACTGTCTATTATGTGTATCTGATATCCATTTTTCATCCCTAGAAAGATTCAAACGCCTAATAATTTCTTTATGGGTTTGAACATATGGGTCAACATCAAAACTGTAATGCAAAACGTAAAGGTGGGCCTGCTCCCGATCTATAATATTGATTGTGACAACCTCTATTCCATAAATTCCTTCACCCTCAAGCCGCTCAGTGTGACGAGATTTTGGTAGGCCAACAAATTCCATACCAAATAGGTATTTGGTACAAAATTCAACAGCTTCCTCAATAATATATTGCTCTGCAATACAACCCTCTGGCCAACTTCGGTTTTTGACATACCCTTTCAAAATCTTCATATACCGTTCAATGGGGTACATCCATCTATAATTTATAAGACCACATAGTCGAATCTCTCTCACCAAATGAACCATCAAATGAACCATCATATCGAAAAATGTCGGTGGGAAGAACATTTCTAATTCACATAATATGATGGCAATTTCTCTTTCCATAGTTGGAAATTTAGTCGGGTCTATAACTTTTCTGCATATAGCTTTGAAGAAGAAACAGATCTTTGTTAATGTATGGTAGACATTATTGGTCAAAATGCAACGTAAAGCTATAGGAATTAGATCTTGCATCAAAACATGGAAGTCATGTGATTTCAGACCCTTTAATTTTAAATCACCCATTGAAACGATGTTCTTTATATTTGATGAATACCCCTCTGGAACCTTTACGTAATTCAATAAGTTGCAAAACTGATATCTCTCCTTCCTGGAAAGAGTGTAAGCAGCAGGAGGAAGAAATTTTCATTTTTCACCCTTCACTGGTGCCAACTCTTCTCATATTCCCATCTCAACCATGGCTAATCTAGACTTAATTTCATCCTTTGTTTTGCCGGGTGCATTTAGCAACATGTCGATGACACTATCACATACATTTTTTTCAACATTCATAACATCAAGAAAATGTCTGGCATACAGACAATTCCAGTATAGTAATTCAAAAAAAAAATTGATCTCTTTTTCCAACCAGTTTTCGTAAGGTTTTTTGAAAACGGTTTACCAAAAGTAGTGTCCAAATATTTTACTTTCTCAAACAATTGATCACCTGTTAGTAGAGACGGTGTTGTACGTTCTTCTGAACTTCTGTCGAATGATATCATCCAAGATCGGTAATTATGTCGTCAGGGTAGAAATCAGCGATGTCTTAGAAACATGTTTTTTGATGAATGTTTCAACCTAATTGACTGTGTACCTTGTTTGCAAATAGGACACCCTTGAGTTCCTTTAATGCTATATCCTGAAAAATTTACATAAGTATGAAAGTCATTTATCATCCCATACAGCATGGCTTTCAAAGTGAAATGTTCATTTTTGTAATCATCATACAGCGTAACACCTGAATCCCACAATATTTTCAAATCCTCAATCAATGGGGCAAAATAAACATCAATATCATTACCCGGTTGTTTTGGTTCTAATATAAGCATAGATAACATGATGTATTTTCGTTTCATGCATAACCACAGTGGTAAGTTATAGTTTACCAACATAACTGGCCATGTACTGTGACTGCTTCTTTGAAAACCAAAAGGATTCACCCCACCTGTAGATAACGCCAGATGAATGTTTCTCAGCTCGTTCCCAAATTCAGGATACTCGTGATCAATTCTCTTCCACTGAGGAGAGTCTGTCGGGTGATGTAGTTTCCCATCTTTAATTCTTGTATCTGCATGCCATGTTAATTGTCCTGCAGTCTCCTCACTTACATATAGGTGTCTAAACCTAGGAATGATTGGAAAGTACCATACAACTTTCGTAGGACTAGAATCATCTTTCTTGTATTGGGAAGAACCACACTTTGGGTATTCTTTAAGTGATTTTTGGTCCTTGCAAAACAATATACAGTCATTCGGGAAGCATGTATTATTTCAGAGATCATACCCATCGATCGTAGCATTCATTTGGCATCGTATGTTCGGCTTGGGAGTTCATTATATTCTGAGAGCATGTCATTCAGGAGAGAAAGTAGTTCCGTAAAACTGGCGTCACTCCACCCATTGCCTGATTTCAAATTATACAGCTTCAATACGGCTGACAATGCTGTATATTTAGTGCAACCATCATACAATGGAGTTTTTTCACAACTCTTTAACTTCTCAAACAATTTTGGGAAATCAAGATTTTCATCTTCAATTGTCCTTGTCATTTCCTCAATACGATCTTCATCATCATTCACATCTGTAAACACACCCTCCATACGATCGTCTTCATTGTTCACACTTCTAATCATATCAGATGATCTATAAAATGTCGTGTTCTCTGAGTCACTACCTACATTCGTTTTTTCCCCGTGTTTATTACAACATGTATAACTTCAATCTATTCCGTGACAGATCAGGTGTTATTCCAACTCCTCTGGACTAATTTTTCTTGAATAACAATAGCGTAAACACGGACAAAGGATTTGAGAAGGGTCACATGCATGATCTTCTGCAAACTTGATAAACTCTTTCACACCATCTTCATACTCTTTTGTCAACCAATTGGCATTCATCCAGTCTTTATTCATATTCATCGTCTTTATGGGTTCGATCTCAAACTTGCCTAATATTATGTTTTAATTAATCATGTAGTATTTTTTGGGTTTTATAAAAACAAATCATGGTACAAATGCCTTTAAACACAAGTGAAATCCATATACATGGTGTGTCCAGTAGGGCGAACATCGTGTATGTATAAGATACCTGATTTAATCTGACATATATCAAATTTATTCCAAGTTAGTCTTACAAAGACTGAATGATGCCTTTGAAAATACATGACATTTAGAACAACTTGAGATAAAGGCGTGTACTTTAGATACATATTGAGTCACCTCACCAGCTATGCATTACATTTTTGTGGAATACACGGTGTGTAGTACTTACATGACCACTAGGGGTGTATAGTCTATACACATCAAGTCTCTATGGTATCTATACATGGTGTGAGTGAAGTAAAACACATGTCATATGGTTCTACCATTATTTCGTGGAATGTACATGGTTTCATGCTGAAGTATATGTCTTGAAGATACATTGTGTGTGACCTAGGTTCACATGAGATGTAACATTTAAAATGAAACTTATTACAAGTTTGAGTCAGAAGATTATTCCAACAACCGCAACACCATACAAAAACACAATCGTGATCACAATCGCAACACCATACAAACCAAACAATCAAAATTTTAGATTTTACAAAGCATCCCTTATTCAATTTTGTTTGTTAATTCAGGGGTTATCACAGAAGTTTCATCCTACTTGGGTGTTCATTCATAAGTCAAGTATATGTAAATTACCAATTTATATATTCCAATGTTCAACAAGAACCAACCAACATTCAATTCATTTAGTGCGTAAACAAGGACCACCAACGACCATGATTTTCAGAGGGGCGTTTAGACCGTACATTTCACATTATAAGAATAAATATCAAATAGTAATAACATGCGAACAAGAGGAAACCAATGAGTAACAGGAGAAAACTCACCGCGAAGGTATCGTTTGGCACATGGCAGAGGAGCGTTCGTGGCAGAGGAGATGTGCACAGCAGAGGAGATTTCCAACTGAAAAGAAAACATAAAATAGGGGAAACTCATGAGAATAAAATAATCTAAAACCGAGTACACCATTTACCACATCCCACAAACTCCAAAAGACAATGCATGAAAATAAATGATAACCACCAATTATCCTGCATCATAACTACTTTGAGTCTAATTCATAATGCAACTTAGTACACATAATATTATTTACTAAGAATGGGTAATGTGGGGGTAGATGCAGAGGTCAACCTGCCATTGATCACCTAAAAAGATCACTAACATGAATTTGAGAAAAAAAACATCACTCCATTTATGGTCATCCATAACATCTATGCTACGAGCTGTGAGAAAGAATGGATATAGTACAAATAATAACATGGTAAACCAAGAAATATCGCAATTTCACATACATTGTTGATATTCTACCATGCTACCACAACTAAAACTTCCTATGGGACCACTAGTAATCTTACTTCTGAGATGACATGGACCAAGAAGTGCACTTTATCAATCCAGATACTACATTTGGTTATCTTGTCAAAAATATGATTCTATCTCAATGTACTCAAGGTGATGATAAGATGTTGGTCAAGATTAACTTTGGGTTGGGAGTACACTAATATTTAATTGAAAAAAACTACTAAAAACTGATCCAGAAAAGGATGAAATATCCTATTCATCAAGTCCATTAATACAACCAATGCATTAGTTAAACCAAATATCATCGCTAAAAATTCATACAGGCCATAACTACTACTAAAAGCAGTCCATGGTAGGTCCATCGATGTCCAACTCATCTAATGGTATCCTAATGTCAAATCTATCTTGGAGAAGATCATAGAACCTCATAGATGATCAATGTGACTATCAATGCGTGGATGAGGATACAGATTCATGACTCTCATCAGGTTCAATCTCTAATAGTCCAACAAAAGAATAAATACCAATCAACCATCTATTTTAGAGAACTATAAAATCCCGTGGTAAAGTACTATGCCATATGAAACCATTATATTCTAGATCATAAAATTGTAATTCAAACAACTGATGCTCTTTTGGTGTTATTTTAGAAGTTGTGATATAAATTTAATTTTCTCCCAAAACTAACTAGATTATAAATTTTATCTCTTTATTTAGAAGTAAATTTTATACCTCATCAGTGAAAATATCCTAAAAATGCACTACCATTGGGGAAAAATAATCCTACAGCATTCTAGCAACATCTACAATATGCCTGACTATTTGATCCATGAGAAAATACAATATAGATTGAATTGGTTCTACATGACCAGATAGAAGATTCCTCTCATCCAAGTGAAAATAACTCTGTCTATTTTGGAGATAAAAAGGTAACTCTCATCTGGGAACAAATGATTTTGGATTGTTATAAAACAAATTAATCCATAACAAAACTAAAATAAAATATTATCATATAAAGCATGGGTGGTTCACAAAATAAATGATAACCACCAATATCTAGAGATCATTACTTGAAACATGTGATATTCTTGGACTATAATACCAATAGTGTGTCGATGGTGATAACACTATCCAAGATTTACACCTCCAAGCCTAAAACATTTACAAAAAGAGTGGAAAAAAGGAATGTGATTCTCTTTTATAAAAAATAAAATAAAGGGTAGATGATATAGGAATTGTACCATTGACAGTAGATGATCAAGAATCCACAATAGCCATAGTAGACTACATAACATGCCTATGACCAGCCCCTAAACCCTAGGCTGGAGCCAGACTCCCTATGTTATATACTCTTCCTTATACTGTCATTCATGCATGGTGGTACAACATCCCCTCCCTTGACCAAAACATCCAACGGGACTCTAGCTACCTATTATCAGAGGAGTTTCTGAGTCCTTCCCAATCTCTGGTTCCATTCATGTTCCCCTACAAAGTCTCTATTGCTGCATGCCCCTAGAAAACCACATTAGGTGGATGAATCTTTTATAATCATGACACCTCAAAGTGGTGTACAAACACTGAGGCCTTTTGTGAACAATATTAACACACTAATTGCACTGTAATGGAACATGATCCTAAGCTAGCTTGCCACTACCCTAATATACTTTCCAACTATTTCATTGGATAAAAAATTAATAAAAATGCTTTTACCTCTACAAGAAAAGTTTATACGCTTCTTGATAAAACTGTTTGACTACTTCTCATGGACTCTCCTAGATTTCCTTCGGTGATGGGTGCATGATTCATGTCGTCTACATAAATGGTCAGATAGAACATGTTCCCATGAAACTAAATCTCACAGCGAAGACCATCCTAAAACCACTTTCCCAAGATATCTAATTAGCAACCAAAGATGGAGCAATAGACTAAAGGTCAGTGAAACATTCATCATATTTCAATACTAACATGGCCTCCTATGTTAGGTGCTGAACTAATGAGGATTCCCTCTCCTAAACATCATGTGATAGAAGTGGCTCAAGAAATTAATCTCGATGTCCTTCCAAGATAACTCCTCTTCCTAACCAATCTAATCTTGATTGTACCTCCAACATTTGGCTGTTCCACTACGCATATCTGAAGAAATAATCATCATCATATCTATGTGTATCTCAATATTATTATAGATCATCTAAACTGACCTGGTCCAAACAATTTCTATATAGGGGCCTCCCTCCCTAGGGAATATAGGTGGAAGTTGCATCAGAAATCTATCATCAGATAAAACATTAAATGAATAGTTAAAAATTCTCTCTTCCCTAGGATCTCATGACCCTCAATAAGCTACCATTATACTGAGCATCCAAATGATCCATAAGATATACATGAAGCTACATTTATATAATGTTTGGATTGTGCTGATTACCAATCTCTTGGCACACAACCTAAGGAAAATTAGGATGAATCTTTTCTAATATACAAACACAATCCTTAGAGCACTAGCTATAACAAAAGTTTAAACCTCAATAGGTAACATCAATAGATAACCAATCTATGATTATGTTTCCTGAAGTGAAACAAAAAATAGAAGAACCAACATAGAAAAGTATCTAACCACACCCACCTTGTCGGCAGAATCAGAGGCGGAGGCGGAGGTGGCGGCGGAGGAGGCAGCGCCAGAGGCGGAGGCGGTGGCGGCGGCAAAGGTGGAGGCGGAGACAGCGGTAGAGGCGGCGGCGGTCGCGGCAGCGGGGGTGGAGGCGGCAGAGGCAGTGGCGGTCGCGGCAGCGGGAGCGGGGGAGGAGGCGACGGAAGAGGAGGAGGATGAGGGGGATGAGGAGGAGGAAGGATGAGGAGGAGGACGAGGAGGAGGAGGAGGAGGAGGACGATGAGGTCGCGATGGTGAGGGGCCTGGTTCAGTTTCCACGAAATCTTGACCGCGTGCGAGCGAGGATGGCCTGTTAGTGTTATTAAATAAAAACCAACGGAACCTTTATCAGCACTCATTAAAAGCATTGATAAAGGTATGTTTTATCAGTGCTAAAATAAAATCGCTGATAAAACATTCATTTATCAGTGCTTTTTTAGTGCTGGTTAAGAGATACCTTTATCAGCGCTTTTAGATAGCACTGATAAAGGCATACCCCTTTATCAGTGCTTTTTGTTTAGCACTGATAAAGGGAATCGCTTCCCTTGCCTTGTTTTGTGGTAGTGAAAGAAACTAAACCATGATAGATGAGATGGGTTCTGCTCTTATAGAAATTTGACTTAGTAATAAAGGATAAACATGTGGATGAAAATGTTTTGGCTGGTCATCTATCTAGGATTCCCAGCACTCACAATGTATAACCAAGAGAGATAAACTCTTTTTCTAGATGAAGATTTTTTTTTTGTTTCTAATAAGAATGTATCATGTTTTGGTGACTTTTTAACTTTCTCAATATTGGAATTATGCCTAAGTAATTTTCTAAAAAATAGAAGAATAAGTTTATCTCTGATCTTAAGTATTTTTACTAGGATGATCCTTTATTTTTTAAAAGGTTTTTTGATTACATTATAAGAATATGCGTTTTTGAGGAAGAAATATTTCCTATTTTGTAGAGTTTCTATTCATCTTTGTAGGGAGGACACCATGGTGGTTAGATAACTGCTCAAAAAAAATTAAAATTTGGATTATATTGGGATACACTATTCAAGGATGCTTGAATCCTAGTTATTAGGTGTGATAAATTTCAATGACTTGGAAATGTAAGTAAGAACAAATAGCTTCCTCAAAATTTTATCTTGGGGGTAAAACTTATTGATGTTTGGGGATTAAACTTCATGGGACCTTTTCCTTCCTCATGTGGAAATGAATACATGTTGGATACAATTGACTGTGTATCAAAATGGGTTGAGGTAGTGGCATTTCCAAACAACCAAGCTAGTATTGTGATAAATTTTTTCAAGAATAATATCTTTTCAAGGTTTGGTGTCCCCAAGGATTTCATTACTGATAATGGCACCCATTTCAAAAAAATCAATAATTTAATAGAGAAATATGGTTGTGTTATCAGAATAGGTACAACCTACCACTTGAAAACTAGTGGGAAGGTTGGGGTATCTAATAGAGAGATCAAACATATTTTTGGAAAAGATAATTTCTAGATCAAGTAAATTTTGGTCCTTAAAGTAAGATGATTCTCTATGGACATATCATACTGCCTTTAAAACCACAATAAGTATATCATTGTATCAACTACTTTTTGGAAAGACTTTTAATTTTCCTATGGAACTAAACCATAAGTATTTTTTTGTATTAAATGCTTTGAATTTTGTTTTTAAGTTTGTTGGGGAAATAAGGTTACTTGAATTAAGTGAGGTGGATGAAATCAGAAGAGAATAAAATGATAATTTTATAATCTATAAGGAAAGGGTGAAATATTTTCATGATTATTTAATTCAAAATAAACACTTTCAAGTGGGATATAATTTGTTTCTATTCAATTCTCAGTTGAAATTGTTTCCTGGTAAACTCATATCAAAGTGTTCAGGTGCATTCATAATTTTGAGGGTACTGATAAATGGAGTAGTGGAATTAGTTGGACATGATAACCAACCATTTTTTTTAATGGGAAGAGAGTGAAACATTATTTTGAGGGTTATCCAAAGGGTTTGTCTTCCATATTACACCTTTATAATTAAGCTAGTTTTATAGTCTGGATGAAGAATATAAACTCAGTTCTTTATGGGAGACAACCCATCTTTCATTTCATTCTTTTTTTTTGTCTCTTTTTTACTTTTTCCTATTTTTTGAGCAATTAATTTTATCATGTCTATTTATTTTTTTAGGAGTTAACCATGATTGCTATAGGATCCAAATAAAAGGGGCATGGGAGTTTTTTGGGTTGATCTGACAAGTAAAAAGTTTCTACATCGGGGAAGTGTTGGTTCTGTTTCTACCCATCTGTTTCTTTTCACTTATTGGTTTTAAGTATAAGGGAATTTCCTCTATTTTTTTTCAAATTTTCACCTAGATTTCTTACCTGAGTGTTTGTTCTAGAAAATTAAAAATCAATTTGAACTAAACTTTAATTCTTCTGGCATCCCTACCATCTAATTAGTTATGTGGTATTTGTGCTATTTTAAATAATCATGTAAACCATCCCAAAATTTATGAACTATTGAACTGAATATTCCATTTTCAATTTAATTATTATTTACCTTAGGATTAAATATTATGTAAAATATTGGGTTTTAAGTGTGGGGAAGGGGGTAACATTTTGTTCCTTAGTTGTACTTCAATTATGTCATATCAACCCCCCCCCCTTCAAAATTTCTCTACTTTTGATAAATTCAAATAGTTTTTTATCTATTTAAATAGAAGTTTTGGGTGTATCTTGGTTCATTAAATAAGAAAACAGAATTTTCTACCTAGGAGACAATTTCATAGCATGTTTGAGGGATTTCACTTTGTCTAAAGTTGTGAGGATTGATTGATTGCTAAGTGTTTTTATTTTCTATATTTATAAAAATATTTTTTGAAAACCGGGATGAGGATGTTAGATTGGTTATATTTTTATGGAATTGGAACTATAACTTGGGGAATCTTGAACTTAACTACTTATCCTGGGTAACCGTTTCTTTATAAGAAAATCCTTTGAGTTGTATCAACAAAGTGGGAAGTGAAATCATGGTTTGAGAAACCTAGGGGTGAGTGAAAGTTTTTATTCCTTTTGTTATAAATCTAATTCCACTTGGGTCTCCATGGTATTTACTCCTTGAACTAGAATTTAAACTTGTATTGAAATGGGGTAGTGTGTAAAGCTCACATGGGAGGCATGACATTCCAAGTAGTGGATGAATCAGTGATTTTACTTAATTCAGACATACACTTGAACCTAAATAGAATGGACATCAATCTATCTTCTGAACTTATGTAAATAAATGATTGAATTTTATTTCCCAAGAGTGAAAAGGATTAGGTGTAGGGGAGTTTGATGTGGCACTATTTTATCACACTTTTGCACATCTTTTTTTATGGATTAAATGTTATTTTTATGAAAAATTGTATTTTAATGGAGTATCATTGAATCTGTAACAAATATAGTGGAATTTTTTATTCATTGAATATTTAATGAAAATTTCTATTTTTAGGAACTCAATTGATCAAAGTTTTAATATGTTATAGTGAAAATATAATCATAACTATTTGTGTAAACTATTAATTTTTTGGGAAAAAATTGATAGAAGATGGAAATTTCTATACAGGAAATAAAAAAAAGAGTAGAACATCTACACTCATTTATCAAGTCCTGACATCTAGATCATTCGCACATCGGCACTTTCCTTGGAACATCTAGAAGTTGAGTCCCCTGAGCTAAGTTTATAGCTAATGTTTTTTGACATCACCACCTGCTTCTAGTTTGGATTTAGAGATGTTTGTTGTTGGGGTTGACTGTGAAGGATTATCCAATTCTAGAGAGGGTGGATCCATTTTTACCTTTTTCGATGCAGGAGTCTCCATTTAAAGATGGTCGTGAACTGAGCAAGACCAAAATTTGCACTCAAGCATGCTGAAACTTGAATTGAGATGCTACGGGAGAATTTTCATCCACATCTCTAGGTGATGGTCGATGCCACTCCTCACATGTTCATCAAGAACCATTTTTTGAAGGTTGGTGTATGCTTCTTTAGTAGATTATTGAGGTGGATGCATTTTTTCAGGATCGATCTAAGCCTATACATTCAAGAAGACACTCTAATCAGTCTGGTGGTGCCTCTAGAACTTGGCGGTTTGATTTTGGTGGTAGGATATGTTGGAAATTGCAAGGAATAGTCCAATTGGTTATGTTAGACAATCGGCTACATCAACCAATCATATATGTCGACCGATCATTTATGTGGGCTAATCACCTACTTGAGTGAAACACCTACATGGTCTAATCAGCTATGTCAACGAAATAGCTACATGGAGATTCAGATATGTGAGACCAAACTACTACATGAGGGGATTTGGATAGGTAAAAGGATTTGGCTATATAGATAATTTTCTACATTGATATTAAATGGCTATGTTAATCAGATCAGATTTTTGATTCAAAACATGTTTCTACTTTCCCATCAATCATTTGTTTTAGAAATAAAAAATCACACAATCATAATCACTCACTTTCTTTTTCATGTTTAATGTATCCTTATCATAGTTATGTTTATTGATTCATTTACATTGTTTCATATGATGTTTCAATCGTAAACATATTATGAATAGAATTGAAATTAGAAATCAAAATCAGATTATTTATTGCCTTGTAAGTAGAAATCGTAACTAGATTATATACTTCATTCTATTCACATGCATTGTAATATCATAAATCGTAACCAGGTCATGCACTGTAATCAAGAATCGTAACCTGACTTTGTATTGTATTATAATCAAGATAATTATAGTATTGTAACCACATCATACTCATACTTTGTAACAGGTTAGATTCTGAATTGTAATCAAGTATCGTAATCATGATATTGTAACCAGGATAGATTCTGAATCGTAATCAAGTATCATAATCATGATATCGTAACCAGGTTAGATTATGAATCATAATCAAGTATCGTAATCATGAAATCGTAACTAGGATAGATTCTAAATCATAATCAAGTATCATAATCATGATATTGTTACTAGGATATATTCGGAATCATAATCAAGTATTGAAATCACGATATTGTAACCAGGTTTGATTCTAAATTGTAATCAAGTATCATAATCACGATATCGTAACCAGGATAGATTTTGAATCATAATCAAGTATCGTAATAATGATATTTTTACCAGGTTATGCATCATATTCTTATTATGTATTATATCCAAGCATCGTAACCAAGTTACAAATCATAACCCGGTTTTAATTTACAATTGATATGCATTGTTATCATGTTAAGCCTAGAAAAGAAGTTATGTATTGCACTTATGAAATTCATTACACTCTTATCATAACTTCAATACCAATTTCATGCATCTAATACTCATTTTTTCATACTTACTACTTTCTAACTAAAATTATGTCGTTGAGTTGGTTATTTACCAATCAAAACGATGTCGTGTATTCTATTTTTGTTTTGACCATTGTAATTCCAGGTGTCCAGGTCCCTCCTAGTTTTTTTGAGAAATATGAACGTTAGAGAAAATATGACAGTTGGAACCTGATGCCTATAAATAGGAGGTTATTCAAATCAGAATATATAACTTTGCTTCTATCAAGTTCTAGATAGAGATGATTTGACTTCTCTCTTTCTTCGTGTGAAATCCTTGAAGATATAAGAAGTGAACAGCTTGTTCCGTGTTCTTGTATTCCTATAAGTGCTTTGTTTCTACTTTGTGTGAACGATCATTGTGATAATGATCGAGGGATTCTAGGGATAGGAAGAAGTGAAACTGATCATCGTATTGAGGGCCTTAAATTGCTTGAAGGACAGAGGTGTCGATTACCTTGTTAATCAAGGACTTCTAGGAATAGGAAGACAACAATAACGATCTTCGTATCGAGGTCATACCAAGGTGGTGGTAAGACAAACATTCTATCCTAGGTGAAAGTATACCCTTCTCTTTGGGTTAAAAAAAATTGTAATACTTTTACATTTCCACTGTTATTTGCATTAGAAATTGAATTGTATTATTTCCCCTTTCTTTTCATATTCAATTCAATTGTAATTGTTTCAATTATGATTCATATTGTATTGAGAGATTCTATATGCTATATGGTAGAGTCATTAATATTTGTTTTAGTCTGATCATTGTATTCACTTTGAATACAATTGTTTTATAATACTTATAATTTACATCAGATCCAAGATATTTATAGTTTATTGTATTGATTGTGAATTTCATTAGTTTAAGACCTATTAAACTAAGTTCTTTCTTAAGTGTTTAAATAAAAAGGTTTTTAAACATACAATTCACTCCCCCCCTCTTGTATTGTGTCATCTAATATATATATATATATATATATATATACATCTATATTTTGATCAAACAATTGGTATCAGAGGAGGCTTCCACTATTTTTTTGTTACTTGCTTTATTTCTTTTGGAAATACAATTATATTTCTTTTACAAATCTTTTGTTTATAACTACTTACTACACTAACGTGTGGAGTGGAAAAGCATTGTTTTATTAGATGGAAGGAATGAATATTGGATTAATTGACAACCTAAACCCATCTAGACCACCTATATTTGATGGGAATGATTATGATTACTGGAGAGATCGAATGAAGACATTTTTTATTAATACTGGAGTGGAAAACTTTATCATGCTTACTAATGGTTATAAAATTCTAGAAAAGGAAGTCAGTACCTTCACCAATTAAGAGAAATGAGAATATCAACTGAATTACAAGGTATGCAATACTTTGTTGTGTTCCATGACCAGGATATATATAGTTCGATATCATATTATGAAGCAGCCAATTTTATTTGGAAGAAATTGTAAGTCACACATTTTGGTACATCTAAAGTCATAGAAACAAGAAGAACAATGATTCGAGCAGAATATCATGGGTTTCTTTTTGCTTATAGAGAACCAGCATGCAAGGTGAAACAAAGGTTTATGACAATTTTAAACAGTCTACAATCTATGGAAGAAAAAGGACTTGATGATGAATCACTTTTATATAATATTATTGATATTATGTATAATGAGTGGGAATAAAAAAGAATAGTTATTGATGAAAATAGAAAAGTTACTCAAATCACTCTTGATGAATTATTTGGCACTCTACTTCAGCATGAGACTAGAATGAAAACAGATACCGATTTCAATAAGAAGAAGAATGGTAATGGTAGTGTATATTTTACTACTACTAAAGCTAAGATTCCAGAAAGGATAACAAGATCCAAAGCTAAGAAATATGTTGTTATGTCAGAATCAAGTGATAGTGATCACTCAGATAATGAGTTAGCCAATCTTGCTCGAAGAATGAACAAGATTTTTGGAAAGAAAGACTTTCAATACAGATTCAAAAAGAAAGATAGAAAATAAAAGAAATATTTTGAGGTTACTTGTTATGAATGCAAAAGAGCAGGTCATATTAGACCAGATTTTCCTTTACTAAAAAGAAAAGACTGAAAGGATAAACATTCTGAAAGAAAAAAGAAAAAGTATTTCAAAGCAAAGACAAATAAATTTTTGAAAGAAAATGATACTTTGAGTGCAAGTGGTGGTGATTGATTAGACGAATCTTTAGATTATGAATCTTCTAGTTAGAGAACCATAGGACTGATAACCACACTACCAATTGAAAATAATTGCTACATGGATAAGGTACATAATGTTGAATCCCTTACAAATGTATCTTTAAATGCAAATTACCCTAATGAAAAACATTCTTACTCCTTGGATGAAGAATCTTTCTCAGTATAGGAGAATTTACCTTCCTTTGAAGAAGTTTCCAGATTTTCCAAGTTACTTGAGAATGAAAAATCAAAACTCAAGAAAAAACTTGATAAGGAAAATTCTAGAAAATCTATTATTACAAAAGAAGTATCAGATCTATCAAAAGATCTTGATCATAAAACACTTGATTTTGAAAATACTACAAATTATCTTAAGGAAGTAAGTTCTGAGAAGGATAAACTTTCTAAAGACCCTGAACAACTTTTTTTTAAGAAGAGTGTTTTTGAAATGAAAAATAATTCCAAAAAAAAATCTTATGAGAATGATAATTTAGTAATTAGACTAAAATCTAAAATCTATTCTCTTAATAAACTTTTATCAAACTTTACAAGTGGTAAGTAAAACTTTTATAAGATGTATTCTCAAATTCTTCTATTAAGGAATACTTCTAGATTTGGATACACTCACTCAAACCCCTTTTTTAGTAATAAATATTTTGTTCCTCAAAGTGCCCCATTTTTGTATGAAATTTCAATGTGGTGGACATTGGGAAATATGTTGTTCTCTTAACAAAACTCAATCTTTAGGATTTCACAAAGCCCATTTTTTAAAACAAATGTGGATTCCCAAAATTCTTTTATCTAACATTTTCGGATCCAAAAAAGTTTGGGTTTTGAAAAACTAATTGTCTATTTTTCAATAAAACAAGAAGTGTACCAACAAAAGAACATTTTGTACATGGATAGTGGTTGTTCTCGACACATGACAGATAACAAAAACTTCTTTGAAAATATTATCAATACAAAAGGATGAAAAGTAACTTTTTAAGATGATGCTTATAGAGAAATTTTTGGTATAAGTAACATTTTTCTTCTTGGAAAAACGTTGATTTCAAATGTTTTATTTATTAAGGGTCTTAAGCACAACCTTATAAGCACAAGTCAATTATGTGATGAAGGTTACCTTGTGAATTTTCGGAATAATAAATGTTTAGTTCAAAATTCCAATGATTAATTCATTATTTCTACCTATATACATGAGAATGTATACACAATCAACTTAGAAGACCTTAGAAGCCAAGACTTACCTTGCTTAAGTGTAATGGAAGACCAATCTTGGTTATGGCATAAAAGTTTAGGACACTGCAATCTAAGGAACCTTTGTAAACTTTCAAAGAAAATACTTGTTAAGGATCTACTGGATCTTAGATATAATTCTTCAAAAGTTTGTGATCCTTGTAAATATGAAAAGCAACATAAAACTAGCTTTAAATCAATTAATGAAGTTTCAACTTCTAATGCATTACAGTTGGTGCACATATATCTTTTCAGTCTCATACAAACTGGAAGCATTAGAAGAAAATACTATATTTTTTTTTTAGTTGATGACTATACTAGATATACATGGGTCTATTTTTTAACAAAGAAATATAAAGCCTTTTTCTATTTCAAAACTTTTAGAGCCCAAGTTAAAAATGATAAAAAAAACTACCATTGATAACTATTCATAGTGATCATGGTGGAGAACTTCAAAATTTGGATTTTGAAAGCTTTTGTAGTAAGAAATATATTACTCACAATTTTTCAGCTCCAAGAACCCATCAACAAAATGGTTTTGTTGAAAGAAAAAAGTTTTATTCTTCTGGAAATAACTAGAACCATGTTGGGTGAATACTCAATTGCTAAGTATTTATGGGATGAAGTTGTTAGTACTACATGTTATACTATAAATTGTGTTTCAACTAGAACTTTTCTTAACAAAACGCCTTATGAATTGTGGAATGGCTGAAAACCAAAAGTTTTATACTTCATAGTGTTTGGATGCAATGTATTCATATTGAACACAAAAGAGAATTTACATAAATTTTCACCCAAATCCAACGAAGGAATATTTCTAGGTTATTCCACATTTCCTAAGGCTTATAGGGTTTTCAATAAAAACTCTTGTACTGTTAAAGAAACAGTGCATGTTAAATTTGATGAAACTGACCCTCTTGTTTTTAAACAATCCATGCCTACATCAATTGATGTATTTTCACAAACTGATTATCAACCTACGATTGAAAACTCTTCTGATAAGGGGAATACTCAAGAAAATGTTTCTAAAACATTTACTCTAGAATATTTTCTATCATATGTTGATGAACAGGTTTTATAAAACCTAAATCAATTGTTTCATAAGAATCATCCCAATGATAATATCATTAGTGATGTAAATCAACCTATAAGGACCATAAATTCCTTGAGAAATGAAGTAGAACATCTTGCTTTTCTATCACAATTTGAACCTAAAACTCCAAGTGAGGCCTTAGGTGATGAATATTGGATTAAAGCAATACAAGATAAACTAAATTAATTTTAAAGGAATCAAGTCTGGACTTTGGTTGAAAGACCTAAAGAAACAACTATAATTGGTGTGAAATGGGTTTTCAGAAAAAAAATGTGATGAAAATGGAGTCATAGTAAGAAATAAAGAAATACTTGTTGCTAAAGGCTATAATCAACAAGAGGGAATAGACTATGAAGAAACCTATGCTGGTAGCTATACTTAAATCTATTTGAATTCTACTAGCCTTTGCAGCATACTTTAATTTCAAACTTTTTCAAATGGATGTTAAATGTTCTTTTCTCAATGGTTTTTTTCAAGAATAAGTTTTTGTTGATCAACCCCTGGTTTTGTAGATCCAAAATATCCTGATCATGTTTTTAAAATTACCAAAGCTTTGTATGGTCTTAAAGAAGCCCCAAAAGCATGGTATGATAGACTCACAGGATTTATTTTACAAAAAATTATGCAAAAGGTACTTATGACCCTACTATCTTTATAAAAATGGAAAAAATGTTTTAATTGTTTAAATTTATGTTGATGACATTATATTTGGCTCAACCCAACAATCCTTAACTGATTCCTTTGTGAATCTAATGAAATATGAGTTTGAAATGAGTATGATGAGTGAGTTAACTTTCTTTTTAGGTTTTTAAATATCTCAAAAACCAGAAGAAGCCTATATATACCAACATAATTATATCAAATACCTACTTAAAAATTATGGATATGACAGTACTAAAAGTATTAGCACTCCAATTGGTACCTCAAATACACTTGATCTTGATGAAGCTGGGAAATCAGTGGATCAAACAACTTTTAGAGGTATGATAGAAAGTTTCTTATACTTAATGGATAGTCATCCAGACTTAATGTTTTCTGTATTCTTATGTGCAAGATACCAATATAATCCAAAAGAATCTCATTTAAAAGTAGTGAAAATAATTCTTCGCTACTTAATAAGAACTATGGATTTAGGACTATTATATTCTTCTAGAAATAATTTTGTTTTGAAAAGTTTTTCAGATGTTGACTTTGGTGGATGTAGAATGGATAGAAAGAGTACATCCAGAACATGTCATTTTTTAGGAGATTCTTTAGTTTCTTGGTCATGTAAGAAACAATGCTCAGTAGCACTCTCCACTGCTAAAGCAGAATATATAGCAGTTGGAAGTTGTTGTGCTCAGGTGTTGTGGATGCAACACACACTCACTGACTATGGCATGAGTTTCTCAAAAACTCAAATACTATGTGACAATACTAGTGTCATTGATCTTAGTAAAAACCCTTCACATCACTCACGTGAAAAACACATAGACATTAGGCATCACTTTCTTAGGGATCACACACATAAAGGATATATTGTTTTACAATTCATCAGAACACAAGAACAGCTTGCTGACATTTTTACAAAACCATTATCTTCTGATAGATTTGAATATACTAAATAGAAACTAGGAATGAACACTGTAAAGTAATCATTCACATCTATTTCTTATTTAATCCATCTCCTTACATTGAGTTACTCTTTTCAAAGGGGATTACCTTATCAGTACTGAAATATCAATATCGACACTAGAATACCTAATTAGTATTAGGATTACCTTATCAATACTGAAATATCAAAATCGGTACTGGAATATTGTTCTGAATTATTTTATCAGTTCTAAAAATTTCGGTACCAACCTATTTGACCTCATCGGTTTTAGTTTATTTATTGGTTTTTGTTTTTTTCATTTTTATAAAAACAATATACTGAAACTAAAATATCTATCCTATTACTCTGATAGGTACATTTTCTAAAACCTTAATTTGGTTGTTTTAATGGTTGTTTCTCATTTCTTTCTTTTAATTCCTAAATGGTTTCACTCTGAATATGATTTTCTTTTAAAATAAAACCTCAAGAGTTCAAAATCATTCTTGACCATTAGATCTCATAGATCTAATCCTGACCGTCATTTTCTTTTAATAAAACCTGTCCCACATTGATTTATTCTGTGTTTTCTCCCAAGAAAAGCTGATCTATAAATAGTCAGCAAAGTTCTATTGGTTCTCACCCCAATTTTCGTAATCATAGAACTTCTCAGATTTTGTAATAATTATATTTTTCAGGGTGTGAGTCAGTGTTTCATGTCTGAGTCTTCTGTTTCTTCTCTGAAAGAATTTCATCCAAAGAATTTCACTTCAATGACTTTTTGTGGTTAAAGGTTGGTCTCCTGAGACTTTTATGACTCTTTTGATTCTTATATAAAAAGAATTATTAGTTTTCAAGGCTGGGAATTGATTTGTATAGAAATACCAGGTTCCGATCAGGATCATGTTTATCATGATGAAGTGTTATAATTTTATGAATCAGTAGATATAGACAAGGATCTCAAAATATCCTTTATTAGGATATCCCAGCAACTAAAATATGGAATTGAAATAAGGGATCTATCTGGTAAAACTCAATCGGTTCCAGCAGGGAAAGGCAAGGGGAAACAAGTTTCCGAACAATCAGCTACACAGTCTCTTGCTAAAGAATATGAAGAAGAAGAAGAAGAACAAGAATAATAAGTCCAAGAGAAACATGATCAAGAAGAATAGGGACAGTTGGAAATTCAAGTCGAATAAAAATAAGATACAAACAAGAGAATTCATACCGCAGAGTCATCAGAAGTACCATCTTTTGTTTATCCATCTCTAGATCCTCAGCCCTCCAAGAAAATATCTCCAAAGGTTTCTTATAAGAAATTCATTCAGATTTCTAATAAATATGAAGAAGAAGAAGAAGAAGAAGAATAAGGTGAAGAGGAAGAATCTGATAGAAATCAGAATCATCAAGCTCAAGTTATTGGCATTGGGACTCATTTTGGTGATCTCCCACAATTCACTGAAGATATAGATTTTGAAAGAACAATTGCTCTAAAAGGGGTTCAGTACATTGAACAAGCCTTGAATAGGATAGAGGAGATGATACCTTTTATTCCAAAAGTTGAGGCCAGATTGGAAATTCTTTCTAATGCACATAATGACAAGATGGATTCTATTAAGGTCTTGATGGACAGATTTCTATCTCTCGAAATCAAGTTCAATATTTTCAAGGAACGTGCTGCTAAGGACAATAAGGCTTGAAATAAGGTTGTGAAATGGTCTTATAATGTTGATGATAGTATCAAGAACTATTTGGTCAGGCAAGATGATTTGTTGTATCGGGTAAATGTTCTCAGTAACATGTATCAACAGTTGTTTGCTGATTTAAATGAAAAGCTTGAAAACCTTCAAAGACCTGGTACTTCTCAAGGAGTTGTCTCGGAAGAGATTGAGACCTTAAGAGAAAAGTTTCAAGATGAGAGTAATGATATTTTTTCACTCTCAAATAGAGTTTTTACTCTTGAGAAAGCCTACAACCTCATATTGGATGATTCCAATAACCAAGAAGCAAGACTTAAAGCTCAGGAAGATATTAATCAGCTTCATGAAGAACAGCTCCAGAAGCAAGAAAAGATTATTGTTGAATAGTATGAGAAGCTGAAGGATCAGAAAGAAGCTCTTGACAAGCTCATGGAGGATAGAAAAGAGTTCAAGAAGATGAAACTTTCCCTATTTAATCTTTTGGAAAAACAAAAGGGAAAAGAATGATAGTTGAACTCTTGTTATAATAAAACTTTGCTTCAAGTAACAATTATTATTTCATACTCTGTTTCTCTATTCTTTTGCAGGAAATAAATACTTTCCCTTATTCTTTTTGAAAATCAAAAAGGGGGAGAATGACTTTGAAAAGAATTTTTTTCTTATGAATGACTGATTAAGGTGGAGAATTCACTAGTAAAAAAGAGAAGAATATGATACCTTGTGAGTTTTTAAACCAAGGGTGGAATTAGTCGTATTCACTAAAGTTATTAAAATCAGGGGGAGATAAGTCTTTATTATTTTTTATCTTTTTTTTTGTGTTTTCCAAAAAGGGGAAGATTGTTGAGTCAAAAAAAGTTTCAACTTTCCCATCAATCATTTGTTTTGGAAATCACAAATCACACAATCATAATCACTAATTTTCTTTTTCATGTTTGATGTATCCTTATCATATTTATATTTATTGATTCATTTACTTTGTTTCATATACTATTTCAATCATAACCATATTATGCATTGAATTGAAATCAGAAATCAAAATCAAATTATTTATTGCTTTGTAAGTAGAAATCATAACTAGATTATATACTGCATTCTATTCACATGCATTGTAATATCATAAATCGTAATGAGATCGTGCACTATAATCAAGAATCGTAACTTAATTGTGTATTATATTATAATCAAGATAAGTATAGTATTGTAACCACATCATACTCATACTTTGTAACATGTTAGATTCTGAATCATAATCAAGTATCGTAATCACAATATCGTAACTAGGATAGATTCTGAATCGTAATCAAGTATCGTAATCACGATATCATAACCAGGTTAGATTCTGAATCATAATCATATATCATAATCACGATATCATAACCGGGATAGATTCCGAATTGTGACCAAGTATCGTAATCACAATATCATAACCAGGATAGATTCTGAATCATAATCAAGTATTGTAATCACGATATCCTAACCAGGTTAGATTCTGAATCGTAATCAAGTATCGTAATCATGATATCATAACCAGGATAGATTCTAAATCGTAATCAAGTATCATAATCATGATATCATAACCAGGTTATGCATCATATTCTTATTATTTATTGTATCCAAGCATCGTAACCAAGTTAAGAATCGTAACTATGTTTTAATTTTCAATCGATATGCATTGTTATCATGTTAAGCCTAGAAAAAAAGTTATGTATTGCACTTATGAAATGCATTACACTCTTATCATAACTTCAATACCGATTTCATGAGTCTCATACTCAATGTTTCATACTTACTACTTTTTAACTAAAATGATGTCATTGAGTTGGTTATTTACCAATCAAAATGATGACGTGTATTCTGTTTTGTTTTGATCATTGTAATGCTAGGTGTCCAAGTACCTCCTAGTTTTTCGGAGAAATATGACCGTTGGAACCTGATGCATATAAATAGGAGTTCATTCAAATCAAAATATATAACTTTGCTTATATCAAGTTCTAGAGAGAGATGTTGTGACTTCTCTCTTGCTTTGTGCGAAAGCCTTGAAGATACAAGAAGTGAACAACTTGTTTCGTGTTTTTGTATTCCTATAAGTGCTTTGTTTCTGCTTTGTGTGATCGATCATTGTGATAACGATCGAGGGCTTCTGGGGATAGGAAGACATGCAACCGATCATTGTATTGAGGGCCTTCAATTGCTTGAAGGACAGAGTTGTCGATTACCTTCTTAATCGAGGACTTCCAAGAATAGGAAGACAACAATACTGATCTTCGTATCGAGGGCTTACCACGGTGGTGGTAAGGCAGACCTTCTATCCTAGGTGAAAGGATACCGTTCTCTTTGAGTTAAAAAGAATTGTAATACTTTTACATTTCCACTTCTATTTGTATTAGAAAGGGAATTGTATTGTTTCCCCTTTCTTTTCATATTCAATTCAATCGTAATTGTTTCAATTACGATTCATATTGTATTGAGAGATTTTATACGCTATATGGAAGAGTCGTTAATATTTGTTTTACTCTGATCATTATATTCACTTCAAATACAATTGTTTTATAATACTTATAATTTCCATCAGATCCAAGACCTTTATGTTCTATTGTATTGATTGTGAATTGTATTAGTATAAGACCTCTTAAACTAAGTTCTTTCTTAAGTGTTTAAATACAATGGGTTTTAAACAAACAATTCACCCCCCCCCCTTGTATTGTGTCATCTAATATATATATATACATC
This sequence comes from Viscum album, assembly GCA_963277665.1. Lineage (NCBI taxonomy): Eukaryota > Viridiplantae > Streptophyta > Magnoliopsida > Santalales > Viscaceae > Viscum > Viscum album. The sequence goes on along the minus strand of OY728137.1, from coordinate 1,585,150,129 downwards.
TACATTTTGATCCAATATTAATATGTCAGACCAAATTGCTACATAATACCAAATGTCTACGTGAGGGAAAATCGGTATATAAGGAGAATCAACTATGTGGGAATTCGCATGCATCGATCATTTAGCTACGTGAGAAGAATTGGCTACGTCAATTCCCAGGTGGAGGTTTGGTATATTGGATAGAGGGAATACCAACTTTCTAAACCCGCACATGGTAGCCACCCAAGAAGCTCTAAGTGGCACAAAATTTAATGAAATAAGGAGGGGTACATAGTTGGTGCATTTCTGTCAAGGAGCAGGCTGTGTTAAGGAGAAAGTAGGGAAGTTATGAATGGGATTTTTAAAAAGAAAAAAGGGGGACGAACAGGATGAGGGAGGCAGTGTTCTTTTCTACTAGTAGATGAACGGGGAGATAGGCTATCATCGAGAGGGCGAGACAGAGGAGGAGGCACATGGGCCTCTTGATCGTAAAACTTCATAAGAAGTTTATGAATCCCTTATTAGGGGCTTTTGTGTTTATTTTCATTCCCCTGTTTTGCTAATACTTTTTTGGATATATTGAAAACTTTTATGACAATGGTTGGATAAACTTTAACTAGGGAATGAGATTGAGATGGTGAGGATATCTGTTTCATTCAAGTGTCGAGTGTGGTTGGAATCAACCCTTTTCTCACTGAGCGGGTAATATTTGTCCTTTAACCGCCCGAACTCAATGAAAGAAGTTCTGGATTTATTGATTTATATTAACTTTTCATCTGGAAGTCCATCTAAGAAAAGGACAGTCCATGCAAGGGTAGGTCATCTGGTTGCTTCGTTGAGTAGATTGGTGGAAACTGTAGTTTAGAAACTGGAGAATCCATTTATTTGTAGGTTGCCACGCGAAAGAACTGGCTAGCACCTTTTCATCAGATCTAGTTGTACTTGTCAAGGAATTAAGGTAGAAAATTAATGAAAAACATATAATATTTGAATAAACAAACCACCCAATGAAATTCCCCTCTTCTTCTTTTGTTCTTCTCCTTTTAGCATGGGTTCTCCGCTCTCTGCATTCACACTTTTGGTGTTATCTTCCCTTTGTGGCTTGTTTCAATTTTTGTTTTTTCTTTCTTTTACATGGTCTCACTCAACACATCTTCGACAGAAGTCATTCCCTATGGATTGACCCCTATTCATCACTACATTAGTTTTAAGTAGGGTTTATAAAAAAATTAATTTGTCCCGGACCTAGTGACGACCTAGTCCTAGTGGCCACCAAGATAAGTGTAACATAAAGGTCATAATGGGACATGGTTATACAACTTTTAGGGCTATCCACATCTTTCATTCCTTGCACAAGATAATTACTGAGCATCTAAACCTTTGTGTTACCCAAACTGAATAATTGAGATCTTAACATGTGATTTATTTGTAAGGAATCTCACACTTAGCATTTTCGTGTTTTTCTTGACACCAAAATATATATATGTGTGTGTGTGTGTGTGTGTGTGCATCTTATGTATATCATATATTAATATTGCATCCCATGCAATCTTTATATCTCATGTAATCTCTATATGTACACATGTTTCTAGTGATTTAGTTTTTGAAACATATTCCTTCAATCAAATTAATATGTTCCAAACATATTAATGTGCAATACCTTATACAATTCATGATTTTTTTTATTTATCTAATAATAAAAGTATGTTATATGTTCACATGTTAAGATTCATTTCATGCATAAGATACATAAAACCCTTTAATATAAAGAATTAAAATTACATAAAAATAAGAAGGAAAAACCCCACAAAAACTATTACTTTGAGATAGATAGTCAACCCCAACTTTTATTAGATAAGAACTCTCCGTGGATCAATACTTAAAAGACACCACAATTCTAAGGTATTTGTAGCTATAACACCTAATAAGTATAAATAATAACTAACCCTTATTATTGAATTTATAACCAAAATAACAAATCATCATTTTGATTGAATGAACCCTAAGCCTATGTTTGGTTATGTTTTAGTAAAAGAAAAGAAATGATTTACCAATCCATAAAAGAAAAGAAAAGAAAACAAAAGAAATGATTTTCATTTCTCTTCATTTTGTTTGGATACAAAATTTAGTAAAAGAAAATAAATGATTGTAATTTATCTCCATCTTGTTTGGGGACAATTTTTAAATGAAAAGAAAATAAATGTTTTGAAAATATGACAAAAATAACCCTTATTAAAAAATATAGTTTTCTAATACTCAATTAGTCCAAATAAAAAAATATTATGATTTTAAATTGTATCTTTGATTTTCAAATAAATAAATATATTTATTATAAATATATGTATTTATAAATATATTTATTTATGTATAATTTTATAAATACCCATTCATGAATATACATATATATTTATAAAATAAATTTATAGCTATATAAATATTTTTTTAATATATTAGATATATATTTATAAATATATTTATATAAATATATTTATAAATATATATATATAACAAAATTAAATTTTAAATTATTCCCCAATTATTAATTCGGATGGGTTCGGGTAATGTTTTTAAAAAATATAGTTTTTCAATACTTAATTATTCTAAATAAAAATATATTATAATTTTAAATTGAATATTTGATTTTTATATCATTTCAATTATATAGACATTTAATTTTCAAAAATATATTAGCAATGATTTCTTTTTTATTTTTATATCATGTAAATTATATAATCAACATTTTTTATTTTAATCAATCATTATTTTTCATGTCACTAAAATTAGCTAAACATTATTAATTCAAAATTATCATTAATTTAAAATAAATATGAATTCAAAAATATTAACTCAAAATTTTTTATAAATTTTTTATATAAATTATTAATTTAAGATAATTAAAATTATTTATAATCAAAATAAACTATAATAAAAATTAACTATAATCAAAATTATGTACAAATTACGTTTAACAAAATATTTATATATGCATGAAAATAATAATTGTAATTATTAATAATCACAAAAATGATAATTTATATAAATATTAATTCAATAAAATATTAAATAAAATAAAACATGTATAAGGGTATGATAGGAAATTTCAAAAAAACATCACACGTCCAACTTGTTTCTTTTCGAATCACCCCGATTTTGGGGTGATTGTAAAACTACAATGGAGGAAATCTATTTCTCCCCGTTTCCCTCATCCACTGTTTATTTCCACCGACCATCATCTCACCAAACAATGGAAATGGATTTCCATCCTCTGGTTTCATTTCGTTTCCCCCCAAATCGTCGGTCCCAAATGAGCCCTAAATCTTCGTTAGGGTTTGGTTGTTGGGAGGACGACGGGGTCGGGCAGGTTGCTTCATCGTTCCTCCTCTTCCCATCCTTCCTATCCTGTCTCCCCTCTTTGTTCATCTACTTCAGCTTCTCTTGCAGTGGGTGCGCGTCTCTGTGCTCTTGATCAGTCCCTACGCCTTCATCGCTCGGATGTCATGATGTCTTTATCACCACATCCCTGATCTTCGATTCTCCCCCTACCCAACAGCCTCAATTCCCCAATAAGTGCCCCTAATTTCTTCTCTCCTCAGATCTAGATGTTCAGTAGCGCGGATCTGCTGATCGGAAGGAAATCGAAAGCTGATTGGATACGTGTTTTGTTGTTTGTTAATCCCTTCGAATCTGTTGATATCCCTTGATTTGTTCCTAAAGGTTTAGCCACTCCGCGCCGACTCTTAAGGTGTGGCTCCTTGAGTTGTGAAAGTCTCGCCCTGGCATGTCTCTACTTCTCCCCGCATCCCTTCGCTCTCATCTCATCTGGTCCCAGCCTCTCGACATTTTATGATGGAAACACATTCTGTGATGGTGGCCTTTGATGGATTTGTCCAGGCAGCGAGGTTGTTTTATACCAGACGGAGTTGTTCAGGTGAGATCAATGTTTTGGGTTCTAGATGCCCCCACCCCCGCGGCTCCCAGCATTGACGGAGCGTGGCGGCAAGGCCGTTTCGAGTTGACATTTGCGAGCTTCGTTACTCTGGTCTACCAACATAGGGGTTTTTGGTTTTGGTGGGGCTCCCAAGGAGGAGAGTCATCTCATTGATTCTTCACTGGCATATGCTCTCAAACCACGAAAGGGTTGTGTGGGACATTTCTCTGCCCAAAATGCAGTGGAAGAAAACAAAAAAGTAATGCATAAGATGTACCTGGTGCTCCTATAAAACATGTGTACTGCACTGTCCACTATCCACTAACCATGAAGAGTCATCTCCAACAGTGAGCTGGATCAAGTTCCCTCAACAGTAACCAATGGGTTCCTGTGGCACTAAAACCACTTGACCCTTTGATGGGACCACTTTTCCTTGAAAAGTTTGTTATCACCTCCCTCTCAAAGGTGAATGAAAAGAAGAGAATTGAAGAGAGATTCTACTTAGAAACAATGGACTCCGGTGTGGAATAATGCGGTCCACAAACTCCAAATTATAAAATTCCTTCATTGAATAAAGGAGTCTATTGGAAAACAGGTAGATGGTTGAGTCCTATTTTATTAAGACAAAAAAGAAAAGGCTCATTTTAAACTCAGATGAGAGAGAACTCAATACATGATCCGTAAGTCTAGAGACACAAAGGTCAGAACTGGTTCAGAGGACCCATAGATCCGAAGGGCCAGAAAACACCCCACGTGTAGGAGAAGACCCGAGGGCCTAGGAAAAACCAGGAAACATGACAACCAAAAGACAAACATCCCCCACCCCCATCAGAACAACTGCACATGTGCACCCAGTCAAGGATGTTGCGTCGCCCCCCTTGTTGAGAGTTGTGTCGTGTTGGACCGACAAAACAAGACAAGACACTCCTCTGTCCCATATTGTAATGTGAGAGAGGTCCGAACGATGGGTATCAGCATACCCATCACTCTTTTGAGTAACCCACCTGACGAAGCTTGTATGGCCGCTGCAACGTCACATGATACTCCACGACATCCAACTGAAGCACTATGCAGAATGCCATGAGGTAGGATGCTCGTCCATTTCACAAAGAATAAAGATGGTTGAATGATGGGTGTTAGGAAATTCATCCCTTTTTCAAGGTCACCCACCCGACATCACTTTCACGTAGTGTTTTAATGCATGTTGAGTCAATAAGGTTTCCTCATGACTTTTTCATTCCTCTATGTTTTGAAAATCACAAACACTTTATCATGAGGCAAATAGTTTTTCCCTAAGGATTATCTTCATAAAGAAAATTTTCCTTCTCTAAGGAAATTTTTATTCTTCTCTATGTTTTCATTGTTCTTTTTACAGTCTCTCTAAATCCAACACATTTTATTACTAAGGCAAAATTTGATTTCACATCTAAAACCTTGGAATCCTATAAATACTTAGATATATAGTATTTTGTTTTCAGACTCTGAATTCTCTGAAATTTAGTCTCCAAATTCTATGAAATTCAGACTCTAAATTCACAGAAATTCAGACTTTGAATTCTCTTAAATTCAGACTCTGAATTCTCTGAAATTCAGACTTCGAATTCACTGAAATTCAGACTTCGAATTCACTGAAATTCAGACTCCAAATTCTCTGAAATTCAGACTCCTAATTCTCTAAAATTCAGACTTTGAATTCTCAGAAATTCAGACTCCAAATTCTATGAAATTCAGACTCCGAATTCATCAGAATTCTGACTCTAAATTCTTCAGAATTCAGATTCTGAATTCATTTGAATTCAGACTCCAGAATCTACTGAATTTAGATTCCGAATTCTTTGTAAAACAGAATCTAAATATCCATGTATTATAGACACCAAATGTTTATTTGGTTAGATTCTGAATTCCATTTTTGCTTAGACTCCAAAAAATAGATTTGGTTAAGCAATTTCATTTTCCTTATACTTATTGTGAAACGATGTCGTACAATCTGTTTCTAACTAACTGCTGGTTGATTGACACATGTATAGGTCCCTTTGAGATTCAAGGAAAAATATGACTGTTGGAGGAGGGAGTCGACCATTGGAGAAGTGCCTATAAATAGGATCTCATTTGAACGAGCTCAATATTGTTCCATCAATCAAGAGATTGCATACCACTGAAGTGATTTCTAGAGAGAGAGACTTGCATGCTTTGTGCAGTTCTGAACGTCTTGTTCATATTGCTTCGTGGACTTCGATTGTTGCTGAGTACAATCGAGTGCTTTCGGGGATAGAAAGACAGAGGTGTCGACTACCTTAAAAATTGAGGGTTTGTGGGGATAGCAAGACAGATTCTGATATTCCTATCAAGGGTTTACCCTAGTGTGGGTAAGACAAACTTTCTTGAAATTATAAATCAAGGGACCTTCATCCAAGGTTGTTGGATACCCTACTCTTTGGGTTAAAAGATTTCATACTTTTTAATTGTTTTGTTTCAATTTTATTTCCACTGTATTTTGATAAAGGAAGAAAGTATAACCTTCTTACACTTTATTATCATTTTTATATTCTCTGATAATTAAGATTCTATACGCTTTAAGGTTGAATCTTTTCCTTGTAAACTTTCATTAAGTTTTATTTCTGGAACCATATTTCTGGAACCTAGCAAGTTTATTTAGTTGAACTAAAAGAGGCTTTGTGAATTTACCTTGTTTAACTTTGTTAAACATAGTTTTCCTTAAGGTTAAAAATGAAAGTTTTTAAAATTACAATTCACCCCCCCCCCTCTTGTAATTGAGCATCTACATCATTATTTTGATCCTACAATGCCTACCAAATTTGGCGAGATAAATGTCTGAACTCATCTTGAGGCTTGCAACTCAGAAGTGGCCAAAAGGCCCAAAACCCAAAGACCCAATTAAGGGTGGCCTAAAGGCCCAAAGGGTTATGGAAGCCCTAAATAGACTGAAAAATTCGATCTCAAGACATCGTTTCCCTCCCTATCCTCCTGTGTCAAGAAGTTTCCATCGTTGTTGCTTGGGGCCATCCCACCGACACCACTAGAAACCATGTGTTGGCCATCCGGACGAACTGAGACAACACCAACGACACTGCTCGAAGCTTCGTCTATCGCCATCACCAACCCAAAATCCCACATGTGCTTAAGTGAATCTACCAAGAGCACCCAAATCCAAGTCATTGTTTCCTCCCAAGACCACAGATGTTGTCACCACCCCTATCAACCTCCAGTGTTGAGCCACATCACCGTCGCCCCAATGGACGTCGTCAACCCCCTTTGGATCTGGCCGCCAACACCGGTCACACTCCAAATCGAACCGCCTTCGTTGATGTGCATTCCAAGAGGGGAAACACCATATTCGGTGTCACGGGGATAAGGATCCATGCCAAATCAAGGAAGATATAAAATAAAACACAAAGTCAATGCACAAGATCTGACCTCTCATGTAAGAACATGTACACCCCGAAATGACACACAACAACCGAATAAAGCAAGATGACGGGAAGCAACAGATCAATAGTGACGTGGGCTAAGGACATGTCACCACATCTGAAACCCATCACCGCCATCCTTCATCAGAATACCACCGCGCTCGCCTGCACCCAACTCCATCCACCACCACAGTAGTCATCCTTGCATCTCGTGGTCAGCCGATCAATGTAAGGCGGTGCTCCCAATGGTAGTTTCTGCTCCCCCCGAAGGGGGACCCCCCCCCCCCCCCCCCACTAAGGAGTCTATTGGGGTTTTAACATTTCATAAGTTATGAAATGTACAAACCTTTGAATTATAGTCTTATCTATTGATTAAGAGTTTTAAACCTCATCTCTATGGGTTTAACCTCAAACTTGACCATATACTATACCTTTATAGGTTTTATTAGGAAATAACATTTATAAATTTATAAACCGGTAACCCATAGGAACTAACAACACCCTATGAGTGACCACCTATGTGATTCAAAGCTCGATTCAGTAGTAAAATTCTATTCTTCTTGAACTTGTCATAGAGTATCGGTAAGTAGTTCCTGACCTATTACTCCAAGATATCCAGAAGTAGTGGTAGTTCACAATTTCCTAAGGGATAGCATCCAATGAAAGTAAGGTTCAGGTAGAGAAGTTTGGCAGAATAGATTTTGGGTTTTGGAAGATATAAAGGGAGTATTGCCTTCTAAAGAAGGGCCTTAGTCTTCTTTTGGTCGATGTCAAGCCAGAATCTATGAAAGAGAAATAATTTGAGGGGATGGATATGAAATCACTTGGGTTAATATGAATTTCACTTGCTTGGAATATTTCATTTAGCATTTAAGAAGTGAAAAAAAACATTAGAACTCATGAAGACCCTTGCAGACATGTATAAGAAGGCCACATCGATAGAAAAAGTGTCCCTTTTAAGGAGACATTCAACATGTGGATATCAAAAGTTATATCAACTTATGATCATATAAAGGACTTCAATATAATTTAAAGTTAGTTGGACTCAATAAAGGTAAGCTTCAAAGACTCGATTTGGGTGTTGTGATTTCTCTCTTCGCACCTTGAATCTTGGGATATGATGGTGATTATTGTGATTAATTCCAGTGCAAATATGGACTTAAAGTTCATAAACATTAGAGATCTGATCTTGAATGAAGAGATTCATTGGAAAGAGATCCAAGAATCTTCATGTAATGCATACAATATGAAAGGAAGATGAAGTACCACTAGATGGAAGAATCACTGGAAGGGTAAAGGAAGGATGAGTCAATATATTAGTATCTTGGGGCATGGTGCTCCCTTAAGCTGGCATTATAGGAGAAAAGGCCACCTATGTAAATATTGTAGTGAAAGGAGAGAGAACTCTAGAAGGTATTCTTCTAGTATTGGGTTTGTGATGCTTGAATCAAAAGATAGGAGTGGATTGTTCCAAAGTGTTGTTAATTCATTGGGGTCTTGGGTGATAGTCTCTCGAGCTTCATTCCAATCAACATTCAAGAGAGGAAGTATGATAAATTATACTTCCAAATTATATGGAAAGGTGAATTGTGTGGATGACAAGGCTCTTGAGATTTTGGGGAAAGGATATGTTTCGATCCGGACAAGGAATGAAAGGATTATGTCCTTGAAGGATGTGCAACACATCCTAGGGTTAAGGAATAATTTAATCTTGGTTAATAAACTTGAAAATGTAGGTTTATGTACTACTTTCTCAGATGGTTCATGGAAGATCTCACATGGTTCCTTGGTCATCAAAAGAGGAGTGAAGGATGGGATGCTCTACCTCACAAGTTCAATGAAAATTGAGATGCATTCTGAAGAATTAATTTCCATGAAGTTATGGCATGAAAATCTAGGGCACCTCAGTGAGAAAGGGATAATAATCCTTGCTTGTAAAGGATTGTTGAAGGCTGGTAGCACAAAGTACAGAATGTGTGAGGATTGCGTCTTTGTAAAGTAGTGAAGGTTTCCTTCCAGATGAAATGGAAAATGAAAAATCATCAGAAGTTAGATTTGGTTCACATAGATGTTTAGGGGAAGTTCCAATGAATTCTCACAGATTATCACTTTTCTATGTGACATTCATTAACAATTACACAGGAAAAGTGTGGGTGTACTTTCTAAGGCACAAGTTCGTGGTGTTTGAGATTTTCTTCTGGTGTAGGGCCATTGTGGAGGAAGAGGCCAAATGAAAATTGATGTTCTTGCGGTTGGAGACTGATGGTGAGTATGAAATTAGAGAGTTTTATAGATTCTACTAACAGGAGGGGATTCAATTTGAGAAGATCATGCCAGGGACTCCAAAACACAATGAAATGGTAGAGAGGATAAACTAACCGCTGGTGGAGAAAGATAGGCGCATGAGGATTCATGTAGGATTCCCCAATGTGTTTTGGGAGGAAGTGGTAAATTATGCAGCTTACTTAATCAACTAGAGTCTATCATCTCCAATTGAACAACAACTAATGGAGATTTATTGGTCCAAAAGAAAGGTAGATTTCAACCACATTCTATGTGCTCATGTATGCCCACATTGATACCAAATATTTAGACAAGTTAGAGGTTACATATTGAGTGTGTTACTTTGTTGGCTATGGTGATGAAGAGTTTGAATTTTGACTATGGGATAATGACTCTAAAAAATTCATCAGAAGTCGAAATGTGATATTCAATGAGGTGATTTTATGGAAGGATCAGTAAGAAAAGTATCATCAGAGGATAAGGTTTAGCTAGATGTATATCCAGATGTTTTGGATGCTTTGAGAAATCCAATGATCATGTTAGTATTGGAAACACCAAACCATCCAGAGGGGTTATCAGAATGAGGTCAAGTTATAATGGTATTTCCCAGACTAGATGTACCAGAGAGTTCAAGGACTATGAAATATAGAGCACTACAAGTTATAACTTCAGACGTTGAAGTACCAGAAGGAACTCAACCTTAGTTACAACTATGGATATCTACCAGGGAAAGATGCCCAGTGCAAAGGTATGGTGATAGTTTTCACTATTTACTTCCAATAGATGATGGATATCCTGATATCCCGGAAGAGGTAAGGAATTCAAAAGACTCAAATTGGTGGGATTTATCCAAGAGGGATGAAATAGATCCCCTTTATGTGTCTGTAATATGAGAGCTGATAGAGAGACCCGATGAGAAGAAAGTATTACAGAACAAATGATTTTATTAGATGAAGGAAGAGGTAGATGGTAGAAGGTGGTACAAGGTCACACTAGTCATGAAAAGTTTTCAACAAATGAAAGGTGTTAATTTCTTAGAGATCTTTTCAACAGTATTTAAGCTCATGAAAATTTGAATGGTGTTGAGTGTGGTTGAATCTGAAGGACTTTATCTGGAAAATTTGGATGTGAAGGAAACATTCCCTCATGGGGACTTAGATAAAGATATCTATATGGAGAAGCTAGTTAGTTTCAAAGTTCATTGGAACCAGGGGCTTGTGTTTTGACTCAAACTCAACCTTTATAATTTGAAGTAAGCAACAAGGAATTGGAACAATAAGTTTATTGACTTCAAGAAATAGTGTAAGTTTTTATGAAGTAATGTTGACCATTATTGCTACCATAAGTAGTTTGGTGACAGGAGTTTTATTATCCTAATTCTCTATGTTGATGAAAACTTGATTGTAGGTCCAGTGAAAGAAAGGATCGGTGAGTTGAAGGCTGAGTTTTCTGCAAGTTTCAAGATAAAGGACCACAGTCTGGTGAAATGAATCTTAGGAATTAGGATCATAAGGAACCTAAGTTCTGGTACTTTGTAGTTGTCAAGAATACTACATGTGAAAGATAGTAGAGTGATTCAACATGTTTGAAGAAAAACTAGTGTCCACACCCCTGGAAAGACCCTTTAAGCTCAACAAATAGGAATCATAATGAAAAAAAATACGAGGTCGAGCACATGGTGAAGATTCCATATGAATCAGTTGTCAAATTTTTTATGTACTCCATGGTATGCACTCATCCGTACATTGTGAAAGAAGTGTGAGTTGTCGATAGTTTTATGTTGTACCTTATGAGGGTGACCTAGGAGGCTGTGAAATTGATTCTTTAGTATGTAAAAGGTTCTGGTATCATAGAAATTTTCTTCAGAACTGATTAGTCATTGTAAGGTTTTGCAGACTCGGACTTCAGTGGAGATTCAGATACACTGAAGAGAACCTCTGGGTACATGTTTACTTTTGGTGGAACAATGGTGAGTTAAATGTCAAAATATCAACCAGTAGTTGCACTCTCGAAAACAGAAGTAGAGTATGCCGCATTGACGAAAGTAGAGAGAGATTTGGTCTAGTTGAAAGAGTTATTGGAGGATCTCTAAGTAATACTAAAAGTTGGAATGTTGTTTTTTGACTCATAGAGTGTGATTTGCTTGTCTATAAATCCAATGATCCATTCTTAGATGAAGCACATTCAACTGAAGTGCCAATTTATCTGGAAGTTATTAGAGGATGAAGTGTTAGGCCTATAGAAGATTAAAGGGGTTCTAAATCCAGTAGACATGTTGGAAAAAAGGTTATTGTGAATGAATATTTGGGGTGATATTGTGCCTCAATTGAACTTGGATGACTAGAAATTATAGTTGGGGAACCATGTAGCTATTAAGTTGAAATTCAAGAGAAATAAATGAAGTATGTGGAAATATATGGAGGACTTAGTTGAAACTGGGAAAAATAATCCTCATGTGGGATGTTGTTGGGGTTAGTCTTTAAGTGGCTCGTTTCCATTCTTATCTTGATTGGGTTTTGATAATTACTTTAACCAATCATTCTTTGTTTGCTAATAAATTTGTTTAAGTGTTTCAAATTTAGTATGCCATGGTATTTATTTTATATAAGAATAAATAATGATCAGATTCCTACAACTCTTGTTCCATTGGAAATATAATAAGATCATATTTATTTCATATGTTTATTTTGAATTCCAATTCAGTTGTTTCGATGGTGCAAAAATACACTGAAGTTGTTACAAGTTGTTCAAGTGACATTGCAGTTTTGAACTTAAAGACACCTCTGAATTTTGCTTATATATCAAGATAGAGTGAACATATTAATGTGCTCCTTATGTATTTGGATAACTAATATATTTATATAAACATCATTGGTTTATGAGGAAGTCTGAAAAGGTTGTTTTGGTACTCTAAAAAATCACCAAAGTTTCTATAACAGTTTTGCAACTCTACAGTCTTCATATTTGGAAAGCTACTGTATTTGATTTACTGAAAGTTCTAAAGACATCAGAATCACTTGAAACCTATTGAGATGGGAATCCAAGAGGTTTATCTGATTTCATCAATTTACATCGAAGGCTAAAAAGGTTGTTTGGATGGTAAATAAATTATCTAAAGTTTTGCAACATTGTTTTCTCAAATGTTGTTTTTCCATATTATATGGCTTCTGTTTTTCAAATATATCAAGAGTTGTGATTGTTAGATTGATTTTATTTTTCATATGTTAAAAATATATTAAGATTTACTAAATATAAGTCTTCTAGATCGAAGGGTGAATTCGATGTTAAAGAGCTCTAAAAAATCATTGAAGTATCTAAATGTAATTTGTTCAGTTTTTTTGCATGTTTAGTTGAACCCTACGTTCAGAACAGTGCAAACCTACTTTTGATACAAAAGTATGGTTCATATACCCCACGTTTTGGAAACAAACCTACATGTTTAGCTTGTTTTTTAAACCCTACTTTTGAGAAACCCTACTTTAAATACAAAAGTATAGTTCATGTACCATACATGTGGATGAAATGAACCCTACACTAGTTTGTTGAACCCTACATTTATGAACCTTACTTTCATAAACCCTATATTCATGAACCCTAATTTCAAATAAACCCTACGTTTTCCTATTGGTAAAGTGGATCTTATGCCCGCTACACTTGCTACGTTGATGCCAAGTAAACTTGAGCTAGATAAATATACAAAAATGATGGACTGTTGTTGAATATTATCGCCATATAAATTGATGTCTCTAACTGGAGATGGTTTTTACATGAAGAAACTCATACAACTACTACAAGTTTGGATGGAATCAATATTTAAATGGTGAAATATATAGAAATTTCCAGTTTATTCTACTGTAATTTTTTCAGTAAAGTCAGAGGACATAAAGTTATTCAAATTCAAATATTTGAATTTACATTTGGATTGTGTTTCTAGTTTTCAAGAATTGTTTTGACTAAGTTTAAAGATGTTTGAATAGATTTAAATGAGAGTTTTAAAATTTTCAATGTTTTTATTATTCTAGATACATTATCAGAATACTTATTCAAATTATATTGAATGTTTTTATTAGAGATTTATTCTACAGGAAGAATCCAACAGTGATATGCTATTCTTCAGATATTTATGAAAGCTCATGACTCAATTTATGTTGAGTATCTGAAGGAAGATGAATGTTTTTGTTACTGTTAGATGTTTATTCTTTATATATATATCTCTCTATGGAATATTTGAAATATATACGAATAAGAGTGAATACATGAAAAGTCTGAAGAAAATAAAGTGCTTAAATATTTTCATTTTGCTGCTTTTCATTTTGAAGAAGATAGAAATATTCTTTGTATATCCTCATTCTCTCACGGTGTAAAGAAGAAAGAAGTTTGGGCAACATTGTCTAATATATTTGATGTTGTTTAAAGAAGAAGTCTGCATGACATTGACAATTATTTTGATGTTGTTGTACATTATTGAAGATCATCTACATATGTCAGTTGATGCTGCAACTGTGTACTAAACCTGTTTCAAAACAAACTTCATCTCATCTATTTTCTCTGAAGTATTGATTGCTCAGACTTATTTGTGGTGGAGTGTCAACTTCTCAGACTAAGCTGTGGATATTTTAGTTCCTTGTAAAAGAACCAGAAGACCCTGTAAAATCCTTGTAAGATGTCAACTACCTGCACTCAGTTGTAGAGCTCTCCGGATAATGGGATCTACTAGTAAAAATCACCAAACTCTTGGAGTAGAGCATTGGTGGAGTAGAATAGGGGATCTCTATGCCCTGAACCACCATATTGAATACTTTTATTAGAGATATTATCATAAGATTTATTCAACTTATATTGAATGCTTTTATTAGAGATTTATTCTAAAGGAAGAATCCAATGTTGTTACACTATTCTTAGGATATTTATGAAAGTTCTTAACTCTATTTATTTTGAGTATCTAAAGGGAGATGAATGTTGTTGTTACCGCTAGATATTTATTCTTTATATGTATATATCTCTGGAAGGTTGAAAATATATACAAAGAAGAGTGAAGATGTGAAAACTCTAATGAAAATAAAGTGATGAAATATTTTTATTTTGTTGTTCTTAATTTTAAAGAAGAGAGAAATATTCTTTTCATATCCTTATTCTCTCACGGTGTAAATAAGAAAGAAGCACTACTAGAAATAAGATCTCTACTAACGGTTTTGGGCAAACCGTTGGTATAGTTCACTTATATGGACCTATACCAACAGTTTGGCCAAAACCGTTGGTATAGGTAACTAATTTGGACCTATACCAATGGTTTTGGACAAACCGTTGGTATAGGGGGGGACCTATACCAACGGTTTGGGGAAATCGTTGGTATAGGTCCCCCGTATACCAACGGTTTTTCCAAAACTGTTGGTATAGGCCCCAAAATCAATGAATCTATACCAACGGTTCTCAAAACCATTGGTATAGGTCTATACCAACGGTTTTGAGAACCATTGGTATAGTTACATGTATTTTTTATAGAATCTTCTTACAGAGAACATTAAATAAATCAAAATTTAAAATATTTATGATAATAAATATATATATGTATATGAAATTATGTTCACAAAAGTCAAGTTAGGTTAGTGGTTAGGTTGTTCAATCATAAACTGCAGGTATTGGGATCAAAACCAGCCGAATGCTTCTTTTTTGAAATGCATATACCAACGGTTTTATGGAACCGTTGGTATAGATTTTTCACATTACTTATACCAATGGTTTTGAAAACCATTTTTATAGGATATACCAACGGTTTGGAGGCCTATACCAATGGTTTCAAACTGTTGGTATAGGGTATTTTTCTACTAGTGATGTAAAGACCCGTAAATTTCAAGGAAATTTTTTTTCTTCTTAATTTTCTTTGGAATTTTACAAGAACGCAGTTTCTAACGGCACCTGATTCCGAGGCCCGGTGTGCCCGGAATCATTTTTCGAAGTTTGGCTCGGGTACGTTCAGTGAACGAACGAGCGGGTTTTTCTAACTTTTAAACCGGTGATCGGAATCAAATTCTGAGGGCACCGATGAAATCGCAGCGCCGGTATTTGCTTAGAAACGCCTCTTCCGGAGTTGCATTTGCTCAGGTGTGGTTTTTAATTTTTGGGCTTTAAGTTAAGAAATAAAATAATGTGGTACGACAAACTTTATTTTATTTCACTTAAAGCCGCTTAAAAGCCACTTTAAGCTGCTTAAGCTGAGTTG
This sequence comes from Viscum album, assembly GCA_963277665.1. Lineage (NCBI taxonomy): Eukaryota > Viridiplantae > Streptophyta > Magnoliopsida > Santalales > Viscaceae > Viscum > Viscum album. The sequence goes on along the minus strand of OY728137.1, from coordinate 1,585,134,291 downwards.
AAGCGGATAGGGTGGAATTCAAAATATCCTACCCTCTTGGTAAGGTATTTGTGAGGTGCGGCCCGCACGAGCCACACCGTTTCTTTTCCGCTAAGTAACGCACCCGCGAAAACCCCTATTAATTGAAAGTCAACTGGGGCGTTTCTTAATCTATTAAACGCTCCTTTTAATTGGGCGGTTTTATTCGTTGAATTAATTCTATGAATTAATGGGTCGTTACTTAACTTATCCTTTTTCGTTGGTTGGCATGTTAATAAAATAAGACCAACACTTTTCTTCTTGTGTGTTGTTTGTTGAGAGGATTTGACAGAACCATAAGTCCTTCATCCTCCTTTGCGAAGAACGCGAAGAACGCGAAGAACGCGAAGAACGCCGAGCCCTCAGAGATCGACAACGCGACGCCAAGTACCGCGACGCCGACGATTCTTCTCCCGCGACTTTCTTCTGCGACGTTCCTTCATCCGCGACAAATCCTCGATCATCCGTTGAGGTAAGAGATTGCGGACCTTTTAATTCCTTTGTGGATTTTATTCTTGACATGGATTTAATTCGTGTAAATTAAATCCGTATGTTCTTGATCCTCGGAGTTCGTCGACGCAACGTCGTATACCGCGACGACGCGACGCCCTTCCACGACGCGACGATCCTCTGCTTCCGCGACGATCAATTCCGCGAAGAACGCACGCTCGACGGCGACGGCGAGGTAGGGATTTTTGTTTGAAAATAATATTTTATTCCCGTAGTTGATTCCTTCTAAAACAAAGAGCCCGGGATCAAAGTACAATTTTAATTTATTAAAATTGTATCTTGTTATGTTTTCATGTGTTGATCTTTTTCCCGATTGTTATCACCTAACGCGGAGGGTGCGGGCCAAACAAACATGGCCCGACAACCCTCTGCAGTTCTTCGTTGATGCACGAAACGCCGAGCGATGACAAACGGGGCCGCAATGGTGATTTGAGGGCCTGGCAGTGAAGAATGGGACCCGGGAGGAGCTTCGGCGCAGACGGAAGTAGAATCGGACCACCGGAGCAACTCCGGTGGCCCGCGGAACCCACCGGCGGCGCGGGTCGCCGGCGCCGGCAGCCGGAGGCGGCGGCGCCCCGGCGCGCCGCCAAATGGAGCCGCCGCGGCGGCAGCGGCCGACCAGACCCGCGATCGCGCGGGTCCGGTGACACACGGGACGCGGCAAAGCCGCGTCCGCTGATCCAGCGCGGCCCCACGCGGGGCCACGGCACCTCAGTCCGCGGGGGGAGGGGGGGCAGCGCCCCGCGGCTTCCTCCGCTCGGTTGCTCAGTCGTTCCGAGCCGAGCCGACCCGACCGGCCGGGTCGCGCCCAAGCCGGGTCGCGCCAAACCGGGTCGACCCGGACCCGGGTCGGGTCGACCCGGTTCGGGCCGACCCAGGGGGGTCGGGCCGGGTCGGTCCGGGCCCAGACCCCCCGTTTCCGGACCTTTTTGGTCTTTTGCTCATAACTTGAGGTACAGGCCTCCGAACGACGCGTCGTCAGCGGCGATGCGATCCTTGGATCGAGACGGTCGTTTCGATATATCACACTCAAGGTTTCGGAATACTTTGGGTTCGGCCGGGTTGGTTCGTACACGAAACCAACCGGGCCCTCGGAGCGGAAACGCTCATATCTTGAGCTTCGGACGTCCGATTGACGTGCCGTCAACTTTGTTGAATTCCTCTAAGTGAGACGGACCTTTTCGCTTACTCCGACCGAGATTTGGACACAGGTGGAGTACGGTCGGGTTGGTTTTGCCTTAAAAACCAACCGGGCCCCTGGGACGAAAAAACCAATAACTCTCAGACCGGGCGTCCGATTGACGCGCCGTCTGCGACGTTGAGTTCCTGTTGACGATACGGAACTTTTGGATACATCAACTCTGGACTATGTGTCAGTTGATGTATCAGCCTCTCGGCTTGTGGAGCGGACCCTCCCGAACGAGCTTGCTGTGTGCGGGAACCCTAGAGATGGCTGCGACTGCTACTGTGACGACGACGACTGTGCAGAGATCCTCAGTGGATTCGACAGCGACGACTACAGCACTCAGCAATCCTTTGTGGGTCAGTGCTACCGATCCTGTGTGGGTCTGATCCTGTGTGGGTCAGCGCTCAGCGGTCCTGTGTGGGCCAGCGCCTACAGGTCCTGTGTGGGCCCAATCCTGTGTGGGTCTTTGCGGGGGTTAGTTACCTATCGATCCTTTGTGGGTCAGATCCTTTGTGGGTCATTGCGGGGGTTAGTACCTATCGATCCTTTGTGGGTCCGACGACTTAGATGGATCAGTGATCATCTCTATCGTCATTCGAAGAAGTATACCTGTGTGAGATGAATCATGTTTACTCTCCTTTGTGGATTGTGTTGTGCTATCCTATGTGGATTACGTTTTGCTTTCCTTTGTGGATTGTGTTGTGCTATCCTGTGTGGATTTACGTTTTGTTTTCCTGTGTGGACTGGGTTGTACTTGAGCTCGGATGTTGGAGCCAAGCGAGAATTGATGACTTAGGTATATGTATGGGCATATACCTAAGCAGTGTCGGATGTTACTTCGTGATTGTATCTTTCCTTTGTGGTTTATCCTTTGTGGATTCTGGGAGACCTTCGGGGGTCTCGGGGTCCCTACTGAGTAGCTTATACTCACCCCTGCACGGGTTATGCCCGCACTACGTTGTGTTGGTTGCAGACGACGGACAGCGCTCATCGTGGTGGAGGTTTGCGGAGCAGGACGGTACCTGGAGGTGGACCACTGGGTGAGACGTACTCGGAGCGGTCGGCTGGACCCGAGGAGCAGAGGAGGCTATCTGTACCCACCCTTCATGTGGGACTTCCAGTGGACGGCTCGACGTTGCGGCTTTACTTTTCAGTTGTTGTTTTCCCTTTCGACTTGTACTTTACTTTCAGTTTGGGTTTGTATTCTGGCCCACTTACTTTCCGCACTTACTGTTGTACCAGTTTTTACTTAGTGTTTACCTTTTCCGCTTGCTTACTCTGTGGTGCTTGTTTACTTTACAAAGGCAATGCCTTCCCTTTACCGGGATTTACGCCTTGGTGCTAGTCGCCAGCCTCTGGCCTATGGAAGGCGGGCTTGGGGTAGTCACGGCACGGGCCCTGAGGACGGGTCGTGACAAATTGGTATCAGAGGTGGTCGGTTCTACCGCAGACTCTGATCTTTCTTCTATGTGAAGCAATAGTGTTAAGCGTATTGAGTGTGGTTATCAGTCCAGGGAGCCCAGTGTTGGTGCGGCGGCCGACGTATCCGTACACCAGGACCCTGACTTCTGATTTCCGACTTAATGCCCGAAAACATTGATTGCATGTGTGTTTCAAGTTTTCTTTGTGATTACTTTGTATCAGCTCACCAGGTATACTGTTCTGACCGTGGCGCACCTGTTTCCTTTTCAGGATGGCCCCACGACGGCAGCCAGCTAGGGTTCTGAGAGTTGTACGTGACGATAGCCCACCGAGCGATGAGGCCTCGGTACAGGGCCCTTTGACAGCAGAGGCACCGGCGGTACCCCTACCCGCCGAGCCACCGATGCTTCCAGCCCCAGCCGCTGACGATGCACGTCACCTTAGTGCACTGCATGAGTTTCAGCGCCAGCGACCACCCAGGTTCCGCGGGGAGACGGATCCCCAGGTAGTCGAGGACTGGCTGGAGGCAGTTGTACGAGTTTTCAGGCTAGTGAGGATACCAGCAGACCTCATGGTGATCCTCGCAGCGAGCCTACTGCACGCAGCAGCGGGCCGATGGTGGAGCTTGATGCTCCAGGTGCACGATGAGGCATCTCTCATCTGGACAGACTTTGAGGGCCTCTTCCGCTCAGAGTTCGTCCCGGCCACCCTCCGTGCGGTGCGCATCCAGGAGCTTCTTCAGCTGCGGCAGGGCAGCTTGACGGTCGCCCAGTACTCAGCGAGATTTACCGATCTATCGCGCTACTCGACCGACATGGTACGGGACCCATTCTTCCGGGCCCGGACCTTTGAGCAGGGATTGAGACATGAGATCAGGGCATCGCTGATCTCCCTCAGCATTCCGACTCAGGCAGGAGTACTGGAGCGAGCCCTTTTGATCGAGAGCTCTCTTGCTGAGACTTCTCCAGCGGCGAGACCTACCGCGGGGCGGCACGTAGCAGAGTCTTCCGCAGCAGGCAGTCGACGGATGACTCAGAGGTCCAGGCAGACCAGACCCTCACGCAGACGACCTCAGGACACTGGCTCAGCAGTGCGGGGCACACAGCGTGGAGCCAGTCTTTCGAGAGGCAGGCAGTGCTACACATGTGGCGGGCAGGGCCACATGGCTCGTGACTGCCCGACCCACCGTGCCGAGGAGCAGCAGACAGTTGAGGGGCCACCTAGGCAGAGGCAGAGGGTCGACCGTGGCGGTTCGCAGGGAGGAGGCGGACGAGGCAGAGGAGCTGGCCGAGCAGCAGGTGGTGGGCGACGCTTTGAGGCTCTACCACCACCACCACCAGGAGGTCCACCCCGGCCACAGGGAGCTGGCGGGCAGAGACAGGCACAGCTCCAGGCAGCGGAGGCCTACGACCACGGCGCGCCCAAGATGATTTGAGGTACGATCTGTGTCTATTTCACCCTTGCTGCAGTTCTTATAGACACAGGAGTGAGTCACTCTTTCATAGCCGCTGCCCTTGTTCGGAGCTCGGAGATTCCAACAGAGTTGTTGGCTCGATCCTTACGGCTAGAGACTCCTATGGGAGCAGACTCGACGATTACGCACTGGTGCCGGCAGTGTGAGCTTACTCTAGGAGGCGAGAGCTTCGACTAGGATCTTCTTGTAGCGGCGTCGAGGCCTTACGACGTCATCTTGGGCATGGATTGGTTATCTACAGTCCATGCACAGATTGACTGTATTAGGCGCAAGGTGCGATGTGTACGCACCGACGGGAGCAGGTTCACCTTCACCGGCGAGAAGGGAGCCTTCGAAGCACAGGATGGACTTCCGTAGAGGAGAGGACAGCCCATCACTCATCAGTTGGCTAGCCTCATCCTAGGAGCAGTTGACGTGCGGAGTCCTAGTTTTCCTGCAGTGGTGGATCAGTACGCGGACGTCTTTCCCGACGATGTCTCAGGGCTACCTCCTCGTAGAGAGGTAGACTTTTATATTGATTTGTACCCCGGGACAACCCCGATATCCACTCCAGCATATCGGATGGCCCCCGCCGAGCTTCGAGAGCTACGGGTACAGTTGGAGGACTTGCAGGGCAAGGGATTCATCTGACCCAGTGTTTCACCCTGGGCTTCCCCGATTTTGTTCGCCAAGAAGGCGGACGGGAGCTTGCGACTTTGTGTCGACTATCGTCGCCTGAACCAGGTGACAGTGAGGAACAAGTATCCGCTACCGATGATTGATGACCTCTTTGATCAGCTCAAGGGAGCACGGTGGTTCTCGAAGATAGACATCAGGTCAGGCTATCATCAGCTCAGAGTTCGAGACGAGGACGTGCAGAAGACGGCCTTCAGATGTCGGTATGGCCACTATGAGTTCTTGGTTATGCCTTTCGGCGTAACCAACGCTCCAGTAGTATTCATGGGCCTCATGAACAGGATCTTTCAGCCATACCTCGATCGATTTGTCGTAGTCTTCATCGACGACATTTTGATTTACTCGACGACTGAGGAGGAGCACGCCTACCACTTACGGGTTATACTAGACACACTCAGAGAGCACCAGCTTTATGGAAAGCTCTCGAAGTGTCAGTTCTGGATACACAAGGTCCACTTCTTGGGACACGTCATTTCTGAGGCGGGAGTTGCAGTGGATCCCGCGAAGATCGATGCAGTGCTATCTTGGGAGCCACCCAGGAGCGTGAAGGAGGTGCGGAGTTTCTTGGGACTAGCTGGATACTATCGGAGATTTGTGTCAGACTTCTCCAGAGTTGCGGCACCACTCTCAGCTTTGACGAAGAAGGAGAAACCCTTTGTGTGGTCAGACAGATGTTAGCAGAGCTTCCAGGAGCTGAGACAGAGGTTGACCAGCGCACCTATCTTGAGGTTGCCTGAGGAGGGAGTATGGTACGTAGTCTATTGCGATGCATCAGGGACCGGACTCATATGTGTCCTGATGCAGGAGCGGGCAGTGATCACCTATGGATCATGTCAGTTGAGGCCGCATGAGCAGAACTATGCTACCCATGACCTGGAGTTAGTAGCAGTGGTCTTCGCCCTGAAGACATGGCGACACTACCTGATGGGCGAGTGCTTTACAGTCTTTTCTGACCATCAGAGTCTCAGGTACATCTTCTCGCAGAAGGACCTGAACCTAAGACAGCGGCGATGGATCGAGTTCCTCCAGGACTATGACTTTGAGATAGTCTATACTCCTGGGAAGGGGAACGTGGTAGCCGATGCTCTCAGCAGGAGGACGGACATTCAGCTACTTGAGGAGGCGACAGAGCAGCTAGCCGCTTTGCAGATATCCTTCGTGGATAGAGATGGAGCAGCCTTCCTTCAGTCTCTCACAGTCACTCCTCCACTACTGTAGCGGGTCAGAGAGGCACAACATGGGGACGCCGACTGTGAGACGCGGCGTGCGCAGTTATCCTCAGGACAGGCACCTGATGGCTTCTCCTTTGGAGCAGAGCACGACATCCTTTTCAGAGGACGTACCTTGGTACCAGTCACTTTACGAGAGGAGGTGCTGAGAGAGTTTCACACTTCTCCTTTGGCGGTTCATCCTGGAGTGGCGAAGATGTACCAGGATCTCAGACGACAGCACTGGTGGCCGGGCATGAAGAAGGCTGTGGCAGAGTTCGTTGCACGATGCCTCACCTGCCAGCAGGTGAAGGCAGAGCATCAGGTACCAGCAGGCTTGGTACAACCCTTGGAGGTCCCGGAGTGGAAGTGGGACGGGATATCTATGGACTTCGTGACTGGACTTCCACGCACTTCCAGAGGTCACGACTCCATCTGGGTGATTGTCGACCGACTCACCAAGTCGGCTCACTTCTTACCCATCAGAGAGCAGGGCTCAGTGGAGAGCTTGGGGCGTCTTTACGTTCAGGAGATTGTACGGCTTCACGGTGTGCCATCATCTATCGTCTCCGATCGAGATGCTCGCTTTACTTCCCGGCTTTGGAAGGGGTTGCAGGAGGCGTTCGGGACGCAGCTACGTCTGAGCACCGCCTTTCCCCCTCAGACGGATGGTCAGACGGAGAGGACCATTCAGACTCTCGAGGACATGCTCTGCACATGTGTCCTCGAGTTTGGTCGTAGCTGGGAGGACCACCTACCCTTGGTGGAGTTCGCGTACAACAACAGCTACCACTCCACCATCGGGATGGCACCATACGAGGCGTTGTACGGCAGACCTTGCAGATCTCCTTTGTGCTGGACAGACCCTGGGGAGTCAGCACTTGTGGGACCAGAGATGGTCCGGGCCACGACAGAGAAGGTCCAGGTCATCCAGGAGTGGATGAGGACAGCTCAGAGCTGGCAGAAGTCTTACGCTGACAGGAGGCGGAGGCCACTAGAGTTCGAGGATGGCGACCACGTCTTCTTGCGTGTCTCACCTCGACGTGGATTACGGAGATTTGGCCGAGGCGGCATGTTGTCTCCACGCTTCATCGGACCTTTCCAGGTCCTCAGCAGGATCGGCGAGGTGGCTTATCGCCTGGCTCTACCACCTCAGTTGCACCGGGTGCACGACGTCTTCCACGTATCTCAGCTGAGGAGATACGTGCACGACCCGACGCATATCATTGACCATGGGGAGCTGGACGTTGATGATGGGGCGACTTTTGCGGAGGTCCCGGTGGAGATCGAGGATCGACAAGAGCGGGTCCTACGTGGACGGTCGATTCCTCTAGTGCGCATCAGATGGCAGCATGGGAACCTTCAGGAGAGCACTTGGGAGCGGGAGGCTCAGATGCATGCTCTATACCCACATTTGTTTCCCTATTTTATGATGTATCTTTACGGGGACGTAAAGCCCTGAGGTGGGAGTGATGTAAAGACCCGTAAATTTCAAGGAAATTTTTTTTTTCTTAATTTTCTTTGGAATTTTACAAGAACGCGGTTTCTGACGGCACCTGATTCCGAGGCCCGGTGTGCCCGGAATCATTTTTCGAAGTTTGGCTCGGGTACGTTCAGTGAACGAACGAGCGGGTTTTTCTAACTTTTAAACCGGTGATCGGAATCAAATTCTGAGGGCACCGATGAAATCGCAGCGCCAGTATTTGCTTAGAAACGCCTCTTCCGGAGATGCGTTTGCTCGGGTGTGGTTTTTAATTTTTGGGCTTTAAGTTAAGAAATAAAATAATGTGGTACGACAAACTTTATTTTATTTCACTTAAAGCCGCTTAAAAGCCACTTTAAGCTGCTTAAGCTGAGTTAAAGCGGATAGGGTGGAATTCAAAATATCCTACCCTCTTGGTAAGGTATTTGTGAGGTGGGGCCCGCACGAGCCCCACCGTTTCTTTTCCGCTAAGTAACGCACCCGCGAAAACCCCTATTAATTGAAAGTCAACTGGGGCGTTTCTTAATCTATTAAACGCTCCTTTTAATTGGGCGGTTTAATTCGTTGAATTAATTCTATGAATTAATGGGTCGTTACTTAACTTATCCTTTTTCGTTGGTTGGCATGTTAATAAAATAAGATCAACACATTTCTTCTTGTGTGTTGTTCGTTGAGAGGATTTGACAGAATCATAAGTCCTCCATCCTCCTTCGCGAAGAACGCGAAGAACGCCGAGCCCTCAGAGATCGACGACGCGACGCCAAGTACCGCGACGCCGATGATTCTTCTCCCGCGACTTTCTTCTGCGACGTTCCTTCATCCGCGACAAATCCTCGATCATCCGTTGAGGTAAGAGATTGCGGACCTTTTAATTCCTTTGTGGATTTTATTCTTGACATGGATTTAATTCGTGTAAATTAAATCTGTATGTTCTTGATCCTCGGAGTTCGTTGACGCAACGCCGTATACCGCGACGACGCGACGCCCTTCCGCGACGCGACGATCCTCTTCTTCCGCGACGATCAATTCCGCGAAGAACGCACGCTCGACGACGACGACGAGGTAGGGATTTTTGTTTGAAAATAATATTTTATTCTCGTAGTTGATTCCTTCTAAAACAAAGAGCCCGGGATCAAAGTACAATTTTAATTTATTAAAAGTGTATCTTGTTATGTTTTCATGTGTTGATCTTTTTCCCGATTGTTATCACCTAACGCGGAGGGTGCGGGCCAAACAAACACGGCCCGACAACCCTCTGCAGTTCTTCGTTGATGCACGAAACGGCGGGCGATGACAAACGGGGCCGCAATGGCGATTTGAGGGCCTGGCAGTGAAGAATGGGACCCGGGAGGAGCTTCGGCGCAGACGGAAGTGGAATCGGACCACCGGAGCAACTCCGGTGGCCCGCGGAACCCACCGGCGGCACCCCGGCACGCCGCCGGATGGAGCCGCCGCGGCTGAAGTCGCGGCGGCGGCGGCCGACCTGACCCGCGACCGCGCGGGTCCGATGACACACGGGACGCGGCAAAGCCGCGTCCGTTGATCCAACGCGGCCCCACGCGGGGCCGCGGTACCTCAGTCCGCGGGGGGGGGGGGGGGGGGGGGGGGCAGCGCCCCACGGCTTCCTCCGCTCGGTCGTGCCGAGCCGAGCTGACCGGACCGGCCGGGTCGGAACCGGACCCGGGTCGGGTCGACCCAGTTCGGGCCGACCCAGGGGGGGTCTGGCCGGGTCGGTCCGGGCCCAGACCCCCCGTTTCCGGACATTTTTGGTATTTTGCTCATAACTTGAGCTACGGGCCTCCGAACGACGCGCCGTCAGCGGCGATGCGATCCTTGGATCGAGATGGTCGTTTTGGTATATCACACTCAAGGTTTCGGAATACTTTGGGTTCGGCCAGGTTGGTTTGTACACGAAACCAACCGGGCCCTCGGAGCGGAAACGCTCATATCTTGAGCTTCGGACGTCCGATTGACGTGCCGTCGACTTTGTTGAATTCCTCTAAGTGAGACGGACCTTTTGGCTTACTCCGCCTGAGGTTTGGACGCAGGTGGAGTACGGTCGGGTTGGTTTTGCCTTAAAAACCAACCGGGCCCCTGGGACGAAAAGGCCAATAACTCTCAGACCGGGCGTCTGATTGACACGCCGTCTGCGACGTTGAGTTCTCGTTGACGATATGGAACTTTTGGATACATCAACTCTGGACTATGTGTCAGTTGATGTATCAGCCTCTTGGCTCGTGGAGCGGACCCTCCCGAACGAGCTTGCTGTGTGCGGGAACCCTAGAGCTAGCTGCGACTGCTACTGTGACGACGACGACTGTGCAGAGATCCTCAGTGGATTCGACGGCGACGACTACAGCACTCAGCGATCCTTTGTGGGTCAGTGCTACCGATCCTGTGTGGGTCTGATCCTGTGTGGGTCAGCGCTCTGTGTGGGCCAGCGCCTACAGGTCCTGTGTGGGCCCGATCCTGTGTGGGTCTTTGCGGGGGTTAGTTACCTATCGATCCTTTGTGGGTCAGATCCTTTGTGGGTCATTGCGGGGGTTAGTACCTATCGATCCTTTGTGGGTCCGACGAATTAGATGGATCAGTGATCATCTCTATCGTCATTCGAAGAAGTATACCTGTGTGAGCTGAATCATGTTTACTCTCCTTTGTGGATTGTGTTGTGCTATCCTATGTGGATTACGTTTTGCTTTCCTTTGTGGATTGTGTTGTGCTATCCTGTGTGGATTTACATTTTGCTTTCCAGTGTGGACTGGGTTGTACTTGAGCTCGGATGTTGGAGCCGAGCGAGAATTGATGACTTAGGTATATGTATGGGCATATACCTAAGCAGTGTCGGATGTTACTTCGTGATTGTATCCTTCCTTTGTGGTTTATCCTTTGTGGATTCTGAGAGACCTTCGGGGGTCTCGGGGTCCCTACTGAGTAGCTTATACTCACCCCTGCACGGTCTATGCCCGCACTACGTTGTGTTGGTTGCAGACGACGGACAGCGCTGATCGTGGTGGAGGCTTGCGGAGCAGGACGGTACCTGGAGGTGGACCACTGGGTGGGACGTACTCGGAGCGGTCGGCTGGACCCGAGGAGCAGAGGAGGCTATCTGTACCCACCCTTCAGTTGGGACTTCCAGTGGACGGTTCGACGTTGCGGCTTTACTTTTCAGTTGTTGTTTTCCCTTTTGAGTTGTACTTTATTTTCAGTTTGGATTTGTATTCTGACCCACTTACTTTCCGCACTTACTGTTGTACCAGTTTTTACTTAGTGTTTACCTTTTCCGCTTGCTTACTCTGTGGTGCTTGTTTACTTTACAAAGGCAATGCCTTCCCTTTACCGGGATTTACGCTTTGGTGCTAGTCGCCAGCCCCTGGCCTATGGAAGGCGGGCTTGGGGTAGTCACGGCACGGGCCCCGAGGACGGGTCGTGACAAGTGAAGTTTGTGCAACATTGTCTAATTTATTTACTGCTGTTTAAAGAAGAATAAGTCTGTGCGACATTGATGATTATTTTGATGTTTTTTTGTGCATTATTGAAGATCATCTACATATGTCCAATGTTGTTGGAACTGTGAGCTAAACTCGTTTCACAACAAACTTCATCTCATCTATTTTCTCTAGAGTATCGACTGCTCAGACTTAGTCATAATGGAGTGTCAGCTTCTCGGATTAAGCTATGGATATTTCGGTTCCTTGTAAAAGAATCATAAGGCCCTATAAAAGCCTTATAAGGCATCAACTATCTACACTCAGTTGTAGAGGTCTCCAGATAAGAGAACCTACTAGTGAAAATCACCAAACTCATGGAGTAGAGCATTAGTGCAGTGGACTAGAGGAATTTTGTGCCCTGAACGACTATACATCGTCTTGTTCTTTTCTTTATTTATTTCTATTGTTCACTCATCTTTAAGAGAGAAGGAAAAGATCACTTCATTTCAAGAGGGATGTTTTAATTTTGTCAAGATTTTTTAAAGGACACAATTCACCCCCTTGTTTCTTCGTCATCACCATTCTAACACAACATTAGATATATGAGAAACATTTTTCCGGTTGAAGATGTTTGTCTATCATATGGAATAATTTCAAACATCCAATGTCTTATGGTTGGATGGTAATGATGGTAGTGACAATGGATGAGGTTCGGGTTACTGGATACTATAGACAGGCGACAACATGTAAGTTGTCGTGGAAACTGATCACATCATTGTTCACTGAAAGATATGTTAGAAGGTATATATTGCGCTATCATTGGGAGGTGGGAACAATGCACCAAAAAAGCGGATTGAGGTGGTGGGAGCCTTTAACCAAGTGGAGGGTTTTTCCGTAAATATTGGCATAAGTGGATTGCAATCGATGAAGATAGGATGTCAGTGACGACCGAAAGCACTGGTTGGGCACTCTATATATATATAGTGTAATCACATTGTGGTATATATTCTCTACTATTGTAATCATCCTTCTTTACTCCTGAATAAAGTGGAGCAGCATTCCCCTGTGGGTTAGGACATAAGTTTGAACCATGTTATCTCTTGTTTTGTTCTTGTGTCTTGTTTTCTTTCTGATCATTGCAATTGATAGTTCTTGTATGTGTCTTTTGGAGGTTTTACGTTGGAGTGTGGTGACGTGGTTTCACTTTTCTTTTAAGTTTCAGGCGTTGTAGCGTGGGGTTCATTTCAGAGCTTTTGCTTCTACGCATTTATGTTTCGACGGAGTGTCGTCTGGTGGTTTGATCGAATATTGACTATGGACCCAACAATGTTTTTATAACTGCCTTTGATGGAACATAGTTTAAAATAAAAGATGTTGTTTCTAGAGAATTTCCCTAAAATGATATAAGGACACGCTGAATCATCATTGATCAAACCATATCTAACCAAGTACGATTCATTTTCTTATACACACCACTCTACTGTGGTGTTCCAGCTGGAGTGTGTTGTGAAAAAATTCTACAATCTCTCATACGATCAGTCAATTCTTGGCTTAAGCATTCACTACCCCAATCTGATTAGAGAATCTTAATACTTTTTCCTAGTTGATTCTATATTTTTTCTAAACACTTCTAACTTTTCAAGGGTTTCAAACTTGTGCCTCATAAGAAACACATAACCATACAGACTGAAATCATCAATAAAGGTTACGAAGTATTTGTTCTCGCTGCTTTCTTAAGCACTCATCGATCCACATACATTACTATGTATAACATCCAATGGTCCACTAGCCCTCTTGCCTTTTCCACTAAAAGGTGATTTGGTCATTTTCCCTAATAAACATGATTCATAATTTTCAAATGATTCATAATTTTCAAATGATTCATAATTGAATGAATCCAATGATCCATCTCTATAGAGTCTTTGGATGTGTTTCTCATTTATATGACCGACAGTGCCAAAGATAAGTGGTGTTAGAATCTATCTCAACCTTCTTATCTTGAATGGGATTGTCCATATCCAAAATGTTTAGACCATTCACCATATTCTCAATTTCATAAAATATTTCATTCATGTATTTATAACTCATGTTTTTAATCAAGAATGAAAATCCTTTCTTATCAAAAGATGATATTGAAATCAAATTTCTATTTATGGTTAAAACATGGTAATAATTTTCCAATTCTAGAATTAACCCACTATGTAGACTTAGATCATAAGTCGACATAGTGGCATGTTGATCTACTTTTCCTTCGATCAATTCTCTCATTTTTCTAAGTCTATGTTTATCATCATGAATGTGTGATGTACATCTCGTATTTAATGCCCATGAGTTAGAATTTGATAAATTGGTTTATATAAATAGTTTAAACAATTTAAATTAAAGCATACAATATTTTCAATTTAAACAATTTACCTAGAGAGCAAGGGTTTGACTGCCGGGAGGACGATGGTGTGAGGCAGGTTGTTTCGCCTTTCCTCCTCCCCACCTCCTTCCTCTCCCGTCCTGCCCCATTGTTCGTCTACTTCAGCTTCTCTTGCAGTGGGTGCGCGTCTCCGTGCTCTTGATCAGTCCTTGCGCCTTCATCGCTCGGATGTCATGATGTCTTCATCGCCACACCCCTGATCTTCGATTATCCCCTACCCAACAGCTGCAATTCTCCAATCGGTGCCACTAATTGCTTCCCTCCTCAGATCTAGATGTTCAGTAGTGCGGATCTGCTGATCGGAAGGAAATCGAAAGCTGATTGGATACGTGTTTTGTTGTTCGTTAGTCCCAACCCAAAGGATGGCCCGAAGGCCCAGAGGGTTACGGAAACCCTAACCGAACCGCCAAATTCGATCCCAAGCCGTCGCCGCCCTCCCTGGCCTCCTGTGCCGAGAAGCCGCCGTCATAGTTGCCCGGGGCCACGCCGCCGACGCCACCAGAAGCCCACCTGCGCTCAAGCGAAGCTGCCAAGAGCACCTGAAGCCAAGCCGTCGTTGCCTCCCGAGACCACGGACGTCATCGCCTCCCCCGTCGACCTCCAGTGCGGAGCCACGCCGCCGTCGTCGCAATTGACGTCATCGCCCCCCTTCGGATCTAGCCGCCAACACCGATCACGCTCCAAATCGGACCGCCCCCATCGATGCGCAGGCCAAGAGGGGAAACACCAGATCCGGTGCCGCAGGGAAAGGATCGAGGCTGCTATGGAATAAACATTTTGGTCATTTTATAAGCCGGTGTCTTTAATCTTGAGTGTATGTCCTCTTAAGTACTAGTCACTAGTCTCTGAACAATTAGAGGTGACCTTGGAGTGGCACCCTCCACCTAAACAAATAGGTAGTCTAGTCTATTTATACCCTTACAAAACAATAATGGTATGCACTACTCACAAAATGAAAATGGAAGAAATGATTCGAAGTCACCTACTTCAAACTCTAAATAGAGTCATTCGATAACACTAGAAGAGCGAACTCCGATGAGTTGCTCATCATTGTGCATCATCATTTTCAAGCTTGATTCTTGCTCAAATTTATCCAAGAGATGAAGGTAGAACGGTCCTTGTAGTTTAGCTTGGGTTATCGAATCCTCGTAGACCTAAGAAGAAACATATAAACACATACATTCTATGGACTGTTTTTTGTTATGAAGTGGCCAACTTGGGTTGATTTTATATGGGTTTAAAGGATAACTAACAGATTTAAGTGAATTCAATTTAAAATAATGAGTTGATCCTAGGTTATCGCTCAGGGTGGATTGGACGTATTTCCTTTTCAATGATTTCAATTTCTTATAATTGAGATGAGTTCATGTAAGAAGATAAAACAACATCATCACTTACTGGTTTAATCCCTACACCCTTTAATACTAATCACCTATACACTTGAAGGATCAAAGTTTTGAGCACTTCAAGGTAAATGTTCGTATTAGCACATGAAGTGTGTGACCTTAAATTCAACAAGGACGATGGAGTTTAAAAATCATCAAATAAAAATCTCAATTAAAGAAGTGATTATACATTAATGGGGTGATAAATAACATCCAATCCAGCCCCTTGCTACTCCCTTGGATCAACCCATAAGTGGGTTAGCTCTCCATTGATTCTATGGTTTCAATGGAAGCGGAAAGTAGACTCATGAGAGAGTAAATGGAGAAGTAAAGAAAACAATAAAAATAAAATGATCACTCCACTGTTGTGTGAATAATTTCACAAGATTTGGTGTAAATAAATTCACACCTTGAGGTAACGGTATCAAAGTGAGATGGAGAACAACAAAATAAAAGGAGAAGAAGAACTTTTATTAAGAAACTAAAGTGAATTGAACAATTTACATGTGAAAGACAAACATGAGACAACAAAATCACATCATAACATTACAATTGAACAAAGCATCAAAGATCCTTAAATCCTCCAACACCACTACCTTAAATAGGCATTTTTGATTCCTTGGGTCGAGCCTCCAACAGTACAAGTTATCTCACTTGAGTATGGTAGGTCTAGGGTGGTGGAAAGTTTGTGGAAAGAAGACTTTCCACCCTTGACCCGAAAAGGCATCCAGCTTGCATCCACCAAACAGAGGCGCATGAAACACCTTCTAGATGACCTAATTTGGGTGGGCCATAGAAGACTTAAATTAAGCTCCAGATGTCTCCTAACATCCTGTAAAATCTCAGCCCAAAAAGAGTTATGGTTTCCGAGATATGATTTAATTGGTGGGCTGTTTTTTCTAGGCCGCAGATTCTGGCCCAGATTTTGATAAACTATTTGGTCCGCTTAAATAACAATCATGGAGGCCGAATTAGCATTGTATCCTGAAGAATTATTTGTTCCTCTATATGTCTTCTAGCCTCCCACAAACTTTGGGCTTCATTGGATTTTTAATGTGGGTCCCACATTCTCATCAGTGGGTTGGTGTCCAATCTGCCTTCTCTAGAATTCATTCCTTTCATCACAAAATATCCACATCTTCGTTTATGAATCATCAATTGATCCCTGAATGAAAAATGTTCATATTTAAGTATAGCTACAGTTTCCAAAATATAAAATTAAAATATGGATAACTAAATTCCTTAAAATCATATGAATCATTGGGTACTTTAAATGATGTTAAAAAAATGTACCACATAATAGTGCATTTTAAGAAGGTATTACAATCATAATGTGAAATGATGTTCAAAGTGTAAAATGCACTAAAATGATGTTTATTAATAGTAAAGAACATGAATATTATATATATTAACAATTAATATTAGCATCATTTAGTGGCTAATCACACCCCCCAACTTGAGTTTTGCTAGTCCCGAGCAAAATATATCCCAACTATATGAAATTCGAATTCCCTTTTCCAAAAACATTTTCATACACAATGATCACCAAAAACCCCTTATACCAAACAATCATGAAACCCATCAAAATATTTTAATACAAGATTGTTTCATAAGCAGATCTCAATCCCAAGCTCATTCCTTTGTTCAAATTCATTGTCATATTTCATCCAATATCAATTAAGTACGAGGATGTGTTGTGTATCACAATATACACGGGGGTTCATCTTTATTCAAGGGGGAAATGATAGAAGCGCTATGTGGAATCACATTTCAATATTAAGATGAGTATTCAATTTTTTTTATTGTATTATTATTTTTTTGTTTTTGTTTTTTGCAATTTTGCCATGGTAATTGAAATTGCACTCAAAAGAGTCAACCCATGTAGCGAGATTTTGCCGATGACTCCCAAGCTCAAAGACCTTAGGGCACCAAGTGAAGCCCACATACTCGGGCATCATCTTGAGTTAACTTAATCAAAAACAAATTCAAATTACCAAAAATAGAGATAAAATTACTAACTATGTGCCAGGAAACTATGGAGTCACGATCCCCAAGTGCCGAAAGCCACGCATTAGGTCATTTCATTGCTCTACGCGCAAATTTATTATTATTATTATTATTATTTTTTAATTTCTTTTGAATACTCATATTAAAACTAAAATGTTCACCAAAACTATTCTATTTATTTGGGGGACCCCATGAACTCAAACTAATACCCCACTATCCAAAGAACGTGCATTGTGATTCTTTTTTTATTTGGATGAAAATATAAACAATGAAATATCACATTGGACATCCACACTTTCCAAAATCTATGCTCATGAAATTATTCATGGATTAAAATCAGAATCAGGGCATGCTAAATTATTTGATATTCAGTTTCAAAGTGTGAAATGTGTAATATCATGTTCAAAGTTAAATGGATTTTTCCTTCCATTTACACACATTTTTTTTCAAATAATTTTTCTGAAACAAAAGCATTTTTTAATTTTATCTCCCCCCCCAACTTAAAATAAAACTGTCTGCAGTGTTTGAAGAAATGAAAATTTAGAAGGAGTAGAGGCAGGTAAGGGAATTTCAAAAAGGAAATTGAAATATGAAGATCATGGAATGAAGTCACCTGGTGGTTGAAGTTGAAGTTCCTACTGCTCCAAATTAGTCCTTTGATATCCATGCCGCTTGCAGAGTTCCCTAGTGGAAAAAGGAAAACAAACAAACAAAACAAAATAGTATATATATATATATAAGTAAAATATAAGTATATATATAAAATAAAAATAAAATGATGATACATTGCCTTCTTTTTAAATTTCTGGGTAAGGTGTTACTCAAGGATCACACCACGTGACACGGATGAATATGGCGCTCCCCTTTCGTACTCATTCATACTCATAATAAAATAATAGGTCAACAGTCTATTTTTTTTATTAAATATCAAAATGATTAATTAAACCTATTTAAAATATAAAGTTTATTAAAACAACATAATGATAGGAAACTTGAAAACCATGGGTTGCCTCCCATGCAACGCTTTGTTTAACGTCGCTAACTCGACTTAAACCCCCCAACTTATCCAATACCAACTTTTAACATTTTAAGGACCACATGTTTCACCAATTCAACTAGGTTGAGATTGATTCTATTTTTAGAATTTGTTTCATGCGCAAACCTAGGTTCTAAAATGAGTGGGTAAATCCTAGGAATATTAGAAATGGTTGATCTAGTTTCCTCTGTAGTCTTTCCTAAGAGATCAATGATCATTCCAACTTTTTTGGTTTCAAGAGAAGAATGAATTCCATCAGAAAGTTCATGATTATACACTATGAAGGAATACTTGAGAGATGAAGTAAGAACACTAATTTTGAGCTCGGTTTGGATAGGAAATTCAGACATAGGTTTTCACTTTGAATCAAACTCAGTTTCATTTTCAAAATTTCTCAAGAAAATTAGTTCCTTTTGAATAGAAGATTCAACCACTAAATTGGAAATATCAGTGTTAGGAATGAGTATGGACTCAATGTTTGTGATTTCTCCCAATGTTTCACTGATTGGTGTTTTTGAAAAATCATCAACGAGGTTATACTTAGGAGACTCAATCCATGATGTCAAATTCTCCTCTTTTGAATCCAAAAAATAAATTTCATCTTGATTTAAAGACCCTTCAACAATTACTTCATGCTCTTTAGGTATCCTAGGTTTAAATGAAATTTCATTAGCATTTTCATAAGATATTTGTGTGTAACAAGATTCCTCTATGAATGATGAGGAATGGACAACCTGACTGGGAATGGGTTCTATAACCTTTTCAATGCTTTGTAGTTCTAATATCAATGATGAAACTTCAGAAGTTATTCTATCCATTTGTTGACACAATTTCTCAATTAATGGATGTTGATCAAGATGGTCAAGGTGTCGGGACAGATGGTCTATTCCAAGAGGATAATTAAGTTGTTGGAATTCCATAGGAGGATGTTCCGATTGGACTTGTTGGGATTGGAACTCATAATAGGTTAGAATGTATTTTGGATCATATGAATAAAAACATTGTGGTTCAGTAGGTTGTTGATGATCCCACAAGTAGGAATTAGGATGGTCATTGTACATCATACATGGGGTTGGGTGGTCAAAGTAGGGATAGGTTTCCCATGTTTGGACTTGTTCAAAATTGACTTCCATAGGAGTGAGGGGTGAGAAAAGAGAAGTAGGGTGAAAAAAAGGATGATAGTGTCTAAGATAACTTACTTAGGTCCCCGGTAATGGCGCCAAAATTTGATTCTTGCTCAAATTTACCCAAGAGATGAAGGTAGAACGGTCCTTGTAGTTTAGCTTGGGTTATCGAATCCTCAGAGACCTAAGAAGAAACCTATAGACACGTACATTCTATGGACTGTTTTTGGCTATGAAGTGTCCAACTTGGGTTGATTTTATATGGGTTTAAAGGATAACTAATAAATTTAAGTGAATTCAATTTAAAATAATGAGTTGATCCTAGGTTATCGCTCAGGGTGGATTGGACGTATTTCCTTTTCAATGATTTCAATTTCTTATATTTGATATGGGTTCATTTAAGAAGATAAAACAACATCATAACTTTCTGGTTTAATGCCTAAACCCTTTAATACTAATCACTTATACACGTGAAGGATCAAAGTTTTGAGCACTTCAAGTTAAAGGTTCGTATTAACACATGAAGTGTGTGGCCTTAAATTCAACAAGGATGATGAAGTTTGAAAATCATCAAATACAAATCTCAATTAAAGAAGTAATTATACATTAATGGGGTGATAAATAACATCCAATCCATCCCCTTGCTACTCACTTGGATCAACCCATAAGTGGTTTATCCCTCTATTGATTCTATGGTTTGAATAGAAACGGAAAGTAGACTCATGAGGGAGAAAATGGAGCAGTAAAGAAAACAATAAAAATAAAATGATCACTCCATCGTTGTGTGAATAATTTCACAATATTTGGTGTGAATAAATTCACACCTTGAGGAAACGGTATGAAAGTGAGATGGAGAACAATAAAATAATAGGATAATAAGAACTTTTATTAAGAAACTAAATTGAATTGAATAACTTACACGTGAAAGACAAATTTGAGATAACAAAATCACAGCATAACATTACAATTGAACAAAGAACCAAAGATCCTTAAATCCTCCAACACCACTGCCTTAAATAGGAATTTTTGATCCCTTGGGTCAAGCCTCCAATAGTACAAGTCATCTCACTTGAGTATGGTAGGTCTAGGGTGGTGGAAAGTTTGTGGAAAGAAGACTTTCCACCCTGGACCCGAAAAGGCATCCAGCTTGCATCCACCAAACAGAGGCGCATGAAACACCTTCTAGATGGCCGAATATGGGTGGGCCATAAAAGAATTAAATTAATCTCTGAATGTACCATAACATCATGTAAAATCTCAGCCAAAAAGGAGTTCTTTTTTTCGAGATATGGTTTAATTGGTGGGCTGTTTTGTCTGGGCCACAGATTCTGGCCCAGATTTTGATAAACTATTTGGGACACCTAAATAATAATCATGGAGGCCGAATTAGCATTGTATCCTGAATAATTATTTGTTCCTATATATGTATTTTAGCCTCCCACAAACTTTGGGCTTCATTGGGTTTGTAATGTGGGTCCCACATTCTCATCAGTGGGCTGGTGTCCAATCTGCCTTCTCTAGAATTCCTTCATTTCATCACAAAATATCCCCATCTTCCTTTATGAATCCTCCATTTATCCCTGAATGAAAAATGTTCATATTTAAGTTTATCTACAGTTCCCAAAATTTAAAATTAAAATATGAATAATTAAATTCCTTAAAATCAGATTAATCATTGGGTACTTTAAATGATGTTAAAAAATGTACCACATAATAGTGCATTTTAGAAAGGTATTACAATCATTATGTGAAATGATGTTCAAAGTGTAAAATGCACTAAAATGGTGTTTATGAATAGTAAAGAACATGAATATTATATATATTAACAATTAATAGTAGCCTCATTTAGTGGCTAATCACACCCCCCAACTTGAGTTTTGCTAGTCCCGAGAAAAATATATCTCAACTATATGAAATTCGAATTCCCTTTTCCAAAAACATTTTCATACACAATGATCACCAGAAACCCTTATACCAAAAAATTATGAAACCCATCAAAATATTTTAATACAAGATTGTTTCATAAGAAGATCCCAATCCCAAGCCCATTCCTTTGTTCAAATTCATTGTCATATTTCATCCAATATCAATTAAGTATGAGGATGTGTTGTGTATCACAATAGACATGGGGGTTCATCTTTATTCAAGGGGGAAATGAAAAAAGTGCTAGGTGGAATCACATTTCAATATTAAGATGAGTATTCAAATTTTTTTATTATATTATTATTATTATTTTTTTTTGCAATTTTTCCACGATTATTGAAATTGCACTCAAAAGAGTGCATTGTGATTCTTTTTTATTTGGATGAAAATATAAACAATGAAATATCACATTGGACATCCACACTTTCCAAAATCTATGCTCATGAAATTATACAAGGATTAAAATCAGAATCAAGGCCTGCTAAATTATTTGATATTCAGTTTCAAAGTGTGCAATGTGTAATATCATCTTCAAAGTTAAAGGAATTTTTCCTTCCATTTACACACATTTTTTTTTAAATCATTTTTTTTGACAAAAAAGAATTTTTTAATTTTATCTCCCCCCCCCCCCAACTTAAAATAAAACTATCCCCAGTGTTTGAAGAAATAAAAATTTAGAAGGAGTAGAGGCAGGTATGGGAATTTCAAAAAGAAAATTGAAATATGAAGATCATGGAATGAAGTCACCTGGTGGTTGAAGTTGAAGTTCTTGCTGCTCCAAATTAGTCCTTTGATATCCATGTTGCTTGTAGAGTTCCCTAGTGGAATAAGGAAATCAAAAAAACAAAACAAAACAGTATATATATATATAAGTAAAATATAAGTATATATATAAAATAAAATAAACTGATGATACATTGTCTTCTTTTTAAATTTCTGGGTAAGGTATTACTCAAGGATCACACCACGTGACACAGATGAATATGGCGCTCCCCTTTTTTACCCATCCATACTCATAATAAAAGAACAGGACAACAGTCTATTTTTTTTATTAAATATCAAAATGATTAATTAATCCTATTTAAAATATAAAGTTTATTAAAACAACAAAATGATAGGAAACTTAAAAACCATGGGTTTCCTCCCATGAAGCACTTTGTTTAATGTCGCTAGCTCGACTTGAACCCCCAAACTTATCCAATACCAACTTTCAACATTTTAAGGACCACATGTTTCACCAATTCAACTAGGTTGAGATTGATTCTATTTTTATAATTTGTTTCATGCACAAACCTATGTTCTAAAATGAGTGGGTAAATCCTAGGAATATTAGAAATGGTTGATCTAGTTTCCTCTATAGTCTTTCCTAAGACATCAATGATCATTCCAACTTTTTTGGTTTCAAGAGAATAACGAATTCCATCAGAAAGTTCATGATTATACACTATGAAGGAATACTTGAGAGATGAAGGAATAACACTAATTTTGAGCTCGGTTTGGATAGGAAATTCAGACATAGGTTTGCACTTTGAATCAAACTCAGTTTCATTTTCAAAATTTCTCAAGAAAATTGGTTCCTTTGGAATAGAAGATTCAACCACCAAATTGGAAAGATAAATGTTAGGAAGGAGTATGTACTCAATGTTTGTGATTTCTCCCAATGTTTCACTGATTGGTGTTTTTGAAAAATCATCAACGGGGTTATACTTAGGAGACTCAATCCATGATGTCAAATTCACCTCTTTTGAATCCAAAAAATAAATTTCATCTTGATTTAAAGACCCTTCAACAATTACTTCATTCTCTTTAGGTATCCTAAGTTCAAATGAAATTTCATTAGCATTTTCATAAGATGTTTATGTGTAACAAGATTCCTCTATGAATGATGAGGAATGGACAACCTGACTGGGAATGTGTTCCATAACCTTTTCAATGCTTTGTAGTTCTACTATCAATGATAAAACTTCAGAAGTAATTCTATCCATTTGTTGACACAATTTCTAAATTAATGGATGTTGATCAATATGGTCAAGGTGTCGGGACAGATGGTCTATTCCAAGAGGATAATTAAGTTGTTGGAATTACATAAGAGGATGTTCTGATTGGCCTTATTGGGATTGGAACTCAAAATAGGTTGGAATGTATTGTGGATCATATGCATAAAAACATTGTGGTTCAGTAGGTTGTTGATGATCCCACAATTAGGAATTAGGATGGTCATTGTACATCATACATGGGGTTGGGTGATCAAACTAGGGATAGGTTTCCCATGTTTGGACTTGTTCAAAATTTACTTCCATAGGAGGAGGGGTGAGAAAAGAGAAGTAAGATGAAAAAAAGGATGATAGTGTCTAAGATAACTTACTTAGGTCCCCGGAAATGGCACCAAAATTTGATTCTCTCTCAAATTTACCCAAGAGATGAAGGTAGAACGGTCCTTGTAGTTTAGCTTGGGTTATCGAATCCTCAGAGACCTAAGAAGAAACCTATAGACACGTACATTCTATGGACTGTTTTTGGCTATGAAGTGGCCAAATTTGGGTTTATTTTATATGGGTTTAAAGGATAAATAACATATTTAAGTGAATTCAATTTAAAATAATTAGTTGATCCTAGGTTATCGCTCAGGGTGGATTGGACGTATTTCCTTTTCAATGATTTCAATTTCTTATATTTGAGATGGGTTCATTTAAGAAGATAAAACAACACCATAACTTACTAGTTTAATGCCTAAAACCTTTAATACTAATCACCTATACACTTGAAGGATCAAAGTTTTGAGAACTTCAAGGTAAAGGTTCGTATTAGCACATGAAGTGTGTGGCCTTAAATTCAACAAGGACGATGGAGTTTAAAAATCATCAAATAAAAATCTTAATTAAAGAAGTGATTATACATTAATGGGGTGATAAATAACATCCAATATAGCCCCTTTATACTCTCTTGGATCAACCCATAAGTGTTTTATACCTCCATTGATTCTATGGTTTCAATAGAAGTGGAAAGTAGACTCGTGAGGGAGGAAATGGATAAGTAAAGAAAACAATAAAAATAAAATGATCACTCCACCGTTGTGTGAATAATTTCACAAGATTTGGTGTGAATAAATTAACACCTTGAGGCAACGGTATCAAAGTGAGATGGATAAAAACAAAATAAGAGGAGAAGAAGAACTTTTATTAAGAAACTAAAGTGAATTGAACAACTTACATGTGAAAGACAAACTTGAGACAACAAAATCGCAGCATAACATTACAATTTAACAAAGCACAAAAGATCCTTAAATCCTCCAACAACACTGCCTTAAATAGTAATTTTTGATCCCTTGGGTCGAGCCTATAACAGTACAAGTCATCTCACTTGAGTATGGTAGGTCTAGGGTGGTGGAAAGTTTGTGGAAAGAAGACTTTCCACCCTTGACCCGAAAAGGCATCCAGCTTGCATCCACCAAACAGAGGCGCATGAAACACCTTCTATATGGACGAATTTGGGTGGGACATAGAAGACTTAAATTGATATCAGGATTTCCCCTAAAATCCTATAAAATTTCATCCCAAAAGGAGTTATGGTTTTCGAGATATAGTTTAATTGGTGGGATGTTTTTTCTGGGCCGTAGATTCTTGCCCGGATTTTGATAAACTATTTGGGCCGCCTAAATAACAATCATGGATGCCGAATTAGCATTGTATACTGAATAATTATTTGTTCCTATATATGTTTTCTAGCCTCCCAAAAACTTTGGGCTTCATTTGGTTTGTAATGTGGGTCCCACATTCTCATTAGTGGGCTGGTGTCCAATCTGCCTTCTCTAGAATTCCTTCCTTTCATCAGAAAATATCCCCATCTTCCTTTATGAATCCTCCATTGATCCCTGAATGAAAAATGTTCATATTTAAGTGTAGTTAAAATTAACAAAATATAAAATTAAAATATGGATAATTAAATTCCTTAAAATCAGATGAATCATTGGGTACTTTAAATGATGTTAAAAAATGTACCACATAATAGTGCATTTGAAGAAGGTATTACAATCATAATGTGAAATGATGTTCAAAGTGTAAAATGCACTAAAATGGTGTTTATGAATAGTAAATAAATTGAATATTATATATATTAACAATGAATATTATCCTCATTTAGTGGCTAATCAAAGCTCCAACTAGAAATTTCCTTCACCGAAAGGCTCATTGGAAATCATCCAAAACCAATAAAAAAGAGTGATAAAAGAGAAAGGGATGAGAAAAAATTTCCCCAAAGTCATATATTAAGATCAATAAAGTGAGTAAATTCTTGATCTAGAATCATTTACTTGGTCAAAATGATTATTTTTCCCCTAATGTATAAAATGACTAAAATGATTATAAAAACTCCACAATCTCTGAACAACCATCCCACATTTTAAAGCTTTCATCATTGAAATGTCCAAAATGTAAACATGGGATAAGAAAAAAGGAACAAGAACTCAATAAAAAAATTAAAAGCATAATTGACACTACCCATATCAACAAAGTGTACCATGAATCATGAGTCCACCTAATAATAACTCAACAGTTAATTGTGGTTGGCGTGAAGTAATTTCAAGGTAGGTGAACTCCTCATTAATTTCCACAAGGTGTGTAACAGAGGTTAAATAACAATGAAAGAATATATATTGGTGTGTGGGGAAAATTGTTAGTCAGAGAAGTGATAGTACATTTTCATTCAAGTACATGGACGAACCAATACATGGGACAACACATGTTTGTGGGAAACTGGCGGTGTGTAACTAGTTGAGACTTGAGGGACATATGGAATGGTGGGGGTGTTTGTGTTGGTCAACAGGGCCCAATTATTACAAATGATATTATAGGCAACAACGAAATAAAAGTGTAGTGGCACTTCATGGGTTTAAGATTTGGAATCCATAATAAGAACACTATAATTAAACAAGGAGAGGGGAAATCATTACACCCCCAAAAAAAGGAGACTCGTTGATTTTACTCACGCCAATAAGGTGCATATTTTTTTTAGTAGATTGCTTGATTAGAATTTCACGGTTAAGAAACTTTTCCTTGTGGTATTTTTTTGTGTGTAGAAACCCTAGCCCTCCATGACATTCCTTAAACTTCTCAACATGGAACCACACCTGGTAAGCTGGAAAAACCCCAAGTCTCATCCTTTTTTGTGTAGTTGAATATGGTAAAATTGCCTCCAAGTTGAAAGCCCCAACACAGTGGTGGATTAAGTCATGAACACATAATTATGATATGGTTGGACAACGAGTGTGAATAGAACTCTTGACCTTGAGAGATTGAAGGAGCGACCAAACCACTCAGGCACCGTCATGGGAGGTTTTAAATTTGGTGGCCTATTGGAAAGTTTTCTCATGGTGGATGTGAGTGAGGACAATACAAAAAAAGAAAATGTGTCGGTCTATGGGGGTACTTATTAGTTTGATAAGTGATAATATGTTATTATTTGGTCATGTGGGTCGTCCAATATATTGGAAAACATGTGACCTAAAGGTAATTAGTGGTATTTGGTGGGTAAGGGCCCGACATCATATGGGAGAGTGAGGGTGTTTGCGTTTTTCAATGAGGTTCAGTTATTGCATAGGTGGACAACACTTACCTAAATTCACTAGAGTGTCTATGAAATGGGGGGTGTCTGTGTTGGTCAGTAGGGCCATACTGTTACATAGGTGGACAACACATTGTCCAAATTGATTTGATGAACCATCATAACCACATTTCTCTAGGCCCCAAAACTTATGAGGGTTACCCAACCAAGTGCAACCCAACTCTCATAATAAGAAAAACTTTATATTGCACGTCTTACACAAAATAAACCACAGGTGGCTGATTTTGGCATTTCTTGCTCATTTGGTTGATTTAAATCTTGAAGAGTTCAATTATTATAAGAAATCTAACACTGGTATTTTGTGAGAAAAAATTGATAATCTTATCATTTATCACCAATATGGGTCACATTCATAAATTACTATTTTCCATGAAATCTATGTGTGTGTGCATGCATGCACGCACATGCATTCAGTTATTCCATTTTTGTTTCTCATGAATATTCAATCAAATCAAGATGTTTAAAAAAACATAAATGTACATTCCTTGTACAATTAATTAAGGGTGTCATGCATCCATGGTAATAGATATTTTTGTAATATTCAAAAATATGTTAAAGTGAAATGTATGAAAATGGTGTATTAAACTAATTTTATACAAATGATAAAAACATAGGAAATAAAAATCATACTATTAAAGAAATATTATGCAACACATACCCAATCATAACTTTTTTAATGTTAACATCCAATTAAGGATTGGTGCTTGTGTTGATTTTTTTTCAAAAGATATGGTGAAGGATTTATTGTCAACACATGTGGAAGAGAATATGGAGTTATTTTGGAAGAGAAGCTGAAGCTCTGGAAGTTCTATTGTTTCCAAGATATTCTAGAAATTATTGGGAATTAGTTGTATAGAAGTTATTTTAGAAGATGAGTTGAAGATGGTCTAGAGGTTAGTTTGAAAGAGGTGTTGTGGACGCTTTGAAAAGTAAAGTAGAAGTTCAGAAGTTATTTTATAAGGCATATAAATCATAAAATATGATTGATAATGATTTTTAAAGTTAAATATGAAAGGATATGTAAGATATTTTGTTGATATGTAATATCTTCTTGAATGCAGAAATACGTCAAAGGCAATACATAATATTTTCTAGTCGGTACATAATATTTTTCCATCATACGTAAGGTTTTTGTTCAGGGATATACTGTTGATACATAAGGAATTAGGGAACATGAATAAGGTTTTATACTATGCCAAAAGGAGGATTTTGACCAAGTATAGTTGATACATAAGGTTTTATACTTTTTTAAATCCAAAGAAGACTCACTCACACCGCAACTTGTTCCTATATTCCGCAATTCCTGCATTCATGGGAAGATGTTGAAGACCATGAAAACCCTTTGTGCCATAGTAAATGAATCTAAGGTTGTGAGTAGAGTCTCTGGGAAAATGGAAAAGTGTTGAACAACACTGGAATATATAAAAATAATCCACTACAATACATAAAGGTAACCAGGGTTTCATTTTGAAAAATGAAAAAGTGTTGGGCATGTACCGTGATACACAACGTTGTCTATAAAGAGAAATGTAAAAGTGTGCATAGGTGAGAAATATGTAAAAGTAACCACGCTGACATGTTAGGGTCACAATAAATCATAAAATATAATTGATAATATGGCTAGTCATAGTTTATAATATATAACATATCGTAAGGTACAATTGATAATGTGTCCAATTGTGAATGTCATCACATCATGGGAGGGATGTCCATGCTGTGAAGAACCTCAGGTAGAGTTCGATGGTTATGTCCATTTGAATATTTGTACGCCATAAAGAATAATATTATGATACAAAAAGTTTGAAGATCAAGAATTCTTGGAGAAGCATGTCATAATCTCCAAGGAGTTAAATATAAAACATCATACAAGTTTTATGCATCTGGTTGTTAACTATGAAACATGTTGTAATGCATAGTTCCATACCATAGAGGTTCCCATAGAGGCATAAGATTGAATTCAAGGTTTTAAAATGAGTTGAGCATCAAATTGTGATGTTAGTAATCACACCATAAATAGGATGAGTCATTCAGTATCCACATTTCAAATATCTTATATTTCAAGAGAGAAATTTGGGAATTCCATAAGAGACTTTGAATAAAATTTGAAGAAGATTATTGGATGGATTTATCCATCATAATCATGAATAATATGGGTCCTTCAATAAAGAAAACATCAAGAATATATCTTGATATATAGATAAGGAAATTCTAGAAGATAGGACTATAGATATATCCATCTCTATAAATAATAGAGATTGTCATTGTGAGAATTACAAAAAAGAGGAAAATAAAAAAAGAAGAATGTTGATATATTTGATACTATGAGAAAGAGGAATTCTAAAAAGAAGAGGAAGGAGATTGAAGAAAGAATTAACACTCATTGAAGAACTTTCCAAATAATAATGTGGATATTCTATGGCATCTCATGTAAGGTGAAGTTGTGTCCATTATGATATTAAAAGTGGATATGTGAAGGAGTAGTGTGGATATCAAGGTGAATCATCTGCAATTATTGCATCAACAATGGTGATGATACTATTTTGTGTTAGCCTGGGTACCAAAGTTGTTTTCCTTTCCTGAAGTAGTGGGCAAGAGAGGGGACTGATGTGAGTGACCCTTGGTAGGTAGTGATTCATCCCTAAACCTTTTAAGGTGAGTGACCCCGATCCTAGGAATTCCCTAGTCTAAATCCCACCACTAAACTATACGTTTAGTGGATTATGGTACATTGAAACATTGTCATTGTATACTCTTTAGATTATCCCAATGTGGGTGAACCAAATAAAATACTTATGTCTTGTGTTCATGTTTTACTTATAATATTCCATAAATATTGGTGAGTGAAGGTTAAACAATTATTGATAAAATATAATTAAGGGACAAAGATAAGACATATAATAATTAGATCATCATTGAAAGAACTAAAGTGTGACCCTACTAACTATGAGTTCAATATCAGTTAGGGCGGTAAGAGTTTAAGGAACAAGTGATTGAGTTGGGATGAATTTTATACCCTGATTCACTACCCAAGGAATCTCTCACTAAATACCCTTTTAGTACTAACAATTGGTATCAAATCATAGGTTCTTTTTGTTGGATTTTTTTTTCACGGAATCAATCCATTTAGTTCTTGGAATTGAGTTTCATTAGTCCCCTGCAATATTTTGGTGACATAGATCTAGAAATTAAGCCTCTTATTTTTTGGGTTATTAATTTTTATGAATGGAAAAAATAGATTTATTAGTTTTTGAAAGATTTTGGTGAAGAGATAGTATAATATGTATAATGATAAGCTGATTTAAGAAAGATCAGTAAATGAGTTTATGACGTGAAGACATAAAAAATTACAAATAGAGGTATATCTGATGTGGTATTCATGAAAACTATTCAATGAGCAAGTTATTTTGATGGTTGGATTTTATCAAAAAATATTTAAGGAAAAACAATGGAAGAAAAGAAGATTGTACGACCTACCTTGATAGATGACTTCAAATCTAGTCATGATGAGAAGCCAGTGAACAAATCTGGTGAAGTTTTCTATATGAAAAAAGGAAAGAAGAAGAGGAATAAGAATTATATTACTAGTAAGATGAAATCTCCAATAAATATTGAAGTGGATGAATGTTTCATGGAAGAATGTGGAAATTACACCGAGTCTTCAATATGGAGAATGTTCATGCAGTGATGGAGACAAGATCCAATCCCTATATGAGAAGGTGGATCAATTGGAAATCATTCATAAAATGGTCTATGATTTCATAAAAGATATTCCCATGGGAAATATAATATTTATAAGATTAAAAGTGTCCCTGAATAAATACATTATGAAAATTAGTGTAAAAACAAAGTTCCAAAGTGACCTACTTGAAGAACTTGCACACAAAGTGGAATCAATGGCCATAGAGAAAGAGATGAATGATAGTGTTATCCTCCTCAAAAAAAAACTTGAAGAGAGGATAAAATATAAGAATTTGGATTAAGGATGAAGGATATAACTTCTAAATTAATTAAATAATTTGTGAATATAAAGGATCTTAAAGTGGGGGGGGGGGGGTGAAGACCTATGATTAAAACAAGACGATCATTATCACGGATTCCTTAAAAAGTGGACTATGAAAAGATCTAGATCTGGAGTCAGTGAGTAATTGAAAGATTCTTGCTAAAAATAGAAGACAATGCTCTAAAATAAAGTTAGTTTTGAAATTATACTATTGTGTAATAATTAGACATGATATGAGTTTGTGTTTAGAATCCCAAGGGCTCAATGGTGGAAATAAATCTACTACAACAATATCTAAACCAAAGAATGATTACATGAGGCATAATTTTTCTAAGAAATTTTTTATTTGGGATAAACATGGTCATATGTATATAAATTGAAACAATAGAGTAAGTAAAGGTTTCATAAGGAATTCCTCTATTCCTATGACAAACGGGAAGCGAGTTTATACTGAAAGAAAATCTACTGCATTAGAAAACATACTTACTACATTAGAGGAAAGAAATGATGAAGCTAAATAAAATGTTCTCTGAGTATTAATAATAGTTTACATAAAACAAACCTCTTAAAAATAATGGAAACAAATTTAGTGAAAAAATATGGAAGTTTCTCAAACTATGAGAAATACGAGTGATCATGTAAAGAAAGATCCACTAAGGATGAAAAAGGCTGAGGTGTCTATCATGTATTTCAAGGAGGAAAAACACTAATCATGACTCAGTGGTCTCACAAGAACAATATAAGGAAAGAGATGAAGACTGTTGGTAGATCCCTCTTATGGCGGAGGAAGCATGATGAAGGATGAAACATCAAGGCATCAAAGGAAGAAATATGTTTAAGTGGGATTAGTCTCACTAAGAAGGTAGAGTCCAAGCCAATAAAGGAAAAGTACATAGAAAACATTTAAAATAAAGTTTTTATATATTTTTTCACTCAAAGGAGAACCACTAGTAAGGCTTGGGATAAAGTTAGAAGAAAAAGGTTGGTTCAACATGACTAATAACATTTCTCAACTTAATAAAATTTGAAGTTCCCCTCTCTCCATGTATTCAAATTCTATAACTATTATTAAAGTGTTTTAGGTTTTGGAGGAGATATGATCTATGAGGATGTTATATCAAAAGATGAAAATGATACTATTACATGCTTCAAAGTTCCAAATGAAAACTGATGTAGTGTAAGTGATATCTTTTCAAATCTATAATTGCAAGTACATGAGTACAACAAGAAGCGTTTGAGAAATAAAAATTGGTA
Organism: Viscum album; assembly: GCA_963277665.1. Taxonomy (NCBI): domain Eukaryota; kingdom Viridiplantae; phylum Streptophyta; class Magnoliopsida; order Santalales; family Viscaceae; genus Viscum; species Viscum album. The sequence goes on along the minus strand of OY728137.1, from coordinate 1,585,102,114 downwards.
TCACAATTGGTATCATGGTCCAATTGAAGTGTTGGTGTTACGACCACATATTATAAAATTTCATTGAACCTTGAAGATTGAAGATGAAACCTTGATGGAGAAACAATATAAAAAATAATTTTCATGATTTATTTGTTGTAATCTAAAATGTGATGTCATTTGATTGATTTTCGGATATCAAAAGCTGCTAGAGATAAATTAATCTCATGTTGAATATCAATTATAAATCAGATAATGAAGTATATAAACTATAGTGGGTTTTTATATGAAGATCCAAAATGTAGTATTCCCATTAACCATGGAAATACACCCAGTTGATGAACAGAAAAATATGTTTTATCATGTTGGTGTCCAGAGGTGGTCTTTAAAGAAGAAATATGGTATAACTCACACATTTTATAATATATGGTTTATTCACTAATGGTTTTGTGAAAGTGTTATTAATATCACAATATGAGTTCCTTGTTAGGATATTTATGTTCTAACTATTTATAACTTATGTAAGTGAGTGTAATGAGAAGTAGTGGTGGTGTTAAATTAATCTCATGTTTTCAACATCGAGTTTCGGATTGGTAGGCTTAGTGGTTTTTTATGGATCATTGCTAAGTTGTAGGATTTCTTAATTAAAACATTTGAGAATACAACCACATTTAAAATAGTTTTTTGAGAATGAAAGTCAAATATGGAATTGTGGTTAAAAAGTGGTTAAATAAGGATGATTGATTTGGAAGTATAAGAGATTTGAAGTATATTGGAAAATGGGAAGCCTGTTCTCTATAAATTTGTTCATTAAGAAAAGAGGAGAATATTTATTGATGATGCCCTATGATCATCATAAATATAGGAGAATGTTTCCATGTAGTAGTATTGAACTTTTTTGGGCACTCTTGGAGTAATTTAAAAATAGTATCACATCATTATTTCAACATCCTGACAAGTGGTGTCAAGTGTTTTCCCTAAGAACCTTATAATAGATATAAATGGAGTTAATATTGTGTTTTTTACATCAATAAGATAATGGGAGAGTTATAATAGAGAAAAATGTGACACCCTTGTCTCCCAAGGTAAAGTACTTTTTGAAGATTCTATATTTTTCATGAATGAGAAAGTTTTTTCTTTGGATTTGATATAAAACAAGTACTATGAAACATAATGAATCAATGAATCTATTTGTCCCTCAATATGGGAGTAGGAAACACAATGATGATATAATGCGGAGGATTTTTTTGATTCATGATAGCGTTTCCAGTAAATCTAAAAGGGGGTATTGTTAGAATCCAATTAAGGATTGGTGTTTGGGTTGGATTTTTTGTTAAATAATATGGTGATGGATATCTTTTCAACACATATGTAAGAGAATATGGAGTTATTCTGGAAGATAAGATAAAGTTCTAGATGTTTTTTTGTTCTAGATATGTTCTAAAAGTTATGGGGAATTATTTGTCTGAAAGCTCATCTGGAAGATGAGTTGAAGATGGTCCAAATGTTAGTCTGAAAGAGGATATGTGGATTTTCTAAAAGTAAATTAGTAGTCCAAAAGTGTTGGGAACAAAGATTTTTTATTTGATTTTTTTATTTTTTATTTTTCTTCAATTGGAGGAATTCTATAATTCTAGAAATCAGCTAAGTAATGAATTCTAATTGAGTGTATAAGCTGAATAAACATGATAATAATCATAGAAATGTTGGTAAAATGATATCTTATACCATTCAAAATAAACACCATGACATGGAATCAAGAATCATGACCCAACACAACCCACAGTCTAGCGACTCCCAATATGTTTTGATTTAGGATTTACTATATATTTCCAACACATTTTTTATGAGATAGTAGAGGATATGGTGTCGATAAAGGTGTTCCTTAGAGGCAATGCACCACATCTTGTTAGTGCAGTTTCTATTGTGGGGAGTTATTGTCATTGTTAAGTAATTTATTACAATACTTCAGTTTCATTTTTTGGTCTAACTACTTTTCATAGTAATTAGTGATTCATATTTTGATATTTTCTAGTGGATGATATGTTATGTATGCATACATTTATATTATTTCCCTCAAATTTGTAGATTATAAGTTATTCTAGTTTTGGTTTGATGATATATTTTTAAATAGTTTTATAGAAAATTGTTTTTTATTTTGAGTGTATTCCCTCTTAGTATTAGTCACTAGTCTTTGAACTATTATAGGCGACCTTGGAGTGGCATGCTCAACCTTATCATCGACCCATGAAATGTTTTGATAGGGTGTAACATCATGAAACCCGCTTTCAAGCACTTAAGTTCCTTTTTTTTGATATTCTTTTGTTTGGGTCAAATATCAAGTTGTTTTTGGCCACTTTTGGAAAAAAATTAGAGGTTTATAGACTCGTGCATGGTTAACACATGATTAGAGTGAACTATGCAGGTTATCTTAGGAAACCATGTGCCTTATGTTTGATTCTCAAAGGAGAGAGCATGGTTAGGAACACATTTAGTACTAACTATGAGGCCTATCCATAAAATCATGTGGCTTGAGAAAATGTGGTTATACACAGTTGGCACATGATTTTTCAAATTATACCTTCAAACTGTGCATCTCTTCTGGTATCCCAAAATGGTTTGTTAAACCGTGTCATCAAACCATGCAACATGTTATAATTATTCAGAATTTTGATTTTTAGACATGATACGCAGATGAATTGCCTCATTATTCTTCTATTAGAAAGGTATCTTGGACAAGGGTACTCTACTTGGATATTTTGGGGATCCCTTGCCTCCTGATGTTGAATTCCAATGGATATTTGATTGTTAGAACTATATTTTTGAAGTTATGTTCATGTTTCTTGTCATTATTCATTGTTCTTCCAAATACACCCTCATTGTCTTGAAAAAAAATCATAGATTAAGGCTGTTGATGCTAGATTTATGGTTTTTTGAGTTGATCTAATTAGATTCCTTATAGATCCATCATGAAATTGGGATTCATTGCTTGGATCTTCATTGGTCATTGTGAGTTCTTCATGAATCATTGAGGAGTGTGTTTTCTCTCTCTTGTTGTTCTAGAAACATTGAAATGGATATTCTTATATGATAATTGTGGTTATAAGATCATCCCTTGATCATTCAATCCATCAAATCTCTATTCACGGACACCTTATTGGGTGTTTACAAGTTTTTAAATTAAAGTAGGTGGTTTTTAAGGTAATTCCTATCATCTGAAACTGTTGTTTCTTACTTAATTTGAAATGGATTTCTGATTGATTTCAAAATCTTGATTTGAGTCTTTGATAAATGATTTTAAAATGGCATGGCGTGTGTGATGAATTTCCTTTGAAAATGTATTTTTAAATAAAGTATGATTTCAGGAAAATGATACTGAATTGAAATTAGTGTTTTGAATCATGATTTGATCCTAAACCCCGAATGGCCCAAAGGCCTTCATTTTTATTGATTTTTGATAACACCCCTTTCAAGGGATGATGGGTAACCCTTATAAGGCCCATAGGCTCAAAGATTACATGGCTCGTAGGCTTAGGAGATTACATGACCCAAAGGTCTTAGGGAATTCAACCAGACTATCTACAAGGAACTACCCCTCCCCAGCATCTACATCATGATATTAGCTCTCCACCTTCACATATACATCTGGCTAGGCTTCCCATGAAATCACAAGCTTGGTCCCGATGGCATAGTCATACCCTCTCATTCTGACAAATCCATTTGGCTCTGCTCTGGTGAGTGCACCTGCTCTGAATCCTCTTCTAGGGCTGCTCTTTTTTTGTAGAGTCTATCTGGGGCAACTGCATGTGGCTTTAAGGCCTTGAGGTGGCCTGAAGGCCTTAAAGGTGGCCTGAAATCCCTACTGACCCGAAGGCATGGGTGGCCCAAAAGCCTTAAAGACTTCAAGCCCAAACCGATGGCCTAAGGTGAATAGTTCTAGCTGTTATAGTACAATGCCTTCTACAGTGCTCACATAGTGTATAATTCTGCTACAGCCCTGTATAGTGTATAGTTCTGCTACATTACCGCACAATGTACAGTCTAATACAGTACTACTACAGTACCCTCAAAAAAATATTCCTCTACCTAGTTTTGAACCTAGGTCTTGTGGATGACCTTAAGGAAACCTCACCAACTGGGCTGAGGCTCATGTGTTGAAGCATGATTTTGATGATGACTTTAGAGATGAAAATCCTGAAATATTTTATGATTTTAAATGAAATAAATTGATTTCAAAGGCTTGAGTTTTTGATGAAAAACATTTTATGTTAGTTTTTGAAATTAAATTGAATGTTTTGAAAATTGAAATTGGGGATGAATGAAATGATTTGATATTGATTAAAATGAATGATATCCCCAAGTATGATTTATTACCTTAAATCACATAAGAGTTTGGGTAGTTAGGTGGAAGGATATGCACACTAGGTAAACTACTATATTACAATGAAATGCAATGACAATGAAACAATACTATCTTGAGGATAGGGAGTTTATTATTTTGGATTCTCTCATATTCCCTCTAGGCTTGGGATCTAGGGAGTGTGTTCGCACTTAGAGATATATTTCATTGAGATTGTGAAAAACCTTATGACCAAAACTAACTAACCTTAGGTGTTATTACCATGGTTCTATGATTGAAAATGATTATACATTCCAGTGTTTTATTGAAATGATTATTCATGCTTATTTTGATAGAAATGATTATTCATGAATATTTAAATTTTTTTTTGTATCTTCCTGATTTGAGGGAAATTCACTTTTTATGTGTTTTATATTAGCAATTGAAATGTTTTGTAAATCATGTTTTGTAAGAACCTAGTTTTTCTATGAGGTATGAATCCTTTAATTTTTAGTCTAATTATTTGTCTTGGACCTATTATGGATGCCTAATGAGTCTACATAAGTTTCATGGGTGTTCATGGATTTTTTGGATCTTAGAACCTTTGATGGTGGAAGATCGCACTGGGCCGTACAGTTAGTAGAAACCATACAACTCATCCCACACAGTTTTTCCTAACTGTGTGGGGGAATTTTAGAGGGAAAAGAAGGGCACATGGTTTTTCCTAACTATACTCCTAGGATCGCACAATCATGCAAAAGTTCTGCATTTTTAGTAGATCCATATTACATAGTTGGTACACAGTTTCTCAAACTATGTGGAAAAACCATGTGGGTCCCATCTCTAGACAGTGATTTAAGCATGATTGACACATGGTTTGTCCAATCATGTAGTCGAACCATGTGAATCCACTCTATGTAAAGTTCATGGGACACGATTGGTGCATATTTTTTCCAACCGTGAGGAAAAACCATGCGATCCAGTTAAAAAGGTTGAAATGTCCATTTTACCTTGTAGATTTATAATTTTGACACCCCTTTCTTATTTACTCCTCTAGTGGATAGGAGGATTCCTTATCCCCCTTTGAGAGATCTTTAAGATCCTCCCTCCTAGGTTCATTGATTTCTTCGTTGTTCGAACTCAAAATCAAGATTCATTCATCTCATTGGATTCCTATTAGTAAGTAATTCATTCCTTAGGCTTAGTTCATCATTTATCTTCCTCTCAATGATGCTATTTTAATGCAGGATCATATGACCTATTTTCAGGGTGTCGATATGTTCTTTAATTTTCTTCTGATCCAAGCCAAATTAAGGGTCGATACTGGATGAAGAGAGTAATATAGGCATAAGGTAGGTGGTTTGTGAATCATCCCTTAAATTCTTGCCCTTATAAACTTTTGTTGTTGTTTTGCATGCCAGTTTCACTGAGTGTTTCCCTTTAAATTAATATGTCTTGCTTATAATAATTGTGCTCTTATTCTAGATCCCTTTTTATACTTGTTCTTCATTATGTTGCAGGTTGTGACCCCAACATTTTACACCCTGAGTTGGGTGTTTTCCTTGTATTACCCTTATGACCCTTGTTATAATATTTGAGACACCATTCAGGTGTGTTGGCTTAACCCTGCTAATGGAAAGAAATTTTTAATTAAGATTAATTATGAATTGACAATGGGAAACACATGTATATTGTATACAATTATCAATTGACCTTTTATGGTAATTGTTTCAACTTAACTCATGAATTATTAATTGGAAAGTATATTTATAGATATCACTTGGCCAAGTTAAATTGTAAATTGAATTGAATTTGTTACATGTCCTATATAACCTTGTCACCTTGGATGAAAGGAAATGGAATGAGCCTAATGAATTAATAATTGGAAAGTATATATGTATATTTATCACTTAGAAATTTTTCTTATAAAAAATAGAATTTGGTTGCATGGCCTTAATTGACTTTATCACTTAGAATGAAAGGAAATGGAATGAACCTAACAGATTATTCATTAACATGAGTATTACATGGACTAAATTAAATAATGAAATATGTATAAGGTGCCTATTTTATATGGACCTTTTTATCTTTATAAGAATACTCATACTTGATACAGCCTTGGATTCCCAAGGGAATGCCTTGAGCACTCAAAGGATGCCATTTAGATTCAAGGAGTCGATTTCCAAGGGAGATACCCACCATAGAACATGGTCCTTGTCTATTAGCAGATGACCGAAATGATTCCATAGAATCCCTTCACTATCTCTCAAGATATTAGGATTACTTGGATACACTCCATAGATCCAGCATGATTTCTTCGGACACGCGACGTCATGGATTCACCCCATCGGGCTCAGTCATACTTAGCCCATGGTTACCTTAGATGAGATCCTTGGACTTGTTTAGACTCTTTCATAATGAAATTCATTGGGAGATCCACTTGGATTACACTTATACCCCTTTATTCTAGACTTCATGAGTTACCACTATGAGTTGGTTGGTCCCTAAGGTCAAGGATGCCTTGGTTTCACCTTGGATCCTCTTTTATTATTATTATTAATTTTTCAGTGTTGTTGACACTTTCACATGACTTGTCTATATAAAATGGAACATAATTAATTAAATGGTTACATGTTTAGAAACTAGAGAAGCTGAATCATGCATGAGTTATTTATTTTTAATACTTTTCTTTATTATATACTTTCACACTATATAGTTTACATTCACAGAATGGATTGTATAGATGCCATTGGTGGTGGAATACTAAGATTTATCTCACACCCTATCCAGGACATCTTTGGTACCCGAGAAGATTATATGATCTCATATATGGATAAGGGGAAGCATCCTACATTTGACATATGAATTACTTTCTTACTTTAGGATGGGGATTTGTAGAAAATGATCAAGTAGGAGCTCGAGATGCTTGGATATTTTTTGGTCTATTTTTTATTCTTTTGTATAACATGTATTGCAATTCCTATCTGCTTCCATGTATACCTATTTTATTGTTTTTTAGACAAATGAAATTACATCATATTTTGTATATGATACTGTTCAACTTATGAGTTTATTATTGATGGATGATTATGCCTACTTTCATTGATAGTTTATCTATTATACTAATTTTGCTGTTTATTCATTTGTTATATCTCTAAAGTGATCCACTTTAACATGAGGGCATAGTATCCCTATAGTCATAGCCTAGGCCCTCACCTATAGTTGATAACCTCTAGTGTATGGGGAGGTGCGCTTGAGGCCAAGTGTCTAACTAGGACTGGTACAACTTTGAGTGGAACTCAGGTCAGGACGTCACAAAGTGGTATTAGAGCATCTTTTATTTTATTTTGTATTATTTTTTGGGAATAGAGATAGGATATTAGAAACATGTTGTGCCTTATTTATAAGTTTTTATTGGGAGTATCTAACCCATGTTTGGGTTAAATACCAAGTTTCTTAAGAATGGAAAATTATTGTTCTGTGTTTTGCTTATTACAATCAATATACTTTCACCATTGGGTGATGCACTTGAATTTTGGTATTTGATATGATTTGTAAATATTTTACCTTAGCATGGTATGGAAAGGGGAATTGTCACATGCATCATTATAGGCACCTAGGATTTACATTCCATGTATATTTTATGCCATATAGGTGTATTTTTTTGCTTTCATTGCCTATGTTTTATGTGGTTGTTGAGTGTGTCATGGTAGTTATATATAAGCTCGTGTTACCAACATCTTTTTATGGGGAAGGGAATTGGTTATTTAAAGTGTCTGTATCAATATAAATAGTGTTTTACTAAATATATTGATGGTGAAATCTTAAATATCCATTCTCAACCCTTATAAGCTATCTACCCCTAGTTACATGAGATGAGATTTGGCTGTGATTGAGTGACTACCAATTTCATTTTATAATGTGTATAGGCTCTTATAAATTGGAATGGGTAATTCACCAAGTCGAGCCATCATATTTTTTACTAGTTACATTCTAAGACCAAATTATATGGGGGGTGATTAGAATTAAATGGGTTTCAATTTTAACTATAAAGTGTATGAGCCTTTATTATCTAGGAATAAAAATCCATTTAATCAAGACTTGTGAAATGTATAAAAATTAAATTCAAAGTTAAAATGAAAATTTCAGCTAATCAATGAAATGGTTTCTAGTAAATGAAGAGGAAAAGTGAAATTGACCCTTCATATACCAGAACCCCTATAAATAAAAATCTTAAACACTTACCAATACCCTTTCCTTCTAAGCTGGTAGTTGGGATAATATGTTGGGTAGTGAAACCTTATTCTTGTGGTTTTCTTCCGATAGTGATTCTATATTATTTAAAATCTTGATCTAAGGCATGTTCTTGGAATTTTTAGAGCTATTCCACTATGATGTCCTTGAGTTGTGAATCACGAGGATGGTGACAACCACTCTCTAGAGATGGTGGTCCCTGGGATGCCAGTCTTACTGCCAAGAGTTCCACTTGAGGTACCACCTATTATACCCAAAATGGGCAATGACACTCACCTTCAAGAGGGTCTTCTATGTTTGATGAAGTCTATTCATGGTGCTCCATAACCTACACATATGATGGATGATCTGAATCGTGAGTTCTAGTAACAACATACTCCTATATTTTTGGGGGATAGAAGTCCTCAGGATGTTGAGTCATGGATAGAGGACATTATTTATATCTTAGAGAATCTATAGATGCCTCCAGATAGCAGGGTCAATCTTTCCACTTATATGCTGCGTGATCCCACCAAGCGCTGGTGAGATGTGATTACTCAGGTTGGTCGTCATCAGGGCATGGTTTGGGAAGACTTCTATACTACTTTTTTTGATTACATTCCCTCTCAGATGATGAGAGATGAATGAGATAGGGAGTTCATTCACCTGGAGCTGGGTGTTATTTCTATTATAGACTATTCAACATGTTTCACTGATTCTAAACTCTTTGTACCAGTTATAGATGGTGATGAGTTATCACGAATCATATATTTTAAGTATGGGATCAAGTATTACATCTACTCATAGGTGAATTTATTTGTATTATCTATATTTTCTGATATCATGAATTAGGCACTTATCACTGAGCACAAACTGAGAGAAGTAGATAATACCAATTCTATAGGTTTAGCATCGAGGAAGGGCAGTAATTCTTCTAGTAGTAAGAAGAACAACCTTGAGGTTTATCATCAGAGAAATGGCGGACATAATACCCATATTGGTAGATCTATGGTATTCCATTTGTGTGGATCATAGGGGCATGTAATATAACAACCCTACTCTTTATTACATATTTAAACATGATTTATTACATAAAATTTCACTTAAGAAAACTCTGAGGATCAAGAGGTCTAGTCTCTTGGGAATTTAGAAACATTACATGAAAACTTAAGACATAAAATACAACATATTTATTGAAAACTTCTTTTACATGACCACAACATTCCTTCATACTTAGCATTGCATGGGATAACCTGAGGACATACATAAGAAAAGGGTGAGCTATAAAGCTCAGTAAGGGAGTAAACAAGGCATAACATGAAGAATACAGTACATATTAGGAAATATAAATATAAATGGATCACAAGAGAAACATGAAAAAAAGGAATGATATAGCATGATTATCATAACATGGAAATGTGGCAACAACATACAACATAACATTAGCATGAGCCAAGGAACATTACACATGGATTAACATGAGTAAACCCTCATTGCACATTAATTAGCATGATTAAACCCTCATTTAACATTAATTAGAATGAGTAAAACCTCATTAAACATGACATATCATGATACTAAATATTACCCAATGCATTGGAGCACTATCAGGGCACACCCTTCATAAACATTTCATTTCATACATAAGTGTACCACATTGATCATATAACATGGAATCATTCAACATAATAAGATATTACACGATTAAAGAATGTGGAATACATACATATAAGTATCATTAAATAAGTATAAATTTATAAAGATGAATACCCTTTATAGATAAATGGGCATGGTATTCACTATACAATGATTTTGGCTTGGAAAATCGCAGTGCAATTTCGGCAGCATAACGATGTGACATAAAACTTCATAAAAATGGTTGATGAGAGAAAGAGGTATCTAATCACATGTACATGAAATTTAAAGTAATGGGGTAATATATATACATTTCCTAAAACATGTAATTTGAAAATATAAGGTGTAACATAATAAAGAAACTTGAATAAAGAGGAGAAATGGAATAACTCTTACGAAATTTCGGCATGGTAACAGGTGTACATGGGAAGGATTAATGAGAGATAAATAGGTCTATAATCATTAAAAAATAATTAGGGAACTATGGAGGAGGTTATAAATCATACCCCAACATTTTTAATTGAAAATAAAAGGGCATATCAATATAAAGAAACATGGAAAAAAATGAGAAAGGAAGAAATCCATTACTTGAGTGTGTGACTTAAATAGCTTGAGGAGGGGATTCTTGAGAGCTTGGGGTGGCTTGAGAGGATTATATAGATATTAGGGTAGATTAGGTATGTGATTCAAGGATTTTGAGTGAAGATAAGTGGGATATTGGGTGAGTTTATATATGAAATGAGAGGGGAATTATTTAATATTTCACAAACTTAGGTTTTGGAATCTATATAATTAAATATCCAAAACCACAAACCATACCATGGTTTTTTCCAAAAAGGAGTGTAACAAATTATTTTATATGTCTAATGGACGAAAATATTAAAATATTAGGCTTTCTTATGTGGAGGTGAGTCACACTCTCAAGGAAATCATTTTAAAATGTTAAAATACATTACAAGTCTTGGAGGTTCCACTAAGGCATTGTAAAATTAATCAAAAAAATATAAAATCACATTATTTTAAAGTTAAAATATATATTGTCAGAATAACCCATTATAATATTTTATTACATCACTATTCGGTCATTATGATGTCATAAAACACATTATATTTTTATAAGGTATTTAATTTTTACCCAAAAATTCCATTGTCTCAAAAAATTATGAAAAATTCACTGTTGTATAATTTTGAAATCATGATTCCAAAAATAATATTCATTTTATCTAAATAATTTTATAAATATGTGAATTTTCACTTTTAAAATAAAAATCGATATTTATTGAAAATTCATGGGTTTTGACAAAAACAGTTTTCAAACCTTAATAAAAATTACAATTGTATTTATAAAAATTCTAGGATAATTTATATTTAATAAAAATTAATTTAGTAATAGCATTTTATTAAAATATTATTTAATTAAAAATTCCATTAATTCATCAAAATATATTTCTTAATTGAATTTAAATATTAACTAAAAATACTATTTGTGCTTTAGAAACCATTTACAAAGTGACAATAATAAAATGAATGTATATTCTTTATTCTATACAAAAATAATTCACATAATAATAATGATAGGTTCTTGTTACATATCCCTTTATTACACCAACATATTCCCTAAGAGTTTGGTGTGCGATGGTGGGGCTTTCTTGGGGTCGTTCAGTGAACATGGTTTGGGCCGTGATCTCAATAAGCTCAAAATTATCCCATAAATAGTTTCAATCATGATTAATTTTCTGGATCTCAGTTTGGGATTGGTCTAAGTAAAATCCCATAAATGTTATCTCCCTAAAAAGATCCGATAAATGGGGTTCAAAGGGAACGATCCTACTGGTCGAGGCCATCACTTCCCTTGTCTGTGTCAAAAATATTTGTTAAAACCCTCTATATATACTAGTCATGTGATCACTATTCAATGACTATATTATTAATGGTAATGATACTTAATGGTTATTTAAACCCAATAAAAAAAGTTCATGTGTTTTCTATATCCATAAGACATTAAAAGAAAGATAATTTTATTCATGAATGTTCAAGTCATTACAACATTACCTCCTTCATAATTTTCACCCTTGAAATTTCCTTTTCCCACACTAAAATAGATGTGGGAAACTTTTCCTCATCACTTCCTCTGGTTCCCACATTTCTTATTCAAACTTTTGGTTTCTCCACAACATTTTTATGAGGGGCATTGTCTTATTTAATAGAACTTTTTCCCTATGATCTAAGATATTCACCGGATTCTATTCATAGGATAGGTAATTCTCCAATGGTACCACCTTTTAATTGAGTACATGTGATGGGTTAGGTATGTACTTACTCATGAATGATACATGAAATACGTCATGTACTTGATACAGGTTCGGTGGGAGTGCTAGTCGATAGGCCACTGCTTCGATGCAATCAAGGATCTCAAAAGGGCTGATGTACCTTGGACTAAGCTTTTCATTATTCCCAAATCTCATTACTCTCTTCCACAGTGATATGCGGAGGAATACCATGTCTCCAAAATCAAACACTAGATCTTATCAACGGTTATCATCATAGATCTTTTGTCAACTCTGAGCAGCTTTAATGTGCTATTGTATGGTCTTAACCTTATCCACCATTTATTCAACTATTTTTGAACCTAAGAGTTTTTGATCCCAAATTTCATCCCAATATATCGGTGTTCTGCACCTCTTCCCATAAAGAGCTTCATAAGGATCCATTTGGATGCTTGAGTGAAAACTGTTATTGTAAGAGAACTCAACCAGAAGAATTTGTTGATCCTATCTTACTTTAAAGTCAATTGAGCATGCTCTCAACATGTCCTCAAGTGTTTGGATAGTCCGCTCAGATTGGCCATTAGTTTGAGGATGATAATCTATAATTAAGTTCAACTCTGTGTTCATAGCATGTTGGAAACTCTTCCAGAACATATAAGTGAATATTGGATATTGATTGGATACAATAGATAGTGGAAATCCATGCATCCTTAACACTTATCTAATATATATCCATTCTAGTTGATCCAATGAGAAATCCTCTCGAATTACAATGAAGTGTGCAGTCTTTGTAAGATGATCCACAACAACCTAGATAGAATTGTTTCCTTTGGATGTCTTCATAAGTCCAGTGAAAAATTACATGGCGATATTCTCCCATTTCCATGTTGGTATGGGTAATGGTTGCATCATCCCCTTAGAATTTTTCCCTCTCAGACTTCACTTACTGATATACCATGTATTTTGATGTATACTCAATGATCTCCTTATTCATGTTATCCCACCAATAATGATATCGGAGATTTCTATACATCTTTGTGTTTCCTGGGTGAATGGAGAAATTTGAACTATGTGCATCATCCAAAAGTTCATTCTTTAACTTCAGATTTTATGGAACACATAGTCTTGTCCCAAGTCTCACAATTCCTTCTTAATTAACATTGAACTCCAAGGATTTACCTTTTCTGATAGTTTCCACTTTTTTTCTGAATTCCCACATCATCCTTTTGAGCATCATTCAACCTTTCCAAAAGAGAAAATTGGTAATAATTTGTGAAAGGGTTGATGATATTCCATTCTTTATTATTCCCATGTACATCTTCATAAAATATAATAAGATTGTATCCTTTTCAATTCTCATCAATGAAATAGTTACTGGATCCTTTCTACTTAGAACATCTTCCACATTATTCACTTTCCTCAGATGGTAGTGAATTGAGCAGTCATAGTCTTTGATCAGCTCTAACCATCTTCACTGTCACATGTTCAACTCTTTCTGTGTGAATATATACTTGAGGATTTTGTGATTTGTATATATTTCACACTTCTCCCCAAAGAGGTATTGTCGCCAAATTTTCAAAGAGAAGATTATTGTGGCTAACTATAGATCATTTTTTGGATAGTTTTTCTCATGAACTTTCAATTACCTTGAAGCATAGACAATTACTTTTTCATTTTACATCAATACATAGTCCACACCCTTCTTCAAAGAATCACTGAATACCACCAAAATTTCTCCACTTGTGAGTAGTGTGAGAACGTGTGAAGTAATAAGACTCCTTTTCAACTCCTTGAATCTATCTTTATATTCATCACTCCAAGAAAACTTGACTCCCTTTCGAGTTATCTTGGTAAGAGGGTTTGAAAATCGTGATAAATTTCTCACAAATCAGTGATAATATCCATCTAACCCAAGGAATCTATGGATATCCATCACAGATGTTGGATTCGGCCATCCCTCAATTGAATTTGTCTTGGAGGGATCCAAATATATCCCATTACTTGTGATTATATGACCCAATAATGAGACTTCCTTCAACCATAACCCACACCTACTGTACTTTTTATAGATATTCTCCTTTAGAAAGGTCTCTAGTACAATTCTTAGATGATCCTCATGCTTCTCCTTGATTTTGGAGTATATTATTATATAATCTATAAATACTACCACAAATTTGTCAAGGTAATATCTAAATACTCTATTAATCTAGTCCATGAATATTTCTGGAGAATTAGTGAGTCTGAAAGGAATTAATATGAATTCATAGTTCCCGTACCTTGTACAAAAAGCAGTCTTGGGGATATCCTCCTTCTTAACCCTTACTTGGTAATATCCCGACCACATATCCACCTTAGATAATTATTGTGCTCCTCATAGATGATCAAACAATTCATCAATTCATGGATGATGATACTTGTTCTTTATCGTGATTTTGTTGAGCTCACGATAATCAATGCAAAGGCACATTGAACCATCCTTCTTCTTGACGAAGAGGACTAGTTCACCCCATGGTGAAGCACTTGGGTATATAAACCCTTTATCTAGATTCTCTTGTAGTTATTTCTTTAGCTTCTCAAACTCCACAACATCCATTCTATATGGAGTCTTGGATATTGGAAAATCCCCAGGTATAAGATCAATCTAGAATTCAACATCTATTCTAGGAGGAAGAACAAGCAATTACTTAGGAAACACTTTAGCGAATTCCCTCACAATAGGTATGTCTTCAAGGATGGTTCTTTCCTTAGACTCAATCATCTGAGCAAGATACATGTTCTTATATGGTAGTAATATCCTTGCTTGAGATGATGGTGCTAAAAAAGATTCATCCTCCTCCTTGCACTTGTATAGAATTCGGGGTCGATTCTCCATATATAGAGTGATTTCCCTATCATGAAAATTTATGTTGGCTCTATACAAGGAAAGCCAATCCATTCCAAGAATTGCATAAAATTCCACCAGAGAGAGTATGATGATGTTATCTGGGAAGTTCAATCCACAAATTGTGATAGGGGAGGAGTTATATTCATGGGATGCAATAATTTCCCCATTTTCCGTTCTCAATAACATATTTACTTACATGATTTGTGGTAGTGTTTGGATTGTTCTACTAAACTTTTGGGATATAATATAATGTGTAGATCTAGAATCAAAAAGTATGTTCACTATTCTTGAATGAATAACTAGAATACCTATAATCAGTTCGTTTTTGGGATTCTCTTTGGCGGTAGTGATGAAAAAAGCTTGCCCTTTCTACCTTGGAGGTTGTTGGTTGCCTCTAAACACCCTTGTATTAGGGAATTGGTTTGCAAAGTACCCTAGTTCTTTATGGTTGTAGCAATGAACAATTCATTGAGGGTCGAACGGAGTGTTCCTTTCCTCTATCGTAGCAGCGAGTTTTTCTTGTTCGTAAATAATGGCTAGGTGCCCTTCTCTTCCACACCTAAATCATTTCCTTTCCTCCTTCAGGAAATTTCCAGGGTGCTTCTTTCTACAGCTTTGACAAGTGGGGTACTAGAATTTCTTAGCACCATTGGATTTATCCATCAGACTGCCAGAATTAAAATCCATTTTATGCTTCTTATCTCCATGATACCCCTAATATTGTCCTATCTATATTTAGACTTTGAAGGTACATGGTACTATTTCCTCATTGCTATTGAAGTCACAGATCACTAGGGTTTTCCGTAGGCTAGGTTTTAGACCACAAAAGAAGCGGTCAAGCTTTAATTCAAAGGAAACGAAAAAGCTAGAGGCATATCATGCAAGCCTTGTGAAGTTTTCCTCGTATGCTCTGATGTATTCTTCGTATTTTTTCTTAAGGGAAAGAAAGTCCCTTTCCATCTTAAGTTTGAGGGTGTAAGGAAAATATTTATCGAAAAACATTTTCTATAAATCCTTCCATTACAACGCCTCAATATCTTCCTCAGGCTTTATATTTTTTATCAATGTAGACCGTTGATCATCTTCACCCTCTATATGATAAAAATCTAGAAAAACCTTCTATTTTTTGGTAAATTTATGGATAGAGAAGATCTTCTCAATGTAGTTGATCCATTTTTTAGTGATTGATGGATCAGATGATCCATTGAAAGTAGGGATCCTTTGTCTCATGAAGCTCTTGATTGTGGCTTGTTCTTTCTTAGGGGTGTTGGAAATTCCTCTTGACCCATGTTTCTATTCAAAACACGAGTTAACTAAGAGAGTATCATGATAAAGTTTGCAATTCCCACTCCCATCAGATTAGGCATCTCATTAGAACAATCATCACATTGATCTTCACATCAGTTGTTAGCCCGAGTCCTCCTATTACGGGCCATTAGCTGGAATAAAAGTAAAGTTAGGGGTAACACATAAGGGGGAATCAAATAAAAAAAGGATAACTTATAAATTGAATTTATTTCCTTAACTTATGAATTTATAGACATCAATCTATGTTATCCATGATCTACTTCCCAACATATATTCTTAGGGGAATTTTTTTATTCCCTTAATAATGGTTCATACTAAGATTATAAATTTACCAAAGAATATGTTGGAGTTGGTGGCCTAGAACCAACTACTTTGTACTTTATTCATTAATAAATGACTTATCACATCTTGATTGTTCTTCTGCGTGACAATGCATGTGATAATCTCCTAAGGGCAGTTGTTGCATTAATGGGTAATAGCAAATCCCTACTATGATGAGAACCCGGAAGTTCCATAACATTGTTCTTGAATATATGTTCTATGGACGGATGATGTTATTTGAGGGACACAAATAATACAGACCATTAGGGGTGAGGACTCATAAAACTTTGAGGCACCTTCTCATAGTGTGCGCCCATGGTAATATCCAAGAGGATATTATGAGAACGAGACCTGCCAGTAGGAAATACACATTTCATAGTGTCATTGGATGTTCCTATCTGCGGATGTGTGTATTGGTCCTTAGACTTTAATATTATTATTAATGGGTATTACAACTCACGCACTTAGATGTATTGAAGAAAACTGTGATGACACACTGTTCGCAGCGAGGTAGGATACATTGGGTGCGTCATGAGTAATACCGCATTAATAGATAATGCAAGAAAGGATTTGTCCCTTTAGTTCCATAATGTAAGTAGATATATCAGGCCCTTTGATGGAATTGATATAGCCTAAATAAATCCATGGCCATGGTAAGGTATGGGCGAGTTCAATTCTGGGAAGTCAAAGAAAGAATAATCAAGCACATGGGTTGATGGCACTAGCATGCAACCCGCTTGATTAGAGATATTGAGACAAAGGGATTATATTACACGGTAAACGTTCGTATGAGGTGACACGTCATTATGATGTTAACTTCTTTCTCTATGGGTGCCTTGGCATGTTGCTAGACGCTAACCTTGGACTTTAGGCAGGCTCCGCCTAATGCCACTGAGAAATAGGCCTATAGGGTCACACACTAAGTGTGTCCATGTATCTCAGTTAAATATTAATTTAATGAGTTAAATAAATATTATTCCCGATTGTGGTTTAATAATTATTTAAGGATGCCTAATCGTATTTATTTCGACACTAGTTATTTGAGAGAATATATTATGGGCGAAATAATGTATTTATTAGCGAGTAATGCAGTTACATTTATTTTAGAAATAAATAGCCATTACTCAAGGTCTAATAATTGTGGAGGAAGAGATAAAGAAAAGTGGAAAATAAAAGTACATGCCGTGTATATTTAATATACACACCGTGTAGTTTTATGAAAACAAGTACATGTTGTGTATTAATGATTACACGACGTGTAGTTTTTCCAGGCGGGATTTTGAGGATATTGATTAGACAATAAAAACACATTTTATAATTACATTTTATTGGGATTAAAAGTTAATTTTTGATCATATGGGCCTGAGTTAGTACATTTTAATTTTAAACATCCACTCTCATCAATTGTGCACTTCATGCCTAATGTACACCAATTTAGGCCCAATGACTCATATGATTTTATTGAATGTAATTATTCATGTTTTAATATTATATTTTTGTAAATGTATCTTCACTTCAAATTTAAATGTTTCTCATTCAGGGAGAAATGAATGATTCATAAAGGATGATGAAGATATTTGGTGATGAAAGGAGACAATTCTGGTGAAGGCAGATTGGACATCAACCCACTGTTCAGGATGTGGGTCCCACAATACTGAACCAATGAAGCCCAAATTTCTTGTGATGATATAAGACATACAGGGGAACAAATAATTATTCAGGACAAAGTGCTAATTCGGTCTCCATGATGGTGATCAAGGCAGGCCAAATAGAAGATCAGAATCTGGGCCAGAATCTGCGGCCCAGAATTTCATCCCAATGAATCTTCCATATCTCCCGAACTAAAAATTAAATTGGGCTGATATTTTACAGGCGGTTAGAAGACATCTGGGGATTTATTTTTGTCTTCTATGGCCCACTCCAAATCTGCCATATAGAAGGACTTTGAAGCGGATCTGTCAAGTGGATGCAAGCTGGATGCCATCTCGGGTCAAGGGTGGAGAAGTCTCCTCTCCACCTACTTTCCACCACCTATGCCTACCCTCATTGATTGGGATGACTTGGACTGTTGGAGCTCGGTATAAGGATCCAAATTTTCCTATTTAAGGCAGTGGTGGTGAGGAGGAACTCATACCTTCTTTCATGTAATGTTATTATGCTCAATTTTCGTTGTAATGCTTTCATTTTCCCCATGTAAGTTTCTTTTTGTATTTCTAAGTTATTAATCCAATTTCTTCTCTTCTATTCTTCCAATTTCTATACTTAAATCTCTAAAATCACAAAATCACAGTGACAACTCTGTGTGTTGGTGATATAGTTCACACATAGGTGTGAATTCCATTCACACACACGGAGGAGTGCTCGTTATTTCCGCGGTTTTAATCTCTTCAATTCAATTCTTGTAAGCCGTCTTCCGCCCACCATTGATAGTCTATCATAAATGGAGGGCTAAACCTTTAATGGTTTGATCTTAGGAAGATGCAAAGTCTGGATTGATTGATATTTAATGCACGAATTGTTGTTAATTGGTTAAATAATTCAAGACTTCCATTCTTCAATTATTTTCGCTCCTCATCTTCACTGTGTTTGAAAAGGCTAATTCCAATTACTAAATTAACCATATACCTTGGAGAGATCATGAATATGGTTCTCTAAGTGTGTTGGTGACTAGTAATTGAGTTTAGTTAGTATCTAACCAGAAAATGATGAAGGTAGTGTTATTTTGAAGAATAGTTTCATCAAGAATTAATAAAACCAAAAATTTGTCTAAAGAAATAAAATGCATTCAATCCACCCAAGCGTAACCCTAAGATCAACCCATTTCATTAAAATTGAACTCAAATAAGCTTATTAGTCTTCTCCCAAAACACTTAAAAACAAATCCAATTTGGCCACTTCATAGCCAAAAATCCATCCCTTAGGCTGTGTATCTTAGGTATCTTCTTAGGTCTCTGTGGAATCGACAACCCAAGCTACACTACAAGGACCGTTCTACCCTTCTTTCTTGGGTAAATTTGGGCGTGAACCAAATTTTGGCACCGTTGCCGGGGAACAAGTAAGTACCTTAGATCCAAAAAAAAACCTTCTTTCCTCACCTCCATTCTTATACTCTCACCCAAGATCTCTTATCTTGTCCCTTTCTCGCTTTTTTTTTGGCGCATGTCCGCCTACACCCGCGATTTCTCAAACAGACTAGTTAGGGTGGAAAATCCTAGGATAGGGGAGTCAAGTGCACCTAAGGGATTGTTTAAATCAGATCCAAATATTCTTGAAACCCCAAAGTCAGAACTTGAAACAAGTCCAATGGAGGGTCATCCACAAAATCAAATTGTAAACCCTGGGGGGAATCAAATGGGAAACCAAAACCAAGAAGCTCCAAACTTAGGGAATATAGTTGATCAAACCATGAACGACTACCTCACTCCCGCTTGGACCAATGCCCCCTCATGCATTAGACACAATTACATAGGAGACACCAACTACATATTCAAACCCCATGTCCTAAACCACCTTCCAACCTTTCATGGGATGGAGTCAGAAATGCCATACCTTCATGTCAAAGAGTTCAACGACATTGTTGAAACCATGTGTCCCCCACATCAACTAGAATCCGCTAAGATGAGGCTATTTCCTTTTTCACTAAAGGATCGAGCTAAAAATTGGCTAAACAACTTGATACCTACATCAATCCACTCTTGGGACCAACTACAAAGAGAATTCTACAAAAAATACTTCCCTCATCACAAAACAATTGCACTTAAAAAGAGCATCCAAAACTTTTTTGAAAAAGAGGGAGAGTCATTTTATGAAACATGGGAGAGGTTCAAAGACACCCTAAACATGGTTCCACACCATGGGTTTTCCATACCTGAACAAGTGATAATTTTCTATGAAGGGTTGGGTCCGGGTAATAAACAATTCATTGACATGATGTGTAATGGAACTTTTAAAAATAAGGCTCCAAATGATGCTTACGAGTATCTGGAAAGTCTGGCTGAACAAAACCAAACTTGGGGAACTTCACCTTATTCTGAAAAGCCACAAAGAACCACTGGAATTCATACACTTAGAGAAGAGGAAATCCTTAGGGCTAAACTCGCAGCACTCTCTAGGAAGGTTGAAGAGATAGACCTTAGGAAATTCCATGAAATCCAAAATGTAGACCTTGTTTGCACAATTTGTGACAAACATGACCATAAAACAGACAACTGCCCAACCATTCCATCCATCAAGGATGTTCTTCTAGGAGGACCCCCAGCGGAAGTCAATGCCCTAAACTTTCAAAAGCCCCAATACCAAAACACCTTCAATCCAAGGTACAATGACCACCCAGGCTTCCGATGGAAGGATAACCAACAACATAGCCAACCACAAGGGAAAAATACTTACCCTCAACAGAACTACCAAACCCATAATCAGTTTCAAACCCAACCTATCCAATACCAACAACCACCAGTCCATTTTCAACAAACCATTCCACCTTCAAAATATCCCCCAGGGATAAACCAATCTTCTCAAGAACCAACCCAAACTGTTCCACAAAGCCTACTAGAACAACTTTGCAAACAAATGGAAAGGATGAACTCGGAAGTTTCTTCCCTTAAACAAGAACTTCAAACAATCAAAACTGGGAAGGCACCCATGCCTACCCAAGCCATTCCACAACAAACAACAAGGGGAGAGTCAAGTTGCACTCAATCAAATCATGAACAATTGAAAGTAGTGACAGTCTTAAGAAGTGGGAAATCAATTGAAAAACCTGAACAAACCATTTCAGAACTATTAAAAGATTCAACATCACTTAAAAATGACGAAGAACAACCCACATATTCTAAAAAAACCAATGAGAATGAGAAGGAACCACAACCACACCAAACACTCAAACAACCTGCTCCCTTCCCTCAACGCATGAGGGGGAAATCCAAGCCTGAACTGAGTGAAACCTTGAGAGAAATCTTCTCTCAAGTCAAGATGAACATTCCACTCCTCGATGCAATACAAACCATACCAGCCTACTCAAAGTACCTTAAGGACTTGTGCACTTTTAAAAGGAAATTTTCACATAAAAACCAAGTCCTTTTGGCTGCTAATGTGAGTACCACCATTCAAGGGACCATTCCTCCAAAGATGAAAGACCCGGGTTTCCCTTACATCAATGTTGAACTAGGAGAGAAAAAAGTTGTCAAGGCCTTGTGTGACCTAGGTGCCAGTGTTAACCTCATTCCTTATGCCATGTATTGTCAGTTAGGGCTCGAAGAACTCCAACCCACATCTGTCACTCTTCAACTCACTGATCGCAGTGTTCGGGTTCCTAAGGGGATCTTAAAGGATGTTTTAGTGAAAGTTGAGAATTTCATCTACCCTGCTGACTTCATTGTCCTTGACAATCATCCAAGCTTAGGTCCTAGGGAGAAAACTCCAATCATTCTTGGCCATCCTTTCCTTGCAACAATCAACTCTATTATCCGAGTCCGAAATGGGAACATGACCATCACCTTTGGGAACATGAGTCTAGACTTGAACATCTATAATGCAAGCTCACAAATAGGAGATGACGAGGACATTCATGAAGTAAACATGTTAGGAAGCATTGAAAATGAATCCATAGAACATCAAGAAATATTTGATGGATGTTTAAGTCAGGATGAGATTGATTTCCTTTGTTCACATGAAGGAAGTTTATCTCCTTGGCTCGAATCATTTTCAAATTGCTCCTAGAATGATGTCTTAGGACCAACAATCAGTGAAACCTTTCAGGAAACCACATTCATGGAGACAACTCAAACTCCCTTCCCTAACCTAGGTCAATACAATCTTGTGGCTGAAACTTCTACACATGGGGAATCAATTCAATCTGAAAATCTAGGAAACAAATTTGATCTTGATCCAATGCCCCAATATTCTGCTGAAATTCTGAACCAACCAGATCTTGAATTGAAGGAACTTCCTAATTCCCTCAAGTATGCCTTCCTAGGGGAAAATCAAACACATACTATAGTCATATCTTCTTCTCTTGAAGCCAATCAGGAGGGGATGCTTCTAGATGTCCTTAGGAAACACAAGAAAGCCATTGGTTGGACCCTGTCTGATATTCCTGGGATTAGCCCACTTATTGGAACTCATAGGATTACTCTTGAATCTGAATCCAAACCATGTCGTCAACCTCAGAGGAGACTCAATCCAAATCTTATGTATGTGGTAAGGAAAGAACTTCTTAAGTTGTTGAAAGCTGGTATCATCTACCCCATAGCTGAGAGTGAGTGGGTAAGCCCAATTCAAGTTGTCCCAAAGAAAGCTGGAATCACTGTGATCACTAATAAGGATGGGGAAATTCTTCCAACTAGGGTGAGTAGTGGATGGAGAGTCTGTATCGACTATAGGAAGCTCAACTCTTGTACCAAGAAGGACCATTTTCCCTTGCCCTTTATTGATCAAGTCCTCGAGCGAGTGGCGGGTCATCAATTCTATTGCTTCCTAGATGGGTACTCAGGGTACAATCAAATCGAGGTCTCCTTGGAGGATCAAGGGAAGACAACCTTCACCTGTCCATTCGGCACCTTTGCCTTCAAACGCATGCCGTTCGGGTTATGCAATGCCCCTGGAACCTTCCAGCGGTGCATGATGGGAATCTTCTCAGATATGGTAGGGGATTTTCTAGAGGTCTTCATGGATGACTTCTCTATCTTTGGGGATATATTTGAGGGATGTCTTAGGAATGTGGAGAGAGTTTTGTCAAGATGTGAAGAAACGAATCTGGTCCTAAACTGGGAAAAATTCCATTTCATGGTAAAAGAGGGGTTAGTCCTTGGTCATATAGTCTCGGGTAGGGGAATTGAAGTTGATAAAGCAAAGGTTGACATCATTCGTCACCTTCCATCACCCAGAACTGTTAAGGAAGTGAGGTCCTTCTTAGGACATGCTGGTTTCTATAGAAGATTCATTAAGGACTTTAGTTCAATCTCTCGCCCTCTTTGTGCTCTCCTAGTAAAGGATGCTCCATTTGTTTGGACAGAAAGCTGTGAGGGTTCATTTTCAACCCTTAAATCCGCTCTCACCTCTCCTCCCATTATGAAATCTCCAAACTGGGACCTTCCTTTCGAACTCATGTGTGATGCCAGTGACTTTGCTGTAGGAGCTGTGTTAGGACAACGGTGTGATAAAACTCCATATGTCATTTCTTATGCAAGCAAATCCTTAAATGATGCCCAAATCAATTACACCACCACTGAAAAGGAGTTACTTGCTGTTGTGTTTGCCTTAGAGAAATTCAGGTCCTACCTCTTAGGATCACCCATCATTGTATTCACCGACCATTCAGCTCTAAAATATCTCTTCCAAAAACAAGATGCAAAGGCTAGATTGATTAGGTGGGTCCTTCTTCTTCAAGAGTTCGATTTAACCATTAAGGATAAAAAAGGTGTCGAGAATGTTGTAGCTGATCACCTCTCTAGGTTGGAATTCAAGGACAACTCACATCACCTTTCTGTGTCTGATTCATTTCCCGATGAGAACCTCTATTCTGTGAGTGATTGCCCTTGGTATGCTGACATAGCCAACTTCTTAGTTTCAGGGGTCATTCCAAAATTCTTAGGGACCCAAGCTAGAAGAAAATTTCTTTCTGATGTCAAGCATTATGTGTTTGATGATCCATACCTATATAAGTTCTGTCCTGACCAAGTCATTAGGAGGTGTGTGCCAGAATCCGAACAAGAGTCCATCCTAATGTTCTGTCATAGTGAGGCTTGTGGAGGTCACTTTTCCTCTAAGAAAACTTCTGCCAAGGTTCTTCAATGTGGTCTCTTTTGGCCCACCCTCTCAAGGGACTCCTACACATTTTGTCAAAGCTGTCCTAGGTGTCAACAAGTAGGGTCCATCACAAAAAAGAATCAAATGCCTCTCACTCCAATATTAGTGGTTGAAATCTTTGACTGTTGGGGAATTGATTTCATGGGTCCCTTCCCAAAATCTAGGGGATATCTTTACATTCTCTTGGCTGTCGATTATGTCTCAAAATGGGTTGAGGCCATTCCTACAAAATCCAATGACCATCAAACTGTGATTATATTCCTTAAAGAAAACATCTTCTCTAGATTTGGGATTCCTAGGGCTATCATTAGTGATCGTGGAACTCATTTCTGCAATCTCCCATTCTCATCGCTCATGGAGAAGTATGGAATTTCTCACAAAGTGTCCACCGCTTACCACCCACAAACCAATGGTCAAGCTGAGTTAGCCAATCGAGAAATCAAACAAATTCTTGAGAAAACTGTTAATCCATCTAGGAAAGATTGGTCGAGCAAACTCTTAGATGCTCTTTGGGCATATCGAACAGCATTTAAAACTATCCTAGGAATGTCCCCATATAGGTTGGTTTATGGTAAAGCATGCCATTTGCCAGTGGAGATTGAGCATAAGGCCTTTTGGGCAATCAAAAAAATGAACTTTGACATTTCTTTGGCCGGAATAAAGAGGAAATTGGATCTAAACGAGCTTGAGGAACTTAGGATGGAGGCTTATGAAAATTCAAGGATCAATAAAGCTAGAGTTCAAGCCTACCAGTCTAGGAATCTTAAAACTAAAAACATTGAACCGGGGAAACCTGTGCTTTTGTATAGTTCTAAACTTCATTTGCACCCGGGAAAGTTGAGGTCTAGATGGTCCGGTCCATACATAGTGCATAAGGTGTACCCCCATGGGGCTGTTGAAATTCAAGATCCCACCAGTGGTCAAATATTTAAAGTTAATGGTCATAGAGTCAAACCATTCATAGAACCATTCCAAAAACATGAAGTTGATGAAGACCTGAGTGAACCTACCTTTGATGAAAAAAAAACAATTAATCAATAAGGGGTTTAAGTCGAGCTAACGACGTTAAACAAAGCGTTGAATGGGAGGCAACCCATGATTTTTTAAATTTACAATCACTTTATTGTTTTAATCAATTTTTTTTTAGAAAAACAATTTGATATAATTTTACCTCATATTGTTGACCTGTTCTTCTCTTATGAGTATGGATGGGTATGAAAGGGGAGCACCGTATTCATCCGTGTCACGCGGTGCGATCCCTGAGTATTATCTTACCCAGAAATTAAAAAGAAGACAATGTATCAACAATATAGGTGTTTGTAAGTTTTTATTTTATTTTTATTTTATTTTATTTTATTAAAAAAAACAAAAAAAAACTGTAAAACAAAAAAAAGTGACACGCCGTAGGACGTGGGTCAAACCCCGTCACGACCGGCAAAGCCGCGGGACTCGAACCCGGGACCGAAGGGAGACAGGGGCGCACGCCTACCACTGAACTACGGTGGTTGGTGCTTCCTTATTCTATCTTCTATATATATATACTTATATTTTAAATTTTGGTATATATACATAATTTTTTTTTTTAAAAAAATTATTACTTGTTATGAGTGTCGATCGTTGGAGTTTCAAAATTAACAAGTATGTTTTGTCTTTATTTTTGTTTTTGTTTTCATTTTATTTTTGTTTTTTTAGAAAAGGGAACCTCAAGGGGTTTCCATTGTGTCTAACTATGTTGGTTTTTGAGATTCAGGGGCTGCCAAGTTTGATGGATTTTTAGGGAAATCATAAGAGTACAAGCGTACACTACCGTGAGGATTCTTCAAGTGACATGGAGACCAAGGGATTAAATGAGAGCATCACAAACTTCAACATCAAATATCAGGTGAAATTGTTCTATGCTCCTATTCTCTGCATGTACCCCTTCTAAATTATATTTTCTTTAAACACTGGGGACAGTGTTATATTATGTTGGGGGGAGGTGAAAATAAAAATCAATCACATAGAGCAATAAAATGTGCATGTTAATTGAATGAAAATTTTCCTTAAACTTGAACATGTTATTACACATTGAAAACCTTGAAAACTAAATATTAAATAATTTTGTAATCCTTGATTCTGATTTTAATACATGTTTAAGTTCATGAGCATAAAATTTTGGAAAGTGTGGCTGTCTAATGTGATTTTTCACTGTTACATTTTCATCCAATTTTTTTTTAAAAAAAAATCACAATGCACGTCCGTTGGATTGTGGGGTATTAATTTGAATTCTTGGGGTCCCATAATAAATATCATAGTTTTGGTGATCATTTTAAATTTAATATGAGTATTTTAAAAAATATATATAAAAAAAAGAGGTGTAAAAAAAACACAAAAAAAAAACAAAAAAAAAACAACAATAAATTTGCGCATAGAGCAATGAAATGACTTAATGTGTGGCTTTCGGCACTTGGGGATCGTGACTCCATAGTTGTCTGGCCCAGAGTTGGGAATTTTATCTCTATTTGTGGAAATTCGAATTTGTTTTTTGAATGAGTTAACTCGAGATGATGCCCGAGTATGTGGGCTTCACTTGGTGCCCTAAGACCTTTGAGTCTGGGAGTCATCGGAAAAGTCTCGCTACAAGGGTTGACTCATTTGAATTCAATTTCAATAACCATGGCAACATTGAAAAAAAAAGAAAAAAAAATGAATGCTCATATTAATATTAAAATGTGATTCCACCTAGCGCTTCCATCTTTTCCCCCTTGAATAAAAATGAACCCCCATGTCTATTGTGACACACAACACATCATCATGATTAATGGTAATTGGATGAAATGTGGCATTGAATTTGATCAGAAGAATGGGCTTGGGCTTGGGTTATGCTTTAGAACCTACATTGTATTAAATGATTTTGATGGGATGCATAATTTTTTTGGTATGAGGTATTTTGGTGAGCATTGTTTATTAAAATGTTTTTGGAAAAGGGAATTTGATTTTCATAATCTTTGAGTTATTTGCTCGGGACTAGCAAATATCAAGTTGGGGGGTGTGATTAGACAATAAAAACACATTTTATAATTACATTTTATTGGGATTAAAAGTTAATTTTTGATCATATGGGCCTGAGTTAGTACATTTTAATTTTAAACATCCACTCTCATCAATTGTGCACTTCATGCCTAATGTACACCAATTTAGGCCCAATGACTCATATGATTTTATTGAATGTAATTATTCATGTTTTAATATTATATTTTTGTAAATGTATCTTAACTTCAAATTTAAATGTTTCTCATTCAGGGAGAAAGGAAGGATTCATAAAGGATGATGAAGATATTTGGTGATGAAAGGAGACAATTCTGGTGAAGGAAGATTGGACATCAACCCACTGTTGAGGATGTGGGTCCCACAATACTGAACCAATGAAGCCCAAATTTCTTGTGATGATATAAGACATACAGGGGAACAAATAATTATTCAGGACAAAGTGCTAATTCGGTCTCCATGATGGTGATCAAGGCAGGCCAAATAGAAGATCAGAATCTGGGCCAGAATCTGCGGCCCAGAATTTCAGCCCAATGAATCTTCCATATCTCCCTAAACACAAATTAAATTGGGCTGATATTTTACAGGAGGTTAGAAGACATCTGGGGATTTATTTTTGTCTTCTATGGACCACTCCAAATCGGCCATCTAGAAGGACTTTGAAGCGGATCTGTCAAGTGGATGCAAGCTGGATGCCATCTCGGGTCAAGGGTGGAGAAGTCTCCTCTCCACCTACTTTCCACCACCTATGCCTACCCTCATTGATTGGGATGACTTGGACTGTTGGAGCTCGGCCTAAGGATCCAAATTTTCCTATTTAAGGCAGTGGTGGTGAGGATGAACTCATACCTTCTTTCATGTAATGTTATTATGCTCAATTTTCGTTGTAATGCTTTCATTTTCCCCATGTAAGTTTCTTTTTGTATTTCTAAGTTCTTAATCCAATTTCTTCTCTTCTCTTCTTCCAATTTCTATACTTAAATCTCTAAAATCACAAAATCACAGTGAAAACTCTGTGTGTTGGTGATATAGTTCACACATAGGTGTGAATTCCATTCACACACACGGAGGAGTGCTCGTTATTTCCGCGGTTTTAATCTCTTCAATTCAATTCTTGTAAGCCGTCTTCCGCCCACCATTGATAGTCTATCATAAATGGAGGGATAACCATTTAATGGGTTGATCTTAGGAATATGCAAAGGCTGGATTTATTGATATTTAATGCACGAATTGTTGTTAATTGGTTAAATAATTCAAGACTTCCATTCTTCAATTATTTTCACTCCTCATCTTCACTGTGTTTGAAAAGGCTAATTCCAATTACTAAATTAACCATATACCTTGGAGAGATCATGAATCTGGTTCTATAAGTGTGTTGGTGACTAGTAATTGAGTTTAGTTAGTATCTAACCAGAAAATGATGAAGGTAGTGTTATTTTGAAGAATAGTTTCATCAAGAATTAATAAAACCAAAAATTTGTCTAAAGAAATAAAATGCATTCAATCCACCCAAGCGTAACCCTAAGATCAACCCATTTCATTAAAATTGAACTCAACTAAGCTTATTAGTCTTCTCGCAAAACACTTAAAAACAAATCCAAGTTGGCCACTTCATAGCCAAAAATCCATCCCTTAGGCTGTGTATCTTAGGTATCTTCTTAGGTCTCTGTGGAATCGACAACCCAAGCTACACTACAAGGACCGTTCTACCCTTCTTTCTTGGGTAAATTTGGGCGTGAACCAGATATAATATTGTTTTATTAAATTATATTAATTATAATCAGTGTGGGCGCATGTCAAGGAATTAATAATTCGACATGGGGGTTTTAATAAGAGTTAATGAAATAAATAAAATGCATAACGCGTTTATTTATTTTCATAACTCTATAACCTCAAACCCGATTATAAATATCCTCACAACCCCAACACTTTTGACGACCAATCGTTGTGAAAAACAATTATGAAGAATTCTTTCAAGCCTAAAAGAACTCCTTCCTCCAAGAACGCTCTCAAGACCGAGAGATCATGGCGATCGAAGGAAGACATCGCAAGAAAAATTTCTTCCACACTAGCACCTGGAGATCCCTTCGGCGACGTCTGGAGATATGTGGCACACCTGTGGATCACCGCTAGAGGAATCCTACACTTGGATTCTACGACGCAACGACGGATCACCGAATCCTAACCGGACACATCAACGAAGAAAGAATTACACCAAGGTAATTCTTGTGAATTAATTAAATTAATTATAACCAACATGTGATGATCCTATCATTATGGTTACATGATTCCCTCTTTTGTTTTTTGTTCATCATTCTATTCTAAAGATATGGAGTTTTATATCGTGACAGATCTCGGTTTGAACGTTGTTTAACGCTAAAATTAAAGTTGGAAAAACCCACCAATGCGCTTCCACTGCGCTCGGAACCTACAAGTGGTATTAGAGGGGGTCATATTGATGATTATAATTATTTAGTTTTCATTGATGTTTTACGCATTTAATAATTTAGTTATTTCAATTCATGTTTAATCGTTCTAGAAATCTAAATCTTGATATCTTTTCCTCCTCCCTCTTTTCTCATTCACCTCATAGAAATGAATTTTTCTTTTAATTTTGATTAAAATAAAATAGAGGAACTCATTCGGAGGAGCCAAACATTTCTGGCCATACAACACCAGAATACACAATGTGTATTTGGAATTACACGCCATGTATTCTAGGTTCAATGCATTGACTGATCTGCCAAATAAGGCCATGTATTGGATTCTTTCTAATAATTTAAGATGTCGTGTGTTGACCAGAAACAGGTGGCACACCGTTTCCAGAATACACGCTGTGTGGTCCAATGAACACGACGTGTAGTCCCTTCAAGTTAGGGTTGGTCCGTGTAGGAAATCCACATTTCATAGTGTCATTGGATGTTCCTATCTACAGACATGTGTATTGGTCCTTAGATATTAAGATTATTATTAATGGGTATTACAAATCGCGCACTTAGATGTATTGACGAAAACTGTGACGACACACTGTTCGCATCGAGGTAGGATACGTTGGGTGCATCACGAGTAATACCGCATTAATAGATAATGCGAGAAAGGATTTGTCCCTTCCGTTCCATAACATAAGTAGATATCTCAGGCCCTTTGATGGAATTGATATATCCTAAATAAATCCATGGCCATGGTAAGGTATGAGCGAGTTCAATTCCGGGAAGTCAAAGAAAGAATAATCGAGCACATGGGTTGATGGCACTAGCATGCAACCCGCTTGATTAGAGATATTGAGACAAAGGGATTATATTACATGATAAACATTCGCATGAGGTGACACATCATTTCGGTGTTAACTTCTTTCTCTATGGGTGACTTGGCGTGTTGCTAGATGCTAACCTTGGACTTTAGGCAGGCTCCGCCTAATGCCACTAAGAAAGAGGCCTAGAGGGTCACACACTAAGTGTGTCCATGTATCTCAGTTAAATATTAATTTAATGGGTTAAATAAAGATTATTCCCGACTGTGATTTAATAATTATTTAAGGATGCCTGATTGTATTTATTTTGACACTAGTTATTCGAGAGAATATATTGTGGGTGAAATAATATATTTATTAGCGAATAATTCAGTTACAATTATTTAATAAATAAATATCCATTACTAAAGGTCTAATAAATGTGGAGGAGGAGATAAAGAAAGGTGGAAAATAAAAGTACATGCTGTGTATATTTAATATACACGCCATGTAGTTTTATGAAAACAAGTACACACCGTGTATTAATGATTACACGACATGTAGTTTTTCCAGGCAGGATTTTGAGGATATAATATTGTTTTATTAAATGATATTAATTATAATCAGCGTGGGTTCATGTCAAGGAATTAATAATTCGACATGGGGGTTTTGATAAGAGTTAATGAAATAAATAAAACGCATAACGCATTCTATGACGCAAGTGAAGGTTCTTCCGTGCTAGCACACGTGTGGATCACCACTAGAGAAATCCTACACTTGGATTATACGACGCAACGACGGATCACCGAATCGTGACCAGACACATCAATGAAGAACGAATTCCACCAAGGTAATTCTTGTGAATTAATTAAATTAATTATAACCAACATATGATGATCCTATCTCTATGGTTCTGAGATTCCCTATTTTGTTTTTCATTCTTCGTTCTATTCAAAAGATTCAGCGTTTTATATCGTGACGGATCTCGGTTTGAACATTGTTTAATGCTAAAATTAAAGTTCAGAAAACCCACCAACATGCTTCCACTACACCCAGAACCTACAGAATATACCCCAGGAGTATCTAAATAAGAGTGCAGTAAGGCCCATTTTTGTGCACCAGTTCTCATTCGAGTCTAGCTCAAAGCGGTGTTTTCGGGTTTTACCCCTAGATACATTTGTGCAAGAGCCACCTCTACTTGTTCTTATCTAGACATAGATGTATTTACATGATAAACCAGTTACTCTATACTCACCAAAATTTAGGGATGTTTTTATTATACTTAGTCTTATCCCTAAGGTTTTCAATAGGGTTTTCTAATCCTAATCTCAAAAATAACTAAACTTCCCTCTGATACCAACTATAACAAAACTACTCTTTATTAAATATTTAAACATGATTTATTACATAAAATTGCACTTAAGACAACTCCAAGGATTGAGAGGTTTAGTGTCTTGGTAAATTAGTAACATTAAATGACAACTTAATAAATAAAATACAACGTCTTTATTGAAAACTTCTTTTACATGACCACAACATTCCTTCGCACTTAACATTGCATGGGATAACCTGAGGACATACATAAGAAAAGGGTGAGCTATAAATCCTAATAAGGGAGTAAACAAGGCATAAAATGAAGAATACAATACATGTTATATAGCATCTCTCCTTTTTATCACATAAACTTTCATTATATTTTACAAAACCGAGGATCTTTAAGGTTTAGTGTCTTGGAAACCAGGAACTTAAAACATGAAAACATAAAAAATTCTTCTTAAACACTTGAAAGGATTATCCTCATGTTCATCCTAGGTTAATTACTGGATCTCATAACCTGGGGACATACATCAAAAGAAAGGGTGAGGATAAGGCCCAGTAAGGGAAACAAGAGAAACATTTTACATGTGAACTTGAGATACTTCAATAAGGTCATGAAGAGAACTTTAAGGTATGAGAAAGAAATCATGGGATATATCATAATAAAAATAATTTTTTTCATAACTTGAAGATGTGGCTGCAACATTTAATATTGACAATCATTTCGTTTCACCAAGGTCCATCCCCAAGGTGTCATTAAAAATTACCAAGGTTATTCACCAAGGTATCAGTCTAAATGGTCATCTCTAGAGATTAAGTCTTTACCCAATGCATTGAAGCGCTATCTGGGTGCACCCTTGACATGTCTTTATTATCATGTGAGCCACATATATCATCATAAATCAATTCATAAACAACCCATATAGCATAAAAGAAATGGGTTTCATTTCATAATCATAACGTTTTAAAAACTGCTTTAAAGACATGATCTTTATGTCACTTTAAACCCACGAAAAAGGGAAAGTGGGTTTCATTTATGTAAATCCCAGAATTTAAAATAGAACATTTTGATATATATGTGAATACCACTTTAGAATAAAGATCTTTGAGTATTCACTTAATAAAATAAATGAACTTTAGAAAAAGAGGGATATATTTTGAGACGGAAATTCTGTAGCATAAAGGCTATGTTACGAGGTTTTAGAAAACATTGAAAAGAGAGGGGACATGGTTCAAACATTCATAAATGATCCATAAAACAGTAGGGGGACATAATATAAAGGTTTTGAGAATATGGAAATGAAATTTTAAAGATATACCATATAAAATGAAGAACATGAAAGGAAGACAAAAATAATATTTCTCTTATGAAAATTTGGCAGCCTAATGGCGTCACTTAAACTTCAACAAAAAATGAATTGACAAGATAAAATAGGGTCTCTCATCATATGAAAATAAAATTTCAATATTATAGATATAGAGATCATACCCCAACATAATAAAAAGGAACATGAAATACTTGACATGAAAATAGATCTTGAAAACAAGAAGGGTGAAAGAATCCCTTAAAAATTCGACAGCCAAACAGCGCCACTTAAACTTCAAAAAAAATGAATTGACGAGATAAAATAGGGTCTCTCATAATATGAAAATAAAAGATCAGTATGATAGATTTAGATATAATACCCCAACATAATAAAAAGGAACATGAAAGACTTGACATGAAAATAGATCTTGAAAACGAGAAGGGTGAAAGAATCCCTTAAAAATTCGGCAGCCTAACGGTGCCACTTAAACTTCAACAAAAATGAATTGATGAGATCAAATAGGGTCTCTCATCATATTAAAATAAAAAATCAGTATGATAGATTTATAGATCATACCCCAACATAATATAAAGGAACATGAAAGACTTGATATGAAAATAGATCTTGAAAACGAGAAGGGTGAAAGAATCCCTTAAAAATTCGGCAGCCTAACGGTGCCACTTAAACTTTCATAAAACGAAATGATGAGAGTAAGAGGGGATCTCTCATCATATAAACATAAAAAGGTAATTAATAGTAATATAAAATAACATCCTCCCACATAATAACATGGATCATAAAAGGAATGACATAAAAGAGATTACTTGAAAAGAAAGAGAGAGGTCGGATCCCTTACCTTAAACGTAACTCTTAAAACTCAAAGGTTGGGACCTTTAGAGGCTTGAGGGAACTTTGGGAGGACTCCTTGGGAGGTAAGGAGACCAGAACTTCGTTGAGAATGATTTTTGAGTCCAAAGGATGAGATAATGGCTTGGTATTTATAGGGAAAGTGAGGGGACAAGACATTAATGACCAAGGGACACCTCACAAGTAGTTTTCTCAAAACCATGTGCTCTCTCATGATATTTCCCATGAAGTTAGACCACATGTCCCCCCATACAATAATTCATCACCTTTGGTCGACCATCCCTTAAAATATCTCATGGCATCATCATGACACAGTTATGATGTCATTAAACATACCGAAACCCTAAAACTGTATTTTTACTATTCACTGAAAATTCATATTTCTCAGAAAAATCCCAAAATTTCACCTTAACCAAATATCGACGCTCTGATTACAAATATGAAATCCACTTTATAAAAATAATATTCTAAATATTTTTAATTTAATTTTTAAATAAAAACACTATTCATCGAAAATTCATTTTTTCAGAAAAACCCCAAAAATTACCATAACATAATATCGGTGCTCTGAGTTCAAAAATAAAGTCCATTTTATAAAAATACTTTTCTAAATATTTTTAATTTAATTTTTAATTAAAAAACACTATTCACCCCAAAAAAACTAATACTTGACTAATAATTTATGAAACCGTTATTTAACCATTTTATTGAATCTCATTACTTAATCAAGGTGCCTAGATTATATTAATACTTTCTTTAAGTGAGATTACTAATACATTTGGTCACATTACTAATCCTAAGCATAAAATCACCATTCATAATTTACTATTCATCAAAAATCAAGTTGATCTTATTAGACTCTAAATTTCGTACTGGACATAATTGTAGAAGACCATTTTTTGAATATCATTACACATTTTTAATTATTTAAGGTTTACATAAACATTTTTAAAATATTCTTTTTCTAAAATTCATCAAAAATATGCATACTATATTTATCCAGTCATTTGAAAATTCATAAATTTCATCATAAGAAGAAATCCCAATTTTTATTTAAAACAAAGGATTACACAAGGCAGTTACGGTCTCCTTACATAGCCACTTATCACACCAGCATAGGACCTAAGTGTAACGTGTGCTAAGGTGAGAGAATTCGAGGGAGGCTCGACCAACATCGCACGAGTAGTAATTTCTATTAGTTTGAACTTCTCACGAAGGCGATTCCGTTCTAGCTTCACACGATGAAGTTCGGCTTGGGTTTGGTTCAGAGCAAAGCCCAGTGGTGCTACCTCCTTCCCAAGTTCTGTTAAATGGGCTTCAATCGGTCCAAGACTACTGGGTGAGGCCATTGAATCTTCTTTCTATAATAATTAACCATGATCACTTGTATTTAGAGACAAAAATTGAAATGTTTAGTTTCCAGTGGTCATATTGACCAATGGTCATATAACAGTCAAAACCCAACGGTCTCATTTTAATTATACTCATGTTATCAAATGAAACATTTTTGTTGAGTATAAAAATAAAATAACACACAAAATTAGGAAACAAGATTTATTCAAAATTTCAGGTTGTTAAAATCTTCCCCCCTTAAGAAATTGTGTCCTCGCAATTTTTAAAAATTGGGTTTTGAAATTTCATTGAAAGTCCCACATCAGAAAAGGAGTAAGTAAAAATATTACTTTAAAAGAAAGAAAGGGATGTACAAAGGTCACCCGAGTTAACCCACACTAGGATTCCATGTAGGGAAACATGGACGTGGAGGAGAAAACAAAGGGTCAAGTTCTGAGGGATAGTGATATAAAACATGATTAGAAGAAAGTTAACCACGAGAAAATCCCAAAATTATGATGTGTGTAAATGGTCTTTGATTACCTAGTAGGAAACATAAACCAACAATGTTTTTGTTTTATGTTCCTTTTCATAATTTTGAGGAATTCATTTACAACATAGAACAAAAACACAAGGAAATATACTTACCTTCAAGTAGAGTTTTATCCTTTAATAAGTCTCTACCAAAACTAATCTTTTCTCAAAATGATGAGAATTAAAAAACACTTGGTCTCATCAAAAGCACAAGAATCATATTCTAGAGAGTCACATAATCCACAAGAGATTAACTATCTATTTCTTCTATATTTAAACATTATCCCAAAAACAGAAAGGGTAAGGTAAAACAACTCTTCAAAAAGAAATAATCCCATAGGAATGGAAAATACTTTTAAATCTTCAAAGTTCTATGGTACTACCCAAAGTTCATCATAGACCATTCCATAAATAACGGTCCTTAAAATTCCTCAAAATAAACCAAACTAAGATTGAAACCCAAATATAAGAAGGATTTGATAACATAGTCTTACAAAATAAACTTCATTGTTCATCTCCAAACAACATCAACCACTCCTAACATATTATAACAAAAGTATCTAACCTAAACATATTTTACCCAAGATAGGTTAATCATTTACATAAGTAACCTAAATTACTATAAGTCCACCTTAAATTCATCGATTCTTCAAAATATAAGTCAACCTTTACTCCTCAATGAAAATACCATAGTAATCTATTAACCTTGATCATATAGGTTCCCCAAAATAGTGAATGTCTTCCAAAATAATAATCATATTTTAATCCCCTAATCATATCTTTCATATTAATATGGCAATCATCGCATTTCCTATCACATTGGTTGTTGAGAAATGTTCTTCCATTTCCCTCTATTAACTAAGAAAAGGAACTATAATTAGGGGCTTAAATACTTAGACAATAATCATAAAAAGGAAACTTTAAGCATAAAAGGATAAACTTGTAGAAGAAAAGTATACCCTAACTTGTGATCCCCTAGGTTCCCATCTAGGTTATCCATGATCATATATTCTTATGTGAATCTTTATTTTATTTTATCTTTATTCCTTTAACAATGGTTCATACTAAGATTATGAATTTAACAAAGCATATCCCCCGGGAGTGTCGTAACCAAGAGTGAAGCAAGGCCCGTTGTCGTGTACCAGTTCCCGTTTGAGTCTAGCTCAAAGTGGTGTTTTTGGGTTTTACCCCTATGTACATCTGTTCCAGAGCCACCTCTACCTGCTCGTATCTAGACAGGGATGTATTTGCTTGGAAACCCCTTACTCAATACTCACCAAAATACTATGAAGATTTCCTATATTTAAACTTTTCTATAGGGTTCTTCATAGATTTTTTATATCCTAATTTCCACAAATAACTAAACCATCCTTTGATACCAACTATAGCATCCCGCCTTTTTATCACATAAACTTTCACTATATTTTACAAAACCGAGGATCTTTAAGGTTTAGTGTCTTGGAAACCAGGAACTTAAAACATGAAAACATAAAACATTATTCTTAAAAACTTGAAAGGATTATCCTTATGTTCATCCTAGGTTCATTACTGCATCTCATAACCTGGGGACAAACATCAAAAGAAAGGGTGAGCAGAAGGCCCAGTAAGGGAAACAAGAGAAACATTTTACATGTGAACTTGAGATACTTCAATAAGGTCATGAAAAGAACTTTAAGCCATGAGAAATAAATCATGGGATATATCATAATAAAAATATCATTTTTTTATAACTTAAATATGTTGCTACAAAATTTAATATTGACAATCATTTCATTTCACCAAGGTCCATCCCCAAGGTGTCATTAAAAATTACCAAGGTTATTCACCAAGGTATCAGTCTAAATGGTCATCTCTAGAGATTAAGTCTTTACCCAATGCATTGGAGCGCTATCTAGGCACACCCTTGAAATGTATTTATTATAATGTGAGCCACATATATCATCATCAATCATTTCATAAACAACCCATATAGCATAAAAGAAATGGGATTCATTTCATAATCATAACGTTTTAAAAACTGCTTTAAAGACATGATCTTTATGTCACTTTAAACCCACGGAAAAGGGAAAGTGGGTTTCATGTATGTAAATACCAGAATTTAAAATAGAAAATTTTGATATATATGTGAATACCCCTTTAGAAGAATGAGATTTGAGTATTCACTTAATAAAATAAATGAACTTTAGAAAAAGAGGGATATATTTTGAGATGAAAATTCTGCAGCATAAAGGCTATGTTACGAGGTTTTAGAAAACATTGAAAAGAGAGGGGACATGGTTCAAAAATTCACAAATGATCCATAAAACAGTATGGGGACAGAATATAAAGGATTTGAGAACATGGTAATGAAATTTGAAAGATATAACATATGAAATGAAGAACATGAAAGGAAGACAAAAATAAGATTTCTCTTATGAAAATTCGGCAGCCTAATGGCGTCACTTAAACTTCAAAAAAAAATGAATTGACGAGATAAAATAGGGTATCTTATCATATGAACATAAAATTTCAGTATGATAGATATAGAGATCATACCCCAGCATAATAAAAAGGAACATTAAAGACTTGACATGAAAATTGATCTTGAAAACGAGAAGGGTGAAAGAATCCCTTAAAAATTCGGCAGCCTAACGACGCCACTTAAACTTCAACAAAAATGAATTGACGAGATCAAATAGGGTCTATCATCATATGAACATAAGAGATCAGTATGATATATTTAGAGATAATACCCCAACATAATAAAAAGTAACATTAAATACTTGACATTAAAATAGATCTTGAAAACGAGAAGGGTGAAAGAATCCCTTAAAAATTCGGCAGCCTAACGACGCCACTTAAACTTCAACAAAAATGAATTGATAAGATAAAATAGGGTCTCTCATCATATGAAAGTAAAATATCAGTATGATAGATTTAGAGATCATACCCCAACATAATAAAAAGGAACAAGAAATACTTGACATGAAAATAGATCTTGAAAACGAGAAGGGTGAAAGAATCCCTTAAAAATTCGGCAGCCTAACGACACCACTTAAACTTTCATAAAACGAAATGATGAGAGTAAGAGAGGATCTCTCATCATATAAACATAAAAAGGGCATTAAGAGTAATATAAAATAACATCCTCCCACATAAGAACATGGAGCATAAAAGGAATGACATAAAAGAGATTACTTGAAAAGAAAGAGAGAGGTCGGATCCCTTACCTTAAACGTAAATCTTAAAACTCAAATGTTGGAACCTTGAGAGGCTTGAGGGCACCTTGGGAGGACTCCTTGGGAGGTAAGGAGACCATAACTTCGTTGAGAATGACTTTGGAGTCCAAAGGATGAGAGAATGGCTTGGTATTTATAGGGAAAGTGAGGGGACAAGGCATTAATGGCCAAGGGACACCTCACAAGTGGTTTTCTCAAAACCATGTGCTCTCTCATGATATTTCCCATGAAGTTAGGCCACATGGGCCCCCCATACAATAATTAATCACCTTTGGTCGACCATCCCTTAAAATATATCATGGAATCATCATGACATAGTTATGATGTCATTAAACATACCGAAACCCTAAAACTATATTTTTACTATTCACTGAAAATTCATCTTTCTCAGAAAAATTCCAAAATTTCACCTTAACCAAATATCAACGCTAGAATTAAAAATATGAACTCAATTTTATAAAAAAAAAATTCAAAATATTTTTAATTTAATTTTTAAATAAAAACACTATTCATCAAAAATTCATTTTTTCAGAAAAACCCCCAAAATTACCATAACATAATATCAGTGCTCTGAGTTCAAAAATAAAGTCCATTTTATAAAAATACTTTTCTAAATATTTTTAATTTAATTTTTAATTAAAAAACACTATTCACCCCAAAAAAAATAATACTTGACTAATAATTTATGAAACCGTTATTTAACCATTTTATTGAATCTCATTACTTAATCAAGGTGCCTAGATTATATTAATACTTTCTTTAAGTGAGATTAATAATCCATTTGGTCACATTACTAATCCTAAACATAAAATCACTATTCATAATTTACTATTCATTAAAAATAAATTTGATCTTATTAGACTCTAAATTTCGTCCTGGACATAATTGTAGAAGACCATTTTTTGAATATCATTACACATTTTTAATTATTTAAGGTTTACATAAACATTTTTAAAATATCCTTTTTCTAAAATTCATCAAAAATATGCATACTATATTTATCTGGTCATTTGAAAATTCATAAATTTCATCATAAGAAGAAATCCCAATTTTTATTTAAAACAAAGGATTACACAAGGTAGTTACGGTCTCCTTACATAGCCCCCTATCACACCAGCATAGGACCTAAGTGTAAGGTGTGCTAAGGTGAGAGAATCCGAGGGAGGCTCGACCAACATCGCACGAGTATTAATTTCTATTATTTTGAACTTCTCGCAAAGGCAATTCCGTTGTAGCTTCACACGATGAAGTTCGGCTTGGGTTTGGTCCAGAGCAAAGCCCATTGGTGCTACCTCCTTCCCAAGTTCTGTTAGATGGGCTTCGATCAGTCCAAGACTACTGGGTGAGGCCATCGAATCTTATTTCTATAATAATTAACCATGATCACTTGTATTTAGAGACAAAAACTGAAACATTTAGTTTCCAGTGGTCATATTGACCAATGGTCATATAACAGTCAAAACCCAACGGTCTCATTTTAATTATACTCATGTTATCAAATAAAACAGTTTTGTTGAGTATAAAAATAAAATAACACACAAAATTAGGAAACAATATTTATTCAAAATTTAGGTTTGTTACATGTTAGGAAATAAGAATATCAATGGAGCATAAGGGAAATATGAACATAAAGTAATTATATTGCATGATTATCATAACATGGAAATGTGGCAACAACATACAACATGATATTAACATGAGCCAAAGCTCATTGCACATGGATTAACATGACTAAACCCTCATTGAACATGAATTAGCATGAGTAAAATCTAATTTTACATGAATTATCATGAGAAAAACCTCATTGCACATGGAATATCATGTTACTAAACATTACCACTATCAAGGTTCACCCATCATAAACATTTCAATTCATGCATAAGTGTGCCACATGGATCATATAACATGGAATCATTCAAAACCATAAGATATTACAAGATTAAAGAATGTGAAATACATAAATTTAATTACCATTCAATAAGTATATGTGAATAAATGTGAATAACCTTGATATAGAAATGGGTATGGTATTCACTACACAATGATTTTGGCTTGGAAAATCACGGTGCAATTTCGGTAGCATAACGACGTGACATAAAAGTTCATAAAAAATGGTTTATGAGAGATAAAGGTATATCTCATCATATTTACATGAAATTTATAGTAATGGGGTCATATATATACATGTACCAACACATTTAATTTGGAAATAGAAGGTATAACATAATAAAGAAACTTGAACAAAGAGGAGAAATGGAAAAACTCTTACGAAATTTTGACATGGTAATGGGTGTACATGGGAGGGATTGATGAAAGATAAATAGGTCTATAATCATTAAAAAATAATTAATTAAGTATGTATGAGGTGATAAATCATACCCCAATATCTGTAATTGAAAATAAAAGGGTATATCAACAAAAAAACAAACTTGGAAAAAAATGAGAAAGAAAGAAATCCCTTACTTGAGTGTGTGACTTCAAGAGGTTGAGTACGGGATTATTGAGATCTTGGGGCACCTTTGGAGGATTATATAGAGAGGAGGTAATATTAGGGACGTGATGCAAGTATTTTTAATGAATAGAAGTGGGAACTTTTGTGGGTTTATATAGGAAATGAGAGAGAAATTCTTTAATATTTCACAAACTTAGGTTTTGAAATCTATATAATTAAATATTCAAAACCACAAACCATACCATGGTTTTTACCTATAGTTTTTTCCAAAGAGGATTGTAAAACATTATTTTATAAGTCCAATGTAAAAATATATTAAAATATTAGGCTTGATTATGTGGAGGTGAGTGACACTCTCAAGGAAATCATTTTAAAATGTTAAAATATTTTGTAAGTCTTGGAGGGTCCACTAAGGCATTGTAAAATTAATAAAACAAATTTAAAATTAAATTATTTTAATGGTAAAACATATATTGGATTAATAAATTTTTTATAGTATTTTATTTCATCACTATTGGGTCATTATGTTGTCATAAAATACATTATATATTTATAAGGTATTTAATTTTTACCCAAAAATTCGATTGTCACAGAAAATTATGAAAAAATCACCGTTGGATAATTTTAAAATCCTGATACCAAAAATAATATTCATTTTATCTAAATAATTTTCTAAATATGTGAATTTTAACTCTTAAAATAAAAACTGACATTTATTGAAAATTCATGGGTTTTGACAAAAACTGTTTTCAACCCTTAATAAAAATTACAATTTTATTCATAAAAATTATAGGATAATTTATATTTAATAAAAATTAATTTAGTAATAATATTTTATTAAAATATTATTTAATTAAAAAAATACATTAATTAATCAAAATATATTTCTTAATTGAATTTAAATATTAACTAAAAATACTATTTGTGCATTAAAAACCATTTACAAAGTAATAATAATAAAATGAATGTATATTATTTATTCTATAAAAAATAATACACATAATCAAAATTATAGGGTCTTGTTACATATCCCTTAATTACACCATCATATTACCTAAGAGTATGGTGTGCGATGGTGGAGATTTCTTGGGGTCGTTTAGTGAACATAGTTTGGGTCGTGACTCAATGAGCTTGAACTTATCCCATAAATGGTTTTTTCTCATGATTAAGTTGTTGGATCTCGAATTGGGATTGGTTTTGGGAATATCCCAAAAAATATATCTCCCTTGAAAGATCTGATAAATTGGATTCAAATGGAACGATCCTACCGGTCGAGGCCATCACTTTCCTTGTCTGTGTCAAAAGAATTTATTAAAACCCTATATATATACTAGTCATGTGATCACTATTAAATGGATATATTATAAATGGTAATGATACCTAATGGTTATTTAAACCTAATAAAAAAAAGTTCATGTATTTTCTTTATCCATAAGACATTAAAAGAAAGAGAATTTTATTCATGAATGTTCAGGTCATTACATATAAATCCTTGGTGTTATTGAGACCTACTTGAGTGTTGTGCTTGTGACTATATGGGTCATCTTTAGAGAGTTTTATAGACCTTTAAACCTACTTCCAATGGAAGAGGATTCTCACTAGCTCCACCTTTAGGAGCATGAAAAATTACGTAGTGTCAGGAATTAAGTTGGAGTAGCACCAATAGAACAAACCAAGGAGGAGGTCATGGCCATGGTAGCCAGAATTTTGATTATCAACAATA
Organism: Viscum album; assembly: GCA_963277665.1. NCBI lineage: Eukaryota > Viridiplantae > Streptophyta > Magnoliopsida > Santalales > Viscaceae > Viscum > Viscum album. The sequence continues at coordinate 1,585,058,336 of OY728137.1, read as the reverse complement.
GTAGAGTGGAACTTCTTAAGGTAGTCCAACTATAGCATAGGGCTATGGATTAGTCCAATTTCAGGATTTATAGTTGATACCCGAGGATCAGAGTGCATGATCATCAACAGTATGAGGTATGCCTCTACTATTGTATATAATTTATTCGATACATTTTCTTCTCACTCCTTTATCTCTTTATAGACCATTTAAATCCTCAAGTTGGAAATTCATTACTTCCATGGTGTAATAACCCTAGACACACCTTTGGGTGTGCGGTATGAGGGAATACTCCAATATAGGGACTACCCCCTTCATTTAGGTAGTTGTCCCTTCTTATGGGACCTCTTTGTACTCAAGATAACATGTTTTGATTTCATTATAAAGATGGATTAGATGGTTCTCTATCATGCCTATGTGGACTACTATCACCGCATGGTATTGTTTAGATTACTAGAGGGAAGTAGTTATCTTCACAAGGGTGAGTGGAATGTCTAGTCCAGTAGAGCTAGACAAAAGAATCATAGGATAGGTGGAGTGAATACCTATATTTCTAGACTTTATATGAAGGATAATGGTTTACATCAGATTGATTTTCCTCCAGTATTATATAGTTTCAAGGATGTATTTCCTAATGACTTTTCTAGATTACCTCCCGATAGAGAGGTAGATTTTACGATTGAGCTTGTTCTAGGAGAAAATCTAGTATCTATTCTTCCATACAGGATGACACCTATTAAACTATCGGAGGTCAAGATATGGTTGGAGGATTTAAAATATAAGGTTTTTATCCAACCCAATACTTATTCTTGGGGTTCACCCATTCTTTTCACCCAAAAGGTGAATGAGACCCTTTGTCTATGTGTGGATTACCAATGGTTGAATCATATTATGGTTAAGAACCAGAATACATTGCCTTAGATAGATGATCTCTTCGACTATTTTCGAGGCGATAGAATGTTCTCGAAGATCGACCTAAGATCAGGATATCATTAGGCATGAGTCAGACCTTCAGATATACTGCGTATGAATTTTTGAAGTTGTTATGATTTATATGCGTATCTAATTATGTTTTCCATTATGATGAACACGCCTTCCATTTTCATGGTCTTGATGAATATAATTTTCCATCCCTATTGGGATTCCTTCATTATGGTATTTTTGGAAGACATCTTAGTGTATTCTCATACTCAAAGAGACCATGCTAAACACATTGAGATCATTTTGAATACACTGAGAGAGCATTAAATATATGATAAGATTTATAAGTGTCACTTGTGGATCAAAAAAATTCACTTCTTGGGTCATATTATCTTGGAATTTGGTGTATCATTTGACCTAGATAAGGAGAGTGTTGTAGTTTCCTGGGAGAATCTCAAGAATGTGTTTGATATAAAAAGTTTCTTGGGGATAGATGGATATTATAGGAATTTAATGAAAAACTTATCACACATTTTTGAACCTCTTAATAGTCTTACTAATAAGGGTTTGAATTTATTATGGACTGAAGTGTGTGAGAAATCCTTCCAAGAGTTGAAAGGAAGGCTTACTTCAGCATCAAATTTGATTCTGTCAGAACCTGGAAGAGGCTATACAGTTTTTTGTGATGCATCAAGAATTGGGTTGGGAGTAGTTTTGATGCAGGAGGATCAATTAATTGCATACGATTCTCACCAACTGATACCTCACGATCATAATTACCCAATACATAACCTCGATCTAGCAGTAGTTTCCATTCCTTATGTTGATAGAGACACTATCTGATGGGTGAGTGATTTGTAGTGTATACAAACCACAATATCCTAAAATATATCTTTACACAATGTGACATGAATATAAAATAATGAATATGGGTTTAATACCTTAATTATTTTTATTTTGAGCTTGCCTATATGCCTAGAAAGGGAAATGCGGTAGCTGATGCGCTGAGTTGGAAAAATCAGGCACAATTCGTACAGGAAGCCAGTGATGAATGGAAATTTATGGCCCTATTTTCTGAGATGCATTTGGAGTTTCATGAGAGTCATGTGTATCCTTGTCTTAAAACCTTGGTAGTTACCTCTTCAATTCTTTATATGGTAAAGAGTATAAAGTTTTTAGATCCTGAGGGGTTGGTCTCATGAGAGAGTATTTCGGGTGAGGACCCACCTCTAGATTAGTTTATTGATGGAGACAACATCCTATGTATACATGGGAATATCTAGGTTCCTATAGATATGAGAGAGGAACTGATGCATGAGTCTCACAATTCTTAGTGGGAAGTTCATAAAAGAATCTCTAATATGTATCATGATATGCGTCACCAGTATTGGTGGCTTGAGATGAAACATCATATAGTAAGTTTTATCATTAGGTGTTCCACCTAGTAATAGGTAAAGGTGGAACACCAGCATCATGCTAGATTTTTACAGTCCTTATCGATCCTATAATGAAAATGGGAAGAATTTATGATGGATTTTGTCATTTTCTTACAGAGTTCTCCTTGAGGTAACGATGCGGTTTGGTTAGTTGTGGATTAACTGAATAAAGTAGCCCACTTCCTTCGTATCTGGGAGACTTTATCAGTTGATGAGTGGAGAATAGTGTATGTATTTTAGATCATATTATTGCATGAGGTTCCTTGTAATATCATTTTAGATATGGATTATCTTTTTACATCATGGTTCTGGAAGGGTTTATAGAGATATATTGGTACACAAGTGCTTCTAAGAACATATTTTCACCCTAAGACTGATGGACAGTTAGAATAGATGATACAGGTTTTGGAGGACATGATCCAAGCATGAGTCCTTGATTTCAGTGATTCTTAGGAGAATCATATCCCTCTCATAGATTTTTCCTATAATAATACCTATCAGGTGGATATTCAGATGGATTCAAATGAGGCCTTATATGGTAGGTCATTCTGTTCTCCCCTATACTGGTTAGTGTTAGGAGAGGTTATTCTACTAGGTCCTCATATCATGTAAGAGAATTCGGAGTAGGTTTAGTTGATCAGAAAGCGTATGTCTACCACTCAGTCTAGATAGAAATTGTATGTTGATCACCATCGAATACCTCTAGAGTTTGAATTCGAGGATTTTTTTCCTATGGGTATCACCCAGGCTTGGGCATAGATGGATACAGAGTCAAAGGAAGTTGTCACATCATTATGTTGAGTGATTGGAGATTTTGGATAGAGTTAGGCTAGTAGCTTATAAATTTCTATTATCTTAGAGGTATTGTTTCATGCCTGATGTCTTCCACATTTCACAGCTTCACTATTATCATGTCGACCAATCTCATACTTTTGATCCCAATGATGTTGAGTTAGATACTAATGCTTCTTTTTAGGAATATACCATACACATCATTGACCATATCATGAAGGCTCTTTGAGGATGTTATGTACCCTTAGTATGGGTTATATGGAACCATTACCATGTAAAAGATTATACTTAGGAGTGGGAGGTCGACGTACGTGACTAGTGGTCGGAATTGTTCTCATATAGTGTTCTACCACCCTTTGAAGGTAAACTCAGGGATGAGTTCCTTTAAGAAGAGAAGACTATATGAACCCATTTTTTCTATGAGGTATAGATCCTTTAAATTTATGTCTAATTATTTATATTGGACCTCTTATGGATACCTAATGAGTTCATAGAAGTTTCATGGGGTTTATAGGGATTTTTTGGATCTCGGAACCCCGATATGTGGAAGAATACACTAGGTTTCATAGTTTTTAGAAACTGTGTGGGGTGTTTTAGAGGAAAAAGTATGGCACACGATTTTCCCTAACCCTATGCCCAGGGATACACACCCATGAAGAATGTAAATAGTTTTTAGCAAAGCTAAATGGAATGGTTGATGAATAGTTTCTCAAACCGTGCGACCAAATCATGCAGGTCCCCTTTCTAGATAGTGAGCTAAGCACGATTGGTGGATGGTTTGTCCAACCGCATGGATGAACCATGCAAGACGCCTCTATAGGTAGTTCATGGAACATGGTTAGCACATAGTTTGGTTAACCGTGCATCCAAACCATCTGACCCAATTAAAAATGTTGAAATGTCTTTTTTTCCCTTGTGGATTTATAATTTTAACACCCCTTTCTTATTTCATCCCTCAATGGATAGGAGTATTCCTTATCCTCCTTTAAGATATCATCAAGATCCTCCCTCCTAGGTTCATTGATTGCTTCACTGTATATACTTAGAATCAAGAGTTATTCATCTCATTGGATTCCTCTTGGTAAGTGATTTAGTCCTTAGGATCAGTCCATCGTTTATCTTCCTCTTGATGATGTTATTTTGATGCATGTTCATATGCACTATTTTTTGGGTGTTGACTCATTATTCAGTTTTCTTTCAATCTAGGTCAAACTAAGGGATGATACTAGATGAGGAGAGTACTACAGGAATAAGTTAGGTGGTCTCTAACTCATACCTTAAAGTATCACCTTTATAAATTGTTTTCATTCTTTCATACATTTATTTCAATAGGTGTTTCCCTTTAAATTCATATTACATGATTATAATCATTGTTCTAATATTCTAGAGCTTTTTTTATACTTGTTTTTCATGTTGTTGTAGGTAGTATCCTCAATATCATCCACCCCTAGTAGGGTTCTTTCCTTATATTTCCTTTATGACTATTTTTATAATATTTGAGACTCTGTTTAGGTGTTCTGTCTTGACCCTACTAATCGTAAGTCATTTTTAATTAAGATGAATTACGATTTGGAAATGGCTAGCACATGTATATTGTATAAAATTATCACTTTAACTTTTATGGTATAAGTGTTTTGACTTAACTAATGAATTATTAATTGGAAAGTATATTTTTAGACATCACTTGGCCTATTTAAATTGTAAATTAAATTGAATTGGTTGAATGTCCTATCTAACCTTGTCACCTTGGATGAAATTTAATGGAATGAACCTAATGAATTAATAATTGGAAATTATATATGTATAGATATCACTAATACCTTTTTCTTACAAATAATGGAACTTAGTTGCATGTCCTTAATTGACTTTGTCACTTCATATGAAAGGCAATGAGATGGAACTAATAGATTATTCATTATCATGAGTATTACATGGACTAAATTAAATAATAAAATATTTATAAGGTTCCTATTTCATATGAAACTTTTTATCTTCATAAGAATGGTTAGAATTAATCCATCCTTGTATTCCCTATGGAATGCCTTGAGCACTTAGAGGACCCCATTCCGATTCAAGGTGCCGATTTTTAAGGGAGATACCCACCTTGGAACATGGTCCTTGTCTATTAGTGGACTCCCTACATGATTCTATAGTATACCTTCACTATCTCTCTAGATATTAGGATTCCTTGGATACACTCCTTGGATCCTACATGATGTCTCTAGACACATGACGCCATGGATTCACCCCATCAGGGCCAGCCATGTTTAGCCCATGCTTACATTGGAAAAGATCCTTAGACTAGGTTAGACTATTTTACAATGTAATTAATTGGGAGATCCCCTTGGATTACACTCATACCCCTTTATGCCAGACTTTATGAGTTACCACTATGAGTTGGTCGACCCCTGAGGTCAAGGATTCCTTGGTTTCACCTTGGATCCTCTTTTATTATTATTTTGACTTGTTCAATGTTCTTGAAAATTTTACATGACTTATCTTTATAAACTAGAACATAATTAATTAAATGGTTACATGTTTAGAAACCAGAATAGGCTAAAGTAGGTATGATTTATTTATTTGTACTGATTTTATTTATTATATATCTACACACTATATAGTTTATATTCACAAACTGAATTGTATAGACACCGTTGGTGGTGACCTACTGAGATTTATATCACACCATATATGGGTTGTTGTTGTAACTTGAAAATATTATATGATTATAGGTATGGACAATGAAAAGTTTCCCACCTTGGGCATCTGACTTGATTGATTGATTTATGATGAATATTTATAGGAGATGACCAAGTAGGAGCTCAAGATACATGGATAGTTTTTGGTCTATTTTTGATTATTTTGTATATCATGTATTTAAATGTCTACCTATTTCCATTTATATATGTTTTCCTATTTTTTTAGAAACATGAAATTACACTATCTTTTGTATATGGTACTGTGAAGCTTATGAATTAATTATTATTGATGGATGATTATGCCTAATTTTGCTACCAGTTCATATATTATACTACTTTAGCTATTTATTCATATATTATATATTTTTCGTGATCCAATCTGACATGAAGGCATAGTATCCCCACAGTCATAGTCTAGGCCCTCGCTGTTAGTCGGTAGCCTCTGGCATATGGGAGGGGGTACTTGAGTCCATGTGGCTAACTAAGTTTGGGGCACTTTTGAGTGGCACCTGAATCAGGATTTCTCATGTTTTGATATGAATTTTTAAATATTTCCATGTCAAGTTTTATTTAAAATTGAGTATATTTGGATTACTTGATGTGGTTTTCTTATAGAATACTTGGTGATATCCTACTAGTCCTTGTTTCTCACACCCTAAATTTTCCTTTAGGAATTTGTAGTATTTCTTATTCTATGTCTGAGAAAAGGAAAGGCACTACTTAGTAACAGTGGATGTTCTTAATTTGTGGGGCCTTGAGAGTTGGTAGTGACTAGTGGAGCATGTGATCCACATATTTCATGGAGATTCTTGGATGTAGTATTTGATGGTTGATGTAATAAATTTGTTTAACATACTATTTTTGAGACTTTTATTTGTTGATTTTTGGTACTTTTCTCTTGAGGGGTGTTTGAAATACTGATTGTTTATTATTTTATATCTTTTTCTTTATCTTGATGAGTTTTTATTGTTTTTAAATCATTCTATTTAATTTTTATCTGATGCTCAAGCGCTAGTCACTGGACCATGGGGATTGGGAATGACCTTCGAGCCATGTTAGGATTGATTCAGGTACCATTTAGGTGGGTTATCTGGATTTTTTATGAAAAATTAGTATCAAATGGTGGTCATATCCTTTATTGGATGTCGGTATACAGTTTGGTATGTATTAGTAGACATAAGATATGATTTTTGGGACTTTATAGGTAGGTTATGAGTGAGTTACTAACCATATCTCATCATAAAATTCCTTAAGTTACCATGGTATATTGGAAAAAAGTGACTTTTAAGAGTTGTTTGATATGATTATAGGATTTAAAAAAAAATTATATGCGATTTGTGTTTCCCAGTTGAATTCTGATTGATAGATTTGATGATATCATGTCTCTTGACTGATTTTTACCTTGTTATCTGTTGCTGTTTTGTAGTACCATGCCCCCAAGAAGGTGTTTGAACATACCTCAAGAGGGATCTATAGATGAACCACATCAAGTAAACCATCTAGTTGATCAGAACCTTGTATAGGTTGTTGTATGTGCAGTCCAAGCTCTGATCTAGGTAGTTGCACTTGTTCTTGTCTAGGCTGCAAAGGTTGTATCTTGGAGGGATGATAAAAGAGACTTTTCCCAAGAGTTTTTCATCTGAATCCACCATCTTTCTAGGGAATTAATGATCCTCAAAAGGTAGAGTATTGTTTTAAAAAATTTGAAAAACTCTTTGAGTTTTGGAGACACCAGATTTCATTAAGTTGAAATATATTGTGTTCAAACTTGAAGTGCCTAGAAGAAGGTGGTGGGATTCTATGGTTTAGGTAGGGAAGAATGTGGTCTTATAGTGGAAATAATTTAGGGAACTTTTCATGTAGAAATTTTATTTTGAATTTATGGTGTTGGATATGTCGATTCCTTAACCTTCAACAATGTGACTGGACTGTGACTTCATATGCCAATAATTTTAACAAGTTTTTTATCTCTCACCTATGATGGTATCAAATGAAAAAAATGAAATATTAGAGGTTTAATATGGGTATCTAAGAAGATATCTAATATTAGGTTTTCTTTCTAAATCTCACCTCGTATACTAATGTTTTAGATAGAGCTTTAAGGGTGGAACTTGACTTGGCTGGTAATTCAGGGTTGAAGGGAGTTCCTCCTACTCCTAGTGTAATCTTGAGTGGCCCCTTTAAAGGTAAGGGGAAATGGGATGAGTCCCATGTTTGAAACCACATTGATGGTTATCATAATCATACTTCTTTAAGATCTTATACAGTGTCTAGTAAGGACCACTAACTTGTTTCCAATGTGGAAAAGTTGGGTACTCAAAGCATGCTTGCATAGAGTCACCAAATATCAATAACTCTTATATATTCCCAGGTTACATGTAGAGGTTTTTCCATGTATTTACAACTATACATAGTGGTATGGGCTCAAAAGTACTGGAAGGATCTGTGACGCATCCATATGATTCAAGAAATAATGGGTTCCATCTACTGGCTTCAAGAAAAAAGATTCTTCACATAGTGGATGAGTCTCCAGGGGAATATGATGCGGGTCATGCAATAGTGACAGGTACCATTACCATTGCTTCATCTTTAGGGACTTCTTTATTTGATATTGGTGTCTCTCATTACTTCGTATAAACTCGTATTTTGGAATTGTTAAATCTTTCTATGGGTCTCATGCCTTATGTAATGAAGATTGTTATGCCTCTCAGGATAAAGAGAGGGTAGGGTATCTTATGCCCTTCTTTTACTTTCTGTTTATTAGAAATTGATCTTGATTGGGAAATTTTGGTTCTGTATATGAAACCTCTAGATTCCATTCTCAGGATGGATTGGTTGATTTCTCATAAATCTCGTATCGACTGTTATATTCGGTAGGTCTCCTTTACTTCCTCTGATGGGGAGTGTCATGTATTTCATGGTGAATGGTAATCAAGGTCGATTCAATTCAGAAATCCTCTGCTATAGTTGGTTAGGATTAAATCCTTGTTTTCTGTTGAACTGGAGCAAGATTATTCATGTGGTAATCTTTCTCTAGCATCAGATGAATTTCCTGATGTTTTTCCATTAAAATTTTCTAGTTTTCCACTAATAATAAAGGTGGATTTTTCTATTGAATTGGTGTGAGGTACCCAACCTATATTTATTACCTCTTCTCATATAGCACCAACTGAATTTCTGGAGTTAAGTAATTAGTTGGATGACTTGATGTCCAAAGGCTTCATTCATCTCTAGTGTGCCACCTTGGAAAAAACTGATGATTTTTTCAAAGAAAGGTGATGGAACCCTCTTCCTATGTGTTGATTAGCAAATGCTCCACTAGATCAAGGTCAAGAAAAAATATTTGTTGCCCTGTATTGATGATTTATTTGACCATTTGAAAGGGGTGAAGCAGTTCTTAAAAATTTATCTTCAGTCTAGTTATCATCATCTTAGGATCAAGGAGTCTTATATCCTTAAGACCACTTTCAGGAGAAGGTATGCTCATTATGAGTACCTTTTTATTTCATCTGGTCTAACAAGTGGTCCTATTGTGTTTATGGAATTGATGAACTTGATTTTCCATCAGTACCTTGATTATTTCATTGTGATGTTTTTAGATGACATCTTGGTTTAATCTAAAATCAAGTAGGGCCTTGTACTTTATTTGAGAAGAAATATAAACATCTTGAGAAATCACCAGCTTTATGCCAAGATTTTAAAATGAAATTTCTGAATTCTTGAGGTAAATTTCTTATTGAATGTGGTTTATGAACATAGAATTTTAGTTGATCCTAATAAGGTGAATAATTTTATGACATGGGAGGAACCACTGAATGTATTTTAGATTCAAATCTTCTTGGGATTGGTAGGGTATTATGATCATTTTTTGAAGGATTTATCAAAGTTGGATTCTCCATTGATTGCTCTCACTCAGAGGGGAGTAAAGTTTGTTTGGGATTAAAAATTTTAGGATTCCTTTGATGAGTTGAAGTGTCATTTGACTTTAACACCATATTTAACTCTTCCATAAGCTAGGAAGGGCTATGTGATCTTCTGTGATGCATCATGTTTGAGTTTGGGTTGTGTTTTTATGTTGGGTGATCATTCAGTGGCTTATGGTTCTCATCATCTTCATCCTCATGGGAAGAACTATCCCACACATGATCTTAAAGTTGTATTTGTGATGCATGATCTTAATATTTGGAGACATTACCTTTTCATATAAAGGTTTAACATATACTCTGATCATAAAATTTTGAGTTATATCATCTCATAAAAAGATATGAACCTTTTTTAGAGGAAATGGGTGGAGTATCTACAGTATTTTGAATTAGACATTGACTAAACCCCTAGTAAGGTAAATTTCATTGATAATTCTTTGAGTGAGAAACTTACATCCTAGTCCAAGAAAGAATATTATAAGAAATGTAATCTGATTTCTCTCTTTACTCATATTCATTTGGGAGTTTGGGAGGATGAGACTAAGGTTGTTTTGTCAAGTGTTCTGTTTACATATACTCTTCATGAGATGATTATCCGAGAATATTAACTTGATGATGAGTTTTGAGGCATTAGGTATTCTTTATACGATGGGGATACCATCAGCGAATGGTTTCTATATTCTAAGGGTATCCTTTTCTTTGGGAATAAGTTTTTGGTTTCATTGTCTATGAGGATGGTTGTGATGGGGGATTTTCATCATTCCCAGTGGGAAGTATACCCTTTAACAATAATTTTTTTATGATATGAGGCATCATTTTGGGTGGCTAGGTATAAAATGGGACATTGTTGATTTTATTTATCATTTTTATACTTTTTTGGCATATTGAGGCTGAGCATCAAAGCCTTCTATCCTACTTCATCCACTTCTTATACTGACTTAGAAGTGGGATGAGATATCAATGGACTCTATTGTTGGGTTTCCACACACCTTTCTAAGAAATAATGTGATATGGGTAGTGATCTACCAATTTACCAAATCATCACACTCTATTCTCATTCTTGATATGACCAAACTTGAGGAATTAGGAAATATGTATATGTAAGAGATCATCAGATTGCATAAAATTTATTCTTATGTAGTTTTGGATAGGGATACATGGTTCACTTCTCATTTTTATAGAGGCCTCTAGGTTGTTATGGGATCCCATGTAAATTTTAGCATGGCATACCATCCTTAGGAAGATGGTTATATGGAATGAGCTATATAGATTCTTGAGAACATGCTTCGAGCTTGTATCCTTGACTTTGATGGAGATTGGGATTTACATTTGGGAATGGTTGAGTTTTACTGTATAAATAGTTACCATTATTTCATCAATATGGAACCCTTTGAGGCCATGTATGGGCATTCGTGTAAATATATGTTTTTTTGGTCAGATATTGGTGAAGCTTCCTTGGTTGGACCTAGTTTGATCTAAGAGACAGTGAAAAAGATTTAGTTGATTATTCATAGAATGGTAATGGTGTATAGATGGTATAAGTCTTATGTTAATCATCATCAGCACCATTTGGAGTTATGAGTTTGTAACCAAATGTATTTTAGAGTTTCACCTCATTTAGGTCATCGACGGCTTGGAAGACAAGGGAAGTTAAGACCTATATATGTGGAACTATTTGAGGTTATTTAGAAGATTGGAAGTGTGGCATACCATTTTTATTTTCCACCATAGATGACACTAATCTATGTTGTATTTCATGTTTCATAAATCAATAAATATATTTCATACCCATCTTATGTTTTGAGTTTGGAGAACCTTGATGTGGCGCCTGATATGTTCATGACCGAGCATCAAGTTCAGATTGTTGATTCTCAGATAAAGGTTTTTTGTGGAAAGTCTATACCCTTGGTTTGGGTGCTATGAAATCATGGTTCTAATTGTATTTATTATAGATCAATCATGAAATTTGGATCCATTTCTTGGATATTCATTGGTTGTTGTGAGCTCTTCAAGAATCGTTGAGGTGTGTGTTTTATCTCTCTCTCTCTCTTGTTGTTCTAGAAAAATTGAATGGGAGATTATTATATGACAATTATGGTTATAGTATCTTCCCTTGACCATTCTATCCATACACTCTCTATTGGTGGATCCCTTTTTGGGTGTTTATATGTTTGTGATTTGAGGTAGGTGGTTTCATAAGACAATTTTTATCATTTGAAATCATTGTTGTTTGATTAATTTGAAATGAATTTTTGATTGATTTAAAAAGCTTTATTTGAGTCTTTGATAAATAATTTTGAAATTACATGGTGTGTGTGATGAATTTCCTTTGGAAAAGGATTTTGAAATAAATTTTAAATTTTGAAAAATGATCTTCAATTGAAATGATTGTTTTGAAACATAATTTTGATGATGAATTTAGATATGAAAAGGCATGAAATGTTTTATGATTTGAAATGAAATGAATTGATTGTAGTGGCATGAGTTTTTGATAAAAACCATTTGATATTGGTTTTTGAAATGAAATAATTTTTTTGAAAATTGGAATTATGGTCGAATGAAATGAGTGATTGAAATGATTTGAGATTGATTGAAATGATTGATATCCCCAAGTATGATTGATTTCCTTAAATAAAAAAGGATCCTTGGTAGTTACGAGGAAGGATATACTCACTAGGTAAAATTCTATATAGAAATGGCCTAATGATGACAATGAAACAAAACTATCTTGAGGGTAGGGAGTTTATTCTTTGGTATTCTCCTATATTCCCACTAGGCTTGGGATCTTGTGTGCATACACTTGGATCCATATTTCACTGAGATTTTGTGGAACCTTATGACTAGAACTAACTAACCCCAAGTGTTATTACCGTGGTTCTATGATTGAAAATTATTATAAATTCTAATGTTTCATTGAAAAGATTATTCATGTTTTTTTTGACAAAAATTATTATTCATGATTATTTGAAAAAGATACTTATATCTTCCTAATTTAATGGAAATGAACATTTATAACTATTTTATATTATCCATTGAAAAGTTTTATAAAGTATATTTTTATATGAATTATGAAATATTTTTGTTCCATGTTTTATTTAAAATTGAGCATATTTGGTTTACTTGATGTGGGTTTCTTATAGAATACTTGGTGAGATCCTATTAATATTTTTTTCTCAGACCCTACCTTTAACTTTAAGCATTTGTAGAATTTTTTATGCTAAGTACAGGTAAATTAAAGGAACTGCTTGGTGGTGGTGAATCTTCTTGATTAGTGTGACCTTGGGAGTTGGCGATGACTAGTGGATCTTGTGATACATTTGTCTCATGGAGATTGGGGTGTTTTATTTGAAGGTTTATGTGAAGAATTTGGTCAGATTACCTTTTTTTGGAATTGTAATTTTGGTACTTTTCTCTTGAGGGGTGTTTAGAATACTGAATATTTATTGTTTTATATCCAAAACTTTTTCTTTATTAGTTGTTCTTGTGGTGAAATAATTCCCTATTGTTTTTATGTGATGCTCAAGCACTAGTCACCAACCCATGGAGATCAAGAATGCCCTTTGGGCCATGTTAAGATTGATTTGGGTACTGTTTGGTGGGTTATCTAGGTTGGTTAATGGTATGGGGTTTGGTATTGTTAGTACCTACAACAAAAAATACATATACCAAAACCACATATATATGAAGCCACATTTTTTGAGATCACATCCCAACAATTTCTAGGAACCCATACATAAAAGGTCCATTTGGAATGATAAAAATAAGGGAATAAAGAAATACTCAAGTAATAACTTCCCATATCCTCTGGACTCATCATCTGTGTTTCACCATCTAAACTCCATCATCAGTATAATCCCTCTAATAATCCACCTTCCATAAGATAATATTTAAATTTTTTCCTATGAAATACACCATCTAAGACTCCACCATTCTTTAGACATCGAAATAGATAAAATAGAAATAAAGAAACCATTCAATAAGGGTGTGATTTTTTTTTAAAAAAAACCCTCTAGAAAAATGAATGAACACATCTTTCCAAAAAGTCTCATCTTCAAAAAAATGAGAAATCATAACTTGACTTTTTAAGGATACACATTCCAATGAATGAGATAAAGTGCAATAAATAACACTCTGAAAGGTTCCACATTTTATGGAATAAGAGAAAAAATGGAAAAAATGGTTTGAAACAAACACTAAGGAAAGCTATGGAACCTTTAAATCCTATGAAATAAAGAAAAAAATTTAGAAATTATATCTATCAATATTTAACCTCTTACCTGTCACAATCAACCAGTGAGAACAATAACACATGAAACAAGGTGAAAATAAAAGAAAGATAAATCATTTAAACAAATGGATAACCAACTATTGGATAGTCTATTCTAATTAAACCCTTAAAAAATAATAAAGGTATGCCTTACTCACAAAAATGAAAATGGAAAAAATGATTTAGATTCACCTACCTCAAACTCTGAATAGATTCGTCCAATAACACTAAAAGAATGAACTATGATAAACCACTGATCATTGTGCATCATTGTTTCCAAGCTCTATCTAGAACATTCCTTCACCGAAAGGTTCATTAAATTTCATAAAAAAACTAATAAAAGAGAGAGATAAAATAGAAAGGGATGAGAAATAATTATTCACTTATGTATATTTTAAGATCAATTAAGGGGTTAAATTATTAATCTAGAATCGTTTACTAGGTCAAAATGATTATTTTCCCCTATAGTATAAAATAATTTTTTTTATAAAAATTCCACTATATCTAAACAATAATTTTATGCTATTTTACAACCATTTCACATTTAAATCTTTAATCATTGAAAAATCCAAAATATAAACACGAGATAAGAGAAAAAGGAATAATAACTTAATAGAAAAATTAAAATTCTAATTGATACTACCCATATTAACATGGTGAAATTTTTTTCACGAGTCTGTATAATAATAATTCCATAGTTAAGTGTGGTTGGGATGAAGTAATTTTGGGATAGTTGAACTCCTCATAAATTGCCACAGGGTGTGAAAGAGAGGATAAATAACAATGTAAGAATATATGTTAGTGTTCAGGGAAAGTTTTTAGTCTGAGAAGTGATAATAAATTTTAATTTAAGTATATGGATGGACTAATACATGGGACAAAACATGTTTTTGGGAAACGGGTGGTTTATAACAAGATGAGGCTTGAGGGAAATATGGGATGAGGGTGTCTGTGTTGGTCAACAAGACCCAGATATTAAAAATGATATTAGAGGTAAGACCCAAATAAAAGTGAAATGGAAATATATGGTTTTGTGGTGTATAATCCAAAATGAGTAAATTATATTAAACAAGGAGAGAAGAAAGCATAACACCCCTGGGAAAATGATTACTTGAAAGACTAATTGATTTTACTCATATCAATAAGGTGTCTATTTTCAATTTGGGAGACTGTATGATTATAAATTCATGGTTAAGCATAATTTTCTTATATTAATTTTTTATATAGAAACCCTATACACCCATGACATTCCTTAAACTTCCCCAGCATGGCACTACACCTAGAAATCTAGAAAGAACCCTGAGCCTCATCCTTTTTATGCTATTGAATAGGGTAAAATTACATCCAAGTCAAGGGTCCTAGAATAGTGGTGGATTAAGTCATGGGTGCATAATTATGATTGGGTTAGTCAATGAGTGTGAATAAAACTATCAAACTTGATAGATAAAAGGAGATACTAAACCACTCAGGCACCCCTATGGGGGATTTTAGATTTGGTGACATGTTGAAAAGTTTTCTCATGGTGGATGTTAGTAAGGAAAATACTCAAGAAGAATATATGTTGGTAATTAGGGGTGATCATTAGTTTGATAAGTGATAATATATTATTATTTTGGCATGTGGTTCAGTTAATATATCAGATGACATGTGACTGTAGGGAAATTAGTGGTATTTAGTGGGTCAGGACCCAAGGATCATATGGGGTAGTGAGGATGTTTGTGTTTGTAAATGAGGTCTAGTTATTTCTTAGGTGGATAACACATTATGTAAATTCACCAGAATGTCATATGAAATGGGTGGGTTTCTATGTTAGTCAGTGGGGCCAGAATGTTACATAGGTAGACAACACATTTTCTAAATTCATTTGATAAACCATTATAACAACATTCCTCTGGGACCCAAAACTTATGAGGGTTACCCAACCATGTGAATTCCAAAATCACAATAAGAAAAACTTTATATTTCAAACCTTATAAAAAATAAACCTTAAGTGTATGATTTTTTAATTTTTCACTCATTTGGTTGATTAACATATTGAAGAGTTCAATTATTATAAGAAATATAACACTAGTATTTTATGAGAAAAAAGTAACAATATCATAATTTATCCCCAATATTCATCACATTCATAATTTATTATTTTCCATAAAATCTATATATATATATATATATATTTGTGTGTTTGTGTTCATGTATTTAGTTATTCAATTTATTCTCCTCGTGTATATTAAATCAAATCAATATGTTTCAAAAAAACATAAATTTACACTCCTTATACAACTAATAATGGGTGTCATGCATCAATAGTAATATTTATTTTTATAATATTAAAAAACATGTTAAAATTTATTATATGAAAATGGTGCATTAAAATCATTTTATGCAAATGATAAAAATATAAGAAATAAAAATACTACTCTTAAAGAAATACCATTCAATTGATTTCCAATCGTAACTTTTTAATGTCAGCATCCAAGTAAGTATTGGTGGTTGGGTTCAATTTCTTGTCAACACATGTTTAAGTGAAGATAGAGTATTCCAAAAGTTATTATATAAGAGAAGATAAATTTATAGAAGTTATGCTATTTTGGATATATTCCAAAAGTTATGGGGAATTATTTTTCCAAAATATATTTCATAAGATGAGTTCAATATTTTCTAAAGGTTATCCTGAAAGAGGAGTTATGAATGTTCCAAAAAATAAAGTAGAAGTCTGAAAGTTACTTTAGAAGGCTATCAATCATAAAATATTATTGTTAATTATTTTAAAGTTAAATATAAAAGGATGTATAAGATATTTTTTGATAAGTAATATCTTGTGAAATTTGAAAATAGGTTGAATACAATACATAATATTTTCCATTCGATACATAATATTTTTCCATCATACATAAGGTTTTTTGGGGGTTGAACTGTTGATATGAAAAGAATTTCAAAACATCTGTAAGGTTTTATACTATTCCAAAAGGAGGATTTTGAATAATAAGATTTGATATGTAAGATTTTATACTTTGTGAAATCTAAAGAAGACTTTCTCATTACCCAACTTGTTATCCTACACCATGATGCCTACATACATGATAAGATTTTAAAGGCCATTAGAACCCTTTTTTCCAGGATAAATGAATCTAAGATCATGAGTAGAGTCTATAGGAAAATGGGAAAGTTTTAAACATCACTAAAATATGTAAGATTAATCCACCAGAATACGTAAAGGTAACCAAGGTTAGATTATGGAAAATAAAAAAAGTGTTGGGAATGCACTATGATATGTAGAGGTTATCCTCATTGGTAAATGGAAAAGTGTGCACATGTAAGAAATATATAAAAGTAACCAAGTATCTATGTAAGGGTTACTATTAATCATAAAATATAAATGATAATATGTTGAGTCACTATTTATGATATACAACATATCGTAAGGTACGATTAATAATGCATCCAATCGTGAATGTTATCATGTTGTGGGATAAATTTCCACACCATAAAGAAGCTCAGGTAGTGTTTGATCATTCTTCCCATTTGTCCATGTCATGAATAATAAGATTATGTAATGATAATTTTGAATATTGAGAAGTCTTAGAGAATCATTTAACAATATTAAAGTAGTTAAATATAAGATTTAATTTAGGTTTTATGGATCTAGTTGTTAACTATGACACATGTTTTAATGCATAGTGTTATTCCATGGAGGTTCCCATGGAGAAAAATCTTGAGTTTTGAAGTTTTATAAAGAGCTTAGAATCACACCATGATGTTAGTAATCACACTGTAAATAAGATGAGTTAGCAGGTTTCCATATTTCGAATATCCTATCTTTTAGGAGGGAAATTCAAGAATTATATAAGTTACTTTGAATAAAATATGAAATAGATTATTGGATAGATATTTCTATCATACTCATGAATAATATGAGATATTAAATGAGGGAAACATGGAGAACCTCTCTTTATATAGAGAGAGGTAAATTCTATAAGAGAGTATTATAGAGATATTTATCACTATAAATAATAAATATTATCATTATTAAAAGTAGAGAAAAAATAGGAAAATATAAAAATAGTAACATTGATATATTTAATATTTTGAGAAATATGCATTCTAAAAAGAAGAGGAAGGAGACTGAATAAATAATTAACACTCATTGAAGCAATTTCAAAATAATAAGGTGGAGATTATATAATATCTCATAGAAGTTGAATCTATGTTCATGGTGATATTCATATCATATCTGTGAAGGAACAATATAGATATCAAAGAGCATCATCTATACTCGGTGTATCAAAAACAATGGAGATAATATTTTGTATTAACCTGTGTTCCAAATCTATTTTCCTTTCTTGAAGAAGCAAGCAAGAGAGAGGACTGAAGGGATATTCCTTTGGTAGGTAGTAAGTCATACCTAAACCTTGTAGTCCTAACAATTGGTATATAAGCATAGGTTCTTTTTGTTGGATTTTTTTATCTGAATTGATCTCATTACTTCTTGGAATTTAGTTTAATTATTACTCTATAATATTTTGTTGACATGGATCCAATATTGAAGCCTCTGGTTTGGGGGGGGTATTAATTTTTATGGATATACAAAATTGATGTATCGTTTTTTTGAAAACTTTCGATAAAGATATTCTAGAATATGTCCAATGAGAAATTGATTTGAGAAATCTCAGTGAATGAGTTCACAACATGAATCCATAGAAAATTCCAAATAAAGGTATCACTAATAAGTTATTCATGAAAACTATTCATTATTCTAGTGATTTTGATAGTTGGGTTTTGTTTGAAATTATTTATATAAAAAAATGAAAAAAAGAAGATTATAGGGTCTACCTTGATAGATGACCACAAATCTAATCATGATGAGAAACTAGTGAAAAAATATGGAGAATCCTGCCTAATGGGAAAAAGAAAGAAAAATAGGAATAAAAATAATATTAATAGGAAGATGGACTCTCCAATAAATATTTAAGTGGATGAAGGTTTCATGGAATAAGTGGTAGTGACATTTAGCTATCAATCTATAGGATGTTCACAAAGTGATCAAGACATGATCCAATACTTATATGAGAAAGAATATCAATTGGAAATCATTCATTAAGTGGATTGTGCTTTCATAGAAGTTATGAACATATAAAATAGAAGATTTATGAGTATAAGAGTTCCTTGAATAAATACATTATGAAAATGGGTGAAAAAATAAAGTTCCAAAGTAACATGCATGACTAACTTGCACACAAAGTGGAAAAAATGGCCATGGAGAAAGAGCTAAATGAGAGGATTATCCCAGTCAAAAAAACATAAAGAGAGGATAAAATATGGGAAAGAAGCATGATTAAAGATAAAGGAAATATCTTCTAAATTAATTTAAAATGTTGATAAGATCAAGGATCTCTAATAGGGTTTTAAAACCTATGATTAAAAGAAGAAGATCCTTACCATGGAATCCTTCACAAGTGGAGTATGAAAAGATCCATATATAGAGTTAGTGATTAAGTGGAATATTTTTTCTAAAAATATAATATAATACTCTCAAAGGAAGTTAGTTATGAAATATTTCTATTTTGTAATCATATTAATTTATATGAGTTTGTGTTTAGAAGCCCAAGGGCTCAATGGTGGAATGAAATCTACTATAACAAAATCTCAACCAAAGCATGATTACTTGAGGCATAATTTTTATAGGAGATGTTTTATTTGTGCTACCATGTTCATATGGATAAAATTGAAACAATATAGTAACTAAAGGTTTCATAAGGTATTTATATATTCCTATTACAAACGAAAGAGATTTTTCACTAAAAGAAAAGTTGTATGTTGGAAAAATGATTTACCACATTAAAGGAAAGTAATGATGAAGCTCAATGAAGAGTATATTTAGAACCAATAATAGTTTACTCAAAATATTCCTCTTATAAAGAATGAAAACAAATTTATAGGGAAAATAAATAAGTTTCTCCAACCATGATAAATATGAGTAAGCATGTAAAGAAACATCCACCAAGGATAAAAAAGGATGAGGCGGATCTCATGGATTTAAAGGAGGAAAAACATGAAGCATGGCTAAGTGGTCTCATAAAAACCACTATAAATTAATATATAAATACTAGTTGTATAACCCTCTTATGGCGGGGGAAGAATGATAAAGGATACAACACCAAGGAATCATAGGAAGAAACATATTCAAGTGGGATTACTCTTACCAAGGAGGTGGTTTCCAAGGCAAGAAAGAAAAACTTTTTAAAAAAATATGATATAAAGTTTTTGTAAATGGTGTCACTAAAAGGAGAACCATTAGAAAGGATTGGGATCAAGTTAGAAGTAAATGGTTGGTTCAACATGACCAAACACACTCCTCAACTTGAGAAAATTATAAGTTACCTTCTCCCCATGTATCAAATTCTATCATTATTATTAAAGTTTTGCTGGTTTTGGAGAAAATACAATACATGGGGAGGTTGAATCAAAAGATAAAAATGATATTGTTACATGATTCAAAGTTATAAATGATAACCAGAGTAGTGTAAGTGATATATTATTGAATCTTTAATTGTAAGTACATGATTACAACAATAATATTTGGATAAATAACAATTTGTATCATAATTAGTATCAAGGTTCAATTGAGTTTTTGGTGTTAAGAGCATATATTATCCAATGTAATCATACCTTGAATACTGAATATGACACCTTGATGGAGAAGCATCAACAAAAATAATTTTTATTATTATTTTTTGTGATATAACACATGGTATCATCTTATTGTTTTTAGGATATAAATAGATGCCGGTGATGGATGAATCTCATATTTAATATCAATTCTAAATTCTGTAATGAATTTGAGAAAGTTGGGGGGGAGTTTTGATATAAATATCCAAAAGGTGGTATCCCCATTAATAATGGAAATACACCCAATAGAGTAATAAATAAATATATTTTATCATGTTGGTTTCCTGAGGTGGACTTTAAAGAAGAAATATGGTATGAATCACACACTTTGTAATATATGGTTTATTCACTAATGATTTTATGAAAGCGTGATTTAGATCATAGGATGAGTTCCTTAGTAAAAGATTAATTTTGTTATTTTTTATAACTTATATAAGTGAGTTCAATGAGAATTAGTGGTGTTATTAACTTAATATCACATTTTATATATCGAGTTCTAACTTGGTAGGATTAGATATTTTGTTGATGGATCATTTATAAGTGGTAGGATCACTCACAAAAAATATTTGAGAATACATCCATTGTTGAAGGAGTTTCTTGATATTTAATGTCAAATATTTAATTGTGGCCAATTAGTGGTTAACTAATGATTATTGAGCTGAAATTATAGAAAAAATTAATTATATTGAAAAATAGGAAGTCAAGTCTCTCTAAATGTGTGTATTTAAAATGGGGGAGAATATTTATTGATGATTCCATATGCTTATCAAAAATGAAAGAACATTCTTCCATATAGTGGTATTGAACTTTGTTGGGCACTCTTGGAATAATTGAAAATTAGTATTGTGTGGTGATTTCATTATATTTAAAAGTGGTATCAAGTTTTTCCCCCAAGAACCTTACAGGATGTATCAAAGGAGTGAAGCTTGTGTTTTTTGTAATCAAGAATAATGGGTGAGAGTGATAATAGGTCATAATGTAACACACTTGTCTCCCAAGGTAAATTATTTTGTGAACATTATACATTTTCATTGATGAGAAGTTTTTTTTGGGATTTGATGTGAAAGGGGGAGTATGAAGCATCATTAATCCATGAATCTACTCATCCCTTAATGGGGGACTAGGGAACATCATGATGATTTTATGTGGAGTAGTTTTAGATTCATGATCGTGTTTCTAACAAATCTGAAGGGTGATATTTTTAGCATCCAATTAAGGATTGGTGTCTATGTTTTATTTTTTGTCAACACATGAGGTGATGAATATATTTTCAACAACTATAGTAGAGAAGCTAGAGTTATTTCTAAATTTATTCTAAAAGAGAAACTAGAGTTATAGATAATCAGTTGTTCTGAAGATGTTTTGAAATTTATGGGGAATCAGTTGTTTGAAAGATAGTCTAGAAGATGTTTTGAAGATGTTCTAGATATTAGTATGAAAGAGGATATGTGGATGTTCCTAAATTAAAGAATAAGTCCATAAGTTTTGGAACCAAATCATTTTTTGGGTTTTTTTTTCAATTTGGATTTATTTTCAATTAGAGGAATTATAAAATTCTGGAAATCGACTAAGTACTAAAGTCTACTTGAGTGCATATGACTTTTGGTTGGACTTGAATTTTTACTAATGATATAAGTTCCTCTATTAATGTAATATTTTTATCGAGTTTGGAATCTTAAGAATTGGCTATGTCCAGAAGTTTCCTTATACATGTAAGACTTTATCTAGACTTTATAAGTCTTCTTCTATGGAAAAAGAAGATTTTGTAAGACTTTTATTCATTTAATAAGAAATTTAGTGAATTTTTTAAGGATCTATGATGTTTATAAGACTTATTATATATATTTTTAAGGATTTTTATAATTTTGTACATCACATACCAACCCAGATAACCTTCCCAACTAGGCTTTAAACTATACTGTTGTATGACTCAAAGAATGTTATTGATCCCTACAAGATGGCGACAAGCACCCAAGCATCAAACAACAACCAAAGGGAATGATTTCACCCAACCTGAAATAAGATACATGGAATATATACATGTGTAACGAACAATAGAAAAAGAAATATTCCATAAACAAAAGAGTGACAATGTTAGTGTGATAAATACTATAGTACATGTCCAAAAAACAACCAAAATAAAGGAAACAAAAAACTATCCACAACTACTCCAAGTGATACATGGTAAACATCCCACTATCTAACCATAAGATACCCATAACCAACTAACAAAAAACCTAGCTACCTCACTACAATGACTTTACTATTTCTACATTAGATAAAACAAGGTCTACACACCTATGATGGAGTGTGTAAGGTGTGAGCTAAACATGATTAGTAATATCCCACCTAGGTGTTTCATAACAAGTCACTGTACAATAATCCTAATACGTACAATTTTAAAGAAAAAATGGAATGTGAAGTTATTAATATTTTCATGACTTATTATATACTCTCTTTACTGATTTTATATGAAATTTGAATAATTTTTGTGAAATATTAATGTTTAAATATTAAATATAATTTTTGAGCCCTATTTGAATTCATCCAGATTCAATTCTGTTGAATGTTTTAATAATAAATATTTCCATACTGATCCAAATTGTATGTTTTTTGTTTTGTAGGATTCCTCATTCAATAAAAAAATTCTTTATAAGGTATCTTGGACCAATTCTTCCATTTGGAGGGTCATATGGTCCACAAAAAACAACCCAAATAATCTGTGAAGAAAATGGACAATCCACGAAGATAGAATTACTAGGATCACTAAAGAAGTATAAATCCTTTAATTATCTTCCAAAGGTTGGGGTAAAATTCAATTCATCTTGGATAAAAAATTCAAGGCCCAACTCTAAATAAAAGGTCCCAACAAATGAATTTAAGTCCAGCCCACCATTCTAGCCAGGAATTAAAATCAAGACACTATTCCTAAATTTTCTCCTGATTTACTCATCAAATATGGCTAGGATTTTTTTGTGTAAAATCTAATATATGGGAATCCAAATTTTTAGAATAAATTATTTTTTATTTGAGGGAATATTTCTTTTTAAAAACCCATTAACATTTCATCATTTGAAAAAGTGTTGATAAAAATGGACAGGTAAAAACTGTTTAGTAAAATAGCCATATATTTGGTTCCAAAAGTCCAATGGATACCCAATTTTTAGGGTAGAAAGTAAACATCAATATATAAAACTTTGAATAAGATAATATCTCTAGATTCATTTATCTAGATGGCCAAATTGGTGATGAAATTGGAGGGGAAGATTTGGAATGAAAACAGTCCACCTACTTGGGCTATAAATACAAACCCCTCTTCTCCTTGCATGTGGTTGGAATTTCAGAAGAAAGGAGCATAAAATAGCTTGAAAAACCCCTTGAAAAAGTCTCAGTAGGAGCTTACATACTCAAGTTTTCACTTGATATACCCTTCCTCTTCTCTTTTATTTCATTTACTTTTGTATTCTTCTTCATTTGTAATCATGTAAGTGTTGTTTTTGTAATTCTATTTTAATGAAAGTTTCTGCTTCATATTGTCTTTTAATAATCCAAACTATGTTCTTAAATATTAATTCTATTAAAATATTTTAAATCAATTTGAAACCCCTTCCCTTCTTTCTATTTCTAATTCAGACTAATTTTTTTTAAATCTCATCACTATTCGTGTGTGTGTTCGACGCAAAACTCTTTTCTTATCCATTTATTTTACTTATCTTTATAATTCATCATCATAAATATAATAAAACATATTAATAATCATCTTAATTTCTGATTAAATATCTCATTGGGGTGAGTCATTATTTAGAGATGTTAAGCGATTGAGAGATTTTTCCCGATGAGTATTCTTTAATTTAACATTGTGTATGTTGGACTTAACATGTCATAGATTAATGTCATATTTTGTAGTGAATCGGGTTTTTGGCCCTGTCAGACCTTGGAATATTTCTATGAATAATTCCAGAGCTAGGCACAAATACGGCGTGCGATTCCGAGACCCGATGTGCCCGGAATTAATTTTATAAAAATATTACGTATTTTTATACTATGCACGTGGAGGGGGTGTGATATCTCCTAAACAGTATCTCAGAACGGGAATATGAGGGTATGGTTGCGTCCGGAACGTTCTATTTACCCTAGGCGAGGTGTAAACTTCACGGGCGTGGGCCTACTGTGGAAAACGCCACCAGGGGCGTTTTCGTAAATAAGTGGAAAAGTTGGCTTATGAGCGTCGGCTCAAATAACTTCTGAACGGAGTCTCAGATCGCAAATCTAAGCCCGTCGTTGCATTCATAACATCGCGTTTACCCTAGGGTGACCTTAACATTGTTTGCGTCGGGTGAAGAGTTTGGGGCGTTGCTTTAACTGGAGGTTTTTAAATAAAAAAATAAGAAAAATCATTTCATCCCCCTCCCCCATATCCTCCTACGCACGGCGAACCACACCCCTCCCTCCTCCGGTTCTTCACCAATTCAAGCTCTGATCATCCGTTTTCTGTGTCGTTCTTCAGTGGATCTAGCTTCAGGGCACCGTCGGCGTTGATCTGCACCCGAAGTTTCGGCGTTTCACCTGCGAGGTAGGTGGTTTGCGTTTTAATCCCCTGATCCCATTTTTGCTGCAAATTGCTTTGTTTTGAGGTCGTTGAAGGGAATATCTCATCCCGGGAGTCACACCAGTGCTTTCAGATCACAAAACGGACCCTCGGGGTGCCCCCGACGGTCCGCGGAAGGTCCGCCGGCACGACACCAGCGCACCGGCGGAGCGCGGTGGCCGGTCTCGGCCGGTCCGACCACTTTTGTCATACGGGGGTCTTTAAACCCCTGTATCTTGAAATCCGGGAGTCGGATTCACGTGCCGTTTGCGGCGTCACGACCCTGACAACGAGGCGAACCCTCCGGTGCAGGTTTAAGAGTTTAAGGGTTTGGGACCGTGGCCCGGGAGTTAGAAACGTCGTATAAAATAATATTATTTTATTATTTTATGACTTTGGGCCGTTGTAACTTCTACCCGGAGCGTCTGAATGACGTGCCATCTGTGGCGTTGAGATCCTGATGGTAAGACATACTTTTTGAGATGGTTTCCGAGTGTTGGGATTGAGAATGAGGTGCGGGCCCCATAAGGTCGGGTTTTGGCGTTTGCGGAGAAATGCAACTTTTGCACCAAGAGTCTAATTTTGGCGAATGAATAGTCGATCCTGTGTGTTTTTCCGAGAGAATCGCAATGGTGTGATCCTTTCATTGAGTTTAGGAATCGATGCGTGGGCCCCACCCAAGCGGGCTTCAGTGAATAGTGCATTTTTCACAGAGTGTCCGTTTCGGACAAACGAGTAGTCGATTCCGCTTGTTTTTCTGAGGGGATTGTCGTGGTATCATCCGCTCGATGGGTTTCAGGATCGTTGTGTGGGCCCCGCATGAGATAGCTATGGTGAATAGTGCCTTTTTCACCGGTGCTTTGTTTAGGGCGAGTAAGCAGCCTATCCTGCGTGTTTTTCTGCATAGATCGCGATGGTGGCCTCAGTATTGGCCTTGGAGGTGCACAGTGTGGTGTTGTTGCGGGTCTCTTGGGTTGGAGACGTTTTGGACCAGTAGTGGTTGAGGGTACTCCCTTGGTTCATTCCCATGAGGGTTCGTGTGGCATCACAACCTTCTTATAGGTTTGTGATCCTCTCAATGGTATGTTTAAACTGTTAGAGTTGTGGCATCCCTCTGGTGGGCCCCGAGCGGGATCCTCTAGCATCTTTTCCCTAGATCGGGTCTTTGGTATCGTTGTGACCGCTTGTTCATGGGCGGAGATCCCCTATCTAGCTGGTTAACCCCGTAGGGTTGTGGCATCATTGGGATTATGATCCCCTATGCGGTGGGTCATACTCAGTAGGGTTGCGACATCGTCAGGTATACGATCCCCTACTCAGCATGAGGTGTAAAGTAGGGTTGCGGTATCGTTGGTTATGCGATCCCCTACTCAGCACGTGGTTTTTGTAGGGTTGCGGCATCGTCAGTTCGATCCCCTACATCGTGAGTTATACCAGGTAGGGTTCCAGTATCATCGTAACCACCTTTATATGGGAGATGATCCTCTATTTGGGTGATGTGTTTCTGTCAAGCGCCAGATCAGGTTGTGGTATCCCCCAGCGGATCCTGGGAGTTATCCCCTATCTGTGAGATCTTCGTCTACCGGAGTGGGTTTTGGTATCCCCTAGTAGAACCTAAGATTGATCCCTTATCCAAGGAGTTTGGTGGTTATGTTGTTTCGGTGAGTTATCATCAGTGATGCTATCCGACGAGCGTGATCTCTCGGGTGAGCGTCTGAGAGGTTTGAGAGAAACCCGATGGAGTGTATCTCTCAGATGAGTGTCATCTGGGATGACAGTGATCGTGTGGTGTACTCTCCTGGTTGTGGAAAATTGCTGGTGATGAGGTCGGTACCTCTTGTGGCTTGATGCGTGATCTGGGTATATCTGGATTTGTTCAAGGTGTATGTATGGGCATACACCTAAGCTGAGCTGAGTAGTTGTGTTTAGCTGAGGATGCTCACGAGATGAAGTTTCTCTCTCGTCTGGGTTCCCTCTGGATGGGATCAGCAGACTGTTGCCTTTCAGTTGCTCCCTTTGGTTTTGGGTTTTTGGGGTGCCTACTGAGTATGTTTATACTCACCCCTGCACGGGCTTTTCCCACACATGTTTGTGTCTTGTGCAGACTACAAGCCTTTCGACGGAGTCCCAGGAGGACCCAGAGTAGGCGGAGATTAGTGAGCGTGTTGACCGGGGTGTTTACCGGAGCTGTGCTGAGGGAGCTTTCTGGCAGGTGTTTGTGGTAGTGTTTCCCTTCTTCAGAGCAGGTTGGACGTGCTTTTTATTTTTCTTTTGGTGGGCCCTGTTTTTCCCTTTTGTACTTTTGCTGTTGCACTCTGGTTTGGGATAGATTGTATGCATGCATTTACTTTTCAATTTCTATATCTCTACACTGTTTCATGGAGATGTCTGTGGGTGCATGTGTATAGGAACCTTAGGCTAATGCCTACCATGTGTGTGATAGCCTACTCGGCGCTGGTCGCCAGCCCTTGGCCTATTGGAGGCAGTCTTGGGGAGTCGTGGCTTGAGCCCCGTTGGGTTGAGTCGTGATAGAGTGGTATCAAAGGAGGTTCCACCATTGGGATCTTAGAGCGTAGATGGTCTAGCTGTGAGTTTGGTTTGGGTTGCATAGCGGTAGTGTTAGGATGTTTCGAGTTCGGCTTTCAGGCCAGGAACTCCAGTGTTGGTGCGGAGGCCGACGTATCCATACACCAGGACTCTGATAACTTTCCTTTCGACTCGGTACATTCGTACACTGGTCTCATGGACATAACGGTACATGCATCATATAGGACTGGGTTTTTGGATTTTTCCTTATCCTTCTTGAGTCAGCTCTTCAGATATACTCTTTGACTGTGGTGCGTATTGAATGTATTTCAGGATGCCTCCATGACGACAGCCAGTGAGGGTTCCGCAGTGTGATTGTGGTGAAGATCTGCCCCGTGTAGAGGTTGTGGACCAGGGCGCAGGTTCTGAGGCTGGACCTCCAGGTGGTCTGCCAGTTGATCCACTACCTGTCGAGCAGTTGGTTGTGTCGGCGGTGCAGGACGAGGTTGCACACCGGCTGAGTGCGCTGCACGAGTTCCAGAGGCAGCGACCTCTGAGGTTTCGGGGTGATCCAGACCCCCAGGCAGCTGATGACTGGCTCGAGGCAGTCACCCGAGTTTTCCTCCTAGTGAGGACACCTCCAGATCAGATGGTGGTCCTAGCGGCGAGCATTCTGCATGGTTTTGTCGGGCAATGGTGGAGATTAGTGATGCAGTCCCATGACGAAGAGACGCTCACATGGGCAGAGTTTGAGCGGCTCTTCAGGGAAGAGTTCTATCCGGTGATGCTGAGGTCAGTGCGGATCCAGGAGCTTCTACATCTTTGACAGGAGGGCATGACCGTGTTGGAGTACTTAGTAAGGTTTACAGACCTTTCGTGCTACTCCCTGGATATGGTTTGAGACCCGTTCTTTAGGGCTCGGACCTTCGAGCAGGGCTTACGCAGGGACATCCGAGCAGGTGTGGTTTCCTTGTGCCTGTCCACCTATACTGGAGTGCTGGAGCGAGCGTTGGTGGTGGAGAGATTTTTGGTTGAGCAGATTCCCCCTGTTAGTGCTGGGCACGTGAGGGCTGAGACCTCAATATCTGGTAGCCGACAACGGACTCAGGGTTCTGGATGTGGCCGACGTTTCAGTAGGCGACCCCAGGATGGAGGATCTGAGGCTCAGGGCTCACAGGGCTCGCAGGCCAGTTTTGGTCAACCGCAGGAGAGGCGACGTTATGCTTGCGACGGACGGGGACATCTTGCTAGGGATTGTCCGACCCGTCATGCTGTTTAGAGGGAGCCGGTCGATGGACCGCTGTGGCAGAGGCAGCATCTCGAGCAAGGAGGTCTGTAGGGTGGCAGACGTGGCGGTGGAGCGGGTGCAGCAGGAGGAGGTGGTAGGCGGTATCAGTTGCCACCACCCCCACCCCTAGGTGGTCCACGCCAAGCTCAGGGAGCTGGTGGCCGAGGGTGAGGACAACTGCATGCCCTGGAGGCTGTTGACACAGAGGCTCCGTGGATGGATAGAGGTACGCCTTGTATCTTTTCTACTTACTGCAGTAGTTTGTTAGACACTGTTTAGCGGTACTCTTTACTTTTGTTGCTTGCTCGAGTTTTGTTCAGGGAGTTGGTAAGACCCTGTGTGAGTGTTGTTCAGTATACTTCGAATATGTGAGGACGAGGGATCCTTCCCCCACCAAGAATTTTTTTTGTGATGCGATTAAAACCGTGCGGGTGAGTCAGTGCCGCCCAAAGCGAATAGTATCGAGGTGAGGTGGATGATTCTCTCTGACTTATGCGTTCGGGAAGGGGTGTTTGTTGGTGAACTCGCTGGTGTAGGAGACCCAATTGAGAGTCCAGTCGCTTTCCTTGTGCTTATGGATTTTCGGGGACGAAAAGTTCTAAGGGGGGGAGGATGTAGCAACTCGGGTTTTTGGCCCTGTCAGACTTTGAAATATTTCAAAGAATAATTCCAGAGCTAGGCGCGAAAATGGCATGCAATTCCGAGACCCGGTGTGCCCGAAATTAATTTTATAAAAATATTACGTATTTTTATACTATGCACGTGGAGAGGGTGTGATATCTCTGAAACGGTAGCTCAGAACGGGAATACGAGGGCACAGTTGGGTCTGGAACGTGTCGTTTACCCTATTCAAGGTGTAAACTTCGCGGGCGTGGGCCTGTTGTGGAAAATACCACCAGAGGCATTTTCGTAAATAAGTGGAAAAGTTGGCTTACGAGCGTCAGCTCGAATGACTTCTGAATGGTGTCTTAGATTGCAAATCTGAGTTCGTCGTTGCATTCAGAACGTCGTGTTTACCCTAGGGGTGACCTTAACATTGTCCGCGTTGGGCGCAAAGTTTGGGGCGTTGCTTTAACTGGAGGTTTTTAAATAAAAAAAATAAGAAAAATCATTTCATCCCCCTCCCCCATATCCTACTACACACGGCAAACCAAACCCCTCCCTCCTATGATTCTTCACAGATTTGAGCTCTGATCGTCCGTTTTCTGCGCCGTTCTTTAGTGGATCTAGCTTCAGGGCGTTGCCGGCGTCGATCTGCACCCGAAGCTTCGGCGTTTTGCCTGTGAGGTAGGTGGTTTGCATTTTAATCCCCTGATCCCGTTTTTTCTGATAATTGCTTCATTTTGATGTCTTTTCAGGGAAGATCTCATCCCGGGGGTTGTACCGGTACTTTCGGATCGCAAAATGGACCACTGAGGTGCCCCCGGCGATCCGCGGAAGGTCCGCCGGTGCCAGCGGAGCGCGGTGGAGCGCGGCGGAGCGCGGCAGCCCGCGGTGGACCGCGGAAGCGCACCGGCGGAGCATGGCGGCACTGTGCGCCGAGCAGCAGAGGGCCGCCGGCCAGGGAGGGTCGGCGGCAGCGGCCGGTCCAGGCCGTCCGGTCGCGGCCGGTCCAACCACTTTTGTCATACGGGGGTCTTTAAACCCCCGTATCTTGCAATCCGGGAGTCGGATTCGCGTGCCGTTTGTGACGACGCGACCCTGACGATGAGGAGAACCCTCAGTTGTGGGTTTGAGAGTTTAAGGGTTCGGGACCATGGCCCGTGAGTTAGAAACGTCGTATAAAATAATATTATTTTATTATTTTACGACTTCGGGCCGTTGTAACTTCTACCCGGAGTGTCCGAATAGCGTGTCGTCAGTGGTGTTGAGACCCTGATGGTACGGAGGACTTTTTGGGATGGTTTCCGGGTGTTGGGACTGAGAACAGGGTGCGGGCCCCACGTGGCCGGGTTTTGGCGTTTGCGGAGAAACGCAACTTTTGCACCAGGAGTCCAATTTTGGCAGATGAATAGTCTATCCTATGTGTTTTTCTGAGAGGATCGCAATGGTGCGATCCTTTCATTGAGTTTCATAATTGAGGCATAGGCCCCACTCGAGCGGGCTTCGGTGAATAGTGCCTTTTTCACTGAGTGTCCATTTCGGACGAACGAGTAGTCGATTCCGCTTGGTTTTTCGAGGGGATTTCCGTGGTATCATCCGCTCGATTGGTTTCGGGATCATTGTGTGGGCCCCGCACGAGCTAGCTATGGTGAATAGTTCCCTTTTCACCGGTGCTCCATTTCGGGTGAGTAAGCAGCCTATCCTGCGTGTTTTTCTGCGTAGACTGCGATGGTGGACTCGGTATTGGCCTTGGAGATGTGCAGTGTGGCATTGTTGTGGGTCGCTCGGGTTGGCGATGTTTTGGACCAGCAGTGGTTGAGGGTACTCCCTTGGTTTGTTCCCACGAGGTTTCGTGTGGAATAACAACCTTCATATATGTTTTTGATCCTCTCAATGGGATGTTTAAACTGTTAGAGTTGTGGCATCCCTCCAGTGGGCTCAGAGTGGGATCCTCTAGCATCTTTTACCTAGACCGGGTTCTTGGTATCGCTGTGACTGCTTGTTCACGGGCGTCGATCCCCTGTCTAGCTGGTTAACCCCGTAGGGTTGTGGCATCATCTGGATTATGATCCCCTACGTGGTGGGCTGTACTCAGTAGGGTTGTGGCATCGTCGGGTATACGATCCCCTACTCAGCGTGAGGTGTAAAGTAGGGTTGCAGTATCGTTGGTTATGCGATCCCCTACTCAGCGCTTGGTTTCTTTAGGGTTGCGGCATCGTCAGTTCGATCCCCTACATCGCGAGTTATACTAGGTAGGGTTCCAGTATCATCATAACCACCTTTATATGGGTGATGATCGTCTATCTAGGTGATGTGTTTCTGTCGAGCACCAGATCGGGTTGTGGTATCCCCCAGCGGATCCTGGGAGTGATCTCCTATCTGTGAGATCTTCATCTATCAGAGTGGGTTTTGGTATCCCCTAGCAGACCCTAGGAGTGATCCCCTATCCGAGGAGTTTGGTGGTTATGTTGTTTTGGTGAGTTATCCTCAGTGATGCTATCCGATGAGCATGATCTCTCGGGTGAGCGTCTGAGAGGTTTGAGAGAAACTCGATGGAGTGTATCTCTCGGATGAGTGTCATCTGGGATGATAGTGATCATGTGGTGTACTCTCCTAGTTGTGGACAGTTGCTGGTGATGAGGTCGGTACCTCTTGTGGCTTGGTGTGTGAGCTGGGTATATCTGGATTTGTTCAAGGTGTATGTATGGGCATACACCTGAGCTGAGCTGACTAGTTGTGTTTAGCTGAGGATGGTCACGAGATGGAGTTTCTCTCTCATTTGGGTTCCCTCTAGCTGGGATGAGCGGACTGTTGCCTTTCATTTTCTCCCTTTGGTTTTGGGTTTTTTGGGTACCTACTGAGTATGTTTATACTCACCCCTGCATGGGCTTTTCCCGCACATGTTTGTGTCTTGTGCAGACCACATGCCTTTCGACGGAGTCCTAGGAGGACCCAGAGCAGGCAGAGCTTAGTGATCATGTTGACTGGGGTGTTTACCGGAGCTGTGTCGAGGGAGCATTCCAACGGGTGTTTGTGGCAGCGTTCCCCTTCTTCAGAGCAGGTTGGATGCGCTTTGTAGTTTTCTTTTGGTGGGCCCTGTTTTTCCCTTTTGTACTTTTGTTGTTGCACTCTGGTTTGGGATAGATTGTATGCATGCATTTACTTTTCAGTTTCTATATCTCTGCACTGTTTCATGGAGATTTCTGTGGGTGCGTGTGTACAGGAACCTTAGTCTAATGCCTCCCATGTGTGTGATAGCCTACTTGGCGGTGGTCACCAGCCCCTGGCCTATTGGAGGCAGACGTGGGGAGTCGTGGCTCGAGCCCCATTGGTTTGGGTCGTGACATATTTTTTTTAATGTATGGATTACATGGATTATTAGAACCATAAATACACTACCAAAATCAAGTACTGATTGATATTATAATCCTAGTTAAGTTAAGGATTGAATTAAAGCCTTAACGCTTTAGAATTCTGATCAACATCATCTTGTGAAGTGAGTGTTAATTTAATGAAATATAAATCAAGATTCAAGGATATCACAAGCTTAAATACATAATAATGAACTCACCCCAATATTTATTAAATTTTTAAATTAATAAATCATATCAATTAATCTCTACAAACAAACCCCCTAATCAAAATACAATCAACTAAAAACA
The DNA here is from genome assembly GCA_963277665.1 of Viscum album. Taxonomy (NCBI): domain Eukaryota; kingdom Viridiplantae; phylum Streptophyta; class Magnoliopsida; order Santalales; family Viscaceae; genus Viscum; species Viscum album. Next base: position 1,585,024,986 of record OY728137.1, on the reverse strand, counting down.
ATCGACTATTAAAAAGTATCATTGCTGAGGATTCGACCAGAGTGCTGCTATACACATTAGCAGAGCATCAGAACCTTAAACGGTCAATAAGAGACAATCGACTACACTTTAAAATGGCGCCGTTTCTAGGGATGGTGCAATTAAGTAGTCTTTAGTTTCTGGTTATCCGAAAAAAACAAAAAAAACACAAAATTAAAAAAAATGAAAAAAAACACAATGAAAAACCCACCTTCTCATAAAAATCATAAATGAAAAAAAAACACAAAGAAAATATCATCTTCCTCTTTCTTTCAAAATATATCTGAATACCCAGTAACCTCCCAAACAATCCCTTGTATTTTTTTGACCCTAAAATTGAGATAACACTTCGCCAACTTAGGAGGAACATTAGAGATAATCAACTCATTCAAGAACCTGTCTGTGTCCAACCAATTGAATTAGATATAGCCAATCCTAGGGAACAAATACTTAAAGAACTTGATACCCCTAATAAAAATTACCAACCTCTTGGTATTCAATATCCAAACATAGAGTTTTAATTCAAACTCAAATCGAGTTTGATTCATTTTCTCCCTCATTTCCATAGGCTAGCCAGTGAGGATCCACATCTCCACCTTAAAGAGTTCCAAGTGGTGTTCTCTACCATGAAGCCTCAAGGGGTTTTTGAGGAACAAATAAAACTTTGAGTATTCCCTTTTTCATTAGCTGACTCCACCAAGTAATGGATTTACTACCTCCCTCATGGTTCCATAACCACATGGAATGACATGAAGCGACTTTTCTTAGAGAAATTCTTTCCTACTTCTCAAACTACTTCCATCTGAAAGGAAATAAGTGGTATCTGTAAATTCCTAAATGAATCACTCCATGAGTATTAGGAGAGGTTCAAAAATATTGTTGCAACCTTCCCACACCACCAAATCCCTGATCAAATCTTGATCCAATACTTCTATGAGGGGTTATTGGATATGGAGATAACTCTCATTGATTTCGTAAGTGGAGGTGCTCTTGTTTATAAAAATCTTAAAGCTACAAAAGATCTCATAAGAAACATGGATAAAAACACAAAAAAATTACAAACTAGATCACATGCTCAAGTAAAACAAGCCAAAGATAGTTAATCGATAGAGCCAAACAAGATGATAGAGTGGATGAGTGAACTTACAGGTCTTGTGCGGAAACTAGTTGTGGCTTCCAAAGCCCCAAACTCATCTTCTCCACAATCTCTATTCCCTGGACCTATCAATAATTGTGGAATCTATAGCTACCCATCTCATCCAATAGACACATGTCCACAAATTCAAGAGGATCCATCTGATTCATCCGGACCAATGGAGATCAATGAAGCATATGCTCAGAGGAACACCAACCCTCAACAATCAGGTCAATTCATTAGAAACTTCAACCAACCCCACTCTGAGCCCTTATCTTCTACCTTAAACCAAGGATTGAGGTATGGGAATACCATTTCTCATCCCCCTCAATTCCCTCCTCAAAACCCAAACAAATTCCAATATGTTCAAGGTGTTAGTAACTTCCATCAACCTTATCCTTTCGTTCCTTGACCTGAAAGGAACAATCCTCTTCCTGGATTCCATTATCCTAGTGATCCTTCTCAATTATCAAACCAATACAATCACTTTCATAATAACCAAAATCAATTCAATCCCAATCCGAGACAAGCCACTTCTTCCAAGAAACCATGGGAAAGTACAGTGGAATATATTTCCACCACTGTTCCAGCCTTAAAAAAATTGAAACACAAATTGGTCAACTTGCATCCCACCTAACCCAGCACCAACAATAAATTTCTTCTTAACTCCTAGCTCAACCATTGCCCAACCCCAAGGGTAATGTAAGTGAAATTTTACTTAGATCAGGGAAGCAAATTTCTATTCCTCAATATAAGTCCTCCAACCCCCCTTTGAATGTTTACCTATAAAATAAAAAGAAAAAAACATGAAAAGGAACCTGAAGCCATTACCTCACCTCCTTACATTCCACTTAGGAATCTAATTCCTTTTACTTAAGTTGTTTCTAAACCAAGGAAGTATTTTGAACATAATCCTGAAATGCTTGACATGTTTAGACGTGTTGAAGTCAACATACCCCTCTTAGATGACATAAAACAGATCCCTAAGTATGCCAAGTTTCTTAAAGAATTATGCACCCACAAGATAAAATTTATGACCTTAGAAATTTTTTCCACCCACTAGTCTATTCCCATAAAGTGCAAAGATTCAGGGACCTTTATAGTTCCATGCCAAATTGAAAATTCGAACTTTGATGATGCACTTATAGACCTATAAGTTTCAATTAATTCCATTCTCAAATACATCTTCTTCAAACTTGGTCTAGGTCCCTTACATACAATGAGTGTTGTCATCCAGTTATCCAATCGAAGAACTACCAGTCCTGTGGGAATAATTGAGGATGACCTTCTCCGAGTCAATGATCTTATCTTCCCAGTTGACTTCTATGTCCTTGACATGGAAGGCGAGACAAATTCTTTCCAATATCCTATAATTCTAGGAATACCTTTCCTTATGACATTTAAAGCCAAAATTAATGTCCATGCTAGCATATTATCCATGGAATTTGGTGACCAACTAGTCAAGTTCAATATTTTTCAATCCATGCGATACCCATCAGAGAATCAATCTGTATTCTTTATCCATGCTTCCAAAAGTCTCTCTGAGAGTGTGTTGAATCCCAATAAATCATGTTCTTCCTATTCTATTGATAGAGGAGTTTGTGAATATTGCATCCTCATTAACCAAGTCATACATGGATAATTTGATGTTGAATTTAGAAATTCAAACTCCATTGATCTAAAGAATCTTGAAAACTCTTTGGAATACCATATCACCTCTAACATCCACTGCTCAAACTTGGATGTTAATGGGGAAAAAAACAAGCATGTTCATGTTTTGATTCAAATATGATTATCCAACATTCATCATTTCCTATCCATGATTCTACAAATTCTGTTATATGTGAGGTGAACCCTGAACCAATGTGTTTATATTGTCTCGATGGTAGTGATGTTTGTGAAATTTGTTCCCTAATTAATAAAGTGATCATTGGTGATGTTGAAATTGACTATTCTTTGGCAAACAACATTGATATAAAGGATATTGAAAAATTTATTCAGTCTTATGAACCCACTGATCCTAATTAATATACATCGTTAAGTGATGAAATAAATGAGTTAACAACAATTGGGATCTCATACTCTAGTTTTGTGTTATACAATCCTTACATAAACATACCATCAGAATTGAAACATCTTCCTGAACTTCCAAGTATAGAAAACCAACACTCAGTGGGATCTATAATACCTCATGTTGAATACCAAAGGGAGGATAGTCACATTATCCTTCCAACCCCATTGAATTGCTAGCACCACATCAAGTAAGGGGAGAAATTATCCAATGAACAATCAAGAAACCCAGAGGATAAGTTTTTCTGGAATCACACCGGAGTTGAAAAAATATGGCGGCCACCATCCGACTATGGGTATTCTAAAGAAACTGTCTAGCTGTAGACAAAATAAATGTAGTGTTTCTTGGGAGGCAACCCATGTTTTCTTTTAATTTTATGAAATTTTAATTTCCTTTTAGTTTTTCATTACATGAATAATGATTTTTCTTTTTCAGGTAATATCCCACATGAGGCACATCGACTTCCACTGACCCACCACTAAATGGAGACAACGACCAACCAAATCCAAACTAGGGGGAACCTCTTTCCATTTAACTCTCTCTCTCTCTCTTCCTATCTCTCCCTCTTTATTATTCTTCCCCTATATTTCATTTTTTACCACTTTCTTCATCAAACCCTTTTATTTTTCTCTTTCTCTTTTGTGTGGGTGTGAATTAAAAAAAACACTAAAAATAATTAAAAAAAATACATAAATTTAAAAAATGAAAAAACAAAAAAAAAGAGTCATAATTACTCAACTTAAACTTTTAAAATTTTGTATAACCATTTTTGGGTGTCAAAAAGACATTTTTTCATCTAAAAAATTTTGTATTTTCATCATGACTTTGGATAAAGAGTTTTGTTTCCAGAATAACAAATTCTGAATGCTCAAGTTTTGATTTGGAAAATTATTTTCCCCACCTATGAGGAACAACATTTTCTATCATGATAAGTCCACCTATGGCCATATTTTCAAAATGTGTGTTTTCACCCCCGATTGTGAGTCTTGAGTTTGTGTAACTTCGAGCTGAATTTCATACTTAGGTGTGCATTAATATGATAGAGGCAGTTTATTAACCACATGAGAATCACAATAGCCAAATAGCCTCCCATTACCCTTAAATTAATCCTCATTTTGAATGTCCCTTCGAGCCTATGAAAGACTTTTCTTGTTAACCATATTACATTCCCAATACCTTTTCCCACCTAATATCTACATGTATTTTCATTGCATAATTTTTTGAAATTTAAGTGTTGGGGGAATGGATTTAATTTTGGGTGCCCTTTTATTGATTTTCAACATGTTATCATATTCTTGAGGGAAACATTAATTTTAGTGTGGTGGAGAGGTTTTCATTCAGCGAGTTTGGGAATGTATATATGCTTATGAAATATTGTTCAAATTTTATTGACAAGTGTTCAATTTTTTTTAAAAAAAATAAAAAAAGAATAAAAAAAATAATGGGTTGTTTCTTGGGTGGGTCAAAAATCACTCTTCCTCAACTTTGATCTTATTATAACTATACAATTAGTGTCGTGAGGAGATCAATCATGGGTTGGGATATGAGTGTGAGATCTTTTTCAAGTTCAACTTTCGAAAAAAAAGAAAAAATAGAAAAAAAGAACACTTGCATTATATATTCTTATTTCATTGGGAGAAGTTTTGTGTTTTTTAAATATTCCATATTATCATTCCCTTCAAATTTTCTTCCAGTTTTGTGTCTTAATTCACAAAATTATTCCATTTTAAATATTTGTTTCCATTTCTTTCTATGTTTTATTTCAAAAATATTGTACATTTCTTTTTCCATGTTAGTGTTTTACCCCTCTTTCTACTCTTTTGAATACTGAATCCTGCCGTCCCATATCCACAGAAAAACCCCTTTAAAAGACCTCTTGATTCTTGTGAAATTTAGGATAAGGAAGGGAATCTGATATCTCTTTAAAACTATAAGATTTTCACTTTTGGTTGGTGAAAGAGTGAACCTCCATTAATGAATTTTATCATCTTGAGAGGTGTGAGTTTTGAGTGCCCACATTTTCCATTTCTAAATTTGAGCATGAGAAAAAGAGTTGTTTTTGGAACATTTTTTTTGTAAAAATTTGTGGTGGAATTCAATAAAGATGAGTGAAATGGTCTAAAACTTCCTTGATTGGTGAAAACAAAATTTTAATATTTATTGGAAAGTAAAAATGATTTTGTTATGTTTTTATATTTTTTACACATGAGGACATGTACAAGAATAAGTGTAGAGGATTTTATGTTATTAATATTTTCATGAATTATTATATATTCCCTTTACTAATTTTATATGAAATGTGAATAATTTGTGTGAAATATTAATGTTTAAATATTAAATATAATTTTTGAGCATTATTTGAATTCATCCAGATTCAAGTCCGTTTAATGTTTTAATGATAACTATCACCCTACTGATCCAAATTGTATGATTTTTCTTTTTTAGGATTACTAATTAAATATAAAACATTTCATTAGAAGGGATATTTGTACCAATTATTTCATTTGTAGGGCCATATGGTTCACACAAAAAGGACCAAATAATCTATGAAGAAACTAGAAAATCCATAAAGATAGAATTACTGGGATCACTCCAAAAGTATAAATACTTTCATTCTCCTCCAAAGTTTGGGGGAAAATTCAGTTCATCTTGGATAAAAAATTCAAGGACCAAATCCAAATAAAAGGGGCCCAAATGATTAATTTAATTCTAGCCCACCATTCTGGATGGGAATTAAAATCAAGACATTATTATTGAATTTTATTCTGATTTACTCATCAAATAAGGTTGGGAGTTTTTAGTGTAAAATCTAAGATATGGGCAGCCAACTTGTTAGAATAAATTGTTTTTATTTGAGGTCATCTTCATTTTCAAAAATCCATTCACATTTTATCCTTTTAAAAAGTATTGATAAAAATGGATAGATGAAAACTGTTTAGTAAAATAGCCATATCTTTATCTCCAAAAGTCCAATGGACTCCCAATTTTTAGGGATGAAATTAAACATTAATATATACAACTTGGAATAATATAATATCTCTAGATTCATCTTTATGGATGGTCAAATTGGCGATTCAAGTAGAGAGGTATATTTGGAATGCAAACAGTCCACCTCCTTGGGATATAAATACAATCCCCTCTTCTCACTGCATGTGGTTGGAATTTCAGAAGAGAGGATCATACATTTGAACGACCAAAGCCTTTTAAAAGTCTTGTTAGTACCTTCCATACTCAAGTTTTCACTTGAGATACCCTTCCTCCTATCTTTGATTTCATTTAATTTTGTGTTCTTCTTCATTTATAACTTTGTAAGTGTTGTTTTTTTAATTCTCTTTTAATGAAATTTTATTCTTCATATTGTCCTTTAATAATCCAACCTCTATTCTTAAATATTAATTATATTAAAATATTTGAAATCAAGTTGAAACCCCTTCCCTTCTTTTGATTTTTTATTCAATCTAAATTTTGTTTTTAAATCTCATCACTGTTCGTGTGTGTGTGTGTGTTCGATGCGCAAATATTTTCTTATCCCTTTATTTTACTTATTTTTATAATTCATCATCATAAATATAATAAACCAGATTACTAATAATCTTAATGGATGATTAAATATCTCATTGGGGTGAGTCATTATTTAGAGATGTTAAGTGATTGAGATCTTTTACTCAATGAGTATTCTTTTATTTAACATTATGTATGTTGGAATTAACATGTCATGGATTAATGACATATTTTGTTTAATGTATGGATTCCATGGATTATTGGAACCATAAATACACTACCAAAATCAAGTACTGATTGAGATTAGAATCCTATTTAATTTAAGGCTTGGATTAAACCTTTAACTCTTGGGATTTTCGATCAACGTCATCTTGTGAAGTGGGTGTTAATTTAATGAAATATAAAGCAAGTTTCAAGGATATCACAAGATTAACTCCCTAATAATGAACTCACCCCAATATTAATTAAATTGTTAAATCAACCAATCATTTCAATTAAGATCTGAAAACAAACCCCCAATAAAAATACAATCAACTAAAAACAATCTATTATTAAAAAGTATCATCGCCAAGGATTCGACCTGAGTGTTGTTATACACATTAGTAGAGCGTCAGAACCTTGAATGGTCGATAGGAGACGATCGGCCACGCTTTTAGCATGATAATTAGTTCCAAAATTTTATATCAAAAGCATGGTAAATAGTTCCCCATTTTCTAAATATTTCACGAAACTAGGTGATAAAATTTCAATGAATAATTTCAAAAAAAAAAATTTACATTTATCAAAGCATGCATCATGTCATATCAAATCCAAACTGTTATAAGATGGATCATAATGGAAAAAAATCCTAGGATACCTAAGGCTAGGATATCTAGGTCTCTCATACCTCAAAATTCAATTAATGACTAGTGATCACTCAATTCCATGAATTTTATGCATCCAAAAACTAGGGATAGAGGAACACCACGGAAAATAAACCCCATTACAATGTTAGTCAAGTTCCTAGATCCAATGTATCTATGATCTAGGAATAGAGGAGTACCCTATAAAGTGAACCCCCTTATAATTCAAATGGACAAGTCCCAATACCAAATCCTCTACCTAGGTACCAATGGCTCCCATGTGTTTCATACATCAAATATATTTTAAAGGGCTTATCACATTTCATAAGAAATTAAAAACAACCCTTTATTCATCAAAAACATGATTTGAAATCTAATTTCACAATATATTTCACATAGCTTTGAAAAATAACTTTTTTTTAAAAAATGAGGGAAAAAACATATTTTCTAAAAAACCCTTTTATACACAAAAATAAATTAACAAATAATCATAACAATTCATTTAGAAAACCATTTAATAAATAATATACATTCATGGTTCATAGAACACGGTCTAAAGATGGAACCACCTACCTCAAACTCAGAATGTACACTAACCGTGATGGGATACACATACACAAAAAGAAAATGAATATAATAATAATGAATGGAGGCCCTAAAATCAATTATCACATCTTATAATCACATTTATATAAGAAAAAATGTCAATTTAGAAGGTAGATCAATACAAGCCTCAATAAACACATGCACTACACCATAACTGATAAAAGAACTGGCCTCTGGAAGATAATAACACAACAAATCTAGAAGATATTAGAGAAGTATCATAACATGATCAATATATCACATAAAGAAATCATAAAACCACTTCCAATTCAAATATAAATAGATAAAATGATAAGAGAATGATTGCACTTACCAAAAGAGGATCAACCAACCAACCAGAGATCAAACCACCAATTGGAGAAGACTGGAAGAGATGGATTCACCCAAAATAAATTGGAGAGGAACTAAGGTTTGGGGAAGAAGAAAAAATCTAAATGAGTGAGGATTTGGACATACAAAAAATTTAATTCACTTGAACTTAAACCATTCACGGTGTGAATGATGGATTCATGTCATAAAATTTTAGAATTTCCAATATGCTGAAAAATGTGCCACCTCAAATTAAAATCCTGAAATCCCAATTCAATTAGTTAATATCAAATCATAATGTTAATGTCTTTCACATCCTAAAACCAAAATCATGGATTATTCTTATAATTCATTCATGTCATGAATATAAATTCATGGAGTGAACCACCACCTATAGCCATTGTTCAACCCAAGTCTCTTAAAAACCCTTAGATCACCTCCAAAACCCCACAAACCAAAAGTAAAACCTATTAAACATAAAAGAGAACATACATTATTCAATATGTTACAATTATCTCAACTATAGGAATTTATATCCCTAAAAAGTCACATAGAAAAAGGATACTCTAGAAAGAGGTGAGGCCACTGCTCCCTCACCGATGGTTCACACTCCCAAATCTGATGAGAATTCATTTTATGTCGCCATAACACTTTGACTAATAGAATAAACTTCCTAAAAAATAATTTCATATGATAATAAATGATATCCATTGGTTTCTCCACCATAGAAACATCTATATTGAACTCAATCTCCTCCCAACTAAGAACATGGGAAGGATTGAGGTGGCACTTCTTGAGTTGAGATATATGAAAAAATCAAAAATACCAGTCAATTAATCTTGTAACACCAACCGATAAGAAACCTGTATAACCTACTAAATGATATTGAACTGTCCAAAATATCTCAAATCTATCTTCCCCTATTTCCCAATCCAACAGTAACCCAAACGAGGATAAAATTTTAAGAAAACCCAACCACCAATGATAAACCCCGAAGGATGGAATCAATGATCCACATATTATTTATTCTGACTTAGAGATATAACCAAGTGTTGATGTATATACTGAATCCTTATAGATATATCCTAAATGAGACTTAGTTCCAAAAGTGTGTCCTCTACTACCTATGACCAACAAAGAGGTGACCTGGAAGGGTGGCCATGAAAATCTTCAAAGGGATCTATTCTGATTTGTGACTAGTAACTATTATTATAAGAGAACTCAACTAGTCCCAAATGGATATTCCGTGATCCACCAAAATCCAAGAAATATTCAAAGAGAATATCCTCACGAATCTATATAGAATGCTCCATGAGCCCATCCATCTGTGGATGGTAAGTTTTTCTCAATCTGACCTGGGTCTCCATCACCTCTTAGAGACTCTTCTAGAATCTAGAAGTAAACATGGGATACCTATATGAGAAAATAGTAGAGGGTAACCCATGAAAAATCAAAATATCTTGCATTTATATATTAACTAGATATTCAACCTTGGTGGTGTCCCTAATCGATATAAAATGAGTTGTTTTCTTCCGTCGATCCATCACCTCATATATGAAATTATTTCCTTAGGGAGTCCATGGAAATCCAATGATGAAGTTCATGGACACCTAATCCCATTTCCAAACTGACACTAGAAGAGTATAGGGTATACTAGAAGGATTCAGTTTCTCTTCCTTTATTAGATTGAAGGTGTAATAATAGGACACATCATCAGTGATTCCATGCTTTATACCCATCCATCATAAATGTTGTCTCAAGTCATAATACATATTCATAGTTCTTGGATGAACGTACCATGAAGAACTATGAGAATCATGTAGCACTAAGTTCCTAATGGATGATGGGATGAAAAAACAATTCCTGAAGTGATGAATTCCATAATAAGGGAGAGACCAATAAGAAATGGTCTCCCCATCATATAAGGTTTTCCCAATTCATCTGAACTCATCATACTGCTTCTAGTTTTATTGGATAAACTAAATGAGAGATAATGAAAATTTAACATGAGTTATAACCAAACCAAAATCATCTTTATCTGTATCCAAATGAAACTGAACAAAAATACCCATAAGGTTTCACTCCTATTTCAATTCTAGAATATCTTGAGATGGGTGATTCCTACTAAGATCATCTGTAATAAAATTCCCCTTCCTTGGTGTGTAGGAGATTTTAACGTCAAAATTATAGAGGTATTTCACCCATTATCTCTTCCTAAGATTTAGGTCCTTTTGAGAAAATATGTAATGCAGACTCTTATGATCATAAATTATTTTGAACCTCTCCCCAAAGATATATTGCTTCCAACACTTAAGCTCATGCATAATAGCGATAATATCCAAATCATGAGTAGGGTAATTGTTTTTTTGTGGCCATAGTTGATGAGATTTGATCATATAGTATAAGAAAACACCCCCAAACCAGCACCAAAAGCATCAAAATACACCATGTATCTCTTTTTGGGTTCCAACATGACCAGAATAGGAGATAATGTCAGAATACAGTTCAATTCCTCAAAAGAGGCCTGAAATTTAGTGTCCTAAGTGAATTTCACCCCTTTATTAGTAATATCAGTCAAAAGTGATGCTATGTTTGAGAAATACTAGAAAATTCATTAATAATATCTAGCCAGACCTAGGAAGCTCTGTATATCAAAGATGTTATGTGGTTATTCCTTTAAAATGTAATCCTTCACCTTCTTAGTATTGAATAAAACACCATGTCCCAAAATCATGTTCCCCAAGAACTTCATTTCTTGGATCTAGAAATTGCATTTTAGTAGCTTCCTATAAATTTAGTGTCTTATCAATATTTCCAAAACCAAAATCAGATGGTGTTCATGATCATGCTTAGATCTCAAATAAATTAGGATATAATCCATGAATACCATTAAAAAGGTTTCAAGATACTAATGAAATATCTTTTCCATCAATTTCATAAAAACTAAATAAGTTTTAGTTAGGCCAAAAGTCATTACAAAATATTCATAATGTCTATACTAGATCCTAAAACTAGTCTTTGTGATATCTGACTCTCCAACTCTGAGATGTTGATATCCTGACCAAATATCAATTTTCTAAAACCACTTTTCCCCTTTTAAATAATCAAACAGGTCATCAGCATAGAAAAAAGGGAATTTATTCTTAACAGTCACCTAGTTCAACTTTTGGTATTGCACATAAAAATGCAAAGAACTATCAGCCTTCTTGGAAAATAGCACGGGGGCTACCCATGATGAAACACTAGGATGAATAAATCCCTTCTCAAGAAAATCATCCTATTTAATATTGAGATATTTCATCTCAGTAGGTTTTGTATGATAATAGGGTATAGAAATCAACTATGTAGCTGAAAAAATATTGATTGAGAACTCTAACTCCCTTTCTAGAGGAATACTAGAGAAGTAATTTGGGAATACCTTATGGAAATCCCAAACAACTAAGGGAAGATTATAAAGAGAGGAAAGATCATCAGGATTATCTATAATGAAAGAAAATAAAATCTTGAGCTATGGGTGAGAAGGTCATGAATAACTGGACCTTGGATCCCACTCTCCTTGGAACACCTGAGAGCTCCCATTTGTAGAACAAACTAAACACACCAATGAAAAAAAATCAATATCATCCCAGTGAGAAACTAACCAAACCATCCTGATGATGATTTCAAAAAAATCTAAATTGAGAACCAATAAATCCCATAAAAAATCCAAATTATCTATCAAAATAGAATAAAACAAACAATGAAACTCTTGATGTTTACTCTTTCCAAGATAAATCACCATCTCCATAGCGAAGGACATGATATTTTTTGAAAGGTTTAAAATATAAATAAATGGGTAGATATAAATGAGTATGAGTCGCATGTATCAAATAGTGAAATTACTATAGAACATGAAACAAATATGTTACCTCGCACTGTAGTTGTGACTGCATCATCTCCCATGATAAACCAATCCACTACAAGATGGTGATTCACTCTTAAGGCCTATAGTTGGTTAACTATAGACTTTGATGATTTTAACTATGTTGTAGTAGCCTTTATAGTTAATAGAATATAGATAAATCCTAGAAGAACCTATAAATATGGCCTTGGTGGCTACAAGCACTGAAATTATTCACAGGTGAGAGACAAGATCATCCGGTTTGTGCTACCTTTCCACACTGATAAAAAGTTATGGGAACACTATTAGGTGTTTATGATGGTTCTAAGGATCCCTATTGATTTTAACCACCTGTGAAAACCCCCATATCATGAGTTTGATCTTTTGGTGATCTTTGGTGAAGTAGATCCCCAGTTTGAGTTTCTATGGAGTTATGGATCAAAACATGGAAAATTTTGAGGATTTTCCTTATGTGCATGTTTAAGGTGCATTGTTAGAGGGAAATCATGAAACCACCCTTTATGAGGAGACTTTTATTTTCATTATAAGTTTCACATGGTTTGATAGCTCTGAATAGTTAATTCTAAACCATACACCTTCTAGGAGAAACCATGCAGGTTCCTTGGTGTGTCTGATGTGTGGTGAACAACTTGTGAAAAATTTGTTAAATTATGAAGAAATCAGGTGGTAGGCTCTATTATTTTTAAAATATTCATCTTTATGGCTTCTGTATAATTTTTCAAACTGTGTGGGGCACTCTAGAAGGTCGTACGGGGCTTGGGGTGGTTCTAGAGTAAGTCACATGATTTTTAAAACTACATGACCTATCAGGAGTAACTCTGTGAGTTGGTTATTGGCATAGGAAGTGGTCAGTGCACATTTGGTGTACGATTTGATAAAATGTGTATCCAAATCCTAGGACATATCTATGTGTTTATTTTTTAGGTTTTTCCCTATTTCCCATACCAATTTTTAAGGAGGTTTACCCCCATTTCACTTCCCCTACATCAGTCGACCCTAGGGAGCTTGGGAGGATCTCCATTTTATTTCTCACCTTGGATTATTGGATTCTTTTGGTTTTTCCAAGAGTATTTGAGGTTATTTCTTCCTTTATTTTTCTTCTTCTTCCTTCTCTCTATTCTCTTGGATTTGGTTTCCCCTATGAACCCTTGTTGTCATGTGGCTCATTTTTTGGTTCCTGAGTGGATTTGATGATGGGGATTTTGGTTTCTAAGGGTTTTAGACACCATTTCTTGTCCTTTGGGTGTGGTTTACATTAAAGGCAACAAGTTTTGTGGTGCTTTGTCTTGGTTTTCTCTTCTTTGGTGTAGGTGTTACTATGCAATTTTTTTATTTTGGAACTCTAATATGTTTGTGCCATCTAAATTCCCATTTTATGAATTTAAGATTATATATGATATCCTTGTATGTATTTTAAACCATTTATTAGTGTTTTAATCATGGTATAGGTGGTTTTTATGTAAATTTCATGTTTTCATTCTTGAAATGAAATGTTTTATTTTTATAATCTTCTTTTGAAATGAGTAATGGAATTTTGAAATGGTTATCTTATTGTGAAATGGGTCTAGTTTTGGTTTTCAATGAGTGAAATAAATGTTTTAAAGAGAATTTGGTTTGAAATTGAGGTGTTGGCCTCTAAATGGTTTGTAAAGTAGTGATTCTATGTATTTAAAATGGTGATTTAAAATGTGTGTGTAGGTTTTAACCCCTATTAAATTCCTTTCCAGCTTACTTTAAATGGTTTTTGGAAAAAGGATGGCCCTTCTTCCATGTTTTAATTTTTAAAGAGGAGGAACTTTACTAAAGGGGACCTTTGAAACGGTTTAAAAAAATGTATTATTTCTTTAAACCTATTAAAATTATTTAAGTGTATTTTATGAAATTTTTTGTGGAAATGAGGTCCTTTGTCCATGTTTTGGATTTTTAAAGAAAATATTTCTTGAGTAGGGGTGACTTTGAAATGGTTTAAATGCTTGAGGGTTTATATCATTTTCAAAATGGTATTGGGAATGTATTTTATGAAATGTGAAAGGGATTGGAATTCCAAGCTATGTTTTAGTGCTAAAGGACTATTTGGAATAATGATTTTAAATGGTGTTTGTAAATGGAACCCTTGATTTCCCCCCACTTCTTTACCCCTTGTGCGGGTTAGTGATCACTATGTGATGCTTGTTTTCTCCCCTTTTGCAGGAATGTGTTTGTGTATGTCATGGGTGTATGTGACATGTGGGGATTTATATCATTAGGTGTAGGGGTGAGGGTAGTTATGGTTATGCATTGTGCATTATACTTGGATCATTTTCTCTATGCCTAACTTCCTTTTATTGGTAATGGGAAATCAAGTACTAAGTAAAAGATATAATTTTATCCTTCAGTTGGTTCACACGCTGCTATTTTCCCACCAATCGTGCTAGACATAAGAGATAGGTGGGCGTTTTTTCATTAAAACATGGATTTTTTGGGCTAATTTGATGATGGTATGGACTTACCATATGTTGGTATCTATTTTGGGTGGTTATACACATATACGGTTAGATTCTTGGAAAATTAGTGACTTTGGGTAAGATCATGACACATTCATTTGCTTAGTGATTTTTTGATTTAGGGGATTTTGATTTAGTGCTTATTTGTATCATTTTCATCACTTTCATAGATATGGAACCCTTATTTGATTATATTTCATTTTTATATGCCTTGAGATATATGTGTAGTGCCTTCTTGATATTATTAACCTATGTGAGTTGGGTTTTTTCCTTTGAAAATGGGTTTTCAAAAACTAGTCGTGGAAAAACATATTTTGAATTTTAAAGACTCTTGTGTGGGTGCTTTAAGGTGTATTTCAAAATGGGTGTTCATTTAAAATATGGCTTCATCCAATTAAGTTTTTAAAGTGACCATTTAATTTAAATAAAACAAATGTGTTGTTTGAGAAATGTTAATGGTGTATGTTTGGTTTTGAAAGGGATTCGATTGGTGGCTTTGTTTTCAAACCATGTGTGTTTGGTTTTAAAAAAAAGTGGCATGTTTGTAAATAGATCATGGATTTATTTTATTTCTATTAATTTATATGTATGCAAGCTTACCTTCTAGCTTTATTTTCAAACTAGCATTGATGAATTGACCTATGAAACATATTTTATAGTTTTGGTGGGCTGTAGTGACCTAATAGAATTTTTAACTCACGCCTACAAAATTTCAAGTTATAGGTTCTTAATTGGATCCTTCTTGTTTGTCATGGATGACGTGGGGTGAGTTGGGTAGTGGTGAGAAACTATAGGTTGTGTGGAGTTAGTTTTATATCTAGGTTCTTAATTGGATCCTTCTTGTTTGTCATGGATGACATGGGGTGAGTTGGGTAGTGGTGAGAAACTAGAGGTTGCATGGAGTTAGTTTTAAGTTTGACTTGAGTTGGTTGTTTTGTATTAGTTTTCTTTCCAGTTAGTTTTCTTTCTGCTTGTCTGTATATCTTTTTTGTTGGATTTTGTTTATGTATATGCAAATAGGTTGGATCATTTTAGTTGGTTATGACTTCTTTGGAATGATTATTTATATTGTCTCTTATATTTATTTATTCTTCCATAATTTATCTCTGATTTTGGATAAATAATTCCCAAAGGGATTCCTATGATTTCCAGGTGTTTGTTTCCAAACCGTAAGGATCAAGAACACCCTTTAGGTTGTGTGATGGATTGATTCAGGTGTTGGGTTCAGTGTATGCATGTGCTGGTTCATTTCAAAATGGTATCAAAGAAGGTTGGTTTCTTTGGTGAGATCCAAAACCTATAGTTTTTATCACCTTTTATTTAGGAATTTTTTGGTTGAAAATATATTATGGTTGTTGGAGCTTGAGAGGTGGGGGTAGGGAGTGTATATCTAGATCTTTCTCATTTCAAACATCAAGATACCATGGGAAGTTAGATTTTGAATTGTGAATTCAATATTGTTTTTATCTTCTTGAACTTTATTAGCATTGTTTAGGTCCCCTTTCATTGTGTATGTGATATTGGGTATCACGTTTTTGGTTACGGGGTGGATCAGAAGTGAAATCAGGTTTCACAATTAGGTCACACGGCCTGAGAAATCGTGTAGTGATCGTGTGGTTGATTCATCCTTCCTTGCAAAGTGTGTTTCCTAGTTGATGCCTAGTCACCCAAATCGTGGTGGTCAAGGTATGTATAACATATTTCTCCCCAATTATTATGTTTATACTCCTCTTGATTCTATATTTCTCCAAAGGTGGTTTTTACTTGTTGGGGATGGAATGTGGAGTGTTTTTCTACCCTTTTGGGATGTGGTTTTTGTGATCCTTATTTGGATGCTTATAAATTTCTTTGAGTGTTCTTGGATTTTAAAACCATGTTCTGAAAAATAAAAAGTGTTTTTTGAAAACATATATTTTTGAACTTGGTTTGAAAGGGTTGGGAATAGGGAATTCACATGATGTATGTTTTATAAAGTGGTGGTTTTCCATTTAGTATTTAAAATGTTTCAAAAGGAAGTTTTTTTAATCAAGTTCAGAAAGTTTTTTGTAAAGGTAAATTGGTTTTGATAAGATTTTTTGGGATTATTTGTTTTTAAAGTAAAATAATATTTTGAAAGAAATTTTTTGGATTGAATTTTTTAGAAAACGTGTATGTTCCATCAAGGTTGTTTTGTTTTAAAACCTGTGGTAGTTTGGCCTTTTTGTGTGTGACTTAGTGGAGGTTGATTTCAAAGTTTCTTAGTAAAATGGTGGTTTTGAAATGAAAATATGCTTTTTATTCGGTTGTTTTATTACTCTATTGAGGTATTTTTATTGTGGTTTTGATTCCTTTCTTGTGAATGAGTCATTTTTGTTTCCGCTTTGGTACATGACTCAAGGTAGTTCTTGTCTTTGTTGTTGATGTCCCCTGGAATGGTTGAAAGGGTTTCTCATTTCTAGTGCCTAAACAAACTCTAAGATGAGTGGTGTACACATAACCTTAATTGATCTTGAAAGCAAAGAGGTGGCTGGAATAGATTGAGGTGGTCCTCAATTCTCTTGGTACACCTAAATCTTCTCAGGTGAGAGATGTTGAGATATTTTTGTTCTGTTTTAGCTGAGTTGGTGGGAGGGTTGGTCCTTATTTTCCATGTGAGGGTTAATCTAGTGGTGCTTCCTTGGGAGTATGAAAGGGGAGAAAGTGCTTGAGTTTCTTCATGTTTGACTTAGTTATGGAATTTGGGTCAACTTTAGAAGTTTTGTAAGCTTGATTTTTGGAAGTGGTCTCAAGTTTGATCTATTGAAGATGGGTCATGTGGTTTGTATTAAAGACCCCTTTTCATTGATGGTTGTGATCTTTTCCTTGGAGATTCAACTTGTGTGGTTGGATTTTGTGGATGTTCTTCCTTTTGGGGATGTTTCTTATAGATAGTTCCTTTTGGAATGTTTTAATATATGGTTTGAATACTGGTTTAAGGCATGTTTTATTCTGTTGTGGAATGATTTCCCCCTCTCCTGCCCTCTTGGGTGTTTTGTGGCTGGGATGTGAGTTTCATTTCTTTTATCCTTGTTTTTAAAAAAATACTATCTTATTGGTAGTGGGTTGTGCCTATCCTTTTGGTTGATCCTTTTTGTACTCATTGTCTGGACTTGAGAGAGGACTTTGGGTGCATGATTGGATAACCAGGGTGTGTGATACAACATTTCATTTTGGTATACTAACTAGTGTTTGGTTATAGGCCTTTTGTGGGATGTACCACATAAGGGTGATCCAATATTGAACCTAGGTCATTCATGTGTGTCGTGTCCTAAGGTGAGTGATCTTATCATTTTTTGAGGCTCTTTATGGTTTCTCTTGCTTCCATTAGGACTGGAAGAACTTTTGGTTGAGAGTGTATTTATCTCATGGTTTCTTGGTTGTTTGACGATGTGTTCTCAGTATTGTTTTCTTTATGATACCATGGTATAAGAACTCTAAATTGTGGGGATACCATTTTATAGGAATTATAAATGGTGGGGAGACCATGTTAGGTCTCCCATTCTTTATATGGATTCTTGTTGGAGGTTCTCATCTCATTTGTACTTGAAGATGTTTGGTATTTTATAGTTCATCAGTTTAATTTTTTTGAGGATATCAACCATTAGCCTCAAGGTGGATCCATGTTGAGTAGTTTGTTTGGTTTATTACTTTTGAGATCTTCCATTTCCTTTTTCATTCATTTCGATTGGGACTTTCTGGGGGCAAAAAGTGGCTTGGTGGGTTGTTTTTGACATCCCTCATGTCACAGGGTAGATCTTTTAGTGTTCTTTAGTGAAGTGGAGGCCTGATGTGAGTTTCCATGGAGTTTTTGGCTCAAAAATTATATTTTTTAGAGTTTTCCTTTTGTGCATGATTATGGTTCACAGTTAGAGGGAAATCATATAGGCTCTCTTCATAAGGAGCCTTTTAGTTCATTTTTAATTTTGCACATTTTGATCGCATAGGCTGCGCATTGTTAATTCCAAACTGTGTGGCCCCTAGGAGAAATTATGTGGGGTCCTTGGTGTATTTGTGGTGTAGCACATGAATTAAATAAGGTTTTTTAAACCATTCAGAAATCATGTGGTAGGATCTATGATTTTTGACAAATCCGTTTTCACATCTTCTTCATGATTCTTTAAACTATGGGCACCCCAAGAGGTTGTGTGGGGCTTGGGATGATTCTGGAGTGAGGCACATAGATTTTTCAAACTGTGTGGCCTATCAAGATTAACCATGAGAATTAGTTCTTGTCCTAGGCAGTGTCTTGTGAATAGATGGTGCATGGTTTGATAAATCATGTATCCAAATCATGTGACCTATTCAGGTGTTTAATTTTTGGGGTTTTCCCTTTTCCCTATACTAATTTTTAAGGGGTTTTACCCCCATTTATCTTCTCCAACATCTTTCAACCCTAGGGAACTTGGTTGAATATCCATTTTCATCTTCCTCTTGTATTCTTGGTTTCTTTTGGTGTTTTATGATTGGATTTGAGGCGAGTTCTTCCTCTATTTCCCTCTTTCTTCCTTCTCTACCGTGCTTATCTTGGATTTGGTTTCCCCCATGAACCATAGTTATCATGTGGATCAATTTTAAGGTTTTGGGTGGATTTTATGATTGGTCTTTTGGTGTTTAGGGGTTATAGGCACCATTTCTTATCTCGTGGATGTGGTTTCCATTAATGGTGACAAGTTATGAGGTGCTTAAACTTGGTTTTCACTTCTTTAAGGCAGGTGTTGCTATGAAATTGTTTCATTTAGGAACTCTAATATGATTATGCCTTATAAATTCCATTTTTATGAAAGTAATATTATATTTGATATCCTTGTGTGGATTTTAAACCATTTATTTGTGTTTTTATCTCAATATAGGTAGTTTTATATGTAAATTACATGTTTTCATGCTTGAAATAGAATTTTTTATTTTGTTAATATTCTTATGAAATACCTTATGTCTTTTTGAAATGGTTTTCATGTTTTTCAATCAATTTCAACCTGGTTTTAGTTTTAAACAAGAAAAAGCAATGTTTTAAAGATATTTTTTTTGAAATTAAGGTGTTGACCTCTAAATGGTTTGTAAAGGTGTTCTTTTATGTATTTCAAATGGTTATTTGAAATGTGTGTGTGTGGTTTTCCCCTTGTAAAATTCCTTATTGGATTAATTTAAATATTTGTTTTGGAAAAATGATGGATCTACCATGTTTTGGGTTTCAAATAGGAAGAACCTTGTTAAAGTGTAGATTTAAAATGTTTTAAAAGAAATGGATGATTTAATTGAACCTATTAAAATGATTTAAATTTAATTTATAAAATTATTGATGAAAATGAGGGCCTTTTTCCATGTTTTGTATTTTCAAAGAATATATTCCTAGAGTAAGGGTTACTTTAAAATGTTTTAAATTCTCAGGTGTTTTCATAATTTTATAAATGGTTTTAGGAAAGTATTTTATGAATTGTAAAGGGGACTGGAATTCCAAGCCATGTTTTGGTGTTAATGGCCCATTTGTCACCTTGGTTTTAAATTGTGTTTTTGAATGGAACCCTTGGTTTCCCCTTGCTTGTTTACCCCTTTTGTGGGTTTGTGATCACTATGTGATGGTTGTTTTCTCCCCTTGTGTGGGAATGTGTTTGTGTATACCATGGGTGAATGTGATGTGTGGGGATTTATATCATTGGGTGTAGGTGTGAGGGTAGTTATAGTTATGCCTTGTGTATCATACTTGGATCATTTTCACTACACCTCACTTACTTTTATTGGCCATGGGAAACTAGGTACTAAGTGGAAGATCAACTTTGTTCCTATAGTTGTTTCACACACTACTAGTTTCCCACCAGTCGTGCTAGTCACAAGGTCTAGGTGGGGATTTTTCAATGAAACAAGGCTTGTGTGGGATACATGGATGACAGTATGGACTTCACATATTTCGGTAGCTAGTTCGGGTGGTTATACCCATATACGGTTATATGCTTGTCACATTAGAAAATTTAGGTTGGACCATGACACATTTGTCTTCTTGGTGATTTATTGATTGAGGGGAGTTTGATCTAGTGATTTTTTGTATCATTTCCCCCGCTTTCATGGATATAGAATCCTTCCTTTCCTATATTTCATTTGTATATGCCTTGATATATATATATGGTTCCAGCTTGATATGCTTAAACTATTTGATTTGGGTTGTTTCCTTTGAAAATTAGTTTTCAAAGTTGGTCTGGAAAAAACCTATTTTGAAATTTAACGACTATTGTGTGGGTGCTTTAATATGGATTTCAAAAATGGGTATTTTTTTATAATATGGATTCAGCCATTTTAGTGTTTTAAAGAAATGGTTTCATTTAAATAAAATAAATGTGTTGTTTTAGAAATGATAACACAATGTGTGTGGTTTTTAAATGGATTCATCTAAGATCTTTGTTTTCAAACCGCGTGTGTTTGGTTTTTAGAAAACAAAGAAGCATGTTTGTAAATGTCTTGTGGATTTTTTTTGATTTCTATAAAGTTATATGTATGAAAACTTACCTTATATATTTATTTTCAAAGTAGAATTGATGAATTGACTTATGAAACATATTGTAAAGTTTTGGTGGGATGTGGTGAGCTACTTAACTTTTTATCTCACACCTACAAAATTTCAGGTTTCAGGTTCTTAGTTGGATCCTTCTTGTTTTTCATGGCCGACATGGGGTGAGTTGGGTGGTGGTGAGCAACCAGAGGTTGCATGGAGTTAGTTTCAAGATCTTCTCGAGTTGGTTGTTTTGTGGTAGTTTTATTTTCAGTTAGTTTTGTTTCTGCCTGCCTATATTTTTTTTATCAGATGATGTTTATGTATATGAAAATGGGTTAGATCATTATAGTTGGTTATGGCCTGTTTGGCAAGTTTATTTATGTTGGAACCAATATTTATTTATTATATTATCGTTTATATCTAATTTTTGAGAAATAATTACCAAATATTCTTATGATTCCAAGGCACTTGTCACCAACCCATGGGTATTAGAAATTCCTTTTAGGCTGTGTGACAGATCAGGTCAGGTGTTAGGTTCAGTGGTAGTCTGGGATAGTTCTCCACATACCTCCACCACCTTTACAATTATCATGTCACTTACTATAATTTACCTATGAACAACTAAAAATTCAACTAGGTGGAATATAAGAGAATTACATAATCTAATATTTTTGATTGTATCCATTTTTTTCATCATTTCCATGTCAACTATCTCAGCATAGGTGGTGATCTTTAACATGTATACCTGTGATCAGATGCCAGGACACAAACCCTGCAAGTATTTCTGAGCCTTAAACTAGTCATTCATCATAAACTTTAGAGAAAAATGAACCAAATCTACAGTCTGATTAGTGTAATATGAGGTTGAACACTCTCCTTGTTATAAAGAGAGGAATTCAAAATACTTCACTATTGATCTAATAATGATTCACTATTTATTTCCACCCTTACACCACTTTTTTAACTTGGTTTTGTATTGAAAATTAAAAATATAATAACAAATTTAAATTCATGTTTGATTAAATAATTAAATTTTTATCAATTTTAAATATGGAAATTTTACTTGTTTTAATTATTTCATTGTAGTAGGTGGTGATTTGGAGATCCCATAAAGGAATTTGAGCAAAACGGACCAAACTGCGCGAGAGCCCGAGCACACTTATGGACTTCAATAACTATTTTGGATAATATGTGGATCCAATTGGTCTAAAAATTGGTGGAAAAGTGAAAAAACATGTGGGATACATTTCTCTATAAGTCCATGGACCCCAATTCATCCATTAGAGGCCCAAATGAGGTTCACAATGTGAAGAACTCTAGGATGGGTCGGATTGGACCACCCTTATGTATATGGGACACAAATCGGGTATAGGACCTCCAATTGGGATTATTCCACCTTAATTGTACATATAGATACAATTACCACCTCTCTATTAAATTTTAGTACATTTTCATGCGTTTTGTTCAGTCAACCATCTAGATAAATAAAAAGGAAAAAGTCTGCCATGAATAGTGACCTAGTCCCTTAGGAACTTGACTTATTTTGTAAAAATTGTGATGTATTTACCCATAAAACACCCATCACCCACATTTTATGATTTTTATAGACCATGGGGTGAATTTTTATATATTGGGACATGATTATTCATCATATTTTTCTCTCTCCCCTCCCATGGATTTCTAAAATCCTTGTGATCACCTAGGAAGGAACGTGGTGTAAATACTGAGCTTTGTTTTTGTAATACTTGAATGGTATTTTAAATTATAGGTTTTTGTGTTGTTTTTAATCATACCATATTCTTATTTAATAGATTTATGTACTAGTATCTTGTTCTCAAACTCATATGATCATAGCTGGGGGTATTCTTTCATGTGTTTTTTTACACACCGTTCACAATTTATGCATCCCTCTTTTAATTGTAGTGTTTGTGTGGTTCATATTGGTAAATTTAGCTCTCATAAAAACTATAAAGTTCATGTGAATTTATGTCATAGTATCACAAATAAATAACATACAAACCTGGACAACATGTCAAGTTATTCGTATGTTTTTTTCGTGAGTTTCAGTTATGAAGTCGGACACAAATCACCATATCATCAGAGATTCTGGCCATAACTTCTAAAAGAAAAGGGTCTTTAAGCCATTCCATTACAATACCACTTTTTGGTTTTTATGAACTATATAATCCCACCACCTCTTTCTAGGACCCTAGATCATGAATGTTGCACATTTCACTTTAATGGATTCAGGTGTCTCTAAGAAGTCAAAGAACTGATTAATCTTTTACAGCCAGTCCTCCACCTATTATGGTTCATTCGTACCCTTAAAGGATAGGGGATTCTCATGTAGGAACTATCATGCTTAATCCATGTTTCCTTTATCTCTTGATTGTGCCTCAAAGTATTGTTTCATAACCCTTGGTACATTATGATCCACATAACAAACCTATTTTATGATATCCTCAAAGATATTATGATCCATAGAAGGATTCAATTGAGGAGAATCTCCCACTTCACCTTGATGAGGAACCCATGGAATATGTCTCAAAGGAATGTTTTTTACATACCAAAAGTAATAAGAAAAAATCATAAAACAAAACAATCTTAGTTTAAACTATAAGAACATAATCAGAAACTATGATAAAGGTCGAAACC
This sequence comes from Viscum album, assembly GCA_963277665.1. Lineage (NCBI taxonomy): Eukaryota > Viridiplantae > Streptophyta > Magnoliopsida > Santalales > Viscaceae > Viscum > Viscum album. The sequence continues at coordinate 1,585,000,966 of OY728137.1, read as the reverse complement.
CAACATAGGATACACACATCCCATGGTAAATTAAGGATCATTATGGAAAGAGATAGCTAGGTACTCACCACAACATAATTATAATATCTTAAAATACTATATAATATCTACCAAAATCCTAGGACTAAGTATAATGATTCTCTAATACCAAATTGTCACATCTCGGCCTAAAGAACCCATCCAAATATTCTCTGAACTAGACTACAACAAGACCCGAAGGGAGTTCCAGATCCCCATGGGCTTATGGTTATAATAAGTGATATCAGAGCCACATGTTTTGGGATCTGAATATATGTTATTTTTCTAGGATATATGAGAATACAGTGAATTAAAATGTATTTCCTTTATTCAATGGGTGTAATTATAAAATCTAGAATAATAGAATGATATCTCACCTAATATCACTTATACTTTAATTTTTAACTATTTTTATCCATGAAATATATGTTAGTGATGATTTTGAATTATCTATGACTAAATTGTGTAGAAATATGTTCAATTAAGATGCTAAATCACATAATTCTTTGTATATTACACCATGGAATCAGATATATATGAAGGCGGTGTGTTTTACTTCTAAAAACACTATTTGGGATAAGTTAGCTAATATCTATGAAGGTAACAAAAAATTTAAATAAGAAAATATTTATGTTTTAAAAAATAATTCCGATTATCTAAATATATGTACAGATGGAAATATTTATGTGTCCTTTAATCACATTATTTATGTGGTTGGATTAATTCAATTACTTGGTGAAGAAATAAAGTATGTGAATGTTGTGAATAACATCTTGAGGATGTTTCCATCCATTTACAACTCAAAAGTGTCTACTCTTGAAGAAATAAACCTAGATGATCAATCACTGGAAGTCTTACACAATAATTTTGTGACCTATGAAATGCGAGTCAAGTCCGGAGGCACATAAAATCATGAAAACAAGGAAACGGAATTCAAATTCATGGATAAGATTAAAATAAATTAATAGAGTGATAAATAGAAATATGTAGATGATTATTTTCTATCACTGGTGGTAAGAAAATTTAAAATAGGTAAGTCTAGATTTGAAGGAAATATACCCTTGGATTTTAACTAGGTGACCAAGTAAATTTAATGGTGATGAATATGAGATAGAAACTATGTAAAATCCATGAAGGAAGTTTCCACCTAAAAGATATTTCAAACTAGGAAACTCTTCCATGAAGAAGTTTTAGAGAAATATCCTTATAAGAATGGAAGAGGAATTTGATGATGATTATATAGAAAAATAAGAAATTGGATTTAAATATAATATAGAAGATCTCATGATGGTTAGTATTGAAAAATAAAAATTTGATATATAAAATGAAAATCAAGATGAATGTGTGGTATATATTAAGGTATAACTTAAGAGATCTCTTAAAGAACTTGATATTCAAATGAAGAACTATAAAAAAATTATCACATTATTAAAATAATCCTTAGAGTATTTGGATCATCTTGAGGCTACTATAAATTAACCACAGAAGGAGATAAAAGATTAAACAAATTGTCATTAAATAACAAACAAATTAGTGTAATTTAAAATAAAAAATGAAGAACAAGCAAATATAATTGATGATATTAATTATTATGAGTAGGAAAGAGATAAGAGAGTTATAATTACCGATGAATAAGTGGTTAATTTGAAACATAAGATTGAATTTTAAATAAATTAAAGTGATCCTAAAAAGAATTTATAGTTTAGGAAGTTCTCAGATGTCGAACTACTAGAAAGGGTCAAATGAAGAAATACACATGTTGAGAAAATTTTAAATCACCTAGGAATATGAAGAAGACTGGAGTTGGTTGTGATGCCAAGGCATAAAAAATATAAATAGTGATAGCTTAGTAAAAATATAAGAAAAATATAGAAGATATTACCCAATCTATGAAGAATAATCAACCACCAATAAGTTTCCCATAACCTGACAACATATGGATAGATGTAGGTAGGAAGATATTTCCCCGTACGAGTGTCAGTTTGGTGGTTATCTTGGTGGAAATATATTTCCCATTATTAAGTTTAATTTTTGTTATATTGGCTACACCATGTCATATTTTTAAGTTTAAATGAGTTAATTATAGGTAGAATGTAACACACTGATATTTTATGAGATAAATTCTTTTTAATTTCTTTGATATCTTATGTTGTACACTTCACCAAGATTAGCTTGCACCGCATGCAACACCGGCTTAGCTTGTGGTATTTGTAAGTCTATGCTTGGATTTTGTTACACAAAATTTCATGTTATTAGAATTAATTTCACCCAAGACCGAGTATATGTGAATAATTAAATATTATAACCTAGCTATTATAATGAAGGGTATGAAAAATATTAACTTTAATCTGAAAAAAATTATTTAAATTAAAATAAGCAAGTCCATAAAATAATAAAATCACTCTTTATGGATTTTATTAATGAAAAATATATATAATATATTCAATATAATGTTTAAAATTAATCTTATATGTTTTAGAGACATGATATAAGAACAAATTCAATTTTTTCTGATAAAAGAAGTATCTTTCAAAAAATACAGTTTTACCACCTTTTGATGGTGAATCCATTTTAAATCTAGTTTTTTACACTTTTATAAGTTCTTTTTGAAAAAATAAACTTTTTATTTGGAATCAAGACATAAAAATTTATTTTGGTTGAAATTTGGGTATTTTTCTGATAAAATTCATATTTTAATGAATAGTGAAAAATACTTCATTTTAATTTAAAAGTGCATTTTTGTCTAATTTATATATATAGTTTTATTATATTTTGAATTGGTTTTAAAGTATATTTAGATTATGTTTCTATAATTTAATCCAATACTAGTCATTTTAGTAATTTCATATTGAAATTAGATATAAACGCATGTCAATCTTTTGATGGTTTTTACTTTTTTTAGAAAATCTTTTTTCTCTTTTTGACAATGGGGATTAATTTGTAATTAATTTATACCAATTATGTGTTTTGAATTTGAAAAAATAGATTCTATATTTGGAATTAGTAGTTCCAAATTATTTAAATAGATCCCATTTATTCTTGGATAGGTTTAATAGTAACTATGGTAATTTTAATTTTCCATAGTTAATGGAAATTAGGTAAATTAAGGTAACAAAAAATATGATAAAGATAATAAAATTACCCTAACACCTTACAAAATCTTATTTTATTAATAAAATTCGACCAATATCACATAAGGGCTAGAATTGATTTATTTATTGGACTTTTTCCATGAAAGTGATGTAATTATTATTAAAATAAAAGAAAGTGACAACATGTCACTCTCTTATATCTTATAAGTATAATACTTTTAATGCAGTGATAAACTTTATGAAACATAAAAAATAAATAGTTTCTAGAAATATAATTAAATTATCAACATAATGGTAATTTATTTTGAATTTTTATAAATTAAATATTTACCATAAATACTGACACAAGAGTGATAGAGTAATTATTTTATTAAGAGAAATATCAAAATAAATGATATTATAAGAATTAAAATAAATATTATATGATATAATTTATTCCATAAAATAATTTTTTAGATTAATATGACATTTTAGGATTTAGTTAATTCATTTTTTAAGTAATAAAGTTGTTATTAAGTTTTTTTTAAAAAGTCAAGTATAAATAGTGTCAAAATTGACAAAATTCATAACTTAAAATATAAAATAGTTTATTAAAAGTTGTAAAATTTATAAAAATATAATATTTTACCAAATGGTTAATATAAGTCCTAATATTTCATAAATTACACCTTATTTTGTCATTTGACATGTTATGATAATTACAATAACACACAAAGTGTAAATAACATGATATCACGGTAAGATTAAAAAGGGTAAAATAAGGGTTAAATAAAAAAGATAAGGATTAAAAAATATTAAAAACTTGTATAAAAAATATTGGATGATTTTATTTCAACCCAAAATCATCTTATATTATAAATAAATGAGTTTTTACCATTATAAACTGAAAATAAATTTATAATAAATTAATATTTCAAGACTTTCCTAAAGTGCCCCTCACCTCTCCTATGAAAGGGAACTTATCCTTATCTTTTAATCACACATCTAAATCCATTTTTCTCAGTCAAAAACTACCCATTTCATCTCCAAAATTCTCTCACTTAATCCTATATGCGACACTTTTGGAAGAAATCCATTCTATAAAGACCTTTTGTGCAAATCAAAAGGAGATACTCGAAAAAGATGTAATTGTTTTATCACCTATTTCAAAATTATTTTCTTCTTCTACTTCCTCTTATTATATTGTTTACATAATAAATTAATAAATATAGTATCTTATACATTATTATATGGTATTATAATTATGTTACAACCTTATATCTCTTTTTATCCATCCTATGAATAATAATATCACCATGCGTGAGTACGTTTGGCTTACCATCTCCATGCCGTGGTGTAATTTATTATTCAACAGTACTTTATTTTAATGGGTATAATGATGATTATAATGGATATAAATAATAAATATAACATAATAATTATTCTATATAATTAATATACCATCTTATTATATACCATTAAGTGAATGATATTATTGCTCGTGCGTACGTACGACCTACCATCTCCATGATGCGATGCGATTCATTCTACCTGATATTAATTAAACCATGATTATATACATGAATGGAATGAATAAATATGAAATATATTATAATAATATCATTTTTTAAATGACATAACTATAACCTAAGAAGTGTAAAATGAACTTACCTGACAAAAATTGCATAAGAACATAAAGCAGTTAATATTCGAATAACGAGTGACAATGAAATGTTATTAACAAACGGATGATAATATAATAATATATGATATCATAAAAATGATTATGATTCTGGAATAATTCAATAAAATTATTTAAATCATTATACAGGAGGTTCTTATACATACGAAGGATATCATACCTAAGGTAAGGGATTATTTTGTCTCACTTTTATTCCTGTGGGACATATGCCTTATACACCACTTATTTCTTTTGTATGGTGTTTATGATTCCCATGAATTCTTTATTATTATTATTATAAAGGTTATGATATTTAATTGTGCATAAAATTTTCTTTATCTTATGATGAATATGATTTTATTGATTATAATTGGTAAGGGACAATTTTCCGATCTCATTATTTTCTGAGATTGTTTATACGTAAGTATTTACTCAGGTATATTTATCATCCACGTACATGTTTCCTAATTATGTATTCTATAATATTAATTCTATTATTATTAAAAAATTTAAAGTCAATTTTACCCATTGGTGAATTTTTATTAAGCGGTATGAAAGGAATCTTTTGTTGTTTTCAAATACGAGGTACATTTGGACATTTCCAGCAAATGTATAAAAAGAATTTTTTTTAACTTATATGGAATGAACGTATTTTTACACATTCATAACATCTTATTTACATGAATCTACCATTACAATATTTCAAGTTTATTTTCATTAAATTATTTTCTTTTAAAATTTCATGACATTTTGAGAAAATAAAATATTTTTGAAGAAGAAAGAATATTTTCCTCAAGAATTAAGTTCAAATGTTTTATCAAAATTATTTTCCATATAAGATGATTCTTTTTAAATAGGTTTATGTTTTTATCCCTATTATTACTATAATTTTATTTTTTTAATAATGGAATTATATTTTATATGGATTATGTTATGATGTAATTATGTTTAAGAAACCCATTTTATTTCTTGGGTTATGCTATGATGAATGATTTATGTTTTTGTGTCACATGGGTGGGACCTATGTGTCCCTCCAATGCATTGGGTAAAAATTTATATCTCATGAGATATAAAAGAATGTAATGGAAAGTAAATCTGGTTAAGTAATACAAGGATGGAATGTCAAGAAAATCTGGTTTAGTAATACATGGCTGGAACAAAGAGTGAAATCGGTTTAGTATAGAACTTTGTCCACTGTGATGGTCTTGAAAGCAATGACTTGGATACTATGGAAATCATATTATGTTTTTATTTGTTTGAGACAAGTTCATGTTTTATTCCAATGCTATGTTACCATGGTTAATGTTCCTATATGATTTATGTCTTACGTACTGCCAAGCTTTATTTTGTGACTCAAGATTTTGATATTCAAAATATATGTTCATGTTTTTACATTCTCATGTTTATGTTTTCCATGTTTTACCTTAATGAGAATTTGAGGTCACCCTATTTATGTTTTTATTTACCCCAGGATATAAATAAAGGTTTTAGGTAGGAAAACCAAAGTTGAAGATATTTATGGGGGATGTTGAAGATCTTTCACCAAGAAAGAAGAATGTGTACCAAGTTTCCAAAGACACTAAACTAATATGGTATTTGGGAATATATTTGTGCAATTTGCTAAGTATTACACAAAAGAAATGTAATTTCCATGTACATAAAGCTTGGGTTATTAGAGTTGGTATCAGAGCAAAGTTTTAGTCAACCTTTGGAAACTAGGATTCAAAAAATTTAGTGAGATCTCTAAATATATTTCTAAGGATATGTCTATAAATGTACTAAGGGTAAGTAAAGTATAGGTTACAATCCTACAGTTTTTGTGATAATCATGACTAACCTAGAGTTTAACCAAAGATATCATATATTGAAATATTATAAGTAATTTACCTTACTTATGTGTTTCTAATATCTGATATGTATTTCTCACACTTTAATTTCTAGTCTTAGTCAATAGCCAGAACTATATTAAACATAGTTAACCATTTATTGTTTTAGATGTGGAAAGTTTGAGAATTATGAAAATAAATTTCATAAGTAGAAATATCATGAAGAAAATCATGAAAATGGTATGAGTATTGGTCATAATACTGAGGATAAATAGATTCTAAACGACATGTGAAAGGTATGTAATGTTCTTCTAGTATTGTTTACATTAAACCTAAGAAGATTGATGTTGAGAAACCTTAATAAATGATTCATATTTTAGGAAATATGAAGATGATGGATCCTGAGTAATGGTTTAAGAATAAAGTTGGATGATTGAGGTTTATATGTTTCATAATTCAAATATTATGAATCAATAAATATATAAGTGTTTTCTATATAATTTTTCATTCAGGATTGGAAAGGATATATAGAATAGTTATAAGGATCCAAAAAAGTGATTTAAGGGTAGGGTGATATATTTGGAGAACACATGATTTAGGTAAAGATAACCCTTAATATGTTCCTTATGTTAAGATAATGATGTTTGGATAAAGATATATTGGATTTGAGTAAGTAAATTGAATAATTCTAGTTTTTTGAGAACTAATTATGTATTTTTCAATAAGAGGGTTATGCTATCATGGATGTAGTATACAACTTTTTAGGACTTAAGGAATATATCCAATAAGTTTTTGAATAAGGAAACGTTCATTTTTTCAACAAGAATATCTAATAATTTAGGTTTTTACCATAACTCAAAAGAATGCATGATAAATGTGTTCACACTTTTAGAATGTGACCAACCAGAGATACCTTATGATATATGGGGGATAAATGTTAAGATTAGTAATTGAAACTTTTTATATAGTTTTGGATTTTCATCTTTTATAAGGATTTTCATGTTGTAAATTTATGGTAAGTTTAAGTTAAACTTTAGATGAAATTAGTTATAATAAAGTATTATATCACCATATATGGACTTATTCATGTTTGATAACCTATTATAACATTTTTGTTGAGTTATATGTAATTACCTATCATTATATTTATGGATCATATGATCTTCTAACACTTCAAGAATGAAAAATTCAACTTCATTTCATTGAATAAGAGATGATGTGTAAATTGTTCAAGGAACGACCAATGGTGAGATTTTACTGAAATCAAGTAAGTATTTCTTATAATGTTCTTCAACTTTAGGAAAATGATCTTAAAAACAAAAAAATGTTATTCTAGTACCTTTTTATCTAATGAATCATATGGTCCCTTAAATCATCTTAGATTTATGGATTTTTTATTGTTAACTTTCTCCTAACATTGTTCTCTATAAATCTCTATTAGAACTTAATGGTTAGATTTTTTTTATTTCATATACATGTTTTTTCTTTACACCTATGTTCTTATATGTGGAAACCCAATGACGAGTTACTTTCGGTAACCATTATATTTCTAAATTTCTTTTTTAAAATGAAGTTTTAGTATTCTTTTTTACGATGTGGGTTTCTATGAAAGAAACTTTCAAGTAGTAAACATTTTATAACCCCGATGATTTTTTAGGGATAAATTCATTTTTAAGGGGGGTAGAATGTAACACCCTAAGATTTTATAAGATATATTCTTTTTAATTTCTTTTATGTCTTGTGTTGTACACTTCACCAAGATTAGCTTTCATTACACGCAACACCAGCTTAGCTTGCGGTATGTGCAAGTTTATGCTTGGATTGTGTTACACGTAATTTCTAGTTCTTAGAATTAATATCACACAATAATGAGTATAATTGAAGAGCTAAATATTATAACCTAGCCATTATAATGGAGAGTATAAATATTATTGACTTTCTTCTAAAAAAACTATTTAAATTAAAATAAGAGACTATAAAATAATAAAATCACTCTTTATGTATTTTATTAATGAAAAATTTATATAGTATATTCAATATACTTTTTAAAATTCATCTTATATGTTTTCTAGGCATGATATAAGAACAAATTCAATTTTTTTGGATAAAAGAAGTATTTTTCAAAAAAATACAGTTTTACCGGCTTTTGTTGGAGAACCCATTTTAAATCTAGTTTTTTACACTTTTATAAGTTATTTTTGAAAAAAATAATCTTCTTATTTAAAATTGGGACATAAAAATTTTATTTTTGTTGAAATTTGGTATTTTTATGATAAAATTCATATTTTAATAAATAGTGAAAAATACTGCATTTTTAATTTAAGAATGCCTTTTTGTCTAATTTATTTATAAAGTTAGATTATATTTTTAATTGGTTTTAAGGTATATTTAAATTATGTTTATATAATTTAATCTAATACTAGTCATTGGAATTAATTTCACATTGAAATTGTATATAAATGCATGTCAATCTTTTGATGGTTTTTACTTTAAAAAAACATGTTTTCTCGTTTTGACAATGGGGATTAATTTTTAATTAATTTCATCCAATTTTGTGTTTTGAATTTAGAAAAATAAATTCCATATTTTAAATCAGCAGATCAAAATTATTTAAATAGGTCCCCTTTATTTTTGGACATGATGAATAGTAACTACGATAATTTTTATTTACCACAGTTAATGGAGATCAGATAAGTTAAGGTAAAAAAATATGACAAGGATAATAAAATTACACTAACACTTTAAAAAATCTTATTAAATGAATAAAATTCTATCCATATCACCTAAGGGTCATAATTGATTCATTTATTGGACTTTTTCCAATGAAATTGATGTAATTATTATTAAAACAAAAGAAAGTGACAACATGTCACTCTCTTATCTCTTATAAGTATAATAATTTTAATGTAGTGATAAACTTGATGAAAAATTGAATATAAATAGTATAAAAAAAATATAATTAAATTATATATATAATTTAAATTTATTTTGAATTTTTAGATATTAAATGATTACCATAAATATTGACACAACAGTGATATTGTAATTATTTTATTAAGAGAAATATCAAATAAATGATATTATAAGAATTAAAATAAATATTATATGACATAATTTATGTCATACATGAATTTTATGTATGACTATGTTATGTTATTATTGATTTGATTTATTTTTTTGAGGTAATCAAATTTTTATGAATTTAAAAAAAAAAGTCAAGTATGAATAGTGTCAAAATTGACATAATTCATAACTTAAAATATAAAATAGTTTATTAAATGTTATAAAATTCATAAAAATATAATATTTGACAAAATGATTAAGATAAGTCTAAATATGTCATAAATTACACTTTTTTTAGTCGTTTGATATGTTATCACAATTACATTAACACACAAAGTGTAAATAACATGATATCACGGTAAGATTAAATAGGGTAAAATAAGGGTTAAACCAAAATGATAAGGATTAAAAAATATTCAAAAATTGTATAAAAATTATTAAATGATTTTATTTCAATCAAAAATCATCTTATATTCTAAATAAATTAGTTTGGAACCATTAGAAACCTAAAATAAATTTATAATAAATTAATATTTTAAGACATTGCTAAAGTGCCCCTCACCTCTCCTATAAAAGGGAAATTCGCCTTCTCTTTTAATCACACTTATAAATCCATTTTTATCAGCCAAAACCTACCCATTTCCTATACCAACTTCCCTAAATTCATCATATATGCCACAATTTTGTGACAAAGCCATCTTAGGGAGATATTTTGGGCAAATAAAAAGGAGATACTTGAAAAAGAGGTAATTGTTTTATCACCTCTTTCAAAATTCATTTCTCATTATACTTCATATTATTGTTTTGTTTCTATAATAAAGTAATAAATATAGTATATTTTACATTTTTAGATGTTATTATAATTATGGTACAATCTTATATATCCTTTTATCCATCCTATGAATAACAATATCACCATGCGCGCGTTTGTACGGTTTACCGTCTCCACGTCGTGGTGTAATTTGTTATTCAACAATAATTTATTTGAATGGGTATAATGATGAGAATAATGGATTTAAATAATGAATATAACATCATAATTATTCTGTATAATTAATATACCATCCTATTCTATACCATTAAGGGAATGATATCGTCGCTCATGCGTACGTACAACCTACTGTCTCCACGATGCGATGTGATTCATTCTACATGATATTCATTAAACCATAATTATATACATGAATGGAATGAATAAATATTATATATATTATAATAATATCATTTTTTAAATGATATAAATATAACCTAATAAGTGTGTTGGTCAGAGTGGATACTCAAGAGGGGGGGGGGGTGAATTGGGTTCCAATTAAAATTTCTGTTAAAAAGATTTCTCTTAAAATTACCAAATTTAAAAACTAAGTTAAACTGTAGTGAATTTATACATATTGTAAAAGTTAAATTAGTTTCTCAAAGATTGATTAGGTCTCATTTAATTTAATCAGGAGGTTAAATTAACTTTTGAAACTAACTTACAGGTTCACAATAAGTATAAACACTTGCTAATTTAACTATCAAAGTAACTTTAAAACAAATTGTATTTCAAAGTAATTAGCAGTGGAATATTCAATATATTTTATAACCAAAATAGATAAGAATGATTGTTTTTGAAATAAGAGGTTCAGTCTCAAACCGAGACTTAGTCCTCTCAAACAATTTATATAAATTTTATCCACACCCTGGATCGGGTTAAACAATAGTACAAGAGACTGTCTAGGTCCTAAGACCTCTACCATAATTATACATGGGAAAACAAATGATAGCAACAACACATAGGCTTTTTAGGTCCTAATTGACCTCTACCACTATCCTTAGTGGGATACAAGAAAGTGTGGAAATATTGGCGTGGGGATTTAGTATCCTACAGTTCAGCACATGAGTCAGTGTGTGTGTAAATTATACAGAGTACACACACTGCTTGAAAAAGTAAATAATGAATCACTTAGAGAGAGTATATGAGATTTTAGAATGCTCTAGTGATAACAAGTGTAGCTCTAGACTCCTTCGATTCAGCAGAAATGCTTCTGAGTCCTTCTTTGGTTTTTATGTAGAAACTCAGAGTGTCGTGGTTCTCCTTATTTCACTTCTAGTGTAAGTGTTCAGCTCGAGTATGAGTAAACATTATAGCCCTTGAACTTATTCTTTGAATTTTTGTTCTTGATGATTATGAGAGTTCTTCGTGTGTTCTTCTTTTCATGTATGTGCGTGCATGGAAGAATTCCCTTTTTGCCTCTCTTTCTTGTGTGTCTTTTTACTACAGCTTGATCTTTCTTATATTCCATGAGCTTCGTCAATAAGAATGATTACCTTTTCATAGGTACAAGTTACGGTTCCCTTACATGCCAAAAAATAACATTACATATCATTAATTTCATTAAAAACATCAAATATGACTTTTGGAATTAAATATGAGTTAATAGAAATTCAAACAGTTTTTACGACTATCGATGAGTCATGAGATCGGTAGGTCATTTTGAATCTGCATCAGTTTTGGTAGCTTGTGATCAGCATCGGCTTCAGTAGCTCATGATCGGCATCAGCTTCGGTAGCTTGTGATTAGCATCAGTATCGGTAGCTTGTGAAGCATCAGTATCGGTAGCTTGTGATCAGGATCGATATCGGTATCTTGTGATCAACATCGGTATCGGTAGCTTGTGATCATCATTGGTATCCATAGCTTGTGATCAGCATCGATATCAGTAGATTGTGATCAACATCAGTATCAGTAGCTTGTGATCATCATCAGTATCAGTATCTTGTGATTAGCTTCGGTGTCGGTAGCTTGTGATCAGCATCGTTATCGGTAGCTTGTGATCAGCATCGGTATCGGTAGCTTGTGATCAGCATCGGTATCGGTAGCTTCCATCGGTGCGACCATTGCCATCGGTGCGACCATTCATCATTGGTGTGACCTTTCATAATCGGTGTGACCGTTCATCATCGGTGAGACCGTTCATCATCGGTGCGACCATTCATCATTGGTGACTCAGGAAAATAACTAACGGTGAGTCAAAACATGGAATTTTCATAGTGTCTGTTCAGTCCAGAATACTTACAGGTCAACAGTAAAACATAAATTAACATAGATAAACATATGTAGACATTATTTAAACATATATAAACACATTTAGAACAATTTGAACAAAAGACAAAATTTTCATAAATAAAACAATGATTTGGGATTATTAAAATAACCATCTCACAGAGAGTTCAACAATATCCCCCTTTTTGATAATCACAAATCAATGGAATAAATGAAGAGAAAAGATAGTATGTCATTCAGTATGATCCCCCTATATAAAAAATATTCCAAAAGATAAGACAAGGTTAGAATAGCATAAGACATTCTCCCCATATAATATAAATCAGATAATACGATTCATTCTCTCCCTGTGTATATGCATGCATGTAGTAAACAGTGAAGCATGGGATCATATTCATATTCAGTTCACCCCATATGTATATACATGATTTCTCCCCCTTATTCATAGTCATGAGTTCTCCCCCTTTGGGATTATAAAAAATAAAAGAGAATTAAGAGAAGCAAGAAGAAAATGCCACGTAAAAAAAATAGTTCTGAAAAAGAGTACAAGAACCAGATACAAAAGTTAAAAGTACAAGAAATAGACACCCTATCAAAAAAGACAGACACAACTACTTATTTGGGTCCAATGGAGCTTTCCCTTTCGTAGAAGGAGGAATGGATGGTCCAGAGGGTGATTTGGTGGAAGGTTGATCTGGACGGATGGAGAGAGGAGGCAGGACAGCTCTGGCTAGTAGCATAGTGGGTGCTAAGGTCACTTACTGAGGAGTAGAAGATCTTTCTGAAGGTGGCTACTGAAAGACTGGTCATATACTGGATAGAGCTTGAGACACTAAAACCTAACCAGGAGCAACATCTAATGAACTGAGAGGTTCTGCAGTAGAAAGAACAATTTTCTTTGCTTGCACATGAAGATATGGTTTGAGTAGATTGATAAAATCTTGAATTACTTCACCACCATATTTTATAGCCTTTTCAAATTCATCCTTGTTTTTCATGAAACTTTCCAGAGTAGGAGTGAAATCCTTCAACTGTTGTACTTGAGCCTTGAAAGCTTGAGTGACTGGAGGGAGCCTCAAATTCTCAGCCAAAACCTTAAACTGATGATTCAACTCATGCTTGGTATAAATCTTAGAAAAGTAGTGATCCACTTTCTCTTTAATTTATTTCTGATCCTTAGTAGCATTAACTGAATACAACTGCACCCTTTTGTGGATATGATCACTATTGTCTTTCATCTTCTTTAAGGAATCCAAATCAAGGATCTACCCAAAAGTTTCTAACTAATATCTTATAATATCCTTTAAGGTATTGATTTTAGGACCAGTGATCTTGGATATTTTGGAGGAGCTAGCCTGAGCAACAATCTGAGTGATCTCAGATTTTAACTTCCTCAAATCAGCTTTCTTCAGGTGTTCTACCAAATTTCTTAACACTTCCATCATACCAGATATGGTTGTTCTAAACTCACCTGACAAAGAGACTAAACCATTGCTTAAATCTTTGAGCGTTTGATTCGGAGAGGTAATAAGCCTGCCAATCATCTCTCCAGTATTACAGAGGTTTGGTTTGATGATATTTACCACTATCTGGGTCAGAGCATCCATAGCAGCCTCAGATAAGTTCACAGCAATAGGAGTATGAGAATTAGACAATTCCTCTTTTATTGTCTCTCAAAATTATTGAAGAAACTCAGATTTAAATCTATCAAGATCAGATTGTGCCATGGTAGGATTAGATCTATATTGAGAAACAGAAGGACTAGGTTTGTCTGCTGTCACCTTCATATACTCAGCAACCAAACGAGCCTTAAGAGAATCACTTACACTTGCAGTAAGCACTTATTATTCCTCCTCCTCTGGATAATCTAAACCTAAAACTGCAAGACCTAGGTGTTCTTCCCATGAATCTTGGAATGAAGGATACAAAGGTTTCACAATCCTAGCTCTTCTAGAATTTTCAAGAGGGACTTCCTCATCCACATCAGTCTCTAATTGTTCTGTCATCTCAGCCTCAGGGACATTTTCTTGCTTATTTAGTTGGGGTTGAGGATCATCTTGGATCACATTTTTACCTTCTACAGGTAGAGAATAAACATCATCAGCATCACCACTATCACCATCACTGCTACTACCATCACCATCACCATCACCATCAGCATCATCCTCATCATCATTATTAACTGATTTCTCACTTGAACTATCTGTACTACTGGATTCATACTGCTCAGGGTTTGATTATTCAGTCTCATCTTCTTCTTCATCATCACCTAAAAGAGGTTCAATCTCTGGTAAGTTGAGAGGTGGACTAGCTGGTCAAAATTCCATTCTTCTCTTCTTCGAGATAACTATATCAGGATCACTCCTGTTATCAGGAGGTGATTCAGGCTCCTTTTTAGCATTATATTCAGCTTCAGCTTCAGCTTGTTCTTTTTTTCCCTTCTTACTGGACTCACCAGTTTCCTTAGGAACTACTGCTTCCTCTTCTTTATCAGAATAAACCACTTCTTCACTAGGTTTTAAACTAGGATCTCTCATCCCCTTTGGTCTCTTAGGATGATCAACAGGATTGAAAGAGTCATACAACTTTTCTTCATCAGCAACCCAAGCCTTCTTCCATGGGTTCCAGTTGATTTTCATCCTTTTATAAATATCTTTTTTAATATAGAAGATACTATTGGATGAGATACACTCATCTCCATCATCAACACAGCCCAAGAATTTAAGCATGGCAGAGATTTGCTTGGAGTAGAATAGGGTTGTAGCTTTATTGGATGGATTCACCATCTCATAAATATGGACAACAAAATATCTACATAGGTTTACCTTTTCACCATTCAACAAATGAAACAACAGAAAATCATCTTGATACTTTATAGAAGTAAAATCACCTTTTCTAGGACATACTTGGTGTTGAATAAACTTAAACAGAATTATACACTCACCATCTAACTCAACAACAGTTATTCTTTTGGATTCAGAATTGCCAGTCAACATCTCTAGAGCTAGTTTATAAGAAAAGTATTCAGTAATAGGAGGGATATTACCAGTGTAATCCTCGTATCTTCCATTATGAGGTACTCCTAAACATTCATCCCATTACTTCGATGAAAAAGTTATCTTTTTCCCTTTGATTATAGAAGATAGTCTTGCATCTTCAGCTCCATCCAAAACAATACTTAAGTTCAGATAAAATTCATGAACTAAATTTGGGTAATAGACAAGGTCATTATCACAGAACCAGTCTTTCCATCCTTGTATCTCCAAGACTTTTAAGAGAGAATACTTGCTGGATAACACCCATTCGGCACAAACTTCCTTTTCTGCAGTAACTAGCTGTTTTTCCAGCTCCGGGTTTACTGACCTTTGTGTCGTGCTGGTAGATTCTCCGCAAGCACGTTTTACAGAAGAGGAACCTTCAGATTCCTTACTTTGTCTCTTTTTCTTGGCCATTTGGAGGTTTGAGAGGATTGAGCGTTTGGAAAGGTTCAAAAGGTTCGAAAGGTTTGGGATTCAAAAAAGAAGAGATATTTCTGTGGGAGATGGAAGGTCGATAGTCATTTAGAAATAGTCGCGGGTCATTATTTTTATCATTTAGAGTTACGATAATAATAAACAATAATAACGATTTAGTAAAACAATGTCGTTTTGATAAACACTAATAGTTTCACTAACTGTACAACTCAATCGGTAGCACAGATCGGTTTCATAGATCGGTTTTACAGATCGGTTTCACAGATCAGTTTCACAGATCGGTTTCACAGATCAGTTTCACAGATCAGTTTCACAGATCGGTTTCACAGATCAGTTTCACAGATCAGTTTCATAGATTGGTTTCATAGATCAATTTCACAGATCGATTTCACATATCGGTTTCACAGAATGGTTTCACAGATCGGTTTCACAGATCGATCATACCTAACTCTTGTTTAATAAAGTCTAACCTTTCAGAACTTAAAGGATTAGTGAAAATATCTGCTAAATGATGTTCAGAGTCAACAAATTCTAGAGCAATATCACCCTTTTGATAATGATCTCTCAATAAGTGATGTCTGACATCAATGTGCTTAGTCCTAGAGTGAGACATAGGATTCTTAGAAATACTAATTGCACTAGTGTTATCACAATTAATTGAAACATGCTTAAAACCATATCCATAGTCCAAAAGAGTGTGTTTAATCCATAGAATTTGTGCACAGCAACTACCAGCAACAATGTATTCTACTTCGACAGTGGACAAAGCTACAGAATTCTGCTTCTTACTACACCAAGATACTAAGGACTTACCCAAAAAATGACATGTTCCAGATGTGCTTTTTTTATCCAACTTGCAACCAGCAAAGTCAGCATCTGAATAACTCATTAATTCAAAATATTGTCCTTTTGGGTAAAACAAACCTAAACTTACAGTGTGTTTAAGATACTTAAAAATTATTTTAACAGCAAGTAAATGAGATTCTTTTGGATTAGCTTGAAATATTGTACACATACATATACTGAACATAATATCTGGTCGACTAGAATTAAGGTAAAGTAAGCTTCCAATCATACCTCTATAATTGGTTTGATCAACTGGTTTCCCAGTTTCATCATCATACAACATACAGGTGGTACTCATAGGTGTGTCACTTCCCTTATTACTATCCAAACCAAAATGTTTTAAAAGATCCTTTGAATATTTACTTTGATTTAAAATAATACCATCCTTATTTTGAAAAATTTGAAATCCAAGAAAATATTTGAGTTCTCCCATTAAACTCATTTCAAATTCATTTTGCATAATCTTTGAAAAATTTGTACATAAATAATGTTTGGAAGATCCAAAAATAATATCATCAACATAAATTTGGACAATCAAAATGTCTTTTGAAATTCTTTTAATAAAAAGAGTGGGATCATCAATTCCTTTAGTAAAACCTTTTGAAATAAGAAAAGTTATAAGTCTATCATACCAAGATCTTGGAGGCTATTTTAAACCATACAAGGATTTAGAAAGTTTAAAAACATGATTTTGGAAGTGGGGGTTTGTAAATCTAGGTGGTTGTTCAACAAAAAAATTTTCAATTATAAACCCATTTAGAAATGCACTTTTGACATACATTTGATATAACTTGAAATTCAGATGAGCATCATAGGCAAGTAGAATCCTAATAGCCTATAATCTAGCTATAGGAGAAAAGGTTTCCTCATAGTCTATACCTTCTTCCTGACTCTACCCTTGTGCAACTAGCCTTGCTTTGTTTCTAACTATATTTCCTGACTCATCAACTTTGTTTCTAAAAACCCATTTAGTGCCTATGGTCAAGGTGTCCTTAGGTATTTCTACTAATTCCCAGACTTTGTTTCTTTCAAATTGATTTAACTCTTATTTCATATCCATTACCCAAAATTCATCATTGATTGCATCATTGATATTTTTAGGTTCTAACTGTGAAAGAAAGGCTTGATGTTCAACATGATTTCTGAGAGAAGCTCTAGTCTATGTTCCTCTATCAAGATTACCAACAACAACATCTAGAGGATGATTCTTTAGAATCCTAGTTGATCTAGTAAAGATAGGACTAGAGATTCCAGGCTCTTCTCTAGGTTCGGGTTCACCAGGAGTGAATTTTGGAATACTCCCAGAACTGGTTGTCTTTACAGCAGATTTATTGATTTTATCACTTAGGTTCAGAACAGACAACTCTTCTTCAAGATTTTCAAGAGGAGGTTTAGGTTCATGTGGATCAGTTTCATCAAATTTAATGTGAACAGATTCTTCCACACACTTGGTTCTCTTATTGAAAACTCTATAGACTTTTCCAATAACTGAATATCCTAAAAATATTCCTTCATCACTCTTGGATGCAAATTTGTCTAGATTATCTTTAGTATTGAGAATGAAGACCTTGCAACCAAAAACTCTGAAGTAGTTAACCTTAGGTTTCCTATTATTCCAAAGGTCATAAGGGGTTTTCTTAAGAATAGGTCTGATCAAAACCCTATTGATAATATAACAGGATGTATTAATAGCTTCATCCCAAAAATAAATAGTTAGGTCATATTCATTAAGCATGGTTCTTGCAATTTCCTGAAGAGTTCTATTCCTCCTTTCTACTACACCATTCTGTTGAGGTGTCCTAGGGGCAGAGAAATTGTGACTATATCCATTGTGTGAGCAATAAGATTCAAACTCATGATTTCCAAACTCACAACCATGGTCACTTCTTAGGGTCTTAATCTTAAGTCCAATAAGATTTTCTATAGACTTGAAGTATTTAGTAAAGTAGGAACAAGCTTCACTTTAGTGATCTAAGAACTATACCCAAGTATATCTTGAAAATTCATCTACTGGGAAATAGACATAGTGCTTCCCATTTAAGCTAGAAACTCTAGAAGGTCCAAACAAGTCCATGTGAACCAACTTGAGAGGTTGATAAGTTGAAACTTATTTCTTTGACTTCAAAGAAACTTTATGTTGCTTTTCCTTTTGACAGGGATTACAAACTTTTTCTAATAGGAATTAAAGTTTGGGTAGGTCTCTAACTAAGTTCTTCTTAGTCAGTTTTCTAAGTGAATGAATGTTGCAGTGTCCTAATCTTCTGTTCCAAAGCCAAGATTCCTTATGAAAAGCATTTTAACAATTAAAATTTTTCTTGGATAAAGAAGTTAAATCAACTGCATATACATTTTCATTTCTCAAAGTAGAAAATACTAAAACATTTTTAGAGTTAAAAACATTACAAGAATCATTTTCAAATTTAACATTGAAACCATCATCACCTAACTGAGAAATACTTAACATATTATATTTAAGTCCATCAAAAAATAAAACTTTAGAAATTAAAACTGAATCAGTGTTACCAATCTGGCCTAGGCCAATGATATTTCCTTTAGAGTTATCACCAAAGGTAACATGACCTCCATCAACTTTGATTAAACTCTTAAAGAATGAGTAGTCCCCAGTCATATGCCTTGAACATCCACTGTCCAAGTACCACATCTTCTTATAAGAAATCTTTAAGCAAGTTTCCTACAAAACAGATTTATATGGAAAATTATTTTGGTATCCATATCTTCTTGGGTCCAGATAGGTTAGCAAGCAAAGCTTTAGGTACCCAAATTAGTCTTATGGGTTTCATATAATTTACAGAATCAATAGATTTTAAAAGAAAAACTTTATTTGATCTGTAAATATGTGAGTAACTAGTTGATACATATGAATTTCCAGAACTTGAAATAGCCCCATTCTGTTCAGAATTAGAAATAAATCTAGTTTTAGTAAATTGTCTCTGTCCAGGCTGATAGCCTAAACCAGTAGTATAATTTGGTTCCACTTGTTTTCCTAGCATTTGAGTAAGAGTGTCTTTTCCATTTGTGAATTTTTCTAAGTCCTTCCTTAATTTCTCATTAGAAAATTTTAGTTCAGTATTTTCCTTAAGCAGTTGAGCATTCTTTTCCTTTTCTATATCAAGTGAAGATTTAACAGAACTGGTCAAGGCATGCTGTTTTTTTAAGGTTTTATATTTGTCCTTAAGTAAATTACAGGTTTCTTATAGAATATTATAGTATTCAAATAGTTCTTCACTAGAAATATTTTCAGATTTAGAATTAGATTCAACTCCATAATAATATGAATTTAAAGCAGGGGTATCCAGTGTTACCTCAGATGTGTTTTTCATAAAACAAATGTTAGCTCGATTCTTTTCAGAGTCAGAAAATTCAGATTCACTTGTGCTGTCTTCTGAATCACTCCAGGTAGCTTTCATATCTTTCTTGTACTTATTGTCCTTGTAGTCATGTTTCTTCTTGAACTTTAATTTTGGGCAGTCAGCTTTAATGTGACCTTTTCTTTTACCTTCATAGCAAACAACCTTATCACTCTTATCAATTTTATTCCAATCCTTTTTCCACTGACCTTTGTTGTCATATATACCTTTGTATTTTGATTTTATGAAGAATTTATTCTTTCTATAGAATTTCTTAAACCTCCTGGCTATTTGAGCCATCTTAGCATCACTATCAGATTCTGAACTTTCACTTGTTGAACTTTCAGTAAGTGTGTGAACTTTATCCTTATCCTTGCTCTTTTTAGCAGTAGATTTAAAAGCCACATACTTCCTTTTTGGTTCATCATCCTCTTCATTATTTACTTTAATCTCTTCTTCATACATCATAAGCTTACCAATAATCTCCTTAACATGCAACGTACCAATATCACATGATTCTCTAATTAAGAAAAATGTGCCTCTCCATCAGTCTGGAAGACATCTTAGTATTCTCGTGATTTTCTCCTTTATAGGAACAACTTTTCCAAGTGAGCTCAGAGTGTTGACAATTTCATTGAACCTTCAATACATATCAGAAATAGGTTCATCGGGCTTCATTTTAAAATTATCATATTTAATAGTATAGGTGTTCAGTCTCATTTCCTTGACATTGGTTGTACCCTCATGGGAAACAACTAGGGTATCCCAAATTTCATAAGCAGTTGTACAAGCATATATGCGATTAATTCTTCATCTCCTAAATCACAGTACGAAGCATTCATTTATTTACAGTTATTATTGTATGCAGTCTTAGTAGCTTCATCCCAAGTAGTTATATCAGTTTATGGAATCTTATATTGAGTTTCTATAGTAGTCCAGATATCAAATCCCATACTCTCCAAATGAATTTTCATTTTAAGCTTCCACTGAGCATAATTTGTACCATTAAATAAGGGTGGCATGTTGGTAGCAACACCTTCAATTCTATTGTACATAGTTCGATTTTAGAAAATATATTCAAATAGATAAAATTTAGAACTAACAGAAATTTAAGATCTTTAAGATACAACTAAAATTATAGTTGAAAAACAGAGTATTTTGAAAACTTTGATAGACAAAACAACTCCTCTGATACCAAATGTTGGTCGGACTGAATACTCAAGAGGGGGGTGAATTGAGTTCCAATTAAAATTTCTATTAAAAAGATTTGTCTTAAAATCACCCAATTTAAAAACTAAGTTAAACTGTAGTGAATTTATACAAATTGTAAAAGTTCAATTAGTTTCTCAAAGATTGATTAGGTCTCAGTTAATTTAAACAAGAGATTAAATTAAATTTTGAAACTAACTTACTGGTTCACAATAAGTACAAAAACTTGCTAATTTAACTATCAAAGTAAATTTAAAACAAATTGTATTTCAAAGTAATTAGCAGCGGAATATTCAATATAGTTTATAACCAAAATAGATAAGCACAATAGTTTTTGAAACAAGAGGTTCAGTCTCAAGCCGAGACTTAGTCCTCTCAAACAATTTATATAAATTTGATCCACACCTTGGATCGGGGTAAACAATAGTACAAGAGACTGTCCAAGTCGTAAGACCTCTACCACAGTTATACGTGGGAAAACAAATGATAGCAATAGCACACAGGATGTCCAAGTCCTTCTTGACCTCTACCACTATCCTTAGCGGGATAAAATAAAGTGTGGAAAGATTGGTGTGAGGATTTAGTATCCTCCAGTTCAGCACAAGAGTCAGTGTGTGTGTAAATTATACAGAGTACACACAATGCTCGAAAAAGTAAATAATGAATCACTTAGAGAGAGTATATGAGAGTTTAGAATTCTCTAGTGATAAGCAGTGCAGCTCTGGACTACTTTGATTCAACAGAAATGCTTCTGAGTCCTTCTCTAGTTTTTGTGTAGAAACACAGAGTGTCGTGGTTCTCCTTCTTTCACTTCCAGTGTAAGTGTGCAACTCGAGTATGAGTAAATGTTATATCCCTTGAACTTCTTCTTTGAATTTCTATTCTTGATGAGTATGAGAGTTCTTCGTGTGTTCTTCTTTTCATGTATGTGCGTGCATGGAAGAATCCCCTTTTTGCCTCTCTTTCTTGTGTGTATTTTTACTCCAGCTCGATCTTCCTTATATTCCACGAGCTCCATTAATAGGAATGAATACCTTTTCATAGGTATGAGGTACGGTTTCCTGACATACCAACAAATAACATTAAATATCATTAATTGCATTAAAAACATCAAATATGACCGTTGGAATTAAATATGAGTTAATAGAAATTCAAATAGTTTTTATGACTATCGGTGAGTCATGAGATCGGTAGGTCATTTTGAATCTGCATCGGTTTCAGTAGCTTGTGATCAGCATTGGCTTCAGTAGCTCATGATCGACATTAGCTTCGGTAGCTTGTGATTAGCATCAGTATCGGTAGCTTGTGAAGCATCGATATCGGTAGCTTGTGATCAGCATCGGTATCGGTTGCTTGTGATCAGCATCAGTATCGGTAGCTTGTGATCATCATTGGTATTGGTAGCTTGTGATCAGCATCAGTATCGGTAGCTTGTGATCATCATCGTTATCGGTAGCTTGTGATCAGCATCAGTATTTGTAGCTTCCCTCGGTGCGACCATTGTCATCGGTGCGACTGTTCATCATTGGTGCGATCGCTCATCATCAGTGCGACCATTCATCATTAGTGCGACCGTTCATCATCGGTGCGACCATTCATCATCGGTGTGACCATTCATCATCGGTGTGATAGTTCATCATTGGTGACTCAGGAAAATAACCAACGGTGATTCAAAACAAGGAATTTTCACAAAGTGTCTGTTCAGTCCAGAATACTTCCAGGTCAATAGTAAAACATAAATTAACATAGATAAACATATGTAGACATGATTTAAACATATATAAACACATTTAGAACAATTTGAACAAAAGAATAAATTGTTATAAATAAAACAATGATTTGGGATTATTAAAATAACCATCTCACAGAGAGTTCAACCAAGTGGAACATGAACTTATCTGACAAAACTTACATAAGAACATAAAACAATTAATATCCGAATAACGAGTAACAATGAAATGTTACTAACAAACAAATGATAATATAATAATATATGATATTATAAAAATGATTATGATTCTGGAATAATTCAATAACATTATTTAAATCATTATACAAGAGGTTTAGATACATACAAAAGATATCATACCTAAGGTAAGGGATTATTTTGTCTCACTTTTATTCATGTGGGACATATGCATTATACACCACCTATTTCTTTTGTATGGTGTTTATGATTCCCATAAATGTTTTATTATTCTTATTTTGAAGATTATGATATTTAATTGTGTATATAATTTTCTTTATCTTATGAGGCATATGATTTTATGGATTATAATTGGTAAGGGATAATTTTTCAATCTCATTATTTTCTGAGATTGTTTATACATAAATATTTACTGGGGTATATTTATCATCCACATACATGTTTCCTAATTATGTATTCTATAATATTAATTCTATTCTAATACAATTTTTTAAAGTCAATTTAACCAATTAGTGAATTTTTATTAAGCTATATGAAAGGAATCTTTTTTTGTTTTCAAATATGAGGTATATTTTGACTTTTCTAGAAAATGTACAAGAAGAATGTTTTTTTAAACTTATACAGCATGAATGTATTTTTACACTTTCATAATGACTTATTTCCATGAATATTACTTTAAAATATTTCAAGTTTATTTTAAATTAAATTATTTTCTTTTAAAATTTCATGACATTTCGAGAAAATGAAATGTTTTCAGAGAAGAAAGAATATTTTTCTTTAAGAATTAAGTTCAAGTGTTTTATCAAAATTATTTTCCATCTAAGATGACTCTCTTTAAATAGGGTTATTTTTATATCCCTGTTATTACTATGATTTTATTGTGTTAATTATGGAATGATATTTTATATGGATTATTTTATGATGGAATGATGTTTAAGAAACCCATTTTATTTCTTGGGTTATGCTATGATAAAAGATTTATGTTTTTAGGGAACATGTAAGAATGATTTTATTATGTGATTGGTGAGACCCATATCTCACTTTAATTCATTGGGTAAAGATTTATATCTCATGAGATAGAAAATACTGGAACAATAATTAAATTCGGTTCAGTAATACAGGGCTAGAACGACAAGAAAATCTGGTTCAGTAATACATGGTTGGAATGAAGAGTGAAATCAGTTCAGTATAGGACTTTGTCCACTATGATTGTCTTGGTAGCAATGCCTTGGATAATATGTAAATCATATTATGTTCTTATTTTTTTCCAAAAGTTCATGTTTTATGCCAATGATATATTATCATGGTTAATGTTCCTTTATGATTTATGCCTTACACACTACTAAGGTTTATTTTATGACTCAAGATTTTGATATTCAAAATATATGTTCATGATTTTACATTCTTATGTTTATGTTTTCCATATTTTCCCTTACCAAACATTTGAGATCACCCTATTTATATTTTTCTTTCCCCAAGGATATAAATAAATGTTTTAGGAAGGAAAAATAAAGGTGAATATATTTATGGGATATTTTGAAGATATTTCAGCAAGAAAGAAGAATATATATCGAGTTTCCAAAGACAATAAACCAATACAGTCTTTGAGAATATATTTGTGTAATGTATTAAGTATTCCGCAAAAGAAATTTAATGTCCATGTATGTCAAACTTGGGTCTTTAGAGAGAAACACATGGAAGCTATAAAATAATAATGAATCCATATCATTCAACATAAGGAATAAATTATTTTCATGGTTATTGTTTGATGGATATATTCCCTAAATCCTTTCATATATATGATATATATAGGTTATTTTTATGCATGGGTTGTATCACTTTGGTTTGATGGTTTTCATGAGATGGTTTCATTTTGTATTCCCACATAATATATCATTAAATTATTATTTCATGTGATGAAATTCATGGGAGAACTTGTATCTAAATGATTGATGCACAAGTTTCCAAAGTAGTATTTACTCATGTGTTATAAATTCATAAGTAAATGCAATAAATTGAAAATAATTCTCATGGATTTTAATATCATTATCATTTAATATCAATGCGTGTGGTGACTCCATGATGTTTAGTTGAAATTTTTGGATACCCCAATACTTTATTACACGTTCTTTTTTGCATTAGAGGCTCTAGAAGACCATGGATGAAGGATAGATCATGTCCGGACATCGCATGAGTCACTCGACTCGGGGATACACTATAGAGAGGGGATGCATTTTACCTTAAATTTTTTTATCTTTATAAAACCCATGAAATGGTTTTTGAATATTTTATAGATTCTATTCATTGTAAGGTATTCCATTTATAGTATTCTTAATTCTAGTTTTATACATGGTTTCATTTGTCTTTCATACGAGATCCTCATATAAGGGATTAAATCACTTCTTCTTCATCAGATAATAATTATTTGACTAATGAAAAACCCTTTAGTGGTATAAAAGGGACTTAAAATGATTTAGATCTATAAAAAATTTCATTGAAATGAAGTATAAATGAAAACAAAGCATCATTTTTTTTATGTTTTTCAAAAATCTGAAAAAACGGTTTACCCTTACATAGTAGGGATACATAAAGGTAACTCAGGAATTACCTTTATACATATGGGTTGTGTAAAGGTAACCAATGAATTACCTATAAATTAGAGTCTATATAAAAGTATACAAGGTTTTCTTATGACTACCTAGAGATAACCAAGTACTTACCTCTATGTGAATAAGTTCACGTAAAGGTAATGTCATGTTTTAAAGGCATGGATAAAAGTAAATAAGGTGGTATGTAAAGGTATTTAATGTTTACCTTTACATAACATAAGTAATTTTAAGGTTACCCTTACATGTAATAGTTATAATTAAGGGTCTCCAAATCTACCTTTATGCAGCGGGTTTCTACTAAATTACATAAAGGTAGTACCGAGTTTTGAAGGCTTGTGTAAAGGTAAGGAACGCGTTACCTTGACCAAACTAGAGGTATACCCTTATGAAACATTAATAGAACTGGATCTACCCTGATGT
Organism: Viscum album; assembly: GCA_963277665.1. Taxonomy (NCBI): domain Eukaryota; kingdom Viridiplantae; phylum Streptophyta; class Magnoliopsida; order Santalales; family Viscaceae; genus Viscum; species Viscum album. The sequence goes on along the minus strand of OY728137.1, from coordinate 1,584,974,412 downwards.
AAAGGTTCCATAATCAAATTTCACTTATTTATAGTGTCTTCATAAAGGTATAAGAAGGTTACCCTTATGTAAAATATGGATTCTACGTAAGGGTAAAAGAATTATTTTAAAATTGTTAATTTTTTTAACATTTAAAATTATTTAGATGGTTTATAAAATGTTTATAAACAATTTTAAAAGATATTTTGGGAAAAAATTAATTAATAAATGGTTTATTGATTAATTAATTATAAAGGGTTTATAATTAATTAATAAATGTTTGTGAAACATTTATTATTAAATATTACTTAAATATTAAATGTCAATATAACCTTTGAAAAAATTATATGGCATGACTTATGATCTATAAATAAAAGTGATTATTTATAAATCATAATAGATAATTTATAAAGGGTTATAAATTATTAAAAGAGGTCAAAATATAAACTAGTTTATATTTATGAATTGTTCATAATTAATTATTTTCAATTGTTCAAAATAAAAGGGGGCCTTATTCGGTTATTATTTAATCCACATAAAAATTGTTTTTGATGAATGATAATATCAAGGTTTAAATAATTATTATTTATATGATATTTAGATTATGTAAAATGTTTACATAATAAAAATTAAACTACAAAATTGTTCATAATTCATAAAATATCATATATTTAAAATCCTCCAATGGCCTGAATGCCTTCATTTTTTATTTATTTTGATAATACACCTTTCAAGGGGTGAGGTGGAACCCTTAAAAGGATCGTAGGAATAAGTATTACATGTCCCATAGGCCTTAGAGAAATTCATTGCCTATAGGCTTCAAACATTACATACAACCCAGGTGAACTACTTGGAATTGCTCCTCTCCAACATCTTCATCTTGAAATCAGCTCTCCACCTTCGCATGTCTCTTTGGCTAGGATTTCTCATGCATGAACATGCTTATCCCGATGGTAGGTTCCATACACTATCATTCTTGCAATCTTTCTAGCTTCTACTAGGGTGAAATCTCTTTGCTCCTCCTCCTTCTAAAGTTTGTTCCTTTGTAGGTTGTTTGGGTTGCATCTACACTTAAGGTGGCCCAAAAGCATTGAGGTGGCCCAAAGGCCTGGGTGGCCCAAAGGCCTTAAAGGACTCGGGGACCAAATCGGTGGCCCGAAATCCCAAACAGGGAAATATTCCCGGCTGCTACAGTGCCAAATAGTGCCTTCTACAATTCCTGCTATAGTACTTGCTATAGTTCTGCACAGTTCCTGCTACAGTACCTGCTTCAGTACCCAAAAATTAGTCTCCACTTGGATTTGATCCTGGGTCTCCTGGATACACTTAATGAGTCCTCACCAACTAGGCTAAGGCTCATGTGCTATATTTAAAATAAAATGTCATATAATGAAGAAGATGAAATAGTTCATGTTATCTTGAATATAAAGTCTTTATATTAAAAAATTATGGAATGAATATAAATTTTTATGTTCATATTTATGGAATGTCAGTGATATGAATATAAAATTATAAAATATTATAATTGTCTTTTATTTATGAATTATTTGTAAATATTTACCTCATGTTTAAATATTTGAGTTGTTCATTTATTTATAGGTTATTATATATTTTATTCATAGTTATGAACTCTTTATATGAAAAATGGTGTATGATTTAGTTTAAAATTGTAAACTACTTCTAGGATAAAGCCTTGAATTCAATGCTAGTAATGAATCTATAATGAATTTAATTTTTCATTTACATTGGCCTCGGTTTGTAATTAAAGATATTAACTTAAATTTTGTTGTTTAATATACTTTTTTCATGTTAGGTGTTATATTTTTGATGAATTTGATTCTATATTGAGTAAAGTATCCCTTGGTAGAGGGACATGGGGTCGGAATACCAACTTACCTAAACACCTATGCCTTCTCTAGGAAAGTGAATGGGGTTAGCTATCTGTTGCTCTGGGATTACTCATGTAGAGATTATCAATATCATATAATTTTAAACCCTCACATTAAGATTTTATATACCTTATGCATATGATTCATTTTGATATGAATTAATATACTTGACTTCTATTTTTGGGTGAGTAACACAAACTTATGGGTTGTGTAAATATTTACACACCAATATGGTTTGATCATATTACTCTGGTGGAGGTAATAATATTCCAAAATATATCACTATAATCATGAATACATAAAGGGAATAACATGATATAAAATAGTGATATTAAATCCCCTTCAAATACTAAGTCTTATATTCCTTCCAAAGTGGCACTTTTTAAGACCTAGATCATTCAACCAGGTATTTTTGAGCTCATCACGAGTACCCATGGACTATATTGTGTTAGGAAAGAAATTTATAAGTGAATTTGGATTATCTTGTCGAGTATTATTGATCTTAGTTGAGTATCCCTTTATTTTTCTTTATTATCTCATTATTAGTGCTTTCTTTGGGTTAAACTTTTCTGTGAAACCCTAATGTTTAGGATACCAGAGGAATAGTGGTTGGTTTATCCATTTAATAGATTGGAAAAAGAGTTTCCCGATCAAATATCCAAAAGTAATATATAATATTATTGATAATTTTTGTTTACCAGATATTGTCATAGATTATTTACATGATACTTGGTGTAATTCATGATGAAATATGGATCTTATCCCACTAATGTATATGATAAATTTTAGAAGGGTTTATAATTTTAGTGGGATACCATTTAATAAAATTTATTATTAAATGGTTAATAAAATATTATAATGATTTGATAAAATATTCTATTGTAGATTAATAACATCATCATCATCAAACTAAACTTTCTAATCAATCCTTGAAAGGATAATCTTAATGTAAGCTACTACTAAGGATGATAACTTAAGAAAAGTTATTGATAAATATTGGTGATTTAAGAAAAGTTCTTAAGGAAAATTTTATATTTCAGAGAAGATCCTTCCTTAATAAACAAGTGTTTAAATTGTTCAAAAAGTGAATCTAAATTATTTTTAAAGAATAGAGTGATTCATTTAAGGTTTTAAAATAATTATATGCAAAATGATCAAAGGAATCTAATTATTTACTCATGTACTCAATATTATTGGGTACATAAATGATTTATGAGATTTTAGTATCATTTACTCAATATTATTGGGTATGAAAAATGATATTCAATATGATGGAATATGTTTGGTGATACTATAGTTTTTCTTAATAATTTATTAGTTTTATAAATCAATTATATTATTCTAACATATATATGATATCAACTATATATTTTTAATTTTTTTTAAATATACATAAACATAAGAATATAATAAATAATTAAATTTTAGATTTTGAATATTGTTTTTCCAGCAATGAAGCAAATTATTTTCCATATTGATAACTTAGATTATTCAAGATTGGATAAAATTAGCATAATATGTTAATTTTTATCTCATTTAGCTCTTTATAAGAGCATGTAAACACTAAATATTTAAATTATATGAGACATATGTTTTTAATACACATGGTTTATGATTTATTTAATTCTATAACATACTATAAGGGGAGACTAAAAATGGATTGTTCTAGATAGGGAATTTATCTTATTGTCATATATGGAAATGTTCCAAAAATATGATTGAATGTTTATATATATATGAACTCGGAATATTATATCTAGGTTCTAAAGTATTGTATAGGCAATACAAGTTAGTAAAAGATAAATCCGAAAGAAGAAAAGTTGGTTAAAATGTTCAACATTTTTTCTTCAAGAAGACAATGAAGGTAATTAAAACCTAGGTTTACCGTAAAGGATAAGTAATAATTCAATATGATTGGATTATCTAAGATATACCTGAAGGATTTTATGAAACTCCATGGAATTTCCATGTGTGATATAGATTTTATAGAAATTAATTCTTTAATTTTGAAAGGTATGTGATACCTAATTTATATTTTAAAAAGTGTTGTAAATATATAAAAGTTAAAAATAAAAGGAATAATTGATTGATTGTGCATTTTATATTCACGAGATGAAATAAATAGTTATAGCATTGAGTATTTGAATGTAAAGGATTTTATCAAGCTAAAATGAATCTAAGTAAAAGATGTGTATCTTCATCTCATTTCTCTCATGTGATAAGAGAATATGTTTAATAACAAGAAGTAGTTATGAATAATATAATATGATTAACAATATATGCATAGTTTTTGATTCATTTGATTCAATAAAATGTTCTATAATGTCTCGGAATTCCATGTTTTTTTTAATTATATGGGATTATTTTGAGACAGGCACTCAAATGACACTTAATTATGAGGTCTGGTGATCCCAGAATAGTTGTTTGAACCTTTTTTAAGTTAATTAAAATATAATGCATGCGTGGTTTTGCAAGCTTCTAAATTGATGTCTGAATTAAAAATCTGAGGGCACTGTTACATTTGGAATGATGAAATTACCCAAGAAAGGACCTAACCTCAATCGACATGAGTCGAGGGAAAAAGTTATTTTCAAACTTTTTAAGAGAATTTAATAAAAGAATTTCCTTAAGAAAAATAAAATAAAATAAACTTTTAGTTTATTTTATTTGAATTTTGAATTTCGTTCCAGTGTAACAAAAACATTTTTTCATAAATGAAACATTGTAATGACACAGCGTAACAGAAACGTTGAAACATGTTTTCCCCATTTAATGGGTTAAAAGAATACGATATTGTTGGAACGTTAGAGAATCCTTATGAACCATTGGAGATTTGGCGTTGGGGAGAGACAATCAATGAACGGCTACCAACGATAGATCGTGGAATGGAAAACGCAATGACAGTAATCATTTCCAATGAGCAATCCAACTTCAGGTATGGTGTCTTCATTAATTTTCTTTCCACATTTTGAAATATACATGAAGAACGTGAATAATTCTATGAATGGAATGATTCACAGATCGTGCATGCATTTTCAGGAGGGTTTTGATTCAGGGCTTTGAATTGGGATTATTCATGTCAGGATTTTTAAAAATCTCCTCCCCACTTATTTTGAAATTTAACATAGAGGGTTCAAGTCGACATGAACAAGGCTCAGATTCCTCCGTTATGGGTGTTTGTGTGTTCTTCATGAATGAACCCCGATATTGACAAAAAGAAAAACTTGAGGCTAAATAAGGGACGGGGAAAATACGATAATTATGAGGGTACTTGTGGTTTAGGAATCAGACCATTGGAGCGGACCTGGTGGCATGCAGAAGACACTACTGGCACCGCGTGCGGGAGGCGGTGTACACCGACGAAGCGCCACGGTGTGGAGGTGGTTTGGTGAATTGACCGCAAGCGGTAGAGCAATAAGCTAGAAATGGTCTAGTGGTGGTGCATGTGGATGAAGCGGACACGCTACGTCATGCAGTTGGAAGGCTGCAGTCTAGCTAGACTGTGACCGTGGCGACCTCACGGTAACCCATGGGGTAGAGGGAGGATGTGTCGCGCCGGCCGCATCTCGGGCAGGCAGGTCGGCCCACTCACAATAGGCCAGGAAGAAGGAAAGCTGGACCTGGACCGGGTCGGATCCAGGTCAGGGAAGACCCAGGTCTGGTCAGTGGACCCCAGTTTGGGTCAGGTCAGGTTGGTCTGATCGGGTTGGATCGGACCCAGACCCCACCGACCCCTTTTAAGTAAAATATTCCTAACTTGTAAACCATACGTCCAATTGAAGATCGGTTTGTGGAGTTGGGACCCTTGAGACAAGGAAATACTTTTGACACAATCCAAGTGAGTTTCTGTGGAGGTTGAGATGTGACCGATGGCTTTAGGAGTAGATTATCCTATAATTAAGCGTGCTATGAGTGGGAATCTTGTGACTGGCTGTGATGAGAAGGAAGTGTTGAGCGGGCCTCAGTGGCCTGATAGATGAGCATGCAATAAAACCTGTGTAGCTCAGTAGAAAATTACTTAAGTAGAGACCAGTTCCTCGGTAGACAAGCGGCCATGCAGACCTGTGTGGCTCAGTAGACAAATAGTCGTGTGGACCTTAGTGGACCAAAAAATGAGCAACCGTGTGGACCCATTTGGCCCGACAGACAAATAGTCGTGCATACCTGTGTGGCTCGATAGACGTTCCAACAAGTGAACCTCAGTGGCCTGAAATACTTTAGCCACTCATCAGGGATGAGTCCCTTAGAAGTACAAATTGGTTAGCTTTACGATTAATAATCTTTATTTATATATTTTAAGTTATACCTGTGTGAACTATCCATTACCTCGTGTGTGATTTCCTTTGTGGTATTTCTTTATGGTTTGGGGTCTCTACTAAGTATTGTGTTACTCACTCCTACACAGGATTTTCATGCATGTGTTGTGTCTAGTGTAGACAACCGACACTTTGATAGAGACCTTGGTGGTCTAGGACCAGGTGGTGCCCAGTGAGATCAGGACAGGTAAGACATACTCCTACAGCTTCTGGAAACTACTCTTCACCTACCCTTCAGGTAGTGTTTTCAGAGGAAAAATTATCAGAGATATTGTACTCCCTTATTTATAGATTTTTTTTTGTTTTTTATTCTAGACCATTTTTAGGTACAACTTGTACTTTTACTCTTAGTGGTTGTCTTAGTGGCATTCTTGTTTAATTTGCAGCATTGTGGTATTGGATGTGTGTGTGTGTGTGCATTCAGGTACTCAGGAAAATGCCTACCACTTATGGGATAATGTCTTTGATGCTATTCTCCAGCCTCTAGCCATCAAGAGGCGGGCTTGGGGTAGTCATGACATGAGACCTGAGGGACGGGTCATGAATAATTGGTATCAGTGGGCGGTTGTTTCTACCTTAAACACTGAAAGTATGTGGTTTTGTTTTAGAGTAAGGGTGTTGAATGTTTCGAGTTAAACTTTCATGCTCGGGGAATCTCATGTTAGTGAGGTGGCCGGCATATCCATACACCAGTACCCTGAATTCTTATTTTCAACTTGGTACCTGAAACCATTGGTTGCATGCATCATATAGGATTTTGAGTGATTCATCATGTCCTTCTTGAGTTAGCTCACCAGGTATAACCCATTGACCTTGGTTTATCTTGATCTATTTCTGGATTCTACGACACGTAGAGCTAGTAAGTATTCTAGTGCATGACCACAAGGATGGTACACCCATAAATGAGGCATTAGTACAGGGATTGATACTGGAGATGGACCCACTAGGTGGTACACCAGCGTTGCCACCACCTGTTGGTCAGCAGTTGCTACTAGCACTACTGATAGAGGACACACGTAGGCTCAGTGCCTTACAAGAGTTCTAGATGCAAATACTCCCCAGGTTCAGGGTTGAGACTGACCCCCAGTTGGTAGAGGATTGGCTTGAGGTGGTTAGGCGAGTCTTCTGACTAGTGAGGACGCCTCTCAACCATATAGCGATCTTAGTCGTGAGCCTTCTTCAAGGCTCAGTGGGGAGATGGAAGAGTTTGATGATCCAGATGCTTGATGAGGCGACCCTCACCTGGACAGCCTCTGAGCACCTCTTCAGAGAGGATTTCTTACCAGCGACGTTGTGCTCAGTGCGCATACATGAGATATTGTATCTATAGCAGGGTGGCATGAAAGTGGCGGAGTACCCAACGATATTCACTGATATTTCTTGCTACTCCACCGATATAGTGTGAGACCTGTTCTTTAGGGATCAAACTTTTGAGTAGGGATTATTCCAGGAGATCAAGTCATCCATAGTATCTCTTAGCATCCCTACTTAGGATGGGGTTTTCGAGCGAACCCTACTATTGGATAGCTTCCTGATAGAGTAGGAGCTAGTAGCAAGAGATTATAGTAGGCCTTGGGCAGTAGAGTCTTCATCTGTGGATAGAAGGTAGTAGACATGGGGCCCCAAGAATGCTATAAATTTTGGGGGGTGACCCCAAGATATAGGATTGATGGTACAAGACCCTTAGGACGGAGGGAGTCATTAGAGGGGTAGGATGTGCTACCCATGTGGCGAGCAGGGGAATATGGCTCGTGATTTCCTGACTCACTACATAGATGACTGAAAAACGGTCAAGGGAAATTTGAGGAAGAGGTATAGGTTCATTCAAGGTGGTCTATAGGGTGGTGGATGTGGCAGGGTAGATGAAAGAGTAGTAGGTGGTGGATGGAGGTTCGATGTTCTACCACCATTACCACTAGGTGGTCCACCATGGGCTCTGAGAGCTGGTGGATAGGGGAGAGGCCAAATACAGGAAATGGAGAACTACGACCACGGTGCTCTAGAGATGATTATAGGCACAAAATATTTCTTCTCTACCTTAGTTGTAGTTATTATAGACATAGGTTACAATCACTCTTTCTTTACCTTGGACCTTGTTCAGGGCTCAGAGATTCCAATGGAATTATTGGCTGGATCCTTACGGTTAAAACTCCCACCAGAGGGGATTAGATGGTTATACACTGGTTTTGGTAGTGTGAACTCACTCTAGGAGGTGATAGCTTTGGCTGGGATCTCCTAGTATCGGTGTTGAGGCCTTATGATGTCATCTTAGGTATGTAATGGTTATCCACAATTCATGCTCAAATCGATTGTCTTAGGCATAGGGTGTGGTGTGTCTGTGAGGATGAGACCGGTTTTCCCTTCACCACTGAGAAGGGAGCACTTGTAGTATGGGACAAACTTTATCGAAGGAGGGTGAAACTGTTAACTCACTAGTTGGATAGCCCCACACTTGCTACGGTGGACGATAAGAGTCCTCACTTTTCTGTAGTGGTGGATGATTACGAAGACATATTTCCAGAAGATGTTCTGGGATTACCTCCTCGTAGAGAGTTATACTTCTGCATTGATCTATACCCCAGGATGACATCGATATTCACACCATCATATCGAATGGATCCCATGGAGCTTTGTGAGTTGAGGGTGAAGCTTGAGGACTTGTAGGAGAAGGGCTTTGTGAGGCCTAGTGTTTCACCATAGGCATCCCCCGTTTTGTTTTCCAAGAAGGAAGATGAGAGTTTGAGGTTTTTTGTGGACTTCCAGTGCCTAAACTAGGTGACCATGAATAACAAGTATCAAATACCAAGTATTGATGAACTTTTCGATCAGCTAAAGGAAGCGAGATGGTTCTCGAAGATAGACCTTAGATCATGCCATCATTAGCTTCATGTACGGGATGAGGATATACCGAAGACAAACTTTAGATGTCAGTATGAACACTATGAGTTCTTGGTGATGAATTTCATCATGACCAATGCTCTATTAGTGTTCATGGGACTCATGAACAAGATCTTTCAGCTATACCTTGACCGGTTTGTTGTGGTCTTCATTGATGACATCCTGGTGTACTCGGCGTCCGAGGAGAAACACGCTACACACCTGCGGATAGTCCTAGATACACTCCAAGAGCACCAACTTTATGGGAATCTCTCTAAGTATCATTTATAGATTCAGAAGGTCCACTTTCTAGTACACATCATTACATAGGATAGAGTTACAGTGGATCCATCAAAGATAGAAGCAGTGCTTTCTTGGGAGCCACCCAGGAGCGTGAATGAGGTGTAGATCTTCTTGGGTTTGGATGGATACTACCAAAGGTTCATGCATAACCTTTCTAGGGTATTAGAACCCTTATCATATTTGACATGGAAGATACAACCCTTTATGTTGTCAGAGAGATGCCAGAAGAGTTTTTAGGAGATGAGGCAGAGACTAATGGGTGCCCCCATCTTGAGACCACCAGAGGATGGAATTGGGTATTTAGTTTTATGCAATGTATCAGGGACTGGACTGGATTGTTTCTTGATGCTGGGGAAAGAAATGACCACCTAAAGTTCATAGAAGTTGAGGAAACACAAGCAGAACTACATGAACCATAACCTGGAGCTAGCAGTAGTGGTATTTTCTTTGAAGATGTGATATAACTACTTGATGGGTTAGCATTTTACTGTCTACTATGACCATAAAAGTCTCAGGTATATCATCTCCCATAAGTACCTGAACTTGAGGCAGCGGAGATGCCTATATTTCCTTCATGATTATGACTTCGGGATAATCTATACTCCTAGGAAGGGAAACATGGTATCAGATGCACTCAGTATGAGATCCAGTTTGTAGTTGTTGAGTGAGGTGTTAGAGTAGTTAGTCGTAATGCAGATATCCTTTTTGGATGATGATGGAGTATCTTATCTTCAGTTGATGACTGTCACTCCCCCACTCTTATGGCGAGTTAGGGAGGTACAATTTTTGGATGCTGACTGTGAGGCCCGACGTACTCAGTTATCATTAGAACATGCTCCTAATGAATATTTGATAGGCAAGGAGCATGTCATCCTTTTCAGAGGATGCACCATTGTGCTAGTGGTGTCACATGAGGATGTTATGAGGGAGTTCCACACCACCACTTTAGTGGTACATCCAAGAGTGGAGAAGATGTACCAGGACCTCCGATGTCAATACTGGTAGTCGGGGATAAATAAGGCAGTGTCAGAGTTCATTTCTCTATGACTCACTTATCAGCAAGTGAAGGCAAAGCATCAAGTTCTTGTAGGTTTGACTCAGCCACTTGAGGTGTCGGAGTTGAAGTGGGATGGTATCTCGATGGACTTTGTGATGGGTTTACCCCGTAAAACCAAGGGTCATGATACCATATAGGTGATTTTTGAATGACTCACCATTTCGACCCACTTCCTACCCATCCGGTAGCAGGGTTCAGTAGAGATCTTGGGACGCTTATATGTGAAGAAGATAGTTCGACTCCATGGGGTCCCATCGATGATAGTATCAGACCGAAACACATGATTCACACCCTAGTTTTGTAAGGGATTGTAGGAGGTATTAGGGACTCGGCTTTTCTTGGGCATAAATTTCCACCCTCGGATGGATGGTCAGATGGAGAGGACTATCTAGGTTTTAGAGGACATGCATCGTGATTGTATCTTGGACTTCGGTCACAGTTGGAAGGATCACCCACCACAGGTGGAGTTTGTGTACAACAATAGATACCACCCCACAATTAGTATGGAGATGTTCGAGGAATTTTATAGATGACCATACATATCACTGTTATGCTGGAAAGACCCAGGGGAGTCAATACTCATGGGTCCAAAGTTGGTATGGGCTACCACTGAGAAGGTATAGGTCATCTAGGAGTGGATGAAGACTACACAGAGTAGGAAAAAATCTTATACTGAATGGAGATGGAGGCCCTTGGAGTTTGAGGGGGAGAACATATGTTCCTTCGGGTCTCACCTCAACAGGGTTTGAGGAGATTTGGCTGGGGAAACAAGCTATCTCCGAGATTCATCAGCCTATTTTAGATTTTGAGTAGAGTTGGTGAGGTGGTGTACCACCTAGCTCTCCCACAACAAATGCACTGGGTGCATAATGTCTTTAACGTATCACAAATAAGGAGTTACATGCATGATTCATCACATGTAATTGATTGGGCCAAGTTGGACATTGATGATGGAGCAATGTTTATGGAGTTATTGGTAGAGATTGAGGATCGACATGAGAAAATCCTTCCTGGATGGTCTATTCCTCTGTTGCACATTCAGTGGTAGCATGGGAATATCAAAGAGAGCACTTGGGAGCAGGAGGCTCAGATCTGTGGTCAGTACCCCCATTTGTTCGGTTAACCCTTATTTTGTCTTACGGGGATGTAAATACCTAAAGGTGGGGGTAATGTAACATCCCAGAATTCTATGTATTTTTTTAATTATATGGGATTATTTCAAGACTAAGCGCTTAGACAACACTTGATTCTGAGGCCCAGTGATCCCAGAATAGTTGTTTGAACCTTTTTTTAAGTTAATTAAAATAGCGCGCGTGCGCGGTTTTGGAAGCTTCTAAACGGGTGCCCAAATTAAAAATATAAGGGCATCGTTGCATCCAGAACGAAGACATTACCCAACAAAGGACCTAACCTTGATCTTCATGGGTCGAGGGAAAAGGTTATTTTCATATTTTTTAATAGAATTTAATAAAACAATTATTTAAGGAAAATAAAATAAAATAAAATTCTAGTTTATTTTATTTGAATTTTGATTTTTTTGCAGTGTAAAAGAAATATTGTTTCATAAATGAAATAGTGTAACAAAACTACAATGCAGTGTAACAGAAACATTGAAACGTTTTTTCCCAATTTAATGGGTTAATTGAATATGGGATCATTGGCATGTTGGAGAATCACTCTGAACTATTGGAGATTTGGAATTGGAGAATTATGATTGAGGAATGACTACCAACGACAGATTGTGGAACAGTGAATGCAACAACATCGATCATCACCAACAAATGATCCAGCTTCTGGTAGGGTGTTTTGATTAATTTTCATTCCTTATTTTGAAATATCCATGAATAACATGAATCATTCTATGAATGGAATGATTCATGGACCGTGCATGTGTTTGTGATAGGGTTTTTATTCGGGGCTTTGAATTGGGATTATCCATGTTAATATTCTTAAAAATATCCTTCCCACTTGTTTTGAATTCTAACACAGAGGGTTCGGGCCAACATGAACAAGGCTCTGATTCCTTTTTCATGGGTGTTCATGTGTTTTTCATGAATGAACCCCAAAATAAATGAAAGGACAACCTTGAGGCCATAACAGGGGTGGAGACAACCTGAGAATTCAAAGGGTGCTTGCGGTTCAAGAATCGGACCACCAGAGTAGACTCAGTGGCCCATGGAAGACACCGTAGGCACATTCCAATAGTGAGGTGGCATGGGGCATCAGTCACAAGCAGTGGAGAAGTTCGCTGATAGTGAGTTGGTGGCCTTACCACGTCATGAAGTTGGAAGGGCACGGTCTAGCTAGACTGTGGTGGTAGAGACCCCACGGTGACCCACAGGGTGGAGGGGGGACGTGGCGCGCCGGCCGGCTCACAGCGGGCCAGACCCATGGCCTAGCTAGTCTAGGACAGACCCAGACTAGGTTGGATCTAAGTCAGGGTAGACCCAGGTCGGGTCAGTAGACCTTGGACCGGGTCGGGTCAGGTCAGTACGACCAGGTCAGACCGAACCCGGTCCCAACCATCCCCTTTTTAGTAAAATGGTCATAGCTTTCAAATCTTATGTCCAATTGACAATCCATTTACGTCATTAAGACCCTTTTGACAAGATAGTACTTTTAAAATAATCCAATTGAGCTTACATGGAGGTTTAGATATGACCGATGGCTTGAGGATTATATTCTCTCATAATCAAGCGTGCTACGAGTGGGAATCTTATGACTGGTTGTGATGAGAAGGAAGTGTAGAGTGGACCTTAGTGTCCTGAAAGATGAGTACCCATGAAGACCTATATGTCCTAGAAGATGAGTAGCTAGGTAGACCTCAGTAGTCCGACAAATGAGCAGTCGTGCGGGCTTGTGTGGCCCGACATACGAATAGTAGTGCAGACCTCAGTGGCCCGGAAGATGAGAAACTATGGGGACCTATTTGGACCGGTAGACGAATAGTCATGTAGACCTGTGTATCCTAGAAGACTAGAAGATGATAAAACCTTAGTGGCCTGACAGATTTCAGTGACTCATCAGGGATGAGTCCTTTAGTAGTACAAATACTTCAACTTTATGACTAATAATCATGCTTTTTTTATTTTAAGTTATACCTATGTGAGTTATCCATTACTTCATGTGGGATTTCCTTTGTGGTCTTTATTTGTGGTTTGGGGTCCCTACTTAGTATTGTGTTACTCACCCCTACATGGGCTTCGCCCACACATGTCGTGTATTGTGAAAAAAACTGACATTTTGATAGAGTCCTTGGTGGTCCAGGAACAGGTGGTGTCTAGTGAGATCAGGATAGGCGAGGTGTACTCCTATAGATTCTGGAAGCTACTCTTCACCTACCCTTGAGGTAGGTTTTTTAGTAGACGAATTATGAAAGACCTTGTACTACCTTGTTTACTACTTGTCTTTTTTTAGGTTTTTATTCTGGATAATTTTTACGTACAACTTGTACTTTTACTCTCAGTGGTTATCTTAGTGGCATGATTGTTTACTTTTTAGCATTGTGGGTTTGGATGTGTGTGTGTGTGCATGTGTATAGGTACTTAGGAAAATTCCACCCACTTAAGGGATAATTCCTTCAGCGCTAGTCGCCAGGTCCTAGCCATCGGGAGGCAGGCTTAGGGTTGTCCCCACAAGGGCCCCAGGGGACGAGTCATGACATGTTCAGAGAAGAAGATATGAATAAAAGTGTTTATCTAAGATACAAGTTTTTATCCAGATATATTTTTTAAAATATGAAGGATTTTTTTCTCGCAACCCATCAACAATATATTTTAACAAACATTTCTTATCAAAGGAAAAATTATCTAAACACATAAAAAAAGAACAATATGGAAAGAGTGTCTTATTTGTTAAATGTTTCTACTAAAAAGAAAATAAATGTTATTTATTAACAAAAAAGGGTTTATTATGAATCTTAGAAAGATATTATGAAAAAATTGTTTTTAAGAAGCTAGTGGGAGTTTTTTTGGACTTAGAGAAGTTAAAAGTTAACAAATAAAGGATTAAAAAATCTTAAGTTAAAGTGATTTCTAATTAATATCCTAAAGAGTTTAGAGTATGGTGGTAAATAGAAATGTGAGAGTTATATTTAGTTACCATATTAAAGTTTTTGTCACTTTATCTTAAAATAGTTTAGGAGGACTGGTAAACAATAATGTAAATAATTAAATTAATTCAAGGAAATGTTTTGATGGAATATGGATCCAAAAATGATAATTATTATCTTATAAAGAGTTCTAAGTAAACAAATGAAGTAAACTTCATAACATTTGATGTTTTAAAGTTAAGAAGTTTGAATACATTAAAAGAGTTGAATAGTTTGGAATTTGATTCCTAAATCTCACCATTATTCAAACTAGATTACTTTATAGATGTTTCTCAGTAAAGTATTTAGTGGTAGAGTTTATCATATGACCACATAGAGATGTGATAGTAATTGCATATTATGTAATGATTTAAAAAACCCATAAAGTTCAATAATCATAAGGTTGAATTGGCAGTTTTTCATATATGATATGATAAAGTAGTTCTTGTGATGGGTTTGTTAAATATTATTAAAAGGGTTTAAGAGTATAAAATGTATCATATTAAAATAAAATCTCTACTTTATCATTATTTTGTGTTTTTTTCATAAATTCATATATATATACATTTTGTGAAGTATAATGATCATTGACGCCTCAAAGTGTGACTTTGAGTTATCCCTAATTGATGTTCGACATAAAATATTGTATGTTTTGATGAAATTTTTAGGTTATCATGAGAATGATTATTGTATAGAGATATAGAATATGCTCATGAGGCACATAACAAAGAATAAGATTCTTTGTGTGCACTAGATTACCTGCTAGGTATACCACATGGAGCATCATACAAATTTCTTTTGTATACTAGGGGTGCATGGATCAAATTTGAGTCCTCACTACCTATGGTTGGTGAGATACCTTTTATGAGAACCTTCATACTTTGATACCCTACTTATGAAAGTATTCATATTAACATAACAAATACAGGGGTGGTTGGGTATATTGTTGATCATGTCCACATATGGGCCCTTGATTGAGATAGACTGTGGGAGTGTGTGGTTGCACCTAAATATAGTATATCTATCCAAATAAATGACATGTGATGTGTTTATACATAAGGATAAATAAAATGTGTTGTATTCAATGATTATATCTATCTACACTCTAATAATTGAGAACATATGATTTGGATATATGGGATTTAAAGGTTTTGTGTAACATCCTATTACCATGTTTTAGGTTATTTTGAACCTTTTTTTTGACTACCCTTTACATGGATCTTATTCAGGGTTGTTATTAGAGGAAGATGGTAATTTTTGGAGGTTTCTAGGCCTGAGCACAGTTGGCACATGATTATTGAAAATTGTGTTGCCTTTCCCAGGAAACCACAAACCTTTTTTGGAGATCCAGAGGAGGACGCATGGTTAGTGCACAGTTTTTCAAACCATGTGACCAAACTATGCAACCTCCTTGAGTAGTCCAAGTGAGGACTCACGGTTGGTAAACAATTTTTCAAACCATGCATCCAAACCGTGCATCTCTTCTAGTGGTTATATTTAGGGTGAAAATTTTGTTGCACTTTTAATATTAACCATGAGGCATACCCAACAAACCTTGCAAGTGTTTTTTTAATGTAACAATCCAGATACTTATAAAATAATTTATTTTCATTCTGGAATTAAATAGTTAAATTAATTATAAACATATAATGAAATAAGTGGTATTTACAGACATTAAGGAATCTAAACTAAAAGAATAGTAACCTCAACTATTAGATCATAAATAAAATTTATTTATCTTATAAGTGAAAATAAAATATATTTATATCACGGATTAAGTAAATAAATGTTTTGAAAATGATAAATTAAGTGTTGGTATTTTTATGAAACATAAACATTTATTTACAATTTTATAATTAATATAATGATTTAAAAGAAAATTTATCTTTATAAAATAGATTCATAAATTAATATTTTTTTGTTATTATTATAATATAATTTTATGATACCTTAATTAATTTTTCAAAGTGCGATAAAATGAGTTATAATTTTAAAATTAGTATTTTTTTAATAAATGATGATTTTAATTAAAAATTAAATTTCTCATATTTAGAAAATTATTTTCATAAAATGGAGTTATTTTTTTAATTATACACTTTTGAAAAATGGTTAGGGTGAATTTTTGGGATTTTTTTGAAATAGTTGAATTTTGGGTGAATAGTGAAATATGGTAATTTATGGTATAAAACATTATAAGTTAAATACAATACTTATTGATTCATTACTAATTTAAGGACCATAATCTATAACTATAATTAAATCTTTACTATATTTATTCTTGGTTATCAAAACTATTCATATTTTGGAGCCAAAATAATAAAATAATGAATAAAATAATCAAAAAACACCCCTCTACTGCACTATAAATACCACCCCTTACCACCTCTTCTCATAAAACCTCAAAGACATGTAGCTTGTTTAATTTATAACCAATTACCTTCACAATCCTCTTCCCCATGTTTAAAACCTTCTAGTATCACAAAAAGTCCAAAACCAATTTTCTTAAAGAGGTTCTCAAGGAGAAGAAGTTCAAGAGGTAAAATCCTCGTTCATTTTCTTTTAAATTTATTTTATTTTATTATAATATCCTAACCTACCATAATATAAGTGAAATTATAACTCTAGTTTATTAAATATACTGGAATTTTATTGTTTTAATGTAATATCCATCATCAAACCTCTCCTCTCCTCTTCTTATTCTATAAAATGAAAACATCTTTCGTGACATGTTGATTCACCACCTTCATGGATGACGAGTTTTCATTTTCCTTTACCACCTTAAAGGATGGTAATAAAAACATTATTATGGTTAAATAAGTTTTTATTATACATATTATAAGTTATATAATGTTATAGAACTAATATATAAACATCATATTAAATAAAATGATATAAGTTCATGATGGTCATAAAAACCACGAAAATAAATTAAATAATTTCCATTAATGTTTTATCTAATGAATCATCCTCATATCAGAAAAATATGACATGTGGTATCATTTAAAATTATGTAAACATATTAATACCATTTCTTTCTACTTATTCAGTTTTACTTCCATTCGATAATAAAATCCATAAGGAACCAATCATGGAAACCATGAATTAAACACACCTGAAACAATAAAAAAACATAATATTATTAATAAATGAGTGGAATGATGCTCTAAAAATATCATATATGGTATTATAAATATGAATATAGTTCTGTAATAAATTAATAACACTCTTTAAACTATTATACAGGAGTTTTGAACATGTTTTAAGGAAGTCAAACCTAAGGTAAGATACTTTTATTTAAAAATCCTCTTTTAATTTCTATTTCTTTTACAAAATTCAAAAGGAATGTTTTTTTAACATATACAGAATGATAGGATCTTTCCACTTTCATGAGGACTTATTTTTTTAGGTCTTATATACAATATTTCATGATTATTTTCTAATAAAATGTTTTCCTTTGTATGTGTGTGGTATTCCTTTGAATTAAGTGATTTTCTCAAGGAATGGTTTTTATTATGAAAGTATTCTTATTTTATGATTATGTTCTAGTTATTGAAACTTGTTTATGATGATGGGTAGTACATATATCTCTATCCGATTAATTGGTTATGTTTATGTTGGAAGTTTATCATAATGGTTATTCCAAGTGTAACTAAGATGGTTACACCATAAGGTAGCTGTGAGGGTTACATCATAAGGTATCTGTGAGGATTATATTGTAAGGTAGTTTTGAGGGTTACAAATCATATAGTAGACTCAAGGGTTAAAATATTAAGTAAGTAATTCCCCAAGTTACCAAAATGGTTTATTTTTTTTCTATGTTTTATGGAAATCTCATGTTTTCACAAAGTAAGTATATGATGGTTTAAGGGTGATAAGTATATCTTTGTGAAAATGTTTTCATATGTTTATAAGTATTCATGGACTGATAGTTTCTTTAATTATTTTTATGTAACTTAACGAGATTTGTGTTATCATCCCATGTTTTAAAATGTTTTTCATAGGGTTTAAGGATTGGTAAAAGAAAATAAGAATCCAAGATAAATTTTGTGATTAATTTTCATGAAAACAATTAATGTTTTATTAAAAACTTTTGTATTATAGAAGAAATGGACAATATTTTAGTAGTATCCACTTTGTTTTCTTGTGGATTTTTATGTATGAATTATGAACTACTTATCTAAAACTCTAAACCAAAAAGATATTTTGGAATGCAATAAGTGTATTCTAGTTGGATTAACTAGATTATGTAATATTTCAAGCTAGGTCATTATAGTTGGTATCAGAGAATGATTTAGATAACTTTAGGGGTTAGGATGATGCTAATAGAATACCATAAATGAATTTTAATTTATTTTTAACTATAAATTATGTATCATTTAAATATTACCATGCCTCTTCATCTAATATATGTCTATAAAAAATGTTTTTCCATAGAAGAAATAGGTAAGTTGAAGTAGGAAGACACTGAGAGGATAGTATCTTTCTAAATCTGCAACTAGGAATGGTTGGAATTGGAACCAAGTAGTTTTTGATAGTAATGGATTAGTTGAAACATTTTATAAAATGTATTGGTATCCCTATCAGAGAAAATCTAGATCTACCACAAAGTAACATGACAATAGTGAAACATTTTATGAGGAAACACCCTCTTACTTTTAGTGGATATTCTAACCCAGTGGTTGATGAAGGTGGATTAAATACCTTGAAAAGATATTCAGTGTCACAGGGTGTTCAGATAATAAATAGGTTATTCTTGATATTTATCATTTTAAAGGTGAAGCTGACTAGTTTCATTAAATGGTCAGGAATATCAGGGATAATGAGGAGATTGATGTCTTGGAATGGGATGAATTTAAGAATATTTTCTTTGAAAAATATTTTCCTAAGGTTGTTTGACTTAGGATGGAAAAGAAATTCCCAAAATTGAAAAATAGGAGGGATATTCAGTGTATGTGTATGAAGCAAACTTTACCCAATTTGTGAGGTATGATCCAAATCTTATTCGAGAAATTCATAGTAAAATCAATCATTTTTACTCATTATTAAAGCCAAGATATCTAAGGGATTTATCCTCCCATAAATTCAAAAGTTATAAGAAATTTTTTTGATATGATGAGAGGGTATAAATAGAGTTTTCTCATGATTATGCTTACTTTGAAAATAAGTATAATAAAATGTCCAGATGGAAGGCAGTGGGTAAGAATCAATCAAAGAAATATGAAGGTAAGAAAATCCAATTTTCTGTTTGTGAAAAGTGTGGTAAAAAGCACCACGGGGAATGCCTTAAAAAACTAGGAAGTTAATCCTATGTGGTAAGTTTGGACATATGGCTCAAGATTTCAATGAAAATTATCACAATTTTAATTTTTATAAGAAAAATAAAAAGTTTTTTAAATGTGGTGAGATGAGGAATTATTAAAATACCTGCCCAATGAAAGATCTAAATGATGTAAATTAGCTAGATTATAAGTAAAAAGGAGTAGCAAAATCCTTTGTGATTATTCAGTAGATATTGCTCCATCCAATGAAATGGTATCAGGTACATTATTCAGTTAATTAGATTTTTCTAATGTATTGTCTGGTACATGTTCTACACATTCCATTAATTCTGAGATATTTTCTAGTAAATTGGAAATTTTACCTCTATAAATGTAATAAGAGATTATGTTTAAAACACAAATGGTAAATATTAAGGAAAAAAATTATAATAATCTTCCTATTATTGTCTATGGAAAGAAATTACCTACTGAACTTTTTTTTTCCATTAGTAGAGTTTGATGATATCCTGGGTGTGGAATGAATTTCTTTTTATCATTCTAAGATTGATTATAAAGATAAAGAAGTTTTTTTTTTCAGAAATAGTTCTAGTTTTTATACAATAATGAACCCATATCATTGATAACATATTAGGAAGATAAGAAACTATTAAAATATGGAAATGAAATTTATCTTGCATATATTTTTGAAAACAAGGGAACTATTTAGATTAATGATGTGTCGGTGGTAAATGAATACTTGTTTGTTTTTTCTGATGAGTTTCTTGGTGTTATACCTGATCAGGAAGTTGGATTTACTATTGAGTTAGTTCATAAAGCTAAGACAATCTCAAAACCCCCTTATCGAATAGATCAAGTGGAACTTTTATAATTTAAAAAGCAGTTACATGATTTTCTTAATAAAGGTTTCATTCATCCTAGTACTTCAACATGGGGTGATCCTATTTTTTTGTTAAAAAGAAATATGTTTCTATGAGACTTTTCATTGATTATAGAGCTTTGAATAACATTACTGTTAATAACAAGTATCTATTTACTTATATTAATGACTTTTTTTATCAGCTCCAGGGAGCTCAGTATTTTTCCAAGACTGACTTGAGATCTAAGTACCATCAACTGAAGGTGAAGGAGGATGAAATTCCAAAAATAGTATTCTGAACTAGATATGGTCATTATGAATTTGTTTTTATGCCCATTATTTTGAAAAATTCCCCTGCTATATTTATGGATCTTATTTATAGAATATTCCATGAATATTTGGATAAGTTTTCTATTGTTTATATTAATGATATTCTGGTGTTTTTAAAAATATATAATGATCATGAAAAATATATAAGGATTATCCTGCAAACTCTCAATGAAAATAAGTTATATTTAAAATTTAGAAAATGTTATTTTTGGTTGAAATAGATTTATTTTATTGGGAACATTGTAAATAAGGATGGAATATTAGTTGATATATCCAAAACAAAAGTGGTTTATGAATGGCCAAGACCTACACATTTTACCTAGATTTATAGTTTTCTTGGATTAACAAGATATTACTAGAATTTAATTGATAACTTTTCATGGTTATCTATCCTACTAATTAAGTTAACATGAAAAGGGGTTAAATTTATTTGGATAGAATAATGTGATGTTTTTTTAGAATAGAAGATAATATTGGTGGATGCTCCAGTTTTGACCCACCTTCTAGAAATGGTGATTTTTTAATCTACATTGATGCTTCATTGAAGGTAATTGGTTGTGTTATGATGAAAGATGATTGGGTAATTTCTTATGATTCAAGACAAATGAAACCTCATGAGTTAAATTATAGCACCCATGATTTGGAATTATCATTTTTTTCACTTTAAAAATTTGGAGGCATTATTTATATGGATCCAAATACGAAATATATATTGACTATAAAAGTTTAAAGTATATATTTACTCCTAAGGAATTAAACATGAGGCAAAGAAGATGGTTGGAACTAATAAAAGATTATGATTTCACGATCAATTACCGTCCTAGAAAAGAAAACAAAGTGGTGGCTGCCTTGAGTCAAAAAATCATGCAACATTAACCATGTTACATTTTAAAAATGACACATTGGTTAATGATTTGATGAATTTTGGATTGGAATTTTTTGGTTTAGGAAAATCCTCTATTTTGTTTCATGTGTCCGTGAAATCATCTCTATTAGATAGAATTAAGAAAGTGTAAAAGGAAGGCTCTGAGTTACATAAAAAGGTAGAATTGGTTAAAAGGGTAAGATTCCATAATTTAACATTGATAAAGATTTTGTTTTTATATTTGAGAATAGATTATGCATGCATTGTGATTCATATTTGAAGAAGTATTTATTAACTAAAGTTCATAGTTCTCCATTTTCAGTTAATCCTAGAAACACTAAGATGTACAAAGACCTTCAAGGGTATTATTGGTGGGATGGAATGAAAAGAGAGATTGCTGATTTTCTATGAAAATTTTGACTTTTCAATAGGTTAAAGTAGAGCGACAACTAACAAAGGGGATGCTTCAGTCTTTTCTATTGCCAGAGTGTAAATGGGAAAATATATCAATGGAAATCATGGTGATACTACCAAATACTTATTGAGGTAACAATGTGATTTGGGTTATTGTTGATTGGATGCTTAAATCTGCACATTTTCTTCCTATTTGAGATACTATGTCTTTAGATCAGCTTTCCCGACTATACCTCAAAGTGATAGTTAGGTTAGATGGAGTTTATCTCTCCATTGTATCTAACTATGATCCCAGATTCACTTATAACTTTTGGAAAGGTCTTCATAAGTCATTAGGAACTGAATTAAATTTCATCACTACTTTTCATACTCAATTTAATAGACAATCAGAGAGAATAATTCAGACATCAAAGGATATGCTTTGAGCTTGTTCAATGTATTACCAAAGAATTTATAATCAACATATTTCTTTAGTTGAGTTTTCTTATAATAAAAATTTTCATTCCAGTATACAGATGACACATTTTGAGGAATTATATAGAAAGCTATGTCAAAATCCAACATTTTTGGATGAAGTCAGGGAAAGAAATTTGATGGGAACAAAATTAGTGAAGGAAGTGGCTGAGAAAATAAAGATGATCAACCAGAATATGAGGAAAACTTAGAGCAGGTAGAAAAGTTATGAAGATAGTAAGAAGAAAGACCTTTTTTTCATGGTATAAGATCATGTTTTCCTTAAAATATCCGCATGAAATTTTTTTATACATTTTGGTAAGAAAGGAAATCTAAGTCCACGGTTCATTAGAACTTTTGAAATCCTAGAGAAATTTGGACCAGTTACTATTCGAGTTGCCTTTCCTATGAGTTTATCTCAGATACACAAAGTTTTTCATGTTTCGATGTTAAGAAATTATATGACAGATTCATCTCATGTTTTGATCCTAGAATTAGTTCATCTGGACTATAACCTTTTTTATGAAGAGAAACCTATTTAGATTATTGATCATAGAGAGAAATTATTGTGGAATAAGGTAATTCACTAGTTTAAGGTTTTATAGAGAAACCACATAGTTGAAGAAGAAAAATGGGAATTTGAAAATGCTATGAGGGAAGACGTCATCACTTGTTTAATAAGTGAATAAAAATTGTGAGGACTCAATTTTTAGAATGGGGGAGAATGTAACAACCTAAGTACTTATAAAATAATTTGTTTTCATTATGGAATTAAATAGTTAAATTAATTATAAATGTATAATGAAATAAGTGGTTTTTATATAAATTAAGGAATTTATACTAATAGAATAGTAATCTCACCTATGAGAGTATAAATAAAATTTGTTTTATCATATAAGTGAAAATATGATATATTTATATCAAGGATTAAGTAAATAATTTTTTAGAAAATGATAAATTAAGTGTTGGTAATTTTATAAAACATAAATGTTTATTTATAATTTTATAATGAACATAAAAATTTAAAATAAAATTTATCTTCATAAAATAGATTCATAAATTAATATTTTGTTTCCTTATGATTATAAGATAATTTTATGAGACCTTAATTAATTTTTCAAAGTATCATAAAATCGGTTATAATTTTAAAATCAGTATTTTTTTAATAAATGATGATTTTAATTAAAAATTAAATTTCTAATATTTATAAAATTAATTTCATAAAATGGAATTCATTTTTTAATTCTACACATAAAAAAATGGTTTTGGTGAATTTTTTTAATTTTTCTGAAATAGTTGAATTTTGGGTGAATAGTGATATACAATAATTTATGGTATATAACATTATAAGTTAAAAACACTAATTCTTGAATCATTGATGATGTAACCACCATAATCTCTAACTCTTCTTATATATTTAATTTATTTAGTATTGTGAATCAAAAATATTTATAGTCTTGACCGAAAATAATTAACGAATGAATAAAATAATAAAAAACACCCCTATACTCCACTATAAATACAACCCCCACCTCTTCTCCTCATATCTCAAAGCCTTGTATATTGTTTAATTTCTACCCAATTAACTTCCTAATTCTCTTCACCATGTCCAAGACCATCTTCTCTCACCGAAAAGTCAAAACTAGGTTCCTTAAGGATGTTCGCAAGGAGAAGAAGTTCAAGAGGTAAAATGCTCTTTCGTTTTCTTTTAAATTTCTTTTAAATTTCCATTATTTTCTTATTATATCCTCACCTATAATAATACACATAACACGATAACTCTAATATATTACATATACTTAAATTTTATTTTTTTAATGGAATATCCATGATCAAACCTCTCCTCTTATCTTCTTATTCTAGAAAATGAAAACATCGTTTGTGATATGTTGATTCACTGACTTCATGGATGGGGAGTTTTCATTTTACTTTACTGCCTTAAAGGCTGAACATAAAACTATTATTATGGATAAATAACATTTTATTATAAATATTATAATTAATATAATATTCTTGAACCAATATATAAATATGATATTAAATAAAATGATATAAGTTCATGATGGTTGTAAAAACCGCCAAAATAAATTAAATCATTTTCATTAATTTTTTTCTAATGAATCATCCTCATATCAGAAAAAATGATATGTGGTATAATTTAAAATTATATAAACATATTAATACCATTTATTCCTACTTATAGAGTTTTTATTCCATTCGACAATAAAATCCATAATGAACCAACCATAGAAACCATGAAATAAACGCACCTGAAACAATAAAAATAACAAAATATTTTTAATTAATGTGTGGAATGATATTATAAAAAAATAATATGAGGTATTATAAATATTAATATAGTTATATAATAAATTAATAACACTTTTTAATCAATTATACAAGAGTTTTTAACATATTTTAAGTAAGTCAAACCTGAGGTAAGAGGATTTTCTTTAAAAATCCTCTTTTAATTTCTATTTTTTTTACAAAATTCAAAAGGAATGCTCTTTTAACATCTATGAAATGAGTGGATCTTTCCAGTTTCATGAATACATATTGTTTTTTGGTATTATATACAATATTTCATGATTTTTTTCTAATAAAATGTTTTCCTTTGTATGTGTGTGGTATTCATTTGAATTAAGTGATTTTTCTCAAGGAATGATTTTTATGATGAAAGTATTCTTATTTTATGATTATGTTCTGGCTCTTGGGACTTATTTATGATGATTATTGGTACATATATCTCCATATAATTATTTGGGTGTGTTTATGTTATAAGTTTACCATAATGGTTATTTCAAGTGTAACTGTGATGGTTACACCATAAGGTAGTTGTGAGAGTTACATCATAAGGTAACCATGAGGGTTAAATTGTAAGGTATCCATGAGGGTTACAAATCATATGGTATCTGTAAGGGTTACAATATTAATTAATTAATTCCCCAAGTTACCTAAATGGTTTATTTTTGTTTTTTATGTTTTATGGAAATCTCATGTTTTCACAAAGTATATGATACTTTAAGGGTGAGAAGTATATCTTTGTGAAAATGATCTCATATGTTTATAAGTATTCATGGACTAACAATTTATTTCCTTATTTTTATTTCCCTTGCTAATATTTTATTCTCATACCATGTTTTAAATTTTTTTTCACTGGGTTTAATGATTGGTAAGAGAAAATAATAATTCAAGATGAATGTTGTGAATAATTTTCATGAAAATAATTCATGTTTTATTAAAAACTTTTGTATTATAGAAGAAATAGAAACTGATTTAGTAGTATCCACTTTATTTTCTTAGGTATTTTTATTTATTAATTATGAACAAATTATATAAAAATATAAACTGAAAATATATTGGGAAATTATTAAGTGTATTATAGTTGAATTAATTAGATTATGTAATTTTTAAGTACAAGTACTTATATATAATTCCCCAAAAATTGTAATTAAATTCATAAGACCCCTATATTTAATCCCAAACACCTCACATTAAAACATAATTCAACCCCTTAGGTTTTTGGATCCCTCTAGATACATTTTTCCCCCCACCAACTTATCTCTTGGTGGATTGTAGTACTGATCTTAGCAGTGTTGTTCTTCTGGTAAGTTCTTCTCCTATCTTGATTTGTTATTCCTAGAGGTTATGATGGACTTGTCTTCCATTTTATTGTGGCTTATTGATGTGGGATTGTGGATATAGGGTCTTTTCTATCTTCTCTTGAGATCCCTCTTCTAAGATTTAGTGATCTACATTAGATGGGACACATCTCAAATCCATTGCGGTTGGATTCCAGATTTTCCAAGTAGGTGTTTCAATGCTTTTCCTTAATTTTTTAATTCATTGTTTCTTTAGAATTTATAGATATGTTCCTCATTACAACACATTTTCTATAATTTTTTATCTTGAATTTCATTTTTAAAACCTATTTGATCCACTTTCAAATAAATTGAACATGGGATGGGTTTCTTCTCATGGTTTTATAAATCAGTGAATGATATATTGATTTTAGTTCCCTTTCAAAGAGTTTTTAAAGGATACCTTGTAGAGAAAGTGAGGGTTTGGGCCTAGTTTTGGTTTTCAACATAAATTTTTTTGACTTGAATGAAATGGGTTGAAATATGTGGTGATTTACAAATGTTTTCAAATGATTGAATGTGTAAATATACCAATATCCCTATTTGAATGATTTTACCCTTGTTTTGAAATGGGCATTATTGGGTAATTTGAAAAGAGTGATTTATTCACATGGAAAGAGGGTGTAAAACCACTTTTTGAAATATTTTCAAATGTTTTTAAATTATGAAACATCCTTTGGATGATTTAGGGATTCTTTGAAAGAAATTATTAGTTTAAAGTCCCATTTGTAATTTGATAATGAATTTTGAAAGTAAGCGGGTATGATTTACCATTGGAATATTGACTTGAAGGAAGGGTTTTGAATTGAAATTGATGATGTTATAAAACCCAGTTGGAACTTTATGATGATCCTATATTTTGATAACTCCTTAATGTATCCTAGTTGATTATTATTCTTCCCATTAATGGGTTTTGAAAAAGGTATTATTAACTTGAGGCGGATTAGGTGTGAGAGTGATATGTGATTTGAGGGAACATTCCCGTGATTTAAATGTTTAGGTCATGAGCCCATGATTGAAATTTTTAGGGCATGATCCCATGATTGATATTGATAAGGATCCCCATTCTGATCCTCATAACTTGATTATCTCACTGACCTCTTTTGACTAGTCATGGGGACCTTGGTAGTTAGATGAGAAGAGCTATATATATTCCTTTCTAGCAGACTCACACCCCATCTAGTGGTTCTATAGAGAATATGAATGGTTTTGGATAAGGATGGGAGGCCAAGAAAGTGGGTGTGCATAGAATTGGTTTTCTTGAGAACCATGATACTAGATTTATGCCTGTCAATTAGTCATGATGTATTTTGATTAGCTTGACTATTTTAGACTTACTATCATATCTATTTTGTACCTATGAAATCCATATACATTATACTTGATACATAACAAAATTCATTATCACTACTTGGAAATGGAGTTTCCATGCTTGATTGATTCTTTCTCTTGATTGATCTATTTATTGAAGTGATGCATATTGACTCTATTATATTGAATTTTGTACAAATCTTGATATAAGGTTCATGTTATTACTTTTCTTGTCTTCTATGAATCTTTCTTGTGAATTTTTTTAAAATATTTTCAAGAATGGGTTTCTTTTTCAAACGATGAAATGAATTTTTTCCAACTTTGGTATTGTAAATGATTTTTGAAATATTTAAGCTTCTGTTTTAGACCCAACACCATTGTAAAATTATTTATATGTATTAATTTTCCTTTAGAAAATGTAAAATATTTCACCCACTTTATTATACTCAACTTTTATCATATTTCAATTAAATTATAAAGTAACTACATAGACTCTTTGGTGAAATACTAGTGGGATCTATAGATCACACCCTTCTTATACCATTTGGTGTTTATAGACTTTATGTTCTTGTAGTAGGTGCTTATGATCTCTCAATATTACTTTGTGGGTTCATGCATGTTTTTCCAACGGTAGGTGACTTGGGACATAATTTGTGGTTGTGGACCACTGGGAGATGGGGTTTGGTAGTTTTATTTGAATTCTAGTTTTTGTATCATCTCCTTTTACCCCGATATATTAGTATTGTTTTTTTATCTGATCTTTTTTACATAGTGTACTTTGATTATTGAAATTCTTTTTTTGTGGGTAAAATCATTCCTAAATGTTTTTTTGGATGACCAGGTGATTTTCATCGGTCTGTGGGGATTGAAAATGCTATTCAGGTTAGTGGTGAATTGACTTGTGTGCCAATTAAGATGGTATTCCAAGTTAGTTTATTACAAATGGTATATAAGGGAGGTTTTTCTTTGAAAGTAAGTACATATCATTGAAATAACTTATGTTATTTGGGGTGAGTCATGGTAGGAAAAAGATTAATGATGTGTCAAGACTCAAGAGGTAGTTCATTAATGGGTGCTTGATCATTACCTATTCATGATGAAACTTGAGTTAATAGGGAAAGTGGGGACTTGAGTATTTCTTTTGAGTAATTGGTTTATTGATGATGATTTATATTTAGATTCTTGATGAGATTATCTTTGATTTTGGGAAACTCTAAACTATTTTGTAACTGAAACATAAATATGATGAAAGTCGCACCATGTTTTCATGGTTTGGTAAACTATGAGGGAATTAATGTGACTGGTCCATAAATCCATCCAGGAAATTTATGGGGTTAGTGTGTGGTTTAACAGCCCATACGATCAATCCATTCATAGTTCTAACCTAGTTCTAAACTTTAAACCTCATCCATTTTCTTCCAAGATACTTCACTTTTGTGAGGTCAGTTAGAATGGTTATGGGTGTTCTTTTTTTCATTCTATTGTTTGTTCATTTCATATTTAATCCCTTGTTGATGATTTTAAATCCACTTATAAAACCAAATTGTTTCTTAAAACAAGTTTTGATTTAGTTCCTTGAGAAATGTTTTAGATTACCAAAAATTAAGTTTTAGGAAATTATTGGTTTAAAAAACTTATTTTCAAAGACTCTTTGATTATGTGTTAATGAAACATTTTAAGAATAAATTTAGTTAGTAATGGTTTTAAAATAGAAATGGTTTTTATGATTAGAAAACGGAATTAATGAATTTAAAACCATGAATAAATTTTTGTGATATGGGAAAGGTGTTTTTGGAACTCTAATTAATTTTTAACTAGATTTCATTTTTTTAATAAAAGTGTAATGTTTTATAAATGGGAAAAATCTTTTGTTCTTTGAAATATATGATTCTTTGATAAAAGTGAGCTGTAAATTTTATTAAAATATTGTTTTCTCTATTTGAGTATTATTTGATGCATGAGTTTATATTCCTATGATTTGTGATGTTTATATATGTCTCCCATAAATTACTTTAATAAATATTAAATGTTGGTCTAACGGACTGGTCTTCAGGGTAGTTATTCATTTTTACAGAAGTGGCATCTAACATTGACGACTCTATCCAAACTCTAAATCGAGTGGTTGAGATAGATCCTTTCCAGTCCTTGGAACCCATCCAAGATTTCTTGGATTGTAGAACACCTTTTTATAGGGGTAAAAAGGGTTCTTCTAAAGTGGTGAGGTGTCTTGAATAATTTTATGGGATCTTTAATTCTCTTAAAAATCATGATTCTCTAAAGGTCAAGTCTATCAAATCTTTATTTGAGGGACCTAGATAGGAGTGGTGGTATTTTGTGATCCCCTCTCATCTATATGAAATAATGTATTAAGAATTATTCAAGTTAGTCTTCATTTATTATTAGTATCCTAAGAAAGTGAATAAGGTCAAAGTTTCTGATTTATTGGGTTTCAGTCAAGATGAGAGATTAGTTATATATTATGCTAAGAAATTATCATGTTTGGTATGTTTCTTACCTAGGGTTGTTATTAATGACTTCAGTAAGGATATTTGTTTTAGAAAACATCTTTACCGGGACTGTGTAATCTTCATGACCATGAGTTGGT
Source organism: Viscum album (assembly GCA_963277665.1). Lineage (NCBI taxonomy): Eukaryota > Viridiplantae > Streptophyta > Magnoliopsida > Santalales > Viscaceae > Viscum > Viscum album. Next base: position 1,584,944,147 of record OY728137.1, on the reverse strand, counting down.
TGAACTCTTATCTAGAGATGATTAAAAGGGACTTTTGAGCCAAAGTAGAGTTAGAAAAATGACAATAAGGGAAGAATTACTAATTCATGGTTGTGGAAGGATAATATTATTGATGAAAGAATAGGAATGTTGTGTCCTTAAAATGTGTAGAACATGGTAGTCCTAAAAATTTTTGTTTGAAAGATCTAAGAGTTTACAAACAGAGTAGCTATTTGGGTCACCTTAAGAGGTTTTATAAGTTAGGATACCAGAAAGGGATGTTTTGGTAAGGGATCATCAGCTCTTGACTATGGTGAAGTAGATGCTTCGGGATAATAAGACTCCAACCATAGGCCTTGGAGTGAATATTTTCATGTAGTGGGGGAGCTACTGATGGTGGTTGATGTTGATATTGCTCATTGTTTCTGAGGTTGGAGTGGAAACTGCTTGAGTTTTTTCTTGTTTAGGATTGTCTATTTTTCATAACCCTTTGTTTTATAGATATTTGTAGATTGTTTTTTGATATTGATGGATGATATATTTTAACCTTTTTTGTGATAATGTGGATGGTTTTTTTCTTTTGACCTCTATGGATGTTACTTCTAGAGGTGAAATCTTAAATGATTAACCTTCCTTTTGGAATGACTTTAGTTACTTGATGTTCATTGTGCTCCTAGAGATGGATTGGAATCATGTTCTAAGAAACCTCAATATGTTTAGGGGTTTTTATTCTTCAAAATATATTCTATTTCCTTCCATGGGTTCCTTCCTATGGTATTTTTTGGATTCCATTATAAATCTATGTCATTTCTATGTCTTTCTTGTGGATGTTTGATCATAGATGGACCCTGAGAGTGTTGTTTCTTATAGAAATCATCAGTTTTTTGGATGTGTCATTCCTTTAGGGTTTTTTGTTTTGGCCCTTATATTTCCTCCTTGGCAAGTAGTTGAAGTCTATTATTTAGATCAAAGGGATGTAATTCTCTTGTGTTACACTATTTTGATGAATCTTTAAATTATAGGGATACTTATTCTAGGTATCTAGTTATTTTTTATTGTTTTTAGATCCTCTTAGTTATGTATAGCATTTTTTTGAGATGTGACGATATTTAGTTAATATTTCTTTTGGTTTGAGTATTGTCCTCCTCAAAAGATGAGAGAGGGAGTTCTTTTTGTCACATCTTGTTCTATCTTTTGGGCTCAAATATTTTTAGGGACAAAAAGTGTTTATGGTGGGGATACTATAACATCCTTTTACCATATTTCAGGTTATTTTAACCCTTTGTTTCTATTCCCCTTTTCATGGATCATATTATGGGTTGTTGTTAGAGGAAGATGGTGATTTTTGAATATTTTTAGTCCTAAGCATGTTTGGAACATAGTTAGTGCAGACCATGCATCCTTTCCCAGGAAACCATTCACCTCTTGCTGGTGATCTAGAATAGGGTGCATAGTTGGCATGCTATTTTTCAAACCATGCATCCAAATCATGAAACCTATTTCAGTAGTCCAGGTGAGGGTTCACGGTTGGCACATGCTTTGTTAAACCATGTATCCAAACCATACATCTATTCTAGTGGTTCTATTTGGGGCACACGACTAGGTTCATAGTTAGTACTAACCATGTGTCCTACCCAGAAAACCATGAAAGAAGGTTTTTAATTACCTAAAAATTGTAATTAAAATCCTAAGACCACTCTATTTAACCCCAAACACCTCCCATTCAAACATAATTTTACCCTTTAGGCTTTGGGATTCCTCTAGAGTAATTTTGTTCCTCACAACCTCATATATTGGGGGATCATAGTACCGATCAAAGTGGTGATATTATTCTGGTAAGTTCTTATCCTCTTGGCCTTTGATATCTTCTCTTCTCTTGATTTTTTCTACCTAAAGGTTATGATGGATTTGTGTTTCATTGGATAATGGTTGATTGATGTGGAATTGTGGATCTAGGGTCTTTTCTCTCATCTATTTAGATCTATATTCCTAGATTTAGGTATCGACATCAGAGGTGACACATATTAGATCTATTGTAGTTAGATTCTGGATTTTCCAAGTAGGTGTTTTTTTTATTTTCCTTCATTTTTTAATTCATTATTGCTTGAGAATTTATAGATATTTACCTAATTCCAACACATGTTCTATAATTTTTGATCTTGAATTTCCTTATGAAATCCACTTTAATCCCCATTTAAAAAAATTAAACATAGAATGGGTTCATTATCATGGTTTTATAAATTTATGGATGCAATGTTGATTTTAATTCCCTTTAAAAGAGTTTTTCAAGGCTCCCTTGTGGATAGTGAGGGTTAGGCCTGATTTTTATTTCTAAAGTAAAATGTTTTTACTTGAATAAAATGAGTTGAAATATTTAGTGATTTCCAAAGGGTTTTAAATTCTTGAATGTGTAAAATGACCAAGATCCCTCTTTAAATGATTTTACCCTTGTTTTGAAATGGTTTTTATTGTGTAATTTTAAAATAGTGATTTATTCACATGGGAGGAGTGTGTAAACCCATGTTTTGAAATGTGTTCAAACTTTTTTAAATTGTAAAAATTCCCTTAGATTCTTTAGGGATTATTTGATAGAAATGATTGGTTTAAAGGCCCACTTGGCATTTCATAATGAATTTTGAAAGTAAGTGGGTATTATTAACCATTTGAATTTTGATTTTAAGGAAGGTGGTTGAATTGAAATTGGTGGTGTTTGACAGCCCAGTTATAACTTTATGATGATTCTCTCTTGTAATAGTCCCTTGATGTGGCCTACTTGATTATTATGCTTCCCATTGATGGGTGTTGAAAACAGGATTATTAACTTGAGGGAGATTAGGGGTGAGTGTGATATGTGATTTTATGGCACATTTCCATGATTTAAATGTTGAGAGAATGAGTCCATGATTGAAATTTTGAGGGAATAAACCCATGATAGATATTAATAAGGATCCCTGTTGTGATCCTCATAACTTTATTATCTCACTCATATATTTTGACTGGTCATGGGAACCTTGATAGTTATATGAGATGACCTAGATATATTATTTTCTACTAGACTCACACCCTATCTAGTGAATCTTTAGGGAACATAAAATGTTCAGGCTATAAACATGTGGCTAGGAAAGCAAGTGTGTTTGGAATTAGTTTTCTTGAGACCCATTAGAATAGATGTAATCTTGATGATCATTCATGATGTATTTTTATTATCTTGATTGTGGTGGACTCACTATTGTATCTAGGTTATACCCATGACATCCATATACATGATACTCGATACATGATAGTGTTCATTATCCCTACTTGGCACCGGAGTTTCCTTGCTTCATTTATTCCTACTCTTTATTGATCCTTTTATTTAAGTGATTCACCTTGAATCTTTTGTATTGAATTTTGTACATCTCTTAATATCAGGTTCATGTTATTAATTTTCTTTTCTGATATGACTATAGCTTGTGAAATGGTTTTCAAATATTTTCAAGAAAATGTTTGATTTTCAAATGATGAAATGGAATGTTTTCCAAATTTGGTTTGGTAAATGATTTTGAAATGTATAAACTTATATTTTAAACCTGACTCCATTTTAAAATGATTTCTATGGATTAATTTTCCTTTATGAAATGTAAACTCTTACACTCACTTTATTGTAATACCCTTTTAGAATATTTGAATTACCTTAAAAAGTAATTGTATAGACTCTGGTAAAATCTGATTGGGCTCTATAGGTCACATCTTGCTTATACCATTTAGTGTTTGTATCCTTTATATTCTTATAGTAGGTGCTTGTTCTCTTTTAATATTCCTTTGTGGTTTCATGCATGGTTGGATGAGGGCAGGTGACTTGGGACATGGTGGGTGGTTATGGACCACCAAGAGATGGGTTTTAGTAGTTTTATTTTGTTTCTAGTTTTTTTATCATCTCTTTATATCCTAATATGTTCATATCAATTTGATTATCTGATGTTGTTTCCATAGTGTACTTTGATTATTTTTATCATTTTTGTGGGATAAATCATTCACAAAGGTTTTTTGGATGCCTAAGTGCTTTTTGTCAGTCTGTAGAGATCGAGAACACTATTTAGGTTAGTGGAATATTGACTCAAGTTCTAATTAAGATGGTATTTCTTGTTGGTTCAACATACCATGTCTCATGGTCACTTAATGTCTTGAAAAAATGGTAAATATGATAATACACACTTTCATATTATGTAGACTGGTGGGAAAGGGTATATAGATACATTTGTTTGATAGAGATCATTCCATATCTCTTTTTAGCTTGAACAACATTGATGATTTTCTAAAAGATTCTCCTTACTTACATATATGGATCTAGAGTTTTTTGTTTCCAATTCCATAAAGGTATGTGGGGTTACACTTTGTCGCTACTAAATGGGGATTGAGTTTGACTTAGAGAGATACTCTAAAAGTTTTTTATAGTTAATCCAAAAAGTTTTTTTAGATTAGTATTCACAAGTTACTGAATATTATGTGATACAAAATGAAGTTGATGAAAGATTTCCAATAGAGTTTTGAAAAATATAAAAAATGATTTTTGGATATGATTTCAAAATTTATTATATATGATACAATATATGATTAAATGGAGAAAAGTTTAAAAGTATTTAGTGAAAGTTGGAGATTTATCGTTATATTCCTTAATTTTTATATATATATGATATATATAGGTTGTTTTCATGAATGGGAAGTATCGATTTGGTTTGATGGTTTTCATGATATGTTTCCATTTTTTATTCCCACATATTCTATCATTAAAGGACTATTTCAAAAGATTAAATTTATGGGAGAAGTTACATTCATATGATGGATGCATGAGTTTCTAGAGTAGTATTTATTCATGCATTATAAATTCATGAGTAAATATAGTAGCCTGAGAATCATTATTATGGATTTAAATATCATTTTCATTCAATGGAAATGGGTGTGGTGCTACTATTATGTTTTCCCAAAACTCCCTCATACCTGAATACTCTATTTATCCTTCTCATTTTCATTAGAGAATCTATAAGGCCATGGAGGAAGGATAAATCCCATATGAATGTTGGATGATTCACTCAAACCATGGATACACTTCAAAGAGGGGATTTATTTTGGATTCCCTTTTACGATATTTATCAAAACCATGTAATGGTGTTTGAAGATATTTCAAATGTTATTTGGTGTAAGGTTCACTATTATAGTATTTATTTATTTCATTTTTATATGAAGTTTCATTTATCTTGAATGGGAGATCCTCAAGCAAGGGTTTAAATCACTTTTTATTCATCTAATAATAATTAATTTTAAACCCTTCATTATTATCATTATTTTAACTCTAGGCATAAATCAATTAACTATATTCCAAGGAGAAATGGAATCCACCACTATAGGAGTCACAAACACACGGTTACAAAGTAATCAATATTCTGTCAGGTACTAGATTTTCTCTATTGATTGAAGAAGATGAACTTTATTATTCTACATGTATTGGAGAAATACAGGAGATGCCATCCTATATCTCAAATTAGATTGGCCTCCCTTATAAAGAAAAGAATATAAATAGAAAACAAACCTCATCAAAGTCTTAGTTAAAAAATAATAAAAACAATAGCACATGGATTCTTGACGGTGGGTGTTCATCCCATATGACTGGGAATATAAATATCCTTTAAAATATAAAGGAGTGAGATGATGGTATTATTAATTTAGGTAATTATGGATCTTTAATAATAAATGGAAGTGGAAATATGTGACTAGAATGATATGAACTTGAGATAATTGGTGTCACAACCCCCTCCCTCTAAAGGTACCCCTCCTGGTATGGTGATGACAAAAGACTAGTATGGATTATAGAAGCCCACCTCCAATAGACTATGGGTTGGAGACTATCACGGAGGGTATATGAATCTCACACATGGGAGGAATTATAATCTATATAGCTTAAGGAGTAAGAGATAAGATGAGAAAACTACCACCCAAATATGAATGCATAAATATAAGAATAAATACCAATACATATAATTTCATACATAAAATGATACAACTAAAATAAAACTAGATATACCAAAATAATCCATGGTTAGAAACCACAAAATCCAGAAACTCCTAATAACTATTCAACAACACCTCCAAGCTAGTAACATCCATCTCAGTAACTAACCAGACCCCAATGACCTAAAAACAATTAATTAATATGTAGGGTGAGAATAATATGTATACTCATTAGGATCCTCCATAAAACCTATCATAATAAAAAAAGTGAAAGAGAATACTGAAGCCTAGTGAATAAAAAAATAAAACAAACTCATCACCTAAACAGTTAAAACTAGTTTCTTATCCTCACCATGGTTCACTCTCCAAGTAATGCATATAATTAAAACATATTCCATATAAGAAGCATATATATAAATGAATGTACCATACTTCCACTTATCCACTAGTTTGTTACTCTCACTCCCCAATGTCACACATCCTGAGCTCATCACTCCTATAAGTAAGTCATTCCTGATGTGTGTTAGGGATCATCCATATCTAAATCAGTCCCATACAGTGCCCAACATATCATGTTAGTATCATTCCACATATTCACATCATCATCATCATCATTATCCCATCCAAAATCATGTGTATTCCTAAAAGATACTACATCCTATGTACGTGCATTATACCTCAATCCATCACATCCCATGTATGCACACCCATGGGAATCTAGATCCACCACATCCAGATACAAGTAGGTGTTATACATCAAGCCAGTACAACATGTACATAAATGTATAGTAAACCATGAGAAATCATGACCCTGGTAGGTATGCACCTTATTCCATAATCCATTATATCCTAGGATAAGCCTACTCATCTATATCTAAAGGGAGACTTGGGGTGAGGGAGAATTCAGCCATCTGTTCCCTCTCCATACTGGATGTTGGAGAAAACACCCCGAAAAACATTTGGGTGTTAGTTACTCTACCAAGATGGGTGGGATAGCTTATGAAATCAAAACAATATAGAGAAATTTCACACACATCCACACTAAGGGAAACTACCTAGCCTTAGACACATTTTTTGCTATCGTCACATCAGACCCCAGCTGCCACTATTAAGTTCTATGTATCAAATAAGCATACAAGCATCAAGTTCAATATTAATTAAATCATTAGCCAATAATTAATATTATTACTCCATATTCAATTTCTAATATTAATACATTAATATTTTTTCTAGGTTTCAATGGAACTATTAATCCTCTTGATATATTCTCAAGTATGTTTTCATTATCTATAAATATCATGAACCAACAATGTTTATTTTTTTAATTAATTTATCATTTAATATCATTTGGGTACTCTAGTAATCATACTAAGCTGCCACTTTAAAATATTCTCTTTCAATGTGTAACATCAAACTACATTTAGGGGTTATAACTAATCATATAAATAGCATCTGACCATCTGACAATCAAATATGCATCAAGATATAATTATGAATATCAACAAGAAATCCTAGATCTGAACTCATCCTGATAGCCTAGTGTACCACACCTTCACAAAAAATAATAAAATATTCTCTTCTGTAACAAACATCGATCATAAAATCATTCCTGAGATCCCAATCCATTACCCACAAGGCAATAATCATTAATATAACACTTAGATCTCATCTCACAGCTCATAAAAGGTTCCCAACCACAGAAAAAATTCCAAAAATAAGGCAAGACTCTAAAACCCTAGATCAAACATTCGTTTAAAATGTATAATCCTTCACACATGTAGAATTCACTAAGGTCATAGAATCAGGGAAGTTAATCTCCGCACGACAAAATACACTTGCTCATTCCCAAACATTAATTCCCTATTTATTCAAATACAAGAAGAGTAGAAATCATTCTACTCATGTGTATTCCATTTAAAATATGAAATTCCATAGATTTACATTTTTCACAATTTTAATCATTTTTATATTCAAAAAAAATAACAATAAAATATTAAAAAACATATACTATAATAATAAAAAATAACAAGAGGCGGCATCAATAATATCAAATAGTGCATATGATCACAAATCCCCATCACTTATAATTAATATATCCTGAATTATTTAAATAATTATATCTTAGTTTATTAAGTATATTATTTTTTTGTAAGTGGTTATCTTTTTTCCCCTCTCTCCTAGATAATTTTCAATTTTAAGTTAATTACTTTAAACTACAACATGTGATTTCATCATTTCTCCTCATTGAAATGTCATCAATGATATTTAATATATATTTAACATATGATTTCAAGATTCTTATGATAATTTTTTTTATCTAAGGCATTCAATACACCTATTTAAATTATTTAAATAATCATAAATAATATATTATCAATATTATATAGTGTGCGATTTCATCATTTTATTTTTTCTGTATAAATTCCATGTTATTAAATTAACCATTCATCACATGATTCCATTTTAAAATTATTATCTTATTAAGGTTAAACCCATCTTGTTAAAAAAGTAAAAAATATCATGATATGATCAAATTTCAAAAATAAATGAGAAGTAAACAAATCCCCTACCTCTAAGAAATAAGATTCACATGATTGAGCACCAAAAACAGAGGTTGTGCATAGGTCTAAAAACACCACATGAAGGAAATCAAACAAATAGTATAAGGGTTGTATGACCCCAGGAGGAAATGTTGGAATTCCCAAACTCTAAATTAATAAGCCTAAATGAGAAAATTAAATATCTTCATTTTAGAATTAAAGATTCATGTCCATCGGGATTCTAAATCCTAACTCAAACTTTTGTTAAACATTAATGCAGATCTCATTGAATTAACATAAAAAGACTCATATAAAGGCTCTATAATTTTAATAATGTAAGGAAATAAATATCATATTTTAAAGAGAATTTAAATTCCCTTTTATGAGGATTTAAAACCATATTTATGATAAAAATTCATATTTATGAAATTCAAGGAAAAAATGGGAAAATCTAAAATTTTCTAAAATTTGGAAAAGGTGTGAACTAACTACATGAACAAAAATAAACTGACCACATGAAAAAAAATTAACCACACATTGAAAATAGGCACTCATGCATCCTTGGTTAGGAGATAAAAACTCCCTGGTTATCGTATTGGAAGGATTATTGGGCGATGGTAGTTGTATTGTAAGAATGTCTGATTATGGATGGTGGGAATCAATGGTATCATAGGTAACAATGATCACCTATGGGAGAGAATAGAAAAGGTGAAGATGCATACATGTGGGGACTCTGATGGGGATGGGATGCATGTATGCATTATGGTCTTGGGGCCTTTGGTCCATATATTGTAACTTTGGGCCCAGTTTCTCTAAGGCATTTATGCCTTTAAACCTGCGACTATATAATGGGATCTACCTCTTCCCAAAGAAAAAAAGAGGGGTCTTTGTTTTTTAATAATAAAAAGATTACTTGGAGACAAATTTTAAAAAATAATAAAACAAATTGACCACATGACCAAAATCAACTAACCGTGTGAAAAAAAATCAACTAAACACATAAACAAAAAACAAATAATCACATGAACAAAAATCAAGTGACCGCATGATCAAAAATCAACTAACCACAATAAAAAAAATCAATTGGATACATGAATAGAAGACAACTTACCACATGAATAAAAATAAAGCATGAAATTTAATGTGAGGAAATACCCCCGAGCACCCTCCTGACACCTTTGAACTATGGAAAAAACAAAGGGAGGGGTTTTATAAATTTGGTTCCATACAACAGGCACAAACTCTAGAGTGTGAGTGAACTGTGTGGCTCTAGTTTTGAGGATACCATCAATAAAAATTACTCTTAATCAAAATTAAAGTTGGTAATTTTCTCATGAAAGGGTTCAGAGCAATCATAAACCTTTATTAGGTGGACAATGACAACATGTGTTTCCTTATGGTGGAAGAAGAGAATAGTTTATAGTTTCGAAGGTTGTAGCATATTCACATATAAATTATGGAGAATTTTTCCAAGATTAAATCTGTATTGGACATCCCTAACTTGAATTTCAACCAGAATAAGACATGTGATGCATACATATAGGGGAAGTTAGTGCATAACCCTTGTTTATGGAAGAATAAGTGGGCATCCAATTTTCTTGATTTGGTGTAAATTAACACTTGCAGCATAATAAATCTATCATTCACACTTAGAGAAAGGTAATTTATTCTATTTATTTATGGTTATAATAGAATGTTTTATTTTATATTCATGAACAGTAAGAAGGAGGTTATGGAGTGAATGAATAGGTATTAAAGGATAGTGGAAAATAAAATTGGTAGAACTATCAAATAATATGATGAGATAACAGAACTAAGTAAATTCCTATTAAAGTGGATAAATACCTAGGAAAACATGATGTTAAACATGAGGTATCCTCAATACATAATCCAAAATAGAATAGAGTTGTTGAATGGTGATCAACATGGCCAAAACATTGATTATTAAAAGTGGTGTATCTTACCATTATTGGAAGGAGGTAATGTAGATTATAGTATACACTCAGAATCATTTCTAAGATGTATAGAATAATGAAACGCCTATGATATGTGACATGGAAATAATCCAACACTAAATCACTTCCATGTTTTTATAAGTAGACGTTTAATTCTAAATAACAAAATAAATCAAGGAAAATATGGTGAAACAGCAAATGAAGGGGAGTTCTTAGGTTACTCAACAAAAAGTAAAACCTATAAATGATTTAATAAGAGGATAAATAAGATTGTATAAATAATGTTAATTTTTTCAATTAGTTATAAGGAAATAATTATGGGGGTGTTAACCTAGAAGAAGACTTTAAAGAAGGTAGTGAGACTGATATAAATTATGAGACTGTTCCAGGTCATTCAAGAGATGAAGATTCTGAGCCTAATTCGAAGGAAGAAATAATTCATAGAGATAGTCACCCTACACATTTAAGAATAAATATGAGGATGGAAGTTGATCCTGCTAATATAATTTGGGATAAGGTTGCACCAACTTAAACACATAGGATGAGGATAGTGGAACATGTTTTATTATTTTCATTTGGGGAGCCAACATCATTTGAAGATACTATGAAGGATTATTCATGGGAAAGACCCATGAATGAATAAATGGAACATATTTAAGAAAATAAAACATGAGAATTTTTGGAGATACTCAAACACCACAAAATTATTAGAGCAAAGTGAGTCTTCATAATTTTTTTGATAAATATGGTAATGTGGTTAGAAATAAGGCTCTCCTAGTGTAAAAAGACAATTAAAAAATGAAGGTGTATAAGTTGATGAGACTTTTTCACTAATATCATGCCTTAAGTCAATCAAAATCTTCATGTAAGTGATGATTCAAAGAGGTTTTAAAGTTTCTTAGATGTATTTAAAAAAACTTGAACTAAGTGTTCAAGGATAAATTCTATATTGTGTAGTCATAAGATTTATTGATTTGAAATCATGAAAAAAGGTGTATCAATTGAAAGAATTATATGGTATAAAGTAGTAACTACATAAAGGTTGTGATCGACTTGACTCATCTGAAAAAGTGGAATTAAAGAGGTGGTTTTGATCATAACCTTTATATGGATACATCTAAATAAGAACAATTTGTGGTGTTGGTTTATGTTGATGATATAATTTTTAGTGGTAGGAAACATAAATTGGTGCAATAAATTTCTAATATGATGAGATTGTAATTTAAAATATCAATAATTTGTGTTCTCACTTATTTTTTTGTATTTCAAGTGATTTAGGAGAGATGCAATTTTATCTAATGGGTCAAATATAAAAATTAGATACTTAATAAGTTTAATATGTATGATTCAAAATAAATTTCAACTCCCATTGTAGTTAGAACCAAACTAAGGAAGCATAAAAATGGAAATTCATTGGATTTTACCCTATATAGGAGGATCACTAAGATTTTGTTATAATTGAATGAAACTCAACTAGATGTAACTTATGCTACTATCTTGGTGTCCTGGCCTAAAAATAATCATAAGATGGAGCACCCCATGATAGTGAAGAGAATTACGAGGTACATCTAAGGAACTCTTACTCATAATTTTCTCTTTAATGTAGAGAAGAAACATGAATTTCTATCTTTCTTAGATGTTGATCAGGTTGGTGATGTGGTCGATAGAAAATCCATAAGCGGAGGAACATTTTATATTTTCACTAATTTCATAGGTTAGATGAGTAAGAAGCAAGAATGTACATATCTTAGTTTGGATGTGGTAGAATGTATTTTAGTAAATTAGGCATGCACACAACTTTAGTGGATGAAATAGAAACTGGAATATATTAGTGAAATAGTGAAACAACCAATGGAAATATTTTGTGACAAAAATAGTTCTAATAAGATCAAAAAGAATTTAGTTTAACACTTCTGGACAAAACAAATTTAGATTAGGTATCATTTTATTAAATAAAAATTAGATGGGGTTATCAAGATAGCATTTTTTTTGGGAAGGATTACCAAGTAGTAGTTATTATGGATAAGCCCTTGGTTACAAAAATATTTGTGAGACACAAGTTGAACCTTAGTGTTCAACCACCTCTTTCCACCTAAGGAATTTCAGCAGATTCCCCTCTTCCCATTATATTTAATTCTTTATTTGGTTGTATTTTTTTAATGAAGGTCTTTATATTATATGAATTTGAGAAGAAATAGAGAGATATTATCTATAGGGAATTCTATAATAATATTTTACTATTGATATGAATCATGTAGAAAGGATTGTAAGCATTAGATTTTGTATCTTTTTCCCTATACTGAGAACTAGCTCACATAGTCTTAGAGACATGGTTGATGTATCTTTTATTAAAAACTTGTTGAAGGCACTATCGTGCCCCTTCGTGCCAGACCAACTGACTGGTTATCAAGTTGGCGGCCACCATGTCACCTCAGGCACACCTCCCTGTACTCCGGAGTCTACCAACTAGTAGCGAGGTTCTAGGGTGTTACTATGAAGAGACTATACCCTCACACCAGAGTAAAAAATAATGGAAAATAACCAAACAATATTCATCAAAACTAATCATCATATTACATGGAATAAATAATCATAATCATGATATATAAAATAAAATATAGAAACATACAGTTACAAAAACTCATGAACATACCAGTATACATCAACTGATCAGCCATTGGGTTGATCACATATATAAATAAAATTAAATAGTAAAATACATAGAGGATAAAATAAAATCCATGATCCTAGTCTCATCTCAGTCTCTAATCCCATCCAAGATATCCCACTATATCGAGAAACTAATGGCCTCTTCTAAACCAAAACTTTTGGTTAGTAAAGTCTACTCAGGTACCCAAGTGTCATGGTGGTTGGAAGTAAGAGTCGAGCTTCTAGTTTGTAGAAGAGGGAAACTACTACTGATCGGGATGATCAAGTGGTTTTTTCAAGAATATGGAGATGAGCATTTAATTTGTATAATCGGTCAGATACCTTTTTGAATGTTTACATTTTATGGATTCTTGGGTTTAAAATATAGACCTTTTGATAGGTTTATAGTTTATGAAATCTTGAATTGGGTTTATCATTCCTCCTATTCATTGGGTTAAAAAGATTACTTTTGTGACGAAACTCTCCCTACAAAGGTACCCCACCCAAGATAAAAATGAAGTAAGAGAGATGATGATGCCTAAAGTCTACCTAAAATAGGCCATGGGATAGTGACATATACCAAGGTTATATAAATCACATACATGGGACGAATTACCCTCTATAAAGTTTAATGAGTAATAGATAAGAAGGATAAATATCCAATAAAAACCATGAACAAACTAGAATAAATCCCAATAAATGTAATGTTATACATAAACTAAAAGTAAAACTACACGTACCCAGGAAAAACTAGGTAGTAACCACAAAATACAACAACTCCTGATAGCTTCTCAACAACTCCTCCGAGTTAGTAATGTCTGGCCCGATCACCAACCTGTTCCTACCAACTTGAAAAATAGTTTATATATACAATGGGTGAGGATAAAATTTATACTTATTAGTATCCTCCCTATAACCTCTAGTGAAAAAATTGAAAAAATCATAATAAATCCTAGTGAATAAACAAATGAAACTAACTCACCACCTAAACAATTAATACTAGTCTCTTATCCTCACCATTGTTTATTCAAAAAATAATGCATATAAGTAAGACATTATTTATCAAAAGAATATATATAAATAAAGGTACTCATATCCCACTTCTCCACTGGTTTTTCACTCTCACACCCCAACAGCTATGTCCCATACTCACCCCCCTATAATTTATCCATGATGGGAGTTGGGCCTCAGACCTACCTACCTCAATATAATGCAGGGCCCAATATATTGTATTAGAATCAATCCACATTTCCATATCATAATCATCATCATCCCATTAATAACTAAGTGTATTCCTAGAAGCCACTACATCTTGTGTAAATGCATTATACCTCAAGTTATCACAACCCATGCACATACACCTATGGGAAGCTGAAACCACCACATCTGAATACAAGTATGTGTTATACCTCAAGAAATTACATATTGCACATAAATTTATAGTAAAATAATGATCCATCACAACTATGGTAGCAACACAGCCTATACCTTAATCCATCATAGTCTGGGATATGCCTACTCATCAACATCTAGAGGGATATCGGGGGAGAGGGAGAATTCATTCGTTCATTCTCTCACTATCCTGTATATTGGAGAAAAGACCCCCAAAACATTTGGATGTCAATTTCCCTACTAAATCCAGAGGGTAATAATATAAAATTAGAAATATACAATATATCATGAACAAACCACACTAATGAAAACCATCTAGCCTTAGAAACATCTACCACTATCATCACTCAAGACCCCCGGAAGATACTGCTAAGGTCTATGTTATAAACAATCACATAAGAATTAAGCCTCATATTAATATATTAATAAACATTAAATTATTACTACCATTTTCATTTAAAGGGTAAACATTTCAACCTCTTAATCTATGTTTATATATCTCTATGAATTCATTACTTATATTTGCAAGTATATCATTATTATAAACATGATATTAAACATTTAAAATCACTAGTATCAATAACACTCCATCTGATGTGTTGATTATTTATTACTTCATAATTCATAAATTATATAGGTATTCTAGGACTCCTCCTAAGATACCACATCATAACCTCACATTCTGTATAGAGAAACTGACTACACCAAGCAGTAGAAAACCAATAAATAACATTAGTCTCATAAGCCACCCAGCAAGAATCAAGCAAGAAGAACATTGATGAGTAATACCCACTCTAAAACCATCTCAACCAACCTAGTTTCCCACACCATTATACACAAAATCAATTTTACTTCCATTACAGGAACCAACCATCACCATATCCTAGGCTCCCAACCCATTACTCATGTAAGGTTCCCAACCATATCAAAATAACCATCATTCAATAATCATTGAGTTCCTAGCCCATTTATCATCAAGTAAAACCAACTATAAAAGGTTATAAAAAAAATAAATAAGGGATATTAAAGTTTCTAGATCTCACGTACTTTTTCAAAGCATTTTCCACACATATCAAAAGGCACTAAGGCTATAGAACCAAGGCCTACAAGCCTTCCAAAATAAGAATGGGCATGCATATCTCCAAAACATTTATCTTTAGAAAGTAACCATTTTAATTAACATATTGAATTAATTATTTCATTATGAATAGGTTTCCAGTAACAATAAACCTATAACTTATAGGCCATTAAAGGCTTTGAAACAAGTTAAACATGCGTTGAGTATTTCTTCATTTTCCATCAAAAATAAGGAATAACATATATTAAATTAACATGCCTCTTCTTTAACCACATCATTTCAATTATCCCAAATTTAAATTTTTTATCCAATTTCCATAACAATAATCATTCTAATAATAATAACATCCACAACACAAATTTAACACACTATCTTAGAAAAGCATGATATATTAACAAGAATAAAACTATAATCAAACACAAACTTATCCACAAATTCATTCTTCCTTAAAATTTCATGTTTTCATATTTTTTAGGTTAATTAAATTATACCCAAATGAATATACCATGATAATCTCAAATTTTCACTTTAAATCAAGAGAAAGGTAATAGATCCCCTACCTCAACATGAAGATCTCAACGTTCACTAAGAAAGAATAGAACAACAAGCCACAAACTCTAATTACCTCTTTCATAGGGAACCAAAAATCCCTAAAAAGTAACCACAAAAATATCCCTATGTCATTAATAGATATAAAACCAAAGAAAACTGAATATAGCAACCCTCTATAGCATGGAGAAGAATAATGGAAGAGAACAGAACCATCAGATAAGGGAAAAATGACCCTAGATCACCACAAATCGATCTCTAGAAGACGATGGTTGAATTTGATCAAAGGGGATTCAAAGGCCTTTGAAAGATATATCTTGAGAACTTAGTTTTAGAGAGGGATAGTTGGGAGAAAGATAATTTCAAAGGGGGTTATATAATTTATAAGAAAATTGGAAATTATAAGACCATGGTGCAATACCCTACAACATGCCACATAGATGCTGACAGAGGATAACACTATAAAGCAAATAAAGAGACCACAACGTAACACACCTAGTCAAATATACATCTTAGAAACATGGAACAATCTACATCATAGATACTATAAACTAGTTAAAGGACCATGGAATAAAGGAACCACCACACCATAGAATTCTAATGCCAAAGAGGAAGGCAACACTGCAACCCATCTATATGGTATAACAACACTGAAAAATCCAAACCCACTAAAACTTACCTCCTTGAATACACACCACAATCTACCCCCACACCAAATAAATGCCAAAATTGGACAAATCAACCAAAACAATCCCCTTAAGCCTCCATGTTGTAGATCTCCATATATGTTGTAGCCTCATCTTCTGAATGGAATCCACACCATAACACAAGACTCTGCACCACAACCTTGATCTATAGATGAAATTTAGCTTCACTCCCCCACTTCCTCCTTCAATCCTTCTCCCGGCACATTTAAAAACTAAAACACAAAAAGTAATAAGCTCATAAGGTCAATACCTTTATATCAGATACCTCTCAAGGATATCGTTGCACCAAGAACATTTTCATCCTAATAAAGGAAAAAATACAAAACCCAAAAAATCACCAACTAACCTCTAAATACTCTCCTGGTGGAGATAACTCTCAAGGGAAAGGATAAAATGAGCATAAAACCAAGGAAGATAAATAACTTTATAAAATTAGTCAAGGTTTTATAAATAATCCAACCAAGTATTGAAAAAAGAATCAAAGTAAGAAAATGTTAGACCAAATAGGTTAAATACCCTAAGAGGGGGGGTGAATCGAAGTATAAAATATTAAAGCAACTTCCCATTTAGTTATTCTTTCTTCATTAAACAAAACACCTTTCACTACCTTTCCCAAAATAATGTATGAACAGTAATGACATCATGTATGAGACACAACAATTTTACTTGGTTCACTTGCACTTGAATATATCCACAGATAATACACAAGAAATGTACCTATGTAACAAAATCACTAAAACACACTGCTAATAGAAATTTTGGAGTGGACTCACTTTCTCTCCTGGTTCAATACTATTCACAATTTTAAAGATCACTTCCTTATAAACTAAAGTGTTTTAACTGATTCTATAGAATAATATTTTCTCGATCACATTAATCAATATTTTTTACACCTAATTTGGTGCATATTGAAGCTCTACTTTTATTAAATTGATGAATAACACTTTACCTCATAATTTCTAGGAAAATTTTTCTGGTTTTCATAAGATTAACTTTAATGGAACCCTTTTTCCAAATTTCATGAAACTTAAAAATAATTTTTGAAACTTTTCTATTTCATGAAACTCACAAAATTTCATGAAATTTTCCCATATTTTATGAAACCTCCTTTATTCAGGAAACAAAATTCCTTACGTAATAAAAACATTTGAAAAAATATTTCATGAATTTAGAGATTTTGGATCTTCATTAAGGCTTCCTCTATCCACAAATGAGTGGGGTAACCACCTACTCGTCAGTGTATTTTTGTGAAACTCTTCATTATTGTTCATGAAACTCCATTTCTTCACAAAACTTCAAGTAAATATTCCATTCATGAAACTTTTTATAATCAGGTAACTTACCACTTTTTCCTTTCATAGACCATTAGTATTTCATGAAGAATTTTTTTTAAAATCTTCAAACCTTTATGACGCTAAAATTTTACAAGTTCCATGCCTTTTCCATAATTTCATATGGTATCCTTGAAAATACAACTTTCACAAAAGTTGGTCCTTACTCCAAATTTGGGACCCCAAAAATTTGGCAAACACTAGGAAATGAAACCACCTTGTACGCACAACTTTCTATGCCACCCCCAGAGCTCTCATACCTCTATATTGAATATTATTCAACATACCTTCTCAAAAATCATGCTTGAACTTCACAACCAGCCTTGTCAACCTACTTTTTCAACAAACACAATTCACCCAAAAACACTACAAAGTTACCTTGAGGAATTTTTTCCCAATATAAAGGTCAATCACTGAAAAAATCAAGATTTTGAGCACAAATCTATTACTATTAATCCCATGTTCTCTCCTCCAATCCATCATGCCACCATAAGAAATGAACCAGAGGGATAACATGCCCATGCAACACCTTCTCCCCAAAATCTTGAATCTTGATAGGATTCTCCTTGAAAGTATCACTCTCTTCAACGTCCATTTCACCCCAATTGATGACATGAGAATCATCATAAAGATATCAGAAAATCTATGATACGTGGAAGTATTCATAAATATAGATCATCTATGGGTGTATTGATAACTGATAATAAAAAACTCTAACTCAAGCCAACACGTCAAAAGGTCTAATGAACCTTGGATAAATATTAATCCCATGATTGAACCTTCGATTACCATGATTATGAGACACCTTCAAGAATACATGATCTCTAACATCAAACTCAAGAGGCCTCCTCCTATGATCAGCATGTAACTTTTGATGATCCTTCACTACTTTCATTCACTCACAGGTCACATGTACCTTCTCTTTTGAACTTTGTACCAATTCTGAACTAAGAACAACAATCTCCCCTACCTCAATCTAACACAATGGATATTGGAAAGTTTGACCATACATAGCTATAAAAGAGGCCATACCAATAGTGTATTGATAAATTTTTTTGTAAAAAAACTCCACCAACGGTAGGTGTCACACTCATGTACCACCAAAATCTAGAATACATGTGTGAAACATGTCCTTTAGAGTCTGTATAGTCTACTTTGTCTAACTTTCTATCTGCAGATAAAAAGTGGTTCTCATGCATAATTGTGATTCAAAATAATGTCATAGACCTCTCCAAACCCTATAGGTAAAATGGGGATCATGATTATAGATGATAATCCTTAGAACCTCATGAAACCTTGTTATCTATTCCAGGTACTACCTAGATAACACTTAAACTATACTTGACTCCTTGATCATTAAGAAGTGAGATGAATTTGTTATATAGTCCATGACCAACCATATATAATCATAAAATCCTTGATATTTGGGTAAACCAATGATGAATCCCATCAAAAGGTCATCTCACTTTCACTGAGGAACATCAATCAGCTGAAGTAAACCACTGAGAACAAAATTCTTAGCCTTCACCTTTAGGAAGATCAAACACCGAGAGACAAAATATGCAATTGAGCGCTTCATAGCAGACCACATAACTGATTCCTTAGAGAATGGTACACATTTCTCACATAATGATGTAATTATAAGGAATAAATATAGAACTAACATAGAACAAATTCATGCATCACTAAAGAAACAAAATTATTTCCCTATAACAACACCTGATGTTGTCCATCCTCAAAGAAACCCTTGAGAGAATCTCCACAAACAACTTGATCATGCTAAACATCTACCTCATAATCCCCCAGCTGGGACTCCTCCCCTTGCTACACTAAGGATGACTACATTATCATCTGGTAAATACAACATCTTCTTTCAAATACTCTCATATCAAGGTGCAATGCTACTAACTCTTCCATCACTCTCCAAGAGTCTCCAGACTCCCACACAACACCACCTCATGACTTCCTACTCAAGGCATCCACCACAATATTTCATCTATCAGGTGTAAAGGGAATCTTGAAGTCGTATTCCTAAAATAACTATAACCACTTCTACCATTAAAGATACAAATCATGTTGGGATAATACATCCTTAATTCTTTTGTGATTTGTGAAAACCACAAAACTTTTACTGATAAGGTATTGTATCTACAACTATAGAGAAAAAAACTACCACGAAAATCTCAAGATCATGGGTGGGATAGTTTCATTCATGAGGCCATATTTGTAGAGACCTATAAGATATAACCACCCTTTGCTGCATCAACACATAACTCAAACCAAGACATGAATCATTATAATAAACCTTGAACGCAATGCCCTCCTCTAGAAGATGAAGAATAGGAGCACTAACCAGATTATCCTTTAGATACTCAAAAGTAGCCCGAAAATAGTCAATCCACATGAAAAACTAATCCATTTTAGTCAATGATGATATATTAGTCATAATATGGGATAATTCATGTAAAAACTCTTATAATACCAAGCTAGGCCAAGGAAAATATGCACTTGTGTAACATTCTTGGGGTCTATCAAAGAAATCACTACCTCTACCTTTGAAGGGTCAATTGAAACTCCACACTGAAACAAAAAATTCCCCAAGAAATGTAATTCAAAATTCTATAACTCTCACTTTGATAGATTCTTGAATAGATAGTGAGACCAAAGAACTCCCAACATGACCCACAAATGCTTGGTGTGATCCTCCTATGATACTAAAATGCAATGATTTTATCAATAAAGACCACCATGGTTCAATCCAAAAAACTCATGGAACATGGTATTATTCAATCACATGAAGTAGCCTAGTTCACACAGAACAGACCCCAGAAGAGGATCAGAGCAACAAGAGTAGCAGCCACCAGATGAAGAGCTAACCGGATTGGAAGAATGAGAGGGTATGGCAACCGCCATCGGGACCAGGCACCGTGCAGCTTTGTACAGAGCATTGCTAGCCGATCAGCAATGCAAGGTGGGAGCTAGGTGATCAATGACACAGAATGATGGGGAGGGGCAGTTCAAGTGGGATGGGCCTACGGGTCATGTATTGGGAATGGTATGCCTTTGGGCCTTCGGGTCATGTATTGTGAGTTTGTCAGGTCTTGTGCCTTGGGCCTACGGGTCATGTACGGGTTCCCCTTTAACCCTTAAAAGGTGGATTATCCATAATAAAAATAAAAAATAAGGCCTTTGGGCCATTTAGGCCTAATTCAAATAGCAATAATCGATGCATGATAGAAGAATACCATCTACCTTATTTGCAAACAAAAATGGAGCTTCCCAAGGTGAAAAGATAATAAGAATGAATACTATCTATAATAAATCATCAACCTAGATCATTATCTCTCATAAATTATAAGGGGTCATCCGATATAGATACATCTATATTGTAGAAATACTTGGTTGAGACTCTATCCCAAACTCAATATCTTTTAGTGGGGGTATCATTGCAACCACTTCTATAAATACATTAAGGTGATCTTCAATAACCCTGGGAAACACTATCAAATGAACCTTTGTAGAACTCATTATTAACTCAACCAAAAAGGTGGATAGATACTTAACTCACCTATGAATCATCTGAGGGTCTTTCTCACCAACGAACATTGTTGGGTCTCCATCAATGTCATATAATATGACACACCCACTGAAGAAATCAAAAATAGTCTGAAAAGAATATATCCAATCTATTCCAAAGATGATGTTGTATGGAAGTATCTGTAAACATAGAAAATATACCCAAGATAGGTGCTTCCCTAGAACCAATTCACAATTTCTGAACACATAAAACAAACTAATATGGCCTCCAACTAGTGTAATTGACACCAAGGGAACTATAAGTCTCTCTACCTCAAGTCCCAAAGCATGGAATAGATAGGATGAAATGAAGGATCATGCATATCCGAAATCAAACAAGGCATAAATCCAAGTATGAAATAGGCATATAGTACCTCATACGACATTGGGATCACCCAAAACTGGAAACACTAAAGAATACATCTGAGAATGTCATTCTACATGACCACTTTGGCCTTGATAGTGACCACCTCCATGGTCATGATTTACCCACTATCCTTAAGGAAGAGTTATATCATGGTGATTTACTCCACCAACCCCATCCCCTATCTTCTGATTAAAATCTAGAAAGATTTTTGGTTAATGCCTCAACTAAAAATTATACAAAGTATGGGCCTAAAATGGGCCACTAACCTTATGTTGACTACTAAGGAAGTTCAGGCACTCTCACTTATGATGTTCATGACCTCTGTAAGACAAGAAACCCATGCTTGACCTATTGGTAGGAGTCTGAGAACTACTAACTCTAGTTAAAAAAGTTAAAGAAGGGTGAAACCTAATACTAGATGACTAAAACTTATTTTTATGGATAAAAAACTGAGAACTCCTAGTCTTAGCACTATTTTTCAAGAGGTCTTGGTGACTCCAATATCATGATGATTTGGTCCTATAAAATATCCTTTCCATAACATCTACCCTCACTGAAACCTTAGTATATGAATTCAATAGAAATGGAGTGACCTGTCTCTTGATCTATGGATGAAAATCATCCTCAAAATGACCCTCCCTAAATTAATCATCTAGAAAAAGGTTTGAAGTATATCATAGAAGATTCTTATAATGGATATTGAACTCAAAAACACTATAACTCTCCTTTAAAAGGGTAATTATATCCTACCAACAAAACACCTTAGTGATCAAAGACAAAAAATGGACCTAAAACTAATCCCAAAATTTGTACCACGAAATAGGTAACTCATCATGATCCCTAAGGAATAAAATCCACAATTTCCAAGATGACTCATGCAGCGTCATCACATCTAAAGAAACCCATTGATATTTCTAAATACAAATCAAATTGAAGGATATATCTACCTACTATAGCCAATCCTCTATCTACCAATCTAAAATGGACCCTTCATACCTTTGCAAACCCTAGTGCTAGAACTCTTGTAGTGTCATACTCCAAGTGTAATTTCCATCAACCTCTAGTATATAGTGATCTATTGGAACATCCTAATCAACACCTTATACATGAACCTAATGGGGATGTATACCTCATTCCATATCTTCAAAAGAATAAAAATTAGTACCCCAAACCCCATAAAAAAGAACATTTTAAGGTTAATTAATTAAATTATTTTATTTTAACTTATTCCACTCTATCTACCCACATTCAAACATGGGTGTATAATAATCATAATGCATGATCATTACCTAGGTCTCTACCCTACAAGCAGAATCAATTCACTTAGCATGCTCATTAAACTTGAAGGTCCTTGTGTCGGAACACAGATGGGCATAAAATCCTATATCCTAGATGCTCTACCTTGTTTACAGTACGTGCTAAGACTAGCTGATACTATTTCCCTACCAATCTATGCATCCTCACTAGTGCCTAACTTCAAACTCCATCATATATCTCAACTATAACCTTTGATACCACTCTCTCAGGACTCCCTCCCTCCAAAGGTACCTCACCCAGGATGGAAATGAAGGAAGATAGATATTAACACATAAAGCCCCCCAACAATAGGCCATGGGTTGGAAACTAGTACCGAGGGTATATAAATCACACACATAGGAGGAATTTCCCTAATTATTGTTTTAGGAGTAAGAGATAAGAAGGATAAACTATCAATAAAAATCATGCATAAACAATAATAAATCCCAATACATGTAATCTCATATATAAACTGAATGTAAAACTGAAAGTATCCAGGTAAAACAAGGTAGTGATCACGAACTCCAGTAACTCACAACAAATTCTCAATAACTCCTCTAGGATAGTAATGTTCATCCTGGTCACCAACTTGGTACTTCCATCCTAAAAAATATTTTATATATATTTAGGGTGAGTATAACATGTATACTCAGTAGGATCCTCCTTGTAACCTCTCATGAAAAATGTGAAATAATCATACTAAATCCCAGTGAATAAATAAATGAAACTAACTTGTCACCTAAATAGGTATTACTAGTTACTCATCCTCACCATGGATTACTCACCAAATAATGCATAAAAGTAAACTATTATATATCAAAATCATATATATAAATAAAGGTACCCCATTTCCTCTTCTATATTGGTTTGTTACTCTCACACCCTTATAGATACATCTTTTTCTCATCCCCCTATAAATCATACCTAATGTGAGTTGGGCCTAGTCCCTACCTACCCTAGTCCTGTGCGGGGCCCAACATCCCATATTGGCATCATTTCACATATCCATATCATCATCATCATCATCCCATAAAAAACCAAGTGTATTACCATAAGCCACTACAGCCTATGTAAATTCATTATACCTCAATCCATCACAACCCATGCATTTACACCCATGGAAAGCTGAAACCACAATGCCTTGATACAAGTATGTTTTATTCCGTAAGCCATTACATCCCACATATAAATTTATAGTAAAACTATGATCCATCATACCCCTAGTAGAAACACACCTGATACTATAAGTCATCATATCCCAAAATATTCTTACTCATCAATGTCAATAGGGGGTGAGGGAGAAGGAGAAGTTAGTAATATATTACCTCACCATCCTAGATGCTGGAGAAAACACCCCCCAAAACATTTGGGTGATTTTTTCCTACCGAATTTGGTGGGGAATCATGTGAAATCATAAAATATACAATATATCATGCATAAACCACACTAAGGGTAACCACCTAGCCTTGGACTCATATGTCGCTATCATCAATCAAGTCCCCCAACTACCACTACTAATGTCTAGACTATAAACAAGCACACAATAATCTATACTCGTATTAATTAATTAATAACCATTAATTAATTATTATTATTTTTATTTAAAGGGTTAACATTTTAACCTCCTAATCCAAGTGTTGATGGCTCTATGAATTCTTTACTTATCTTCTCAAGTATGTTATCATTATTAATGTGATATTAAACACTTAACATTAGTACCATCAACAACACCACATCCTATGGGTTGATTATTTATTCCTTTATCATTCATAAATTATTTAGGTATTCTAGGAATCTGTCTAAGATAGCATAACTGAACTGTACATGTCGTGCAGAGAAACCGAATTCATCAAGTAGTAGGAAACCAAAAATAACATATAGCCTATAGGACACCCAAAAAGAATCAATAAAGAATAAAATCAATAATAAATTCCCACTTTGGACCTATCTCAATATCCTCTATATCACACACCATTATACACAACATAAAATATCCCATATTCATAGGTATCGACCATCACCATAGCCTAAGATCCCAACTCATCGCTCATTCAAGGTTCCCAACTAAATTAAAACAACTATCATTCAAACAATCTTAGGTTACAAACCTATTTATCATTAAGGAAAACAAACATATTAGGTTATCACACAAATACATAAAGTCTCTAAAATTTACTAGATCTCACATACTTTTCAAAATAATTTTTTACACATAGTTGATGACACTAAGGCTATAGAACCAAGTCATGTATGCTTTCCATAATAAGAATGGGCTCACATATCCCTGAAACATTTATATTTAGCAATAAACCATTTTAATTCACATATTTAATTAACTAGTTCATTATGCATAGGTTTACAGTAATAATAAACCTATAAATTATCAATCATTAAAGGATTTGAAACAACTTAAACATCTGTTTATAATTTCTTCATTTTCTATAAAAAACATGGAAGAGCATACATCAAATTAACATGCTTCTTTTTTAACCACATCATTCAAATTATCTTGAATTTAAATTGTTAATCTAGTTTATATAAAATCAATAATGTTAAGCACAAAAATATCCACAACACAAATATAGAACACTATCTTAGAAAAACACGAGACATCAACAAGTATAAAACCAAAAGAAAACACATACCCAGACCAAAATTTCATTATTCATTTAAATTACATAATCTTATCATCATAAAGTTAATTACACCATACCCAAAGGATTAAATCATGATAATATCACACATGTACTTTAAATCAAGAGAAAGGTAACGAATCCCCTACCTCAACATGGAGATTTCAATATTCTCTAATAAATAATGGAACACTAAGCACCAAAATCTAAATTACTCTTCTGTGGGGAACCAAAAATCCCTAAAAAATAATCCCAAAAGAGATCTATATCACTCATTGATATAAAAAACAATAAAAACAAAGAGAAAAACCTATAATAGTATGTAGAAAAATAAAGTAAGATAATAGAACCATAAGAGAAGGAAAAACTTACCTTGATTCACCACAAATCAATCTATATAAAGAAGACATTGAATCTGATCAAAGGGGATTAAAAGGAATTCAGAAAATCTCTCTCAATAACCTAGGATTTTAGAGATAAATTTGGGAGAAATAAAAGTTCAAATTGGGTTCCGGAATTTATAGTAAAACTGGAAATTGGAAGACTATGAAGTAGTACCCTACACCACAGTTCAGATATGTTGATATAGGAAAAAAAATATGGCCTAAAGTAATAAATTGTGTTTTAGTACACCTGGTTAAAGAGATTTCTAAGAAACAAGGAATGTTCCATGACATAGATCCTTTAAACTAGGAGAAGTACCATGGTTAAAAGGAACTAACACACTATATAATTCTAATGCAAAATAAGAAGGCTATGTTGTAACCCATCTCTATAGTGTAATAACCCTAATAAAGGAAGAACCATTGAAACTTACCTCCCTAGACTCCACACCATAGCCTACCCCCACACTACAGTGAAACCCAAACTAGAAGAACCACATAAACCTATCATATTAAGCCTTCATGCCACATCTTTCCATCCATGCTGCAACCCCATCTCCTAACTAGAATCCATAGCATAGAACAATCCTACAAACTACAACCCTACTATAAAATTTAAGTTTTCGCTTAAATCCCCTCATTCCTCCATATTTTTCTTATTTTTCCATTATTTCTAATTTATTAATTTGTTTTTATCTTTTCCATTGCATGATTTATTTTTTTTAAGTAATTTGAATTCTGAAAATACTTAATTCTACTATTTTTATTAAAGTTTACTCTAATAAATTTTAACAAGTTTATAATTTTATGGGATATCGGAACTTTGTATTTTCAATAGTATGAAACCTTGTGGTAAGGATGAAAATTATTAGTTTTTTTATAAACTAAAATTTACCCCCCCCCCACACCACTAATCCAAAAAATAACTTTTATATCGAAGGTTTAACATCAACTTTTAAATAACCAACACTAAAAATGTGTTGACACTGGTTATTTATTTAACCAATGAGAAAAACATTCTGGGTGGGTTTTTCATATTGATTAGAATATAACAGAGGAGAAAAACTGGTTTTTCATGTCATTTTTGAACTAACCAAAATGAAAAACATGATTTTCACAGCATTTTTCAAATAACCAATATGAAATATTTAATTTTTTAGATCAGTTATTTTAAAGATGACATAAAGAAATATTTTTTCACATTAGATAAAATATAACCAATGTGAAAAATTAAATTTCACAACCTTCTAATGTAGTATTCAATTTTTTTATAGCGCGCCTTTAAAATTTTTAATTTCCACTTAAATTTATGATGTTATGATTTTCTTTTCAAGTTTTAATTACATGTTTTCATGCTCCACATGTATTTATTTCATATAAACTCTTTCAATATTCAACATTGTTCTATAGATTCAACTCTTTTGATATTCATCATTATTCAATGGGTTCTTCTTTCACCAATCTCATCATGGTATATATAATTTTTTTCCCATGATTTAATTTTTTATGATTAATTTTCTCAATTGATACAAATAGTTACTTTTTTACAATGGATAATCCCTCTTAATATCATGTTAACCATTATTATTTTTTATTGGAGTCTAAAATATCTTCCAATCTGTAGCTTTGGATGCCTATAAGTTCCTTCCTCCAAATAAAATTACGACAATGAAGACTGCAACAAGATTCCAAATTAAGTCAAAGATTTAATTTTGTTTCTCAAGATTTCATTTGGTTTCTATAATTTTTTACTTTCAATTGATCTTTTATATTCATCGAAGGGTGTCATCATCATTGAAATTTTATTAAATAAATAAATATTTTTTTTACATCAGTTATTATAAAACTGATGTAAAAATGACCTTTAATGTTGATTATATAATAACTAACATAAAAAAGTCATATTTAAAAATGGGTTTTTATAACCGAAGTTGAATGTAATGTTTTATGTCAATTATATAATAATCGAACTAAAATGTATTTGGAATAATATTTTTTACATCAGTTAAAATAAATGATATTAAAAAACATTTTTTACAACACCTATCAAAATTTCACCCTAAAAACCAATGTAAAAAACTTATTTTTATATTAGTACCCCCTTTTAGGTTTACCTGGTGATTTATCTAGGACTACATTTGGAATCAAAAAAATCTCTACATTTTAGACTGGTCTGATATTATTTATTCTTGTTTCTGTTAGTTTATCAAATTTACAAATCTTAGTGTCCTTTCACCTAACTATATGGCAGTGAAAATATTTTTTTTTTTGGTTTTTAATATGTCTAGAATACATTTTGGTTTAATTGATAACCTTAATCTTAATTGATCACCTATTTTTATAGAAATGATTATGAGTATTAGTGAGACAAGATGGAGAAAAATTTTTATCAATACTAGTGTTGAAAATTTTTTTATGATAATTGGTAGTCATAAAATTCCATAGAAGTAAATTACTACATTTTAAAGAGAAGAGAAGTCTAAATTTCAGTTGAAATTACATGTTCAAAATATTTTATTATGCACAATTTATAAAAATATATATAGTGAAGTTTTTTCTTGTAGAATATCTTGTGGTCTCTAAAAGAAATTATAAGTTACACATTTCATAACTTAAAAAAGTTTTTTAAACTAAGAGATTCATTCTTAGGTATTAATCTCAATATTTTGAATTTATTATTTGATATATTTTTATTCAAATGAATCAAAATTTAATAAAAATTGTTAACATTTTACAGCCACTTGAAGAGAAATAATTATCATAAGATCTATTTGTTGAAAAAGGCGTAGATATTTTATTAAAGTATTGGGAATCTAAGAGAACATAGATCAATGATACTTAAGATATTAAAATTTTAAGTCTTGATAACTTAATCAGAACCTTAGTGAATAATGATAGAATATTGAAAAGAGATGTTGATAAAGAAAAGAATAAAAATGGAGTTACTTTTGTGTTAACTTCTAGAGCATTAAATTTTGTAGAGATCACTATGAAAAAATATTGTTAAGAGATCTAAATATGATAATTGTTTAGAGATTACATAGGATGAATTTTCATTTATTGAAAGAAAAAAATTTAGATGTGGAAGCTCCAATAGAAATTTCAGAAAGGATGGAAAATAAAAAAGGGATAAGAAAGAATCATCAGAACTAACTTGTTATAAATATAGAAAACTTTATCACATTATATCTAACTATATATAATTAAATGTAATTGATAAGAAAATTATAATATATCTATAAAGATAAAAGATGATAAAAGTTTGAAAGGAATGTATATATGGGGCACAAGTCAAGGTGATACTACTTATGATATCACATCAGATGAATTAAGTGATAGTTAGAATATAATTGGTTATTATTGAAATATAAAAGTTTCAGAAAATGTGAAATGTTTTATAGGAAAGATAAATAGTGTTTAAATCTTATCATGATATTCCTTGAACAAAAATATAGAAGATTTATCTATTAAGGATAGTGATGATGAAGGACAATATTTTTATAATAAATAATTTAAAACTATATAAGAACTAGAAGATTATTTTATTGAAGTAGAAGTGCCTTATAAGAAGATTTAAAAAAATATGTTGGAATCAAGTCTAAGGTTACATATAATAAAACTAAATTGAGTAAATCTAAGAATTAAATTATGAAGTTTTCTTTAGAGTTAATTTTTAAGAATGTTAAATTCTCAAGTAAAAATGGTTAAGTTTGTAAAATTTCATTGGAATTAAAGGAAATAAGTGATACTGTTAGTTCAACTGAATGAAATATTTAAAAAATGAAAAATAAGAATACAAATATTTCCTTATAGTTGGATAAGTCTACTGATAATATTTAAAAGATATATTTAAAGTTAAAATGAAAATTAATTGTAAATTCAATGGAAAATCATTCTAAATTTGATGATTTGAAGAATAAAGAATCCAAGAAGAAAATAAAATCTTTTGAAGATAAAAATGAGGTTACCAAGTTAAAGAAGTAAATTAAAATCCTGAAGAAGTTATTGAAAAGATTTTCGACCAATATAAAGTAATTTGAGAAGATATATGGGAATTTGAGGCCATATAGAAGGATTACATTTAGACTTGGTAGTAAAACAACCAAAATTTTAACCAACCAATCAGCTTATTTGGTGCTAAATAATGTACCTTTATATCCCATGTTTCAATATATAAGACAATAGAGGAAATAATTTTCTCCTAATAAAGTCCAATAATTCATAAGAATAAAAGATTTTGTATTAAAAAAACTTTTTTCCTATGAGAATAAAAAGGAAAAGTAAATATGGGTACCAAAAGTCTTATTCACAAATTTAACTAGACTTAAGGGCCTCTATCTATTATGGATGTAATTATGATGTGTTGAAGTCACTGTGCACTGATGGATGAAAACCTATATCCAATGTCTTTACATTATTTGGTTTAATTTTAGTAAGTTTCAATAATTTTCAAGTTTTTATTTATAGATTACATTAATTACTTCTAATTAGGTGGGGTTTATTTTTAAATTTAGGCACATTTTTTAAATATAAAACTTTTAAAACATTTAAATATTTTATCCCTAAGCTTTTTTGAAGACATATTATATGAATGAAGACCATATCATTTCACCAATAGATAACTTTCAAGATATTTTTATTATTATTGAAAGAAATGTTTATTTTTTATTGAATGGAATTTCATTTTCTTTTTAATTTCATCACAAGTTTAACTTAAATTATATTCAAGAAAATTAAATTTTTATTTTAAATATTTTATATGTCATGTACATTGGCAGGAATGATCTTGGACTTTCAACCAGGGTTGATAAATGGAAATCACGCATTTTTTTAATAGTTTTATAAATAAAGTGAACCTAAATTCTGTTGGATACATTTATTGTTTTTGGACAAAGAATCATTCATATTTTTTAGTTACTATTCAGTTTTAGTTTTTCAAATTGAAATGACCATATAAATTACAACCAAAGAAATTATGTATGAAAGGATTATTGATCCAGAATTATTTTCCAAATATGAATTTATATTGAAAGACGTGATCAAGTTTAAAGGATATGAATTAGTAGTGCTTTCGAGGGAAAACTCTGAGTTATTCTATCCTTGTTTGATCCAAGATTTTTCCAAAACTACTAAGTTTTCTGAATCAGATGCTAAAAAGTAAGTAACCTTTTTTTCCGTTTAAACATAAGTTTACTCTATTTATTGAGAAATTTTCCAAGTTAATCAGGATACCGCTAGATATTTGTTGTTTATATGTCACAAATTATATAAAACTCATAGTTCTTTTTCAAAATCGTATATTGAAGAAAGTTTGTTTATAGAAAAAGTAAATGTTCATAACATGAGTCACATACGAATGAAAGTTTGGATTGTTTTTCAATGGGTATAATCATTTCAATTACTAAGAAAGGGTGATAAACATACTATTAAAATATAGGTTTTCTATCTATTGGATTTCATTGTGAATTTTTGAAAGCTCAATTTCATCAAGTTTATCTAAACTTGTATTGATGTTATATGTAATAGGATGGTTAAGTTGAAAATCTTGTTATACAGATGGATATTGAATGGAGTCCTTATGAATCTTTTAAAAGCTGAAAGTGTTGAGAATCAATATCATGTTGAGAAAGTCAAATAGAATTATATTCATGTAGAGTCAATCTTTATAATGATATTGATTTAGGATCCAAGTGAAAATAAATTTTTAGAAAAAATCATCAGATGTTTCTTCCATGAAATTATAAAAATACCCTAATAAGAAATTTGAGAAGATAAAATCATATAAAGGATCATATTCTAAAAAATACCCTCCACGATAGAAGTTAAATAAAAGTAAAAAATCAAAAAGTTTCTTAAAAATAATCATTCAAGAATCTATTTGAGAAGAATGATAAATTATAAAAATTTAAAATTAAAATAGTTGTTTTTTCACCATTTTTTATTAAGAATATGATTGATCAAGATAATACAATCAAAGAGAAATTTGATCAACTTAGGAAAATAAAACATACAAGCAATAAAACTACCAAAAAATAATTATCTCTATCCTATCTACACTAATAATTAGAAGAAAATACTATTTTTTCTGATAAATATTTTTCACTGGATGTTCAAAATGAAAATCTACTAGTTGTTGATACTTCTAAAAAGTTGTTACTACTTAAAAATCCGATGTTCATTTTAAAAATAAAGAAGTTAAAAAATAATAACATTGAAAAAGATATATCACTATAAGAATCTTTAATACACTCTTCAGAAGTTGAAACTTCAAATCCTTCAATGAATGATTCTATAAAAGAAAAATCATTGGAATAAAGTACTGAATCAAGATTAAACTAATCAATTTCTTCAGTTACATCAAATAGTAATGCAATTAATTTTATTGACATTGATACTCCAAAGAAAGATAAATTTTTGGAAATTAAACTGGAAGTTCATCATACTAGTATGGAGGAATATGATAGTCCATCAAAATTATACATCAGCTCATATACAAGAATAATTGAGTGAGGAGATTTTTCTCAAAATGCTTCTTTGGAAAAACATGAAAACTTATTAGAAATTCTACTAAATTTGAATGCTAGAGTTAACTTTCTTCATGTCTATCTTGTAAACATTCAAGAATAAAAGTGGAAGAAGAAAATGTTAAACTCATTTGTGAAATGAAATGAAGTTTAAGAAAGTTTGAAGAACAAGATGAAAATTGCTCTCATAATTTGAAAAATATTTTAAGAAATTTGACTAATCACGGTAAAGATATCAAGACTATTAACAACCAGAATTTTTCTCTTCATGATTATTTTTAACAGTTTTTGAAAATAAATTATAAATGTGAAAAGTTATAAAATATCAAGGGGAAAAGTGGTATCAACAAAATAAATCAATTTATGATCTGATAAAGATAGTCCCACTTATGAATAAATAGAGGAACAAGCTTGTAGATAGAAAAACCAATAAAAGCTAATTATAGAGTTTCAAAAGAATTCGGTTGAACATAATAATAAAATCAAGAATATTAATGATATGATTGAAATTTTTTAAAAGAAATAATGGATTTTAATTTTTGATCATTGTACTTATTTAATCTTATAATGAATATGGTTGTTTTGTTTTTTTCACTTGAATAATTGATTTTCTATTGCATGCATATATGAATATCCTTTTTTATTTATATGATTACTTTTCTCAGTGTATGAATATATATCTTTATGTATGATCCAAAAGTGAAGAGAGGTGTTTTTATTTACAGGATATTATATCTAAGGAGAGAATTTCTTGAGAACTTCATTTTGGGGGAAGTTACTTTATGATTATTCTTTTTCTTTTTATGTTTATTTTTGAAAATCACAAGGGTGTTTTAAAAATTTATGAGGGATAAATTTGAATATTTTACATGAATTTAATTATTAAAGTGGGAATTGAATTTTATAAAAAGTGGATAAATTTTTGAAAAAATTAAAAGAAGTTATTCCACTTTAGGAGTGATTTTTTATTTGTGGTTATCTTTGAGAATCTTAAATAACGGAGTAATATTTTTTTAATTTTTTGGTTGTATAATTTTGATATTTATTTTGAATTAAAAAATTTGTTTTATATTTTTTGATTAAGAAAGGAGGAGAAAACTATTCTATCAGATTTACCAAATTTATATAAATTATTTATTTTAGAATTTTTTTCAAGCTAAATTTTCACATTCATGTTTATGCTTTCCAAAAGGAGGGAGATTTTGGAATCATGTGTAACACCCCAAGATTCCACAGTATATTTCCCTTTGAATAATACAATAGCTTGCGTTGTACGCAACTTCAAGTTCTAGCACACCACTACCAATAAAACTAGCTGTTACGAATACTAATACCCACTTTTTGAAATTTTATAAATTTTATTTTTCAAAATGGACTTAATTTTTGGATTTTGAATATAAAAGTTAGCTTAGAGTGAATTTTTGGTATTTTTCTGAAAACTTTCAATTTTTAATGAATAGTAAGAAACATTGCGTTGTTTAAAATCGACTTTTTATTTAAATAATTATTAATTTTATTTTAATTTATTTTAATTAAAAATAGATATATAATACCTATATAAGTTCAATTTAATTCATTGGAGTCATTTTATAATAACATTAGACGAATAAAATTTTATTGAACTTTTTACCGTCTTTTACCCACCTTCTCGGTACATTTGAAAATTTACATAAAACGTAATTTTATCACTTCTGTAAATTGAATTTCAAAAATCAGAGAGACACGATTGACATCAGTAAGTAAAATTTGGTTTAATAAGATGAAAATATTTTTTGGTGAATCGTAACTTTTGAATTTTATTTACCATAGTTAAAAGTAAATAGGGTAATTAATGGAAAAAATGATATTATAATTACCCTAAAACATGTCCTGATTTTATTGGATAAGTTTATTTCAACCAAAATAAACTTTAGGAATAATATATTATCATTTTTATCCACTTGGATTAGATTAGGACATTTATTATTATTTTATTTAAAGAAGAGTTAAACGTGTAAAATTCAAAGTTTAATAACTATACCACTTTTTAATATAGGTTTATACATAATATAAATTAAACTATAAATATTAATTATAAAGATAAAAATATTTCTTACATCATGGTAGTTTATTTATAATTTTTAGACATTAAATAATTTAATTTATTTATGACACAATGATGATGCAATAATTACCTTATTAATGAAATATTAAAATAATTGATATTATAAATATTAAAATAAATATAAATTGAGCCTTTTAATGCATTCCACGAATTTTATAGGAAAATATGACATGTTAGGGTTTATTAAATAATTTTTTTTTGAAGTGATAAAGTTTTTATGACTTTCACAAAAATCAAATACTAAATAGTGTCATAATTGACATAAATTAGTTTTTGAAACAAATACTATTTTATTAAATGATAAAATATTTCTAAAAATATAAGGTTCGTCCAAATGACTTAGATAAGGTTATATATGTCAAAAATGAACCACTTGGGGTTATCTTGTCTTTTTATAGTAAGTTTATTAACCATATAATATAAAAATATAAGGAGACTTGGTAAATGTTAAACTATTTAACCAAGAGTTAAATCTAAAAAATATGGTTAATATGGTGACCTAAAACCTATTGGTTGAGAGTATTTTGACCCATACCCACCTTAGTCTTTAAATAAATCCATTTTGAGCCATTAAAAATTGAAAATGATTTTATAATAAAATAATATTTCAAGCTTTTCCTAAGGTTCCCCTCACCTCTCTTATAAAAGGTTACTTATCCTTCTCTTAATTTCACACCTCCAAAGCCATTTGGCTTGGAAAAAACCTGATCAAATATCCTCCCAATTACCCTTAATTCAACCTATATTCCTTAATTTGATCATAAATTCAACCTAAGGATCCTTTTTGATCAAATCAAAAGGAATCACCTGAAAAAGATGTAATAATTTCATAACCTCTTTCAAAGTTCTTTTCTTCTTCCACTTCCTCTTTCTTTTTTGTTTCCATACCAAAATAATAACTCTAGTAACTTATACATAATTATATGTTATTATAAATATGTTACAACAATATTCATTATTATATCCATCCAATGAATGACAAAGTCACCATACGTTCATACATACAACTTACCGTCTCCACGTCATTGTGTAGTTTGTTATTCAACACTTCATTATTTGGATGGGCATAATAATGATGTATAATTGATGTAAATAATAAATATAACATGTTAATGATTCTGTATATATGATATGACATCCAATTACATATGATTTCACCATCAATAGAATAATATTTTCGTTCGTGCATACGTATGGATTACCATCTGCACGAACGCGATGAGATTCATTCCCCGTCATAACCATTCAAAACTAATTTTCATTTTATGATTAAAAACTACATTTAAGAACTTAATATCACTTTGGATGTTAATAAAATACATCCTATCCATAAAAAACATGACTTATGTAACAAAACATATAAAGAAAAACGAATCAGTTAACACCAGAAACAATGATACAACTAAAATATTATTAACAAAGCAACATTAGAAGATCATATATGATATCATATTTATGTATGTGGTTCTTGTATAATTTAATAACAAATATTTCATCATTATACCGGAGGTTAACGTACCCTCTACTAAGGAAAAGTACAAGGTGAGGGTTAATTTTACTATCTCTTTATTTATCCGAGGTTGTTTATATGTAAGTATCTACTGGGACTTATTTATCATCCACATCTATGTTTCTTAAAAATTTATTTCAAAAAAAAATTTACTATTTCCTAGAATATGGGTTAAAGTCATTTATACCCTTTTTTGACTTTTTATAAAAAAATTAAAGGAATATTTCTGTTGTTTTCCAAACAAGGTACTTTATTACCTTTTTGACAAATTAAGGTAAGAATGTTTTTTTAACTTATATGGTGAGTGTGGATATTTTCTGCCATTATAACACCTTCAAAGCTTCCCTTACAAGATTATAAAAATATTTTCAAAATAAATGTTTTCTTTTATAATTATGTGACTTTTAAATAATTTCAAAATAGAAAGATATATTTCTCTCAAATAGTTTTGATTTCATCTATGTCAACATCCTTTGATGGATTTTACACTTGCTTGAAGTTGATTTATTATGATACAATATTCCATATTGTATTGAAGGTTTTTTGATATGTTTGACTATGGATGTATTATTTTTATACCATTCATGGTTTATGGTTAAAGTATTAATATTTAGTATGATAGTTTTAATACAAATGTTTATATTATGTTTCAACCTTTTCAAATAAGTAATGAATTGGACTTAGTAAGTGAAGGGTGGAGCCTACTATAACTCGTCGATGCATTGGTAGGTCTCAAGAAACAAACTAGTGTCTTAGAAAAAGACCTTAACAAAATCCTAATTTTATTCTTAGCACGAGGTCTTGACTATGTGGTTATGATGTCTGACATTATGCATTCCATCATTATAAAATTAGCTATTGATATTAAATGTGATTATTCAACTAGTAGAATATCCATGTGAATAAGTAAATGGAATTATTTGATTTATCTTTTCCATATTATGCTGAAGTTTATGTTTAAAAGGATTTTGTTTAAGTTTTATATATTGCCTAAAATGTTTATGCTTATTTGTGATAGTTTTCGCTATATTGTTATCCTTACGTAGCATCTGAGTTAACCCCTTTATTATGTTTTATTTTTCCCAGGATGTGAAGAAGTATATTATGATTGACCTGTAGGGATAGTCTATGGGATATGAGTGTGCTTAAAGGAGACACAATGTTGTTGTTTTTCATTTCATAATGCAATGTAAAACTTATGTATGTATCTAGTACTTCCAAGGCTACTAAACTAATCGGTCTTTCGAGACTTGATCAATTGTGATACTGACAATGTTATGTAATAATTCATAGACTCTGGGTATCTAGGTTCTGAGCATTACATTTGGTATTAGAGAATTTTAGTACAAAACTTGGAAACTATATTTAGAAAAACTCTGATTAAAGCACATTACCCTAATATAGACTTTGAGGATTAGTATAGAAAAACTTCCTAGAATTATGGTAATGTATAGATTTTTTTTATTTTCCAAACAATACATCCTTGTCTAGATACGAACAGGTATAGGAGGATCTGGAACGGATATACCTAGGAGTGAAAACTCTGACAAGGAGTTTTGGGCTCGACCTGGGGTATCCTGGTACACAACAATGGGCCTTTTTTCACTCTTGGTTATGAAACTCTTTGGGGATATGATTGGGATAATTCACATTTTATTTACAAACCATTATAAAGAATTTATGAGTAAATACTTCCTCAAAGAAAATTTTTTTATGATTATAGATTATATACATAAATTGTTCAATTTATGTTAGGTATTTTACTATTTTGAAATTATGTATTGTGATTCATAAACTAATCTAGTGTGTGTCATTGTTTATAAATGGTGCCTAGTAGAAGGAATGGAAACCTTATCAGTGCAGATGATCCATGTAGGGATTTCCCTCCTACTCAGGATAATTATTGTGGAGTTTGTGATGCAACTAGTGTTGATCATCTTATAATCATACTGGGATAACTCACTCAGGTTATGAGTAATAACCTTACCCATATGGAGCACCCTAATCCACAACTTGGAAGATCAATGTTATACCACTTCATGAGGAAACAACCACCAACATTAAATTGGATTACAAATCCATTTGTAGTTGAGAAATAGATAAGTTCCTAGAGAAAATATTTCATGCTTTGGGGTGTAGCTAAAGGGAAAAATGTGTCATAGAAGTTTATCACATCACAGAAGATGCAGATCAATGGTGGTCATTGATTCAAAACACAAAGGAGGATGATGAAGTATCAAATTTGTAATGGAGGGAGTTTAAATAGATTTTATTAGAAAAATAATTTCCTCATGACCATCGAGAAGATATGGAAAGACAATTTCTGAGTCTAAGGAAAAAGAAGGATGAGAATGTCGCAAATTATGAGTCTAACTTTACAAGTTTAGCAAGACATTCTACAGATTATATACATAACCCAATGAGTAAGATTGATCGATTATTTGATGGGTTAAAACCATTTCTCTGTTGATCATTAGTCTCACAATCCTTCTCATCATACAAATATATATTCTCATGTGCTATCAAGACAGAAAATGAATTTTATAAGTCTTACAACTTTAAAGCAAAGAAAGAGAAGAAGAGATCTGCTAAACACTCTGGAAATAGAAATAAGGGGAAGAAGGGAAAATTCTAATTTCTATCCTGTAGTAAATGTGGGAATAAATGCCCCAGTAATTTCTTGAATGGAATGGTAGTTTGTTACAAGTGTGGTGAAAAAGGCCACCAAGCTCGTGATTGAAAAGGAAATAAATAGGCTTTCAATGTTGAATGCTACAATTGTAGGGAAATGGGGAATTATGAAAATGAATTTCCTAAGTGCCAAGGAAACTTACCTTTCAAAAGGCCAAGGGAGAAAGGCCAAGCTTATGCGATCACCACTACTGAGGTTGATGCATTGAATGATGTGGTGGAAATTAATTTAATGGTTTCCTCAAATTTAGCCAATGATTTATTTGATTATGGATCATTGCATTGTTTCATATCTTCCCATTTTTCTCAGAAAATTAGATATTTCCAATTTGATTTATCAAGGGATTTTTTAGTCAAAACTCCTAAGGGAAGTATCATTGCAACAAAGTTTTGTAAATCAGTTCCCATTAG
Organism: Viscum album; assembly: GCA_963277665.1. Taxonomy (NCBI): domain Eukaryota; kingdom Viridiplantae; phylum Streptophyta; class Magnoliopsida; order Santalales; family Viscaceae; genus Viscum; species Viscum album. Next base: position 1,584,904,487 of record OY728137.1, on the reverse strand, counting down.
GGTATATAAACATGTTTTATCTATGGATCTCATCATCATACCCATGATTTAATTTGATATAATCCTCATTATGTATTGGCTTTTGGACCATGATGATAAAATTTATTGTAAGAAGAAGGATGTTACAATTTTTGATGATGATAAGGAATACTTTATCTTTAGAGAAGAAACGTCACTATTTGATTCTTATCTAGATCCACCCCTAGTAGCACTACTAAATTCAATTATTGGGGAGGAAGGTAGTGAAATAACTATGGGTGAGGAAAATAATGTTCAAATAAAGTATGTACATATTGTTGAAGAATATGTTGATGTGTTTCCATATGATTTACCTCGACATCCTCTAGAACGAGAAATTAAGTTTTCCATCGATTTAATTCCTGGTTCAAGGACCATACAGAAGACCCCTTATAGAATGGTCACTGTGGAATTAGTGGATCTAAAGAAACAACTAGAGGAGTTGAGTAATAAAGGATTTATTCACCCTAGTGTTTCTCCATAGGGAGCCCCTATTATTTTTGTTAAGAAGAAAGATGGATCTATGAGGTTGTTAATTGACTACAAGGAGATCAATGCTATAAAAATAAAGAACAAGTATCTGCTACCTCACATATATGATTTATTCGATCAACTTTATGGAGCTCAATATTTTTCAAAGATTGACCTTTGATCTGTATATCATCAGTTGTTCATGAAGGAGGAAGAAATTCCAAAGATAACATTTTGTACTAGGTATGGGCATTACAAGTTTACAGTAATGCCTTTTGGACTGAATAATACACCCTTTGTTTTAATGGATCTAATGAATAGAGTTTTTAAGAAATATCTTGATGAATTTTTAGTGATATTTATTGATTATATCTTGGTATACTCTAAAATATATGAAGATCATGAAAATTAATTTCACACTATTCTAAAGACTCTTAGAATAAATGAATTATATGGAAATTTTAGAAAGTATGAATTCTGGATTCAGAAGATTTCTTTTCTTGGACATATTGTCTCTAAGGATTCAATATTTGTTAATCCTTCAAAGAAAAAGGCAATCCAAGAATGGCCAGCACTGACGAGTATAACTGAGGTATGCAGTTTTATTATTTTAGTAGGTTGTTATCGGCATTTCATCCAGAATTTTTCCCAATTGGCTAACTCATTAACCAAGTTCACACATAAAGGGGTTAAATTTTTTTGGACAAAAGAGTGTGAAGAATGTTTTGAATAATTGAAGAGAATATTAGTCAATTCTACTATCTTGACTCAACCATCAGAGAATGATGGGTTTGTTATTTATAGTGATTCTTTAAAGAAAGGACATGACTGTGTTCTTATGATGAATGATAGATTTATTGCCTATGCATCAAGATAACTAAAAATTCATGAACAAAACTATCCCACTCATGATCTTTAGTTATTAGCTATAATCTTCACTCTGAAGATATGAAGAATGTCACGAACCAACCCGGGTCAACCTTGAACTGGTCACCCGAGTCAGTCTGCGGCATGGCCCAAAGGGCATTCCCGATCCCCACGGGATGGAAACTAGTGTCAGGCATCAAAACAAGTAGTTAGGAATGATTTATCTTAGAAAATAAAATACAGATAAATATAAATAAACTAAAGAAACGGGTAAACACTAACCGTGAAAAATAAAATAAACATAACCAACTAGACATACCTCCAAGTGACCATGTGGGTCACCACCAAACATAAATCCAAGCTCGAGCAATCCAAAACTAAAACTTGAAACTAAAAAGATAAAGTAGGTGTGAGAACTGATATGCTCAGTAGGAAATCCAAAGTAAAAAAACTCCCTAAGACACTATCTTTAATAAGAAATATAAATCATTCTAGTTTGAAAATAAGTCATAATAAGATAATGTTTTTCTCTCTTTTCAAATTCAAATAACAAGCTTTCATTTCCAAGGAAAACATTTCTCTTTCCTTTTCAAAATAGGTTTTGAGCATGCATTAACATTTCAAAATTTAAGGAGACCAATTTAGATTTAAAAATATGGTTTTCAAAAAAGAGGGAAAAATCATGAAACAACTGAATTTAAAATCATATCACAAGCACCATGGGAAGTCCCTGAGAAGATAGTGTTAGTTGGGGACCTAGGATCTTCGTGTCTCAGTGAAACATGGCTTAGAAGGCCACGACCCATAGAATACGTGGCTTAGAAGACCACGACCCTCAGAAAATGTGTCTTAGAAGACCACGACCCTCAGTCATTCATATGTTTATTTAGTGTTGCAATCGTCAAACCTACAGTGAAACCGGGTCAAGTCACCTCCAGACCACTAGCCCACAAGTCCTAGTTTCACCCACCTAGATACCCAGGTTTCCCATTGTGCTCTGTTTCAAGTGGTGGGGAGTTTTTATCAAGAAAACATATATGTACACAACATTATCTTTATCTAAAACTCATTCAACCTCTCACCACTGTTCTCCCTCCTTAATCGCATCCCCCTTTTTATTTCATAAAACATCGCATGAGCATCTTCATTAGGTACATATCACAAATCACACATTTAACACACATCATGCTTCTAAAATAAAGGGGCATGCCTTAAGAGGGGTTTTCACTTTTACTATTCATTTTCAAGGTGCCAAATGGGCCTCATTACTTCATAGGAATGATTTTTGCTTTAGAAAACATGTTCACCCAAAAATCATTTTAGAGATCATTTTGGAAATTCTTTGGAAAATGTGTCATTTCGCCTTTACAAAAAAATCATCCAAAAGGCCAGGCATCTTTGGAAATACCTAATTTATGTTCAAAACATTAAATAAATAACTTTTCAAGAACTAGAACCATTTAAATATATATATATTTCATATGTATTTCATGTAGAATAAAAATATTCACTTTTAATAAAACACTAACCTCCTCCAAATTATTTTTTTTTATTATGCCATTTTAGAAAAAATGGAAAAACCTGAGTACACTAGAAGTACACCACTACGTGCTAAAATAACTTACAAAATGGTTAAACACAAGGCTAATATTATTTGACTCAGCTACTCTATAAAGTTCCCAGTGTAGCATACCAACCTGGAGGTCAGGATCCACTCTGATAAGCTCTTCCAGGTGGGTAATAATCCTTTCCATTGTCTGAACAAATTCCTCTGAGTTAATTCTATGTTGATTGAAACCTCGTGCAAGTATTATATCTTGTTTATCCAACCAAACTTTCTTCTCCTCTGTGGCATCAACTTGCAGCCTTCGTTCATAAATTCTGTTGAGCTCCTCTTCTGAAACATTGGGACATATAGCTGACTCCAGCATTTCCTCTTTGGAGTGCAGGATGAGTGTCAAACACTCCTCGTCCTCCTCTTTATCAACTCTCTTGAGGATACTTGGACCTTCACATTCCCCATCTTGTATGTCTTTGTTTTGTTTATTCCTTACCTTCTTGACTGGCCTGGTCTCCATTGGTTTTGGCAGATGAGAATAATCCTTCTACCCCTTAGACTTCTTCCCCTGAACCACAATGAATTTTCCTGAATCTCTAAAGCCTTTTTTCCCCTTCTTCCATCGAGGGCTGTGAGGGCCTTTCCACCGGTCCTTAATACCCACTAAAGAAAGATTATAGGAGTCATCACCTGAAGACTCATCCTCCTGAGATAATGGAGGCTCTTGAACTTCCAAGCCATCAAAACGATTCTCCAACTGTAACTGAGTGTCTTCATTGCAATGACCCGACTTACACATGGTATGCTTCTTATCTACCTTTTTCTCCAAGCCTTTTCCTTTTCCCCCAGACCCAGCCTTCGCACTGAGGGAGTTTGGATTTAATGTCTTCAAGACATTCACTTATTCCACCTCCTCTTGTCCACTAAAGGATTTTTCAACCGACAGGTAGGATTTTCCCGGGACCAATTCTGCTCCTGTGTATTGCTGAACCTCACTCCTTAACAATCTGCCCTCACCTTCTTCGGTCGAGAGAGCTGGAACTGAGGGGGACACTATAGCTGCTTCTAAGGAAATTCCCACGCCATTTCCATAAACACCCAGATCATGCTTTAGCCAGCCAAAAATAGCAGACACCCTTAGGTCTGCTTCCATGTGTTGCCTAGGCTTCACCGTCCTTGAAGAAATATTAGGAGGCCACTGCTTCTGCTCCCCCCTTTCACTAGCCTCTTCCCCATTAAAATCCTGAAAAATGACCAAATACATCTCCCCTGGATCCTCCCTGCGAGCCCCCTCATGCTCCCCCAAAGACTCAACACCGCGCGACTGTTGATCGACCACTGGAACCATTCCCTCCACCGAAGCCCCATCCCGGTTCATGCGACGACACCCAGAAGCCACATGGCCAAGCCTGTAGCATCCCAAGTAGAACGCGGGCCACGAATCAAACACCAAACACTGCTTCCACCTTAGTTCTTCTCTAACCACAATCCACAGCCATTCGGTTGGAGGTTTGGAAACATCAACCTCAATACAAGCGCAGGGCAGGATGGGATGACAGACCGCAATAGTTCAATCATCAGAACACATAAAACGACTGACTAAATTCCCAAGCATACAAATGATAGAAGGATTCTGGAAAGGTAGAGGAAAATTCGAAAAACTAACCCATACTGGAGCTGAAGGCGGATCACGATTCAAGTTGAAATCAAACGACCAACGTAGGAGGAAGAAGCCGCAGCCTTCGAACACCCGAGGATCACTAGACCAGGAAACAACCAAATCCTCCTCTAACGTGAAGCGAACCATCAATTGACATCTGTCGAGTAGCCCCACCACCGCTCAGTTTTGAAGCCCCCAAGAATCGAAGAAAAATCTATCGAAAGGATCGACCGATGGATGACGACATCTGAAGCGAGCCACCGGTGTCGATCTGTGGAGATCTGTAGCTGCGTTGAACTCCTTAAGCGATGAGGGAATATGTTCAAAGAGGGAATATATATATATATGCCTTACCCTATGCATGTACATGTAGGATACCTCGACACCCACGTCCCAAAACTATCGTAGCGAGGTTCAGCGCACTACACATATCATTTAATAAATCAATAGAACAATTTATGAAACACTTAAAAATTAGAACCACAAAATTTACACAAAATAAACACACATGAAATATATCAAAACGTAACTTTAAAACCAATTGTACATCATAAACTTACCAAAACATGACTTTCACCATTTAATTAATTTAAATAAACCATTTAAAATTTTTGTAAAGCAATTTCAAGAGGCATCGCAAGGCTTTGTACACAAAAAAACCCACTCACATTCCGCTTTTGAGGCCAAAAGCACACTACGACCATTTAAAATAATAATTTTCATCACTTTTATAATTTAATATATCATTTAGAAACTTGATAAAACAATTCCATAAAACTCCACAAGGCTATACACCAAAAACACACTAAAAATACACTTTTTAAACCAAGCGCACACCTAAACCTTCCCAGAGTATCACTCGCATCACACTCACAAATAAATAAATCATTTAAATAAATAATAAAACATTTCTAAAATGCACAATAAGGCTTTACCCTAAAAACATACTCCATTTCCTCTCTTTAAAATCAAACACACCTCAAAACATTTTCTAAACATGGTTTTCACCTTTTACACAAATAAAAACACCATAAAAAAACTTATAAAACAACTTCAATAACACCCCAAAATGCTTCCAAACCCAAAGAGCAGCCGAACCCTCTAAAAAAACAACTACATATTAAAGCCTTATCAAAACACAACTTCAATCCTACACATAATTTAATAAACTACATGCATGATTTATAAAATCATAAGTAGTGATGCGACTAAGATTTCCACATAAAAAATACCATTTCACATAAAATCACCACTTTAAAACCAAATCCACCTCAATTCCTTTCACAAATCATTTTCCCACCACCCAAGATAAACATAGAACATGAAAAAACACTCAAGAAAGCATAAAAATTCATCAATTAAAGGATAAGCATGAAATCACCTACCTCGTGTGTCGAAAACTCCAACACTCTATGTGAAACTTCAATCACACACCAAACACACCACAAGAGAACCCTAATAAGCCATGATTCATCCAAAAACGATAAGATTAAACCTTAACATGAACTCCATACCTGTTGAAAACCTAAAATCCCAAAAGTAAGAACCAAAACACTAGTGGAAGGAGAAGATGGACTTACCAAAAGGGGAATCATCCCTGGAAGAATGTTGTGTCGATCGAGCGGGGGTGTGATGGGTCCGGTGTGAGGCGGACATATGGAACCAGTGTGGTTCACACCAGTCGGAGGAGGCTAGACGGTCGGGAAGAGGGAGGGGTTGCGGGGAGGCGTGATCAGGGTCTTGGCCTGGGGGTTGTGTTGTGAAGATTTGAGGGGGGAGCTGGGAGAGGAGGTCACGGAGAGGGGAGCTCAGAGAGGGGGTTGTTGTGGAGGGGAGCTCAGCTGGAAGGAGCAGGGGGGTCGGCGCACTGAAGGTCCGAGAAGGGGGGGTGAGCCGTGTGATATGAAGGGGAAGGGGGGTGTTCGACTAGGGTTTTTTTTAAATCTAATTCAATTTATTTAAATAAATAATAATAATAATAATAATAATAATAATAATAAACCTGAAAATGAATAAAATTAAATAGAAACTCAAAGATAAGTAAATAAATAAATAAATAAATGCAAAGTGTTAGGTAAGGGTGTGAAAGAGAAACTATATCTATGGTGAAAATTTTAAGATTTATACTAATCACAAGATTTTAAAGTATATTTTCTCACAAAAAGAACTCAATATGAGGCAAAGGTGATGGCTTGAACTACTCTAGGATTATTAATGCAATATACACTACCACCCAGTGAAGGAAAATAAGGTGGAAGATGCTTTGAGTAGAAAGGATCATGGAGTTATGAACAAGATGAGTTTCAAAAGGGATCCAATGTACATTGATCTATTAAAGATGGATATGGTAATAACTATGGAAGATGAAACATCAATACTTTTTCAAATGGTAGACAAACTATCTTTACTAGAAAGGATAAAAAGTTCTTAGACTGATGATGATGAGTTTTAAATGAAAATTAAAGATGTGAATGATGTGAGATTGATCAACTTTGTATATGAAGATGGAATTTTCAAATTTGGGAAGATACTTTGTGTTCCTAACATACCTAATCTAAAAAGAGAATTGTTGGATGATGCTCATAGCTCCAATTTCTCTATACACCCTAGTAGCACTAATATGTATAGAGATTTTAATTAACATTTTTAGTGGGACAACATGAAGAGGGATATTTCTGATTATGTGTCAATATGTATGGTTTTTCAATAGGTGAAATCTTGAAGACAACATTCTAGAGGATTCATGCAACCTCCTCCCATACCAGAGTGGAAATCGGATGATATTACGTTGGACTTTGTCATGGGGCTACCAAATAATCCTAGAAGGAATGTTGTAATATGGGTCATTGTTGATCGTCTTACCAAGTCAGCACATTTTCTTACTATAAGAGAAGATTTTCCACTTGAACATTTATCAAGACTATATATTAATTAAGTTGTAATACTTCATGGAGTACCCCTATCGATTGTTTCTGATCGTGATCCCTATTTTACATCAAGATTCTGGAAAAGTGTTCAGAAGGCCCTAGATACTGAACTTCGTTTGAGCACTACCTTCCACCACCAAACCGATGGACAATCAGAACGTACTATTCAAAACTTATAAGATATGTTGAGATTTTGCTCACTTGACTTTCAAGGTATGTGAGATCAGTATTTACCTCTAGTAGAATTTTCCTATAACAATAGCTTCCATTCAAATATTCAAATGTAACCATATGAAGCGTTATATGGAAATGGATGTTGTATACTAACTTGGTGGGATGATGTTGGTGAAAGAAAACTCATAGGCCCAGAACTTGTTGAGGAAACAATGGAAAAAGTTAAGATTATCCAAACCCACATCAAAGAAGCTCAAAGTAGGAAAAATATCTATGTCGATAACCAAAGAAAGGATTTGTAATTTCAAGTAGGTGATCATGTTTTCTTAAAGTTACCTCCATGGAAGGGTGTTATACAATTTGGTAAGAAGGGAAAATTAAGTCCCAAGTACATCAGACCTTTCAAAATTATAGAAAGAATTTGAGTTGTAGCTTATCATTTGGAAATGTCGCCAGGTCTCTCCAAAGTTCATGATGTGTTCCATGTATCATTGTTGAGAAAATACATGCCACACCCAATGCATGTACTCACCTATGAGGAAATAGAACAGGAACCTAATTTGTCTTATTTTGAAGATCCTGTCAAGATTCTTGACACCATAGAACAAGTTTTAAGAAACCGGATGACTCATCTGGTAAAAGTTCTATGGAAAAATCATGAGATGGAGGAGGCAACGTGGGAACCTGAGGAACTTATGATGAAGAACCACCCAAATATTTTTATGTATTAATATTCTAGAAATTGTGGGGATGAAATTATTTGAAGGAGGGGAGAATGTAACACCCCAGGCTTCCACAGTATGCTTGCCTTTGAATAGTACAATAGCTTACATTATACCCAACTTCGAGTTCTATCACACCACGACCAATCAAACTAGCCGTTATGAATAGTAATACCAACTTTTTAAAAAAAATTAAATTTTATTTTTCAAAATGGACTTCATTTTTGGATTTGGAATATCAAATTATCTTAGGGTGAATTTATGGTATTTTTATGAAAACTTTCAATTTTTGATGAATAGTGAAAAACACTACGTTATTGTTTAAAATCGAATTTCTATTTAAATAATTATTTATTTTATTTAAATTTATTTTAAGTAAAAATAGATACAGAATACCTATATAAGTTCAATTTAATTCATTGGAGTAATTTTATAATAATATTATATGTATAAAATTTTATTAAACTTTTTACCATCTTTTACCCACCTTCTAGGCACATTTTCAAATTTGCATAAAATATAATTTTTCCACTTCTGTGAATTGAATTTCAAAAATATGAGAGATATGGTTGACATATTTAAGTAAAATGTGGTTCAATAAGATTAAATAATTTTTGGTGAGTAGTAACTTTTGAATTTTATTTACCATAGTTAAAAGTAAATAGGGTAATTAATGGTAAAAATGATATTATAATTACCCTAACACATGTCTTAATTCTATTGGATAATTTTATTTAGACCTAAATCAACCTTAGATATAAAATATGATCTTTTTGATCCACTTGTATTAGATTAGGACATTTATTATTATTTTATTTAAAGAAGAGTTAAAAGTGTAAAATTCAAAGTTTAATAACTATACCATTTTTAATATAAGGTTATACATAAGATAAATTCAACTATAAATATTAATTAGAAAGATAAAAAAATTCCTACATCATGGTATTTTATTTATAATTTTTATACATTAAATAATTAAATTTATTTAGGACACAATGATGATGCAATAATTACCATATTAAAGAAAGATTAAAATAATTGATATTATAAATATTAAAATAAATGTAAATTGAGATTTTTAATGAATTACACGAAATTTATTGGTTAATATGACATGTTATGGTTTATTAAATAAATTTTTTTCGAAGTGATAAAGTTGTTATGCCTTACACAAAAATCAAATACTAAATAGTGTCAAAATTGACATAAATGAGTTTTTAAAACAAATACTATTTTATACAATATTCATAAAAATCTGAAGTACATAAAAAGGACTTAGAAAAGGTTATATATGTCAAAAATGAACCACTTGGGGTTCTATTTTCTTTTTATAGTAATTTTATTAACCATATAATATAAAAATACAAGGAGACATGGTAAATGCTAAACTATTTAACAAAGAGTTAAATCTAAAAGATAACGTTAATATGGTGACCTAAAACATATTGGTTGAGATGATTTAGACCCAACCCTAACTTAGTATTGAAATAAATCCATTTTTATCTATTAGAAACCTAAAATTATTTTATAATAAAATAATATTTCAATCTTTTCCTAAGGTTCCCCTCACCTCTCTTATAAAAGAGAACTTCTCCTTCTCTTAATTTCGCACCTCCAAAGACATTTGGATCAGCCAATCGTGGTTCAAATATCATCCCAACTACCCTCAATTCAACATATAAGCCTTAAATTGATCAGAAATCCAACCTAAGTATCCCTTTTGATCAAATAAAAAGGAAGCACCCTAAGAAGAGGTAATAATATCATAACCTCTTTCAAAGATCTTTTCTTCTTCCACTTCCTCTTTCTTTGTTGTTTCCATACCAAAATAATAAATCCAGTACCTTCTACATACTTACATTCTATTATAAATATTTTACAACAATATTGATTATTCTATCCATCCTATGAATGACAAAGTCACCATACGTGCGTACGTACGGCTTACCGTCTCCACGTCATGGTGTAGTTTGTTATTCAACACTTGATTATTTGGATGGGTATAATAATGATGTATAATTAATGAAAATAATAAATATAACATGTTAATGATTCTGTATATATGATATTACATCCAATTACATATTATTTCACCATTAATAGATTGATATTGTCACTCATGCATACGTACGGATTACCGTCTCCGCGAACGCGATGAGATTCATTCCAGATTGTTACCATTCAAGAATAATTTTTATTTTATGATTAAAAACAACATTTAAGAACTTATTATCATTCTATATATTAATAAAATATATCATATCCATAACAAACATGACTTATTTAACAAAACATATAAAGATAAACAAATCAGTTAACACCCGAAACAATGATACTACTAAAATATTATTTACAAAGAAATATTAGAAGATCATATATGATATCATATTTATGTATGTGGTTATTGTATAATTTAATAAAAATGATTTCACCATTATACAGGAGGTTAACATACTCTCTACTAAAGAAAAGTACAAGGTAAGGGTTAATTTTACAATCTCTTTATTTATCCGAGGTTGTTTATACATAAGTATCTACTGGGACTTCTTTATCATCCACTTCCATATTTCTTAAAAATTTATTTCAAAATAGTTTTAATATTTCCTAGAATATGGGTTAAAGTTATTTATACCCTTTTTTTACTTTTTATAAAATGTTTTTAAAGGAATATTTCCATTTTTTCCAAATAAGGTACTTTATGACCTTTTTGAAAAATTAAGGTAAGAATATTTTTTTAACTTATACGGCAGGTGCGGCTATTTTCCACCATTATAACACCTTAAAAGCTTCCCTTATAATCTTATAATAATATTTTCAAAATAAATGTTTTATTTTATAATTACGTGACTTTTAAATGATTTCAAAATAGAAAGATATATTTCTCTTAAATAGTTTTGATTTCATCTATGTCAACATCCTTTGATGGATTTTACACTTGTTTGAAGTTCATTTATTATGATAAAATCTTCCATATTTTATTGAAGGTTTTGTGATATGTTTGAATTTGGATGTATTATTTTTATACCATTCATGTTTTATGGTTAAAGTATTAACATTTTGTATACTATTTTTAATACAAATGTTTATGTTATATTTCAACTTTTTCATATGAGGAATGAATTGGACTTAGTAAGTGATAGGTGGAGCCCGTTATAGCTCCTCGATGCATCAGTAGGTATCATTAGACAAACTAGTGTCTTGGAACAAGGCCTTGACAAAATATTACTTGTATTCTTGGAACGAGGCTTTGACTATGTGGTTATGATATCCGACATTATGCATTCCATCATTATTAAATTAGCTATTGATATTACATGTGATTATTTGACTAGTAGAATATCTATGTGAATAAGGAAATGGAATTATTTGATTTATCTTTTCTATATTATGCTGAATTTTATGTTTTAAAGGCTTTTTTTTTAGTCTTATACATTTCCTTAAATGTTTATTCTTATTTATGATAGTTTACGCTATATTGTTATCCTTACTAAGCATATGAACTCACCCCTTTATTATGTTTTATTTTTCCCAGGATGTGAAGAAGTATATTATGATTGAACAGTAGGGATAGTCTACAGGATATGAGTGTATTTAAAAAAGACAAAATGTTGTTGTTTTTCATTTCATAATGTAATGTAAAACTTATGTATGTATCTAGTACTTCCAAGGCTACTAAACTAATCGGTATTTCAAGACTTGATCTCTTGTGATCATGCCAATGTTATGTAATAATGCACTGACTCCTAATATCTAAATTTGGGGCATTATAGTTGGTATCAGAGGAAGTTTAGTACAGTCCTTGGAAACTATATTTAGAAAAAATTTCATTAGAGCACATTACCCTAATATAGACTTTGAGGATTAGTATAGAATAACTTCCTATAATTTTGGTAATGTAGAGATTTTGTGTATTTTCCAAGAAATACATCCATGTCTGGATACGAGCAGGTTGAGGTATCTTTAGCACAGATGTACCTAGGAGTGAAAACTCCGACAAGGAGTTTCGAGCTTGACCTTAGGTAACCTGGTACAGGACAACGGGCTTTGTTGTACTCTTGGTAATGACACTCCCAGGGATATGAATATGATAATTCACATTTTCTTTACAAACCATTATGAAGGATTTATGTGTAAATACTTCCTCAAAGATTTTTTTTTTGATTATGAATTATATGCATAAACTGTTCAATTTATGTTAGTTATTTTACTAGTTTGTATTTATGTATTGTGATTCATAAACAAATCTAGTGTATTCCATTGTTTAGAAATGGTTCCTAGTGGGAGGAATGGAGACCTTATCAACGCACGTGATCCATGTAGATATTTTCCTCCTACTCAAGATAATTGTAGTAGAGCTAGTGATGATCAGCTTTTAACCATACTAGGACAACTCACTCAGGTTATGAGTAATAACCTTACCTGTATGGAACACCCTGATCCACAATGTGGAGGATTAATGTCAGACCGCTTCATGAGGCAACAACCAAAAACATTAAATGGGACTACAAATCCATTTGTAGATAAGCAATGTATAAGTTCCTTAGAGAAAATGTTTCATGGTTTGGGGTGTAGCGAAAGAGAAAAAAAATGTCATGGCAGTTTATCACCTCACAGTTGATGTAGATCAATGGTGGTCATTGATTCAAAACACAAAGGAGGATGAAGAAGTATCAAATATGGAATGGAGGGAATTTAAAACTATTTTATTAGAAAAATACTTTCCTCATGACCATCGATCGGATATGGAAAGACAATTTCTAAGTCTAAGGTAAAAGGAGGATGAGAATCTCACAAAGTATGAGTCTAACTTTACAAGGTTAGAAAGACATGGTGCATATTAAATACATAACACAAGGAGTAAGATTGATCGATTCTTTGATGGGTTAAAACCATTTCTCCATAGAGCATTAGTCTCACAATCCTTCTCATTGTACGAAGATATAGTCTCATGTCCTATCAAGATAGAAAAGAAATTCTCTAAGTCTTACGAATTTAAAGTAAACAAAGAGAATAAGAGATCTACTGAACACTTTGGAAATGGTAATAAGGGGAACAAAGGAAAAGCTTAATTTCTATCCTATAATAAATGTGAGAAGAAACACCCTGGTACTTTCCTGAAGGGAATGGGAGTTTATTACAAGTGTGGAGAAAAAGGACAACAAGCTCGTGATTACAAGGGAAAGAAAGAGGTTGTCAATGTTGAATGCTATAATTTTAGAGAAATGGGGAATTATGCAAATGAATGTCCTAAGCACCAAGGAAACTTACCTCAGAAAAGGCCAAGGTAGAAATACCAAGATTATGTGATCACTACTATTGAGGTTGAAGATCCGAATGACATGGTGGAAAGTAATTTAATGGTTTCCTCAAATTTATCCAATGATTTATTTGATTTTGGATAATTACATTATTTCATATCTTCCCAGTTTTTTAAGAAAATTAGATATTTCCAATTTGATTTAACAAGGGAGTTTTCAGTCAAAACTCCTAAGGGAAGTATCTTTGCAACAAGGTTTTGTCAATCAGTTCCCATTAGGGCATATAAACGTTTTTTATTTGCTGATCTCATCATCATACCCATGATTGAATTTGATATAATTTTTGGTATGAATTGGATTTTGGACCATGATGCGAAAATTTATTATAAGAAGAAGGAAGTTACAATTTTTGATGATGATAATGAATACCTTGTCTTTAGAGTAGAAATATCACCATCAGATTTCTATGTATATCCACCCCCAGTAGCTCTACTAAATTCAATTATTGGAGAGGAAGGGAGTGAAATAACTATGGGTGAGGAAAAGAATGTTAAAATAGAGGATGTACCTATTTTGAAAGAATATACTAATGTGTTTCTAGAGGATTTACCTGGAAATCCTCCAGAATGAGAAATTGAGTTTTCTATTGATTAATTTCTCATTCAAGGCCCATATCTAAGACCCCTTATATAATGGTCATTGTTGAATTAGTGGAGCTATAAAAACAGCTAGAGGAGTTGAGTAATAAATTATTTATTCTCCTTAGTGTTTATCCATGGGGAGACCCTGTTATTTTTGTTAAAAAGAAAGATGGATCTATGAGGTTTTGCATTGACTATAGGGATATCAATGCTATAACAATAAAGAACAAGTATCCCCTACCTCGCATTGAGGATTTATTCGATCAAATTCATGGAGCTCAATATTTTTCAAAGATTGACCTTGTATCTGGATATCCTCAGTTGTGCGTGAAGGAGGAAGACATTCCAAAGACAGCATTTTATACCAGGTATGGGAATTATGAGTTTACAGTAATGCCTTTTGGACTAACTAATGCACCCTCTATTTTAATGGATCTAATGAATAGATTTTTCAAGGAATATATTGATGACTTTGTAGTGGTATTTATCGAACATATATTGGTCTACTCTAAAAGCTATAAAGATCATGAAGATCACTTTTACACTATTCTAAAGACTCTTAGAAGAAATGAATTATATGGGAAGTTTAGCAAGTGTGAATTTTAGATTCAGGATATTTCTTTTCTTAGACTTATTGCCTCTAAGGATGCAATCTCTATTGATCCTTCAAAGACAAAGGAAATCCAAGAATGGTCAGCACTGACAAGTATAACTATGGTACACAGTTTTATTGGTTTAGCAGGTTATTATCAGTGTTTCATCCAGAATTTTTCCCTATTAGCTAACCCATTAACCAAGATCACACGTAAAGGGGTTAAATTTGTTTGGAAAAAATAGTGTGAAGAATGTTTTGAATAATTTAAGAGAAGATTAGTCAATGCTTCTATCTTGACTTCACCATTAGGGAATTATGGGTTTGTTATTTATAGTGATTCTTCAAAGAAAGAACTTGGATGTGTTCTTATGCGGAATAATAGAGTTATTTTATATGCATCACGACAGCTAAAAATTCATGAACAAAACTATCCCACTCATGATCTTTAGTTAGTAGCTATAATATTTTCTATAAAGATATGAAGAAACTATCTCTATGGTGAAAAATGTGAGATTTATACTTATCAAAAGAGTTTGAAGTATATTTTCTCACAAAAAGAACTCAAAATGAGGCAAAGGCGATGGTTTGAACTACTCAAGGATTATTACATCACTATACACTACCACCTGGGGAAGGAAAATAAGGTGGCATATGCTTTTATTAGAAAGGATCATGGAGTTCTGAACAAGATGAGAGTCGAAAGGGATCCTATGTACATCGATATATTAAAGATGGATATGGGAATAAGCATAGAAGGTGAAATATAAATACTTTTTTAAATGGTTTCCAAACCATATTTATTAGAAAGGATAAAAAGTTCTCAGACTTTTGATGAGGAGTTTCAAAAGAAAATTAAAGCTGTGAATGATGGGAGATTGATCAACTTCATATATGAAGATGGAATTTTAAAATTTGGGAAGATACTTTATGTTCCTAACATACCTGATCTAAAAAAGGAATTGTTGGATGATGCTCATAGCTCCAATTTCTCTATACAACCGGGTAGCATTAAGATGTATAGAGATTTGAAGGAACATTTTTGGTGGGACAACATGAAGAGGAAGATTGTTGATTATGCATCAAGATGTATAGTTTTTCAACAGGTGAAGGTTGGAAGAAAACATCCTAGAGGAGTCATGCAACCGCTTCCCATACTAGAGTGTAAATGGGATAATATTATGATGGACTTTTTCATGGGGCTACCAAAGACTCCTAGAAGGAATAATGCAATATGGGTCATTGCTAATCATCTTACCAAGTCAACACATTTTCCTGCTATAAGAGAAGATTTACCACTTGAATGTTTATCAAGACTATATATTAATGTAGTTGTAAGACTTCATGGAGTACCCCTATCGATTGTTTCTGATCGTGATCCCCATTTTACATCAAGATTCTAGAAAAATCTTCAGAAAGACCTGGATACTGAACTTCATTTGAGTACTTCCTAACACTTTCAAACTAATGGATAATTAGATCGGACTATTCAAACTTTAGAAGATATGTTGAGATCTTACTTACTTTACTTTCAAGGTATGTGGGGTCAGTATTTACCTCCGGTAGAA
This sequence comes from Viscum album, assembly GCA_963277665.1. Lineage (NCBI taxonomy): Eukaryota > Viridiplantae > Streptophyta > Magnoliopsida > Santalales > Viscaceae > Viscum > Viscum album. The sequence continues at coordinate 1,584,888,031 of OY728137.1, read as the reverse complement.
TTTTCCTATAATAATAGCTTCCATTTAAGTATTGAAATGGCACCATATGAAGTGTTATATGGAAAGAGATGTCATACACCAACTTGTTGGGATAATATTGGTGAAAGAAAACTCGTAGGCTCAAAACATGTTGAGGAAACAATGGAAAAAGTTGATATTATCCAAACCCACATCAAAGCAGCTCAAAGTAGGAAAAAGAGTTATGTCGATAACCGAAGGAAGGATTTAGAATTTCAAGTAGGTGATAATGCTTTCATAAAGTTATTTCCATGGAAGGGTGTCATATGATTCAGTAAGAAGGGAAAATTAAGTCCTAGGTACATCGGACCTTTCAAAATTCTAGAAAGAATTGGAGTTGTAGCTTACTGTTTGGCAAGGCCGCCAAGTCTCTCCAAAGTTCATGATGTGTTCCACATATCACTGTTGAGAAAATACATGCTAGACCCAATGCATGTACTCACCTATGATAAAATAGAACTGGATCTGATCTGTATTATTGTGAAGAGCCTATGAAGATTCTTGATACCAGTGAACAAGTGTTGAGAAACCGGACGACTCGTCTGGTAAAGGTTCTATGGAGAAATCATAGGATGAAAGAGGCAACGTGAGAACCTGAGTAACTTTTGATGAAGAACCACCCAAATCTTTTTATGCAGTAATATTCTATAAATTTAGAGGATGAAATTATTTTAAGTAGGGAAGAATGTAACACCCCAAGATTCCACAGTATGTTTCCCTTTGAATAATACAATAGCTTGCGTTGTACGCAACTTCGAGTTCTACCACACCATGACCAATCAAACTAGCTGTTATGAATAGTAATACCCACTTTTTGAAATTTTATAAATTTTATTTTTCAAAATTCACTTCATTTTTGGATTCGTAATACCAAATTATCTTAGGGATAATTTTTGGTATTTTTCTAAAAACTTTCAATTTTTGATTAATAGTGAAAAACACTGCATTATTGTTTAAAACCGACTTTTTATTAAAATAATTATTTATTTTATTTAAATTTATTTTAAGTCATAATAGATACATAATACCGATATAATTTCAATGTAATTCATTGGATTAATTTTATATTAATATTAGATGTATAAAATTTTATTGAACTTTTTACCGTCTTTTACCTACCTTCTAGGCACATTTGCAGATTTGCATAAAACATAATTTTACCACTTCTGTGAATTGAATTTCAAAAATTTGAGAGACACGGTTGACATTAGTAAGTAAAATTTGGTTCAATAAGATGAAAATAATTTTTGGTTAATAGTAACTTTTGAATTTTATTTACTACAGTTAAAAGTAAATAGGGTAATTAATGGTAAAAATGAAATTATAATTATCCTAACACATGTCATAATTCTATTGGGTAAGTGTATTTATACCAAAATAAACCTTATGAATAAAATATTATCTTTTTGATCCATTTGTATTAGATTATGACATTTATTATTATTTTATTTAAAGAAGAGTTAAAAGTGTAAAATTCAAAGTTTAATAACTATACCATTTTTAATATATGGTTATACTTAAGATAAATTAGACTATAAATATTAATTATAAATATAAAAACATTTCCTACCTCATGGTATTTTATTTATAATTTTTAGACATTAAATAATTAAATTTATTTTTGACACAATGATGATGCAATAATTACCTTATTAATGAAAGATTAAAATAATTCATATTATAAATATTAAAATAATTGTAAATTGAGTTTTTTAATGAATTAAACGAATTTTATAGGTTAATATGACATGTTAGGGTTGATTAAATAAATTTTTATCGAAGTGATAAAGTTTTTATGATTTTCACAAAAACCAAATACTAAATAGTATCAAAATTGACATAAATTAGTTTTTAAAACAAATACTATTTTTTTAAATGATAAAATAATTCCTAAAAATATAAGGTCCAGACAAATGACTTAGATAAGGTTAGATATGTCAAAAATGAACCACTTGTTTTTCTCTTGGATTTTTATATTAAGTTTATTAACCATATAATATATAAATATAAGGAGACATGGTAAATGTTAAACTATTTAATCAATAATTATATACAAAAGATAAGGTTAATATGGTGACCTAAAACATATTGGTTGAGAGTATTTTTACACACCCCCACCTTAGTCTTTAAATAAATTCATTTTAATCCATTACAAATTGAAAATTGTTTTATAATAAAATAATATTTCATGCTTTTTCTAAGGTTCCACTCACCTCTCTTATAAAAGGGAACTTCTCCTTATCTTAATTTCACACCTACAAATCCATTTGGATTGGCCAAAACCTACTCAAATATCTTCCCAACTAACCTTAATTCAACCTAGATGCCTTAATTTGATCAGAAATACAACCTAATGATATTTTTTGATCAAATCAAAAGGAAGCACCCGAAGAAGAGGTAATAATTTCATAACCTCCTTCAAAGTTCTTTTCTTCTTCCACTTCCTATTTATTTGTGTTTCCATACCAAAATAATAACTCTAGTAACTTCTACATACTGAGATTTTATTATAAATATGGTACAACAATATTCATTATTCTATCCATCCTATGAATGACAAAGTCACCATACGTTTGTACGTACGACTTGTCGTCTCCACGTCGTGGTGTAGTTTGTTATTCAACACTTAATTATTTGGATGGGTATAATAATGATGTATAATTGATGTAAATAATAAATATAACATGTTAATTATTCTATATATATTATATTACATCCAATTACATACAATTTTACCATCAATAGAATGATATTGTCGCTCGGGCGTACGTACGGATTACCGTCTCCACGAACGCGATGAGATTCATTCCCAATAATAATCATTCAAGAATAATTTTTATTTTATGATTAAAAACAACATTTAATAACTTAATATCATTCTGGATATTAATCAAATACATCCTATCCATAACAAGCATGACTTACGTAACAAAATATATAAAGAAAAATGAATCAGTTAACACTCGAAACAATGATACTACTAAAATATTATTAACAAAGCAATATTAAAATATCATATATAATATCATATTTATGTATGTGGTTATTGTATAATTTAATAAAATTTATTTAACCATTTTACAAGAGGTTAACATACACTCTACTAAGGAAAATGACAAGGTAAGGTTTAATTTTACAATCTCTTTATTTATCCGAGGTTGTTTATAAGTATCTATTGGGACTTCTTTATCATCCACGTCTGTGTTTCTTAAAAATGTATTTCAATTTTTTTTTAATATTTCCTATAATATGGGTTAAATTCATTTATACCCTTTTTCAATTTTTTATAAAATGTTTTAAAAGGAATATTTCTGTCTTTTTTCAAACAAGGTACTTTATGACCTTTTCAGAAAATTAAGGTAAGAATGTTTTTTTAACTTATATGGTGGGTGAGGCTATTTTTTTCCATTATAACACCTTGAAAGCTTCCCTTAAAATATTATAAGAATATTTTCAAAATAAATGGTTTCTTTTATAATTACTTGACTTTTAAATGATTTCAAAATAGAAAGTGATATTTCTCTCAAATATTTTTGATTTAATCTATATCAACATCCTTTGATGGATTTTACACTTGTTTGAAGTTGATTTATTATGATACAATATTCTATATTGTATTGAATTTTTTGTGATATGTTTTAATTTGTATGTATTATTTTTATTCCATTCATGGTTTATAGTTAAAGTATTAACATTTCATATGCTATTTTTAATAGAAATTTTTATGTTATGTTTCAACATTTTCATATGAGGAATTCATTGGACTTAGTAAGTGACGGGTGGAGCCCACTATAAATCCTTGATGCATCTATAGGTCTCATAAGAATAACTAGTGTCTTTTCACAAGGCCTTGACAAAATCTTTTTTGTAGTCTTGGCACGAGGCATTGACTATGTGGTTATGATGTCTGGCATTATGCATTCTATCATTATAAAATTAGTTATTGATATTACATGTGACTATTCGACAAGTATAATATACATGTGAATAAGTAAATGGAATTATTTGATTTATATTTTTCCATATTATGTGGAAGTTTATGTTTAAAAGTCTTTTTTTTATTCTTATATATTGCCTTAAATGTTTGTGCTTATTTATGATAGTTTCCACTATATTATTATCCTTACTAATCATATGAGCTCACCCCTTTCTTATTTTTATTTTTCCCAAGACATGAATAAGTATATTATGATTGACTGGTAGGGATAGTCTATGGGATATGAGTGTGTTTAAAGGATACACAATGTTGTTGTTTTTGATTTCATAATGTAATGTAAAACTTATGTATGTGTCTAGTACTTCCAAGGCTACTAAACTAATCGGTCTTGTGAGACTTGATCTATTATGATCATGAAAATGTTATGTAATAATGCACCAACTTTGGGTATCTAGGTTCGGATAATTATAGCTGGTATCAGAGGAAGTTTAGTACAAAACTTGGAAATTAGATTTAGAAAAACTCTGATTAGATCACATTACCCTAAGATAAACTTTGAGGATTAGTATAGAAGAACTTCCTATAATTTTGGTAATGTAGATATTTTGTGTATTTTCCAAGAAATACATCCCTGTCTAGATACGATCAGGTAGAGGTGGCTCTGGAAGAGATGTACCTAGGAGTGAAAACTTTGATAAGGAGTTTTGAGCTTGACATGGGGTATCATGTTACATGACAACGGGCCTTGCTGCACTCTTGGTTATGAAAATCTTGAGGGATATGATTAGGATAATTCACATTTTATTTACAAACCATTATCAAGGATTTATAAGTAAATAATTCCTCAAATAAATTTTTTTATTATTATGAATTATATGCATAAACTATTCAATTTATGTTACGTATTTTACTAGTTTGGAATTATGTATTGTGATTCATAAACTAATGTAGTGTATGACATTGTTTAGAAATGACACCTAGTGGAAGGAATGGAAACTGTATCAGTGCATGTAATCCATTTAGGGATTTCCCTCCTAGTCAGGATAATTATAGTGGAGCTGGTGATGCAACTGGTGCTGATCAACTTATAAAAATACCAAGACAACTCACTCAGGTTATGGGTAATAACATTACCCATATGAAGCACCCTGATCCACAACATGGTGGATCAATGTTACACCGCTTAATGAGGCAACAACCACCAATATTAAATGGGACTACAAATCCATTTGTAACTTAGTAATGGATAAGTTCCTTAGAGAATATATTTCATGCTTTGGGGAGTAGCGAAAGGGAAAAAATTGTCATAGTAGTTTATCACCTCATAGAAGATTCAGATCAATGGTGTTCATTGATTCAAAACACAAATGAGGGTTTAAAAGTATCAAATATGGAATAGAGGGAGTTTAAAGAGATTTTCTTAGAAAAATACTTTCCTCGTGACCATCAAGCGGATATGGAAAGATAATTTCTGAGTCTAAGGAAAAAGGAGGATGAGAATGTCGCAAAGTATGAGGATAACTTTACATGGTTAAAAAGACATACTTCATATTATATACATAACCCAAGGAGTAATATTGATCAATTATTTGATTGGTTAAAACCATTTCTCCATAGAGAATTAGTCTCACAATCCTTCTCGTCCTATGAAGATATAGTCTCATGTGCTTTCAAGATAGAAAAGGAATTCTATAAGTATTATGACTTTAAAGAAAAGTAAGAGAAGAATATATATATTGAACACTCTGGAAATGAAAATAAGGGGAAGAAGGGAAACTTAAAATTTCTATCCTACAATAAATGTGGGAAGAAACACCCCAGTACTTGCCTGAAAAGAATGAGATTTTGTTATAAGTGTGGTGAAAAAGGCCACTAAGATTTGATTGAAAGGGAAAGAAAGAGGTTTTCAATGTTGAATGCAACAATTTTAGAGAAACTAGTACTCGCTCATGTATTTTCACAGTGATAAAACAAAATTCTTAATTCATGTGTTCTCACGACGATATGGTTCACTACTTTTATGGAGGCAATACAATATTTCAATGTTAATAATGAAAATGAATATTCAATATTTTGAAATCTCAAAATACTGATTCTTATTATTGGAATAAAATTGCACAAAATGGAAACATTTATGATAGTAGATAACATTTTGGAAAATTAAAAGAAATTGGGAAATTTGTTAATTGTACAATGGGTAGTAATTAGAAACCTAAATTAAGTGGAAATAATTTATTGAAAAGAAAAACAGTTTCATAAAAAATGTGAAAAAAATGTGTTAAGAATATCTGCATAATATACTAATAGTATAGATCATAGAGGAAATAAAAATTAAAAAACAATGTTGAAAATAACTGAATAATGATTGATTTTCAATTACCATGCAATTACATCATGAAATATCTATCTATTTGATCTGTCTTTTAGTTTATTATTTCATTCATTCGGAGTTTCAGTTCAATGGCATAGATTGTTGTAGCAGGGGAGTCTAGAAACATTCTTACATATCTTCAGACCGAATCATCAGCATCAAACACAGTAAACAAATTTTCCTACATGAAGAAATTGATCTAATGAATAAGTAGTAGATAATAATGACAATTGAATTCATTAAAGCATAATTCTAACAGTTTCCAATAGAGAAGAAGAAATGAAGTATATGTGATAGTTAGAGGAAATGCATATGACATTACAAAATTCAGTATTGCTGGTTCAAATGATTTTATAAAAATAGTGGTGAATGAAAATAGAAAACACATACCTGAGTAGAATAAATATTTGTAGTTTTTGTAACATACCCAGTTTCAGTGTTCCAAGAAACTCTTAAATTACCTCCATTCCGTCATCATCTAAATAAAATGATCTACCATGATCTACAATAGAACTGCACATGATCAAATGATCTGCAATAGAATTTCACAAGATCAACAGAACTTCACATGATCAAAATATTGGGAACTGCACATGATCATCTACAACAGAACTATACATGATCAAAAGAAATGGACATGATCATCATTTATAAGATAAATGCACATCTAAGAATGGAATATTAAATTATCTCCATTGCAACATCACCTAAGTAAAATGATCTGCAAAAAAACTACACATGATCATCATAGACATCAAATAGATGGTCATGTGAGTACAAGAATTGATGAAAACATGATGAACATCTTATAAAACCAGTTATTTTTATGATTTCTGTTGGTTGGAATGTTTTAGTGTGAACATGAATGCACATTAAAGAGAGTGAGAATTGTCTATTAGATAAAAATAACCTCTAACATCTATTTTTTGGATGAACCAGCATGTCAATACTCTTTAACTCGAACCTCTAGTCTTTGTTGGTGAATCCCAAAGATCGATTGATTTAATGTTCCTATAACACAAGGGTAAAATGAAAATTACAATAATTTGGTCTATGTGTTGTAAAAAATTAAAATTGAGAAAGTAAAAAAATAGTAGATTTTCTTGCATCTTCCAATTCTGATTTTGTAGATTTCAGATGGAAAATTAATGATCTTTAGAAAGATTATCACAGATCTTCATCAACAAATGTTTAAGATTGACATCTAGTTTTGCTTCACAAATGTTTTGGTTTTCTTCAAATTGATGGGTACTTCTAAGGATGGTTATAGATTCATTGTCCCGCAATATACCCATAACAGATAGAACATATGAATTTATTTTCACCTAATTGATTCCAATCCCTAAAGTGTTCCATTGGATACCGACACACAAAATAAGGGGTCAAATTCAGCACTTGAGATTCAGCCCAATCAGAAAAAAAAAATCCAGGAGATTAATACAAAACAGTAGCTTCAAAATACCGAATTACTAGACATAAACATTGTTTATAAGCGGTAGGAATGGGCACAAAACAGTAGCTTTAGAAAGCACCTACCTTCATGAGATACAGGCTCAAATATAAAGCAAAAAACAGTCTGACAGATAAGGGAAGACCAATCTGAAACATCCAGTGATAAGGAGTAAAGAAAAACTTTGAAAGCAATACAAAACACATGATTATCATAATTCTTATCATCAATGTGGCCAATAGAAAAGATTTAAAATTCGAAAAAGAGAACACAACATAAGGTGGAACATAGACCTGCCATATAGCACCATAAAAGCAGACAAACAGAAGTCCATTTCATTGAAAAACCCAAAACAAACTGAAATATCACCTATGAATGAAACCAAAATTCAGGATTATATCAACTGAATAGAAAATGGAATACCATACCAGAATAAACCTTTGACAATGCAAGAGTATCCATATGCTAAAATTTCATCCTTACTATCAATAAAATAGAATCAATTCCAAAGGCAGCTCATAAAGAGGATGAATGAATAAAATTGTATACCTGATAAGAAGTAGGAACCAACTAAAAATGGAAAACCAACATACTATGAGTTTATCCTCTGCAACCACCTAAATAAAATTTTTCATCATTAGTAAAATGAAATTGTAAACATCAAGGAAAGAAATAAAATACAATCACTAGTATATATTTTTTTGGCTGCAATGCTATTAAAGGTAATTTTGGATTAACTGGGATATGATGCAGGCCAGAAAAATTAGATAAAAATATAACTACATATAATGAGAACAATATAAATATAATACAATATTTGAAGCATACATGTTTCAACTTAAATTAAACAGTAAATAACAATAAACCCAATAAATTAAGAGCAATAAATAGTTAAAATAGAAAATGAAAAAGGAATCATTGCACTATGAAATGATTTTGATAAGATACCCTGATGTATAATTTTGGGGTGCCAAAATTGATTCAAGTATGTTACATTTATTCTACAACCTCTTTCTCACCGACATTATACCCTGGTGTTGCATTTGGGGTGCCAAAATTGCAGTTTCATCTTTCAGAACATCTTGAACCTTCATGTCCTTCTCAGTTGCATCTATTGTAGTAGAATATCATATTTCAAAATCTCCCCACCATCATAATAAATCATATCCTAATCATTAAATGTAGTTGAACCTGGTAAAAATAAATTACAATCAAACAATGTAACCATAACATAAGGAAGCAGTTTGATATTATGATATCATACCGATAATCTCCTCTCAAAACAACAAATCCATGAATTTAAAACACCAACTGATAAATCAGTTATTACGTACTAAAAAACATCATGATGGAGGAACCTTCTTCCCTCTATGATTCTTCAACACACGAACCTGCTCTCGAATGTGTGTACTGGTCCTCGTATGCTTTTCATTTAATGAATTGAGAAAATGTGATCAATTTAATAAGAAAAGATATGGGCTGATGGACATACAATTTAAATTTTCTCTATATGATTTTCCCATGAAAAGTAAAATAATATGATGACATTGATATTATTTTTATCATAGCAGATAAGCTAAAAATTGGAATACAGTTGTGCAGAAATTGAAATTCATGGAAGTAAATTCACACCTAGTATCTGATCTTCATCACATCAATGGGTGAAGTTACAGTCCTAGAAACATTTCCAGAAAAGTCCCCTGACATCGCATCATCAAATAGGATCCATGTACACATATAAAAGTATTAGGGATGCTTCAATCAACCCAGAAAAGCACAACTATTTTTCTTTGTCTTTTTTCCATAAAAAAGGTAAACCACATATTCTGAATTTAACATTGTCTTAATATGAAAATATATAGAAATATAAAATATATATATTTGAAGTAAAAGAAACATTGAAATAGATATATGCTAACAGAAAAATAAAAGGGTGACATAAAATATTTTAAATTTCAGCAAACAAACAGAAAGTCTGACGTCTACAGAAAGATGGCAGGAAAACTGAAACACTGTTTTAGTACTACAGAAATGTTTGAAAACAGATACAAGGAACCAGATTGGAAACATCATAAGATAAGTCATGAAGACTACAGATGGTGCTAGGAAAATTCCCAATCAACAGCCTCAATAGACCCCAGTATCAGTAGTTAGTTGTTGTAGTCAGTCCCCCTGTGGTCATTTTTCCATCGTTGGCACATCGAGGTGAGTACCATGACTTGATGATCCCAGGGTGTCTTCACATTTCATTAGATTATGTTGAATCTGTTCTTCATTTTCAAAATCATACAGGAGGTTTTTCTACATGTAGAATAATGGCACATTAATATATAGGTAACCTTCACTGAGATGTGTAATCGGTGAAATAGATAAAAATAGTGTCTAATAAGAATGACTATCATTCAATAAATCTAGAAATATTATAATAGTTATTGAAGGTAATATTATTTTACTTGATTAGATGACATATCTGAGACCGATACAGCTATTCCTGAGCTACCGTAAGAAGTAGAACACCCATCATCATGATGTTGCTATAAGGGAAAGAAAAAAAGAGTATTTGACTACGGTGTTTCATGTTTTGGTTTATAGAAATTGAAAAAATGTAAATGATATGCACCATCATATTTTCAACCCCACAACCCAACTCTGAAGACCCACTTCTCTAATGTGTCTGTGTTGTCACAAACAGAACAAATAAGTTGTATATAATCAGTGGTATAGTATGTCGAGAGTGATAAAAAAATTTACCTCTTTTTGGTCAAAGGTGTCACTAAAGCTACGAATGTACATCTCATTATCACTGATAGAAAGAACTTTGTATCTATTCTATTTAAACGAATGATAATGGTTTTGAATATTAAAAGTAGTTACATCAATTGAGAATAAATAATTCTTTGATTTGAATACATCCAACTGATGAGGGAAACCATACTCATCATCATCCTAATTTAAAAATGATAACAACTGTTAGTTGTTAGATAGAAGAAATAAGATTAGATGTTATCAAAAGATGATGCTACTTATATTAGAGCATCTCTTAACTTCGCAGTTGTTTCATGTATGAGCTGCATAACTTTTTTGTCAAACATAACAACTAAAAATGATTATGTCTTATCTGCAACCATGAGTTGTACCCTAAATCTGTTTAGTGTATTTTTATGAATATATAATTAGTGTAAGAAAGTGTATCCCATCAGTAGCACTGAGTTTCAATGTTAGAATATTTAAGAATCAAAGAGTTGCTGACCTGGCAGTGGTAGTATTAGGAGATAACTTGCATTTGTGGCACCATAATGTTCCATCTAAACTTTGAACTTGTTTCATGCAAGAGTCACAGGACTCGTAAAACTAGTTGTGGGTGCTTTGAATTTTTTGTACTGTTGCTGAAATTAAGCATCTTGTAGGCTACAATAGAATGTGTACATTAAATAATTTTTAATAAAACAAATAATAATTTCAAATTAACAATAACTGAATATTGACATTTGAAAATTAAGGACATAGTACTTACCTGTTGAAAGTTTTTTACATCAGAAATTTATTTTTTGTTACTCCAATATAGTACTTCTGTAGAGGGGTCTGGATTCATTGATGGTGGACTGTGTAACTGGGATGGCAATATGAACCCAAACCTATAGAAATCCGTAATAGGAAAAAAATAAACAGACATCATATAATTTATTATAGCAATGAACAACCAATAACAAACAACTAAATATATTGAAATATTAATAGTACATACTAAACCTATTTCTAAAATTGTCAACTTCTGCAATTTCCAATTTATACAAAATCTTTGTTGATTGAATAGTAGTTGTCACAATAACAGTTCCTGTAAAATATATGAAAACAATTTTATTCAACCTAAGGTTGAAGATACATATAAAAAAATTGTTGTACAAACAAAAAATTGGTAAATTGTGTAAAGATACTATACTGCTTAATTTTTTAACCCGGACGAGTTGTAAGATCAAAATGTTAGGTGAGTCTTTCTGTTGATCCAAATAAACTGACATTTCAGTAGCATAATTTCCCCATAAGCTGCATTGAACTTGCAAACCTCTAAGGAAAAAAAATAACAGTATTTGTAAATGTCATATAAATTTTCCATGTCACATTAATACAAATTTTAAAGCACTTGTCATCCTTAAGAAGAATTTGCATCCTAAGGTTAGAATTGCCCATTGATTGCACTGGCTGGGAGTATCGCAGAAGCCCAATGATTTATAAACCATAAAACACAGAAAGAAAAATAATGAAGGGTAATTAGATTGATTTGGAAAACACTATCTTGATGACTACAAAAATATTGAATACAAAAGTATATCAATGCACTGAAATAGAAGTATACTTATTAGATTATCTTCCGGTACAATCCTTTGAGCAGTGTCATTAAATTAAGTGAAATTAAAACTAAACAGTGGGAGTTGTGCATCAGAAGGATGAAGAAACATTGTTGATGTGAACAGAAATCGGCATGCATGTCAAGTTTCCAAGTAACATCCTTTATTAGGAGCAATTTTAAAGTTTTGAATGTAATAGTAGAATCCTTCATGCATGAGATCTTTGAACTTAGAGATAAGATGACGGTTCGTAATTGAACATTGTACCTTTGCTCCCTGAAAACAGTAAATATATTGGTGGTTGTAATAGAGATATAAAATTTGACAGAAGACATAGATATAAATGAATTTATTTCACTATAGTAAGATAATAAAAATAAGGTGTTTTTGTTAGAAACACAGACCTGTATATCTCCAAGTATGAAATTGATAACAACGACATTATTGGAGTTTTTTTATGAATAATTGCACCAAATTTTCAACACACGAACATGTATCTTTAGAGTTTCATTTGACTTTGGAGAAATCTCACACAATGGGGTTATTGATCTGGCCATAATTTTTTTATTCTATACATTTACAATTAGTTTATAAATATAACTAAATCATAAGATAAAGAAGTAACAAAGTTACAGAGATCGCATTATATAAAAAAAATTAAAAGATGAATAGTTAAATTTAAATGATACCTAAGATAGGTTATCAAATATTTCTTTATAGACAATATTGTGTGTACAATCAGCAGCTGTGTTATGGCTATCTAAAACTATTATTTTCAAACCATTTTGTGAGGTGACCCTAGAAACAGCCACATATAATTGACCATGCGAGAACACAGGCCTGCGTAGAAATAACCCAACTAAAGATAAAGATTGTCCTTGACTCTTATTAATAGTCATATCATAACATAATATCAAAGGATATTTTCATATTTGTAATTTGAAAGATCATATAACATCAGATTGTGTCATAGTTAATCTTGGAATGAATGCAAAGTACCCCGAATGACAGCCAGTTAAACTTTTTGCTCCGATGACATGGTCTCCCAAGTGTGTAACAATCATGCAAGTACCATTACACAGACCAACTGATTGATCCACATTTCATAACAACATGACAGTAACACCAATCTTCAGACTAATTTTGTGCGCTGTCAATCTATAGATATCAATACCATTTAAAAACTCAGAGGTGTATATATTCTCAGGCCTATCAGAATCAAAACTGGAATTGCAAACACTATCAGAGCTGAAGTAGTCTCTACTTTCAGCATTTGTGAGCGATACCATGTATTCATTGATTTCTTGAACAGCATCACGTGTTGGAGCTAGAATCGCTTTGTCCTTTAGATAGCCAACATCATCATAATGGTTTGTGAAAGTAGGATATGTGAATTCAACCATTTCCGCCAATGCATTATCGTTTTATTTTAGAATATAATTTGCTGGTATATAAATTACATATTCACCATCATCATGCTCTCCAATTTTACCATCACCAATATCTAAAACCCACTTTGAAAAGGTTTTTAAGTCATAAAAATCATTATTGGTAGTCCCAGATTGCAATCGCATGTTTTTTGTTAGAGTTAAGACTCTACATTGTTGCCAAAGATATGATGACTTAATACTTGAAAAAACAATGTCATTTCTGTTACCACCTGGTATAACTGGTAATATTTGATAAAAATCTCCACCCAATACAACTGTGATACTTCTATATGGTAAAGATGTAGCATTGACATTTTTTTTTGTCATTATATCTCTTAGAGTACGGTCCAGAGCCTTAAAACAGTACTTGTGAACCATGGATTCCTCATCCCAAATAATAAGTTTTGTAACATGTAATAGCTGTGCTAACTCACTCCCTTGTTGAATATTGAAAAAATATTGCTCATTAACAGAGATTGGAATACGAAATTTAGAATGTGTCATCCTTCCACCAGGAAGAAGTAGTGATGCTATTCCACTTGAAGCTACTGCCAGAACAATACTTCCCTCTGACCGCAGTAAAGATGTGAGTACTCTCCAAATAAATGTTTTACCGATCCCTCTGTATCCATGCAAGAAGAAGAAACCCCCACATGCATTTGATATTGAAGACAAAATGACATTGATCACATTTTTTTGTTCAATGGTAAGCATACCATGTAAAGTTATGTAATCACTTCAAAGACCGTCTTTGTTGTAGTTCAGTTCCTTCGCAACTAAACGATTTGTATTAGTGTCAATTAAAAATTCTAGAACATGCATAGGGGGAAAACTGAAGATATCTACCATTTCTTTGTAAAATTTCATCTATTTCTTGCAGAGAAAACATGTTCCTCTGTTCATTAGTGAGTGTAAAATCTACAGCAAATTTGAAACATATTTAAAGGGATGTACGAATGAAATGGTAAAAACTGAATTAAAAAATTTAGAGTAAGTAAATAGTAGTACGGAATAGCATGAAATGATAAGGTAAATTCTCTTTGGAGAAATTATGTATAGTACCTTTGAAATCTGTCAATAAACTTCTCGGAATTAGAAAGAAGGATGGTTCCTCAACAGTATTAAAGAGAGAACTCACATATATTATAACCGATAATATAATTAAAATTTGGAGTAATATTATAGACATCAGTTCTAACTGCATTACATACACAAAACATCACTTTTCAATAAATCATAGAACTTTTCAGACATATAGAGAACAATATAAATACAAAAGTAGCAGAACCCTTCAATTTTAACATATAAATGCACAGAAACATTGATAGTACGTGATAGGGACTACTAAATCATTTCAAGACACAAAATATAGTGCACTTTCTTCAGAATCATATGACTGTGCAATTACATTATAGACATCATACTTAAAAATGCATGACAGACGTGTAGTTTTTTCATAGAACTGTGTAGAAACATATACCGAACATAACATGGACTAATGGAAAATTTAAAGAAGTGTGCAAAAACATGCAGGCAGAACCATGTCATTTATAGTTCTGTAAATACGTGCAGTTATTTATTATATAAGAATGTCTTACATAGACTATATTAATATCTTTATAGAAACATATGTAAACGGTTAAGTATGAACACATATCAAATGCTTATAGATGCTAGATACAATGAAGTAATTAAAAAATGATAGCTACTACATGGAACAGTTGAGTGTAATGACATAATCCAGCTAAAACCATGTCATTTAAAAGTATACAAAATTGTCAACCATTTGATATGTGTTCACCTAGGAAAGAATTTTCATAGAATGTCCTAGTTAACAATATAAAAAGTGTTACAGCAATAGCTACATGTAATCTCTAAAGTAATAGCTCGCAGATGCAATGATAGCATTAGTGATGTTAATAGGTTGACAGAAGAGTAAATAGATGTGTAGAAAATATAGAAACAAAACATTAAAGTAATGATGTATTTGGAAAAAGTAGTTGCTAATTTGCAATGTGTACCTTGCATTTGAAGCCTTTGTCTTGCAAAATATAAGATATATTTAGAGAGAATATTGTAGGTTTCATTCCAAACTATATCCAGGCAAGAAATGTTATTTGAGATTAGCATGCTTGAAAATATTCTACGTAGACAGTGTCTCATTCCCCATGTTGAGACCTCTTTAATAGCATCAATGAATTCTCAGTCATCAGCTAGTAGACCCATAGCAGAAAAGGCCTCCCTAAAAGTTCCATAAGTAAAAATTTTGATAGTTTTCAAATCCTCATATGATGTGGCACCTCTGATTTTTGTTAGAAGAATATACAGGTAGTATAGCTCTCCAGTGGTAGGAGGAACATAATAGAGTCGACCAATACTGAAACCCTATTTTCAGGGATGCCATTTTTTTCTTGACTACAGAAGACAAACCTAGTTGGGTATTCTGCAAAAGTTAAACTTCTACCTTTTGGGAATTCCACATTTGATTTAAACCAAGATGTGAACATTGTTTCAGCAACATTTATGTCAGTTAGGATATCTTCAATTTTTTCATCATCTCTGTATGTCACAGAATTTTTCCCCGGTAAATGATAATGCAGCCTGTCGACAGGTGGATATCTGTAATGTATATCGTAAGAGAAGATCCGCCAGGACGCCTCACAAGATGATATGTAGTGACAATTATAATACATCTTTAACTCATCAACAGTGTTGTCTACTAAGTCTTTGTTGTTTCTTTCATATAGTGATGTCGTTACACGATCATTTCCTTTGATTATATATTTAAAGAGATACTTGATAGAAGATTACTGGTTGAAAACTCCAATATTTAGATGGTCTTGATACCTGAGTAGAAAATCTAGATTGTATGGTACCATAAAACGACTATCCAAGTCAACACCATTTTTATGGATTGTTCTTCCATCATCCCTTCTACGATATATGACATAGCCGTCATCATCTACCGTTGTATGTACAAAAAAAAATTAGGAAAGAACTTAGAGAATTTTCCATTTTTCATATAAGGAGAAGAACGTCTGGAATCTCCACAAGGGCCGTGGAGCATATAGTTTTTAACAGCTTCATGTAGTCTTAGGTAGGAAACTTTATCTGGAATCTCAGTGGACACCACTCTGTTAACATCTGATGGAGTGATAAGTTTGTTTTCATGACAAAGAAATAATAAAATGTGGAAATGTGGAAAACAACATTTCTGGAATTCAATGGTTCGAACAACTGTAATGGAAAAAAAATAGATTACGTCTAGTGAGTATTAGGTGATGTAATAAGAAAGAATAAGGTAAACATACTAAACTATAAAAATTTACCTTATAAGGTAAACATATTGAACTCTAAAAAATGATCTTACCTGCCTTTGATTTTCTAAATATACAATGTTCTCTTAAATCTTTTAGAAGATGTTCAACCTTTATATTGGATACTCAAGATAGTAATTGTGGATAGTCAGCTGGATGAAGATTCTTTTGTGTAACAAATCGACTGATTTCCGGCCACATTGGGTTACATGTAAATGTTAGGAAAAAATCTGGATACCCTTCCCAATTATAAATTGACATTGCATCCTAATAATTTTGAATCATATATCTTGGACCACCAGAAAAAGAAGAGGGAAAAATGATGTGATTCCCTCAAGAGGACCCTTCTCAGTCACCTCGAAGGAATGCATATTGCAAACCATTGTATAGGTCGACCCACAGCCACTTCTGGTTAAAACGAATATACAATAGTCTCTGATACTTAATCATTGTGTAAGAATCGAAAACAAATTGTTTTAGTAATCTTATAGAATGTAGCAAAGTGTATGCTTCAATGTCATGGAATTTCAAGTGAAAAGAGAAGTATTCTCTCATTGTAACCTTTCTTATCTTAGCACTAGTTGTGAATGGAGTAGCACGATGCATTATGTTGTCAACATATCCATCCTAGCCACCAGGGAAAATTAATGGATACTGCAATGGAAGATACAAAGGGTGAAGGTCATCAATTCATTACAATTCACCACATTTGTTTTGAATGATGATGTCACATTCTTAGTTTAGATCTTTAATTTCTCTGAAAATAAGCATGGAAATTTCAGATGTTGTCGGTAAGTTATGTGTCGCCTCATTTGTTTGTCTTTTTTTAAGCAGGCATAGCTTTTAAGTTTGGAACATCTTCACGATTAAGGACATATTTTTCTAATATGAACTATTGAGCTAAAGCATTGATCTCATGTAGCATATGTTGCAACTTCTCAACAATACTGAAGTTAATAATTGAGTGAAGATTTTTTCCATCATAACTGGAAGACATATTTGTGTCAGAAAAATATAATGAAAATCATGATATTGATATTAATAGCATTGAATTTGAGAAATACCTCATACTATTAACTCTATTCTGGAACTCATGTTCTGTGTCAAACACATATAGTTGGGAAAACCTTGGGGGTTGTCCTTCTACCGAACACAAACTACCTATGTGATGGTAGTTCTGTCTATTTAGTCTGAATATAGTTGGGGCTCTACCATTGTTCAAAGACCTATCAACCTTCCCACCCATAGACATGAATGCAAAACTAGAATTATAAATATGCATATGTTCTTGGAAATCTCATGCTTGGGATGAAGTTTGATTGAAAACTAACATCTGTAGGTATAGAGGAGGTGACAGGAGTAAATCCAAAACAATATTTCCCATCGAGCAGTATGGAGAAAAATGTGGGGTTTGTTGGTTGCTGCATTTCCTATTTCTCTCGTCATACCACATAGTAGAGTGACAGTATTTGAATATATATGTAGGGTCTCTGATATTTGAGTATCCTGAACATTGGGGAAAATAGTATTAAAAAAATTATTCAATTTGTAGAGACTGTCAATGAATAGAATTTGATTTATGATATTAATAATCCAGGATTACTAAAATCAATAACCTGTGTTCTCCGCAATGTCCATTTCTAATGAGTTTCCTGCAGAAGTCGATGAAATGTAAATATGGTGTGTCCTATCCTGTATAGAATGTAATATTATTTAAAGTTCAATTTTTTAGTCAACAAACCTATGGAGTTTGTAGTTGTGCTGACGAAATCAGTATTGTTTTAA
Organism: Viscum album; assembly: GCA_963277665.1. NCBI lineage: Eukaryota > Viridiplantae > Streptophyta > Magnoliopsida > Santalales > Viscaceae > Viscum > Viscum album. The sequence goes on along the minus strand of OY728137.1, from coordinate 1,584,869,377 downwards.
CACGTTGCTGAAATATGTGAAGGGAAATCTTGTTTAATAGAATATCACGGTCTAGAAACATTAAGCAGTTATAATAAATAAAATGAAGAAATATATATTAATGGAGAAATAACTTATAACATACCTATCAATGATGCAGTAGTGTAGTGTGGTGCATTAATATTTGGAAGAAATAATCTGTACATAGAGGATAGAGTAAGAAATGAAATTTAATTAACATGTTTATACATATTTAAGTATATCAGTAATGCATACTCTATCGATTTGACTACTGAAGATTTAGTGGATTGTTGTCCTCATTAAATAGACCTAAAGTAAAAAGTGACATAAGTGTTAGATGGCCGGTAATTAAACTTTTGACCCATATTATGGTCATAAAAGTTCACAGACATCATAAATTACAATAATGTACAGGGGAGAGGGTTTGATGTCTTTGTTTTCTTTTGTTTTTTCCAGCAGACATTGTTGACTCGGTATGACTTGCAGTTGGTACTATGAACAAAGAAGTAACAAATTATGAGTAGTTTAAGTTAGTTAGAAACAGTAAGCTTCGTATAGTATTTGTCAATTTAACATACCATTAACATATAGAGGTGACAATGGTAATCTTCGAACTGTATGTCCAGTGCCATTTGCTGATAGTGGCTGAATAATTGGAGTACCGACACACACGGTAGAAGGAATTGGAGAATGTAGAGTACACGACAGCATTGTTACAGTAAAAAATTGACATGAAAATCATATAATGATAGAATTAGAGTTAATAATTAAGTTATTATATAACTAAGATAGTACTCACAATTTTCTTGACATTGCTGCATGAGTAATATTCTATGGATACTTGATTATCTAGAGTTTGAAGGGGTATTCATGGCTTTGTTGGTATTATTTTTATAAAATTTTCAAGGTGTCATGGAAAATATTTTATGAACAGTTGATAATTGAATATAAAATTCCTATCAATATGCAGACAACAAATTTTATGAAGTTCATGTTTAGAAGTTTAATATTAACACAGTAAACAGGAAAATGATTCCTGGAGAATATATACATTAAAATAAAAGTATTAAATATAATTAAAATGTAACGGTAAACATAATGTACAAATAATGGTTTTAAATCACATTTATGAAGTGATGCCTGTGTGACACGATTTGATGCCCTTCAGATGAAAGACGCAAAAGGTTGTTGTCAAAGGAGTCATATATTATCACCGACAAGACTTCAGCTATATGTGTTCAGTATCAATGATGGAATGGATCAATGAAATATGTCACATATCCAAAGACAGCCAATGGAAAATAACTATTAGTAAACAGTAAAGTGAAAGAAAATAACTGTCTAATAAATGTAACTTTCAATGTCACTTGGAGTTTCAATTTCAATATACTTGAAATGAAATAAATTACGCAAAGAATGTTGAGTGGATAAAAAAATAAGGAACTATTTCATAGTAGCTGCCATACAAGTATCAAAATGTTTGACGTTGGTATGTTCTATTATATATATCAGAAAGGATAGGCCTTATACTATTTAGGTTGCAAAAATCTAAAAATTGGGTCTCAAAAACAGAGACCCAATGAAAGCACCTATATGCCGGAAGTAGAACATGTTGTATGATAAAGGGTTGTTACAGATATAGCCTTAGTACATTCACAATAAACATGTAAAAGATACAGTGCGAAGTGACAAAAAATACGTTACATAGATAGTAGACAATGGATCTGTACGGAATACACAGAAACCCTACTCGTGAGATCAGCGATGAAATGGGTGAAAAGGATTCCGATGTCGGTGATGGTAATCCCGAGGCGGTTTTCCAGGCTGGGGATGGTAAGCGTGATGATTCTAGGGACGGTATGCAGGAGTAGATGAGCATATTCAACCAGTGGTGTATTGAATCGAGCTTTCTCGAAGCCCTAATCACGACTGGACAACCTGGTATAGACTGCGAGCTGATTGGAATGCTTCGAGTGGGGAGAAATGATAGAGGAAATGGGCGATGAGGATTTGGATGTCGGCGATGGTAATCCCAAGGTGGTTTTCCAGGCTTGGGATGGTAAGCGCGATGATTCTGGGGACGGTATGCAGGAGGAGATGAGCAGATTCGACCAGCGGTGTATTGATTGGAACTTTCTTGAAACCCTAATTACGGCTGGACTACCCAGTATAGAAAGCGAGATGAATAGAATGCTTAGAGCGGGGAGAAATTATTGAGGAGGTAGCACGTGATGGTGTGGGGGTATATTCAGGATTGCAAGTTTATTTTGGGTGACATGGGTGATTGTGGAGGTGAAAAATCAGCGGGGAGCCACCCATATTTAGTAGATATATTAGATGGGGCATTATGAAAATAAATTTTCTAAGCACCAAGGAAACTTAACTCAGAAAAGTCCAAGGGAGAAAGTCCAAGATTATGGGATCACTACTGCTGAGGTTGAAGCTTCGAACGACGTGGTGGCAGGTAATTTAATGGTTTTCTAAAATTTTTCCAATGATTTATTTGATTCTGTATCATCGCATTTTTTCATATCTTCCTAGTTTTCTAAGAAAATTAGATATTTCCAATTTTATTTAACAAGGGTGTTGTCAGTCAAAACTCTTAAGGGAAGTATCATTGCAACAAATTTTTTCCAATCAGTTTCAATTAGGAAATATAAATGTGTTTTATCTATTGATCTCATCATTATATCCATGATTTAATTTGATATAATCCTCAGTATGGATTGGATTTCGTATCATGATGTGGAAATTTATTATAATAAGAAATAGGTTTAAAAAAATTTATGATTATAAGGAATACCTTATCTTTAGAGCATAAAAATCACCATCTTATACTTATCTTGATCCACCCATAGTAGCTCTACTAAATTCAATTATTGGGGAGGAAGGGATTGAAATAACTATGGGTGAGGAAAATAATGTTAAAATAGAGTATGTACCTATTGTGTAAGAATATGTTTATGTTTTTCCATAGGATTTACCTGGACATCCTCCAGAACAAGAAATTGAGTTTTCTATTGATTTAATTCCTGGTTCAAGGCCCATATTAAAGACCCCTTATGGAATAGACACTATAAAATTAGTGGAGCTAAAGAAACAACTATAATATTTGGGTAATAAAGGATTTATTCACCCTAGTGTTTCTCCATGGGGAGTCCCTGTTCTTTTTGTTAAGAATAAAGATGGATCTATGAGGTTGTGCATTTACTATAGGGAGATCGATGCTATAAAAATAAAGATCAATTATACCCTTCCTCAAATTGATGATTTATTTGATCAACTACATAGAGATCAATATTTTTCAAAGATTGACCTTTGATCTAGATATCATCAGTTTTGCATGAAGGAGGAAGACATTCTAAAGACATCATTTCATACCAAGTATGGGCATTACAAGTTTATAGTAATTCCTTTTGGACTGAATAATGCACCTACTATTTTAATGGATCTAATGAATAAGTTTTCAAGGAATATATTGATGAATTTGTAGTTTTATTTATTGATGATATCTTGGTCTACTCCAAAAGCTATGAAGATCATGAAAATCACTTGCACACTATTCTAAAGACTCTTAGAAGAAATTAATTATATGGGAAGTTTAACAAGTGATAATTCTGGCTTCAGGGGATTTCTTTTCTTGGTCATATTGTCTTTAAGGATGGAATCTCTGTTGATCCTTCAAATAATAAATCAATCCAAGAATGGCCAGCACCAACGAGTATAACTGAGGTATATAGTTTTATTGGTTTAGCAGGTTATTATCGGCATTTTTTCCAGAATTTTTTCCGATTGGCTAACCCATTAACCAAGCTCACACGTAAAGGGGTTAAATTTGTTTGGACAAAATAGTGTGAATAATGTTTTGGATAATTGAAGAGAGGATTAGTAAATGATCTTATCTTGACTATACTATCACAGAATGATGGGTTTCTTATTTATAGTGATGCTTCAAAGAAAGGACTTGGTTGTGTCCTTATGCAGAATGATAGAGTTATTATCTATACATCAAGAAAGCTAAAAATTCATGAACAAAACTATCCCACTCATGATCTTGAGTTAGCAGCTGTAATATTTTCTCTGAAGATATGGAGACACTATATCTATGGTGAAAAATGTGAGATTTATACTGATCACAAGAGTTTGAAGTATATTTTCTCACAAAAAGAACTCAACATGAGGCAAAGGAGATGGCTTGAACTACTCAAGTATTATGAATACACTATACACTACCATCTGGGGAAAGCAAATAAGGTGGAAGATTCTTTGATCAGAAAGGATCATGGAGTTCTGAACAAGATGAGAGTCAAAATGGATTCTATATACATGGATATATTAAATATGGATATGGGAATAACCATGGAAGGTGAAACATCAATACTTTTTCAAATGGTTGCCAAACCATCTTTATAATAAAGGATAAAAAGTTCTCAGACTGATGATGAGGAGTTTCAAAAGAAAATTAAACCTGTGAATGATGGGTGATTGATCAACTTCGTATTTGAAGATGGAATTTTGAAATTTGGGAAGATACTTTGTGTTCCTGACATACCGAATCTAAAAATGGAATTATTGTATGATGTTCATAGATCCAATTTCACTATACACCCTGGTATCACTAAGATGTATAGAGATTTGAAGGAACATTTTTGGTGGTACAGCACGAAGAGGGAGATTGCTGATTATGTGTCAAGATGTATGGTTTGTTAATAGGTTAAGGCTAGAAGATAACATCCTGGAGGAGTCATGAAACCTCTTCACATACAAGAGTGGAAATGGGATGATATTACGATGGAATTTTTCATGGGGCTACCAAAGACTCCTCGAAGGAATGATGCAATATGGGTCATTATAGATCACCTTACCAAGTCAGCACATTTTCTTGCTATAAGAGAAGATTTACCAATTGAACGTTTAAAAAGACAATATATTAATGAAGTTGTAAGACTTTATGAAGTACCCCTATCAATTTTTTCTGATCGTGATCCCTGTTTTACATCAAGATTCTGGAAACTTCTTCAGAAGGCCATGGATACTAAACTTCATTTGAGCACTGCCTACCACCCTCAAACTAATGGAAAATCAGAATGGACTATTCAAACCTTATAAGGAATGTTGAGATCTTTCTCACTTGACTTTAAATGTATGTGGGATCATTATTTACCACTGGTAGAATTTTCCTATAACAACAGTTTTCATTAAAGTATTTAGATGGCACCATATGAAGCGTTATATGGAAAGAGGTGTCACACAACAACTTGTTGGGATGATAATGGTGAAAGAAAACTCATAGGCCCAGAACTTTTTGAGGAAACAATGTAAAAAGTAAATATTATCCAAACCCACATCAAAGTAGCTCAAAGTAGGCAAAAGAACTATTCCAATAACAGAAGGAAGGATTTAGAATTTCAAGTAGGTGATCATGATTTCTTGAAGGTATCTTCGTGGAAGGGTGTTATACGAATCAGTAAGAAGGTAAAATTAATTCCCAGGTATATCGGACCTTTCGAAATTCTAGAACAAATTGGGGTTGTATCTTACCATTTATAAATGTCGCCAAGTCTCCCCAAAGTTCATGATGTGTTCCACGCATCACTATTGGGAAAATACATGTCAGACCCAACGCATGTACTCACCTATAAGGAAATATAACTGGAACCTGATCTATCTTATTGAGAAGAGTCTGTCAAGATTCTTGATATCAGAGAATAGGTGTTGAGAAACCAGATGACTCGTTTGGTAAAAGTTCTATGGAGAAATCATAAGATGGAAGAGGTAATGTGGGAACCCGAGGAACTTATGATGAAGAACCACCCGAATCTTTTTATGTAGTAATATTCTATAAATTTAGAGGATAAAATTATTTAAAGGAGGAGAGAATATAACACCCCAAGCTTCCACAGTATGTTTCCCTTGAAATAATACAATAACTTGTGATGTATGCAACTTCGAGTTCTAGTACACCACGACCAATCAAACTAGCCATTATGAATATTAATACCCACTTTTTAAAATTTTATAAATTTTATTTTTAAAAATGGACTTCATTTTTGGATTCATAATATCAAATTATCTTATGGTGAATTTTTGGTATTTTTCTGAAAACTTTCAATTTTTGATGAATAGTGAAAAACATTGCATTATTGTTTAAAAATGAATTTTTATTTATATAATTATTTATTTTATTTAAATTTATTTTAAGTAAAAATAGATACATAATACCTATATAAGTTTAATTTAATTCATTTAAGTCATTTTATAATAAGATTAGATGTATAAAATTTTATTGAACTTTTTTCCGTCTTTTACCCACCTTCTAGGCACATTTAAAAATTTGCATAAAACATAATTTTGTCATTTCTATAAATTGAATTTCAAAAATCTGAGAGACATGGTTGAAATCAGTAAGTAAAATGTTTTTTAATAAGATGAAAATAATTTTTCATGAATAGTAACTTTTGAATTTTATTTACCACGGTTAAAAGTAAATAGGGTAATTAATGGTAAAAATGATATTATAATTACCCTAACATATGTCCTAATTCTATTAGATAAGTTTATTTTAAAAAAATAAATCTTAGGAATAAAATATTATCCTTTTTATCCACTTGTATTAGATTAGAACATTTATTATTATTTTATTTAAAGAAGAGTTAAAAGTGTAAAATTTGAAGTTTAATAACTATACCATTTTTAATATAGGGTTATACGTAAGATAAATTCGACTATAAATATTCATTATAAAGCTAAAAATTTCCATAATCATGGTATTTTATTTATAATTTTTAGAAATTAAATAATTAAATTTATTTATGACACAATGATGATGAAATAATTACTTTATTAATGAAATATTAAAATTATTGATATTATAAATACTAAAATAAATGTAAATTGATACTTTTAATGAATTACATGAATTTTATTGGTTAATATGACATTTTAGGGTTGATTAAATAATTTTTTTTGAAGTGATAAAGTTTTTATTACTTTCATAAAAATTAAATACTAAATAGTTTCAAAATTGACATAAATGAGTTTTTAAAAGAAATACTATTTTATTAAATGATACAATATTCCTAAAAATCAAAGGTTTGGCCAAAAGACTTAGATAAGGTTATATATGTCAACAATGAACAACTTGGGATTATCTTGGATTTTTATAGTAAGTTTATTAACTATACCATATAAAAATACAAGGAGATATGGTAAATGTTAAACTATTTAACCAAGAGTTAAATCTAAAATACAAGGTTAATATGGTGACCTAAAACCAATTGGTTGATAGTATTTCTACCCATACCCACCTTAGTCTAAAAATAAATCCATTTGGATCCATTAGAAACCAAATATTATTTTATAATAAAATAATATGTCAAGTTTTTCTTACGGTGCCCCTCACCTCTCTTATAAAAGGGCACTTCCCCTTCTCTTAATTTCACACCTCCAAAGAAATTTGGATTGGACAAAACCTACTCAAATATCCTCCCAACTACCCTAACTTCAACCTAGAGTCCTTAATTTGATCAAAAAGTCAACCTAAGGAGACATTTTGATCAAATCAAAAGGATGCACCTAAAGAAGAGGTAATAATTTCATAACGTCTTTCAAAGGTCATTTCTTCTTCCACTTCCTCTTTATTTTTTGTTTCAATACCAAAATAATAAATCCAGTTCCTTATAAATACTGATATATTATTATAAATATTTTACAACAATATTCATTATTCTATCCATCCTATGAATGACAAAGTCGCCATACGTGCATACGTATGACTTACCGTCTCCACGTCGTGGTGTAGTTTGTTATTCAACACTTCATTATTTAGATGCGTATAATAATGATGTATAATTGATGTAAATAATAAATATAACATGTTAATGATTCTGTATATATAATATTACATCCAATTATATACGATTTCACCATCAATAGAATGATATTTTTGCTCATGCGTACGTACGGATTACCGTCTCCGCAAACGCGATGAGATTCATTCCCCATCATGACCATTCAAGAAAAATTTTCATTTTATGATTAAAAACAACGTTTTATAACTTAATATAATTATGGATATTAATAAAATACATCCTATCCATAACAAACATGACTTACATAACAAAACATATAAAGAAAAATGAATTAGTTAACACCCGAAACAATGATACTACTAAAATATTATTAACAAAGCAATATTAGAAGATCATATATGATATTATATTTATGTATGTGGTTCTTGTATAATTTGATAAAAATGATTTCACCAATATACATGAGGTTAAAATACCCTCTAATAAGGAAAATTACAAGTTAAGGGTTAATTTTACAATCTCTTTATTTATCTGAGGTTGTTTATACGTAAGTATCTAATGGGAATTCTTTATCATCCACATCCTTGTTTCTTACAAATGTATTTAAAACCATTTTTACTATTTCCTAGAATATGGGTTAAAGTCATTTATACCCTTTTTTGACTTTTTATAAAAAAAAGATTGAAATGAATATTTTCTTCATTTTCCAAACAAGTTACTTTATGACCATTTCGACAAATTAAGGTAAGAATGTTTTTTTAACTTATACGGCAGGTGAGGCTATTTTCCACCATTATAACACCTTAAAATATTCACTTAAAAGATTATAAAAATATTTTTAAAATAAATGTTTTCTTTTAGAATTACGTTAATTTTAAATGATTTCAAAATAAAAAGAGATATTTCTCTCAAATAGTTTTGATTTCATCTATGTCAACATCCTTTGATGGATTTTACACTTGTTTGAAGTTGATTTATTATGATTCAATATTACATATTGTATTGAAGGTTTTGTGATATGTTTGAATGTAGATGTATTATTTTTATACCATTAATGGTTTATGGTTAAATTATTGACATTTCTTGTGCTAGTTTTAATATAAATGTTTATGTTATGTTTCAACATTTTCATGTGAAGAATGCATTGGACTTAGTAAGTGACGAGTGGAGCCCGATATAGCTCCTTGATGCATTGGTACGTCTCATGAGACAAACTAGTGTCTTAGAACAAGGCCTTGACAAAATCTTATTTTTAGTCTTGGCATGAGGCCTTGACTATGTGGTTATGATGTCTGGAATTATGCATTCTATCATTATGAAATTGGATATTGATATTACATGTGATTATTCGACTAGTAGAATATCCATGTGAATAAGTAAATGGAATTATTTGATTTATCTTTTCCATATTATAATTAATTTTATGTTTAAAATTATTGTGTTTTAGTCTTATAATTTTCCTTAAATGTTTATGTTTATTTATGATAGTTTCTGTTATATTGTTATCCTTACTGAGCATCTGAGCTCACCCCTTTATTATGTTTTATTTTTCCTAGGATGTGAATAAGTATATTATAATTGACCTGCAGGGATAGTCTATGGGATATGAGTGTGTTTAAAGGAGACATGATGTTTTTGTTTTTCATTTCATAATTTAATGTAAAACTTATATATGTATCAAGTACTTCCTCGGCTACTAAACTAATCGGTCTTTCGAGACTTGATCTCTTGTGATCATGTCAATGTTATGTAATAATGCACTGACTCTGGGTATCTAGGGTTGGGTCATTACATCATTGACTCATTTAAACCATTTTTTTGAAAATCACATAATACTCATGATATAATTTGTTTTAACTTTAAGTTTTTTAAGTGTTTTTTATAAAGAATATAATTTTAGGTAACTATTTTCTTGTTAATACTTAGAATAAAAGTATGGAGGACTGGATTCAAATCCCTATAACAGTTTTGGATTACTTTATTTGTATATATAGATAGACACTGAGTTCATTAATAGATGATTAAGATTATACTGATGTTGTTACGAATAAACCAAAATTTTATGGAATTTGAATATGAAAGGTTTTTCTATAAATAGAGTCATACTTTATGGAAAAAAAAGAAAAATATTAAAAAATCATTCTGAAAGTTTCTAATTTCTTGAAAGTGTGAAACCACTTTTTTATTTGATAAATTTTAATCATTGTAATTTTTATTTCTGATAGTTTTTCTAAGATCTTACATTTTTTAGGTTTCATGTAAAATCTATTAATATTTCTATTGTAATAATTTTATTATTGAGTGTGTTGATCAAGGTATTCCTTATTTAGATGACAATGTTAAGCTTCTAGTTTGTAGAATTAGGGAACTACTTTCAATCAGGTTGATCAAGGGTTTCTATCAGGAAGACAACACTAAGATTCTGGTTTGTATAAGTGATAAAATACATTCCAAATGGTTTATATTTAATGTATTTCTAGGTTTTTAAAGATATAACTTTAGAAAATTTTATAGTTGGGTATATCTTGAATCAATTTTATTATTACCATTATTTTTTGGGTTAAAATATTTATTTTATAATATCCTTTAAGGGGTACTTCATTTGTAAATAAATAATCTGCATTTTTTCCATTGTGCCTAATTTATTGGGTATTTGTTATTATTTACATTACATGTTTTATTTTTTCAAAATTACTTAGAATTATGAAAAAATTAATTTTTCTAAGCTTATTAGAGTTTACTCTAATATATTTATAGGTTTTATAATTTTGTGGGTTATCAGAACTTTGTGTTTCCTATAGTTTCAAAACTTTTGGTGTGGAAAAAAAATTAAGTTTTTTTATAAACCATAACCCACCCTCTCTTTTAGGTTTACCTACTAGATAATCTAGGAAAACAGACTATACCATCATTGGTCAGTTTTATAGTGTCTCTAAGAGCATTTCACAATCATTACAAATGTATCGGAGTCAACGGCCATATATATTGGTATAGGGGAACACAACGAGATCCAGTGGTTGGTGAATTTAAAATTTTTCCATAACCAGAGTGATGAAACTTCATCACCTCTAGTGATTTGAGCCCTAGTATAGTTTAATGATATCACATTATGTCATCGGAGCACAAAAAAATAAAAAAAAATGAGTACCTCATTCTGATTAGAAGAGCACACATTTGTTGCAATTCGATGGTGACCACTACTTGAAGGATCTAATGTCAAACCCCTATAGATCATCCACACATTCTTATTGAATATATGTGTGCACCATTAATTAGATTCTGGGTGCTAGCATGGAGCTTCAATGATCTCTTTGATTCAATGATGATCACCACGATCACCGGTCTTTGATTCGCAAAGGAAAACTTAGACAATTCACTCAGATTGAGTGATTCTCTCACTAGGATTTAGAAGGAGTGAGAATATATTGATTCTTGCCTTATGAATAGTTCACTATAATAAGATTCTATCTAATTATATATTGGATTTCAAAATACATGATTAGTTTTATCAGGTCCCCATGCATTAAACATCCACTAAATAAGTGATATAAATAATTAATTATGATGAACTAACTATGACATAAATATTATTTCTATTTTATCACATACTTTTAATATATATTAAATACATTATTTGATAAAACCCAGGTCATTAACTCGACTCGTAACTCCCAATAATATTAAACAAACCTAGAGTATTATAATAAAATTAATTCATATAATATTAATCCTTGTATTTACTTAAACACTTATAAATATTGTTAATAAATAAATTCAGACAAATTATTATTTATTTGAATAATAATGAATTTATTTATTTGACAATGATTGATAAAATTTATACAACACTCAGACCCTATGGTTGGGTCCACCATGCCTCATGTACCTATTCACCCAAATAGGGAAGATTCTCAATTGCGCTATTGTGTGTGACCCTCTAGTACCTTATCTAAATAACAGTGAATAATATTCATAGACCAAGAGTAGAGTCCATCATCCCATCAAGGCATCTAAAGAGATAAGGAATAGTGATGGCAATGAAAATGAGTCTACAAACACGCACTATGTAATATAATTTCTTTGTCATATGATATCTCATAAAGCAGGATGCACACGTATGTCATCATCCTTTCTTGATTTGTTATTTTTTTAATCTAACCAGATAGAAATACCTTTGACTACCATGTCCATGGATTTATGAAGCTACTTCCATCTTATTAAACCTAGCCAGAGATATCACTTCCTCAACTTGGAAGAGAAATATTCTATCTTGATCATTCAACCAATGTTATACCTCCAATGATGCACCCAATATAAACTACCTCTCCATGACTTCATTATCATAGTTTTCACCTTGCATTAAAGTATGTGATCAAATGACACATATTGATAATGATTTCAAGTAAATATACCAATACACATTTCTATGGATAAAAATAACCAATGACACCTGAAACATGTGGTGTTTCTATTGGTGGGTCTTTTTTCACAATCTCGACTACTATATATCACCAAGTTAGAACTTCATGAGAAGAAGTATCAATGATTATGATCCCCTAAAACATGATAGTCGCACATCATCTGTGTCATGTTATTATGATGTATTTGGTCCATAGGAAATTACTTTAATATTATTTTCATAATCTCTCTAAGTTCTCATTATATCTTAGGAACTTCTATAACCATTTTATACAAAACAGAATCTAAGTACATTACCATAAACATAGTGTTCATGCAAGTATCGACATTATTATGGGAAGATAAACACATGTATGTATATATGTATGTATATATCAAATTGTATAAATGTAGTAGTAATAAAAGTACATCACAAGTTGAGTCTTGGGAAGCCACTTTCAATAATATAGTAGCAGGTGCAAACACTGGTTTTTGGGAGGTAGTTCTAGGTGATCTAAATATACCCCAAGGGTCAAATCCTAGGAATCCTATCCATTCCATAAGTATAATCAAGCATAAATTCTATTTCTAGGAGGTAATCCTAGTTAATCCAATAGGAATAGAAGTATATTCTCAAGTAAATTCTCAAGTAATCCATATAGACCTCAAGGGAAATCATTGGTAACCACCTAGGCATTCCATATAGACCATAAGGTCAAATTTAATGGTAATTCCTAAGTAATTCATATAGATCTATAGGATAAATCCTAGTATCATGGGAATTCTATATATCCACGAAGTCGATTCTTGGGTAACCACCCAAGAAATCCATGTGGACCCATAGGTTGATTCTTGATTAACCACCCAGGAAATACACATAGACCCATAGGCAGATAAGTAATCACCCAGGTAATTCACATATATAAACTCATCGGACAATATATCCCTCCCATTCACCTCATAATCACAACACTCGGTGGACAATGTGTCACACTCTAATAGTATTATATAATACAAATCTTAAGGATTGGACCTCTTCCTAAACCCATATCATATAATAAATCCCCCCCCAGTGCATAGCCTAACCTCATCACTATATCCATATCAGGATCACATCATTTATTCAGGCTCTAAGTTGAAACCCACAATCATCATTGTCCTGAACCAAGCCAAGACACCATCCAACCCAGTGCCTGACCCGGTCTGTCACATGGCCTGAAGGGCGTTCTTGATCCCCACAAACTGGAAACTAGTGCCCGAGTATCAATGAAACACTTTGGGAATTATTTCATCGTATCACATAAACATAAACAACCAACAACCATGAATAATACAAAACTAAATATACACAACCAAACATGGAATAACCAATTTTCATATTTAGTTTTACGTCATTTAAACAAAAAACAAAACTAGATACAACCAAAAAGGGATTAGGGACTACCCTAGAACCTCTATATAACAAGAGGAGTGTCTCCCTCAAACCACCACCACAACACCTGCATAAAGAAGACCTCTAGAAACCCGAACCACCATCTCCACATGCCCTACCTTTACTTGTATCAAACATTACCAAGTCTACTTACACTCAAAGGTGTAAGTAGGATGTGATACAAATCCTAATAGGATTCCACCCAACAAATAGATTCCATGCTAAAACATTAAAATATAAGTTAACATGCAAGTTTTGTAGAAGAAAACTAGAAAACTTTCTATTGAAAACATTTTAAAGGAAAAACACTTTAGAGGAAACATGATTTCTTTTCAAATGACCAACCAAGTATACCATATGCCGATGGTAGGTACAATATCACCATAGATCACTAAGTTATGGGAAATCCATATAGGCACTAGCTAAGAGTAGGACCCTAGATACATTGTATATCAGTGAAAAGTGGTATAGAAACCATGACTGTTCACTTCCTTGTGCACAATCTACTAGAGATGAGAAACATACAAAATTATAGTGGTCTCTAATCATCATAAATATTTAGTTAGTGTTGTCATAGTTAATTATTCTAAGTGAATCTGAGCCGAAGACACTTCCAAATCACTATCATACTAGTCCTAGTCTTCCCACATAGTCACCTAGGATTCCCTTTCTGCTTGATTACATTCTACACCTCACATACAACATTACTTTCACTTATAAAAAATTCAAACAATGGAACACACAAGATAAACCACCACTTACATAACCAAAAACCTCTTTTGAAACCAAACACACACCAAAACAATTTTAAAACATGATTCACACCACTTTCACAATTTAATAACCATCTTTCATCGTTTATTAAACATCTTCAAAAAATACAACAAGGGTTTACATAAGAAATAAGCCTTAATTACGTTATAAAAAAACCCTTTTAATCTATAATCACATCAAATTCATTCCAAATGGGTTTCGTATCATCTACACATTTTATCAAACACCCTCAAGGCATCAAAAAAAGAGAACATATGAAACACACATGAAAAAATACCCATTTTCTTTAAAAAAATTCATTTCTCAATACCATAACACCTTGAACCTTTTCAAAAACACTTTTCTCACCTCATATATAATCCATAGAACATAATTAAAAAATAAATTGAGAATATTAGATTCACTAAACAATGTTTAATCATGGAACCACCTACCTTAAGTGAAGAAACTTCTGGAAAACGGTGGAAAACTTAAACCACACATCAATCACACCCTTTAGAGGAAAGATTAAACCTAAAACATCAATATTGAACCCAAATTATTAATATATAACCCTAAAAATGACACTCTACCCACTGAAGAAGTGAAACCCAAGTAAAGAAGAAGAAAACCCTATAAAAGGGAGAGAAACCAAGATATAAGGGAATTACTTGAGGGTTTCTTGAAGAATCCAAGCCAAATAAACCACAAAAATGTATCCCAAGGGAGGAAGGAGGAAGGGGGAGATACCCCTAGGGTAGTAAATCCTAAGGTAAGATAAATGGGTGATTTGGGGCTAAAAATTGGGGAGAGAGAAAAAATAAAACCCAGATTTTAATAACCTATATAGGCTGCATAGTTAGTTTGCACAGTTTGTCAAACCGTGTGGTGACCATGCACCCCTCTCTGCCTAAGATACATTGAACGCACCTTTGGACCACATGTCCTGACCTACCATATGGAAGCCTTGTGGTATCTCACTGCCCAAAACCATCACCTACCACATGGTTACCTGGGCAGAGGCACACAGTTTTCCCTAACTGTTCACCAATTGTGTGACACATGTTGTATGGGCCAAAAACTTCCAATTTTCTCCAAAAACACATGGGAAACCCCAAGGGAAATACCTATACCAAAAATAGATAGAAAAATTAACTCAAAAATTACAATATATAACATTAATCTCTCAAGAGAAAAACCAAGACCCAAACATGAACCGGGATTGGGGATGAAAACAAAAACCCGAGTGTAAAAATTCTCCCTGCCATAACTCTTTTTCCCCCAGAAATCCATTCCAAGATTTGATCTAAAAACAAGAACTGATACTCCTCCATATCTCAAGGATATTTCCCACAAAAATCAAATGAGAATAAAGGAAACCATTAATATAAACATATATTTACAAGGTTTAACTAGGGAAGCTAGAATAGACTCTCCACCATATGCCTCATATTCCCAAAATGCCACAACACCTCTAGTTGATTGATCCAAAAAAATGGAATTTTCACATGCATAATTCAACCTCTCCATCCAAGAAAAATTCTAAAATCACCAAACGGAACTCATAAATTTCACTAGAAATGAACAAATAAATCTAAACCATTTCTCGATGAATATTTCAACAATTTTACACCAACAACACCATTGGGTGCACTCCAACCCCAAATTTTACTCAGAGAAGGAACTAAAAATTGGGTAGCTCCGTATGAGGCTACCAAATACCATGTAAACACCAGAAACCAAACTGAATTGTCTACATGAGGAGTACTGAATAGACTCCCCACCATAAGAACCAACTAGTACCGACTGACATGGGAACCCGACATGGGCCAACATAGGAACTTTCCACAAATACTGGATCTCCACCCCAAGGGTCCCGATAAAAGGAACCCCAAACCAAATAGAAAATACTATGTAAAACACCATCCCTATGGGATGTGACCATCTCTAGATGAACACATGACAAAACCAAAACTGATTCACAAGGACGACCACACAAAGACAACCAACAGAGATTCACCTTCAAAGAGTAAACCCACTAGAATTTAGGAAAACGAGACAACCATGCCTCCTTATAATTAAGGAGGAACTCTTCAACCCATATGGATTTCAATTAAGAGTAGGGCCTTCATGACTCTTCCCATGAAATGGTACCTTCCCAAAATAGAGGATCTATAATAGAGAAGCTTAAAATGTCCCCATATAACACTGGAGACTAAGGTGGACTATGTTCCCTCACACCCCACATGATTCTTGGTTGTGTACGAGATTCACTCTGGGGCCTATGGCTAGAGCCCTGATGTTTGAAGAATCTCCTTCTTCACAGCCAGAATCTAACAATCCCTGATCAGAAAACTTCATTTGGTTTCATGAGTGGACACACAATATTCTAAGAAGAACCAAAAGGACACAATGCCTCATGAGACTAACTTTCTCCAACATGGAACTTTCACCAATGAAATTAATTAGAATATGTTTATACATCATCCTCTTTCACCTCCAATAAGAAACAACAAAAAAAGATTCCTATGGTACACTCCTCTATTTAAACAATAAAATTCATAATTTCTGAAGGTGAAACATGATCCCATTAAAATAGAAGTTCTCAAAAGACTCCACAAAATCCAATTTTATATTTTAAAGAATATATGATTCCACAAAACACCAAAAAACATGACCATTAGAGAGAGACTTTAAACTATACTCAAAAATGCATTCTACTCCTAAAATTGGACAGACTTCATGATTGAAGAGGTGGATCTGGCTCGACAATGTTTCCTGGTAACACCCAAACAAAACTATTGTAAGTGACCTAGGCATATATAGGTGTGTAAGGTCTTCGAAGCATTAAAACACAATGACCTTTCACGACTAGACTTACCATATTGATGGTACCACATGATCCAACACCCGAAAGAGACTATTGAAAGATCTAGAGGTCTTTCTTACACCACAGTCGACACCAACAACTTCAAACTGCTTATCCCTTCACTATTTCTATAATGGACCTTCAAGATTAAAGGTGAAAAAACTCACCTTTGATGACTTGAGTAACCCAAGAAACTAAGGTTTATTATAATTCATTTTGCATCCACTCTTCTGCTGTAAGTTGATCCACTTAACCGAAATAGGAGAAGAGGATTCAATTTCCAAAGCTCAAGAATAAAGTACTTACATTGATCAACTGTAGGGTCTACCAATGGTGACTCACCTATGGACACACTTTGAATATGAACTGATTTTTTATGGGGGCATACACTTGTCAACAAGGAAATCTAGGTCCTAATCAAACTATCCCATCATCCAAAACATACAATAAACAATCACTAAACATTCAAAAGAAACCTACTCAAAGTCTTATCATGACATATTTCAAAAGAACCCACTATCCATAATCTCAAAACCAACTTACAGAAAAGAACCCAAAATTTAAACAACCATTAAAACATGAAGAGTTATCGAACTCAAAAAACTTATAAACAACACCCCAATTCACAAAGGGACACACCGCATATTTCCTTAAAATCATTTTTTGAAAAGAAAAATAAGATTGGTGGGTTGCACTTTCACCATTGGTCTTCCATAGAGTCTCACACATATAGATTCTCATGCCAAACTAGGAACTCATCCACCTTTTCACACATATCCTATGAATGTGGTCACTCATGGAAATACCAAAGGTCAAAAAAAACGTTCCCACTTTCTAAAACAAAACATTCAACCCACACTTACAACTTTCAAAAATTCATAAAACCTTTCAAGAGTTCACTAACCACTAGATCAAAAACCATTTCAAATTTTTTAAAAACACTTTTCAAAGACTACTAGACAAAAAATCAAAACCCCTTTATAAATTCAAAAAAAACATAAAACACTAACAATTTAAATGAAACCTATTTTCAAACTTTGTGCATCAAATAATTATGTGTTTTTTGAAAGCATAATCCCATGGATTTCATTCAAAAATTGAATTCCAAAATTAGTTTATAAAAATAATTTTCTAAAATAAATTCTATTTTCTAAACAATACAATTCCAAAAAAACCCAGGTTTTGGTTACAAAAACTTAATTCCCAATAAACTCATTTAAACTTTACCCAAAAAACATTTAGTTAAACTTATTCCTCCTCATTACAAACTTTCAAACCTTATTTAAGATAAATTTCTATTTTCCAAGAAAATAATTTTGATAAACATCAAGTTTTAATTATAGAAATCCAAATATCAGTAAACCCATCCCCATTTTACCTCAAAAAATAATTTTATAAAAATTAAATTTCCAAATATTTCTTTAAAAAAATCTTTTTGAAAACTTATTTTCTATATTCTCAAAACAACACCATTTCTGCTTCAAACCCCAGTTTTTACAATTTTCAAACTAGGATTCTCAAAATCATTTTCATAATTCAATAAGACACAATACAATTCACAATGGTAAACTAATGTCGATGGGTGACTAAACCAAATTATTGGAGGTCATATGCCAATCGCACCATTTTCACAGAGAGTCTTCTATGACCATGTCCCAAACTCTGCATAGCTTTACAAGCCCTGTGAGCTTACAGAGATCACTAGACCAACTCCCACTTCATTTCCCAAACATCAAACAAACCACAAGATCCAAATGACTCGAATAAAACCTAACTTCCCATGGAAACTTGTGTCCCTTCATGAGCTATTCTAGTTGGGCACCATACTTGTAACCAGAACATCAAGACCTGAGAATCTTAGCTCCAGTATACCCAGACTCTTTCCCAAGTAACATGACCACAATGAGAATTACCTACTCTGATACCATTTTTTCACAAACCAAGTAGGTACACCATCCAACTCGGCGCCCGACCCAGTATGTGGCATGGCCTGAAGGAAATTTCCGTAATGCCTCGACCACAGTTACCCAAAGTCAGTGCATTATTTTAATACATTGGCATGATTACAAGGAATCAAGTCCTAAAATACCTATCAGTTTAGCAGTCTTGGAAAATAGATTACATATATGAACATTTCATTACACATTCAAAAATAAAGCACAAAATAGATAGTTCTTTGAGAACACCATTAATTCCTCATCTTAACCCTGCATATCAATCATAATACACTTCTTGGAATCCTGGTAAAATAAAATATAAGAAAGGTGTGAGCTCAAATTCTCAGTAAGGGTAAGAAATACATTGGAAGATAACATAAACATTAGGCATGGTGAATAATTTAAAACACATGCCTTTATAAATAATAAACATTAATACTTTATGGTAGGAATATAAGCTGATTAAATAATTTCATAATAAAACATAGTCATGGGTATTCTACTAGTCGAATAACCACATGAACCATCAATATTATTTTCATAATGAGGGAATATATAATGCCGGATATTCTGAACATTTTTTCAATGCCTCGACCAAGACGTCTAAAAATGATTAAGGCCTCAGCCAAAACCATATATCAAATTGGGAAAGGCCTCAACCAATTCCACGTCTAATTGTATCATGAGACCTACTGATGCATCGAGGAGCTATAGCGGGCTCCACCCATCACTTAATATGTCTAATACATTCCTCGTATGAAAAGGTTGAAACATAACATAAACATTCGTATTAGAACTATCATACAAAATGTCAATACTTTAACCATAAACTATGAATGGTATAAAAATAACACATCCATAGTCCAACATATCATAAAACCTTTAATACAATATGGAAGATTTGTATCATAATAAATAAACTTCAAACATGTTTAAAATCTATCAAAGGATATTGAAATAGATGAAAATGATTTGTAAAACTCTTTGAAAGAAATATCCCTTTTTCATGAAAACATTTAAAAGTCACACAATTTATAAAGGAATAAATTTAAAGGCATTTTTGAATCAAAGTGTCCCATACCAATTTGAAACTTTTGAATGGAATTAACATTTTAAAAACATTCATGTCCATATAAATAAATCCTTAAAATCCCATTTTGAAAACATGGACATTAATGAGAATGATTTAGAAGAATGAATATTTAAAACATTTAAAATGATATTTTAATAAAATATTCCCTTAAAAAGAATCCCTTTGAAAACTCTTTAATGAAACATGGACATGTATAATAAATATGTCCCAGTAAAAACTTACCCATAAACAATCTTTAATAATAATGAGATCGAGGAATTAACCCTTACCTTGCACTTTCCTTTGGTCAAGGGTATGTTTAACCTCCTGTATAATTACCATAGTATGTTATTAAATTATAGAATAACCATATTGATATTTATTATATCATACATGATTCATTTATGACTTTATACTACCCATTTAATAATTATTTTCATGTTAAATTAACATTTTGGGTAATAATCGCTTTCTTTATCGTATGTGTTTTAACTTTTTATTATTGATTGTATCACTTAGATCATGATTTAAATACTTACAGAATATAAAACTTGATTTATATATCATATATATTTAGAATATAAATATTTATAATAGATAGATATATGAAATGGAAAGCACCGTTTATGGAGACGGTAGGTCGTACGTACGCATAAACGTTGTTTCCGTTTTCTTATTGTATTGAATGGAAGTAAGTGAATAAGATATATGTAAGTACATACATATATATATATATATATCTCCAGTATAATTATTATTTCATATATTAAATACTTATTAATAATATATATTTTTATAATCATCGTTGAATGGTGAATGTGGGAATGAATCTCATCGCGTCGTGGAGACGGTAATCTGTACGTACGCACGAGCGACAATATCATTATATTGATGGTGAAATAGTATGTAATTGGATGATATATCATATATTAAGAATAATTAACATGTTATATTTTTTATTTACATCAGTTATACTCATTATTATACCCATCCAAATAATGAAGTGTTTGAATAGAAAACCACACCACGACGTGGAGACGGTAAGCCATACGTACGCACGTATGGTGACTTTTTCATTTAGAGGATGGATAGAATAACAAATATGGTTGTACCATATTTATAATAACATCATAGTATTTAGGAGGTACTTGAGTTATTATTTTGTTATGGAAACAATAAATAAAGAGGAAGTGGAAGAAGAAAAGAACTTGAAAGAGGGTGGTGAAATTATTACCTCTTCTTCGAGTGTTTCCTTTTGAGTTGATCAAAAGGGATTATTAGGTTGGATTTCTGATCAAATTAAGGCCTCTAAGTCAAATAGAGTATATTTTATAGGATATTTGGGTAGGTTTTTTCCGAGCCAAAAGGCTTTGGAGGTGTGAAATTAAGATAAGGGGAAGTTCCGTTTTATAAGAGAGGTGAGGGTCACTTTAGGAAAAGATTGAAATATTATTTTATAATAAAATAATTTTCTATTTTTAATGGCTCCAAAATGATTTATTTAAAGTATAAGGTTGGTATGGGTCGAAAAACTCTCAAAAAATAGGTTTTAGATAGGTTTAGGTCACTATATTAACCTTATCTTTTAGATTTAACTCTTAGTTAAATAATTTAACTTTTACCGTGTCTTCTTGTATTCTTAAAATATATGGTTAATAAACTTACTCTAAACTTCCAAGAGAACCTCAAGTGGTTAATTAATGAAATATATAATATTATTTATTCCCTTTGTTAGAACATTATATTTTTAGTAATATTATATAATTTAATAATATAATATTTATTTTAAAAACTCATTTATATCAATTTTGACACTATTTAGTATTTGGTTTGTGTGAAAGTAATCACAACTTGATTACTTTAAAAAAGATACATTTAATCAATACTAAAATGTCATATTCACTTATAAAATTATTGTATGTCATAAAAACTTTTAAATTATATTTATTTTAATATTTATAATACAATTTATTTGATTCTTTCATTAATAAGGTAATTACTGCATCATCATTGTTTCATAAATAAAATTAATTATTTAATGTCTAAAAATTATAAATAAAATACCATTACATAGGAAATCTTTTTATATTTCTAATTGATATTTATAGTCTAAAATATAATTTATATAACACCTTTTAAAAAATTATTTACTAAAAGATATATGTTTATGTCATTTTTGTCTTTACTTTAAATTAATTAATATAAAGTGTCATTAACACTCTCAAGTGGATCCAAGTGGTCCTAAAATTGACCCAAGGATGACCATGTTCAGAAATTTATCAACAAATAGGAATAGGACACATGTTAGGGTAATTTAATATTATTATAATAATATTTTTTTACCCTTATTTACCAGATTTACCCTATAACCATGGTAAATAAAATATTTACTAAAGTAAATATTCATAATGTCTAAAAATAAAAGTTACCTATTTACACAATTTGGACCTAATGATTCCAAATATGGAATCCATTTTTCTAAATTCAAAACACATAAGTGGTAGAAATTAATTTAAAATTAATTCTCATTGTCAAAACAAAAAAGCATGTTTTTAAGAAATAATAACTATCAAAAGATTAACACTTGTTTATGTCCAATTTAAATGGGAAATTAAATCCAATGACCTAAATTATATTAAATAATAAAACTATAATCTAATTATAATTTAAAACAACTCAAATATATAATTTAACACTCTAAATTATTTTGATTAAAAAAGTTGTTTTTAATTAAAATTTAGTATTTTTTCATTATTCATCAAAATATGAAAGTTATCAGAAAAGTGCCAAAAATTTATCCAAACTAAATTTTTAAGTTCATATTCTAAATAATAATTTAATTTCATTAAATTGAATATATAAAAGTTTCAAATATTGGTTTTAAAAAAGGTTCTCCATTAAAAGGCGGTAAAATTGTATTTTTTTTAAAATACTTCTTTTATCTAAAAAATGAATTTGTTCTTATATTATCTCTAAGAAACACATAATACAAATTCTAAAATTATATGGATTATATAAAATTCAAAATTTAGTTAATACTATTCATAACCGATTTTTGAACGACTAGTTTGGTAAGTCATGGTGTGCTTGAACTTGGTGTTGCATGTAGAGCAAGTTATTGAATTTCTTTAAAGAGATGACGTACTATGAAATCTTGAGGTGTTACAATTTTCGATCCCCATGGGATAAAAACTAGTTCTCGGGTATCAAAGAAACATTTTTGGAATTATTTTACCCAATCACATAAACATAAACAACCAACAACCATGAATAATCCAAAACTAAATATACACAACCAAACGTGGCATAACTAATTTCAAGATTTAATTTTACATCATTTAAACAAAAACAAAAACAATTTACAACCAGAAAGAGAATAGATACTACCCCAAAATCTCTATATGATAAAAGGATCATCGCCCTCAAGCCACCACCAAAACACCTGTATAAATAAGACCTCTGGCAACCTGAACCACTATCTCCACATGCCCTGCCTTTACCTGTATAAAACATTACCAAGTCTACTTACACCCAAAGGTGAAAGTATGGCATGATCCAAATCCTAGTAGGATGCCACCCAAAAAATAGATTCCATGATAAAACATTATAATATAAATTAACATGCAAATTTTATAAAATAAAACTAGAATCATTTCTATTGAAAATATTTTAAAGGAAAACACTTTAGAGGAAAACATGATTGCTTTTCAAGAAACCAACCAAGTATATCATATTCCGATGGTAGTTAAAATATCACTATAGAGCACCAAGTCATGGGATATCCCTAGAGGCACTAGCTAAGATTGGGACCCTAGAGACATCGTATCTTGGTGAAAAGTGGTATAGAAACTATTAAATTGTAATGTATATTCATATGATACAATACAAGAGGGGTGAATTGTATGTTTAAAAACGTTCATTTTTATACTTAGAATATATATATTTTAATATAATTAAATTAATAGTATTCACAAACCTCTTTTGTATTTAAACTATAATGGGATAGGGCCCTGGGTCCGATGATCAAAGTATCGTAATCAATAGGTTACGATAAGTATTCCACAGGTCGTATTTGAAATTAATCGTATTCACAATAGGGAAATGATTTAATCAGAGTAAGATTGATATAAATTATAATCACAATTGTTCTAATAAATAGAGTGAAAAAATTGATGATTGTATCATAAATTGTATAGATTCGTATTGGGTAAATGAATTGATCATAATCGCTAAAATTGTAATTATAAAGATTTTAATCATATAATAGAGAATTGAAAGATGAATATATAAAATGATTCACTTTCTATTACAAAGAATTGGAAATATAAAACAAGTAAATGAATAAAATTATTAAAACCACAAGAAAGGGTTATCCAATAACCTTGTATAGAGGTCCCTTGATTTATACTTTCATGAAATTATATCTTACCCACACCAGGATAGGACCTAGATATAATGATCGTCCTCTATCTTATTATCCCTACAATCCCTTGATCAAGTAGGTAATAGGAACCTCTATTTTTCTAGCCTCGAAACCCTTGATCCACAGAATATCGGCACAACTATCTTCTTATCCATGGAATCCCTCAATCATATTCACAAATATCAGTGTCACACTAAGAAAGTCAAAACTCTTGAAAGTCACGAGTATGTATAATGAGAAGTTCACAACTTGTACTCCTCATATTTTTCACACGAAGATATAATTTTATAGATATCTCGTAGAGTGTCTCCAATTTGTCAAAATTTATTAGCTCTTTTAAATGACCTAGTATTTATAGGCCAACATCCCAATAGTCATCTTGGATTCCAACAGTTGGATTTTCTCCTAAAAATTTGGAGTGACTTTGACACATGGCACTCCAATGGTCATCTTATTACTGAAAAAATGACATCTTTTTATAAAGAATATCAAAACAGAATACATGAAATCATTTTGATTTAAACATCTTCGATTATTACAATACAGTTTTTTGGTTACGATAAAATGAGTTTGAAAGGATCCGATGATTCTTATTATGAGAGTCATTATATTTTTTATCGTTGCGATAATATTGTCAGTATGAAAATTGAACAGTGTGTATGATAAAAAAATCATATTCGATGTGAAAAATAGAAATTACATTCAATATCATTATGGTAATCATGGAATGACTTATTTCTTCGAAACTCATGAGTATGATTATTATCATATATATATGAAAAAAATTGTAATGACGAAAGGTAAAAAAATCCTTAAATAAAGTATGATAAAAAAATATATTAATTTATTTAAAAATATAGTTCGTTATTTCCAAAACAAAATGAATAGAGAATTCAAAATAATACTTTTGACTTAATAATCTCCCCCTTTTTGAAAATCACAAACTACAAGTTAAAACAAATAAATTATTACTTACAAAAATAAATATATTCATAAGTGAAAATTTATACTTATCTCCCTTTGAGTTTTTAAAAAAAACTCTTCTGAATATTTTGTGGAATACGACTAACTACCCCTTAGGATACAATACCTAAGGATCGTATTCTACTTACTTTTTTTAAATACTCCCCCTTACTAAAGGAATTATCATTTTGTAATTTTTATTCTCCCTTTTCCCCTTTTATGAGAATATCTAACCCTTTCAAATACGTTCTCCACCTATATAAATCATTCTCCCCCTTTGTGATTTACAAAAAGGAATAGAGAAAGTCTTCTAATACCTGAAATAAGGTTATAGATAAAAAGTATACAAAGAAAATAAAGGAATTTATTATCTAGAATAAGTGAAAAAACATTCATCTAAAAAGGATTAGAAAATATTTAGTCAAAAAGTATTTAGATAGAAAAATTACTTCATTGAAGTTTTGAAATGAATACAAAAATAGTTCAAAACTTTATTTCTTCTATTCTTTTTCCTTCTACAAGAGATCTAGGACAGCTATCTTTATTTTCTTTAATTCTTTCCTTTCATCCCTCAGTTTATCAAGAGACTCTTTTTTATACTAAAAAACTTCTTCTTGTTCTGCAAACAACTGGTCCTGGGTATGAATATTTTCCTCTTGATATTTCACCTTTTATTCTAGAGTAAAAAGTTTTTCTCCCTGATATTTGATCAACTGATACTGAACTGCAATTCTATTAGTCATTAAAACATTTTTATTTTTCAACTCGATTATTTAATCTTTTTAAAACATCATCTTTGACACTTGAGATTGAATAAAATTCATCTTGTTATCAATTTCTTTGAAACCATCAGATGGGATGACATCTAAACTTCTGAAACATTTCATCTTTTGAGTGGTATCACAGAATAATTTTTTGAATTCAACAGAAAATTCATTCATTACCCTTATAATATCTTTAATTTTATACTCATGAAGCTTGATAGTTTCCTTAGATTTTTCTGGCCACTTCACAACCTTATTGAAAGCCTTTATATGTTCCTTATAACTTTCTTCACACACTTTGAAATCAGCCTCGAGCTTGACTAGTCCTTTTCTAAGAAGTTTGGTAGAGTCTAATCTTTTGTTTTGATTGTCTGTAAAAAAATCAATCTTCCCTTCAATACTTGGAAAATAAGGAATTGTCTTTTCAATTATTCTAAGTGGTTGAACAATGATTTTTGGATCATAATTTATATTCATATGAAATAATACAAGAGGGGGTGAATTATAAGTTTAAAAACATTCATTTTTATACTTATAGGATATTTAGTTTAATATAATTAAACTAATTGTATTAACAAACCTCTTTTGTATTTAAAATATAATTAGACAGGGCCTTGGGTATGATGATCAAAGCATCATAATCAGTAGGTTACTATAAGTATTCCATATGCCTTATTTGAAACTAATTGTATTCATAGTAAGGAAATGGTTTAATTAGAGTAATCTTGATATGAATCATAATCACAATGGTTATGATAAACATAGTGAAACAATTAATGATTTTATCTTAAAGCGTATAGAATCTTATTTAGTAAATGAATTGATAGTAATCACTATAATCATAATTATAAAAATCATAATCATAGAATAGAGAATAGAAATATGATTATATAAAATGATTCAATTTATATTACAAATAATCAGAAATGTTAAATAAGTAAATGAATATAATTATTTTAATCCAAAGATAAGGGTATCCAATAACCTTGGATAGAGGTACCTTAATTTATACTTTCAAGCCAGTATATCTTACTCACACCAGGGTAATCCCTCGATAAGATGACTGACCTCTGTCTTGATATCCCCATAAGCCCTTGATCAATTAGGTAATCAACACCTCTGTCTTCCTAGCCTCTGAATCCCTTGATCCACAGAAGATTGGTACAGCTATATTCCTACCCATGGAAGCCCTCAATCATATTCACAATGATCAGCATCGCAATAAGCAAGTAAAAACTCTTGAATGTCACAAGTATGTAGAATGAGAAGTACACAACTTGTACTCTTTAGAGTTTTTTCATGAAGTAGTATATTGACAGATCTCTCACAGAGTGTCTCTAATTCGTCAAAAGTTATGATCTTATTCAAATGACTAGGTATTTATAGGCCAACATCCCAATGGTCATCTTGGATTCCAATGGTCATATTTTCCCCTGAAAAATTGGAGGGACTTGGATACCTGACACTCTAATGGTTATCTTATAACTGAAACAATGAAATCATTTTATAAATCATATCAAAACATAATACACGAAATTATTTTGATTTAAAGGTTTTCAATTATTACGATATAGTTTTATAGTTATAATAAAATGAGTTTGAAAGGATTCGATGATTCTTGTTACGAGAGTCAATATATTTTTTATCATTATGATAATATTATTAGTACAAAAACCAAACAGTGTGTATGATAAAAAATCATATTTAATGTATATGATAGAAATCATATCTGGTCTTGTTATGATAATCATGGAATGAATTATTTCTGCAAAACTCATGAGTATGATTATTATTATATGTATATTAAAAAATCATAATGATGAAAGGTAAAACAAAATCCTTAAATAAAGTATGATAAAAAAATATATTAATCTATTTAAAAATAGAGTTTGTGATTTCTAAAACAAAAGGAATAGAGAAGTCAAAAGACGAATTTTGACTTAACAGAAACCACGCCCATCTACACCCTCATGAATGATTCACTAGAGAGGAGAAACATCCCAGATTTTAGTGGTCTTCAATCATCATCAATATTTAGTTAGTGTTTTCATCGTCAATTCTACTAAGTGAATCTGAGCTGAATCCACTTCTGAATCACTATCATACTAGTCCTAGTATTCCCACCTAGTCACCTAGGATTTCCTTTGTTCTCGATTACATTTTAAACATCACATAATACATTACTTTCACTTATACATAATACAAAAAATTCAACACATATGATAAACCACCACTTCCACAACCAAAACCCTATTTTGAAACTAAACGCACATAAAAACTATTTTAAAACATGATTCGCACCACATGAAAAATTTAATAACCATCTTTCATAGTTTATAAAATATATTCAAGAATCACAAAAAGGTTTTACACAATAAATACACCTTAATTCCTTTATAAATTCCCCTTTTTAATCCATAAGAACATCAAATCCATTCCAAATGGGTTTCGCAAAATCTACACATTTTATCAAACACCCTCAAGGCATTGAACAAAGGGGAACATATGAAACACACATAGAACATGGCCCATTTTCTTTAAAAAACTCATTTCTCAATACCAAAACACATTGAAACTTTTCAAAAATACTTTTTGAACCTCATATATAATCCATATAACATAATTAAAATACAAATCAAGAATATTAAATTCACCAAAAAATGTTTAAGCATGGAACCACCTACCTTGAGTGAAGAAAATTCTAGAAAGTGGTGGAAAACTTAAACTGCACCTCAATCACACCCTTTATAGGAAAGATCAAACCAAAAACATCAATATTTAACCCAAAATATTAAGATATAACCCTAAAAGTGACACCCTACCTACTAGATAAGTGAAACCCCAAATAAGGTGGAAGAAAACCCTATAAAAGGGAGAGAAACCAAGAGGGAAAGGACTTACTTGAGGGTTTCTTGAAAAATCCAAGCTAAATATGCCATAAAAATATTTCCCAAGGGAGGAAGGAGGAAGGGGGATACATTCTTAGGGTATTAAATCCCAAGGGGGAGAGAAATGAGTGATTTGGGGATAAAATTTTGGGAGAGATAAAAAATTAAAACCCAAATTTTAATAACCTGGACAGGCTGCATGGTTAGTCCACACAGTTTTTCAAACCATTCAGTGACTATGAACCCCTCTCTACCTAAAATACACCAACCGCATGGTTGTCCTTCATGGCCTGACCTATCATGTGGAATCCATGTAGTATCTCACTACCCAAAACCATCATCGACTACACGGTTACCTGGGTAGGGGCGCAGGGTTTCCCCTAATCATGCACCAACCATACGCCATATGCTGTATGGGCTAAAAAATTCCACTTTTCTCCAAAAACACATGGTAAATTTTAATGGAAAGACCTATACCAAAAATAGATAGACAAATTAACTCATAAATTACAACCCATCATACTCATCTCTTAAGAGAAAATTTGAAACCCAAACTTGAACTGAGACCAGGGATGAAAACAAAAACCCAAGTGTAACAATCAATACCCATTCTTACATTAATCCTCTCAAGGATTAACATAATCACTAGGGAACCCACCTATGTCCCCAAGATTTCATCATAACATGGACACTCTTCATGAGTTCCCTTATCTCAATCTCAACTATCAGGCCATTTTTATTACTCATAAGGTATAATGTCCCTCAGTATC
This sequence comes from Viscum album, assembly GCA_963277665.1. NCBI lineage: Eukaryota > Viridiplantae > Streptophyta > Magnoliopsida > Santalales > Viscaceae > Viscum > Viscum album. The sequence continues at coordinate 1,584,839,297 of OY728137.1, read as the reverse complement.
ACTATGATCATCATATGGATTCATTGTCCATATAGTATAAGCCTCACCAACACCACTCTGGAAGAAAGGAATAACACTCTTCACTCTCCCCAAGGTCATGCTAGGTAATTCCACTTAAACCCAACTTATCATAATACTACACAATGTCTATTTACCTAGTTTCTCACATACTATTAGGGGAATAAGACTTAGTCCACTCTCTAATCATTTATCCTAATCCAATAAAAGTATATCACTTATCACCATGGACCACTTAGCTAACTATACTTAACCCACCACACCCCACTATCTTAAGGTCACAAGGGGTGTCTATTACTAGGTCCACTATGTCTTGGTCATTTCATTTACACCCATCATGGACCATATATCTCATATAATCTAATTCATATTTAATACCTTGGACATCAGTGGCCAAGGCATCAAGCTAGTGCTTAAGGGTCTGTCATGTCCCTTGACACTTTTTTCCATTATATAGGTATTTTACTTTAATAAAATAATTTATTTAATTTAATGGTCAATAATGTGGAGGTGGAAAGATTGTATATCAAATACCATATATAAAAATTCATTTATTAAAAGAGTATTATCAAGGGACCACCTAACTCGTACGATGTCATTTCCTTTGAAATAAATCCCATCCATAATTTAGTTTAATTTAACTAGGCATAGACACCTAATAACTCACAGGGAATCCTTGTTTCACCAAAATGGTGACCAACCACCCATGGAAATTTCATAGTGTACTCCTAACACCATCTCAGGAAAAATATCTAATGTGTGGAACCAATTCAAAATCCAATTTAATTAAAATTTTGTAAATACATTAGGAAAATCTATCAGGCATCATACCTTTACTGAAACAATGTGTAACAGCATATGATCACCCTTTTAGGACATACTCTAGATATACCAAGAAAAAACCCATCATATTGGGATGACTCTACCATGTTCTGGTGTAATCTTAAATGAAACCCTAGTCAAGACAACTAAAAATAAAGGATAATATTGGGAGAATAATAAAATATGAAAATAGAGAGATACCACTTTAAATGCTGGAGGAATCACACAAAAATAACCCCATTTTGAAGGGGTTGAAGGAAACGAAGGGGAAGGACATAATTTTATGTGAATGAGGGAAGAATATGAGAGATATAAGGGTTTAATCCCATAAGGGAAAAGTGGTAAAGTATTAATTTTTAATTAAACTTAGAAATCCACATGGTTTGGCCACACAGTTTTTCAAACTGTGTGCCAACCGTGTGGTTTTTACTATCTCAAGTCATCCCTATCACACAATTTTCTAAACTATGCATCAAAGTGGTAATTTCCCAATTTTTAATGAAAATTTTCAGGTTTCATGATTTGGACACATAGTTTTCCAAACCATGCACCATTTGTACAATTGGAATTGTCTCAAGCCATCCCTCTCGTATCATTTTCCAAACCATGTGTCAACCATGCACCCTTCACTATCCAAGGAAAAACACACTATATAGTTTATCCACATGGTTTTTCAAACCATGATCTAACCATGAAAATCCCCTCTATAATTAAATCATAGTTTTTTCATGATTTCTTTGAAACCATACACCAATCACCTATCCAAAATCAACCTGTATAGTTTCCCCTAAAAATGCGCCAATCATGATTCAATGCCCCAAGGATAATCCACCTCACACATATTTACTTCGTAATCCACATGGTTAACCCTTAACCATGAAAAATAACTATTAATGAACAAAATAAAAATGAAACACCCACATATTCAGGGTGCTACATGGTTCGCCCAAAACTATACACCAGGGTAAAACCCATTCCAAAAACTCCAAATCTAACTCGAATATCTCTATATTCTCCTAATAACTCAAGGCAACTCTCAATCCTTGATCCATATCAAAAAAAATCTAATTAGGATGTTTTAAATCTCATAATTCTAATATGATTCTCAATTCTTAGAACAATCCCTACTATGAAAAATACAAAAAATAAAATTCCTTTTGAAATTTATAACTCATAAGGGAGCAGGGTTTTACAGGATTGGATATGACCAAAACTAGAAAATGGAGACCTCCTTTGAATTTTATTTTCAAAGGGGGTTATGGAATCAAGGTAAGAGTATAAATGTATGGGGAGCTAGAATGGAATAATTAGCATGTGAAGAAAATGATAATAAAATCCAATGGTGGGGGATGTTGGAAACAAATCCTTTTTGTTAGATTTTTTTATCAATTGGGATTTGTAATCAATTGAAGATATTATATAATTATGAATATTAGCTAAGTACTAAGTCAAATTGAGTGAATAAGACTTTTGGGTGGTCTTGGATTTTGGATAAGTATGGAAGTTTTCTTGTGAATAGAGGACTTTTCTTGAGTCTAGAATCCTAATAATCAGCTATGTCTAGAATTTTGTGCATGTAAGACTTAATTTAGACTCTATAAGGTTTTTTATAAGTAAAATTTAGATTTCACAAGACTTGTATTCATTTTTTATTACTTTTGGTGAGTTTCATAAATCTTTCTATAATTCATTAAAGTTTTTCAATAATTTCATAATGCCTTCTATGGTTCGTAAGGCTTTGTTTGGAATTACATAAGCCTTCTATTTTTATAAGACTAGGATTACATAATACTTATCAGTAAAATATGTAAGAATTCAGAAGAAATTATATTAATTTTTTAATTTCATAAGACTTTTATTTTTTATAAGACTTGGATTTCATAAGTCTTTACAAACTTCCTAAGTTTTTGTCTAGTATTTATAAGACTTATCAGTGAACATTTCCATTGTCATTTTTTGCAAAGAATATGATCAGAGGAAGTCTGTGAGTTATTATTTGTGGGATTTCAAGTAGTTTTAGATTTTGATTCCAGTGATAATTTCATGATTGAGAAGATCATACTAATATTAAATTAGGATGATGTTGTAATATTAATGGTGATTTAAAATGCATGGATTATATAAATTCTTTTAATAACTAAAATCATGCCATGACTCAAGGACTCATGCCATGTGTTAGTATGTATGAGAATATTATTAACCATTATACACATTTAATAATTTTTTCAATTAAGAATTAAACTCATTAATTTTTAGATAATACAAGACTTAAATTTATGAATAATATCATGAATATTGTGAAGTTTAAAAAAATGAAGGTTTACTCATCATAGACTTCATGGAATTTCCATATTTAAAATATGGGAATTATCATCTATTAAAAACTAATAGAAATTATAGATGAAACTTTATTATAGTTTCCATATAAAAAATATGGGAAATGTTTTTTATAGAAAACTTAGGGTATAAAAAGGAGAAAATAAGAAAGATAGATAAGATCATCACTACTACTATTGAAAATATTTTCTCAAAAAAGAATAAGTGAAAATTTTGAAGGAAAAAAGGAACACTTTTAAATATCTAGAGTTGAAGGAGAAGAAAGAAGGGGAATGATAACACCTTCACTGTTTTAGTGTTAATTTTTTATTCTTAAAAATACTATTGTTAATCTATGTTTTGCACCATTCTTTTGTAATCCTTGACTTGAAGCAGTGTGAAAGAGGTCAAGAAGAGTAAGTGTTCCTGGGATTGATGGTGAGTCCTTCCCAAACTTTTTTAATACATATAGTAAATATTATTACCTTATATTAAATCAACACACTATCAACTTATTCTCATTGGGATATCTATTTATGTTGAAAAAAGTAAAACATATATGTTACTGCACTTAATTTCAATATCTGGGATGTGTGTGTGTGTGTGTGTTTATAAACAGATGAAAAATCAACTTATTCTTGCTAACATAAGGACAATATCTTATAAAAAAGAAGAAATATTCAACACCCTAATTAACCCCCTGGTGTATTGGAATTCTAGTTGCAACAAGAAGTTATTTTGGAAGGATTATCAATAATAAAATAATATTTATAATGTTTTGAATGTTAAATATAAAAGTATGCGTAAGATATTTGGTTGATGAGTAATATCTTTTAGAATGAAAAAATATAAAAAAGGAAATATATAATATTTTCCAACCAGTACGTAAAGTTTTTTAATCATATGTAAAATTTTTTTTGGGATGCATTGTTGATATGTAAGGAATTGGGTAACATGTGTCAGGTTTTATACTTTCATTTTGGGAGGATTTTGACCAAGAAAAGTTAATTATAAGATTTTATATTTTTAAATTTTGAATAAGACTTTCTCATGACACAACTTTTTCCCCTACACCACAACATCTACACACATGGGAAGATGTCAAAGGCTATGAATACCCTATGAATTGTGGTAAATAAATCTCAAGACTTGAGTAGAGTCTCCTATAAAATAGAAAAATATTTAACAGAACTTGAATATGTTAGAGTAATCCACCACAATATGTAAAGGTAATCAGTGTTATAATCTAAAAAAATAAAAAGGATATAGAAGTGAACTATGTCACATAAAGGTAATATTTTTAATATAAAAAGGTTATCCATACAAAGAAATGGAAAAGTATGCATAGGGAGAAATATATGAAAGTAACTATGATTATACATAAGTGTTACTATCAAATGAAAAATAAAATTGATAATATGGCTAGCCATGGTTTATGATATACAACATATCATAAGGTATGATTTTTTTAAGGGGGTAGTGTTCTGGTCAATTATAAAAACACCAAATATTATTGAAAATCAAACAAGTTACACAAGTCTGAAAGACGAATTTTTTTAACATCCCTAACATAGAGTGGGAGTAACAGAGGAGGGAGATCATCCCTCCAAAGAAAATAATGAGAAACACCCAAATTGAAAATCCCATCAGCAATCCTGTTAGCTTCCTAGTAGGTATGTGTGGCGATGAAGTTGATCTCGAAAAGTAATTTCAAATAATCAATCCAGAGAGCAGTGAGCGGTCAAGCAAGATGTATGGTGCTGCTCCAGATGGCCTGAATGACAGTAGTGGAGTCACTCTCAATCCAGATGTTGTTCTAGTTTCGATTCTTGAAAAAAGAGATAGTATGGATAACACTCATCATCTTAGCTTCTAGTGAGGAAGCAAAGCCACAGGAACCATAAAAGCATCCAAGGGTCTGATCTAAATGATTCTTGAAGATAGCACCACAACCCGCTGGACCAGGGTTGCCTTTCGAGGCACCATCTATGTTTACTTTAATCCATCCGGTGGGAGGTGGCCACAAAAAAACTTCAAAATTAGATTTAGGATGAGGATACTTTCCCTCTACTTCAATGCGATGAAGGATCCCAAAATCACAAACCGAGTTACTGCATTGATCCTTTTGAATCAAAGCTGCTTCACTAATGGCCATGAGAATTCACATTTTACTTGCATTAATCTTGAATAAGTTGTTTCAAAAAATAAAATCATTTATACCATACCAGATTAGATGGAGAAGCTCTGCAACTGCTGCAAGAATAAGATTTTTAATCTGTTGGGAGTCGAAAGTATCCAAGCACTATTTTATCTGCAATGTAATGGAACTATCTAGAAACCATCTACATTCGAAGATGTCAGAAATATAATTCAAGAGAGCAGCTGTCGTATCACAAGAAAGGAAAATATGATTAATATCCTCATGATGTTGATTACACATGTGGAATTTGGAATAAAGGGTGAACCCAAAGGTTTGTAAACAGTCATTCGTGGGGATTCTATTATGCGCAATTCTCCAAACTAAAGTAAACCTTGAAGGTTTTATCCAAGATTTATTAAAGTTTTTTATCTAGGATAAGTTATTATCATAATTGATAAATAGATGATTGTAATAATTTTTAGAATCGTGCATTCCATTGTGTGAGGCTTCCCAAATCATAAGATAATTCATGGTAGTGAAGGGGTAGTTCTCGACAATTTGTTTAATATCCTCTAGAAGGTCAGGGTTAGTTATGATCCTAACATTCTTTATGGATTCATTGTTCAAAGAGTGAGGGTGGTTGCTGCTCATCAAAGAGGAAAAGGAAGCTCCAGTCCAGTTTTCAAAACAAAATCTTAAATTTGAGTCCTTGTTAACCATCCATCGGGAATTATCCATAATAGAATTGAAGGTGTTTTTAATGGAAGGACAAATAGAGGAAGTAAGAAATAGAGCCTGGTTATTAATAAGTTCATTGAGAAATATGACTCTAAGAAAATTCGAAGCGGGCACATCATTATGGATTAGATTCCATGTGAGCTTGGCTTGCAAGGCTTCATTAAACTTATTGAGATTTTTAATTCCAACCCCACATTTATCAATTGGTTTTCAGCAGTTAGCCCAGGGAACAGTGACCAATTTTCTCTCCAAAGTACTACTAGTCTGCACAAAATTTTTAATGGAAACATTGAGGTGCTTTAGCATACTTTTCGTCCATTTGTATATCATCATAGAGTAAACCAATTTGGAAACAGTGGTGGATTTTACTAAACAGATTCTCCTTGCCATCAAGATATTGGAACCCTTCCAGGCTGAAAGTTTTCTAAGCGTTTGATCGATGATAGGAGAGAAGTAATCCACTTTCGTTCTACCCCAGAAGATAGAAACACCAAGTTAGGTGAACAGAATAGATCTTTCTTTTACCCCTAGAGATTTTATAGTGTTAAGTTTTATACCAGGGGGGAAGTCTTTACCAAAATATATGAAAGATTTATTCTAGTTAATATGTTGGCCAGAAACCTCCTGGTAGTGAAGGATAATGTCTTTTAGATTATTGATGTTTTTTTGTCTCCCTAAATGAATATTATTATGTCATCGGCATAAAGAAGGTGTGAGGGGGTATTCAGGTTTCTCGCAGTCGTGATAGGTTTGATCTTTATATTTTATATGTATTGAGTAAGAAACCTACTGAGGTAGTCTTCATCAATTAAGAAAATAATAGTCGAGATAGGGTCACCTTCTCTAACACCCTTAGAGCACTTAAAATAACCTCTAGGTGAGCCATTAATGAGAATAGAGATATTTTCCGAATTGAATACTGTTTTAATCTTATTGATGAAAGCTTCATTGAAACCAAACTGCCTAAGGACGTTATATATGAAGTTCCAGTCAATGGTATCAAAAGCCTTAGCAATGTCAAAATTAATAGCGACATTCCCACCTCTATTTTTCCTGTTAAGAATGTTAGTGGATTCTGAGGCAATACATATTCATTCTTGAATGGATATTCTCTTGATGGATCCAAATTGATTCCAAGAAACGATTTTGTTGCTAATTGGATAAATTATATTGGAAATAAATTTAGTAATGATCATAAATATGGAATTTATGAGAGCAATGGGCTTGAAAAGGTGTATTTCATCACCATTATCAGTTTTGGGGATAAGGACAAGGAATTAGGAATTGAGGCTGTGCGGGATAGTGCCCTTGTGAAGGAAATGTTTAACCATATGGCATACATTTTATTGAATAACATCCCAGTGTTTTTGGTAAAAATTGTTATTAAAACCATTTGGTCTAGGAGCATCGTCTGCATTAAGGCTAAAGACTGTGTCCTTAATTTCATGATCTAAAGGTATGCTATTAAGAGACACATTATCCTCATTAGTAACTAGAGTTGAAATGAAATCTGGCCTAAGGTATTTGTCTATATCATATCCATTAAAGATATTGTGAAAGTAAGAAGCAATGTTATTGACAATACTTTCCTCAGAATCTATAATTTGTTCACCGTCTCTAAGAAAGGAAAGGGGCTTATAGGCTTTCCTGAATCTGTGAAGAGAATTATAAAATTTAGTATTCCTATCCCTCTTATTAATCCACTTGGCTTTGAAAAGTTTTTTTTGAATATTATCCTTAAAGTTAAGTAAATTTATAAGGGTAGAGGAAATTTTCATTTTGTGTTGAATATCCTACTCAAAATTAGAAGAGGAATTATGATTTTGAATTTGTGAAAGTTCTTTTTCTAAAGTGTTGATATTCTTATCATGTCATGGTAAGGATTTACATGTCATAAAGAATCTTAAAAAAATTGATGGTTCTACCCATTTGAAGGTGTACACACCATGAAGAAGAAGATCATGTTGTGATGGGTTTAAAGATCAAGAAGTCTTTAGAAATCACAATGTGATTTTTAAAGAGTTAAATAGAATAAATAATATAGGTTTCATGAATCTGTTTTTTGACTATGAAATTTATTTTAATAAATAGTTTAATTCCAATGAGGTCCCCGTGGAGGAAGAATCCTAGGTTTGAGGTTTCTAAAAGAGTTGAACATCATGTTGTAATGTTAGTAATCACGCTGTAAAGTAGATGAGTCGGTAGGATTCCATATCTTCAATATTCTATCTTTTAATAAGGAAATATAGAAAATATATAAACAACTTAAACTCATATTTAAAGGAAATTATTGGATAGATATTATTATTATTCTCATGAATAATTAGAGATCTTAAATGAGGGAAACATGGAGAATTTTTCTTGATGTAGAGAGAAAGAAATTATGTATGAGATGATTATAGAAATATTTATCTCTATAAATAATATAGATTAATGATTTTAAAAGTAGATAAAATAGGAAAATACAATGAATGTAACATTGATATATTTGATATTTTAATAAAGATGCATTCCATAAATAAGAGAGGAAATAGACTGAAGAAAGCATTGGCACTTGTTGAAGATAATGCCAAAGAATATGGTGGAGATTCCATGAAATATCATGGAAGGTGAATATATATTTGTATTGATATTCATAGTAAGTCTATGAAAGATAATCATGGAGATCAAGGAGAATCATCTACACTCAATGCATCGATAATAGTAGTGATATTGTTTTGTGTTTTCATGTATACCAATACAGTTTTCATTTCTTGCATTAGTGATTAGGAGAGATGATTTAAGTGAGTAACCATTGTGATGCACTGATTCATGCCTAAATCTTGTAATATAAATAACCCCAGGCCTAAGAATTCCCTATTCTAAACCCCACAACCATACAGTGCATTAAGTGGATCCTGGTACATTAGTACATAGTCATCGTATACTTCTCAAATTATCCTAGTGCAGGTGAACCAAGGAAAATACTTTTTTCATGTGTACATGATTTACTTATATTCTTTATGACATAATTAGTGAGTGAGGGTTAATAAATCATTGATAAAATATAATTAAGGTATAAATACAAGAGAGATAATAATCAGATCTTTATTAAAATAACAACAAAAGTTTTACCCTACTAATTATGAGGTCATAACCATTTAAGGTGGTGGGTTTGAGGAAAAATTGATTGAGATGGAATGAATTTCATACACTAATTAATCCCCCCCCCCTCATGGTATTTATCACCAAATACCCTTATAGGCTTAACATTTAAATGGTTTGAAACTCCTATTAAAGAGAAATTCAAATCATAATCCCACTCTATTCAAAAATGAATAATGTTTTAGCTAATGTTTTTTAATAAAAATATATAAGAATATAAAACAAAATTTTAATTTTAAATTATTAAAAATAAAATCATAAACTTTGATTAGATTTAATAAAATAAAATGCAATTGGATTGGGTATGAAAACTTCAATTAAGCATGAAACCTTCAATAGAAAATTATTATGAATTATTCATAATTTTATATGATATTTACAAACACTTCATAACTAAAAATAAAAATATTTCATATTATTATAATATACATAATTACATGTATTTTACCTAATTTATAACTTTTTAAAATTTTTAAAACAATTTTTTAATGTTTTAAAATCTTGTGGATACTCAATACATGACCAAAAAAGTACCTTCTAAAAATTTCATTAATAATAGTACATAAATATGAACAATTAATATTTATTGCATTAAATATTTAAAATATAAGTTATGAATGTTTAATATTCAAAAATATGATTTTAAACCTTAGATAAATAGAATATGAATATTTCATATAACAAAAATAAATGAATTTATAAAAAAAGTATAATTTAAATTTCATTTCAAAAATACATAAAATATTTTTTTTATTGTGAGTTATATTTTATAATCCATGTTAATTATATAATAAAACTATTTTAATTCCCCTTAATAAATCTCTTTCAATGAAAAACTTTTACCCTGAGAGCTGATTCTATGGTAAACAATTATTATAAATCATACTCTATAACCGAGAAGAAAAAATTGGGTGTAATCCCTTAGATGTTAGACCTATACTTCTTAGAATTGATATATAATACTATGAAGTCCCTTGTTATATACTATAACATGCTGAAAAAATGAATTTTTAACTTATTCATAATATAAGATAATAAATGAGATGGACTCATTCATAACTATGATATGATACTTTGTTTTTATGAAACTTCGATATTAACTATATCATAAAATATTAGATATTATGGTATACTATATAATTTAAAAATAAATAAACAAAATAAGACCACATCATTTTTCACCTTACAACTCCTATATATAAAAAATCTATTTTTTTCAAAAAAAAAAGAAAATTATTTCAAAGATTCATCAAGAATCCCTGATATCACTGTTGGTTTTTGAAAATATATTACATAACTCAAATTTAGTTAAATTAAACAAAATATATAAGGTCTTATATTTCCAGATCCCCCCCCCCTTATGGTTTTTTGAGGCCTGGATGTAATGACCCAAAATATCACTATGTATTTTAATTAAATAAATATTACGTTAATGACTTGTTCTAAATGAAATAGAAAATTAAAATGAAATTGTGACGTGTTAAAATAAAATTTTACTATTATAATATAGTCATTAAATTATTGGGTATAAAAGGAAGTAACCATATTACAAAATCTAAGAAGAAAAAAGTAATAAATAGCATCAGGTAGCGGAAGTCTCCCTTATGAAGCTCATTTTTATGAGATTGGAAAGGAATTAGCTTCAAAAAGGTTTGACTTAGACCAATACCAATCCAAACTCAAACAATTATGGTATTATTAAATTCTCATTTAGGATAAATTCAAGCTCATAGAAACCGGCATGAGATTTATGTTAGCGAAATCTCTACCTATGACTACCACTATAGATTACTTTATGATTAGATTTTTTGTGGAGATATTAAGGGGATATGTAACACAAAATTAGGATGATATAATATAGTAATTGTTAATAAAATAAGTTATTTATCACATGTATTTTAAACAGTTCTCATTTTTACTTTTACAAGAAAAAAAGAAATTTTATTTTTCTATAAAAAAATAGTTTTTATTTATATTTCCTATTTAAAAGAGAAGTTTATAAATTTAAGAATTTAAATTTAACAAAATAAAAAAAATCATTTTTGGACTTATAATAACAATATTAGCTTAATATACATTTTTTGTATTTTTCTGAAATAATTGAATTTTTAGGTGAATGGTAGAAATGTTGTGTTTACCAAAACTGTAAATCTATAATTATTTAAGCAAGAACAAAAAGTATATAAAAATTTTAATGAGTGAAATATGTATATAAAAATTAAAACTATATATTTTAAAAATAATATGTTTAATATGGAAAACCTATGATTCACATTTTAAGGACTTCAAAAATATTTTCCAATAAAAACTATTTTTGGTCTTTTCATTTAATTAAATATTTTTTTAAAAAAAAATGGTTTTGGATAGGTTTTAAATCCACATAAATTTTATTAATTTTATAATAAACCTATTTATATCATTAAAATAAAATAAATTTATAATTTTACCCCACACATAAATTTTAATATTAAAAATACACTTTTTCTATAAAAAGATTTTTATGCATTACATGTGAAAATGTTAAAATTACTTTTTATTCCATATAAAATTTTATATTATAAAGTTTATTTCATATTTTAAATTAGTAGGTAAAAATTATTTAATAAGTTTCATTTTATTTTTATTCATTAAAAGTAAATTACTTAGGTAGGAATTAGTTACTATAGTAAAACCAAAAAAGGTAAAAGTGAAAATTCTAAAAGTAAAGGACTTAAAAACATATTTAAAACATGTTTAAAAATAAATTATTTATGATTTATAAACCTTATATCATCTAAAAATAAATTATTATCCATTTTTTAGTCTTGTTGACATGTGAATCATGTGATCTCTTTGTATTAAGTTGAAATATTTACAAAAATTCCATTCTCACCACTTATAAAAGGGGTCTCTCACCACCTCATAAAGACCACCCTAAAAATTAGGTTTCCTCTTTAGAATCTAAATTTTTTACTTAATTTATAATACAATTCATTTTATTTGTACTCTAGTTGTAATATACAAGATTAAGACCACCATTTTTGAGGAATTCTTCAATAAAAACACAAAGATTTCAATATAAGTACTCATTGCTTTCCCTAACTTATTTTCCTTTATATATTAATTTCCAAAATATAATTTTATAATTTATATATAATAAAATTATTATATGTTTTATAATTAATTTTATTATGATAAGGAAATAACTATTTTCCACCTTTCCCATTTTCTATAAAGAATAATAAAACCGACATTCGTCTGTTGTATAGACTACTGCCTCCACGAAGTGATGACTTCTATCTTTTCACCACCACCTCTCTTTACTGATTATAAAAATTTAAATTGAGGAATAAATGTGAAATGAAAATATTTACTATGTGTTAATTGGATGATCGACTCCACAAATTAACCTATTTCATTTTTCATCTAGTTTATTTCTTATTAACTAAACTATTTTCAAATATGATTAAAAAAATTAAAATTATCTAAATAATATCATTATTCTTATATAAGAATTATATTATTCCAAAATAAACTACTTTCATAATCATAATCATCCATTAATTATGTTATGCTCATGTTTGGGTCGGTCTAACCGCTTACTTGAACAATACAATAAAATAATATCATGGATAACTATGAGAACTTAATTACTAATAATATATGATATAAATAAGTAAATAAGTATTTTATTTTTGTTTTTTAATGGTAACATTAATATTAAACTCATTAATTAAGATATCAACATTTTTTCATTAATAATTATCGAAACATGATCATTGTCAATTTCATCATTAAGGATTGTAACCAAAACTCCCATGTAATGAAATTATAACATTAAAAAATTATAAAATAAATAATAATACCTTCTATGATTTGGGAATGATGAAATTTATGAGAATAAATAAAAATAACACCGGTAATATGAAAATACTTTAAAATGATCAAAATTAATCACACCTCATATTGAAAAAAAATAATAACTAACTATTTTTTAAAAAAAGGTTGGGGTAAATCCCCTTGAATTAAGAAAAAGACATCTTAAAAATGGAAAATAGGAACCCATTAAAAGAATGGAAAAATCCAAAATTCACAAGTCAAAATAATCCTATAATCCCAAAAAAGTAAACATCCATACAGGTGCAATAAAATCTCATCAACCCCTTCACGAGACAACGCACCAATAAGAATAATTATAAATGAATCTCATAAAAGGTTATGTATATAATAATTTTTTTAAAATAGTTGATTAAGATATTTATATTTTTTATATAGGATCTTAGAATGAATTTGACTAAGTAGGGAAATATGGTAAGATTTTTTTATCTCAATTTTCAATCCTTTGATACATACTTCTTATTAGACACCATGTTTTCTTTATAATGGTGAATTTAATTCCCTTTAATAGTTTGTATCATGATTACCTTATATTTCATGATGTTCAATGTTCTATTACAATTTATTTCTCTCATGGAGTTTTTAATCAAAAATTACAAAGGTTGTAAAGGGTTCTATGTCTCAAATTTGACTTCATAAGACATCATTCTTATTATGTACCTTGATATATTTTATATGGTGTGATTATTTTATAATGAATTTATTTTAAAAAATTAATGGTGTTTTTAATAGAAATTTAATTTTCTATTTTAAATGTATTTTGATTCAAAGATGCCAAATTTGAAATGTGTTTTTGATTAAAATGTTACTCAAACCATAAGGGTTTTATTGCCAATCTTATTTTTAATTCAAGGTTGTTTTTAAAAGATAATCCATATAGGGAATTTTTATTATTTATAAAACCTATCATAATTTTCTATAGATATTCATGGGTTTTTAAATTTCCCCAAAAAATATCATTTCCCCTTGACTCATATTTTACCCATAGGGTTTCTTGTAAGTGAAACTAACTTTGTCTCTTCTTTTCGGTTGGGAACATCCCTTTTTTTCATGTTCGTATTCATTAGATGAGTTTAAAAAAGTATTTATCTATGTCTAAATAATTAATTAATTTCATTTATACTACATAAACTTATTTAAAAAGTTTTAAATAAATTTTCAATGTTTTTCATGTGGGTCATTTTCATCAAAGTGTAAAACGCATTTCTTTTTAAAGTTTTTCATATAAACACATATTTTTGTCATATTTGTCATTTTATATAAAAATTTATCTCTAAATTTTTATGGTTTATAAAATAAATTATTTTTATCCTAGTTTTATAAAATATTTCTTTAAAAATACTCTCAAAAGACCATGGATATTTCTTATTTCAAAATTTATTTTTTTCTAAAACTCCTAAAAAAGTGTTTCAACTAAGTCATTATTCTTTGAAATATATTATACTTGATCAAAGACATTTGTTATATGATTCCATCAACCTTATTTATTTATATGGATTATTTAATGTCCTTACCTTTTTTATTAATGATACATCACTACATTTATCTTTCCTAATCATCCACTATGTATAAATACGAGCTATCTTCTAATATTTTTCCTCTATGAACACTTTATATTTCCTTCCTATGATTGAAGGGTGTTCACCTAGATTTCATACATCTATTAATTAGGGAAATTAATGAATTAACTATATAACCTTTATCTTTATGGTGTAAATACCATATTCTTTATTATCTTAATTGATTAGTATTTACCTAGAAAGTTACTGAATATTTGTGTATATCTATTTATTTTTCATGGGTTTATCCTATTATGATTATTAATGATTTCTTTATGTGATTACATTTGAAAGGAATATTAAACCCATTTTCTTTACATGGGTTCTTTATGCTATAAAAATTGATTTATTTTCATTTGAATGTTTTATAAAACCCATTTTATTTTCATGGGTTCATTATGATGTTATAAGTAAATGATTTTCAAGTAATTATCATATGTATGGATAATGATGGGTGGGATCCTATATCTCCCACCAATACATTGGTTAAAATTTTATATTTCCTTAGATAAGTATCCATGAGTACATTTCCAATGCTCATAACAATGGCCACAGATGGTGTGGCTCATTAAAGTAATGTTTTTCTATACTAATGTTTGTATCATATTTGAAAGATGTCATAGTTTTATGTATATTATCATGACTACTCATATTTATTAATTCATATTTCCACACTTTTTTGATTCATGTATTATGTTATGCCATGATTTATGATCTATGATTTTTTTGTTATATTTTTCTTATGTATCTTGATTATACTTATATGCTCATATTATGATCACTAATGACATTTGATTGTTATTGCTTGTGTTTACCCTTACTGAGAATTTAATCTCACTTATTTCTTATGTTTTCATTTCCCTAGGTTATGAAGATAAGTATAAATTATGAAAAGCATAGAATGGGATATAGAGTAGTGTGATTGTGGAGAAATGTTCATGAGTATTGTAAAATAATCTGTTTATGTAAATAATATTCCAAGACACTAAATGTCTATTTCTCCAATTTTTGTGACTATTTATGAGATGGAATGATTATTTGTGTAAAATAAATAAATAAATGTGTTTATTTAGATTGTAACTATATATTAGAGGTTTTAAGAGAGATTTTCAAGGAATTATATAGGTGAGAATGGACTTTTTGGCTATCAAGAGGACCACCACACCATGGTGGTAAGCATGGTGTTGACCATAGTGAGATTTTTTAGAGCTATGAGTGTGGGTAAGGTCATTGTTTTTGGTTGTTTTGAGTATTTGGGAATTTTGAGTTGGTTGTGTGGTACTTTGTGTACTATGGAGAGTGAAATGCCTAGGGTGGAAATTTTTTATGGTGTTTTGTTCAGATGTCTTATCCTATGAGAAACAAGGATGCGTGCCTATAACACCCCGACCCTAAAATATTGGAGCCGGTGCATTATATTAATACATTGGAATGATTACAAGGAATAAAATCCTAAAGTATTGAGTAGTTTAGTAGTTTTGGAAAACCTGATACATACATAGGTTCACCATTACAACTTGAAAAAAAATACAACATATAAGTTTTATTGGGAACATCCATAACTCTAAGTTTATCCCTATAGGTCATCCATAATAAAATTCTTCATGACCTGAGAAAATAAAACATAAGAAAGGGGTGAGCTCAAATGATCATTAAGTGTAATCAATACAACAGAAGATAACATAAACATAAACATTAGGCATGGTGAATAACTAAATCACATGCCTTTAAAAATAAATTTGAACACATTATGGTAGGAATAAGAGCTAAATAAATAATGCCATAATAAAACATAATCATGGGTATTCTACTAGTCGAATAACCACATGAACTATCAATACTATTTTCATAATGATGTAAATTCATATTTCGGATATCATAACCATAATATCAAGTCCTTGTGCCAAGACCAAAAATAACCATTTTGTCAAGGCCTCATTCCATGACCTAGTTTGTCTTATGAGACCTACCGATGCATAGAGGGGATATAGTAGGCCCCACCCATCACATAATAAGTCCAATTAATTCCTATTATTAATGGGGATAAACATAAACAACATATACATTCATATTTAAATTAACATATGAAATGTAAATAACTTTCCTCAATCATTAAACATAAACACTAACCATTCGGAGTAATATAGTGAATGGTATTAAGATAGAACATCCATATTCAAACTAATCAGAAACACTTAAACAACATATTTTGTAGATTATATCATAGGATATAAATCCATATGAAATACAAGATTCATCAAAGGATTTTTTCATAAATAAAGATACTTTTAAATGAGACCATTGAAAAATTCTTGAGGAAAGAATCTTTAAACATTCCAAAGAGTCTCATACCACCTTGAAACATTCAAATCATAATCCCTTAGAATATCATGAGAATAATTAGACTCTTTATATGATATACCAAAGGTAATTACATACACCACAAGTAATAAGTAAGTGGTGAACAAGGAATATATCTCATAAAAGTTAAAGTGATATGAGAAAAATCATTTTTACTTTGGAAAGAAGAGTTCTTTTGGAAATTATTTTTATTTATAACGAAATAATATTTTAAACATGTATATCCCCAAAAATAAAATGTATGGTCATTGAAATTATATTTTAGGATTAAATAAAGTCTTATTGAGGTGAAATATTTTAAAAATAGTTTTTAAAGAAGCTTTAGAAATAAAACATTTTAGTGTGGTTTAAGGAATTCTTTAAAGAGTTTTTAATGCGCAAAGGCATGTTTGATTTCATAAAATAATAAATAAAAAAAATTATATTTTTTTACTTTAAAATTTATGATTTTATAAGGATAAATATGGATCAAAATATATTATATAGTGAACTTCAAAATAGGTAAGAATCTGAGAAATTCCTTGAATCAAGCTTGTATTTTGAGAAGAATTTTTGAAAGATCATTTCAAAAAATATAAATACCCATAAATTAAAGTAGGAGTATGGTTGGTACACATATATATAACATTCACACATAATTTTTTAGGAGTACATAAGAATAAATAAGAATATCATTGAGGTGATTAGAGAATAAGAGAAACCCAAATGAAAATGGAGGTTCGAGTAGAAAATACTTAAAACTTTGTAATCAATTGAATCATATTCTCAAAAGTTAATAATAATCAATGATAAATTTATTATCATGAAAATGAATAGATTCATTATATGAAACATCAATGGGTATTATACATACACTATACACAATTAGTGGTAGTGAATAAGGAATATCTCATAAAAATGGGAGTGAGATGAAGAAACCCCTTACCTTAAGTCTGATGGTGTTCTTTACATGCTCTTCGTGTCATGGATAACCAAATTAAATTAATTAAATAATATTTACAGAACCTATTCTACATTTAATTTATTTATTATAACCTTATTAAGTTCATTCAGGTCCTTTTTTATGGGTTAAGAGGTTCAATTTCATTGTTTGGGTCCATTTGTTTCATGATCGGTATACTTATATACATGAAAGGAGAATCATGTAAAATGAGTATTGTTGTACAGAATTAAAGTTATATGTTATTATTGAACATAAATAATGTTACATGGTTTTAAATTTAAATTGGTTACTTGGATTGAAGATATATCATTATATAAATTATTTAATGATAACCATTTGGGTTAATTGGTGGTTTTTGAACACCACGAACTCATTTTGATTTATAAATAAAAACATTGTGTACAAAAATATTATAAAACCATATTTGAGAAATAATACATATATTATAGTTCGGTTCAACCATAATAATGGTTTCATGACCAGAATTGAAGATAGTAATATAAATTGAAAACCCATCATCCTTGAATGTGGTAAATTAGCACATCTGAGATGGTGTTTTCATTTTTAGTATAAAAGAATGGGAAATGAGAGATGATGAAGAATTATTACTTTATCATGAAAAAAAATCTAGTACATGTAAGATACTAGATTAATCACAACATTTTTATAAATAAGGTGAGAAAAGAAAAATAAAGGAACTCAAAATAAAAGAAAATTTGAGATATCCCTTACGAAAAAATCAGCAACTTAACGGTGTCACTTAAAAATTCATAAAATATGTTTATGAGAGAAAATAGGGGTCTCTAATCATTATTAAATAATATGGAAAGTAAGGGGGGATATTTAATGACATATCCCATCATAATACAAAATAAATTAAAAATAATAACATAAAATGAAAGCTTGAAAAAGAGAAGGGTGGTAGATTCCCATACCTTATAGAGTAACTCATAAAACTTGAAGTTTGGGACCTTGGGGGACTGAGGAAACCTTGATAGGACTCATAGGTAGGTAAAACTACTAGATATTTTAGAATTATTAGTTTTGAATGAAATAAAATGAAGGAATGAGTGGGTATTTATAGTAAATGAGTGGGAGTTTTTTTATTAATTTCAAGGGACACCTCATTAGTGGTTTTTGCAAAACCATGGGCTTGCACATGGTATTTTCCCATGGTATTAGCCACTTGGGACACCTAATGTCATATTTTACTGTAAATAATTCTATCATCATTTTATATTAATTATTACATCATTATGATGTCATTAAACATATCAAAAACTCAAAATTATATTTTTACATTTCACAAAAAATTCAAGTATTTTAGAAAAGTCCCAAAAATTCACCCCAACCATTTTTTGACATGTATAATTCAAAAAATGAAATCCATTTTTTGAAAATAATTTTCTAAATATTTTTAATTTGACTTTTAAATAAAATTATAATTTATTCCAAAAAACAACTTTAAAATTATAACTCATTTTAGAACACCTTGGGAAATTAATCAAGGTCCCATAAAATTATCTTATAACCATAAGAAAATAAATTAACAATTTGTTATTACATTTTATGAAAATAAAATTCTATTTTAAATTATTAAATTAACCATAAAATTTTAATTAAAATATTTATGACATACAAAAATACAAATACTTATACTATGATCGTTTTTTCACTTATAAGATGTCTAAATTGTATTTATACATTTGTGGGTGAAGTTTCTATTTTTTTGGAAGATTTACTATTAATTAATATTTGTAAGTTATGTTACTATTTGTAAGAGTATGTTACAATTCATAAGGGTATGTTATTATTCATCAAAAATTAAGTTTGTCTTATCATACTCTAAATATCTTATTGAACGCACAACTGTGTATGTTAGTTTTTCAAAATTCAAAATTACAGAAGTGTAAAAATTATTTTTATTGGTTAGGTTATAATAAAGTGTTTTTTATAGAGACTCAGTGTTTCATATATTCTATATTAAATCTATTTGTAAATTCTTTGGTTGTTACATTATTCCCTCCATACAAAATTTTCATCCTCAAAATTTGAAATTGAACTTTGAAAGTTAATAGTTGATACTTGAACATTACCTTGT
Organism: Viscum album; assembly: GCA_963277665.1. Classification (NCBI taxonomy): domain Eukaryota; kingdom Viridiplantae; phylum Streptophyta; class Magnoliopsida; order Santalales; family Viscaceae; genus Viscum; species Viscum album. The sequence goes on along the minus strand of OY728137.1, from coordinate 1,584,819,279 downwards.
GGGAAACCCACATCAGAAATAGGGTTAATAAAATATCCTCCTAAAAAGAGGTTAAGGGAAATGAGTTGGTCTTCACAAAAATTATGCTTTCAAATGGGGTGAAATTAGTGGGAAGTAAAAATCTAGACATGGAAGAAAAATCTAACTATGAAGTTCTGATAGAAAGTGATAGAAAACATGTTTATATGAAAGTTTATTATTAAAAAACCATAAAACACTGTAAAAAAATAATCAATATTATCAAATATTATGATAATATGACAAAATTTTATTTAAGACTCTTTTCCTTGATTTGTGGAATTATTCCACTCTATAAGAGTATAAATATATGTTTCTATTTACAAACTCATCCTATAATTGCACCTTGAACTATCTATACCTCATCACTTAGCACAGATTATGTAACGACCCGACCCCAGTTACCCAGAGTCGGTGCATTATTATATAACATTGGCATGATCACAAGAAAGATCAAATCTCGAAAGACCGATTGGTTTAGTATCCTTGGAAACACTAGATATATTCATAAAGTTTTACATCATAAAAATGAAAACTGCAACAATATAGTCTCCATGGACCACACTCTTATCCCGTCATACTATCCCTGCAGGTCATTCATAATTTACTTCTTAATATCCTGGGAAAAATAAAACATAGAAAAGGGGTGAGCTCAAATGCCCAGTAAGGATAACAATATAGCGGAAACTTTCATAAATAAGCATAAACATTTAAGGCAATGTATAACCAAAACAAAAGCCTTTTAAACTTGAACTTCAACATAGTATGGCAAAGATAAAATGAAACAATGCCATTTACTTATTCACATGGATATTCTACTAATTGAATAATCACATGCAATATCAATAACCACTTTCATAATGATGTAATGCATAATGCCAGACTATCATAACCACATAGCCAAGGCCTCGTGCCAAGACTACAAATAAGATTTTTCCAAGGCCTTGTGCCAAGACACTAGTTTGTCTCATGAGAGCTACCGATGCATCGAAGAGCTATAGAGGGCTCCACCCATCACATATTAAGTCCAATGAATTCCTATATTAAAAAGTTTAAACATAACATAAACATTCATATTAAAACTAGCATACGAAATGTCAATACTTTCACCATAAACTATGAATGGTATAAAAATAGAACATCCACAGTCAAACATATCACAAAACCTTCAATACAATATAGATGCTTTGTATCACAATAAATCAACTTCATATAATCATAAAATACATCAAAGGATGTTGACATAGATTAAATCAAAACTATTTCAGAGAAATATCTCCTTTTTTTGAAATCATTTAAAAGTCACACATTTATAAAGGAAGTAATTAAAAAGAGATTTTTGAATCAAAGTGTCCCATACCACTTTGAAACTTTTGAAAGGAATTAAAATTTTAAAAACATTCATGTATATATAAATAAATCCTTAAAAACCATTTTGAAGACATGGACATTAATTAAAAAGATTTAGAAAGATAAATCTTTAAAACATTTAAAATTATGATTTTGATAAAGAGTACCTTTCCGAAATTCTTAAAATATTCATTTTGAAATCATTTAAAAGTCAAATAATTATAAAATAAAACATTTTCTTTGAAAATATTATTATAATCTTGTAAGGGAAGCTTTGACAATTTTATAACGGCGGTAAATAGCCGCACCCGCCGTATAAGTTAAAAAAACATTCTTACCTTAATTTTGTCGAAAAGGTTAAAAAGCACCTTGTTTGGAAAACGACGAAAATATTCCTTTATAAACCTCTTATAAAATGTCAAACAAGGGTATAAATGACTTTAACCCATATTCTAGTAAATAGTAAAAATGTTTCGAAATATATTTTTAAGAAACATGGATGTGGATGATAAAGAGATCCCAGTAGATTATTACGTATAAACAACCTCGGATAACGAAGAGATTGTGAAATAAACCCTTACCTTGTAATTTTCCTTGGTTGAGGTAGGTTAACCTCCTATATAATAGTGAAATAATTGTTATTAAATTATAAAATAATCATATACATTCATATGATATCATATATGATCTTTTAACATTGATTTGTTAATAATATCTTAGTATTATCGTTGTTTCGAGTGTTAACTTACTCATTTTCTTTTATATGTTTTGTTACGTAAGCCATATTTGTAATGGATAGTTTGTATCTTAATAATATCCAGAATTATATCAAGTCTTTAGATACTATTATTAATCATCAAATGAGAATTATACTTGAATGGATATGATGGAGAATGAATCTCATTGCGTTCGTGGAGACGGTAGTCCGTACGTACGCACGAGCGACAATATCATTATTTTGATATTAAAATAATATATAAATGGATGTTATATCATATATAAATAATAATTAAAATGTTATATTTATTATTTACATGAGTTACACATCATTATTATACCCATAAAAATAATAATATATTGAATAACAATTACACCACGACGTGGAGACGGTAAGTCGTACGTACGCACGTATGGTGACATGTTATTCAAAGGGTGGATATAATACTAAATATGGTTGTACCATATTTATAATAACATAACAGTATATATATGATACTGGGTTTATTATTTTATAATTTTAATAACAAAGGAAGAAGAAGTGGAAAAAGAAAGGAACTTGGAAAAGGGTGGTGAAATCATTACCTCTTCTTCGGGTTCTTCCTTTTGATTTGATCAAAAGGGCTCCTTAGGTTGGCTTTATGATCAAAATAATGCCTCTAGTTTGTACTGAGGGAAGTTGGGAGAGTATTTGGGCAGATTTTGGCCGAACCAAAAGGCTTTTAAGGTGTGAAGAAATGAGAAGGAGGAGTTCCCTTTTATAAGAGGGGTGAGGGGCACCTTTGGAAAAGCTAGAAATATTAATTTATAATAAATTCATATTCGGTTTATAATGGCTCCAAAGTTGATTATTTAAATTTTAAGGTGGGTAGGGGTATAAAACAACTCAACCAATAGAATTTAGACAGGTTTGGGTACTTATATTAACCTTATCTTTAAGTATTAACTCTAAGTTAATTAGTTTCACTTTTACAATGTCTCTTTGTATTTTTATATAATATGCTTAATAAACTTACTATATACATCCAAGAGACCCCCAAGTGGTCCATTAATGATACACCTATCATGATATAAGCATCTTGGCCGAACCTTAGATTTTTAGGAATTTAATATCAATTAATAATATAATATTTGTTTTAAAAACTCTTTTATGTCAATTTTGACACTATTCAATAGTTGATTTTTTTGAAACTCATAACAGAATTATTACTTCGATAAAAGTTAATTAAATCAATAATAATATGTCATATTATCCTATAAAATTATTTTAATTCATTAAAAGTCTCAAATTATATTTATTTGGGTATTTATAATATCAATTAGTTTAAATTTTCACTATTATGGTAATTACTGCATCATCATTGTGTCATAAATAAATTAAATTATTTTGTCTCTAAAATTTATAAATAAAATATAATTATGTAGGAAATATTTTTATCATTCTAATTAATATTTACAATAGAAAATCCAACATATATAACCCTATGTAAAAATTGTTTTGCTAAAAGATATATGCTTGTGTCATTTTTGTATTCATTTTAACTTAATTAAAATTAAGTGTCCCTATCACCTACAAGTGGCACCATGGGGTCCCAAAATCGACCAAAAGATGCCTATGGTTGAAAATGTATCAACAAATAAGGTTAGGACACGTTTTAGGGTAATTTTCTATTATTATAATATTATTTTTAACCCTTATTTACCGGATTTACCCTTAACCATGGTAAATAAAATATTTACCAAAGTAATTATTCAAAATGTCTAAAAATAAAAGTTACCTATTTACACAATTTTAACATCCTGATTCCAAATATGGAATCCATTTTTCAAAATTCAAAACACAAAAGTGGCAGAAATTAATTTAAAATTTATTCCCGTTGTTAAAACAAAAAGCGTGTTTTTAAGAGGTAATAACTATCAAAAGATTGGCACTTGTTTATGTCCGGTTTAATTGTAAAATTATGTCCAATGACCAAAATTATATTAAATGGTAAAAATATATTCTAAATATACTTTAAAATCTCTCAAATTCATAATTTATCACTATTAATTATTTTGATTAAAAAAGTTGTTTTTAATTAAAATTTAGTAATTTTCACTATTCATCAAAATATTAAAGTTATCCGAAAAGTACCAAAATTTCACCTTAAGCTAAATTCGATATTACGAATCCAAAAATTTAGTCCATTTTGAGAGATAAAATTTCAAAAAGTAGGTATTACTATTCAGAACGGCTAGTTTGATCGGTTGTGGTGTGTGTTAAAACTCGAAGTTGCGTACAACACACGCTACTGTATTATTCAAAGGAAAGCATACCGTGGAAGATTGGGATGTTTCATTTTAATTTTTTGATGTCCCCATTTAGTCAAAAAGTTTAAAATATTGTATTTAAAAAGGGTTCACTATTAAAAGTTGATAAAAGTGCAATACTGAAAATGAATTTGTTCTTGCATTATGTCTAAGAAACTCATAATATGGATTCTAAAATTATAAGGATATATTAGTTTAAAATTTAGTTAATACTATTCATAACCTCTTTTGAATGTCTTGTTTGGTAATTCATGGTGCGATTGAACTCGATGTTGCGTGTAGTGCAAGTTATAGAATTATTTTGAAGAAATAACACACTATGAAATCTTGGGGTGTTACATTCTCCCCTCCTTAAATAAATTGCGTCCTCGCAATTTGAAATTGTTCTTCAAAAATAATAGGTTGAAAATAGAAAATATCTTTGTGGGAAAACCCACATCAGAAATTAGGTTACTAAAATTTAGTCTTAATATGAGGAAAAGATAAATGAAAGGGTCACCACCAAATTATGATCTCGATTAGGAGAACATTGGTGGCAATTAGAGACATATAATTGGAGGAAAACGTAAATATTTATAAGTAGTGATTGATGTAATCAATCACAAACATGTATAAAATTTAGGTCCTTAAATTCATCAATCTATGATGATTTGAAATACCATCGGTTCAACAAAACATAGGGTATTGGGATAACACATTTTTGACGTTTCAAAATATCTTAGTTGAAATCCCACATCGAAAAAATGAATTAATGAGGCCTCTATTTAAAATAAAGAGTGGAAAGTATGAAAATTACCTAAAATAACACATACTAGGGTTCCATGTAGGAAAATATGGATATGGAAGAGAAATCTAACCATCAATTATCTGACGGAGAGTGGTAGAGAACATGGCTATGAAAAGGCCAACAATCCCAAAGCCATAAATTAGTGATGATTTAAGGTACCATCTAGGACAACATTTTTGTTCAAAGTTACTTTTCTTAATGTTGAGGAATTTATTTATGAGATTGGATAAAATCATAAGGAGATATACTTACTTTATAGTTTTATCCATTAATAAATATCTACCACAAACTCATCTTTCACTCTAAAATATAATAGAATGTAAAAAAAAATCTATTTATACTATTCGTACAGGGTTCCAAAATAAACGAATTTATAATTCATCTACCAGATCTTTTAAAAAAATACATTATTTAATCCAGGACATCTCGTGGGCTAGTGGTAGGTGATACAACCTTGTCTCCCTTCAGTTGCGGGTTCAAGTCTCGCGGCCTTGCCGGTCGCGACGGGTTGCCGCCCGACCTCCGGGTTGTCCTTTTATGGAAATCCAAAATTAATCTCAAACTAGAATTTTTCCAAAATAATTCTGTCCAAACTCACATTCCAACATTTATAAGGAAGGTAAACATAATGTAGATCCTTTTTACCCCGTAATAGCATATTAATACCTTCATCATGTATTCTTTTAAAACACTAAAACATCCTGAATTACCATAATCCTTATTGATTACATTCATGATCCCTTATTCCATATAGAATGCTGGATATACTTCATCAATCCAAAAATGTTTTAAACCCCAACAATGATGGAATATACAAATCATTAATCAGCTTCAAGGTAGTCAAGAATATCCAATATAATTTATCCAAATCAATCATGTATTATTCTAAAATCACTACCTCGGTATCAGAACCATATTATGGTTTATATTTCTATCAACCATATATTTTCCAAAAATTTAACCTGCTATTGAGTCACTTTTCTTTGTTCCACACAATCTCAAGTCCTTAATGAAATAGTACTGCAGTACAATCCTTATATACTCCATAATTATTATAACAAGTACATTGTTGATACAACACTCAAATGACATAATCAACATAAGAACTCTAATCATTCCTCATCATCTGTGGTAGTATCATAACTGGATTATTATCCAATAGCATCATTTGCGGCATAGTCTGATGACTGGGACATAGGTTCGCATAGTGTCCAAACTCCTTGCAAATGAAGCATTGTACATTTGAAACCATTTTATTACCCTTGCATTCACGTACTTTGTGCCCTTTTCCTCCACACTTATAACAAACTCCCATTCCTTTCAGGCAAGTTCCAGGGTGTTTCTTTCCACAGTTATCACATATGGGAAAATTCTTCTTTTCCCTCTTCCCTTTATCCATCTTTCTCTCTTCCATCCTTTTCTTCTCTTTCTTCCCTTCAAATCCATAGGACTCAGTAAACTCTTTACTTATCTTATCAACACATGATATTACTTCTTCATATGATGATAATACATGCGAGACTATTTCTATTATAAATTCTGGCTTAAGACAATGAAATATATGATCCTTCGTTATCTTTGTATCATGTGCATTTCTAGAGTTCTCATTCCTTCTATTGGGTGCCATTTCTAAACAATGGCATACATTATATTAGTTTATAAATAACAATACCTAATCCCAAACTTATAAAACACATAACATAAATTAAATAGTTTATGGATATAATCCATAATCATAAAAATCTATCCTTTGAGGATGTATATACTCATAAACCCTTCATAATGATTTGTAAAGAAAATGAGAGTTATCCTAAGCATATCCCCCGGGAGTGTCGTAACCAAGAGTGCAGCAAGGCCCGTTGTCGTGCACTAGTTCCCGTTCGAGTCTATCTCAAAGCGGTGTTTTCGGGTTTTACCCCTAGGTACATCTGTGCCAGAGTCGCCTCTACCTGCTCGTATCCAGACAGGGATGTATTGCTCGGAAAACTCACAAAATCTCTACAATACCAAAATTCTAGGAAGTTCTTCTATACTAATCCTCAAAGTCCATCTTAAATCTATGTGCTCTAATCAGAGTTTATCTAAATCTAGCTTCCAAGATTTGTACTAAACTTCCTCTGATACCAACTATAACGCCCCGACCCCAGTTACCCAGAGTCAGTGCATTATTACATAACATTGGCATGATCACAAGAAAGATCAAATCTTGAAAGACCGATTGGTTTAGTAGCCTTAGAAACACTAGATATATTCATAAAGTTTTACATCATAAAAATGAAAACTACAACAATATAGTCTCCATGGACCACACTCTTATCCCCTCATACTATCCCTGCAGGTCATTCATAATTTACTTCTTCATATCCTGGGAAAAATAAAACATATAAAAGGGGTGAGCTCAAATGCCCAGTAAGGATAACAATATAGCGGAAACTTTCATAAATAAGAATAAACATTTAAGGCAATGTATAACAAAAAAAAGCCTTTTAAACTTTAACTTCAACATATTATGGAAAAGATAAAATGAAACAATGCCATTTACTTATTCACATGGATATTCTACTAATCGAATAATCACATGAAATATCAATAACCACTTTCATAATGATGGAATGCATAATGCCAGACTATCATAACCACATAGCCAAGGCCTCGTGCCAAGACTACAAATAAGATTTTGCCAAGGTCTTGTGCCAAGACACTAGTTTGTCTCATGAGACCTACCGATGCATCGAGGATCTATAGCGGGCTCCACCCATCACATATTAAGTCCAATGCATTCCCATATGAAAAGGTTTAAACATAACATAAACATTCATATTAAAACTAGCATATGAAATGTCAATACTTTCACCATAAATTATGAATGGTATAAAAATAGCACATCCACAGTCAAACATATCACAAAACCTTCAATACAATATAGAAGTTTTGTATCACAATAAATCAACTTCATATAATCATAAAATCCATCAAAGGATGTTGACATAGATGAAATCAAAACTATTTGAGAGAAATATCTCCTTTTTTTGAAATCATTTAAAAGTCACACATTTATAAAGGAAGTAATTAAAAAGATATTTTTGAATCAAAGTGTCCCATACCACTTTGAAACTTTTGAAAGGAATTAACATTTTAAAAACATTAATGTCCATATAAATAAATTATTAAAAACCATTTTGAATACATGGACATTAATTAAAAAGATTTAGAAATATAAATCTTTAAAACATTTAAAATTCTGATTTTGATAAAGAGAACCTTTCCGAAATTCTTAAAATATTCATTTTGAAATCATTTAAAAGTCACATAATTATAAAATAAAACATTTTCTATGAAAATATTCTTATAATATTGTAAGGGAATCTTTGACAATTTTATAACGGCGGTAAATAGCCACACCCGCCGTATAAGTTAAAAAAAACATTCTTACCTTAATTTTGTCGAAAAGGTTAAAAAGCACCTTGTTTGGAAAACGACAGAAAGATTCCTTTATAAACCTCTTATAAAATGTCAAAAAAGGGTATAAATGAATTTAACCCATATTATAGAAAATAGTAAAAATGTTTTGAAATACATTTTTAAGAAACATGGATGTGGATGATAAAGAGATCCCAGTAGATTATTACGTATAAACACCTCGGATAATGAAGAGATTGTGAAATAAACCCTTACCTTGTACTTTTCCTTGGTTGAGGTAGGTTAAACTCCTGTATAATAGTGAAATAATTGTTATTAAATTATACAATAATCATATACATTCATATGATATCATATATGGTCTTTTAACATTTATTTGTTAATAATATCTTAGTATTATCGTTGTTTCGAGTGTTAACTTACTCGTTTTCTTTTATATGTTTTGTTACGTAAGCCATGTTTGTAATGGATAGTTTGTATCTTAATCATATCCAGAATTATATCAAGTACTTAGATACTATTATTAATCATCAAATGAGAATTATACTTGAATGGATACGATGGAGAATGAATCTCATCGCGTTCGTGGAGACGGTAGTCCGTATGTACGCACGAGCGACAATATCATTATTTTGATATTAAAATAATATATAAATGGATGTTATATCATATATACATAATCATTAACATGTTATATTTATTATTTACATGAGTTACACATCATTATTATACCCATCCAAATAATAATATATTGAATAACAATTACACCACGACGTGGAGACGGTAAGCCGTACGTACGCACGTATGGTGACATGTTATTCAAAGGGTGGATATAATACTAAATATGGTTGTACCATATTTATAATAACATCACAGTATATATATGATACTGGATTTATTATTTTAGAATTGTAATAACAAAGGAAGAAGAAGTGGAAAAAGAAAGGAACTTGGAAAAGGGTGGTGAAATCATTACCTCTTCTTCGGGTTCTTCCTTTTGATTTGATCAAACTAAGGCCTCTAGGTTGTATTGAGGGAAGTTGGGAGAGTATTTGGGTAGAGTTTGGCCGAACCAAAAGGCTTTTAAGGTGTGAAGAAATGAGAAGGAGGAGTGCCCTTTTATAAGAGGGGTGAGGGGCACCTTTGGAAAAGCTAGAAATATTAATTTATAATAAATTCATATTCGGTTTCTAATGGCTACAAAGTTGATTATTTAAATTTTAAGGTGGGGATGGGTCGAGAACAACTCAACCAATAGAATTTATACAGGTTTGTGTACTTATATTAACCTTATCTTTAAGTATTAACTCTAAGTTAATTAGTTTCACTTTTACAATGTCTCTTTGTATTTTTATATAATATGGTTAATAAACTTACTATATACATCCAATCGACCCCCAAGTGGTCCATTAATGATACACCTATCATTATATAAGTCTCTTGGCCTAACCTTAGATTTTTAGAAATTTAATATCAATTAATAATATAATATTTGTTTTAAAAACTCTTTTATGTCAATTTTGGCACTATTCAATAGTTGATTTTTGTGAAACTCGTAACAGAATTATTACTTCGATAAAAGTTAATTAAATCAATAATAATATGTCATATTATCCTAGAAAATTATTTTAATTCATTAAAAGTCTCAAATTATATTTATTTGGGTATTTATAATATCAATTAGTTTAAATTTTCACTATTATGGTAATTACTGCATCATCATTGTGTCATAAATAAATTAAATTATTTTTTCTCTAAAAATTAAAAATAAAATATCATTATGTATTAAATCTTTTTATCATTCTAATGAATATTTACAATCGAAAATCCAACATATATAACCCTATGTAAAAATTGTTTTTCTAAAAGATATATGTTTGTGTCATTTTTGTATTCATTTTAACTTAATTAAAATTAAGTGTCCCTATCACCTACAAGTGGCACCATGGGGTCCCAAAATCGACCGAAAGATACCTATGGTCGAACATGTATCAACCAATAAGGTTAGGACACGTTTTAGGGTAATTTTCTATTATTATAATATTATTTTTTAACCCTTATTTACCGGATTTACCCTTAACCATGGTAAATAAAATATTTACCGAAGTAATTATTCAAAATGTCTAAAAATAAAAGTTACCTATTTACACAATTTTAACATCCTGATTCCAAATATGGAATCCATTTTTCAAAATTCAAAACACATAAGTGGCAGAAATTAATTTAAAATTTATTCCCGTTGTTAAAACAAAAAGCGTGTTTTTAAGAGGTAATAACTATCAAAAGATTGGCACTTGTTTATGTCCGGTTTAATTGTAAAATTATGTCCAATGACCAAAATTATATTAAATGGTAAAAATATATTCTAAATATACTTTAAAACCTCTCAAATTCATAATTTATAACTATTAATTATTTTGATTAAAAAAGTTGTTTTTAATTAAAATTTAGTAATTTTCACTATTTATCAAAATATTAAAGTTATCCGAAAAGTACCAAAATTTCACCTTAGGCTAAATTAGATATTACGAATCCAAAAATGAAGTCCATTTTGAGAGATAAAATTTCAAAAAGTAGGTATTACTATTCATAACGGCTAGTTTGATCGGTTGTGGTGTGTGTTAAAACTCGAAGTTGCGTACAACACACGCTACTGTATTATTCAAAGGAAAGCATACCGTGGAAGATTGGGATGTTTCATTTTAATTTTTTGATGTCCCCATTTAGTCAAAAAGTTTAAAATATTGTATTTAAAAAGGGTTCACTATTAAAAGTTGATAAAAGTGCAATACTGAAAATGAATTTGTTCTTGCATTATGTCTAAGAAACTCATAATATGGATTCTAAAATTATAAGGATATATTAGTTTAAAATTTAGTTAATACTATTCATAAACTCTTTTGAATGTCTTGTTTGGTAATTCATGGTGCGATTGAACTCGGTGTTGCGTGTAGTGCAAGTTATAGAATTATTTTGAAGAAATAACACACTATGAAATCTTGGGGTGTTACAGGTTACGCCATATGGTGAAGCAATACATTAACCTATAAAAACTCATACAATTATCAAATTAAATAATTTCATAAATGGTTAAAAATTACAAAATATAATGATTCAAAACATTAGAATGAAGGTCTCTAAATTTCCAAGATGAACTTATCATTAACCCTTAATCAACATGAAGAAGGTCTAAATTTTCACATTCTAAACATGTGAATAACTTTATCATGTATCCTCTTGAAATATGTTAATAACATGAATTACTGTAAAAACCATATTGGAAACATGCATTCTTAGGTATTCCTTAAGTAAGATACATGTTATTGGATATATTCCTTAAATCCAAAAGTGTTTTAAACTCCATCAATGATAGAATAGACCACTTCTCGACAAGTTGATAATCAGTTCCAAGGTAGTTAGTACTTATCTAAATCAATCATTTCTTCATCATTATCTCAATATTAGATATATATTGAGGGTTGTATTTCCCTCAATCATTTTTTTTTTCTAAAAGGTTTAACTTTCTACTCAATCACTTTTCCATTGAACCATTCTTTATATGACCTCAAATCCTTAATGAAATAGTACTGCAGTATAATCATTATATATCTCAAAATTCTTATAACAAGAATATCATAACATAGTTATAAAATCCAAAAACATAAATACATTATTTATTCTACTTCAACCAGAGTAACATCATAAACTTGACCTTGATTCCTTTTCTTTTTCAGAGATATATTTCCATGAATCTTGGGACATTGATTTGTGTAGTGCCCCATATCCTTATATTTGAAGCATTGAATATAGGAAAATTCTTTCCTTGTTTTAAAATTATGATCAGTGTGTCCTTTTTCTCCACACTTGAAGCAAACTCATTTTCCTCTCAATCATATACCAAGGTGTTTCCTTCCAAAATTAACACATGTGGGAAAATACATCTTTCCCTTCTTCCCTTTATCCTTGTTTTTCTCTTCCATCCCCTTCTTTTTTTTCTTCTCTTCAAAGCCATAGGACTCAGAGAAGTCTTTTCATACCATTTAAACACATGATACTATTTACTCATATGATGAGGATACTTGGGAGAAAATATTCCTTTGAAAAGATGGATTAAGACCATTAGAGATATGACCCTTCTTACTCTTATCATCACATTCATTGGTGAAGTTATCATTCCTTTTTCTATGCACTATTTCTAATCAATTCCATATAATATATTAGCTCATAAAATTATGAACTCTCTATGTCTCTAAACATTTTATAGCACATAGCATAAATTTATGCATCGTAAATCCTAGAACCATATACTTTGGTTACTTTGGGGGAATAAATCCTTCATAATGGTGGGTAAATAAAATGTAAAATATCTTAAGCATATCCCCTAGGAGCGTCAAACCAGGTGTACAGTAAAGCTCATTTTCATGTACTAGGATACCCCAGGTCAAGAACGAAACTCCTTGTCGGAGTTGTTACTCCTAAGTACATTTGTACCAGAACCACATTCACTTGTAGTATCCAGAAATATATGTATTTTCTAGAAAGATCCACATAATTTATTCCTTACCAAAATTCCAAGACATTATTGTATGTTTGTCCTCAAATTATATCTTAGGGTTTTGTTCCCTAATCAACATTTTCTAAATATAGTTTCTAATTTTTCTACTAAACTTCCTTTGACATCAACTGTAGCTCCCTAACCCCAGAAGCCTGGAGCCGGTGCATTATTTTAATACATTGGCATGATTACAAGGAATAAAATCCTAAAGGACCGAGTAGTTTAGTAGTTTTGTAAAACTAGATACATACATAGTTTTGACATTACAACTTGAAAATAAATACAACATATAAGTTTTATTGGGAACATCCAAAACTCTAAGTTTATCCCAGCAGGTCATCCATAATAAACTTCTTTATGTCCTAAGAAAATGAAACATAAAAAAGGGCTGAGCTAAAATTCTCAGTAAAGGTAAGAAATACAACAGAAGATAACATAAACATAAACATTAGGCATGGTGAATAACTAAAACAAATGCCCTTAAAAATAAACTTGAACACATTATGGAAGGAATAAGAGCTGAATAAATAATTACATAACAAAAACATAATCATGGGTATTCTACTAGTCTAATAACCACATGAACTATTAATATTATTTTTATAATTAGGGAAATGAATATCTCGGACATCATAACATACTGTCAAGGCCTCATGCCAAGACCATAAATAACCATTTTTCCAAGGCCTCGTGTCATTACCTAGTTTGGATCATGACACCTATTGATGCATCAAGGGGCTATAGAGGGTTCACCCATCATATAATAAGTCCAATTAATTCCTATTATAAATGGGTATAAACATAAACAACATATATTGTAAGAACCCAGATCTTAATTTCATATATGGATCTTGATTTTGGGTTGTTTTTTAGGAAAAAGGAAGAAATTGTGTTTTTCTAAGTACATGTCGTGTACTTATGAGTATTCATTGTGTACCCGGTTTCTGCGCATAGCCGTGTAATCACCATGTAATGAATCAGTACATGTTTGTGTGATGACTTGGATAACCCGCTTAATTTGGGGGCCGATTGAAGCTAATACACATTGTGTACATTTAATGAACACGCTGTGTACTTTTCTTTTTTATTTGATATATCGATGATGGGTCGTGTCTTATGTTCAGATACATCTTCTTCTTCCATTGGTTTGTACAGGAGAGCAATGGAATGGCCGATGAACTATTAACCCCTCCTAATTCTCCATCTGATCTCCGATTGAGATGTCGTCATGTGCATTGGAATCCCACCAGTGAGTCCTCAAAACCCCTAGATCATTTATTTATGATTCTTCCTCTCTCGTGAGTTATTCAAGGTTGGTCATTTTTCCATTTTTGTAGATCTACGCCGTTTTAGTCCGATTCAATGGTCAACGTTCAAGTATATCGATCGTATAGTATCAAGGTAGGTGGTTTGTGTCTTTCGTTGTTCGTCCTTGGATTACATATGCTGAAAGTCCCGTTATACCCACATTTAGGGTATTGTATGTTTTTAAATTAAACCCTATTTATTACCTGTTATGTTTTGTTTGATTGATAAATGGTAGTTTCATGTGCATAAGTTTAAATACCTTGGTTATGGAACACCATGTGGGTGTGTTTCCCTTTATTGATTGTTTATGGTCGTTTGGTCTAGGTTGACTGTTAGGATTTCCTTATTTTCCATGACTTATTTTATTAGGATAGAGTTACTGATTATATGAGATGCATGTGATATGCATTGTGGAAGTTTGACCTAGGGGAATTTGACTGTGAGAGCTTCCCAGGTGGTCATTTGTAAATGATTAGTGATATGTTAGACCAAAGGGGTTAGACTGTGAGAGATTCCCAGAGGGTTGTTATTAAATAAATTGTTTTTATGTTAGACCAGGGGGGATTAGACTATGATAACTTTCCCAAGGGGTCATTATTGAATAATAAAAGTAAATGAATGTAATTAAAAATTGTAGGAATCTTTAATTTCGAGTATTTCCTATTCACTGACATTTAGGTACAGATATTTTGGTGGCTTCCTACTGGAATTCATCACACACCCTATTTGGGTCATTTTTTGGACACAAACAGATTATATAGTTGTAGGTATAGATAAAGTAAAGTACCCTTCTTCATCAGGTACTTAATTATTGTTGGAGCTGGAGAGCATGGGACCAAGCTGAGGCTTGTGATGCTATTGGATTTTACTTGCTTTTTTGTACTTTGTTTTCTGTATCTTATTCCAGCATTGTGACTTTTTTGGATGATTTTCTAGACACATGTGACATGCATCATACATATATATTGCGGCTTCTATTAGATTTACTTTCAGTATTCCACTATTTACTTTTATTTGGTATTACTACTTCCACTATTGTTTACTATTTTTTTTTTCACTGTGTATACTCTATCGATGAGGGAATAGTTTCCCTAATATCAAACCTTGGCCTTCACTACTAGTTGGAATCCTCTGGTATTTGGGTAAATGTGCTTGAGGTTATGTGACCAACCGGGTTTGAGGCACCTTGGGGTGACACTCGGATCTGGGGCGTTACAAAGTGGTATCAAAGGATGTTATTTTCTACTTTTCCTTTATATTTGGATACTATAGACTAGGATAGGAAGGAATAGGTAGTTGGTAATAATTTGTGCTCAGTAGTAGCTAACCTGTGTACAAGGGAAATCCAAGTTACCTCGAATATTGCAATTTTTCTGGTTTTTCAGTTGTTACAGCTGATTTGATCTCACCATTGGTTAATTCACTTATTTTGTTTTGTTATAATTGATATAATTGTGGTTCTAATTCTATTGTAACCCAATGAGATGAGGGTATTCTATCTCATGTATCATATAGGCACTTTCTAGAGATCACATGTCATGCATTCTTGTCATGCCATTTAGGGTGAATTACTGATTTCATGTTGTTGTGATAGATGTTTTTCTAGATATGCATGCTGTTTTGATAGATGTCATGATAGAAATACCTATTATTTTTTATAGGGTATTGGAATATGTAAAGTTTCATTTGGATGGATTCCAAGCTTTGGTCCCTGAGGTGTTATGAGCCCTCTTGGATTAGAATTTGGTGGATCATATTTGAACTTTATTTTAATTCTATCAAGTTATGATATGAAAAAGGATTCCAAAATTTGATTCACAGGAGTATGGGCTCTCACAGGTCATAATTTGTCATTACTTGGACAAATTTTAAGTTTTTAAGGGTTTTGGAGAAGTTTCGGAGGCTTACTATCCAGAAACCCAGACAACATGGCATGTCATGTTATGAACACACGCCATGCATTCTTCTATTCTGGAAGAAATAACTTTTCTTAAGTACATGTTGTGTAATAGATGTACATGTTATGTAGTTGTTGACCCTATGACTAACTATGTGAGCAGAGACATGGGGTTGATAGATGTTTGGTAGGACACACTATGTACTAGGATTACACGTCGTGCTTTAAAAGACTGTGTATCCATCCGTGTGACTAATGCATTGGGTGGATGAAACTTAGGTAGTAAACACTGTGTTTATCTTATACACTCTGTGTAGAAATATACCATGTATTCGGTCATGTTACTAATGACATGGGTGGATGGAATTTAAGCAGTACACACCATGTCTAGGTTGAATACACCATGTAGTGTTACATCGGCAGAACCATGTAGTTCTAGCTGTGTAGAAGTACTTGGGTAGGATAGAATATTAAATTACATGTCGTGTCTCAGGATGAACATGCCATGTGTATGGGGTGTTACACGACCAAGTTGGAAGAGTTACACGCCCATGTTAAAGCTTAAGGGAACACGTTGTGTAGTGATTCTACATGCCATGTAATCCTCTTTTGAAAAACTTGAATGATTTCTTTCTCCTTTTCCTTTCTTGTACATATAAGTTTCTATCCTTCATAATCTTGAACTGAGGGGTGCACTTGACCTTGCAGATTCATTCCACCAAGGCATCCTTTGGTTGTATTCTAAGTACAGTGTGATGACTAAACACCAAAAATGGTAGATTAGGGGCTACTAGTAGATCCTCCTATCATGCACGTCTTGGAACCAGCTGTTATACTGAAGGCAGGTGCTGATGCACAATTTCATGAAGTCTTTATAAAGATGTTGCAGACTTTTTAGGGAACACAACATCCTTCCTCGACTATGGAAGAGTTGATGAGGGTGTTCCAACAGTATCATCCTTCCACTTTTGTAGGGGATGGAGGACCACAAGCTGCAGAGTCGTGGTTGGAGGCCATGTTTTCTATATTCTATCATCTAAAGATGACTCCAGAGAGGAGGGTGAAGCTCGTGATGTACGTGCTACATGATTCCACCAAGATATGGTGGGATGTTATCTCATAGGTGGGACGACATCAGGATATGTCTTGGGAATATTTCAGAGGACCTTATATGATTACTTCTACCCCAATACATTGAGGGACGACCAAGCCCAGGAGTTCTTGTATTTGGAGCAGGTCACTCTTTCAGTGATGGATTATTCTTCTCTCTTTGTAGGGCTTCAGCACTTTGAACCTATTCTGGGTGGTGAAAAGTTATCACTAGATAAGAGGTTTGAGGATGGTCTCAAGTATGACATCTGATCATAGGTGAATGTCTTCAGGCTGACTTTAGTGACTGCTATAGTAAATCAGGCACTAATTACCGAGCGCAGTCTGAAGGAGTTAGGAGTTGTGAGCTAGGGCAGTTCAACATCCAGGATTGGTACTCCATAAACTGATAACAGGAAGCACTACAGATATCTTTCATGGTATTTTTATTTAGGTATCCAATTGGAGTGCTACCAGTGTGGGAAGAGTGGGTATACAAGACCACATTTCCCAAAGAACCCAGTCGAGTATCGATCTTGTGGTAGTATGGGCCACATTCATCGTTTTTGCAGGAATTTCTCATAGGCAGCAAGTGATAGGGGATCTGTTATGACTCCACATTCAGGAGTAGGACCAACATTTTCTCATCAGTCAGGGAATTGGGGTTCGTCGGGCCAAGGAGGTGGTTGTGGCCATGGAAGTCATATGACATGTTTTTAGTGATAGTAGAGTGGACCAGATCAGGGTATCTAGGCAGGGTCACAGGGTCATGATACAGGTTAGACTTTTGTGATGGAACAGACCCAGTATGAGCAGTATCCCAGACCCTCTATGGTTATAGTTACGATTCTAGTCGCCTCAGTTTTAGCTTCTTCTCTTTTTGATACAGGGGCTACCCATAGTTTCATATCTATTGTCATTGGGGAGATCCTAGGGATTTGAATCTTCACTTATGATGATTTGATGATTCTAGACACTCCATTGGGGATTAGGATTACTAGTGTACATCAGTGAAAGGAGTTCACTCTTGAGGTTGGTGGGTGTCACTTCTAATGGGACCTCTATGTCTTAGAGATGACAGACTTCAATGTCATTCTTAGAATGGACTAGTTGGTCTACTTTTAGGCCTTTTTTGACTGATATCACTACAAAGTGAGTTTCACATCACTAGAGGGAAATTCCTTCTGAAACAAGGGTGAGTGGGAAGTTCAGGCAAGCATATAAGGACCCGGGTATCATGGGTTAGTAGGAATTACAGCCCATATTGCTAGTTTATATCTGGATAACCAGAGGACTTCACAAATGTACTTTCCTCTAGTGGTGGATCATTTCATATATGTCTTTCCAGATGAATTTTTAGGTTTACCTCTAGAGAGAGAGGTATATTTCTCTATTGAGATTGTGCCAGGAGTGACACCAGTGTCCATTCCACCTTATAGGATGGCTACACCAGAGTTACAGGAGCTTAATAAGTAGTTATAGGAGTTTCAGAAAAAGGGTTTCATCCAAACCAATACTTATCTTTGGGGTCCGCCTATCCTTTTTGTGAATAAAGTGGACGATGCCCTCAGACTTTGTGTGGATTATCGGAAGCTAAACCTGTTGATAGTCAAGAACTGATATCCCTTATTGAGGATTGATGATCTCTTTGATCAGCTTTGAGGAGACCAGGTATTCTCTAAGAATTACTTGAGACCTGGTTATCATCAGTTTTACATTAGACCATCAGATATACCTCTTACAGCCTTTATGAGTGGGTATGGTCTATACGAGTATTTGGTTAAGCCGTTTGGTCTCAGGAATGCACCATAAGTTTTCATGGAACTTATGAACCAAGTGTTCCATCCTTACTTGGATTCTTTTGTGGTAGTCTTTGTGGATGATATCTTGTTGTACTCTCACACTCGACACGACCATGCCACCCATCTTGAAATTGTATTGAGTATACTGAGAGAGCATAAGTTATATTATAATCTCTCAAAATGACACTTTTAGATGGACTAGATTCACTTCTTGGGTCATTTCATATCAGATAAATTGGTATTAGTAGACCTAAAGAAAGTGAGAGAACTAGTTTCCTGGGAGCAGATGAAAAAATTATTTGAGGTACATATTTTTCTTGGGCTATCTGGTTACTACATATGATTTATTTAGAAATTTTCACACTTATAATCACCACTGATGGGCCTGAATAAGAAGGTTTCAAATTACTTGTGAATAGATTCCTACAATTTAGCCTTTCAAGAGCTAAAATGGATATTGACTTCAGCACTGATACTGATTTTTCTGGATATGGACACCATTTACTATGATGCATCAGTTATCAGGCTGGGAGTAGTGTTTATGTAGGGGGAAGGAGTCATTGTATATGGGTCTCTATAGTTGAGGCCACATTAGAGGAATTACCTAATACATGATATCAAGTTGGCTTCAGTTTTGCATGCTTTGTGTTATTGGATACATTATCTTCTAGGAGAGAATTTTGTCATATACACTGACCACAAAATCCTCAAGTATATATTTAATCAGTGTGATCTGAATTTGATACATAGAATGTGGGTTTAGTGCCTTCAGTCCTTTAAATTTAAGCTTATGTACATGCCTGGGAAAGGCAACGTGGTGGCTGATGCTTTGAGTATGAGGACTCAGGTACAGGCAGTTTAGGAGGCCAGTGGTAAGTGGAAGCTTATGCCTCTGTTCTCTAAGATGCATTTGGAGCTTCACAATAAACAGGGGTAGACATTTCTTTCCTATGTATTTGTTACCTCTACTCTACTAGATCGAGTGTGAATAAGGAAGCTATCAGATTTCAAAGACCTAGTCCTACGGGAGAGTGTGTCAGGAGAGGACCCTACTCCTGGATTACCTGTATGTGGGGAAGAGGTTTTTCATCTTCATGGGCATGTATGGGTTTCAGTAGACATACGTGAGGATCTGTTGTGATATTTTCATGCCTCTATATGGGCATTTCATCCTGGTGTCACCAAGATGTATCGAGATCTACATCATTAGTATTGGTGGCCAAGTATAAAGAGGGATGTAACTAGTTTTGTTATGAGATGTTCCACCTGTCAATAGGTGAAGGTGGAGCATCAGCGACTGGCATGGTTGTTACAATAGTTACCCATTCCCAAGTGGAATTGGAATAATGTCACAATGGATTTTGTGACAGGTTTACCAAGGTCGCCTCGAGGGAATAATTTGGTTTGGGTTGTTATCTATAGACTCACGAAGGTTTCACATTTCCTACTGATCAAGGAAACCTTTAGTGTTGATGAGATTGAAAAGTTGTACATTTGATAGATTGTATGTTTTAATGGGGTTATGCACTCTATCATTTCAGATAGGGATTCCTAGTTTAATTCTTGTGTCTAGCAGGGACTACAGAGGGCTTTGGGGACACATGTACTTGTGAGTACAGCTTACCATCCCCAGAAAAATGGCCAATCTGAGTGCATGATTCAAGTTTTGGAGGAAATTCTTTGAGCATGCGTCCTAGATTTTGGGGTCTCTTGGGAGAGACACATACCCCTAGTGGATTTTTCCTACAATAATAGTTTTCAGGAAACGATTCGTATGCAACCTTATGTGACTTTGTATGGTAGGCCATGTCAATCACCCCTATGTTGGCTGGAGGCTGGAGAGGTATCTATAATGAGACCTCAACTTGTCCAGGATACCACTAAGAAGGTGGAGTTGATTCGAAAGAGGATGTCTACTACAAAGTCTTCACATAAATCTTATTCTGATCTACAAAGATGACCTTTGGAGTTCAAGGTCAGAGATCAGGTTTTCTTACATGTCACACTGAGGTTAGGACACAGAAGGATTAGGAGATAGGGGAAGCTTTCACTGAAATATGCCAGGTCGTTTGATATTTTGGAGAGAGTAAGTCTGATTGCCTATCGCTCTCAATTACCTAAGAGGTATCAGGCTATGCACAATGAATTTCATTTTTCTTGGCTATGACATTACTTTTCAGACCTGTCTCGCATTTTTCAACCTGAGGAGGTTGAGTTAGAGGTGGATGCATCCTTCTAGGAGCACCCTGTTTAGATTGTGGATCGCAGTACAAAGGTTATATGTGGTCATTCTATTCCTCTAGTACAGGTTTTATGGAATCACGGGTGATTACATGATGAGACTTGGGATAAGGAGGCCAACGTATGATCATAGTGGCCAGAGTTGTTCATAGTTTCTTCTTCACCACCCTTGGAAGGAAAATTCAGGGATGATATGCTTTAAGGGGGAAGTTTGTAAGAACCCAGATCTTCATTTCAGATATGGGTCTTGATTTTGGGTTGTTTTTTAGGAAAAAGGAAGAAATTGTGTTTTTCTAAGTACACTTTGTGTACTTATGAGTACGTGTCATGTACCCAGTTGTTGCATACATCCATGTACTGGTTGTGTAATGGCTGAGTACATGGCTGTGTGATGACCTGGATGACCCGCTTAATTTGGGGGCCAATTGAGGCTAATACACGGTGTATAAATTTAATAAAAATTCCGTGTACTTTTCTTTTTATTTGATATATCAATGAGGGTCACATCTTATGTTCAGATACATCTTCTTCTCCCCTTGGTTCAAACAGGAGAGCAACGAGATGACCGACGAACTTCGAACCCCTCATGATTCTCCATTTGAGCTTCGATTGAGATGTCGTTAGGTGCATTAGAATCCCATCGGTGAGTCCTCAAAACTCCTAGATCCTTTCTTCTAGATTCTTCTTCTCTTGTGAGTTATTCAAGGTTGGGAGTTTTTTCCCTTTTTTATATCTACACCATTTTAGGCCAATTCAAGGGTCAACGTTCAAGTATATTGATTGTATGATATCTAGGTAGGTGGTTTGTGCCTTTGGTTGTTCATCCTTGGATTATATATGCTAAAAGTGTTGTTATACCCATATTTTGGGTATTTCATGTTTTGAAATTAAACCCTGTTTATTACCTGTTATGGTTTGGTTGATTGATAAAGGGTAGTTGCATATGTGTAAGTTTAAATACCTTGGTTATGGGACACCCCGTGGGTGCATTTACCTTGATTGACTGTTTATGGTCATTTGGTCTAGGTTTCCTGTTAGGATTGCCTTGTTTTCCATGCCTTGTTTTGTTAGGATGGAGTTACTAATTATATGAGATGCATGTGATATGCATTGTGGAAATTTGATCAAGGGGAATTTGACTGTGAGGGCTTCCCGAGGTAGGGTCAGTTATGTATGTTTTACTATCATGTTGACCCATGGGTATTGACTGTGAGAGCTTCCAGGTGGTCATCAACCCGAGAGTTTAGACCATGAGAGATGCCTAGGTTGTCGTTTATAAGTTATTGATGTTATGTTGACTAAGGGGTATTGACTGTGAGTACTACCCAGGTGGTCATTTGTAAATGATTAGTGATATGTTAGACCAAATGGGTTAGACCGTGAGAGCTTCCTATAGGGTCGTTATTAAATGAATTGTTTTTATGTTAGACTATGAAGGATTAGATTGTGATAACTTTACCAAGGGGTCTTTATTGAATAATAAAAGTAAATAAATGTAATTGAAAACTATAGGACTGTTTACTTTTGAGAACTTCCTAGTTTATTACTTCATTTCTGCATATTGCCTGATATATATATTCATTGATAGTTAGGCACTAATCTTTAGGTGGTTGCCTACTGGTATTCATCTCATGCCCTGTTTGGGTCATGTTTTGGACCCAAAAAAATTATATGGTTGCAGGTATAGATAATGGAAAGTGACCTTCTTCATCAAGTACTTGATTGTTGTTGGAGCTGGAGAGAATGGGACCAAGCTAAGGCTTGCGATGCTATTGGAGTTTACTTTCTTTTCTGTACTTTGTTTTATATATCATATTCCATAATTGTGACTTATTTGGATACTTTCCTAGACACATGTGACATGAATCAAACATATATATATATATATATATATATATATATATATATATTGTGGCTTCTGTTGGATTTACCTTCAATATTCTGTTGTTTACTTCTGTTTGGTATTACTGCTTACACTATTGTTTATTGTTTATTTTTCTATTGTGTATACTCTACTAATGTGGGCATAGTTTCTCCATTATCACACCTTGGCCCTCGCTGCTAGTTGGCAGCCTCTGGCATTTGGGGAAATGTGCTTGAGGTCATGTGACTAATCGGGTTTGGGGAACCTTTGGGCGGCACCTGGATCTGGGAAATTATATATATACATTCATATTGAAACTAACATATGAAATATAAATAACTTTCCTTAATCATTAAACATTAACACTAACCATTTTGGAGTAATATAGTGAATGTTATCAAGATATAACATCCGCATTCAAACTAATAAGAAACCCTTCAACGAAATATTTTTTAGATGATATCATTGGAGATAAACCTCTATGAAATAAAAGATTCATCAAAGTATTTTTACATAAATAAAGATACTTTCAAATCAAACCATTGAAAAATTCTTGAGGAAATAATCCTTAAACATTAAAAAGTGTCTCATACCACCTTGAAACATTCAAATTATAATCCCTTAGAATATTAGGAGAATAAGGAGACTCTTTATATGATATACCAAAGTGAAGTACATACACCACAAGTAAGAAGTAAGTGGTGAACAAGGAATATATCTCATAAAAGTTAAAGTGAGATGAGAAAGAAAGAAGAGTTATTTTGGAAAATCATTTGTATTTGTCACGAAATCATATTGTAAACATGTATATCCTATAAAATAAAAGTTAAGGTCATTGAAATTATATTTGAGGCTTAAATAAAGTCTTATTGAGGTAAAATATTTTAAAAATACTTTTTAAATAAGCTTTAGAAATAAAACATTTTAGTGTGGTTTAAGGAATTCTTTAAAGAGATTTTAAAGCGCAAAGGCATGTTTGATTTAATAAAAAAATAAATGAACCAAAATAGATTTTTCAATTTAAAATATGTGATTTTATAAAGATAAATATTTCTTAAAAAAATTATATAGTGAACTTCAAAATAGTTAAAAATCTGAGAAGTTCCTTGAATCGAGCATGTATTTCTTGAATAATTTTTAAAACATCCTTTTAAAACATATAAATACCCATAAATTAAACTAGGATTATGGCTGGTACACATATATATAACATTAACACATAATTTATGATTATTACATAATAATAAATAATAATATCATTAAGGTGAGTAGAGAATAAGAGCAACCCGAATGAAAATAGAGGTTCAGGTGGAAAATAATTAAAATTTTGTAATCAATTGAATCGTATGCCCCAAAATTAATAATCATCAATGATAAATTTTTTATCATGAAAATAAAGAGATTAATGATATGAAATATCAAGGGTCAGTATACATACACCATACACAAGTATTATTATTGAATACGGAATATCTCACAAAAATGGGAGTGAGATGAAGAAACCCCTTACCTTAAGTCTTATGGTGTTCTTCACTTGGTATTAGTGTCCTGGATAACCAAATTAAATTCATGAATTAATATTTCTAGAAGCTCTTCTACATTTAATTTATTTATTATAAGCATATTAAGTTCATTAATATCCTTTTTTATGGGTTAATAGGTTTGATTTCATTGTTCGGGTTCGTTTGTTTCATGATCGGTATACTTATATACATGAATGGAGAATCATTTAAAATGAGGATTATTTTACAGAATTGGATTTATATATTATTATTGAACATAAAAAATTTTACATGGTTTTAAATTTCATTTGGTTACTTTTATTGAAGATGAATCATTATATAACTTATTTAATGATAACTGTTTGGGTTAATTGGCAGTTTTTGAACACCACAAACTCATTTTTCTTTATAAATCAAAACCATGTGTAAAAAAAGATTCCAGAACCATATATGATAAATAATACATATATTATAGTTTTTTTCAACCATAATAATGGTTTTATGAAAATAATTAAAGATAGTAATAGAAATTGAAAACCCATTGTCCTTGAATGTGGTAAATTAGCACATCTCATATGGTGTTTTCATTTTTAGTATAAAAGAATGGGAAAGGAGGGATGATTAAGAATTATTCCTTTATCATTAAAAAATTACAGTAAATATAAGATACTAGATTCATCACAACATTTTTATTAAATGAGGAGAGGAAAGAAAAATAAAGGATCTCAAAATAAAAGAAAAGTTGAGAAATCCCTTACGAAAAATTTGGCAGCCTAATGGCGTTGCTTAAAAATTCATAAAATATGTTGATGAGAGAAAAAATGGGTATATAATAATTATTAAATAATATGTAAAGTAATGGGGGATATTTAATGACATATCTCATCATAATCTAAAATAAATTAAAAGGAATAACATAAAATGAAAGCTTGGAAAGAGACGGGTGGTAGATTCTCTTACCTTGTAGAGTAACTCTTAAAACATGAAGGTTGGGACCTTGGTGGATTTAAGACACCTTTGGAGGACTCATAGGGAGGTAAAACTACCAGATATTTGAGGATTATGAGTTTGGAATGAAACAAAATGAATGAATTAGTGGGTATTTATAGTAAATGAGAGGGAGTTTTTTATTAATTTCAAGGGACACCTCATTAGTGGTTTTTGAAAAACCATGGGCTTTCCTAAGGTATTTTCCCATGGTATTATCCACTTGGGACACCTCATGTCATATTTTACTATACACAAGTCTACCATCATTTTATATTAATTATTACATCATTATGATGTCATTAAATATACTGAAAACTCAAAATGTATTTTTACTATTCATGAAAAATTCAAGTATTTTAGAAAAGTCCCAAAAATTCACCCTGACCATTTTTTGAAGTGTAGAATTAAAAAATGAAATCAATTTTTTGAAAATAATTTTTCTAAATATTTTTAATTTAATTTTTAAATAAAATCATAATTTATTCCAAAAAACAACTTTAAAACTATAACTCGTTTTATAACACCTTGAGAAATTAATCAAGGTCCCATAAAAATATCTTATAATCATAAGACAATAAAGTAACAATTTATGATTATATTTTATGAAAATAAATTTTCATTTTAAATTATTAAATTAATTGTAAAATTTTAATTAAAATATTTATGACATACAAAAATACCAATACTTATACTATGATCGTTTTTCACTTATAAGATGTATAAATTGTATTTATACATTCATGAGTAAAGTTTCTATTTTTTGGCTGATTTAATATTCTTTACTATTCATAAGGGTATGTTACTATTCATAATGGTATGTTACTATTCATAAGTTTATGTTACTATTCATCAAAAATTAAGTTTGTCTTATCAGACTCTAAATATCTTACTGTACCCAACCATATATGTCAGTTTTTCGAAATTCAAATTCTAAAAGTGGAAAAATTATGTTTATCAATTAGGTTATAATAAAGTGTTTTTTTTTGTAGAGACTTAGTGTTTCATGCATTCTATATTAAATCTATTTGTAAATTCTTAGGGTGTTACAGTGCCACACTATAGTGGAATTCATGGTGTCATTAGTGGTCTTAAGATTTTTAGTATGGGAAATGAGGAGCTTTGAAATTCTCATGGTGATTGTATTGGTGGTATAGAATCAAGAATAGGTCAAGTTGTACACGGGGGAAGGGAAATGGTGACCTAGTTCTCACCACACTAAAGTCTTGGTCATAAAGGTTTGAAATAATTAGGTATTTGTTGTTTTTTCATGTGCATTCTCTTTTATTTGATTACATGTTTGATTACATGTGATTTTTCATTTAAAAAAATTTTCTGTATTTTGATGATTTCCTAAACTACAGTATATGAATTTCTATGATTCTTATCATGTTTTATATATAATATATTTATCTACATTTCATTATTTTATGAGGAATTCTAAAAATTCATTTTTATTACTCTAAAAATTCAATGAATTTGCTGATGCAGTTTTATAAACTCTACAGCAAACACTTTTAAAAAAATTTAGTATTTATTTTACTGAAACAATATATCCAATTTTCATGAAACTTGATTTTATATAAATAAAAAATGTTTATCTTTATTTAATTATTTTACATAAAAGTTTAAAAACATTGTTTTGATTATGAATAATTTTTCTGAAATTATTCTTTGATTTTCTAGAACTGTAGTTTTCCATAATGTTGTTGCTTCTGTTTTTTTATGATATTTGGAACAATAGATATCAGTTTTATTTGATTCTTGATTTATTTTTAAATATAATAAGTTTTCTAAAAATAATTATTTTTGATCAAAGTCTGATTCTACTATTTATATCCCTTAAAATTTTGTTGAATTTTGTTAAAGTTTGTTGTCTAGTTTTTTGCAAAGTATGGTTCATCAACTCTACGTTGTTGTTCATCATCCATACAATGTGTGACTGTTCATGAATAGTGAAAAGTATGGTTCATCATCCATACACTAATTACTGTTCATAAATAGTGAAAAGTATGGTTCATCAACCCTACGTTACTTTTCATCAACTAGATGTTATGTTACTGTTCATGAATAGTGCAAAGTATGGTTCATTAACCCTACATTATTATTCATCATCCATACACTATGTTACTATTCGTGAATATTGCAAGGTATGGTTCATCAAACCTATGTTACTTTTTATGAATAGTTAAAAGTATGGTTCATCAACCCTACATTACTATTCTTTTCTGAAGTTACTGTTCATTCTGTGCATTTTTGCTGAAATTTTGATTTTCTACATATATATGAATTATTTTTCAAAGGTTTTTTTACTAGATAAATTCTCATTAAATATAAAAATTATAATCAAAGATTTTTTAATATTTATTTTGGAATATTTAAATAGAAAAATTAATAATTTTTCAACATATTTTTTCCATTAATTTGAAGGTTTTAAAATTATTTAAATTCAAATTTTTGAATTTACTTACGGTTTGTGCTGCTAGTTTTTAGGAACCTTTTTGTCTAAATTTAAAGAAGTTTGAATGGATTTAAATTGATGTTTTAAATCATTCAACACTACCATATTTTTGGATATATTTTTGGAAGAGTTATTCAATTTATTTTAAATACTTTTTAAGA
Source organism: Viscum album (assembly GCA_963277665.1). NCBI lineage: Eukaryota > Viridiplantae > Streptophyta > Magnoliopsida > Santalales > Viscaceae > Viscum > Viscum album. The sequence goes on along the minus strand of OY728137.1, from coordinate 1,584,790,810 downwards.
TTTATTCTACAAGAATAAAGAGGCAATGGTGTGGCATTTTTCATGGAGATATTTATGAATGCTCTTAACTCAATTTATTTTAAATTTATAAAGGAAGCAGAGCTGCTGAAACTGCTAAATATTTATTCTCTATATATATCATTCCTTCTTTCAGGTTATACATACAATACAACATCAAGATACAAATTTCAAGACATATGTTAACATTTTTTATTCTATGTTTTTCACAAATAAAGTGTTGTGAACATTGAACTTGTTGTGAAATCTACAACATCCGATGACACTCTGTTTCATCCTCTTTATGATCTCTCAAGGGATTAATTTCTTCTTCTTCGACTATAATTACCTTGATGAGAAGAGATAATATAATCCTCAATAACCAGTACCTATGCTTTAATATTTTATCTTCTTATTCGTCTGATTCTGAGTCTATAACACTTTTTCCCATCTCTCACATGCACTCTATTATTATGTTTATGCTTTTAACACAAAATCATTATTTTTTATTCTTTTTAATTGGGTTGTGAATCCTAGATTCTAAATTCAAGATCTAAGGGATAAGACTCCCTGTATCTAAAGTCAAGATTGTTCAGTTTGTGACTCCCAGTGTCTAAATTCAGGTAGTAAGGGTTGTGACTCCCCATACAAAATTCAGTATCGTGGTTATCCCTCCACTAGAAAAGAATTTTTTAATTGGGTTATGATTCCACCATAAAAATCATTTTTAGTGCTCATGTATCTCTCACCGATTAGAGAGGTGTAAGAGTATAAGTAAGCACACTTTAGACTGAACTACTATAAAAAGCATCCTTATGTTATTTACTTTTTTCTCTATTAATTAACCTTAATAATTAACTCTAATAAATATTTCATTAATTTATTTATTCATTTAAATTTTTTAATCTGGTCTATTCACCCCCCCTCTAAACCATCTACCATTAACCTATCTAACCTAACAATTGGTATCAAAGTAAAATCCTTTTTATAATTGATTATCTTAGTTATTCTCTTTCTAATACCTTTCAATTTGTATCAAAATATTCTTCATTTTAGAATTATCAAATCTCTCTCTAGAGTCTACTTTGATTTTATTTGTGCTAAAATTTTCCTAAACCTCACAGTCTAAGGATAATATCTTATAAGATGGAAGGATTGAACCACAATGATGCTTGGATTCCTCAAAATCCACCACACTTTGATGGTAATAATTATGGTTACTAGAGATCCCGAATGGAGGCTTACCTCAAACAATTAAGCATTGAGCACTGGTATATCATGTAAAAACAGTATACACTGCCTAAATATGACCTAAATACTCTTACTGAAATTAATGCTAATAGATATGTTTTAAATTATAAATTTTTTAATATTTTATATTTTTCTATTAATAGATGTGTTTTAGTCATGTGTCTTCTTGTAAGATAGCTCATGAAATATGGAAGATTCTACAAGTTACTCACCTTGGATCTAAAAAACTAATATGTACCAAACTTGGAATTCTTTTTTTTTTGAGTACCAAGACATGAATATGGGTGAAGATGAATCAGTAAACCAAATGTTCTATAGATTCACAAGCATTGTGAATGTAATTAATTCTCTTGGAGAAGATATGGAAAACCCAGTTCTAGTTGAAAAAATCCTACGATCCTTAACAAAGAAATGTCATGAAAAGAAGGTTCCCGTTGATGAAAACAAGAACTTCAAAGAATACACACTTGATTAATCTATTGGATCACTCCTTCAATATGAATTGGAACTGAACAACATAGCTTCTGAGGAGAAAACAAAAATAAAAGGTTTATCTTTTAAACCTATGAGTGTTGTTTCTACTAACTCTTTTGATTCTGATTTACAAGATTTTGAAAAATAATATATGGATCAGATTGTAACTGGAGTTTACAAAATAATGAAAAAGAAAGGATTCAAGAATCAGTTTAGAAGAAACCCTCAAAAAGAAAACTACAAGGGATATAAGAAAGGTGATATAAATTATAATGCTTCAGATCTAACGTGTTATAAGTACAGGAATAAAGGTAATATCAAACCTGATTATCCTAAACTAAAGAATAAAGAAAAATACAAAAAGAAGGACAAAAATACACTGACTACTATTTGGAGTTATACAGAAGAATCTAATTCCAGTGAACAATTTGGAAATGAAAAATAATCTGCTAACTTTTGATTTATGGCATCACTAGATAAGGTTAGTAATACTTTGTTTATGATAAATATTATGATTCTGAATTTGATTATAAAAACCCCAATGTTTTTTAATTAAATAAAGAAATTTAAAGATTAAAAAAAGATATTTTCAAAGCTACTCATTTATATAATAAGATTAAAGAAAATAATGAGAAACTTGTTTCTAAAAATAAAATACTTTTGAAGCAAAATGAAAAACAAAGTAACACTCCTTCTACTTTCCATTCAATAGTTTATGAAAATTTAAAATCTACTCAAGATTTGAATGAAAATTTTAAAAATTAATTTGAATGTCTTAAACAAATTTTATCTTCTTTTATTCAAGGTCGTGAAAAATATCATGAGATGATGTATTTGAAAAAAAACTGATAAAAATAAAGATGGTTTTGTTTATGATAGGATATTACCTTAAATGTATATAAAACTCATTTTTTAAAAAATAAAAATGGTTGTACTTCAACTATTACTTATTTTAAATGCGGCATGAAAGGTCACTATGCAAATAATTTTTCTCTTAGATTTAAATTATCCTTGGTATTTACAAAAAATAATATTTCTAAATCCTTATTATATAGATTACCTTAAAATACATATTTAAATTCTTTATGGGTGCCTAAAAATTTTATAACTAATCCTATTATACCAAAAGTAGCTTGGGTACCAAAATCGTCAAGTAATTTATTTTTGTAGGAAAATACCTTAGATGTCTCAAGAATTACATATGATACATGGATAATGGATGATCTAGGCAAATGATTAGAGACCCATCAATTTTTACCACTTACAATACATGTGATGGAGGTACTGTTACTTTTGAAGACAATTCCAAAGGAAAAGTAAAAGGTTTTGGTAAAGTTGGTATTTTAAATTCTACTTTTATTTCTAAAGTTTTATATATTAAAGGTTTAAAACATAATTTAATTAGTATATCAAAATTATTTAATGATGGAATGGAATTTAAATTTCAAAATGATAAATGTTTAGTTTTTAAAGATGATTCTTTATTATTTTATGCTAATCAAAAAAGATAATATTTATACTATTGAATTTGCTGAATTAATTATTCAACATGTAAAATGTTTGAATGTTGTACAGAATAACAACATACTTTGGCATCGACATTTAGTTCATTTTAATTTCATAATGTTACATAAACTCTCAAAACATGAGAATGTGTTACATCTTCCTTCCTTTAAGAATGAACATCTTCATGTATGTGATCCTTGCATAAAAGGGAAGCAACACAAAATTTCTTTTAGACCAATCAATCAGATAAGTACTAATAGTCATTTATAGTTAGTACATCTTGATTTATTTGCCCCCCCTCAAATTTATAGTCTTTGTAGAAATAAATATACCTTAGTTATTGTTGATGATTATAGTAGATTTACTTGGGTATACTTTCTTGCTCATAAAAATAATACTTTATCTAGATTTACTAATTTTTGTAAATTGGTTCAAAATGAAAAAGGTTGTATGATTATTTATATTTGTAGTGATAAAGGAGATGAATTTAATAATTTATATCTTGAGAAATTTTGTGAAAATAATGTCTATTTTCATAATTTTTTTGTACCTAGATCACCACAAAAAATAGTTTTGTAGAACAGAAAAACAAAACCCTTATTAAAATGGCTTGAACAATGTTAAGTGAATATAATTTTCCTATATATTTTTAGGCTGAGGATGTTTTTTCTGCATGTTATATTTAAAATATAATTCTTATTAAAACTTTGTTAAAGAGAACTCCTTATGAATTATTCAAAAATAAAAAGCCTAAAGTTTGTTACTTTAGAGTTTTTGGTTTTAAAGTCTTTATTTTAAATTCAAAGGATAATTTAGATAAATTTGATGCTAATAGTGATGAAGGTATTTTTCTTGGATATTCTAATAATAGTAATTCATATAGAGTTTATAATAAAATAACTATAATTGTTGAAGAATTTTTTCATGTTATGTCTAATGAAAATAATATTAATATATATTATGATTCTAATGTTATTGATCATGAGTTTAGAGATTTTAATTTTGTTGAATAAATTCTTCAAGATAAGAATGAATCAATTGAGGGGAAGCATATGACTTCTAAACCTAATCCAAAATCTTGGAATATTCAAAAAAATCATCCTATTAAAAATGTAATTGGAAATGTTAATTCTAGTGTTAAAACTAGAAATTCTATTTTAAATTTTTTGTGCCAATTCTACTTTTATTTCTGATTTTGTTCCTTTTAATGTTAATGATGCTTTTAAAGATGAAAACTGGATTGTTTATATATAAGATGAATTAAATCAGTTTTTTAGAAATAATTATTGGAATTTAGTAGAATTTCCTAAGGATAAAAAGGTGATTGGAACTAAGTATATATTTAGAAACAATTTGGATGGATCTGGACAAATTGTAAAAAATAAAGAAATACTTGTTTCTCAAGGATAATATTAATAAGAAGGTATAGATTGAGAAGATTCCTTTTCACCAGTTTCTAGGTTAGAGGCAATTAGAATTTTATTGGATTTTTCTTGCTTTCAAGGTTTTAAATTATATCAAATGGATGTAAAAAATTATTTCTTAAATGATTTTATAACTGAAGAAGATTATGTTTCTCAACCCCCTGGTTTTGAAAGTGAAAAATTTCCTAAAAATGTTTTTAAATTATATAAAGATTTGTATAGTATCAAACAAGAACCTCATTCTTGGTATGAATGAATTTATTTTTTTTGTTAAATAATGATTTCAAGAAAGGCGATATTGATCCTACTATTTTTTATCAAAATAACTTCTGATGATATTTTAGCTGTTCAAATTTATGTTGATGATATAGTTTTTGGTTCCTCTAGTGAAATACTTTTCAACAATTTTTCTTCTTTTTTGTCTTATAAATTTGATATGAGTTTAAGGGGGAATTAAAATTCTTTCTTGGACTTCAAAATTTTAAGAAAAGATGGAATTTTTCTCAATCAATCTAAGTATGCTAAAGATTTGGTTAAAATATTTGGTCTTGATTCTACTAAAATCTATGAAAAACCCTATAGTTACTAATTGTAAATTATATATTGATGTATTTGGTAAATCTGTTGATTTTAAAGTTTATATAGGCATGATAGGTAGCCTATTATATTTAACTGCGTCTAAACCCGCCATCATTTTCAGTATTTGTTTATGTGCTAGATTTCAAGAAGATCATAAATAAAGTCATATTAAATATATAAAAAGAATAATTATATATGTTAAAGGAATTGATCATTATGGTTTATTTTATCCAAAATATAATTGTTTTGATTTAACATCTTATTCCGACTCTAATTTTGGAGGCTGTATAATTGAATGAAAAAGCACATCAGGTATGTGTAATTTTCTAGGAAAAAGTTTAATTTCTTGGTCATCTAAGAAACAATTATTTGTTTCTTTATCTACTGTAGAAGATGAGTATGTATCTACTACTGGTATTGGTTATCAAAGTTTATGGATTAAGCAAACATTATGTGATTTTTTTGTTTATATTGATAAACTGCCTATTTATTGTGATAATACTTCTGCAATTTCTATTTCTAAAAACTTATTACAGCATTTTAGAACAAAGAATATTGATCTTAGATTTCATTTTATTAAAGATCATGTAAATAAGGGTGATATTTTTTTAGAATTTATATATTATGAAAATCAGTTAACAAATATTTTTAAAAATCCTTTAGACATTTCCAAGTTTGAAAAAATTAAATTTGATCATGGTATGTTGGATTTTTAACTTTTTATTACTGTATTTGTTTAGGGGGGTTTGTTTTCACTTTTTCTTTATTTACAAAAGGGGGAGAGATATTTTGGGGAGAGATATTTTGGTAGAAAATGGAGAGAAATAAATGGGGAGAAATAAATTGGTTTTAAATGTTTTTAAAATTGGTTTTAATTGTTCAAAATTTTTGGTTTTGTAATCAAACAAAAAGGGGGAGATTTTTTTGTGCATGTTCATTCTCTTTTGTTTGATTACATGTTTCATTACATGTGATTTTTAATTTAAAAACCTTTTCTGTATTTTGATGATTTATTAAACTAAAGTATATGAATTTATGTGAATATTATCAAGTTGTATAGATAATAGATTTATCTATATTTCATTAGTTTATGAGGAAGTATTAAAATTCATTTTTATTACTCTAAAAAATCAATTAATTTGCTGATGCAATTTTAGAAACTCTATAGAAAATAGATTTAAAAAATTTCAATATTTATTTTACTAAAACTTTTATAGATATTGTATTTGCATGAAAAATGATTTTATAAAAGTAAAACATTTTTATATTGATTTTATTAGTTTAGATCTAAGTTTACAAATTTCTTTTTGATTATGAATATTTTTTATGAAGTTTTTCTTTGATTTTCCAAAACTACAGTTTTCTAGAATGTCGATGCTTCAGTTTTTTGATGATATTTGGAACAATAGATGTAGTTTTTATTTGATTCTTTATTTTTTGGAAAGATAATAAGTTTTTCTACAAATAAGCCTTTTTTCCATAGTCTTATTCTGCTATTTAGAGCCCTTAAAAATTCTTTGAAGTTTGTTAAAGTTTGTTGTCTAGTTTTTCGCAAAGTGTGGTTCATCAACCCTATATTACTATTCGTCATCCATATTCTACGTTACTATTCATAAATAGTTCAAAGTATTGTTCATCAACCCTACGTTACTATTCATCATACATACACTACATTTTACTATTCATGAATAGTGAAAAGTATGGTTCATCAACCCTACATTATTTTTCATCATCCATACGCTACGTACTATTTGTGAATAATTAAAAGTATGGTTCATCAATCCTACATTACTATTCATCATCCATAAGCTACAATATTGTTCATGAATAATGCAAATTATGGTTCATCAACCCTACGTTACTATTCATCATCCATATGCTATGTTACTATTCATGAATAGTGCAACGTATTATTCGTCAAACTTATGTTATTGTTCATCATCCATATGCTGCATTTCTATTCATGAATAGTGAAAAGTATGGTTTATCAACCCTACATTACTGTTCATTTTTCGAAGTTACTATTCATTCTATGTGTTTTTTCTGAAAATTGATTTTCTATATATATATAAATCATTTTCAAAGGTTTTTCTACTGGATAAATTCTCATTAAATATAAGGATTGTAATCAATGAGTTTTAAATATTTTTAGTGGAATATTCAAATAGTAAAATTAATAATTTTTCAGTATCTTTTCCCCATTAATTTGGATGTTCCAAAATTGTTTAAATTAAAAAATTTGAATTTACTTACAAATTGTGCTGTTAGTTTTCAGAAACTGTTTTATCTAAATTTAAAGAAGTTTGAATGGATTTAAATTAATGTTTTAAATAATTCCACACTAATATATTTCTGAAGATATTTTTGAGAGATTTATTCAAATTATTTTAAATTATTTTTATGATTTATTCTACAGGAATAAAGAGGAAATGGTGCTGCATTTTTCATGGAGATATTTATGAATTCTCTTGACTCAATTTATTTTGAATTTATAAAGGAAGCGAAGTTGTAGCAACTGCTGAATATTTTTTCCCTATATATATATCATTCTTTCTTGTGGGTTATACATACAATACAATATCAAGATACAAATTGAAAGACACACCTTAAAATTTTTGATACTCTGTTTTTCACAAAAAAAGTGTTGTGAACTTTGAACTCGTTGTGCAATCTGCAACATCCTATGACACTTTGTTTCATCACCTGCATGATCTCACAAGGGCTAAATTTCTTCTGATTCGACTATAATTACCTTGACGAGATGAGATGATCTAATCCTCAACAACCAATACCTATTCATTAATATTTTATCTTCTCATTTGTATGGTTATGAGTCTGTAACACTTTTTTCCATCTCTCACATGCACTCTATTATTCTATTTATGATTTTAACGCAAAATCATTATTTGTTATTCTGTTTTCTCAGGTTGTGACTCTCGAATTCTAAAGTCAGGATCTAGGGGTTGTGACTCCATGTATCTAAAGTCAATAATGTTCGAGTTATGACTCCCAGTGTCTAAATTCAGGTTTTAAGGGTTGTGACTCCCCATACAAAAGACAGTTCCATGGTTATACCTCCACTAGAAAAGTATTTTTTTAATTGGGTTATGATTTCCCCATAAAAATCATTTTTAGTTCACATGTATCTCTCACCAAGTAGAGAGGTATAAGAGTATAAGTAGGCCCACTTTGGACTGAACTACTATAAAAAACATCCTTGTGTTATTTAATTTTTCCACTACTATTTAACCTTGATAATTAACTCTAATAAATATTTAATTAATTAATTTTTTGTTTAGTTTTTTTAATCTGGTTTATTTATCCCCCTCCAGAACATATGTCATTTCCCTATTTAACCTAAAAAAATTTATGTGTCATGGTGGTGATCATGGTTGGTGATTGGAGGACTGAAACTTTGTACACCACATTGTGGTTAAAGGTGTGGTGTTAATCAAAGAGGATTTCATGCAATTTTGAATGCACATGAGATTCATAGGTGCATGTTGATTCAAACACTCAAAATCTAGATCTCCCTTTGACTGAAGGAACCACAGGTGTACTGGGAGTCACTATACCATGGTGGAGGTCTTCCAAAGTTACTCTATAAATATATATTTGGGACTTGGTTTTTTTTTTTAATCTCTCCCTTAAAACCCTTGTCAATCCCTAGTCCTCTCACCACTCTCCTACTTCTTCCTTTAGTGGTGGTAGATCCTTGTTCTTCCATTCTTTCTTGGAGAATGTTTAATGTTTCATCTTGAGGTGGGGGGTTCATGAATTCTCCTTATTATGTGTCAATGTGAAAGTATCATGCTTGATTTTATTTAGGTAATATTGGAATCAACCTAATGAGGATAAAAATCATAAATAATAATGAATTAGAAAGGATTTTGTGATCGCATGTGTTGTTGTACCGATCATGTATCTTATTATTTGTTAGATTGTATGTTATCTATATATGTGATTATCAATGTTTTTTAGCATGATTGATATTCTTGAAATCAAATAAACAATATAAATTTAGTATGATTAAGTGATTAATGAAATATGCATGTGAATTTGATTACCTATCTTCCTTGAAAACTACTATAAATGATAGCAATGCTTGTATGCATGTGAATTCGATTACCTTTCTTCCTTAAAAACTAATCTAAATGAAATCAATTATTAGATCACATTTTTGGATGATTCTTAGCTTTTGTTATCTATTTATTATAGGTATCTTGTTGCTAAAACCTATGCATAATGAACCGGTTAAATCAAGATGGTAATAAAAAGGTTATTTACTAAAGATAAATTTTTGGGGATGCATGAGCCTATTCTTGTTTATTAAAGTATTAGATTACTTTATGTTATGGCCTTATTTTCCTCTTGATTTTTTTTCCTGAAAATACCATTTTGTTGTGTATGTTTTATAGGATAGTAGATCCCTTGATGTGTTTTATTGTGAACCTAATATGGTTGGTGTATTTAGTAAGGAATGGTATGGATTTCCTAGGTTATGGAAGTGTTTTGATGCCGTTGATGGTGGTATATAATGTATCATATGGAATGGTGTTGAGGATGAAACCATCATGGTTGGAATGGGTTGAGAGCTAGTATTTACCATTGATTTTTTCTTGGTTTTTTATTTTGATGGCTATTTTGTAAAGTGTTGTTTGTTATGGTTCCTTACAACCTATTTCAGTTTTTTATAAACACTGTGAGTGAATCCTTTTGTGTTGGCTTCAGATGATTCCTAGAGTACCCAGGATATGAAATGGTAAAAGAACTAATAAATGAACTCATTGGATAGGTGTTGTTGATGTTGGTAAAATGATGAATAACAGAAACCATGGTATTATTGGACTTAATTATCTATGATCATGGGATGGAAATCTAGAAATGGTGATGTGAAATTTTAAAACATGTTATATTATAATGAAATCAATGTATGAAATTAGAATTTGTAATGGTTTTAACTAATGAATGAATAGAAGTTTTTAAATTACTAAATGAAGATGTTTTTTGATGTTTAACCTTTATGAATGTGTGTATGTATGAGATATAGTTCCCTAAACCTTAGCAGTGGTAACTAGATGTAAAATGAAACTGTAGATATAGTTTATTCTAAGGCTAGGTGGTTTCCCTTAGTGTGGTTGTGCATGATATTATTCTTATATTTTATGATTTCATATGCTTCACCACCCGAGTTGGACGGGTAGTTGATGCCAAAATATTTTGGGTATGGGTGTTTTCCCTAACAACCAGGTTTGTGAGAGAATGGATAGTTGAGTTCTCCTTCATCCTCATACTCTATTCGGCGTAGCATGATGTATAGGCATATTCGGACTATAATGGTTTAAGGTATAAGTTATATTTCTACCCAGTAAGTGATGGATCTCTATTTTTTATACTTGTATGTGCAGGTTGTAGTGGCTTGAGGTTATAGAATATACTTGTATTCAAATATTGTGATTGTGGTTTTTTATAGGTGTACCTTCATGGGTTGTGATGGATTGAGGTATAATGCATGATACATAGGTTGTATGGATTTCAAACTTACTACTTAGTTGTGGATGAGATAGTGAGGATGAGGAGATGACATGGATATATATACTAATGTCAACATGAGATGTTGGGCCCTATGTGGGTCTGAAGTAGGTGGGTCCAAGTCCTGACTCACATCATAGGATGACTTATGGAAGGTATTGTAGCACAAGATGTTTGGCATTGGGTGTGAGAGTAATAAACCAGTGGGGAAGTGAAAACAAGGTACCTTCTTAAATATATGTTTTTGATGTGGATATGCTTATTTATATGTGTTACTTAGTGAGTGATCCTTGGTGAGGATGGGATATAGTTTTATCTATTTAGGTAACAAGCTGGTTTCATTTGTTTAATCACTGGGATTTAGTATGCTTTTTTGACATTAGAACAAGATGTTCCTTGGAGGATCATATTGAGTATACTTGTATGCTCACCCTATGTGTATATAAACTATTTTTAGGTCTATATGAGACACTCGGTGATCTATTTGATCATTAATAGCTTTTGAAGTTGTTTAAGAGTTGTTGGAGCTTTATGGTCACTACCTATGATTTGTTTTAGTAATCTCAGTTATTTTTCTTTTTGTATGTAATTCCATTCATTTATTGGGATTTCTTATCTTTTACTTATTCTTTGGGGTTTAATGGTGGATCTCTAATTTTCTCTTGTCATTAAATTTATATAAAGAGGGTAATGTCTCCCATTTGTATATGTTTTATACTCTTAGTGCTAGTTGAAAACCTATGGCCTATTGGGTTGAGATTTAGGGTCACTTATCTTCATTGTCAGCTCAGGAGGGGTACTATTGGATGGGGTCATGATAGAGTGGTATCAAAACTAATGGTTTAGAGATAGGATAGAGTTTGGAGATAGGCACTGGTAAGGATTTCATGGGTTGGTAAGGTAGCAATTATTGGATCAAAATGTATATGTATATTGAATACTACAAGAGGGGTGAATTTTAAACTTAAAAACTTTCTTTTTTAACTGTAAAATAATTTAGTTTAAAAATATTTAAACTAATTCAATTCAAAAAACCTCTTATGAACAACAATCATAATGGGACTTGGGTCCAGTTAAGAAGACATCATAATTAGTATGATTTAGATATTATTATAAAGTAACATGTCACCAAAAATATGATTCTACCTTACAAAATATAGAATCGTAATCATAGTGATTGATTTAATCATAATAACAAAGATCATAATCACAATTTAATATAAAATTATCGTAATTAGAGTAATTATGATAAACAAAATAGAAAATAGAAAAATGAATATATATATAACAATTAATTTTCTATTACAATAGCAGTAGAAATGAAATACAAGTAAATGAATGCAATACTTTTATCCCAAAGATAAGAGTATCTAATAACCTAGGATAAAGGTACCTTGATTTATACTTTCAAAAAATTATATCTTACCCACACCAGGGTAAGCCCTTGATATGATTATTATCTTTGGTCTGTCTGCCTGTCCTCAGAAGCCCTTGATCAAGAAGGTGATCAATGCCTCTATCTTCCTATCCTCAAAAGCCCTCGATCCACAAAAGATCATCACCTCTGTTTTGTTATCCCTACAATCCCTCTATTGTATTCACAAACAATCATTTTCACACAAATCAAAACCATCTCTTGAGAGTTACAAGTATATAGAACAAGTAGTCCACAACTTGTAAATTTCAAAGATTTCACATGTAGAAAATTTAGCAGAGCTCTTCACACAGTGTATTAAAATCACATATGTTTTTTGAGCTCATTCAAATGAACTGTTATTTATAGGCATTCATCCCAATGGTCATCTTTATCTCCAACGGTCTGCTTTTCTCCTAAAATCTTAGAGGGACTTGGACACCTGTCACTCTAACGGTCATATTGAAACTGAAAGCATGAAATCATTTTGATTATCATATAATAAAAAAACATCATTTTGATTTAAAATAAATACTTTCATTACGATACATTTTTTTGAGTATGATAAAAAAAAGTCTGATGATTTACATTACGAGAGTCAGTGAAATTTATATCATTACATAAATTTTGTCAATATAAAAGACTAGACAGTGTGTATAATATAAATCATATTTGGTGTGTATGATATAAATCGTATATGGTATCATTATGATAATCCTAGAATGAGTTATTACTATAATTCTTATGATTACAATTTTTATCATATACACTATGAAAATCATAATGATAAAATATGAATTTATTTTCAAAAAACAAAGTCCTCAATGTAAGAATAAAAGGATATATGATTTCTTATAAAAACATTCTTAAAATACTTTGTACATAAAAGAGTTAGTAATTAATTATTTAAGAAAGAATTTTTGATTTCCAAAACAAAAGGAATAGAGAAGTCAAAAAGAGACTATAGACTCAAAAACAATATCAGTTGGACTTAATACATTATATAAATAAGGGAGGTAGGCTAGAACACGAGTATTTAGGGTTCCCTATAATTTTATGCAAAGAGCTTCAATTTTAATAAAAATACTAAGTGAAGTGATGTTGCGTATAGGGTAGAGACCTACGTAAGGATCATGCATCATGTTTTTTTGTGCCTATATTTGATTTAGGTAGACAACGGGAATTAGGTTTAAATTTAAACTTAATTAATTAACATTAAATATTCCATATCTTGGGTCTAGAATTTTTTATTTTGTAGGAATGGCTCCAGGTCAATGTCCTTGTTAGGTTCATGTTGAATATTTTCATAAATATGTGTCAACATATCACTATAGAGTTGAGGTCGATGATGAAGGCACTTAAAGGAAGGCACTCTAGGAGTTTCAACACTAAGTTCTATAAAAGTATGAGGTCCTTGTTTCAGATTATGAGACTGAGGTTTGGTTTGATAGGGTGTATATTTTATTCAGTTCAATTTGTTATCGAGGGGAGAAATAGATTTAATTGGTTGTGAAGATGTTGTGTGGGGTAGATTAGTGGTGGTGGTTCATGTTCCTAAGGGATCATAAGGAGTCAGTTGTTATGTGGGAGAAATTTCATGACCAGTTTCGGGCCAATTTCTTTCATTGACTATGAAGGTGGATTTTTGGAAGGAGATTCTTACTCTCCACTAGGTGAATTCTAGTGTACGGGAGTTCAGTGTCCAGTATAAGAACCTCTTGTGTTATTCTGTAAAACTTTTTCTAGATGAGGAGTAAAGGGTGAGGCATTTTGAGGAGGCTTTGTATCTAGAAATCCAACATTAGGTCACCCTGCTCATGTTGGCAACATATCTCAAGGTGTTGTCTATGAAAGAGGTTGTTGAGAGGGTGCTAGTTAAGACCAGATCATCACAGGAGGAGAGTCACCAAGAATATTTATAGGGTGGATATGTGGCCATAAGTTCTCATTTTTCTATTCATAATAAGTTTTAGACTACAGGGAGTTGGTTCCAACCTTTTTCATCTCATTTCACAAGGGTGAAAGCTCTCAAACCACTACCAGCAGATCGAGCATTGTTTGTTATGAATGTGGGGGTCATGGTCATCAAAATATAGAGTGGCCAACTATACTTGATAGTAAAAGTAGATCTAGAATCCCTCTTTAGGATCATCCATTGTAGTAGTATCTTATGAGGTAGCAACAATAATAGTAGGGTGCTCTAGGTTTTGATTAGTGAAGAGGGGATGAATGTAAAAAACTGAGTTTTTCCTCCTTAAATAAATATTGTGTTCAATGGATTTATCATCAAGCAACACCAAAACCAAAAAAATATGTACCATTGTAAGGTTTTCATAGAATTGTTTGATATAAAAAATGGTAACATAATTATGAAAATAAATATATATTTATATATATACAAAATAAAGTTCACTTTAAATATCGACTCAACTAGTTCAACTAAACAACCAATGAAATTTATTTTCTAAAATCTACTACTTTTGATTAACACTAGTTTAATTATTAATTTATAGGAAATGGTAAGAAGAATATATAATAATATATGAAAAGTCGCTTTCCTATAAAAACAAATTTTTACTATATTTTATATTTTTAATTAAAAATAAAATTTAGAAATTTTAGGATATGAATTTTAAAAAAAATAACATCATTTTTGGATTTATCATGGTCACTTTATCTTAATATTAATTTCTGATATTTTTCTAAAAAAATGATTTTTAGGTGAATAGTAAAAAATATCGTTTTTAAAAATAACATGACTTTATGACATCATTAACATATAATAATTAATTGGAAATTTATAAAAAAAATATATAAGACCAAATATGTATTTCATAATTTAATTTATAATTTAAATATATATATATATAAACTAATATTTTACATTTTATAATTTAAGTACAATTTTTCAAAACATTGTTTTTAATATATTATAAATTTAGTATTTTAAAATTGATTGTTATCACTGTTAAAAATTGAATCAAAAAAATGGATTTTAAATTTGGAATCATTGGGTCCAAATTATATAATAATGGTCATTTTATTTTTGGGTCTAAAGGCTAAATTACCTAGGTAAAAACTAGTTACCGTAGTGAAAACTAAAATGATAAAAGTGAGTAACCATATAGGTAAAGAGAATACCATGTTTATAACATGTTTCTATTTGAATATTGGAGGTGTGGATAAACTGTAAGTATTATCCACTCCATTATTTCTAAATTTTGGATCAACTTTCCTTGAGAGTGACTACCTGTTATTAAAAAATTTTGGGTATTTACAAAAATGTCGCTCCTTTTCACTTATAAAAGGGGCACTCCTCTCCTCACTTACTATCACACCAAAACTTCTAAAGTTCAGCTCAAAAACATCCCATACCTCTCCTACACACTCCTATACACTATAAGGATGTTATGGTCTTCTCAAAAGACTATCCCTCAAAGGTTTAATTCCATTCACAAAGGAGATAACCCAAGAAGTGAGGTATAAATTCTCTAACCTGTATTTCTTTTTTCTATTTCATTATGCTATTTTCTTCTTCCTCAAATTTCATTTCACCATCATAAAATTATAAAATCAGTATAATTATTATAACAGTATGATATTATAATGATGGTACAATCCTTAACCACCCTCCCATTTTCCATTAAGAAAAAAAATATGAATTGTGCATTGTGTGAACTACTGCCTCCATGAATAAATGTGTTTTATTTTCCTTCACTTCCAAATATGGATGGTTTTAGTTTATATTTTATGATTATATATGATATGTATAATAATATATATCATTAATATGGTTATTTTTGAATAATTCAAAAATTAATTATCATTATAAGGTAATCCATCGATGTTGATAAATAACTCAAAACTAGTTCGTCGTCATTTTCATTTTCACAAAACGCAACTAAAACTCTCATTTAATGGAATTATAACATTATAAGACTTTATAAAACATAAATTAAAATACTTTAATTATTTTTAAATGATTATATTTGGGATAAAAAGGAATATCAACACCGCTTTTATGAACCTAGTTCAGAATGGTTGAGATTATTAACACCCAATGTTGAAAAGAGATTACAACAATATTATACATGAAGAGAATTGTGATCTTTATTACACAATGAGATTAAAGAATTTCTATGGAAGGAAAGGGTAAAGGTAAGGGACTTGGTAACTCAAAATACTTTCTTTGAGTTTTACAATTTCTTATTGAACTATGTTTTCCAAGACTTTCATTTTGAATGATGTCCTCTTTTTATTTCTAGGGAAAATGAGTTTTTAATTCAAATCCACTTTCATGAATTGTTTTATTTTCACTTGTTTTTAAGAAAACAAATGGTACTTTTTTAAAAGATAAACATAACTATAAATTTTACATTGATGGTTTAAAAAGGTTTTCAAGAAACATCTTTTGTGATTTAGTCTTCACTTTAATCTCCATAATCAAAAATATCTACCTCTAATAAAGTTACGCTTCATGTTCTTCTATTATTATGTGATTATTTTTGGGTGATAAAGTTTTTGATTTCAATAGATTTATTTCATGTTGTTATACTATTTGGAAAATGTTATGAAACCCATTTTTATTTTCAATGGGTTCTTTATGAAAAGTGCATGAATTCTATTCAGATGTTTAAGAAACCCATTCTGTTTCCATGGGTTTATTAGGATATGTTTATGATTTATTTTAAGTGGAACGCATATGTATGTATGAATATAGGTGAGGTTTTATATCACCCTCTAATTAATTGGTTTAATTTTATATCTCATAAGATACTCAGACATGGACATAATGAGTTTGTTCACACTGGCGTGGGCATGATGGGTTTGCTCACATTTTCAGGCATGGACATAATGAGTTTATTCATATAAGAAAGGGAATAATGGGATTTCTCACATAGGTTTTTTTATTCTTGTGGTTGTTCCACATTCCCAATTTGTTCATCAAGTTAATCCAAATTTTCATGATTCATTTCATTTCCATGAAATTCCATGTTTTCATGATTATGCCTTATTTTTAAAATATTTCACACTTTTATGTCATGATCACATGTTATATGACTATTGATAAGTGTTTTGAGCTGGGTCATATATTTTAGGTTTCCTTAATGATATTTTTAAGATATTATGTTACTCTAACATATTTTATGATTATCATCTAACTTCTTTTGATCATTTATTATGATATTTATGTCTTCCTTGTGTTTTCCTTTATGTTATGATATGTTTTTCCCTTACTAAGTTTCTGAGATTACCCTTTTCATATGTTTTCAATCCTCAGGTTATAAAGATGGATATATCATGTGAGATATCTAGAAAAGGTTCTATAGTAGCATGATTATGGAGAAATGTGACATCCTAACCTGAATCACCTGGTCCAATCTAGAATGCCACATGACCTTAGGCAAGCATCCCTGTACGCCAAAGGCTATGTAATCAGAATTTAATCAGAGTAAATAGAAATAGAAAACATACTATTAGCAATGGATGAATGTGGAAACAACATTCAACAGTAATAACAAGAACAGAACATTGACTGCCCACTAGGTTGATCACATATACAAATAAAGAAAATAACAAAAGTACAAGAGGCTCCACAACTCCAAGCCTCACCTCATCGAGGCCTCCAAAATCTTAGCAAGTTTTCCCACTCATTGGTCAACCTGGACCTCATCTTAACCTGTACCTGCAACAAGTGAGGGATACTTGGGTATCCAAGTATCATGGTTGCCCGACTAGGGTGTGAATACAACTCGGTAGGACTCCACCAAAGTAGTTCAATACCAAAATGGTAAAATGTAGTGTATGTTCATATGATAATCCCATAAAAAAGTAAATAAGAAAAAATTAACTTCCCAAGCATAACTCTATCACCAAGCAGACACAAGTAATAACAACCACATGATGAGCAATCATGCGCTTACCAAGCTTCTAGGAACCCTGGTCATACATGCTTCAGCTCCATTCCAAAAGGATAATCATAATGGATGTTAGGAGTAATCAAGAGAAACCCATAAGGATATTCCACTATGTATTGAGAAATCATGTCACTCAGCATCCACAAGGCATCAAGATAATATGTCTGTCATGACCCGTCCCTCAGGGCCCATGTCGTGACTACCCCAAGC
Source organism: Viscum album (assembly GCA_963277665.1). Classification (NCBI taxonomy): domain Eukaryota; kingdom Viridiplantae; phylum Streptophyta; class Magnoliopsida; order Santalales; family Viscaceae; genus Viscum; species Viscum album. Next base: position 1,584,772,505 of record OY728137.1, on the reverse strand, counting down.
CCACCTTCCATAGGACAGGGGCTGGCGACTAGCACCAAAAGGTGTATTCCCTAAAACTGGGAAGGCATTGACTTTATAACTTGTAAACTCACACAACTAAGAACAAAGAAGGATACAAACACAAGTAAACTATATAGTAAAAAGAGTGTGTACAGTAAGAAAAAGGGGCCAGAATACAAGCCCAACTGGAAAGTACAAGAAAATTGAAAAGTATAAGTAAACTGAAATAGCTCATGTGAACTCCTGCCAAGGACCCTACCTGAAGGGTAGGTACAACTCTAGAATGGTCTTCACTATGGTATGCTTCGTCTAATGTCCACCTCCGAGCTACCTCCAGTCCTGGTACTCTCATCCTCAGTCAGCGTTGTCTGGCGTCTACACCAAACACAACAAGGTGCGGGCGTAGCCCGCACAGGGGTGAGTATAACGATACTTAGTAGGGACCCTGAGACCCTCGAAGGTCTCACAAAACCCAAAAAGGATAAACCAAAAAGCATTAAAACATCTAACAACCCTACTTAGGTATATTCCCATGCATATACCTAAGTTATCAAATATACTCATCTCATTCATGAGGAAACTCAAGGCCCAAATCCTTAGCTCAAAGCTCAACTATCCCACGAATGAAGGAATACCATGAAGGTAACACCACAAGGGTAAGTACCATGAGGGTAATGCCACACATAAGAATACCATAAAGGTATCACCACGAAGGTAAGTACAATAAAGTTAGGCCACACAAAATAATACCACAAAGGTATTACCACGAAGGTAAGTACCACAAAGGTATGCCACACAGAAGAATACCACAAAGGTATTACCATGAAGGTAAGGACTCAGCTCACACCAGATATAACTTAAGTACGGTAGTAAAGATGATTAGATGTAACTAATGAATCATCTTACTCTATTAATAGGCAGACCCACATAGGATCCTAAATCATCAGACTCACATAGGATCCTAAATCATCAGACCCACGTAGGATCCTAGTACAGCAGACCCACATAGGATCCTAGTAAAGCAGACCCACAAAGGATCCTAGAGTAGTCCCACATGGATTCCTAGAGTGAATCCATGTGGGTTCCTCAAACTCAAACCCACGAAGGATCCCAAACCACAGACCCACATAGGATCCCTTTCTCATGTTACAGCCAACTACAGGGTTCCCGCACTAAGCTCGCTTGATTCCAGGAGGGTCCGCTCCTCAAGCCACAGGTTGATACTCTAACTAATAAAAGTCCCATGAAGAAGTATCCCAAAGGACTGCTACGAAAAAGGGGTCTCAACACAACAGATGGTGCGTCAATCGGACGCCCGGTCTGTAAGTTATTAGCCTTTTAGTCCCGAGGGCCCGGTTGGATTCGTGTCTGATCCAACCCGGCCATACCCCAACTTTATTAAAAAAAAACCCTGGTTTTGAAAATAAAAAACATCCAGAACATGTTTATAAACTTACTAAGGAACTTTATGGACTTAAAAAAGATCCTAGAGTCTGGTATGATATGTTATCTGGATTTTTTTTACAAAACAATTTTGTTAAGGGAGATGTGGATCGAACTCTTTTTATAAAATAAGTTAATAAGAATATTATAATTGTACAAATATATGTTGATGACATTATATTTGGTTTAAATAAAAAATCTTTAACAAATTCCTTTGTGGATCTTATGAAGTCTGAGTTTGAAATGAGTATGATGGGTGAGTTAATATACTTTCTAGGTTTTCAAATTTCACAAAAACCAGAAGGAGCTTTTATATCTCAACATAAGTAAATAAAATATATTCTTAAGAAATTTAGGTATGAAAACACTAAAAGTATTAGTACTCCTATCGGAACCTAAAATACTTTAGATCTTGATGAAGCTAGGAAACTATTCGATCAAAAAACATTTAGAGGTATGATTGGAAGTTTACTTAATATATAGCCATCCAGATTTAATTTTTTTCATTATTCTTATGTGCTAGATATCAATCCAATCCAAAAGGGCCTAATCTTAAATTTGTTAAATGAATTTTTTGTTGCCTTAAGGGAACTATAGATTTAGGTTTGTTTTACTCTTCTGGAAATGATTTTGAACTAAAAAGTTTTTCAGATAATGATTTTGGTGGATGTATAATGGATAGGAAAAGTACATTCAGAACATTTCATTTTTTTAGGAGAATCTTTACTTTCTTGGTCATGTAAGAAACAATACTCAATAGCACTTTCCACTACTGAAGTCAAATATGTTGCAGTTGGAAGTTTTTGTGCTCAAATATTGTGGATGCAACACACACTCACTAACTATGACATGAGTTTTACTAAAACTCAAATATTGTGTGATAACACAAGTGTCATTGTTTTAAGTAAAAAAACCAACACATCACTCATGTGCTAAGAACATGTTTCAGAAGTTCAGTCAGAATCATCGGACTCAACTGAAATAGAGGCACAGAAAAATATTGATTACATTTTCCTAACTCAAAAAAGGCTATGTGATTCAATTTCATACCTTCCAAACATTGAAGCAAGATGCAAACAAATTTAGAATTCAATGAATGAATAATCGGGATAGTTGGATTTTAACTGAAAATGTTGTCTAGAATGAAGCATAAGTTAAAACTGTCAAAAGTAAAATAAAGGATCACATGAGACATTTCAACCAGATGGTTAGATGGGCGAGACAGGTTGACATTGATTTGAAAGACCATGAGGATCAGATAGTGTATGTCAAGAAAGTATCTGTTGATATTATTGATTCTTTTCATAAACTTTCTTAAGATGTTTCAGACCAAGTTAAGTTTGTGGAAGAGTTCAGTGACATGAAAGATGATCATGATGAGGAAGTAAAAGTATTGAAAGAAAAAGTTCACAACTTGAAAGTTGAAAATAGCAGACTCTAATCCTATAAAGATGAGTTATTACTTATAAAAGAAGAGAATAAGAAGATAAGTGAGGAGGTTAAAAACCTGAAGGCAAAGGTTTGGAAGCAAGAACTTATAGAGAACTAAATCATGAAGTTTGATTCATCATTTACAGAATCTCAGAAGGATCATGATGATGTTAAGAAGATGAAGGTGATTTTGAAAAGGTAGTTAAAGAAAGAATGAACATTTTCATTTGAACATGTATTTTGAAACTTTTTGAATGAATGATGAATGTGAATGAATTTTATCCATATACTATATGTCTGAATGTCTTCCAATTTCTTTTGGATGTACGTTATTTCTTTTATGTCTTGGATGAATAGTCAATTCATATACAATTGTTTCGTATGTTATTACTTTTCTAACTTTTCAGGAAATTATAATTCTTTCTCTGCTCTTTTTTTTTAAATCACAAAGGGGAGAAGTTTTATATTTTGGGGGATATTTTTTTGGAGGAAAGCTTTGAGGGGGTAATTTTGAGAAGTTTTGAGAGTATTTCTTTAAGGGGGAGGTTTTATCTAAAGGGGGAGAATCTTTATAAATAATATTTTTACAAAGGGGAGAATTTATAGTATTATCATAAACTCAAGGGGAGTTAATATATGAAGTATATCTTTGAAGTTCATAAAAGAACAAAGGGTTGTAAGTATTTCAAAGTTATTTTTTTCATCTTAAGTGTTATATTTTGTGCTCTCCATAAAAGGGGGGATTGTTGAGTCAAAAGTTAGACTTTCTACCTTTTTTTCCTTAGTTTTTGAAATCACACACTTTCTTAAAAACTCTATTTTACTAACTTTTTATATCCCAAGTTTTTTAGTATGTTTTTGTAGAAAACATCTTTTTATAGTGAATATAGAAATAGTTCTAATATAAAATGAATATAAACTTATACTACTCAATCTGATCCATCGGACTGAAGGTGTCTCGGACACATCAGAACAACAATTGTATTAACCAGTGGTTAGACTTATGTTCTGTCTACCAGAGTGAAAAAAGTCATGACCATCAGACTGACATTGATACGGATACATCGGATTGACCTTTGTTCAGATTATTAGATTGACAATCAATAGTATAGTCCATCGGACTATATAAAGTTTATAATCGGAGTATGTAGATTTTTTTTATCAGACGGAATACTTTTATATCCTTGTAATGGTTCTAAAAAATGACATCAGACAATGAAATGATTAGCTGTCAAGTTGAAGATCCAGATCATTATGAGCTGTCAAAGTACAAGTTTTCTAAGGTTGTTGCAACCAACTCTGAAATATGACAGTTGGAGGATTGCCTATAAATATGAGGTTATTTGAATAGCTGGTGGATGATGCATTTTCAACTCAAGTCATCTAAGTTTTTTCTATGCTTGAACATCTCATTCTAAATGTAACATCCCATTACCAATATGACAGGTGTGTTTTTAAACTTGTCGTGGTTTTTTCATTTCATTAACTAGAAAGGGTTGAGAAGGAATTGGGAGGATACCTATAATGGTGAAGTCAGAGATTTGTTGGACTCTCAGTCTTAGCCCGGTGTTTTTGCAGGTTATAGGAGGGTTACACGCCGTGTAACTAGGTTACATGCCATGTAAAGGTTGTTAGGGGAATACTATGAGAAGATTCACACCATGAAAGGTTACACGATGTGATGAGCCTTTACACATCGTGGGTTATTTAATGAATGGTTTTTCATTAAAAGTGGTGTGTTTTTCAGTAGTTATGAAACTTAACTATTTCACAACGCGTAATAGGATTACATGTTGTGTAATACCCTACTGTTGTTTTAAAACAGGAAACACGGCTGATCTCCCCCATTTGGATCCTCTCCAATTTCACTTATCTTTACCCAAAGCCTTCCCCAAGTGATCTTGGAGCTCTCCAACCCTTCTAGATCCTTTCGTTCAGTTTTCGATCATCATTATGTTGGTGGTGTGATTCATGGGAAAGTTTTCTCCCTTGTTCTTCATCTTTCTTTCTTTCTCCTCCTTTGGGATTTCAATAGATCATCCTGAAATTGATTGATCTATGCTCCGTGATGTTGGATCTCATTTCTAGGTTGAGTTTCGAGGTCTTCTGTGCCTTTGTTCTCATTGGTGGGTTTCGTTGTAGTGTGAGTTCCGGGAAAAAGGTAGGTGATTCTATCTCGCTTGGCCAAATTGATTAACCTTGATTTTCTTGATTTATTTCAATTATTGATTTAAATTCAATTGTTTAAACTTACTTTCAATTGATTTAATAAAACTCAATTCCAATGAATTGGGATATTTTGAATGGTTTTGGCATGAAAATTGAGAAAAACTCCAATTCCATTGAATTGTGATGTGTTTATGAAAATCAGTTGATTTAAATTGTTTAATTTAAATTATAGATTTAATGGAAACCATTTAGATTAAATTGTTGAATTTAATTTTGGAATTGAATTATGAAATTAATGGAATTGGTTTTGAATTGATTTCAAACTTGTGAAAATTGCTTAAAAAGTTTTGATAGAAACCCAGTGGTTTTATCTTGTTTAAAAAGACATGTTTTTAATTAAAACCTGTTTTGGTTTTAAATGGAAAATTGGCATTTGAAATGGGAGAATGAGATTTAATTTTATTTTAATAAGTCTTAAAATAAATTGTCCATCATTGATTGTGTAAGAGCACATGCAAGCCTTAGGTAGTTTGTAAGTTATTTGGACACATTCTACGATTATACAACGTTCTAAAACATAAATACAGCAGGTCACATCCCTGATGGGATGGTGAAGAGTCACCTTTAGCCAGTGTCATAGGGACGTGCATACACATATTATCTTGATCACTTAGAGAGTGTGTAATCCCTATAGACTGGAACTTTCATACCAATTTAGCAGATGACCATGTTGCTCGCTTATTTTATATTTGAGATATAAATGTATGTCAATATTGTTAAACTGATTTACATGCCTTTAGAATTTATATAAACTATTTTATATAAAAATATATATTTAATCCATTGTTTTAGAAATATTCCATCACTGCTAAAGCCTTTTCTTAAAGTATTTTCCATCATTTGAACCGTATAGAATGATTTGTTTAAATATGCTTTAAAATTACAAACCAATTTATTTTAAAATTGAAAGCATTCCTTTGGTTAATCTATTATTGGAATCTGTTATGGAATCCTTGGTGAGACCCTACTGGTCTTTTTAGGTCACACCCTAATTGTGTCTTCAAGTGTTTGTATATTATAACCTTCCAGGTTTGAATAAGGGGAAAGGATCTCTTGAAGGTGGACCCAGCTATTGAACCTTGGACTTGGTGAGTTGTGTCCTTAGGGACTTGGGATGTTTTCCTCTATTTTGGTATTTGGTTTATAGTACTTTGGGTTTTAATGCCTTGTTGAATTCTAGTACATTACTCCCAGTAGAGTTTCTTTTGTATGCATATTGACTTGTTTGTCTTGCTTATACTATGTTTTGTGGTAAATTTGTTCCCACTTGTATGTTCTATGATGTCAGGTGCTAGTTGCAGACCTGTGGGGATCGAGAACACCCTTTGGGCTATGTCAGGTCCAGCTCGATTATCGGGTTACCAGGGTACCCGGATTGGTTCGTGACAAAGTGGTTTCAGAGGGAGGTTGTTGAGCTTCTTGTCTTGAAGTCAGTATGCATTGTGAAATCTTATTGGGACTTAGGAGGTAGTTGTGATTAAGTGTTTGGTCTACTCTCACCGCAATGAACCTTAAGTCTCTAGGGGTGGTTAGGGAAAGATGTATTGTGGATTAGTTCTAGTCTTTTCCCTATTTTGATTTGGATAGAGTGAAATCCAAATATTTTTTGTTCTATCAGTTGGGATTATGTTTCCCTTGTTGCACTATTTGAGCATTATCTAATTTCTTCCTTGTTATTTGATGATGTCGTGTAGCATCATGCCTCTGGGAAGTTGTGAAAATTGGATTCAGGGGGAAGATGGTGTTGAATTGTAGCGAGCGAATCCTCCAGTGGACCCAAATCTAGTTGAGGTGGTTGTGCGCATTGTCCAAGCTCTGGGACAAGCACCACCTCCAGTCCTCTCTCAGGCTCTAGTTGTGGAACCTTGGGGAAATGTTCTTCGAAATCATTATCAAGAGTTCCTTCGGCATAAGACACCAGTTTTCAAAGGCTCCAATGATCCCCAACATGCTGAGGAATGGTTGGGTAGGATAGAAATTTTGTTTGAGTTCTTAGAGACATCGGACGTGATCAAGGTGAAGTGTTTCACCTTCATGCTAGAGGGACCGAGCAGGAGATAGTGGGACACGATGGTGATGGCAAAGAAACATAAGGGATTGGAGTGGAAAGACTTCAAAGTTCTTTTCATTGACCAATTTTATCCAGAGTCAATGGTGTTGACCAAGGCTATGGAGTTTTTCAAACTTGAGCAGGCCGACAGAACTGTGACTGAGTATTCAAATTGCTTTACTTAACTCATGCAATTTGCGCCTGAGATTGTATCTAATGAGGGGACAAAGACTTGACAGTTCGAGTTGGTACTTTGATCAGATATTTGTTCTCATTTTTTCTTCTTTAAAATGACAACTTATGATAATGTGTTGGATAGGGTGATGATGGTTGAGATGGACCTGGTTGGAAAGTCAGGGATGATGGGAGTTCCTTTTTTTCCTAGTGGCAACGTGAGTTCCTTCAAGGGAAAGTGGAAGTGTGATGATTCTCATGGCAGTTCTTGACAGCAGGGTTATTCCAGACCTCCTACAGTACCAGGAGTAAGTCCTTTGATTTTCTATCAGTGTGGAAAGCTAGGACATTATAAGAGGGTTTTCAGTGAGGTAGCCAAGAACTGTAGCTCCTACATACATTTAGGACACTTATAGAGATTCTGCCATATCTTTTCTACTCCACGTAGTGGAACAGGATCATCATCTCCCTTCTAAAACTATTGGGTAATCAGATGTTTCACGTATAAAAGGGTTTCGACCATAGGAATTTGGAACGAAGCTACTGAACGCAGTGAAAGAGTCTCTAGAGGAAGCAAACACGGGTCCAGCGACTGTGATAGGTACCATTATTATAGTTTCATCATTATTGTCTTCTCTATTTGATATTATTGCATCTCATTTATTTATTTCAACCCGTATTATTAATCTACTAAATCTTCCTATGAAGATTTTATCTTGTGCAATGGATATTACTACACCCCTTAGAACGAAGAGAGAGTAGGGTCTCAGTAATCCTACTTGTGTCTTCTCTCTATCAGATGACGAGATGGCTTGGAGTTTTCTGATCCTCGACATGAGAACTCTTGAAATCATTTTTAGAATGGATTGGCTTGTTTCCAATAAATTCTGAATTGATTGTTATCTTTGACGGGTCTACCTTACTACACCCAGTGGTGTGTCTCCTTTCTTTCAAGGAGAATGGGACCCAAGGTCGAGCAGGGCCAAACCTTCTTATCCAGATTTGGGGAAGGTAATATTAGTGTTTTCTTTTGATCTGGAGTGGGAATATTTGGGCAGTGATCACCCTCCAGTTTTTGTTGAGTTTCCCAACGTGTTTCCTTCTGATTTCTCTGGTTTTCCACCGGTAAGGTAGATTGAGTTTTCTATTGAATTAATACTAGATAATTAACTAGTTTCAATTCCCTCTTACCGCATGGAACCAACTAAACTGAAAGAGTTGAAGTCCTGGTTGGACGATCTTCTTGAGAAATGCTTTATACGCCCGAGTATGTCACCTTGGACGGTGCTGATTCTCTTCGCTCAGAAAGTTGATAGTTCTCTTCGCTTATGTGTTGATTACAAAAAGCTCAATCGAGTTACGATAAAGAAAAAATATCTATTGTCACGGATTGATAATTTTTTTGATCAGTTGAAAGGGGAGAAGTTTTTTTTAAAGATTGGCATTTGATCTGGTTACATCAGTTGAGGATAAAAGAATCTAACATTTAGAAAACCACCTTTTGTAGTAGGTATGACCATTATGAGTACCTTGTTATGCCCTTTGGTCTAACAAATGCTCCTACAGTTTTCATGGCTTTGATGAACAGGATTTTCCACAAGTATCTGGATACCTTTGTGGTAGTCTTTGTGGACGACATCCTCATTTACTCCAAATCTAAGGAGGATCATGTGCATCATATGAGAACAGTTTTGAGTCTACTAAGAAGTCACTAACTTTATGCTAAGCTTTTGAAGTTTGATTTTTGGATTCGAGATGTGAAATTCTTAGAACACATGGTGTCGGAACAAGGAATATAAGTTGATCCTAAGAATGTGAAGGTTGTTATGACTTGAGAACAACCATGTAATGTCTTCAAGATTCATAGCTTCTTGGGATTAGCTGGATATTATCGTCGGTTCGTGAAGGACAACTCAAAGTTGGTGTCTCCAATGACTACTCTAACTCGAAAGGGAGTGAATTTTACTTGGGATGATAGATGTCATAATTCTTTTGTTGATTTGAAACACCTTTTGACTACTACACTGGTGTTGACTCTTCCAGAGGTCGGGCAGGGCTATGTGGTCTTCTGTGATGCATCGGGTTCAGGTTTGGGCTACGTTCTTATGTAGGGTGATCATGTAGTTGCTTCTGGCTCTCGTCAGCTTAGGTCACACAAAAAGAATTATCCTACCCACGACCTTGAACTTGTAGCAGTAATACACGCGCTTAAGAGTTGGTGGCATTACCTTTACGGATAAAAGTTTACTGTGTATTCAGACCACAAGATCTTGAGTTATATCTTCTCTCAAAAATATTTAAATCTACGCTAGAGGTGTTGTGTGGAATACCTGTAGTCTTTTGATCTCGACATCACATATACCCCAGGAAAAGGGAATGATGTTGTAGATGTGTTGAGCAGGAAACTTCCAACCCAAGCAGTGAAAGAATCTTCATAAGAGTGAAATTTGATGAATCTATTTGCACAGTTGCATATTGGAGTCCAGGAATCAGGGGCTGAGGTTTCTTTAGCAATATTTAGTTAACATCCATTCTTCTCAAGATGATTCTTCAGAATCAACAACTTGATGATGAATTCCATAGCATTAGAGACTCTCTTTATGGTGGGGAGATAGTTTCCCAGTGGTCGTTCTCCAAAGAGTGTGTTTTATGTTATCAGAATCACTTCGTTGTGCTGTTAGCGTCAAGGAAGGATGTTGTGGGGGATTGTCATAATTCCTAGTGGGTTGTGCACCCAGGAACAACTAAGATGTTCTATGACATGCGGCGGAAGTTCTGGTGACCAGGTATGAGACAAGGCATTGCTGAGTTTGTTTCTCATTATTATACATGTCAGTAGTTTAAGGTCGAGCATTAGAAACTTTCGGGTTTACTTCAGCCACTTCCAGTCCCTGTTTGAAAGTGGGATGAAATCTCTATGGACTTTGTGGATGGGTTTCCACGTACCCATATAAAGAAGAATACGATATGGGTTGTGATCGATAGGTAGACAAAATTGGCTCACTTCTTACCCATTCATGATACATCCAAAGTTAAGGAGTTTTAAAATCTCTACATGAAAGGTATTGTATGTTTACACAGAGTTCTATCTATTATAGTTTCTGATAAGGATCCTCAGTTCACTTCTCGCTTTTGGAGAGGCCTTCGGGAGGCAGTGGGATCTCAGGTCCATTTTATCGCGGCCTTCCATCTGTAGTCGGATGGCTAGACATAGAGAGCTATACAGATCCTAGAGGATATGCTCTGCGTGTGTGTTCTTGACTTCGGTGGGGATTGGGATGGTCATTTGGGGTTGAGTTTGCTTATAAAAATAGTTACCAGTTTGTGATTAGAATGGCTCCTTTTGAGGCCTTGTATGGTTGATCGTGTAAATCTTTATTGTGTTGGTCGGAAATTGGTGAAAGTTCCTTGGTTGGACCAAGTTTAGTACAAGAGATGACAGTAAAGATTCAGTTGATTATCCATAGAATTTTGACGACACAATGCCGATATAAGTCTTATGTTGACCATCATCGTAGACCTTTGGAGTTCTCATTTGGTGACCAGGTGTTCTTGAAAGTTTCACCCTAATTGCATCATCGATGACTTGGGAGCCAATGGAAGCTTTCTCTTTATTTTGTTGGACCTTTTGAGGTCGTTGAGCGGGTGGGAAAGTTGCATACCGTTTAGCACTTCCACTACGACTGACATCTATACATAACGTGTTCCATGTATCTCAGCTGAGAAAGTATATCTTTGATCTATTTCACGTTTTGAGCTGGAGTGATCTTGAGATTGAACCTGATTTATCTTTGACTGAACGGCCAGTCATGATAATTGATTCTGAAACCAAGGTGCTTCGTGGGAGGACGATACTTTTGGTTCGTGTGTTATGGCATCATGGTTCTAATAGTCACGAGATGTGGGAACGCGAGGCACAAATGAGAGAGTAGTGACCTCATCTTTTTGGCATGGAAGCTTCTTCGTATGCTTTCTGGGGACATAAAATTTTTATGGGGGGAGGTTGTAACATCTCGTTACCAATCTGACAGGTACGTCTTTAAACTTGTTGTGGTTTTTCCTTTTCATTAACTGGGTAGGTTTGGGAAAAAATTGTGAGGATACCTATAATGCTGAAGTCAGAGATTTTTTGGACTCTCAGCCTTAGCCGGGTGTTTTTACAATCTACAAGAGGGTTACATGCCGTGTAACTAGGTTACACGCCGTGTAAAGGTTGTTGGGGGAATGTCGTGAGAATATTCACACCATGAAAGGTTAGACGATGTGATAAGCCTTTACATGTTTTGAGTTATTTAATGAATGATTTTTCATTAAAAGCGATGCGTTTTTTAGCGGTTATGAAATTTAACTATTTCACGACGTGTAATAGGATTACACATCGTGTAATACCCTAACTGCTCTTTTAAAACAGGCAATACGACTAATATCTCCCTTTTGGATCCTCTCTAATTTCACTTCTCTCAACCCAAAGCCTTCCCCAGGCGATCTTAGAGTTCTCCAACCCTTCTGGATCCTTTTGTTCGGCATTCGATCATCGTTGCATTGGTGGTGTGATTCCCAGGTAAGCTTTCTCCCTTGTTCTTCATCTTTATCTCTTTCTCCTCCTTTGGGATTTCAATAGATCATCTTGGAATGTATGGATCTATGCTCTGTGATGTTGGATCTCATTTCTAGGTTGAGTTTCGGGGTCTTCTACGCCTTCGTTCTTGTTGGCAGGTTTCATTGTGAGTGTGAGTTTTGGGAAAAAGGAAGGTGATTTTGTCCTGCTTGGCCAAAATGATTAACCTGAATTTCTTAATTTATTTTAATTGTTGATTTAAATTCAATTGCTCAAACTTGATTTCAATTGATTTAATAAAACCCAATTCCAGTGAATTGGGAGATTTGGAATGGTTTTGGCATGAAAATTAGGAAACCCCCGATTCCATTGAATTGTGATGTGTTTATGAAAATCGATTGATTTAAATTGTTTAATTTAAATTATAGATTTTATGGAAACCATTTCGATTAAATTGTTGAATTTAATTGTGGAAATGAATTGTGAAATTGATGAAATTGGTTTTGAATTGATTTCAAACTTGTTAAAATGGCTTAAAAAGTTTTGATAGAAACCCAGTTGTTTTATCTTGTTTAAAAAGACATGTTTTTAATTAAAACATGTTTTGGTTTTAAATGGAAAATCGGCATTTGAAATGGAGGAATGAGATTTAATTGTATTTTAAGCAGTCTTAAAATAAATTTTCCATCATTGATTGTGTAAGAGCACATGCAAGCCTTGGGTAGTTTGTGAGTTATTTGAACACACTCTACGATTATACAATGTTTTAAAACATAAATGCAGTAGGTCACATCCCCGATAGGATGGTGGCGAGTCACCTTTGGCCAGTGTCAGAGGGACGTGGGTATACACATATTGTCATGATCACTTAGAGAGTGTGTAGTCCTATAGCCTAGAACTTTCGTACCAATTTGGAATATGACCATGTTGCTTACTTGTTTTATATTTGAGATATAAATGTATGTCAATGTTGTTAAACTGTTTTACGTGCCTTTAGAATTTATATAAAATGTTTTATATAAAATGTTTTATTTAAGCCATTGTTTTAGAAATATTCCATCACTGGTAAAGTCTTTTATTAAAGTATTTACCATCATTTGAACTGTATAGCATGATTTGTTTAAATATGCTTTAAAATGTCAAACCTATTTATTTTAAAATTGAAAACATTCATTTGGTTAATCTATTATTGGCATCTGTTATGGAATCCTTAGTGAGACCCTACTGGGCTTTTTACCTCACACCCTAATTGTGTCTTCGGGTGTTTGTAGATTATCTCCTTCCAGGTTCGAGCAAGGGGAAAGGATCTCTTGGAGGTGGACTCAGCTGTTGAACATTGGACTTGGTGAGTTGTGTCCTTAGGAACTTGGGATGTTTTCCTCTGTTTTGGTACTTGGGTTGTGGTACTTTTCTCTTTAATGCCTTGTTGACTTATGGTACATTACTCCCAGTAGAGTTTCTTTTGTATGCATATTGACTTTGCGCTTTAATACCTTGTTGACCTATGGTACACTACTCCCAGTAGAGTTTCTTTTGTATGCATATTGACTTGTCTTGTTTCTGCTATGTTTTGTGGAAATTTCATTCCCACTTGCATGTTCTATGATGTCAGTTGCTAGTCACCGACCCATGGGGATCGGGAACGCCCTTCAAGCTATGTCAGGGTCGGCTCAGTTATCGGGTTACCAAGGTACCCGGACTGGTTCCTGACACTAACACTTTTTAATTTCTTGAAGAGTTGAAGTTCTATGGAATTCGAGTGATGATTGTAAATTCCTTAGAACACGTTTGGTTTTGTATTCATTGAGTCTGATCATGGTATTGATCGAGGGATTTCGAGGATAGGAAGACAGAGCTGAATATGATCCATCAGAGCGAGGGCTTTTGGAGCTAGGAAGACAAAGACGCTGATCATCGTATCAAGGGATTTCTTTCTTAAGAAAGGCAAAGCTAAGACTAATCATCGTATCGAGGGATTCCAGGGGATTGAAAAACAGAGTTATATCGATCATCATATCGAGGGCTTTCTTGGTAAGGAAAGACGGACCTTTATAGTAGGTACTAAAACTATGGATACTTTAAGTCAGGGTTTCTGACTTTCTTAACTCTTAAGGTTAAAGAGTAAATTATTTTATTAAGTTTGTAAGTCATTCTTACTATTATAAACTTGTTTTTTTACTTGTTTTTACAAGGTATATTTTCCGCTATGTATATACGTTAGAAAGTTAGTTTTTACTTATCTTTCTAATAATACTTTTATTAATGTGTTTATGATACTGATAAATACTTTGATATATCGAATGCTTACGGGTTCCGATTTTATTACTCTGATCATCGAACGATCTATGAGTCCAATCATTTTCTATAAAGAGGAATTGTGTTTTTTCTTAGTTTAAATTTTTTAAAACTACAATTCACCCCCCCCCCTCTTATTGTCGTCATATACTCTTACAATCCAATAGTTATTTCTTTAGTCCATATCTTGTGGTGGCACAGTGGTGTGGAGGAGAGCACTTGGGAGTGGGATTCGCAAATGTGTGCTCAATATCCTGAGTTGTTTGATGTTTGATTTTGGTTAAGATTATATGTATGATCGGATTGATGTTGATTCATGAGATGGATTATCTTCCTTGATGTGATGTTTTATTGATGGTCTTATCCTTATTTGAGAGTTATCTCCCCCGAGAGTGCAATATCAGGTGTCAATGATGTGGGATTGTGCACTCTTACCTTGTGATGTGCTGGTGGTGTTCAATTATAGCGAGATCCTTGAGAGGTATCTCACGAGGTGGTTGTTCAGAATCATTTACTTTCCTTTTTGGGTTTTTTTAATTCTCAAGGGTGAGAATTGTTTGAGAGGTGTATGATGTAAGGGCTGAGATTTTTGGATCTCTCCCTTTATGGTTTCTTGAGGCTTGGAGGTGTCGAGAGAGAGTTTGGAGGAGTTCTGAAGGCGAGAGTGAAGTTTTTGGCTATTGAGCGGGTCACCACGTCATCGTGGTAGGCGTGGTGTTGAGCATAGTGAGCTCGTTTGGAGTTATGAGCATGGGGCGGGCCATTTTGTGTTGGTCGTTTTGAGGTTTTGAGCGCTTTGAGTTGGTTGTGTGGTGCTTGGTGTGCCATGAGAAGTGAAACGCCCAGGGTGGATTTTTTGCATGGCGTTTTTCTCGGGAGTCTTGTCTAATGAGAAACGGGGAAAGGCTCTATGCCATAGTGGAAAGTGTGGCGTTGTTGGAGGTCTTGAGCGTTTTCCTGTGGGAAACAAGGAGCGTTGAATCACCTAAGGTGATAGGCATGGTGGCGCAGAATCAAGACGAGGTCTAGTTGTGTGTGGGGGAAGGGAAACAGTGAGTTGGGTCTAGCCATGTTGAAGGCTTGAGCGTGGTAGGCTGAAATGACCAAGGGATTTTTCCTTTTTTCATGGTGATGACCATGGTGGATGACTAGGGGCTGAAATGTTGTACGTCGCACCGTGGTGCAAGGCATGGTGATGATTAAAGAGGAGTTGATGTGGTTTTGAATGTGCATGAGATTCATAGGGGTGTGCTGATTCAAACGCCTAAAATATGGATCTCCCTTTGACCTGAGGCACCACGGGCGTAGTGAGAGTCACTACGTCGTGGTGGAGGTCTTTTAGTGTTCCTCTATAAATAAAGGGTTGGGAATTCCTTGGTTCGATTTTTAATCTCTCCCTTCGAACCTTGGTTGATCCCTAGCCCCCTCACCACTCTCCATCTGCTTCCTTTGAGAGTCTAAACACCTTAGATTGTCGGATCAAAGTCTCATGATTCGAGGTACTCTCTCTTCCCTTTTCTTCTTGTTTTCCTTGTTCTCTTTATTTCCAAAGGATCATTGTGATGGAGTTCCTCTGTTTTTGGTTGAGTTTTGAGCATGACCTGGTGATGGCTTACTGTGGATAGGTTCCAAAGTGGTTTCCTTTGAGTGTGGTGGTGGTTGATCCATGTTCTTCCATTCTTGCTCGGAGGACGTTGAATGTTTCATCTCAAGGTAGGGGATTTGTTACTTCTCATTATTATGTGTCGGTGTGAAAGTATCATGATTTAGTTTCTATGGGTAATGGTGGAATCAACCTAATGAAGATAATAACCAGAATTAAGAATAAATTAGACGGGGTGTTGTGATCGCATGTGTTTGTGTTATGATGATGATGTCTCTTGTTATTTGTTAGATAGTGTGATGTCTATTTTCTGTGATTATCATTGTTGTTTAGCATGATTGATATACTCAAGAAATTGGATAAACAATGTAAAGTCGTTAGTGATGAAGTGATTGATGAAAGAGGCATGTGAATTCGGTTGTTTTTCTTCCTTGAAAACTATAATAAATGATAGTAATGCTTGGAGCACATTTATAGTTGATTCTTAACTTTTGTTAACTGTTGATGATATGTTGTTTGTTGCTGAAACCTATATATAATGAATTAGTTAAATCAAAATGGTAATAAAAAGGTTGTTTGATGAAGATAAATGTATGGGGCTGCGCGAGCCCATTCTTGTTTGCTAAAGGCTTGGATGCCTTTGTGTTATGGCCTTGATGGCCCCTTGAGTTTGTGTGCTGAAAATACCTTGTTATTGTGTATGTGCTCTAGGATAGTAGAGTCCTTGATATGTTTTGTTATGAACCTGGTACAATTGGTGTATTTAGTGAGGAATGGGCTAGATTGCTTGGGTTATGGCAGTGGTTTGATGTCGGTGACAGTGGGATGGAATGTATCGTGTGGAATGGTGTCAGGGATAACACCAGAATGGTTGGAATGGGTTGAGAGTTGGGCCTGCCCATGGTTGGTTTGTCGGGTGTTGGTTGTTATGGTTCACTGCTGCCTGCTGCAATTTGTTACTTTACACTGCAAGTGCATCCTTTTGGGGTAGCTTAGAATGAGTCCTAGAGTACCCGGGACATAGAATGATAAATGAACCCATGGGATGGGTGTTGTTGATGTTGGTAAAATGATGGATAACGGGAACCATGGTATGGTTGGACTTAATACTCTATGAGCATGGAATGGAAATCTGGAAATGGTGATGTGAAATTATAAAGCGGGTTGGCTTGTAATGAAATCAAATGATGAAACCAGAATTTACAATGGGTTAAACTAATGAATGAACAATAATTGCAAAATTACTAAATGAAGATGGTTTTTGATGTTGAACCTTGATGCTTGTGTGCATGTATGAGATCTAGTTCTTTAAGCCTTGGTCGTGTGAGACGATGGATGTAGTTGAGTCTAAAGCTAGATAGTTGCTCTTAATGTGGTTGTGCATGATATTTTTCTTATATTTTATGATTTCATATGCTCCGCCACCCAAGTCGGGTGGGCAGTTGATGCCCAAATGTTTTGGGTATGGATGTTTTCCCCAACATCCCAATTGGTGGAGGAACGGATGACTGACTTCTCTCTCTTCCTCGCTCTCCATTCGACGTAACATGATGTGTAGGCGTGTTTAGGTTGTAATGGCTTAAGGTGTAGAGTACGTTCCTACCCAGGCTGTAGTGGCTCTCAGTTTTATTATACTTGTATGTGTGGGTTGTAGCGGCTTTAGGTTATAGCACATACTTGTATTTGGTTGTAGTGATTGTGGTTTCCTACAAGTGTACTTGTATGGGTTGTGATGGCTTGAGTTATAATGCATGATACACGGGTCGTAGTGACTTTCGGACTTAATACTTGGTTACAGATGAGATAATGTGATGACATGGATATATAAACTGATGTCAACACAAGATGTTGGGCCCTGCACGAGATTGAGGTGGGTGGGGTTGAGACCCAACTCACACCAAAGGATGACTTGTGAAAAGGATTGTAGCACAGGATATTTGGTATTGGGGCGTGAGAGTGATAAATCAGCGGGGAAGTGAAAGCAGCGTATCTTCTTACATAAATGTTTTTTATATGAATATGCTTATTTTAATGTGTTACATGGTAAGTTATCCTTGGTCAGGATAAGATTAGGTGACAAATTGGTTTTATTTGTTCACTCACTGGGATTTGATATGCTTCTTTCATATTTGCATAAGAGATTCCAGAAAGGATACTACTGACAATACAAGTATGCTCAGTCTATGTATATATAAACTGTTTTGCATGTCTGTATGAGTTGTTCAGTGATCGAGTTGAGCGTTACTGACTTATGGAGTTGTTCAGGAGTTAGAGCTTCTTGATCATTGTCTGGGCATTGTTTTGATACTTAATTGTTTTCCTTTTTGTATGGCGTTCCATTCTTGTATTGAAATTGGTTATCTTCTATTTCTACTTCAGAGTTGATTGATGGACCTCTTGTCGCATGTCCTTAAATTTATATAGAGGGTATTGTCTTCCATTTTTATATATTTTGGTACTAATTATTAACTTGTTGCCTATTGGAGATGGGTCTCCCTCTCTTCATTGTCTGCCCAAGGATGTCAGTGGAGGGTTTGTGAGGGGGGGTCGTGACTAAAAAATCACGTAAGATCAATCAAGAGAAGAATTGGATGATTCATATAAAATAAATGAAACATACTTGCAGAACACTATTAACAAACATCGCAAACACCAATTGTAACACCCCAATTTTCAAGAATTGATTAATTTGTTTTCTAATTAAATAAATATTTGATGTTATAGAATTGAAATGAATTTTAAATTTTTAATTATATAATTATGGGGAAATTTAGCTAATTATTTTTGTCAATGTGACTTTATTAGGAACCAAAGTGGTATTAAATCAATTAAAAGTCATTGAGTGGTTTAGTGATAAACTAAGTGATTAATTGAGTGACATACATAATTACTCACGACTATAGTTTTGTTAATGCATTTAGATATCCAGTTATGTCAAGTCAATGTTTAGAGACCTTTGTTTTTATTAGTTATAAATTAGTATTTGTTAATTTTAAATTTCAGTTGGGAAAAATATTATTCTTTTATGAAAAACATTGTTAGCCAGCACGGTTTAGAAAACGATGCATCTAACAGCATTTTGCTCACTCTGGTTCCAATTTAACTTAAACAGAACTGTAGGATAATCCTTAAAATAATTATCATGATAATTAATTAACATAAAAATAAGAATATAATCTTGGGTGCAATTTTAATTTTAAAAAGAGATAACAATACTAAGGTATCATACTTCAATAACATTTTTTTACACTAACTTTTAAACCTTTCACACTCCTATACAAAATTAAAAATAAAAAAAACACAGCAACAAACTAATATTAATTAAAACACATCCATCAAAGAGAGAGAGAGAGACCTCAAATTCCACTTAATTGTTGGTCGCCTTCAATCAACCCTTAGTCAGAGCCATGGAACTTGCCCTCATGTTCAGAAATATGCCCCTGAAACCAAGAGTGGGGGGACCCATATTCCAGAATGAGAGTGGAGCATGGCTATACATATTGGGTGAGAAGAGAGAGAAAGAAAGAAGAAATCACCAGCAACATGCAATGATGCTGTGGAAGATGACACGCAATTGCAGCGGCACGAATTGCTGGTTTATCCACCCAACCGCCGGCCAAAACTGCATTACGATTTGCAGATATTCAAAAAGCTAATGAAACCATATTCTCATGCTGCGATTCAGAAGGGGGAAACAAGCAATACCGTCCATGCAGTGAGCTGCACCGACGGATAGTCTTTCTTCACCTTCGCCTTGACATGTATCCATGGCCTTCCTGCAAAAGATGAAGGGTCTTCATAAGAATTTTAAAAAATGAAATAAACATTTTGTGTGGAGTAGTTGCATAAAACAGTTTTAGGCAACTTACCCTCCACCACCAGCCCATAATAGACCATAAAAAGAAAGTTGTTCCAAGGAGAAGCAGTCAGTTGCTCAAAAGCAACCTGCAGTACTAGAAACCAACATTTCATCATAAAATGAAATTCCAAAACAGTAATTTATTCATCTATTTTTTCACTTATTTCAGCCATACCTTCTTGGCAATTGTTTTTGAATCCTTCTTCCCTTTGAAAAATTTCTCCAAAAATATATGCAGAAAATGCCCAAATGGTCCAAGATAGGCAAATCCAAAAAACTGCAGAAACATAACTAAGATGAATTTCTGAATGAAAACAGTCCAAAGCAGATAAGCTGTACAAAAAATGGAATTCAATGTTTGATTAAATGCAGATCAAAGGTGTAAATGAAGATCTCCCATAAAAAATATTTAAGGTGTCAAAATGGAAGATGAGTATTGAGTAGAGGTGGCAATTTTGAACCCGATACGACACAAGTTAAACGGGTTTGGGTCAAAGCATAAATGGGTTTTGGTTGTAATCGAGTTGAGTAATCTAACACAAATAATATTCAAGTCGATTTCAGGTTGGCTATTTATGACCCATCTAACCCGATTAAAAATATAATGATAATATAAAATCTTAAAAATATAATAATAATTAATTTTCTAATATATTTTATTCTTATAATCAACTTGATTTGAAATAATTCAACATTTTTATACCACATTATCTATTTTAAATCGTTTACGAGGGTTGAGTTGTAACATGGATAATGATAAGAACTTAGCCCAGCGGTGACACTTTAGTGTATTAGAGATAAAAATGGGGGAAAGAAACAGTGGGGAAGAAGCAGAAAAACAGGAACTTAGAGCAGAAAAGACTCTACGGGTGAGCAAACCCCAACCCGTCCCAAGCCCCAGGCCGAAATACAACTGAGTTCTCCCCCCCCCCCCCACTCTCTCCAACCCAACCAATTTATAACAGCCCCCTACTAACTACCTGTGGACCCCCCAGCATATCCCCCTTTTATTCCTCAGCATATTCCTCCACCGGGCCCCTCTATAACAACCTCCTCTAACAGCAGTGGGCCCCAAGAATATTCCTTCAGGATCCCAACATATTCTCCATGGGTCCCCCCATGCAGTTGCAACAAATTCCCCAGCAGCAGCTCCTATTGTCCAGCAGCACCTCTCCTCTTTCCTAGCCCATGTTTTCCTATCAGAAAACATATGTTTATATTAATTAGGATATGTTTAGTCTAAATGGATAACATATGTTGTATATCTTTAGTCTAAATGGCATAATTCAAATTAGTCAGGCTATTGAGTTTATGTGATATTAACTAGTTGGACATGTCATAATGTCAGTCAATGTTATAAATTTAAAGTTAAACAAATTGACTAGTTGGGTTAGGGCTCGCCCCTTAACAAATGGGTTGGACCGAGTCAACCCATTTAATTAAATGGATCGGGTTAGCGTTGAGCTTTAATGGGTTCACCAGACAGTCAAACCAACAAGAACTCAACCTGACAGCTCTACCCTTGACATGCTAACTACATTTTATGTGTGACGCTTCCTACAATAGTTCATCCAAAGGGAAACTGTTATTCTATTGTTATTTACATTAACACAAAATTTCAAAGCAGAAAATAATTAATAAACATGCAATTAAAAAAAGTGCTAAAAAATCTTAATGGCTTGGCAAGTACCACACTAGCAATTAATACAACAAACAAGAAATTAAGGGGGGCACCAGGTTCGCCGAAAATTTAATTATCAATCAAAGTTTAGTTTTCTGAAGAAACTTCCCTCGTTAGGTTGAAGTAGATTCTTCGGGATCAAGAATTTAAGGTTAAAACATTTCTTTTTTCATTTTTCAAATATATGCAGTAGAAAATATGTTATAAAATGTTTTAAAAAGCTGGGTTAAAGCAAGGAATTATATAACCAACCAAAGTGTTTTCATTTTCTTGACAGCATGAAAAACAAGTTTTCTTTTAATTTTCCAAAATTTAACCATTTGTTTTCATTTTCTAAAAAATGTTTTCCATTTACAAGGTCCAAAAGATTTTTCAATACATTTTTGAAAATTGAAAGCAAAAAATATTTTCTAAAACCAAAGGCAACCTAAAATTTTCAATAGTGTCAGGAGGGGGGGATTTGGAGGGAAATTTGATTACCAACTCCCCTGTGGTAATTTAAAAAGAAGAAGAAGATTCTAAAAAATGTTTTCCATTTACAAGGTCCAAAAAAAAAATTTAATACATTTTTGAAAACTGAAATCAAAAAATATTTTCTAAAACCAAAGGCAACCTAAAATTTTCAATAGTGTCAATAGTGTCAGGAGGGGGGGTTTGGAGGGAAATTTGATTACCAACTCCCCTGTGGTAATTTAAAAAGAAGAAGCAGCAGCTTGGGTTTATAGATGTGTGCCATGTAGTGTTTATAGATGTGTGCCATGTAGTGTTAAAACAGAGACCACCGCTTGGGTTGTTCCCCTTCAAAACATCGCAAGTATGTCTCCAAACATCTGTTGACCACCTCTGTTTGACCATCAGTTTGGGGGTGGTACGCTGAGCTAAGTTTTAATATGGTTTCTTGGAGGTTGAATAATTCTGTCCAGAAATGACTAGTAAAAATGGGGTCCCGGTTACTGACGATAGAGGTTGCCATGCAGGTGGACCGCCTCCCTCATAGAGACATTGGTCACTCCTTTTGTCATGTAAGGATGCCTCAATAGAAAGAAATGAGCGTATTTGGAAAGTTTATCCACCACCACGAAAATTACATTATGCCCCCGTGATTTTGGCAATCCCGTGATAAAATCCACCGAAAGATCAACCCGGACAACCTTAAGAATTTCTAGAGGTTGCAATAAACCCGCAGGAGACAATGTAGAATATTTATTACTCTGGCAAATTGTACATTGCCGAGCATAGTCTTGCACCTGTTTCTTCATGTCCACCCAGTATAAATTGGCGGCCAGCTTTCGGTAGGTCCTGTAAAACCCTGAGTGCCCCCCCTTGAGGGGTTGCATGGAATTCCTCAAACAACTTAGGCACCCACGGAGAAGACACTGGGATTACCAGTTGGCCCTTATATTAGAGTGCCCCCTGGTTATAAGTAAACTCTGGGTAGGAGGGTGCACCTGTTTGGGCTGCAGTAATGACCTTACTTAAGGATCCTTGGATACACTGGAGCTCATCGGATCAATTGCAGTTTGAGTGTTTCATCCCCCCGAGAGAGAGCATTTGCCGCAGAGTTGTCCCATCTCTGCTTAAATTTCACATCAAATTGATAACCCAACAACTTGGCTATCCAAAACTGCTGGTCTGGTTATTGTCTTTTGGAGGAGAAACTTAAAGCTCTGATGGTCAGAATACACAGTCAAGGGTCAGCCAAGTAAATACGGACGCCAGTGTTGTATTGTCAAGACCAATGCCATGACTTCCTTCTCATATGTTGACTTGACTAAATTTTTTTCTGTCAAGGATTTACTGGAGAGAGCAATAGGGCTAGCGGTTTTGCATGAGGACTGCCCAGACACATCACATTCCACTACAAAATCCCCGGATAAATTTTCTATAATAACCAGTGTGGCCAAGGAACTCACGGACCCCCTTAATGTCACTGGAGTCGGCCATTCCAACACTGCCTAGATCTTAGTGGGATCCATTGAAACCCCTGATTCAGAAATAATATGGCCCAAGTACTCCACCTCCCGTTTGACGAAGGGGCACTTCTTTCGGTTGGCAAAGAAGTGATTGGCATGTAACACCTACAGAACTGTTTCGAGATGCCCCAAATGTGTCTCCCAATCACGGTTGTAGACTAGAATGTCATCAAAAAAAATTAGCACAAACTTACAGAGTAATGGCCGAAATATGACATTCATGGTAGCTTGGAAGGTAGAAGTAGCATTGGTAAATCCGAAAGACATTACCAAATATTCATAATGACCATTATGGGTGCGAAAAAGCAGACATTTCTACATCTTCATCCAAATATGGTGATAACCAGATTTGAGGGTCCAGCTTTGAAAAGTAAGTTGCGCCATTTAATTCGTCTAACAATTCCTCCATTACCGGTAATCCACACACAACCGCTGTGAATCATCCGCTTTCTTTACCAAAAGCACAGAACTGGAGTATGCACTGGAACTGGTTTTGATTATCCTCATTGCTAACATTTCTTGTACTTTAAATCTCTTTTTTTTTTTAGAATGTGGGTGTCGATATGGCCTTATTATTACAGCCCCCTGTCCTAGCACCAGGATGATGACATGGACTCTCTTCCGTCCAGGGGGAAGTCTCTTAGGTTCTTCAAACACCCTGCTGAATTTCCGAAGCAACCTCTGCAGATCTCGTTGTCAATGCTCCGCCAATGGAAACTCCTCCCGGCCTAGTTTTTCTCCTATAGCATTAAATGGTGCCTGTCACAACCTCCGGACTTATTGGGCCCACCATTCAAGGCTGAGGTCGTTGTCAGTGCCCCGTTGAGTATGTATTCCTACTTTCCCACCACGAACCTCATTGTCATCATTTTCCAATTGGTCTTTACATCCCCAAGAGTGCGCAGCCATGTTATCCCCAAAATAAGATGCAGTTGCAGGCTCCGGGCGCACCAGAAGCGTCAGATGGGTCGTGCCCAACTTTGCATTTTGTCATGATCAATGATTAATCCGAAATTTATACGACGATAAACGTCGTGATCAACGGAATTGAATCAAAGAATACAGACAATGGATAATCGCCGAAACCAAAGCTGGACCTCAAATCTGGAGGAATTGTTAGACGAATTAAATGGCGCAACTTACTTTTCAAAGTTGGACCTCAAATCTGGTTAACACCATATTTGGATGGAGGAAGATGTAGAAATGTCTGTTTTTTGCACCCATAATGGTCATTATGAATATTTAGTAATTCATCGGGGATGGTTACCTTATTGAGTGACAGACAATCCACACACAACCGCCATGAATCATCCTTTTTCTTTATCAAAAGCACAGAACTAGAGTATGCACTAGATCTGGTTTTGATTATCCTCATCGCTAACATTTCTTGTACTTTTAGTTAAATCTCTTTTTTTTTTAAACGTGGGTATCGATATGGCCATATTATTACGGCCCCCTGTCCTAGCACCAAGAGGATGACATGGACTCTCTGTCGTCCAGGGGGAAGTCTCTTGGGTTCTTCAAACACCCTGTTGCATTTTCGAAGCAACCTCTGCAAATCTCGTTGTCGGTGCTCCCCCAATGGGAACTCCTCCCGGCCTAGTTTTTCTCCTATAGCATTAAACGGTGCTTGTCGCAACCTCCGGACTTATTGGGCCCACCTGTAATGGCCCAGACCCTCCTGGCCCATTACTTTGCTAAAATTAAGGCTCCACCAAAACAGTGGCACCGTGACGGTGGCGCCGGTCACGGTGGCACCGTGACGGTGGCACCTTGAGGGTGACACCGTGAGGGTGCCATCGTGACGGTGGCACCGTGAGGGTGGCACCGTGAGGGTGACACCGTGAGGGTGACACCGTGACGGTGGCACCGTGTCCGCTCTGTTTCTTTTCCAGTCCCGCTCCCGCAACGTCTTTTTTTGACATAAATTAATTCTTTTGCCCTTTCAAGCCCATTTAAAGCCCATAATTAATTCCTAGAAATCCCGAGAAACCTCCCCGATGGGGGATATTTAATAACAACTTAATATCTTCGTGCGTAACTGCCGAACCGCGTTGGAAACCGCGATCCGACTTCCCAGACGTTCAAAATCCCCATATCCCGTAACAACGGGGTTTTATCTATATATATATCGCAGAGGAAGTCCTTTTTCTCTTCCTTTTTGGCCGACTCCTCTCCTTCTCCCTGGTGCGCCTGGAAGTTTTTCCCCCTTCCCGAGACTTGTGGTGCGCCTGCGCTCGAGTCGTCTGCTCGTCCTTGGAGTTCCCGACGTCCCTCCCCTGCAAATCGTGCATCTCCTGTTCTTGGCACGTGGAGAAAAACGTCGGTCCTTGATCAATCAAGTAGGGATTTTCTCCTTCGTCTCTCCTTTCTGTGTATCATGCGGGGTGGGCATGCTTTTGCCTCTGTGGAAATTGATGAAACCGAACTTAACGAAGATAATGAACGGACCTTTAAAGAATGAAGGGGGGGTGATCGATGTTCTGTTGTACTCTTTATGTTGTTATTTGTTGTGAATTGTACGAGCCTATGCTCACTGAAAATCATGGCTGTTGGTGGTCTTTCTCTGTGCACTAATGAACCTCGGTGCTCCTGGATGTTCAAATAACCGTAACATGGAATTGGTTAATTACGTATACTCGGTTAAATAAATTTAAAACACCAGGATCAACCCTTTTCTGTGATAACGCCGGTTAAAGCACAGTGGAATTGAAATCATGGAGTGTGTTAAATCTTTTAAATCTGAAAATACCTGCTTGGGCCTGCCTTGTGTTGGTGGTAGCGGTTTGGTTGTTTCTTTCACGGGCCGATTGCTGGGGTGATACGGGTGGGGATGGGATCCCCTGTTGTTGTACTTATGCTGAATGTGAATTTGAGGTTGTGTGATTACTCTGCTTATCACGAATTGGGATGAAATCCTCTGTTGTTGGGAAACCGTTGGCTCCTGGATTTTGGGGACATGGGGCTGTGTCTCGGGTTTTTCTTTGGTTCCAGTACTTCGAGGGATCTCACTTATCCCTTGTTGTTGTGACTTTGCAAGAGAACCGGGTGTGAATGCTTAAATTGTTGTTGGTAGTAACCTTTTTCCCTTGGTTTGTGCTTATGTTGTTAGTTGTCCAGTAATGCAGAACTTTATTTAAATGAGATTACTTGAACATGGAAGCAAGAATAACTTAAATGGGAATTGGTTCTGGGGATGAGTTATGACTCGGTTGTGCGCAGTGTGCTTCCTATGAATAGGGACGAGTGTGCTTGTGCTTGGATTGGCATTGGAAACCCTAGGTTGGGTTGAGTGTTTATTACTTATACATATATTTGTAGTTCTTATATTTCTTATTCGCGCCTCACCCAAGTTGAGCACTTAGTGCCGAACACCCCCATTTCATGGGGAGGGTGTTTTTCCCAACACTCCTATGAGTGGCTGGTTATTAGCTCCTTTTCTGCTCTCTTTCCCGAATAGCCCAAGACTCTTCGGGCAGGCTGGGATGGCCTGAGGTCCATTATTAGCCCAAGAATCTTCGGGCGGGGTAGTTGTGGTGGTTGGCTCAGGTGTTTACGGGCAAGTTGTTTCCCAAGTATCTTCGGGATGAGGCCCAGGTGTCTTCGAGCGTGACGGTAGCTTTCTGGCCCAGGTGTCTTCGGGCGTGGCAGTGGTTGCTCTGGCCTAGGTGTTTGCGGGCATGGTTACGTGAGGTTGTTGTGGCCCAGGTGTCTGCGGGCGGGATAGCGGTTGTGGCCCAGGTGTCTGCGGGCGGGATGTGTGGTTGTGGCCCAGGTGTGTGCGGGCGGGTGTGGCAGTGGGACTGCGGTGAGAATGGCGGGATTTGTTCGATGCGTAGGATGTCTTCAATAACCAGTGGGAAAGCGGCGCGGGGTACCCAAATATCGATGAGCTATTACTATATGTTACTTGACTTGCGTTATTTGGGGAGCGTGTCTTGGTGAGGTTGGGTGGATAGCTTTTTCCTGGTTGGGTGTTTGGTTATCTCTTTTTCCACGGGACATT
Source organism: Viscum album (assembly GCA_963277665.1). Lineage (NCBI taxonomy): Eukaryota > Viridiplantae > Streptophyta > Magnoliopsida > Santalales > Viscaceae > Viscum > Viscum album. Next base: position 1,584,745,203 of record OY728137.1, on the reverse strand, counting down.
TGAATGTCTCCTCACTTGTGCACAAGAGTCTTTGGTTTTCCCTACTGAGTATACTTGTATGCTCACCCTACGTATATAAAACTGCTTTCAGGTTTCCAGGAGGACTTCAGAGATCGTGCGGGGCCGTACTAGCTTGGACCTTTGGGGCAGTTGCTGTTGTTGTTTTTCTTTTCTTGGTATCTTTGAACCTTTGGAGTTTTATGACTTGTATCTTTTACCTTTGAACATGCATGTGGGAATGGTTTATTTTCAGTCGTACTTGCACTTTCAGTTTTGGTGTTGTGGGATTTACTATCTCATCTCCCGATCCTATTAAAAGAAAAAAAAAGGTAATGCCTTCCATTTAGTGTGTGATTTTATACCTTTGGTGTTGGTCGCCACTCCGAGACCTATTGAAGGCGGGTTTCGGGGGTCATTATCTCTCTTTCAACTTAAAGAAGGAAGGGTCTGGCAATCTGCTGACCCTTCCCTCCTTTTGGTGAAGGCGGGTCGTGACACCACCATTCAAGGATGAGGTCATTGTCGGTGCCCCGTTGAGTATGTATTCCTACTTTCCTGCCACGAACCTCATTGTCATCATTTTCCAATTGGTCTTTACATCCCCAAGAGTGCACAACCATGTTATCCCCAAAATAAGATGCAGTTGCAGCCTCCGGGCGCACCAGAAGCGTCAGATGGGTCGTGCCCAACTTTGCATTTTGTCATGATCGATGATTAATCCAAGATTTATACGACGATAAACGTCGTGATCAACGGAATTGAATCAAAGAATATAGACAATGGATAATCGCCGAAACCAAAGGTGGACCTCAAATCTGGAGGAATTGTTAGGCGAATTAAAAGGCGCAGCTTACTTTTCAAAGCTGGACCTCAAATCTGGTTATCACTATATTTGGATAGAGGAAGATGTAGAAATGTCTGCTTTTTCGCACCCATAATGGTCATTATAAATATTTAGTAATTCATCAGGGATGGTTACCTTATTGAGTGACCGGTAATCCACACACAACCGCCATGAATCATCCTTTTTCTTTATCAAAAGCACAGAACTAGAGTATGCACTGGAACTGATTTTGATTATCCGCATCACTAACATTTCTTGTACTTTTAGTTAAATCTCTTTTTTTTTAGAATGTGGGTATCGATATGACCTTATTATTACGGCCCCCTGTCCTAGCCCCGGGAGGATGACATGGACTCGCTGCCGTCCAGGGGGAAGTCTCTTGGGTTCTTCAAACACCCTCCTGAATTTCCAAAGCAACCTCTGCAAATCTAGTTGTCGGTGCTCCGCCAATGGGAACTCCTCTTGCCTAGTTTTTCTCCTATAGCATTAAACAGTGTCTGTCGCAACCTCCGAACTTATTGGGTCCACCATTCAAGGATAAGGTCGTTATCGGTGCCCCGTTGAGTATGTATTCCTACTTTCCTGCCACGAACCTCATTGAAATCATTTTCTAATTGGTCTTTACATCCCCAAGAGTGCGCAGCCATGTTATCCCCAAAATAAGATGCAGTTGTAGGCTCCGGGCGCACCAGAAGCGTCAGATGGGTCATGCCCAACTTTGCATTTTGTCATGATCGATGATTAATCCGAGATTTATACGATGATAAACGCCGTGATCAACGAAATTGAATCAAATAATACAGACAATGGATAATCGCCGAAACCAAAGCTGGACCTCAAATATGGTTATCACCATATTTGGATGAAGGAAGATGTAGAAATGTTTGCTTTCGCACCAATAATGGTCATTATGAATATTTAGTAATTCATCAAGGATGGTTACCTTATTTAGTGACCGGTAATCCACACACAACCGTCGTGAATCATCTTTTTCTTTACCAAAAGCACAGAACTGGAGTATGCACTGGAATTGGTTTTGACTATCCTCATCACTAACATTTCTTGTACTTTTAGTTAAATCACTTTTTTTTAAAGTGGGTATCAATATGGCCTTATTATTACGGCCCCCTGTCCTAGCACCAGGAGGATGACATGGACTCTCTGTCGTCCAGGGGGGAGTCTCTTGGGTTCTTTAAACACCCTGCTGAATTTCCGAAGCAACCTCTCCAGATCTCGTTGTCGGTGTTCCGTCAATGGGAACTCTTCCCGGCCTAGTTTTTCTCCTATAGCATTAAACGGTGTCTGTCGCAACCTCCAGACTTATTGGGCCCGCTATTCAAGGATGAAGTCGTTGTCGGTGCCCCGTTGAGTATGTATTCCTACTTTCCCGCCACGAACCTCATTGTCATCATTTTCCAATTGGTCTTCACATCCCCAAGAGTGCGCACCCATGTTATCCCCAAAATAAGATGCAGTTGTAGGCTTTGGAAGCACCAGAAGCGTCAGATGGACCGTGCCCAACTTTGCATTTTGTCATGATCGATGATTAATCTGAGATTTATACGACGATAAACGTCGTAATCAACGGAATTGAATTAAAGAATACAGACAATGGATAATCGCCGAAACCAAAGTTGGACCTCAAATCTTGAGGAATTGCTAGACGAATTAAATGGCGCAACTTACTTTTCAAAGCTGGACCTCAAATCTGGTTATCACCATATTTGGATGGAGGAAGATATAGAAATGGCTGCTTTTTCGCACCCATAATGGTCATTATGAATATTTGGTAATTCATCGGGGCTGGTTACCTTATTGAGTGACCGATAATCCACACACAACCACCATGAATCATCATTTTTCTTTACCAAAAGCACAGAACTGGAATATGCACTGGAACTGGTTTTGATTATCCTCATTGCTAACATTTCTTGTACTTTTAGTTAAATCTCTTTTTTGTAGAATGTGGGTATCGATATGGCCTTATTATTACAGCCCCCTGTCCTAGCACCAGGAGGATGACATGGACCCTCTGCCGTCCAGGGGGAAGTCTCTTGGGTTCTTCAAACACCGTGCTGAATTTCTGAAGCAACCTCTGCAGATCTCGTTGTCGATGCTCCGCTAATGGGAACTCCACCTGGCCTAGTTTTTCTCCTATAGCATTAAATGGTGTCTGTCGCAACCTCCGGACTTATTGGGCCCACCATTCAAGGATGAGGTCGTTGTTGGTGCCCCGTTGAGTATGTATTCCTACTTTCCCACCACGAACCTCATTGTCATCATTTTCCAATTGGTCTTTACATCCCCAAGAGTGCGCAGCCATGTTATCCCCAAAATAAGATGCAGTTGCAAGCTCCGGGCGCACCAGAAGCGTCAGATAGGTCGTGCCCAACATTGCATTTTGTCATGATCAATGATTAATCCGAAATTTATACGACGATAAACGTCGTGATCAACGGAATTGAATCAAAGAATACAGAAAATGGATAATCGCCGAAACCAAAGCGCAGGATCGTCGTATATTATTTATAATTAATTTAAGCAATTAAAAAATTACCTTGCGTGAAATTCTTTCTTCGTTGTTGGATCTGACAACGGATCTATGTCGTACCGTTGTTGCATTGAAGGAATCAAGATTAGATTCTCTCTAGCGGTAATTCACACGTGTTCCACAAATCTTCGAACGTCGCCGTAGGAATCTTCGGGTGCTAACACAGTAGATCCTATCGCTTGCGTCGCCTTTTGATCTGAGAACAGATCTACGTCGTATCGTTGTTCCATTGTAGGAATCAAGATTAGATTCCTCCTAGCAATAATCCACACGTGTTCCACAAATCTCCGAACGTCGTCGTAGGAATTTTCGGGTGCTAGCACAACAAATCCTATCACTTGCATCGTTCGCCTTTGGATCTGAGAACGGATCTACGTCGTACCGTCGTTGCATTGTAGGAATCAAGATTAGATTCCCTTTAACGGTAATCCACACGTGTTCCACAAATCTCTGAACGCCGTCGTAGGAATCTTCGGGTGCTAGCACAGCAAATCCTATTGCTAGCGCCGTTCACCTTTGATCGCCTCGAGAATCACTTCTAAAGGATTCTCCTTGATCTCTCTAGACTCGAGAGTGGAAGGTGCGGGAAGATCGTTCTTCATTCTTGGAAGCGTTCTTGGAGAGGGAGCTCTCTAGGACTTGAGATGATTCTCTCCAGATGTCGTTGTGCACAACACAAATGAATTGGATCTCTTAAAAAAATAATATAATTGGGTTTATATACCATTGAAGTTAGAAATAAATAATTGCACAGGTGCTCTTTATTATTTATTTAATTTCTACGGAACCCATGTCTATAATAATAATATTATTATTATTTCTTGACATACGCTAAACTCAAAAATTAAATTAAATATTATTTAATCAAATAATATTCAATATATATGATTTTTTACCGGACCATTAAACTCGGTCCGTCATTCCTCCATAGTATTTATCAGGACTTGAATAATGACTATTTATTTAATAAATAAATATCATTGCATTATTCACCAATAAATAAATAAATATTATATCCACTAAATAGCAATTAAATATTTATTAAATATTTCGCTCACATAATATGCTCTCGAATAACTGGTGATGGAATATGTACGATCAAGCAAACATAAATAATTACTATACCGCATTTGGGAATAATATTTATTCAACTTGTTAAATAATAAATAATAATATATTATTTAACTGGAATTCTGGATACACTTAGTGTGTGACCTTTTAGCCCTATTTCTCAGTGGCATTAGACGAAGCATCCTAAAGTACAAGGTTAGTGTCTAGCAACACACCAAATCACTCATAGAGAAAGAAGTTAATGTCGTAACGGAATAATATCTCATACGAATGCTTGTGTAATATAATCTTTTTATCATGATATCTCTAATCAAACAGGTTGCATGCTGGTGCCATCAACCTCTGTACTCAATTTCTCTTTCTTTGACTTTTCAAAAATTGAACTTGCCTATAGAACACCAGTCATGAATTTATTTAAGCTATATCATTTTCAAAGCGCCTGAAATTTCAACTTCCGTTAAACAGAAGGGGAAATTTTTTTCTTGCATTATTCATTAATAAAATATTACTTGTGACGCACCTAACGTATCCAACCTCGCCACGAACATATGTCGTCACGGTTTTCATCAATACATCAAAGCACACGACTTATAACATTCATTAATACTAATATTAAAGTCTAAGGATCAATATACACGTCTGCAGATAAAAACAACCAATGACACATATAAATGTGGATTTCCTAATAGCGGGTCTCATTCTCGTAATATCCTACACTGGATATTACCAAAAGCGTACACCATGAGAAGGTGTCTCAAAGTCTTATGAGTTTTCACCTCTGATAGTCTGTATCATTTGTGTCCCTCAAATGACTTCATCCGGCTATAGAACATATATTTAAGAATACCGTCCTAGCACTTCTGGGTTCTCATCATAGCGGGGAACTACTATGACATTTCAATACGACAGCTACTCTTAGAACATTATCACATATTATATCACGCAAAAGAACAATCACGATGTGATAAGGAGTTTATTAATATTCCAAACAATGAATACAGGTTATCATAAAGTACACAGAAGTTGGTTCTAAGGCACCAACTCCAACAGACACTCACTTGCACTAGAGCCAACTGCCAACAACCTTCAGTCCGCTAGCTCTTACATGGTACTCATGTTTCTGTTGAGATAGGCCTTTAGTTAAGGGGGTCACCACGTTTTCTTCTGTGGGAACTCTGTTTACTACCACTTCACCCCTTTGAGAAAAATCCTTCAAGAGGTGATACATCCAGAGTATGTATTTTGTCTGTCGGTGTGACTTTGGTTCTTTTGCAAGAGTCACCGCTGCAATATTATTACAATACAATATGATAGGGTCTTTACTGTTAGGTATCACATCAAGCTCCTGGACAAAGTTTCGTATTCAAACTGTTGGATTGGTGTAGCCCGATCCGGTTGGGCCGAATGTTTGTGGCCCGCAACTGTCGCGGGTCGAGCTCCGCGGTGAGCTCGTTGGGGGTTGCAGGGGGCGACGCGCCCCTGCTCCGGGGGTCCGGGGGCCGAAGGTTCCCGGCCCAATTTTTTGGCCTGTAGCAATGTTGACCACTGTAGCAGAGCTGACCGACCGACACCGACAGGCACTGTAGCGGTGCAGACTTCAGAGTCAACTTCACTGTAGCACTTTTGACTTCCAGCCGGCAGTCACTGTAGCGCTTTTGACAAAGCTGGCCGTCATTCACTGTAGCGACGCGGACTTACTTTACGAACAGTGATCGTCTTCTCCATGTTTTATAGCCCATTTTCGAGCTAGGGTTACTACTGAAAAACCTCTGTAATTTGTGCTCCCGAATAGTGAAATTTTGTCTCTCCCGTGGACGTAGGGATTATTCCTGAACCACGTAAATCGTTGTGTCCTTGTTGCTTGCTTTCTTTTGTTTTCTCGTTTCTGTCGTTGTGTCTCCCGATGATTCCGCAACACAAATGACTTCCTTGGCTGCATCAGAAGCTGCTATATACTTGGACTCCGCTATATAATCAGCAACAGCAGACTGCTTTGAACTCTTCCAGCTCCAGCTCCTCTGTTGAGAAAAAAAACATATTCTGACTGCGACTTTAGATCATTCTGATCTGTTTGAAATCTTGCATCAGTATAACCCCTTATGACCAGCTCCTCGTCTTATCCATACACTAGGAACATATCCTTGGTTCTTTTCAGATACTTAAGGACAGCCTTAACAGCAAACCAATATTGTTCTCCCATATCAGCTTGATATTCGTCTATCATGCTCAATGCATAGGCAACATCAAGTCTAGTACATAACATGGCATACATGGTTGATCCTATCGTTGAAGCGTATGAGATCTTACTTATTCTCTTTTTCTCCTGTTGTGTCTGAGGACACATTTTTTTTTAAAAATATATACCATGTGACACTGGAACCAATCACCTTTTAGATTGTTCCATACTAAATCACTTTAGTATATGGTCAATGTATGTACTTTAACTTAGTCTGAGCAGCCTCTTGGATCTATCACGAATGATCTTGATCCCTAAAATATAGGCTACTTCACCTAAATCCTTCATGGAGAAATACTTGTTTAACCAATCCTTCACAGACTGTAAGACTGATATGTCGTTTCCAATAAGTAATATGTCATCAACATATACTACTAGGATAACAACCGCATTCCCACTAAACCTTTTGTAAACACATGACTCGCATTCGCTCTTAATGAAACCAAATTCTTTTATAACTTCATCGAATCGAACGTTCCATGACCTGGATGTTTGCTTCAATCCATAAATGGATCTTTGCAACTTGTAAATCCTTTTGGCATCACCTGGAGTCACAAACCTTCTGGTTGTGTCATGTAGACATCTTCCTGAAGGTTCCGATCAAGAAAAGTTGTTTTGACATTCATCTGCCAAATTTCATAGTCATGGTAAGCTGATATAACAAGTAGAATTCTGATGGATTTAAACATGGAAACTAGTGAAAAAGTTTCATCGTAGTCAATTCCTTTATGTTGTTTAAACCCTTTTGTCATTAGCCTTTATAGGTATTTACTATACCTTTCATATCCAGTTTTCTCTTGAATACCCATTTGCACTCTACGGGTTTTTACATCAACCGGCGCATCGACCATAACCCAAACTTAGTTTTAATACATGGAATTCATTTTTTTCCATCTTACAGTTTCTGAGCTCTCTATTGTCTCTTTGTAAGAGAGAGGTCCATCGTTGTCAATCAATAATGAGTCACCATCTTCGATGACTGGAGAAACATCTCTCTCTATTTCTTTTACCTCTCTAATACTCCTACGCAGTACTTGTGTTTCGTGAACTACTTCTACGGGAACCTGTGGAATCTGTTTCTGTACCAACTCTTGTGTATCTTGAGCATCAACTTCATCGAATTCAATCTTGCTCTCACTATCCTTTTTAAGGATGTGCTCCCTTCTCAAGAAAGACGGCTTGCCTGGCGACATTAACTTTCTTGTCTAGAGGAGTATAGGTAGTATCCCTTTGCTTCCTTAGGATACCCTATAAAGATACACTTTGTTCCCTGGGGTGCTAGTTTGTTGCCTGAGAAGACCTAAACAAATGTCTCGCAACCCCATACACGTATATGCGACAAAACGAGTTTCCTTCCACTCCATAACTCGAAAGGAATTCTGTTTGTCGCTTTAGTTGGTATTCGGTTTAATGTGTATGTCGCAGTTTGTAATGCATATCACCAAAAAGATAATGAAATATTTGCATGACTCATCGTCGACCTTACCATGTCTAACAAGGTACGGTTCCTCATTTCACTAACAACGTTCCACTATGTTGTGTAAGGTGTAGTGAGTTGAAATAGAATCTCGAACTCCCGTAAAAAGTCGATAAACTCTTGGTTAAGATATTCACCACCTCGATCCAATCGAAAATTCTTTATCTTCTTTCCAAATTGATTCTCTACTTCATTCTTGAATTCTTTGAATTTCTCAAAGGACTCAGACTTATACCTCATTAAGTAAACATAGACATATTTACTCAAGTCATCAGTAAAAGTTATAAAGTAAAAATACTCACCTCTAGCTTATACTGGAAATGGTCCCCATACATTAGTGTGTATCAATCCTAAAATCTTTGTGGCCCTTTCAGCCTGTCCACCGAATGGCGGGTTGGTCATTTTTCCTTGTAAACAAGCATGACACCTTTCAAGTGTTTTTAGCCCAGAAGAGTCTAAATAACCATCTAAACAGAGTTTTGCAAACGCTTCTCATTCACATGACCAAGACGATGATGGCATAGCTGGGTGTTACATGAGTCGTGTGAACATGATTCGTTATCTATTGTCAGTACTTGGTTTTTGTAATTTAATACATAAAGACCATTATTTAAATGCATCAAACCATGACATATGTTGTCTATAAAAGAAACAACTTTTATTCTCAAACATGAAAATAAAACCGTCTGTATCTAGGCATGATACATAAATTATATTCTTGGTAACAGTTGGTACGTAATAACAATCTCTTAAAAACAATATCATTTTTGTTGGCAATGAAATATGGTAGTCACCAATGGCTAAAGCAACCAGCCTCGCACCATTGACAACTCACAAATCCACCTCTCCGGCAATCTTTCTAAATCAACTTGGTTCTTGCATTTGGATACAGATGTGAGCACCACAAGTTGTATTTAACACCCAGTGTATAGATATTAAAAGATTACACTCGACAACGAATGCACTTTTAGCTCTCTCTTGCTTCTGGGTGCAGTTCCTCTTTCAGTGGTTTTGCTTGCCACATGCAAAACATACTACCTCTTTTTTCTTGCCCTGCCTCTGGATCTTTCTCTTCTTGGAAGGATGGTGCTCGGGAGCTTTAGACTTTGTTATGAGTCTTGGACCCCTTCGTATGTTCTTCCTTTTCTTATTCACCGTAAGGATTGCGGGTTTATCACACTCCATGTCCTTATCTACTTAGCGAATCAGAGTAAGAAGTTCTGAAAGACTCTTCTCATTATTACTCATATTATAATTAACAATAAAACTGAAGGACTTGGGTAGTGAGAAAAGTATGAGATATGTGTGCAACTCATCCAGGAATTTAATTCTTAAGATGTCTAAGCATTCAATGTAACCAATAAGCTTGATTACATGAGGCTCAGCTGGCACCGACTCTCCAAACTTACTTGTGAACTGAGCATGTTTTAGTATTTGATAGTAGTTGATGTGTTGCTACGAGCAGACATTTGTCACTGTGGTACATGCTAGGCGGTTGGTCGGGTTGGGCTGGTCAGGTTTGAGCTTAGGGTCTTTTGTTAGTGAAGATTGTTTGAACCAGTTGATAAGTTAAGCTAGTGTAGGCCTACAAGAACATCGCCCCTATGTGTTTGAATTTTATTTTGTAATATGGAGATTTTGTTAAATTTGGCATGTTGATTGTTAAAAATCAAAATGTTTTGTTTTTGATTTGTTGATGCCATGTGTGTTAATCTCCGGTCGCATGTTAATTCATGTTGGTGCCTTATTTTATTACATTGGCATTATTACAAAAAAATCGAATCCTGAAGGAACGAATAGTTTAGTAGATTTGGAAAACCAGAAACATACGTAAGTTCAACATTACAACATGAAATGAAAAACAACATATAAGTTCCATTGGGAACATCCACCCCTCTAAGATTATCCCTGCAAGTCAATCATAATATACCTCTTCATGTCCTGAGAAAAAATAAAACATAAGAAGAGGTGAGCTCAGATGCTCAGTAAGGGTAAACAATACAGCGAAAGATGTCATAAACATAAACATTAAGCATAGTGAATAATTGAAAACACAAGCCTTTAAAAATAAACATGAACATAATATGACAAAAATATAAGCTGAGAAAATATTGTCATAATAAAACATAATCATAGGTATTCTATTAGTCGAATAACCACATAAACTATGAATTTTTAGCTTCATAATGAGGGAAATGCATATGTCGGACATGCCGTCAAGCCCTCAGTCATATCATCTAAAAATGATTAAGGACTCAGCCAAAACCATATCTAAAAATGGGTAAGGTCTCGGCCAAGTCCATATCTATTTGTCTCATGAGACCTACCGATGCATCGAGGGGCTATAGCGGGCTTCACTCGTCACTTATTAAGTCCAATACATTCCTTATATGAACGGGGATAAACATAAACAACATATACACATGAGGTAAATAACTTTCCTCAATCTGTAACATAATCACTAACCATTCTGAGTAGTAAGATGAATGGTATCAAAATAGCACATTCACAACCAAATTGATCATAAACCATTTAATATAATATGGTATATGATATCATAAAATATTAGTCTCAATAATACATAAGAATCAACAAGAGTGTTGAAATAGATGAAAATACTCTTATAAAATCATCGAGTAATTCTTGAGATAAATAATCTTTACTTTGAAAAGAAGAGTTCTTTTAGAAAAAATCTTTGTATAAAACCAGAAGTGAAGTAAAATAGTATTTTCATAATAAAATGAGTGATTTTAGAAAAATAATAGTTGCTAAAAACAAATTATAGAATGTCCTTGAAAATAGGTAAGAATTTGAGAAATTCCCTTGAATCGGGCTTGTATTTCAAAAAGAATTTTGAAAGTTCCTTTTAAAACATGTAACTCCCATAAAAGAAAGAAGGATTCTAGTTTGTACACATGCATAGAACATTCACACAGAATTTATGAGGAATACATAAGAATAATTAAGAAATTAATTGGGATAAAGAGAGACAAAGAGTAACTCGAAAGAAAATGGAGGTTCGGGGAGGAAACTTTTACTTAAGTCTGAAGGTGTTCCTCACTTGATCTTAGTGACCTGAATAATCAAATTTAGGTTCATAAATTAATAAGTCCATAACCTCCCCTATATGTAATTGATTTAGTATAACCTTATTAAGTTCATTCATGGTCTTTTAATGGGTTAAGAGATTCAATTTCATTGTTTGGAAGCGTTTTCTTCCTTGGTTTTCATGATCGATTTACTTATATTCATGTACGGAGAATGGTTGTTCAGAATAGAAATTGTATGTTATTAGTGAACAATCAGAAGATTACATGGTTATAAAATTCATTTGGTTATTGAGAGTGAAGATGAATCATTATATAAAACTTTAATGACAATTGTTTGGGTTAATTGGCGGTTTTTTATTACAACGAACTCATTTTGATTTATAAATTAATATCATGTGTACAAAAGGATTTCAAAACCTTACGTAAGTTATAATACATATATTATAGTCTGGTTTAACCATCAAAATGGTTTCATGACCAGAATTAAAAATGATAATATAAATTGAAAACCCGTCGTCCTTGAATGTGATAAATTAACACATCTCGGATGGTGTTTTCATTTCTAGTATAAAAGAAGGGGAAATGAGAGATGATGAAGAATTCTTTATCATAACAACATTTCAGTACATGTAAGGTACTGGAGTCATTATAACATTTGGATGAAAGAAGGTGAGGAAAGAAAAAGAAAAGAAAAGAACTTGAAATAAAAGAAATGAAAAGAGGAATTTACCTCTTGAAGTAATCTTCCTTTAGAGCCTCTTTAGGAGAGAGGTTTTGGTCATTTTATGAGGCCAAGGGTTGATGGACATGGAGGAGTTTGGGAGGAGATTTGAGTAGAATTTAGACAAGACACAAGACTTGAAAGGGGTGAAGAGAAGAGAGTGAGGGGTTTTTATAGTGGAGGAGAGGGGAGATTTTTTAATAACTTATTCATTATTTTATTATTTCCCTCAAGACAACTAATAGTGTTGATTCATTTGACCCATAATAGTAATAAGTGCATGTGAGTTCGAACCAAGTGTGTTTACATCAACCATGATGCGAGGAATAGTGAATCTGACTGATAATGTATATATACGGTAAATTATTGTATTTTACTATTCATCAAAAATTCGAGTATTTCAAAAAATCCCAAAAATTCACCCTAACCATTTTTCGACATGCAGAATTCAAAAATAAACTCCATTTTTTGAAAACAGTTTTCTAAATATTATTAATTTAATTTTTAAATAAGATTATAATTTATTCGAAAAATAACAATTTTAAAACTATAATTCGTTTTATATCACCTTGAAAAATTAATCAAGATCTCATTATCTTATAACCTTAAGACAATAAAATAATAATATGATTTACTATTCATAAGGGTCATATGTAATATTCATAAGGGTACATTACTATTCAACAAAAATTAAGTTTGACTTATCAGACTCTAAATATCTTGCTGAACGCAACCGTGTATGTCAGTTTTTCAAAATTCAAATCACATAGGTGGAAAATTTTTGTTTACTGTCTAGGTTATAACAAAGTGGTGTTTTGTAGAGACTCGGTGTTTCATTCATTCAATATTAAATTTATTTATAAATTTTTGGGGTGTTAAATTCTCCCCCCTTACAAAAATTTCGTCCTCGAAATTCACAGAATGTAACCTCATAAAAAGATTTGGGTAGGTCTTCATCATAAGCTCTTCAGGCTCCCATGTTGTTTCTTTAATTCTATGATTTTTCAAAAGTACTTTTACCAGTCGTGTCGTCCGATTCCTCAGCATCTGTTCCTTAATGTCTAGAATCTGGATAGGCTCTTCACAGTAAGATAAGTCAAGTTCTAATTTTATACCTTCAGAAGTGAGGACATACGTTGGGTCTGGCAAGTACTTTCTCAACAATGAGACATGGAACACATTGTGTACTTTAGACAGGCTAGACGGCATAGCCAAATGATATGCAACAGCTCAAATTCTCTCTAGGATTTCAAAAGGTTTAAAGTACCTAGGTCTAAAGAACTTACGCCCTTCCATGGAGATACTTTCAAGAAAACGTGATCTCCCACTTGAAATTCCAAATCCTTACTTCAATTATCAACATAGCTCTTTTGCCTGCTTTGAACTGCTTTGATATGGGTTTGAATAGTCTTTACCTTTGTTGTTGTTTCCTCCACAAGCTTTTGGCCCACAAGATTCCTTTCACCAACTTCATCCCAACATGTTGGTGTACGGCATCTCCTCCCGTACAATGCTTCATATGGTGTCATTTGAATACTTGAATAGAAACTATTATTGTAGGCAAACTCCACTAAAGAGAAATATTGATCTCACATACCTTGAATGTCACGAACCGAATCCGGTCGCCATCAAAATCGGCACCATACCCGGCCCGTGACAAAGCCCGAAGGGCGTTCCCGATCCCCACAGGCTGGCACAAGTGCCCAGGTATCATAAAATGAACGTTGGGAACGATTTACCCGAGTTTATAAACATACGACAACAAACAAATCCAATAAACCAGATTTTTCAAACCAAACCACCTTTTACAAAATTTCAGAACTGAATTGCATAATTTAAAACAATGTTCAATGACCATTACAAAGGTACGAAACCAAAAAGAGACACCTCAAGAACCTCCACATGGCAAGAGGCACCGCCCTCAAGCTATCTCCACAACACCGCATCACGATGGACCGCTAAAACCCGAACCATTGGCACAAAAGCTGTACCCAAACCTGTGACAAAAATAACCAAGTCTACTTGAGTGTGAGTAGGGTGTGAGCCAAAGCCCAGTAGGATACCACCACTAAGAGATTCTATGTGACAAACATTCAAAGACGAAAAGATTGCAAGTTTTGTAAACAAGAAATGCTAGTTACAATTTCTAAAAGATGCAACTTTAAATAAAATCAGTTTTCAAGTGGACTATTTTAAATAATCAACACTTTTAGATAAAATACCAAAGCTATTGAATTTTCCATCCAAACATACCGTATGCCGACGGTAAGCATAAATCATCTAATGAGCACAAGCAACGGGAAATAACCCCTAGGCACTAGCTCGCTGTGGGTCCCAGGTACCTCATATCTCGGTGAAAGTAACCATCACAATATTCGTTCTCGTGCACACGAGCCACTAGTAGGGATCATACTCATAACCTAGTGGTCCCCCATCATCATCATCATCATAGTTTAGTTAGTGTTGTCAGCGTCAAACTTGTTATGTGAAACTGAGGCCAAACCTCACGGGATCACTAGCATACTAGTACACGTCCACCCACCTAGATACCTGAGCTTCACTCTTGTGCTCAAACAAGTTCAACAAGCCATGAAATATAAATTGCACATGCAAATACCACTTCCATGTCACACATTCACCAAACAGCCCACATGTATATCACACAAGTCGCATAATCCACTTTTTCATTCAAATTCATTTTTGAATCACACTCACACCAAAATAGCTCACGACACTTTTCACATCTCTTTAACACTTCAACAAATCCTTTAAACAATTTTATAAAACCTTTCCAAGATAGTCCAATCCACATAACAGCCCACACACATATCACATAATACTTCTTTCATAAACAAAATCCATTTTACATGTCACACTCACACAAAACAGCCCTCAAACATGTTTTGCACCCACATCGCAATTTCATAAATCACCCCGACAAATTACAAAACATTATCAAAACGTTTGACATCACAACTGACCACTTTATCTTTCAAAAACTCATTTTAAGAACATACACCCACCAAAACAATAAATAAACATCCTTTGTACACTTTGAGTAACTCATTGAATCATTTACAATTTTCATAAAACCAACCCAAGGGGTATAACCATGTTTTGCATACCAACCCATTTCAAAACCCTCTTTCAAGGCCAAAATCACACCAATACCAATCCAAAACAGAATTGGCATCCCTAACAACATTTATTAAACCACTCTAAAGTGCTATAAAATTTACTCAAATAATACCACAAAAGATAACATGAAAAACACACATTTTCATAAAACACCTTCAAGAAGTATAACAAGGTTTTACACATAAAACTCATTCAAAAACCCTCTTTTAAACCCAAAAGCACACCAAGACCCTACCAAAGCAGAATTGGCAGCCCAAACAATATTTAATAAACCACTTGCATATGTTATAAACTAAACTCAAATATTACAAAAAGAGATACACATGAAAAACACCCAATTTAAAGCAAAAGTGCAACTATAAAATTAACCGTTTAACAAACTCCACCAAAAATGGTTTTCGCACAATGCACAGCATATAAGGAACATTGAAAATAATTAAATCAAGCATTCTAACTCATCAATAAATGATTACACATGGAATCACCTACCGAAAGTGTCGAAACCCTCAAATCTTGGTGTGAAACATCAACCGCACCACCACCGCACCTTAAGGAAGTGAAAATCAACCTAAAACCTCAAGATTTCACCCAAAAGACAATCCATTTCGCGCCCTACCTTCATGGACAGCCTCCAAGCTCTCTCACCCTGCCTTGGAACTCATTTTGGAAGGGAGATTTGATGGGGGAAACATCAAAATCATGCAAGTAAGTCTTTCTCTCTTTGATTTTTTCCCTTTCCTTAGGGTTTCCTTCACCCTTTCATGAGTTCTAAGAAGTTAAACCTTAGGTACAAACTCTAACTTCTGGACATTTTAGAACTCATGAAAGGGTGAAGGAAACCCTAAGGAAAGGGAAAAAATCAAAGAGAGAAAGACTTACTTGCATGATTTTGATGTTTCCCCCATCAAATCTCCCTTCCAAAATGAGTTCCAAGGCAGGGTGAGAGAGCTTGGAGGCTGTCCATGAAGGTAGGGCGCGAAATGGAGAAGAGGGGCGGATTTGGTTTATTTTTAGAAGGGCAAAAGGGTCAAAACACTCAAAATTTTAATGAGTTGGACACCCTGCACGGTTTAGTAAACCGTGCGGCCAAACCGTGCAGCTTGTTCTGGCCACCCAAAAAGTAATGTTTTGCCTCAAATTTCAGGGAGGTCCAAGGGGGAAACCAAGGGGGAAAGATAGGCCAAGAATAGAGAAGAAAAATCCACAAAACAAAGCACTCTTCTGACCCCAAAACACATCCAACTCAAAGGTACAAACCACCTCAACAACTTACCCCACAAGTAGTGCCACTAGGAGTGTCACTAATCCAACTCCAAAACACCACAACCTCACACCATCCCTTTGACAAAAGAGAAGGTCAAGTACCATACAATACCCCCAATACCAAGGTCATAGCTCAAGATCGCAGGAGACACCAAAAATTCAAACCCGGAACACCCGGAAACCAAGAGAATGCTAAGAACCAAAAGAAAATTTGAACAAAGCATGGAATTGAAAATTCGGGTGTGACATTGAAAGTCAAGTGAACATTGTCTCAACATGTCTTCTAAGGTTTGGATCATCCTCTCTGATTGTCTGTCAGTTTAAGAGTAATAAGCAGTACTCAATCGAAGCTCGATATTCAAAGCTTTCTGAAGACTTTTCCAGAATTTCGGTGTAAATCGTGAATCACGATCAAACACAATTGAGAGAGGTGCTTCATAAAGTCTCACAACTTCATTGATATAGAGCCGTGTTAGGCGCTCTAGTGGCAAATCCTCCCTTATAGCGAGGAAATGTGCAGATTTCGTAAGTCGGTCAACAATTACCCATATCGCATCATTCTTCTTTGGAGTTTTGGGTAATCCAATGACAATATTCATGGTGATGTCATCTCATTTCCATGTAGGAATAGGTAGAGGTTACATGACTCCTCTAGGATGTTGTCGTTCGGCCTTCAATTGTTAACAGACTAAACATCTTGATACATAATCAGCAATTTCCCGCTTCATGTTGTCCCATCAGAAATGTTCCTTCAAATCTCTATATATTTTATTGCCACCGGGGTGTATAGAGAAATTCGAGCTATGGGCATCATCCAATAACTTCCTTTTTAGCTCGGGTATAGCTGGAACACAAAGCTTCTTCCCAAATTTCAGAATTCCATCTTTATAAACGAAGTCTTTCAACTTCCCATCATCCACAGCACTAATTTTCTTTTGAAGATTCTCGTCATCAGGCTGAGAACATTTAATTCTTTCCAATAAAGATGGTTGGGCAACCAATTGAAAAAGTAATGATGTTTCACCTTTGATAATTTCAATGTTCATCCTTACTAGATCCATGAATACAGAATCCCTTTCGATCCTCATTTTGTTTAAAACTCCATGATCTTTCCTGCTCAATGCATCAGCTACCTTATTTGTCTTTCTCGGATGGTAGTGTATGGAACAATCATAATCTTTGAGAAGTTCGAGTCATCAGTTTTGCATCATGTTGAGTTTTTTCTGTGAGAAGATATACTTCAGACTCTTGTGATCTGTATATATCTCACATCTTTCACCATAGAGATAGTGTCTCCATATTTTTATAGCAAAGATCACAACTGCTAACTCAAAATCATGAGTAGGATAGTTATGTTCATGAATTTTTAACTGTCTTGATGCATAGACAATAACTCTATCATTTTGCATAAGGACACAACCAAGTTCTTTCTTCGATACATCACTATCGATCGCAAATCCACCATTCTCTGATGATAGAGTCAGGATCGGAGCATTCACTAATCTCCTCTTCAATTCTTCGAAACATTCCTCACATTCTTTTGTTCATACAAACTTAACCCCTTTACATGTAAGATTGGTCATTGGGTGGGCCGAATGGGCGATGTTCTGAACGAAACGTTGATAATAACCTGCTAAAACAATAAAACTACGCACCTCAGTTATGTTCGTTGAAGTAGGTCATTCTTGCACAGCCTTTGTCTTCGCAGGATCAACAGACATCTCATCCTTAGAGACAATGTGTCCAAAAAAGAAAACTGATTGAAACCAAAATTCACACTTGTTAAACTTCTCATATAATTCATTTCTTCTAAGAGTCTTCAGAATAGTGCGCAAGTGATTTCATGATCTTCGTAGCTTTTGGAGTATACCAAGATATCATCAATAAATACCCCCATAAAGTCATCAAGATATTCCTTGAAAACTCTATTCATTAGATCCATAAAAACAAAGGGTGCATTTGTCAGTCCAAAACGCGTTACTGTAAAATAGTAATGTCATACCTGGTTCGAAATGCTGTCTTTGGAATATCTTTCTTCCTCACTCACAACTGATGATATCCAAATCGAAGACCAATCTTCAAAAAATATTGGGCTCCATGAAGTTGATCATATAAATCATCAATGCGAGGCAACGGACACTTTTTCTTTATTGTTATAGCATTGATCTCTTTGTAGTCAATGCACAAGCTCATAGATCCATCTTTCTTCTTAACGAAAAGAACGGGAGCTACCCATGGAGAAACACTAGAGCGAATAAATCTTTTATCACTCAATTCCTCTAGTTGTTTCTTCAATTCCACTAACTCAACAGTGGTCATTCTATAAGGAGTCTTTAATATAGGTCTTGAACCAGGAATGAAATCGATTGAAAACTCAATTTTCCGCTCTGAAGGATGTCCAGGTAAATCCTCGGGAAACACATCAACATATTCTTTCACAATAGGTACGTCATCTATTTGAACATTCCTTTCCTCACTCATAAATATTGCGTTCTCTTCCTCCCCAATAATTGAATTCGGTAGAGCTACTGGGGGTGGATCAAAATAAGAATCAGATAGCGAGGTTTCTGCTCTAAAGATAAGGGATTTTACATCGGTCTCAAAAATTGTAACTACCTTCTTCTTGCAATAGATTTTCGCATTATAATTTAAAAGTCAATCCATACCGAAGATTATATCAAAGTCGGTCATGGGTATGATGATAAGGTTTGCAACTAAGGCACGTTTATGTGTCACAAGGGGGATTGATCGACACATCTTTGTTGCAATGATACTTCTCTTAGGAGTTTTGACTGACAACTCCCTTATTAAATCAAATTGAAAATATTTAATTTTCTTGGCAAACTGGGAAGATATGAAAGAATCCGATGATCCAGAATCAAATAAAGCATTGACTAAGTTTGAGGAAACGATTAAAGTACCTGCTACCACGTCATTAGGGACTTCAATATCAGCAGTTGTGATCGCATAAGCTTGTCCCTGCTCCTTTGGCCTTTTCTAAGGCACGTTTCCTTGACGTTTTGGACAATCATTAACATAGTGTCTCATCTCCCTACAATTATAGCATTGAACATTAATACCTTATTTCTTTACCTTACAATCACCAGCATGATGGTCTTTCTTTCCACACTTGTAACACACCCCTTTTCCTTTTAAGCAGTCACCAGAGTGTTTTCTTCCACAATTATCACAGGGTGGAAAGTAACTCTTCCCTTTTTCCTCATTTCCCTATTTCCTTTTTCAGAGTTTTCAGCCGCCCTTTTTTCTCTTGCTTTGCTTTAAAGTCATAAGACTTAGAGAACTCCTTTTCCGTCTTGATAGCACATGAGGCTATGTCTTCGTATGATGAGAAAGTTTGGCAGACCAGTGCTCGTCGGAGGAATTGTTTTAAGCCATCAAAGAATCGATCAAACTTGCTCCTTGGATTACGTATATAGTCCACAACATGTCTTGCTAACATTGTAAAATTAGCTTCATACTTTGCAACATTCTCATCTTCCTTTTGCCTCGAATTCAGAAACTGTCTTTTCATATCCGCTCACTGTTCACGAGGAAAGTATTTCTCTAAGAAAAGTTCTTTAAATTCACTTCATTCCGTGTCTTTTATTTCTTCCTCCTTTATGTTTTGAATTAGTGACCACCATTGATCAGCATCTCCCGACAGACGATAAATCGTCATGACAACCTTCACTCTTTCGTTACTTCCCAAAGCGAGAAATATCTTCTCTATGGAACTTATTCACTGCTCTGCTAAGAATGGGTTTGTATCTCATTAAATGATGGAAGTTTTTGTCGTATAAAGCGATCTATTGGGCAAAAATCCCTCAAGGCATCATTGAATCATTTTTGAGGTGATTGTGTTCGTTGACAAAGTGGACATCTGTGTTGTGATTGTTGACAAAGTGGACATCTGTGCTGTGATTGTTGACAAAGCAAACCATGACATACAAATTTGTTGACAAAGGGGATTTCATGGTTGCATGTCAAGTTCAAGGGTTGTGGTTAACGATTCATGTTTGATTCAAAAACGTCGACAAATGAATAAATGGTTTGGAGGCGGTACAAAATGAAGAAAAGTGGTTTTTGGCAAAGGTTTTTGCGCGCCGTGTACTTGAAGAAGAGGAAACTTGCGCGCCTAATGTTTTTCAAGATCAGAACATCAAAATATGGCAAAGAAGAGCGCCCAACTTTTATGGTTGGTCGCGCAAGTGACTTGCGTGCCGAGACCTGCGCGCCGAGACTTGCGCGCCGAAACTTGCGCGCCGAGGGGAGACTTGCGCGCCGTCGCGCAGGGTGTTCAAATGCCTATAAATACAGGTCGACCCCTCCTCATTCTGTACGAGTTCAACACTTAGAGAAAATCAGAGCTTCCGTCGCGCGGTGTGGTGGTCGCGCAAGTGGTGTGTTGTCGCACAAGTAGAAGTTGCGCGCCAGGTGATAGTTGCGCGCCCAAGGTGGTCTGGACGAGAAAGGAAGTAAGTCGCCCAAGTTTAGAGCAGAAGAAGGAGGTGTCGCGCAAGTGGTTGAGGTGGACTTGCGCGCCAGATTTTGAAGAAGCGCGACAGTTGATAGTTGCGCGCCAATAGTGGTTTGGGCGTTAGTGGTTTGGGCGTAAAAGGGTGTGCGTCGCGCAAGTTTGAAGTTGCATAAGCTTGTGTCGCGCAAGTGGTTGAGGAGGACTTGCGCGCCAGTTATAACTTTGCGCCGATACTTGCGCGCCGGCTTAGAGAAGGGCGTCAGGTAAGGTTGATTCGCGGCAGTGATTCAGGGCTACGTGAAAGCTGAAAGATTGCCCGATACCTTCGGTGCAAAGTGAATTTCATCTACAGGTGAAAGTTGGACGTCAACAGAACATCTACTTACAACAGAGGATGTATTCATTAGTAATAATGAAGAGACCTACAGGTCTATAAACTGTGAGTGGATCCTTTCCAGAGCAGTGAGCAAAGGAAGAGGAAGACGGTGATCATCTCCACCGGCAGTGAGCCAGAGAGAGAGAAACAAGGAGTGACCCTTGGAAAAGCAGTGAGCTGACCCTAAACATTGTAAAGGCAGTGAGTCTGGGAATAGAAGTGATTTATCCCGAACCTTGTAAACAGCAGTGTGCTTATAGTGAATTTGGTACATCGGCACATCGTCGGTGTATGCTCCTTGGACGTACCCAGTAAGGGTGAACCAAGTAAAAATTGTTGTGTCATGTGCATGTTTTACTTTCTGTTTATATTGTGCAACGGGAAAGAGAGAGGAGTGTTTTGCTTAACAGCGAAACAAGATCAGAACGGGCTTTAATTTTAAATTAGTTATACCCTGATTCACCCCCCCTCTCAGGGTATTCATATAGCATCCCGTCTTCTTATAACATAAACTTTCATTACATTACACAAAACTGAGGATCTTTAAGGTTTAGTGTCTTGGAAACCAGGAACTTTAAAAATGAAAACATAAAACATTCTTCTAAAACACTTGAAAGGCTTCTCCTCATGTTCATCCTAGGTTCATTACTGCATCACATAACCTGGGGACATACATCAAAAGAAAGGGTGAGCAAAAAACCCAGTAAGGGAAACAGGAGAAACATTTTACATGTGAACTTGAGATACTTCAATAAGGTCATGAAAAGAACTTTAAGGCATGAGAATGAAATCATGAGGCATATCATAATAAAAATAACATTTTCATAACTTGAAGATGTGGCTGCAACATTTAATATTGACAATCGTTTCGTTTCACCAAGTTCCATCCCCAAGGTGTCGTTAAAAATTACCAAGGTTATTCACCAAGGCGTCGTTAAAAATGGTCATCTCTAGAGATTAAGTCTTTACCCAATGCATTGGAGCGCTATCAGGGCGCACCCTTAAATTTGCCTTTATTATCATGTGAGCCACATATATCATCATCAAACATTTCATAAATAACCCATATAGCATAAAATAAATGGGTTTCATTTCATAATCACAACGTTTTAAAAACTGCTTTAAAGACATGATCTTTACGTCACTTTAAAACCCACAGAAAAGGAAGGTGGGTCTCATGTATGTAAATCCCAGAATTTAAAATAGAACATTTTGTTATATATGTGAATACCCCTTTAGGAGAAAGATCATTGAGTATTCACTTAATAATATAAAAGAACTTTAGAAAAAGAGAGAGACATTTTGAGACGGAAATTCTGCAGCATAACGGCTATGTTATGAGGTTTTAGAAGACATTAAAAAGAGAGGTAAAATGGGTCAAACATTCATAAATGACCCATAAAACAGTATATGGACAGAATAAGAATGATAAATGATCATGATAATGAAATTTCAAGGACATACCATTTGAAATGAAAAACATGGAAGGAAGACAAAAATTAGATTTCTCTTATGAAAGTTCGGCAGCCTAACGGCGTTACTTAAACTTCAACAAAAATGATTTGAAAAGATCAAATAGGGTCTTTCATCATGTGAACATAAGAGTTCAGTATGATAGATATAGAGATAATGCCCCAACATAATTAAAAATGAACTTGAAAGACTTGACATGAATGTAGAACTTTGAAAAGAATGAGAAGGGTGAAAGAATCCCCAAAAAAATTCGGCAGCCTAACGGCGCCACTTAAAACTTCAAAATACTGAATTGAAGAGATCAAATGGGGTCTCTCATCACATGAACATAAGAGTCCAGTATGATAGATATAGAGATCATACCCCAACATAACAAAAAGGAACTTGAAAGAATTGACATGAAAGTAGAACTTCAAAACGAGAAGGGTGAAGAACCACTTAAAAATTCGGCAGCCTAACGGCGCCACTTAAAACTTCAAAATACTGAATTGAAGAGATCAAATGGGGTCTGTCATCATATGATCATAAAAGATCAGTATGATAAATTTAGAGATCATACCCCAACATAATAAAAAGGAACTTGAAATACTTTACATGAAAATAGATCTTGAAAAATGAGAAGGGAGAAAGAATCCGTTACAAAAATTTCGGCAGCCTAACGGCGCCACTTAAAACTTCATAAAACGAAATAATGAGAGTAAGAGGGGATCTCTCATTATATGAACATGAAAAGGGCAGTAATAGGAGTATAAAAGAACATCCTTTAACATAATAACATGTATCATAAAAGAAATTACATAAAAGAGATTTCTTGAAAAGAAAGAGAGAGGTCGGATCCCTTACCTTAAAACATAACTCATAAAACTCAATGGTTGGGACCTTGAGGGCTTGGGGGCACCATGAGAGGACTCCTTGGGAGGTAATGAGACCAGAACTTCGTTGGGGGAGAGTGGGGAGTCGAATGGATGAGAGGATGGCTTGGTATTTATAGGGAAAGTGAGGAGACAAGGCATTAATGGCAAAGGGACACCTCATTAGTGGTTTTGGCAAAACCATGGGCTTGCCCATGGTATTTGCCCATGGTATTGGCCACTTGGGACACCTCATACCTTATCTCACTATTCATAATTCGAACATATTGATTACAAACTTAATACATCATTTAATGATGTCATTAAACACCCGTAACTTAAAAACTGTATTTTCACTATTCATCAAAAATTCAACTTTCTCAGAATAATCCCAAAATTTCACCTTAACCAAATATCAACGCTCTGATTACAAATATGAACTTCATTTTATAAAAATAATTTTCTAAATATTTTTAATTTAATTTTTAAATAAAAACACTTCACCGAAAATTCATTTTTTTCAGAAAAAACCCCAAAAATTACCATAGCATAATATCGGTGCTCTGAGTTCAAAAATGAAATCCGTTTTATAAAAAAAATTATCTAAATATTTTTAATTATATTTTTAATTAAAAAACACTATTCACCCGAAAAAACTAATACTTGAATAATAATTTATGAAACCGTTATTTAACCATTTTATTGAATCACATTACTTAATCAAGGTGCCTAAATTATATTAATACTTTCTTTAAGTGAGATTACTAATCCATTTGGACACATTACTAATCCTAATCATAAAATCACTATTCACATTTTACTATTCATCAAAAATTAAGTTGATCTTATTAGACTCTAAATTTCGTACTGAACATAATTGTAGAAGACCATTTTTCGAAATTCATTACATATTTTTAATTATT
Source organism: Viscum album (assembly GCA_963277665.1). Classification (NCBI taxonomy): domain Eukaryota; kingdom Viridiplantae; phylum Streptophyta; class Magnoliopsida; order Santalales; family Viscaceae; genus Viscum; species Viscum album. Next base: position 1,584,720,752 of record OY728137.1, on the reverse strand, counting down.
TAAGGTTTACACAACCATTTTTAAAATATCATTTTTTCTAAAATTTATCAAAAATATGCATACTATATTTATCCGGTCATTTGAAAATTCATAAACTTCATCATAAGAAGAAATCCCAATTTTTATTTAAAACAAAGGATTACACAAGGCAGTTACGGTCTCGTTACATAGCCCTTTATCACACCAGCATAGGACCTAAGTGTAAGGTGTGCTAAGGTGAGAGAATCCGAGGGAGGCTCGGCCAACATCGCACGAGTAGTAATTTCTATCAGTTTGAACTTCTCGCGAAGGCGATCCCGTTCTAGCTTTATACGATGAAGTTCAACTTGGGTTTGGTCCAGAGCAAAGCTCAGTGGTGCTACCTCCTTCCCAAGTTCTGTTAGATGGGCTTCGATTGGTCCAAGACTACTGGGTGAGGCCATCGAATCTTCTTTCTATATTAATTAACCAAGATTGCTTGTATTTAGAGACAGTAATCAAAACATTTAGTTTCCAGCGGTCATATTGACCAATGGTCAAATAATAGTCAAAACCCAACAGTCTCGTTTTAATTATACTCATGTTATCAAATGAAACATTTTTGTTGTGTATAAAAATAAAATAAAATAACACATAAAATTAGGAAATAAGATTTATTCAAAATTTCGGGTCGTTACAATTCAGCCTTGTGGACCTAACACGGTCTAACATAGCTCCTCCATGTTGTGGATCTGAATACTCCATTTGGGTAAGGTAATTGTTCATAACCATAGTAAGTTGTCCCGGTATAGTTATAAGTTGCTCTGCACCAGTCGCAGCTCCAAAGCCAACATCATTATCTTGCATAGAAGGGCAATCCCTACATAGGATACGCGCGTTAATGCGATTTTCATTCCTTCCACTAGGCGTCATTTCTAAATAATGGCATACACTGGATTAGGTTATGAATCATAATGTACAATCACAACTTAGAAAAATACTTAACATAAATTGAAATCTTATTCCTAGCTAATCTCATAATCATAAACATGGTTTCTTTGAGGGAAAATTTACATTTAATTCCTTCATAATGGTTTATAAAGAACAAGTGAATTATCCTAAGCATATCCCCGAGAGTGTCAAACCAGATGCGCAATAAGGCCCGTTGTCGTGTACCAGGATACCCCGAGTCAAGCCCGAAACTCCTTGTCGGAGTTATTACTCCTAAGTACATCTGTGTCAGAACCACGTTCACTTGTAGCATCCAGACAGAGATGTATTTGCTAGATTGATCCACATAATATATTCCTTACCAAAACTCCAGAATGTTCTCGTGTGCTTATCATCAAAGTCTATCTTAGGGTTTCGTTCCCTAATCTAGGTTTTTTAAATCTAGTTTCCAAGTTTTCTATTAAATTTCTTTTGATATCAACTATAAAGACCCGACCCCAGTTGTCCAGAGCCGGTACCTTATTTTATTACATTAGCATGATTACAAGAAAGTCGTATCAAGAAGGAACGAATAGTTAAGTAGATTTGAAAAACCAGAAACATACGTAAGTTCAACATTACAACATGAAATGAAAAACATACAAGTTCTATTGGAAAAATCCACCACTCTAAGATTATCCCTACAAGTCAATCATAATATACCTCTTCATGTCCTGGGAAAAAATGAAACATAAGAAGGGGTGAGCTCAGATTCTCAGTAAGGATAAACAATACGGCGGAAGATATCATAAATATAAACATTAGGCATGGTGAATAATTGAAAACACATGCTTTTAAAAATAAACTTAAACATAATATGTCAGGAATATGAGATGAGAAAATATTGTCATAATAAAACATAATCATGGGTATTCTACTAGTCGAATAATCTCATGAACTCTGAATTTCTAGCTTCATAATGAGGGAAATGCATATGTCGGACATACCGTCAAGGCCTCGGCCAAGACATCTAAAAATAATTAAGGTCTCGGTCAAAACCATATCTAAAAATGGGCAAGACTTTGGCCAAGTCCACATTTATTTGTCTCATGAGACCTACCGATTCATCGAAGGGATATAGTGGGTTCCACCCATCGCTTACTAAGTCCAATGCATTTCTCATATGAACGGGGATAAAAATAAATAACATATACACATGAGATGTAAATAACTTTCCTCAATCTGTAACATAATCACTAACTATTCTGAGTAGTAAGATGAATGGTATCAAAATAGTACATCCACAGTCAAATTGATCATAAACCATCCAATATAATATGGTATATGATATCATAAAATATTAGTCTCAATAATACATAAGAATCAACAAGAATGTTAAAATAGATGAAAATACTCTTATAAAATCATTGAGTAATTCTTGAGATAAGTACTCTTTTACTTTGAAAAAAAGAGTTCTTTTGAAAAAAATAGTTCTTTTGAAAAAAAGAGTTCTTTTGAAAAAATCTTTGTATAAAACCATAAATGAAGTAAGATGATATTTTCATAATAAAATGAGTGATTTTAGAAAAATAATGGTTGCTAAAAACATATTATAGAGTGCCCTTAAAAATACATAAGAATTTGAGAAATTCTCTTGAATCGGGCTTGTATTTCAGAAAAAAAAATTGAAAGTTCTTTTTAAAACATGTAACTCCCATAAAAGAAGAAAAATTCTGGTTTGTACATATACATAGAACATTCACACGGAATTTATGAGTACATAAGAATAATTAAAAAATTAATTGGGATAAAGAGAGACAAAGAGTAACCCGAAAGAAAATGGATGTTCGGGTAATAAACCCTTACCTTAAGTCCAAAGGTGTTCATCACTTGATCTTAATGACCTAAATAATCAAATTCAGGTTCATAAATTAATAAGTCCAAAACCACCCCTACATGTAATTGATTTAATATAACCTTATTAGGTTCATTCATGGCCTTTTGATGGTTTAAGAGATTCAATTTCATTGTTTGGGAGCGTTTTCTTTCTTGATTTTCATGATCGGTTTGCTTATATTCATGTACGGATAAACATGTAGAATGAGAATGGTTGTCCAGAATAGAAGTTGTATATTATTAGTGAACAACCAGAAGATTACATTGTTATAAAATTCGTTTGGTTATTGGGAGTGAAGATAAATCATTATATAAAACTTTAATGACAATTGTTTGGGTTAATTGGCGGTTTTTGATCACAATGAACTCATTTTGATTTATAAATTAATATCATGTGCACAAAAGGATTCTAGAACCTTACATAAATTATAATACATATATTATAGTCTGATTCAACCATCAAAATGGTTTCATGACCAGAATTGAAGACGATAATAGAAATTAAAAACACATCGTCCTTGAATGTGATAAATTAACACATCTCGGATGGTGTTTTCATTTCTAGTATAAAAGAAAGAGAAATGAAAGATGATGAAGAATTCTTCCTTTATCATAACAACATTCCAGTACATGTAAGGTACTGGAGTCATCATAACATTTGGATAAAAGGAGGTGAGGAAAGAAAAAGAAAAGAAAAGAACTTGAAATAAAAGAAAAGAAAAAAGAAATTTACCTCTTGAAGTAATTTTCCTTGAGAGCCTCTTTCGGGGAGAGGTTTTGGTCTTTTTATGAGACCAAGGGTTGTTGGACGTGAGGGGGGGGGATTTGAGCAGAATTTGGAAAAGACTCAAGGCTTGAGAGGAGTGAAGAGAAGAGGGAGTGAGGAGGGGTTTATAGTGGAGGAGAGAGGTGATATTTTAATATCTTATTCATTATTTTATTATTTCCCTCAAAACAACCAATAGTGTTGATTCATGTGACCCATAATAGTAATAAGTGCATGTGAATTCAAACCAAACGTGCTTACATAAGCCATGATGCTAAGAATAGTGAATTTAACTGATAATTTATATATACGGTAAATTACCGTATTTTACTATTCATCAAAAATTTGAGTATTTTAGAAAAATCTCAAAAATTCAAGTATTGTAGAAAAATCTCAAAAATTCACCCTATCCATTTTTCGACGCGTAGAATTCAAAAATGAACTCCATTTTTTGAAAATAATTTTCTAAATATTATTAATATAATTTTTAAATAAGATCATAATTTATTCGAAAAATAACAATTTTAAAACTATAATTCATTTTATATCACGTTGAAAAATTAATCAAGATCTCATTATCTTATAACCTTAAGACAATAAAATAATAATATGATTTACTATTCATAAGGGTCATATTACAATTCATATTACTATTCATAAGGGTACATTACTATTCAACAAAAAATTAAGTTTGTCTTATCAGACTATAAATATCTTACTGAACGCAACCGTGTATATCGGTTTTTTTAAATTCAAATCACAAAGGTGGAAAAATTATGTTTACTAGCTAGGTTATAACAAAGTGGTGTTTTGTAGAGACTCAGTGTTTCATGCATTCAATAATAAATTTATTTATAAATCCTTGAGGTGTTACACCTTACGTGGCGGTTGTGCTACCTTTGTGTAGCTAGTCGATTGGGCGATTGACCCTTACGCGAAGGTTATGATACCCTGACGCGAGGAACGCATAGGAGGGCCACTTACCTTTACTTGGGGCTTGTGAAGACCCTTACGCAATGGGCGAGCGAAACTTACACAGCATCGGTCTATCCTGACGTTGGAGTCGTGTGACCTTGACGCATCGGACGAGTTACTTTTACGCGGGGCAGTTTATGAGGACCCTAACGTAGTGTCGTCCGTTCGAGTTTTGTTGCAACGGCTTCTTCAACACGCTCCTCAACCAAACATGTGTCCTCAGGTTGTTGAAGGTCGTTTGAGGGATTTGCTCTTCCGGATTAAAAGCTCGGAGAGGTGAAGGTCGGGAGAAATCGAGGGGGGGGGGAGATGATTCAAAGGAGATGAGGGTCTGTTGGTGGCACTATTGGCGACGTTGCTCACAGGTGTCTCTCGAGTACTGTTCCGGTGGCGGGTTCTGTGGAAGAGGAAAGCAGTTGACAGTTTTCTTGGAAGGGGTTTCGACGGGTGAGGTTGAACCCTGATAAGGGGGTTTTGGCCTGATTTCTTTTGTTCTCGTAGAAATTGATTGTCTGGTATTCTCGTTTCCGTTTCTTTCTTCCTGCTTTGTTGCAACGTTCCTCTGGAATTCGTCTGCTTTGTTGCATTTCCCTTCCTGGCATTTATGTAGTAAGTTGTATTGGTTTTCTTTGCTTAATAAAAAGATGTGGGGCGGTGTTCTTGTCTTGGAGGAGTAGGACCAAAGTGGTCCAAACCACGTAAATTCTGCTGTGTTCTTTATCTTTCCAGTTCTTTCTTTTGAAATTGTCGTTTCATTTTGCTCCTATCTTCATCAAATTGCTTCTGTTTTGTGGTGTATTTCTTTCTTTTCAAATTTCATCTTAGGCTCGATTCTTGTTGTGTTTTCTGTTGTGGGTGAATTTGTGCGATACTGCCTCCTGCCTTCGGAGTTTTTTGTGTTTCACTGGATACCTCCCCATAAAAGGGCATAACCGGGCAGCTCAAGAACCAGATTGAATATTGGTAAGTAATTACATCAGTGATGTAAAGCTAACCATTTTGAGTAAAAGCCGCCTCAATTGAAGTTTCTGTATGCCAGAGAGCTTCTGAGCCACCGAGTCACTGATCCCCGACAAAACAGCCGCAGTAATGGCCTGTGATCCCCAGGCCAAACCCAAAAAAACCGATCAGAATCAAAATTGGAAAGAAGAAAACAGAGTAAGAGGCATCTCGGAGGATGACACGCGGAAATAATACACGAACGCGAGCTAGGGTTGAGGACCTTAGTTCTCAAAGGATGACGCTGAAGCTGTAACATGTACTTCTGCAACCCCTTTTTGCCGATAGAGTCCATGCTTCGCCGAAAGTGGGGCGAGAGACAGAAAGACGAACCGCGATATGTCTCCCACAACTACCCAAGCCCGCTTGATTCGAAGGTGGATGGATGCGTTTCTGAGTGACGGAGACTGGTAACGTGTCTGACCGACTAGAAGGTAGCTTTGGGAAACGCCAAAAAACAACGGGTTCTTAAAATTTTAAAAGGACAATGACGGGCGTACCAGAATAGACATTCCGTGGGTTGCTTTCAAGAGAGAGAGGATAAAAAATATGACTATAACAAATATATTATATAACTATACTATTTTTTGAATTATATTTCAATATTTACCACTAATGTGTAGTTTTCTAATTTCATTTCCAACATACCCCCTTTTATGAGTTGAATGTAAACTCGTACAATCATGTGGTAATAGAAAGGAAATTAGACCACAATGCAATCAATCCCTTCCAGAAAAAGTCGTAAAATGTTGAAACTGTGCGCCCTTTAGAGACTTCATCCAAAAATAAATTTATCTCACTTCAGCTCTTTATAGATGAGTTCCTCAAAGAGAGAGAGAGAGATGTCACCTTGTCTCTAAGTCATGATCTACGCATCCAAATTAATCCTTTCACTAAATCCATGGGACAAAATATGATCCTGAGTGTTGATCCTTGTCGTTTATTTTTTTATTGGTATCGATTTGAAGCTTGCTTACATGCATCATGTCGACGTCTTCTGGGAGGTTTTAATGAGAATTACCTCTTCCATCATCTGCTCCTTGGAGTGCATGAGCAAGCCCATTCTTGTTGCAGATTTTGTTTCTTCTTTCCCATTCCTTTTTGTTTCCCTTCCAATTTCAACTTGTTGGATCCCCTCTAATTTCTAATTGAAGTGGATCATCTATACCCTCACATGCTTTCATAGGACCCTTACTCATATAGTCTCTGATTATCCTCAAGCTCAGGCTCTCTGGCTTTTTTGCCAGACTTGGAGTGCATAAGCAAGTCAGTTGGTGGTACATGGGTCAGTTTCTCCTTTCTCCTTTATCTCTCCTACTTCTTTACTGGGAGAATTCTCATGCACCTTGGAACCATTTTCCTTATCTGTTGGTCACGTCGTCATCGGTTTGGGTAACTTGGAATAGTCTTTGTGATGCCTAGTTTTCCTCCCTTTGTTTACCGAATATTCCCCCAAATAAAGTTCATCTTTGTTTACATTCTTCATTTCTGAATGAAAAATATTCTTCCACCTACGTATCTTCCTCAAAATTTGAAGAAATGTGGGATGAATCATCTAGTCCTTTATCTTCAATAAAGGAGTCAACATGCTCCTCTTGAAGGTTTCAGGTGCAACATAAGAGCCTTGGCGGGTGAAATAACCATGTAGGTTTTATCAATTTGGTGGATCATTCGCAATATTTTACAAGACGTAAACGTCATGACCAACAAATTTTTTCCACTGAATATTGATAGGAGAGAACCCAGAGCCTGGAGAGAGGATCTTTGCATACCAAATTTATAATAAATTTATTTATGATCGAAAGAAAAATGTTACATTGTCTGGGAAATTTCTTTAACGATGATGTTGATCATCTGTAAAACCCTTCTCAAATTACCTTTGTTGTGTAGGGAGGATTCAACTATAAAATCCCTCTAATGGTGACCCACACATGCTCCTTTGACCTCTGGACGACATTGGTTGATTTTCGGGGTGTTAGCGCAATGAATCAATCGCATTGCATTGTTCATATTGATTGCTTTGAAATCCTTTGGACTCAAAGGAGTTCTTCTCGTTCTTGAGAAGATGAGGGGAAAATTTTGAGAGAGAAGTTTATTGTGTGCAATGATTCTCAATCCTCGATTAACCCTACATAATAGACATAACTGTGTATTTATAAAGTTAGGGTTTAGATTAAAATATTATTTAATTGCATACCGACCCTTAAATAAGATTATAATTATTAACAAATATCATGCCAGATATTATTATTATTATTATTATTTTATGGCGTGTGCTAACCCACACAATGAAAAATATTATTTTACTGACTTGTAAATTAATATGTATCATTAGACACAATCTTTGTATGTTCGAACTCTTCAGCATTTATTGAATACCAAAAAACATATTTAATTAAATATTTTATCCATAATCCAGTGAATACATATCTATTAAATATTCAATAAATAAAATAAATATTTTATCCATAATCCAGTGAATAAAATATTTATTATATATTCAAATAAAAAAATAAATTATTTATTAAAGAATAAATAATTATTTACTGCATTGTGGATATTAGCGATCAATAAAACTTGAATAAAATTATTCATCGATCTCGAGAGTAATATTTATTCCAATAATTACATTCAAATAGAATTTAATTGAGATCAATGAAAACACTTAGTGTGTGACCATTTAGGATCCTATCACGTTGGCATTAGGCGGACTTATTTAAAGTCCAAAATTACTATCTAGCAACAAGTCAAGACACTGATGAGAAAGAACTTAATGTCGCAACGTTAATAACCACATACAAATGCTCACTATGTAATAAAATCTCTTTGTCACAATATCTCATCAAGTAGGTTTCACATCTGTTTCATCAACCTATATGTTTAATACGTCTTTCTTTTACTATCTAAAATAAACACTTTGTTACACCATGATTGTGAAATTTAATACGCTAGTTTTATTCCAATCAAATGAGCAATATATCAACTTTTATAAAGATGGAAAGGAAAAAATCCTTCATCGACTTATTCATTAATAAAATATATGTCACGACCCGTCCTCGGGGCCCGCGCCGTCACTACCCCAAGCCCGCCTTCCATAGGCCAGGGGCTGGCAACTAGCACCAAGGCGTAATTCCCGATAAAAAAAGAAGATATTGCCTTTGTAAAGTAAACAAACAACACTGAGCAAACAAGCAGAAGTAAACACTAAGTACAAACTGGGTACAACAGTAAGTGCAGAAAAGTAAGTGGGCTAGAATACAAACCCAAACTGAAAGTAAAGTACAACTGAAAAAGGGAATACAACAACTGAAAAGTAAAGCCGCCGCCCCGAGCCGTCCACTGGAAGTCCCACCTGAAGGGTGGGTACAGATAGTCTCCACAACTCATTGGGTCCAGCCGTCCGCTCCGAGTATATCCCGCCCAGTGGTCCACCTCCAGGTACCGTCCTGCTCTGCAAGCCTCAACCACGATCAGCGTTGTCCGTCGTCTGCAACCAACACAATGTAGTGCGGGAATAGCCCGTGCAGGGGTGAGTATAAGCTACTCAGTAGGGACCCCGAGACCCCCAAAAGTCTCCCAGAATCCCCAAAGGATAATTCACAAAGGAAAGATACAATCACGAAATAACATCCGACACTACTTAGGTATATGTCCATACATATACCTAAGTCATCAATTTCCAGTTCGGCTCCAACATCTGAGCCCAAATTCGATCACGTCCACACAGAATAGCACAACATAATCCACATAGGAAAGCAAGTCAAGATTCAGCTCACACAGGTATACTTCTTCGTAAGACGATAGAGATGATCAGATGTAGCCACTGATTCATCTAAGCCGTCGGACTCACACATGATCGATAGGTACTAACCCCCACAATGACCCACAAAGGATCGATAGGTAACTAACCCCTGCAATGACCCACAAAGGATCGATAGGTAACTAACCCCCGCAATGACCCACACAGGATCGGACCCACACAGGATCTGTAGGCGCTGGCCCACACAAGACCGTTGAGCGCTGACCCACACAGCATCTGACCCACACAGGATCGGTAGCACTGATCCACGTAGGATCGCTGAGTGCTGTAGTCGTCGCCGTCGAATCCACGGAGGATTTCTGCATAGTCGTCATCATCGCCGCAGTCGCAACCAGCTCTAGGGTTCCCGCACATAGCAAGCTCGTTCGGGAGGGTCCGCTACATGAGCCGAGGGGCTGATACATCAACTGACATGTAGTCTGAAGTTGATGTATCCAAAAGTTCCGTATCGAAAACAGGAACTCAACGTCACAGACGGCGCGTCAATCAGACGTCCGGTCTGAGAGTTATTGGCTTTTTTCGTCCCAGGGGTCCGGTTGGTTTTTAAGTCAAAACCAACCCGATCGTACTCCAACTGCGTCCAAACCTCGAGCGAAGTAATCCAAAAGGTCCGTCTCACTAAGAGGAATCCAACAAAGTTGACGGCACGTCATTCGGACGTCCGAAGCTCAAGTTATAAGCGTTTCTGCTCCGAGGGCCCGGTTGGTTTCGTGTACGAACCAACCCGACCGAACCCAAAGTTCTCCGAAACCTTGAGTGTAATATATCGAAACAACCGTCTCAATCCAAAGATCGCATCGCCGCTGACGGTGCGTCGATCGGAGGTTCGTAGCCCAAGTTATGGGCAAAAGACCGAAAAAGGTCCGGAAGTGGGGGTTTCGGGCCCGGACCGATCCGGCCCGAGACCCCCTGGGTCGGCCCGAACTGGATCGACCCGAACCGAGTCCGGGTCCGGCCCGCTTGGGCGCGGCGCAGCCCGGCCTGGGCGGCCCGGCCCGGCTTGGGCAGCCCGGCCCGGCGCATTGGCGCGGCCAGGCGGCTCGGCCGTAACGGCCGAGCGGTGGGGGGGGGGGGGGGGGGCGCTGCCCCCCGCGTTGAGAACCCGCGACCCCCATGTGGGGGGCCGCACCTGCTGGCCGATCGGGGGTTACAAACCCCCGGTTTTCCCTCCTGACCGGTCGGCCGGCTGCTGCCGCCACGGGACCGGCGCTGGCCGGTCCCCTTGCTCCGACGCCGGCGGCTCAGAACCGGCCGCTGGTCCCTGCTTCGTCGCGGCCTTGGTCCGTCCGGCGTGGCGCGACGGCGCCACGCCCCTCCGCCGCGGCCCCGCTCCGGCCACGGTGTTTTTGTGATTCTCCGGTGCGGCGCGACGACGCCGCGTCTTTGGTTCGTCTTCAACGGCGCGACACGACGGTGCTGCGCTTCTGCCCTTTTCTTTAATATTTCCCGCGCGGTGCTTCGGCACCGTGTTGCCTTGCTCATGCCGCAAACAACATCAAACAACCAAAGGGAGAAGGAGGGTCGGCTGTGTTCGTGCGGTCCGACCCCCTCTCATTATTGCGGTATCAGGCGGCTCAAATTGAAATGAAGAAAGGCGACAGAAGAATTCACGAACAACAATTAAAATAAACCTCTACCTCATCGAATTCATTGAGCGAGGATTCATTGCGGAAAAGCACGTCGCGGAAGAAGGCATCGCGGAGGGGGAATCGTCGCGTCGCGGAGAAAGGTTTCTTCGGCGTCGCGTCGTCGATCTTCGAGGATCCAGCGTTCTTGTCGACCTTCGTCGGAGGTTGGCGTTCTTCGCGTTCTTCGCGTTCTTCGTCGAGGAGGAAGAACTTCACGACTTGAGAGAATTCTCCCCAAACCTCTTGCACAACCAACCCCTAATAAAATAAGAGTTGTCTTATTTTATTAACGCACATGCCAACGCCTTTGAAATTCAAAATTGAAACAATCAATTAAATGAATTAATTGCAATGTTTAAACCGCCCAAATTAATTGAGGCGTTTCATAAATAGAAAAACGCAAGGGTTGACTTCCACTTAATAGGGGTGCAAGTGTGTTACCTTATTAAAGGAGGGGGTTTAGGAAGAAAAGAAATGGTGGGGCTTGTGTGGGTCCCACCTCACAATTATCCTACCTAGTGGGTAAGATATTGTGGGTCCCACTTCATCCACTTAGCTTAGGTTAAACAAAAATAAAATAAAATTGGTTGCACCACTTTTTATTTTATTTCTTTTACTTAACCCCAAAAATTAAAAACCACACCCGAGCAAATGCAATTCTGGAAAAGGTGTTTCTAAGCAATTATCGGCGCTGTGATTCCATCAGTGCCCTCAAAATTTGATTCCGAGCACCGGTTCAAAAGTTAGAAAAACCCGCTCGTTCGTTCACTGAACGTACCCGAGCTAAATTTCGGAAAAAGATTCCAGGCACACCGGGCCTCGAAATCTGGTGCCGTCAGAAACCGCGTTCTTGTAAAATTCCCAAGAAAATTAAGAAAAAAATTTCCTTGAATTTTACGGGTCTTTAAATCACTCCCACCTCAGGGCTTTACGTCCCCGTAAAGATACATCATAAACTAGGGAAACAAAAGTGGGTACTGAGCACGCATCTGAGCCTCCCACTCCCAGGTGCTCTCCTGGAGGTTCCCGTGCTGCCATCTGATGCGCACTAGAGGAATCGACCGTCCACGTAGGATGCACTCCTGTCGATCCTCGATCTCCATCGGGACCTCCGCAAACGTCTCCCCATCATCAACGTCCAGCTCCCCATGGTCAATGATATGCGTCGGGTCGTGCACGTATCTCCTCAGCTGAGATACGTGGAAGATGTCGTGCACTCGGTGCAACTGAGGTGGTGGAGCCAGGTGATAAGCCACCTCGCCAATCCTGTTGAGGACCTGGAAGGGTCCGATGAAGCACGAAGATAACTTGTCGCCTTGGCCAAATCTCCGTAATCCACGTCGAGTTGAGACCCACAAGAAGACGTGGTCGCCATCCTCGAACTCCAGTGGCCTCCGCCTCCTGTCAGCATAAGACTTCTGCCGGCTCTGAGCTGTCCTCATCCGCTCTTGGATGACCTGGACCTTCTCTGTCGTGGCCTGGACCATCTCCGGTCCCACAAGTGCTGACTCCCCAGGGTCTGTCCAGCACAGCGGTGATCTGCAAGGTCGGCTGTACAACGCCTCGTATGGTGCCATCCCGATGGTGGAGTGGTAGCTGTTGTTGTACGCGAACTCCACCAAGGGTAGGTGGTCCTCCCAGCTGTGACCAAAGTCAAGAACACATGCGCAGAGCATGTCCTCGAGAGTCTGAATGGTCCTCTCCGTCTGACCATCCGTCTGAGGGTGAAAGAGAGTGCTCAAACATAGATGCGTCCCGAACGCCTCCTACAACCCCTTCCAAATCCGGGAAGTAAAGCGAGCATCTCGATCAGAGACGATAAATGATGGCACACCATGAAGCCGTACAATCTCCTGAACGTAGAGACGTCCCAAGCTCTCCACTGAGCCCTGCTCTCTGATGGGTAAGAAGTGAGCCGACTTGGTGAGTCGGTCGACAATCACCCAAATGGAGTCGTGACCTCTGAAAGTGCGTGGAAGTCTAGTCACGAAGTCCATAGATATCCCATCCCACTTCCACTCCGGGACCTCCAAGGGCTATACCAAGCCTGTTGGTACCTGGTGCTCTGCCTTCACCTGCTGGCAGGTGAGGCATCGAGAAACAAACTCTACCACAACCTTCTTCATGCCCGACCACCAGTGCTGTCATCTGAGATCCTGGTACATCTTCACCACTCCAGGATGTAACGCCAAAGGGGAAGTGTGAAACTCTCTCAGCACCTCCTCCCGTAAAGCAACTGGTACCAAGGTACGTCCTCTGAAAAGGACGTCGTGCTCTCCCCCTAAAGAAAAACCATCAGGTGCCTGTCCTGAGGATATCTGCGCACGCCGCGTCTCACAGTCAGCATCCCCACGTTGTGCCTCTCTGACCCAATGCAGTAGTGGAAGAGTAATTGTGAGTGATTGAAGAAAGGCTGCTCCATCACTATCCACGAAGGATATCTGTAAAGCGGCTAGCTGCTCTGTCGCCTTCCTAAGTAGCTGAATGCCCATCCTCCTGCTGAGAGCATCGGCTACCACGTTCCCCTTTCCAGGAGTATAGACTATCTCAAAGTCATAGTCCTGGAGGAACCCGAGCTATCGCCGCTGTCTCAGGTTCAGGTCCTTCTGCAAGAAGATGTACCTGAGACTCTGATGGCCAGAATAGACTGTAAAGCACTTGCCCATCAGATAGTGTCGCCACATATTCAGAGCAAATATCACTACTACTAACTCCAGGTCATGGGTAGCGTAGTTCTGCTCATGCTGCCTCAACTGACGTGATCCGTAGGCGATCACTGCTCGTTCCTGCATCAGGACACATTCGAGTTCGGTCCCTGATGCATTGCAGTAAACTACGTACCCTACTCCCTCCTCCGGCAACCTCAAGATAGACGCGCTGGTCAATATTTTTCTCAGCTCCTGGAAGCTCTGCTGACATCTGTCTGACCACACAAAGGGTTTCCCCTTCTTCGTCAAAGCTGAGAGTGGTGCCGCAACTCTGGATAAGTCTGACAAAAATCTCCGGTAGTATCCAGCTAGTCCCAAGAAACTCCGCACCTCTGTCACGCTCCTGGGTGGCTCCCAAGCTAGCACTGCCTCTATCTTCACAGGATCCACCGCAACTCCCGCCTCAGAGATGACGTGTCCCAAGAAGTGGACCTCACGTAACCAGAACTAACACTTCGAGAGCTTTCCATAAAACTGGTGCTCTCGGAGTGTGTCTAGTACAACCCACAAGTGGTAGGCATGCTCCTCCTCAGTGGTCGAGTATATCAAAATGTCGTCGATGAAGACCATGACAAATCGATCGAGGTATGGCCAAAATATCATGTTCATGAGGCCCATGAACACTACTGGATCATTGGTCACGCCGAAGGGCATAACCAAGAAATCATAGTGGACATACCGACATCTGAAGGCCGTCTTCTACACGTCCTCGTCCCGAACTCTGAGCTGATGATAGCCTGACCTGAGGTCTATCTTTGAGAACCACCGTGCTCCCTTGAGCTGATCGAAGAGGTCATCAATCCTCTGTAGCGGATACTTTTTCCTTACTGTCACCTAGTTCAGGCGACGATAGTCGACGTAAAGTCACAAGCTCCCGTCCGCCTTCTTGGCGAACAATATTGGGGAAGCCCAGGGTGAAACACTGGGTCGGATGAATCCCTTGCCCTACAAGTCCTCCAGCTGTACCCGTAGCTCTCGAAGCTCGGTGGGATCCATCCGATATGCTGGGGTGGATGTCGGGGCTGTCCCAGGATACAGGTCAATATAAAAGTCTACCTCTCTCCGAGGAGGTAGTCCTGGAACGTCGTCAGGGAAAACATCCGCATATTGATCCACCAATGCAGGAAAACCAGGACTCCGCACGTCAACTACTCTTAGGATGAGGTTATCTAACTGATGAGTGATGGGCTGTCCTCTCCTCTGCGTGAGTCCATCCTGTGCTGCAAAGGCTCCTTTCTCGCCGGTGAAGGTGAACCTGCTCCCGTTGGTGCGTACACATCGCACCTTGCGCCTAATATAGTCAATATAAGCATGGACTGTAGATAACCAATCTATGCCCAGGATGACGTCGTAAGGCCTCGACGCTGATACAAGAAGATCCCAGCCAAAGCTCTTGCCTCCTAGAGTAATCTCACACTATTAGCACCAATGAGTAATCATTGAGTCTGCTTCCGTAGGAGTCTCTAGCCGTAAGGATCGAGCCAACGAATCTGTGAGAATCTCCGATCTCCGAACAAGGGCAACGACTATGAAAGAATGACTCGCTCCTGTGTCTATAAGAACTGCAGAAAGGGTGGAATAGACACAGATAGTACCTAGAATCATCTCGGGCGCGCCATGGTTGTAGGCCTCCACTGCCTGGAGTTGTGCCTATCTCTGCCCGCCAACTCCCTGTGGTTGGGGTGGGCCTCCTGGTGGTGGTGTTGGTAGAGCCTCAAAGTGTCGCCCACCACCTGCTACTCAGCCAGCTCCTCTGCCTCGTCCGCTTGCTCCCTGCGGACCACCACGGTCAAACCTCTACCTCTGCCTGGGTGGTCCCTCAACCGTCTGCTTCTCCTCAGTACGGCGGGTCGGGTAGTCACGAGCCATGTGGCCCTGCTCGCCGCATGCGTAGCACTGTCTGCCTCTCAAAAGACTGGCTCCGCGCTGTGTGCCCCGCACCACTGAGCCAGTGTCCTGAGGTCGTCTGCCTAAGGGTCTGGTCTGCCTGGACCCATGAGTCATCCGTCGACTGCCTGCTGTAGAAGACTCTGCTACGTGCCGCCCTGCGGTAGGTCTCGCTGTTGATGTAGGCTCAGCAAGGAAGCTCTCGATCATAAGGGCTCGCACTAGTACCCCTTCCTGTGTCGGAATGCTGAGGGAGATCAGCGATTCCCTGATCTCATGCCTCAATCCCTGCTCAAAGGTCCGGGCCCGGAAGAATGGGTCTCGTACCATGTCCGTCGAATAGCGTGAGAGATCGGTAAATCTCGCCGAGTACTGGGCGACCGTCAAGCTGCCCTGCCGCAGTTGTAGAAGCTCCTGGATGTGCACCGCACGGAGGGTGGCTGGAACGAACTCCGAGTGGAAGAGGCTCTCAAAGTCCATCCAGAGGAGAGATGCCTCGTCATGCACCTGAAGCATCAAGCTCCACCATCTGCCTGCTGCCACATGTAGGAGGCTCGCTGCGAGGATCACCATGAGGTCTGCTGGTGTCCTCACTAACTTGAAAACTCGTACAACTGCCTCCAGCCAATCCTCAGCTGCCTGAGGGTTCGTCTCCCCGCAGAACCTGGGCGGTCGCTGACGCTGAAACTCATGCAGTGCACTAAGGCGACGTGCATCGTCAGTGGCTGGGGATGGAAGCATCGGTGACTCGGTGGGTAGAGGTACCGCCGGTGCCTTTGCTGTCAAAGGGCCCTGTACCGAGGCCTTGTCGCTCAGTGGACTATCATCCTGCACAACGCTCAGAACCCTAGCTGGCTGCCATCGTGGGGCCATCCTGAAAAAGAACAGGTGCGCCATGGTCAAACAATATACCTGGTGAGCTGACACAAAGTAATCACAAGGAAAACTTGAAACACACATGCAATCAATGTTTTCATGCATTAAGTCGGAAATCAGAAGTCAGGGTCCTGGTGTATGGATACGTCGGCCGCCGCACCAACACTGGACTCTCTGGACTGATAACCACACTCAATACTCTTAACACTATTGCTTCACATAGAAAAAGATCAGAGTCCTGAGTTCTGCGGTAGAACCGAACTCCTTTGATACCAATTTGTCACGACCCGTCCTCAGTGCCCACGCCATGACTACCCCAAGCCCACCTTCCATAAGCCAGAGGCTAGCGACTAGAACCAAGGAATAATTATCAGTAAAAAGGGAAGACATTGCCTTTGTAAAGTAAACAAACACCACTGAGCAAGCAAGCAGAAGTAAACACTAAGTAAAAACTGGGTACAACAGTAAGTGCGGAAAAGTAAGTGGGCCAGAATACAAACCCAAACTGAAAGTAAAGTACAACTGAAAAAGGGAATACAACAACTGAAAAGTAAAGCCGCCGCCTCGAGCCGTCCAATGGAAGTCCCACCTGAAGGGTGGGTACAGATAGCCTCCACAGCTCCTTGGGTCCAACCGTCCGCTCCGAGTACGTCCCGACCAGTGGTCCCCCTCCAGGTACTGTCCTGCTCCGCAAGCCTCAACCACGATCAGCGCTGTCCGTCATCTGCAACCAACACAATGTAGTGCGGGCATAGCCCGTGCATGGGTGAGTATAAGCTACTTAGTAGGGACCCCGAGACCCCCGAAGGTCTCCCAGAATCCACAAAGGATAATTCACAAAGGAAAGATACAATCACGAAATAACATCTGACACTACTTAGGTATATGCCCATACATATACCTAAGCCATCAATTTCCAGTTCGGCTCCAACATCCGAGCCCAAATTCGATCACATCCACACAGGATAGCACAATACAATCCACATATGAAAGCAAGTCAAGATTCAGCTCACACAGGTATACTTCTTCGTAAGACGATATAGATGATCAGATGTAGCCACTGATTCATATAAGCTGTCGGACCCACACATGATCGATAGGTACTAACCTATGCAATGACCTATAAAGGATCGATAGGTAACTAACCCCCGCAATGACCCACAAAGGATCGATAGGTAACTAACCCCCACAATGACCCACACAGGATCAGACCCACACAGGATCTGTAGGCGCTGGCCCACACAGGACCGCTGAGCGCTGACCCACACAGGATATGACCCACATAGGATCGGTAGCACTGATCCACGTAGGATCTCTAAGTGTTGTAGTTGTCTCCGTCGAATCCACGGAGGATTTCTGCACAGTCGTCATCGTCGTCGCAGTCGCAACCAGCTCTAGGGTTCCCGCACATAGCAAGCTCGTTCGGGAGGGTCCGCTCCACGAGCCGAGGGGATGATACATCAACTGACATGTATTCCGAAGTTGATGTATCCAAAAGTTCCGTATTGAAAACAGAAACTCAATGTCACAGACGACGCGTCAATCGGACGTCCAGTCTGAGAGTTATTGGCTTTTTCGTCCCAGGGGTCTGGTTGGTTTTTAAGTCAAAACCAACCCGAACGTACTCCAACTACGTCCAAACCTCGAGAGGAGTAATCCAAAAGGTCCGTCTCACTAACAGGAGTCCAACAAAGTTGACGACACGTCATTCGGACGTCTGGAGCTCAAGTTATAAGCGTTTCTGCTCCGAGGGCCCGATTGGTTTTGTGTACGAACCAACTCGGCTGAACCCAAAGTTCTCCGAAACCTTGAGTGTAATATATCGAAACGACCGTCTCGATCCAAGGATCGCATCTCTACTGATGTTGCATCGATTGGAGTTCCGTAGCCCAAGTTATGGGAAAAATACCGAAAAAGGTCTGGAAGTGGGGGTTTCGGGCCCGGACTGATCCGGCCCGAGACCCCCTGGGTCGGCCCGAACTAGGTCGACCCGAACCGGGTCTGGGTCCGGCCTGCTTGGGCGTGGCCCGGCCCGGCCTGGGCGCGGCCCGACCTGGCCTGGACGACCCTTCCTGGGCGGCCCGTTCCAGCGCGCTGGCGCGGCCAGCGGCCAGGCGGCTCGGCCGTAACGACCGAGCGGTGAGGGGGGGGGGGGCTGCCCCCCGCGTTGAGAACCCGTGGCCCCCATGTGGGGGACCGCACCTTCTGGCCGACCGGGGGTTACAAACCCCCAGTTTCCCCCCTGACCGGCCGGCCCGCACCGGCCGACCGGCTGCTGCCGCCACGGGACCGACGCTGGTCGGTCCCCCTGCTCCAACGCCGACGGCCCGAAATCGGCCGCCGGTCCCTGCTCCGTTGTGGCCTAAGGTCGCGACCTTGGTCTGTCCGGTGCGGCGCAACGGCGCCGCGCCCCTCCGTTGTGGCCCCGCTCCGGCCGCGGTGTTTTTGTGATTCTTCGATGCGGTGCGACAGCGCCGCGTCTTTGGTTCGTCTTCAACGGCGCGGCGTGACAGCACTGCGCTTCTGCCCCTTTCTTTAATATTTCCCGCGCGGTGCTTCGGCACCGCATTGCCTTGCTCGTGCCGCAAACAACATCAAACAACCAAAGGGGGAAGGAGGGTCGGCCATGTTCATGCGGTCTGACCCCTCCTATTATTTCGGTATAAGGCGGCTCAAATTGAAATGAAGAAAGGCGACGAAAGAATTCATGAACAACAATTAAAATAAACCCCTACCTCATCGAATTTGTTGAGCGAGGATTCGTCGCGGAAAAGCACATTGCGGAAGAAGGCGTCGCGAAAGGGGAATCGTCGCGTCATGGAGAAAGGTTTCGTCGGCGTCGCGTCGTTGATCTCTGAGGATCCGGCGTTCTTGTCGACCTTCGTCGGAGGTCGGCGTTCTTCGCGTTCTTCGTCGAGGAGGAAGAACTTCACGGCTTGAGAGAATTCTCCCCAAACCTCTTGCACAACCAACCCCTAATAAAATAAGAGTTTTCTTATTTTATTAACGCACAAGACAACGCCTTTGAAATTGAAAATTGAAACAATCAATTAAATGAATTAATTGCAACGTTTAAACCACCCAAATTAATTGTGAAGTTTCATAAACAGAAAAACGCAAGGGTTGACTTCCACTTAATAGGGGTGCGGGTGCGTTACCTTATTAAACGAGGGGGTTTAGAAAGAAAAGAAATGGTGGGGATCGTGTGGGTCCCACATCACAATTATCCTACCTAGTGGGTAGGATATTGTGGGTCCCACTTCATCCACTTAACTTAGGTTAAAAAAAATAAAATAAAATTGGTTGCACCACTTTTTATTTTATTTCTTTTACTTAACCCCAAAAATTAAAAACCACACTTGAGTAAACGCAACTCCGGAAAAGGTGTTTCTAAGCAATTACCAGCGCTGCGATTCCATCGGTGCCCTCGGAATTCAATTCCGAGCACCAGTTGAAAAGTTAGAAAAACTCACTCGTTCGTTCACTAAACGTATCCGAGCTAAACTTTGGAAAAAGATTCCAGGCACACCGGGCCTCGGAATCAAGTGGCGTCAGAAACTGAATTCTTGTAAAATTACCAAGAAAATTAAGAAAAAAATTTCCTTGAATTTTACGGGTCTTTACAATATCACTCGTGATGCACCCAACATATCAAACTTCTCCATAAATTGTATTATCATGGTTAACGAAATACATACAAGTGTGTGAGTCATAACATGCATTGATAATAATATTAAAGTATAAGGACCATTATACAAACTTATAGATATGAATACCTGATAACAAAAAAACATACAAAATTTCTATCGGTGAGTCTTTTCTAATAATCTCTCATCTTGGAGATTACTAAGTATGAACTTCATGAGAAAAAACCCCATCTTCTTATGAATCAAACCTTAGAGTCTATATTCCATGTGCCCTCTATCATAATATGTTATCCATCCATATAACTATTTTAAGAATATCATCATGAAATTTTAAGGTTCTCATCATAGCGGGAAACTGTTATGACCTTATCAACATGAAAAATACTCTAGGACATTATCAAATCAATGTTATGCAGAAGAAAAATCAATATGTTAAAGATATTTATATTAATATTCACTCTAAATATTCATGCACTAGAACCAACTACTAACACTCGATTAGTTCTCACATGTTAAACATGATTTCACTGAGTATGGTCACAAATGATGTACCTATCACATTTCAGTAACTAGGGTCGGTAAAGCCACGTGTCTTTGTGGTGAATCTTCTTGTTGCAACATTAATACCTTGAGAAAATCCCTCAAGTAATGATATAACCGAGTGTCCACCTCTTATTCCTATATCAAAATCCTCACATCTTGACAAAATCCATTTTCAAATCTTATCATAATAATGATAACTCTCTTTCCTTTGGTATAACCCAAAACCGGAACATGATGTTGCTAAATTGCTTCTTAAGATGCATTAGAATATGTAACATACTCAAATATTATAGATATGACAACCATTGGTTGTAATAAGTTTTTCTTTCATATTACCTTAGCCTTTTATGTGATACTAGATCAAATTGAACCAAGTGTAGAAAAGTGTTCAATTCCCTTGATTACTAGTTGTTGGGTCTGGAAAATCTCACATGGAAGATCAAAAGGCTATTATGAATTTAGGAAGGCTTGAAAAAAATGAATTGATTCATTTTATGAAGATTAAAATGGTTCAAGGATGTAGAGCTGTAAATGAATTGTCTTTTTCCACGTAGCATGCTCGATATGTGGGTCGTCACTCCGCATAGGACCCCCACAAAAAAATCATTTGTAGGCCAAGACATCCTCTTCAGGACCCTCGCAGATGAAATTTCATTTGTGGGACAAGGCATCCTCTTTAGGACCCCTGCAAACGAAAATTTGTTTGTGAGCCAAGGTGCCTTTTTAAGGACCCCCACAAACAAAGATTCTTTTATGGGCCAAGGTGTCTTTTTAGGACCCCCACAAGAGAACATTTGTTTGTGGACTAAGGAATCCTTTTAAGGACCCCTGCAAATGAAAATTCATTTGGGGTCCAAGGCATCCTTTTCAGGATCCTTTCAAATGAAAATTTGTTTGTAGGATAAAGCATCCTCTTCAGGACCCCCACAAACGACATTTCATTTGCAGAGTGAGGCATTAAATTTTGGATCCCTGCAAATAAAAATTTATTTGTGGAGCGAGGCATCGCCTTTTGGCCCCCCGCAAAAGAAATTTCTTTTGCGGGGTGATCTGTTATCTTTGGGACACCTACAAACCAAAATCCCTTATAGTGGTGGTTTTCTATCTCTTCTGATCAACCTGGGAATGGTTACATTCATACCCCTATAAAAACCCCTCATAGGGATGGATGAAAGGATAGATAGAAAAAATTTGAGCAATCGATTTCAATAGGTAATCACTCACCACATTTCGCAAATTTAGAAAGGGAATGCACCTAACCACCCACAAAGGGGTGAACCCTCACAAGAACCCACCCACATAGAAAAAACCTTCACAGACATCCCTCCTCATAGAAAAATCCTTTACAGACTACCATTCCACAAACCATATGTGGATGGAATCTTTTTGAACCACCATCCCACATAGAAAATGGTATGCGAGATGAAGTCCTTCAGCCTCAGTACCTTTCTTCCACACAACATTCGACCTTACCTAGGCCCCTCTGTGAACTGTCCGAACAAATATCTCTATACAACTCTCCCTTGAAGCGCTATGCTTCATATGGGCCCCTCCACGAACTAGGTGAGAATATCATCCACTAAGGCCTACAAACTTGCATAATCAGGGAAAAGGACACATCAACGTGTCCCCCATTCGATTGTGCATTCCCTTGGTAAAATTTTTCTTGCACTTATCCCACCTAATGGATAAGGTCATCAGGATGTTCACAATTGTGTATCCCCATGGTAATAAGGACCCCAACCTTGGAGGCATGCCATGGACCTCCCCACTTCAAGAAATGAAGGGGACCACTTGTCTTCCCCTTTGATGAGGTCTAGTGTCTTATCCTTCTTTTATCTTCTCTGAAATCAGAAATAGGGCATCCCTCCTGGAGTAAGCCCCTATTCCTTCTTTTAGACCATATCTATATGGGTGTGTAAGTCCCAACCCCGAGTTAGGAAAACAAGAGAGGAGATGGGAACCTCAAAGCCCTTTCTCTCTCCTATAGCCCTAGCATTTTCCACTATCAAATGAAGGAGATTATGTGGTTTGTTGAATATTTCACTTTCTCTTGTTTCTCACATCGATCATGACTCGTGTGGGATTAGAGGTTAGTAATGACCATGACATCCGCACAATCAAATACTTGTCTCGAGAGGATATTTCCTTTCCATATCTTCCACTCACCTTCCAAATGGGAATCCTATTTGGTATAATCCCCAACCATGTTATCACCACCTCAAAAATCCATATTCCTGATGAGGCAAATGGGTCTCATATTAAGTGTAAGCACCAACTCTTAGAACTACATGGGCTTTGATTCCTATCCAAATGGGATATGTAGGAAGCCTCCCTAAGGTCCAAAACCATCACCCCAAAATTCACCCTAATATTCTCTGGTCCATATACTCAGTAGGGTCATATCCATCCTGGGAGGCTACATCTCTTCCAGGTTTCTTAGGCTACTTCAGCATAAGTCTCAGACCAGCCTTGACTAGGAACCTTTCACATACACATGCTTGTTGCATGACATTAAACTGCACGGTTTGGTCCTCACCACATGATCTTAAAAGGTATGATGTTCCCTATTACGTGACACCAAACTATGTGGATTATGATTCCTTTCACAAGGATACATAGGAAGCCCATCTCAAGGGCTCGATCCTGATATCAAAACAACTCCTGTCTTCTTGGATGATGATTAATTCCAAAGCATCCCACTGTGTGGATTAAAACCAACATCATGATAATAAATGATATAAGAATCTACAGTCTATTCATAAAAGATTACCATCGATAGAGAACCTCAGATACATGTATATGTCTCCATCGATGTAAAACATCATATACATACAGATGATTCTAAAACCAATACATGTTAATAATTAATTGTTAATATAGGGGTGACCTGTTTTATATTTGGGATTTAATAAAGTATCTGTGAAAATGTCTTAAATCTATAAGAGAGTCCCAAAGTAGGAAATAATTCCCCCCTAAAAGTTGTGATGATCCCGACCACCTATCCACCCAGACAATGCATTTTTTAAAATGTCATTGGAAAAATCCAAGTGACCACCTACCTTTAGAAAGCAAGTCTACATCAACTCGAAATGAGTGTGGGCATGAAATATCATCAGAAACAAAAAATGGTGAACCTGATGTGAATCCTTAACCAAGATAATTGTGTAACCCACATGTTAGGACCCTTCCACACACAAAAGGAAAGAGTGTCAAACATGGATATAAAATAATTAATTATGCATGTGTTTGTTTATTGAGATGTTGCTTTGACAGGGTTTTATTGTTTGTGTTAGTCATATGTATGCAAAAACTTTTGAAAATAACTCCTTTAAATCCAATGGTGTCCTTTCAACCAACCTGAACTTATGCATCAACTATCACACATGCAGAGTCTTCATCAAATCAAAGTACGTTATCACCAACCCATCGTATTCAACACTAGGTCTTGAATGCACTAGTTTGGGAGTACCACCTAAATGGTACCATCCCAACCTTGGAGCCAACTCGATAAGACCTTCATCTCATGAATCCCCACTAACCATCCATTCAACGAATGCTGGTGAACCATAAGAAAACAACACCAGTTTCCGTTTCAAATTATTTCAGGAGCCTATCTCCAGAATAATGCAACAAGTTCCTCCCTTATCTTAGGGAGATAGATAAATAGGTCACTAATAAACTCATCCAGATGAAAAAAGGGTCTTTCCAAAGCTCTCCTACCAGCATCCGCTGTCTCCAACACCACACAACATCAAAATCTCAGTATGATGAGGGTGAAACCCTCAAAAATTCATCCCAGGTAACTAGACCTGGGCACTCAGGACAACCCATTGAGGGTAGTGACCAGTAAACAAGGAATAAGACCCTACCTGTATTCCCTCCATAGAAGTTATACAACCAAATATGATGGAAAAATATGAGAAATCACACACCCTTCCTCGCATCCACCAATCCCACCATAATAGTTTGGTGACATCCAGAGAAATAAGAAAGAAAATCTTGGCTACAAACAGGGGGTAGACTCATATATTCCCCCCCCACATGATTATTGTTAGTATATCCTGATAATAAATGGAGGAAAAGAGAAGGAATACATCCCTACTCCAACTATAGAATGAGAATTTATTCCCGTTCCAGTTGTAGAAGTCACCCCTTACATCCCAACAATGATGGAAGTAAAAACATCTATCCCTATTCATATTCTACAAGTTTTCCAAGATATAATGATCACATTAGCGGTGACTATGATTTGAGCACACAACCCTACATCCACATTTGAAGTGGCCCATCAACATGATATGATGGTCACTTAGGAGCAGAAATGTATTCCTACTCTCATCCAAGAGGGTCATTGCCAAAATCCCATGATAAATGGACAATCGGATGGCCCTATATCCCTGTTCCAACAGAATTATATCAGTCTACTTTAGTAGAAATTTCAGGGAAGGTGAAAACCCCTACCAAAATTTTAGAGACCTGTCAGTAAATTCTGATAGTGACATAGGAGATAATCAAATAGGCTTCCATATATGAAAGTTTCCACCCACAACAGGCAACCTCAATCACTTGTTAGAAAACATCTAAAAAGAAAGATCACTAAAGACGATTAGAAAATGAAGAGTTGTTCCATGACCTTGCTCTATTGAATGTTGGTATTCTTGAATCCCTAGGATGTTTATATATAGTGACTCAAGATCCTAATACTCTATTGGTCAGAGTAGGTCACTGAAGAGGGGGGTGAATTTAGTTCCTATAAAAATTTCTGTTAAAAAGTTTATTTAAAAGATCCCCCCAATTTAAAACTTAACAGGTCAGTTAATCAAAGTAGTGAATTTATAATAGTCTGACTGTTCAACTAATTTATCAGAAGATTGATTATTTCTCATCTGTAACAATATGAGATATTGATATAAATTTTGAAACTAATCTAATAAGTCAAAATAGTTATAAACACTATCCAAAACTAACTATCAAAGTGAAATTCAAGTTTTTGAAATATAGGTAAAAATATAGAAAACTAAATTTAAAAACACAATGAATATAAAACAAGAGGTTCAGTCTTAAGACGAGGCATAGTACAGTCCATTTGGTGATCACCTGCCACAAAACAATCTATATAGATAAAGGTTTTGATCCATACCTTGGATCAAGGTTTACATAACAATACACAGACTGTCCAGGTCACAAGACCTCTACCACAGTTCTATGTGGGAAAAAGATACAACCAGGTCACACATGACCTCTTCCACAGTTCTTCATAGGATAAACAAGTGTAAAAATATAGTTGTGTGAGGATATCGAGTATCCTCCAATTCAGTGCAGGAGACAGTGTGTGTTTTACAGACAGATGCACATATTTCTTGAAAATGTAATAAAAGGGAACACAACAGAGAAATAAAGATTAGATAGGGTTTAGAAGGCTCTGTGTGTTATGTAGTTTAGATGTGGAATCTTTAATGTATCAGAGTTGAAGTTGGAGTTCTCTTCTGGAAGTAGACACTGAAATAGAGTGTCATGGAGCACCGTGTTCTGTCTTCCAGGAAAATGAGATGTTCTTCTCCTTAGGTTCAATTGAATGATATAGAGATGTTGGAACTTTTGTGAACAAAAATTATCTAGTTCACAAAAAGTAGGAATAAAGAGTTCCTCGTGTGTTCTTCCTTTCTGTATGTTGTTCATGTGGTTCTTCTACTGCGTCTACACGTATCCTTTTTATGTATCTTTCATGTACTACTTTGTATATGTCTTTCATATCAAGTCCTTTTATTTTATATTCTTGCATCCCGATAATGTCCATGTTTGAGGTAGGTGTTGTACCTCATATTTCTGACATCCTCATTAAAGATTCTGGAAAAAATCATTAAATTAATCAGTCACATTAAAACACTCAAAATGTGACCGTTATAAATAATACTAAATAAAAGGAAATTTAAATAGTCTATCGGTGACTCCTTTGTCGGTCTGTCCATGCATCAGTGAGTCCTTGTGTCGGTAGCACCATGCATCAGTAATTCCTTGCATCAGTTTCACCATGAATCGGTAGAACCATGCATCGATAGGTCCTTGCGTCGGTAGGTCCTTGCGTCGGTAGGTCCTTGCATCGGTAGGTCCTTGCCTCGGTAGGTCCTTACGTCGGTAGGTCCTTGCGTCGGTAAGTCCTTGCATTGGTAGGTCCTTTCATCAGTAGGTCCGTGTGTCGGTAGGTCCTTTTATCGGTAGAACCATGCATCAGTAGCACCATTTAAATGTCGATGACTCATTTGAACTATCGGTGAGATAGTTGGTCTGTCGGTGTGTCGATTGCACTATCGGTGAGTCATCTATTGGTGAGTCATTTTGCACTGTCGGTGACTTAGTTGAACTGTCGGTGTCAGTCTGTCATACTTAGGAAATATTTCTACTTGGACTATCTTACAACATAAATATTATTAGAATATTTTAAACTTATATGTGATCATAGATGATCATAATTACACATATTGAAACTTAAATAAACAAGATTAATAAGATTTTACATGATTTATGATTATTAAAACCAGAGAGGTTGTCCAACAATCTTCTATAGACCAACAATCTATCCCTTTTTTGATGATCACAAATCATGGTATTATAAATTAAAATCATTTTATGTGTAATATAATCATATGACTTATCATCTCCCATTACCGATGAATTTTCTTAATATATAGATGAGGTTCAGAGGTAAAGTAAATAATAATGGTATTAAAGGAAACAAAAATAATGGTATAAAAAAATAATGCCTATGTAATCAGAGGTAAGGAAAATAAAATACATAAGAGTGGTATAAAAGGTAAAATAAATAAGGGTAATTCCAAACTGTTCTCCCCCTTTTGGGATTATCAAAAATTGAAAGGGTATTAAAAGATAAAATCAACAATGAAATAGAATCAAATGAATAATCAAGAAAAAAATAGATATCAAAGGAATAAGATGTATTAGATAATAATATTCATAACATAAATAGATGAAAGGCAAGAGCACTGAATTCCATTAAATAGTGTAGTACAATTTTTAGTGAAAGATAACAAAAGTATAATACATCAACCCTATCAAAGAGTTATCCACATTACTTCTGAGGATCAAGAGGTTCCTTCTCTTTCTCAGAGGGGTCAATAAAAGGTCCAGTAGGTGGTGTCTTAGAAGCTTGAGGGTCTGAATAAATTTTTAGAGGAGGTAGGATTACTCTTTATGGAAAATTAGGTGCAAGGATGGGTTTGTTATAACGTATCGACCCAGCTCACCACTATACCAGTGGATGGACTAGTCACCACATGACCTCAAGCGCGTCTCCCCGTATGTCAGAGGCTACCGACTAGCAATGAGGGTATATGGATAGTCAGTGAAGAGACTATACCCTCATATCAGAGTTCAATAATAGACAATGACAATAAATAGAGGATGCATTCGAATAAATGATAAAGCAGTGGAAGGAAGATTTTATAAATCTTGAACAAAACAAATGGCCAACACCAATTATACAAAAGATGCAAGCATGGCATGATAATGATAAAAAAATAGAAAATAGTGAACAAAAAAACATGATTACATTTCAATAAAAAAATAAATAAATAATGACTCAAATCCCCAAGGGTGGTCTCCTCGAGAATCCTGAGCTTCCGCTCGATCCTTTGCTCCCATCTGCCAAGTAAATGCAAACAGCATAATCCTGCAACCAAATAGAATCTACTTGGGTACCCCGGTGTAGTGGTGGCCCGAGTAGGGTGTGAGATATAAATCTTAGTAGGCCGGGACCACCAGTGTCTACCCCAAATCCAAAAATTCAATAAATAATTTAAACTGTGTGAAAGCATGCATAAATAAAGTAAGTAGTACAAAGTAACTTTATACCCAAGCACCTGCTTCATCCCTCAGCTGATGTCTGAAACTACATTATACATTTGTCATGAATAATCAATAATCATTACACAATCATTTTAATTTATCAATTATTCAAATCTAATTAAATTATGAAAGTCTTGAGATTCATCCTAAACTCGACATCCCCTGTATATGTCACTCACCACAGACGCCTCTAAAGACCATCTAAGTAATAAAAGTAAATACCGAATCCAAGCTTGTGTTTTGGATTGGATAACGTGTCATAAGATATTAAATTTAATCTTTCATATACTATAACTGAGTATGTCTACTAAAAACAGTGATTCACTCCTGGTTCTTTCCACTAACAGTGATTCACCCAATTCATTAATAATTCTGAACCCTTTCTCATATTCAATTCATAAAACATTATGTCACAACAGTTTTCATTAACCATTAATTCATTTCATGTATGACCAATTGGACCCACAATCCAATGTCAATTAATGGGTGTAGAACATCATGTTTAGCACCCTCGTGAGTATTGGGAGTGTCAGTCCTTATCTCACAACCCATGGGTATTTGGAGCATCAGTCTCTATCCTATAAAAGAATATTTGCATGCAAGATGGGTGTAGAACTCCATGTCTAGCACCCCGTGAGTATTTGGAGCTTCAGTCCATGTCTCACAACCCGTTTATCAATCATACATATATATTTATCATTGGTGTAGAACACCATGTCTAGCACCCCATGAGTATTTGGACCTTCAGTCCTTGTCTCACAATCCATTTATCAATTATACATATATATTTATCATTGGTTTAGAACACCATGTCTGAAACCCCAAAACCATAAATTAATTAATTCATAAATTAATTAATCCAAACCGTTAATTAATTCAACAACTAATTAACAACATAAATCACCCATCAAATAAGTCAACAATTATTTAACCATTCAACATCTCAATAGTAAATAATTAATTAACAATTAATTATTCTTAGAAAGACAACTAAATAAATAACTCAACATTTAATTATCCAAATTCTTTAACAAGTCAGAACCCGTCCACTCAAACAGTGATCCATCCAGGACTTTAACAATTAACAAGCATATTATAATCATCTCAAAATATACTGAACAAAGCCCAGATATTTAGCAACCATCTCACACAACATATCATATTTTTAAACAACTCCATCCAATACAACTTAAGGCATGAAAAAATAACACACATCAAAAAGTACCCTTAGCCAAGAGTTATAATAAACAATCAATTCACAATCTTAATTTAATGTATGCAAATTAATTAATTCAAAAATAAATTAATTAAATCTTATCTCTTTAACCAATCATCAATTAATTAACCATTTACCATTTAACATGTAATAATTAATCCATCCATTAATTATTATCAGTTTCTAATTTATATTCTGAACATGTCAAATATTCAATATTCTCAATAATCATTAAAATCTATAATTTTATTCCAACTCATGACTTGATAATTAATTCTACAATTAATTACCCTATTACCCATTCTTCCCATCCAAATCATTTAACTGTTTAATCATACCACTTTAACCAAATTAGCAAAACATTCTTAAAATGAACACAAGTTCAAGTCCTCATTTTATATCATGTGGGAGGCACCATTTAATAACATCAAAAGTGTCATACATCGACATATCATAATAAAGGAAACTCACATTATTAATTTATTTAAAGAAGCTATAATTCTTAAATAAAGTGTTAAGGATCTGGGACCCTACCTCGGAGTGACATCATTTTTATTCCGCAACGCTTTATTGTACTTGGCGGCAACCAGTCCACAAATGGTCCATAGTCACATGTGCACACACCTTCATATATATATATATATGTGTGTGTGTGTGTGTGCGTGCGTGTTTTCTGCATTAATAAAAAAATAATCAAAATATTAAACCGGTACCCAAAATCAAAGTAGTAATGAACAACGCACATCTAACATGGTACCGTGGACACATAAAAAAAACAAGCCTTAATATAACTAGTGCAAAACTAAATAGTGGGTTTTGAAGCTTACCCGAACCAACAACGAAAAAAAATTAGAGACCATCTGCCTCGCCCTTGGTGGAAGATGTTGGATTATAGACCAAAGGGTCCTGAGTCAACATTCACATATCCTAAAAATAGAGGAAAACAACAATAGGATTAAACCTGAACCTTAGGGATTCAGCCGAGAAAACAAGGCAAGAGAGATGATGCAAATCATGAGTTATACACACATGAACTCACCTTAACGAGGAAAATAAGATTCGTGAGGAGTCTAAGAGGAATCGCTGTGTGTAAAGTGGATTCTGGGGGAGGGGTGGTGTGCCTCTAGGTACTTCCTAGAGGGGGGTCATGCCACAGAGGTCGCACGTTGCAGGAGCTCCGCCCGGGTGTCGTGCTATTGTAGGGAGGGACTCCTGGGGGTTGCGTGCTGTTGGAGGTCCCGAGGAGGAGGGATGTGTGGAGGAGGAGGTCATAGATTCTTCTACGTCATGCATGTAGGGGGAGAAACATGGGGGGTCGTGCCACCTGCAGGTCGTGCCTCCCCTTTTTATTTTCTTTTTTCCCCTTAAATTAATCTATTTAATTGAATGTAATAATTAAGATAATAATACTCATTTTATTATTATTATTATTATTATTATACACACTAAGCACTTATCTAATAAGTGCAAAACTCTCCATTTAATTAAAAACGCTTCTTCATTTATTATTCTCTTAATAAATGTTTCGTAATTAATTATGAAACTCTCTATTGATCATTAAATTCTTTTAGAATTTATTTAAATAAATAACCACAAAAAACAATAATAGCATCATCATTATTATTATTCTAACTTTCATTTATTTAAAACCCAAACCCCCAAATTATTACAATATCTTTAATATGATAAAAACTCCAACCCATAACCCCTAATTTAATTTCCATAATAATAATAATTATTAAATTTATAAAACTAAAATAATAATAATAATCTAATTATTATTATTTTTTAATCCTTTGACAAACCCAACACCTCTATTTAATAACAAAGCTTCATTAAATCTGAAACCTATCATTTAATTAAACATTTCTTTGAGAAGCTCAAAAGCCACATTAAATTCTCATAAATCCTTTAACATGCAATTAAAATCTCAAAGCATAAAAATATTTTATGACACCATAATAATAATAACAACATTATTATTATTATCACATTTCTCTATTTAATAATTAATGTACCTTTAATAATTCTGAAACTCTTCATTTAATTAAAA
This sequence comes from Viscum album, assembly GCA_963277665.1. Lineage (NCBI taxonomy): Eukaryota > Viridiplantae > Streptophyta > Magnoliopsida > Santalales > Viscaceae > Viscum > Viscum album. The sequence continues at coordinate 1,584,688,984 of OY728137.1, read as the reverse complement.
CAGTTTATTGATAAACCCAAAATCCACATCAATTTCTTCAACTGTCATTTAATTAATTCTTTATCATTCACTTAATTAAATAACCACAATAATAATAATAACTTCATTATTATTATTATTATTAAAATTTTCTTTTAATTAATCACAATCGCTCATATAATCCTATTTAATTAAAGTAAATAATTTATTAAACAAGGTAAATTGTACGGGTTGGTCTGCAACCATGTGCTGCCCGTGTAGATCCATTAAAGTAGACTTTTCTGGATTTAGTGCTCCTGAGAATCATCGGAACACCCACTAAAAAAGTATCAGGTAATTACGCAAGTCAAAAAATGACAACACTCGGAATAAAATTCCAAAGCTCGGTTTAAAAGAAACGACCCTTCAATAAATCGAAATTTTTTTCAAAAACCCTTGTATTTTAACCTGGTTAAAAAACATGAGAGTTTACAATCTACCCACCTTAAAAACTTTTTGTCCCCGAGAATCCATCGGGAACCACTACTAAAACAACTAACCTACCAAGGTCATTTAATCTCATTAGAGCTAACGTGTTGCATTCCTAATGCCAAACACACCTTTAACCCTTCACAAGCCTAATGGCTAAGCCTTTAAAACCGGATCCAAAGCTCACTTTATATCTTAAACATAGAAACAAAGCTTATATTTGAGGCCATTACAGGGACCTTGTCAACAAAAATGGTTGAGTCTCGATCAAACAACAAAACAGGTTGCACATGCTTCCCTCGAAAGACATTGCGGACTTAAGACCCACATGCTCCCTTTATCTGATGACGTGCCTTTAAAACTATTCCAAAACCATCTATATGTATAACGAAGTCCTTACCCGACCTCTAGTGAAATTTCCAAGTCAATCCATCACAAGGCTATTTAAAAAAACAACTGTTCCTCAACACAAATATAGAAGTAGCCCAAAGAAACCACGCATCCCACATACTACCTAGATAAAAACCACTCATCAAGACCAACAATATTTAAACTGTAGTGTGGCGTAAGACCAACAATATCTTAGTATCTCTATGATGAGGTCAAGATAGGGGACATGCTCATTGTATTCAGAAGATCACATTAAGAGAAAACCAAGGTCATTAAGAAAATCAGTCAAACTACTACTGAACAACTCTATTCTAAATCTCGACATCTCCTACCGACACGTTTACCGAAAATGATGCAACACTACCAACTTTAGGATTTTTCATGGTGTCGAAATAAAAGACCAGCTGCTCACCGACATGCTATTTCAGAACACTTAACGCATGCATGTGACATACCTCGAACTACGATCACCACATTAAACATTGATTATAAAAGTCGTAGCATAAACCTATCGGCGTACCATAACACCCGAGTACCAAGAAGTCCTCCCGAGTAGTGGGAGGAACTTACTTTAATGACCAAGAACATTCTAAGGGTACTACCTACCATTAGTTATCCCCTTATGAAACATAAACATCGACCTTATCTCTTGGTTGCACAAAACTGATATCACCAATAACAAAATCCCCTTTTTCTTTTAGCCATTTCAATTAATTCATTCCAACCTTTTAACATTAGAATAAATTTCCACAAACACATAGGTACTTTTTCACAACAAGTCACTTGGTTTTCAAAACAATGCCGTATGGAAAAATAGGCATGATATCACAAACATCATATTTAAAAATTTCACATATAGTGTTATCCAAATATAAATAAGAAATTTAGCATCTAAATTCCTTTTACCGAAAAGGCTACCTCCAAAGGTCCCATTTATTTAATCCGAGTTCTTCAAAACCAACCCCGCAACAGTTCATTACAATCAAAACTCAGTAGTTTTACATTCATAACCATTTTCAAAATATACTATTGTTATATGGTTTAGTCACGTGGGTGGCCATCTACCAATCGATAAGGCACCCATAAACCTTATCGCTGACATTTGGCTCCCATTTATCACAATCAACATTCATTTAAAATTTTAACTTTAGCAGCCCTTTCATATATCAAAAAATCTATAACATGTTAGCACAAGCAGTAACACAACAACATGCTATAACACAGAAGCATGGTACAACAACAAAACATGCTAATAACTGATGCAGTATGGTATATAATCACTCAAGCATGTTAAATCTATCACTGAAACATGCTATCTAGAGAGGCATGCTAAAGCAGATCAAAACATGGCATTGCACCTAAGGAACACAATCCAAATTAGCAAGCATCCTACTAATTAAATTACATGTAATGTTATATACATGACATGTGAATCTCTAAGTGACTAATATGATGCATGTATGAAACTTCCTTACCATATCAGGCCAAGAGATTTTTTTTTAAAAAATTCTCAAAATTAATAAACTGCGGAAAATACACCAGTCACTCAAGGTGAAATCATATAAACTATAACCTATAATAGTAAAAACATCAATTCCCATACCTGGCCACTTGGTCATTTCCCCTACATGGGTTGATCAGTCCCAAGCACGACTATTAACCGAAGCACTGACACATTCCTAGTCTCCTATCTACCAACCCCAAAATAGTAAGAAAAAGGAAAAGAAGCCCTCTAATACCACTTTGTAACGTCCCGACCTGGATCACCACTAAACCGATGGCTGGACCGGTCGCCACATGACATCAAGAGCATCTCCCTGTATGCCAGAGGATGCTAACTAGCAGAAAGGGTCTATGGTGTAAGAACTTGGTTCTTGTTTTATAGGTACGGGCTTCTTCTTTTCCTTTCCTTAAGTGATTTTGAGAAAATATGGAAAATGGGGAAAAATCCTAAATTTTGGAACTACACACCGTGTACTTTATCCACACACTGTGTACTTTTGGCCGTGTTGGGATGAGTACACGGGGCATGTGGCCATGCCGGCGACGAAGGGTGTAGGAACTGAATACACGCCATACGCCGTGTAGTCAGTCGGCAGGCTTAAATAGTAAGGCGGTGGTGTCGCCGCCAGCTGGGCGACAGTACACGCCGTGTACTTGAGAGTATATACCGTGTACTCATGTCAACGTATGAACAATGTGGCGGTGATTCCATTTGAACAGTTAAATAAAGGGAGTACACACCGTGTACTTTGAAGTACATGCCGTGTACTTTGTTTTTTCAGCTTAAAATAGGCAGTAGCCACCTCATTTGGCAGAGGAGGCACTTGAGCCATTTTGGATCCAAAGGAGGAGGCCGGATCTTTGAAGATTCACCGGGCGTTCGTCTGGAATCCGTTTCGGCTTCAGATGATCTCGTTGGAACCACACGGGTGAGCCCTCTCCCCTCCTGGTACCGTTCTTGCCAATTCTTCTCCCAACATAAGTTATTTACGTTTGAATGGGTTTTGTTCTTCATCAGATTTATGTCGTTCTTGGGCGTTTCTGGAATCAGCGTTCGGGTATAACGTTCGTTGGCGTATAAGGTAGGTGGCTTTGTGATCATTTTCCAACTATCGTGCGGTTTTGTGCGTTTTCGTGCCACGAACCCATGTTGGGGTGTCGTGTGGCTGAGTTCGTTGCTATATTTAATGCCTAGAATTTCATAGGTGATTAAATTGTGATAATAAAATGCTGTTTGGGATCGTTGCTTGGATCCAGGACCATCCTGAGGGGTGTGTTCCTCTTTTTAGCCGTTTGGCCAGGATACCTGAGGGTATGCCTTAAATGTAGTAACTGTAGAATTGCCTGGAGAGGAATTGCTTGTTTACTGCATTTTGATATGTTGGGCATTGCCCGGTTACCTGTTAGCCTGAGGGCATTGTTGTGATTAGCCTGAGGGCGTGACTATTTTAGCCCGAGGGCTGTCGTTATTCCGCCTGAGGGTAACCTTTCGTGCCTGAGGGCTTGACTTCTGTGCCTGAGGGCAACACTTCGTATGCCTGAGGGCAAGAATTTCTATTACACTTGAGGTCAATACCTGCGGTTTGAATTCTGTATGGCATGAGGGCAAGCCTGAGGGCGTGGTTTACTATTTTATCCTGAGGGAACGGTTCTAGTTGGCCAGAGGGCTTGGTGCTATTGAGCACAAAAATGTTACTAAATTAAAGGAATTAAATGAATAATAAAATGGAAATTTAACTATTAAGTTAGTTACTTTTGAGTACTGCTTAGTTATTGCATTTTACTACTGCACACTTGTTGCATGTTTTACACACAGTTGAGCACGGGCCTTTGGTGGGTGCCTACTGAGATATATTTCTCACACCCTGTTTGGGTCACGCTTTTCGGCCCAAACATATTACGTTGCTGTAGGTATAGATAGAGGCAAGAGTCCCTATACAGGTACTTGACTGTTACTGAGGAGTAGGAGGGCATGGGACCGAGCCTAGGCTCGCGATGCCGCTGCTAGCTGTTTTGCTTGATTTGTTGTACTCTGTTTTCTGGTGTACTGTATTGATGTATAACATGTTCTGGCTTTTTTCTTATAACTTGAAACATGTAGCATCATCACTTATATACTGTTGGTTATATCCACTGCTGTAGTTATTTTGGTTGTGTATGTTTACTGCTTCCGCTGTTGTTGTATGTTTATTTTGGTATTCCGCTGCGCTACACTTTGACAAATGAGGGCATAGTTTCCCCACTATCAGACCTGGGCCCTCGCTGCTAGTCAGAAGCCTCTGGAATTTGGGGAAATGCGCTTGAGGTCACGTGGTGAACCGGGCTCGGGGCACTCGTTGCGTGGCACCCGGGTCCGGGACGTTACAAAGTGGTATCAGAGGGCGTTTCTTTTCTTTGACTTACTATTTGGATCCGTAGTCAGGGATAGGATAGAACGGTAGTTGGTAATAAGCTGTGCCCAGGCGTAGATAACCCGTGTACAGGGAAAAGCCAGTCTACCTCATATTTTTCATTATTTGATTTGCAATTTTACGGTTGATATGTTTTCACCGTTGGGTGACGCACGTGGATTGTGCTGTTTATATTTTATTTGTGGGTTCTATTTAGTTGCAACCTGATGAGATGAGAGTATGCCGTCTCATGCATCATATAGACACATGCTAGATATCACATGCCATGCATAGTTTCCATGCCATGTAGGTGCATTAGAAATTCGTATGTTGTTATGATAGTTGTTGTGCTAGAAAATCATGCTGTTGTGATAGCTGCTTGATAAATACCTACCTTGTGATATGGTGTTTTTGTTTGATCTTGTTTATAAAATGGATGCCAAACTTCGATTTTTGGGAGTATGGCCCCCCATTGACCGGAATTTGGTGGATCATTGACTGTTTTTGGTTATAACACAAATAAGATGTCAAACTTTGATTCGTGGGGTGTATGGGCCCCCACGGGTCGGAATTTGACACTTAGGTGTTGTTTTCAGTATTTTCTGGGTTCCGGAGAAGTTTCTAAGGCATACTGTCTAGAAAACCCAGGATACATGCCGTGTAGTATTTTTATACACGCCGTGTATGTTCTTATGTTCGGGAAGAAAAATGAACTTTTTGAGTACACGCCATGTACCCTGAGTACACGCCGTGTAGTCTCTTCTCGTGTCACAAACCGTGTGGGTGGTGACACGGGGTAGGGAAAGGCTTGGGTAAAACACGCCATGTAGTTTTTGTACACGCCGTGTAGTGTTGACCCAGAGTCCGACAGTGTAACTAACAACACGGGTCAACGAACTCCTTGACAGAACACACCATGTCAGTTATGGACACGCCGTGTAGTGTGACCTGGGGACTCGTCCATGTAACTAACAACACGGGCCGGTGTCACCTCTTCCAGAACACGCTGTGTACCTTTGGGACATGCCGTGTAGTCTTGTCCGAGGATAGACCATGTGGATTTAGCCATGTGGCTGGGAAACGGGATGATGTACATGCCGTGTTCGGGTGTAACACGCCGTATAGAGTAAAGCCGAGTAGTCGGCCGTGTCACAGACGACACATGAAGTTGGAAAATAACACCGAACACACTGTGTAGGTATTATACACGCCATGTAGTTTTGTTGAACGAAAGCCGTGTGGCTTAGCCGTGTGGAAGGACCCGGGCAGGGGAAGGGAAGTCAAGTACACGCCGTGTAGTCATTGTACACGCCGTGTAGTCTTGTTTTGCCAATTTTGAATACCTTCTTCCTCTTGTTCCCTTTGTGGTTCCTTCGCTTTCAGTCTTAATAATCTTGAATCTGAGGCGTTCTTTTGAACTTGTAGAGTCATGCCGCCTAGATGACTGTGAGTTGTTCGCCAAGAGAGTGGCGACGATTATACTCTGGAGATGGTGGTCCATGGGCTACCATTTGATCCACCAACATAGCCAGATGAGGCACTAGCTATTATACCGGACACGGGCGCAAAGGCGTAGTTCTATGAAGGCTTATTGCGGTTCATTCAGACCTTTCAGGGAGCACCGCAGGCTGCCACATCTATGGCCGAGCTGACGCGTATCTTTCTGCAGTAACATCCGCCTACGTTTTTAGGGGATGGCGGACCACAGGCTATAGAGTCTTGTCTAGGATCAATGCAGACTATTTTTGAGCATCTTGAGATGCCTCCAGGGCAGAGGGTCAAGCTCACGACTTACATGCTGCGTGATTCTGCCAAGAGGTGGTGGGATGTTACCACCCAGTCAGAGCATCACAGGGACATGGAATGGGAGGATTTTCGGATAGTATTCTATAACTTCTTCTTTCCTGAGATGATGAGGGCAGATAGAGCTCGAGAGTTCATGAATCTGCAGCAGGGCGCTATGTCGGTGATGGACTACTCTGCTCGTTTTACAGAGCTTCAACGTTTTGCACCCGTGCTGGTGGGTGATGAGACGCTGAGAGCCAGATGTTTTGAGGATGGTCTTCGGTATGACATCCGAGTGCTGGTGAATGTTTTCAGGTTACCGACTGTACACGCGATTGTGAACCAGGCATTGATTATAGAGAGGAACCTGCGAGAATCTAGTGGTGTGGGCCAGGGCGGTTCGCCACCAGTTACTGGTACTATTTCTGCTGGCAAGAGGAAGAGACAGATGGACTTCTCTCAGGGCGGCAGTACTAGCCAGGAAGCTTCTTCAGGTGGCTCGATCAGGTGCTACCAGTGTGGCATAGATGGGCACAAGAGGCCGCAGTGTCCACGAGACCCAGCGGAGTGCCGAGCTTGAGACAAGATGGGTCATCTTCAGCGCTTTTATAGGGCGTTTCTACCAGTGTCTAGTGAGAGGGGTTCTATGCAGACTCTGTGTGCGGGAGTAGGACCAGTGGCTTCTTACAAGTCTGGAAACTGGAATACGTCAGGGCATGCAAGCAGAGATGGTGGTCGTGGCCGTGGTAGCCAGACACCAGGATCTCAGAGGCAGTAGGGCGGGATAGCTCAGGGTAGCCAGGCTGTGTCACAGGGCCGCAACACTGGACAGGAATATGCAGTGCAACAGACCCAGCAGGAGCAGGATCCTGGACCTTCGACAGTCAGAGGTACTATTCTAGTAGCTTCTGTCTTGTCTTCAGTAATTTTTGATATGGGTGCTATACATAGTTTTATATCTGTACCCATTGTGGAGAGCCTTGGGCTCGGTGTTTCTACTTTTTCTGATATCTTGACACTAGAAACTCCGTTGGGGACTAGGACGGTTGGTGTGCGTCAGTGCAAGGAGTTCCCCCTTGAGGTTGGTGGGTGTCACTTCCTTTGGGACCTCTATGTCCTGGAGATGACAAGCTATGACGTCATTCTCGGGATGGACTGGTTGGTTCCCTTTCAAGCCTTTGTAGACTGCTATCGTCGCAGGGTGTGTTTCATGTCACCAGAGGGCGGGGTGTTTCTATATAAGGGCGAGTGTGATGTTCAGGCGAGTCGAGCTGGACCAGAGCATCATGGGCGCAGTGGAGTCACAGCCCAGATTGCGAGCTTATATCTGGATGACCAGGGGACTTGTCAGACGAATTTCCCTCCAGTTGTCGATCATTTCAGGGATGTCTTCCCGGACGACTTTTCAGGTCTACCTCCGGTGTGTGAGGTGGATTTCTCTATCGAGCTTGTGCCAGGAGCAGCACTGGTGTCCATTCCTCCTTATAGGATGGCCACGCTTGAGTTGCAGGAGCTCAAGAGGCAGTTAGAGGAGCTACAGGAGAAGCGTTTTATCCGACCCAGTACTTCTCCTTGGGGTTCTCCGGTCCTTTTTGCGAAGAAGGCAGATGGTACCCTTAGGCTTTGTGTGGATTATTGGAAGCTGAACCAGTTGACGGTTAAGAATCGATATCCCTTGCTGAGGATAGATGATCTGTTTGATCAGCTTCGTGGAGCACGAGTGTTCTTCAAGATTTACTTGAGATCCGGATATCATCAGCTGCGCGTTAGACCATCTGATATACCTCTCACAGCTTTCAGGAGCATGTATGGTCTATATGAGTATACGGTTATGCCATTCAGACTCACGAACGCACCAACAGTTTTCATGGCTCTGATGAATCGTGTGTTCCATCCGTATCTTGATTCATTTGTGGTATTATTTGTGGACGACATCTTGGTGTACTATCATACTCGACACGACCATGCCACCCATCTTGAGATCATATTGAGTACACTAAGAGAGCATAGCATATATGCTAAGCTCTCGAAGTGCCACTTTTGGATGGACCAGATTCACTTCCTAGGTCATATCATCTCAGAGGAAGGAGTTGCAGTGGACCCAGAGAAGGTGAGAGCAGTAGTTTCCTGGGAGCAGCCCAAGAACGTGTTTGAGATACGAAGTTTCTTAGGGCTGGATGGTTACTATAGACGCTTCATACAAGACTTCTCCCGCTTAGAAGCACTGTTGACAGGTCTGACTAAGAAGGGTTTGAAGTTCATTTGGTCAGAAGCTTGTGAGATAACTTTTCAGGACCTGAAGGGAAGGCTGACATCAGCACCAATCCTGATACTCCCAAAACAGGGGAAGATCTATACAGTTTACTGTGATGCATCAGGGATTGGGCTGGGAGCTGTTTTGATGCAGGGTGACTGAGTTGTGGCATACGGGTCTCGGCAGTTGAGGCCACATGAGAGGAATTACCCGACGCATGATCCCGAGTTGGCTACAGTTGTGCATGCGTTGCACTGTTGGAGACATTATCTGTTGGGAGAGAATTTTGTGGTTTTCACTGACCACAAAAGCCTCAAGTATATCTTTTCTCAGTGTGACCTGAATCTGAGGCAGAGAAGGTGGGTTGAGTACCTACAGTCCTTCGATTTTGAGCTTGCCTATACACCTGGTAAAGGTAATGCAGTAGCCGATGCACTGAGTAGGAAGACTCAGATACAGGCAGTGCAGGAGGCCAGTGGTGAGTGGCAGCTTATGGCCTTGTTCTCTGAGATTCATCTACAGGTGCATGACAGTCAGGGGAAGACTTATCTTTCCTCGTTAGCTATGACTTCTACCCTCCTGGACGGAGTGAGGATGAGGCAGCTATCAGATTCAGAAGGCCTAATTCTATGGGAGTCGGTGGCAAGTGAGGACCCTCCTCCTGGTTGGACGATAGGTGATGATGGGTTTTTGCGTTTCCATGGACGCGTATGTGTTCCAGTGGATATACGCGAGGAGCTGATGTGGGAGTTTCATGATTCAGCTTGGGCAGTTCATCCCAGGGTTACCAAGATGTACCGAGACTTGAGACGTCAGTACTGGTGGCCGGGTATGAAGAGAGAGATAACTGGTTTTGTTACTAGGTGTTCCACCTGTCAGCAAGTGAAGGAAGAGCACCAGAGACCAGCTGGGCTGTTACAGAAGTTTCCCATTCCGGAGTGGAAACGGGATGATGTTGCGATGGATTTCGTGACAGGATTTCCAAGGTCACCTCGAGGCAATGACGCCGTATGGGTTGTTGTGGACAGACTTACGAAAGTAGCTCACTTCTTACCGATCAAGGAGACCTTTGGTGTGAATGAGCTCGGAAGGCTGTATATCTGAGAGATCATACATCTTCATGGGGTCCCTCATTCTATCCTTTCAGATAGGGACGCCCGCTTCACGTCTCCTTTCTGGCAGAGTTTTCAGAGGGCGCTGGGTACACAGGTGCTTCTGAGCATAGTATACCACCCTCAGACAGATGGCCAGTCAGAGCGGACGATACAGGTGCTAGAGGACATGCTGTGCGCATGTGTCCTAGACTTTGGGGGCTCTTGGGAGAAGCATATACCCTTAGTTGAGTTTGCCTATAACAATAGTTTTCAGGCAACTATTGAGATGACACCATAAGAGGCTTTATATGGTAGGCCATGCCGATCACCTTTGTGCTGGTTAGAGGCAGGTGAGACAGCTTTACTAGGACCACAGCTCATGCAGAAGACATCTGAGTAGGTCCAGTTAATTCAGAAGTGGATGGCTACTGCACAGTCTCGTTAGAAGTCTTATGCTGATCACCGCAGATGACCTTTGGAGTTCGTGGTTGGGGATCAGGTTTTCTTGCGTGTTTCACTGAGGCTGGGATGCAAATGGATTAGGAGACAGGGTAGGCTTTCACCGAGGTATGTGGGACCATTTGAGATTCTGGAGAGAGTCGGGCTGGTTGCCTATCGGTTGTAGTTACCATAGCGGTACTGAGCCATGCACGATGTCTTCCACGTGTCTCAGTAGCGTCGCTACCATTCAGACCCGTCTCACACCTTTCAGCCAGAGGAGGTTGAGCTTCATCATGATGCATCCTTTGAGGAGCATTCGATCCATATCATTGACAAGAGCATGAAGGTTCTCCGAGGCTGGTCAGTTCCTCTCGTACGGGTGCTATGGCAGCATGGCCGAGTGCAGGATGAGACCTGGGAGAGGGAGGCCGACGTACGTGCCCAGTGGCCAGAGCTGTTCTGAGTTTTCTCTTTGCCACCCTTAAAAGGGAAATTCGGGGACGAATTTCTCTAAGGGGGGAAGTTTGTAAGAACCCGGTTCTTGTTTTAGAGGTACGAGCTTCTTCTTTTCCTTTCCTTAAGTGATTTTGAGAAAATATGGAAAATGGGGAAAAATCTTAAATTTTGGAACTACACGCCATGTACTTTATCCACACGCCGTGTACTTTTGGCCGTGTTGGTATGAGTATACGGGGCGTGTGGCCATGCCGACGACGAAGGGTGTAGGAACCGAATACACACCGTGTAGTGGTACCTTACACGCCCTGTAGTCAGTCGGTAGGCTTAAACAGTAAGGCGGTGGCGTCGCCGCTAGCTGGGTGACAGTACACGCCGTGTACTCGAGAGTACATCCTGTGTACTCATGTCGACATATGAATAGTGTGGCGGTGCCGCCATTTGAACAGTTAAATGAAGGGAGTACACACCGTGTACTTTGTTTTTTAGGCTTAAAACAGGCAGTAGCCTCCTCATTTGGAAGAGGAGGCACTTGAGCCATTTTGGAGCCAAAGGAGGAGGCTGGATCTTTGAAGATCCACCAGGAATTTGTCTGGAATCCGTTTTGGCTTCGGACGATCTCGTTGGAACCGCACGGGTGAGCCCTCTCCCCTCCTGGTACCATTCTTGCCAATTCTTCTCCCAACGTAATTAATTTACGTTTGAATGGGTTTTGTTCTTCATCAGATTTACATCCTTATTGGGCATTTCTGGAATCGGCGTTCGGGTATAACGTTCATTGGCGTATAAGGTAGGTGGCTTTGTGATCATTTTCTAACTGTCGTGCGGTTTTGTGCGTTTTCGTGCCATGAACCCATGTTGGGGTGTCGTGTGGCTGAGGCCGTTGCTATATTTAATGCCTATAATTGCATAGGTGATTAAATTGTGATAATAAAATGATGTTTGGGATCGTTGATTGAATCCAGGACCATCCCAAGGGGTGTGTTCCTCTGTTTAGCCGTTTTCCCAAGATACCCGAGGGTATGCCTTAAATGTAGTAACTGTAGAATTACCTTGAGAGGAATTTCTTGTTTACTGTATTTTGATATGTTGGGCATTGCCCGGTTACCTGTTATCCTGAGGGCGTTGTTTGGATTAGCCTGAGGGCATGACTGTTTTAGCCCGAGGGCTGTCGTTATTCCGCCTGAGGGCAACCTTTCGTGCCTGAGGGCTTGACTTCTGTGCCTGAGGGCGACACTTCGTATGCCTGAGGGCGAGAATTTCTGTTACGCCTGAGGGCAATACCTGCGGGTTGGATTCTGTATGGCCTGAGGGCAAGCCTGAGGGCGTGGTTTACTATTTTAGCCTGAGGGAACGGTTCTAGTTGGCCTGAGGGCTTGGTGCTGTTGAGCACAAAAATGTTACTAAATTAAAGGAATTAAATGAATAATAAAATGACAATTTAATTGTTAAGTTAGTTACTTTTGAGTACTGCTTAGTTATTGCATTTTACTAATGCACACTTGTTACATGTTTTACACACAGTTGAGCACGGGCCTTTGGTGGGTGCCTACTGAGATATATTTCTCACACCCTGTTTGGGTCACGCTTTTCGGCCCAAACAGATTACATTGCTGCAGGTGTAGATAGGGGAAAGAGTCCCTATACAGGTACTTGACTGTTGCTGAGGAGTATGAGGGCATGAGACCGAGCCTAGGCTCGCGATGCCACTGCTAGCTATTTTGCTTGCTTTGCTGTACTCTATTTTCTGTTGTACTATATTAATGTATAACATGTTCTGGCTGTTTTCTTAGAACTTGAAACATGTAGCATCATAACTTATATATTATTGGTTATATCCACTGCTGTAGTTATTTCAGTTGTGTATGTTTACTGCTTCCGCTGTTGTTGTATGTTTATTTCGGTATTCCGTTGCGCTACACTTTGAAAAATGAAGGCATAGTTTCCCCACTATCAGACCTGGGCCCTCGCTGCTAGTCGGCAGCCTCTGGCATTTGAGGAAATGTGCTTGAGGTCACGTGGCGAACCGGGCTCGGGGCACCCGTTGCGTGGCACCCGGGACCGGGACGTTACATATGGATAGTCAGTGGGGAGACTATACCCTCATATAAGAGTTCAATAATAGACAATGGAAATAAATAGCAGATGCATTGGAATAAATGATAAAGCAGTAGAAGGCAGATTTTATAAATCTTGAACAAAACAAATAGCCAATGCCAATTATACAGAAGATGCAAGCATGACATGATAATGTTACAAAAATATAAAATAGTGAACAGAATTACATGCTTACATTACAATATAAAAATAAATAAATAATGACTCAAATTCCCATGGGCGGTATCCTCGAGCATCCCGATCTTCCGCTCGATCCTCTGCTCCTATCTTCCAAGTAAATGAAAACAGCATAATCCTGCAACCAAATAGAATCTACTTGGGTACCCCAGTGTAGTGGTGGCCCGAGTAGGGTGTAAGATATAAATATTAGTAGGCCCGGACCACCGATGTCTACCCCAAATCCATAAATTCATTAAATAATTTAAACCGTGTGAAATCATGCATAAATAAAGTAAGCAGTACAAAGTAACTTTATACCCAAGTACCTGCTTTAGCCCTCAGCTGGTGTCTGAACCTACATTATACATTTGTCATGAATACTCAAAAATCATTACACAATCATTTTCATTTATCAATTATTTAAACCTCATTAAATTATGAAAGTCTCGAGATTTGGCCTAAACCCAACATCCCCCATATATGTTACTCCCCACAGATGTCTCTAAAAACCATCTAAGTAATCAAAGTAAAGACTGAATCCACGCTTGTGCTTTGGCTTGGATAACATGTCATAAGATATTCAATTTAATCTTTCATATACTATAATCAATCCCATCCACTAAAAATAGTGATTTTCTCCTGGGTCCGTCCACTAACAGTAATTCACCCAATTCATTAATAAGTATGAACCCTTTCTCATATTCAATTCCCAAAACATTATGTCACAACAATTTTTATTAATCATTAATTCATTTCATGTATGACCAATTAGACCCACAATCCAATTTCAATTAATGGGTGTAGAACATCATGTCTAGCACCCTCATGAGTAATTGGAGCATTAGTCCTTGTCTCACAACCCATGGGTATTTGGAGCATCGGTCCCTATCCCATAAAAGAATATTTGCATGCAAGAGGGTGTAGAACGCCATGTCTAGCACCCTATGAGTATTTTGAGATTCATTCCATATCTCACAACCTGTTTATCAATCATACATATATATTTATCATTGGTGTAGAACACCATGTCTAGCACCCCGTGAGTATTTGGAGCTGCAGTCCTTGTCTCATAACCCATTTATCAATCATACATATATATTTATCATTGGTTTAGAACACCATGTCTAACACCCCAAAACCATCCATTAATTAATTCATAAATTAATTAATCCAAACCTTTAATTAATTCAACAAATAATTAACAACATAAATCAACCGTCAAATAATTCAACAATTATTTAACCATTCAACATCTTAATAGTAAATAATTAATTAACAATTAATTATTCTTAGCAAGCCAACTAAATAAATTACTCAACATTTAATTATCCAAATTCTTTAACAAGTTAGAACCCATCTACTCAAACAGTGATTCATCCGGGACTTTAACAATTAAAAAGCATGTTATAATCATCTCAAAACATGATAAACAAATCCCAGATATTTAGCGACCATCTCACAAAACATATCATATTTTTAAATAACTCAATCCAATACAACTTAAGGCATGGAAAAAGTACACACATAAAAAGGTACCCTTGGCCAACATTTATAATAAAAAATCTATTCACAATCTTAATTTAATGCATGCAAATTAATTAATTCAAAAATAAATAAATTAAATCTCATCTCTTTAACCAATCATCAATTAATTAACCATTTACCATTTAACATGTAATAATTAATCCATCCATTAATTATTACAAGTTTCCAATTTATATTCCGAACACGTCAAATATTCAATATTCTCAATAATCATTAAAAGCCATAATTTTATTCCAACTCATGACTTGATAATTAATTATACAATTAATTACCCGATTACCCATTCTTCCCATCCAAATCATTTAACTGTTTAATCATACCACTTTAACCAATTTAGTAAAACATTCTTAAAATGAACACATGTTCAAGTCCTCATTTTATCACATGTGGGTGACATAATTTAATAACATCAAAAGTGTCATACATCGACATATTATAATCAAGGAAACTCACATTCTCAATTTATTTAAAGAAGCTATAATTCTTAAATAAAGTGTTAAGGATCTGGGACCCTACATCGAAGTAACACCATTTTTATTCCGCAACGCTTTATTGTACTTGGAGGCAACCAGTCAACAAACTGGTCCGCAGTCGCATGCGTGCACACCTCCATATATATATATATATATATGTCTCAGTGTGTGTATGTGTGCGCATTGTCTGCATTGATAAAAAAATAATCAAAATATTAAACCGGTACCCAAAATCAAAGTAGTAATGAACAACGCACCTCTAACATGGTACCGTGGACTCATAAAAAAACATGCCTTAATATAACCAGTGCAAAACAAAATAACGGGTTTGGAAACTTACCCAAACCAAAAACAGAAAAACAATTAGAGACCATCCACCTCGCCCTTGGCGATGGATTCTGGATTATGGACCAAAGGGTCCCGAGTCAACATTCACATATCCTAAAAATAGAGGAACACAATGATCGGATTAAACCCAAACCTTAGGTCTTCAGCTGAGAAAACAAGGCAAGAGAGATGAGTCAAATGGATGATGTGAATCACAAGTTACATGCAGAAGAACTCACCTTGATGAGGTAGACAATATTCATGAATATTCTAAGATGAATCGTCATATGCAAAGTGGAGTCTGGGGGAGGGGTGGTGCGCCTCTAGGTACTGCCTTGAGGGGGGTCGCACCACGGAGGTCGCATGCTGCAGGAGCTCTGCCCAGGTGTCGCGCTGCTGTAGGGAGGGATGCTTGGGGGTTCCGTGCGTCCCGAGGGGGAGGGATGTGCAGAGGAGGAGGTCAGAGACGCTTCTGCGTCACGCATGGAGGAGGGGAATCATGGGGGGTCGCGCCACCTACAGGTCGCGCCTCCCCTTTTCATTTTCTTTTTTCCCTTAAATTAATCCATTAATTAAATGTAATAATTAAAATAATAATACTCATTTTATTTTTATTATTATTATACAGACTAAACTCTTATCTAATATGTGCAAAACTCTCCATCTAATTAAAAACGCATCTTCATTTATTATTCTCTTAATAAATGTTTCGTTATTAATTATAAAACTCTCTATTGATCATTAAATTATTTTAACATTTATTTAACTAAATAACCACAAAAAATAATAATAACATCATCATTATTATTATTCCAACTTCCATTTATTTAAAACTCAAACACCCAAATTATTACAATATATTTAATATGATAAAAACTCCAACCCATAACCCCTAATTTAATTTCCATAATAATAATAATAATTACATTCATAAAACTAAAATAATAATAATATCATTATTATTATTTTTGAAACCTTTGATAAACCCAAAACCTCTATTTAATAACAAATCTCCATTAAATCTGAAACCCCTCATTTAATTAAACGTTTCTTTGAGAAGCTCAAAATCCACATTAAATTCTCATAAAAGATACACTCCTTTAACATGCAATTAAAATCTCAAAGCATCGAAATAATTTATGACACCATAATAATAATAATAACATTATTATTATTAGCACATTCCTCTATTTAATAATTAATGGTCCTTTAATAATTCTGAAACTCTTAATTTAATTAAAATGGTTCATTGATAAACCCAAAATCCACATCAATTTTTTCAACCGTCATTTAATTAATTCTTTATCATTCACTTAATTAAACAACCACAATAATAATAATAACTTCATTATTATTATTATTAAAACTTTCCTTTAATTAATCACAATCTCTCATATAATACTATTTAATTAAAATAAACAATTTATTAAACAAGGTAAATTGCACAGGTTGGTCCGCAACCATGCGCTACCCATCCAGATCCATTAAAGTGGAATTTTCTGGATTCGGTGCTCCCGAGACTCATCGGAACACCCACTAAAAAAATATCAGGTAATTACGCAAGTACGAAAATGACACCTTTAGGTATTCCAACACTCAGAATAAAATTCCGGAGCTCGGTTTAAAAAAAACGACCCTTCGATAAACCAATTTTTTTCAAAAACCATCATATTTCAACCTAGTTTAAAAACATGGGACTTTACAATCTACCCACCTTAAAAACTTCGCGTCCCTGAGAATCCATCCAGAATCACTACCAAAACAACTGACCTACCAAGGTTATTTAATCTCATTAGAGATAACGTGTTGCGTTCCCAATGCCAAACACACCTTTAACCCTTCACAAGCCTAATGACTAAGCCTTTAAAACCAGAGCCAAAGCTAACTTTATAGCTTAAACATAGAAACAGAGCTTATATCTGAGTCCATTAAAGGGACCTTGTCAATGAAAATGGTTGATTATCGATAAAACAATAGAATAGGTTGCACATGCTTCCCTCAAAAGATGTTGTAGACCTAAAACCCACATATTCCCTTTATCTGACGACGTGCCTTTAAAACTATTCCAAAACCATCCGTATGTATAATGAATTCCTTACCCGACCTCTGGTGAAATTTCCAAGTCAATCCATTGCAAAGATATTTAAAAAAACAACTTTTCCTCAACACGAATATAAGAGTATCCCAAAGAAACCATGCACCCCGCGTACTACCTAGATAACAAATACTCATCAAGGCCAACAATATTTAAACTTTAGCGTGGCGTAAGACCAACGCTATTTTAGTGTCTCTATGACGAGGTCAAGATAGGGGACATGCTCATCATATTCAGAAGATCGCACTAAGATAAAACCAAGGTCATTAAGAAGATCAGTTGAACTACTACCAGACAACTATGTTCTAAAGATCGATATCTCCTGCCGACATATTTATCGAAAACGATGCGACACTACCCACTTTAGGATTTTTCATGATGTCTAAATAAAAGATCATCCACTCACCGACGTGCTATTTCAGAACACTTAATGCATTCATGTGACGTACCTCGAACCATGATCACCACGTCAAACATTGATCATAAAAGTCATAGCATAAACCTATCGGCGTGCCATAACACCCGAGTACCACGAAGTCCTCCCGAGCAGTGGGAGGTACTTACTTTAACGACCTAGAACATTCTAAGGGTACTACCTACCATAGGTTATCCCCTTATGAAACATAAACTTCGACCCTATCTCTTGGTTAGGAAAAACTGATATCACCAATAACAAAATCCCCTTTTTCTTTTAGCCATTTTAATTAATTCATTCCAAACTTTTAACATTAGAATAAATTTACATAAACACACAGGTACGTTTTCACAACAAGTTACTTGGTTTTCAAAACAACGACCTATGGAAAAATAGGTATGCTATCACACATATCCTCCTTAAAAATTTCACATATAGTGTTATCCAAATATAAATAGAAAATTTAGCATCTAAATTCATTTTACCGAAAAGGTGACCTCCAAAGGTCCCATTTATTTAATCCGATTTATTCAAAAGAAACCCCACAACTGTTCAATACAATCAAAACTCAGCAGTTTTACATTCATAACCATTTTCAAAACATACTATGGTTATATGATTTAGTCACGTGGGTGGCCATATACCAATCGATAAATCACCCATACACCTTATCGCTGGAATTTGGATCCCATTTATCAAAATCAACATTCATTTAACATTTTAACTTTAGCAGCCCTTTCATATATCAAAACATCTTTAGTATGTTAGCACAAGAAGTAACACAACAACATGCTATAACACAGAAGCATGGCACAACAACAGAACATGCTAATAACTGAGGCAGTATTACATATAATCACTCAAGCATGTTAAATCTATCACCGAAACATGCTATCTAGAGAGGCATGCTAAAGCAGATCAAAACATGGAATTGCACCCAAGGAACACAATGCAAATTACCAGGAATCCTACTAATGCAACTACATGGCATGTTATATGCATGACATGTGAATCTCTAAGTGACTAAGATGATGCATGTACAAAACTTCCTTGCCATATCAGACCAAGACAATTATTTTTTCAAAATTCGCAAAACCAATAAACAATATAAAATACACCAGTCACTCAAGGTGAAATCATATCAATTATAACCTATAATAGTAAAAATGTGAATTTCCATCCCTGGACACTTGGTCATTTCTCGTACATGGGGTGATTAGTCCCAAGGATGACTATTAACCGAAGTGCCGACACATTCCTAGTCTCCTGTCTACCAACCCCAAAACAATAAGACAAAGGAAAATAAACCCTCTGATACCACTTTGTAACATCCTGACTTGGCTCACCACTAAACTGGTAGCTGGACCGGTTGCCACATGACCACAAGCACGTCTCCCCGTACGCCAGAGGCTGCCGACTAGCAGTGAGGGTATATGGATAGTCAGTGGGGAGACTATACCCTCATATCAAAGTTCAATAATATACAATGGAAATAAATAGCATATGAAATCGAATAAATGATATAGCAGTGGAAGACACATTTTATAAATCTTGAACAAAACAAATGGCCAACACCAATTATACATAAGATGCAAGCATGACATGCTAATGATACAAAAATAGAAAACAGTGAACAAAACAAGATGCTTTACATTCCAATACAAAAATAAATAAATAATGACTCAAAGCCCCAAGGGCGGTCTCCTCGAGCGTCCCAAGCTTCCACTCAATCCTCTTCTCCTATCTTCCAAGTAAATGCAAACATCATAATCCTGAAACCAAATAGAATCTACTCGGGTACCCCAGTGCAGTGGCGGCCTGAGTAGGGTATGAGAAATAGATCTCAGTAGGCCGGGAACACCGGTGTTTACCCCAAATCCAAAATATTCAATAAATGATTTAAACTGCGTAAAAGCATGCATAAATAAAGTAAGCAGTACAAAGTGACTTTATACCCAAGTACCTGCTTCAGCTGGTGTATGAACCTACATTATACATTTTTCATGCATACTCAACAATCATTACCCAATCATTTTCATTTATCAATTATTCAAACCTCATTAAATTATGAAAGTATCGATATTCAGCCTAAACCCGACATCCCCCGTATATGTCACTCACTATAGATGTATCTAAAGACCATCTAAGTAATCAAAGTAAAGACTGAATCCAAGCTTGTGCTTTGGCTTGGATAACATGACATAAGATATTCAATTTAATATTTCATATACTATAATCGAGCCCCTCTACTAAAAATAGTGATTTACTCCTGGGTCCATCCACTAACAATGATTCACCCAATTCATTAATAAGTTTGAACCCTTTCTCATATTCAATTCCCAAAACATTATGTCGCAACAGTTTTTATTAACCATTAATTCATTTCATGTATGAACAATTAGACCCACAATCCAATTTCAATTAATGGGTGTAGAACATCATGTCTAGAACCCTCGTGAGTATTTGGAGCATTAGTCCTTGTCTCACAACCCATGGGTATTTAGAGCATCAGTCCCTATCCCATAAAAGAATATTTGCATACAAGATGGGTGTAGAACACCATGTCTAGCACCCCGTGAGTATTCAGAGCTTCAGTCCATGTCTCACAACCCATTTATCAATCATACATATATATCTATCATTGGTGTAGAACACATGTCTAGCACCCCGTGAGTATTTGGACCTTCAGTCCTTATCTCACAACCCATTTATCAATCATACATATATATTTATCATTGGTTTAGAACACCATGTCTAACACCCCAAAACCATCCATTAATTAATTCATAAATTAATTAATCCAAACCGTTAATTAATTCAACAACTAATTAACAACATAAATCACCCATCAAATAAGTTAACAATTATTTAACCATTCAACATGTCAATAGTAAATAATTAATTAACAATTAATTATTCTTAGCAAGCTAACTAAATAAATAACTCATCATTTAATTATCCAAATTCTTTAACAAGTCAGAACCCATCCACTCAAACAATGATTCATCAAGGACTTTAACAATTAACAGGCATGTTATAATCATCTCAAAACATGCTTAACAAAGCCTAGATATTTAGCAACCATCTCACACAACATATCATATTTTTAAACAACTCCATCCAATAAAACTTAATTCATGAAAAAAATAAAACTCATAAAAAGGTACCCTTGGACAACGGTTATAATAAACAATCAATTCGCAATCTTAATTTAATTCATGTAAATTAATTAATTCAAAAATAAATTAATTAAATCTTATCTCTTTAACCAATCATCAATTAATTAAACATTTGCCATTTAACATGTAATAATTAATCCATCCATTAATTATTACCAGTTTCCAATTTATATTCCGAACACGTTAAATATTCAATATTCTCAATAATCATTAAAAGCCATAATTTTATTCCAACTCATGACTTGATAATTAATTCTATAATTAATTACCCTATTACCCATTCTTCCCATAAAAATCATTTAACTATTTAATCATACAACTTTAACCAAATCAGAAAAATATGCTTAAAATAAACACATGTTCAAGTCCTCATTTTATCTCATGTGGGCAGCATCATTTAATAACATCAAAAGTTTCATACATAGGCATATCATAATCAAGGAAACTCAAATTCTCAATTTATTTAAAGAATATATAATTCTTAAATAAAGTGTTAAGGATTTGTGACCCTACCTCAGGGTGACACCATTTTTATTCCACAATGCTTTAATGTACTTGGCGACAACTGGTCCACAACTAGTCTGTAGTCGCATGCACGCACACCTTCACACACACACACACAGATATATATATATATATATATGTGTGTGTGTGTGTGTGTGTGTGAATGTTGTCTACATTGATAAAAAAATAACCAAAATATTAAACCGGTACCCAGAATCAAATAGTAATGAACAACTCACCTCTAACATGGTAACGTGGACTCATAAAAAAACAGGCCTTAATATAACCAGTTCAAAACTAAATAGCGGGTTTGGAAACTTACTCGAACTAACAGTGACAAAAAAATTAGAGACCATCTGCCTCGCCCTTGGTAGTGGATACTGGATTATGGACCAAAGGGTCCCGAGTCAACATTAACATATACTATAAATAGAGGAACACAACAATCAGATTAAACCCAAACCTTTGGGCTTCAGTCGAGAAAACAAGGAAAGAGAGATGAGTCAAATGACCAATGTGAATCACAAGTTATACGCAGATAGACTCACCTTGATGAGGCAAACAAGATTCATGAAGAGTCTGAGAGGAATCGTTGCGTGCAAAGTGGAGTTCGGGGGAGGGGTGGTATGCCTCTAGGTACTGCCCGGAGGGGGGTCGCGCCACAGAGGTCGTGCACTGCAGGAGCTCTGCCTAGGTGTTGCGTTGCTGAAGGGAGGGACCCCCTGGGGTTGCGTGCTGCTGGAGGTTCAGAGGAGGAGGGATGTGTGGAGGAGGAGGTCGGAGATGCTTCTGTGTCGCACATGGAAAAGGAGAAACATGGGGGGTCGCGCCACCTGCAGGTCTCGCCTCCCCCCTTTTTTCTTTCCCCCCCTTAAATTAATCCATTTAATTTAATGTAATAATTAAAATAATAATACTCATTTTATTATTTTTATACACACTAAACACTTATTTAATAAGTGCAAAACTCTCCATTTAATTAAAAATGCTTCTTCATTTATTATTCTCTTAATAAACGTTTTGTAATTAATTATGAAACTCTATATTGGTCATTAAATTATTTTAACATTTATTTAAATAAATAACCACAAAAAATAATAATAACATCATCATTATTATTATTCCAACTTTCATTTATTTAAAACCCAAACCCCTAAATTATTAAAATATATTTAATATGATAAAAACTCCAACCCATAACCCCTAATTTAATTTCCATAATAATAATAATTATTACATTCATAAAAATAAAATAATAATAATCGCATTATTATTATTTTTGAAACCTTTAATAAACCCAACACCTATATTTAATAACAAAGTTTCATTAAATATGAAACCCCTCATTTAATTAAATGTTTCTTTGAGAAGCTCAAAAGCCGCATTAAATTCTCATAAATGATACACTCCTTTAACATGAAATTAAAACCTCAAAGCATCAAAATAATTTATGACACCATAATAATAATAACATTATTATTATTAGCACATTACTCTATTTAATAATTAATGGTCCTTTAATAATTCTAAAACTCTTCATTTAATTAAAACAATTCATTGATAAACCCAAAATCCACATTAATTTCTTCAACCGTCATTTCATTAATTCTTTATCATTCACTTAATTAAACAACCACAATAATAATAATAACTTCATTATTATTATTATTATTATTAAAAATATCTTTTAATTAATCAGAATCTCTCATATAATCCTATTTAGTTAAGATAAATAATTTATTAAACAAGGTAAATTGTACGGGTTGGTCTGCAACCATGCACTGCCCGTGTAGATCCATTAAAGTGGACTTTTCTGGATTCAGTGCTCCCGAGAGTCATCAGAATGCCTGCTAAAAATATATCAGGTAATTACCCAAGTCCAAAAACGACACCTTTAGGTGTTCCAACACTCAAAATAAAATTCCGGAGCTCGGTTTAAAAAAACGACCCTTCAATAAAGAGATTTTTTTTTTCCAAAAACCCTCTTATTTTAACTCGGTTAAAAAACACAAGACTTTAAATTTGTGCTGTGAAAAAACATTAGGTTGAGTTTTCTCTTGGATCACTGGTCAAATCTAACTGAAAGCTTGAGAAACTATCATATGAGGTGGAGGCACTGATTCAGCATGTCCAATAGGTGTAACATTAGGAACCACAATTGCTTCACTCTACACATGAAGGTATGGATTCAACAACTTGATGAAATCCTCAATGATTTCACCTCTATAATTCATAGCTTTCTCAAAATCATCTTTATTTTCCATGAACTTGTCAAGAAGAGGTGTTGAGTCTTTCAAGTGCTTGACTTGTTCTTTGAATGCTCTTGTAACTGGGGTAATGTCAAATTCTCTTCCAAATACTTAAAGTGATTTGTCAACTGGTGCTTGGAGTAAATCTTCAAGAAATATGAATTAATACTCTTTATAAGCTCTTAATAAGTGTCAGATGCTTCCCTGGTATAAAATATGACCATATCATGCACACGATCAGTGTTCTGCTCAATTTTTGCAAGACTGTCCAGTCCAGAAGCACCAAACAGAGCTTTAAGCTCCTCCTTAACAATATTTCTAACTACCACAATTTCCAAGGCCTAAGATGTCTGACCAGAGGTATAAGGATAAAAAAGATCTAAGGTATGAGTGTTCAAAGCTTTAAGAACAGTATCTAGACAACCTTTATAATCAGAGGTCAGATGATTAATTGCAAAGACAAGCACACTCATTTCTTTTCTCAGCTTGGTGGTGTTTTCCACAAGTGTTTCAGCAGTTGTAATTAAGTTTGGTTTAATCTCAACTATAACCTTTCCTGAAATTTTAACTACATTGTCCTCATTCATACCAACTATCTGAATTGGAGTAGGAGTAGCTTGCACAAACTGCTTCATCTCTTATATTAAAGATTTGAGAGAGTGTAATTCATTACTCAGCTGAGTGTTTTCTATTCTAGCTTTTTTAAAATCATGGAACATTTGAGATTGAATTGATACACTTACATATGAATAGATTTCATCCTTAAACCTTTCAAAGTCTGCCTTAGTGATAGAATCACTAGGAAGGGTCTCAGCCACTGATTCTTTTGTAACAGATACAAACACCTCATCATCTGAGTCTTCATAGTCCAAACCAAGTGCTACATATCCATTATTTATTTCCCATTTAGACATAACATCATCATCCAGAGGGGTGATAGTTTCAAGTCTCACTCTTCCATCTTTATTCTCCCCCTCAGCTTGATCTCTCCTTTTATGAGGATCCATCTCAACTTGAGATCTTCTATCTTGAATCTCCCTCTCAATCTATTCTCTCCTCACTGGTTTCTCACCCTCAACATGAGGTCACATTATTTCATACACTAAATAAGGTTCATGGATAATTTGAGCTTACACTTCATCATGAACTTCAATATTTTCTTTTTATTTAACAACAATCATAGAAGGTTCTACAACAACTTTCTAAACTAGAGCACCAACCATCTCTACATCTCTGCCTTGATCATCCTCAAGATAGTCACCATTACTTTCAATGCCTTCACCACTACCTTAATCATCACCATCATGTCTAGAGGCATGCTCTTCAATTCCATTTCCATTAGCATTCTCATCATCTCCTCTTTCACTGTCTGAACCAAAACCTCTCTCACTACCACTGTTAATTTCATCACTGCTAGCTTCTTCTTCTTCTCTCTCATCTTCTTCTTTTACTTATGATTCATATTCAGAGTTATCGAACATGATAACATATTCTACACTACCTAAGACTTCTGTCTCCTCATCTCCATTAGTTCCAAGAGTGGTTTCATCTGAGGGTAAAAAAGTGGTGGACTTGGTGGTCCAAAAGAAAAACCTTTTCGAGATTTAATGGTGCCATGATCACTCCAATCATAGATAGATGACCATTGATCTATAACTAATGTAGAAGGCTATTCTTCCTCATCTGAAGAGTAAATAACTTCCTCATCTGGTCCCAAACTAGGATCAGCCATATTCCTTGTCCTAGTTGGATGGTCCACTGGATTGAATTTCTCATATAATTTCTCCTCATCCCTAACCCATTATTTATTCCATGGGTTCCAATTTATTTTCATCCTTTTATATATTTCTTTGCTTAGGAAGATCCCACTAAAATCAGAAAAAATATCAACAACATCACTAACACATCCTTTCTCTTTCAACATGGATGAGATCATCCAAGGGTAAAACAAAGAGTTTGTTTTACAGGAAGGCTTAATCATATCACTGATACGAACCAAGAGATATATACATAGGTTTACCTTAATTCCCTTCTTTATTAGATAGATCAAATAAACATCTTGATACTTTAATGAATCAAAGTCCTCTTTCCTGGGACAAATCTGGTGCGGAATGAATTTGAAAAGAATTCTGCACTCCATATCTAATTCTATAACAATAGGTCTCCTGTGTTCATCATTGTCAGTAAGCTCCTTTAGAGCTATATCAAAGTATAAAATCTCACTATATGGTGGATAGGTACCTTAGTAATCATCAAACACCACCTCATTAGGGACTTTAAGGCACTCAACCCACTATATAGATGAAAAATAAATTCCCTTGCCTTTCACTATGGACTTAATACAAACAAATTCACTTCCTTCTAGCAGAAAATCCACATTTATGTAAAACTCATGAACTAACTTCAGGTAAAAAGGTTTTTCATTGCCTGAAAACAAATCAAGCCATCCCTGATCCTATAACACCCTGAGCAGCAAAGACTTGCTTTCCCACATCCATTCTATAAGAACCTCCTTTTCTGGGGCCACTACATTGTTTTCCAGAGAAGGATTCATAGGTCCAGAAGTTTTTATTGATTCCCATTTCTATTTCTTAACTACATGAGATGCATTGCTTGAAACACCTTCAAGAGATCGCTTCACGCACGCCATTCTAACAGTTTGGTTTGAAGTTTAGGAAGTGAAAGGTTAAGGGTAGAGAGAGAGAAACGACTGAGTGAGTGTAAGGGTAAAGGAGTAGAGTGGATCGACTCGAATTTATATCATTTATGGATTTTGAGATTGTAAAACCATGAAACGGGTTCAAAAAAATAAATGAAATAAAGTCGTTTCAGTAAAAACATAAAATAGATAGAAATAGTGATTCATCGGTGTCAGCATGATAGATTTTTCATAACACTAATGGTGTCGGCATGATAAGGCGTCAGTGTTGGCATGACATAATGTTGGCGTTGGCATGAAAAATGTGTCAGCATGAAATAATGTCGATATGAAAAAGTTATCAGTATCGACATGACATTGTCAGCTTCATAATATCAGTGTTATCATAACAAATTCACTTAAAAAATTATCAAAGGAATAACAACATAAGGTCCTATAAATTGATCATTCCTAGCTCATGTCTAACATAGTTCATTCTTTCAAAGTTCAATAGCTTAGTGAAAATGTCAACAAGATGATGTTCAGTACCAATGAATTCTAAAGTTATATCACCTTTTTGATAATGGTCTCTCAAAAAGTGATGTCTTACATTAATGTATTTTTCCTAGAATGTGAAACAGGATTCTTAGAAATATTAATAGCACTTGTGTTATCACAATTTATAGGGACATGTATGAATTGATATCCATATTCTAGTAATGTGTGTTTCATATACAAAATTTGTACACAAAAACTACCAACAACTATGTATTCAGCTTTGGTAGTAAATAATGAAACAAAATTTTGTTTCTTACTACACCATGAAACTAGAGACTTTTCCAAAAAGTGACATGTTCCAGAGGTTCTCTTTCTATCTAACGTAAAACCACCAAAGTTAGTATCTAAATAACTTACCAAATCAAAATTTTATCCTCTAGGATAGAACAAACCTAAATTGGTTGTATATTTGAGGTATTTAAAAATCCATTTGATATAATTTAAATGATAATATTTTGGGTTTTCTTGAAAATGTGCACTCATGCACACACTAAACATAATATCTGGCCTACTAGCAGTTAAGTAGAGTAAACTCCCAATCATTCCTATGTAAGTGGTTTGATCAGCAGACTTACCATCTTTATCAAGATCCAAATTACAAGTGATACTCATTGGAGTTTCACTACTCTTAGTGCTTTTAAAGAAAAATCTTTTTAAAATATCCTTAGTATATTTACTTTGATTCAAAACAATACCTTTTAAATCCAAGAAAGAATTTGAGTTGCCCCATCAAACTCATCTCAAATTCACTTTACATCATATTTAAAAAAACAACACATAACGAATTTTTTGAGGATCCAAAAATAATATCATTTACATATATTTTTACAACTGAAACATCTTTGTAAATTCGTTTTATAAAAAGGGTAGGATCAACAATATCTTTTTTGAAACCTTTAGAAATAAGAAAAGTGATGAGCCTATCATACCAAGCTCTTGGAGCTTTCTTTAAACCATATAAATATTTATTTAATTTAAAAACATAATTTGGAAATTGGGGATTTGTAAAACCATGGGGTTGTTAAAAAAAATCCTAAATTATATAACCATTTAAGAATTCACTCTTGACATCCATTTGATAAAGTTTGAAATCTAGATGTGCTATAGAGGCAAGCAGGATTCTAATGGCCTCAATTCTAGCTGCCAGTGAAAAGGTTTCCTCATAGTCAATCCCTTCTTCTTGAATATAACATTGTGCAACAAATCTATCTTTGTTTCTAACTATATTACTAACTTCATCTACTTTATTCTTAAACACCCATTTAGTGCCTATAGTCAAGGTGTCTTTGGGTCTATTTAAAAGTTTCCATAATTTTTTTCTTTAAAACTAATTTAACTCTTCTTGCATATCCATCACCCAAAATTCATCATGGATAGAATTATTGATGTTCTTAGGTTTAAGTTGGGACAAGAAGGCTTGATGTTTAACCTGATTTCTAAGAGAATCTCTAGTCAGAGTTCCTTTATCTATATCTAAAACTATAACATCTAAAGGATGGTTCTTGAGTGTTCTAATAGGTCTAGAAAAAGAAGGTCTAGTCACTTCAGGTTCTTCTACATGTTAAAGTTTATCATTACTAGAGTCTAGAGAATTTCTAGAACTAGAAGTTTTAATAGATTCCTTAATAGGATGGTCATAAGATTTAGTATTGATGTTCATATTTGACATATCATCCTCAATATTTTCTAGAGATATCTTTGAATCATGTGGATATGTCTAATCAAACTTGACATATATAGATTCTTCCATACATTTGGTTCTTTTATTGAAGACTCTATAGGATTTACTATAAATTGAATAACCTAGAAAAATTCCTTCATCACTCTTGGAGGAAATTTTTTTCGAGATTTTCCTTAGTGTTAAGAATATAAACTTTGCAACCAAAATATTTGAAGTAATTAACCTTGGGTTTTCTATTTTTCCATAACTCATAAGGAGTTATCTTAAGGATAGGTCTAATAAAGAATCTATTAATTATATAGCATGATGTTTTGATAACTTCTACATAAAATTATATGGGTAGTTTATACTCATTAAGCATGGTTCTAACAATTTTTTGTAGGGTTCTATTTCTTCTTTCTACAACTCCATTTTTCTGGGGTATCCTAGGAGCAGAGAAGTTATGACTATATCCATTTTGTGAACAAAAGGATTCAAATGCTTGATTCTCAAACTCATGTCCATGGTCACTTCTTAAGGTTTTAATTCTAAGACCACTAAGATTTTCTACAGTCCTAGCATATTTGGTGAAATTAGAGCAAGATTCACTTTTGTGAGCCAAGAAGAAGGTCTAAGTATATTTTGAGTAGTCATCTACAAGAACATAGACATAGTGCTTCCCACTTAGACTTGAAACACTAGATGTTCCAAATAGGTCCATGTGAACCAACTTGAGAGGTTGAGAAGTTAAAACTTATTTATTTGGTTTGAAAGATATTTTGTGTTGTTTACACTTTTGACAAGGATTACATACTTTGTCATTTGGAAACTCAAGTTTTGGTATATCCTTGACTAAGCCTTTTCTAGTAAGATTTCTAAGTGAGTTTATATTGCAGTGTACAAATATCCTATGCCAAAGCTAATATTCTTTATGAAAATCACTCAAACAAGAAACATTTTGAGAAATTAAAGAATCTAAATCAACATTATAAACATTTTAATTTCTAAAAGTAGAAAATACTAACTCATTTTTAGAAATAAAAACATTGCAAGCATCATTTTCAAATTTAACATTAAAACCATCATCACATAACTGAGAGATACTAAATAGATTGTATTTTAATACATCAACAAAAGGCACTTTAGAAATTAAAACTAAGTCAGAGTTACCAATCTGGCCAAGGCCAATGATTTTTCCTTTAGCATTATCTCCAAAGGTAACATGCCCACCATCAATATTTGTCAAGTTCTTAAAGCATGAATAATTTCTTATCATGTGTCTTGAACATCCACTGTCTAAGTACCATAAGCTTTTATAGAAGCTATTCAAACATCTTTCCTACAAAAATAGATTAGATAAGAAAAGATTTTGGTACCCAGATTTGTTTGGGTCCAATAACATTAGTAATAAGAGCTTTGGGAACCAACATTTTCTTTATGGATTTCCTATAATAATCATGTGAAGTATTTGAGAAATAGAATTTATTTGGGCTAGAAAAACTTGAAATAGTAGAAGATGATTCATGGATAGAACTTTCATAAAATTTTCCAAAACTGGGTATAAAACTGGATTTTCCAGATTTTTGATATAAAATTGGTTTTGACAAAATTTCTTTTACCAGGTTGGTAGCCAATACCACTAGTGTATTTGGGTGAAACTTTTTTACCATAAATTTGAACCAAGATATCTTTACCATTGGTAAAATTTTATAAATCCCTTTTCAATTGCTCATTTGAAAATTTAAGCTCATTGTTTTCCTTAAGCAGTTGAGCTTTTTTTTTCTTTTTCTACAGCAAGTTCATATTTAACAATAGTAGTCAAAGAATGTTGTTTCTTTAAAGGTTTGTATTTATCTTTTAGTTAATTACAATTTTCCTCTAGAATTTTTCAATATTTAAAAATTTATTCATTTTTCATATCTTTAGAATCACTTTTATCTCCAGAATAGTAAAAATTATGTTCAGGAGAGTTTAGTATTACCTTAGATGTGTTTGTCATAAAACACATATTTGCCTTATTAGAATTTTCATCATGAGAGGATTCTGAGTCACTTGGACTGTACTTAGAAGCACTCCATGTTGCCTTTATGGTCTTTTTATACTTTCTATCCTTATCATCATACATATTCTTGTACTTTAGCTTAGGACAGTCAGCATTTACATGTCCCTTACTTTTTCATTCATAGGTGTCACCACTTTTCCAATCCTTTTTTCAATGGACCATATGATCATACGTTCCTTTGTAGTTGGGTTTTCTGAAGAATTTCTTCTTTCTATAAAATTTCTTAAACCTTATGGCTATTTTAGCCATCTCTTCATCACTGTATATTGAATATTTTTCATCACTTTAACTTTCAGTTTCATCTTGATATTTTTCCTTCTGTTTGGATATAGTATATTTAAAAGCAGAAAAATTTATTTTGGGTTCATAATCCTCTTCTTTGTTTACTTTTATTTCTTCTTCATACATCATCAACTTGCCTATAATCTCCTTTACCAGCAAAGTGTTGAGGTCACATGATTATCTTATTGATAAAGAAGTCCCTCTCTATCTATCTAGTAAGCATCTGAGTATTTTTATGATTTTCTCCATGGAAGTAACACCTCATCCAAGAGAGATCATGGTGTTCACAATTTCATTTAACCTAAGATACATTTCAGAAATAGTTTCATTATGATTCATCTTAAAATTATCATACTTAATAGTATAAGTGTTAAGTCTCATTTCTTTAACATTAGAAGTTACTTCATGTGAAATATCTAAAGTGTCCCAAATTTCATAGGTAGATGTACAAGTAGATATTCTATTAAATTCTTCATCTCCTATTGCACAAAATAGAGCATTCATAGCTTTGCAATTTTTATTATAAGCAGTCTTTGTGGCATCACTCCAAGTATTCCTAGTAGTATTTGGTATTTCATATTGATTCTCGCTCAAATTTACCCAAGAGATGAAGGTAGAACGGTCCTTGTGGTTTAGCTTGGGTTATCGAATCCTTAGAGACCTAAGAAGAAACCTATAGACACGTACATTCTATGGACTGTTTTTGGCTATGAAGTGGCCAAATTGGGTTGATTTTATATGGGTTTAAAGGATAACTAATAGATTTAAGTGAATTCAATTTAAAATAATGAGTTGATCCTAGGTTATCGCTCGGGGTGGATTGGATGAATTACTTTTTTTAATGATTTCAATTTCTTATAATTGAGATGGATTCATTTAAGAAGATCAAAAAAAATCATCACTTACTGTTTTAATGCCTACAAATCCTAATACTAATCACCTATACACTTGAAGGATAAAAGTTTTGAGCACTCCAAGGTAGAGGTTCGTATTAGCACTTGAATGTGTGACCTTAAATTCAATAAGGATGAAGATGTTTTAAAATCATCAAATAAAAATCTCATTTAAAAGAAGTGATTTTCCATTAATAGAGTGATAAATAACATCAAATCCAGCCCCTTTATACTCCCTTGGATCAACAAATAAAATAGTTATCCCTCCATTGATGACATGTCTTCAACGGAAGCGGGAAGTAGACTTACAAAGGTGGAATTGAAGAAGTAAAAACAACAACAAAAAAAGATCACTCCTCCGTTGTGTGATAAATATCACAAGGTTTGGTATGAACAAGTTCACACCTTGAACCAATGGTCTCAAAGTGATAAGGAGAATAACAGAATAATAAGAGAAGAAGAACTTTTATTAATAAACTAAGGTGAATTAAACAACTTACATGAGAAAGAAATGCGATTACAAACACAAAGCGGCAACATAACACTACAATGAAACCAAGCACAAAAGATTCCTAAATCCTCCAACACCACTGCCTTAAATAGGAATTTTTGAGCCCTTGGGTAGATCCTACAATAGTACAAAGAATATAAATTAATTTTGGTAGGCCATAGGTAGTTGAAAGCTTGTGGAATTTGGACTTTTCCACATTTGACCCGAGGTGGAAGCCAACTTTCATCCACCGAACAGACGCATTTGGATGACCTTCTAGATGGCCGAATCAGAGTAGTCCATAGAAGAAGAAAATGGAGCTCCGGATGTCTTCTAACCGCCTGTTACGTTTGGGACCATTTGGAGTTGTATATTCCGATATATGATCAAATTAGTGGGTTGTTTTTCTGGGCCGCAGAATCTGGCCCAGAATTGTATCTCCAACATGGGGCGCCTTAATGACCACCATAGAGGAAGAATTAGCATTATCTCCTGAATATTTATTTGTTCCTCAACATTTCTTCTATCATCCCACAAAAGTTGGGATTCATTGGGCCTGTATTTGGGGCCCCACAGTCTCATCAGTGGGATAGTGTCCAATCTGCCTTTTCCAGAATCGCTTCCTTTCATTGCCAAATATCTCCATCATCCTCCATGAATTATCCATTGATCTCTGAATCAAACATGTTCATATTTAAGTGTAGATAAATTTACAAAAATATCAAATTAAAATATGTATAATTCAATTCCTTAAAATCATATGAATCATTGGGTACTTTAAATGATGTCAAAAAATGTACCACATAATAGTGCATTTTAAGAAGGTATTACAATCATAATGTGAAATGATGTTCAAAGTGTAAAATGAACTAAAATGGTGTTTATGAATAATAAATAAAATGAATATTATATATATTACCAATGAATATTAGCCTCATTTAGTAGCTAATCACACCCCCCAACTTGAGTTTTGCTAGTCCCGAGCAAAATATATCTCAACAATATGAAATTCGAATTCCTTTTTCCAAAAACATTTTAATACACAATGATCACCAAAAACCCTTATACCAAAAAATCCTGAAACCCATCAAAATATTTTAATACAAGATAGTTTCATAAGCAGATCCCAATCCCAATCCCATTCCTTTGTTCAAATTCATTGCCATATTTCATCCAATATCAATTAAGTATGAGGATGTGTTGTGCATCACAATAGACATGGGGGTTCATATTTATTCAAGGGGGAAATTACGGAAGCGCTAGGTGGAATCACATTTCAATATTAAGATGAGTATTCATTTTTTTTGTATAATTTTTTTGTTTTTTTTTGTTTTTTTTGTTTTTGCAATTTTGCCATGGTAATTGAAGTTGCACTCAAAAGAGTCAACCCCTGTAGCGAGACTTTGAGAATGACTCCCAGACTCAAAGACCTTAGGGCACCAAGTGAAGCCCACATACTCGGGCATCATCTCGAGTTAACTCAGTCAAAAACAAATTCAAATAACAAAAATAGAGATAAAACTACTAACTCTGGGCTAGACAACTATGGAGTCATGATCCCCAAGTGCCGAAAGCCACGCATTAGGTCATTTCATTGCTCTACGTGCAATTTTTTTTTATATTTTTTTTGAATACTCATATTAAACTAAAATGATCACCAAACCTATGCTATATATTTAGGGGACCCCATGAACTCAAACTAATACCCCACTATCCAAAGGATGTGCATTGTGATCTTTTTTTTGGATGAAAATATAAACGATGAAATATCACATTGGACAACCACACTTTCCAAAATCAATGCTCATGAAATTATACAAGGATTAAAATCAGAATCAGGGTATGATAAATTATTTGATATTCAGTTTCAAAGTGTGCAATGTGTATTACCATGTTTAAATTTAAAGGAATTTTTCCTTCCATTTTCAATTTTTTTTTCAAATCATTTATCATTTTTTTGACACAAAAGCATTTTTTTATTTTATCCCCCCCAACTTAAAATAACACTGTCCCCAGTGTTTGAAGAAATGAAAATTTAGAAGGAGTAGAGGCAGATAATGGAAGCTCAAAAAGGAAATTGAAACTGAGGATCATGGAATGAAATCACCTGGTGGTTGAAGTTAAAGTTCTTGCTGCTCCAAATTAGTCATTTGATCTCTTGGGGGATGTAAGAACCTCCTTGACTGAACATGTATCGCCCAAAATAGTACCTAAACAAAAATAAGAACAAACCAGACAAAACAAACAACACAACGACTTATTTAATTCCAAGTATCATCATTTTTATGGTTTTTCTTATTTTTCTATTTTTTTTAAATCAAACTAATGATACATTGTATTCTTTTTAATTTTCTGGGTAAGGTATTACTCAGGGATCACATGGCGTGACATGGATGAATACGATGCTCCCCTTTCATACCCATCCATACTCATAATAGAAGAACGAGTCAATAGTCTTTTTTTAAATATAAAAATGTTTAATTAATCCTATTTAAAATATAAAGTTTATTAAAACAAAAAAATGATAAGAAACTTGAAAACCATGGGTTGAATCCCATGCAGCGCTTTGTTTAACGTTGATAGCCCGACATGGACCCTAAATCCATCAATTTTTTCCTTGTTCATAGGTTGGCTCAGTTAACTCAACCTCTATTTCCTGTTTATTGAATGATTCAATGAATGGTTTTAACCTTTGACCATTGACCTTGAAAATGTAACCACTTTTGGGATCTTGAATCTCTACTGCCCCATGGGGGAATAGATGATGCACTATGAAAGGTCTTGACCATCTAGACCTTAACTTTCCCAGATGTAAATGAAGTTTTGAACTATATAAGAGCACAAGTTTTCTCGGTTCAAAATGTTTGACCTTGATATTCCTAGATTGGTAGGCTTGAACTCTATCTTTATTGATCCTTGAATTTTCATAAGCCTCCATCCTTAGTTCCTCCAGTTCATTGAGATCTAATTTCCTTTTTGTTTTGGCCAATTATAGATCATAATCCATTTTCTTAATTGCCCAAAAGGCCTTATGTTCAATCTCCACTGGAAAATGTCATACTTTACCATAAACCAACCTATATGGGGGCATTCCTAAAATGGTTTTGTATGCTGTACGATATTCCCAAAGAGCATCTAAGAGTTTCTCAGACCAATCTTTCCTAGAAGGATTGACAGTTTTCTCAAGAATTTGCTTAATCTCCCTATTCGCTAACTCAGCTTGACCATTGGTTTGATGATGGTATGCAGTGGATGCTTTATGAGAAATACCATACTTAGACATGAGTGAAGAGAATGTGCGGTTGCAGAAATGGGTTCCTCGATCACTGATTATAGCCCTAGGAATTCCAAATCTTGAAAATAAGTTCTCTTTCAGAAATTTAATCACAACTTGATGATCATTGGACTTAGTGGGAATGGCCTCAACCCATTTTAAGACATAATAAATAGCTAAGAGTATGTAGAGGTATCCCCGAGAGTTTGGGAAGGGACCCATGAAGTCAATTCCCCAACAGTCAAATATTTCAACCACTAAGATGGGAGTGAGTGGCATTTGATTCCTTTTTGTGATGGACCCTACTTGTTGACACCTAGGACAGCTTTGACAAAATGTATAGGAGTCCCTTGAGAGGGTGGGACAGAAAAGACCACATTGAAGAATCTTAGCAGATGTTTTCTTAGAGGAAAAGTGACCTCCACATGCCTCACTGTGACAGAATTTAATGATGGACTCTTGTTCAGATTCTGGAACAAACCTCCTAATGACTTAGTCAGGGCAGAACTTATAGAGGTATGGATCATCAAACACATAGTGTCTAACATCAGAAAGGAATTTCCTTCGAGCTTGAGTCCCTAAGAATTTTGGAATGACTCCTGTCACTAAGAAATTTTCTATGTCAGCATACCAAGGGCAGTCACTCACAGAGTATAGGTGTTCATCAGGAAATGAATCAGACACAGAAAGGTGATTTGAGTTGTCTTTGAATTCCATCCTAGAGAGGTGATCAGCTACAACATTTTCAACTCCCTTTTTATCCTTGATTGTGAGGTCAAATTCTTGTAAGAGAAGGACCCACCTAA
Source organism: Viscum album (assembly GCA_963277665.1). Taxonomy (NCBI): domain Eukaryota; kingdom Viridiplantae; phylum Streptophyta; class Magnoliopsida; order Santalales; family Viscaceae; genus Viscum; species Viscum album. Next base: position 1,584,652,497 of record OY728137.1, on the reverse strand, counting down.
TCAGTCTAGCCTTAGCATCTTGTTTTTGGAAGAGGTATTTTAGTGCAAAATGGCCAGTGAACACAGTGATGGGGGATCCTAAGAGGTAGGACCTAAACTTCTCTAAAGCAAACACAATAGCAAGTAACTCCTTTTCAGTAGTGGTGTAGATTATTTGGGCATCATTTAAGTATTTTCTTGCATAAGAAATGACATAAGGAGTTTTATCACAACATTGTCCTAACACAGCTCCAACAGCAAAGTCACTGGCATCACACATAATTTCAAAAGGAAGGTTCCAATTTAGAGATTTCATAATGGGAGGAGAGGTGAGAGAGGATTTGAGGGTTGAGAATGAACTCTCATAGATTTCTGTCCAAACAAATGGAGCATCCTTTACTAGGAGAGCACAAAGGGGACGAGATATTGAACTAAAGTCCTTGATGAATATTCTTTAGAAACCATCATGTCCTAAGAAAGACCTCACTTCCTTGACAGTTTTGGGTGATGGAAGGTGAAGAATGATGTCAACCTTTTCTTTATCAACTTCAATCCCCCTACTCGAGACCAGATGGCCTAGAACAAGTCCCTCTTTAACCATGAAATGGAATTTTTCCCAGTTTAGGACCAGATTCTTTTCTTCACATCTTGACAAGACTCTCTCCACATTCTACAAACATCCCTCAAATGTATCCCCAAACACATAGAAGTCATCCATGAAGACCTCTAGAAAATCCCCTACCATGTCTGAAAAGATTCCCATCATGCACCGTTGGAAGGTTCCAGGGGCATTGCATAACCCGAAGGGCATGCGTTTGAAAGAAAAGGTTCCGAATGGACATGTGAATGTAGTCTTCCCTTGATTCTCTAGGGAGACCTCAATTTGATTGTACCTCGAGTACCCATCTAAGAAACAGTAGAAGGAATGACCTTCCACTCTCTCAAGGACTTGGTCAATGAATGGTAAGGGGAAATGGTCCTTCTTGGTGAATGAGTTTAGCTTCCTGTAGTCAATGCAGACCCTCCATCCACTACTCACCCTTGTTGGAAGAATCTCTCCATCCTCATTGGTTATCACTGTGATTCCAGCCTTTTTTGGAACCACTTGGATTGGGCTCACCCACTCACTCTCAGCTATGGGATATATGATACCAGATTTTAACAATTTCAGAAGTTCCTTCCTTACTACCTCCATGAGATTAGGATTGAGTCACCGTTGAGGTTGACGACATGGCTTTGAATCAAATTCCAGAACAATCCTATGAGTCACTATAAGTGGGCTAATCCCAGGAATATCAGAAAGGGTCCAACCAATGGCTTTCTTATGCTTACTAAGGACATCTAGAAGCATCCTCTCATGATTGGATTTAAGAGAAGAAGAAATGACAATAGTATGTGTTTGATTTTCCCCTAGGAAGGCATACTTTAGTGCAGTAGGAAGTTCCTTCAATTCAAGATCAGGTTGGTTCAGAATTTCAGTAGAAGATTGGGACATTGGATCAAGATCAATTTCTTTTTTTAGAGTTTCAGATAGGATTGATTCCCCACATGTAGAAGTTTCAGCTACTAGATTGTCTTGATCAGATTTAGGGAAGGAAATTGGAGTGGTCTCCATGAAAGTGGTTTCTTGAAAGGTTTCACTGATTGTTGGACCTAAGCCTTCATCATAAGAGAAATTTGAAAATGATTCAAGCCAAGGAGATAAACTTCCTTCATATAAACAAAGGAAATCAATCTCATTCTGACTTAAACATTCATCAAATATTCCTTGATGTTCCATGGATTCATTATCAATGCTTCCTATCATGTTTACTTCATGAATGTCCTCTTCATCCCCTATTTGTGAGCTTGCATTATAGATGTTCAAGTCTAGACTCATATTCCCAAAGGTGATGGTCATGTTCCCATTTTGGACTCGGATAACAGAGGTGATTGTTGCAAGGAAAGGACGACCAAGGATGATTGGGGTTTGTTCCTTATTTCCTAAGTTTGGATGGTTGTCAAGGACAATGAAATCAGCAGGGTAGATGAAGTTTTCAACCTTTACCAGAACATCCTTTAAAATCCCCTTTGGAACCCTAATGCTACGATCAACAATTTGAAGTGTGACAGATGTGGGTTGGAGTTCTTCTAGGCCTAACTGGCAGTACACAACATATGGGATGAGATTGAAACTATCACCTAGGTCACACAAGGCCTTGACAACTTTGCTTTCTCCTAGTTCAACATTGATGTAAGGGCAACCCATGTCTTTCAACTTAGGAGGAATGGTCCCTTGAATGGTGGTACTCACATTAGCAGCCAAAAGGACTTGGTTTTTATGTGAAAATTTTCTTTTAAAAGTACACAAGTTCTTAAGGTACTTTGAGTAGGCAGGTATGGTTTGGATTGCATCGAGAAGGGGTATGTTCAACTTGACTTTTGAAAAGATTTCCCTCAATTTTTCACTCAGTTCAGGCTTGGTTTTCCCCCTCATGCGTTGAGGAAATAATGCAGGTTGTGGGGTTGTTTGTTGAAGAGTTGTTTCCTTGACAATGTTATCAGTTTCCTCAGTTTGATCTTGTGGTTCATTTGAATTTTCATCCAAGTTTTAATCTTCAAGTGGGTTCCGAATTAGTTGTTCAGGTTTCTCAATTGATTTCCCACTTCTTAAAACAGTCACAGCCTTTAGTTGTTCATGAGTTGTTTGAGCACAACTTGACTCTCCCCTTGAAGTTGAGAATGGCACCGCCTGAGTAGGCATGGGTGCCTTTCTGGTTTTGATGGTTTAAAGTTCTTGTTTTAGGGAAGATACCTCCGAGTTCATCCTCTCCATTTTTTTGCATAGTTGTTTTAATAGGCTTTGTGGAACAGTTTGGGTTGGTGCTTGAGAAGATTGGTTTATCCCAGGGGGATATTTTGGAAGTGGGATGGTTTGTTGAAAATGGACTGGTGGCTGTTGGTATTGGATAGGTTGGGTTTGGAACTGGTTATGGGTTTGGTAGTTCTGATGGGGGTAAGGATTTTATCCCTCTAGTTGGATAGTTTATTGGAACTACACACCGTGTACTTTATCCACAGGCCGTGTACTTTTGGCCGTGTTGGGATGAGTACACGGGGCGTGTGGCCATGCTGGCGATGAAGGGTGTAGAAACCAAATACACGCCACATGCTGTGTAGTCAGTCGACAGGCTTAAATAGTAAGGAGGTGGCGTCGCCGCCAGCTGGGCAACAGTACACGCCGTGTACTTGAGAGTACATGCCGTGTACTCATGTCGACGTATGAACAGTGTGGCGGTTCCGCCATTTGAACAGTTAAATGAAGGGAGTACACACCGTGTACTTTGAAGTACATGCCGTGTACTTTGTTTTTTCGGCTTAAAATAGGCAGTAGCCACCTCATTTGGCAGAGGATGCAGTTGATCCATTTTGGAGACAAAGGAGGAGGCCGGATCTTTGAAGATCCACCGGGCATTCGTCTGGAATCCGTTTCGGCTTCGGATGATCTCGTTGGAACCACACGGGTGAGCCCTCTCCCCTCCTGGTACCGTTCTTTCCAATTCTTCTCCCAACATAAGTTATTTATGTTTGAATGGGTTTTGTTCTTCGTCATATTTATGTCGTTCTTGGACGTTTCTGGAATCGGCGTTCGGGTATAACGTTAGTTGGCATATAAGGTACGTGGATTTGTGATCATTTTCCAACTATCGTGCGGTTTTGTGCGTTTTCGTGCCATGAACCCATGTTGGGGTGTCGTGTGGCTGAGGTCGTTGCTATATTTAATGCCTAGAATTGCATAGGTGATTAAATTGTGATAATAAAATGCTGTTTGGGATCGTTGCTTGGATCCAGGACCATCCTGAGGGGTGTGTTCCTCTGTTTAGCCGTTTGGCCAGGATACCCGAGGGTATGCCTTAAATGTAGTAACTGTAGAATTGCCAGGAGAGGAATTGCTTGTTTACTACATTTTGATATGTTGGGCATTGCCCGGTTACCTGTTAGCCTGAGGGTGTTGTTGTGATTAGCCTGAGGGCGTGACTATTTTAGCCCGAGGGCTGTCGTTATTCCGCCTGAGGGTAACCTTTCGTGCCTGAGGGCTTGACTTCTGTGCCTGAGGGCAACACTTCGTATGCCTGGGGGCGATAATTTTTGTTACACCTGAGGTCAATACCTGCGGGTTGGATTCTGTATGGACTGAGGGAAAGCCTGAGGGCGTGGTTTACTATTTTATCCTAAGGGCACAGTTCTAGTTGGCCTGAGGGCTTGGTGCTGTTGAGCACAAAAATGTTACTAAATTAAAGGAATTAAATGAATAATAAAATGGAAATTTAACTATTAAGTTAGTTACTTTTGAGTACTACTTAGTTATTGCATTTTACTACTGCACACTTGTTGCATGTTTTACACACAGTTGAGCACGAGCCTTTGGTGGGTGCCTACTGAGATATATTTCTCACACCCTGTTTGGGTCACGCTTTTCGGCCCAAACAGATTACGTTGTTGAAGGTATAGATAGGGGCAAGAGTCCCTATACAGGTACTTGACTGTTGCTGAAGAGTAGGAGGGCATGTGACCGAGCCTAGGCTCGCGATGCCACTGCTAGCTGTTTTTCTTGCTTTGTTGTACTCTGTTTTCTGCTGTACTGTATTGATGTATAACATGTTCTGGCTGTTTTCTTAGAACTTGAAACATGTAGCATCATCACTTATATACTCTTGGTTATATCCACTGCTGTAGTTATTTTAGTTGTGTATGTTTACTACTTCCGCTGTTGTTGTATGTTTATTTTGGTATTCCGTTGCACTACACTTTGACAAATGAGGGCATAGTTTCCCCACTATCAGACCTGGGCCCTCGCTGCTAGTCGGAAGCCTCTGGAATTTGGGGAAATGCGCTTGAGGTCATGTGGCGAACCGGTCTCGGGGCACTCGTTGCGTGGCACCCGGGTCCGGGACGTTACAAAGTGGTATCAGAGGGCGTTTCTTTTCTTTGACTTACTATTTGGAGCCGTAGTCAGGGATAGGATAGAACGGTAGTTGGTAATAAGCTGTGCCTAGGCATAGATAACCCGTGTATAGGGAAAATCCAGTCTACCTCGTATTTTTCATTATTTGATTTTCAATTTTACGGTTGATATGTTTTCACCGTTGGGTGACGCACGTGGATTGTGCTATTTATATTTTATCTGTGGGTTCTATTTAGTTGGAACCTGATGAGATGAGGGTATGCCGTCTCATGCATCATATAGACACATGCTAGATATCACATGCCATTCATAGTTTCCATGCCATGTAGGTGCATTAGAAATTCGCATGTTGTTGTGATAGTTGTTGTGCTAGAAAATCATGCTGTTGTGATAGCTTCTTGATAAATACCTGCCTTGTGATATGGTGTTTTTGTTTGATCTTGTTTATAAAATGGATTCCAAACTTCTATTTTTGGGAGTATGGGCCCCCATTGACCGGAATTTGGTGGATCATTGACTGTTTTTGGTTATAACACAAATAAGATGTCAAACTTTGATTCGTGGGGTGTATGGGCCCCCACGGGTCGGAATTTGAAACTTAGGTGTTGTTTTTAGTATTTTCTGGGTTCCGGAGAAGTTTCTGAGGCATACTGTCTAGAAAACCCAGGATACATGCCATGTAGTATTTTTATACACGCCGTGTATGTTCTTATGTTTGGGAAGAAAAATGAACTTTTTGAGTACACGCCATGTACCCTGAGTACATGCCGTGTAGTCTCTTCTCGTGTCACAAACCGTGTGGGTGGCAACACGGGGTGGGGAATGGCTTGGGTAAAACACGCCATGTAGTTTTTGTACACGCCGTGTAGTGTTGACCCGAAGTCCGACAGTGTAACTAACAACACAGGTCAGCGAACTCCTTGACAGAACACACCGTGTCAGTTATGGACACGCCGTGTAGTGTGACCTAGGGACTCGGCCATGTAACTAACAACACGGGACGGTGTCACCTCTTCCAGAACACACTGTGTACCTTTGGGACACGCCGTGTAGTCTTGTCCGAGGATAGACCATGTGGAGTTAGCCATGTGGCTGGGAAACGGGATGGTGTACACGCCGTGTTCGGGTGTAACACGCCGTATAGAGTAAAGCCGAGTAGTCGGCCGTGTCACAGAAGACACAGGCAGTTGGAAAATAACCCCGAACACGCCATGTAGGTATTATACACGCCGTGTAGTTTTGTTGAACGGAAGCCGTGTGGCTTAGCCGTGTGGAAGGACCCGGGTAGGTGAAGGGAAGTCAAGTACACGCCGTGTAGTCATTGTACACGCCGTGTAGTCTTGTTTTTCCAATTTTGAATACCTTCTTCCTCTTGTTCCCTTTGTGGTTCCTTCTCTTTCAGTCTTAATAATCTTGAATCTGAGGCATGCTTTTGACCTTGTAGAGTCATGCCGCCTAGACGACCGCGAGTTGTTCGCCAAGAGAGTGGCGACGATTATACTCCGGAGATGGTGGGCCATGGGCTACCAGTTGATCCACCAGCATAGCCAGATGTGAAACCAGCTGTTATACCGGACACGGGTGCAGAGGCGTAGTTCCGTGAAGGCTTATTGCGGTTCATGCAGACCTTTCAGGGAGCACCGTAGGCTGCCACATCTATGGCCGAGCTGACACGTATCTTTCAGTAGTAACATCCGCCTACATTTTTAGGGGATGGCGGACCACAGGCTGCAGATTCTTGGCTAGGATCAATGCAGACTATTTTCGAGCATCTTGAGATGCCTCCAGGGCAGAGGGTCAAGCTCACGACTTACATGCTGCGTGATTCCGCCAAGAGGTGGTGGGATGTTACCACCCAGTCAGAGCATCACAGGGACATGGAATGGGAGGATTTTCAGACAATCTTCTATAACTTCTTCTTTCCCAAGACACTGAGGGCAGATAGAGCTCGAGAGTTCATGAATCTGCAGTAGGGTGCTATGTCGGTGATGGACTACTATGCTCGTTTTACAGAGCTTCAACGTTTTTCACCCGTGTTGGTGGGTGATGAGACGCTGAGAGCCATACGTTTTTAGGATGGTCTTCGGTATGACATCCGAGTGCTGGTGAATGTTTTCAGGTTACCTACTGTACACGCGATTGTGAACCAGGCATTGATTATAGAGAGGAACCTGCGAGAATCTAGTGGTGTGGGCCAGGGAAGTTCGCCACCAGTTACTGATACTATTTCTGCTGGCAAGAGGAAGAGACAAATGGACTTCTCTCAGGGCGGCAGTACTAGCCAGGAAGCTTCTTCAGGTGGCTCGATCAGGTGCTACCAGTGTGGCAGAGATGGGCACAAGAGGACGCAGTGTCCACGAGACCTAGCGGAGTGCCGAGCTTGCGGCAAGATGGTTCATCTTCAGCACTTTTACAGGGAGTTTCTACCAGTGTCTAGTGAGAGGGGTTCTATGCAGACTCTGCGTGCAGGAGCAGGACCAGTGGCTTCTTACTAGTCTGGAAACTATAATACATCAGGGTGTGCAAGCAGAGATGGTGGTCATGACCGTGGTAGCCAGACACTATAATCTCAGAGGCAGTAGGGCGGGATAGCTCAGGGTAGCCAGGCTGTGTCACAGGGCCGTAGCACTGGATAGAAATATGCAGTGCAACAGACCCAGCAGGACCAGGATCCCGGACCTTTGACAGTCACTGGTACTATTCTAGTAGCTTCTGTCTTGTCTTCAGTACTTTTTGATATGGGTGCTATACATAGTTTTATATCTGTACCCATTGTGGAGAGCCTTGGGCTCAGTGTTTCTACTTTTTCTGATATCTTGATGCTAGAAACTCCGTTGGGGACTAGGACGGTTGGTGTGCGTCAGTGCAAGGAGTTCCCCTTTGAGGTTGGTGGGTGTCACTTCCTTTGGGACCTCTATGTCATGGAGATGACAAGCTTTGACTTCATTGTCGTGATAGACTGGTTGGTTCCCTTTCAAGCCTTTGTAGACTGCTATCGTCGCAGGGTGCGTTTCATGTCACCAGAGGGCGGGGTGTTTCTATATAAGGGCGAGTGGGATGTTCAGGCAAGTCGAGCTGGACCAGAGCGTCATGGGCGCAGTGGAGTCACAACCCAGATTGCGAGCTTATATCTGGATGACCAGGGGACTTGTCAGAAGAATTTCCCTCCAGTTGTCGATCATTTCAGGGATGTCTTCCTGGACGACTTTTCAGGTCTACCTCCGGTGTGTGAGGTGGATTTCTCTATCGAGCTTGTGCCAAGAGCAGCACCGGTGTCCATTCCTCCTTATAGGATGGCCATGCTTGAGTTGCAGGAGCTCAAGAGGTAGTTAGAGGAGCTACAGGCGAAGCGTTTTATCTGACCCAGTACTTCTCCTTGGGGTTCTCCATTCCTTTTTGCGAAGAAGGTAGATGGTACCCTTAGGCTTTGTGTGGATTATTGGAAGTTGAACCAGTTGATGATTAAGAATCGATATCCCTTGCTGAGGATAGATGATCTGTTTGATCAGCTTCGTGGAGGACGAGTGTTCTTGAAGATTTACTTGAGATCCGGATATCATCAGCTGCGCGTTAGACCATCTGATATACCTCTCACAGCTTTCAGGAGCAGGTATGGTCTATATGAGTATACGGTTATGCCATTCAGACTCACGAACGCACCAACAATTTTCATGGCTCTGATGAATCGTGTGTTCCATCCTTATCTTGATTCATTTGTGGTATTATTTGTGGACGACATCTTGGTGTACTCTCATACTCGACACGACCATGCCACCCATCTTGAGATCGTATTGAGTACACTAAGAGAGCATCGCATATATGCTAAGCTCTTGAAGTGCCACATTTGGATGGACCAGATTCACTTCCTAGGTCATATCATCTCAGAGGAAGGAGTTGCAGTGGACCCATAGAAGGTGAGAGCAGTAGTTTCCTGGGAGTAGCCCAAGAACGTGTTTGAGATACGAAGTTTCTTAGGGCTGGATGGTTACTATAGACGCTTCATACATTACTTCTCCCGCTTAGCAGCACTGTTGACAGGTCTGACTAAGAAGGGTGTGAAGTTCATTTGGTCAGAAGCTTGTGAGACAGCTTTTCAGGACCTGAAGGGAAGGATGACATCAACACCGATCCTGATACTCCCAAAGCAGGGGAAGATCTATACAGTTTACTGTGATGCACCAGGGATTGGGATGGGAGCCGTTTTGATGCAGGGTGACTGAGTTGTGGCGTACGGGTCTCGGCAGTTGAGGCCACATGAGAGTAATTACCCGACGCATGATCTCAAGTTGGCTGCAGTTGTGCATGCGTTGCACTGTTGGAGACATTATCTGTTGGGAGAGCATTTTGTGGTTTTCACCGACCACAAAAGCCTCAAGTATATCTTTACTCAGCATGACCTGAATCTGAGGCAGAGAAGGTGGGTTGAGTACCTACAGTCCTTCGATTTTGGGCTTGCCTATACACCTGGTAAAGGTAATGCAGTAGCCGATGTACTGAGCAGGAAGACTCAGATACAGGCAGTGCAGGAGGCCAGTGGTGAGTGGCAGCTTATGGCCTTGTTCTTTGAGATGCATCTAGAGGTGCATGACAGTCAGGGGCAGACTTATCTTTCCTCGTTAGCTATGACTTCTACCCTCCTGGACGGAGTGAGGATGAGGCAGTTATCAGATTCAGAAGGCCTAATTCTATAGGAGTCGGTGGAAAGTGACGACCCTCCTCCTGGTTGGACGATAGGTGATGATGGGTTTTTGCGTTTCCATGGACGCGTATGGGTTCCAGGGGATATATGCGAGGAGCTGATGTGGGAGTTTCATGCTTCATCTTGGGCAGTTCATCCCAGGGTTACCAAGATGTACCGAGACTTGAGACGTCAGTACTGGTGGCCGGGTATGAAGAGAGAGATAGCTGGTTTTGTTACGAGGTGTTCCACCTGTCAGCAAGTGAAGGCAGAGCATCAGAGACCAGCTGGGCTATTACAGAAGTTTCCCATTCCGGAGTGGAAATGGGATGATGTCACGATGGATTTCGTGACAGGATTGCCAAGGTCACCTCGAGGCAATGACGCCGTATGGGTTGTTGTGGACAGACTTACGAAGGTAGATCACTTCTTGCCGATCAAGGAGACCTTTGGTGTGAACGATCTTGGAAGGCTGTATATCCGAGAGATCGTACATCTTCATGGGGTCCCTCGTTCTATCGTTTCATATAGGGACGCCCGCTTCATGTCTCCTTTCTGGAAGAGTTTTCAGAGGGCGCTGGGTACACAGGTGCTTCTGAGCATAGTATACCACCCTCAGACAGATGGTCAGTCAGAGTGGACGATACAGGTGCTAGAGGACATGCTGCGCGCATGTGTCCTAGAATTTGGGGGATCTTGGGAGAAGCATATACTCTTAGTCGAGTTTTCCTATAATGAGATGGAACCATACGAGGCTTTATATGGTAGGCCATGCCGATCACCTTTGTGCTGGTTAGAGGCAAGTGAGACAGCTTTACTGGGACCACAGCTCATGCAGAAGACATCTGAGTAGGTCCAGTTAATTTGAAAGTGGATGGCTACTGCACAGTCTCGTTAGAAGTCATATGCTGATCGCCGCAGAGGACCTTTGGAGTTCATGGTTGGGGATCAGGTTTTCTTGCGTGTTTCACTGAGGCTGGGACGCAAATGGATTAGGAGACAGGGTAAGCTTTCACCGAGGTATGTGGGACCATTTGAGATTCTGGAGAGAGTCGGGCTGGTTGCCTATCGGTTGCAGTTACCGTAGCGGTACTGAGCCATGCACGACGTCTTCCACGTGTCTCAGTTGCGTCGCTACCATTCAGACCCATCTCACACCTTTCAGCCAGAGGAGGTTGAGCTTCAGCATGATGCGTCCTTTGTGGAGCATTCGATCCGTATCATTGACAGGAGCATGAAGGTTCTCCGAGGCTGGTCAGTTCCTCTCGTACGGGTGCTATGGCAGCATGGCCGAGTGCAGGACGAGACCTGGGAGAGGGAGGCCAACGTACGTGCTCAGTGGCCAGAGCTGTTCTGAGTTTTCTCTTTGCCACCCTTAAAAGGGAAATTCAGGGACAAATTGCTATAAGGGGGGAAGTTTGTAAGAACCCGGTTCTTGTTTTAGAGGTACGAGCTTCTTCTTTTCCTTTCCTTAAGTGATTTTGAGAAAATATGGAAAATGGGAAAAATCCTAAATTTTGGAACTACACGCCGTGTACTTTATCCACACACCGTGTACTTTTGGCCGTGTTGGGATGAGTATACGGGGCATGTGGCCATACCGGCGACGAAGGGTGTAGGAACCGAATACACGCCGTGTATTGGTACCTTACATGCCCTGTAGTCAGTCGGCAGGCTTAAACAGTAAGGCGGTGGCGTCACTGCCAGCTGGGCGACAGTACACGCTGTGTACTCGAGAGTACATCCCGTGTACTCATGTCGACGTATGAATAGTGTGGCGGTGCCGCCATTTGAATAGTTAAATGAAGGGATTACACACCGTGTACTTTGAAGTACACGCCGTGTACTTTGTTTTTTAGGCTTAAAACAGGCAGTAGCCTCCTCATTTGGAAGAGGAGGCACTTGAGCCATTTTGGAGCCAAAGGAGGAGGCTGGATCTTTGAAGATCCACCAGGCATTTGTCTGGAATCCATTTTGGCTTTGGACGATCTCGTTGGAACCGCACGGGTGAGCCCTCTCCCCTCCTGGTACCATTCTTGACAATTCTTCTCCCAACGTAATTAATTTACGTTTGAATGGGTTTTGTTCTTCGTCAGATTTACATCGTTATTGGGCATTTCTGGAATCGGCGTTCGGGTATAACGTTCATTGGCGTATAAGGTAGGTGGCTTTGTGATCATTTTCTAACTGTTGTGCGGTTTTGTGCGTTTTCGTGCCACGAACCCATGTTGGGGTGTCGTGTGGCTGAGGCCGTTGCTATATTTAATGCCTAGAATTGCATAGGTGATTAAATTGTGATAATAAAATGATGTTTGGGATCGTTGATTGAATCCAGGACCATCCCAAGGGGTGTGTTCCTCTGTTTAGCCGTTTTCCCAGGATACCCGAGGGTATGCCTTAAATGTAGTAACTATAGAATTTCCTTGAGAGTAATTTCTTGTTTACTGCATTTTGATATGTTGGGCATTTCCCGGTTACCTGTTATCCTAAGGGCGTTGTTTTGATTAGCCTGAGGGCGTGACTGTTTTAGCCCGAAGGCTGTCGTTATTCTGCCTGAGGGCAACCTTTCGTGCCTGAGGGCTTGACTTCTGTGCCTGAGGGCGACACTTCGTATGCCTGAGGGCGAGAATTTCTGTTACGCCTGAGGGCAATACCAGCGGGTTGGATTTTGTATGGCCTGAGGGCAAGCCTGAGGGCATGGTTTACTATTTTAGCCTGAGGGCATGGTTCTAGTTGGCATGAGGGCTTGGTGCTGTTGAGCACAAAAATGTTACTAAATTAAAGGAATTAAATGAATAATAAAATGACAATTTAATTGTTAAGTTAGTTACTTTTGATTACTACTTAGTTATTGCATTTTACTACTGCACACTTGTTACATGTTTTACACACAGTTGAGCACGGGACTTTGGTGGGTGCCTACTGAGATATATTTCTCACACCCTATTTGGGTCACGCTTTTTGGCCCAAACAGATTACATTGCTGCAGGTGTAGATAGGGGCAAGAGTCCCTATACAGTTACTTGACTGTTACTGAGGAGCATGAGGTCATGAGACCGAGCCTAGGCTCGCGATGCCACTGCTAGCTGTTTTGCTTGCTTTGCTGTACTCTATTTTCTGTTGTACTATATTGATGTATAACATGTTCTGGCTGTTTTCTTAGAACTTGAAACATGTAGCATCATCACTTATATATTATTGGTTATATCCACTACTGTAGTTATTTCAGTTGTGTATGTTTACTGCTTCTGCTGTTGTTGTATGTTTATTTTGGTATTCCATTGCGCTACACTTTGTAAAATGAGGGCATAGTTTCCCCACTATCAGACCTGGGCCCTCACTGCTAGTCGGCAGCCTCTGGCGTTTGAGGAAATGTGCTTGAGGTCCGGTGGCGAACCGGGATCGGGGCACCCGTTGCGTGGAACCCGGGTCCGGGAAGTTACATATGGATAGTCAGTGAGGAGACTATACCCTCATATAAGAGTTCAATAATAGACAATGGAAATAAATAGCAGATGCATTGGAATAAATGATAAAGCAGTAGAAGGCAGATTTTATAAATCTTGAACAAAACAAATAGCCAACGCCAATTATACAGAAGATGCAATCATGACATGATAATGTTACAAAAATATAAAATAGTGAACAGAATAACATGCTTACATTACAATATAAAAATAAATAAATAATGACTCAAATCCCCATGGGCGGTCTCCTCGAGCATCCTGATCTTCTGCTCGATCCTCTGCTCCTATCTTCCAAGTAAATGAAAACAGCATAATCCTGCAACCAAATAGAATCTACTTGGGTACCCCAGTGTAGTGGTGGCCCGAGTAGGGTGTAATATATAAATATTAGTAGGCCCGAACCACCGATGTCTACCCCAAATCCATAAATTCATTAAATAATTTAAACAGTGTGAAATCATGCATAAATAAAGTAAGCAGTACAAAGTAACTTTATACCCAAGTACCTACTTTAGCCCTCAGCTGGTGTCTGAACCTACATTATACATTTGTCATGAATACTCAAAAATCATTACACAATCATTTTCATTTATCAATTATTTAAACCTCATTAAATTATGAAAGTCTCGAGATTTGGCCTAAACCCAACATCCCCCATATATGTTACTCCCCACAGATGTCTCTAAAAACCATCTAAGTAATCAAAGTAAAGACTGAATCCACGCTTGTGCTTTGGCTTGGATAAAATGTCATAAGATATTCAATTTAATCTTTCATATACTATAATCAATCCCATCCAATAAAAATAGTGATTTTCTCCTGGGTCCGTCCACTAACATTAATTCACCCAATTCATTAATAAGTATGAACCCTTTCTCATATTCAATTCCCAAAACATTATGTCACAACAATTTTTATTAATCATTAATTCATTTCATGTATGACCAATTAGACCCACAATCCAATTTCAATTAATGGGTGTAGAACATCATGTCTAGCACCCTCATGAGTAATTGGAGCGTTAGTCCTTGTCTCACAACCCATGGGTATTTGGAGCATCGATCCCTATCCCATAAAAGAATATTTGCATGCAAGAGGGTGTAGAACGCCATGTCTAGCACCCTATGAGTATTTTGAGATTCATTCCATGTCTCACAACCTGTTTATCAATCATACATATATATTTATCATTGGTGTAGAACACCATGTCTAGCACCCCGTGAGTATTTGGAGCTGCAGTCCTTGTCTCATAACCCATTTATCAATCATACATATATATTTATCATTGGTTTAGAACACCATGTCTAGCACCCCAAAACCATCCATTAATTAATTCATAAATTAATTAATCCAAACCTTTAATTAATTCAACAAATAATTAACAACATAAATCAACCGTCAAATAATTCAATAATTATTTAACCATTCAACATCTTAATAGTAAATAATTAATTAACAATTAATTATTCTTAGCAAGCCAACTAAATAAATTACTCAACATTTAATTATCCAAATTCTTTAACAAGTTAGAACCCATCTACTCAAACAGTGATTCATCCGGGACTTTAACAATTAACAAGCATGTTATAATCATCTCAAAACATGATAAACAAAGCCCAGATATTTAGCAACCATCTCACAAAACATATCATAGTTTTAAATAACTCCATCCAATACAACTTAAGGCATGGAAAAAGTACACACATAAAAAGGTACCCTTGGCCAACATTTGTAATAAACAATCTATTCACAATCTTAATTTAATGCATGCAAATTAATTAATTCAAAAATAAATAAATTAAATCTCATCTCTTTAACCAATCATCAATTAATTATCCATTTACCATTTAACATGTAATAATTAATCCATCCATTAATTATTACAAGTTTCCAATTTATATTCCGAACACGTCAAATATTCAATATTCTCAATAATCATTAAAATCCATAATTTTATTCCAACTCATGACTTGATAATTAATTATACAATTAATTACCCGATTACCCATTCTTCACATCCAAATCATTTAACTGTTTAATCATACTACTTTAACCAATTTAGTAAAACATTCTTAAAATGAACACATGTTCAAGTCCTCATTTTATCACATGTGGGTGACATCATTTAATAACATCAAAAGTGTCATACATCGACATATCATAATCAAGGAAACTCACATTCTCAATTTATTTAAAGAAGCTATAATTCTTAAATAAAGTGTTAAGGATCTGGGACCCTACATCGAAGTAACACCATTTTTATTCTGCAACGCTTTATTGTACTTGGCGGCAACCAGTCAACAAACTGGTCCGCAGTCGCATGCGTGCACACCTCCATATATATATATATATATGTCTCGGTGTGTGTATGTGTGCGCATTGTCTGCATTGATAAAAAAATAACCAAAATATTAAACCGGTACCCAAAATCAAAGTAGTAATGAACAACGCACCTCTAACATAGTACCATGGACTCATAAAAAACATGCCTTAATATAACCAGTGCAAAACAAAATAACGGGTTTGGAAACTTACCCAAACCAAAAACAGAAAAACAATTAGAGACCATCCACCTCGCCCTTGGCGATGGATTCTGGATTATGGACCAAAGGGTCCCGAGTCAACATTCACATATCCTAAAAATAGAGGAACACAATGATCAGATTAAACCCAAAACTTAGGTCTTCAGCTGAGAAAAAAAGGCAAGAGAGATGAGTCAAATGGATGATGTGAATCACAAGTTACATGCAGACGAACTCACCTTGATGAGGTAGACAATATTCATGAATATTCTAAGATGAATCGTCATATGCAAAGTGGAGTCTGGGGGAGGGGTGGTGCGCCTCTAGGTACTGCCTTGAGGGGGGTCGCACCACGGAGGTCGCATGCTGCAGGAGCTCTACCCAGGTGTCGCGCTGCTGTAGGGAGGGATTCTTGGGGGTTCCGTGCATCCTGAGGGGGAGGGATGTGCGGAGGAGGAGGTCAGAGACGCTTCTGCGTCGCACATGGAGGAGGAGAATCATGGGGGGTCGCGCCACCTGCAGGTCGCGCCTCCCCTTTTCATTTTCTTTTTTCCCTTAAATTAATCCATTAATTAAATGTAATAATTAAAATAATAATACTCATTTTATTTTTATTATTATTATACACACTAAACTCTTATCTAATATGTGCAAAACTCTCCATCTAATTAAAAACGCATCTTCATTTATTATTCTCTTAATAAATGTTTCGTTATTAATTATAAAACTCTCTATTGATCATTAAATTATTTTAACATTTATTTAACTAAATAACCACAAAAAATAATAATAACATCATCATTATTATTATTCCAACTTTCATTTATTTAAAACTCAGACACCCAAATTATTACAATATCTTTAATATGATAAAAACTCCAACCCATAACCCCTAATTTAATTTCCATAATAATAATAATAATTACATTCATAAAACTAAAATAATAATAATAATCTCATTATTATTATTTTTGAAACCTTTGATAAACCCAAAACCTCTATTTAATAACAAATCTTCATTAAATCTGAAACCCCTCATTTAATTAAACATTTCTTTGAGAAGCTCAAAATCCACATTAAATTCTCATAAAAGATACACTCCTTTAACATGCAATTAAAATCTCAAAGCATCGAAATAATTTATGACACCATAATAATAATAATAACATTATTATTATTAGCACATTCCTCTATTTAATAATTAATGGTCCTTTAATAATTCTGAAACTCTTCATTTAATTAAAATAGTTCATTGATAAACCCAAAATCCACATCAATTTTTTCAACCGCCATTTAATTAATTCTTTATCATTCACTTAATTAAACAACCACAATAATAATAATAACTTCATTATTATTATTATTAAAACTTTCCTTTAATTAATCACAATCTCTCATATAATACTATTTAATTAAAATAAACAATTTATTAAACAAGGTAAATTGCACAGGTTGGTCCGCAACCATGCGCTACCCATCCAGATCCATTAAAGTGGAATTTTCTGGATTCGGTGCTCCCGAGACTCATCGGAACACCCACTAAAAAAATATCAGGTAATTACGCAAGTCCGAAAATGAAACCTTTAGGTATTGCAACACTGAGAATAAAATTCCGGAGCTCGGTTTAAAAAAAACGACCCTTTGATAAACCAATTTTTTTCAAAAACCATCACATTTCAACCTAGTTTAAAAACATGGGACTTTACAATCTACCCAGCTTAAAAACTTCTCGTCCCTGAGAAGCCATCCAGAATCACTACCAAAACAACTGACCTACCAAGGTTATTTAATCTCATTAAAGATAACGCGTTGTGTTCCCAATGCCAAACGCACCTTTAACCCTTCACAAGCCTAATGGCTAAGCCTTTAAAACCAGAGCCAAAGCTAACTTTATAGATTAAACATAGAAACAAAGCTTATATCTGAGTCCATTAAAGGGACCTTGTCAATGAAAATGGTTGATTGTCGATAAAACAATAGAATAGGTTGCACATGCTTCCCTCAAAAGATGTTGTAGACCTAAAAACCACATATTCCCTTTATCTGACGACATGCCTTTAAAACTATTCCAAAACCATCCATATGTATAAAGAATTCCTTACCCGACCTCTGGTGAAATTTCCAAGTCAATCCATTGCAAAGATATTTAAAAAAACAACTTTTCCTCAACACGAATATAAGAGTATCCCAAAGAAACCATGCACCCCACGTACTACCTAGATAACAACTACTCATCAAGTCCAACAATATTTAAACTTTAGCGTGGCGTAAGACCAACGCTATTTTAGTGTCTCTATGACGAGGTCAAGATAGGGGACATGCTCGTCGTATTCAGAAGATCGCACTAAGATAAAACCAAGGTCATTAAGAAGATCAGTCAAACTACTACCAGACAACTATGTTCTAAAGATCGATATCTCCTGCCGACATATTTACCGAAAACGATGCGACACAACCCACTTTAGGATTTTTCATGATGTCGAAATAAAAGATCATCCACTCACCGATGTGATATTTCAGAACACTTAATGCATTCATGTGACGTACCTCGATCCATGATCACCACATCAAACATTGATCATAAAAGTCATAGCATAAACCTATCGGTGTGCCATAACACCCGAGTACCAAGAAGTCCTCCCGAGCAGTGGGAGGAACTTACTTTAACGACCTAGAACATTCTAAGGGTACTACCTACCATAGGTTATCCCCTTATGAAACATAAACTTCGACCCTATCTCTTGGTCAGGAAAAACTGATATCACCAATAACAAAATCCCCTTTTTCTTTTAGCCATTTTAATTAATTCATTCCAAACTTTTAACATTAGAATAAATTTACAAAAACACACAGGTACGTTTTCACAACAAGTTACTTGGTTTTCAAAACAACGACCTATGGAAAAATAGGTATGCTATCACACACATCCTCCTTAAAAATTTCACATATAGTGTTATCCAAATATAAATAGAAAATTTAGCATCTAAATTCATTTTACCGAAAAGGTGACCTCCAAAGGTCCCATTTATTTAATCCGATTTATTCAAAAGCAACCCCACAATTGTTCAATACAATCAAAACTCAGAAATTTTACATTCATAACCATTTTCAAAACATACTATGGTTATATGGTTTAGTTATCGCTGGAATTTGGATCCCATTTATCAAAATCAACATTCATTTAACATTTTAACTTTAGCAGCCCTTTCATATATCAAAACATCTTTAGTATGTTAGCACAAGCAGTAACACAACAACATGCTATAACACAGAAGCATGGCACAACAACAGAACATGCTAATAATTGAGGCAGTATTACATATAATCACTCAAGCATGTTAAATCTATCACCGAAACATGCTATCTAGAGAGGCATGCTAAAGCAGATCAAAACATGGAATTGCACCCAAGGAACACAATGCAAATTACCAGGAATCCTACTAATGCAACTACATGGCATGTTATATGCATGACATGTGAATCTCTAAGTGACTAAGATGATGCATGTACAAAACTTCCTTGCCATATCAGACCAAGACAATTATTTTTTCAAAATTCGCAAAATCAATAAACAATATAAAATACACCAGTCACTCAAGGTGAAATCATATCAATTATAACCTATAATAGTAAAAATGTGAATTTCCATCCCTGGACACTTGGTCATTTCTCGTACATGGGGTGATCAGTCCCAAGGATGACTATTAACCGAAGCACCGACACATTCCTAGTCTCCTGTCTACCAACCCCAAAATAATAAGACAAAGGAAAATAAACCCTCTGATACAACTTTGTAACATCCTGACTTGGCTCACCACTAAACTGGTAGCTGGACCGGTTGCCACATGACCACAAGCACGTCTCCCCGTACGCCAGAGGCTGCCGACTAGCAGCGAGGGTATATGGATAGTCAGTGGGGAGACTATACCCTCATATCAGAGTTCAATAATATACAATGGAAATAAATAGCATATGAAATCGAATAAATGATATAGCAGTGGAAGACACATTTTATAAATCTTGAACAAAACAAATGGCCAACACCAATTATACATAAGATGCAAGCATGACATGCTAATGATACAAAAATAGAAAACAGTGAACAAAACAACATGCTTTACATTCCAATACAAAAATAAATAAATAATGACTCAAAGCCCCAAGGGCGGTCTCCTCGAGCGACCCAAGCTTCCACTCAATCCTCTTCTCCTATCTTCCAAGTAAATGCAAACATCATAATCCTGAAACCAAATAGAATCTACTCGGGTACCCCAGTGCAGTGGCGGCCCGAGTAGGGTATGAGAAATAGATCTCAGTAGGCCGGGAACACCGGTGCTTACCCCAAATCCAAAATATTCAATAAATGATTTAAACTACGTGAAAGCATGCATAAATAAAGTAAGCAGTACAAAGTGACTTTATACCAAAGTACCTGCTTCAGCTGGTGTATGAACCTACATTATACATTTTTCATGCATACTCAACAATCATTACCCAATAATTTTCATTTATCAATTATTCAAACCTCATTAAATTATGAAAGTCACGATATTCAGCCTAAACCCGACATCCCCCGTATATGTCACTCACCATAGATGTCTCTAAAGACCATCTAAGTAATCAAAGTAAAGACTGAATCCAAGCTTGTGCTTTGGCTTGGATAACGTGACATAAGATATTCAATTTAATCTTTCATATACTATAATCGAGCCCCTCTACTAAAAATAGTGATTTACTCTTGGGTCCATCCACTAACAATGATTCACCCAATTCATTAATAAGTTTGAACCCTTTCTCATATTCAATTCCCAAAACATTATGTCACAACAGTTTTTATTAACCATTAATTCATTTCATGTATGAACAATTAGACCCACAATCCAATTTCAATTAATGGGTGTAGAACATCATGTCTAGAACCCTCGTGAGTATTTGGAGCATTAGTCCTTGTCTCACAACCCATGGGTATTTGGAGCATTAGTCCCTATCCCATAAAATAATATTTGCATACAAGCTGGGTGTAGAACACTATGTCTAGCACCCCGTGAGTATTCAGAGCTTCAGTCCATGTCTCACAACCCATTTATCAATCATACATATATATTTATCATTGGTGTAGAACACCATGTCTAGCACCCCGTGAGTATTTGGACCTTCAGTCCTTATCTCACAACCCATTTATCAATCATACATATATATTTATCATTGGTTTAGAACACCATGTCTAACACCCCAAAACCATCCATTAATTAATTCATAAATTAATTAATCCAAACCGTTAGTTAATTCAACAAATAATTAACAACATAAATCTCCCATCAAATAAGTTAACAATTATTTAACCATTCAACATGTCAATAGTAAATAATTAATTAACAATTAATTATTCTTAGCAAGCTAACTAAATAAATAACTCAGCATTTAATTATCCAAATTCTTTAACAAGTCAGAACCCATCCACTCAAACAGTGATTCATCAAGGACTTTAACAATTAACAGGAATGTTATAATCATCTCAAAACATGCTGAACAAAGCCTAGATATTTAGCAACCATCTCACACAACATATCATATTTTTAAACAACTCCATCCAATAAAACTTAAGTCATGAAAAAAAATAAAACTCATAAAAAGGTACCCTTGGACAACGGTCATAATAAACAATCAATTCACAATCTTAATTTAATTCATGTAAATTAATTAATTCAAAAATAAATTAATTAAATCTTATCTCTTTAACCAATCATCAATTAATTAAACATTTACCATTTAACATGTAATAATTAATCCATCCATTAATTATTACCAGTTTCCAATTTATATTCCGAACACGTTAAATATTCAATATTCTCAATAATCATTAAAAGCCATAATTTTATTCCAACTCATGACTTGATAATTAATTCTATAATTAATTACCCTATTACCCATTCTTCCCATCCAAATCATTTAACTATTTAATCATACCACTTTAACCAAATCATAAAAATATGCTTAAAATAAACACATGTTCAAGTCCTCGTTTTATCTCATGTGGGCAACATCATTTAATAACATCAAAAGTGTCATACATAGACATATCATAATCAAGGAAACTCAAATTCTCAATTTATTTAAATAATATATAATTCTTAAATAAAGTGTTAAGGATTTGTGACCCTACCTCAGGGTGACACCATTTTTATTCCACAATGCTTTAATGTACTTGGCGACAACTGGTCCACAACTAGTCTGTAGTCGCATGCACGCACACCTTCACACACACACACACACACACACATATATATATATATATGTGTGTGTGTGTGTGTGTGTGTGTGTGTGTGAATGTTGTCTACATTGATAAAAAAATAACCAAAATATTAAACCGGTACCCAGAATCAAAGTAGTAATGAACAACTCACCTCTAACATGGTAACGTGGACTCATAAAAAAAACAGGCCTTAATATAACCAGTTCAAAACTAAATAGCGGGTTTGGAAGCTTACTCGAACTAACAGTGACAAAAAAATTAGAGACCATCTGCCTCGCCCTTGGTAGTGGATACTGGATTATGGACCAAAGGGTCCCGAGTCAACATTCACATATACTATAAATAGAGGAACACAACAATCAGATTAAACCCAAACCTTTGGG
Source organism: Viscum album (assembly GCA_963277665.1). Taxonomy (NCBI): domain Eukaryota; kingdom Viridiplantae; phylum Streptophyta; class Magnoliopsida; order Santalales; family Viscaceae; genus Viscum; species Viscum album. Next base: position 1,584,630,270 of record OY728137.1, on the reverse strand, counting down.
CTTCAGTCGAGAAAACAAGGAAAGAGAGATGAGTCAAATGACCAATGTGAATCACAAGTTATACGCAGATAGACTCACCTTGATGAGGCAGACAAGATTCATGAAGAATCTGAGAGGAATCGTTGCGTGCAAAGTGGAGTTCGGGGGAGGGGTGGTATGCCTCTAGGTACTGCCCGGAGGGGGGTCGCGCCACAGAGGTCGTGCACTACAGGAGCTCTGCCTGGGTGTTGTGCTGCTGAAGGGAGGGACCCCCTGGGGTTGCATGCTGCTGGAGGTTCAGAGGAGGAGGGATATGTGGAGGAGGAGGTCGGAGATGCTTCTGTGTCGCGCATGGAAAAGGAGAAACATGGGGGGTCGCACCACCTGCAGGTCGCTCCTCCCCCCTTTTTTCTTTTCCCCCCTTAAATTAATCCATTTAATTTAATGTAATAATTAAAATAATAATACTCATTTTATTATTTTTATACACACTAAACACTTATTTAATAAGTGCAAAACTCTCCATTTAATTAAAAATGCTTATTCATTTATTATTCTCTTAATAAACGTTTTGTAATTAATTATGAAACTCTATATTGGTCATTAAACTATTTTAACATTTATTTAAATAAATAACCAGAAAAAATAATAATAACATCATCATTATTATTATTCCAACTTTCATTTATTTAAAACCCAAACCCCTAAATTATTAAAATATATTTAATATGATAAAAACTCCAACCCATAACCCCTAATTTAATTTCCATAATAATAATAATTATTACATTCATAAAAATAAAATAATAATAATCTCATTATTATTATTTTTGAAACCTTTAATAAACCCAACACCTCTATTTAATAACAAAGTTTCATTAAATATGAAACCCCTCATTTAATTAAATGTTTCTTTGAGAAGCTCAAAAGCCGCATTAAATTCTCATAAATGATACACTCCTTTAACATGAAATTAAAACCTCAAAGCATCAAAATAATTTATGACACCGTAATAATAATAACATTATTATTATTAGCACATTCCTCTATTTAATAATTAATGGTTCTTTAATAATTTTGAAACTCTTAATTTAATTAAAACAATTCATTGATAAACCCAAAATCCACATTAATTTCTTCAACCGTCATTTCATTAATTATTTATCATTCACTTAATTAAACAACCACAATAATAATAATAACTTCATTATTATTATTATTATTAAAAATCTATTTTAATTAATCAGAATCTCTCATATAATCCTATTTAGTTAAGATAAATAATTTATTAAACAAGGTAAATTGTACGGGTTGGTCTGCAACCATGCACTGCCCGTGTAGATCCATTAAAGTGGACTTTTCCGGATTCAGTGCTCCCGAGAGTCATCGGAATGCCTGCTAAAAAAATATCAGGTAATTACCCAAGTCCAAAAATGACACCTTTAGGTGTTCCAACACTCAAAATAAAATTCCGGAGCTCGGTTTAAAAAAATGACCCTTCAATAAAGAGATTTTTTTCTCAAAAACCCTCTTATTTTAACTCGGTTAAAAAACACAAGACTTTAAATTTGTGCTGTGAAAAAACATTAGGTTGAGTTTTCTCTTGGATCACAGGTCAAATCTAACTGAAAGCTTGAGAAACTATCATATGAGGTGGAGGCACTGATTCAGCATGTCCAATAGGTGCAACATTAGGAACCACAATTGCTTCACTCTACACATGAAGGTATGGATTCAACAACTTGATGAAATCCTCAATGATTTAACCTCTATAATTCATAGCTTTCTCAAAATCATCTTTATTTTCCATGAACTTGTCAATAAGAGGTGTTGAGTCTTTCAAGTGCTTGACTTGTTCTTTGAATGCTCTTGTAACTGGGGTAATGTCAAATTCTCTTCCAAATACTTAAAGTGATTTGTCAACTGGTGCTTGGAGTAAATCTTCAAGAAATATGAATTAATCCTCTTTATAAGATCTTACTAAGTGTCAGATGCTTCCCTGGTATAAAATATGACCATATCATGCACACGATCAGTGTTCTGCTCAATTTTTGCAAGACTGTCCAGTCCAGAAGCACCAAACAGAGCTTTAAGCTCCTCCTTAACAATATTTCTAACTACCACAATTTCCAAGGCCTAAGATGTCTGAACAGAGGTATAAGGATCAAAAAGATCTAAGGTATGAGTGTTCAAAGATTTAAGAATAGTCTCTAGACAACCTTTATAATCAGAGGTCAGATGATTAATTGCAAAGACAAGCACACTCATTTCTTTTCTCAGCTTGGTGGTGTTTTCCACAATTTTTTCAGTAGTTATAATTAAGTTTGGTTTAATCTCAACTATAACCTTTCCTGAAATTTTAACTACATTGTCCTCATTCGTACCAACCATCTGAATTGGAGTAGGAGTAGCTTTCACAAACTACTTCATCTCTTATATTAAAGATTTGAGAGAGTGTAATTCATTACTCAGTTGAGTGTTTTCTATTATAGATTTTTTAAAATCATGGATCATTTGAGATTGAATTGATACACTTACATATGAACAGATTTCATCCTTAAACCTTTCAAAGTCCGCCTTAGTGATAGAATCACTAGGAAGGGTCTCAGCCACTGATTATTTTGTAACAGATACAAACACCTCATCATCTGAGTCTTCATAGTCCAAACCAAGTGCTACATATCCATTATTTCTTTCCCATTTAGACATAACATCATCATCCAAAGGGGTGATAGTGTCAAGTCTCACTCTTCTATCTTTATTCTCCCCCTCAGCTTGATCTCTCCTTTTATGAGGATCCATCTCAACTTGAGCTCTTCTATCTTGAAGCTCCCTCTCAATCTATTCTCTCCTCACTGGTTTCTCACCCTCAACATGAGGTCACATTATTTCATACACTAACTAAGGTTCATGGATAATTTGAGCTTCCACTTCATCATGAACTTCAATATTTTCTTTTTATTTAACAACAATCATAGAAGGTTCTACAACAACTTTCTAAACTAGAGAACCAACCATCTCTACATCTCTGCCTTGATCATCCTCAAGATAGTCACCATTACTTTCAATACCTTCACCACTACCTTCATCATCATCATCATGTCTAGAGGCACGCTCTTCACTTCCATTTCCATTAGCATTCTCATCATCTCCTCTTTCACTGTCTGAACCAAAACCTCTCTCACTACCACTATTAATTTCATCACTGCTAGCTTCTTCTTCTTCTCTCTCATCTTCTTCTTTTACTTATGATTCATATTCAGAGTTACCAAACATTATAACATATTCTACACTGCCTAAGACTTCTGTCTCCTCATCTCTATTAGTTCCAAGAGTGGTTTCATATGAGGGTAAAAAAGTGGTGGACTTGGTGGTCCAAAAGAAAAACCTTTTCGAGATTTAATGGTGCCATGATCACTCCAATCATCGATAGATGACCATTGATCTATAACTAATGTAGAAGGCTCTTCTTCCTCATCTGAAGAGTAAATAACTTCCTCATATAGTCCCAAACTAGTATCATCCATATTCCTTGTCCTAGTTGGATGGTCCACTGGATTGAATTTCTTATATAATTTCTCCTCATCCCTAACCCATTATTTATTCCATGGGTTCCAATTTATTTTCATCCTTTTATAGATTTCTTTGCTCAGGAAGATCCCACTAAAATCAGAAAAACTCTCAACAACATCACTAACACATCCTTTCTCTTTCAACATGGCTGAGATCATCCAAGGGTAAAACAAAGAGTTTGTTTTACAGGAAGGCTTAATCATATCACTGATACGAACCAAGAGATATCTACATAGGTTTACCTTAATTCCCTTCTTTATTAGATAGATCAAATAAACATCTTGATACTTTAATGAATTAAAGTCCTCTTTCCTGGGACAAATCTGGTGCGGAATGAATTTGAAAAGAATTCTGCACTCCATATCTAATTCTATAACAATAGGTCTCCTGTGTTCATCATTGTCAGTAAGCTCCTTTAGAGCTATCTCAAAGTATAAAATCTCACTATATGGTGGATAGGTACCTTGGTAATCATAAAACACCACCTCATTAGGGACTTTAAGGCACTCAACCCACTATATAGATGAAAAATAAATTCCCTTGCCTTTCACTATGGACTTAATCCAAACAAATTCACTTCCTTCTAGCAGAAACTCCACATTCATGTAAAACTCATGAACTAACTTCAGGTAAAAAGGTTTTTCATTGTATGAAAACCAATCAAGCCATCCCTGATCCTATAACACCCTGAGCAGCAAAGAATTGCTTTCCCACATCCATTCTATAAGAACCTCCTTTTCTGGGGCCACTACATTGTTTTCCAGAGAATGATTCATAGGTCCAGAAGTTTTTATTGATTCCCATTTCTATTTCTTAACTACATGAGATGCGTTGCTTGAACCACCTTCAAGAGATAACTTCATGCACGCCATTCTAACAGTTTGGTTTGAAGTTTAGGAAGTGAATGGTTAAGGGTAGAGAGAGAGAAACGACTGAGTGAGTGTAAGGGTAAAGGAGTAGAGTGGATCGACTCGAATTTATATCATTTATGGATTTTGAGATTGTAAAACCATGAAACGGGTTCAAAAAAATAAATGAAATAAAGTCGTTTCGGTAAAAACATAAAATAGATAGAAATAGTGATTCATCGGTGTCAGCATGATAGATTTTTCATAACACTAATGGTGTCGGCATGATAAGGCGTCAGTGTTGGAATGACATAACATTGGCGTTGGCATGAAAAATGTGTCATCATGACATAGTGTCGATATGAAAAAGTTATCAGTATCGACATGACATTGTCAGCTTCATAATATCAGTGTTATCATAACAAATTCACTTAAAAAATTATCAAAGGAATAACAACATAAGGTCCTATAAATTGATCATTCCTAGCTCATGTCTAACATAGTTCATTCTTTCAAAGTTAAATAGCTTAGTGAAAATGTCAAAAAGATGATGTTGAGTACTAATTAATTCTAAAGTTATATCACCTTTTTGATAATGGTCTCTCAAAAAGTTATGTCTTACATTAATGTATTTTTCCTAGAATGTGAAACAGGATTCTTAGAAATATTAATAGCACTTGTGTTATCACAATTTATAGGGACATGTCTGAATTGATATCCATATTCTAGTAATGTGTGTTTCATATACAAAATTTGTACACAAAAACTACCAACAACTATGTATTCAACTTTGGTAGTAAATAATGAAACAAAATTTTGTTTCTTACTACACCATGAAACTAGAGACTTTCCCAAAAAGTGACATGTTCCAGAGGTTCTCATTCTATCTAACGTAAAACCACCAAAGTTAGTATCTAAATAACTTACCAAATCAAAATTTTATCCTCTAGGATAGAACAAACCTAAATTGGTTGTATATTTGAGGCATTTAAAAATCCATTTGATATAATTTAAATGATAATATTTTGGGTTTTCTTGAAAATGTGCACTCATGCACACACTAAACATAATATCTGGCCTACTAGCAGTTAAGTAGAGTAAACTCCCAATCATTCCTATGTAAGTGGTTTGATCAGCAGACTTACCATCTTTATCAAGATCCAAATTACAAGTGATACTCATTGGAGTTTCACTACTCTTAGTGCTTTCAAAGAAAAATCTTTTTAAAATATCCTTAGTATATTTACTTTGATTCAAAACAATACCTTTTAAATCCAAGAAAGAATTTGAGTTGCCCCATCAAACTCATCTCAAATTCACTTTACATCATATTTAAAAAAACAACACATAACGAATTTTTTGAGGATCCAAAAATAATATCATCTACATATATTTTTACAACTGAAACAACTTTGTAAATTCGTTTTATAAAAAGGGTAGGATCAACAATACCTTTTTTAAAACCTTTAGAAATAAGAAAAGTGATGAGCCTATCATACCAAGCTCTTGGAGCTTTCTTTAAACCATATAAAGCTTTATTTAATTTAAAAACATAATTTGGAAATTGGGGATTTGTAAAACCAGGGGGTTTTTAAAAAAAACATCCTAAATTATTTAACCATTTAAGAATGCACTCTTGACATCCATTTGATAAAGTTTGAAATCTAGATGTGCTATAGAGGCAAGCAGGATTCTAATGGCCTCAATTCTAGCTACCAGTGAAAAGGTTTCCTCATAGTCATCCCTTCTTGAATATAACATTGTGCAACAAATCTTTCTTTGTTTATAACTATATTACTAACTTCATCTACTTTATTCCTAAACACCCATTTAGTGCCTATAGTCAAGGTGTCTTTGGGTATATTTAAAAGTTTCCATAATTTTTTTCTTTAAAACTAATTTAACTCTTCTTGCATATCCATCACCGAAAATTCATCATGGATAGAATTATTTATGTTCTTAGGTTTAAGTTGGGATAAGAAGGCTTGATGTTTAACCTGATTTCTAAGAGAATCTCTAGTTAGAGTTCCTTTATCTACATCTAAAACTATAACATCTAAAGGATGGTTCTTGAGTGTTCTAATAGGTCTATAAAAAGAAGGTCTAGTCACTTCAGGTTCTTCTACATGTTAAAGTTTATCATTACTAGAGTCTAGAGAATTTATAGAACTAGAAGTTTTAATAGATTCCTTAATAGGATGGTCATAAGATTTAGTATTGATGTTCATATTTGACATATCATCCTCAATATTTTCTAGAGATCTCTTTGAATCATGTGGATATGTCTCATCAAACTTGACATGTATAGATTCTTCCATAAATTTGGTTCTTTTATTGAAGACTCTATAGGATTTACTATAAATTGAATAACCTAGGAAAATTCCTTCATCACTCTTGGAGGCAATTTTTTTTCCAGATTTTCCTTAGTGTTAAGAATATAAACTTTGCAACCAAAATATTTGAAGTAATTAACCTTGGGTTTTCTATTTTTCCATAACTCATAAGGTGTTATCTTAAGGATAGGTCTAATAAAGAATCTATTAATTATATAGCATGCTGTTTTGATAACTTCTACATAAAATTATATGGGTAGTTTATACTCATTAAGCATGGTTCTAACAATTTTTTGTAGGGTTCTATTTCTTCTTTATACAACTCCATTTTTCCGGGGTATCCTAGGAGCAGAGAAGTTACGACTATATCCATTTTGTGAACAAAAGGATTCAAATGCTTGATTCTCAAACTCCTGTCCATGGTCACTTCTTAAGGTTTTAATTCTAAGACCACTAAGATTTTCTACAGTCCTAGAATATTTGGTGAAATTAGAGCAATATTCACTTTTGTGAGCCAAGAAGAAGGTCTAAGTATATTTTGAGTAGTCATCTACAAGAACATAGACATAGTGCTTCCCACTTAGACTTGAAACACTAGATGGTCCAAATAGGTCCATGTGAACCAACTTGAGAGGTTGAGAAGTTAAAACTTATTTATTTGGTTTGAAAGATATTTTGTGTTGTTTACACTTTTGACAAGGATTACATACTTTGTCATTTGGAAACTCAAGTTTTGGTATATCCTTGACTAAGCCTTTTCTAGTAAGATTTCTAAGTGAGTTTATATTGCCATGCCCAAATATCCTATGCCAAAGCTAATATTATTTATGAAAATCACTCAAACAAGAAACATTTTGAGAAATTAAAGAATCTAAATCAACATTATAAACATTTTAATTTCTAAAAGTAGAAAATACTAACTCATTTTTAGAAATAAAAACATTGCAAGCATCATTTTCAAATTTAACATTAAAACCATCATCACATAACTGAGAGATACTAAATAGATTGTATTTTAATACATCAACAAAAAGCACTTTATAAATTAAAACTAAGTTAGAGTTACCAATCTGGCCAAGGCCAATGATTTTTCCTTTAGCATTATCTCCAAAGGTAACATGCCCACCATCAATATTTGTAAAGTTTTTGAAGCATGAATAATTTCTTATCATGTGTCTTGAACATCCACTGTCTAAGTACCATAAGCTTTTATAGAAGCTCTTCAAACATCTTTCCTACAAAAATAGATTAGATAAGAAAAGATTTTGGTACCCAGATTTGTTGGGTCCAATAACATTAGTAATAATAGCTTTGGGAACCAACATTTTCTTTATGGGTTTCCAATAATCATCATGTGAAGTATTTGAGAAATAGAATTTATTTGGGCCAGAAAAACTTGAAACAGTAGAAGATGATTCATGGCTAGAACTTTCATAAAATTTTCCAAAACTGGGTATAAAACTGGATTTTCCAGATTTTTGATATAAAATTGGTTTTGACAAAATTTCTTTTACCAGGTTGGTAGCCAATACCACTAGTGTATTTGGGTGAAACATTTTTACCATGAATTTGAACCAAGATATCTTTACCATTGGTAAAATTTTATAAATCCTTTTTCAATTGCTCATTTGAAAATTTAAGCTCATTGTTTTCCTTAAGCAGTTGAGAATTTTTTTCTTTTTCTACAGCAAGTTCATATTTAACAATAGTAGTCAAAGAATGTTGTTTCTTTAAAGGTTTGTATTTATATTTTAGTTAATTACAATTTTCCTCTAGAATTTTTCAATATTTAAAAATTTATTCATTTTTCATATCTTCAGAATCAATTTTATCTCCAGAATAGTAAACATTATGTTCAGGAGAGTTTAGTATTACCTTAGATGTGTTTGTCATAAAACACATATTTGCCTTATTAGAATTTTCATCATGAGAGGATTCTGAGTCACTTGAACTGTACTTAGAAGCACTCCATGTTTCCTTTATGGTATTTTTATACTTTCTATCCTTATCATCATACATATTCTTGTACTTTATCTTAGGACAGTCAGCATTTACATGTCCCTTACTTTTTCATTCATAGGTGTCACCACTTTTCCAATCCTTTTTTCAATGGACCATATGATCATACCTTCCTTTGTAGTTGGGTTTTCTGAAGAATTTATTCTTTCTATAAAATTTCTTTAACCTTATGGCTATTTGATCCATCTCTTCATCACTGTCTATTGAATATTTTTCATCACTTTAATTTTCAGTTTCATCTTGATATTTGTCCTTCTGTTTGGATATAGTATATTTAAAAGCAGAAAAATTTATTTTGGGTTCATAATCCTCTTCTTTGTTTACTTTTATTTCTTCTTCATACATCATCAACTTGCCTATAAGCTCCTTTACCAGCAAAGTGTTGAGGTCACATGATTCTCTTATTGATACAGAAGTCCCTCTCTATCTATCCAGTAAGCATCTGAGTATTTTTATGATTTTCTCCATGGAAGTAACACCTCATCCAAGAGAGATCATGGTGTTCACAATTTCATTAAACCTAAGATACATTTCAGAAATAGTTTCATTAGGATTCATCTTAAAATTATCATACTTAATAGTATAAGTGTTAAGTCTCATTTCTTTAACATTAGAAGTTACTTCATGTGAAATATCTAAAGTGTCCCAAATTTCATAGGTAGATGTACAAGTAGATATTCTATTAAATTCTTCATCTCCTATTGCACAAAATAGAGCATTCATAGCTTTGTAATTTTTATTATAAGCAATATTTGTGGCATCACTCCAGGTATTTCCTAGTAGTATTTGGTATTTCATATTGATTCTCAGTCAAATTTACCCATGAGATGAAGGTAGAACAGTCCTTGTGGTTTAGCTTGGGTTATCGAATCCTCAGAGACCTAAGAAGAAACCTATAGACACGTACATTCTATGGACTGTTTTTGGCTATGAAGTGGCCAAATTGGGTTGATTTTATATGGGTTTAAAGGATAACTAATATATTTAAGTGAATTCAATTTAAAAGAATGAGTTGATCCTAGGTTATCGCTCGGGGTGGATTGGATGAATTACTTTTTTAATGATTTCAATTTCTTATAATTGAGATGGATTCATTTAAGAAGATCAAATGAAATCATCACTTACTGTTTTAATGCCTACACACCCTAATACTAATCACCTATACACTTTAAGGATCAAAGTTTTGAGCACTCCAAGGTAGAGGTTCGTATTAGCACTTGAATGTGTGACCTTAAATTCAATAAGGATGAAGATGTTTTAAAATCATCAAATAAAAATCTCATTTAAAAGAAGTGATTTTACATTAATAGAGTGATAAATAACATCAAATCCAGACCCTTGATAATCCCTTGGATCGACCCATAAAATAGTTTGCCCTCCATTGATGACATGTCTTCAACGGAAGCGGGAAGTAGACTTACAAAGGTGGAATTGAAGAAGTAAAAACAACACCAAAAAAAGATCACTCATCCGTTGTGTGATAAATATCACAAGGTTTGGTATGAAAAAGTTAACACCTTGAACCAATGGTATCAAAGTGATAAGGAGAAGAACAGAATAATAAGATAAGAAGAACTTTTATTAAGAAACTAAGGTGAACTAAACAACTTACATGAGAAAGAAATGCGATTACAAACACAAAGCGGCAACATAACACTACAATGAAACCAAGCACCAAAGATTCCTAAATAATCCAACACCACTGCCTTAAATAGGAATTTTTGAGCCCTTGGGTATATCCTACAATAGTACAAAGCATATAAATTAATTTTGGTAGGCCATAGTTAGTTGAAAGCTTGTGGAATTTGGACTTTTCCACATTTGACCTGAGGTGGCAGCCAACTTTCATCCACCGAACAGATGCGTTTGGATGACCTTATAGATGGTCGAATCAGTGTAGGCCATAGAAGAAGAAAATGGATATACGGAAGTCTTATAACCGCCTGTTATGTTTGGGCCCATTTGGAGTTGTGTATTCCGATATATGATCAAATTAGTGGGCTGTTTTTCTGGGCCTTAGAATCTGGGCCAGAATTGTATCTCCAACATGGGGCGCCTTAATGACCACCATATAGGCAGAATTAGCATTATCTCCTGAAGAGTTATTTGTTCCTCAACATTTCTTATATCATCCCACAAAATTTGGGATTCATTGGGCCTGTATGTTGGGCCCCAAAGTCTCATCAGTGGGATAGTGTCCAATCTGCCTTTTCCAGAATCGCTTCCTTTCATTGCCAAATATCTCCATCATCCGCCATGAATTATCCATTGATCCATGAATCAAACATGTTAATATTTAAGTTTAGATCAATTTACAAAAATATAAAATTAAAATATGTATAATTAAATTCCTTAAAATCATATGAATCATTGGGTACTTTAAATGATGTTAAAAAATGTACCACATAATAGTGCATTTTAAGAAGGTATTACAATCATAATGTGAAATGATGTTTAAAGTGTAAAATGAACTAAAATGGTGTTTATGAATAATAAATAACATGAATATTATATATATTACCAATGAATATTAGCCTCATTTAGTGGCTAATCACACCCCCCAACTTGAGTTTTGCTAGTCCCGAGCAAAATATATCTCAACAATATGAAATTCGAATTCCTTTTTCCAAAAACATTTTAATACACAATGATCACCAAAAACCCTTATACAAAAAAATCCTGAAACCCATCAAAATATTTTAATACAAGATAGTTTCATAAGCAGATCCTAATTCCAAGCCCATTCCTTTGTTCAAATTCATTGCCATATTTCATCCAATATCAATTAAGTATGAGGATGTGTTGTGCATCACAATAGACATGGGGGTTCATCTTTATTCAAGGGGGGGAAATTACGGAAGCGCTAGGTGGAATCACATTTCAATATTAAGATGAGTATTCATTTTTTTGTATAATTTTTTTGTTTTTTTGTTGTTTTTTTTGTTTTTGCAATTTTGACATGGTAATTGAAGTTGCACTCAAAAGAGTCAACCCCTGTAGCGAGACTTTGCCAATGACTCCCAGGCTCAAAGACCTTAGGGAACCAAGTGAAGCCCACATACTCGGGCATCATCTCGAGTTAACTCAGTCAAAAACAAATTCAAATAACAAAAATAGAGATAAAATTACTAACTCTGGGCTAGACAACTATGGAGTCACGATCCCCAAGTGCCGAAAGCCACGCATTAGGTCATTTCATTGCTCTACGTGCAATTTTTTTTTATAATTTTTTTGAATACTCATATTAAACTAAAATGATCACCAAACCTATGCTATATATTTAGGGGACCCCATGAACTCAAACTAATACCCCACTATCCAAAGGACGTGCATTGTGATCTTTTTTTTGGATGAAAATATAAACGATGAAATATCACATTGGAAAACCACACTTTCCAAAATCAATGCTCACGAAATTATACAAGGATTAAAATCAGAATCAGGGTATGATAAATTATTTGATATTCAGTTTCAAAGTGTGCAATTTGTATTACCATGTTTAAATTTAAAGGAATTTTTCCTTCCATTTTCAATTTTTTTTTCAAATCATTTATCATTTTTTTGACACAAAAGCATTTTTTTATTTTATCCCCCCCAAAACTTAAAATAACACTGTCCCCAGTGTTTGAAGAAATTAAAATTTAGAAGGAGTAGAGGCAGATAATGGAAGTTCAAAAAGAAAATTGAAATTGAGGATCATGGAATGAAATCAACTGGTGGTTGAAGTTAAAGTTCTTGCTGCTCCAAATTAGTCATTTGATCTCTTGGGGGATGTAGGCACCTCCTTGACTGAACATGTATCGCCCAAAATAGTACCTAAACAAAAAGAAGAACAAACCAGACAAAACAAACAACACAACGACTTATTTAATTCCAAGTATCATCATTTTTATGGTTTTTCCTGTTTTTCTATTTTTTTTAAATCAAACTAATGATACATTGTATTCTTTTTAATTTTCTGGGTAAGGTATTACTCAGGGATCACATCGCGTGACACGGATGAATACGATGCTCCCCTTTCATACCCATCCATACTCATAATAGAAGAACGGGTCAATAGTCTTTTTTTAAATATAAAAATGTTTAATTAATCCTATTTAAAATATAAAGTTTATTAAAACAACAAAATGATAAGAAACTTGAAAACCATGGGTTGAATCCCATGCAACGCTTTGTTTAACTTTGTTAGCCCGACATGGACCCTAAATCCATCAATTTTTTCCTTGTTCATAGGTTGGCTCAGTTAACTCAACCTCTATTTCCTGTTTATTGAATGATTCAATGAATGGTTTTAGCCTTTGACCATTGACCTTGAAAATGTAACCACTTTTGGGATCTTGAATCTCTACTGCCCCATGGGGGAATACATGATGCACTATGAAAGGTCCTGACCATCTAGACCTTAACTTTCCCGGATGTAAATGAAGTTTTGAACTATATAAGAGCACAAGTTTTCTCGGTTCAAAATGTTTGACCTTGATATTCCTAGATTGGTAGGCTTGAACTCTATCTTTATTGATCCTTGAATTTTCATAAGCCTCCATCCTTAGTTCCTCCAGTTCATTGAGATCTAATTTCCTTTTTTTTCCGGCCAATGATAGATCATAATCCATTTTCTTAATTGCCCAAAAGACCTTATGTTCAATCTCCACTATAAAATGTCATGCTTTACCATAAACCAACCTATATGGGGGCACTCCTAAAATGGTTTTGTATGCTGTACGATATGCCCAAAGAGAATCTAAGAGTTTCTCAGACCAATCTTTCCTAGAAGGATTGACAGTTTTCTCAAGAATTTGCTTAATCTCCCTATTCGCTAACTCAGCTTGACCATTGGTTTGAGGATGGTATGCAGTGGATGCTTTATGAGAAATAGCATACTTAGACATGAGTGAAGAGAATGTGCGGTTGCAGAAATGGGTTCCTCGATCACTGATTATAGCCCTAGGAATTCCAAATCTTGAAAATATGTTCTCTTTAAGAAATTGAATCACAACTTGATGATCATTGGACTTAGTGGGAATGGCCACAACCAATTTTGAGACATAATCAATAGCTAAGAGTATGTAGAGGTATCCCCAAGAGTTTGGGAAGGGACCCATGAAGTCAATTCCCCAACAGTCAAATATTTCAACCACTAAGATGGGAGTGAGTGGAATTTGATTCCTTTTTGTGATGGACCCGACTTGTTGACACCTAGGACAACTTTGACAAAATGTGTAGGAGTCCCTTGAGAGGGTGGGCCAGAAAATACCACATTGAAGAATCTTAGCAGATGTTTTCTTAGAGGAAAAGTGACCTCCACATGCCTCACTGTGACAGAATTTAAGGATGGGCTCTTGTTCAGATTCTGGAACAAACCTCCTAATGACTTGGTCAGGGTAGAACTTATAGAGGTATGGATCATCAAACACATAGTGTCTAACATCAGAAAGGAATTTCCTTTGAGCTTGAGTCCCTAAGAATTTTGGAATGACTCCTGTCACTAAGAAATTTGCTATGTCAACATACCAAGGGCAGTCACTCACATAGTATAGGTGTTCATCAGGAAATGAATCAGACACAGAAAGGTGATTTGAGTTGTCTTTGAATTCCATCCTAGAGAGGTGATCAGCTACAACATTTTCAACTCCCTTTTTATCCTTGATTGTGAGGTCAAATTCTTGTAAGAGAAGGACCCACCTAATCAGTCTAGCCTTAGCATCTTGTTTTTGGAAGAGGTATTTTAGTGCAAAATGGCCAGTGAACACAGTGATGGGGGATCCTAAGAGGTAGGACCTAAACTTCTCTAAAGCAAACACAATAGCAAGTAACTCCTTTTCAGTAGTGGTGTAGATTATTTGGGCATCATTTAAGGATTTTCTTGCATAAGAAATGACATAAGGAGTTTTATCACAACATTGTCCTAACACAACTCCAACATCAAAGTCACTGGCATCACACATAAGTTCAAAAGGAAGGTTCCAATTTGGAGATTTCATAATGGGAGGAGAGGTGAGAGAGGATTTGAGGGTTGAGAATGAACCCTCACAGCTTTCTGTCCAAACAAATGGAGCATCCTTTACTAGGAGAGCACAAAGGGGATGAGATATTGAACTAAAGTCCTTGATGAATCTTCTATAGAAACCAGCATTTCCTAAGAAAGACCTCACTTCCTTGACAGTTTTGGGTGATGGAAGGTGACGAATGATTTCAACCTTTGCTTTATCAACTTCAATCCCCCTACTTGAGACCAGATGGCCTAGAACAAGTCCCTCTTTAACCATGAAATGGAATTTTTCCCAGTTTAGGACCAGATTCTTTTCTTCACATCTTGACAAGACTCTCTCCACATTCTACAGACATCCCTCAAATGTATCCCCAAACACAGAGAAGTCATCCATGAAGACCTCTAGAAAATCCCCTACCATGTCTGAAAAGATTCCCATCATGCACCGTTGGAAGGTTCCAGGGGCATTGCATAACCCAAAGGGCATGCGTTTGAAAGAAAAGGTTCCGAATGGACATGTGAATGTAGTCTTCCCTTGATCCTCTAGGGAGACCTCAATTTGATTGTACCCCGAGTACCCATCTAAGAAACAGTAGAAGGCATGACCTGCCACTCTCTCAAGGACTTGGTCAATGAATGGTAAGGGGAAATGTTCCTTCTTGGTGAATGAGTTTAGCTTCCTGTAGTCAATGCAGACCCTCCATCCACTACTCACCCTTGTTGGAAGAATCTCTCCATCCTAATTGGTTATCACTGTGATTCCAGCCTTTTTTGGAACCATTTGGATTGAGCTCACCCACTCACTCTCAGCTATGGGATATATGATACCAGCTTTTAACAATTTCAGAAGTTCCTTCCTTACTACCTCCATGAGATTAGGATTGAGTCGCCGTTGAGGTTGACGACATGGCCTTGAATCATATTCCAGAACAATCCTATGAGTCCCGATAAGTTGGCTAATCCCAGGAATATCAGAAAGGGTCCAACCAATTGCTTTCTTATGCTTCCTAAGGACATCTAGAAGCATCCTCTCATGATTGGCTTCAAGATAAGAAGAAATGACAATAGGATGTGTTTGATTTTCCCCTAGGAAGGCATACTTTAGTGCAGCAGGAAGTTCCTTCAATTCAAGATCAGGTTGGTTCAGAATTTCAGTAGAAGATTGGGACATTGGATCAAGATCAATTTATTTTTTAGAGTTTTAGATAGGATTGATTCCCCACATGTAGAAGTTTCAGCTACTAGATTGGCTTGATCAGATTTAGGGAAGGAAATTGGAGTGGTCTCCATGAAAGTGGTTTCTTGAAAGGTTTCACTGATTGTTGGACCTAAGACTTCATTATAAGATAAATTTGAAAATGATTCAAGCCAAGGAGATAAACTTCCTTCATATGAACAAAGGAAATCAATCTCATTATGACTTAAACATTCATCAAATATTCCTTGATGTTCCATGGATTCATTATCAATGCTTCCTATCATGTTTACTTCATGAATGTCCTCTTCATCCCCTATTTGTGAGCTTTCATTATAGATGTTCAAGTCTAGACTCATATTCCCAAAGGTGATGGTCATGTTCCCATTTTGGACTCGGATAACAGAGTTGATTGTTGCAAGGAAAGGACGACCAAGGATGATTGGGGTTTGTTCCTTATTTCCTAAGTTTGGATGGTTGTCAAGGACAATGAAATCAGCAGGGTAGATTAAGTTTTCAACCTTTACCAGAACATCCTTTAAAATCCCCTTTGGAACCCTAATGCTATGATCAACAATTTGAAGTGTGACAGATGTGGGTTGGAGTTCTTCTAGGCCTAACTGGAAGTACACAACATATGGGATGAGATTGAAACTATCACCTAGGTCACACAAGGCCTTGACAACTTTGCTTTCTCCTAGTTCAACATTGATTTAAGGGCAACCCATGTCTTTCAACTTAGGAGGAATGGTCCCTTGAATGGTGGTACTCACATTAGCAGCCAAAAGGACTTGGTTTTTATGTGAAAATTTTCTTTTAAAAGTACACAAGTTCTTAAGGTACTTTGAGTAGGCAGGTATGGTTTGGATTGCATCGAGAAGGGGTATGTTCAACTTGACTTTTGAAAAGATTTCCCTAAATTTTTCACTCAGTTCAGGCTTGGTTTTCCCCCTCATGCATTGAGGAAATAATGCAGGTTGTGGGGTTGTTTGTTGAAGAGTTTTTTCCTTGACAATGTTATCAGTTTCCTCAGTTTGATCTTGTGGTTCATTTGAATTTTCATCCAAGTTTTAATCTTCAAGTGGGTTCCGAATTAGTTGTTCAGGTTTCTCAATTGATTTCCCACTTCTTAAAACAGTCACAGCCTTTAGTTGTTCATGAGTTGTTTGAGCGCAACTTGACTCTCCCCTTGAAGTTGAGAATGGCACCGCCTGAGTAGGAATGGGTGAATTTCTGGTTTTGATGTTTTAAAGTTCTTGTTTTAGGGAAGATACCTCCGAGTTCATCCTCTCCATTTTTTTGCATAGTTGTTTTAATAGGCTTTGTGGAACAGTTTGGGTTGGTGCTTGAGAAGATTGGTTTATCCCAGGGGGATATTTTGGAAGTGGGATGGTTTGTTGAAAATGGACCGGTGGATGTTGGTATTGGATAGGTTGGGTTTGGAACTGGTTATGGGTTTGGTAGTTCTGATGGGGGTAAGGATTTTATCCCTGTGGTTGGCTAGGTTGTTGGTTATCTTTCCAGCGGAAGCCTGGGTGGTCGTTATACCTTGGGTTGAAGGTGTTTTGGTATTGAGGCTTTTGAAAGTTCAAAGCATTTACTTCCGCTGGGGGTCCTCCTAAGAGAACATCCTTGATGGATGGAATGGTTGGGCAGTTGTCTGTCTTATGGCCATGTTTGTCACAAATTGTGCAAACAGGGTCAACAGTTTGGATTTCATGGAATTTCCTAAGGTCTATCTCTTCAACATTCCTAGAGAGTGATGCGAGTTTAGACCTAAGGCTTTCCTCTTCTCTAAGTGTACGAATTATAGTAGTTCTTTGTGGATTTTCAGAATAAGGTGAAGTTCCCCATGTTTGGTTTTGTTCAGAAAGGCTTTCTAGATACTCATAAGCATCATTTGGGGCTTTGTTTTTAAAGGTTCCATTACACATCATGTCAATGAATTGTTTGTTCCTCGGACCCAACCCTTCATAGAAAATTCTCACTTGTTCAGGAATAGAAAAACCATGGTGTGGAACCATGTTTAGGGTGTCTTTGAACCTCTCCCATGTTTCATAGAATGACTCTCCCTCTTTTTCAAAAAAGTTTTGGATACTCTTTTTAAGTGCAATTGTTTTATGGTGGGGAAAGTATTTTTTGTAGAATTCTCTTTGTAGTTGGTCCCAAGAGTTGATGGATGATGGTATCAAATTTTTTAGCCAATTTTTAGCTCGATCCCTTAAAGAAAAAGGAAATAGCCTCATCTTAGATGATTCTATTTGATGTGGGGGACACATGGTTTCTACAATGTCATTGAACTCCTTAATGTGCATGTATAGAATCTCAGACTCCATTCCATGGAATGTGGGAAGGTGGTTTAGGACATGGGGTTTAAATATGTAGTTGGAATATCCTATGGAATTGTGTCTAATGAATGATGGGGAATTGGTCCAGGAAGGTGTGAGGTAGTCATTCATGGTTTGATCAATTGTATTCCCCAAGTTTGGGGCTGCCTCATTTGGGTTTCCATTTTGGTTCTCACCCGGGTATATGAGTTGGTTTCTTTGAAGACCTTCCATTGAAATTGGCTCAATTTTGGACTCTAGAGTATTATGAAGATTAGGATCTAATGGAATGAGTTCCCTTGGTGTACTTGACTCCCCAACCCCAGGACTATCCACCCTAACTAGACAGTTTGATTGATCGCGGGTGTAGGCGAACATGCGCCAAAAGAAAAAAAAACGAGAAAGGGACAAGATAAGATAATTTGGATGAGAAAAGAAGAAATGGGGGAGAATAGAATGGGTGTTTAGATTACTTACTTGGGTCCCCGACAACGGTGCCAAAATTTTATTCTTGCTCAAATTTACCCAAGGGATGAAGGTAGAACTGTCCTTGTGGTTTAGCTTGGGTTATCGAATCCTCAGAGACCTAAGAAGAAACCTATAGACACGTATATTATATGGACTATTTTTGGCTATGAAGTGGCCAAATTGGGTTTATTTTATATGGGTTTAAAGTATAACTAACATATTTAAGTGAATTCAATTTAAAATAATGAGTTGATCCTAGGTTATCGCTCGGGGTGGATTGGATGAATTACTTTTTTAATGATTTCAATTTCTTATAATTGAGATGGATTCATTTAATAAGATCAAAAGAAATAATCACTTACTGTTTTAATGCCTAAACACCCTAATACTAATCAACTATACACTTGAAGGATCAAAGTTTTGAGCACTCCAAGGTAGAGGTTCGTATTAGCACTTGAATGTGTGACCTTAAATTCAATAAGGATGAAGATGTTTTAAAATCATCAAATAAAAATATCATTTAAAAGAAGTGATTTGCCGTTAATAGAGTGATAAATAACATCCAATCCAGCCCCTTGATACTCCCTTGGATCAACCCATAAAAGAGTTAGCCCTCCATTGATGACATGTCTTAAAGGGAAGCGGGAAGTATACTTACAAAGGTGGAATTGAAGAAGTAAAAACAACAACAAAAAAAGATCACTCCTCCATTGTGTGATAAATATCACAAGGTTTGGTATGAATAAGTTTACACCTTGAACCAATGGTATCAAAGTGATAAGGAGAAGAACAAAATAATAAGAGAAGAAGAACTTTTATTAAGAAACTAAGGTGAATTAAAAAACTTACATGAGAAAGAAATGTGATTACAAACACAAAGCGGCAACATAACACTACAATGAAACCAAGCACCAAAGATTCCTAAATCCTCCAACAAAACTTCCTTAAATAGGAATTTTTGAGCCCTTGGGTCGATCCTCCAACAGTAAAAAGCATCTAAATTAATTTTGGTAGGCCATAGGTGGTGGAAAGATTGTGGAATTTGGACTTTTCCACATTTGACCCGAGGTGGCAGCCAGCTTTCATCCACCGAACAGACTCATTTGGATGACCTTCTAGATGGACGAATCACAGTGGGCTATAGAATAAGAAAATGGAGCTACGGATGTCTTCTAACCGCCTGTTAAATTTTGGCCCATTTGGAGTTGTGGATTCCAAGATATGATCAAATTATTGTGCTGTTTGTCTGGGCCGCAGAATCTGGCCCAGAATTGTATCTCCAACTTGGGGCGCCTTAATGACTACCATAGATGCAGAATTAGCATTATATCCTGAATATTGATTTGTTCCTCAACATTTATTCTATCATTACACAAAAGTTGGGATTCATTGGGCCTGTATGTTGGGCCCCACAGTCTCATCGGTGGGATAGTGTCCAATCTGCCTTTTCCAGAATCACTTCCTTTCATTGCCAAATATCTCCATCATCCTCCATGAATTATCCATTGATCCCTGAATCAAACATGTTCATATTTAAGTGTAGATAAATTTACAAAAATATCAAATTAAAATATGTATAATTCAATTCCTTAAAATCAGATGAATCATTTGGTACTTTAAATGATGTTAAAAAATGTACCACATAATAGTGCATTTTAAGAAGGTATTACAATCATAATGTGAAATGATGTTAAAAGTGTAAAATGAACTAAAATGGTGTTTATGAATAATAAATAACATGAATATTATATATATTACCAATGAATATTAGCCTCATTTAGTGGCTAATCACATATTTATATTTTATAACTATCCAAATATCAAATCCCATAATTTCTAAATTCATTTTCATCTTAATCTTCCAATGGGCATAGTTTGTTCCATTAAATTAGGGAGGTCTGTTTTTAGCAGCATCTTCCAATCTATTATCCATACTAAAGAAAATATTTTTAAAGAGCTAAAAATTTACAAGTAATAAAAATGTTGATATCTTTAAAACATAACTAAATCATAGTTTAAAATATTTGAAAAATATTTTAAAGAACCTTTGATACCAAATGTTGGTCGGAGTAGGACACTCAAGAGGGAGGTGAATTGAGTTCCTATAAAAATTTCTGTTAAAAATTTTATTTAAAAGATTCCCCCAATTTAAAACTTAACATGCCAGTTAATCAAAGTAGTGAATTTATAATAGTCCAACTGTTTAAATAATTTCTTAGAAGATTGATTATTTCTCAACTATAATAATATGAGATATTGATACAACTTTTGAAACTAATCTAATAAGTCAAAACAATTATAAACACTAGCCAATACTAACTATGAAAGTGAAATTTAGTTTTCTAAAATACGGGTAAAAATAGAGAAAAATAAATTTTAAAACACATCGGATATAAAAAAAGAGGTTCAGTATCAAGCCGAGACTTAGTCCTCTTCACTTGGTGATCACCCACCACCAAGAAATATATATAGATAAAGGTTTTGATCCACACCTTGGATCAGTGTTTACATAATAGTACACAGACTGTCCAGGTCACAAGACCTCTACCGCAGTTCTAGGTGGGAACAAAATACAACCAGGTCACATAGAACCACTTCCACAGTTCTTTGTGGGATAAATAAATGTAAAAATATAGTTGTTTGAGGATATCTATTATCCTCCAGTTCATTGCAGGAGACAATGTGTGTTTTACATACTGATTCACACACTGCTCGAAAATGTAATAAAAGGGCACACAATAGATCAATAAAGATTAGATAGGGTTTAGAAGGCTCTGTGTGTTATGTAGTTCAACTCTGGACTCTTTAATGTATCAGAGTTGAAGTTGGAGTCCTCTTATGGAAGTAGACACTGAAATAGAGTGTCATGGAGTACTGTGTTCTGTCTTCTAGGATGATGATATGTTCTTCTCCTTAGGTTCAGTTGAATGCTGCAGAGATGTTGGAAATTTTGTGAACAATAGTTCTCTATCTCACAACAAACAGGAATTAAGATCTCCTCACGTGTTCAACATTTCTGTATGTTGATCATGTGGGTCTTATACTATGTCTACACGTATCCTTTTTATATCTCTTCCATGCACTACTTTGTATATTTCTTTTATCTCGAGTCCTTTTCTTTTATATTCTTACAGCCTGACAATTTGCATGTTTGAGGTAGGTGCTATACCTCTTATTTATGACATCCTCATTAAATATGTATTTAAAAAGCATTAATTAATCAGTGTCATTAAAACACTCAAAATGTGACCATTCAAAATAATATTAAATAAAAGAAAATTTAAACAGTATATCAGTGAATCCTTTATCGGACTATCCATGCATTAGTGAGTCCTTACATTGGCAGCACCATGCGTCAGTAAGTCCTTGAATCGATAGCACCATGAATCAGTAGGTCCTTGCATCGCTAGCACCATGCATCCGTAGGTCCTTGTGTTGGTAGGTCCTTGTATCGGTAGCACCATGTTTCAGTAACACCATTGAACTGTCAGTGACTCGTTTGAACTATCAGAGAGATAGTCAGTCTATCGGTGTGTCAATTGCACTATCAGTGAGTCATCTATTGGTGTGTCATTTTTCACTGTCGGTGACTCAGTTGAACTGTCAGTGTTAGTTTGTCATACTTAGGAAATATTTCTTCTTGGAATTTCTTACAACATAAATATTATCAAAATGTGTTAAACTTATATGTGATCATATATAATCATAATTACACATATTTAAACTTAAATAAACATTATTGAAATGATTAAACATGATTAATAATATTTTACATGATTTGTGATTATTAAAACCAGAGAGGGTGGCCAACAATCTCTTATGGACCAACATGATCCATTACCAAATTACAAAGACATTTGAGGTAGTTGTGAAGGTCCTACCCACAATGTTACTACCATTAATTCTAGAGGACCTACCTAGAAATATTATCATAAAGGATTACTTAATTCCCATAATTTGATCAATCACGAGAGCTCATATCCTGATGAGCACTACATCAACCCTCCCCATGGACAGAAGATCAAACAATAATAAGGTCCTCCCCTTACTACTGTCTGCCCTGAAGGCCCCCCAGGGCATACACTGCAAACTTTATTCTTGCACTTTAATGTCAATCCATGATGGTAGTCCTCCCAATGATGAAATTCATTACTAAGGTCATCCCCACAAAAAAAAATTCATTTTGTTAAGAAGGTTATCCCTTTGATGAATCAAATTTGAGAAATCCCTCCTACCGTGAGCCGCTTAGGGAAATGAAGCCAGTTATACCCGATGCCTCATCATTGAAAATCAATATTCTTTCTCAATCGGAATACAAACTAAGGAAATAGTCATTCTCTGAACTACCCTTGGATCACCTACTTTTCAAGACAACAAAGTCAATCCCTACCGACCCCATTGCTCACAATAAAGTAATGAAGAAATTTCCACTTTTTTCAGATCAGGTTAAGGAACCTATTGTTAAAGATGAAGGATTTATATTAATAATAAGGAGACAATTGGATAAGGAAAACATTCCTGTAATGTTTTGGACTTTAGCCACTCCCCAATTTATTATTCTAGAGGAACTTTTGGAAGAATGTGTATATGACATTGACCTGAATATATGGATCACTATTCATCATTTGAAAACAAACGTATCGTCTTACGATGAATATATAAGGCATGATAAGGTAATATAATAGATTCACTATAAAATTGACTTGGAGTCCCTCCTTACTGCACGTCACCCGAAATTGGGAAGACAACAAGGAGCCCTTTAGTGCACATGTCTTGATGTGCTAAAAGAATCATATTAGCTGATGCTAACACCCCATACAATATTCATATTAGAGGATGGGGTGAACATGAGGTATTTTATTTTACATTGATCCCAAAATAGCAATGCCCACCATAGGTGAAATCATGTAATGTAATAACCTTAGACCAACTTCAAGAAAAAAGCTCTGTTTGCAATAGATGGTATGATCTGAAAGAACCAACCCATAACAACCCTCAAAGACGTTGGTCTAGAAGATAGAAATCCATCGAAAGACTTCTGCATCAAGTGTCTAAAAATATTGATAAATCCTCTCATTTGAGGGAATACAATCATTAGACAACACTAATATCATTCAAAGTATATGGATCAGGTGAAAATTAAACAATGAACCTGAACCATATTTGAATAAAGCTCCATAAAATTAGAAGAGCAGTCGCAACATCTACAACCATGACAATACATGAGCAACCCCAACTCACAAGGCTGAGGGAATTTTTAATACAACCTTCAAAGCCAACAAATAAGGCTTGAAGAATTGTGAAAGTGGAACAGGAGAACCCCCGACCTATAGGGATGGGGGCATTTTTACCTCAACCTCCTCCCAAAAAAAGTAAATATTTTCTTGGTTGGTGGGAGTTCCAAAAAATAAAATTTCCCAGTTCATCGCATCCCGTGATGCTGTTTCTTCTTCAAGGACACAAAAAAATTATTTGGAGGTTCCCTTCAGATCACCCTTCACCATATGACTTCAAAGGGATCCTTGAAAGAAATGATGTGTTCCCTTGATAGTCACAAACAAAAATGTTCTATTAAGTGCACAACTACTCCTAGGAATCATAGATCTTCTAGTGGATTCTCC
Organism: Viscum album; assembly: GCA_963277665.1. Lineage (NCBI taxonomy): Eukaryota > Viridiplantae > Streptophyta > Magnoliopsida > Santalales > Viscaceae > Viscum > Viscum album. The sequence continues at coordinate 1,584,605,918 of OY728137.1, read as the reverse complement.
CAAAGTAACCATTTCTCCCATTATCTAGATACTAATGAAATGACTGTGATGTAGTTTGTATTAGTAAATTTCATTAGCACCACTTATAACAATGATTCAGATCATCAAGTTAATGTGGGAGAACAAGATTAAGATATATCCATTAAAAATATATTCCACACTGAAATGACTGAATAAGGTGCACATAACAAAAATAAATGGATTTCCCAAAATTTGGTAATTACTTTGAATTCTACATTGCCTCCTAGATGGGAATCAACCAAAGAAAAGGGTAAAGTTATAGTTCAATCCCACCTATTACCCGAGGGTGTCAAACCCCTCACACTTGAGGAAAGACTGGCTCAGTACAAGATATAAATGATAGAACTAAAAAGTATCAATTATGAAATACTCAAGGGTAATATTCCTACTAGATATGTTCTACAAACAAAACCTCATTTAACTCCATTAGATGGTGTACCTCGACAAGAAGAACTCATCATACTAGTGAAAGTATATTCACAAAGTCTGCTCAATGTAAGAGCAAGGAAACCAATATATTCTAAACCAATGATAACTAAATATTGAGACTTCACACCATTGTCCAAACAACTAGACTAATTCCAATCAAGTTATAACTGTCCAACTCAATAACATGTGTAGATATTCCAAACACATCTAATCCAGCCTGTAATTCCCCCTAATCCATCCCCTTCTCATTTGGCCATCTCCATAGGACTTGTTGACACTATTGAATTATTGGTATCCCAGATAGAAGCAATGTAAGGACAATGTGCACTAGTGTAGGCGAAAAGAAAACCTTACCCCAAATTGGTAGATACGACACTTCCCTTGCCTAATTTTGGAAATCCTATGTTTCCAAAATTCAAAAATTAGGGAGATATAGACCAACATATAATGCATTATGTATCTTAGTGTGGCCCCATGATGAGAACTTTTTTTCTATAAGAAGCTGCAAAACTCTAGTGTTTTCTACAAACCTTGTAGGGACCAGCCTTCGTATGGTACACAAGTTTACTTAAAGGGTCAATAAAAATATGGGAAGACCTTTGTTGGCAATTTATTTATCAGTTCATCTCAAAAATGTGGAAAATGATGAACCTCGACCTCTCAAACTACAAACAGTGAGAAAATGAGAGAGCCTTAGACTTCATTTCCAAGTAGAAGGGTCTAAATTACTCCATAAATTTGCATTTTTCATTGGAATATTTGTTGGGTATTTTCATAGAAATATTCCACGCACTACTAGAAAATGGGGTTATCCCCACACATCAATACCCATGGTTTAGAGAAACCATGGGTATAGAGTTTATACCCAAATATATACCCAAGGTTTTAAAAAACCATGGGTATAACTCCTTAACATATTGATACCCCCTCAGTCTCCACCTACCCTCCTCATCAAAACCCTAATTTCCCCTCCCCTTATATAAGCCTCAACCTCCCCCTCCCCTCCCCAAGTGATGCTACCCCCATCAACCAAATATTCTTCCTCTATTTTTTGAATTTTTTGTTGTGATATTTGAGAGGTAATATTTCCTTCCCTACTCTTATTTCTTCTCCCATAACTCGAGAAATCACTAATTGTATTATCCATTATTCTCCCCTAATTAAAGGATTTTTTGATTTTGATATTCTTCAACATCAAATTAGTGAGTTTAGAATCATTATTATCTTCTGCTAGCTGTTATTTTCATTTTCATATTTTCATGTGATTCTACTGAAGCATGTTGGTATCACTTCTATCAGATTTTTTTTAAATTTATAGTCTAATAGAGATCAAATATAGTATATTAAATTCTTATAAGTACTGTTTTAATTATATTTTCATCATTTTGAAAACTATCCTTGGGATTATTATAAATTTAACTTAAATTTGAGATTCTTTTGGTGGAATATTTTAGGGATTTAGATATTTTTAGTGTTGGGAATCATATTTAAGTTAACTACAGGGGTTAATGTTGGTTTTTATTATCCTTGAGTTATGGGATTTAATTATTGAAATTTAATTTTTTATATTATGAACCATGGTAAAACTATTTATTGGATTGTTTTATCCCAAAAGTAAATAATTTTACAATGATATACATGATTATAATATTATAAGTAAATATAGAATATTTATTTATCTTTTAAGGTTGGTTCTTTGGAAATTCACTATTGCATTCATAGTACATGTTAAGATTGTTTCTTAGAATTAATTATTATTATTTATACATGAATGAATGATAAAATATTCTTTTAAATAATTAAATATTTAGATTTCAAATTTTTAATAATTTTAAAACCTTTATTATGTACAGATATTTATAGAAGCATTTAGTAATTATCATGAAATAATTATATAAGTTAGAATGGAAATTTTTTTGGATCATATTAATTTTATGGAACATGGTTTCCATTGATAAAGTTTTACATAAGAATTTAGTTCTTTAATAAAACATTAATGGTATGAACCTTAATTTCACCTATTTTGATTATCTTTTGAGTATACCTTAGTTCTTTATCAAGAATGATTCCTTAGATGATTTATCATGTATTGAGTAGTTAAATATTTATTTCCACTACATGTAAAATTTATTAAAAACCATATAAACACACTTTACCTTAGTTAAGAGGTTTTATCATCAGTGAAGTAATGAATGAGTTTTATAAATTAGGATGGAATGGATTAATTATTTAGTCCTGATGAATCTTCAATAAATTCAATACTTCTTAAATTAAAATAATACATCATGAAAAATATATTTTACTTGTGTTTTAATAATATAATTAATGTTAACCTTAAATAAAATACTTTAATGACTAAATGTTATCCTCAATTATGTTTTCAAATGAGAAGACCTCTATGGATAAAAAATACACATTTTTCTTCTAGTATTCCTTAGTTTTTATTTATTCCAATACATGAAACTTGTTTGGATTTCTATGAGTATACCTTGGTTTTTTCTAATGATATGAATTTTTATTTTTTTGGATCACTGCACCAAATTCATAGTTTAGTGGCAGTTTAATAAACCACCACTAAAAAAATTATGAGAATTTAGTACCGTTTTTTAAAAAACGCCATTAAATTTTATGCATTTATTAAAAAAAGACTCTTTCTCCCTCGAACCCACTCACTTATCCCCTTATCACCCCACCAATCTCTCCTAAGAACCCCCTACCCCATGCCCTAGCCACCATGAAATTTCCCCCCTCATCGGTGCTTTGGTGGGTTCCCCCTCGTTGAAACTCCTATTCACTCTGAGCCCCCAAATCCATTTTCAGTGCTCATTAGTGTTTTGTTTTCCCTTGATCCCCCTGAACCCTCACCCTCACTAGCGCTCAATCCCTACTGGACCTCGCCCACACTTGGATACACGATTTCCCCTGACCCCCCTCGCTCTTGACCTTGCCCTCACCACCAGCAGGTCTTCTCCTATGCAGTGTAATTTTTTCTATTTTTTCCACTATAAATTTAGACTATTACTTAAAGATGAAGTGATGGTTGGATTGTGTTACTATAAAACATGATGTCTTGGTGATTTATGATTGTTTATGTCTTGCTGGTTTTTTTGGATCATATAGGTAGATTACAGTCGGTTGTATTTGTTTATTTATAGATCATGGTTGTTTGGTTATCAATGATGATTTTGGTAGCTTGTACAATTTTATTATTATTATTTATCTCTAGTGATCAATAAGAGATCGTTGATTATAAATTATGAAGTTTGTCTCTGAATTCATTCAAGTGCAATTTTTGGATGTTTGGAATTGCATCTTGGTGTAGATGTTGTGTAGCCACTAATACTTGTTTTGATATCATGATTGGGTATTTGGAACAAGCCTTTAGTTTCATGATAGATGTTTTTATATAGAAATTTATAATGATTTTTGTAATTATAGAGATTAGTTTCTCTGTGGAGTCACTTCTCAATTTTTTTTCCACACCACTTTAGATTTTTTTTTCTTTATTGATCTTTTTAGGCCATGTAATCCTAAATGAATTTGTGTGTGTGTGTGTTTAATATTTTTTTAAACCATGGGTTTGGATTTCCAAACCCATTTATTGTGTCATTTATGATAAACATCAGTACCCTATTTGAAATTTCAAAAAAAACCACTCACAATTTAAATAAAATTAATAAATATCCTATAAAATAATTCTTAATATTAATAAAAAAAGTTCACTGATATTAATTGAAGACAATTCAATGTTTATGACTCCCATTAAATAATTCTTAAAATCTACAATCAACCTATAAAATTGATATTAATCTAAAAAATTATTGATAATACCTCATAATAATGATATCAATAAACAACCCATAGTAATTATTGATATTAACAAACACTCACAACATTGATATTAATAAAAAAATATTTATATTTGAAAAAAAATCCAAACCATACAAATCATTATTTTAACATCCCATAAATCATTTATAGAAACAACATAAATTATTTTATAAGAAAATTTCATTCATCAATCATTGTATGTGTACTATTATTTTAAAATTTGGTTTAGTGGATTTTTAAGGAAAACCCATAATTGATTATATGAATTATTGTAAATTTTAAGATAATTATCTCATGGTTTTAAATTCTATTTTTTTATTTATCCATGTTTATCTTGAAGTAATGGTGATATTATTTTATTCTACCCTTAATATGTTCCAATTTTTATCATATATGTAATTTTTGAATCATATGATTTGAGATGGTGATATATTGATATGAAACTTGTTATTTATATACATGGATTTACATGTATGACATGATAATATTATAAATATTTTGTTTGATCTTTTTATGTTTGGAATTAGAAAAATTCATGGGAAGACTTGGGTATCTAAGTGCTAGTTCCAGGTTCAAGGGTTATAATAGTTTGATTTCATTCTACTCATACCTGTAGTTATGATTTCACTCTAGTAATTAGAATTAACTCTCAATGGGGCCAAGTAAGTGTATGTTGGGGTGTGATGATAGCATTGAATTATACCATAGAAATATGTCTATGCATGAGTAAAGTACTAGATTATATCATTAAGATTGTGAGAGTTATCCACTGGTGTTTAATGGTTATTTTTTTAATGTTTGATTAATTTGTTTCACCTTGTAAAAATTATCTTTATTTTTGAAAATGAATAGTAAATGGATTGTTTATTTTCTTTAATCTCTCTTAAAAATATAAATATATTTTCTTATTAATTTTAAAACTATCATATATGTCACGACCCCCTCCCCACAAAGTGTACCCCTCCTGGGCCGGCAATGTGAGAAGGGAGATAATGACCCCCGAGTCCTGCCTCCAGTAGGCCCCGGGTTGGCGACTAGCACCGAGGGTATAATACACACACAAATGGGAGGCATTACCCTCTAAGAGAACACATTAGAAGATAGAGATAGAATAGACTCCAATAAACTCCAACTCATAATTGAAATATAAAAGAAATCTGAGTACATATATGAAATGTCATGAAAAAGTACTAAAACTGAAAGGGGAAACTAAAAGTACCCAAAAGAAAGTGAAAGGGCAGCGACCACAAGCCCGAACAGCTCCTCCTCCAACCGCAAGCTAGTAGTAACCAGCTTGATCTCCAACCTGATCCAAGTGACCTAAAAAACAGTTTATATGTACATAGGGTGAGTATAACAGTATACTCAGTAGGATCCTCCCCAAGCCTCTCGTGAAAAAGTAAAGAAAGCATGCTAAAGCCCAGTGAACAACAAGTGAAAGTAACTCGTTACCTAAACAGGTATACTAAGTTCCCAACCTCACCATGGATACGCTCACCGAGTAACGCATACAAGAATATAGCATATAGTAAAGAATATCAAGGGTACCCCACTACTACTTCCCCACTGGTTTGCCGCTTTGCTCCAACGACATACGTCCTGTGCATCTCTCTCCAAAGGCTTGCCCAAAGACACCTGGGCTAAGCTCCACAATCTGCACCTCGTGCACCACATAGGCTTGCTCGCAGACACCTGGGCGAAGCACCACACCGTCCTCACAACCAAAAGTAACCAGGTAGTTTCCGGGAGCCACCACATCCCGCATAACGTGTATCATACATCGGTTATAATACCTCAAGCCATTACAGCCCATACTTCGAGTAAGGATCCTCAACCCATCATAGCCTATACACATTACACCTATAGTAGTCCATAGGATACTATATCCTGAATATATGTGTGTGAATAACCACAATCCATTACATCCCTCTACACACATATATGGGGTAACTAACCACTGTGCCTCATAGCACAAGTATCTACTAAGAGAAGAGAGTGGGGCCAAAGGGGGGTAGTAAGCCATTCAACCTCCCATCAGAATGTTGGGGAAAACACCCCCCCAGGGCTCAGAATCCCCAGGGTGTCAGTTGGCCTTACTGACAGGGTGGAGTAGCGTATAGAAACACAAAAAGTACAGAATATATATGTAACTCACATCCACACTATGGGCATTACCTAGTCTTAGATACAACTGTAGCTAACGTCTCTCAGACTCTAGGCTGCTACTTCAAAGACTAGATATCCAATAAGCACACAAACATTTGAAGAGCTTTATTAGATTACTCCATTCTCATTTTATCAGTTCCACTGTACGTTAATTTAATTCTTTAAACATTAATTAAGAATGAACAATTCCACATTAAACTGAATTGGCAACACATTCAAAAACAACTGCTCCTTTTAAGATTCACATCACCTTTAAATTCCAGTATCTCCATCCCCGTGGATTTTCACCATTTAATCAAACATTAATTATAGAGTTACTTTCCCACATTCCCAGGCATTCTATAAAAGCATCCTATGCTACTAAAAACAAAGGAGGCTCAACACGGTGAGTAAATATACTACCCGTAGAGTCTTTTCCGCCTATAGAAAGAGCACATACCCATTTTCCCTCGAGAGGCTAAACACGGAAAGCATGTGACATACCCCGCGCGTCTTCGCCTCCTTCGAAAGAAGGGTAGCGAGACCAACTGCCTTGAGCATTGGGGAAAATCAAAGCAGATTAACATTCAAAGAAAAATCAAAAGCATACAACAACCGTATCCATCCCATTCCATCACCCCTGGTGTCCTCCCCGACACCCACATGCATAACTAATGCATATCGCCACTCTAGGCGTCATCCACTTCCATAACCACAAGGCCTCCACGCCTCCACATATCACAACAGCCATCCAGGCTCACATCACAGCACAAGCAGCAGAAAAACAACAATCACAACCATGGGCTCTTGACCCTTTAGCAAACAAGAGGGTAACTCAGAACCCCTTTAGAAATTCCCACATAATCTGTTCTTTAATCCATATTGAACTGACAGATTTTTTATTTGTAGGTTCCAATCACGGTTACCTAATTATCAAGCTATCACAATTAAATAACCATGCTTACTTCCCTAATTTGATCATCCTCAAATTAGAACAACTACAACAACTGCAATAACCAGATTAATTTACATGCCTCTTTTTCTTTATCCAATTAATTAACAATTAATTCCGACTTTATGTTCATTATCAATTTCTATCATGAACGAACAACAAATCAAAGAAAATCATAGACATCACTCTATCTAAAAAAAAAAAACATGAGGCAAACCGTTATCACGGTATAAAGTAACAACATGCGATCAACCAATTCTTTTAATCCGATTCAAGTATTTAATTAGGTCAATTTCATTGTGATCCAAAGGGATAAATCATGCTAACTCTACGATTGCACATATACAATTAGATAAGCCATGAATCCTCTACCTCGAAGAGTTCTTGACGTCCTTTATCCACACAACGGGCCACAATCCTTCTCTCGCGACAACTGCATCCACCCGAGGATTCCATGGTAAGTCCCAACCAACCAAAACCTATTAGAACCATGGAGATTACATGGTAATATATAAGGGAGAACAAGAGAAGGTGATCCTCGAAGGAACGATGATAAAACATACCTTATGTGGAAGAATGATCGACACAACTTGGTTGCATCAAACAGAGCGGAACTGATCCGAGTAACGTTTGATTGTGAAAAATCCTACGGGAATGATTGAAAGGTTCTAGAGTCTCGTAGATGAGAATAAAGAGGAAGAACAACGAAGAATGATATCTCGTTCCTTTTAAATTTTTAACGAGGTGACAGTTTAAGATCCGGTTTATTCTCCATAAAAAACGGATCGCACTAACCCACGCGGTTTGACCAAGTAAAAACATCCCGGCCTTAGGAATAATTAATATAGAATTTATGGACTTTGAATCGGTCTTAAAGTCCTTAAAATAAGGTTTTAAAAGTATTTTACGTCAAAGAAAACGACAAATTTGTGAAGCTGGAAACACTGTTCACATACTCAAAAATTTGGCAAAGTATGGAATCAGTAGCTCTTATGAAGTCTGGAAACACTGTTCATTCGTGAAATTTGGCAAAGCATGGAATCAGTAGCTCTTATGAAGTCTAGAAACACTGTTCATTCGTGAAAATTGGCAAAGTATGGAATCGGTAGCTCTTATGAAGTCTGGGAACACTGTTCATTCGTGAAATTTGGAAAAGTATGGAATCAGTAGCTCTTATGAAGTCTGGAAACACTGTTCATTTGTGAAATTTGGCAAAGGAAGGAATCAGTAGCTCTTAGGATTCTGGAAACACTATTCAAACGTGAAATTTGGAAAAGGAAGGAATCAGTAGCTCTTAGGATTATGGAAACACTGTTCAAACGTGAAATTTGGAAAAGGAAGGAATAGGTAGCTCTTAAAATTCTGGAAACACTGTTCACAGAACTCAAAAATTGGCAGAGGAAAGAAAAGGTCACCAATAGAACATTGCCGATAGAAACACAAGTCTACCGTTAGATCCTCACCGATAGAACATTATTCAAGTCTACCGATAGAAGGTCACCGATAGAAATACTATTCACAGAACTAGAAATTTTGCAAAGTGTTAGCTGAGCTACTGCTAGACTGCGGCTACCGGTAGACCGAGGTATCGATAGGCGGTGGCTACCGGTAGACCGAGCTACCGGTAGGCAGCGGCTACCGGTAGACCGTGCTACCGGTAGGCAGCGGCTACCGGTAGACCGAGCTACCGGTAGGCAGCGGCTACCGGTAGACCGAGCTACGGGTAGGCAGCGGCTACCGATAGACCAAGCTACCGGTAGGCAGCGGCTACCGGTAGACCGAGATACCGGTAGGCTGCGGCTACCGGTAGACCGAGCTACCGGTAGGCTGTGGCTGGGGGATAAGTCACCTTGACCTCCCAGAACACCTCCAACACCACATTTTCACAAAGTAGTGGACCGGGGAGGTCCGGGCCATTACATTAGATACCTCTCAAAACATTCTCGTCCTCGAGAATTAAAAACCAACTCAGAGGAAAAGAGGGGTCCGAACAACAACCCCATAAGATACCTCTCAGGGGAAAACTACCATGAGTGTTTCGAAAGATGGAACAAAACTACGACATCCGAGAATATGGAAACAAACAATCCATATCCAAACAATTCAATCATAACATCACACAAAAGGTACATAAATAAAACATGAAAGGTCTAACCATCAAGGAAACATCATTACATGAAAAGAGTTAAACATTAAACAACTCTGGGTACTGAGCACGTATCTGTGACTCACGCTCCCATGTACTCTCCTCCATGCCACCGTGTCGCCACAAGACACGAACTAAGGGGATAGAACGCCCACGTAACACCTTCTCCTTGCGGTCTTGGATCTCCACAGGTTGCTCATCAAAGGTTGCATCATCATCAATATCGATCTCTCCCCAATCGATAACATGAGATTCATCATGAAGGTAATGACGGAGCTGTGATACATGGAAAACATCATGTATCTGACTCATCTGAGGGGGAAGTGCTACTTGATACGCCATAGCTCCAACATGAGCTAACACCTCGAAAGGCCCAACAAACCGGGGAGAAAGCTTACTTCCACGACCAAACCTTCGCTGCCCACGACGGGGAGTCACCTTTAGAAACACATGATCCCCAACATTAAACTCTAACGATCTCCTTCTTTGATCAGTATATGATTTCTGATGATCCTGTGCTGTCTTCATCTTCTCACGAATCACCTGAACCATCTCTGTTGTATTCTGCACTAGTTCTGGTCTGAGAATTGCTGACTCTCCGACCCCAGTCCAGCACAATGGAGAACGTCATGGCCAGCCATACAAGGCTTCAAACGGCGCCATACCGATGGTAGAGTGAAAAATATTATTGTAAGCGAACTCTACCAAGGGTAAGTGCTTCATCCATGAACCTCCAAAATCAAGAACACAAGAGCGCAACTTGTCTTCAAGAGTCTGGATGGTTCACTCTGTCTGACCATCCGTTTGAGGATGAAAAGAAGTGCTAAGGCACAATTGAGAGCCAAAAGAATGCTGGACACCTCTCCACACTCTGGAGGTAAAATGAGGATCTTGATCAGAAATGATCGTCCTAGGTACTCCATGAAGCCTCACCACCTTCTCCAGATTCTGTCTCGACAAAACCTCCACTAAGCTCGACTCCTTGATCGCTATGAAATGGGCCGACTTTGTTAAACGATCCACTACCACCCATATAGCATCATGTCCTCCCGGATATCGAGGTAAACCTGTGACAAAGTCCATCGAGATGTCCTCCCACTTCCACTGAGGAATCTCTAATTGCTGGAGAAGACCACCAGGAACACGGTGTTCGGCCTTCACCTTCTGGCAGACTAAACATCGAGACACACATTCTGCAACCGTACGCTTCAGCCCAGGCCACCAAAACTGACTCCTCAAGGATCGATACATCTTCGTCACACCAGGATGTACTGACAAGGGTGAACTATGGAACTCTCAGAGAACCGTCTCGTGCATCGCCAAGGGGACAAAAAGCCTACCATGATACAACACTCGGTATTGTTCATCCTCCTACCAACCATCAGGGGCCTCACCACAAACAACTCTGTCTCTCCAGACTTCTACCTCTAGATCACCCAACTGAGACTCTTCCACCTTCTGCATCAGGGATGACTGCACCGTCATCTGGAAAAGACAACCTCTACCCCCAACTTCTCCCATATCAAGATGCAAAGCTGATAGCTCTTCCATCACTCTCCAGGAATCACCAGATTCACGCACAACATCATTACGTGTCTTTCGGCTTAGTGCGTCAGCTACAACATTCCCTTTTCCAGGTGTATATGATATTTCAAAGTCGTATTCCTGCAAGAACTCCATCCACCGACGCTGCCTCAAGTTCAAGTCACGTTGGGAGAAAACATACCTCAAACTCTTATGATCGGTGAAAACCACAAAGTGCTCACCAATGAGGTAATGTCTCCACAACTTTAGAGAAAACACCATGGCTTCCAACTCAAGATCATGGGTGGCATAGTTGCATTCATGGGGACGCAACTGCCGAGACCCATAAGAAACAACTGACCTCTGCTGCATGAGAACACAGCCTAGCCCCAGATGTGAAGCATCACAAAAAACATCAAACTGGACTCCCTCCGCTGGAAGACAAAGGACTGGAGCACTTACCAACTTCTCCTTTAGATACTCGAAAGCTGTCTGACACTGATCAGTCCATATGAACGCTTGATCCTTCCTGGTCAAAGATGTCAGAGGAGTCGCAACTCGGGATAAATTGGCTACAAACCTCCTATAATAGCCTGTGAGACCAAGGAAACTTCGCACCTCTGACACGGTCTTGGGGGCTTCCCAAGACACTACTGCTTCTATCTTCGATGGATCCACAGCTACTCCCTGTTGGGACACAACATGCCCTAAGAAACGAACTTCTCGGGCCCAGAACTCACACTTGGACAACTTCCCAAACAACTGATGTTGGCTAAGAACTCCCAAAATGGCTCGTAGATGCTCTTCATGCTCTTCTTCAGATGTGGAGTACACAAGGATGTCATCGATGAAAACCACAACAAACTTGTCCAGGAATTCATGGAACACAGCATTCATCAACCCCATGAAAACAGCTGGAGCATTCGTCACGCCGATTGACATTACAACAAACTCATAATTCCCATGACGACAACAGAAAGCAGTCTTTGGGATATCCTCATCCTTTACATGCATTTGGTGATATCCTGACCGTAAGTCGATCTTTGAGAACCAACTTGCACCCTTCAGTTGATCGAATAAGTCATCAATCCGCGGGAGAGGATAACGATTCTTTATTGTCACTTTGTTTAATCGATGATAATCGACGCACAACCGCAAACTGCCATCAAACTTTTTCACAAACAAAACTGGTGCACCCCAAGGTGACACACTCGGCCGAACAAAACCACACTTCAATAGACCATCAAGCTGAATACGTAGCTCTCGTAACTCAGAAGGGGCCATCCTATATGGAGACATAGAGATAGGGGACACTCCTTGCTGTAGCTCGATCCCAAACTCGATCTCTCGTCGAGGGGGTAAGGATACAACCTCTTCTGGAAAGACGTCAGGGTACTCTTCTACGACCCTAGGAAACTCCAACTGTTGAACCTCTGAAGAACTCAGCATCATCCCAGCCATCATGGATGATAAGGATGAAACTCGTCTATGACTCATCCGAGGATCTCTCTCACCAACAAACACCACTTTCTCTCCATCTTCATCAAGGAAAACGACCTTCTTCCTGTAGCAATACAAAACAGCCTACACCGAATACAACCAATCCATGCAGAGTATGACATCATATGGTTGTATTCGCAAACATAGGAAATCTCCCCAAGAGAGGTGTTGCCCCAACACTAGCTCACAGTCTCTACATACTTCAAACAAGTCAGCTTGACCTCCAACTGGCGTAGTCAACGCCAAGGGCACTGGAAGCCTCTCTACCTCAAGTCCCAAAGCATGGACAAGGGTAGGTGATATGAAGGAGTGTGTTGCTCTTGAATCAAACAAGGCATACACCAAGGTAGAAAACAAGCAAAGGGTACCTCGAACGACATCTGGCTCGCCTGGGGCTGGCAACTCTAGAGCATGAAGCTGACCACGACCACCTCCATGGCCTCTCTGACCCTGATGAAGACCACCACCATGGCCGCGCTCTACTCTCTGAGGACGGGGAGCGTCATGGGGCTGTCCTTTGCCTACTCCATATACCCTCTGGTGATCTAAAGATGGTGCAACCTGCTGCTGCTTCCTTGGCTGGAACTGCCTCAATGGAGGAACCTGGAGTGGAGCGCCCAGTGCACGATGACTGCTCTAAAAAGTCGGGCACTCCTGCTACTGATGACCACGAACACCACAAGAAAAATAAGCGCCTGAACCCTTGGCATAGGCCTGAGAGTTGCTGCCTCCAGAGAAACGAGATGGGAAGTGCTGGGACCTACCCCCAGGTGAACGGAAACTCTTCTGCCCTGAAAACCAGGAACCCCGGACCACAGCTCTGCTTCGTGAGGAATCATGAAGATTCCCCTATCGTGACGATCCGGTCCTAGACAAAGTCCACTCAACAACCTCTACCCTCTCCAGAACCTCAAGATATGTCTTTAGCATAAATGGGGTGACCTGGCGCTGGATCTCTGGACGCAAAGCCTCCTCGAAATTCCTTGCCCTGGCCTCCTCATCTGGTAACAGGTCTGAAGCATATCGTAGAAGGTTCCTGAAATGGATTCCAAACTCTCGAACACTGGAGCTCCCCTGTCGAAGGGTGAGAAGCTCCTGGCGACTGGACACCTTCGCAGTCGACGAAAGAAACTTGACTCTAAACCTGTCTCGAAACTCCTCCCATGAGATTGCTGACTCCTCACGATCACCGAGGAACAAGAACCACCACTGCCTCGCTGCACCACGCAGCATCGTCACAACCAAGGACACCCAGTGTTCCTTCCGAGCACGAATTAAACTGAAGCCTATCTCGATCTCCTCCAACCAGTCTTCTATGACTGCATCTGAAATGGAGCCCTCATACTTATGTAGACTCTGGCGCTGAAACTCTCAAAGTGTCTTCCTCCAAGTGTCATCTTCGTCAACCTCTACTCGGCGGTGATCTGCTGGAACAGCCTGCTGGGCATCTTCTGCGCAAACCTGACGAGGACGTCGACCTGGAGCCATACCTATAAAATAACAACTGTTAGAACTCCTAGCCTGCAATATGGAAGACTAAACATTAATTAATTGTTTTGTTTTATTATGTTTAGGTTTACCTATCCCAAGGTCTACCCATTCAAACACAGGCACAAAGAATAATGATGCATGATCCTTTCCTAGGTCTCTACCCTGCAACCGGTATCACTTTGTTTAGTAGCCATTGTAAAACTTAAAGGTCCGTGCAACAGATCATAGGGGGCCCTAAACGCCTATGTCTCTGCTGGTCTCCAGTGTTTACCCCACTTTCTAAAACATGAATGACATCGTTGCCCTACCACCCCATGCATCCTCACCTGTGCCTAACTCCAAACTCCATCCTATCCCTCAACCAGACCTCTGATACCACTCTATCACGACCCCCTCCCCACAAAGTGTACCCCTCCTGGGCCAGCAATGTGAGAAGGGAGATAATGAACCCCGAGTCCCACCTCCAGTAGGCCCCGGGTTGGCGACTAGCACCGAGGGTATAATAAACACACAAATGGGAGGCATTACCCTCTAAGAGAACACATTAGAAGAGAGAGATAGAATAGACTCCAATCAACTCCAACTCATAACTGAAATATAAAATAAATCCGAGTACATATATGAAATGTCATGCAAAAGTACTAAAACTGAAAGGGGAAACTAAAAGTACCCAAAAGAAAGTGAAACGGCAGCGACCACAAGCCCGAACAGCTCTCCTCCAACCGCAAGCTAGTAGTAACCAGCTTGATCTCCAACCTGCTCCAAGTGACCTGAAAAACAGTTTTTATGTACATAGGGTGAGTATAACCGTATACTCAGTAGGATCCTCCCCAAGCCTCTCGTGAAAAAGTAAAGAAAGCATGCTAAAGCCCAGTGAACAAAAAGTGAAACTAACTCGTTACCTAAACAGGTATACTAAGTTCCAACATCACCATGGCTTACGCTCACCAAGTAACGCATACAAGAATATAGCATATAGTAAAGAATATCAAGGGTACCCCGCTACTACTTCCCCACTGGTTTGCCGCTTTTCCCAACGACATACGTCATGTGCATCTCTCTCCAAAGGCTTTCCCACAAACACCTGGGCTAAGCTCCACAATCTGCACCTCGTGCACCACATAGGCTTGCCCGCAGACACCTGGGCGAAGCACCACACCGTCCTCACAACCAAAAGTAACCAGGTAGTTTCCGGGAGCCACCACAGCCCACATAACGTGTATCATACATCAGGTATAATACCTCAATCCATTACAACCCATACTCTGAGTAAGGATCCTCAAGCCATCATAGCCTATACACATTACACCTATAGTATTCCATAGGATACTATATCCCGAATATATGTGTGTGAATAACCACAATCCATTACATCCCTCTACACACATATATGGGGTAACTAACCGCTGTGCCTCATGGCACAAGTATCTACCAAGAGAAGAGAGCGGGGCCAAAGGGGGGTAGTCAGCCATTCAACCTCCCATCAGAATGTTGGGGAAAACACCCCCCCAGGGCTTAGAATCCCCGGGGTGTCAGTTTCCCTTACCGACAGGGTGGATTAGCGTATAGAAACACAAAAAGTACAGAATATATATGTAACTCACATCCATACTATGGGCATTACCTAGTCTTAGATACAACTGCAACTAACGTCTCTCAGACTCTAGGCTGCTACTTCAAAGACTAGATATCCAATAAGCACACAAACATTTGAAGATCTTTATTAGATTACTCCATTCTCATTTTATCAGTTCCACTGTACGTTAATTTAATTCTTTAAACATTAATTAAGAATGAACAATTCCACATTAAATTGAATTGGCAACACATTCAAAAACAACTGCTCCTTTTAAGATTCACATCACCTTTAAATTCCAGTATCTCCATCCCCATGGATTTTCAACATTTAATCAAACATTCATTATAGAGTTACTTTCCCACATTCCTAGGCATTCTATAAAAGCATCCTATGCTACTAAAAACAAAGGAGGCTCAACACGGTGAGTAAATATACTACCCGTCAAGTCTTTGCCGCCTATAGAAAGTGGACAGACCCATTTCCCCTCGAGAGGCTAAACACGGAAAGCACGTGGCATACCCCGCGCGTCTTCGCCTCCTTCGGAAGAAGGGTAGCAAGACCAACTGCCTTGAGCAGTGGGGAAAAGAAAAGCAGATTAACATTCAAAGAAAAATCACAAGCATCCAGCAACCACATCCATCCCATTCCATCACCCCTGGTGTCCTCCCCGACACCCACATGCATAACTAATGCATATCACCACTCTAGGCGTCATCCACTGCCATAACCACAAGGCCTCCATGCCTCCACATATCACAACAGCCATCCAGGCTCACATCACAGCACAAGCAGCAGAAAAACAACAATCACAACCATGGGCTATTGACCCTTTAGCAAACAAGAGGGTAACTCAGAACCCCTTTAGAAATTCCCACATAATCTGTTCTTTAATCCATATTTAACTGACAGATTTTTTATTTGTAGGTTCCAATCACGGATACCTAATCAGCAAGCTATCATAATTAAATAACCATGCTTACTTCCCTAATTTGATCATCCTCAAATTAGAACAACTACAAAAACTGCAATAACCAGATTAATTTACATGCCTCTTTATCTTTAGCCAATTAATTAACAATTAATTCCGGCTTTACGTTCATTATCAATTTCTATCATGAACGAACAACAAATCAAATAAAATCATAGATATCACTCTATCTAGAAAAAAAAACATGAGGCAAACCGTTATCACGGTATAAAGTAACAACATGCGATTAACCAATTCTTTTAATCCGGTTCAAGTCTTTAATTAGGTAAATTTCATTGTGATCCAAAGGGATAAATCATGCTAACTATACAATTTCACATATACAATTAGATAAGCCATGAATCCCCTACCTCGAAGAGTTCTTGACGTCCTTTATCCACACAACGGGCCACAATCCTTCTCTCGCGACAACTGCATCCACCCGAGGATTCCATGGTAAGTCCCAACCAACCAAACCCTATTATAACCATGGAAATTACATGGTAATATGGAAGGGAGAACAAGATAAGGTGATCCCCGAAGGAACGATGATAAATCTTACCTTATATGGAAGAATGATCGACACAACTTGGTTGCATCAAACAGAGCGGAACTGATCCGAGTAACGTTTGATTGTGAAAATCCTACGGGAATGATTGCAAGGTTCTAGAGTCTCGTAGATGAGAACAAAGAGGAAGAACAACGAAGAATGATATCTCGTTCCTTTTAAATATTTAACGAGGCGACGGTTTAAGATCCGGTTTATTCTCCATAAAAAACAGATCACACTAACCCACGCGGTTTGACCAAGTAAAAACATCCCGGCCTTAGGAATAATTAATATAGAATTTATGGCCTTTGAATCAGTCTTAAAGTCCTTAAAATAAGGTTTTAAAAGTATTTTACGTCAAAGAAAATGAAAAATTTGCGAAGCTGGAAACACTGTTCACATACTCAAAAATTTGGCAAAGTATGGAATTGGTAGCTCTTATGAAGTCTGGAAACACTGTTTATTCGTGAAATTTGGCAAAGTATGGAATCAGTAGCTCTTATGAAGTCTGGAAACACTGTTCATTCGTGAAAATTGGCAAAGTATGGAATCAGTAGCTCTTATGAAGTCTGGAAACACTGTTCATTCGTGAAATTTGGCAAAGTATGGAATCGATAGCTCTTATGAAGTCTGGAAACACTGTTCATTCGTGAAATTTGGCAAAGGAAGGAATCGGTAGCTCTTAGGATTCTGGAAACACTGTTCAAACGTGAAATTTGGCAAAGGAAGGAATCGGTAGCTCTTAGGATTCTGGAAACACTGTTCAAACGTGAAATTTGGAAAAGGAAGGAATCGGTAGCTCTTAAAATTCTGGAAACACTGTTCACAGAACTCAAAAATTGGCAAAGGAAAGAAAAGGTCACCGATAGAACCTTGCCGATAGAAACACAAGTCTACCGTTAGATCCTCACCGATAGAACATTATTCTAGTCTACCGATAGAAGGTCACCGATAGAAATACTGTTCACAGAACTAGAAATTTGGCAAAGTGTTAGCTGAGCTACTACTAGACTACGACTACCGGTAGACAGAGGTACCGGTAGGCGGTGGCTTCCGGTAGACCGAGCTACCGGTAGGCAGCGGCTACTGGTAGAACGTGCTACCGGTAGACCGAGCTACCGGTAGACCGAGCTACCGGTAGGCAGCAGCTACCGATAGACCAAGCTACCGGTAGGCAGCGGCTACCGGTAAACCGAGCTACTGGTAGGCTGCGGCTACTGGTAGACCGAGCTACCGGTAGGCTGCGGCTGGGGGATAAGTCACCTTGACCTCCCAGAACACCTCCAACACCACATTTTCACAAAGTAGTGGACCAGAGAGGTCCGGGCCATTACAATATATGTTTTATCATATCATTGAAAGATGGGTGATTAAAACCAGTTGACTTCCTTTAAAGTGGGGTGTCTTTCCTTAAAAAGTGATTTTATAGAAACAATTAGATTTATAAATTGGTTTTCAATGTGCGGTTTGATAAATTATTTTTAAAGAAAATTTGAAATTTTGTTTTCTTAATGATTTTATTATTTTTCTATTGATTCTATTTTACATAATACCATCCATGATTGATTTCATTTTTTTACTTTAACTTTTTTAGTACTTATATGATTATTCTTATAAATACTTGGGTTATGTTTTTTCACTTCCATTTATCTCTTTTATTACTTAGTGATATAAAATCATGGATGATTGTTTCCTATAGACCTTTCAAGGTTTCGATGCTTTGCTAATGTGTATAGCAGCACTCGAGTCGAATCCTCGATGATGATACTTTTTAATAGTTGATTGTTTTTAGTTGATTGTATTTTGATTGGGGGGTTCGTTTGCAGAACTTAATTGAAATAATTTACTGATTAAGATTGATTTAACAATTTGATAAATATTTAGGTGAGTTCATAATTAGGTATTTAATCTTGTGATATCCTTGAGCCTTGCTTTATATTACATTAAATTAACACCCATGTCACAAGTTGACGTTGATTGGAATTCCCAAGTGTTAAGGATTTAATCCAAGCCTTAACTTAACTTAGGGTTCTAATATTAACAATATATTGTTTATGGTAGTTTATTTATAGTTCCAATAATCCATTTAAGCCACTCATTAAACAAAACAAGTCATTAATCCATGACATGTTAAGTCCAATATACACAATGTTAATTTAAAGAATATTCATCGAGCAAAAGCTCTCAATCACTTAACACACCTAAATTATAACTCTCCCAAATGAGATATTTAGTTATACATTGAAATAATTAGTAATATGGTTTATTATTTTTATGATTATGAATTAATAATAGAAGAAAAATAAAGGGATAAGAAAAGAGTGGTGCGTCGAACACACACACGATCGACAAAGAGAAATAAACACAGACTTTCGATTGAATGAGAAAGAAAAATATAAAATGTATTTTTACTGGATTTAAACTATTTTAAGACCATTAATATTTAATAATAGAGGTTTTATGATTCAAATCTAATATTAAGAATAAAATTTCATTAAAATATAATTACAAAAACAAACACTTACACGATTATAAACAAAGAACAACACAAAAGTAAATGAAAGGAAGCAATGAGGAATGATTTCTAAAGTGAAAAATTGAGTATAGAATATCCTCACAAGCCTTTGGAATATCCTTGGTCATGCCAAAATATCCTCCTTTGCTATGAAATTATAACCCCTTGAATTTAGAAGAGGGGGATGCATATATAGCCCAAGGAGGTGGACTGTTTGCATTCCAAAACTACCCCTCCACTTGGATCAACGATTTGGGCATTCAGAAAGATGAATCACGAGATACAGTATTCTTCAAAGTTGTATATATTAATCTCTTATATCTACTCAGAAACTTTGGAAGCCATTGGAATTAAGGAACCAAAGTTATGGTGGTCTGAATAAACAATTGTAATCTGTCCATTTCAATCTATATTTTTTCGAAGGCTGAAATGTAAATGGGTTTTTGAATATTAATATGCCCAAAAATAAAAATAATTTATTCTAAAAAGTTTTCTGAACATATATTATATTTCACACTGAAAAATACCATCTTGATTTGATGACTAGATCATTATAAAAGTCATGAATAGTATTCTGATTTTAATTCTTGACCAGAATGGTGGGTTGGACTTAAAAGCATCAGTTGGGACCCTTGTGGTTATAGTTGGACATTTAAATTTTTATCCATGATGATTTTGTATAATAAAGAAAATATTGTGGAGTTTCATAAAATTTGGGCTTCAGATTTAGACCAGTAACTCAATCATCATGGCTGGTCCAGTTTCTTCACAGATTCTTTGGGTCTTCTTATGTGGACCATATAACCCTCCAAATAGATGATTTGGACAAAGGTCCCTTATAATGAAAGGTTTTAATTTGAATAAGGAACCCTAAAAAATCAATAATAATGCAATTTTGATAATTAGGGTTAGAGTTATAATTAAAATAGTAAACTGAATTGATTTGATTAATTCAAATAATGCTCAAAAATTAAATTTAATATTAAAACATGAGTATTTGACCCCAATCATGCACTTTTCATTTAAAATTAGTAAAGAGAGTAAATAAAAAGTTCTAAATAAGTTAATAACATCATAATACTTATGTATTTTAGTTTTTTTAATAAAGTGTATGCAAATTGTGATATATATGGATAAAAGATGGATTAAATTGCAAAGAACACGCCTCAGTATGCTAAGGGTTTAGAGGAGATTTTATATTTTGAAATTTCAAATCAATTCTTTTATGGGAAAATAAGATGCACATGTAATAAATGTAAATTATAATATGGTTAAATATACATGAAGTTTATGAATAGTTGATATTGAAGTAATTCTCTGCTCAATATTTATGTTGGATTTGACATGGATAATCAAATGTTATAGAAAGTTTGAGCACTGATGTCAATAAACAGAATGAGTGCCCAACTTCATTGAAAATGGACAATGAAATGAAAAAACTTATAAATAATAATTTTTTCATTTTATTATAAAAACATAAACATCAAAAAATATCAGAATATCCAGTTGAGGGTGTTATAAATAGTAACTTGACAAGTGATTTTTTTTGAACTATAGGACAACCAGATCAAGATTTTAACAAATCATTGGATCCTCCTCTTGATTCCACAGAGAATAATGTAAGAGACAACTTCACTGAGTAAACAAATGCATTTCATGATTTAGTTGATGATGAAAATCAAGAGCTTCATGGTGGATGTTTGAAAGATTAAAAACTTTTATTTCTACTAAAGTTGTATCATATCAAATGCCTATGTGGAATTAAAAATAGGGTGATGTCCATGATATTGGAGTTGTTGCGTGATGAATTTACTAAAGATAAGATCCCTAAGTCTTTTTATGACATGAAAAAGTTGTTAACAATATTGGTCTAAATTATACAAAAATACATGGTTGTCCCAATTATTGTATATTTTATTAGGGAGAGGATTCAAGAAGATAGGATTGCAAACAATTTTCTTCTTCTAGATGGTAGTAAATGGGTGATATTGGAAGTCTAAATTAATATACTACTACAAAGAATAAGAAAAATAACACACCTTCAAAGGTTTTACATTAATTCCCTTTGAATCCTTTATTGTAAAGATTATTTATGTAATTGAAAACTTCAGAGCACAAGAAGTTCCATTCTATAGATAATAACAATGATGGGTTAATGCGACATCTAAAATATTCACAATCATTGAAGACAATTGATTCATTACATCCAGATTTCTCATCTAATCCTTGAAATGTGTGATTAGGATTGACTGCTGATGGATTCAACCCATTTGGTACTTTGAGCACCAGTTATAGCATTTGGACAGTTGTTTTGATACCTTACAACCTACCTCTATGGATGTGTATGAAACAAATGTATTTTATCATTTTTATGATTATTCATGGAAAAAAATGTATGAAAATGATATTTATTTATACTTATATCCTCTAATTGAAGAATTATAGGACTTATGGAGAAAAAGTGTTGAGATATATGATGCATCTTATAGAACAATTTTCAAAATGCACGCCGCTCTAATATGGACCATTAGTGACTTCCTTGGACTTAGGAACTTATCAGGTTAGAAAACTTACATGGGTTTGACTTGTCCTATTTGAAACTTTGATTTTGAGATCTAATTAATACCTTATAGTAAAAAATGGTTCTTCTTATGTCATTGAAGATTTCTTGATGCATCTCATAGATTTCAGTTGAACAAGTCAAAATTCAATGGTTCTATTGATCATATACCACCTCTAAAGTTTTTGAAAAGTTTTTAAATATCGGAACAACTTGTAAATGTTGAAAAAAAATTTGGGAAGGTGCATCATTTGAATAACAGTGGGAAATGAGTTCTAAGTGCATCATCAAGTGAAATTGGAACACAACAATGGAAGAAAAAAATTATATTATTCAAAATTCCATATTGGGAATTTAATTTGTTGTGATATAATCATGATGTTATGCATATTGAGAAGAATTTTTGTGACAATTTGATCTTCACATTTCTTAATGAGCATGGAAAATCTAAGGAACATCACAATGCTCGGAAGGACTTACAAACAATGAACGTAAAGAGTGATCTCCATCCAAATGAGAATGGAAAGTATGCTTTGGGAATTTTTGCAATGAAAAATAGGGATAAAGATACATTCCTTAAAATTTTAAATCATGTAAAGGTATCTGATAGGTATTCAAGTAACATCTCAAAGTGTGTCTACATAAATAATCATAGGTTACATGGATTAAAAATCCATGATTCACATATTTTATTACAATAGCTACCACCATTGACATTGCATGCATTATCACCTGAAAAGGTTACTACAAATTTACTTCAATTTTTCACATTATTCAGATAACCATGTGAGAAATATTTACAACCAACTAATCTTGAAAACCTTTAGGAGATATTTTTATTAAAACTTTGAAAAATGGTGATGATCTTTCCTCCATCGTTTTTTACTATCATAATGCATTTAAATTTTCATTTGGTTGAGAAAACTAAATTAGGAGGCCCCGTACATTATTAATGGATGTATCCAATTGATAGGTACTTTATTTATATGTTTTTAATCTTAAGTAAACAATTCTTTGAACTTTATTAAATACATAATTATGTTTTATTTATTTTATTTCACAGATATCTTAGCCATTTGAAATCATACGTGAAAAACAAAGCTCAACCCAAAGGCTCTATTTATGAAGTCTATTTAGTAGAGGAGTGTATTAACTTTTATTATAGATACTTGGATGATATTGAGATATGATTCAATCAAGTTATACGTGTTGACAACACATTAACTCAATCTCAACTACATGGGAAATTGAAAATCTTTCATACTATTATCCAATAAGTTGGGAGGATCTCAGATGTTACACTGATAGAAATGGAATTATTACAGGCACATAGATATGTGCTATTGAATAGTGAAATTATAGATCCATTTATTAAAGAGATCATGATACAAACAAAGAGATGTATGAGAGGCTGAACATGAAATGAGAAATATATATAAAAAATATGTTAATAAAGATATTGTAGAATGGTTTGCACATCGTGTATGTTCATAAATATTACAATCAATAAAAATATTAGCTCAAGACATATTTTGTAAATATAATAATATATATTACTTTTTATAGATCATGAATACTGATACTCAGTCTGAGTTGTTAGAATATTTGAATTTTCTGGCTTGAGATTCTCTAAAACAGGCAAAAAAATTTGATACTTATAATATCAATGGATTTAAATTTCATACAATTGATTAGGAATAGGGTTTGAAAATATAGAATAGTGGTATATTTATAGTTTTCTAATTGGGATACTATGGAAAATTGACTGATATTATTAAATTAAACTACCATGGGAATTTTTTAGTTGTTTTATTCAAATGAAAGTGAGTTGATATTACTATGGGTATTAAAAGAAATTTCTTGAAATTTACTTCTGTGAACTTCTCTCACTTGATAGATGTTGGTGACTGTGAATTATATGACTAGTATACGTTATTATCATAAGAAAAATGGTATATTATGTGTAATATGTCATGAATGAAGGGTGGAGTGTAGTTGTTCACATAAAACAAAGAGACTTGTATGATATGGGTGATGAAGTATAAGATTTTACATCTGACATTGAATCCCATCAATAATAAGAAACAAACTTATTTGTTCATCCAGATATTGAAAATATTAGTCTTGCAAGGGTGGATGAAGTATATGAAGTAATCATGGAGTAGGACAATGATACGATTAAAGGAAAAAATGATTGTATGTGTAGTCATCCATTGATTTATCAACCACTTATATTATATGTATAGTTTTTCATTATCATAGCTATGTATATTTTGTTTTTCAGTATTATGCATATGTTATCATTTAATTTTTTTTTCTACATGATTTTTTTAAATATATGTTTTGAAGTTAATTTTATTTGATTAAATGTCAAGAATTTCAAGGAAGAAGCATTTCACTGATCCTAGTTGACTCTTAGTTGATGTTCCCTCAACCACATTGATAGAAGATCCATTCACTACTGGAAATTTAGGCTACAACCACGGTTTGAAACTGTGGATCTATACCAAAAAACCATGGCTATAGGTTATAGCCATGGTTCAATGGACCATGGCTGGTATTGGCACGACTATAGGGAAAGACCTATAACCATGGTTTGAAACCATGGATAAAGGCCTATAGCCATGGTTCAAACAATGGATAAAGGAATATAGCCACAGTTTAAAACTGTGGCCAAAGAGCTATAGCCACAGTTTGAAACTGTGGAAGAACATTAAGCCATACAGGTCCTATTGCCATGGTTCAAAACCGTGGCTTTATAGTTTTATCCATGATTTAAAACTATGTAAATAGACCTACAACCATGGATTAAAACTATGTCTATAGGCCTTACTATTTCATAAACCCCCCATATCCCCCTTGAACACCCCCCTACACCCCCATGCCCCCTTGGACAGCCCCCTTGCACCCCCTTGAAAATCCCCCCTACACACCCTTGGACAACCCCCTTGAACACCCTCCTGCATCCCCATGCCCCCTGGATAGCCCCCTTTCATCCCCACTAGACAGCCCCTTGCACCCCCACTGGACCCCCATGCCCCCCTGCACCCCCTAGACAGCCCCCTTTCACCCCCTCACACCCCCATGCCCCCCTTAGAAAACCCCCTTGAACACCCCCTGCACCCCTGGAAGCCCCCTTGCACCCCCACTAGACACCCCCTTGCACTCCCACTAGACACCCCCTCCCACTAGACACCCCCTACCCCCTATAGACACCCCCTGGACCCCCTCCCATAGACACCCCTCCCCCCTAGACACCCCCCCTAGACAACCCCCTGGACAACCCCTCCAAGACACCCCACCTACACCCTCCACCTGCCCTACAAACCCACCCTGGACAGCCCCTGGACACCCCATGGACAACCCCACCTACACCCTCCCCCTGCCCTACAGACCCCCCTGGAAAGACCCTAGACAACCCCACCTATAGACCCACCCTGCACCCACCGGACACCTCAGGGACAACCCCTGGACAAACCTTGGACACCCCTGAACAACCCCTCCTAGACACCCCACCTGCACCCTCCCCCCTGCCCTGAAGACCCCACTGCACCCCCTCCCACTGCACCCCCCTCTAGACATCCCCTGGAAAAACCTTGGACACCCCCCTAGACAAACCTTGGACACCCCCTGGACAACCCCTCTTAGACACCCCATCTGCACCCTCCCCCCTACCCCGCTGCACCCCACTGCACCCCCTGCCAGGTCCCCCTCCTAGACACCCCCTTGTACCGCACATGCACCCTCCCCACTGCCCTGCAACCCCCCACTAGTATCCCCCCTTCCAGTTCACCCCCTCCTAGACACCCTCTGCACCACACCTACACCCTCCCCCCTGCCCTGCAACCCCCACCCCTAGACAGCCCCCTAGACAAACCTTGGACACCCCCTGGACACCCCCTCTTAGACACCCCGCCTGCACCCTCCCCCTGCCTTGCAGACCCCACTACACCCCCTTCACCCCCTCATGGACACTCCCTTGCACCCTCCCCACTACCATGTAGACCCCCCACCAGTACCCCCCTGCCAGGTCCCCCCCTCCTGGACACCCCCACTTGCACCCACTTACACCCTCCCCCTGCCCTGCAGCCCCCCTAGACAACCCTCCTAGACACCTACCTACACCCTCCCCCTTCCCTACAGACCCCCTTACACCCTCCCCCCTCCTGGAAAACCCCTCTTAAACAACCCCTCCTAGACACCCCACTTGAACCTCCCCTGGACTAACCCTGGACACCCCCAGGACACCCCACCTGCACCCTCCCTGCTACCCTACAGACCCCCCTACACATCGAAAACATAGTCCCACTATTTTTATGTTTCTCTCATTATTTTTAGCTAATAGTCTGGTAACCATTCAAATGTTTATACCATATAACTCTCCTAATTTCCTCCTCCATCTAGGGTTGTTCTCCCTGAATCCTGTTGGAAAAATTGTAAGGCACCACAATACCAGTACTATAAGAAATATATGGAAGCATTGTCTGCCAATGAGTACTTCTCAAAATTCCATCTTCAACAAGTTCTATCTCAATTTCCAATAAAGTGAAATCAATAAAAACTTAATTCCTATATCATGGGTGGAGACTCAATTTGTTTTATCTAGTTGAAATCACCCAAAAAATAAGCTTATGTACCACTACACTGGAAACTCTAGAGTTCTCGATGCATGTTTCTCAAACTCCTTGATGTATTCATATACATTTCCAGTATTTCACAATGAAATCATATACCACAATGGATCCCCATTAGCAGTCTTCCAATACATATCTAATAACTCTAGATTGATCTTATCTTAGGATTAACTAGGATAATAACCCTACCAAGATAAAAAAGAAATACAATATAGTATATTCCATTAAAATATTTTCCAGGTGATGTTTCATTTCTTTAGTTGTTTAGTTAACAAAAAATTTAGTATCAACCTTAGTTAACCAACCAAAAGGATCTTATCCAGTAAATAACGGAAGATCTATCCTATGTGAAACACTCTAAATTCCATCCATGTACTCAGCTTCCTCTATAACTTAATTGCTCTATGATCTATAACCCTCCCCGATAATAGATTTCTCTATCCTCTTAGAGATAACATGGAATACAAACACAAATTATTCATCTTGAATATATTGAACTTATAAAACTAAAGAATAATAATAGATTATTGTATGAACATCTATGAAAAAATTGAGAAACCATTATAGATAATCCATTTAAAATATTAAATATATTTGATTGAGAAACTCTAGAGGAAAAAACTAATTCAGATGAGAACTGGATTGAATTATAGGATGTTCTTTATATAGACTTTGTTGAATTCATTTTGGAGAGGCTTAAAAAATAATTATTTTGGATTCCATAGGATGTAGATTCTAATCCATATTGGATATCATCATGACTAAAATTTGATATACCTTTTGAACATCACATGATGGATACCAAGGAACAAATGTACTAGTAGTAGGTTCTATTTCTACAACATGGAATAAAATACAGTAACAACATATTATTACAATTAAGGATTAATCCTATTAGGTATTAAGACAACCTACCATATTTTGGGAGTGGAAATAAAAAAAAATTATTTATGCACACTATGAGGAATTGAAATACTCTTCAGGAAATTCTATATACAATCTTTCAACATCCTCAAAAACCATGACTATCATTATTGTAAAGTTAGGATTATATATATTTACCAAACTAATTGAACCTAAAAACATATGGTAAATAATCTAATATACTCCATATATTTCTTACAACTTACTACCAAAAAATTCTTCAGGATAACTGACCATGTAATTCAGAGACATGACCCCTACACACCCCCTCCCCCTGCCCCCTGCACACCCCCTACCCCTACCCCCTGCACACCCTCACACTACCCCCTACCCTACCCCTGCCCCCTCCCCTACACACCCCTCCCCCTATCCCCAACACACCCCTACCCCTACCACCATCACAAACCCTGCCCCCAGCACACCCCCTGCCCCCTGCCCACACCCCCTACCCCCCTGACCCATGCACACCCCTTCTACCCCTGTGCCCCCACCCCCTCCCCCTTCCCCTGCACCCCCCTACACACCTACACACCCCTTGAACCCTAAAATAGTATACACCACAACATCTACCAAACACTGACATCATTATATGGTAGAATTCAATGTATAAACCAAGAATACAATTTACATCTAAAATGTAACTCAATATTTGTATCACCAAAACTATCACGACCCTCATCATCTCCTTCAAAAACACCAACATCATTATCTCCTCCTCTAAGACGGCCATCACCACCAACATCTGCATTGGCATATGCACCTAAATCAATGGCAGGAGCAGAGGAATCTACATAAACCAAACACAAATAAATGAGAACATGTTTAATTAATGAAAACATAAAAAGGTTATCACTAAAATCAAAAAATCAATCCATATTTATTTTACTCATATAAAATCATAAAAAATGTAAAAATATAGAAATGCTAAGGATTTTAATGGAATTTGAGGGAATAAAAAAATGAATTACATATAAAAATTTATGAAATTTTTAGTTCGATCACTCCCCCACACTTAGTTTATTGAACTCCAAGGAAATGAATTGTCTATTAGACTTCTTAAAAATGAGAAACACCTCATGAACATGAAGTTCATAGCCCTATCGGCTCATCCAATAAACAAATTTTAGATATTTTAAATTGTATAAACCTATGCCGTTATTTGGCTATAACAATTCCTATTAATATAGAGATTATAGTCAACTAATCTCATAAACCTAAAAAAATTGCTCTGTAAATGGACACTGCTATACCAATAGAATGAAATTCTAAGATGAGATATCGATAAATTTCTATTTTCTACATGAGAGTACCTAAAAAGAAACAAAATCCACATCATATTCAATCATTTAAGTTCAAAAATAAAACAAGGTCTATGGTGAGAAAGGAGTGGCCATGATGATCCAATTCAAAGGTGTTTGTTGCAGTGCACTATGGGCAAGATGGATGTCATTTCCTACACTCAATCAGATACCAAGTAAAAGCTCTTAATAATTCATAAGAACAAAAATGGTGTGAGCCAAATTTATTTTGAGATTATAAAAATCAAAACAAGAACGCATAAAATTGATAAATTAATGTGTCAATAGTATAAAATAGTTAAACTTATCTGAACACTCCCACTATCTCAAAACAAGAACACATAATCCTTATACACTTTATCTAACCATCTACATGGTTTCTTCTAGTTTACTTCACTATAACTTAGTTCCACAATAACTCAGACACTAGTATTTCTTATGTTGTTTCATTTAGTCCTCACACATTACCAATAATCAGACACTATTATTTTCATTCTTCTGTCATAACTAAATTAAAATTTTGAAAATAAATAAGATTTTAATTAAAGATATAACATAGGTAACTCCCATATAATATTTTAAAACACCTTGTGCACTTATAGTAGGCTATGTGATTTCCAAGCACACTTGAAAGATTAAGAAATATTTTGTATTTTCATTGAACTTTACCAAGTTTTATTTGAAATCATGCTCTTAATAAATGACACAAATAAAATAAAACTAAAAAAAATGAAACTATGTAAGTGGGACAAATATATTTTATATAAAATATAATTGCAAGAAATATTAGTAAAATATTTCAAATAATAAAGGAAACTGAAATATAAAACATTCTATATTTGATCATAAAAATAATAATAAACATTTTATATTTTATCATAAAAGGAATCCTTAAAAAAGATATGGAAGAAAGATAACTTAAATGGAAAGGTTGAGAACCAATAAATGCAAAACTCTAAAGTCTTGTCTTGGAATATCACCTCTCCTAGGAGTTGTCCCAAACCCATGTGTCTTAAAAATATACTCATTTTTTATTTTTCTTTTTTTCATCCTTCCCTATAAAAAATTATTCATCAAAACATCCGTAAAAAACTAAACCAAATTCATTCACCCAGTGCCCTATGCTGTAAGAGATAATAAAGAGAACATTGTACTGCATGGTTTTTCAACCTCTGTCCCAAGAGAGGGATTCCACATAGGAAAACCCGAGAAATGATAAAAAACACTTCCAAATAAATAATTAATCCCTAAAATGTATTTAAATACAAAAAATAAATTGCATATCAACCAAAATAAAACACCACAAGAAAGGTCTCTTAAAAGAAAATGCAATTAACATTGTTTAAAATATTTTACAATGTGACATGACATATTGTTAGTCTTTATTGTTAAAATTCCAAAACATTTAATAATATATCATGAATATTAAAAAATTTGTAATATCCAATTAATGTTGATATAATTTCACATAACTACTTGCACATTGATGCATGGTTGTTATTAATTTCACATCATTTTCAAGAGAAATAATAGATTTTGAAACAAATAAAAATAAAAATAGCTTTTTCTTATTAAAAATATTAGGCAGATACAATATGTAAATAGAAACAAATTCTAGAGTGAATATTTATAAGTGAATACATAATAAATAGTGTTCAATGTAACAGGGGGTCAATAAGTGAGAAAATAAAATTATTCATGCATATGTTTTTTAAACATTGTTCATGTATGTGTACATGTTTAGGCAAATTCAAACAATGTACGCATACCACTTGCAATTTATTAATTTGGAAGAGGCATGGGATGCTTGGGAGCTTGAAATTTCATACTACATACAGTTTACTATATGTGTATTTTTTTTGAAGAAGATTGATGACATGGATTGGTTTCCCACTCCATGTCACCGATGGAGTTTATTAAAAAATAGAGAGTAACGGTACAAGCTCGAGGTGTAAAACACTTACACCAGCAGGGATTTAATGACCACAAAACAAAACTGAGAAACAAATAACTCAGATCTGAAAACATCAAAATAAAAGATCACCATAGAGACTGAGCGGTCCGGCCATCATCCCAGTGAGTCATCATGCTGCTCCCTTGAATATCTAGAGTCCAAAGAGCAAACATAAATTTCATAACATCATAAATGAATAACATTCAAGTCCCTGACTGTCACAAAAAACAGATCATCATTGACAGTAATCAGAAAATAGAACATGACAGTGAGCAGGTGTGTAACATGAAGATTAATCTGTCCATTGACAGAGCCAAGAACATCAGAATATGTTCTCATAAAAGGATGATTTCCTCAAAATGCCTCTTAACAAGAAAAAAAATCCTCAACTCAGAATCAGAAGCCATATGCAGAGAGGCAAAAAACCGACCAGCCAGAAATCTAGTTCAGAGAAGAAGAAATGTAAAATAGGTAGAAACCAGAGTTCTATCAAAAAACTGAAACATTCATAACCATATTATAGAAACCAATGCATATCCAACCAAGAAGATCATTTGAGTTAAGTAGAAGCAGTGAAACGTAATCACCAGACTGGATCAGCACAGTCCACCTGCTTTTTCTGCATCTCCAGAATAAAAACTTCAAACAGATCTTTAAGCCATCAAAAGGTCATCAACAATAGGGGAATGCAGTCAATCAGACACAACAAAGGTCAGGAAAGCAGCATCTCCACCAGAAACCTTTAGTCAAAAAATGGTCAGAAGAGAAAAGGAATTAAAGACTATAACAACCATCACCATCAACCGATCCATATCAAAGAAAGATCACAATCTGTATATCTAAAATCAAAGAGATCCAATAACCAAAAGGATCAACCCCAAGGGATATCCCTAAAGTTGAAGTTGGGATTTTTCTTGAATTCCTCAATCATCCTCATATACATTATTTTCCTGATATCCAGATATGTATCAGCAGAAATCTGGTGATGAAGGTACTTCCAATATATCAATTGATCTTGCTCGGCCATCCAAGCACAAACCTCATCACTCACATCTTCTTCTTCAAGTACCTGGAAAGCATCCTTGTATGCAGGATCCTTCTTTCTATCATAGTTCTCTTCCATATGAATTGGAACCATTTCAGCCAAATCCTTGGAAGACTCAATGTGAGAGGCTTGAAAGGAGCGGGTAACAACTGTCCTTTCTAATTCAGAGTAATTCATATGCTTCCTAGTCTTTTTAGAGTTGGGGGTAATAAAACCATCCTCATCAATGATAGGATTTTTTCCTTTTCAAGAACTTGATTTGAGGCATTCCTCCTCAATTCCAACTGATGAGTCATCCTCCATTTGAATATTATCAACATTGTTATCATCATCAACCTTATCACTAACATCTTGTGGTTCAAGGATCATCCTTTGATCTATTTCTATAGGAACATCATGCTATAAATATTTATCTTGGTTTTCCATCAAGGGTTTTAGGTGTAAATTTGAGACCTAAACTATTGTTAAATTCTCCTTAGTTGAGACTGACAAAGGGTCCTTTTCCTCATTAGCCTCCCCAATTGGATGAGAGGTGGAGGCATCAACATTGCTCTGAATAGAAAAATATGGCTGGGAATTTTTGGGTATGTCTTTCTCAATCCAAACTAGTTTGTATTTGGGGAGGGGGTGTGATATTTTATGCTGCTCACACCCATCAATAAAATTCCCAACTCTAGAACACCTCTTACAAAAAGCAGGGACATTTTCAAAGACAACTTCCTGGACATTACCTTTTGAACCATTTTGCAACCAAAATTTCGAGGGCAATGTTTTTGAAATGTCAACTTCAGTACACACATGATCAAAAGAAGTTCTAGTCAAATTTTGAGTGGCAAAGTCTAGTTTAATAGGATGTTCAAATAATCTAGCAATGGAAAGAAGGGATTTTTGCTTAAACAGATGAATTGGGAGTCCTGGGAATCCTAGCCAAATAGGTACAGTAGGTGGTTCGAAGTCAACACTAAAATCAGTTGTCCATTTCAAGACCTTCATACTACAACCACCAAAAATCCAAGAACCCCTCGCCCAAAGCCTATAATAATCATCTTCAGATGAAAAATGAAGCAGAACATGCAAGGAGTTCAAAAGACCGACCTGGAAATTCTCAAAACCTATGTTCTCAAGAGTTTTCCGCAAAAATACAAGAGAAGGCCTGCGATTGATAAATTTTCCAACAAGAACATAGTGAAAATATGAAGAGAGTAGTTGTACCTCTTCATCCGAGAAAGCTATGGCTGATAGTCCGCGATGGCGGAAATGCTTTTGTTCAAAAGATTCAGGGGCTTTCGGTTCGTCTCTAGGGACTCGATTCGCAACCACATCGGCGAAAGATCTGGCATTCTCAACCCCAGTTTGATCGAAGATGTCAGATTTAGGGTTTCGCCTTCGTTCGCCCACAAGCGGGTTATCCAGCGCTTTCATCCTCTCCTATGCTTTACTATATGTGTATAGGTGTATGTACCTTCAAACAATGTATTCATACATTATGCATGCATGTGTATCTAATTTTAAAAAAAGTAAATATTGTGTGTATGTTGCATAAACCTGTACACATAAAATAGACGAGTCATAGTAGAACATATGTGACCATTAATAAATCATACATAGAAGATAAGAACAAGAATACTCTTTGAATGATGTTTTGCTGTAAAATGCATTGCAATGATGGAAGAACTGAAATAGCTACAACACCTAGGCTTTTCAGACCTTCTAACCCTCTAAAAGTTAGGTTGAAGAAGAAGTTCATAGGACCATAAATTGAAGGTGAAAATGAAAATGGTTACAAATCCATTTCCTAAAAGATAAATTATTAAGCTATAAGTGAACATAATGATACGTGATCTGTAAATGGACACTGATATATCAATAGAATGAAATGCTAAGATGAGCTATCGATAAATCCCTATTTTCTACATGAGAGTATACAACTCTGGTTATACAGTTGGATAAGAAGATCCCAATGATCAATGTCTATAAAACAAACATTAAGGTATTGGGTGAACCCAGATGTCAAACATACTTAAAATTTCTGAAAATAAGTGTTGAACAGTCCGGTTGGACCTTGACCTAGAGCCATTTATATATTCGAGTTATGAATCTCACATTGATTTTCTACTATGATGGAATTTTAAAAACACCTCTCCCTCTGTCTTGAGACTAATCATCCACTAAACCTAACCTATCAGGATTCATGACGCCTTTGGCCACCAAACCCCGATTTCAGCTTCCCAGGCCACAACCTAGCCCAGTGACCACTTCCTCCTCACTCCCTCCTGTAGTTGTGCAACCTCTTCCAGGCACGACCCTTCCCCTAACCCTTGCACCAGCCCCCCTAACCCCCACCCCTGCACCCCCACATCCCCCTGTACTATCCTCCCCCCTAAACTAGTCCCCTCCCCCATAACCACCCCCTAACCCCCTACACTACCCCCAACCCCTAGCCCACACCAGCCCCCACCCCTAGCCTACACCAGCCCCCAACCCCCCCACCCATGCACTAGCCCCCTAACCCACCCTACACCACCCCCAACCCTGTACTAGCCTCCCCCTAAACCAGTCCTCTCCCCCACAACCATCCCCTAACCCCCCTCCCCCCTACACCACTAGCCCCCATCCCCCTAGCCTGCACCAGCCCCCACCCCTAGCCTGCACCATCCCCCCAACCCCCACCCCTGCACCAGCTCCCCTAACCCCCTTGCACCACCCCCACCCCTATACTAGCCTCCCCCCAAACTATTACCCTTCCCCCAAAACCAGTCCCCCCCTACACCATCCCCCCTAAATATTCAATGCAAAATGAATGAACTACAACAGTGAAAAAATGAATGATTTGGTTTTCCAACCCATACCCTGAGAAAAAAATTGAAGGTTCAAGATACAGTGAAAACATGAGGTGCAATGAGAATGCAACATTAAGTAAGTGAAAGAGGATATAAACATGACTTATAATAAAACTTCATATAATGAGGAAAAGGAGTCACCATATGAGCTAGAAAGCACATAAAAACTCCATACTAAAAACCATGTTGCAACATCCACTTTTTCCACTTTTCCATAATTAGAAGTGATTCACTTCATCAACAAAAAGTATTTATATTCCTCTCGAACCAACCTGACAATCAAGTAAATAAGCATTGTCTAGCCCTCTGTCCAAGTTAATCAAATGCAGATTCAACTGAATATGATTATATAAAATAGAAATTTAAATAATTCTATCAAATAGGCATTAACTGGTAGTCTTCAATAAGAATGTACTTAAACAAAAGCATGATTCCAAAAGGATGATCAAAGTGCAGCATGAAAAACACCAGTGATTTCTAATCCAATGGGTAGATTTGATTAAGACCTCAAAACATGATTTCCACTAATTTTCAACTCCAATCTAGAAATGTAATACAATAAAAAATTAAAAATACTACATTTTATGGTGAAAAGATATAGGGAACCACAAGTTCATGGAAGGATATAATAATTCATTCTACTCACACCTACACTAATATAACACTATTAATTTTAAAATAATGAATTAATGAAGGAGTGGAACCACAAGTGCATGGAAGAAATAAAATAAAAGTGAAAAATGATGAATATAATGAAGGGTGCCCTTATATAATTCTCTCATTAATTATATAATAATCTCTTATAAAATAAATTCACCCCCTAAATAATACCCTAGATTGACCCAAGATCTCAATCCATTCACTCTCGATTTAGTGTGTTAGGTTAGGTAGTGAAAAAATGATTTTTGATACACTAATTTCACCTACCCATGGTAATTGAGAATTATTAATCACTCCTTTATCACCCCTCACCCCCCTGCATCATATTAGAAATTAATGAAAATTGTGGTAGTATTATGTGTAAACCAAATTAGTAGATAAAACCATGATAAAATTTAAAGGTGCTTGGATAATAATCTACTACTCATATGGAAACAATATAATTTCATGAAAATAACACTAGAGAAATGAAAATAAAAATTCATTTAAATCAATGTATTTTGATGGGGGAATGTCTCCTTAACCACACCATAGTAGTCTAAACACCTTCACCATATAAAAAAAATTAACTAATCAAAAACCATTATGATATATTATAATTTTTCTTGAGATCGATATATTTATAAGTGGGAATGTGGTTATTTATATAATTGTCACATCAAGTTCATCTTCCACCTATTATTTTAGTGTTGATAAGAAAGATCAATCTCATTATTCATTGGATGGGTTACATGTGTCTATCTTTGAGGGTTGTTATGTATTTATCTAAACTCTTAAATCTTATATATTTTCTTGATAATATCCCATAAATAATACAATAATATTTAGGAAAATCTTTCCAAGACGTCAAATTTCTCTCTTTTGAATATAGAAAATCAATTTTCTCCAGATTTTAACACCCATCAAAAATTTCCCCATGTTCCTATAGTTGAATTTCAACATTCCCTAACCAATTCACTCATTATCCAGATCTTATTTTTCAGTTTCTAATGTTGGTTATTCAGTTTTTTACTATTATTTTAAAGACTCTAATGGTTTAGGAATCAATGGTTTAGGTTTTAAAATAGTTTTCCCACTCTTGGGAATAGTCACAACTTTGAGTTATTCATGAGAGGTTTGTGTGTAACAAGATTATTCTAAGATATTGAGGAAGGGTAAACCTTAGTGGGAATGGGTTCCATAATTATTTAAATGTTTTATATATCTAATCTCAATAATGAAAACTGATAATTCATTTTCAATATTTTTTTAAAAAATTATTCTAATAATTTATATGGAAAATATTGGGTTCGATGTTGATATGGTTGGGATTGAAATTGGTCATGGATTGAAATTTTTTCTAGATGGTTAGGATTTAGACCATGTAGTTGATTGTGTAATTGATTATCCAACCAATTGGATTTAGTATTTTCATTGTACATGTGATGAAAATTGTTTTATTCATAAATATCTTGAGAATTCAGATCATTCGCCTCCATTAATGGTATCCCTAGAAGAACTTCCTTGATTGATGTAATAGTTGGGAAATTATCAGTCACTCAAGAAGAACCTTTTATTAGAAAATCTTGCACTTTGGGAGTCTAAAGTGGTGAATACTTAGGGTTTCACCACTAACAATAATTTCATAGTAATGTGAAATATCCCCTGTAATATGATAGATAACAAGAATCTCATAAGGTATCTCTTTACTAGATTGATTTTATGAAGAAAAGTTCCCCTCCCTCCAAGTATGAATGATATTTGTGCATTGATCGATGGGGGACCTACACTTCCTAATATTATAAACTGAATACCATGGAGCACTTGCATCATTATGTAGGAATCTTAAAATAATCTTGGAGTTCTACTCAACCATAAAAATATTGAGGTTATCTATCCTCCAAATTTAAAGTCCGTTGAGTAAAGATCTTTTCTCCACCCAGATAGAATTACCTAAACCATAAAAAGAACTATATTCGATAACCATAGATCCTCTAGAATGATGCACAATCCCTCCTCATAACTCCCTATTTACGGGACCCATTCAAATTATGTTTTAGTCTAACATTGGGGGGTATCCACTTGATCCACCACCCTAGAGGAGCCCTATCATTTGTAATCACATCCCTAGGGAGGATCCCATTACTAGTAGCCATTATTTTTTC
This sequence comes from Viscum album, assembly GCA_963277665.1. NCBI lineage: Eukaryota > Viridiplantae > Streptophyta > Magnoliopsida > Santalales > Viscaceae > Viscum > Viscum album. The sequence continues at coordinate 1,584,568,209 of OY728137.1, read as the reverse complement.
AATAGGAATAAGGGAACCTAGTTTTTCCATGAGAGAGAGCACATGAACTTGAATGAATAGAGGGAGAAATTATTGACTTCATGACCCTTGTTCCTTGTCTCCTAAATCACCCAACACACCACTAAAAACACTATTACATGAAGATTAACCATATATGAATGTTTCTCAACACTTTGAAATAATGTACACAAAAAGTCAGAGATGTATCCCCCCTAAAATTAAAATCCCATAAGTTTACCAACAAGGGACCAAGAAAATAAGGCTCATTCTATATCAAAAAATAAGTTCTAGACTAACTCAGATTTTAGCCTCTCACAACACATACATGGTGAGGGTATCTAAATTACTTTTCTATGTATATTAATTTCAGTTGGTATTCTCTTATTGGAGAACCTCTAGAAATGTATGTTTAACTTAATTGGGATTTATTTAGACAAGAATTTGCTCACCCACTCATCATGCTCCTATTTGGATCTTAATAACAAGTGAAACTCCAAAGCATTAAATTATCCTAAGGTAAACTTTGAGAATGTGCACATATCCGGTTTATCGAGCATATAAATCCTATCATAAAAAATCTTATGATCCTCATCGAGGGATGCTGATATAAACCCAGGGTTTATTCTCACATTCCTAAAGTAAATGTGAGGGATTGGGAATCTAGGGATGAAGTGAAAATGAACTAACAAGTTTTCTTTCTAATAATTTATGTCACCCCACCTGAAAACCAATACACCAAGTGTGGGATCCTCTCTGCATTTTTTTTGAATAGCAGGAATGGGAATTGATTTTAGGATGTATATTTCAATTTTTGGGTATTCTAGATTTTAATACCCACATTCAACCGTACCTAGAAACTTTTCTAAGTGTGGGATCAAACCTAGATAGGGTACCAATAGTGTCGACTCGGGAAATATCACTATCCAAGCCTGGTTTTTTAAAATGTTGCTGAACTGAATTATGGGAAAAAAAATTTATACACACAAACCCATTAATTTAAATTATAATATGTCTTAAATTGATGTTGTATATATCAAAATAACGAAAGATGACTAAATTAAAATTATAATTAGTGATAAACAGTCCAAATAAAAAAATAATTATGAATTAAAATCAAATTAACATATCAAGATGAGATTAGACAAATACCCCTCATAAAAAATTTTTGCAAAAAAGAGAAAGGAGAAAATTAAAGTACTTATAGAGTAAATGGACTTCGCTGCAGCTATATGCAAAGTAAGGAAAAGAACCATGAAAAAACCAAGTTGTAAGGAGGTAAAAAGTAAGGAGGAAAGGAAGTATGGAAGGGTGATGCATTATCAGGGATAAAATCCATAGAAGCAAGGTGTGGCTGAGTGATATCATTATGGAGAAGGTGAAGGGGGTGGAGGAGACAGGGAAGCAAGGCTAGGGGGAATGAGGAGGATTAGGTTGGCAGGGAGGAGGTGAGGCGGGTGGGCGGAGATGTACGACATTGGAGGCACCCAGCGAAGCAGCCGCTGCTGGTATGCTGGGTTTGAGATTCGATGAGGGAGCAATGAGACCATGCTGGAGTTGCATTAGAACTGTGCCGAAGCCGAGTTGGAGAAGTAGGGTCACAAGGAGGTGGGGTGGCCGCTTCGAAGATATCGGGAGAGGAGGAGGATCACGAGAGGGAGGAGGATCGTGGGGGCAGTGGGGATGAGAAATTCATGAGGGAGGGGGGGGATCACGTGGGGCACTGTTGACATAGACAACAAACACAACCATGGTTATAAGTGATCTATATCCATGGTTTTTATTTTCCATGGCTATATATCTGTAGCTATAAGTCCAAATTCTAGTAGTGATTGGTCTAACTCCCTACAACATCTGAGGCACCCTCCATATTCCCCCTTCACCATCTCTCACACCCTCCATTCCATCAACATATGGAACACCCTCATTCTATGTCCCATTAACATTTGAGACAGTTCCTCCCCATTCAGGAGGTCCAATAGCAAGAGAATAGGTCATCACTCTTATTTATTCATGAAAATATTGTAGGGTGATAGTTATAGGTACAAATTTTAATGTGAATAAATTCATTGAACTTTTTTATACCAATAACTATTTTTTTCATAAAATATGAAAGAAATGTTACTACTGAGAGAAATATGAATAATTCATATGTTTGTAATCTGAATAAAATAAAGACAGTTATCCCATTTGACTATTATGGGGGTCCCCATAGATGACATCATAGGATTATTTGGCCATATTCTAAGCCATCTAGCAGTAGAGCTGGTTACCCCCATTACCTATACTTATTGGAGTCACGTACCTCAATCTTGGAAAAAATAAAGTCTTTGATTCTCATATAAAGGTAATTTTAATACATTATGATGTAATTGAATGTCATTATGTTATTAAATTCTAATATTTTAAAAATAAATCTCTTTGTATGGATGTTATTCCACTTTACTGCTATAGATATTATTGAATAAAAGTGGACATTGAAAAATTTGGATAATAAATGGAAGGATTTTAAATAGAGATTATGGAATGAATTCAGCGATTCTTAATTAATCACTCAGCAGCTATATGATAAGGTACCTAAAGGGGTACCTAGAGAGCAATGAAATATTTTTGTTGATATCGATTTTCATGAGAAGCACATGGTATTGAAATATATATTATTATATTAATCCCATTTTACATATATACATGCATATGACAAGGAAATAACATTTCATACATTACTATTAAATTAAATTTTATTTATTTCAGGATGTTTTAGAGGAAAATGAATCATGTCGAGCTAAACAAATCATCCCCCACACCACTGAGTCAAAGAGTTTTTCCAGAAATATATCAACTCTAGTAATATTTTCATTAGTTTAAATATTTTTAAGATAACATTATCTATTCCATATATTAAATTATTGATTTATATTTGTTTAATGCAGTCAAAGAATTTAGGACACTAAGTTTCCCGAACAAAACTTTGGTTGGATGTTAATATAAAATTTGATGTGAGTTATGTTAATGAGCCCACCAAAGATGTTAGGGTATGAATTCCTTTTTTATTATAATAAATTATTTTCAGTTGTCACTATGTTAATATGTATTGATTTAAATATGACTGATATTTTATTTATATTTAAAAATAAAATAACCATTGGATTCAAATCCTGCACAATCCTTCTTAGTCTCCCAAGATGATCCCATTGGTCAAGTACTCAGGAAGAAGCATCTTATTCATAGGAATGAGATGAGTTTGGAACCATTACCCTTAGAGGTATTTGGAAGGCCATTGGGGATTACAGCAACATCTACCCCTAGTTGTAGTTACTCCCTCCCTTGAGATGCTCAGAGGAAGTTTGTTGCAATGCAAAGAAAAATTAAGGAATAAGGGCACATATAAAGATGAAATATGAAAAGGTCACTATTATATAAAAATAATTGATTTAATTATATGAGAATACAATTGGATCTCTCCCTGGTGATATTGCCTCGATGGATGGTAGTGAGCTGGTAAATCACACAACTTCAAAATCATCTAGTACATAAAATTTTATTGATTTTAAGTTTAAATTTAAATAAACAACATTGTTTAATTTTCAACATAATTATAATGTAGGTTTTGGTAGTAGTGAGTGGAGATGGCAACAAAGAGGGTCTCGATCAAAGTTCATCAAGTAGTGATTAGTGTTCACTTTGGATTCAGAGATGATGTGTTACTAAAATTATGATAGGCTAACACTAATATGGTGATTTAGAAACCATGTCGTGGTTTCTGGTAGGGATATCTATATTTTACTTACATTATAAGAAAATATATATGCTTGGTTCATTTTTTATGTTTTATTCTGAAGTTTAACTTATGATTTGTTCTCCTCGAATATTCTGTAGATAATGAATCATGACACCCCAAGAATTTGATGATAATAGAGAAATAAATTCTAAACTTCTAGACTATAAAAGTATCTTTAGATGATACTACCCTAGAAAAAATATTCCACTATATAACTCTATTTTAACGTTCCTATTCAGTCTCCTCAAATTATATGTAAATACATCCAGATGTATTTTGATAACTCCACCTTGCTCTATGATCTATTATCTTATAGATCAATATTATAACCTAATTCATTAATCACAATTCTTCTTGATGAAGGTATGTTTATGTATAATGGATCCTATGATATTATCAAATATTTTCAAGTTTTTATTCCTTTTATTAACTCATTATAGAGCTTGAACACCTCTCACTACTCTTTAAGACCACACTTGAAAACATTTAGTTCTAAAAAAATCATGTAGAAACCAAGTATCTATATCCTTCCTTCCACCCATTCTTATGAACTCATGAAAACTATGCCATAAATGCTATATTCTTGAAATATTCATTTTTTAAATGCAATTACTCTATCTAGAAGTCTCTTATAGAGCTACAAACTTATCAAAAATCAACTGAAACCATAAATCCTAGATTATTTAAAAAATCTTCATATATTCCTCATTTGATCTTTTAGGACCACCCATACTCATTATTTAATTCCACAACTTGAAAGAACCACCACTCTAATAATCATGAGGTTTTAAGAACATTAAACATGATTCTCTTTAAAATGTTGAGTGATAAGAACTCTAATGTCACTTATCCTGATTCAAAGTAAGATAGATAACACATGATAGAAATGATAACCACCCCTAACTCATCCATGAAATTTATACAATATTTGTAAACTAATCCATCAAAGAATATAACTTCATTCCTTCTGATGTTCTATCAAAATATATATTTATTAGGGGAACTGACAAAATTGTATCGATTTAAGAAGATAAAACATTAGATAACTTCATCATTGAAACATCCTTCATGGAAATCTATCAATAAAACTCATTACACTATATGGAATAATCCATATAATATTTATATGATGTATTTTAGCTTTTCTAACCACATATATGGATCATTATTCTATCTAATTATAGATTAAAACACTCTAAGAGTAGTATCACTAGAATCCTCCAAGATCTACCAAATTCACCCTTATAACATCAAGTAATGCCTAACAGATGTAACATTATCCTCTAAAAATAGAACTCCCACTAAATCTAGAAAATGAAAAAGAGAAGATTCTATATTCCAAAATTCTTTTATAGTCTATTAACCAAGATATAAATGATACTTTGAATTTTTGAATTGTTTTGAAATATAAAAATTGGTTTTATTTTGTTTTTCATAAACTTTGATGTCTACCTTTTAATTATTTTATAGTGTAATTTTATAATGTGGCAGATCCACCCCTTGGTTGATAAACATGTGATTTTTAGTTAATGGTTTCAATGGAATGATTGATTTATTCACATGAGATTGAAATATTGGGTTTTAAGAGGGATAATGATTTTGTTCTAATTATTACTATTCTGATTATGATATTATTTATGTTTTGATTTATTTTGTTTTGTATACTGTCATATTTTTGTTTTTTGTTTCATTTTTCTAGGGATACAATTTTTGTGGCTATATTTTTTTAGAAGTGGTATATAGAGGTGATTTAAACTGCTACTATATATGCCAAATTATTATTCAACAATGGTTTAAATTGCCACCATCTGAGGTCAAAATTTATTTTAATGGCAGATTTTTGGTTTTAGTGGGAATTTACCCTCCCAAATAATAGCGAGTGGATAATGGAAGTTTAAACCACCACTATTTCATTGGCATTTTTTGGGAGGAAAAATCATCTCTAAATAAAATTTCTACAATGGTTCTTAGAAACCACTACTAAATAGACGAAACCGATGCGGGTTGAATGCCAGTGCCAAATTTAGCGGTGGTTTTTGGAAACTGTTTTAGAACCATATGGCGGTGGTTTAAACTATCGTTAACTAAAAAACCCCCGATGATATTAGTCAATTTTGTTGTAGTGGATGGATAGTAGTATTCTATAATAGTTTTTTTCTCATTCCATTTCTTATACTTTGCCTGGTTTGTTATTTGTAGGCATCTCTTATAGAATATATTATTTATATTATTCTTTGCTTTTCTAGATACTAGCATGCTTTGATTACTTTCATATTAAAATTAGTTATAATAAATTTTGTAATTATGGTTTACATTATAAATTTGAATATAAATTTTTCCCCTGTAATAGAATGGATAGAAGATAGATGTATCATACCGATCAAATTTCAACTGATTTTCAAAATAATTTGGATATTTTTTTAGATTTTGAATTGAAAAATGGTTCAGATAGAGGTCGTATACAGTGAAAATTTTATAATTGTGTTGGAAGACCATGGTTAAGTCAGGAAGAAGTTAGCTACCATATAATAAAAACTGGACTAAAAAAAACTATTATGTTTGGTATCATAATAGAGAGACAAGACAATCTTCTATAGTTCATGAATGAAAAGAAAGAAGTGGTATATAGAATTTGATATTTGGATAGTTTCCATTTGTGCATCATCATGATAGATAGAGTATTTTAGTGCAAGAAGACAATGATATCAATACACATGAGGAATGGAATTAATATGATGATTTTGAGAGAGTGAAAAAAATAATGGATGATTCCAAAAATCATGTATATCAGGAATGTACTAAAATGAAAAAGTTGGAATTTTTAATGTGGTTATATAATGAAAAAACTATGTATGAAATTTCTAATACCTCCATTGATTATATTCTTACCTTTTTGAAGGACTTGCTTACTGATGGTGTAGATATTCCCTTAAATCATTATAAGGCATGAAAGTTAATTAAGAAGCTTGAATTTTCTACTAATAAAATTCATGATTTTCCGAAAGATTGAAATTTATTTTGGGAGGAAACAATAGAACATAATGACTATAAATAATGTGGTACATCTCGATGTAAGGAAAATGTAGATGGAACACCATCTCGCATGATACAAAATTTCATGTGGTAGTTTTCATTGACTCTAAGGCTTTAAAATCTATTCATGTATATAGAAATATTAACCAATATGTGATGGTATAATGATGAGATAATTGAAGATAATGATGAGTTTTTTAATCCTTCAAATGGATTAGCATGGCAGGCATTTGATGCATAATATTCCAATTTTTCAGCTGAGGTTCGTAATGTTAGGTTGGTTTTATCCTATGATGGTTTTAATATGTTTGGTCAGATTCTTACCAATCACAACATGTGGCCAGTTTTTATTCATGTTTATAATATTTCTATATGGATGTGTATAAAAAACCATTCACTTTCCTGAGTATATTAATATTTTAATCTTCTGATCTTGGAAATAATATAGATGTCTACTTGTAACCTTTAATAAGAGAGTTGAAACATCTTTGGGATATGGGTGTGCGCACAATCGATGCTTCTTCAAAAAATATATTTCAGATGTGTGCTACCCATCTGTGGACTATAAATTATTTTCTTGATTATTCAATGATATATGGTTGGAGCACAAAGGGAAAATTATCATGTCCTATTTTTATGAAGAATACACGACCAAGAATACTTAAATTTCATCATAGTTTCAGTTTCATGGGGAATCAACAATTCTTTCCAACAGATCATCAATACAAGAAGAATCACTAGAGGTTTGATAATTCTATTAACATTGAACAACCACCTCAACATATATCATGATCTGATGTGCTTAATGAATTAAAAGATTTTAGTTTTTCATTGGGGAAAGGTCATATGAAATCCAAAAAGAGGAAGAATGTTGACACTGAAGCCCCTTACAAATAGAAAAATAAAATTATCTTTTTTGAGTTTCCATATTGGTCTACCAATTTTTTACATCATTGTTTATAAGTAACACACATTGAAAAAAATATAAGTGAATTTTTTCCTTCAATTATTTTAGATATCAAGCAAAATACCAAAGATGACTTACGATCTCATTGAGACTTATTAGATTGGGGTATTTGACCAGAACTGCATCCTATATGTATTGGTGAAAATAAATGGAAAGTTCATTGTGCTTCTTATGTGATGAAAAATTTAGAGAAAAATTAATTTCTCTAAGTATTGTATAATATCAAGGTTCCTGATGGATATTCCAGCAACATATCTAAATGAGTCAATAAAAGGGAGTTAAAATTAAAATCCCTAAAAACTCATGATTATCACATCCTTCTTCATGAATTGATTCCAATAGCAATCCAACATTTAATATCCAATTATTTAAGGGTGACTATGATTTTATTGTTCCATTTTTATAGAGAACTTTTTGCAAAAAGTTTATCCAAGTATTTCTTGATAAAAATGTAGCAATAGTCTATAGTAATTTTCTGTGAGTTGGAAAAAAATTGATCCATTATTTTTCACTTGCATGTTGTATTTAATAGTTCATCATCCAACTGAAACCCTTTTTGGGTGACCCATTTCTTTTTTTAGATGTATCCTACTAAAAGAAATATGTTCACAATGAAATCTCATGTCCAAAACAAGAATCATTCGGAAGGTTCCATCGTGAGAGGTTATATGGATCAAGAATGTATGATTTTTTTTGTTCAATGTATTTATCTGATGTGAGAAAAATAAATAACTAGAAAATGAGAAATAAAGAGAGCATTATGGTGAAATTGTTCCATCATTTCCATCACTTCCCCAAACTTGATGAATTCATGTGTCATATACATCGGCTACATTGAGCTTTGAAGAGTGAGATATGGCACATCGCACATTCTTATTTAACTGTGGTTTGTTTGATAACTATAAAAATTAAGTAATTTGAATATTTATATGTTATGTCATTTCACATATAACTTAAAATTTTATTATCATTTTATGTAGGAAACATAGAAAATTTATAATTAGAGTTCATTGATCTTTTCCTTTGAAAAGGAGAGAGGCTTTTCATAGAAAAGAGTTTTTTGCTTGGTTGAAATCAAAGTTAAGAACATTAATTTAATTATCTTAAAATATAGATATTTATTTGATTTTATTATTCATATATATTTTAGGAATTGAGTTTACTTTTTGACTCTGTCTCTTAAGAATTAAGAGTGTTGGATTTGTTTCCCAATTCTTTGGATTTTGAATGAAAATATTTAATAATCAATGGGTATAAATTTATTATAACTGATCGAGTAGTGAAAATGAGAACACAACATGATGGAATTATGTTAACTACTACAATGAACTATTATTCTAGTGCATCAGATAGTAGACCTCGATATGAAAATGTGTCATATTATAGACTTGTGTAGAAAATATTGTTATCGTATTACTACTCTCATGGTCGAGTCACAATGATGAAATGTAAATGGTTTGATTAAATGAAGTAACATGGTACATTTATTGATAAATTTAGATTTAGAGTTATTGATATGCATCGATTCCTGGATACCGATGAACCATATATTTTGGAATTAATGAAAAACCAAGTGTTTTATGTGAAAGATCATATGAGACCTAATTACAGTGTCATTATTAAAGTAATCCCACAACATATTTTTCATGATGGTGGGAGAAAAATTGACACCATTTATGCCCCCATTAGCATTGACCAATATATTGTATTTGATAACTCAAATTTTCCCATTGTGAGAATTGATGTTGAACTTGAAGTAGTGGAGGGTAATATATATAAGTAACCATATATATTCACAGTTCATTTAGTTTACCTAGAAGTGGGTTCCTTAGGTTAGTAATACTATAATTACTTTAATTTAATTTCATTTTAGAATGATATGTTTGTTTTAGTATTTTTTTTCATTGCATTTAATTAGATTTATTTTAATTCATAAAACTGGATTTAAATCTTATTAATTGTATTATTTTTTTTCTTTTTAGGATGCATCGGAAAAAAAACAAAAAGAACAAAATTCTATGATGTATTTTCACACTTTGGGGTGAACTATAATGCATGAGAATGAGAGGTTCCATATACTTTAATATGAATATAAATAATATATATATTTATAAGGATCAAAGTTCCCCTTTAATGGCCAATTGGAAAAATTGGGAAATTCCCAAATGGCTAATTATCCAATTGTCCAAATGGCCAAATGGAAAAATTCCCCAATAGAAAAATTCCCCAATGGCCAAATGGCCAAATGGACAAATGAAAAAATGGTCAAATGACCAAATAGAAAAATGGAAAATTGAAAAATTGGCCAAATGTCCAATTGGACAAATGACCAAAAGGCTAAATGGAAAAATGGACAATTAGAAAATTGGAAAAATTGGGAAATATCCAAATGACCAATTTTCTAAATGACCAAATGGCCAATTGAACAAATGGAAAAATGGAAAATTGACCAAATGTCCAAATGTAAAAATGAAAAAAATGACTAAATGACCAATTATCCAAATGGACAAATTGCTAAATGGAAAAATTTTAATTCATGTCTGGTTTATAAATTTTATATTATTAAATGATGTACTATTTTAGTAATGAATGTTATTTGAAAAAAGTGGAATTGGACATCAAAGGATGTGTGATTTCAATAAGGGTCTTAGTGGTAGTCAAGAAAATGGAACTGGTGGTGGCGACGATGATGATGATGATGCTGGTTCTCTGCTAATGGTGGTGATGATTATTATGGCACTGGTGGTGATGAGGGAGATATTAATCCCCTCAATTTTTGAGTTTAGGTAGAGACATGTGTGGATGAATAAAACTAATCGATTATGTGGATTTTATATGTATGTTATTGTATTTTAAAGGGTTTTGAAACTATTTATAATTTTATGGTTAAATGATAAATATACAATAAGTGTACTACATTAAATTTGTACCATGGTTTGTAATTTATTTTTATGTTATCTGAGAGGTGTTGGATGGTTCTATGGATTTCCAATGGGGGTAGATCACTATACCCCTAGTTCATAAAACCATGGGTATAAATGAATTCTTTAGAACCATCTATACCCCCAATTTTAGCAACCGTGGTTATAGACATATGCCCATGGTTTCAAGTAAATCGTGGGTATTGAGAAATCCTTATAGAATATACCCATAATTTCTATAGAAACTGTGGGTATAGACCTATCCCCATAGTTTCTATAGAAAATGTGGGTATAGAAATATCCCTATTCCTTAAGAACCAATAGTTCATAAAACCATGGGTATAGTATATACCTATGGTTTTAAGGGCTATATCCATAGTTTTAAACTATGGGTATATGCTAAGATTCTAGTAGTTGCGATGAGTTGAAAAAACCAATCATTCCCATCAAATACACGGGTGGGTTCCAAGACCTTGCTGCAGTCACACAAATATTGCAAGACTCCATATTATAAACTAGAGGAAAATCCAGATCAGTACTGGAAGCCTTGGGAAAGAGAATAGGAAAATCAGAAACTACAACCATGACTATAAAACTAGCTCTAGCATTGGATCCTACTTAAATGCTTGAACCTTATCATGTGACACCCTGTCTAGTTTGGAAATAATAATAAAAAACCAAATCGAAATGAAAGGGGAGAACCAAAATGCTCTCAGTTTGAGTAGATTCTTGGCTAATTCTTAGTATCCTTGGAAAAAAACTTGCTAACTCTATAGGAACCCAAAATACCCAATTAAGTTAGACTTTAAGATAATCTGAATTATTTCCCCTTTCACTGAATATTAGGTCATACCATCTAGGATTGTTTCATTTTCAAATATTTCCTACAAAAGATGGTTGATTCTGAGAAAATAAAGCTGAAAAAACCACCAACATAGGTAGCATGTGTTTTCGTCGCTGCTCAGAATAAAGATGGTGAATGGTAGGAAGTTACCAACAAGAATTTGAATAATTTTAGTGATTGTATGACTATAAACAGAATCAACTAGACTCACTCTATTCTATGATCACAATTAAAGCAATCGATTGTTCTCCTAATCGCTTCTACTACAACATATCTAACTCCTTCAACCCCTAAACACTCAAAAGGACAATCTTCTAAGAAATGACATGATTTAAAGGGTCATAAAAAAACTTAGGAATTTGAACCTTCACCAAGTTCAAAGTTATCCTTAAATCTCTTGGAATTCATACCTTTAGTCCTAAGAGAACGGGAACTGCCTCGCTAAATGGTACAATGGGCACTAACCCATCAAACAGAATCCTCATCAAATGAAGAATTGATATTCAGATCTATTAATTTCATTCATTTAATGGATCCATTATCTAATGATGAGTGTTATTATGAACCTGATCTTCCCAAAATAAATTGTGGAGACATGAATAAAGGATGTAGGATCCAAGGAAACAGAGGGAGGCACAACCACGAACGAATACAATATGCTGATCGAATATCTACTAGAGATATCTATATTTCCAAAACCCATGGGAAATCCCTTCGACAATAATAGTAGGAGAATGAAGATTCCTCTACATATGTAAAAAATCATTCAAAACCAATCATTTTGGATGACTGATTGATGAATAGGTGATAACCGGACTATCTTAGTCAAGTGGATAGGCCAAGGTGTCCTAATTCAATAGCATAAAAAATTACCTCCACATATTCTAAACAATTTTACTCATCTACCCTAGGCATGTCAGATCCAAAATTACCTCCCAAGGAATAGTTTCACATAGGTAAACATAGAAATTTGACCCAAAAGTATGAAATCATGAAGCAATTGGCCATAGTTCTCGAAAATATTTCAATACTGGATTCTCTCAATCTATCCAAGGATCTAGGAGAAGAACTTATAGAGGCTCTTTTATGCCCTCAAGAATTAAAAGATGAAGTTTTTTCTACTGAGGTGTATCATTTAGAGGTTGATCCTAAAGAATGTAATGTAGTTATCTATTTCACAGAGGAGGATAGATATGATGTTATATAGGGACACATTAGGACCTTATACGTATTTGGAATATTAGATGCCATTAATATCCCTCAATCTTTCATTGAAAATTGATATGGAGTCAACCTAATTCATATCGGAAGGATTCATTGTTAGGGATACATTGAACCTAATTTTCCCCTTATGCTCTAAATCTCCAAGGGTATGATAAAAGTGAATAGAATCTCCTCGACCGCATTAATATTAGAGCTCAATTCATAGATTTGGTGTTCGACTCTGAGTTCTTGGTCATCCGACAAGATATATATTTTAATGTATTTCTAAGAAGGCCTTGGTTTCATTAGCATATATTTATCCCTTCATTGTACCATCAATGCCTTAAATACTGTAGAAATGAGAATATTAGGACATTATATGGTGAAAAATATCCATTCAAGTATTGTGAATCTCAATATATTGATTCGAAATTCTATTAAAAAGAAGGGAAGAAACCCATAACTGATGGTGTTTCTCAAGTTACCACTCTAAAAGGTCTGAAAATAACCCCATATAACCTATTTAAATACCTCAGTGATCAATATGGGTTGCCCATCATCCAGGTCAAGGATATCAACTCATATTAAAAGACGTGCTCACTAATCATTATGATATCAGCCACATCAATTGAACATGAGGCATTAAAGAAATCATTAATTCCTTTGTTGGTGGTGATAACCCAAATGGAAATGCTCCAAACACATCCTTAAAACTTCAGTAGGATACCGATTCATCTGCTGAACCCATGGAAGTCATGATATCATCATTGGAAGCTAGCTCCAAAGACACTAAACTTTCCCCCAACCTTAATGATTCCCCTTCATATCCCATCTATCCTGATATGGAAACAGGGGAATAGGAAGAGGAAAATGAAGAAGAGGAAGAAAATAACCTCAGAGACACTCCTAAAAAATATGAGGAAGGATTCTCTACCACTTTTGATGAAATCCAACAAATAAATCTAGGTATAGAGGAGGATCCATGACCAATGTTGATCAGTATAGATATACCCCTCTATAAATAGGAAATTTATGCCTCTTTTCTGAAGCAACACCAAGACATGTTTTCTTGGAATTATAGAGAGATTCTAGGCCTTGATCCTACTGTGTCTACCCAAAATTTAGGATTTCTAGGAGACCATCATGGTTATAAGTATCTAGGAAGAAGGGAAGATCCAACTCATGCTGCCAAGGTTGAAACCAAAATCTAAAAACTCATCAAAGTTAATTTAATTTAGGAAGTATAATACCCAAAAAGGATTTCCAACATTGTCCCAATCAAGAAAAAGAATAGGAATATTAGGGTTTTCATTTATTTTAGTGTCCTCAAACAACATTGTCCAAAATATTACTTCTAAGTTCCAATTAAAAAACTTATGATTAATGTAATAGATGGATATCAATCCCTTTCCATCATGGATGGTTATTCAAGGTATGATAAAATCCAAATATCCTCATAAGACAAAGAAGACAACACTTTCATGGTCCCCCAAAGAGTATTCTTCTAACAAGTGATGCCTTATAGTTTAAATAATGCTCAGACTACCTATCAACATGCCATGAATTGCATCTTCAAACCCTTTATGAGAAAATTAGTCAAGTGTTATGTCTATGGTTTTTTGGAAGAGTCACAAAAACGTTCTAATCACCTTACTGATATGGAAATAATTTTCAATTTTTTTTTAAAATATATTCTGAATATGAATCCTATAAAATGTGATTTCAGCATTACTTTAGAAAAATTTCTTGACTGAATCATAATTCATCATGGAAACAACATTGAATTTGAAAATACTAAGAAAATTATGGGTATGTCACCTCCTAGAAACCTCAAAGAGTTGATAGAAATATAAGGTCACCTTTCCAAAATTTTATGGTTCATATCAAACCTCATAGGTAAGTTTTTTCCCTTAACCAGGCTGATAAAGAAAGGGGTCATGTTTCAGTGGACTGATGGATACTAAGAAGAATTTTATAGCTATAAGAAACATCTCTTGAGATCACAAGTACTAATTTTGCTAGTTGAAGGAATGATGCTAATCATTTACATGAAAAATTTGGAATGATCACTAGGTGCCTTTATCATGATAAAAAATGATACTAGTATTGAAAAAAAATTATTTTATCATCCACACTATGCTTAAAATTGAGACTCAGTATTCAGATATTGATAAGAACTGTTTGACATTGATTTTTTCAATTCATAAATTAAGGCATTACTTGCAACACCATGAGGTTCATTTGATCTCTTGAAATGACCCACCCAAATATATCCTCAATCGCCCCATGTTGATTAGACATTTGATGTGATGGGTGGTAATTCTAAAATATTTCAACATCTGGTTGATACTGTAGAAGGCGATAAAAGGGAAGGCCTTAGAAAATTTCCCAGCAGAACATCCCTCTATAGAAGAAGTACCGATGTGTACTGAACTTCTATATGAGGAAATAATATCCATTTATGACACTACCTAAATGTGGGAAATATACATTGATGGTGTATCCAGAAGCCCAATTAGAAAGACTGGAAGACCCCAAGATCAGTAAAGTTGGGTTGGGAATCGTTCTCATTTATCTAGCAAAGTTGGTTCTACTTTACTCCTTTTTTTATCAGAAGGATGCACTAATAATGAGGTTGGATACCAAGCCCTCATTGTAGGATTGGAGTTGTCTTTTCAAATATCTGTGACCTACATGAGAATCAAAGGAAATTCTAAGTTGGTAATTAAATCGATCAATTATGATTACACCACCATGAAAGAAGTGTTGAACCCATTGCTTAATTTTATTCAAAGGTTGATGGTATAATTCTCCTATAATCCAAACTAAATCACATCCCTCATTCTCAAAAGGCCTATCAAATAGAGGCATATTTTTCCTCATTAGAGATCTCTTTTATTCCTATAACCCCCAAAAACATTATGCTAGAAACCACTTTTAGAACATAGTCCATGGTCACCCCTTAAGTGGTTGTCCCATGTCACTTCTCCTAATTCGACAACCCCAAGATTATGGTCTACAATTTCCTTATTCATATTCAAATTATGTCGTAACATCCTTGGCCCAGTATGCCCTATATCACTCATCATTTCCATGAAATCGGGTAACCTTCATCCTTTCCATATGATGTTAAACTGCATGGTTTCTCAAAACTATATACGACTTTATTCTCACTTTAATAGATATGTAGTGATGCCCGAATCCTACATCCTAATCTATCCACCACATGATCAAATGGATATATCCTTTCTTCTAATTGCCTCTGTGTAGTGAATGAAACCTTTTTAACTCCTTGTTTCTCACACCAAGCATAAATCACAAGGGATTAGGACTTTTGGTAAAGGCTTCCCCACATGATCAAGGCATATCAGTTCACATCAGGGTTATCATGGTCCTAGATGAAAGATCTTAAAAGGCACACCAGATGTCCTTGTCACATGAAGTAAAAATACATGGTTGATGTCTCTTGCATAATGTTAAATTGTGCATTTCTATAGACCTTCTTTTTTGAGATGACCACTATTTTGGGAGTTCTCCTACCACTACCCATCTTTCCCAGAACTACGTGTGGATTGATTATCATTTTGATTGGATACGTAGTGACAAATAAATCCTATATCATGGTCCATACACGATATAAAAAATTCCTCACTCTCTTGTGTACTAACTAGATATACATAGGAGGTACTAGTATGGGTTCTCACCCCACTTGTGAGTCCGTATTTAAAGAAAAACACATCATCTATACACAAAAATTTTATAATTATGGGTAATCTCTCCCAGAACTATGTGTGGATTGATTCTCGCTTTGATAATATAGGTAGCGATGATCGGACCCTATGTCTTGGGCCCATCTAATATAAAAAAACCCCTCTTTATATATATGATTCAGACCTTCATAGTAAAATTTTCTCCCCATTCTTGAGTGATTTTGACATGAAATGATCCTTCCATACTCAAGCACCTTCCTTACACAAATCAAAATTTGTGTCTAGTAAAATCGAAATATCTATAATATTTTCCTAGCCATAGGTTAAAAAAATTCTAATTCATAAGGAAACCTTTTTTTTACTATGTATAATATGCCCCAGTTTGTATTTGCATAAGTCACCTTCAAAAGGCTTGTCAACTGGAGGAACATTCATCCTCATAAGAGACCTCTTCTATCTCTGAAATCCTCAAAAACTTTATGTTGAAAACTACTTTTTGAACATGGTCTGTGGTCATTCCTTGAATACTTGTCCCATATCACTTTTCAGATCTGGAATCCCCCAAATTAAAACTTACAACCTCCCCTCTTCATTCCTGAATGATGATGGAACATTCTCATCCATATCACCATGGAATAGAAAATAACTAATCTTTTAGTCAAATCTATGTGACCTTAAAAATGAAGCAATCCTTCATCCTCATAACATGATGTTAAACTGCATGACATTCAGTCCTAGACACATGACCTTTAAACTATGTGGTGCATGGTCTGGCTTGCACAACCATGAATTAAACAAGGAGGTCACTCATAAATGATCTTAATTAATAACTATTATTCCCCATACATATCGAGTTCCGATTCCACTCTTTGTGAGGATTAAATGAACCTTACTTTCAGTCATGGTTCATTAATCCTACCTAAGTAGCATGTTTTGAACTTGATTATATAACTATGGAATTTTCCCAAACCTTTTGAATACCCCTTAATCCACTCAACCAGCTTCATAAATTTTTATGACTAAATCATCAAGTTTCTAGAGTCAATTAGTCCTCTTTCTTATTTCTCATATAGAAATTTTGGTAACATAGTTTGACAAACCCAAAGGGACCCCGCTTGAAAATAACAGTGAATACAATAGTTTTCATCTAAGCCTGTGAAGTAACTCCTAATGGATGTTTTGGTCCTAGAGGAAAAGTCCATCTGAATCCCATGAACTTTTCCCATATTTAGTGTGGTAATGTCTATACTACTCCCATAATCTCCATCGACTATGCATTACATTAGTTTTCTTCCATTACTAAGGGTTATTCTACTCCCAAAAGCCTCAAGTACCAATTTAGATATTTCAAGACATGATTTAATTTTATATTTTCCTATATTCAAAAGGTTCAAGAAGTTTTTTTTATTTTGTGCCATCATTATCTATAGCTTCTATTGAAGAGACTCCAATTGGTCTACCCTGAAACTATATTAAATGGGATGGACTATTAGAATCACCTTCATTACATATGAGTTATATATATTTAAGATCCCCAAACATATGGTCATCTATCCATGAGCTTATGAAAGGATGTGAATGTCCCTTGCATATAATCATTCCAAACCAATGTAAGGTTTATATAAATATTCTCAACAAAATCTTCACATTGGTTCAACTTTTCCTGGTTACATGATATCAAAATATACAACATTTTTCCTCATGATATTACATTAAAACTATGTGACACATGATCAATTCCATATGACCCATTACCTACATGAGAGTT
The DNA here is from genome assembly GCA_963277665.1 of Viscum album. Classification (NCBI taxonomy): domain Eukaryota; kingdom Viridiplantae; phylum Streptophyta; class Magnoliopsida; order Santalales; family Viscaceae; genus Viscum; species Viscum album. Next base: position 1,584,549,988 of record OY728137.1, on the reverse strand, counting down.
AGATCCATGCAAAGGTACTAGATTTGAAGACTCACATTATTCTAATCCCATACCAAGATAAAATATGAAAATTCCCTTCCTCTATGTAATAATTCAATCAATATAGGGATACCATCCTTTATCAAGGATTCATTGGTCATGGTTTTCAGGACTAACCATGATTTTTCATTAACATCAATTATGTCCCTCCATGAAATCCAATTGAGGAAAAAATGACTCCATATGTTCCCTGTTGTGCACTACTATGTCGATTTAAATTATTTCCCAAGTTTCCTATTATATCACATGCTGATCATGATTCATGTGAGCTTAGAAGTCCTGAAGAGTTACTTTGATTAGCATAATTGAGTTGAATATTTATTTACTCAAAGATAGGAAACTTAGCCCTCATGGGATAACCCTAAATTGTAGAACATCCAAGTCCATCCCACATGAATCAATACTACTTAGGTGGCCCATTTATTATGGTCTCTATATTCCTTACACATGAGAGTTTGATCCATGTATAATTATTTGGAATACAAACCATATGTGCCTAAAAATATTAATACCCCATTTAATGTGTATGAGCTTGATCTATATAGAAGATTCTAGAATATGTTCCCTAGTTTGTGGATACATGATAAGAATAGAATTACCCCTACACAAAAGTTAGATCTATGTAAGGAGTTTTATATTTAGGACCTATATGCCTTTTTGGGGACTATTACTCTCACAACTATTGGCCAAAGACATTCAACCTAAAACACCAACTACATTGGTCGGTCTCACAGTACCCTAAAATTTCAATTAAAATAGACATAACACTCATCAAGTTGAAAAACCTGCAAATGGAAAACTGGTCAAAATTCGAGTCTCCACTCTCTAGGTCATAAGATCTAAGCACAATTTAGATCATTTTTCCTAATCCCTTTATTGAAAGTTGAACATATTGATACATGGAAATTATTTCAATTGAGACAATTCCAGTATTACTATTAAAATTTTGAGGGAAATCTAGAATGAAGAGACAGATGATTGAGAACAAAGCCCTTTTAATTTCATATTTTATAGAGACAAAGGAGAATCCAAAATTCAGAGTCTCTCTATGAAAGTGAATCAATGTTCTTACTAGGATTATTCTACGGATTCCATGAATCATTACATGATCAGAGTCCTCTAACACTAGATATAACTCTAAAAATGTTGCATCCTCTATTTCTATATTATCTCATAGTGCTTCTGCCTTCTCAATATCATTTAGCCCAACCTTCTCTTCCTCTTAAATGAAATGCTTCTCTTTATTACCCACTAATTCAACATGATCCAATTATTGATTGAGCTAATGTATCGCTTAATGGAGCTATTCCTCCAAGTTCCTCTATTCTGCAACTAGTCTTTGGTGTTGGGATACTACTTCGACTTGTTTAGAGGCCTCATTAAGCAAAATATTTCTGGTTGCAGCAAAATGGGTCATAGGCTTCATAGTTGAGACTTGATACTACAATGTAATCTCCCTATGTCAAATGAAAACCTCCTATTTCACCTTGGTATGTATGGAGTGGTAGTCGAATCCTCTATAACCAAGAATCAAGAACATGTGGTGCATCTTGAGCAATTTTGATGGAAGATTTGACACAGGGGTATGGGAAATCAGTTTCTAGATATCCCTCTATACTATTTTCCAGGTGGCATAGAAATTATCCAGGGTCTCTTAGTTTTATTCAGAATAAATCTTAGATGGAATAATTTATTCTAGGATTAGGTTAACAAGATAAGTCCTATCAGCAAAATTTTCAGGATGATAAGGCTCTACAAGAGTCAAAGTCATGGTAACCTCAATCGATTAAAAATTTCAAGCATATGGGATCTCATATACTTGTACTAATTATCCTGAAATGGGTATCCAGTATTCAATTCATCATAAAGGAGATTATATAGTCAATAATTTGATATATTCACCTTCATCTACTGAGGTACCAACCTCCTCGGTTGTCATCGCCTCACTGGAAGGCATTATAGGTGACTTATCTTCAAATTGTGGGTTGGACTCAGGAGAAAACTATTTTAGGGAGGAACGTGCAACATGTTCATGTTTGAATAGGTCAGTAACATTCAAATGGTCACTCAAAGACACTGAGATCATAGGGATTACCATTAGATAACTTGGGGCAATATTTGGACTCAAACCTTCTTGTACCCGCATAATTGCTTCCTCTGCAATTCTACCTTCTAGGGGAAGGAGTTCAGTTAGCCCCAAAGATGAAGCATTATCTCCCTCACCCTCATCTCCAACAATGAAACTAGTCGATCCCAGATATTAATTTAGTTCAGGTTGTTTCAGAATCATCATTCTCACCACATCTATCTCTATAAGTAACGGGGACACAAGCTCTCGAATAGTTGGAACCTCCTAACTTATAGATCCTATGACAAACCCTACACAAGTTAACTCATTAACACGAATAGACATATAACATGAAAATTAAGTAATAAGGATACAATGATTACTTTATATCCCATATCTTATGTGAATTTATAATTTCCTCACTTGCCTATGCCTCATGATTTCCCATTAAGATAATCTCATAGGTGATATAGTAGATAGAAGAGGGGGTGGGAATACTCTTGTTTAGTCAGTAATCATAGCCCATATATGCTCGATTTCCTTAGGAGAGCCCTCTTCAATGAACCTTTCATCCATATGAGCATCCATTCCAACCACAATACCCCTCTATATATTCAGGACAAGGAATGGGTAGAAGATCACCCCTAACCTCCTAAAAAATGGGGGGGGGGAAATGAGGGTTAAAATATTACGACGAGAGAAAAAAGAGAGTCAATAAAAGACATTATATTACCTCTTCATCAAAATCGACCTCTTCCACCATTGATACCACTATTTAACACACTTGATTAGACCAATAAATCATACCTTTCAATGAACATATGAAGGCATCCATCTCCTCAAGATACACAATGAACTATTTAGGGTTTTCTTAGAAATAGATATGTTCAGGTGTGGTAGTCAGCCCATATCCAGGAAAATCAATTTCTTATGCTTGAAGCACACCCCAAATTTCCTCAGTAGAAACAATCCTTTTCCAAGCATCCCTATCATTCTAAGATTTAGGAAATGATTATAGGACAAGTATGGATAATACAGAAGAGGTTGAATTTGTAGGCGAGGCAAGATCAAGTCACCACACCTGTTTCCTTGGAATCTTGGATACAACTCCCCATGGAGAAAGGATTTTCCAAGGCCCCAATCATGAGGAATAAGGAATACCACTAAGTTTACACGGTACTATAAAATTTTCCTCAACAGTCCCCTATGGACCTCTATTTCTATCTTGACTCACGCTTTCGTATGGTATCAAAATTTCAAGTAATCACTCTGAGAATATGAATTGAACTCAGAGTGATTGAATGGAGGCTTCAAGGTCCTAGATATAAGCCTCCACAAAATTAGGATTCTCCATATAATAAATTATCTCACGTGTAGATATACCACCATCCCTTATCAGAATTATTTCCTTCCCCTAAAGGTAGCAACAAATCCTATCAATAGGCATAGAATTACTCCATGTGTCCCACTCCCTCCAAGCCATAGAATTTCAGCCTATGAGGGGATATGCACTTAGGAAGATGTATCATTAGAGTTTCCATGAAAAAAACTAATCTTTTGAGGGTATGGACCCCGAGTCCTCAACCTATTCTTCTTTATTTTAGAAATAAGGGGTTTCCTTAGTGAAATCCCCTTTCATGGCCTAACTTCCTCTATTGTGAACTCCTACCCCCTCCAAAATCAACTATGAGTGGACCCTCAACAATTTATATTTAATTTTCAAGTTTTCCATTTGGGTGTGAGTGGATCCAAGCTTTATCATATGATTTTTCAATCCCAAGATTGAAGTCTGTGGGTGGAAATTCAACCCGGGAGCTTGTATATTCCCATGTGAACATCAAACAAATTCGATGAGCGGCCATAAAATACTTTTCCTTTCATACACTATTTATCGATGCAGGGAACCTATTTTGGATAAAATTAAATTGACATAAAAATTGGTAGGGTGAATACCCAACATAGATCAACTTTCTATAAATTCTAGAAACCAGAACACCCTCCCTCAAGGAAATGAGGCACCCTCATCTTGTATTATTGTCAGATGTGTTGTTTACCAAGGCACCGATAGAATAATAATAAGGGGAATAAACTAAATTATTGTGATAATTGATCATTTTCATCACATAACTTAACCCCAGATTCAATGGATTCACCCCACTTATACACTATAAGTAGGGCCTGAATCGAGTACCTAAAATTCACTGGTCATTGATGAATTCATAACCCCTATATGAGATACTACCCATCCCCAAAGGAGTTGGAAGGGTCCTGAAATCCTATAGGGAGACTCCCCTACTAATTCATGCTTGTAGACAATATATATGTGCTAATAATGGAATCTCCAGGTTGAAGCGTCTCCCAACTGGAAATTTTTCTTCCATCACAAAGGTTAAAAATCTGACACTAGTGCTTGATTCATGCACATCAACCAACCACTTAAAAATATTTCCAAGAAATATTCAAGTCTAACCAATCGATCAACATCGGGGGAAACTTTCCAACCGCATGGATTAAAGTGACCTTCCTTGAGATTTGGCTAGTAAGTGTTGGCATGTCTCCAGGTTCTAAGACTAGGACACATCCTTGGCATCCTTGTATGAGGATCATGATTGTTTGGTGTGTCAAATACTTGAATCTAATAAAAAAGGGACATCTATCCTAGGGCAGGGCTCAACCTTCTAAACATTCTTTTCTATGTTGATCAATTACCTCAAAAGAAGAGGGGTTCTCTCAATGTCACCTGTCACTGAAGAAGGAGGAAGGAACTCATCATACATACTATACATGATGGGTGCCCCCATGATCATCTAGATGTCCCAAAGACTAATAACAACTTCTCTATGCACTAGGTGGAACATATTGGTATCCAGGATCCACCAGCTAAGTAGGCGAGGGATGATGGATCTGTTTCAATGAGAAAATGTCTGAGACACCCAAAAATCCTTGTACATTATGAAAACCTTTGTTCGTCCTTAAACTCTTCATAGCTCTGGAAAACCCAAAAATTGTATCCCCATTCTAGTCCCACTGATCCCCCATGAAGAAAATCTCATTTCGATGACCATCCTACCATCTCATCTACCGTAAATTTTCTCATAATAGAATGATAGAAATGGATATATGATCTCAATGCTTGTACTATTTCCTCTAATGATAAAAGGTTGTAATTCATAACAAACCCCTTAGAGTATGACTCTTGGATAAAGGACCCATTCATTGATACATTTTCTTGGGGTGTGTTGCTACACTTAATTATCCAATCTAGAGGTTGATTCTTCTGATGTGGTTCTAAGATAGAGATATGTGATGGAAACCTAAATTCTTAAAGTGGTAGCCTATTTGAGATAAGATACTCTTGAATTCCATCACCCATGATTCCTGCTAAAATTTTATGATGTGGAACAACATCATGTTTTGTGTTATTTTCAATGAATTTAACAATGGTGTTCCTCTTTTAATAAATAGTGAAAGTAGCCTATGTAAAATCCATTTATTATCATTTTCAAAACAAGAAAATGAAATTTAGGATATAAACAATTTCCACAAATCATAAAATACACCACATAGAAAATTGTCAGGAACCGCATAGCATGCTATGCGGGTCTGGAAGTGCTTAATCGCCATGCGGAATATTTTATCACTACATGGAAAAAAGTCGACTATAAATTAGCATGGATAGTTTTTGTAAAATAAAAGTTTACGGATGGTGATTATTCACTATAAGGAAAGTTCTTCCACAAGGGAAATTGCTATCAGAAGAAGAATTCTACATGGGCAAGCTCAGACCGGACCATAAAGCGCTTGATTCACTATGTGACAGATGAGTTAAGTCTGAAACCTTTTATAGGAATGGGCCGTTCTTTGAGTCCATATTCACCTTACAAACTATCTCACAAAGCATCCAACTAGACCAAATTCTTCCTTAAAATCAACTCATATTCATGATGATCGGGCCCCATTCCAATAGGCATTTTATTGGGTTTGTAAAAGATCACATGGATGATCCTAAGGCTTTTATGAATTTAGAAAGGGTCAAATAAATTAATTGATCTATTTCACAAAGATTAAAATTGTTCGAGGACACATATATACAAATGAATTATCTTTTTACACATAGTACACTCATTATAAGGTTCATTGCTACACATAGGACCCCTGTAAATGAAAATTCATTTGTGGAAAAAGGTATCATATTTAGGACCCCCACAATTGACATTTTTTTGAAGGCTAAGGCATTCTATTTAGGAATCCTGCAAACAAAAATTTGTTTGTAGGATAAGGAATCCTATTTAGGACCCTTTTAAATGAATTTTCATTTTCATGGCAAGGTGTACTTTTTAGGACCCCCATAAATGAAAATTCTTTTTTGGGCCAAGGCATCCTTTTTAGGAACCCCACAAATGAAAATTCATTTTCAGGACAATGATTTATTTTTAGGACCCCCCTAAATAAAATTTATTTTGTGGGGTGAGGCATTACATTTTGGCCCCCCAAAAATGAAAATTCAATTGCGGAGTGAGGCATCACCCCCCCCCCCCACACAAATGAAATTTCATTTTTGGGGTGACGCATTATCTTCAGGCCACCTGCAAACTGAAATCCCTAATGGGAAGTGGTTTTCTATTACTTCCGATCAACCTGAGAACTGTTACATTCATGCCCCTATAGAAACACACACAGGGAAGGATTAAAGGACATAGATAAATAGTCCTACCAAGATATTTTAACAAGTAATAACTCACCACATTTCACAAAGTTAGATAGTGAACTTACCTGACCACCTATAAAGAGGTGAACCCTCACAAGAACCCATATGCATAGAAAAATCCTGGACATACAACCCTCTTCATTAGAAAATCCTTAGTGGAACACCATTCCATGAACTATATGCAGATGGAGTCTTTACAAACCACCATCACATATTGAAAATAGTATGTACGATGGAGTACTTTAGCCTAATTACCCTTCTTCTACATAATTTTTAGCCTTACGTCAACCACTCTATGAACTGTTTGAAGAACTCTCCATAAAAATCTACTACAAAGTGATAGGTCCCATATGGGCCCCTTCATGAACTAGGAAAGAATATCATTCACAGAGGCTTCCAAACTATCATAATTAGGTAAAATAACACATCAACATGTTCCCTATTCGATTGTGAATTCCCTTGATAAAGGTTTTTATGCACTTATCCTATCTAATAGTCAAGGTCCTTGGGATGTTCACAATTGTTCATCCCATCTGTAATGAGGAATCCAACCTTGGAGGTAGTGCTAGGGACCTCCCTATTTCAAACAGTGAGGGGGACCAATTTCCTTCCCATTTAATGAGAGATAGTGCCTTATCCTTCTCCCAGCTCCTCTAAAATAGGGAATAGGTCATCCATCCTAGAGTAAGACCCTAGTAATTCTTTAGAGTCGTATCCATATGGGTGCATAAGTCCCGACCCTAGGTTATGGAAAAAAGATAGGATACATGAACCTCAAAACACTTTCTCTCTCCCATTGCCTTGACCTCATCCACTAGTGGATGAAGGAGATTGTGTGGTTTGATAAATCATTCACTTCCTATTATTTCTCACACTGAGCATGACTCATGTGGGATTAGATTTTAGTAACAATCATGAAATCTAGATAATCAAACACCCATATTAGGAGAATATCCCCTTTCCGGATCTTCCTATCACCTTAAAAATGGGCCTCCTATTTGGTATAATCCCCAACCATGTTATTACCACCTCAAAAGACTATATTTTTAATGAGTAAAATGGTCCTCTTATTAGGTTTAATCCCCAAATCTTCAAACCACATGGGCTTTGATTCCCATCCAAATGGGATATATAGGAAGCATCCCTGAGATCCAAATCCCTCACCCCAAAATTCACCCTAATATTATATGGTCCATATCCCTAGTAGGTTCATATCTATCCTGAGAGGCTAAATCCCTTACATGTTTCTCAAGACACTTCAACATAAGTCCCACACCATTCTTGACCAGGAAATTTTCACCTATACATACTTGCCGTATGATATTAAACTACATGGTTTGGTCCTCATCACATAACCTTAAAAGGTATGACGTGTCCCATTAAGTGGAATAAAACTATGTGGGTTCTGATTCCTTTCACAAGGATACATAGAAAGATGGTCTCATGGGCTTGATCATGATATAAAAATAACTCCCATCTTACTGGATGATGATAAGTTCTAGGGAACCCCACTGTGTGGCTTAAAACCAACTTCATGAGAATAAATGATATAAGAATATCTAATCCATTCATAAAAGGTTATCATTGATGGAGAACCTCAGATACATATATATTGCTTCATTGATGAAGAAACTTAGATACATATAGATGATTCTGAAACTGGTACATGCTAATAATTTATTATTAATATAAGGGAGACCTATTTTATATTAGAGATTTAATAAAGGATTCAGGAATATGTCTTAAATATATAAGAGAGTCCCATACTAAGTAATAATTCCCCCCAAAAGGTGTGATGATCCATACCTACCATCCTCTCAACCAATGTGTTTTCTAAGATGTCATTAGGAAAATCCAAGTGTCCACCTGCCTTTAAAAAGCAGGTCCACATCAACTCGAAATGAGTGCGGGTGTGAAATATCATCGGAAAGACCAGTATTACCTTGATTACTAGAATACCCTTTTTACATACACTAGGAACTCATCCAATTTTACTTTTCCAAGTACCTTTGGATAGATATAACTGTAATTTCATGTAGTTATGTTGGATCTATTTGATATTTACCTTATATACAACATGTACTAGTAATATCAAACATCAGTACATATCATGTTAAATGATATAAATTCATAGTACTTAAGCTTGTGAAATTATTTTAATCTCAATCATATCTTCATATACCCATGCATGTTCTACTATAAGGATTATATGCCAACATCAATTGTGTATTTAATTGTTAAAATATGTATTATGTCTGGATTTGGAAAACCCATTAATCTATTTAGTATATCTTGTTGTGTAGAACATGGTTTCTACTTTAATTCATACTTAGATAATTTTAATTCCTTAGTCTTAACAAGATGGTAAGACACAACATTTTTTTTCATACATCATCAACTTATCTATATTGAAAACTCAAAATTCTCCCACTAACTATTTAGATACACATATCACTCATTCATCTCTAAATGAATATTATATGATCACTATACATGATTTATTCACAAATGAATTTATGTAATCTAAAAATATTATTTTCATTTATCGATGTAATTGACCCTTTCAGTTATGGATTGTAGAAATATACCATAAGGTATCATTTTGGTCGCATCATATAAACATATTCCATAAGGAATTATCCAAATGAGGTGACCTTGACTATCAATTTTCTAATATTATGATCATATAAATATTATTTTAAGAAGTTGAATTCAAAAAGGATTTTAGTAATGGTGATTGGTGTATAGGTTTTTTCATAGACTAGAACTTTCAAAAATAAATCATGATTTATTGGTACCATATTGTACCATCCATGTCCAGTTTCTCTTGAATACTAACCAGTAGTATCAAGTCTTTAGAAACATTCAAAATACAGATTCCTAGAATCTTGATACACAAAGTCCATTACTTGAATTTATACATACTTATAAACCTTGAAATATTATCATTCACTACTTCTTTGTAGTAATATTCATTATTAAAGAATAATATATGTATCACCCATTGTGGTGAATATAAACCTCCTCTTTGGTTATAAATTCCTATACAGTATGTGTCTCTGGAACTACTCCTACCACTAAGCTCAATGGAGTCCAGTATTCCTATTCCAACTCATGTGAATCCAGATCCTCAACCCATAGAAGTTAAGTTTTCTCCAAATATATTTAAATATATTGGATTCCTTTATGGAAATATAGTTTATCTTGACTAGACATTAATATCCTTAGTGGTTATAGGATCAATAAATCATATGCACCTTAGTGTTTTAATGCTTGTTTGTAGCTAAGGACATCTTTAACAAAAGTTTTTCAACAAAAAACTTGCGGTGGTGTCCTACTATATTCTTATAATATCACAGTTGATATTATATCCATTAGAAAATATAGTTAGAATATGGTTAGTTGTTTCAATTCTATTTAAAAAACATGTCTTAGAAGGAATATTGAAAGATTTTCAATATCTATATGACTCATCATTGATCTTATTTTTACCACCATCATTACATTGATGTATATAAGGAAATTTGAGTTAGGTATAACCTTTAATCCACATATATATTCAACTATTACTTGGATAATAAATTATACAACACAAAAACTCAGATATTTTTTAATATTTATGAACTGAACTCATTTACTTCACTAAGAACTTATAAAATTTCATAAAGGAATATCGTGAAGCTTATAAAGTTACCTTTAGATTTAGAATGGTTCATTTGGACTTGTTAAAACAACTCTAAAATCTTTATAATATACATTCATTTAAAAAGGTTTATTTATCTAGAACATGATATGTAGCTTGATTTTATATCCATTATCTTAGATCAATTGAGTCAAAACACTTTTATGGTTATAAATAGGTCAACTAATTTCAGTTTTATTTGACAAAGAATTATCTTTCCATAATTCAGTAGGAGTCTTTTATTTTATATCCATTATTCATTGTAATGGATATTTATGATTCAATAGTTACTTAACTATTAGTTTAGTAATAAAGTACTATAAAAACCTTTATTCCAAAAATGAAATAATTTATATTTGTTTCTTTCTGGAAACCAAGATAAATGTTTTGTTAACACTTATTATAAACTTGAATCAATCAAATATATAAAATATAAGTAGTGATATCCCCTTGGATAATGTAATAATTGTTGGAGTTCATGTCCTATGACCAAATATTTGTACTTAAATTACATGTATATTCAATTTATTGAATATTAATAAAACTTATTATTATATATTTTTCATTATTATGCATGACTCTAATGTAATAATGTCCTAGAGTATGCATCACATTGATAAGGTCATATCAGTTCCCCTATATGATGAGAACCTCGAAGTACTATGACAATATTCTTAAATAATGTTCTATAGTTGGATAACATACTATTATGGGAAAAATAATACATATAATATTAGGTGTTAATACTTATAAGCAGATGAGACTTCTTCTCATGAAGTTCACACATGGTAATCTCCAAGGTAGAAGATTATGAGAATATAATGGCTAGTAGGAATTCCACATGTTTTTTTATCATTGGATATTCATATCTATAAGCATGTGTAATGGTCCTTATAATTTAAGATTATTATTAATTAATTTTATGACTCATATACTTAGATGTATTTTGTAAACCATGAAGATAATATTTCATGGAGAAGTAAGATACATTGGGTGCTTCACACGTGACATGTCATTAATGGATAAGTCGAGGAATGATTTTTCCCTTACAACTTTATGGTAGCTAATATCTTAACCCTTTGATTGGAATAGAACTGTCACGACCCCCTCCCATCAAAGGTGCCCCTTCTGAGCTGGAAATGGTGAAAAGGAGATAATGACCCCCCGAGTCCCGCCTCCAGTAGGCCCCAGAGTGGTGACTAGCACCAAGGGTATGAGTTTTCAAAAATATGGGAGGAATTAAACTTTTTTTGTTATTTAAGATTGGGAAATAGGACGAGTTAAACACCAAAATAAAAAGGAACAAGTAAATGAAAATAAACCCAAACCAATCCCACATTCATGTTTAAACAATTCTGAAACAAAGCACAAGTATAAGAAAACTCAAAAGTGCAATAACAAAAGAAACAAGAGTACAACAACTGCAAAAACTCTAACTGTCCCAACTAGTAAGGCCCCACACGACCCTGGTAGTCCTCCTAGAAACCTGAAAGTAAATGTAGGGTGAGCATACAAGTATACTCAATAGGGAAACCTAAATCTCTCGTGCACAGGTGGGGAGACATCCTAATGTCCCGTGAGAACAATAGAAGAAACCAAAACCTAGAAAGGAATTCTATCCACCCAACCTCACCAGCCTCACTCACCAAAAACACAAAACAATAGGTAGTAGTATATAAGAACAAGAGTATTGGGTACCCTGCACCATTTCCCCCACTAGTTAGATGCTCTTCCTAACGGCGAATGTCCTGACGCTACCACACTCTTCCTGCCCGTACACACCTGGGTCTCAAAAGACACACATCCTGCCCGCACACACCTGGGCCTCACATACCACATATCCCGCCCGCACACATCTGGGCCTCACAAACCACAATCCCACCCGCACACACTTGAGCCTCACAAACCACAATCACATCCCCGCCCGAACACACATGGGCTTCATCCTAAAGATTCTTGGGAATAGTAAACCTGCCCGAAGAGTCTTGGGACAATCGAAACCTACCCAAAGAGTCATAAGTGTAAGGTCACCTCAAGCCATCATAGCCTATGGAAGAAGGAGCAGGAAGAAGCTAGTAACTAAGGGTAAAACACCCTCTCCCATGAAATGGGAGTGTTCAACACTAGGTTCTCAACATGGGTGGGGTGTTACAAAACAAAAAGATATAGATACATATAAGTATACCAAACACACAACCCAACCTATGGCCTCTAAATATAGAAACTGAGCATGTGCCTCGACACTACTACTACAAAGCATCCATACAACAAACAAACCCAACTCCATTTAGGTTTTCATGTTTCAACAATATTAGTTTATTATTTCCTTAACTACTGGGAAATTATCAAACTAGATCAAATGTTTCATAGAAAAACCTTGCCAAACACAAATCAAGTTAGATAGAACACAAGAAACACAAAACCAACCTTTTTATCATCAATCTATCCCCATTGATTGTTCCCACGTTTAATTCATTATCGTTCCCCACAATTAATTTATCAACTTTCCAATTTCTTTTAATATCACAACCCATTACTGCAGCCCTTCTGCCACTATAACCACATCTCTACAACTGTATCACAAAACAAGGCTTGTGCCTCATCATTTCCCCTTTAATACATTTACCGTAGCCCCGATGCCCATTCTATTCGTAACAACCCAGGATTCACCCCCACTTTTCACCCTCCACGTAACCAAACCAACACCCACGTGTTCATTATTCCATTTTGTTCAACTGGGGTGATCACGCAAAGGTTCCAGATATTCATTTAATCAGCCAACTTTACATGATTAACCAATTTCCATATTCCACAAAGTTTCCATCCACAAAACGGTCTAGAAAGATAGTGCAACATTTAATTGTGCAAGAAAAGGCCCCCAACGACTGTGATTTTCAGTAGGTATAAGCCTATTAAATTCACAACATAACAATAGGATAAACAAAGATAAACATAACAACTTCCCCATCCCCATTCTTTAAGCCAGTTATTATCTTCATTAAACTGGTTCAACTATGTCTCGTGAAAACAAGAGGACACCCATACCGCATGATGCAAAAATTAGAGATATGAAGGTAAAAATCCCTACCTCAACAGGTTCTTATCACAACGCTCCCCTAGATCAACTTTAGAAGACGTCCGTCGGTGTTCGTCGCTTCTGTCAAAACCCAAAAAAAACCTCCTCGGGTGGAAGATGGGAAGGAAAGGTCGAAGGGAAAACAAAAGATCCAAGCTCAGAAGTTCTTCCTTGTCGTTACGATCTCATGGCCACTGATGGATCATAAATAAGAGCTTGGACGAAGAAGTTATGGAAGAAAGGAGATTTGGAGTCTCTCGGGAGGGCTCTGCTCGAAGGAATGGGGATGAGAGGAATGATCTGAAAAGGAGAGCCCCCCTCCTTTTATGGGTGAGAAAAACTAAAGTACACAACGTGTACTTCCTAGTACATGGCGTGTACTTCCTAGTACATGGAATGTACTTGGCCATTCCACACGGTCGCCACGTGACTTCCAACACGACATTCAACGCGGCACACGACCGTTGATTGGTCAACACACAGTTTGAGGGTAATGCGTATGTGGGGAGAAACTACACGACATGTAGTATTGGATACACGGAGTGTACTTATTTATTCCACGCGTAAAGGACACGGCTTCAACACGACACATGACCATTGACTATTCAACACACGGTTTGAGGGTAACGCGTACGCGGGGAGAAAATACACGGCGTGTAGTATGGGCTACACGGCGTGTACTTAATTATTCCACACGGAAAGGACACGACTTCAACATGGGGTATACTCAGTAAGGTGGTAGACGATGTGTACTCACACTACACGGCGTGTAGTCACAAAATTATGAAAAGTGTTGGAAAAGTCCATTCTACCCTCCAGAACACTTAATGACCTTCTTTTCGACAAAGGAATGGGCCGGAGAGGTCTGAGACATTACAACAGATACCTCTTAAAACATTCTCGTCCCCGAGAATTCAAAAACCAACCTAGAGGAACCCAACAAGATACCTCTTTGGGCTCTCGTTATAATATGAACCCAACCAACAACCCTAATCATAGGTGTTAGGAATTCTTCTCCTATGTCGAGATATTATCCGCTTTAGGCGGCACTAGCTCACCTGCACGGGTTTAATCGCATCCGCATTAATGCGTCTTGATTAAGAATTGGGTATTCCCACTTCCATATATTAATATTTTTCCAACTTACACTACCCCCAACACCATACAACCAACACACTTCCTGAACACATGGCTTGGGGAATTCCTTCTCCCATGTCGAGATATTATCCGCTTTAGGAGGCACTGACTCGCCCGCACGGGTTCAATCGCATCTGCATTAATGCGTCTCGATTAGGGATCATATTTTTCCCTTTCCCCACACATCCGAACATGTTACACACTTCCAGAGAACAAGGAAACAAAACGTCTCACAACCGACAAGCTAAGAATTCCATATATCAAAGGTACAAAGTATACCATCAAAACAAAGCTCAGAAGAATAAAGAAAATCACAATTCAAAACAACTCTGAGTACTGAGCGTGCATCTGAGCCTCCTGCTCCCAAGTGATCTCCTCAAGGAATCCATGCCTCCACAACACTCAAACCAAGGTGATAGTTCATCCATGAAGCACCTTCTCTTCACGATCCTCAATTCTGACCGGTCGTTACTCGAAGGTCGTGTCGCCTCCCATATCTGACTCTCCCCAGTTGATAACGTGAGAGTCGTCGTGTAAGTACCGATGAAGCTAGGAGACGTGGAAGACATCATAAACCTTCTCCAACTGAGGTGGAAGGGCCAGCTGATATGCCACTTCGCCGACTCATCTCAGCACCTCGAAAGGTCCGATGAACCTAGGAGAAAGCTTACTCCCCTTCCCAAACCTCTGATGCCCCCATCAAGGGGAAACCTTCAAGAACACATGATCTCCCACCTTGAACTCCAAGGGCCTCCTCCGACGATTAGAATAAGACTTATGTCGGTCCTGATCCACTTTCATCCTCTCACGCACAAGCTGGACTTTCTCTGTGGTGCTCTGTACTACCTCTGGCCAAAGAGCACCTATCTCACCAACCTCTGCCCAGCAAATGGGTGAACGACATGGTCTTCCATACAAAGCCTCAAACGGTGCCATGATAATAGTAGAGTGGAAGCTGTTGTTATAGGCAAACTCTACTAAAGGCAAGTGTCGCACCCATGATCCTCTGAAATCCAGAACACATGCTCGCAGCATGTCCTCCAACGTCTGGATAGTCCGCTCTGTCTACCCATCGGTCTGGGGGTGGAAAGCAGTGCTAAGGCGTAGCTGGGTGCCAAAAGCATGCTGTAACCCCCACTAGACACATGAGGTAAACCAATTATCCCAATCTGAGATGATAGTCTTCATTACTCCATGAAAATGCACCACCTCATCTATGTACCTCTGTGCTAAGGTACTCACCAGGCCCGACTCCTTAATTGCTAATAAGTGAGCTGATTTCATCAGTCGATCCACCACTACCAAGATAACATCATATCTACCCTGAGCTCTGGGTAGTCTTGTGACAAAGTCTATTGAGATGTCATCCCATTTCCACTCGGGGACATCTAAAGGATGCAACAAACCACTGGGAACATAGTTTTCAGCCTTTACTTGCTGATACACTAGGCACTTAGCCACAAACTCTGCCACTACCTGTTTCACCCAGGGCCACCAAAACTATTCCCTTATTCCTTGGTACATTTTTGAAACTTCCAAATGTACTGCCAAGGATGAACTATGGAACTCACAGAGAACTCCCTCATGCATCGCCTCTAGAACAAACAACCTTCCATGAAAAATCATCCGATGTCAGCTGTCCTCTGACCATCCTTCTGGAGTGTTTCCCTGATCGATATGATCCCGCATTACTTCTGCCTTGGAGTCTCCCCACTGAGACTCTTCCACCTGCTGCAACAAGGAGGACTACACCATCATCTGAAACAAACAGCCTCTAAAACCCTCTATCCTTACATCCAAGTGCAAGGAAACCAACTCTCCCATCGCTTTCCAAGCATTAGTGGATTCCTGAACCACTTCCTTATGTGACTTCCTGCTCAGGGCATCAACCACAACATTTCCCATACCTTTAGTGTAAGAGATATCAAAGTCATATTCTTGGAGAAACTCAACCCATCTTTTCTGCTGTAAGTTCAGGTCACGTTGGGAGAAGATATAACGTAAGATCTTGTGATCTAAGAAGACCACAAAGCGCTCACCAAAGAGGTAATGTCGCCACAACTTTAGTGCGAACACTACTACTACAAGATCTAGGTCATGGGTGTCATAATTACACTCATGAGGGCGCAAATTCCTAGACCCATAACATATCACACCCTTCTTATGCATCAGTACGCACCCCAAACCAAGGCCATAATCATCACAAAACACCTCATACAACAACCCTTCCTCTGGAAATCTGAGTACTGGAGCATTGACCAACTTCTTATTCAGGTAGTCGAAAGCTTTCTGGCACTGCTCACTCCATAGGAAGACCTGGTCCTTCCTAGTAAAAGCTGTCAATGGAGCAGCAACTCAAGAGAAGTCTGAAACGAACCTACGATAATAACTTGCAAACCCCAGGAAACTACGAACTTCTGCCACGCTCTTGGGTGCCACCCAAGAAACAACTGACTCCACCTTCGATGGGTCTACTGACACTCCATGCTGAGACACTACGTTCCCAAGGAAGTGTACTTCTTGTGTCAAGAACTTACACTTTGACAATTTCCCATAAATATGGTGGTGTCGAAGGACTTCCAAGACTGCCCTGAGATGCTTAACGTGCTCCTCATCTGATCTTGAGTAGATCAGGATGTCATCGATAAACACAACGATGAACCAGTCCAGAAACTCTCGGAAGACAAAGTTCATAAGTCCCATGAACACAATAGGTGCATTCGTAAATCCAAATGGCATCACTAAAAACTCGAAGTGCCCATACCTGTACCTGAAAGCCGTCTTTGAGATGTCACTGTCCTTTCCCCTCAGCTGATGATATCCAAATCATAGATCAATCTTAGAAAACCAACCTGATCCCCTCAGCTAGTTGAAGAGATCATCTATCCTTGGAAGGGGGTAACAGTTCTTGACCGTCACCTGATTCAACCTTCGGTAGTCTATGCATAGCCTGAGACCACCATCTGCCTTCTTCACGAACAAAACTAAAGCACCCCATGGTGACACACTGGGTCAAAAAAACCCTTCTCCATCAGATCGTCAATCTGAATATGCAACTCCTGCAACTCTGAAGGTGCCATCTGATAAGGGCCCATCGAAATCGGATGGGCAACATGCTTTAAGTATATCCCAAACTCAACGTCATGTCGGGGGGTAGAGTCACAACCTCCTTGGGAAAAACATCGAGGAACTCCCCGACAACCTATGGAATATCCATCATCTCTGTATCAGCTGAAGCCACTGATAACCCGCCTAACAAGGAAAGGAGAGGCTTCACATGCCGGATTCCCACCTGATAGCTTCTCTTTCCAACAAAAGCTACACGCTGCCCATCCATGTCGGAGAACATGACTCTTATTTGGAAGTAGTCGATAACAACACTAACAGAAAACAGCTAGTCGATGTCTAGGATGACATCGTATGGCTACAACTGTAGCAAAAGAAGATCCCCACTAGATCGATGCGGTCCCAACATCAGCCCACATCCCCGGAAAACACAAGATACGCTGGTCTGACCTCCAACTGGTGTAATCAGCACCAGGGGTATGGAAAGTATCTCTACGTCTATACCCAAAGCATGGGCTAGACTGGGTGCAACAAAGGAGTGCGAAGCTCCCGAATCAAACAAAGCAGAAACGAGAGTGCTGAACAAACAAATCGTACCTCGCACCACCTCTGGTCCTTCCAGATTTGCCAACTCTATTGTGTGCAATTGTCCACACCCAGCTCATCTGCCTCTCTGATGTCGACCACCACCCCGACCATGCCCTAGTCGAGGTCCTTGAGGACCACCCTGAGGTCAGCCTCCTCTTGAAAAGTCTTCCCTCAGAGGAGTAAGGTCCTGTTGCTACTGGAAAGGCCTCGCCGACAACTGGTGCTGCTGAGGCCGGCGTTGAACCTACCCACCTCCACCGTACTAAGCTCAGGTCGGGCACCGACTCTAAATGTTCCCAAAAACTCCACAAGAGAAACACTTCGGTCCTGGGCTCGTGAAAAAGGAACAAGGACCCGAAGATCTGAATTGGAACAGCTGGGGCCTGCTCCCTACTGGCCTGAATCTGGAAGGTCCTGTCACTGGAGACCTGCTGCTGACTGCCTTCCCCTTCGACAAACTCAGCTGGATCCCCTCTCATGGTGCACCTCAATGAGAGTGAATCCTATCTGCAACCTATTCCTTCTTCTGTACTACCAAGTACATCAGAAGGGTGAAGGGGGTGACAATATACTGGAGCGAAGGACGAAGCACCTCCTCCAAACATCTCTCCTGAGACTCCTCATCCGAAAAGAGATCTGGAGCAAAGCGTAGGAGATCCTTGAACTTGATCCCCAATTATCGTACTGACATACTCCTCTGCTAGAGGGAGAGTAACTCCTACCGCTTCTCTACCTTGATCAAGGAAGAAAGGAATTCCTCTCGGAACTCCTTCTCAAAGTCAGCCCACGTAACCTCTGTCTCTAACCTCTCCCCGAGGTAGAGTGTCCACCACTGACGCGCCACAACTTTCAGCTAACTGACTGCTAGGGGAACCCAGTACACCCTCAAAGGACAAATCAAAGTAAAAGCAATCCTTAGCTCCTCAAGCCACCCCTCCTTCCCCATATCCGAAGTACTACCCTCGTACTTCTTGAGGGGTTGTCGCTGGAAAGAATGTAGAGTCTTCTGCCACTGATCATCTTCCTCCTCTCAGTTAATCCTCAACTGATTGGACACCTTAATCTGCTAGGCCTCAACTGTCTGAGTCACCCGAGGATGATGTCCAGCTGCCATAGCTGTATGGTAAATAAAGATCAACTAAGCCCAAGTAGTAAGGAAAATTTTCTCAAGGTTTCATTTTATCATTTTATTTCAATTTACTTCCCAGAACACCAAAATCAAGTAAAACAAAAATCATGATGATACATGTACCTTTCCTAGGGTCTCTACCCTATAATCAATGTAGTCTTACTTGGTCGTCCGGTAAGCTTAGAGTCCTTGCATCGGATCACAGGGGGCCCTAAAATCCCATGTCCTAGCCGGTCTTCCCTGGCCTGTGTCACACACCAAGATCATCCAACACTGTTGCCCTACCATCCCATGCAATCCTCACTGTGCCTAACTCCAAACTCCATCCTATCTCTCAACCATCAGATCTGATACGATTCTGTTACGACCCCCTCCCACAAAAGGTGCCCCTTCTGAGCTGGAAATGGTGAAAGGGAGATAATGACTCCCGAGTCTCACATCTAGTAGGCCCCAGAGTGGCGACTAGCACCAAGGGTATGATTTTTAACAAATATGGGAGGAATTAACCTTTTTTTGTTATTTAAGATCGGGAAATAGGATGAGTCAAACACCAAAAGATAAAGGAAAAAGTAAATGGAAATAAACCCAAACCAATCCCACATGCATGTTTAAACAATTCTGAAACAAAGTACAAGTACATGAAAACTCAAAAGTGCAATACCAAAAGAAACAAGAGTACAAAAACTGCAAAAACTCCAACTATCCTGACTAGTAGGGTCCCGCACGACCCTGGTAGTCCTCCCGGAAACCTGGAAGTAAACGTAGGGTGAGCATACAAGTATACTAAGTAGGGAAACCTAAAGCTCTCGCGCACAGGTGGGGAGACATCCTAATGTCCTGTGAGAACAACAGAAGAAACCAAAACCTAGCAAGGAATTCTATCCACCCAACCTCACTAGACACGCTCACCAAAAAAACAAAACAATAGGTAGTAGTATATAAGAACAAGAGTATTGGGTACCCCGCACCATTTCCCCCACTAGTTAGCTGCTCTTCCTAATGGCGAACATCCTGATGCTACCAAAATCTTCCTCCCCGCACACACCTGGGTCTCAAAAGCCACACATCCCGCCCGCACACACCTGGGCCTCACATACCACATATCCCTCCCGCACACACCTGGGCCTCACAAACCACAATCCCACCCGCACACACCTGGGCCTCACAAACCAGAATCACATCCCTGCCAGAACACACCTGGGCCTCATCCTGAAGATTCTTAGGAACAGTAAACCTGCCCGAAGAGTATTGGGCTAATCGAAACCTACCCGAAGAGTCTTAGGTGTAAGGTCGCCTCAATCCATCACAGCCTATGGAAGAAGGATCAGGAAGAAGCTAGTAACTAAGGGGAAAACACCCTCTCCCATGAAATGGGAGTGTTCGACACTAGGTTCTCAACATGGGTGGGGTGCGACAAAACACAAATATACAGATACATATAAGTATACCAAACACACATCCCAACCTATGGCCTCTAAATAGAGAAACTAAGCACGTTACTCAGCACTGCTACTACGATGCATGCATACAACAAACAAACCCAACCCCATTTAGGTTTTCATGTTTCAACAGTATTAGTTTATTAGTTCCTTAACTACTGGGAAATTATCAAACTAGATCAAATGTTTCGTAGAAAAACCCTACCAACCAAAAATCAAGTTAGATAGAACACAAGCGACACAAAACCAACCTTTTTATCATTAATCGATCCCCATTGATTGTTCCCGAGTTTAATTCATTATCGTTCCCCACTGTTCATTTATCAACTTTACACTTTCTTTTAATATCACAACCCATTACTGCAGCCCTGATACCACTATAACCACATCTCCACAACCGTATAAAAAAACAAGGCTTGTGCCTCATCATTACCCCTTTAATACATTTACCGTAGCCCCGCTGCCTATCCTATTCGTAAAAATCTAGGATTCATCCCCCCTTTTCACCCACCACGTAACCAAACCAACAACCACATGTTCATTATTCCATTTTGTTCAACCAAGGTGATCACACAAATGTTACAGATATTCATTTAATCAGCCAAATTTACGTGATTAACAAATTTACATATTTCACAAAGTTTCCATCCACAAAATGGTCTAGGAAGATAGGGAAACATTTAATTGTGCAAGCAAAGGCCCCCAACGACCTTGATTTTCAATAGGCATAAGCCTATTCAATTCACAACATAACAATAGGATAAAAAAAGATAAACATAACAACTTCCCCATCCCTGTTCTTTAAGCCAATTATTATCTTCATTAAACTGGTTCAACTATGTCTCGTGAAACAAGAGGACAACCATCCCTCATGATGCAAAAATTAGAGAGACAAAGGTAAAAATCTCTACCTTAACAGGTTATGATCACAATGCTCCCCCAGATCAACTTTAGAAGACATCTATCGGCATTCGTCGCTTCTGTCAAAACCCGACAAAAACCTCATCGGGTGTAACCTGGGAAGGAAAGGCCAAAGGGAAAACAACAGATCCAAGCTCAGAAGTCCCACCTCGTAGTTAGGATCTCATGGATGCTGACGGATCGTAAATCGGAGCTCGGACGAAGAATTTATGGAAGAAAAGAGATTTGGAGTCTCTCGGGAGGGCTCTGCTCGAAGGAATGGGGAGGAGTGGAATGATCTAAAAAGGAGGAGATCCCCCCTCCTTTTATAGGAGAAAAAACTAAATTACACGGCATTTACTTCCTAGTACACAGCGTGTACTCGGCCATTCCACACGGTCACCATACGGATTCCAGCACAACATTTAATGCGATACACAACTGTTGACTGGTCAACACACAGTTTAAGGGTAACGCATACGCGAGGAGAAACTACATGGCGTGTAGTATGGTCTACACGGCGTGTGCTTATTTATTCCACGCGGAAAGTACATGACTTCAACACGACATATGACCGTTGACTGGTCAACACACAATTTGAGGGTAACGCGTACGCGGGGAGAAACTACACGGCGTGTAGTATGGGCTACACGACGTGTACTTATTTATTCCACGCAGAAAGGACACGGCTTTAACATGAGGTATACTTTTTAAGGTGATACACGGAGTGTACTCACACTACATGGCGTGTAGTCACAAAATTCTGAAAAATGTGGGAAAAGTCCATTCTACCCTCCAGAACACTTCATGACCTTCTTTTCGACAAAGGAATGGGCCGGAGAGGTCCGAGCCATTACAAGAACCATCTCCCTAAATTACATGGACATGGTGTAATGATGTGTTTATTTCAGATAGTCAAAAAAAGACGTATTAAGAATATATGTTGGTGGCATAGATGTGTAACCTTCTTGATGAGATATTGTGACAAAGGTATTATATTACATAGTGGGAGTTCATATGTGGTTATCATCATTGTGACATTAAGTTCTTTCTCTTGAGTTCCTTGAACCATTTCTAGATAGTAATCTTGGACTTTAGGAAAGGCTAGCTAATGCCAATGAAAAATAATCCTAATGGGTCACACACTACGTGTTTATGATGATATCAATTAAATTCTATTTGAATTTAATTAATTGAATAAATATTATCCTTAATATTGAGGAATAATTTTATTCACATTTTATTGATTGGAAATATATATTGATGAATCAAATATTTAAATTAAATATTTAGTCTGGTGTTCAATAAATGAAAGAGGAGTTTGAATGTACCAAGACCATGTTTAGTGACAAATATTAATTAACAAGCTAGAAAAATAATATTTGTTATTGTGTAAGTTTACACACACCACAAAATAATAATAATAATAATAATAATAATAATAATAATAATAATAATAATAATAATAATAATAATAATATGTGGCATGGGGTTTTATTAAAGGTTTTAATATTGTTTATGGTTTGACATTCAATAAACAAATATTCTAATCCAAACCCTACCACTATAAAAACCGTTATGACTATTTTATAGATAATTGAAAATAGAGAATTGTTTCACACAACAAATTCTATTTAGACTCCTCTCTCTCTCAAGAATAAGAAATGCTAGAGAGATTTATTCTATACTAAATAATGAGCGATCAAGAATGAACATCACAAGACATTTGATTCCTCATGATAGCACCTAGAGATTAATTTTCATTAATTTAAGATCATATGAGAATGTGTGGATCATCTCTAGAGGGATTCTATCATTGGATCCTCACAAGCACAATCGAGGCAGTCCAAAAGAGTCTTTTTGAATGATCAAAATTGACATTGAAGAAGGAAACCTAAGACAAGGTAATTGATTTCTACTGATCTAAATAAATTAATTATAAATTTGACATGAAAGATCCCCACTCAGGGTTTTGGGTATAGAAATATTAAAAGAAAGTTTTAATATATCACCCACCCCCACATGCTTCCATTGCGATTGGAACCATCAAGTGAT
The DNA here is from genome assembly GCA_963277665.1 of Viscum album. NCBI lineage: Eukaryota > Viridiplantae > Streptophyta > Magnoliopsida > Santalales > Viscaceae > Viscum > Viscum album. The sequence goes on along the minus strand of OY728137.1, from coordinate 1,584,526,101 downwards.
ATCAAAGGGTTCACATTTAAATTTATAATTATTTATTTTATTGTTGATATATCTGCAATTGTAGTTATATTTTCATTTCATGTTATTCATTATTTAATATAAATTTAATTAACATGATTCAATATATTATTCATGTTCATTCAATGTTTTATTTTCATAAAGGTCCAAGAACAGATGAAGAACGACTGGAGATTCCATCAAGAACTGCCAATTTTTTAGCCAGTAGGACCGAGTTACATAGCGTGTACTCAGAAGTACATGTCATGTACCATAGTGCACTTCATATGGATATGATGAGGGATAAAAAATTTTCCATGTAGTAATGAAACACAATATACTCCATGTGTTGAACAAATAAACAAGAACAAAGTTTTCAAATTACATGACTTGTATTAGCATACACACCATGTAGTCTATATGGGAAAACGACTTAATCATGAAATCTGTGTGGTCATAATACACAATAAAATTGTGTGTAACTAAAAACATAGAGAATTTATGATATACACAACATGTAGTTCATAAATTACCACATTTGAGATACACACCAAGTTATCTAGACAAATTACATTAGAGATACACAACATGTAGTTGGAGTCCACAAGTTGTGTATTCTCTCACTTAAGAACATGTTGAGCTTTTCGGTGGGTTTTATGGGCATGCATCCTTCAAACCACATGGCACGTAGATATCTTATACACACTATGTAATCCACTGAGATATATGCCAAAGACTCAGGTGAGCATCTTGATCAGACAATAATTGGATAGATGGTGTGTATCTGGCATGTACATGATGTGTAGTTTGACTGAGGAACATGTCACATACCCAAACATGTACCATAGATACACGAAAACTAAGATACAGGATGTGTAACTTGTTTTCACATTCCATATAGTATCATATTAAAGAAAATAATTAAAAATTACATTAAATTAATAATTACAACTTTTAAAACTTATTTTATTGATTGTCACAAAAATGTGTGTTTGACAATCTAATAATGGTTTTAAATAATTTTAAATTCTAAATTAATTTATTGTAATAAATATGTCATTATTGGTTCTACCATTTATTTTCCATGAATTCCATAAACAAATGAGAATCTCCAATTAAGTTTGGATGATTATTAAGATGAAAAGGAAATAATTAATTAATTCATTATTTAATGTAAGCACGTTCATCTTAATAATAAAGAGAAAATATAGAAATGAATGCTATCCAGTTACATTTTCATATTTTTTGCATGAATAACCTAGCATGATCTTGATCAAGACCTATGTATGTGTTAGAATTTATTTAATTTAATTTATTTTAAGGGATTATAATTATTTTAAACTAAAATGATGTCTTTTGATTCATACCTACCTCCATTATTATGCAGGACATATGTGTCCATGGTTATTTATATAATCCACTTTAACCAATAATTTAGTTCCCCTCACCCTCATATGAGTTATAAATACATGTAATTAATGGAGTATCCCAAGTTGAATGGAGATGGTTCAATATGGAACCATTTTGATTCCAACTCAAGTGATACATAGGTGTATAGGTGGAATACTGTAGCTCATGCTAAGACTGGAAAATGGAATTATTCCCCTAGGTTATATAGGTTGATTTAATGACCTCTCATTAAATCAACTATTATATAAGATAATTATTAGGTCAATTTATTTATTTATTTATTTCTGTCTATGAATTATTTATTTTATGTATGAAATACCACAATCACATAAATAAATAAATTAATGTGAAAAGATGAAATTTAAATAAATAAATTATACACAAATGTTTTATACAACATGGTTAATTAATTATGTAAAATATACATAAATATTAACAATACATGTAAAGGATAAACCAAGATAAAATATATGCATAATAAATTAAAATCCATGAATTAAATATTAAGTCAGACTAAGCATTCTTTTACTTGATTGCAAATGAAACCATAGAACTAAGTGTAGTATATGGCCAAAGTCTAGACACTTAATTTTACTAGGGATTTATAATGAGGGTTTTGGGTTGAATTCACTAAACTTGTATTTATTTTAATGACCAAAGTATTTTCAATACAAATTTGGAGGCAAGTGTTAAGTAAATCCATGTGAGGATTTCAAGATAGGGGAATCCAATCAACAGATCAAGGAGCTACAAGCCTATAGTTGGCAAGACCACCAACCTAATTACTTTCTCATGGTTTTCATGGATAAATTCTGGATTATTAAGAAAATTAATGGGTATACTTTTCACTAAAATTTCATGGAAATTAAATATTCCAAGTATAATGGTGAGGGATATCAAGACTTGATAAAACAACAAAAAAAATCAACAAAAAAAATCAATTTATTATTTCTAACATAATTTGTAATAAAGAAATGTAATAATAATATGCTCTTTTAATTTTAGAATAAAATGGAAATATAATCATACAAAATATCCATAAGATCAATATTGGAGAAAGAAAACCTCCAAACTAGTTGTAACTTATAAGAATGGTACAGATGCCTTCAGGTTGTTTTGTGCCATAAATGGAAATCATACATACTAGAATCCTCACTTCCTAATATTCCTTCTAAGGAGGTGATTGATAAAGATTTCCTAGTCTATGATAAATATATAAATGATGCAATCGATGTTCAATATTTGATTCTTTCATCTATGTCTAGTGAGCTCATGAAGTCTCATGAAAACATGGACGTGTATAGTATGTTCGAGCATCTTTATAGCCTATATCAAGGGAGAGATAGACAAGAATAATTTTATATTTCCAAGGTGCACTTGTAGAGAAAACTTGTAGAGACTTCCCCAGATGGGCCTCACATAGTCAAGATCATTGGCTAAATTGAGCGCCTATAGGTTCTAGGGTTTAAAATCATAGAAGAATTGGGAATCAATCTCATTATAGCATCAATCTCTTAAATATTATCTAGTTTTATTGTGAATTTTAATATAAACAACATTGATAAGTTTCCAACAGATCTTCTCAATCTTCTTTGCAAATTGGATAAGGAGACGAAGTACGAAAAGACTTCGGTCCTTATAGAAAATAAGCGGAAAGTCCAACCAAAAATCCCCAAGTCTAAGGATTCCTTGTAACACCCTTCCAAGAATAGGAAGATCAAGGGGAAAACAAGGGAACATGATACTATTTTTTTTTCATGTAGAAATAAGTTCCACTAGAATTTTTTTACCCAAAATAAATAAGGGGATGATTCAGGTAAGTTTTTTTTATCAAGTGTAATTTATCAGTTTCTATGAATTGGGTATTAGATACAACTTGTGGTACTCACATATGTATTAAAATATAGGAACCAAGTAGATTCATAATAATTCACTGAGGGGAGGTAGATCTATGAGAAACCAATAAATTTAAACTTTCTATTTTAGCTATCAGGGACTACCACCTAATGTTTCCAATTGGAATGATCTTGGTTTTAAAAGGATGTTATTATGTTCTTTCAGTTACTAAAAAAATTATTTCTATATCTAGTCTAAATAAAGCTGGTTTTATTTTAAAATTTGGAAATAAATTTTTCTAATTTTATAGAGATAACATTTTTATGGTATGAAACAATTAAATAAAAGTCTTAATGTGTTGTAATACAAAAACCAAGTAATGGAAATAGATAAAAAACATCTTTACATGAATCATACCACACCCAACTTTAGAATCACTGATTTGGTCATTTAAATGAAAAGTTTTTTGACTAAATTAAAAAAATATGGATATTTAAATTATTTTGAACTAAAACCACTTGGTGTATATCATGAATGTTTACAAGGCAAAATGACCAAAGACCCATTTAGTGTCAAAGGTGAAAGGGCCAAATATCTTCTGAAATTAGATCATACATATGTGTGTGGACCATTTCCTATTGAGGAAAGGGGTGGGTACTCATACTTCATAACTTTTACTGATGATTTTAGTAGATATGGATATGTCTACTTAATTAGGAATAATTCAAACTCCTTTGATAGATTTTGGAAATACAAGAACAAAGTTGAGAAACAACTTGATAAGAAGATAAATAAACTCTTCTTAGACTATAGTGTAGAATATCTTAATCAACACTTCATTGAATACCTATAGTAGTTTGGGATTTTATCTCAACTCACTCCTTCTTACACACCTTAGTGGAATGGATTATGTTGAAGGAGAAACCATACCTTGTTAGACATGGTGAGATCAATTATGAGTCATGAAAGTCTTCTATTATTATTTTGGGGATATGTATTACAAATAGTAGCATACATACTAAATCGAGTTCCAACTAAAGTGATTGATTATATACATTACAAATTTTGGAATGTAAAGAAACCTGTGTTATCATACTTAAATGTGTGGGGCCACAAATAATTTTTAAGGTCCCTTTAGGTAAAAATATTTCACCCAAAGAAACAAAGTGTATGTTTATAAGATATTCCAAATAAAAAAGGATATTTCTTGTATAATACTTTAGGGAAATAAGTGATCATCAAAAAATGTCCCACATTTCTTGAGAAGGATCTTATCTCTAAAAGAGATAGTGAGAGTGAGATAGACTTTGATGAATTCCAAGCTCAAGATACATTATATTTGGCACATGAAAAAATTCTACAAAGCCCCATAGAAGAAGAAGTTGTTCTAGAGACACAAATACTGTGTACGAGTATCAGATAGGTTATAAAACTAAAATGGTATGGTTTTATATTCTTCAAGGATGATGAACAATTATTAGTAGATAATAATGATTCTATAACCTAAAAAGAATTAGTAAGTAGAACTTATGTTTCTAAGTGGTAAGAATCCATGAATTCTAAAATGGATTCCATGTACCAAAACCAAGTCTGTATTTTTGGTAGATCCTATAATAGATGTAAAGTTTATTAGTTACACATGGGTATTCAAGAAGAAACTAGACATGGAAGGAAAATTCAGTACCTATAAGGCATGGATGGTTGTAAAGGGATTTAAACAGTTTTAAGGAATTGACTATGATGAAACCTTTTCACTAGTTACAATACTGAAATCCATAAAAATTCTAATTGCCATTGTGGCTTACCATGAATATGAGATTTGGAAAATGGATTTCAAAATATCCTTCCCTAATGGGAACCTTTAAGAAGATGTATATATGAAACAAACCTAAGGGTTTGTAACTCCAAAGGATGCCAAAAAGATATAAAAATTGCATAAATCAATTTATAGATTAATTAAATAATCAAGGTCATTGAAAATTAATTTTAATGAATCCATAAAGAAATTTGTTTTCATAAAGAATGAGTGTGATCCTTATGTATACAAATCGTTTAGTGGCAGTGAAGTCATTTTATTAATAGTATATGTTGATGACATATTACTCATTGGAAACAAAATATAAGTCTTATAGTCTATTAAGCCATGGTTGAATAAATGCTTCTCTATGAAGTACCTGGGCAAGGCCGCATGTCATGAACTAGGTTGGGATGTCATCCAACTCGACACCCAACCCAGACCATGGCATGACCCAAAGGGAATTCCCAATCTCCCTGAGCTAGAAACTATTACCCATTCATCAAGAAACATCTTCAGGAATGGTTTCCCCTATGATATTAAAAAACAACCAATAAATAATAATAACATTAAAACTAAGAAAAATCCACAACATATCATAATCCAACATCCATAACACAAGTTTGAGTCAAATACTTTACAATTACAACAAAAACCAAAATTATCAAAATGGAGAGGGGACAACTAGACCAACAAAACCTCCACATGATATATGGGTCAACACCCCATTCCACCACCACCAACACCCACCAATGAATGAATCACTAGCACATAGAACCACCATCACCACCATGGGGAACCTTGCCTTTACCTGGGTAAAACATAACAAGGTATACATACAGTCAGGGGCGTATGTAGTGTGTGATCAAAATTCCAAATAGGATACCACCAAAATAGATTCCATTAATTAACATTAAATTAAAAATTAACATACTATTTTTAGGAAAAAGAAAGATATAATTTAAATAAGACATGCTTTGAAAGTAAAATAAAAGTAATGATGATATCAAGATGAAAAATAATAATATCATGAGGACCATGGGAAATACCTAAGGAACTAGGGTTAGCGAGGTACTAGGATCCTTGTACTCTTGGTGATCACATTTCCCAGACATGATAGTCTTGCTCGGGCCTCCAACCCCCATCACATGTATGTGTAGTTAGTGTTTCTACGTGAATCCTTGTTAGGGAGACTAGGCCTCGACCCTACCAACTCACCTAACATACCAGACCTAGTATGTACACCTATATAATTAGGATTAAACTATGATAAATTTCATTCCATATGTCACATGAACCACCACTTACACAATCACAATTCAAAAAATTCAAATGCACATGCCAAACAACCATTTTCAATAGGAAAATCATTATTAAATCCTTATGAACACCATAACATTTGGAAAAAATGATTAAAACCACCCACAAAATTTCTAGAAATAATATATAAAACAAATAAATCATAATAATATCATAAAATAATTCTAAATCATGGAACCACCTACCTGTTGCTTGGAAATCACCTGAAATCAGTTGAAAACCACAACTGCAATAAGGAGAGACCCTATAAAGGAAATGGAACACCATAACCATCAAGATTTATCCAAAATAAGGGAGGTTTGGACCTCATCTAGTTTCAAATTATTTATGGAGAAAGAAAGAATAATAAAAAAGGAATAAAAGACCAAGAAAAAGAAGGAAAAGAGGAAAGGAGGAACTTACTAGGAGATTTATTGAATATTCCACCCAAATCCACCTAATATTTGGACCCCAAGGGATTAGATGGGGGGGGGGAGCCTATGGATGGGAAGTTTGAATCATGAGAGAAATGGGTGATTTGGGGTTAAAATCAGGGTGGTGGTGGGGGTGGGGGTGGGGGTGGGTAGTTTAAGAAATTCAAGATTTTTAAAGTTTTGGAAAGCCACATGGTTTTCCAAACCATGAACCAACTATGTGAAACATCTATTATAGAGGAAATATGGCTACAAAGTTTTCATAGAAGGGGATAAAAACCATGTGCCTCATATAGAGAAACTTTCATAGGTGCATGTTTGGCCCTAGAGGGATAGACACCCATGTTCTAGGTCGTGCGACCTGGATAGTGCCACTGTCTAGGGCACACAGTTTCTACTAACCATACGCCAACTGTGCACCTCCTGCTTCCCAGCTTGAAAAACACCATTTTCTAAAAAAACTCTTGGAAAAGTGATGAAATAAAGAAAAAAACAAAAATAAAATAGAAAATACCTCAAAATGAAATCGCAGATGTGACAATTATCCCCACCATGAAAACTTTCCACCCTCAGAAAGTCAAACCGATGTCTAATCAGAGAGTAAATGTTGATACTACTCTTCTACCCAAGATTTTCACTCCCATGTATCATGTTCATCATTCCCATGATGAAAAATAATCTGAACCAATGTTATATATTTCCCCCAAATCAATTTCTATTGAGAATATACAATCCTAACTAGTGGTTTAAACAAAGACAAATCCAATTATAGCTCTAATTATTCCCATTTAAGCATTTGATATGGGTCCGGGTTATAATTCTTTAATTGTGATATATGGAACACATAATGGATCGATGTCAACTGATATTGTAAAGTTAACCGGTATTCAAAATTTCCAATTCTCTTGGTAATCCTAAAAGGAATAACATACCTTGATGTTATATTCCCCTTATTACCAAGATTATGATGATCCAAGCGAAGTTCCATGTTTATAAACACTCATTTACCCACTTATAATTTGAAGGCATGGCGCCACCGATCAACATATGACTTGTGGAGGATCTGTACTATCAGAAAATGATTCCCAATCAATCAGACTTTATCATACATCTCATGTACAAGGATTAGTCCCCATAGAGAAGTCTCACCCACTTCTATCCAACACAAAGGTGATTGACACAGAAAACTATAAATCACCTCAAAGGGATCCATTTTAATTAAGGATTAGTAACTATTATTATATTAAAATTCCACAAATCCCAAATTTTTATCCCACAAGAATCTAAAATTGAGATTTCATATACGAAGAATGTCTTCCAAGATCCAATTTACCCACTCTGTCTGACCATCTATTTGAGTATGGTATGCCATACTGAGTTTAACCTGCGATCCCATTACCTTCTGAAGGAATTTCGAGAACTGTGAGGTGAAAATAGGGCCCCAGTCTAAAATAATAGCTTATGGCACACCATGAAGCCACACTACCTCCTAAACATACAACCTACCCAACTCATCCACCTTAGTCGAGTCCTTGATTGGAATAAATTGAACTGATTCGCTTAGATGGTCGATAACCACCCATATAGAATTCCTCCCTTGAGGTGTATAAGGTAATCCAATGATGAATTCCATGGTGAACTCATCCCACTTCCATATATGAATTAAGAGTGGTTGAATAAAAAATAAGGGGATTTGATGATTGACTTTAAACTGCTAACACATATAGAATCTAGATACAAACTCATCTATATCATGCCTCACACCCAACCACCAGAACTGGTGACACATGCTGTAAAACATCTTGGTTGTCCCAAGATGAACATACCACTAAGAATAGTGGGTATCCTACATCACCACCTTCCACAAAGACAACATCACCATGAAGTGACCCTTTAAGCAAAGAACTCCCTCAAAATACAACGACCACTCAATGGAAACCTCTCCACCATTTAGAATCTTCATAGAATTCAAACATAACTCATCAATTTTCTATTCTTCCCGAATCATCTCCATAATGGAGGGTTTCAACTAAAGACTAGACAAAAACATACCTCTACTATGATTCTTAGTTTCTAGATACATCTGGGAAAAAATCCCCATCAAATTCCACTCATCACTAGAATCCTTTAAGGATTGCACCGGTATCTTCCTACTTTGAGCATCTGATACCACATTCCCTTTTCCTAGGGTATAGAAGATATCAAAATTGAACACCTAAAGGTACTCAACCCATCAACACTGCCTCAAATTCATATATTTATAGGAGAAAAATTACTCCAAGATCTTATGTTCTAAGTAAACCACAAATTTCTCCCTGAAGAGGTAATTATGCAACATTTTCAAGGCATGCATCATCGCTACTAGTTCTAGGTCATGGTTTGGGTAATTTATCTCATGCGGTTAGAGTTGGAAAGATCCATATGCCAAAAATTTTTCATCCTGTATTAACATGCACCCAATTCCTATACCCGAGGCATCATATAAGATAACAAATCCCTTTAAAAATTCTGGTAAAATTATAACAGGGGTAGTGGTCAAATGATGCTTGAGCTCCTCAAAAGATACCATACATTTTGGGATCTATTAAAACATTACCCTTTTTGGGTAAATGATATAATGGGTGAGGAAAGCTAAGAGAAATCTCAGAAAACCCCCCTTTAATACCATAACAGGTCTGAAAATCTCCTAATACAGAATACATTCCTCAGTATCTTCCATTCCATCACTGCTTAGATCTTCTTAGGGTCCACTAAAACCCCATGTTTCAAAATCAAATGGCCAAGAAACTTTACCTCCATGATCTAGAAAGCGCACTTGGAGATATTAGAATAGATACAATGATCTCAAAGTGATCCTAGCATGGATCCCAAGTTCTTCTCTTACTCTTCCTTAGTACCAAAGTAAACTAGAACATCATCCATGAATACAATGATGAATTTTTCAAGGTACTGATATAACACTTGATTCATAAATGCCATAAAAACTACTACAAAATTTTTCAAACTTAAAGTCATGAACAAATACTCAAAGTGTCCTTACCTACTTCGGAAGGCTGTCTTTAGAATGTATACCTCCCAAACCTAGACATGATGATACCTAGAACATAGGTCGATCATGGAGAACTAACTTTCCCCTTTGAGATAATCAAAGAGGTCATAAATGTGGGGAAATAGATATTTATTCTTGATTATAACCTTATTCAAATTTAGGTAATCAATTAAAAACTAGAGAGATCTATTGAACTTTTTAGCAAACTACATAGGGGAAGAAAAATGAGAGATTCTTGGGTGAATGAATCCTTTGGACTCCAAATTTTCTAGTTTCATCTTTAATTCTCTCTGCTCGGCATGGGCCATATGATATGATGAAAGATATATCAACTGTGTTCCTAATTCCAAATAGATGATGAAATCCACATCCTGTTATGGGGGGAAACCCGGGAAATCATCAGCAAACACCTATGGAAACTCATATACCATATGAGGTAGTCCACCCTTAGAACCTCTTCCACCATCCTCCAATGTGAGAGAAGAGACTTGAAAAATGATATTTCCCAACTCTAGAGGTGGAGGTATAGCATGTCCTGACCAAGGATCCCATTCACCTTGGAAAACTTGAGTACTCCCATTGGATTCAAAAAATCTCACTCACCAGTAATAGAAATAAATGTGTACCTTAAAACACACCATCCAATCCATGCTTAGAATCGTGTCAAAGAGTTACATTTCCAAAGACTAGGAAATCTCATTCCAGATCGACCCCTGAGAGACCAAGTGCGTAAGACAGACAACTGAAACCTAGTTACCTCTTCTTACCAAGTGGCATCACTAAATCCATTTCATATGGCATAAGATCAGTCAAAAACATTAACAATTCCACAATATGGGTATAAATAAATTAATTAGAATCAATCATGTAAAAAAAACAACTATGGATGATTCCATAAAAATAGTACCTAAAACCATTGTAGGTCCTGAATCTGATTCCACTATCTCTTATTCCATAACATAGAGGTACTTTATATATAAAAATTCAAGAGGAAAATTAATAACTTTCAGATCTTCCTTGAGATGAAACTTTCTATAAGAAGATCCATCCTTACCATTATTCCCAACAAACTGAGAACCCATAGCCCTCGATGCACCAGACTGAGCTGGTAATTCTCTATGGGATAAGGATCCTGCACCACTTTGAGTTAGCACACTGCCCTTACAAAATCTCTATAATTACCCTAAAATACCACACTAATGGTAGGTTCTAGGTGGGATTGGAAACGCTTCTTGTATGTGCCCCGACCATCCACATTGGTAGCACATGACCGACCCCCATTAGTGGTTGCATATGAAGGAGTTCAGGAAGGATGACCCAAACTTTCACATCCAATTTTCTCTTTATCATCATGCTTAATTTTCTTTTTAGATGAACCACCACCACCCTACACCACTATTGAAACTATCTCATAAAAACCATACTTGTTGGCATGATCGATCTCCACCATCAGGTATCAATCCACTATCTTATAATATGTCTTCAGTTTGAACAAGAATACCTAGGACCGAACATCCAACCTCAACCCCATCTTAAAATATCAAGCCTTTAAGTGATCATTGGAAACCACCATGGGTGCGAAATGAAACAATTTATCAAAGTGATTGGAATATTAAAACACGGTCCAATACCCCTAATGGAGATCTAGAAACTCATGAGTCTTGGAAAGGGCCAAAGTATTAGGTAAATAATGTTAATTGAAAATGACTTTGAAGTCTTTACAGCCCATCTGCACATGTTTCCCAACCTAGCCTACTAAGTCCCACTATCTACAACTGAGCCATTCTAACATGAATGAAGCACACTTCACATTGACTGCCTTAGAAGTATCAAGAAACCAAAAAAAGCTCTCAATATTTTTAATCAAATCCTCAGTCACCTAGGGGTCCATGATAACCTAGAAGGGAAAAGGTTAATTCTTGAGGAACTCCTAAGATCTATCCTTTTACAGACTTGATTTTTCTTCCCTAGAATGAACAAGAATAGAAACCACTCCCTGATCTAATTATTAGATAGCCTAAACCACTGCTTCCACTAATCTCTGATCAAATGGTGTGAGAGAAATCTCTCCGACCTCTTTCTATAATTGAACAAGAAGTATACAAGGAGGGATAATGCTACAATAATCGAAAAAAACAAGACAAATATCAATACAACATTTATAAAAATTTTCAGTAGCACCAACTTTCAAACACTTCTATAAATCAAGAAAAACCCATAATAAGCACACTAACCAGTAAAACCACTCCAACCTAGATTAGTTTTCATGTAAAATATGAATCCTATATATATCACTTGGGGGAGGAGTCAAAATAAATCAAAAAAATCCCATGGTGACCCAAGTCTTGTCAGAAGGTGTGTTTCCCAAGCACCCCACTCGCAACTAGAACCTTAATCCACGATAATTCTAGTTCTAGTCTATTTAGACTCTACCAAATAACTTGTCCCAAAGAAAGGGAAAAACTCCTATGATAATATTTTTTCACAAACTAGGATGGGATTCCATCCAACCCAACACCCAACCTAGCATATGGCATAGACTTAAGGGTGCTCCTAATCCCCATGGGCTGAAAACTAGTTCTTAGGCATCAAAAAACATCTTTTTGAATGATTTCACCCATGAGATTCAACCTTAACCAATAAAAAACAATGAAATGAAAACTAAGAAACATACATAACTTATTATAATCCAACATTCATAACAAAAATTTGATTCAAACACTTTAAAATTATAACAAAACCAAAAATAACCAAAATGGGGAGGGGAAAACTAGACCATCAAAACCTCCATGTGTCATATGGTTCAACACTTCATGCCACCACCACCAACACCCACCAACAAAAGAACCACTAGCACATAAAAACACTATCACCACCACTTGGAACCTTACCTTTACCCAAGTTAAACATAACAAGGTATACATACACCTGAGGGTGTATGTAGGGTGTGATCCAAATTATTAGTAGGATACCACCAAAAGAGATTCTTTTCATTAACATTAAATGAAAAATTAATATGATAGTTTTAAGAAAAAGGAAGATACAATTAAAATAAGACATGCTTTGAAATTAAAAGGAAAGTAAAGTTGATATCAATCAAAATGGTAAGTATAGAATGAGCACCATGTGAAATACCACTACAGGAAAACCGCCTATTAGCAGCGGTTTTATGCATTTCGCGGCGGTCAAAGAAAAGCGTCGTAATACCTCATTTTGCGGAAGTTTTTGGTAAATTTAGCGGCAGTTTTAAGGGATATTTAATTAGTGGTGGCTATAATTGCCGCGAAATTCAGGCGTGCCAGGCACCTGCTTAGCGGCGGTTAAAACCGCCGCTAATTCCGACGTGATTTCACGACGGTTTTAACCACCGCTAAGCAGTATGCCGAATATATTTTGTGGCGGTTTAAACCACCGCTAAATGTATAAGTGGTAAAACATTAGCGGCGGTTAAAACTGCCGCGAAATGATGACCCAGAAAAAAAATAGAATTTTTGTTTATAATCCACCACTACCCTGGGAAACAAACCAGACAACACATACAACATATATATAATAAGGAGAAATTTTATGCACCACCTATGTAATATTCATAAACACCCTTTCATTTAATGTTGATGAAAAAGTTGATCCAATTAAATAAGAATACCTAAAGAATACAAAATACCTAAAATTATGGATTTATAATGAAGCACAAGATAACATCAAATGAAATAAGAGATTGGGGGTCACATGGATTTATACTTATAGTTTACAGATGATTAAAATTGAAAATATTTGATTCCATAAAGGATTAAAGTGTATGGATCAAAATGTGCCAAAAAAGAGAGGGGAGGGATCACTACTAGTCGTTTTTCCTATAAGGATGAGGAATGAGGATTAAATGGGTTGATGTTCAGTCATAATAAGAACCTTTAAAACATTATTGTTATAAAATACTTTATATCGATGATTGACATTATGGTTCCAGGAAATAAGGTCTCTCCATTCTACCACATAAGAAGACATTTGAGAAATAAAGTGCATATTTAAAGAGAATAGAGAATATATTAGAAGATATGTAACCATTAAGAGAGAATCAGTTGTGCTAATCAAACAAAATAAGTGCATAACATGGAAAACATTACGTGGACCACATGATCCATTCTAGGTCACAAAAATCACATAACCCATAAAAAATCTTTTGATCACATGATTTTTCTTAATACATATAATCATGTTACCATGTGAAGGTCACATGAATCACATAAAGATTAGTATATCATGAAAAAATCCTCAAGAGACAACCGAATCACATAAGATAGACTAATGTCCAAGGGTGTGCATCAAAGTTCTAATAAATTACCATTGATTAGTTCATGGATTGATTAAGTGAGATATTTAGACAAGGTGATCACACAAAGAGGTCAAGTGACATGATCACATGATTAGGTCTCTTGTATGGTTCTTGTGATGTGGTCATGCAAAGTTGTCTTGCAAAACAAACGCACGAGAGATAAGGTTTTGAGAGCTATGGAGCTTCATGTCACCGGTCAAATGACCAGCCTCTCACCCCCTATTTATAGGGAACCTCAAGGAATATGAATGGACTTATAGAAGAAAAAAAGATGTTTTGAATTCCAACCAGAGAAAGTATAAGAGACTCATGAAGTCATTTCCTACCTCATAACTGATTCCTTGTTCCTTCAAACATCACTTTTGTGGGGGGGGGGGGGGTTTGACGCTAGCCAAATGAGCATTGTATATTTTAGGAACAAATAAATACCCAAATCCTAGGTATTAATATATACCCAAAGGAAAGAAAATTCTAGCATGTATACATATATATTAATCACCTAGGTCACAAGGACCATGTGAACTTCAATGAGGCTCATGATCACATGACCCTAGGAACATCATGCAAAGGGGTTATGCAATTCATGTGATCTGTTCCTGATCATGTGAAGCCCCATAAAATAGCCCAATTAATCATGTAAAACTCCTATGATTATTCTTTTTTATCATATGACATGTCATCTAACAATCTCCCAATATGTTCATAAAATAAAAGTTAGAAAAGAGGGAAGCTTCATGGGAAGGGAGTTGCATTGGTTTTCATGTGATGTGGTTACGTGCCTCATAAAAACTATTAATGATCATGAAAATCACCTTAGAAAACCATCTTGATCTAGTGATATCCATTCAACATGGCTGTTTGGACATGCAACACCCTAATGAGTCAAATTCCCAATACTGAATTTACAACAGAAACATCAAAGAGCCTATTACCATAGATCATCTAACCAATGAAACAAACACATCATTCTCTTTACCACCCGAGGTTATTGTGATCATTAAAGGTTAGCCACTGAAGCTCCTCCAAGACCAATGGTTTTTTAAAGGTTCCATACACCACACATGTTATATATACAAACCAAACTTTCCCATATTTGTTCAACACATCAACAATACTACTCATGGTCCGATGATGCATCGTCACCCTCTCCACCTCCATCTCCTGCTGCCACCTGTAAGAACATTATATTGAAAATTAAATATTGTTGTATATTTATAATTAAACTTAAAACCAATAAAAGTTTTCAAACTAAATGATTGTGATTTTTTGTGATTTACCTACTCACCACCACTCGGTGCACTACCACTGGGGGAATATCTGCTCATCTGCTGATATAAATCAGTCAACGCTTTCTATATAGCGGATATCGGAGCCCCTTGGTATTGAACTGTGGCTCGTAGAGAAGACATGTCCCTCTGAGAATCTTCAGATATGGGCTGACGTAACCAGGAGTAGATGCGGATGGAATCCCTGATGGCCTGCTAAAGACCTCAGATGGTACGGGTCCCAAACCCATCCCGCGCACTCTACCAGGATTCTCCTTCCCAAGGACTTAAGCAACCAGGTCATCTTGGGAGACTGAGTAGGACTGCCCAGGACTGGCATCCCATAGTTCTTTAATTTTTACCTATAAATCAAATATCAATACATATTAACACAGTAAAAACTGATAATAAGTTATTATAATAAAAATTTGACTTCATACCCCAACTTCTTTGGTAGGCTCATTAACAAAAGATCCATTTGATTTTCTGTGAACATCCAACCACAATTCAGTCCGGGAGGCTTCGTGCCCTAAATTCTGTGACTGCATTAAGCAAATATAAATAAAAAATTAAATATATTAAATAGATAATATTGTATTATAAATATTTAAACTATTTAAAATATTACCAATGACATTCGGCTTCTAGAAAAGCTTTTTGAGCCTGCTGTGTGAGGGATGACTTGCTTCGCCCTATTTGATGAATTATGTCATGAGAGATCCTGAAATAAATAAAATGAAATTTAACAGTAATGTATCCAATGTCATCTCCTCTTCATATACATGTATTAATGTAAAATGAGGATAATATAATAATATATATTTCAATACCATCCGTTTCTCATCACGATGTGTATCAACAAAAACTTTCCACTGCTCTTTCAGTACCCCACTGGGTAGCTTGTCATACATTTGTTCCAAGGTCAACGAAGTATCGTTGACATCACACCACAATCTCCATTTGAAATATTTCCATTTTTTACCAAGATTTTTCAAAGTCCACTTCTGTGCTATCACATCAGCAACTGTGAAGTGGAAGAACATCTGTATACAGAAATTCATTTTGAACATATTAGTAACATGACATTAAATTAAACCATAATGTAATAAAATTACCTTTATTTGAGAATCGAAAACTTAATTTTTCTAGTTTGGAGGCATATGTCTCCAATCATCATATGAAATGGGAAGGGAAATGGGCTCCGCTGCCAACTGAACTATAATATGGCCAAGTAACCCCGCAACAATATCCGTAGGGACCCCATAAGAATCAAATGGCATGACTATATTTTCGCCATTCAAGTTCCAAACATCTAAGCTTTTTAAGTGTTTCTCCACGGTTTTATTTTTGTCATCTTCAATGAGCAAACAATTAGTATAAACAAAATTCAATAAATTTATTTAATTAAAATTTATACCTATGATTGTGACCCTCCGGTGTGTCCGGGATGAACTGGAAGGGGTCTGTCACCGTCCAACTGATGAGGCACCTGTAGGGGGAGTTGACGACTCAACCTCTAATGGGAGGATCTCTGATGGTGTTAGAGATGGTGTAGGGGGAGATGGTGCGGGGGTGTAGGCAGCTGGTGCCTTAGATGTCGTGGGGAGTGACCCAGATGGATCGACATCCATCGCAGAACTAGAAGAAATAGTATACCACTTCCTCCTTGGCATTCCTGTCATTTAATAAAATAAAATTAAGTTCAGAATATATATTTCAAAAAAATTATGCAGAAAAAAAAAATTAAAAATGATAATAGATGCCCAGTACTAACAAACAAAATATATATAACAATGATAATGAATGACTGCAGAAATGGAATAAGTGGTTGCTGCATGAATGAATAATTGTACATACAATCATTTTCCCCTTCAATAATGTCGGTTTCCTGCTCCATTGATTCATCCACTTCATTCATCCTTGCAAGACTAATATTTTAAATATCATGATGGAAAAATAATTCTACTTCCCGTTGTTGATGACATTCAACTTCCGAGGTCAAATCTTCCACTTCATCACCCATATCATACAAATATCTTTGTATTACGTGAGTAACTACAATCCACCCTTCATCCACAACATCATTCACATAATATACCATTTTTGCTTGCGATGCTAAGATATATGGATCATGCATTTCACGATCACCAACATCCATCAAGAGAGAGAAGTTCACAGAAGTAAATTGCAATGAATCTCTTTTAACACCTCTGATAATATCGACCCATTTTCATTTGAATAAAACAACAGAAAAATGTACATGGTAGTTTAATTCAATAATATCATGTAGTTTTCCATAGTATCCCACTTCATCAAATGTAAATATACCATTATTTTTTGTTTTCAAACCCACTTCTCGATCAACTGTACAAAATATAAAGCCATTCACATTATAAGCGTCGAACTTTCTAACTTGCTTTATAGGACCTCTAGCAAGAAACTTAAAATCTTCTGACAAGTCTAATTGAGTATCAGTATTAATGATTTGAAAAAATAAATATAATTTAATAGATTTACAAATTGTATGTTTCAAACTAATATTCTTATTTATTGCAATATTTATGAACTTACACGTCGTGAAAACTATTCTACAAGATCTTTATTCACAGCTTTCGTTATATCTTTCTCATTTTGTGTTCGGCCTCTCATTCGTCTCTTTTTTTGTATCCTCAACTCTTCAATAAATGGATCTGAAATTTCACTATTCAGCAGCACATATCTATGTGCCTATAATAATTCCAATTCTGTCAGTGTCACATTTGAGGTTCTCCCAACTGATCAGCCAATAACAGGAAATATTTTTGATTTCTGATGCATTTGAGATTGAGTTGATGTGTCGTCAACACTTCCAACTTGATTAAATATTGTCTCAATATTATCTAAATACCTGGAACAAAAGGTAAGACATTCCTCGGCCAAATAGCCTTCAGTAATAGAGCCTTCTGGTTAAGCTTTATTTCTCACGTATGATTTCAAATGCCCAAGATATCTGTGAAATAAAATAATAATATTATGCATTTATTTAAATGTCAAATTTTTTTTACTTAACTAGAAAACATATAAATAAAATACCTCTCAATTGGATACATCCATCGATAATGAACGAGGCCTCCTAATTTAGCTTCTTCAACCAAATGCACAGTTAAATGCATCATGATAGTAAAAAATGATGGAGGAAAGATCATATCTATTGCAAAAAGAGTCAATACAAACCTCTCCTAGAGGTTTTCAATCTGAAATGGATGTACAACTTTCTCACATAATTGCCTGAAAAATGTGTAGAATTGGAGTACAACAGTAGTAACTTTTTCAGGTAATAATGTACGCAATTCCAATGGTAGTAACTGCTGTAACAAAATATGTGAATTGTGACTTTTCAATCCATGTAACTTACAATTCTTCAAGTCAACACACCTCGAGATGTTACTCGAATACCCATCAGATACCTTCAAATTCTTTAAAATTCAAAGGAACGTATCTTTATCCCTATTTTTCATTGCGAAAATGGCCGGTGCATACTTTTCATTCTCATCTGGCCAGAGATCACGTTTTATGTTCATTACTTGTAAGTATTTTCGAGCATTAAGATGATCCTTCGACTTTCCATGCTCATTAAGTAATGTGAAAATCAAATTATCACAGAAATTCTTCTCAATATGCATCACATCAAGATTGTGGTGCAACAAATTAAATTCCCAATACGAAAGTTTAAAGAATATACTTTTTTTCTTCCATTGTTGCGTTCTGATTTCACATGACGATGCACTTCGGACCTGTTTTCCACTATCATTCAAATGATGAACCTTCCCAAATTCTGTTTCAACATTTTCAAGCTGTGTCAATATTTCAGAACTGGTTAACAACTTTGGAGGTGGTCTATGATCAATGAAACCATTAAATTTTGATTTGTTCAGCCGAAATCTATGAGATGCATCGAGAAATCTTCGATGGCATAAGAAGCACCATTTTCTACTGTGAGGTAGCCGTTTGGGCTCAAAATCAAAGTTACAAACTGGACAAGACAAACCCATATAAGTGTTCCAACTAGATAAATTCCCAAGCCCAGGGAAGTCACTAATGGTCCACAGTAAAGCAGCGTGCATTTTGAACATTTTTTTAGAAGAAACATCAAATGTCTCAACACCGTTACTCCATAACTCCTGCAATTCTTCAATCAAAGGCTACGAGTATACATCAATATCATTTCCAGGCATTTGTTTTCCAGGAATAATCATTGATATGATAAAATATGATTGTTTCATACACATACACGGAGGAAGATTATAAGGGATCAAAACAACTGGACAAATGCTATAACTTGTACTCAAAGTCCCAAATGGGTTGAATCCATCGGCAGCCAATCCCAATCGAACATTCCTAGGATCAGCTGAGAAATCTGGATGTAATGAATCAAATGTCTTCCATGATTGTGAATCTCATGGATGTCTCATTAACCCATCATTGTTATTATCTACAGAATGCCACTTCATGTGTTCGGTGGTTTTTGATGACATGAATAATTATTGCAATCGTGGATTCAAAGTAAAGTAACGTAAAACCTTTGCAGGTGTGTTCATTTTCTTCTTCTTCATGAAATTATGTTCAGTCAGACTTCCAACATCACCCTTTGACTACCATCTAGAAGAAGAACATTTCTTGCAATTCTGTCTACTTGAATCCTCTCCCCAATAAAGCATACAATCATTGGGACATGCATGTATTTTTATATAATTTAGACCAAGATTGTTAACAACTTTTTTCATATCATAAAAAGATTCTAGGATTTTTGCTTCAAGAAATGCATCACGAATCAATTCCAATATCATGGACATTGCCTTATTTGTAATTCCACATAGACATTTGATATGGTACAACTTCAGCAGAAATGAAAACTTTGAATATTTCAAACACCCACTATACAACTCTTGATTTCCATCGTCAACTAAATCATGAAACGCATTTTTCTCAGTGAAGTTTTCCGTTACATTTGGCTCTACAGAATCAAGAGGAGGATCCAACGATATGTTCCAATCTTGATCTACTTGTGTTACAGTCTCAAAAACATAACTTCTCACGTTGCAATTTGTATCACCCTCTTCTTGTTGTTCTGATATGTTTTGATGCTGATAGTGGTGTCTTGCAGTGCCGAATGCATCATTTATGAGGTTTTGCATTTCATTTTCCATTGTCGATGAACTTGGGACCTCATTCTATGAATTAACATCAGTGCTCAATCTTTATGTATTGTTTGATTCTCCATGCCAATTCCAACAACAATATTGACCAGGGAATTGCTTCAGTATTAAATGTTCATAAAATTCATCTCTCTTCAACCATGTTCTAAATTTACATTTAGGACATGGACATCTTATTCTCCCTTCAACGGATCGATTAGAAATCGCAAAATCTAAAAAAACATTCAAACCCTTAACATACTGAGGTGTGTTCCTCAGTAATGTGATCCAGCTTTTATCCATTTATATCACAATGTGCCTACACAAAATATACGATAGTGTAAGATTGCAGAATCATAATATAATAAAGATGACCCATTGATCATAAAGTATGCATAATATAATAAAGATGATTCATTGATCATAATATAATAAAGATGACCCATTGATCATAAAGTATGCATAATATAATAAAGATGACCCATTGATCATAAAGTATGCATAATATAATAAAGATGATTCATTGATCACATTTAAAATAGGCGAGTGGCTATTTTGGTTTCAGTTCTTTTCTCGAGGCCCTTGGATCCCTACCTAGAGATCTTCTCGGGTTTTTTTGGGAGACTTTGCTCCATCTAGATTGATCCATTCAACATTGGATCTTTTATTAAAGTTGTGGCGCATCTCTCTGGGTAAGAAATATTTCTGATTCTTCGTTTCTCTTGATAATGGTGGAACCCTAGGGTAACATTATCAGATCTGGTGGCCTAAGTTTTTGAATCTTTGTGTATTCTTCTAGATCCTTTGGGAGATCTCATTATGGAGGCCATTCCTTGGTTAGTTGTGGTGCGGCAGATGTCTTTTCTTGAGGTATTTGGTGTTTTCCATTTCCACCAACCCCTTCTTTTCTAATTTATATCAATATTAATGTTTTTATTATATTCTAGGGCCTTCGTTTTGATCATTGGGTTTTCATTGTTGGTGGATCCCATTACGGGAATGTGTGACTTGAGCTTTGAGGTAGGTGGTTCCATATCTAGCCTATGATAATTAGCCTAATTTCTCTTAATTTATAAGTTGATATATCAAATTGGAATGACTATTTTCATTTGTTTAAGAAGGGGTTTTTGAGAGAAATGTTTTTCCATGATTTTTGATAAATGAAAATGAAATGGGTACGTTAACATAAATATGAGTTAGTGTTCAACCACTGATTGTGATCATAAATGTAAGAATAAAATTATGTATTCTTTTTTTAACCTTACCCATTTTTGGTAAATCTATTTTATTAGTTATGTAAATAGAGATAAATTTATAAAAAAATCCCTATAATATCTATTGTGTTTTAATAAGATCATGATATCAAATTCATGACTCAAATATTACCATAAATTCACTACCCTAATTTCCATTGGATCAACTGACACCCAATGATTCTATGCCAGATACAATATGAATTTGACTAATACTTATAAAATGTGTAGGTCCAATTTCTCTTATATTTAAAGGGATCTATAGGATTCTAACCCTGATGAGGGTATGGAGGCTGATATGGGGATAAAGATTGATTAACTAGACTAGGTAGTAGTTCTTGAGGGGGTGGTGCTGACTCATTCTACAGTGGTTGATGTATAGCCTGAGGCTGAGTAAGATGTTGATTCCTTAGTGAGGCTATAAAGGCTGAACTACTGGTAAAAATTCTATTAGACTAGGGGACTCAACCTGTGAAACAATATCAATCTAGAACATAGAGTCTCTTTTCATAGGATACCTGAGTGAAAAAATTAACACCTTCTTAGCATGTTGGATGGATTTCTCCTGGAAATGAGTCCTATTAGAGAATTTTTTGAATCCACCTATAATGTTTGTAGTGATGGGGGAGGGAACCAGTTTATCCTTACCATTCACCATGCACATCATCAGTAGATATTTGTGAGTTAATGACTTGTCAAGTGAATTCATGAGGCCCTTCCACCTAGCGACAATGTCTATGACTCACTCATCTGGTCGTTGTTTTCAAATAAAGTGTAATTTCCCATGGTTGTGCTAAACTGAAAAATAAATTGATTATGATGGTCTTACCAACAAGCTATAGACCCAATGGATAACTAGATGTACCAGAAAAACTCTGGCCCTTCTAATGTCAGCACAAAACATAGTGCTTTGTGTCTTCCTACTATGATAGAGTTCACAACATAGGGCCACACATTGAAATAAAATGGGCTAGGTGTTGTAGTAGATTACACATCCCATTGAAGGGGGAATTATTGGATTCTCAAATTCTATTGGTGATGACATATCATAAACCGATGCATGTTATGACATTCCATCAAGTGGTATTTCCACCTATCACTTCTCCAGGGCCTCAAAGGATACGATGAGGTTGTCCATTGTGTCCTCTAGGAAAGGATTCTATTCTGGGCCAGGATCAATGACAACTAATGAATTTCTAATATCATCAACATGGTAGGTAGGCTAAACCACCCATGAAGAGATAGGTATAACAACTAGGCGAAATCCATAAGATAATACTGGGGGAATTACTAGAGCCAGGTCTCGAGGAATATTCTCATTCAATTTTGGTGGATTATGCAATAAATAGTGTGATCACTTGTCATAGGCTCCTAAATTTACCGAATTGAGAGGAAATTGATTTTCCAGATTAAAGGGAATTATTTTCTTAATGAATTTTGGATTCCCCTAATTTTCTAGTGGATATAGGACAAGATTATATCATATATCTCCATATTGTAGAAACTAATTAGCATGGAGCTCATTAATGGGAATCTTCTATTTGAAAAGATGCTGAAACATAGAAGTCATACCAAGATCAACTATATTCTACATTGAACTAGACGGGTCATAGGGATTAGCAGTCCTGGTCGGTCCTTTACCCTGGTTGGGGTCTTGGTGTAAGGGTAATTACTTAGAGGAATCTGAAAGGCCATGCGTCTTTCTTTGATGGTGGGCGTCAACACTTGGGGTGTCCAGTAGATGTTGTGCTACCGCAAAGGGTGGGTCCTCTTACCCAGAATTTAATTTAGTTTATCACTCCATAACTGTAACAATCTCATCTATATTCAAGGTGACTATGTACAGAGGCACATTATTGACGTCATTGGGAAGATTTGGCTATCATAGGATGGGATTGAAGTGGAGAGAAACATAATTCCCTATGATGCAAATCTGTACTGGTGGGGACACTTCCTTAATAATTATATGGAATAGAAAAATGTTCTGAAGACATCATTGTAGATGGTACTGGTGGTATCTTGTTGATGTGGGTGGATACGACACGAGAATCCCTGCTAAATAAACCATGTAACGTTAATGGAAAATGTAATCCCAATGCTCTTGGATATTATATAATTCAAAATAAGGTTCAAGAGGCAGAAATGTGTCTCCCAAATGGTTTGAAAAAAAACCCTATCATGATTGAGTGACCCCAGAATTATGATGTTGGAAGTAGTTGTACAAAGGATTTGGACCTGAAACAATAGCAAGATAAGAACAAGTGTAAAAAAATGAATTTAAATATTTTTTTTTAAAATTCATAATTTAATTTAGAAATGAGACCACCATCCATCAAAATATTTGAAAACATTTCATAGCCCACAAGGAATCGTTTAATTCCTATAGGAATACAAAAAATTAATAATTAATACAACTCAGATAACCTAACTAAAAATGTAGTAATTAATATGTTTGAGTTTCAAACTCACATGGTTTGCCTATATGCTATAAATTATTTCTAAAAATTTAAAACACAAATGATTGATTATTTAAGGAAAGTTAATGAAGAGAAAAAAATATATTTGATTTTGAAGTCAAATTAAAAATCATGCTAGGTTTACTGATTTTCAAGTTCCTGTGATAGGGATTCTAATTTTTTCATTTTCATTGATATCTATTATGAGAATTAGGTCTTTAGGGATCCTTGGTCTCGATATCCTACACTAGTACAATAACCAAACTATTGGAATGGTCAAATATTAGGTTTTATTATCAGATTCGGTTACCCAAAACCGTTTTTAAACTACCCGTGCTAGATTATATAATTTTTATATGAATCCAAAGGTGAATATTTCATTCAGAAATAAGGTACACCTCAAGTCATAGCATAATGTTCATGTAATAGAAAAATAAAATAGATTGGTATTATTAAACAGAGTTACAACAACCAAAACATGGATAGAAATATAGAAACAACATATGATCAACACATCCCCCTATAACCACCTCATTTGAAACAATGAAACTAATCCCTCATGATAATCCTGAGGATCCATATTGAAATGGTTACCCATTAGAACATTGCAGCAAAGA
This sequence comes from Viscum album, assembly GCA_963277665.1. Taxonomy (NCBI): domain Eukaryota; kingdom Viridiplantae; phylum Streptophyta; class Magnoliopsida; order Santalales; family Viscaceae; genus Viscum; species Viscum album. The sequence goes on along the minus strand of OY728137.1, from coordinate 1,584,501,183 downwards.
ATGGAAGCAACCTTAGTGATTTTCACTTTTGTACTCATCTTTGGATGTATCCTTTATTTATCTCCAAGGTATATACTTACATGTTTGTTTGGTTGTAGGTATACATATATAGGTATCTGTAAAAAAATCCCTCAACATATGCATAAAATATCATACAAGTTGAATGTTCAAATATGGTAATGAATTCAGGACATGAAAAGTTCACCTCCATCACATGAAACCTACTCCTTCTTCTTGAAATCACGTCATGAGTTAATTTTAGAGTGTGTGGTTCCTTTGATGCCACATAAATTCAGGTCATGAGTCCTTTTTATGGCTTATAAGAGTGGCGTAAAACATGGTGGGATTCTTCAATGAACAATGTTGAAATTTGGGAATCTATGGTGTTGGAAAAACACATTCATAGAATGAAGGATGACTTCATGGAATGAAAGTTTTTGGGCCTTCACGTTTTTTTATAAGATTTATTCATGTCTTGTATTTCATAATTTTCCTGAACTAGGTTCATGATACGAATCACTAGTTTCCGGCTCCATAACCTCTATTTCAGTTTGGTTATGTAGTTTCGACACTAGGAAGTGTTTGATTGACATCCAATGTCATGGGAATCCATATTTAAGTGGATAGATCGATCATTTTTTCTCCTTTTACTCATTTCCATAAAATATTTGTATCATTAACAATATTAACATAACATCAAATGTACAAGAAAGAATTAAAAATTCAATTATCAAGAATCAATGTATTTATATATCATAATTGTGTTCATGAAATTTTCTTATCATACTACATAAAATCTAAATAAATATTCATACTTATAGGATGAATAAATAATGTAGACCTAGTAATTAGGTCGCCGGAGATGGAGGTCATGGGGTCGCCGGAGACGGAGGTCACGGGGTCGCCGGAGGTCGCGGGTCGCCGGAGGTCACGGGTCACCAGAGGTCGCGGGTCACCGGAGGTTGAGGGTCGAGGATTGCAGGTCACCGGGGGGTTAGAGGAAAAAGGGAGGGCGCGAGGGTTTGGGGAACGATCGGGGTGGGGGAAGAAGGGTTGGGATTGTGAAAATAAATGAAATGTTTCGCGGCGGTTTTTAATAAACCGCCGCGAAACCTTTCGGCAAAAACGTTTAGCGGCGGTTTTGTGAACCGCTTCCACAAAACTGCCGCTAAACACTGTTTTTGTTGTAGTGTCCATAAGGCACTAGGATTAGTGGGGTCCTAGGATCCTTGAACTCTAGGTGATCACATCTCCTAAAAATGACAATCTTGCTCGAGCCTCCAATCCCCATCACATGAATGTTTAGTTAGAGCTGTCATGTGAATCCTTATTAGGGAGACCTTATCATGACCTTAACAACTCACCTAATGTACTAGATCTAATCTTCCCACCTAGATACCTAGGATTAACTTGTGTTTAATTTCATTAACTATGTCACATGAACCACCTCTTACACAATCACAATTTAAAAAATTGAAACACACATGAAAAATAACCATTTTCAATAGGTAAATCATTATTAAATCCTTATTTACACCAAAACATTTGGAAAATATGATTCAAAACACCCAAAAAATTTCTATAAACCATTTAGAAAAAAATAAAGAAAAATAAAATCATTCAAGAATGCTAATGTATTGAAATTCCTACCACTTTCTTGAAAATCTCATAAAACTAGTTGAAAAACACAATCGCACTAGGTCTTCTCTAGTCGTCGCCGCCTTTCCTCACCCCGCTCAGGCGCCATTCTTCCTCCTTGGTCCGCTGTTCATGACGACAGCCTCCTCGGCTCGGTCCTTTCGATGGTGCACTTGATTTTTTCATCATTTGCTCGACTCCTCTATTTGGATAGGGTTTCACGGTGGCACATCTATCCAGGGGCCGAGGCCTAGTTTCTGCGGGTTGAGGGAGCTTCTTCTTCAGTGGATGCATGCAATAGGTGGTTGAGCGTGTCCTCTGCGGGCTTTACGATTGGTGGCTATGGGCTCTGGATATGGATTTTTCTTGGGTTCTCGGCCGATATTTTGGGTGTTTTCTTATGTTTTCTTCTCACTTTAATGTTTTTAGTAGGGTTTCTTATTGATTTCTATTCTACGGTTAAGGTGTTGAGTTGGTTGCTTTGGTTTTGGGAATGTTATTTTGCGGTTTTCTTTGATCTGGTGGTGGTTTCTATGCTTTCGACTTCAGCCTGGTTATTCTTGGCCATGGAGGGTTGTTTTTTTTGGATCTGGACCGTCGACGGTGGTGACGACAGATGTTGGTGAAGCTTACCCACATTCTGGTTGATTTAGATTCCTGTCGAGGTGGGATATGGATGTTTCTCTGGTGGACATGTTGATGGTGGTGGTTGACAGTGCTTCAGCAACGATGATGGATGTGGTTCAGTTGGCGTCCTGATGGGTTTGTGTGGATGGGTATTTGAATCTATGGTGGAGACGATGGGGGGGGGGGGTCTCACCGGTGATGATTGATGAAGGCTTGAAGGTGTCGATGAAGGTTTCGATGGCAGGAGCGTGACACGAGGGCAGGGTTCCCTGGTGGTTGGTTTTGCCGGCTCTCTGCTCCGGTGGGATGCTTGATAGATGGATGCAATGTTCGAGGTTGCGGTGCATGGTGCATGTCAGAGATTTGGTATGATGATGTTTGGATATGAATTTTGAATTTGAAATTTGTATTTGTTTGAAATGGGAACCAGATACCCAAAAACTGGCTATTTGAAAAATGAAAAAAAGGGTTTGCACTAAGGAGAGACCCTATAAAGGAAATAGAACACCATAACCATCAATATTTAACCCAAAGAAGGGAGGTTTGAACCCAATATTGGTTGAAACATTTAATATATAAAGATAGAACAATAAAGAACGAAGAAAAGACCAAGAAGAAGAAGGAAAAGAGAAAAGGATGAGAATACTTGGAGAAATATTAAAGATTCCACCAAAATACACCCAATATTTAGAGCCTAAGGGAGTAGAAGAAGAGAGGGGGAGGCACCTAAGGATGGAGAGTTTTAATGGGGAGAGAAATGGGTGATTTAGTGTTAGAAGTGGGGAGGTTAGTTTAGTAAATTAAAAAATTTTAAAGTTATGACAGGCTGCATGGTTTGGCAGGATGGTTTACCAAACCATGCACCAACTATACAGAACCTCTGTCTAAGAGGAAATATAACCACATGGTTTTCCTAAAGAGAACACATTTCTATACGCTTATCCATTAACCTCAGATAGAACTACCATCATAGGCACATAATTGGCCTTGGAGATCCACACTTCCATGCGCTAGGTTGTGCAACCAGGACATTTCCACTATCCAAGGAACACAGTTTCCACTGGGCTGGAACATGGTTTCTACTAACCATGTTCCACCCGTGTGACTCCTTTTACCTAACCCCAAAACCACTATTTTACTCAAAAAATCATTTTAAATCCATGTAATAATTATAAGACCAAAAATAAAAGAGAAAATAACTCAAAATGAAACAATGGATGTGAAAATTCGTTCGACCATGAAAAATTTCCACCCTCAGAAAGTCAAACTGAAGTATGACCAGAGAGTAAATGTAGAGACTACTCTTCCACCCAAGAATTTAACTCCCATGTATCATTCTCATCATTCCCATTATTCAAAATAATCTAAAATAATGGTATGGATTCCCCCCCAAAGCACTTTCTCTTGAGAACCCATAATCCTCATTGGTCATTTAAACATAGAAAAATTTGATTCTAGCTCTAATTATTCCCAATTCAGCATGTGAGATGGGTACAAATAATACTTCTTCAATTGTGAGACATGGAACATATCATGGATCAATGTCAACTAAGACATATAAACTAGCCGGTATGAAACCTTTATAATTCTCTTAGTAATCCTAAAAGGTCTAACATACCTCATCGTTAGCTTCCCCTACTTACCAAGATGACGGTGACCCAAATGAGGTGATACTTTTATAAAAACTTAGTCACCCCATGATAATTCCAAGGATTAACACCACTAATTAGTATAAGACTTGTGGAATCTCTGTGTTGTCAAAAAATTATGCCTGATCAATCAGCCTTTATCAGATATCTCTTGTACAAGGCTTAGCCCCAACAAATAATTCTCACCCACTTCTATCCAGAACAAAGGTGGTTGACACAATTGAACATAGATAAACTTAAAGGGATCCATTTTAACTGATTATTAGTGACTATTATTATATTAAAACTCCAACAATCTTAAATGGTTATTTTAAGAGCCTTTAAAATTGAGCACGCATGCATAGATCATGTCATCCAAAATTTGATTTTTCTGCTCCATCTGACCATCTGTTTGAGGATGGTATTCCATAATGAGTTTGACCTGTGACCCCATTTCCTTCTGAAGGAATTCCCAGAACCACAAGGTAAAAAAAGGGTATCTATCTGAAATAATATCTGATGGAACACCATGAAGCCTCACTACCTCTTAAATATACAAAAGACCCAACTAATCCACCTTAGTCAAGTCCTTGATTGTAATAAAGTGAGATGATTTGGTTAGATGCTTGATAAACACCCATATAGAATTCTAAGTTGGAATTGGGAGTAGTTGAAGCAAACTTGTGGGCCTCTGGTGCTCAGATTTAACCTACTAACATGTATAAAATTTGGATACAAAGTTATCTATATCACACCTCATACCCAACCACTATAACTAGAGACACACGTCATAAAAAATCATTGTGGTCCCAGGATGAACAACCCACTGATACTGGTGGATATCCTGCATCGCCACCTTCTGCAAAGATAACATCACCATGAAGAGACCCTTGAAGCAAATAACTCCCTCAGAGGTCAAATACCACTCACTGGGTACCTCTCCACCATTTAGAATCTACATAGAATTCCGACATAGCTTATCTCTTGAATTTTCTTCTTGAATCAGCTCCTGGAGGGAGGATGTCAGCTAAACACTAGAAAACAATGTGCCTCCACTGTGTTCCTTGGTTTCAAGATGCATCAGGGAAAAAATCCCCATAAAATTCCACTCATCATTATACTATTTTTAGTATCACATTGGTATCTTCCTTCTTAGGGAATCAAATACCAAATTCCCTTTTCCCAGGCTGTAGAAAATATCCAAATCGAACCCTTGAAGGTACTCAACCCATCAACGATGCCTCAAATTTAGATCTTTATGGGATAAAATATAGTACAATCTATTTTAGTCCAATTAAACCATGAATTTATCCTCGAATAGGTAATGACAACACATTTTTAATTAATGCATAATTTATGCTAGTTTTAGGTCATGGGTTGGGTAATTTATCTCATGCGGTTAGAGTTTATGAGAGACATACACCACAACATGGTCATCCTAAATCAACACACACCCAAGAATCATACCCGAGGCATCAAATAATTCCACATATCCCTTTCTATATTTTGGTAAAAGTCAAAATAGGGTTAGTGGTCAAATGCTACTTGATATCCTCAAAAGATTCCTAAAATTCTAGGCTCTATTCAAACCTTATGAATTTACGAGAAAGTGAGGTTATGGTCAAGGAAAACCGAGAGAAATACTAGAAAAACCACCTATAATATCATACCAGGCCTAAAAAGATCATAATCCCAAATACATTCTTTGGTTACTTTGATGAAATCACTACTTCGATCTTCTAAGGGTCCACTGAAACCCCATGTTCCGAAACCACATGGCCCAAAAACTTTTCCTCCCTGGTTCAGAAAGTTATCTTGGAGAGATTAACATAGAGAAAATGATCTCAAAGTGTTCTTATCATGGTCCCCAAGTGATTCTAATGCTCTTCCTCATTTTTGGATTAAACCAGGATGTCTTCCATGAACATAATGATGAAGGTGTCAAGGTACCAATTGAACAACTGATTCATAAGCACCATGAAAAACATTGGAGCATTTTTCAACCAGAAAGTAATGATTAGATACTAAAAGTGGCTGTAACTTCTTTGTAAGGATGTATTGGGAATGTATGCCTCCCAAACTCTGACCTGATGATACCCAGAGTGCAGGTCGATCTTGGAGAACCACCTTGACCCCTTGAGCTGATCAAAGAGGTTATCAATACGATGTAAGGTATATTTATTCTTGATTTTTACCTTATTAAACTTTTGGTAATCAATGCACAACCATAGATATACATCAAATTTTCTAGCAAACAACACATGGGAAACCTAAGGTGAGATTTTTAGGTGAATGGATCCATTGGATTACAAATCATTCAACTATATCCTTAATTCCATCAAATTATTGGGGGCCATATTATTGAGGGAAGTGATATCAATTGTGTTCCTGATTCCAAATCGATGGTCAAATCCACATCGTATTCTAGGAGAAAACCTGATAAATAATTAGGAAAAACCTTTAGGAACTCATATTCCATAGGAGGTAGTCCACCCTCAGAAACTATTCCATCATCCTACAACATGAGAGAAGATACCTAGAAAATGAGATTTCCTAACTCTGGAAGTGGAGCTACAAGATGTCATGACCAAGGATCTCATTCACCTTGGAAAAATTGAGTACTCCCATCAATTTCCACAAAGCTCACTCACTGGTGATATCAATAAATATGCAAATTGAAATGTACCATTAAATAAATGCCCAGAATTAGATCAAAGAGGTCTATTTCCCAAAATAGGAAATCCCATTCTAGCTCGACCCCAGATAGATTGAGCACGTAAGATGGAAATCTAAACCCTTGTTCCCTCTTATTACCAAGATACATCACTAAATTCATAACATATGGTATAAGATCGGTCATAAATTTCAACAATTCCAAAAGGTGGGAAGAAATAAAGGAATTAGAAGCACCCATGTTGAACAAAAAAATAACTATAGACGATGCAATAAAAATAGGACCTCAAACCATTACAGGTCATACATATGATTCCACTGGCGCTTGGTAGATAATATGGAGGTGATTTATATTTTCCAATGATTGAGAGTGATTAATCACTTGTGACTCTTCCTTGAGTTGACTCTATCCATAAGAATATCCATCCTTACTTCCATGCCCAATAGATCAAGAACCCATAACCCTTGATGCACCAGACTAAGTTGGTATTTCTCTATGGGATGAGGATCCTGCACCACTTTGAGTCAGTTCACCACCCTTAAAAAATCACCCAAAGTTACCCAATCACCCACATTGATGCCAGCGTTTAGGTGGGACTGGAAAAACTACCCACATGTTCCTTGACCTTCCACACTAGTATCACATGACCAAACCCCAACCGGTGGTTACAAATGAAGGAGACTGGGAAGGATGGCCTGAACTACTGCATTCCATTTTCTCCTACTCATCACACATCCTTTTTTTTCAGATGAACTACTTCCACCCTAGCCCACTGCTAAAACTATCCTAGAAAAACTAGACTTGATGGTGAGATTAATATCTACCATCAGGGATCAATCCACTACATCAGAATACGTATTTAGCTTGAACAATAAGACCTTGGACCGAATGTTTGTCCACAAACCCATCTCAAAACGATGAGCCTTTAACTGGTCATTAGAAACCACCTCATGTGTAAAATGAACCAATTCAGCAAAGCAGTTAGAATATTACAACACAGTTCGATCTCCCTGATGGAGATCAAGAAACTCCCAAGTCTTAGAAAGGGATAAGGTCTTAGGGAAATATTTCTCGTTGAAAATGAGTTTTATGTTCTTCCATACCATTTTCTCATAGTATGGAACACTTAGTCCTACCATCTGCAACTGAGGCCTTCCAACATGAACGAAAAAAAATTAACCTTAAACACCTCATAAGTATCAATAAACCCAAAATCCTCTCGATATTTTCAATCCAATCCTCTGGTTTGTTATTGAGTAACTCCTTAGATCTATCATTTTATGGAATAATTTTGGCTTCCCTATATGAGAAATACCATTACCCTCTCCCTGATCCAATTATTAGACAAACCTAAACCTTGCTTCCACTAATATCTGATCAATTAGTGTGGGAGAACTCTCTCCAACCTCTTCCCTTGGTTGCAAAGGAAGTCTCTGAGGAGGCATTTTTCTATAACAATCGAAAAAACATAGAAACTATCAATATAATGTTCAAAAAAATTTATACAACAAAAAATATAAAACACTTTTATAAATAAATACAAAACCATAACAAGCACAATAAAAAGTCAAAAAACTCCACCCTATCTTGGTGTTTATGTACAGTCTGTAGTCTGTACATCTCACTTGGATGAGGAGTCAAACCAAATCCAAAACATCCTAAGGCGACTCAAGGCCTTTTATAAGGTGTGTTAGCTAGACACCCCACCTGTGACTAGAACCACAATCCTCAATGGTCCTAGTTCTGGTCTATCTAGACTCTCCCAAATAAAATGACCCAAAGAAAGGAATAAACCTCCTCTGATACCATTTTTTCATGAACTAGGTCGGTCTACCATCCAACCTAACACCCAACCTGGTCCATAGAGTAGCCTAAATGGAATTCTTGATCCCCATGGGCTGCTAACTAGTGACTAAGAATCAATAAACATATTTGGGAATGATTTCACCCATGAAATTAAACCATAACCAGTAAACAATAATAACATGAAAACTAAGCAACATAAAAAACATATCATAATCCAACATACATAACAAAAGTTTGAGTTAAACACTTTAAAATTACAAAAAAACCAAAATAACCAAAATAGGGAGGGTAAAACTAGACCACCAAAACCTCCATGTGGCATGAAATTCAACACCCCATGCCACCACCACCAACACCCACCAACAAAGGAACCACTAGCACATAGAACCACCATCACCACCATGGGGAACCATTACTTTACCCGAGTCAAACATAACAAGGTTTACATACACTTGTGGGTGTATGTAGGGTGTGAGACAAATTCCAAGTAAAATACCACCAAAATACATTCCATGCATTAACATTAAATTAAAAATTAACATGTTGGTTTTAAGAAAAAGTAAGACACAATTTAAATATGACATGATTTGAAATTAAAAGGAAATTAAAGATGATATAAAGTTGAATAGTAAGCATAGCATGAGAACTATAGGAAATGTAAAAGGAAATTGGGTTAGTAGGTCCCTAGGATCCTCTTAATCTCAGTGATCACATCTCTTAGACATGATGAACCTGCTTGAGCCTCCAATCCTCATCAAATTTATGTTTAATTAATGTTGTCACTTAAATCATTATACATGAGATTGGGCCTTTTCCTTGAAAACTCACCTAAAACACTAGACTTGGGCCACCTAACTAGATACCTAGGATTAACTTGTGCTCAATTTCATTCACTATGTCACATGAACCACCTATTACACAATAACAATTCCAACAATTGAAACAAACATGATAAAAAACCATTTTGAATAGAAAAATCACTATTAAATTCTTATTCACAATAAAACCTTTAAAAAACAGGATATGAAACACCCACACAATTTCTAAAAACCATTTAGAAAATAAATAAAGCATAATAAAGTTGTTAAATAATGCTAAATCATGGAACCACCTAAAACATGATTGGAAATCACCCGAAACCAGTTGAAAACCACAACCGCACCCAGTAAAGACCTTATAAAGGCAAGAGAACACCATAAACATAAATATTTAACCCAAAGATGGGAGTTTTGAACCCCATCTAGGTTGAAACCTTTTCTATAGAAAGATAGCACAAGAAAGAAGGACTAAAAATACAGGAATAAGAAGGAAAATAGGAAAGGATTATCTTACTTGGAGATTTCTTGAATATTCCAACTAAATACACCCAAGATTTAGAGTCTAAGAGAGTGGATGAAGAGTGGGGAAGGTTCCCAGGGTTGGGAAGTTTTAATGGGGAGAGAAATTGGTGATTTTGGGTTAAAATCATGAAGGGGTATTTTAGAAAATTCAAGTTTTTTAAAGTTCTAATAGGCTGTATGGTCTTCTAAATAGTGCACCCACTATGAGACACCTCTGTATAATAGGAAATATAACTACAAAATTTTCCTAGAGGGGGTGTATTCCCATGTTCCTAGATAAGTGGCTTGGATAGATTCACCATAATAGGTGCATAGTTTTCCTTTTAGGGATGCATGTTTGTGCACTAGGTAGCGTGACCTATATAGTGCTGCTGTCCAGGGCTCACATTTTACATTGGGTTGGCATATGGTTTCCACTAATCATTTCCCAACCATGTGCCTCATATTGGCCAGCTAAAAAACCATTATTTTCCTCAAAAACTCTTGGTAAATCCATGTAATAAATAAAACACAAAAAATAAAAGATAAAATACCTCAAAATGAAACCACATATGTGACACAACATATAAGCTTGGGATAAATATCTATTATTATAGATCCAAGAGGTTGCTTGACCTAAGTCAAAGTACATACATTGAAAAGATACCAAAGAGATTCAGTATGGATCAATCCTAGAGGGTATTGTTACCAACATCACATGACATTCATCTTTCAAAGAAAATGCGTTCTTAGATACATGAAGAAATAAATAGGTTGGAAAGGATTCCATACGCATCAATGATTGGGTTAGTCATGTAAACTATGTTATGTACTAGGCTATATGTCACCTATGTATTAAGTAAGATAGGAAGATATCAAGATAACCCAGGTGACTACCATTAGATGGAAATCAAGACCATCCTTAAGTATTTGATGCATACTAAGGTTATGTTCCTTGTTTATAGAGGATATGAGGAACTATTCATCAGAAGATATGTAGATTCTAGTTTCCAAATTGATCAAGTTGGAATGAATTCACAAAAGGGATACATCTTCACATTTAATGGAGGTGTTATGATCCAGGAGAGCTCAAAGAAGAACATGGTTGCAGATTCTATAGTAGATTTTGAGTATATTGTGGATTTGGGGTAGCTAAAGAAGCAGTATATATGTATAGCTTTATATAGGAGATTTATGTGGTACCTAGCAGTAAAGATCCCATCACACTCTACTATGATAATACTGTAGTAGTGGCCCTCAAAAAAGAGAGAAGGTCAGATCAACGAATGAAGCACATACTTTGAAAGTATCATCTCTTGAGGTATTTTTCCCAAAGAGGTGAGGTTACACTGAGAAGTATTTCCATGGAATACAATATTTCATACCCCTTAAATAAAGCCTTAACTCAATAGAAACATGATTATCACGTGAGTTATATCATACTAAAAGTCATAGGCAATTGGATCTAGTTTAAGTGGGAGTTTTTTGGAGTTGGTGTCCTATAACTAACTATTTGTACTTTGATGTCACATACATAACATATTTTAAAAGTATTTTTCATTTATTTTCCATTCATGCTTTGTTTTTGGGGTTTACCAAGCTTTTATGGAGGAATGGGTGAGTTTTCACGAATTAGGCCAAACCGTGAGCCCAATTCCAGATTTAAAAATAAATTTTGTTTCTTTTATAACTTTTCATTTTTTATTATTTTCACCCATTTCAATTCCTAAATGGCCTTCCCTGACCAATTAACACCACCATTACAATTTGGAACCTTTAGTAATCCATAATAATGGTGTATTTGGTGTTTTTATTTAAGGAATTGGGCGAGCCCAAAGGCCCATTTCCAATTTTAAAAACAAAATTTGTTTAATTAATAAGTTATTTAATTTTAAATATTTTTCAGTGATTCCAAGTCTTACCCATGCCCATTGAACCCAGACATGCGCCTATCCTCTTTTCCCCCTCTTTGGAGTTCTTGTTCATCGCGAATTAGTGCAAAAACATTATAGGGTTTCTCAAATAGTACAGAATTGAAGAGGTAACTTAATTCCATCCATTTCAGTTCCTACATAACCTCCTCATACTTCTTAGAACCTCTCTTGAAGTTTTTACTATTTTAAAATTCTGCTACTAGTGTATTTTGGGTGATTCTTCAAGATCCTTCAAGTAAGTGAGTCTCTTTCACTCTTCTTTCAATTTGATTAGGGTTTCATTCATTGCTCTTAGGTTTTATTCCCTTATCCTTGATGTTCCTAATGTAAATAAACTATGGTTTCGAACCTAGGGTTTAAACTTAGTTTTTCTTGGTCAATTCGTGTGGTTTTAGGTTTGATCTTGGCCTCTCTTGGTGCAGTGGTGGTGCAATTTGATTTTCGCACGAAGATTCAAGGGTTTTCGTTAAATTGGTAGGTGATTCCATGTTTATGAAATTTATGTGAATTATCTTGCTGTGTTTTTGATATTTTCATGTTTATTTTATTTTATTATGTCTTCCAAAATTAGTTTTAGTGGTGTTTGTATTGAAAATGAGTTTGAAGTGCCATTTTTAGGTGAAATTGGGGGTTATTCCTAGAAATCTTTTAAGGGTTCAATTGGGGATTCCATATAAATAATTATTTTATTTTATTGAACTGTAATAGGGATTAAAATCTTGTTTTTAATGTTTATCCCCTTTGGTTGTTGCTGTGAAAATGGGTTTTAATGGTTTTTGTGGAAAATGTGATTTTTAAGTGCCATGTTTGTGTGAAAATGGAGGTTTTACAAAGTTATCATTTCTTGGTTCACTTGGGGCTACCAAAAAAATTTATTTTTTTATTTCATTGAAATATATTGGGATGAATTTTTTATTTTGGTAATTTAAAAGTATTCACATAGTGTGAAAAGTGTGGTTTTTAAAGAGTTTTGGGTGCAAAACAATGCAGGGTTTTGAGAAGAAGTTTTATTGAAAATCAAAGTGTTTTGTTGTGTGTTTTAAGTGGTATAAAATGTGTGTAGATAATGTAATAATTTTATGTGACCAGTATTAATGTTTTATATGAAAATGGATTTATGTAGCATTCTGAAATTGTTTTAGCACAAAGGGGGAAGCCCGGGTACCTAGGTGGGGCGGATGTGTACTAGTACAACTAGTGGACCAGATGGGTTTTGTCCCTGTTTCACTTAGAATTTAGATAAATAAAACTCTAACTAAACTATATATATGATTGATGGGGACCAGTAGGTTATGGGTATGTTCCCTACTAGTGGCTCATGCACAATAATAGATTTTACTATGGTTACTTTACACCGAGGTACGAGGTGCATGAGGCCTGAGACTATCTAGTGCCTAGGGGTGTTCCCGATTTTGTTTCTCATTGTATTTTTGATATTTTCCATTTTAATGGGGTGTTTTTGGAATTAATTTATAGTATCTAACATGTTTATTTAAATGGGTGAATGTTCTGAAAATTTTAGCTTGAAAACTATTTTTAATTGAATGTTGCATTTCTTGGAATTTATCATTTCTTTTCTTTGCGTATTAAAACTGCTTTCTATTTCACATTATATTGCATTATCTTTGGAATCATTGGGCGGTATACTATTGGGCTTAGTCTGAAACCCTACTTACAACCCTTGGGTGTAAGAATACTTGGTTATGTTTGACTTAGGTAAAGAAAAGGCTTTGGGTGGTGGTTGTTTGGGGTGTTAGTTCCCATCCTTGGTGCGGAGTTGTGGAGACGGCTTGTGGGTGATGAACCCTTGTCATGTGGAGTCATTGGGGTAGTCCTTATAATATCTTTATTTGCATTTGGAACAATTTTATTATCTTTAAACCAATGTATTTAGTTCTGGTTTTTTCTTAAGACTTGTTTGGCTCGAAAATTTCAGATTTATATTATGGATTGTTTTTAATGTTTTATGCTTTCATACTCAAGTAAATCATTCCCAAACCTAAATTAATGATACCCGAGCACTTGTTGCAGCCTATGGGGATAGGGAACGCCCTTCGGGCCTTTCCAAGGGCCGAGTTTGGTGCTGGTATTGGTGGAGACCAGATTCAGTTCGTGACAAAATGGTATCGGAGGAGGTTAATGTTTTTGGATTATGTTGCTATTTTGGGATGATTCAGGATAGACAGGAGCTAGGAATGTGAGGGCTTGGGGTTTTGGTTGTGAGTAGGGTGACTGGACTACACCTCTTTTAGTTGACCTTGATTCACCATGGGACGTTGGAATTATGTGATTAACTTCACTTCCAGGTGAGACGTGTGGGCTGCAGACAACACGTGGACACTAGGCGGGGGTGGATTAGTTGTTTCTTGTATTAATAAAATGTATTTAGTTTATTTATATTTTATGTATTTGATTTAAATTTTCAGAATTGTGGTATTTACTATTTCTTTGTGACTGTTTCATTTTTGTAGAAACATGCCTCCCTGGAAAGCTCCCATGCGCCCACGGGAGGAATATGGAGAGAGTTCTCCCACACCGATCGATCAGAGGCTAGTCGAGGCTGTGGTCAGGGCTGTCCAAGCTCTGGGAAAAGGATTGAATCTTTTTACTATTCCTTCTAGGGTAGAATAGATGGGTCCTAGAAAAGATAAAGCACAAGAGTTTCTGAAAAAAAAGCCTCCTACCTTCCGAGGAAGCTCAGAACCCCATGAAGCATAGGAATGAATCAAGAAGATCGAGCATATGTTTTTGTTCCTAAAAAAACCCAGGGATCTCAGGGTGAAGTGTGTCTCCTTTATATTGGAGGGTCCTAGCCATAAGTGGTGGGATTAAGTGCTTTAAACTGGGAAGAATGAGAAGATTCACTTGGGAGATTTCAAGGCTATCTTCAATGAACAGTACTGCCCTGAGGTGTTGGATTATGATAGGTCCACAGAGTTCATGGAACTTGTTTAGGGGAATCTATCTATGATGGAGGACGCCAACCGTTTCACTAATTTGGTTCGATATTCTCTAGAAATCATCTCCAATGAGTAGGTGAAGTCCCGGAGGTTTGAGAAAGGATTGCAACCAGAGATATTCTCCTAGGTGTTCTTGTTTAAGATAAGGACCTATGATGAGGTCATTGATCAGGAATGCAAGGTGGAGTTTTATAGGACAGACAGGGCTGTTTTCTCTGGTTCAATATCAGTAGTGGGAAGTGGCAGCTCCTCAGAGAAGAAAAGGAAGTGGGAGGAACATGTGAAGAAAGGAGGTGGCAATTCAGGCCACTCTTCCAAGCAGTTTTTATTTGTGGCTTCTAATGCGAGATCAGTCATGTTCCACCAATGTGGGAAGTCAGGGAACATCCGACCAGAATTCCCACTTCCTCCAAATCCTTGTTACCAGTGTGGAGGCATGGGTCATTTACTGCGCTTCTGTGGTGTGGTACGTCCACTTCCGAGTGGGGCAGGGTCAGTGGCTTTAAGAGGAGTGCCAGCATAGTCTGAGCCATCGAGGACTGGGGGATCTCGATTTGGTGGACATGGTGGTAGGGATGGGTCATCTTCTGGGAAGAGCCAGTTCAGGTCACAACCACAAACTAGTGTCCATCCTCAGGTAGAGACTGGACATCTCCATGCGGTGGATCATGCACCATCAAGATCAGAGGCGGGACCGCCGACAGTTCGAGGTACCATTTTTATCGCATATTCTATAGCTGATGCTTATTTTGATACTGGCACCTCTATTTCATTTATTTCTACCCATTTTGTGGACATGCTGAATTTTTCAATTGAGTTGATGTCTTTCACAATGGAGTTGGTTACGCCACTGGGAAAGAAGGAGCAGGGTCTCTGGTGCCCGTCGTGTGCGCTTTCCATGTCAGGGGTTGAGATGGAGTGGGACCTCTTGGTATTGAACATGAATCTTTTTGAAGTCATAATCGGTATAGATTGGCTAGTAAACTTCCAGGCACACATCGATTTCTACAGGCGGTGTGTGAGTTTCACGTCACTTGATGGGAGTCATCAAGTTTTTCATGGAGAATGGGATCCCCAGTCAGGTCATGCAGGACCTCCACTCCTAGAGTTAGGAAGTATTATCTTCCAGTTTTCATAGATCATTCTAGATGACACTGGTATTTCCCCTGAGGGTTTACTACCTTAGGTAGTGAATGAGTTTTTAGAGGTATTCCTAGATTATTTCTCAGGTTTTCCCCCAGAGCGGGATGTGGAGTTTTCGATTGATCTGGCATCAGGAACACAACCAATATCTCTTCCCTCTTATCGCATGGCCACCACCGAGATGAGGGAATTAAATATACAACTAGACGAATTAGAATCCAAAGGATTCATTCACCAGATCATCTCTCATTGGGCCACTTCTATGTTGTTCGTGAAAAAGGATGACGGATCCCTCCAGTTGTGCATTGACTACCAGAAGCTGAATAAGGTAACAATTAAGAACAAATAACATTTGCCCCAAATATATGATTTGTTCGATCAGTTGAAGGGGGAAAAGTGGTTATAAAAAATAGACTTGTGTTCGGGATATCATCAGCTCAGGGTGAAGGAGTTAGATATCACAAAGACAGCCTTCTGAAGCAGGTATGACCACTTTGAGTATTTGGTCATGCCCTTCGGATTGACCAATGCTTTAGCGGTATTTATGGGACTCATGAATAGGGTGTTCCATAATTATCTCAATTCCTTCGTTGTGGTGTTCTTGTATGACATTATAGTATACTATAGCTCTGAGGAGGAGCACGAACATCACTTGAGGATCGTCTTGGGCACTTTGCGGGATCAACGCCTCTATAAAAAGTTGTTAAAGTGCACTTTATGGATCAGGGAAGTGAGATTTCTGGGGCATGTGATCTCTGAGCAGGGGGTTTCAGTGGACCCTGAGAAGATTAGTGATATTATGTCATGGGAGTAGCCAAATAATGTGTTCGAGATCAGGAGTTTCAATGGACTAGCTGATTATTACAGGCAATTCATTCAGGATTTCTCTCGACTTGCTTCACTGATGACCATGCTCACCCAGAAACGGGTGAAGTTTGTATGGGCCCTAGAATGTCAGGCGTCATTTGAGGAGCTGAAGATACAATTTAATACCACCCCGTGCTGATTTTTATAGAGGCTGGAAAGGGATATGTGGTCTATTGTGATGATTCAGGTATGGGTCTTGGGTGCGTGCTTATACAGGATGATCACGTGGTGGCGTATGACTCTCACCAACTCTGAACACACTAAAATAACTACCTGACCCATGACTTGGAGTTGGCAGTGGTGATGAATTCTTTGAAGACTTGGAATAACTACCTCTTTGGGGAGAATTTTGTGGTCTACTCTGATCAAAAAATCTTAGCCTATATCTTCTCACAGAAGAACCTCAACTTGAGGCAGCGTTGTTGGATCGAGTACTTGAAGGGGTTCAAATTTGAAATTGTCTATACCCCAGGCAAGGGTAATGTGGTGGCAGATGCTTTGAGCAGAATATTTCTAGTGCAGGCTTTAAGGAAGTCCAGTGATGAATGGACTTTGATGGAGCTCTTTTCTCAGATACATGTGGAGACCAGGGAACACAATGGAGGTGCATTCTTGGTGATCATCTAGTTGAATCCTTCTCTGTTGGAGTTGATTCAGCGAGAATAACCCAATTATGAGCTTTTTTTGTAGTTGAATAAGTTTCTTCATGGTGGGGAGACATCCTCTGGTTGTTTGTCATCTCCCAAGGGCATCTTGTGCTTCAAGGACCATTTAGTAGTGTTGTTATATCTGTAGAAGGTTGTGATAGAGTACAACCACCGGTCTTAGTGGGATGTCCATCCTGGTTCCCCCAAGATGTATTATGATGTCCGTAGTCAATTTTGGTGGCCTGGTATGAGATGAGACATAGCAGACTTTGTGTCAAGATGCTACACATGCCTGCAGGTGAAAGCGGAGCATCAAATTCCCTCTAGTTCGCTCCATCCATTACCCATTCCTACCTAGAAGTGGGAAGAGGTCTCTATGGACTTCATTGTTGGCTTACCTCGTACACCTCGGGGTAAGAATTCCATTTGGTTGGTGATTGATCGTCTTACCAAATCAACCCACTTCATTCCAATCATAGATATAACTAAAGTGGATGAGTTAGGCCGTTTGTATCTTCAGGAGGTGTTGAGACTCCATGGCATTCTATCAGAATTTGTCTCAGATAGAGACCCTCGTTTCACTTCTTGATTTTGTGAAGGCCTTCATAAGGCCTTGGGGTCTCAGATTAAGATGAGCACGACATACCATCCTCAGATGGAAACTTAGATAGAGCAGGCGAATCAGATTTTGGAGGAAATGCTCCATGCATGTGTCCTGGACTTTAGAGGTTCATGGGATAACCATTTGGGGTTGGTTGAGTTTGATTATAAAAACAGTTACCAATATTTTATTTGAATGACTCCTTTTGAGGAGCTCTACGGTTGGCCTTGTCGGTCCCCTCTATATTGGGATGAGGTAGGTGAGACCTCAATGCTGGGGCTAAGTATGGTGTAGGAGATGTCTAAGAAGGTCAAATTGATCAGGAAATACTTATTGATAGCTCAAAGTCATCATAAATCTTATGCTAACTGGAGGCATCGAGAGCTAGAGTTTTCTGTGGGTGATAGGGTATTCTTGAAAGTGGCCCCTAATCTGGGCCATCATCGATTGGGGAAGCAAGGGAAGCTGACGCCGTGATATGTTGGACCTTTTTAGATCACCAAGCATATTGGAAAGGTGGAATATAGGTTTTCCTTACCTTCTCAGTTGACGTCCATCCATGACATCTTCCATGTTTCCCAGTTGAAGAAATACAACCCAGATCCATCCCATGTGCTGAGTTGGGAAGAACTGAAGATAGAGCCTGACTTGTTAGTTTTTGAGCAGCCAGTGCAAATAGTGGACTCTCAAGAGAAGGTTATTCGAGATAAGTCTATTCCTCTGGTCCAAGTTTGTTGGAATCATGGTAATGATACACATGAGACATGGGAGCAGAAGTCATGGGTTGAGGAAGAGTATCTGTTCCGGTTTTTTGATCAAGCTTCAGGTTGACTTTCCAGGATGAAAAGTTTTCATAGTGGGGAGAATTTTCACATACATGAAATATTTTAAAGTTATTTTTCATTTATTTTCCATTCATTCTTTGTTTTTAGGGTTTCCCAAGATTTTATGGAGGAATGGGTGGGTTTTCATGAATTGGGCCAAATCGTGAGCCCAATTCCAAATTTAAAAATAAATTTTGTTTCTTTTATAACTTTTTATTTTTTACTATTTTTCACCCATTACAATTATTAAATATCCTCCCCTGACCTATTAACACCACCATTGCAATTTGGAACCTTTAGTAATCCATAATAATGGTGTATTTGGTGTTTTTATTTAAGGAATTGGGCCATCTCGAAGGCCCATTTCCAATTTTAAAAACAATTTTTTTTAATTAATAAGTTATTCAATTTTAATGATTTTTCAGTGATTCTAAGTCTCACCCAAGCCCATTGAACCCATCCACGCACCTAGCCTCTTTCCCCCCTCTTTGGAGCTCTTGTTCATCGCGAATTAGTGCAGAAAATTATAGGGTCTCTCGAATCGTCCAGAATTGAAGAGGTAACTTCATTCCTTATTAACTCTCTCAATTATTATTATTTTTCCTCCATTATAGTTCTTACATAACCTCCTAATCCCTATTACAACATCCCTTGAATTTTTGACTATTTTAAAATTCAGCTACTAGTGTATTTGGGGCGATTCTTCATGATCCCTCAAGTAAGTGAGTCTCTTTCACTCTTCTTTCAATTTTCTTAGGGTTTCATTCATTGCTCTTAGGGTTTCTTCCATTATCCTTGAGGTTCCTAATGTTCAAAAACTATATTTTCTAACCTAGAGTTTAACCTTAGTTTTTCTTGATCAATTCTTGTGGTTTTAGGTTTGATCTTGGTCTCTCTTGGTGCGGTGGTGGTGTGATTTGATTTTTGCATGGAGAATCAAGGGTTTTCGTTAAATTGGTAAGTGATTCCATGTTTATGAAATTTATGTGAATTATCTTGCTATGTTTTTGATATTTTCGTGTTTATTTCATTTTATTATGGCTGCCAAAATTAGTTTTAGTGGCTTTTGTATTGAAAATGAGTTTGAAGTGCCATTTTAGGTGAAATTGGGGGTTATTCCTAGAAATCTCTTAAAAGTTCAATTGGTTATGGACTATAAATAATTAGTTGATTTTATTTAACTTTAATAAGGCTTAAAATAATTTTTTTTAATGTTTATAACCTTTGGTTGTTGCTATGAAAATGGGTTTTAATGGTGTTTGTGGAACATGTGATTTTTAAGTGCCATGTTTGTGTGAAAATGGAGGTTTTACAAAGTTATCATTTCTTGGTTCACTTGGGGATTCCCCAAAAATTGATTTATTGGTTTCATTGAAATATATTGGGCTGAATTTTTTATTTTCTTAATTTAAAAGTGTGCACATAGTGTGAAAAGTGTGGTTTTTAAAGAGTTTTGGGTGCAAAACAATGAGGGGTTTTGAGAATAAGTTTTATTGAAAACCAAAGTGTTTTGTTGTGTGTTTTAAGTGGTATGAAATGTGTGTATATACTATAATTATTGTATATGACCAATAGTGGTTTTCTATTTGAAAATTGATTTATTTAGCATTCTGAAATTGTTTGATCACAAAAGGGGAAACCTGAGTACCAAGGTGGGGCAGATGTGTACTAGTACGGCTAGTGGACCAGATGGGTTTTGTCCCTGTTTCACTTAGAATTTGGATAAATAAAACTCTAACTAAACTATATGGATGATGAATTAGGACCACTAGGTTATGGTTATGTTCCCTACTAGTGGCTCGTGCATGAGAATGGATTTTACTATGGTTACTTTACACCAAGGTACGAGGTGCATGGGGCCCGAGACTATCTATGCCTAGGGGTGTTCCCAATTTTGTTGCTCATTGTATTTGTGATATTTTATCTTATCTGGGGGTGTTTTTGGAAGTAATTTATAGTAGATAAAATTTCTATTTAAATATTTTAATGTTCTGAAAATTTTATCTTGAAAACTATTTTCAATTGAAAGTTGCATTTCTTGGAATTTATCACTGCTTTTCTTTACGTATTAAAACCACTTGCTATTTCAAATTGTATTGTATTCTCTTTGTAATAATTGGGTGGTATATTATTGGACTTAGTCTCAATCCCTACTTACACCCCTTGGTTGTAAGTAGACTTGGTTATGTTTGACTCAGGTAAAGGAAAGGCTTTGGGTGGTGGCGGTTCGGGGTGTTAGTTCCCATCCTTGGTGTGGAGTTGTCGAGACGACTTGTGGGTGATGACCCCTTGTCATGAGGAGTCCTTGGGGATGTCTTGATGATATATTTATTTGTATTTGGACCACTTTTATTGTCTTTAAACTAATGTATTTAGTTTTGTTTTTTTAAGACTTGTTTGGCCCCAAAATTTCAGATTTATATTATGGATTGTTTTTAATGTTTTATGCATTCATACTCAGGTAAATCATTCTAAAACCTAAATTAATGATACCTGGGAACTTTTTCCATCCCAGGGGGATAGAGAACACCCTTTAGGCCCTGACAAGGGCCGAGTTTGGTGCCGGTATTGGTGGTGATCAGATTCGGTTTATGACATTTGACTACATGTATATTCAATGCATTGAATATTAATAAAAATTATTATTACATATTTTTAATTGTTCTTCATAATTATAATTTAATAGTTTCCTATACTATATGTCACATTGATAAGGTCATAAAAATTCCCCGCTATGATGAGAAACATGAATTGATATGATGATATTCCTAAATAATGTTTTATGGTTGGATAGAATAATATGATGGGACACATAGTACATAGACTGTTATGTGTGAGAACTCATAAGAATATGAGGTTTATTATCATGAAGTTATCACTTGTTAATATCCAAGATGAGAGATTATGAGAAAAAACTCGCTAGTATGAATTTCGCATGTTTTGATGTCATCAGATATTTTTATCAATGAGTGTGTGTAATGGTCTTTAGAATTTAAGATTATTATTAATGAATGTTATGACTCTCATACGTAGATATATTTTGTAAACCATGATGAAAATAGTTCATGTCTATTTTTGATACATTGGTTGTGTCATTAATGACATTCCATTAATGGATAAGTCAAGGAAGGATTTGTCCCTTATATATTTATGGAAGATAATATCTCATCCATTTGATTAGAATAAAACCTGTTGTACCTCTCGTACCCCTCGTGGTTTAATTTTCATGATCACAATCACTCTCTTATTTATCTAATCTTGTTTTAAGTGTTTTTGTTGATAGGAAAAAGGTTGCCAAGGAATTGGGCCAAGAAGGACTGAAAGTGGACTGATTTTCAGTCCACCGGCCAACCGGTGGATGACCACCGGCCAGCCGATGGAGCCTGGACAGAAGGCATCCCTCTGTCCAGACCACCGGCCAACCGGTGTCCCACCACCGGCCAGCCGGTGGAACCCAGACAGAATGGGTCAGCTACTGTCTTAGCACCAGCCAACCGGTGGCCTCCTCACCGGCCATCCAGTGGTGCCTGAGCCCGAAGGCCTCTCCTTTTTCAAAGCACCGGCCAACCGGTGGCCAAGCACCGGTCAGCCGGTGGAGCCAGTCAAACTAGCCGTTGGGCTTTGACCAGGCTTGTCCACTTGACTCCCAATGGATCCGAAGGCCTCTCGAACGGCTCCGAAGACCCCCAAAGGCCATTTGAGGGTTCCCCCTCTATAAATAAATGACTAGGAAGCCCTGGAAACACAAGGAAGCCCACGTGAACATTTTTGATCATTTTGGCGAACCTCCGGCGCATTCCTTCAAGGAACTCCATTTCCTCCAACTCACTTCCACATTCAAGGAGCACCACCATAGAATCTTGGGAGCTCCCTTCATCAACTCCAATCAATCCTTCGGCGCCCAAGACTTCTCCTCTTACAGTTTTTCTTGTTTTATCATTTTTGAGCATCAATTTGGGTTTGTGCCTACAAACCCTCATCTCTTTCTCTCATCCTCTCATTTGGGTTTTCACACCACCTTCAAGGTGTGAAGAGGTTAGTCAAGCCTTCCCTTTAAAATGCTTGAGTCATAGGTGAGCTAGCCTTCACCTGTAAGAAAGTTAGTGGGTTCTTGCTCAACCATTAAAAGCAAGTGGGTTCTTCCTCAACCAATAAAAGCAAGCTGTAATAGGTTCTAGACTACCTTAAAGTCTAGTGGGTTTCTTGCTAAAACCATTAAAAAGCAAGCGGTAGTAAATCTCTCAACGGTTGAGTTGGGAGCGGAGACGTAGGCTTTGGTTTAAGCCGAACTCCGTTATCAAGTTTTGTGTCTTGCCTCTTTTATTTCCGCTGCACCTTTAACTTTGATTTTAAATTGTTAAATTATTTTTAAAAGGCAATTCACCCCCCCCTCTTGCCATCACTTCTCTCCGCCCAACAATTGGTATCAGAGGCAAAATTTGAGTAATACCCTAACCAGTTTCAAATTTAAGATCCTTTGTGATGGCTTCAACTTCTTTTGCCCCCGAAGGTTATTCATTGGGTCGTGCTCCATTCTTTGATGGAACCGACTTTACCTATTGGAAAACCCGCATGACCACTTTTCTTATAAGTATAGGTTATCCTATCTATAAAATTGTCATGCATGGTTATTCTCTTTCTTCTCCCGATGAATCCAAATGGAATCAAGCCAATATTAAAAATTTCGAGCTTGATGGAAAATCCATGAATGCTCTTCATTGCAGCCTTGATCGTAATGAATTCAATCGAGTTTCCACATGCAACTCATCAAATGAAATATGGAAACTTTTGGAAGTTACCCATGAGGGGACCAACAAAGTCAAGGATACTCGATTGGACATGTACCGTCAAGATTTTGAGTCTTTTACCATGCATCCATCTGAAAATATTTCTGATATGTTTACTCTCTTTACTGACGTTTGCAATGGTAGAAAATCTCTTGGAGATGATGTTTCTACAGAGACGATGGTCAAAAAGATCCTTTGGATCCTTCCCAGCTCATGGGCACCGAAAGTCACGACAATTCAAGAAGCAAAAGATGTCAAGAACATGCCGGTCGAAGAGCTCATCAGATCCCTCATGACCTACGAGATCACCATGAGGAGGCAAGCTGAAAAGGAAGGAAAACCGATCAAAGTTCCAAAGAACATCGCCTTCAAAGTTCAAAAAGAAGAAAGCTCCTCCTCCTCATCATCTTCCTCTTCAAGCGGCGATTCAGAAATGGATAACCTTTCCCGCAAGATGCACAAATTCATGAAGAATAACAAAAAGAAGAAATCCCGCAAGGCTCGAAAGGAAAAACACGACGAAAAATCCGAGCCCGAGGTAACATGTTACGGGTGTGGCAAGAAAGGCCATTACAAGCCCGATTGTCCTCTCAACAAGAAAAAGGCCAAGAAAAAGGAAAAGAAGAAGGCATTCAAGGCCACATGGAGTGATAGCTCCACATCCTCCTCCTCCTCCTCCTCCTCAAGTGACAACGGTAAAAAATGCCTAATGGCATTTCATGAGGTAACCTCTTCCGACTCCTCATCCTCTTGTTCTTCCAATTCTTTCAATAATTTATCTTATGAGGATCTCCAACATGCTAGAGATCAATTGGAGGAAGGTTTTCACGAACTTTCTTCCAAATTTATTGCTTTAAAAAAGAATTTCAAAAAACTTTCTTCCGAAAAGGAACAACTTCTCAAAGAAAAGGAGGAGTTGTCCCTCAAGGTCCAAGATATTCCAAATGTTGATTCTTTGAATTCAAATATTAAAGATTTAAGGGAATCTCTTGCCAAGTTCACCCAAGGTGAACAAAATTTGACCAAACTGCTTGGTTCCCAACGTGTATCTAGAACCACCCAAGGGCTTGGCTATTCCAAGCAAGCTTCCTCTTCTCATGCTCCAACTATTTTTGTAAGGGGGAGCTCTCAAAATAAATTTTGTAACTATTGCAAAAAACCTGGGCACTTAATTTATGAGTGCAATTGCAAAAATGCCCGGTATGGAAGGCCCAAAACTATTTTCTTTAATGATGAATTTCATAGGAGAAGACCCGCCACTAGACAAGTTTGGATTGAAAAATCCCTTTTAGCGAGTCTCACCGGACCAAAATTTGTCTCGGTTCTAAAATCCTCTCCCCGGTGATTTGTTGTTTTTATTTAGGGGGAGTTAGGATCGTTTAAGCCTTTTTACTTTATTTTCAAAACTTTCAATTTCAAAATTTTCATTACTTCAATTTCAATACTTTCAATTCAAATTTGAAAAATGTCAATTGATTTAAAAACTCTATCTTGTTTTTCAATCTTTCCCTCAATCAAGTCTTATGCCCCGTGCTATTTTGATAATCAAAAAGGGGGAGAAATTCTTGGTTGATTGGGGGAGAAATATTTCTCTCATGCTTTGCTTTACTTTTCAATTTATCCTTTAAAGCATTCCTCTCATTTCAATCTTTTACATTGCTTGTTTTGGTGATTGTGATCATCAAAATAGGGGGAGATTGTTGTACCTCTCGTACCCCTCGTGGTTTAATTTTCATGATCACAATCACTCTCTTATTTATCTAATCTTGTTTTAAGTGTTTTTGTTGATAGGAAAAAGGTTGCCAAGGAATTGGGCCAAGAAGGAATGAAAGTGGACTGATTTTCAGTCCACCGGCCAACCGGTGGATGACCACCGGCCATCCGATGGAGCCTGGACAAAAGGCATCCCTCTGTCCAGACCACCGGCCAACCGGTGTCCCACCACCGGCCAGCCGGTGGAACCCAGACAGAATGGGTCAGCTACTATCTCAGCACCGGCAAACCGGTGGCCAAGCACCGGTCAGCCGGTGGAGCCAGTCAAACTAGCCGTTGGGCTTTGACCAGGCTTGTCCACTTGACTCCCAACGGCTCCGAAGGCCTCTCGAACGGCTCCGAAGACCCCCAAAGGCCATTTGAGGGTTCCCCCTCTATAAATAAAGGACTAGGAAGCCCTGGAAACACAAGGAAGCCCACGGGAACATTTTTGATCATTTTGGCGAACCTCCGGCGCATTTCTTCAAGGAACTCCATTTGCTCCAACTCACTTCCACATTCAAGGAGCACCACCATAGAAGCTTGGGAGCGCCCTTAATCAACTCCAATCAATCCTTCGGCACCCAAGACTTCTCCTCTTACGGTTTTTCTTGTTTTATCATTTTTGAGCATCAATTTGGGTTTGTGCCTACAAACCCTCATCTCTTTCTCTCATCCTCTCATTTGGGTTTTCACACCACCTTCAAGGTGTGAAGAGGTTAGTCAAGCCTTCCCTTTAAAAGGCTTGAGTCATAGGTGAGCTAGCCTTCACCTGTAAGAAAGTTAGTGGGTTCTTGCTCAACCATTAAAAGCAAGTGGGTTCTTGCTCAACCAATAAAAGCAAGCTGTAATAGGTTCTAGACTACCTTAAAGTCTAGTGGCTTTCTTTCTAAAACCATTAAAAAGCAAGCAGTAGTAAATCTCTCAACGGTTGAGTTGGGAGCGGAGACGTAGGCTTTGGTTTAAGCCGAACTCCGTTATCAAGTTTTGTGTCTTGCCTCTTTTATTTCCGCTGCACCTTTAACTTTGATTTTAAATTGTTAAATTATTTTTAAAAGGCAATTCACCCCCCCTCTTGCCATCACTTCTCTCCGCCCAAAATTTTGGGTTTTCACACCACCTTCAAGGTGTGAAGAGGTTAGTCAAGCCTTACCTTTAAAAGGCTTGAGTCATAGGTGAGCTAGCCTTCACCTGTAAGAAAGTTAGTGGGTTCTTTCTCAACCATTAAAAGCAAGTGGGTTCTTGCTCAACCAATAAAAGCAAGCTGTAATAGGTTCTAGACTACCTTAAAGTCTAGTGGGTTTCTTGCTAAAACCATTAAAAAGCAAGCGGTAGTAAATCTCTCAATGGTTGAGTTGGGAGCGGAGACGTAGGCTTTGGTTTAAGCCAAACTCCGTTATCAAGTTTTTTGTATTACCTCTTTTATTTCCGCTGCATCTTTAACTTTGATTTTAAATTGTTAAATTATTTTTAAAAGGCAATTCACCCCCCCTCTTGCCATCACTTCTCTCCGCCCAACAAAACCGTCACCATAAATTCCATGGCCATGGTGTAATGATATGTTTATTTTAGATAGTTAAAAGAATATGTATTGATCATATAGGTTGGTGAAATAGATGTGAAAACTTCTTTATGAGATATTATAAAAAAGGTATTATATTACACAGTGAGTGTTCGTATGTGGTTGTCATCGCTACGAAATTATTTTCTTTCTCTTTGGTGCCTTGAACCATTACTAGATAGTAATATTGGAATTTAGGAAAGACCAACTAATTATAATGAGAAATAATCCTCGAGGGTCACACACTAAGTGTTTATTATGATCTTGATTAAATTCTATTTTAATTTAATTAATTGAATAAATATTATCCTTGTGATCGAGGAATAATTTTATTCATGTATTATTGATCCCAAATATTTATTGATGAATGAAATATTTAAATTAAATATTTATTCTGGTGTTCAATAAATGCAAGAGGAGTTCAAATGGACCAAGACCATGTTAAATGAAAAATATTAATTAACAAGATGGTTAAATGATATTTTTTATTATACAAGTTGGTGTACAACACAAAATAATAGTATTATTATTATTATTATGTGTCATGGGGATTTTTTAAAGGTTTTAATATTGTTTAAGAGACAATATGAAATAAACAAATATTCTAACCAAAACCCTACCTATATAAATATCTTGTTATGTCTATTGTGTAGGTAATTGAAAATAGAGAATTGTTGTTCACATAAAATTCTTTTTTGAATCCTCCTCTCTCTCTCAAGAATGAGAAATGCTAAAGAGATTTCTTTAAGACCATAGAATGAGAAATCATGAGTGAAAAATGAAAGACATTTTATTACCTATGCTATTTCCCTAATATTGTTTTTCATTTCCTGGAGGTCATAGGAGAACTTGTGGATCACCACTAGAGTGATTCTATCCTTGGATCCGTATAAGTATAACAAAGGAAATTTGAAAGAGTCTTTTCAGATGATCGACATTGACATAGAAGGAAGACACCAAAGACAAGGTAATTTATTTATTATAATCTTAATAAATTAATTATATTTTTTTTGTGAAATATCCTTGCTAATGGTTTCAGGTATATAAATATTAAAAGAAAATTTTAATATATCTCCCACCACCACATACTTTTGTTGTTTCTGAAACCATAAAGAACATACTTTTGAGTTCACTCTATAATCTTTATATTCTTGCTCATTTCCTATATTTAAATAAATATATGTTATAAGAATATGGTATTTAATACACAATTGGTGAATATAAACTTAATGAATAAACCTGAATTGGATGCATATTCTCACTTTTTAAATTCATTGTAATTTCTTTTCCAGTGTCAATTCTTTCCACATAAGAAGAAAATATCCTCATGTTCATTCTTAGGACTTTGAATATTTTTTTCTTTTAAGGATAATATAAAAGATATTTTGGATTTATATTATCCATGGGATATTTATCTTTTTATTTCAAACTTTTCCCCATAAGGGGTGGAGAAACTGGTTGCAACCAATCTTTATCTTCTTAGTGAAGAATTGATTTTTTTATTAAGATAATCATCCATTTCATTTATACATTATTAGACAAATAAGGATAATATTGATGGTAAGGATAATAAGATAAGGTTAATGGATAATTTTTTATCAAATTTTAAGCCTAATTTCACTAACTAATCAAAATACCCTAGCATTTTGAACACATGATAAGTAGCCAGATTACCTTATTCTAGTTTACACTGATATAGTGCATTAAAAATATTATTTATTTTAAGCCTTTACTTATATTTCTCAAGAAAAATAATATGAGATATTATGGTGTAAGAATAAATTTCTTTATTTTGTATCATCAACTCTCTAGACATAGTTAATAATATAATATAATGGACATATGAAGCATCCTCAACATATATTCGATATGCATTGTTGGAGTTGGTGTCCTAGGATTTTTTTACTTTGATTACATGAATATTATATGCATTGAATATTAATAAAACATCTTATTATATATTGTTAATTTTTCTTCATGAATCGGATGTAATAATGTCCTAGAGTATACATCACATTGATAAGGTCATAGTAGTTCCCCGCTATGATGAGAACCTTGAAGTGCTATAATGATATTATTAAATAATGTTCCATAGTTGGATAACATACTATGATGGGACACATAGTATATAGTCTATTAGGTGAAATTACTTATAAGAATATGGGGATTATTCTCATGAAGTTCTCACTTGGTAATCTACAAGATGGGAGATTATGGGAATATACCCACTAGTAGGAATTTCACAAGTTTTGGTGTCATCAGATATTACAATATGAAAGCATGTGTAATGGTCCTTAGACGTTAAGATTATCATTAATGTATGTCATGAATAACACACTTTTATTTTTAAATGAATACCATGACACCAAATATTCACAATGAGGTAGGGTATGTTGGGTGCATTGTGATTGACATGTTGTTAATGGATAAGTTTAGGAAGGTTTTGTCCCTTCCATATTTATAGAAGCTGATATCTTGGACCTTTTATTGGAATATAATTGTTTCCCTAATTTACATGGTCATGGGGTAATTATGTGTTTATTTTAGATAGTCAAAGAAATATATATCGAGAATATAGGGTGGTGACACATATGTGCAACCTGATTGATGAGATATTGTGAAAAATGGATTATATTACACAATGAGTATTTGTATATAGTTGTCATTTTTGTGACATTAATTTATTTCTCTTATGTAAAATAACCCATTACTAGATAGTAATATTTTACTTTAGTCAATCCCACCTAAAGCTAATGAGAAAGAATTCTATAGGGTTACACACTAAGTGTTTTTGATGATCTTGATTAAATTCTATTTAAATTTAATTAATTGAATAATTATTATTTTAAGACTGAGGGATAATTTTATTCACATTTTAATGATCATAAAAATTTATTGATGAATGTTATATTTAAATTAAACATTTATTCGAGCATTCAATAAATTTTAGAGGAGTTTGAATGGACTGAGACCGTGTCTGGTGACATATATAAATTAACTAGCTGGTTAAATAATATTTTTTATTACAAAAGTTGACATGCACCAAATAATAATAATAATAATAATAATAATAATAATAATAATATTATTATTATTATTATGTGAAATTAGGTTTATTAAAGATTAAAATATTATTTTATAGATGACATGAAATTAAATAATATTTTAATCTAAACCTTAGCTCTATAAATAGATGGTTATGTTGATTGTTTATTGCATAAAAAAATCAAAACTAGATAATTGTTGCACACAATGAATTATCTCTTGACTCCTCCTCCTATCTCCCTATCAATAATGAGAAATGAAAGAGAGATTCCTTGAAAACTAAAAGATGAATGACCAACACAAACAACATAAGAAAATTAATTTGATGTGCTAGCACTATAAGATTGATTGGTGTTTCTTGGAGATCAAAGGAGTATGTGTGGATCACCGTTAGGGGTATTTTATCCTTGGATCCTCACAATAGAACAAAGACAATATGAAAGGGTCTTCTTAGATGATCAACATCCACATTGAATAATTATCCCAATCCAAGGTATTCATTCCTTCTATTATAAAATAAATTAATTATAACATTTACATGCAAGATCATCACTCAGGGTTTTGGGAAACTTAATATTAAAATAAATTTTAATATATCTCCCACCACCGAATGCTTTCACTACACTCAGAACCAAAAAGTGGTATCCAAGTGGTCATGTTTAAATTTATAATTTTTTATTTTATTTTTTTATCCATACACAATCATGGTTGATTTTTTATTTCAAATTATTAGTTTTTAATCTATTTTGAATTAACATGTTATCAACATATTAATCATGTTAGTTTTGTGTTTCATTTTATTATAGGTATAAGAATAGATAAATAAATACCAGAGATGCCATTGTTAATTTTAGAAATTTTGGCCGATAAGATTGGGTTACATGATGTGTAGCCGGAGTACACATCGAGTAACCTGGTACGATACACTTGTCTATGCCACTGGATATGTGACATGTAACACATTTATTACACAGTGTATACAATGTATTGACTATCCAACCTATCACATGATATGTCTGATTACATGGCATGTATATGGTGTACACATCATTTAGTTTTCATAGGTTAGTATCATAAATCGCACAATCTTTGTGGTCATTATACTTGGTCAAGCCATGTTATACTGATAGCCAAGAGTATTTATGATATACACGATGTGTATGTGGTGTACACATTCCTGCATCCAAAATACATATCAATCCATTCAAAGAGAACAATATACACACGATATAAGGGATACATGATGTGTATATGGATTGTACACATCATGTGATCCCAGCGAGATACACATCAAAGACCCATGCAAGTATCTCGAGTACATGGAAAGTGGATACATGGCATGTACCTGACATATACATTCAGTGTATTCTGGATGAGTCAACACACCAAAGCCCTATACATGTAACTCAGATACATGACAATCGAGGTATATGGTGTGTAGCTGGACAATACACACTACATAGTATCTCAATTATCAACAGAATGAAAATAAATTAAATTGAAAATTGTATCATTAAAACCTTATGATTTTATTGTCACTTTAAGCATTTGAAAATTTAATAAGGGTTTTAAAGAATATTAAAAGATCATTTATTTTATTATAATAAATCTATAACTACTGGTTTTACCATTTATTTACCATTAATTCCTTTATGATGGTTATCTCTGATAGGATTCATATGTTCATTAAGATAAAATAGAATTAATTAATTAATTAATTAATTAATGCAAGTTTTTTTGTCTTAATAATAAAGAACGAATAAGAAATGAATGTTATCCATTTTCTTTTTCGTATAAATTTCATGTATGACTGTTCATGATTTTAAATAAGTCCTATGTATGTTTTGGATGTTTTAATTTAATTAATTTCACAAGATTTCAATTTTTTATTATAAAATTAAATATTATAGCCTATGATTCATCACTCCCTCCATTATTATGTAGGACCTATGCGTACATGGTTATTTATTAAATCCAAATTAACTAATCCTTTGGGTATCCTCACCCGTATGTGAGTTATAAATACATATAATTAATGGAGTTTCCCAAGGCATGAAAATGAAGTTCAAGACAAAACCATAATGATGCAACCCAAGAGATACCCAGGTGGAAAGGTGGATTTTTGTAACTCAAGCTAATACTGATAATAGGAGTTATTTTCTCAAGGTTAAAGATTGATTTAATGTATTTTAATTAAATAAACATCCATATAATTTCATAATTTATTAATTTATGTCTATGAATTATTTATTTTATGGTTTCAAGACTGTGATCACATACATAAATGAATTAATGTGAAAATATGGAATTTAAATTAATTGATTATGTGTATATGTTTTTAACCAAAATGGTTAATTACTTAATTAAAAACCACTTAATATTAAAAAGTCATGTAAAGGATAAAATAAGATAAAATTTATGTATAATTAATTAATACATCTCAACCTAATATTAAGTCAGACTAAGCCTTCAATTACTTGATTGGGAATGAAAACATAGAATTAAGTGTAGTACGTGGCCAAAGTTTGGACACTTACTTTTATTAGGGAGTTATCATGAGGGTTTTGGGTTGAATTAATGAAACCTTTATTGAGTTTAACAACCAAATTATGTTCAATAAAAATTTAGAGGAAAGTGTTAAGGAAATCAAAGTCAGGATTTCAGGATTGAGGAATCTACTCAATAGATCATGGAGATGCAAGCCCGTAGTTGGAAAGACTGCCTACCTAATTAATTTCTTATGATTTTTGTGGACAAAGATTTGATCATTAAGAAAATAAATGGGTTCCTTTCCACTGGAATGTCTTAGAAACTATACATTCAGAGTTTAATGGTGATGTCTATTAAGATTTAATGAAATAGTGAGAGATTTAATTAATAAAATAAATTAATTTATTATTTCTCACATAATTTATAATCAAGATAAGTACTAGTAATATTTTATTTAATTTTATAAAAAATGAAAATCTCATTATTCACACTATCCCTATGATCAATATTGGTGAAAGAAAGCCTCATCACCAGCAGTAACTTCTCAGAGTGGTTTAGATAAATTTGGGTTGTGCTATTCCATGAAAAAAAATCTTACATGCTAAAATACTCAATAACTAATAAATCTTCTAAGTGAGTAATAATGAGTTCCTAATCTAAGAAAAACATTTGAGTGATGTAGTCGACATTCAACATTTGAAGATTTCATCTATGTCTAGTGAACCCATTAAGTCTCATGAAAACATGTATGCATATAACATTCTTAATCACATTTTAATTTTATACCAAGAGAGAGTTAGAAAAGAAAATTTTGAGTTCCAAATCACTCTTTCGTAGTAATATTGTGGAGGGTGCACCATCTGGGCCTCACGTATTTAAGCTCATTGAATATATTAAGCACCAAGAAGTTCTAGGGTTTAAACTCCATAAATAACTAGGCGCCGATCTCATTCTTACATCACTACCTCAAAGATTATCCATTTTTATTATAAATTTTAATGTGAACAACATTGATAAGTCTCTCCCCGATCCACTTACTCTCATTTTCCAAGAAGATAAGTAAAAGAAGTGTGAAAATCCTCTCATCCTTATGGTGAATAAAAAGAAATGGAAATTGAAGAGATATAAGTCCAAATATTCTTCATGCCATTCCAAGAATATGAAGATAAAAGGAAAAACAAGGAAACATTATGCTATCTGTTTTTCATATGGCAAGAAGGTCCACTGGAAGAAAAATTGCACCTAGCTAAAGAAGGAAGGGGAAGCTTCAGGTGTGTTTGTTATAGACTTCAGTTTATCTATTTCTATAAATTGGGTATTAGATGAATCTCGTGGTGATCAAATATATATTAAAATATTGAAAGTGAGTATATTTAGTATGATTAACCA
This sequence comes from Viscum album, assembly GCA_963277665.1. Classification (NCBI taxonomy): domain Eukaryota; kingdom Viridiplantae; phylum Streptophyta; class Magnoliopsida; order Santalales; family Viscaceae; genus Viscum; species Viscum album. Next base: position 1,584,467,491 of record OY728137.1, on the reverse strand, counting down.
AGGGAAGGTATATCTATGAGCATTCAACAGAGATAAACTTACTTCTGCAGCTATCGGGGACTACCACCTCACATTGATGACTAGAATGATCTTGGTTTTAAAGGGTTGTTATTATGTTCCATCCATTACCAAAAACACTATTAATGTATCCAGACATTATAAAAATGGATTTATTTTCAAATTTAGGAATAAATTTTTATTTTTTTATAAAGATTTCATTTTTATGGTAAAAATTATTTAAATAACAGTCATTATGTATTGGATTATATGAATCAAGCAATAGAAATTGATAATGAAGTTACTTCACATGAATTATACTACACCCAACTTTAGCATCACCAGGAGAAATGATTGACTAAATTACATCAAGATAGATATTGATATTATTTTGAACTAAAACCGCTTGGTGTATGTCACACATGTTTATAAGGGAAAATGACCAAAGATCCATTGAGTGGGAAATGAGAAAGGGATAAAGAGATTATTTAATTAGTTAATATCGATGTGTGTGGAACATTTCATATTGATGAAAGGGGTGGGTACTTATAATCCATAGCTTTTACTGATGATTTACATAATGAGGTATAAGTCAGATTCTTTTAATAAATTAAAGGAATAAAAGAAGGAAGTTGAGAACTAGCTTGGTAAAAAGATTAAGAAACTCCACTCAGACCATATTAAAGAATATCTTAATCAAGATTTCATTGATTATTTATGAGAGTTTGGGATACTATCTCAACTAACTCCTCCTTATATGCCTCAGTGGAACAGTGTATGAGAAAGCTGAAACCAGAACTTTTTAGACATTATGAGACCAATGATGATTCATGTTAGTATTCTATTATCCTTTTAGGGATACGTGTTATAAGTATTAGTATACGTATTAAATCAAGTTCCCACTAAAGAAATATATGATATACCATACCAATTATAGAATGAAAAGAAACCCATGTTGTATTACTTACATGTTGGGGGATGTGAAGCAATTGTTAAGGCCTCTTTAGGTAACAATATTTCACCCTAAGGAACAAAGTGTATCTTTATAGGAAATACCAAAGAAACAAAGGGATACCACCTATACAATCCTTTAGAAAAAAGGTTGTGGTTGAAAGATGACCCAAATTTCTTGAGAAGAATATTATATTTAAAAGAGACAGTGGGAGTAAGATAGACTTAAATGATGTCTAGGCTCAAGATACACATGAGTTCTCATATGAACAAAATCCACAAATCCACATCGAAGAATAAGTTTTTCTAGATACACAAGTATTGTGTAGAAGTGATAGAGAGGTTAGATAAACAAAACAATATGGTTTTCTAGTCACCAAGGATGGTGACTCATTATTAGTTGATAATAATGATCCTATAACCTAAAAAATAAACAATAATTGGAATTGATGTTTCAAAATGGAAAGAATCCATGAATTTTAAAATGGATTCCATTTACCAAAAACAAGTCTGGATTTTGGTAGATCCTCCATTTGATGTAAATGTTGTTGGTTGTAAATGAGTATTCAAGAAGAAACTGGACATGGAAGTACAATTCAGTACCTATAAGGAATGAATGGTTGCAAAAGGGTTTAAATAGTGTCAAGGAATTAAATATGATGAATCCTTTTCACAAGTTTCAATTCTGAAATCCATCACAATTATACTTTCCATTATGGCTTACCATGACTATGAGATTTAGAAAATGGATGTCAAAATAGACTTCCTTAATAGGAAGCTTCAATAATATGTCTATATGACACAAACAAAAGGGTTTGTGACTCCAAAGGATTCCAATTAGGAATAAAAATTTAAAAAATAAATTCCGGATCAAAGAAATCATATAGGCCATGAAACATTTGTTTTTATGAATCCAATACAGAATTTGGTTTTATAAATAATGAGTGTCATCTATGTGTATAAAAATGGTTTATTATAAGTGAAATAATTTTATTAATAGTATATTTTGATGATATATTACTCACTATAAATAAAATACCAGTCATACAGTCTATTATGGTATGGTTGAATAAATACTTCTTTATAAAGGACTTGGGAGGGACAACATATATTCTTAGGATCAAGATCCATCATGATATATCCAATAGGTTTCTTGGGCTAAGTCAAAGTACATACATTAAAAATATATTGATGTGATTCAATATGAATCAATCCAAGAGGGGATTATTTATAGCATCACATGGAATTCATCTTTCTAGGAAAATGTGTCCTCACACATATAAGGAAAGAAATATAATAGAAAGGATTCTATATGAATCATTTATTGGGTCAATATTGTATGCTATGGTATGTACTAGGATATATGTCTCTTATGGATTAAGTGTTGTAGGTAGATATCTAGTTGATGCTGGTGATCACTATTAGATGATAGTTAAGACTATCCTTAAGCATTTGAGGAGTACTAAGGATATGCTCCTGGTTTATAGAGAATATGATGAACTAATCATTAAATGATATAAAAATTATATTTTCTAAACTGATCAAGATTACATGAAGTCACAATTGGGCACATCTTTAATTTGAATAGAGGTTCCGTGAGTTGGAAGAGTTAAAAGCAGGATGTTGTCATATATTATATAGTAGAATCAAAGTATATTGTGGTTTTTTAGGTAGATAAAGTATCATTATGGATTTAAAACTTCATCCAATATCTAGATGTGACATATAGAAGTAAATATCCTATCACACTCTACTATAATTATACTATAACAATGGCTCTCACAAAATCAGCAAGGTCACATCAGAAAACGAAGCACATACTTTAGAAGTATAATCTCTTGAGGGATTTTTCTCAGAGAGGTAAAGTTGTAGTGATTAGTATTTCCATGGAAGAAAACATGAAATTAACCTTTACTAAAGTCTTTACTCAGAAGAAATATGATTATCATGTGAGGTATATCAGACTGAAAGTCATAGGAAGTTGGATCTAGTCCAAGTGGGAGTTTTTTTAGAGTTGGTGTCCTAGTAACAACTATTTGTACTTTGATTACATGTATATTTGATGTATTTAATATTTATAAAACATCTTATTATATATTTTTCATTTATTTTCATGAATCTGATGTAATAATTTCCTAGATTATATGTCACATTGATAAGTTCATAGTAGTTCCCCGCTATGAGGAGAACCTTGAAGTGCTATGATGATATTCTTAAATAATTTTCTTTGGCTGGATAATGTACTATGATGGGACACATACTATATAGACTTTCATGTGTGAGTAATAATAAGAAGATAATACTTTTTCTCATAAATTTTTCACTTGGTAATCTCTAAGATGGGATATTATGAGAACAAACCCACCAATTGGAATTCTGTATGTTTTGGTGTCATCAGATATTCTTATATTCAAGAATGTGTAATGTTCATTAGACTTTAAGATTATAATTAATAAATTTAATGAATCACACACTTATATTTACTAATTAAAACCATGATTTCATATATTCGTGATGAGGTAGGGTACGTTGGGTGTATCATGATTGAAATGTAATTAATGGATAAGTCAAGGAAGGATTTGTCCCTTCTATCTTTATGGAAGCTGATATCTTAACCCTTTGATTGGAATAGAACCCTCTCCATAAATTACATGGTATAATGATGTGTTTATTTTAGATAGTCTAAGAAAGACGTATCAATCATATAGGTTAGTGACATGTATCTGTAACCAGCTTGATGAGATATTGCTACAAAGAAATTATATTACATAGTGATAATTAGTATGTGGTTATCATTGTCATGACATTAAGTTCTTTCTCTTGGGTGTCTTGACCTATTGCTCGAAAGTATTCTTAGACTTCAGGAAATCCCACCTAATGGAAATGAGAAATAATCCTAGAGGGTCACACACTCTGCATTTTTAATGATATCCATTAAATTCTATTTGAATATAATTTATCTGAATAAATATTAACATTGCTGTGACATTAATTTCTTTCTCTTGAGTTTCTTGACCCGTTGCTATATAGTAATCTTTTAATTTATGAAATCCCACCCAATGTCAATGATAAATAATATTAGAGGGTCACACACTAAGGGTTTCCAATTATATCCATTAAATTCTATTTTAATTTAATTAATTGAATAAATATTATCCTCAAGATCGAGTGATAATTTTATTCATGTTTTATCAATAAAATATATTTATCAATGAATGAAATATTTAAATTAAATATTTATTTGGGAGTTCAATAAATTCTAGGAGAGTTAAAACAAACCAAGACCATGTCTGGTAACAAATATTAATTAACACGCCAGTTAAATAATATTTGTTATTACACAAGTTGGTGCGCACAAAAAATAATAATATTTGTGACATGGAGTTTATTAAATATTATAATATTATTTAAGATCCTACATGAAATTAAATAATATTATAACCTAAAACCTATCTCTATAAATAGACAGTTATGTCTATTTTATATTACATCCAAAAATCAAAACTAGAGAATTGTTGTGCATAATGAATTATCTCTCGACTCCTCTTTCTATCTCCCTCTTAAGAATAAGAAATGTAAGAGAGATTTCTTCAGTACTAAAGGATGTGTGATAAAAAAACAATACAAGATAATCGATTCACCATGCTAGTACCTGAAGACTGGTTAGATTTTCTTAGAGATCAAAGGAGAATGTATGGATCACCGATATAGGGATTCTATCCTTGGATCCTCACAATGAAATAAAGGTAATCTGAATGGGTCTTTGGACGATCAAAATACACATCAAATAAATATCCTAATCCATGGTATTCGTTTCTTTCAATATTAAATAAATTAATTATAAATTTGATGTGAAAGATCCTCACTCGGGTTTTTGGGAAACTCAATATTAAAAGAAATTTTAATATATCTCCCACCACCACATGATTCCACTTTGCTCAGAACCAACATGCATCCTTTTCACCCTCACTCACCTATTAGGAATATAGAACAAGAATAGGGGATTCCAACATATAATACAAACTTTTTGATAATAATGCATCACATAAATTATTTTTCTATATCTGTAGATTTATATATATAAGGACATACCCTAAGTTAAATAATGATAGAAATGTATTTGTGGTTTTTCTTTCCATATTCTACAATATTAAAAGAGAATATTATCAATACCTTTTTTAATTATGAATTATATGATACATAATAAATTTAATTATATTAATTATCCCACTATTTTATCAAGTCTCAATGGACATCACCATTGAACTCATAATGCTTCATCACTCAATATATTCTAGTGAAAAAGATCTATATTTCACTTCTTGATGATCTGGTATTTGACCATGAAAAGCATAAGAAGATATTTAAGTAGTCAATCTTTCCAACTACGGGCTTGATGTTCCTTGATCTATTGAGTGAAATCCTCAATCTAGAAATCTTAACTGAGATTTCCTCAACAATTGCCTCCAAATTTGTATTGAATAGAATTTGGTCATTAAATTAAATCCAAGTTTAGTTAATACAACCAAAAAAAATTAATTATGACTACTCAATAAAATTAAGTGTACAAAATTTGTCCATTTAACATTTAGTTCTATGGTTTCATTCCCAATCAAGTAATGGAAAGATTAGTATTTCTTAATATTATGTTGAGTGATTTATTTTTTTATGAATAATTATTATTATTTTTTCCTCTACATATCCTGTTAATATTAAGTGGATTTTACCTAAATCACAACCATGTTTTAATAAATCATTTATGTATAATAAAATTATTTAAATTCCATCTTCTCATATTAATTAATTTATTTATGTTATCACAGTCCTGCATCCATAAAATAAATAATGCATAAGACCAAAATAAATAAATAAATAAATGAATGAACTCATCATGGTCATATATAATGGTTGATTTATTAAGAAGATAAATAAATTAACATTTGGCCTAGGGGAAAACTCATTGTATCAGGTTTTTCATGAGTTGAAACATTCCATATATCCACCTATGTATAACCTAAGTTGGTATCTTTTTGGTTCCATCTTGAACCACCTCCAACCATCTCGGGATACTCCATTTATTTCTTGTATTTATAAATCACATATAGGCAAGGGAAAATAAAAGATTGGTTAATGGAAATTACATAAATAACCTTGGACATGTAGGTTATATATAATAATAGAGGGAAACATGACTCACAAAACATCATATTTAATTTAATAATAAATAATTTAAAAATCATGAAATAAATTAAATTAAAAAAAACACATATATAGGTCTTGGTCAAGATCATTAATGGTCATACACATTCAATAAACATGAACAATTAAAACTGTTTAACATTTATTTATATTAATTCTTCATTATTAAGATAAACTCACTTAAATTAATTAATTATTTATACTATATCTTAATGACCATCCAAATTTTCTTAGAGATACCCATCATAAATGAATTCATGGAAAATAAATGGCTGAACCAATAATAAAAGATAATTATAATAAATTAATTTATCATTTAATAATTCTTTAAAACCTTTATTAAATTATCAAACACATAAGGTACCACTCAATATAATAATGTTTTAATTATTCAATGATCAATTTAATGTAATTTAATTTTATCAATTATTGGGAGACTACATAGTGTGTTTATGAGTTACATGTTGTGTACCTCAATTTTTGTGTACCTAGGATAAACGCCTGGGTATTTAGTGTGTACCTTTCCTAGACTGCACGATGTATACTAGCCAACTGCATACCCTGTATTGCTCTTACCATGTGTCTATGAAACCCACTAAAGGACTTAGTGTGTTATTTGAACATGGGACCCTACAATGTGTACTCTAGCTACACGTCGTGTGTCAATATAGCTGTGTGTTCATATAACTCATCAAATGAATCAGTGTGTATTTAAAAAGAAATAAATAATGACCTACACACTGTGTATGTAAACTACATGCCATGTATGTCATCATTACTTTAGGCTGCCAGTCTCATGTGGTTTTGACCATGTATTTGACCACACAGTTTTTGTGAATTTCACCGCTAAACCATGTATACTACACGATGTGTACACTAGCTACATTCTATGTAATACGAAAATCCATATTCTAGGTTGGCCTTGTCTAAACATGGTGTACAATAAATGCACCACATGTAGTTTCTGATTGGAATTTCATATATCCTACAACATGGCCAAGTGAAATGCACTTGGGTACACAACATGTACTCTGACTACATGCCATGCAACCCAACATTACCATCCAAAAATCCTTGACACTTTCTAATGGAATATTAGGTCATTCTTCATGTGTTCTTAAACCTTTAAAATGATATTAATCTTGAAAATATTATTTAAAATATTGAAATCATGTTAATTAAACATTAGATTAAAGAATGAACAATCTTAAAATGAAATATTTAACCACTATTGTGCATATAGATCAACAGTCAAATAAATAATTATAAATTTGAAATTTGACCTTTCTAATACCACTTGAAGGTTCCAGATGCAGCAAAGGAACCTTAGTGGGTGAAATAACTATATAGCTTTTTTTGATTTGGTGTATCATTCACAATATTGTACAAGACATAAACATCACGTCTAATAAAATTATTCCACCAAATATAAAAAAGATAGAACCTGAAACCTAGATTTACGATATTTTCTTGTTAAATTTATAATTAATTAATTTATGATCGGAAGAAAAAAGTTACCTCATTTAGGAACTTTCTTTGATGATGACGTTGATCGTCCGTAAACCCTTATTGGATTGGATTCATTTTATAGGGAGGATCCAAGTGTAGAATCCATACAACGACGATCCACATGTACTAATTTTACCTTCGAATAATGTTAATTTATTTTTGGGTTCTAGCACGGTGAATCAATCATCCAGAATTTTTCTTCTTGATCACTTCAAAATCCTTTGGGCTGTAAAGAGTTATTCTCATTCTTGAGAATACGAGGGGAATAATTTGAGAGTTAAGTTCTGTTATGTGAAATGATTCTCAAATTTGTATTAACCCTACATAATATACATAACCATCTATTTATAGAGTTAGGATTTAGATTAAAATATTATTTAATTATGTACCTAAACATAAATAATGTTATAATCCTTAAAAAACCATTCCAAATAATAATAATAATAATAATAATAATAATAATGATAATAATAATAATAATAATAATAATTTATAGAATTCACTAACTCATGTAATGATAAATATAATTTTACCATATTTTAAATTGATATTTATCTATGGACACAATCTTGGTCCACTCAAACTCTTCAACATTTATTAAATACCTGAATAAATATCTAATTAAATATTTTATTCATAAATAAATATTTTATCTACAATCCAAGGAATAAATATTTATTAAATATTAAATAAATAAAATAAATATTTTATCTATAATCTAGTGAATAAATATTTATTATATATTCAAGTAACTAAATAAATTATTTATTAAAGAATAAATAATTATTTATTATATTGTGAATATTAGCGATCAATAAAACCTGAGTAAAATTATTCCTTGTTCTTAAGAATAATATTTATTCTAATAATTAAATTAAAATATAATTTAATTGAGATTAATATAAACACTTAGTGTGTGACCCTTTGGGATTGGAATTAGGTGGTTTTACCTAAATTCTAAGATTAGTATTTATAAATGGGTCAAGGAACCCAATAAAAAGAACTTAATTCCACAACATCAAAAACCACATATGAATGCTCACAACATAATATAATCCCTTTGTCACAATATCTAATTAAGTGGGTTGCACATATTTTTCATAAACCTATATACTTGATACATATTTATTTGACTATCTGAATTAAAAATTTCATTGCACCATTCCCATGGAATTTAATGTGACAGTTTTATTCTAATCAAATAGATAAGATATAAACTTTCATAAAGATAGAGGGAGTTTACCCTTCCTCAACTTATTCATTGATAACATGTCATTCCTAACACACCCAATGTATCCAAATTTTCCATGAACTGCATTATCAAGGTTTACAAAAATACATATTAGTGTGAAAGTCATAACATACTTGAATGATAATATTAAATTCTAAAGAATATTACACATGCTCACATCTAGGAATATACGATGACACTAAAAAATGTGGAATTCCTACTGGTGATTCTTTTCTCATAATCTCCCATATTGAATATTACTAAGTGTAAAATTCATGAGAACAAGTCTCATCCACTTATGAGTACTCATACCTAATAGTCTATATACTATTTTCCCCTATCATAGTTCGTTATCCGATCATAAAACTATTTTAATGATATCATCATGGAATTTCAAGGTTCTCATCATATTAGGGAATTTCTATGACTTTATCAAAGTGATACATACTCTAGGACATTATCATATCAATGTTATGCAGAATGATAATCAATACGTGATAAGATATTTATATTAATATTCACTCCTTTGAATATTAATTTAATCCAAAGTACAAATCTGTTGGTTTTAAAGCACTAACTCTAACACTTATGCTCCTAGACAGTCCTTTGCAAGGCCAACCATAGAGGTCTTAGCCTAAAATTTATTTTTATTCCATTTTTAAATTATTTAATTTGTTTAAAAATAATACAAATTGTTTTGACATATTTTTTAATATTTATTTTTAATTTAATATAAATTCAAATAATTAAATGTTTAATTTTTATTGAGAATAATAAAAAAGAAAAAGGAGAAATTTGTGGGTCATTCCACTAGGTCATGGGTTTTTCAAGGGCAGGGTTAAGGGATAAAATTTTATAGTTTTCATAAAATTAGTACTGGACTAGTTTTATTTGTAAAATGCATGGCCTGGGTGGGCTATACCACATGCTACCCTGACCCATCCACTTGATAACTATAATTACCATAGGATTTAGAATATGATAAAATAAAATATTTTTCAAAACTAGAAGTGAATAAAAATATATATAATTAGAATCAAATGTATATAATTTTTTATTTTATTTATTCATTAAATATATAAAAGAAAAGTATTATATTAGGGTAGATAAAATAATGAAATATAACATTTACTGTTAAATAAAATGAGAAAAATAATAAAAATAAAAAAAATTAGACAAAATTAGGATAAAGTATAACAAATCCAAAAATTCATACTCTATGCGTGTCCCATAAACAAGATAAATGATTATGTGAAAGGAATCATAAATATAAAATTGGTTTCTAATGTTTGGTATGCTCAAATTTTAATTTACTAGGAATCAAAGTTCTAACATTTGAGCCAAAATCCCCTCCATTCCCCTTTCATTTCTCTTACTAATTTTATACTATACTGAGCCATAAGGTTGGATTAACCTAACACTCCACCAATTAAATTAGTCTAAGTCTTTATAGAGTAAATATGCTGGAAAAGTACTTCCAAATACAAATATAGTGGAACTAGGAACTTTCTCAAGCAACTCCATGCCTATGTTTGAAAATATTCTCACCCCATCACAATTTAGGATATGAATTATCAGTTCATCATAGATGTAACAAAATTGATATCCACATAAGGACCTACCATCAAAGTTATATCATCCTTGAAATGTAGAGAATATTTAATTTTATTTTATATATATCAAGGTATAATGGGTTGTGAATTGTAAATATTATTAAATAGGCTCATATGTAAATAAGTCAAAACTTTTAAAATTTGGAAGCAATACATAAATAGTATGGATGAAAAGTAACATGTAAATTATATTGAAATATGATTACATAAAACTCTAAATCATCCATTTATATGCTTGATTACACCTCATTAAATATATCATCTAAAATAATGAACAATATTACATAAAATTAATAATATGCACAATAAAAAATGTTCACTAAATTAAGGATTTTTTTAAGAAAAGCTATAAAATTTCATTTTTAGACACTCGGGAGGCCAAGGTTCTGATTATATAAAACTAAGACATTGGTAGGATGATAATAAAAAACCAAAAAAAAATAGTTTTGGTGATTTCATATTCACCAATCATGATGAAAAAGTTAGGAAGTAAATATTCTATGCTTTCTAAAAATTTATAAAAATGAAAATAAAAATGCTATTAAATAATTTTTTTCTATGAAAATAACAACCTTGAAAAAATTGATTTTAAATTAAAAGTATCTTATAGGAATAAATTGAAATAAACCTTGATTAAACATAGAATACCTGAGAAATTTAAAAAACATGTTCCACATCTATAAAACCAATAAAATTTGATACAACATATGAAACTAAACTAAAAATATGAAAACATACACTTATTTTATAATTATCACAATGTATATCCATTTTTTAAAAATGTGATATGAAATTAATTGAATCAACTAAATGGAAGTATTTTTTTATAAATTTAAAATGGAAATGAAAGAATTTTGGAAAACATAAAAACATGTTTTCATATTTTCAAGAAAAATTAAAATAGAAGAGAATATAAATCACATACCTATTTTTTTTTCCATGCTTTAAAAATATTTTCAACCACCTTTGTTAATAATTTTTTAGAAAATAGAATGGGGGAACTTTTTATAATATCGAACATGACTTAAGAACCATAATAGTTTGAAAAGAAATCAAAATTTGGTCTTCCATGTCCAGTATTCATATACAAATCAACTAAGTCAAATAATTTCAACTCATGGATATAGGAAAAAAATCCATATACATCATCATAGATCAGAAATCTATTATAATATAATATAAATAGAGCATTAAGATTTTATTTTTTTAAAATAAAAAATTAGCTATTTTATGCTTGCAGTAATAGTTATCGAAACTCATCCATTGATATTCATTATTGAAATCAAAACAATGGTCATTATTCATATTTATATCACTATAATAAATGATATTTATATTAATGAAATAATATATGGAATTAATAAAATATAGGAACCCAAAATTCAAAAATAATATCAACAATGCTAAAATTCAATATAAATATTTCTAAATAGAATGGGTTTCATTTCATTATGTCCAACATGACCTCAAAACTAAAAACAAAAATAAAAAAATGATATGTCAATTACCTTCCCAATCTAGGGTTTCACCATAACCTTTATGCACCAAACAAAATATATGTAACAATAACTGTAATTAAGAATGAATCATTTATAATTGTCTTTATTATTAAAAGAAATAAAAAATAGAGAAAACTAAAAGCCCAATATAATCTCAATAATAATAATGGAATTAAATAATAATTCTTCAAAACATCATGGGTTTCATTCCATGATATTGATAACCTAAGAACTAGAATACTAGGTCCCACTATATTTAATATAAATTGAAAACCAAAAAATTATGGTTATAACCAATAATGTTCAAGATGATTTGATTGACTCACCATGAATCCAGGTTTTATTTCTTTCATCTTTTGGTAACATTTATGTTTTTATTATAACAAATCAACCCTTTGATAGAATGAAATATGTTTCTTAAATATTAAAAAATTCAACATATATATTAATAATTAATAATATAAGTAAAAGTAACATGTAGTTTAATACATAAAAATTTGAGATGGAAATTGAATAAACTTTACACTATAAACCTATAATAGCCAACAATAATAAAAATTTTATATGAAAATATACAAACCAATGTTTCTATACTTGATAGATCATATATAATAGGGGCCCAAAAAATTTTAATTTTAAATACAAATCTTAAAATTTCACCACAGGGGATCTGATTTTTTGAATTTAGAAAATATCTAGAAATTCTAAAATGATGAGTTAGTGAATAAAATTACTTTAATAACACCAAAATTGTTACTTATAATAAGGGAAAAACAAATAATTATCCTATTTTTCTCCACAAACTACACATCCAAAAAAATATTTATAATTAACAAATAATAAACTATTACTACTATCGTTTTCTTATATTACAATGTTTAGTGGGTGGCAGAAGGTGTTGGATTCAGAATAAAATTTCTTCAAATATGATATTGAGTTAAGATCCCACTCCATAAAATTTTGTTTAGAAATAATAATTTCCTTAAATTTTTTCTTTTGACCTCACTGCTAATTTCCAAATTTGGGATTGTCGTGAAAACATGGACATCATGAAGTGCAAGAACATGATTTTTCCAATTCCAATTCCAATTGATTCCCTTGAAAACACAATAACCAAAATAATTCAGTCATAAGATACAAAATAAAGATAATTTATGAGAAAAAAGTTTTAAAATATAAATAAATAGTAAACTAATTATGTATTGATTACTAGATATGATAACATCATCGTGAAAATGTTAAAATAAATAATCCCACTGGCAGTTAAATGGAATAAACTATATAACCATAAATAGTTAAAAATGGAATTATAAAGTCATTTTTTTCAAATAAATCAATAAATTAACTTAAATATAGTGTAAAAATTTCTTATTATGAGGGAAGTAAAAAATTAAAAATGAATATCATATAATAATATTGGAAATTTCAAACTATATAACAAAAAATCTAGGAGACGATGAAGAATATAAATCACCTATGAGAATGATGTCAACCATGGATGAGATTTAGTGATCTCATTATTGTTATCCTTAATCTTTAACAATGAAATGACCATCATATCATGCAAAGTGCCCTACTGAATGAATGAATTAGAACCTCAAGCAATCAATGAAGCATTATGAAAAACCCCAAAATAAAACTTAAACTTGAGGTAGAGAAATATTATGGTGGAGGAAATCAATGTTGAGGGGAGAAATGATCCTAGATTGAAGATGAGAGGAGGTGGAGAGACAAAGATCAAGAGAAGTAGGAAAGTGTATAAAAGTGGAGTGGTAGTGATCAGGAGGCTTGGAAATCCTAGTTGTGAGTAGAATTAATGAATGGAGAGAATGGTATAAGGAAGCATTATTGAGGGATGAATTACAAGTCAACTATAAAGAGATGGTGTTTTAGGTTTTCTAAAAATGCATGCAGAAAAATCGATTTTAGAGAAATTAATGGGGGAAATAGATGAAGATCACATATTTTTAAGGTTTAAAGAGTGTGTTGGGATTAATCATGTGAGAATTTTTTTTCTAGCTAAGGGAATCAAGACCATTAGAAGAAGTAAATTTGGAAGTCTAATTTATATATGATGGAGGAAGATGATAAAGGAAGTAATGACTCATGTTTAGGTCACCAAAAGCTATAGGCATATGATAACTAGAAGGGTGTAGTAGTTTATATCATTGGAAACTACATCTATTAGATGATGGTTTATCAAAAGACACATCAAGTGGAATATCTTGCGCTATCTTTGAAAGATATAAATGGTTCACTAATAGAGTAGGTTGAGGTAACAGAATACTTTGACCAAAATAAGGATATTTTGTGAATATAGGATTAGGTGGATGGAAATCCATAAAGATAAGATGACAATGAAAACCAGAATCATTGTATAGGCACTCTATATACATGTAGGGTGAAACCACATTGTGATGGACACATGAAAAATAAATGATCATTGAAATATTCTATTTTCCTTGATTAATGTAAAGAAACATTCCACTATGGTTTGGGATTAAGTAAAAATAATTTAATATCTTATTTTTTCTTTAAATTTTGAGTTTTATTTTCGATTTTTATAATCGATTGTTCTTATCCATGTCTTTCGGAGGTTATGAATTGTGGTGATGTGACTTGGATGCATCTAACTTCTATTGGTCGAAGTTGGATAAATAATAGGGGGGGGGTTAAATTACTTTTTAAATACAAAATGGGAAAACAATACTTAAAGGGAAAACCCTTTTTAATTATTGAATAAAATAGTAAGCATGTTTGATTAAATATAAATATAAAATTTGAAGCATATAAGTAAGCGTATTGAAAAATAAAACATTTGAGAACAACGAAAATGTAATGATTAGTTGTATTATAATTTAAATATATATGTGTAGTAATTATATAATGATTAAGTGTATTTATAATAAGCATATAGAAGAACAAATGAATAATCATAGTAAAAATTAAACAAATATAAGAGTAAATTATAAAATAAATAAGGAATACGATTTAATAAAGAAATTTAGGTAAAGATATTTTATAGGACCTTACATCTCCTAGCCCAATTTATTGAGGGTTTAATTTATTATTTATTAGATTTAATGTTATACAAGATACCAAAACTCATTTTCTTTTAAAATTTTTATACCAAGAAAACTAATATTACAATATACCATATCATTTTAATTCTTATAGCTAGAAACCTTAAAATAACAACACATATTACCTTTTAGTGGATTCAGAAAGAAACTATAATTACTCCCTTTAATGGTTTTGAGAAATAAATTAGAAACAATGAATAAAATAAATAATTTTTTAGGCATAATACCTTTGAATCTCAGTCTTAATCACTCAACAAATAAGAATAAACACTAGGATAGATAGAGAATAATTTAGAAGAAGTGAGAATGATTTAAAAATAATGCACACTTTTGGTTGGGATTGAGAGATCATGTGTAACAAAGAGAAATTTTATGATCTTAGAGATTTTTCATTGATAATTGTGTCAAGGTTCTTTTCCATGCTTCAAGATGGACTATTTATAGGATCCAAGGTCACCAGTGATCTTTTAGAATTTCTCTAAGGACAAGGAAGTTTTAGAAGACCAATTCAATGATTTTTACCATAACAAATGTTCCTCTTGACCACTTTTACTAACACCAATGGGTAGCCTCTAGCTATTACTAGGTAGCCAGTGTTTAATTTCCCTGAACCTGCACTCCTAGATCTGATGATAAAAACATAATCTTTACATTTCTGGATCGATAACGATAAACATAACCCAATTTTATCCATAAAAAATTACAAAATAAAAATGAAATATAGGATCACTTACATACCCAAGGACCTTTTAAGGTTTAGAGTTTCATATAATTAGTAAAAACTTTTACATAATAATAACCATGTCTTTATGTGGTCATTTTTCCCACTTACACTAAACTTTTCTTATTTCACAATAAGTCTTCAAGATCTCCCATAAATTTCTCCACACATGAAACATTTTGAGACAAAAAATAATTTAATATTATTCCTCATAACCTGTGTAAAATGAAACATAGTAAGGGAGATCCAAAATGAATAATAAGGGTAAACATAAGTATTGAATATTGAATTTAATCAGTGATAATAATATGATAATAAGGGTATGATGACATAATCAAAGTTCATGCAAATGACATAAGAGAATTCATGCCCATAAATATATGGATCATCAGTCATGAGAAATGGAATAAATCTTTAACAAAGTAAATAATCATTGGAAATAATAATCTTGATCCATGTGATGCTAATATTAATCAAAGGAATCATTAAATAAATATAAAAAGCATAGAAAAAACATATTGGCATCTTAAAACATTATCTTCATAACTATTATTAGAAATAACTAGAGAACAGTTAAATACATAGGAAAAACCAAACTGGTAAAATCCTTCCATCTTGCCTATAAAGATAAGGAACATTTACTAATTCATTGGAGAGCTATAATGGGGATCACCCTTTGTATAAACTATATCAGGCTCAAACGTTCATCATGAGTTTTAATGGGGATCAATCCATCATATAAGCTGTATTAAGCTCACCCATTCATCATGATATATAAAAGTGATCAACCCTTCATCTAAGCTATATTAGTCACACCCATCATCATCAATAATTTCTAAGTACTATTCATGAATAAAACATTTAGAATATTTCACTTTTTAATATAACAATAATAATTGTTCTTTAATTTCTTAATTCACCCATGTAAAAGAAACAGATTCCATGTCAATATCATAATCCATCTAGAGAAAGAATAAGGGTTGTATCATTAAAACATGTCTCTAATTGAGTGTAAGTAACATCAAGGGATTTTGAAGTTAATTAATTGAGATATCATTAAAATATCATTAAAAACATTATTGAGGAAAATAAAATTTTCAATTTAAAAATATAACTTTTAAAATATAAAAATTCACAAAATATTTTGAAAATAATTTCATTTAAAAACAACCTTGGAAACTTTTAAAGGAAGATTCTTGGAAAATAATGGTCTTTATGGTGGGAAAATCCATTCATGTTGTAAATTTTAAAAAATAAACATTATTTTCAAAATTTTTATAAAGGGAGTCAAAAGTAACCAATTTGGAAAATGTTAAGAAATTTACTTTTAAAACCTTTTAAATAAAGGTTAAATATCATGTAAAATATATTTAAAAAATAATTTATATTTAGAAAATAATTTTTTTTGAAAATGTTTTAGAAAAAATGGATATGGAAGATAAATATTCTCGATCTAAAAGAATATATAAGATCAATATCAATTATGAACATCCTTGATGTTTCTTTAACCAATAAGAGAAGAAATAGAAACTAAAAATGTAAACAAAATTCATAACTAGATTATAAAAAATGATATTTGGTTCAAGAAAATAAAAGGACATGATTTCCCTCAAAGGAAACTTTGACATAAAGAATCCTGAAAATAAAGGATATTGTAACATAAAGCCTTTACTACTTTGGTAACTTTTGAATCAAAATTCATTGAAAGTAGGAATATGATATGCCTCTATAAATATTATTAATTACATGAATTAATATATCAAAATTCATTCATGAGGTAGTAATAACACCATATAAGGAAATCATAGTGTACAACATGAAACATGTATCCAGAAAATAAGATTGAGACAAAGAAAAACCTTGAAAAGTTAATATCATTGAATTGAGAATTAATTAATGGATATATTATGTGTAACAAATGAAAATATATATATAAAAGTGAAAATATAGAATAAATCAATTTATATATCAATTCACACATAATAATTTCATAATAAAGTCAATGAAGAATAATTATAAATCAACAAAAGGAAATTGAGTTAATAATCCTTTTACCACATGGTAACTTTCAATTCAAATACCCTTGGATGAAGTAATTAAAATAAAAACCAAAAATACCATGAAGTATGAATTATTTATACTATAACATGTAAAAGTGAAAGTATATATTCCATATAAAATAAATTAGGTGAATAATAATAAATTATGCCTCAATGACAGTGGAACCGAATAGTCGACACACCGTTTTTTAAATCATGTGGCCAAACCATGAAGATCTTAAAAGTGTAAAAAATTACTATTTTAACCTACCTCCTTTAAGACTTAACTCTCTTTTCTTACCCAAATTTCATAACACATCCTCCCTCACATGGGATCTCCCATATTCCTCCTTTAAGGATTCCATGGAACTCCTCCATCTAGCACTATAATTGAACACCATCAGTTACATTTGATCACCTACGGTTGGTTTGTCAATCCTATTGATTCTTTTCTCTGTTTATATTACTATATAAAATGCTATTTTTTTTTGAGATAATATGACATATTTTTCAGGGTGTTTGTCCATTTCTTCAATTTCTCTCATTTTGGATCGAATCAAGCTTGATAATGGATGAGTGAAGATTCCTATGAATGAGGTAGGTGGTATAAGGATTTTACCTCAAAGTAAAATTATTTATATTATGTTTTAGTTGTTATACATTCAATACTTTCCACGAGTTTCTCCTATAATGTGAAATAATTTAAATTAATTATATAGATCAAGACTTAAAACCTTTTGTTAGATCCATTGACATAGTTGGAGGATAGTGATTTCAACTTGGTCCACATCTTGGGGTGTGTCCTATTATTTTACCTTGTTGTAAATTGTTTTTAATTTAACCCTAGAATGAGAATTGATTAATTAGTGATAAATTAATTTTTTTGAATTATAAATGGGCAAGTATATTTTCTTGGAACATGATAATTTAGAAAGTATTACTTGGTTAAAAAGGGGTTTGAATTAAATGATCATTTCATATAATCTAATTACCATGATCATGTTTTACCTATGTAACCCAGAACCCTCCTAAGCTGTTTCAGTTTATCACTAATGAATAAATTCCTTGGTCACTTATAATGTAACAATTTAAATAGTGTCAATTGATTTGTGTTATGTCATGGGTGCTTCACATGGAATTCTTGTTTGTTTATAATGTAATGGCCTAATTTAATGGGTTGGATTATATTATGGTGTGGATGACCTCATGGTCTATAATTAAATATTAAATAATATACAAAAATTAAATTACATTTTACCTTAATCGATACTAAGTTCCTCTTTTCGGAATGCCTTGTTTAAGGGCTCATAGGGCATGTGATATTACTTTATACTTGATTAAAACTAAGGTACCATGATTAAGGTTTTTGGACATGACATTTCACCCCCCTTAGCTGAGGATGTTGGATATAGTTTTTCACATCACATGGATTATAGGATATGATGTTTCATGATTTAGGATATGGGAAATAACGTTTTACATCTATGATTAGGATGTTGGGCATGGCGTTCTAAATCCCTTGTCTAGATTCTTGGGTTTATTTCCTTTATTAAAATAAGATACTCTTATTATATTATCACTCATGTAAAATTTTTGGGCATGAAGTACCTTATCATACATTGAGATACTTGGGCATGGAGTCCCTTATTGAGTATGAGACATTTATGATTATGCATGGATGCCTGAGTTATGCCTAAGGTCATATCTAGTAATATGTATATATATATTTATATATTATTATATGTCTATATTAAATATATATACATAAATAATTATATATATATATATATACACTCATGGTAAAATACATTTAGAGACATTCCATATTAGGTCGAAGTAGGTATAGTCGGCCAAGAATCCTTTGAGAAACATGAGCATGATATGGGTTTATATTTAATTCACTGGTTTACTGATTTATTTTGGTATACCTGAACACTAAATTATTTTATACTCATGAACTATATTTCATTAGATGTTACTGGTGGTTCCCTATTGAGTTTACCTCACACCGTATTCCGACCGCCAATTAGTACCTGGATAGATCTCTTGGTTTCAAGTTAGGAGTTGGATAGTGCTCTATACTATTTTTCATTATATTCTAGGACTGGACCTAGGAGCTTGAGGGTAGCAACTGATCATGTAATCGGGCCACCATATAGAGTTGGATTCTTTTATTTATTTATTTATTTTGTCAGTCTAGCCTTGATGTATGTATGTATTGTATGCTTGACTAATTGTTTTATTGACTCAATATGTTCATGAATGGATGATTATTTAACATCATCTTCGTTATATGTTATTATTATCTGTCAGATATTTACTTGTCTTATGCTGTTTATGTTTTTCTTTATTACTTTCACTATGTTTATTACTAATCTATAGGGTATAATCTCCCCACTGTAACACCTCTAGACCTTCACTGCTAGTCAGAAGCCTCTAGCATATGTAGATATGTGATTTAGTCCATGTGGCTAACTGGTTTAGCTATTATTATTAAGTTATCTGGGATGAGATGTTACAAAATTAGTAATTTTCACTATTCATTAAAGAGTAAAACTTTTTAGAAAAATATCAAAATTTCACCATAAACTAATTTTGATATGATAATTTCAAAAATGATATCCTTTTTTATAAAATAAAATTTCCAGAAGTGGTGGAAATTAATTATATTATCTTCTCATAAAAATCAATATAAATAATTTTTAAAGGAAACACATTTTTGAAGAAAACACATTTTTGAAGAATAAAATGATTTTACTAAAAATTGAATGCTTATTTTATAATAATTAAATAATAAATATTTATTGATTAGGATCTTTATATATATATATATTTATTAAAGTGGTTAAAACTATTCATACCCACCAATTTAACTACTAGGTTATAACAATCATATTAAAATAATAATATTTCATGATTCATTTAGGATCGATGTTTCATGTCATATATTCTATCAAACACAGTTTTCATTTTTTTTAAATATCAAGGTGTTACACTCTCCACCCATTAATAAATTTCACAATTTAAAATTTATCTTTGTAATTAAAGGTTTTCAATATAAAAATACCTTTTTTGAAATCCCACATTATAAAAAGGGATAATAAAACTTCCTCTTGAAAATAGGGAAAGGGAAATATGAAGGTCATATGGAATAACACACAGTAAGTTTCCAAATAGAATACCATTAGTGTAAAGTGAAAATATGAACATAGAGGAGAAAAATAATTCCCAAGGACTAATATAGAGTGATATATAATATGGTAAAGAGAAATTTAATGAGCATAAAACCATAAATTTGTAATATATAAAAATACTATTGGTTCAATTGAAATGATTGAAACAGGATAATATTTTTGTTTCAAGATCCTTTTCATAGAGTCAAGGAATTACTTTACCATATATACTAAGAACATAATGAAATATACTTACTTGATAAGTATAATTTCATCCTTTAATAAATTTTAACCCTAATATCATCTTTTGATCCAAATAATGAGTATTGAAGAATATTTTTTTACGCATAAAGCACTAAAATAAACTTCTAATGGATCACGTAATTCCACAAAATGATACCAATATTTTCTTCTACCTTTAGACATTAACCAATACCAAAACAGTTAGCACAGGGTATGATAATTCCAAAAATGTATAAACTGTCATATGAAAAAATAAAACATTAATCATCAAAACCTCAACAATAAGACCCAAATTTCAACTTAGATAATTTCATAAATAACTGAACTTAAAATTATTCAAAATAATTCAGACTATGATTTAAACCCAAAAATAATAAGTATTTGATCACAATTCCTTCCAATATTATTTAACATTTATCTACAAATAAATTAAATCACTCATAAATTCATATACCCAAAAATGTGTTTCCATTAATCATATAATATCCTAAATATGATAATAATTTTCCATAAATAAATAACCCAATATCCCAAATAATAATATCAATGAAGTTATTAACCTTGAAGGTTACCTCATACCTTTCATCTTACATCCCCAAAAGTGTAATATAATTCTTCCAAAATAGTACTTCATGCTAAACCTAAGGGTTACACTATAAACACATGATGGTTTCTATAACTCATAAGATAACCTCACATGAAAACATCATAATCTTAAAATTTTTATAAACCCTACTATGATATCAACTATAACAACCTCTAACCTGTACTCTTGGATATGGTCGTAAAAACATAATATTTACATTTTTGGATTGATACTGATAAACATTAACCAATTTTAGTCATTAAAATCTTACAACATAGTAAGGAAATATTAGATCACTTACACACATTTCCCACTCACACCCATCATTTCTTATTTCATAATAAATATTAAAAATATCCTATAAAATTCTCCACACATGAAACCTTTCTAGAAAAAAATCATTTAACATAATTCCTCATAACTAGGGAAAAAAGAAACATAATAAGGGTGAGGTCAAATTCCTAATAAGGGTAAACATAAGTATTAACTATTTAATTTCATCAGTGATAATGATATGATCCTAAGGGTATTATGACATAATCATAGTGCCTGAGCAAACATAAAATAATTAATACCCATAAATATCTGGATCATAAATCATCAAAAATATTATAAAGCTTTAACAAAGGAAAGATTCATTGGAAACAATAACAATGAACCATGTGATGTCAATTTGATCAAAGGAATCATTAAATTCCCATGGAAAGAATAAAGAAAATTATGTTGGGATCAATGAACATTATCTCCATAACCCATGTTAGACATAATCGGAGCCTAGTTAAATCCATAGAAGAAATCACTATGGTAAAACCCCTTATTCCTGCTTATAAAGATAAATAACATTACCAGATTCATTAGAGAGTTATAATGGGGCTCACCCTTCATATTCTCTATATCAGGCACACCCATTCATCATGAGCTATAATGAAGAAAAAACCATTGTATAATCCGTATCAGGATCACTCGTTCATCATGAGATATAATGGGGATTGTAACACCCTAAGATTTTATGAAATATATTTTTTCAAATAAATTTAATTTCTTTAGTAGCTTAAGTTACACGCAACCCCAAGTTTTAATAAAACCTGACATACTACTAAAATATTATTATTTAATATGATAGTTATCACTTAGCCATTTGAATAGTTGTTATGATTAGTATTAACAAAATTATGAAAATATATGGTTTACACATGTATATAAAATTAATTATTTAGTGACAAATTAATTAGAATTGAAAATTAAAAACTATTCGAATAAAATGGAAATCCTTTTCTGAAAAACTATTTTTATGCGCACAAACACATTTTATCTCAATAAATTATATAAATCACTTTTTTTTGAATGATTTTAATGATTTTATATATTATATATTCAATTAAAATTTTAAAATTCATTTTATTTATTTTTAAGTCAGGGGATAAGAATAAATCTAAATCTATGCTTAAAACATATCTTTTTTATTTAAAAAACAGTTTTGTAGAATTTTGTGCACTTATTTTAAAATTATTATTTTTTGATAATTTTATAAAATATATTTATAAAAATTAAATAATTTTTTTAAATCATCATGTCAAAATTATCCTAGAATGACTTTTTAAGAATTTTCTGAAAAGATAAATTTTAGTGAATAGTTTAAAATATTGGGTTTTCTAAAATACCATTTCATTCAAATAATTTACAAGATAAGTTTTATTTTAATATGGGTTTAAAAGTAAAATTAGTAAAATTATATATATTAATCCAATTTAGTAAAAATTAATTACCATGGTTAACTGGAGGTTAAACTAAACATATAAGGGTAGTATTGTCATCCAAACTTGTATAAATCCTATTATATTCAAATATATAAATCTTATAATAATGAATTTATAATATAGGGTAATTTGGTAACTTCTTTCATATGAATTAATTTATCATTTTGAATTATTTTGGGAAATTTCCAAGTTCTTTCCAAGTGGGTTCCTTTCCCCACTTATAAAAGGACCTCTTATCTCCTATCCTATTAACACATCCAAGATCCATTTGGTTTATAAAATCCCTACCTAATTACATTTCTGAATTCCATAAATATATACTAGAGGAATTTGTTTTATTAGGAAACCCTTCTATGAAGGATTTAGGTACAAACCTAAGGAGACTCTCTAAAGAAGAAGTATAACTCTTTTCCAAGCATTTTTGTTTTATTTATTATTCCACCACCTGAAAATATTATTCAAATATAATGATATAAAAACATAATTATCTCCCATATAATGATATTTTATTATTATAATGTTATAACATATATCTATCTCTTCTTAAATCAAATGGGAAATGAAACCATTGATGGTGTATACGGTGAACTATCACCTCGTGAAACAATATAATTCGTTTCTATCACCACTTATCATGGATTTATACAATGATTAATATAAAGAATATATATGATATTTTTTACATAATTAATCTTTTTTAATCATTATATCACATATTCCTTCTTACTTTCCATTTTGTGGGAATACAATAATGTCTCTCATGTGTATGACGAACTACAACCTCACGAAATGATGTGATTCGTTTTTTCACTTACTCTTTACATAAAAGGTAATAAAGATAAATTTAATGAATATATGTGATATAAATGAAATAAAAAATATTTTTAAAGGTTATATATTATTCAAATTTATTTCATTCTATCTATCAAGAAAATGGAAACAACATTCATGCGTACGTACGTCCTACCATCTCCATGAACTGTGTAATTGATTTTCTTTCTATAAATTTAATGGATTAATATAAATACATATGTAATGATTATATATTATATTTATATCATGGTTAAAATTCTGTATATTATGGAACCATTATCAAGTAAAAGGACCAAAAATATTAAATCAAAACATACATGAAAAAACAAAGTAGTTATTACCCAAAATGTGATTTTAACAAGGAATTATTAATAAAATGGTAGTAAAAGGTCATAAGTAAATCATATATGGTATGATACATATAATTAAATTTTTTTAATATATTTATAAGAAATATATATTTATTATACATGATTTTTTAATGTGTATGAAGAAAGTTGAGACTTAAGGTAAATGATTTTTTGCCTCACTTTTATTTTCTGTGACATACATGCCATATTCACCACATGTTTCTTTTTTTTGTGCTGTATATATACTAAAACAATTATTTTATGATTATTATATTGAAAATTATGGGTATTTACATATCCATTTTATGATATCTCTTTCATGGGATTTATGGTTCAAAAGTTACCAAAGTAGTAAGATATTTTAATCTCATTTTTTTTCTTTGGGACATACATTATGTTGTGAACATATCTTATTTTATGAGGTGTATATGAAACTCATTTTTCATGTAATATAATATATTTATTTATTCTCATGATATTTTAAGTTTCATTTATTTTTATTCTTATTATTTAAAAGATATCAAAGTGGAAAAAGTTTTATATTACAATATCATTGTTTATTGGGATTGTTTATAATTAAGTTTTCAATTATAAAATATTAATACCTATATCTCAAGAAACCCATTAATATTATTATACTTTGGTTATTTCATTAAAATATATGTGTTACTTTATTTTTACCCCCTTTATATACTCAATAGTTCAAAATAAGGTTTTCAATAAAAATTGACTTTATTTTTCTTTTTGGTCATAAAACCATTTTCTTCCATATAAATGTTTCTAAAAAGGTTTTAATATTATCCAAAGGATTTAATAAAGATATATATAACAATTTTGGAATTTTATTTTATTTTTAAAATGAATCTTCAATTAATTTTAGAAAACAAGGCCTATTTGGATTTTACTAAAAATGTGAGAGGAATCATCATTTTAACATGAATGATGTAAACAGAATTTACCTACATCATAAACACTAAATGTTTTAAATATTTCTTTATAAGTTTAAAATTTTATTTTAAAAGAAAATTATTTTAAAATAATTATGTTTTAAAAAGTGTTTTTCAAAGTGGAAAGGATATTTTACTCAAGAAACGTTTTAAATGATTTTTAAAGCTTCCTTTATAAGCTTCATAAGTTATTTTCAAATAAAATGATTTTAAAAATGTTTTATACACTAAAAGGTGTTTTTAAAATTGGAAAGTGTATTTTATTAAAGATTTTAAAATTTCATTTATAATTTTCCAAGGTTATTTTCAAATAAAGAGATTTTGAAAATGTCTTATGTTTTAAAAAGTGATTTTCAAAATGGAAATGATATTTTACTCAAGAAATGTTCTAATTGATATTCAAAAAACATTTTCTCTATAAAAAATCATTTTATGTTACTTATTATTTATAGGGGATATGAACCAAGGATACTGTTCTTATCCTTTATCTGAATGGTTTGTGTTTATGATGATAATATGTTTATGAAATCCATTTCTCTTCCATAGGTTATACCATGATAAAATTATTATGAAACATAATTATTTTTCCATTGGTTATGATATCATGAAATTATGAAATGATTATGAAACGTTTTTCTTTTCCATAGGTTATACTACGATGAAATGTTTATGAAACCCATTTATTTTCATGGGTTCTGATATGATGTATGTTTTATGGCCTTATGGCACATGTATGTATTATTTTCATTATGTTATGGGTGTGACCTATATATTCATCAAATGAATTGGGTAAATATTTATTTCTCATGAGATAAATAATACTAGAGTAGGGAGTGAAACCAGTTCAATAAGGGACTTCATCCACTATGATAGTCTTGGGAGTGAACCTTGACTACTACGATGGTTAGGGAAGTAAACCCACTCCACTATTATAGCCTTGGAAATGATCCTTGAATACTATTGAAATTATTTTCTATGCTTATGTTTATTCAAAAATTCCATGTCTTATTCCAATGTTATGCTATCATGGATCTTGTTCTTTGATTACCTTATTATTCTTATCTTATAAACTGAAAATATTTTTTATATGATTCAATGTTATGATAATTGATATATAGGTTATGGTTTTCAAATGTTGTGATCATGTTATCATACCCTTATTATCATGTTAAGTTTTCATATCTCCATTTTACCCTTACTAATCATCTAATCTCACACTTTATTATGTGACCTTTACCTTGTTTATGAAGAAAGTTACTATTTATGACAAGTCTAAGAAGGGTGCTAGTTATGAGGAACTAAGTGGTAGATGATTTATAACTCTTTTAAGTCATTTGTTTATGTTTATAGGTCTATAAAGTCACTAAAATAAAATGATTATGGAATGAATCATTATGTTATTTAATGAATATTCATCTATTAAGATGCAATTTCTATATATGTGAAGTTTGGGTTTCTATAGTTGATATTAGAGAAAATATTTATTTAACCATTGGAAATTAGGATGAGAAAAATTTAGTGAAGAAACCATAGGATAAGTCTAACTATAGGATAACATCCTAAAATTTTGGTAAGGAATATATTATGTGGTTTTCATAGTAATAAATCCCTGCCTGGATACTATATGTGGATGTTGTTTTGGTGAAGATACAACTAGTGGATATAACCCTAAAAAGAGTTGGTTGAGTATATATCGACCATCATTCTAGTGCATGATGAGTTTTACCTTATTGTGTACCTAGTTTTACACTCATAGGGGTTATTATTTGGTTAATTAACATTTTCTTTACAATTCATCATAAAGTATTTGAATAGATCATGATCATGGATAACATAGGTTAAACCTAAGGGGTCATAGATTGAAAAAATGCCATCATTATTTAAATATAATATAAGTGATTATGTGGTTTCCCACTATGATTATTATTTTTCACACAATGATTTTTGGTTTTAGTCAATGGCGGTAACTAAAAGGAATTGGGTTAACATTGAATATGATAGAAAATGTGTTAATGATTAGCCAAATGGGATGATGACTAGAGTGAAAGATATTGTGATTATACCTAATAACTTATCATAATATGCGATTAAAAACTTACACCTTAACCAATTCTTATACTCACAAAATAAGAGAATGATAGAGTTTTCTGAGAACCCAAGTGCTGGATATCATGGAGGAAAGAAAATTCAATTTCTTGTATATCTAGTTTGTGGGAAGAATCACCCAATTAAATGTCTTAGAGGAATGAAAATAGGTTGTGAGTGTGGAAAACAAGAACATAAAGAAAGTAATTACCAAGAAAAAAATGAAAAGTTAAGATAATACAATGGATGAGAATAATGGTATCCCTAAGGTATCATCAAACTTTGAATCTTTTAACTATGGAAATTATGATAATTATGAAAATTGATGACCAAAGGGGAAGGATCCTGAAGAGAATTAGGAAGTTTGTATGAGTAATGGTTATACCGCTAATGATGAACATATTATGAATGGAATATGAAAGTTACGATATGTTCTAATAGTATTTTTTATGTTAAACACAAGACGCATGATTAAATTGAGTTTGATGAATCTTAAGACAAGAATCATATTTCATATTATAGGAAATAGGTATTAAGGAATAAGATAATTAATCCTAGTTAATTTTTTAAGCATGAAGTGGAATAATTAAAAAGATTATGTATTGAAATTCAATAATTATGTTATATGAATCATGGAATATATATAAGGATTGTAATATAGAAGTTTTTCATTAAGGATTTGCAAGAATATATTGAATGGTACTGATGACCTATAAAAGTGTCTTAATGAAAAGGTTATATTTTATAGAAAACATATTATTAAGGGAATATAACCCTTAATATATTATTGATGTTGATTAAATGGTGTTTATTTTTGATAAATAGATGATTTTTATAGATAAAGAAAGTTGAATAGTATTGATGACCTCAAAACTGATTAATGATTTGTTGAAAAAGTGGTTTATGTTATCATTAATGGAGTTTACAACATTTTTTGATTTATGGAATATATTCAATAATATGTGGTTTTATTTAAGGAATGAAGAATTATGTATGTTTTCATTAATGTTTTATGGTAATTATGGTTATTACCATGATTCAGGAAAATATATGACCAAGGTATTCACATATTTGGTATGTGACCATTAAGAGATACTTTATGATATAAAGGGGATTAATGTTAAGTTTATTTTTGGAAATTTAGTGATTTTATATATAAATTTTTAATTTTAGAAGGGTTATAAGGTTAACCATTTATGGAATGGTTTATGTTAAAGTTTGTATGAGGTTTTAGAGATTAATGTATTATTTCACCATATAAATATTTGTGCATATTGGGTAACCTGCACTAACCATTTTATTTTTGATAATAACTAGATATATAAGAAATTAATTATCATTATTTCATGGATTTTATTATTTGTTAGTGCTTTAGGCCTAAAAATTCACCTCTTAGAATAAGATATGAAGTGGAAATTGAACGAAGCACAAAAAAAGATGAGATTGTGCTTATAAAATGAAATGAAATAAAATATGTATATATTATCATGAAAATTACCCAACTTTAATAAAAGGATTTTGAAATAAAAATGTTATAAATTTACCTTAATTTTTGAAAAATGAATGGTCTTTTCACCTATCATAGATTTATGGCTGTGTGGTTGTTATCTTTCTCCTAACCATGTTCTCTATCTCTTCCTATTAGTATTTTAAAATTAGGTTCATATTCTATGTACATATTTACCTTCCCACCAATTTTCTCCTATTTGGTAACCTAGTTATGATATGACATTTGTAATTTTTTCCCTTTTCAAGAGGAAGTTCTATTAAACCTTTTTATGATGTGGGTTTTCCACGAAGGAATTTTAAAATGTAAACCCTTGGTTATTGATATCAAGGTTAAATTTAGAGGATAAAACTTATTTAAGGGGGGTATAATGAAACACCCTGAGATTTTATAAAATATATATTTTTTTTCATTTTTTTTAAATTTTTTCGATATGTTGCGTTACACGCAATGCTGCGTTTTAACGAAACACAATATACTAATAAATATTATTATTTAATATGATATTTATAACTTAGCCATTAGAACATAGATTATGAATAATATTAACTAAATTATGAAAATAAATGGTTTAAACATGTATATAAATGAATTCTTTTGTGACAAATTAATTAGAAATGAAAATTAAAAACCATTAGAAGGTAAATGAAATCTTTTTCAGAAAAACAATTTTTACGCACAAAAATATGTTTTACCACTATAAATTAAATAAATAAATTTTGGTGAATTATTTTAATTAAATTTATATATTATATATTCAATAAATTGATTAAAATTAATCTTATGTATTCTCTAGGTAGGAGATAAGAATAAATCCAATTTTTTGCTTAAAACCTGTATTTTTCTAAAAAACAGTTTTGTCGCATTTTGTGCACTTATTTTAAAATTAATTTTACCAACTTTTGAAAATAAATTTAGAAAAATTAAATTAACATTTGAAATCATAATATCAAAATTACCTTGTATTTAATGTTTATAATTTTATGAAAATATAATTTTTTTAGTGAATAGTGAAAAATACCGGTTTTTATTAAAAAAAACTTTTTCATTCAAACAATTTTCAAGATAAATTTTATTTATATATGGTTTTAAAAGTAAAAATAGTTCAATTATAAATCTATTAATACAATCTACGTTATCTTAATCAATTTAATATTTAATTTTAATATAAAAACTTTCAAAATTTTTTAAAATTTTCTATTTGGAAAACAACTTTTTTATCGCATCTGCGGGTTTAATTTTTAATTAAAATTTTCTAATTATAATAATGTAATTTAGAAAAATGGATTCCATGTTTTAAATTATATTAATTAATATTATATAATAATTTCAATTTAATTTTTGGTCAAAATGAATAGTAAAATAGTAAAAATTAATTACCATGGTTATGGTTTAAACTGGTTTACCTGGGGGTTAAACTAAAAAGATAAGGGTAAAGTTACCATAAATACTTTTCAAAATACTATTTTATGTCCATATTTCAATATTATGCTTACCAAGTTCTAATATATTTTAATTTTGAATATTTATTCATGTTAATGACTTTATCATTTTTGGATTATTTTGGGAAATTTACAAGTAGTTTCCAAGTGGGTTCCTTTCCACATTTATAAAAGGACCTCTCATTTCCTCTCATATTCACACATCCAAGATCCATTTGGTTTGTAAAATCCCTAAAAAATTACATTAATTAATTATCTATCCAAATAATAGATGCTTTAATCTGATTAGTAAACCCTCCTTTGAAGTCTTTAGTTATAAACCCAAGGAGGCTCTCCGAAAAAGAGGTATAACTTGTAACCATGTGTTATCGTTCTATTTCTTCTTACACCTCCTTAAAATATTATTAAACTATAATAATATAATATCATTAGTATCTAACATATATTGATATGTTATTATGTTAATTTCATTACCTATATCCATATTCTCTTCTATTAAATGGGAAAAAACCGTCGATCATGTGTATGGATAGATACCGCCTCGCAAAGCGATGTAATTTGTTTTCCATTACCACTTCTCATGGATTGGTGTAATTATGGATATAAAGTATATATATGAAATTTGCAACATAATTATTCTTATTTAATCTTGACATCACATATTTATTTTTAATTTTAATTTCATGGGAATACAATAATGTTGCTCGTGTGTACGGTGGACTACCACATCATGAAGTAATGCAATCGATTTTTTGAATTATGATTTACATGAAAGGTAATAAGGTTAAAGTTAATAAAATTATGTGAAAAAATGAAATAACAATTATTCTATAAATTTAATATATTATTCAAATTTCTTTTATTCTATCCGTCGTGAAAATGGAAACAACGTTCATAAATACGTATAACCTACCCTCTCCATGAAAGGTGTAATTGATTTTCTATCTCTAAATTTAATGGACCACTATAAATATATATTTAATGATTATATATGATATTTATATAATGGATAAAATTATGTATATTATTTATACATTATTAAAGTAAAAGTACCAAAAATACCAAATCAAAACATACATGAAAAAACAAAGCAATTATTACCCAAAATGTGATTTTAACAAGGATTTGTTAATAAATGCGAAATAAAAGGTCACATGTAAATCATATATGGTATGATATATATAAGTATAGTTTTATAATATATTTATAATAAACCTATATTTATTATAAAATAGTTTCAAATGTGTGTGGAGGAATTCGAGACTTAATGTAAGGGACTTTCATCCCACTTTTATTTTATGTGAGACACATTCCATATTCACCACATGTTTCTTTTATATAGAGTATATAATACCCATGGATGTATTTTATTATTATTATCATGAAAATTATGGTTATTTAAATATCTATTTTATGACCTCTCTTTCATGGGATTTACGGTTCCAAAGTTACCTAATTGGTAAGAGTTTTTTGTCTCAAATTTTCTTCTTTGGGACATACATTATGTCGTGAACCTATCTTATTTTATGAGATATATATAAAGTAACTTTGACATATAATATCATGAATTTTCTTATTCTAATGATATTTTAAGTTTCATTTAGTGTTATTCATTCATGTGGTTTATGATTCCAAAGACACCAAAGTGGTTAAAGTTTTATATTACAATCTCATGGTTTATTAGGATTGTTTATGATTAAGTTTCCAATTATGAAATCTTATAACCTATATCTCAAGAAACTCATGAATTTTATTATACTATGGTCATGTATTTAAAATAAAATTTCTCCTGTAATTTTACTCCCTTTATGTACTTAATAGTTTAATAATTTTTTTTAAGAAAAATCAACTTTATTTCTCTCTTCGGTCAATAAAACTTTTTATTCCACATTCATGTTTTCTAAAAATATTTTAAATTTTTTATAAAATTATCCAAAGGATTTATTAATTAAAATTTTACCAATTTTGACTTTTAAAAAGTGTTTTAAAAGGAAACTTCATGTCATTTTAAAAAACAAGGCCTGTTTGGATTTTACTAAAAATGTGAAAGGAATATTTGTTTTAATGTGTATGGCATGAAATTTTTTTTTCACCATCATGAACACTAAATTATTTAAAGTTTATTTTATAAGTTTCAAATTTTATTTTCAAAGAAAGTGATTTTTAATTTTTTTATGTTTTAAGAAGTTTTTTCCAAGTGAAAATGATATTTTTCTCAAGAAATGTTTTAAATTAATTTTAAATATTACTTTATAAGTTTTAAAAGTTATTTTCAAAGAAAAGGATTTTAAAAATGTTTTATGTTTTAAAAATAATTTTTTAAATTGGAAAGGATATTTTCTTCAAGAAATGTTTTAAATCATTTTAAAGATTCCTTTATATGTTTCTAAGGTTATTTTCAAAGAAAAGGATTTTGAAAATGTTTTATGTTTTTAAAACTGATTTTCAAATTGGAATGGCTATTTTCCTCAAGAAATGTTCCAAGTGATATTTAAAAATCATTTTCCATATAAGATGACATCCTTTGATGTTACGTATGATTTTTTAGAGATACAATTCAAAGATACCATTCTTATCCTTTCTCCCAATGGTTTATATTTATTATAATAAGAAGTTTATGAAACCTATTTCTATTCCATAGGTTATACCATGATAAAATGATTATGAAACCCAATTATTTTTACATGGGTCTTGATATGATGAAATTATGAAATGATTATAAAACATATTTATTTTATATAGGTTATTCTATGATTAATTTTTTATAAAACCCATTTCTTTTCATGGGTTCATTTATGATGTATGTTTGTGATCTTTTGGCACACGTATGTATGATTTTAATTATGTGACAGGTAGGACCTATGCATCCCTCTAATGAAATGGTAAATGATTGATATTAATGACATAAATTGGAATAGAATGAGGAGTGAACCCAATACTCTAAGGGATTTTTTACACTATAATAGTCTTAGGAGTGAACCTTGAATACTATTATGGTTTGTGGAGTGAACCAATTCTACTATGATAGCCTTGGAAATGAGCCTTGAATACTATAGAAATGATTTTATATGCTTATGTGTATACCACAAGTCTTTGTCTTATGCCAATGATATGCTATCATAGATCATGTAATTGGATTACCTTATGATTAATGTCTTATAAACTACCAATATTTATGCCATGAATCAAGATTATGATATTTGATATATAGGGAATGGTTTTCAAATGTCATTCTCATGTTCACATACCCTTATTATCATGTTATGTTTATATATCTCCCTTATTTACCCTTACCGAGAATATGAGCTTACCCTTTATTATGTTTACTTTAACTAGGTTTTGAAGAAAGGAACTATGTATGATAAGTCTAAGAAGGGTTCTAGTTATGAATAACTAATTGGGAGATAATGTAGAAATATTATGATCCAGTTTTTTATTTTTTCAAGTTTCTAAATGAACTATACCTAAAATATCCTGACATATATAGTTATGTTATGTAATGAATATTCATTTATTAACATGTAATATCTATGTATGAGAACATCATGTCATTATAGGGATCAAAACTTAATATAAGAAATATCAGACTCACCTATCATCATCAATAATTTCCAAGTTTCATTAATGAATAAAACATTTATAATTTTTCACTTTTTGATAAAACAATAATCATTGTTCTATCATTGCTTGATTCACTCATAGAAAAGAAATGTGTTCCATGTCAATCTCCTAATCCATCTTGATAAAGAACAAGAATGGTATCATTATAACATATTATGAGTGGATTGTAATTAACATAAAGGGTTATTTATGTAGATGAATGGAAATACCATTAAAATACCATTAAGAATATTACAGAGGAAAATAACATTTTTCACTTAAAAAAAAATAACTTGTAAAAACTAAAAAATCAAAAAATATTGAGAAAATAATTTTATTTTAAAATAACCTTGGAAACTTATAAATTAATCTTCAAGTAAAATGATGGTCATGTTCGTAGGAAAGTATGTTCATATTATAAATGTTAAAAAATAAACATTCTTTTCAAACATTTTATAAAGGGAGTCAAAAGTGAACCATTTAGAAAACATTAAAAAATTTACATTTAATTTTTTTTAAAATAAGGTCAAATATCATATAAAATAGATTTAAGAAATAATTTATTTTTTTAAAAGAACATTTTTTTTTATTTTTTAGAAAACTTGGTTATATAAGAAAAATATTTCCAATCTAAAAGAAGAAATAATATTGGTATCACTTATGAAAAACTTCCTTGACATTTCTTTAATAAATAAGGGAGGAAATGTAAACTAAAATAGTAAAACCAATTCATAGATACAAGATAATAAAATATATGTAGTTCAATAAAATAATACCATATGATTTCCTTTAAAGGAAACTTTGACTTAAAAAATCCCAAAAATAAAGAAGATTGTAATATAAAGCCTTTACCACTTTGTTAACTTTTCAATCAAAATTCATTGAAAGTAATAATATTTTATATATTTATAAATATCAAGAATTAAATTAATTGATATTTAAAAATTAATTTATAATATAGTAATCACACCATACAAGTAAATCATGGTGTACAACATGAAACATGTCTCAAGAAAATGAGATTAAGACAATAAAAATCCTTATAATGTTTATATAATTGAATTTATAATTAAAAAATTGATAGATTATGTGTAAAAATTTTAAATACACAAAAAAATTATAAATATATGATAAATTAATATATATATATATATAAATTAACATATAATCATGGAATAAAAAAATCAATTAACAAGAGTTATAGCTGTCACGACCCGTCCCCCGGGGCCCGTTCTGTGACTACCCCAAGCCCGCCTTCCATAGGCATGGGGTTGGCTACTAGCACTAGAAAGAAATATCCCTAAAACAGAAAGGAATTTCATTTAAACCTATATAAACACACAATCCAAGAACACAACAATATGAAATCACAAAGTAAAACTAAAGTAATAAAGGTGTGTACTTAAAGTAAAGGGGCCGGAATACAAGCCCAACTGAAAGTTACAACTACAACTAAAAAACAGAAAACAACTCCTAGAATCATCCACTGTGGATCCTAACTGAAGGGTAGGTATATCTCATCTCCACTGCTCTCC
Organism: Viscum album; assembly: GCA_963277665.1. Lineage (NCBI taxonomy): Eukaryota > Viridiplantae > Streptophyta > Magnoliopsida > Santalales > Viscaceae > Viscum > Viscum album. The sequence goes on along the minus strand of OY728137.1, from coordinate 1,584,431,611 downwards.
ACGTCAGCTAATCTCCTCCGTGTACCACTTGGTCTTGGCTCCCTCAAGTCTCAGCCAAGCTGCTCGTCGTCTGCATAAGACACAACAAGGTGCGGGTGAAGCCCGTGCAAGGGTGAGTATGACAATACCCAGTAGGGACCCAGAGACCCCCAAAGGTCTTTCAGAATTACACAAAGGAAAAACCACAAATCATGATCTCAATCAAAAAGCACAAAGCAATAGACATAGCTCAAACCGGGTATAAGTAAAGCACATAAGTATAGATGATTAGTCAAGAAGTTAGATCATCTTATTCTATCGATAGGAATTGCTACGACCATATGAAGTATAACCCACATAGGATCGATAGGTACTAACCCCCGCTGAGCCACACAAGATCTGACCCACCAAAGATTGATAGGTACTAACCCCTGCTGACCCACATAGGATCTGACCCACATCGGATCAGTATGTGATAAACCACATAGGATACGACCCACACAGTATCAGTATGAGGTGAACCACATAGGATCACTGAGCACTGACCCACATAGGATCTGACCCACACAGGATCAGTGCTGATCCACATAGGATCTCTAGGTACTAACCTTCATATGATTTGTCTCCAACCTCCGCCTCACTGCTAGCCACTGGATTCCCGCTCATAGTATGCTTGATTATGGGAGAACCGCTTCTCAAGCCATCAGTCATATTTCAACTGGAAAAATGTCCCACAAAGAAGTAACTCAATGATCTATCACATCACAAGGCTTCCAACACAGCAGATGACACGTCAACTGGACACCCGATCTATATGTTATTGGAATTATAGTGTCGAGGGCCTGGTTAGATTTAGAATCAATCCAACCCTGTCATACTACAACTTCCTCCAAAAATCTCATGAAGTATCTCAAAAGGACCATCCCGCTCCAAGGGTCCTAGTGATGCAGACGATTCGTCAAATGGACGTACGATTCACAAGTTACATCCTTTTAAGCATTTATGGGCCCGAGAGGGGTCCTGGTCCAGTCTAACCTGGCCCGGCTCGAACCGGCCTAGGCTGACCCAGTTAGGATGGGCCACGGCGGGCTTAGCCCACTGGGCCGCAGACCAACCCAGACCGTCAGCTGGGCGCGGCCCGCCGGGCGGTCTGACCAGCTTGTTGGCGTGACCCTCGCTAGGGTCGCGCGGTCACCTGCCGAATGACTCAAAGGAGATGTTTGGTTCATTTATGTGGCGGCGCCACGTGGTACTTCCAGGGTGTCCTCAGAACCCATAGGTAGTGGGTCCCCTGCCTTCCACTGCAACTTTGATGCCGTGACTTCCACATGCAGCACGCGACGGTGTGCCGGCTCGCCGTCACCACGACCGACCCACACCAGCTGCCACTTCAATCAGCCGTGGTGCTAAGTGGTGTCACCCTCATCTGTAGCCACCAGTGCCAGTCACCGATGCTGGTGCCACGCCGACGGATCTTCCACGAGCCACTGGGGTGAGCTCCTGTGGTTTATTATTCCTTCCGGATGCGCCTACTATCCTCTCAGAATTCCACCGTCATTGTGCTTCTCTCGGTTTCAAGGTTCCATCAAGTTGGAACAACCTGCCTATAAAGAAAGTAATGAAAATCAAGAAGTGTAGGGTCTATACCTTGTTAGTTTGGTACGCACCCTCCATGTTAGCTTTATAACAAGTGGGAGTAATTTATAATCATAATAAAATAATGATAAACCCCATTCAAACCCCCCTCAACAACCTCCCGCAAATTCAAGTACAAGGAATATAATTGAGATAATTTCTTAAATTAATAAATAACCCCTACCTTTAGAATTTTAGGAGTCATGGTGGTGGTAGAAGGAGAATCCGTGCTTTGATGAAGTCATTGGCATTCATTGCTCCCGATTCGATGCCGCCTGAGCTTCCATCTCCGTTGGTGGAAGGTGTCGCATCACTTCACCAGAGGTTTCTTGCTTAGTGAAGTCATGTCAAAACTCCACCCCAAGACTCACTTAAATAGAGGGGGAAAATGTGAGTAACACACTGAGGAATTAATGAGGTTCATTTAATGAATGAAATTCTTAATTTCCCAATGGTGCAGTTACAAATAAAGGAGATTCAAGCCATTAATTGGTTTGAAAAGTCACCGGTCCCCACCACTGCCGCTCATCCGATGGAGAAAAATAAAATAAAATAACTTGTTAAGTTATTTTATTATTTTTCTATAAAGTCAAAAATTTAACTTTTTCTCCCGACCTAATACAGTTGAAGTGAATATTCCCCTAAGCGAATCCCGGTGCAGCGGATTCAATGTTGCCCTCTTATTTTTAATCCGATCACCGGTTCAAAAGATAGAAAACACCACCTGCACATTTACTGAATGTACCTTTAAAAAAGTTTAAAAATCCATTTCTAGCACACCGGGCCTCAGAATCACATGCATTTAATTTTCACAGACTCAAAATAATTCAAAATAATTTAAAAAAAAAATTACATGGAATTTTCGGGTCCTTACATTATCCCCACCTTAGGGCATTTTTTCCGAAAAAGCTACAAACAAACTAGGGGAATAAATGGGAGTACTGAGCACATATTTGAGCCTCCCTCTCTCATGTTCTCTCCTAGAGATTCCTATGATACTAACAAACTCACACTAGTGGAATCAACTGCAGATGAAGGACCCTCTCCTATCGATCTTCTATCTCTATAGGAACTTCGCAAACGTCTCCCCATAATCGATGTCCATCTAATACCAGTAGATAACATGTGATGGATCATGCACGTATCTCCTCAGTTGAAACACGTGGAAAAAATTAAGCATCCGATGCATATGTGGGGTAAGATCTAGACGGTACGCCACCTCACCTACTCTACTGAGGATTTGGAAAGGTCCGAGGAACCTTATAGATAGCTTGTCGCCCCGGCCAAACCTCTGTAATCCTCATCGGGGTGAAACCCATAGGAAGACATGGTCTCCATCCTTAAACTCCAAGGGTCTCTATCTCCTATCGACATATGACTTATGCCAGCTTTGTGTAGTCTTCATCTTCTCTTGGATGATGTCCAGCTTCTCTATGGTAGCATGTACCATCTTTGGACCCATAAGTGCTGACTCCCCTGGGTCTGTCCAGCATAGTGGTGATATACATGGATGCCCATACAAGGCCTCAAATGGTGCTATTACAATGGTAGAGTGATAACTGTTGTTGTATGAAAAATTCACCAGGGGTAGGTGGTCTTCCGAACTGCGATCGAAATTGAGGACACAAGCATGAAGCATGTCCTCGAGTGTCTATATGGTCTGCTCCATCTGACCATCTGTTTGAGGGTGAAAAGTGGTGCTCAAGCGTAGATGAGTTCCGAATACCTTCTGTAATCCCTTCCACAAGCGAGATGTAAAATGTGCGTCGTGATCTGAGATGATCATCGACAGAACTCCCTGAATTTGACTATCTCCTGCACGTAGAGGCGTCCCATGCTCTCTAATGATCCCTGCTCTCAGATGGGTAGGAAGTGGGCTGACTTGGCGAGTCAATAAACGATAACCCATATGGGATCATGGTCCCTGGATGTACGTGGTAACCCCATCATGAAGTCCATGGATATACCATCCCACTTCTACTCTGGTACCTCAAATGGCTGAGCTAAGCCTGCTGGTACCTGATGCTCGACCTTCACATGCTGAAAAGTGAGGCATCGGGATACAAACTCTTCCACTTATTTATTCATCCATGGTCACCAGTACTAACATTGGAGGTCCTAGTACATCTTTTCCACTCTAGGATATACCAATAAAAGGGATTTATGGAACTCCCTCAATAACTCCCCCCATGGAGTCACTGGTACCATAGTGCATCCTCTGAAGAGTATGATGTGCTCCCCACCTTCAGAAAATCCCCCAGGAGCCCGTCCTATGGATATCTAAGCACGTCGGGCCTCACAGTCAACATCCCCAAGCTGTACCTCCCGAACTCACTGAAGAAGTGGGGAGTGATAGTCATAGACTGGAGGTAAGCTGATCCATCTCTATCCATGAAGTATATCTACAACACGGCTAGCTGCTCTATTGCTTCACTCAGCAGCTATAGACCAGACCTCCTTTTGAGTGTGTCTGCTACTACATTCTCCTTCCTAGGAGTATAGACTATCTCAAAGTCATAGTCTTGGAGGAACTCTTGCCAACATCACTATCTCAAGTTCAGGTTCTACTGTGAGAAGATATACCTGAGACTCTTTTGATCAGAGTAAACATTAAACCATTCACACATCAACTAGTGTCGCCACATCCTTAGTGCAAAGACCACTGCTGCTAACTACAGGTCATGGGTAACGTAGTTCTTCTCATGTTGTCTCAACTACCGTGAGCCGTAGGCGATCACTGATCTCTACTGCATCAGGAAACAACCTAGTCCGGTCCCTAATGTGTCACCATAGACTACATACCCAAAACCCTCTTCTATTAGCCTCAAGATGGGGGCACTCTTCAGCCTCTAATTCAGCACCTGAAAACTCTACTGGAACTTATCTGTCCACAAGAAAGGCTACCCCTTCTTTGTCAAGGCTGAAAAGGGTGCCACTACCCTGGAGAAGTCAGGTACAAATCTCTTGTAGTACCCAGCCAATCCTAGGAAACTCCACACTTCGGTCACACTCTGAGGTGGCTCCCAAGTAAGTACTGCCTCTATATTTTATGGATCCACTGTGATTCCAGCCTCCGAGATAATGTTCCCCAGTAAGGGGACTTACCATATCTAGAACTGGAACTTTGAGAGGTTTCCATAAATATGGTGCTCTCGAAGTGTATCCAGGACTTTATGTAGGTGTTTGGTGTGCTACTACTCCGACGGCAAGTATATCAAGATTTCATCGATGAAGAACACCACAAACCGATCGAGGTATGGCTGAAATATCCTATTCATGATCCCCATGAACACTGCCAGAGCATTGGTCACGCCGAAAGGCATCACCAAGAACTCGTAATGGATATACCGACATTTGAAGGATGTCTTTGGTACGTCCTCATCCCATACCCTGAGTTGGTGATAGCCTAATTTGAGGTCTATCTTTGAAAAACATCTAGCTCCCTTCATTTGGTCAAAGAGATCATAAATCCTTGGGAGTGGATACTTGTTCTTCACGGTCACCTGGTTTAGGCACCGATAGTCAACACAAATCCTCAAACTCCCATCCACCTTCTTGGCGAACAAGATTAGGGATGTCCATGGAGAAACACTAGGCCTTATGAACCCCTTTTCCTACAAGTCCTCCATCTATACCCTCAGCTCACAAATCTCTACAGGAGCCATCCAATATGTTGGTGTAGATATCGGTGCCATCCCAGGGTACATGTAAATGTAAAAGTCTACCTCTCTTTGTGGAGGTTATCCCGGAACATCATCAGGAAAGACTTCAGCATACTGGTTCACCACTACAGGATAAATCGGACTCCTCACGTCAAGTGATCCGAGGGTGTGTCTATCCAACTGATGAGTAATCGGCTGCACCATCCTCCGAGATAGTCCATCCTATGTTTTAAAGGTTTCCTCCTCACCAGTGAAGGTAAAACTGATCCCATCCTCATAGACACATTGCAATTTGTGCCTAAAATAGTCGATCTGAGCATGGAATGTGGGTAGCCATTCCATACCTAAGATGACGTCGTAAGGCCTCGATATTTCTACTAGAAGATCCCAGCTAAAGCTCTTTCCACCAAGACTGATCTCACACTACCTGCACCAGTGCATAATTATCGAATCTTCTCCTGTAGGAGTATCTAATCATAAGGATCGAGCCAATGACTCTATCAAAATCTCTGAGATCTGAATGAGAGCTATGGAAATTAAACAGTGACTGGAACCTGTGTCTATAAGTACTACAACTAGGATGGAATAGACACAGATCATACCTATAATCATCTCCAAAGTGTCGTAGTCATAGGACTCTACATCCTATAGCTGTGATCACCCCTGTCCACCTGCTCTCTATGGTTGGGGTGGACCTCTCGGTGGTGGTGGTGGTAGAACCTCAAATCGCCGCCCACCGCCTACTGCACGACCTACTCCTTTGTCTCGTCCGCCGCCCTACAAACCTTCTCACTTGAATATCTGCCTCTACCTTGGTGGCCCCTCGACCGTCTTCTGATCATCGGTATAGTGCGTTGGGCTGTCATGATCCATGTGGACCTGCCCACCGCACGTGAAGCATAATCTGCCTCCCAACTGACCTTCTCTACCTGGCATGCTCCGAACCTCCGACCCTGTATCCCAGGGTCATCCACCAGAGGGTCTGGCCCGCTTAGACCTCTGCTTCTTCTATCTACTACCTCCTACAAATGACTCAGCTATATGTCGTCCAGTAGTGGCTCTCACTGGTGGTGCCTGCTCAGCTATGAAGCTCTCCACCAACAATACTCGCTCGAGCACTCCAACCTATGTTGGGATATTCAGTGATATCATCAATGCTCTGATATCCTTTCAGAGACCATGCTAAAAGGTTTGGGCCTTGAATAATGGGTACTGTACCATGTTGGTGGAGTAGTGGAAGAGGTTAGTGAATCTCGAAGAGTACTGGGCTACTGTCAGGAATCCTTGCTATAAGCATAGAATCTTCTAAATACGTGCAGAGCGTAGTTTCACCGGAACAAACTCCACCCTAAAGAGGCTCTCAAAGTCTGTCCAGGTGAGGTTAACCTTTTCATGTGTCTAGAGCATCAGGCTCCACCATCTACCTGTTGTTCCCTATAATAGGCTAGCAGCTAGGATAACCATCTACTATGATGGTGTCTCAACCAAGCATGAAACTCTAGCCATAGCCTCTAGCCAGTCCTTAGCTGCCTGGGGATCTGTCTCACCATGAAACCCAGGAGGCCTCTCTGTCTGGAACATGTACAACATGCTCATTCAGCATCCACAGTCTACTGGTGGTGATGGTGGAATCTGATACCCAACGGGTGGTGGTGCTGCTGGTGCACCACCTGAAGGTGCTACCACAGTAAGAGGGCCCCACACTGAAGCCTTGTCGCTTAGTGGGATATCATCATATACTCTCTAGGGAATCTTGGCTCTACATGGAGACATCCTAAAAATAAACAGGTTCACCACAGTCAATAAGTTATACCTGGTGAGATGACTCAAACGACATCAAAGTAAAAACATTTCTAAAACACACACAATCAGTGTTTTCATGCACCGAGTTAGAAATTAGAATTCAAGGTCCTGGTGTATTGATACGTCGGCTGCCACTCCAACACTGGACTTCCCAAACTAAAAACCACACTCAAAACACTTAACACTATTGGTCTATTAAAAAGATCAGAGTCCTAGTTCTTTGGTAATACCTCCATTTAATAACACTTTGTCACGACCCATCCCCCAGGGCCCATGTTGTGACTACCCCAAGCCCACCTTCCATAGTCCAGGGGTTTCCGACTAGAACCATAAAGGCGTATCCCTAAAATGGGAAGGCATTGCCTTTAAACCTATACAAACACACAATCCAATAACACAACAAGATGCAACCATGAAGTAAAACTAAAGTAGTAATGGTGTGTACTGAAAGTAAAGGGGCCAGAATAAAAGACCAACAGAAAGGGACAACTACAACTGAAAAATAGAAAACAGCTTCTAGAATCATCCACCGGGGATCCTACCTGAAGGGTAGGTACATCTCGTCTCCACTACTCTCCATGACATACAATATCTTCTATGTATTTCCTGGTACTAGCTCCCTCAAGTCTCATCCAAGTTGCTCATCATCTACACAAGATACAAAAAGGTGTGGGTGAAGCCCATTCAGGTGTTGACTCTCCTTTCAGTCATAGAGTCTAATGAATGGAAAATGGAAATTCCTTAAACCTAAAGAGAGTAATCCGTTGAAGAACATCAAAAAATTGACAAAGTCATGTACAAGGAAACTTTTAAGCATGGGTCGCGCAAGTTTCTTTATGGTCATGCAAGTCACTTGCGTGCCACATATGGGTCACACAAGTAACTTAAGTGCCCTATTATTTTTTCACCCAAGGTGCTCAGTGGCCTATAAATACCCCCTATGGGCCCCCCATTTGAAGGATGAAAAATCTAGAAACTCATATTCAAGCTCTATCCACCCAAGTCTCTGTATGAAGTCTTCCAAACACTTCTAAGGTAATTATTCACCTAGAATAGAAGCTCTTAAGAGGAAGAATAAGGCCTAAGTATTATAAATCATCAATACTTGCGCACCTAAGTGTCCAGCCCTTAAGGGAAATGAAGACACTTGCGTGCCACCTTGTCCTCTCAAGGAAACTTGCGCACCACACATCTGAAATCCTCTAGGGATGATACTATGGGCTCCAATTCTAAGTCACCCAAGTATCACTTCATGGATTCTTCATCACCCAAGTTGACTCATGTCGCAAAAGTATACTTGCACGACCAGGACTTGTGTGCCAGAACAAAACATGCGCGCCTCCTTTCTAGTCATTTCCTTTCCCCAAATCCACCTTTCTTCTTCAAAGACATCCTTCAAAACCCTCTTCAAATCCATTTGTGGCATGGTTCCTTTGTTGGATTCCTTATCTGAAAGAAATTATGAGAAGTTATTTTGATTTGGGCCTCCTTCTCAGGAGTAAGCCCCAAGTCTCAAGTCCCCTTAACCTGAGCCTCCTTTCCAAGAGTAAGCCTAGTCATAATTTCCCTTAACTTGGGCCTCCTTCTCAGGAGTAAGCCCCAAGTCTCAAGTCTCCTTAACCTGGGCCTCCTTTTCAGAAGTAATCCCCAGTCATAATTTCCCTTAACTTGGGAATCCTTCTTAGGAGTAATCCCCAAGTCTCAAGTCCCCTTAACCTGGGCCTCCTTTTCAGGAGTAAGCCCCAGTCATAATTTCTCTTAACTTGGGCCTCCTTTTCAGGTGTAAGCCCCAATCATAATTTCTCTTAACCAGGGACTCCTCTTTAGGAGTAAGCCCCAAGTTCCCTGTTCATGGTCATCCTCCCTAAAAGTAAGCCCCAAGTTCCTTAATATGGTCATCCTCCTTAGGAGTCATCCTTAGTCTTAATTTCTTTTGATTTGGGCTTCCTTTTTAGGAGTAAGTCCTGAGTTAAAATTCCAAATCTCTATAAAGTAAAAATACCTTTAAGGACCCTACTCTTGGGATTCTTTCCTAAACTAGGTCCTAATATTCATTTACTTGGGTAGTCATATATATGTAATCCCCACATTCTTTCTTATGATTGCATCTTTCATGGCATAATCGTCAGGTTTTACTGATTCCTCTTGTTTCTCACATCGAGCATGACTCATGTGAGCTTAGAGTGTAAAAGTAATTATGAAATCTCTATTTGGGCCATTAATAATGAATAAAACTCATACCTTTTCACTTGAACTACATGAGTTCTGATTCCATTCCTAAAAAAGATACATAGGTAGCCCATCTGCGGGTATGATCCCAACTCTAAAATAATCCCTGTCTTTCTGAACGACAATAAACTTTAAGTTCCCCAGTGAGTGGATTTAAAATTAGTATGGTTATCATAATGATCAAGAGATTTCTATATAATGTATTGAATGATACCATTGAATAAGAATATCTAATAAATACAGATGATTCTAAATCTATGAAGAACCTAAAATACATATAAAAGTGTAATGGGACGGACCTCTCAGGCCCATTCCTTTTTCAAAAAGAGGGTCATGAAGTGTTCTGGAGGGTAAAATGGACTTTTCCCACACTTTTCAGAATTTTGAAACTACACTCTGTGAAGTGTGAGTACACGCTGTGTACCCCCTCGCCGGGTATACCTCGTGTTGAAGGCTGTGTCCTTTCCGTGTGAAATAAATGGGTACACGCCGTGTACCCAATACTACACACCGTGTAGTCCCTCCCCGCGTATGCGTTACCCTCAAACCATGTGTTGACCAGTCAATGACCATGTGCCATGTTGGAGCTTTGTGCTTTCCGTGTGAAATAAATGGGTACACGCTGTGTACCCAATACTTCATGCCGTGTAGTCCCTCCCCACGTACGTGTTACCCTCAAACCGTGTGTTGACCAGTCAACGGCCGCATGCCGCATTGAAGGCCGTGTTGGAAGCCGCGTGGTGACCGTGTGAAATGGCCGAGTACACCCCGTGTACCATAAAGTACACACTATGTAATTTTTTTTTTCTCGCCTATAAAAGGAGGGGTCCCCTCCTCCTTTTCAACTCACTCATCTCCTCCCCTTTCCCTCGAGCAGAGCTCTCCCAAGAGACTCAAAGGCTCTTTTCTATCATAACTTCTTCGTCCGAGCTCCGATTTATGATTCGTCAGCGGCCACAGGATTGTAATGACGAGGCAGAACTTCTGAGCTTGGTTTTGTTGCTTTCCTTTCCGCCTTTCCTTCCCAGCTTCCACCCGAGGAGGTTTTGATGGGTTTTTCCAGGAGCGACGGATGCTGATGAATGTCTTCTAAAGTTGATCCAGGGGAGCGTTGTGATCAGAACCTGTTGAGGTAGGGGTCTTACCTTCGTATCTCTAAATTTTTCATCATATGGGGTGGTTGTCCTCTTGTTTACGTGAAACACTTTTGAACCAGTTTAATGAAGATAATAACTGGCTTATATAACGGGGTTGGGAAGTTGTGATTGAAGTTACATTATTATTTTTTATATCCTGTGATATTATGTTGTGAATTGAATAGGATTATGCCTATTGAAAATCACGGTCATTGGGGGCCTTTTCTTGCGCAATTAAATGCTGCCCTATCTTTCTAGACCGTTTATGGATGGAAACTTTGTGGAATGTGGAAATTGGTTAATCACATAAAGTTGGATGATTAAATGAAAATTTGGAACCCTTGTGTGATCACCCCGGTTGAAATAAACTGAAATAATAAATATGTGGGTGTTGTTTGGGGTTAATTTATGTGAAGGGGGTGTTTTATGGGTTGTTGTGGATCGGGTGAGCAGCGGGGCTATGGTTGGCTTGGTTGTGGGTTGGTGTGAATGCTATGTTAGTGATGGGCAGCGGGGCTGCGATAAACGGTATCAAGGGATGATGATGTATGAGTTTCGGTGTGTTTGTGGTTTTGGTGGTTGGTAGAGGGGCTACAGGGATGGGTTTGAATGTGAACGAACTATGAGTTGTGAATAATAAATGAAAGTGGGTGAGTTAATGAATGGTGGGGCATGAAAATGTAATGGGAATAATAATTAATGGGGTTGGTTGGTTAATAAGAAGGACTTGGTTGCGTTGCTTGTGTTTTTCCTAACTTGATTTGTGGATGAAAGGGATATGTTTTACGAATGATCGATGTGGTTGGTTATGGATAGTTTCCCAGTAGTTAATGAACTAATAAACTGATTCTATTGAAACATGAAAACCTAAATAGGGTTGGGGTTGTTTTTTGTATGCATTCTTTGTAGTAGCAATGCTGAGGCACATGCTTAGTTCTCTGTTTAGAAGCCATAGGTTGGGCTGAGTGTTTGGTATATATATATCTGTATCTTTGTGTTTTATCACACCCCACCCATGTTGAGCACTTAGTGCTGAACACCCCCATTTCATTGGAGAGGGTGTTTTCCCCTTAGTTACTAGCTCCTTCTTGCTCCTTCTTCCCTAGGCTGTGATGGCTTGAGGAGACCTTACACCCAAGACCCTTCGGGTAGGTTTCCATTGGGGTGGTTTAGCCCAAGACTCTTCAGGTAGGTTTTACTATTTCCCAAGAACCTTTGGGATGAGGCCCAGGTGTGTGCGGGTGGGATACGTGGTTCTGAGGCCCAGGTGTGTGCGGTTGTTATATGTAGTTGTGAGGCCCAGGTGTGTGCAGGCAGGATACGTGGTTGTGAGGCCCAGGTGTGTGTGGGCGGGAAGAGCATGGTAGCGTCAGAACGTTCGCTGTTAGGAAGTGCAACTAACTAGTGGGGGAAAATGGTGTGGGTTACCCAATACTCTTGATCTTATATACTACTACTACCTGTTGTTTGTGTTTTTGGTGAGTGTGGCTGGTGAGGTTGGGTGGATAGAATTCCTTGTTAGGTTTTGGTTTCTTCTGTTGTTCTCACAGGACATTAGGATGTCTCCCCACTTGTGCATGAGAGCTTTAGGTTTCCCTACTGAGTATACTTGTATGGTCACCCTACATTTACTTTCAGGTTTCCAGGAGGACTACCTGGGCCGTGCGGTACCCTACTAGTCGGGACAGTTGGAGTTGTTGCAGTCTTCTGTAATCTTGTTTCTTTTGGTATTGTACTTTTTGAGCTTTCTTGTACTTGTACCTTCTTTCAGAACTATTTAAACATGCATGTGGGATTGTTTTGGGTTTATTTCTATACACTTGTTCTTTTCCTTTTTGGTGGTTGACTTGTCCTATTTCCCGATTTAAAATAATAAAAAGGTTAATGCCTCTCATATTGTGAAAAATCATACCCTTGGTGCTAGTTGCCACCCCGGGGCCTACTGGAGGTGGGACTCAGGGGTCATTATCTCCCTTTCACCATTGTCAGATCAGGAGGGGCATCTTTATTGGGAGGGGGTCATGACAGAATTGTATCAGAGGGAGGTTGAGAGATAGGATGGAGTCTGGAGTTAGGCACAGTGAGGATTGCATGGGATGGTAGGGAAATAGTGTTGGTTAATCTTGGTGCATGACATAGGCCAGGGAAGACCGACTAGGACACAGGATTTTAGGGCCCCCCATGATCCGATGCAAGGACTCCGAGCCTATCGAATGACCAAGTGAGACTACATTGCAGGGTAGAGACCCTAGGGAAGGTACATGCATCATCATGATTGTGTTTTACTTGATTTGGGTGTTCTGGGAAAGAAATTAAAATAATGTGATAAAATAAAACCTTGAGAGATTTTCCTTACTACTTGGGCTTAGGAGATCCTTGTTTACCATACAGCTATGACACCTGGACGTCGTCCCTGGGTGACTCAGATGGTCGAGGCCCAGCAGATTCAGGCGGTCGATCAGTTGAGGATTGACCAAGAAGAGGAAGATAGCTAGTGGCAGAAGACTCTCCGTTCTTTCCAGCGGTAAACCCTCAAGAAGTACGAGGGTAGTACTTCCGATACGGAGATAGAGGGGTGGCTTGATGAGCTAGAGATCACTTTTACCTTGATCCGTGATCCTAGGGAGTACTGGGTTCCCCTAGCAGTCAGTCAGCTAAGAGGTACGGCACGACAGTGGTGGACACTCTACCTTGGAGAGAGGATAGAAGTAGAGGTTCCGTGGGATAACTTTGAGAAGGAATTCTAAGAGGAATTCCTTTCTTCCATGATCAAGGAGGAGAAGAAGCAGGAGTTACTCTCCCTTCAGTAGGGGAGTATGTCAGTATAAGAGTTGGGGATCAAGTTCAAGGATTTTATATGCTTTGCTCCGGATCTCTTTCCAAATGAGGAGTCTCGGGTGAGACGTTTGGAGGAGGTGCTTTATCCTTCACTCCAGTATGCTGTCACCCCCTTCACCCTTCCGAAGTACTTGGAAGTACAGAAGAAGGAAGAGGATGTAGAGAGGATGCAATCGCAGGGAGGTGCACCACATGAGGGGATTTAACTAGGTTCGTCGAAGGAGAAGGTAGTCAGCAACAGGTCTCCTGTGACGGGACCTTCCAGGTTCAGGCCAGTGGGGAGCAGGCCCCAGTAGGTCCAGTTCAGATATTCAGGTCCTCATCCATTTTTCATGATCCCAGGACCAAAGTGTTTCTCATGTGGAGGTTTCAGGCACATTCAGAGTCAGTGCCCGACCCGAGCTCAATACGGTGGAGGTGGGCAGGTTCAGCACCCACCTTAGAAGCACCAGTTGCTGGTGAGGCCCTTCCAGCAGTAGCAGGACCATGCTCCTCTGAGGGACAACTTTGCAGGAGGAGTCCGACCTCAGGGTGCTCCACAGGGACCTCGATCAGGGCGTGGTTAGGGAGGTGGACGACATCAGAGAGGTAGAGGAACTGGGCGTGGACAGTTGCACGCAGTAGAGTTGGAAGCTCCAGCAGGACCAGAGGTGGTGCGAGGTACGATTTGTTTGTTCAACACTCTCATTTTCTCCTTTTTTGATTTGGGAGCTTCACACTCCTTTGTTGCACCCAGTCTAGCCCATGCTTTGGGTCTAGACGTAGAGGGACTTTCTGTACCACTGGTGCTGAATACACCAGTTGGAGGCCAGACCAGCATATCTTGAGTTTGTCAGGGATGTAGGCTGACGTTGGGACTGCATCGATCTAGTGGGGATATTATTTTTCTACAGATGTACCCGTACAATGTCATCCTAGGCATCGACTGGTTGTTTTCAATTAGTGTCGTTATCGACTGCTTCCGAAGAAGAGCCGTATTCTCCGACATGGATGGGAAGCGTGTATCTTTTGTTGGAGAGAGGAGTTATCAGGTAGGAAGCCGACATGTGAAGCCTCTCTTCTCCTTGTTAGGTGGGTTATTAGGGGTTTCAGCTGATACCGAGATGATGGATGTCCTAGAGGTTGTTGGGGAGTTCCTTGATATTTTTCTCGAGGAGGTTGTGACTCTACCCCCCCGATGTGATGTTGAGTTTGGGATATAATTACAGCCTGGTACCCGTCCGATTTTGATGGACCCTTATCGGATGACACCTTCAGAGATGCGGGAGTTGTGGATTCAGTTTGACGATCTGATGGAGTAGGGTTTTGTTCGACCCAGCGTGTCTCCATGGGGTGTTCCAGTTTTGTTCGTGAAGAAGGCAGATTGTGGTCTTAGTCTATGCATAGACTACCTAAGGTTGAACCGGGTAACGGTCAAGAACCATTACCCCCTTCCAAGGATAGATGATCACTTCGACCAGCTGAGGGGAGAAGGTTGGTTTTCTAAGATTGATCAATGATCTGGATATCATCAGCTGAGGGTGAAGGACAGTGACATCTCAAAGACGGCTTTCAGGTGCATGTATGGGCACTTCGAGTTTGTAGTGATGTTGTTTGAAGTTACGAATTCACCATCTGTGTTCATGGGACTTATGAAATTTGTCTTCTAAGAGTTTCTAGACCAGTTCATCATTGTGTTTATTGATGACATCTTGATCTACTCAAGAACAGAGGAGGAGCATGTTGAGAATCTCAGGGTAGTCTTAGAAGTCCTTCGACACCACCAGCTTTACGGGAAATTGTCGAAGTGTAAGTTCTTGACACAAGAAGTACACTTCCTTGGGCACGTAGTGTCTCAGCATGGCATGTCAGTGGACTTGTAGAAGGTGGAGGCATTTGTTTCTTGGGAAGAACCCAAGAGTGTGGCAGAAGTTCATAGTTTCCTGGGGTTAGCAGGTTACTATCAGAGGTTTGTTTCAGACTTCTCTCAAGTTGCTGCTCCATTGACAACTTTGACTAGGAAGAACCAGGTCTTCCTATGGATCGAGCAGTTCCAGAAAGCTTTTGACTACCTGAAGGAGAAGTTGGTAAGTGCTCTAGTACTCAGGTTTCCAGAGGAAGGGTTGTTGTATGAGGTGTTTTGTGATGCTTTTGGCCTTGGTCTGGGGTGCGTACTGATGTAGAATAAGGGTGTGATCTGTTATGGGTCTAGGAAGTTGTGACCTCATGAGCGTAACTATACCACCCATGACTTGGAGCTTGCAACAGTAGTGTTCACACTGATGTTGTGGCAACATTACCTCTTTGGGGAGCACTTTGTGGTCTTCTCAGATTACAAGAGCTTACGTTATATCTTCTCCCAGCGTGACCTAAACTTACGGCAGTGGAGATGGGTCAAGTTTCTCCAAGACTATGACTTTGAGATCTATTAAACTGAAGGTAAGGGAAACATTGTGGATGATGCCCTAAGCAGGAAGTCGCATAAGGAAGTGGTTCAGTAATCCACTGATGCTTGGAAAGTGATGGGAGAATTGGCTGCCTTGCACTTGGATGCAAGGGTAGAGGTTGTTAGAGGCTGTTTGTTTTAGATGAAGGTGCAGTCCTCCTTGTTGCAGCAGGTGGAAGAGTCTCAGTGGGGGGAATCTAAGGTGGAAGTAATGCGGGATCGTGTCGATCTGGTAAACTCTCTAGAAGGATGGTCAGAGTACAACCGAAATCGGATTATTTTCCATGGAAGGTTGTTTGTTCCGGAGGCAATGCGTGAGGGAGTTCTCAGTGAGTTCCATAGCTCAGCCTTGGCGGTACATCCAGGAATTTCAAAAATGTACCGAGGCTTGAGGGAACAGTTTTGGCGGCTCGGGGTGAAACAGACAGTGGCAGAGTTTGTGGCTAAGTGCCTAGTGTGTCAGCAATTAAAGCCTGAACACCATGTTCCCAGTGGTTTGTTGCATCCTTTAGATGTCCCCAAGTGGAAGTGGGATGAAATATCGATGGACTTCGTCACAGAACTACCCAGAGCTCAGGGAGGTTATGATGCTAACTGGGTGGTGGTGGATTGTCTGACGAAATTATCTCACTTCTTAGCAATTAAGGAGTCGGGCCCGGTGAGTACCTTATCACAGAGGTACATAGACGAGGTGGTGAATTTTCATGGAGTTACGAAGACTATCATCTTATATCGGGATAATCGGTCTACCTCACGAGTCTGGAGGGGGTTACAACATGCTTTTGGCACCCAACTATGCCTTAGCACTGCTTTCCACCCCCAGACTGACGGGCAGATAGAGCGGACTATCCAGACGTTGGAGGACATTCTTCGAGCATGTGTTCTGGATTTCGGAAGATCATGGGTGCAACACTTGCCTTTAGTAGAGTTTTCCTACAACAAAATATTACACTATACTATTGGCATGGCACCATTTGAGGATTTTTATGGAAGACCATGTCGTTCACCCATTTACTGGGTAGAGGTTGGTGAGATAGGTGCTCTTGGGCCAGAGGTAGTACAGAGCACCACAGAGAAAGTCCAGCTTGTGCGTGAAAGGATGAAGTCAGCTCAGGACCGACAGATGTCTTATGCTGATCGTCAGAGGAGGCCGTTGGAGTTTAAGGTGGGAGATGATGTGTTCTTGAAGGTTTCCCCTCGACGGGGGCAGAGGAGGTTTGGGAAGGGGAGTAAGCTCTCCCCTTGGTTCATCATACCTTTCGAGGTGCTGAGGCGAGTTGGCGAGGTGGCATATCAGCTAGCCCTGCCACCTCAGTTGGAGAAGGTTCATGACGTCTTCCACGTCTCCTAGCCTCGTCAGTACTTACACGACGACTCTCACGTTATCGACTGTGGAGATTTAGATATGGGAGATGACGAGACCTTCGAGGAAGGACTAGTCAGAATTGAGGATCATAAAGAGAATGTGCTCCGTGTAAGAACCATTCCCTTGGTTCGTGTGTTGTGGAGGCATGGCGGCCTTGAGGAGAGCACTTGGGAGCGGGAGACCCAGATGCACGCTCAGTACCCAGAGTTGTTTTGACTTGTGTTTTTCCTTGTTCTTATGAGCTTTGTTTTGATGTTATACTCTGAACCTTTGATATATGGAATTATTGGCTTGTTGGTTATGAGACCCTTTTGTTTCCTTGTTCTATGGAAGTGTGTAGCATGTCCGGATGTGTGGGAAAAAGGAAAAAAACTGATCCTTAATCGAGTCGCATTAATGCGGATGCAATTGAACCCGTGCGGGCGAGTCAGTACCACCTAAAGTGGATAATATCTCGACATAGGAGAAGGAATTTCCCCAAACCACATGTTCGGGTAGTGTGTTGGTTGTGTGGTGTTGGTGGTAGTGCAAGTTGAAAAAAATCCTAATGTATGAAAGTGGGAAGACCCAATTCTTAATCAAGACACATTAATGAGGATGCGATTAAAACCGTGCAGGCGAGTCAGTGCTGCCTAAAGCGGATAATATCTCGACATAGGAGAAGGAATTCCTAACACATATGATTAGGGTTGATCGTTGAGTTCCTGTTATAATGAGAGCCATAAGAGTTATCTTTTTGGGTTCCTCTGGGTTGGTTTTGAATTCTTGGGGAAGAGAATGTTTTAAGAGGTATCTGATGTAATGGACCGGACCTCTTCAGCCCATTCATTTTTCAAAAAGAGGGTCCTGAAGTGTTCTGGAGGGTAAAATGGACTTTTCCCACACTTTTCAGAATTTTGAAACTACACGCCGTTTAGTGTGAGTACACGCCGTGTACCCCCTCGCCGGGTATACCCTGTGTTGAAGGCTGTGTCCTTGCCGTGTGAAATAAATGGGTACATTCCGTGTACCAAATACTACACGCCGTGTAGTCCCTCCTCGTGTACGCATTACCCTCAAATCATGTGTTGACCAGTCAACGACCATGTGTCGTGTTGGAGTCTTGTCCTTGCCATGTGAAATAAATGGGTACACGTCTTGTACCCAATACTACACACCATATAGTCCCTCCCCACGTACGCGTTACCCTCAAACTGTGTGTTGACCGGTCAATGGCTGTGTCCCGCATTGAAGGCCGTGTTGGAAGCCGCATGGTGACCATGTGAAATGGCCGAGTACACGCCGTGTACTTTTTTTTCACGCCTATAAAAGGAGGGGTCCCCTCCTCCTTTTTAACTCACTCCTCTCCTCCCCTTTACCTTGAGCAGAGCTCTCCCAAGAGACTCGAATGCTCTTTTATTCCATAACTTCTTCGTCCGAGCTCCGATTTACGATCCGTCAGTGGCCACAGGATCATAATGATGGGGTGGAACTTCTGAGATTGGTTTTGTTGCTTTAATTTCGGCCATTCTTTCCCAGCTTCCACCCAAGGAGGTTTTTCCAGGAGCGACAGACGCCGACAAACGTCTTCTAAAGTTGATCCAGGGGAGCATTGTGATCAGAACCTGTTGAGGTAGAGGTCTTACCTTCGTCTCTATAAATTGTGCATCATGCGGGGTGGGTGTCCTCTTGTTTACGTGAAACACTTTTGAACCAGTTTAATGAAGATAATAATTGGCTTATATAACGGGGTTGGGAAGTTGTGATTGTAGTTACATTATTTTTTATATCCTGTGATATTATGTTGTGAATTGAATAGGATTATTCCTACTAAAAATCACGGTTGTTGGGGGCCTTTGCTTGTGCAATTAAATGCTGCCCTATCTTTCTAGACCGTTTATGGATAGAAACTTTGTGGAATGTAGAAATTGGTTAATCACGTAAAGTTGGTTGATTAAATGAAAATTTGGAACCCTTGTGTGATCACCCCGGTTGAACTAAACTAAAATAATAAACATATGGGTTCTTTTTGGGGTTAATTTATGTGAAGGGGGTGTTTTGTGGGTTTTTGTAGATCGGGTGAGCAGCAGGGCTGCGGTTGGCTTGGTTGTGGGTTGGTGTGAATGCTATGTTAGTGATGGGTAGTGAGGCTACGATAAATGGTATCAAGGGATGATGATGTACGGGTTTTGGTGTGTTTGTGGTTGTGGTGGTTGGCAGCGGGGCTGCAGGGATGGGTTTGAATGTGAATGAATTATGAGTTGTGAATAATAAATGAAATTGGGTGAGTTAATGAATAGTGGGGAATGACAATGGAATGTGAATAATAATTAATGGGGTTGGTTGGTTACTAAGAAGGACTTGGTTATGTTGCTTGTGTTTTTCTAACTTGATTTGTGGATGACACGGATATGTTTTATGAACGATCGATGTGGTTGGTTGTGGATAGTTTCCCAGTAGTTAAGGAACTAATAAACTGATTCTATTGAAAAATGAAAACCTAAATGGGGTTGGGGTTGTTTGTTATATTCATGCTTCGTAGTAGAAGTGCCTAGGCACGTTCTCAGTTATCTATTTAGAAGCCATAGGTTGGGCTGAGTGTTTGGTATATATATATCTGCATCTTTGTGTTTTATCGCACCTCACCCATGTTGAGAACTTAGTGCCGAACACTCCCATTTCATGGGATAGGGTGTTTTCCCTTTAGTTACTAGCTCTTTCCTGCTCCTTCATCCCTAGGTTGTGATGGCTTGAGGCGACCTTACACCCAAGACTCTTCGGGTAGGTTTCAATTGGGGTGGTTTAGCCCAAGACTCTTTGGGTAGGTTTTACTATTTCCCAAGAACCTTCATGATGAGGCCCAGGTGTGTGAGGGTGGGATACATGGTTGTGAGTCCCAGGTCTGTGCGGGTGGGATACATGGTTGTGAGGCCCAGGTG
Source organism: Viscum album (assembly GCA_963277665.1). Lineage (NCBI taxonomy): Eukaryota > Viridiplantae > Streptophyta > Magnoliopsida > Santalales > Viscaceae > Viscum > Viscum album. Next base: position 1,584,411,620 of record OY728137.1, on the reverse strand, counting down.
TGTGTGGGCGGGAAGAGTGTGGTAGCGTCAGGACATTCGCTGTTAGGAAGAGAAACTAACTAGTGGGGGAAAATGGTGCATGGTACCTAATACTCTTGATCTTATATACTACTACTACCTGTTGTTTGTGTTTTTGGTGAGCGTGGCTGGTGAGGTTGGGTGGATAGAATTCCTTGTTAGGTTTTGGTTTCTTCTGTTGTTCTCACGGGACATTAGGATGTCTCCCCACTTGTGCACGAGAGCTTTAGTTTTCCCTACTGAGTATACTTGTATGCTCACCCTATGTTTACTTTCAGGTTTCCAAAAGGACTACCAGGGCCGTGTGGGACCCTACTAGTCAGGACAATTGGAGTTTTTGCAGTCTGCTGTACTCTTGTTTCTTTTGGTATTGTACTTTTTGAGCTTTCTTGTACTTGTACCTTCTTTTAGAACTATTTAAACATGCATGTGGGATTGTTTTGGGTTTATTTCTATACATTTGTTCTTTTCCTTTTTGGTAGTTGACTTTTCTTATTTCCCAATCTAAAATAATAAAAAGGGTAATGCCTCCCATATTGTGAAAACTTATACCCTTGGTGCTAGTCGCCACCCCGGGGCCTACTGGAGGCGGGACTCGGGGGTCATTATCTCCCTTTCACCATTGCTAGCTCAGGAGGGGCATCTTTGGTGGGAGGGGGTCATGACAAAAAGATTCTCTAAATCTCATACATATCAATAATTGATTTCCAAATCTAAAGAAAAAAACTCATTTTCATGCTTGGTAAATTAATAAGGATTCACGAATATAACTCAAATCTATAAGAGAGTCCTGGAGTAGACAAAAATCCCCCCCAAAAAGGTATGATGAGTATGACCTCCCATCCTCTCGAACAATGAAAATTCTTAAGTTTCATCAGTCCACAACTAATGGGAACCCACCTTTGGAAAGTTGGTCCCAATGTATATAGAATCATTGGATGTTTCCAGTTCTACGAATAAACCTGTTAGAAACTGATTGAAAAGTTTGAACTTTAAACAAACAAGGTCATCCCCATTTCCAGAAGAAAAAAAATGGTGAACCCGACGTGAAGCCTCAACCAAGTTAAATGATGTTTTAATTATTTGTTAGGCCCCTATTTAACTTAATGTGACGGCCAGCAAAGCAATCAATAACATATGTGCTCATCCAAAAGATGTAGTCTGACCAAACTTATCTTAATTTTGTCTGTTATATCAAGCAAGCAATCTTTTCCAAGATCTCTCTGCATTACAAAAATGGATTCTTTAAAGTTCACACCTGTGAATTCCTTGGCCACTACTCCTGATGGATCCTCGTCCGCTCTGAGGATGACATCACCTACTCATCGTCTTCAACGTTGGGTCTCAAATGAATTGGTTAAGGAATACCATCAACACGATACCATTCTGACCCTGGAGGCCGCTCGACAAGCCCTCCAAGTTAACAACTCACCCTGGTTGTCCGGACAGTGACGACCAGTGGTCAAGAACTAGGTGGTGCCAACCACCGTTTCCAACCATTTCAGGTCGTTATCCCCATAACGCAATCACCAGTCTCTCCCATATTATGGGGAGGTTAATGAGAAGGTCACTCAAGGATTAAATTCAAGAAGATAGGAGTCCTTACTGAGGGATCCCATCAACAATCACCGCTAGACTCGTGCGGTAGTGCACCCTCAACATGATGAGGGTATCACCTTTAGGGGTTCAGCTCAGGTTACTCAGACCCGAGCACGCAAGACGAACCGTCATAGGTGAAATATGTTCGACAGGGATCATGTTATTACTTATACACCCTCCAGAGAAGTCCATCAAGCCATCTTGATGGTAAACAACAGGCGGACATATACACCCATCCGTCCTAATGTTACTTCCCAGCAGAATCGTCTGGCAGTAACACACCAATCCCACCAGGAAATTCTAGCAGAGTATTATAGGCAGGCATATACACCTGTTTATAATTCATCAGCTATTGAGTAGGCTCGTCTGACCGCAACCAAAGAAACTCACCAATCAAATGTGGTGGGGAACAATCAGCAGACACATACACCTGCAATTCATTAGGCTAACCAACATTCTCATTTGGTAGCACCCAGAGATGTCAATTGGAAAGCTCCAATGACAAACAGAAGGTAGACACAATTTTATGCCCCCACACATGAGTACTGTCAGAATTCACTGATAGGAAAAAGAGAATAGGAGATAGAACACACACCTACTCCAAGCACGGAATGGACGTATATTCCCGTTCCGGCAGCTGAAGTCACCAAGCACATTATGACAATGGTGAAAGAGCAGAAGAAAATCCCTACCCATATTCTGGACGCCTGTCAGAATATTATAACAACTTTAACAACATCATAGGGAAGGAATCATAAATGTATCCCTATTAGTGGAGTGACTCATCAACATGTCACCCTAAAATAGATACACACCTCTATCCTAGTACAGAAGGGTTGTGGGGCATATTCCCCCATGTTATATGGACAATCAAGTCAGGCACATACACCCTATTTAAATGGATATAATCAGCCTAACCTGATCATTTTTCCTGAGAAGGCACATACACCTAACCATAATAACCAATTTCATCAACAAGTGGTTTCCAAAGTGAGTAAGAAGGCATCTAAGAAAAATACCCATCCGGCACAGTCGATAAATCAAGAGCCAATCTGTAATAATGACTTGCTCGATTCTAGAGTTCTTGAAGCCCTCAGACAATTATCTGTTGCAACTCAAGATTATACTATCTCATTTCCCAATAGTGGTAACAATAATTCCGAAGGTCTTCATCAAACACTTCCTCATGAAGGCTTGATTCATGACAGTTCGATCGATCTCGAAGTATCATCTTCAGATGAGAGCCACGATAACCCTCTGTATGGCCAGAAGATCAAGGAGAAAAAGGTTTCACCTGTTGCTGTAACCCACCATGGTGGTCCTCCTCATGATAATGAATTTATCTGTGAAAGTCCTCTCCATAGTAGTAATTCTCATTGCCTGGAAAATTCTTCAAAGGAAAATGCAGTAACGAGAAAGCCCTCTTATCTTGAGGTACTTGAAAATGTGAAGCCAGTCACGTCTGATTCTTTACCGCTAGCAGGTGTAATACTTTCTCAATCATAAGATAGCACGGGGTGTAGGTCATTCAACGAACCACCCCTGGGTCATTCATCTTCTAATTTGATAAATGAATTCGTTACCAATCTTGTTGAATCTGATGAAGCAACAAAGAATCACCAGCTTTGGTCAAATCAGGTAGAAGAATCTTCATCGAATGATAAGGAGGAAGTGCTGAATATAAGAAAACAACTCGCTAAAGGTGAAGTACCAGTCATGTTTTGGACTTTGGCCGACACTCAGTATGATATTCCAGAAATGTTGACGGAAGATTGTATCCACGATATTCGTCTCAACATGTGGAAAACTATTTTTCACTTGAAAAATAAAATATTATCTTATGATGAATATGAAAATCATGTTAAGATAATAGAAGGGTTATAACACCAAATTGATTTGGCATCTCTCTCAGTTTCCTGATATCCAAAGGTTGAAAAGTAGCAGATAGCCCTTCAGCGTGCATGCTTTGGCGCACTAAAAAGGTTTTGCCAGTTAATTACCAATGACCCATCTGGTATTCATATCAGGGATGGTGTTTTCATGGAGCACTGCATTTCACTATACTCTCCAGTCAACAAAGCCCACCAAAAGTGGTCTCATGCAATGTTATTGCCCATGGCCAGCTACAACCAATTGATTTTGTGTGTAATCAAAGGGTTTCTCAGGAATAGGCCTCAACTAGTTCTTCCCAAAGTCAGGCATAAAAAGAACAAGTTTTCAAATAACTCTTGCATCAAGAAAATGAGAATATCAAACATTCTTCTTGTTTAGAGCATGCACATCATTAGGTGACAGAAGAGTCAGAAATCATCCAACGGTCATTTGAGCCAGGTGATTTGAGTGGATGTAGGTTGATGCATCTGGCCAATTTTTGGACTAAAGTTTGTAAAATCAGGAGAGCTTTTTAGAAAGTCTTAGATGTAGCAGCTCAAAAACCACCTTAGCTTACCAGGCTAGGGACTCTTTTAGCCTAACCCTTTGGATCAATGGATAGGATTCAAGGAGTTGATCAGGGAAAGCAGGAACATCCCTAGTCCACCAGACTGGGGACTTTCTCAAATCCTCAATCTCTTCCTCAGTGAAATTCAATCTTCTCTCGATTAGGGAAGAAGCCACAAGAGGAACACAGAGCCGAATTATCAAGAAATTCCCTCCAAATTACGGTTCATCAGGAATTTCTTGAGGGATAAACTCAACAAAATGAAATTTCTCATAAAGTACATGGAAGAAAACAGTATCGCAGAAATGCCGATAGAAGGGATGCAATGCATTATGCATCTATAAATGTCATCAATGCTGTTGTCATTGATCCCCCAGAACATGAGGTTTACTGAGAGGAATCAGATGAGGAATTTCTTATTCAAGAAGCTGTACACACAGAAATGAATGAAGAAGGTGTGCATACCAGAAGCCAGAGGGATGCACAAGGGGAAGACATTTCCTTGGGTAATTCCCTTCCATACTCCAGAAAGGCACATGCCAAGGAAAAGGGTAAAAGTCAGGTTACATTACACCCTTACTCTGGAGAAGGAAAATCACTCTCATTAGAGGAAAGGTTCACACAACAATAGGAAGAAATGAAGGAGTTAAGGAGGTTGAATGCAGAACTACTCCAAGGTAGTCTTCCTTCTAAGCATGATGGAGTCAGTCAGTTAAGAGAATTCATTGTAGTTACTGGGATTTATCAAGAATATCCTCCTTTACAAGTACACCCTCACAGGTCCAATCCTATGGGTCATGCGCAACAACAACCGGTAGTGCTACCATCAATTGTAGTACCAGTCACCACACCTGTCCAAACTCCAGTAATTACACCTGCTCAGGTCCAAGCTCAACCAGATGTTTCTAAAAAGTTAATAACTACCATTGAGTGATTAACAGCTCGGTTGGATGCTATGGAAGGAAATCATGCACAAATTAAACCAGAGAATATAGATTACCCTGAATGGGTGGATGAAATTCCTCCCCCATCAAAATTTTCAAGTACCACATTACCAATTTTTAATGGTTCGGGAGATCTAGAACAACACTTAACACATTTTTTTTTCTTGTTGTGATCCTATTATGGGAACTCCTCAACAACAAGAAGCAATTAAGCTCAGATGTTTTGTACAATCATTACAAGGGCCTGCTTTTATCTAGTATACAAGTTTGCAGTCTCGGTCAATGACCGGGTGGGAAGATCTACATCAATGATTCCTTCTTCAATTTAGCCAAACATTACCAAAGACGACAGTTTTCGATCTTAAAAATTGTAAGCAAAGGGAAAATGAAATAGTTTTGGATTTCAGTGCTCACTGGAAGAGATTAACATATTTCTTAAGCTTAACACTCACTCAAGAAGAGTTGTTGCCAATCTATGTGGAAAAATTGCATGATGAATTACGCACACCGTTGATCCCTATGAAATACAAAGGAGGGTTTTGAGACCTTACTTCAATCACTCAACAAATCAAAGATTCTCTTATAGAGACTAAGGCTAAAACTTGTGTAATTCCATCAGCTCTAGGAAGGAGAATGGGGAGAGAAGAGACTGCTACAGTTACACTTAAACAATCATCTATACCTACTTCCACTTCAAAAATTTCATTTTATCAAAGGGATCTACCTCCTAAGCGTCAACAACAGAGGCCATCTAATCAAGATGATCAAAGATAACAAAGACGGGAAAAGTTCAATGATTTGAAGAACAACGTTTATTCTTTCCGGAATGAACAAGTTCCGGGTTACTTCATATCAGCTCTGGAAAACAACCTAGTTCAGTTTCCAAGGTCTAAAAGGCCAAAAAAGGAAGGAGATGAAGACCTTCCCAACTATTTCCCATTTCATTAGATATTGGGGCATCCCATTCAGGAATGTTTTGTCTTAAAAGACCTCCTACAAAAGATGGTGGAATCGGGACAAGTAAAACTGAAAGGTTCTTCAGCCCAGGTAGCATGGGTTACTACTACAGATACAGAGGAAGAAGGCGAGTGGCATGAAGTCAAAAGAAAAAATGCACAGAAATATGATGATTGGATGGTTAGGAAAATGAGCAACTAAACTCATGCCATTTTACGAATGCAATTGAAGAAACCAATGATGCCTTCTGCTATTTCTTCCACAGAAAAACTCCCATCGTTAGAAGGAAAATCCTCAAAGAGGCGGCATAATTCGAATAAAAAAGAGAAGTTAGAAGAAGATGAGATCGTGTCAAAGACTAAGTTGTCTTTGACTCAGGAAGATTTTATTCCATCTACTTCAAAAGAACAGGCACCGCCCCACCAAATGGTACAACCTGAAATGGTTCATCTGGCAGAGTCTTCATCATATGAAGAGTTGATCTTTGGTTCTGTTAACATGATTCACTTAACGGATCCATATGCCAGTCGCAGTTTTGATCTTTGATGAGCCTGAGTTCCCTATATCAAACAAAGGAATTAGAGGGAGTTCCTGAGATATAGGATACAGGGGAAGACGTGGATATTTCAGAAGCCACTATTCCAATCCTTCCCCTGCTAGAACTGTATATGCAGTAGAAACTCGTGGAAAAGCCCTTCAACAGGCTCAACAAGAACAAGTAAGTTCTTCCACACATGGAAGATTCAGTCCTGGCACATTTATTTTGGAAGATCTATTAGAGGTTACACCTTCTTCCTCTCAGCAAATAAATAGACCTAGTCTATCTAATCTTCCAAAGCCAGGAGTATTTCCAACTCCTACCCCGATACAAGATGCATATACTTATAAAGCATCAACTTCTAAGGCACCTATGAAACCACATGTTCCTATTGGGAAACACAGACCTTTAGACCAAAAGTATGGTGTCTTGAAACATTTGGCCCAAGTACCGGCCAAGTTATCAATTCTGGATTCCTTGAATCTATCAAAGGATCTTCGGGAGGCACTCATTGAGGCTTTGTCAAGTCCTCAGGAATTCAAAACTGAAATTGCTGTGGCTGAAGTATATCATATAGAGAATGATCCTGTAGAATCCCATGGAGTGATATCTTTTACATATGAAGATGAAGATAATGTTGTGAAAGGACACATTAGACCTTTGTATTTATCTGGAAAGGTCAATGACGTAGACATCCGATGAGATTTCATTGATAATGGTTCAGGAGTCAACCTCATCCCTATTTGTACACTTCATCGATTGGGCCTCACCGAATCTGATTAATCTTCTTCTACTTTGATGTTTCAAGGATATGATAAAAATGAACAAGAACCTCTGGGTGAGATTACACTCAGAACTCAGTTTGGAGACCTTGTATCCAATTCATATTTATGTTTGTTCATCATGACACAACCTTCAACATTTTTCTTGGAAGAACTTGGCTACATCAACATGTGGCTATACCTTCATCATTCCATCAATGTCTCAAATATTGTTTCAATGGTCAAATTGGGACATTGTATGGTGATAAATCCCCATTCAAAACATGTGAATCTCAATACATTGAGGCAGAATTCTATCACATGGAGGGAAATGAGATATCCACAACAAAGGAGGTTACCAAAATTAATGCTCCATATGGTTTGGAAAAAATTCCAGTAAACCCATTCATACATGTGAGTACGGATTATGTGTTGCCTATCAGTCAAATTGATAGGATAGACCCAAATCCAAATAATCTTATGGAATCTTTCATAATGTCAATTATGGCAACCAAGCCATACAACATAGTAGAAATTTTTGATTCACCAGGTAATGATGAAATCTCAAATGGAGATGTCTTCATTTCATCCTCTGAAATCTAGCAATTCTATACTTCATCAACCGGGTAAAAAGAAGTTATAGCAATGCCAGAGATGAATGATGATGTCGATTATTAATCCATAATATCCTCTTTATTACACAAGGAAGACCCTTCATCATCAATAGGGTCAGAAATGGTATCCTTTTCTTCAAGATGTTCAAATTATAACTTCTCTCCTAATCATGGGAATTATTCTTCATATTCTACTATGAAAGTAGAAACAAAAGAAGTAACACATATTGAAGAAGAAGAGGAAGATCTTAGGGATTCTATTCCAGCATTTAAAGAAGGTATCTCTACCACTGTGGATGAACTCAGAGAAATAAATCTGGGTAGAAAAGAAGATCCATGACCCACTTTAATTAGTTCGACCATGCCTCTTGAAGAGCAAGAAATGTATATTTAATTTTTAAAGAAAAATCAAGATATATTTTCTTGGAATTATACAGAAATGAAAGGGCTGGATCATGATGTTGCTACTCATCATTTGGGTTTTCTAGAAGAACATCGAGGATTCAAGCAAGCCTCAATAAGAACACACCCAACTTATGCCTCCAAAATTAAAGTTGAAGTGGATAAGCTTATCAAGGTTAACTTCATCAGAGAAGTTCAATATCCCAAATGGATAGATAATATTGTCCCTATGAAAAAGAAGAATGGACAAATTAGAGTTTTCATTGATTTTAGAGATCTTAATTGACATTGTCCCAAGGATGATTTTCCAGTTCTGATCACAGAACTCTTAATTGATGAAATAGCTGTCTATGAAGCACATTACTTCATGGATGGATATTATGGATATAATCAAATCTGAATGGCTCCTGAAGATGAATAATCTAAAGCCTTCATATTCCCTCAAGGAGTGTTTTTCTATCAGGTAATGCCCTTTGGACTAAAGAATGCAGGTGCAATATATCAACGTGCCATGCACCGTATCTTCAAACCCTTTTAGGGAAATTTGTCGAATGTTATGTTGATGATTTGGTGGTTAAATCCAAACAATGTTATAATCACTTGGATGATTTGGAAATCATATTCCACAAACTTCGACAACACAATTTGAAGATGAACCCCTTGAAATGTGATTTTGGGGTAACCTCAAGAAAATTTCTCAGCTTTGTTGTATGCCATCGTGGAATAAAATTTGATCCTAAGAAGAAAAAATCAATCCTTGGTATGTCACCTCCTCGAAATTTTAAGGAATTGAGAGGACGTCAAGGACACTTGGCCTATATTTGGAATTTCATCACCAATCTGGCAGGAAAATGTTTACCCTTCACCTAATTAATGAAGAAAGGAGTCACTTACCAGTGGAATGAAGAATGTCAAGAAGCATTCAATATTCTCAAGAAATATCTCTTGTGTCCACCATTATTAATGCCACCTATTGAAGGAAGACCAATTATTATTTATGTAATGGCTTTAGAGAGATCATTGGGTGCCTTCCTTGCCCAAAAGAATGATGCTGGGATTGAAAACAACCTTTACTATCTCAGTCGGACTATTCTTGAGGCAGAAAATCAATATTCAAGTATTGAAAAGTGCTTCCTAGCATTAATATTTGAAGTTCAGAAATTGAGACACTACCTGCAACACCATGAGGTCCAATTGGTATCTCTCAATAACCCACTCAAATTTATCCTTATTCGTCCAATGCTTACAAGACGTCTGTCAAGGTGGGCAGTTATTTTGCCGCAGTTTGATATCCAGTATGTGTCTCAAAAGGAAATAAAGGGCCAAGATCTAGCTGATTTCCTTGATGAACACCCTTCAGCGGAAGATACATCTTTAGATATTGAAATTCTTGATGAGGAAGTCTTCTATATTCAAGATAATCTTCAAACATGGGAAATGTATTTTGATGGTTCTTCCAGAAGTCCAACATGGAAGAAAATGGAAGATCCTAAATTCAAAAAAGTTGGGTTGGGAATTGTACTTATTTCCCTAGAAAAGGAACCGCTACCCTATTCCTTCTTATTGTTGGAAGGTGATACAAACAATGAAGTAGAATATCAAGATCTCATCACAGGATTGGAGTTGGCGCTTTAGGCACAAGTGAATCACTTAAAGGTTAAAGGTGATTCAGACCTGGTAATCAAACAAGTCAATGGGGACTATTCCATCAGAAAAGAAGAGTTAATCTCTTTGTATGATTAAGTCAGTGAGTTAATGGAGGAATTTCCTTTGGAACTGACATTTTCTTATGTCCCGCGATCACAAAATGCTCAAGCTGATGCACTGGATAATGTAGCCACAACTCTAGAAGATCCAAATCAGGACGAAACAATCATCAGTATTGCCCACCATCGTATAGTTTCAACTTATGTTCAAATTAGAACAGAGGAAATAAATGCAATTAGTCCCATTTTTGAACAAGATGGTCATACTATAGGATGGATGATAGCTATTAGGGAATACCTTCAAAATAGAACACTCCCACCTGATAGAGCTGGGAAAGAAAAATTCTGACAAAATGTGGTCAATTTTACTCTTTATGATAGCCTAGATCACCTAGAAAAAATTCTCTATAAGTGAGGTTTTGATGGAATTATCTTTAGAGGTATTGATGGTGAAGAGACAATGGATTTCATGAAAGAAGTACATGCAGGAGTCAGTGGTTCCCACCAGTCTGGACATAGAATTTATGATCAAGTTTGAAGACTTGGATACTTCTGGCCTTAAGTGATGTAAGATTGTGTTTATTTCACTAAGAAGTGTCATTCTTGACAAGTATATTCAAATTTCATTCATCAACCCCAGGGTTTCTCTATATAGCTAAATACTCATGGCCATTTGCCACATGGGGAATGGATGTAGTAGGACCTTACCCTTCGGATACATCCAAGTAGTTTAAGTATATTATTACTGCTATTGACTTCTTTTCCAAATGGGCAGAGTCAATAACTCTCAAAGAAGTTAGTTATAAAATCATTGTTAGCTTCATCAAGTATAACATCATTACTAGATTTGGTGTCCCTCATACCATATTGATGAACAATGGTACCAACTTCTGTTCATCTGAGGTAAGGAAGTTGTATCAATAATACAACATCAAATCCAACCATTCATCTCAGTATCATGCAGCAGCCAATGGACAAATAGAAGCCTTCAATAAGACTCTTTCAAACATACTTCAAAAGATGGTGGATAAAGATAATAAATCATGGCCTGATAAACTTTTTCATGCTTTATGGGCTTATCAGACCACCACCCGCACTACTATGTGGTTAACTCCATATTCATTTGTATATGGAATAGAAGCAGTCTTGCCCATTGAGGTTCAATTACCTTCACTCAGAGTATCCATTTGTGATCAGTCATCTATAGATGAACAATCTCAAAAGGGATTGGATGGATTGGAACGATTAGATGAAAAAAGATTGTGCACCCTGCACCACTTGGAAGTATATCAGAATTGAATAGCATGACATTTCAATAAAAAAGTTTGTCTTCATTCATTCATTCAAGGATAATTGGTATTGGTCCTCAGAACTCCAATGATACCAGGAAAGAAACCACCGAAGCTTGAGTCAAAGTGGGAACAACCTTACTCAATACATAAGGTCTACTCCAATGGAGCTTATTCTTTAATCTCAATGGATGGAGAACTCATCAAAACTCCAACAAATGCCAGATTTTTGAAGAACTATTTTGTGTAAAACAAATACATCTTTAGTCTGTACTACAAGACTTTAAACTGCATGATACCTTCAGTCCTTACTACAAGACTTTAAACTGCATGGTCCCTTTAGTCCTTACTACAAGACTTTAAACTACATGTTCCCTTTAGTCCTTACTACAAGACTTTAAACTGCATGTTCCCTTTAGTCCTTACTACAAGACTTTAAACTGCACAGTCCCCGTAGTCCTTACTGTAAGACTTTAAAATGCATGGTCCCTCCATTGACCAACATGACGTTAAACTGTGTCTAGTCTCTTATATGTCCTACATGACATTAAACTGTGAATAGTTAGGGTTATTGTTACCTCTTGTTTCTTACACTGAGTAGGACTCACGTGGGCTTAGAGTAAGCTTCAATCATAACACCCTCTCTAGGTCGCTAACCATGCGTAAGTCCCAACATCATCTTTGGGTTGTCCTCAAGTAAAAATTGATCACCAATTCATTCTTAATCGAACTATGCAGACTTTGATCCTTTCCTTTTAGGCTGGGTACGTAGGAAACCTCCCGAGGTTCAAGACCAAAACCAATCTCTTCACGTCGGTTCAACTCTGTCTCATACGATGTTGATCTATAAAGCAGCCCAAAACCAATCTCTTCACGTTGGTTCACCTCCGTCTCATATGATGTTGATCCGTGAAGTATCCCAAAACCAATCTATTCACGTCAGCTCACCTCCGTCTCATATGATGTTGATTCGTGAAGCAGCCCAAAACCAATCGCTTCATGTCGGTTCACCTCCGTCTCATACGATGTTGATACGTGAAGCAGCCCAAAACCAATCTCTTCATGTCGGTTCACCTTCGTCTCGTATGATTTTGATCCGTGAAGAAGGCCAAAACCAATATCTTCATGTTTGTTCACCTTCATACCACATTACATTAAACTGTGTACATCCCTTTTGTCCCTGCTACATGACACTAAACTATGCAGCACCATCATCCTTGCTATATGATGTTAAACTATACAGTCCCCCATTGTCCCTCGCCTGAGAGGGAATCATCATTGACATTGATCTCCAATCATGTCATATTTCAAAGACTACGTGCATACATGGTAATGCCTGAACCTTTAATCTTGGGTCAAACTATCATTGCACTAAATTCCCCTTTCACTCTTCACTTGTATGAACCAAATCTGTACAAAGGGTATTTTAAGAACTACGTGCGGCTTGATTCCCATCCTTATGGGATACGTAGGAACGTTAGAGCGTCCCTCGAATCCAGCCCCAAGTCTTTGGGCCTAACCCCAAATTCCACTTTTAGTCCCTTGGATGAAAAGTACCCCTGTGAAAACATGAATGTGGTATGAAAACCCTGGTCTTCATTCACACCAGGTTTATAAAACACACAATGTTTATTCCTCATTATGGTGCAAGCTTTATGACCCTAAAATAAGATATCCTACACTCTCGTCCCACATGATGTTAAACTATATTTCAAGAACTATGTATGGCTTGATTCCCATCCTTATGGGATACGTAGTGAAGTCCGGTAACTCAATTCAGGACCCAACCACAACATGATTATGGTTAACACTGGTCTGTGTATCTCCTTCATGAATTGGAAAATTCCCATTTTTATGTGTCATACTCCTAACCTTAAATACTTCTAGATCTCCATAACCCTTTTCTTGACTTCTGGTCACAAAATGTTTGATACCCGGGAATTCTTTTTCCTGGATATGCAGCACGTGCCCTTAGGCGGCCTTGCATAAGTAGTCTACATAACAGACCTGTCAGCCAAAAGTTGCTATTATTTGACTATGCAGACAATGCCCTTAAGTGTCCCTACATAATTCAACCCCCTAACGGGTTTTTTAAATTATGGTAATTTCATTATTAGGAGGAAAATCTCTTTTGTCCTTATTTTTTTAACGACAATATGTAGGGATCCGAAAAAATAGCCATCCTTAACATATTTGTCCCATACTCTTTTTCATGATCTAAAAGTATTTAAGTCTATGGTTTATATTTCCCTTCCCTACATTTGGGTCAGACCTTTCTAGGAGTGACATTCATCCAATTCTTTGACAATCTTGATTGGAAATATCCTCTCCATATTTAAGTACCTCTCTCCATACAACAAAATCTATGCTTTGGAAAATTTGAATCTCTATAAACGTCCACTGGCTTTTTAGTAATAGAAAAGTAAAATTTCTGAGAGTTCTTTTGCTTGACTATGCAGCACATGCCCCTAGGTGGTCCTGCATAAGTATTCTACATAATAGACCTGTCAGCCAAAAGATGCTATTATTTGACTATGCAGCCAATGCCGTTAAGTGGCCCTGCATAATTCAACACCCTAATGGGTTTGTCAAATAGTGGTAACTTCACTCTTAGTAAATACTTACTCTAATTCATTTTAGACCTTTTTTCATATCATCCCTCAGATTCAAAATTACTTAGGTCATAATTTACATGTTTTCCCCCATACTTGAATGTGGTAGTATGTTTTCAAACAAATTATCAAGTAATTGAGTCAATTTTAATCCATTCGGTCAAAGATATTCGACCTTAAACATTAGCCTTTTTATGTTCGACATGGATAAATTTAAACTTCCAACAAGAGACAGGGTACTCATTAAATTGGGAACCTGTAAAAGGAACTTTGAACAAAAGTCGAGTCCCAGCTCACTAAACGTACATTTTATATGATTTAGGCAATATTGAGCAATAAAAATATTCAAAGTTTGTGGGGTTATTTTTCTAATCCTAGCAAAAATCAAACTATTCTTACTAGGCCCATTGGATTAGGTAAAAATTTAAAGTAGGTAGCAAGAGAATACTGGAAAAAATGATTGAAGATGAAAGTGTTTTTCATTGATGGATGAGAGTTAGAAGGACATCCACAAACTGGAGTCTCTTCTCATTTTCAAGAATTAGAAGAGGCTTTCAACATAACTCTTCATTTGATTTATGGCATCCCAAGCTTCATCAGAAGCCACCTAGAATTCATTAATTCAACTGGATACAATAAGAGATGCAGTGATACCAACTCTTTTTGGAACAATTGTAAAAGAATGTTCTTGAGTGCGGTTTGAGAAAATTTTCTGCTGATCAAACAATGACTCTGTTTCTATCCAAGAGACTTGGAAGATGGATACATGGATTTGAAAATGGAACATTGAAAGTAAAGATCCATTTGGAGAGAGTACCCTTTTCAGATATTGTTCTAACGTCATGATAGTCTTCTCTCCACCAACTGACAATGGAAAACATACCATCCAATGGGTTTTCCATTTTCATATCTACAAGAAATTACATGGAGGAAAAATTTTAAAGTTCACACCATTTTCGCTGCTCTTAATGCACAACATAACTGAAATAGTGGGATAGTAGTGCGGCTGCATCTCAGGTGTATAGTTCTTTGAATCTGGAACATTAACTCCTTGCAGATGACCATGACCATATAAATGCAAGTAAATACTTTGTGGGAAATTGACATGATATTTCTTCAAGTACTTGGCCAAATCTGGGAGAGTGCTCTCATAGATATCATAATATTCATGGCCAATAATGTTCATCATATCATCAATTCTATTTCTATCCAACTCATCAGCTGATCCAATTCTTTCGGGAGCCACTGAATCTGCACAAAGATCAAATAATTAACTTTTGAGTAAGTTTTTTTCATAAAATTTGTGAATAAATCGAAAAAATGGATAAGGCATTAAGGCACACAAGTATAATCTTAGCGTGCAAGTCTAAGATGGTCGTGCAAGTTTTACCGCACTAGTATTGGTGCGTAAGTCAGAAACAGACTGAGGAAGCGCGATGCAACGAACAGAAGCGCGGACAAGTAGAAAGCCAAGACACCCGTGTGATGAGAGCTCACTTGAGTGACGAGAGAAAGAAGCGTTCGAAAGCTGGATGATTTGTGAAAAATGACTCCCGTATTTATAGGCGAGGTCGTACCCCTACACGTCGGAACCTACGCTCCAGAACAATTCATGCGCGCCAACTACTTACGCACCGCGACACCTTGTTTCTCATTCTCCTCAGAGTCAAATCCTCCTTCCTTTTTCGGATCTGACTCTGAGGGGAGACTTTTTTTGACACTCCTTTCCGTCATAGAGTCTAACAAATGGAAAAGGGAAATTACTTAAACACAAAGAGAGTCATCCTTTGAAGAACATCAAAAATTGACAAAGGCATAAACAAGGAACCTTTTATGCATGGGCTGTGCAAGTTTCTTTATGGTTGCGCAAGTCACTTGCGCGCCACATATGGGTCGCGCAAGTAACTTGCACACATTATTCTTTTTTCAACCGAGGTGATTAGTGGCCTATAAATACCCCCTGTGGGCCCTCCATTTGAAGGACGAAAAATCCAAAAACTTAGATTCAAGCTCTGGTCTCCCAAGTTTCTGTCTGAAGTCTTCCGAACACTTATAAGGTAATTATTTACCTAGAATGGAAGCTCTCAAGGGGAAGAATAAGGCCTAAGTGTTAGAACTAATCAATACTAAGAATGGAAGATCTCAAGGAGAATAATAAGGCCTAAGTGTTAGAACTCATCAATAATTGCGTGCCTAAGTGTCCAGCCCTTAAGGGAAATTAAGAAACTTGCGAGCTGCCTTGTCCTCTCAAGGAAACTTGTGCTTCACACATCTGAAAGCCTCTAGGGATGATACTAAGGGCTCCAATTCAAAGTTTCCCAAGTATCACTTCATGGATTCTTCATCACCCATGTTGACTCATGTCGCACAAGTATACTTGCACGACCAGAACTTGCGTGCCATAAAAAAACTTGTGTGCCTCCTTCCTAATAACTTCCTTTCCTCAAATCCACCTTTCTTCTTCAAAGAAAGACTTAAAAAACCTCTTCAAAGCCATTTGTGGCATGGTTCCTTTGTTGGATTCCTTATTTGAATGGAATTATGAGAAGTTCTTTTGATTTGGGAATCCTTCTCTAGAGTAAGCCCCAAGTCTCAAGTCCCTTTAACCTGGGACTCCTTTTTAGGAGTAAGCCCAGTTATAATTTCCCTTAACTCGGGCCTCCTTCTCAGGAGTAAGCCCCAAATCTCAAGTCCCCTTAACCTGAGCCTCATTTTCAGGAGTAATCCCCAGTCATAATTTCCTTTAACTTGGGCCTCCTTCTCAGGAGTAAGCCCCAGGTATCAAGTCCTCTTAAATTGGGCCTCCTTTTCAGGAGTAAGCCCCAGTCATAGTTTCTCTTAACCTGGGACTCCTTTTCAGGAGTAAGCCCCAATCATAATTTCCCATAACCTAGGCATCCTCCTTAGGAATAAGACCCAAGTTCCCTGTTCATGGGCATCCTCCTTAAGAGTAAACCCCAAGTTCCTTAATATGGGCATCCTCCTTTGGAGTAAGCCCCAGTATTAATTTCTTTTGATTTGGGCTTCCTTTTCAGGAGTAAGTCCCGAGTTAAAATTACAAATCTCCATTAAGTACAAATAAATTTATGGACCCTGATCCTGGGATTCTTTCCTAAACTAAGTCCTAATATTCATTTACTTGGGCAGTCATACATACGTAAGACCCACATTCTTTCTTATGATTGCATCTTTCACGGAACAATCGTCAGGTTTTACTAAAACATCTTGTTTCTCACATCAAGCATGAATCACGTGATCTTAGAGTGTAAAAGTAATTATGACATCTATCTTTGGGCCATTAATCATGAAAAAACCTCATATTTATTCACTCGAACTATGTGGGTTCTGATTCCTTTTCTAATAAGGATACGTAGGTAGCCCATCTGCGGGTACAATCCAAACTCTAAAATAATCCCTGTCTTTCTGAACGATAGTAAACTTCAAATGCCCCACAGAGTGGCTTTAAAACCAGTATAGTTATCATAATGACCAAGAGACTTCTATATAATTTATTGATAGATATCACTGACTAAGAATCTATAATAAATATGGATGATTCTCTATCGATGAAGAAACTCAAATACATATAAAATATTCTCTAAATCTCATACATATCAATCATTGATTTCCAAATATAAAGAAAAAAACTCATTTTCATGCTTGGTAAATTAATAAGGATTCACAAACATAACTAAAATCTATAAGAGAGTCCCAGAGTAGACAATAATTCCCTCAAAAAGGTGTGATGAGTCTGAACTCCCATCCTCTCGACCAATTAAAATTCTTAAGTCTCATCAGTCCACAACTAATGGGAACCTACCTTTGGAAAGTAAGTCCAAATGGATATAGAATCATTAGATGTTTCCGGTTCTAAAAATTAACCCATTAGAAACTGATTGGAAAGTTTGAACCTTAAACAAACAAGGTCATCCCCATTTCCAGAAGAAACAGCAGGGGTGAGTATTACAATACCTAGTAGGGACCATGAGACCCTCTAAGGTCTCTTAGAATTCCAAAAAGCGAAAACCACAAAGCATGATCTCAATCACAAAGAACAAAGCAATATACAAAGCTCAAACAAGGTATAAGTAAAGCATAGAAGTACAGATGATTCGTCGAGAATCTAGATCATCTTATTCTGTGGAGAGGCATTACTGCTGACCATACAGAGTCTAAACCACACAGGATCGATAGGTACTAACCCCCACTAACCCACAGAGGATCTGACCCGCCCAGGATCAATAGGTACTAACCCCCACTAACCCACACAGGATCTAACACACACAGGATCGGTATGCGTTGACCCACATAGGATCGTTGAGCACTTACCCACATAGGTCTGACCCACACAGGTGAAAGGACCTGGTTGGAGTAATGAACCACTGAGAGGGGGGGGGGGGGGGGGGTGAATCAGTGGTACCCCTTTTTCTTCTTTTAAGTTCCCTTAAGACTGAGAACAAACTTTGTCTCCTATTAAATATATAATTACCTACTGAGAAACAAACAACCACACATCCAAAAGGAACAAAAAAATTTACAAGGTTCACTATTCAATAAGAATATCTACGTCCTTGGTATGGTTGGAAACAATCCAGCATCATACAATCCACTAAGAAAACAATCCTTGTATTACAACGAGTATGATATACCCTTACACTCGTGAAGCACTGTGAAACAATCACTCCAGTGCACGTGCACCCTCTTAGAACAATAGGGCAATGTCTCTTTTCTTGTAACAATTTATGGTACCTGCACTTCCTTTCAAATACACAACTGTAAGTAAGTTCAGCACAAATCTTCACTTCCTTTCCCATAAGATAGGAAAGGACTCCCTGGACTTGAGATATATCAATTACAGTCCGAACATCCCATTCCGAACCTTCACTCCAAATTTTCCCAATCCGATTCTTCAATTAGAATATTCTTCAGTCTGAGAAACTCAATACGGTGTCAGCCAGTACTGATTCCCCATTCCGAATATCTACTCCGAATTCTCCACTCTGAATTCTTCACTCTGAACTTCTTCTTCACTTTGATTCTTCAATCCGAGTCTTCCTCAGTCTGAGAAACTCAATACGGTGGTAGCTAGTACTAATTCCCCATTCTGAATCTCTACTTCGAATTCTACACTCTGTATTCCTTCTTCACTCTGATTCTTATTCTTCACTCCGGATTCTTCAATCCGAGAAACTCAATACAGTGTCAACCAGAATCATATTCTCGTTACGATTGAAATCACAATGAAAACCCAGTCGGCCAAACACTTCTTCCTCTCTCTAGATTATCATATCTTCTCTATCTAATTTTTCATCACACACTTACTTAGCACCTGGATCTCCTTTTATAGGTGCTCTAAAGTATTCTTAGGCGGGAAACCAAAATATTTTCCCGATCACTTAAATTCACCCAAATATTAATTTCTCCTAAAATCTCGGAGTAATTAAAACTTTGTCAATGATTCTAGAAACTTCCCGAATCTTCTTCCACTTCTCTTGATTTATAACTTTGTCCTTTTCCGGATCTGACTTTGTTACACAATATTCCCAGTATCACTTTCTCGGATCCACTCTTCTGGTTTCTTGGCATCATATTCTCAGATTCACTCTTCTAACTTCTCGTAATCACATTCTCAGATTCACTTCTTGATTATTCAGTAGGACTTTTGGTTCTCAGAACAACTCACCAGATTCTCAACATAGCTCTGCACTTCTGGATATGAACTTCTCGTTCAGAAAGTCGACTCCGAACTTCTTAACTCCGAACTTTTAACTCAGCACGTCAACTCCGAACTTCTGACTCAGCACGTCGACTCCGAACTTCGGACTCAGCTCGTCAACTCCGAACTTCTGAATGAGCACGTTGATTCCAAACTTCTGACTCAGCTCGTCGACTCTGAACTTCTGACTTAGCATGCTGACTACGAACTTCTGACTCAGCTCGTCGACTTTAGACTTCTGACTAAGCACGTCGACTCTGAACTTCTGACTCAGCTCATTGACTCTGAACTTCTGGCTGAGCACATCGACTCCAAAATTATCGCTACCAACTTCTTCTTCAGCAAGTCGACTTCAAACTTCTGACTGAGCTTCTGCAACAGGAAGTTGACTCCGAAAATCTGTTCAAGAAGTAGAATCTGCACTTCTGACTCTAGAGGTCGACTGTGAACTTCTTGCAACAAACTTCTACAATCATCGATACCGGGGATTTTGAATTCTCGGAATGACTCCTCCAGATCTCGGTATGACTTCTCTAATTATCGACATGACTCTATACTTTTGATTCTCATAACCACTTCTTCAATTCTCAGAGTGACTTCTACACCCATCTTTTTCTTGTATCATGAGTACCTGCATATACTCATAATCTTAGAGTTACAAAATAGTAAATCATCATCACAATTAATGTCTCTACATCTCCTATCAACCAGCTTTCAAGAATAAGAAAATTCTCGGTTTTGAACTTCTCAATTTCCAAACTTCGAATTCCAGACTTCAAATTCTTCGAACACCAGGTTCTGAATGTTCAATATTCATGGTTCCGAACTTCTCAAACTCCAGACTCCAAAAGTTTAATATACTCGGTTCCGAACTTCTAACTTCCAGCTTCCGAATTCCTAAAATTCAAGGTATCTTTCCTTATATGAAAACTTCCTCAAGATCAATAAAATACAATCCATGAAAACTATCTCTTCATTAAGCTTGGTCCTAACAATCTCCCCCTTTGGATTTTGTTGTCAACCAAGTTTTCATAAATCACCAAACTTTGTAACCTCAAGCAATGGATTACATATTAATAATTCTAAGCCTACGTGAGCTAACTCATTGTAGGAAACAAGAATCATTGACAGCAAGACCATGCTGTCCATAGGTAGTGAAAAAGAAACATCTTCAACTTCATAAAACCTATAAACAAAGTTCTTTCCTACAACCACTCCAAAAAATAGTTAGAATAGTCCACATACACAAACAATGCTGAGTTCACAGCTTACCCACAACTCTCTCTTTAAACAATAGATTTATGATACAAACAACTTCTCCCCCTTGACAAAACAATCCAAAGGTAGAAAGAGAGAGATTATAGGAACAACATACCTTATCCTTGAAGAGAAAGAGGTTGGACACCCATGTTCAACCTGAATCTTGAGAATGATTCCTTTGGCAAGGGTTTCGTGAAAATATCAGTAACTTGTTCAAAAGATGAAACATATTCAAGTTTCAGTTCATTCTTTTCCACATGCTCTTTGATGAAATGATATTTAATGTCAATATGCTTCGATCATGAATGTTGGACTAGATTTTTGGTAATATTAATTGTGCTTTGATTATCACAGCCCAAGAGAAAGAGAAACTTCACTTCAACTAGAAAATCTTCCAACTGTGTTTTCATCCAGATAAGTTTAGTAGCCACCATGGTTGCAGCAACATATTCAGCTTCAGCTATACTGAGTGTCATAGAATTCTGCTTCTTTGAGTGGAAACCAACAAAAAATTTTCCCATAAATAATACTCCACCAGATGTGGATCTTCTATAATCAACATTTCCTACCCAATATGCATCTGAATAGCCAAAAAAATCAATGTTATTAGAGCCACTATACTTGATTCTAAATTATTATGTACCTTTTATGTATCTGAGAATTCTTTTTCCAGCAACAAGATGTGATTCTTTAGGAGCACTCTGAAATCTTGCACACAAAGTAACAACAAAAACAACATCTGGTCTTGATGTAGTCAGGTATAACAAACTTCCAATCAACTTTTGATATTATTTATGATCAACTTCTTTTCCTTCATCATCTTTTCTTAGCTTCGTTCCCACTAATATAGGAGTTGATACAGGTTTTGAGTTTTCCATCCCAAACTTCTTAAGAATTTCCTTATCATAATTTTCTTGGGAGAGAAAAATGAATTCTTTTTGTTGCAAGATTTGTAACCCAAGAAAGTATCTCATTTCACCCCACATGGACATCTCAAAGACATTCTTAATTTCTTCAACAAAAATTTCACAACTTCTTTCATCATTCGCAGCAAAAATAATGTCGTCAACATAAACAATTACAATGAGAGAAAGATGTTGGCTTTCCTTGATGTACAGATTGCTATCAACTCTTCCTTTCTTGAAGTTCATATCTTTTAAGAAAGTATCCAGTTTGGATTACCATGCTCTTGGAGATTTCTTTATCCCATACAAGGCCTTCTTCAACATGCACACATAACTTTCATTCTTCCCAACAAAAAAGCCACATGGTTTCTCAATATAAACTTCTTCTTTGAGATCACCATTAAGAAATGCAGATTTAACATCCATTTGAAAGATTTTGTATCCTCGTTGTGCAGAAATAGGAAGAAATATTTGAATAGTTTCTAATCTGGCCACCGGAGCAAAAGTTTCGTCAAAGTCAATTACTTCAATATGAGATTAGCCTTTACAAACCAATCTTGCTTTATTTCTAATCACTTTACCTTCTTCATTAAATTTGTTCCGGAATACCCATTTGGTGCCAATAATATTCTTACTTTCAGTCTTGGGTACAAGTTCCCGTGTATCATTCTTTTCAATCTGATCCAAATCTTCATTCATGACTTGTACCCATTCTAGATACTCAAAAGCTTCTTTAACATCATTTGGTTCTACTTTGGAATAAAAGGAGGTATGTGATATAGAATTACTCGTTCTTCTTGTTTGAACCATGTGAAGTTGATCACCAATGATATTCTGAGCTTGCACTTGTTTCATCAGCCTTGGATAAGTTTTTCGTGTGCCTTCCTCATCACTTGATATGGCTGAATCTGATTCTTTATCTTGATTAGGATTACACTTCATTATGTCCTTATCAGAATCATCAACTTCATCTTCCCTATCTTTCTTGTATTTCTGGACATGCTTATCTATTCCCAGATTTTCAATGACTTTTACATCAACTGTATCCACCATTCTTCCTGTTTCTTTGTTCAAGCATCTATAACCTCTTCCTTCTGGTGCATATCCAAGAAAAATTCCATCTTCTCCTTTCTACTCGAATTTTCAACTACTTCCACATTTCTTCTTTATAATGCATGGGCTCCCAAAAACTTTAGCATGCTTCATACTTGGAGTAATTCCATAGAAAATTTCATATGGAGTCTTTTTTGATTGAGGCCTGTAGAAACATCGATTTTGAATATAAACAGCTGTACTTGTAGCTTTCCTCCAAAAGTAATGAGTAAGGCCATGTTCAAGTAACATGGTTCTTCCCACATCCAACAAGCTTCTGTTCTTCCTCTCAGCAACCCCATTTTGTTGGGGTGTATATGGAGAACTATATTCATGCTGAATCTCATGATTATCAAGATAGTCTTCAAGTTATTCACTTATATATTCACCACCATTATTTGTTCTCAACTTCTTCACAGAGTACTCTCATTCTTTCTCATATTTCCTTCTGAAGCTTTTAAACATTTTCAGAGAATCTGACTTGTGATTCATAAACATAACACATGTAATGCGAGTAAAATCATCAATGAAAGTGATGAAGTACTTGTCTCCATTTGTTGATTGTTTGCTCATTGGCCCACATATATCAGAATGTATTAGTTCAATGGGTTGTTTAGAACAAATGTCAACCTTCTTATGCACAGCACTTGTGATCTTTCCTTTTTGATAGGTAGTGAAACACCAATCTCTTCTTCTTAGAAAATCTAGAATATCTTGAACACTGTCCCTTTGAGATAACTTGCTCATATTTCTCTAACACATGTGTCCAAGTCTTCTGTGCCACAACTGATTTTCCTCCACTAAGCTCATATAAAAAGAGTTTTGTGAATTTCCAACCTCAAACAAATTTCCTTTAGTTCGTTGTCCTCTTGTTACAATCTCCCCATCTTCTTCACTTTTCACCACAAATACATCTTTATTGAAAATAACTTTGTTACCCTCATCACACAATTGTGATACACTCAGCAAGTTGTGCTTCAGACCATCAACATACAGAGTTTTCTTGGACTCCAATTTTTCCTTCCCAATGATGGCTAATCCAACACCTTTGATTTTTAAAGATTCATCATTGCCAAATTTCACTGTTCCTTCTTTAAACTTTTTCACATTCTTTAGAAACTTCAAGTCTCCTATCATATGTGGAGAACACCCACTATCAAGTATCCAAGGTCGTTCTTCCTTTGTAACTTTTAGAGCAGTTTCAACAAAAAGGGATTTTTCTTCTTTCGCTTCTTTCTTCTCCTTCAGCTTATGAGAATTAAGAGCTTTTTATTGAGCTGGTAACAAGACAAGACATCCTTTTGTAAGATGTCCAGGTTGTTCACACCTTTTTCAAATAGTCTCCAGAGGTTGAAACCTATTTAATATCTTAACTTCATTCTTCTCACATTTCTTTAATAACAACTTTTCACTCTTCTTCCTTTGAGGAGATTGACTCCCACTAAATATCTTCCTTTCATAACCTATGGGGTGGTGGTAATAATGTTGATTGAACCAACACATATTCACTGTATGCCCGAATCCACCACAATACCAACAGTACCCATAGAAGGAGTACCTTCCTCTAAAGCTTTTGTTCTGATACTTCTTTGTTGCTCTTTCTTCACCCCCACCAACTATTCTTTTGTTAGCAAGATTGCTCTGCTAGAATTCTGCCTTTTCTGATTTTGGTTGTTTTTAACTAGTGTTAAACTTAGGTTTCATTGAAACTTCAGAGTTTTCAGTAACGCTGGTCTTGATCACATAAGCAACTTTCTCATCTTTCTTCTTCACAACAACCACTTTATCATTCTGTTGAATATTCTCAGAATGTGCCTATTGAGAGCTTTCACCAACATCAGTAGTTGAGTTTTGAAAACAAATGTTTCTTGATTCAACTTCTATGAGATTCTTTTGAACGAGCTCTAATTCTTCCTCTTTTTTCTTCATCTTAACTTTCATGTGCTCATTTTGATTTTTCTCATCTTCAAGAGACTTCTTCAAGTCTTCAATCTCTTTCTCAAGTTCTTCCTTATCATTGGATTGATTGGATGTTGAGGAACATACATATTCCAATTTTTTATTAAGCTTCTCCAGCCTTCTGATCTTTCTTAAACATTCCTTCAATTCTTCTTTCAGATGCATCTCAATCTTTCTTCTTCAGAGCTGCTGCTTCCGAAATCTTCATCATTCACTGTTGCAATGAAAGTATTTTCCACACCATGCTCAACTGATTTTTCATATTCAACATCACTTTCTTCATATTCTTCATTTACAAATATAAAAAAATTTCTCTTGGATTTGAAGAACTTCTTTTCTCTCCCTGACTTTCCTTTACCACCTTTCTTTTTCCATAACTTTCTTGGATTTCTTTGTTCCTCATCACTGTCTTCTTCATTCTCCCTTCGAGGAAAGTTAGCCACAAAATGGACAATGCCTCCACATTCAAAACACTTCAAGGGAAGTTTTCCCTTGTATTTACCTGTTCCTATTTTAACATTTTTTGAAAACAAGGATAAAATATCGTTAAGATTTTTACATACCTCGCTTTTCGAGTCAGAGTCACCACCATCTTCTTCAACCAAAATCTTCTTAGACTTTTCCTTCTTCATGGCTTTGAAAGATAGTTCTCTGTCAATGATAGAGAAAATATTTTCAATTAATTTATATTTAATATCATTTTTTTAAACCCACAAAATTGTTCCTCTAAGATGAATTGTTTTATTTTTTTGATAATGGTGTTATTTTGAGCTGAATAGTAAAAATTGGCCATTTTGGATTTTTAACAGTTTTAAATTATTTCGGTAGTTTGGACATAACATTATCTACACTGATAAAAATTGCAAAATTATTTCTTTTCCAGATTCTACACATCCAGGGATTCATTTAATATATTTTGACTAAAATCTGAATCGGCCATATGGAAGCTCAAAAGAAGCTCACAAGTTGGCTCAAGAAAACTGTATTCAGTTCTTCCTATTTTTGATGTGGGATCCATAACTCATCCACTGTGGGCCCAAATCTTGTGAAATCCGGTGGGTGGACGCGCAAGGGGTTTTGTAGAATCTTTTATGAAGGAATCACTGAGTGAATTGTCCGTTTATGTGGTCATTAAAGCACCCTAATCCGGAGTATTTCGTTTTGGAGAGTCTGACTGGACAGAATAAATTCTCATAGTAAAACGGCCATAACTCTCGGAATACATGTCCAAATCCGCTGGAATTTTTAGGGGACACGGACAAGGGGATTATGAACAATATTTAAGAAGGGCTCAACACGTGAAGATGTAATTTAATGGGGATAAAACGCGTAGACATTCGGGGGAAACATTCTGGCTATAAAAGGAGGAGAGCTCCACCCTCTCAAAGCATCAATTCTCCACCCCATTCCTTCTGGGACACCAAGAAGAAGATCTTTTCGGTTTTATTTTTTATTTATTTTCTTTTTCATAGTTTTGTAATGCCTTATTCTTCCCCATTCAACTCGATTACCCTTACCTTGGTGGGGTAAACTTTTGGAGTGATTGAGGAAGGGTTGGTTTTCTACATTGTAATGCTTGAGTTCTTGGACGCAATTGAATAAATATATTTCTTATTCAAAGTTATTTTCAATTTATTATAGAGGATTTTATTATCAAGTTCGATCGTTCTTGAATATTAATTCCGTTATTTATTTTTGCCTTAGTAAAATAATCAATATCTCCCTCCACTAATTTCTGGTTTATATACGATGGAATAAACCAGGAATTAGTGGTGAAGTACTCGACGATCGTCAGTATGTGTAAAAGGTGTAGTGAATGTTCTTGATTGTTTGGGACAAACAAAACCCGATCAGGTATTTCCCATTTCAATTAAAGATATTCAATACAACTATTTTACACATGGAAGGAGAGTTGACCAAACCGAGATCTTGGTAAGGTTTTCTCTCACAATAACAATTTCACCAAGGAAGTGAGAGGAAATGATTGTGGAAACTCACTTTAATAAACTAAGAAGAAGAGCTTTGAATTAAATTGAAAAAGGATAGAATTATAATTAGGAAACCGACCCCGACCTAATCACCCTTTTAATTTCATAGTTTTTCAATCATTTGAATTTCAAATTTCCTTTCACAACATTTTTCCCCCCCGTTTTAAAGTGACAAACCGTTTTGTGTGCACTCCTCTTCGGGAGACATCCTAGGTCAACCACATTACTACATTTTAACTTAGGAAATAATTGTTTTTCCATGACCTATGACAGGCGTGCATTAGTCAACCTTTGTCTTGGTCTTCATAGCCTTTTCCCTTCTCATCTCGTAAGTAATGAGTGTGATATGCAAATCATCAAGAGATAGAGTCTCTGAGTCTCTGTCTTCTAATGAAGATACCTTCACATAGAATTTATCAGGAAGAATCCTCAAGATATTTTCAACCACAGTAGAGCCTTTAAGCTCTTCACCAAGACATCTTATGGTACTAACAATATCGTTTACCCTGGTGAAGAAATCCCCAATAGATTCATGATCTCCCATCTTCAGGTCTTCAAACTTTAATCTCCAGATTTGAAGTTTTGCCTTCTTGACTTTTGTATTGCCTTTGTATATGTTTTTCAGTTTGTACCATATACCTTTGGCTGTGGCCACTCCTTTTACTCTCAAAATTTCAATTTCAAAAAGTGAAGACAATATTGCATTCTTGGCTCTTCCATCATTCTCAAGAAACTTCATGTCAACAGGTGTAAGTGGAACATTGTCTTCAATGGGGGGGGGGGGAACCCAACTGTTGTAGCTTCAAGAACTTCATAACTAATAGACATGAGATACAGTAGCATTCTATCATTCCAGATGTGATAGTTATTCCCATCAAATACCGGAATGCCTTTACTGTTCACACAATTCAGATTCTCCATCAGCAAGGAAAACAAAGTCAACCTCCCTCTGATACCACTTGAAAGGACGCGTTTGGAGTAATGAACCACCGAGAGGTGGGGGGGGGGAGTGAATCAGTGGTACCCCATTTTCTTCTTTTAGGTTCCCTTAAGATTGAGAACAACCTTTGTCTCCTGTTAAAGATATAATTCCCTACTGAGAAACAAACAAGCACACATCCAAAAGGAACACAACAATTTTCAAGGTTCACTATTAAATAAGAATAGATACGTACTTGGTATGGTTGGAAACAATCCAGAACCATACGATCCACTAAGAAAACAATCTTGGATTACAATGAGTAGGATATACCCTTACACTCGTGAAGCACTGTGAAACAATCACTCCTGTGTGTGTGCACCATCTTAGCACAATAGAGAAATGTCTTTTTCTTGTAACAACTTATGCTACCTGCACTTCCTTTCAAATACACAAGTGTAAGCAAGTTCAGAACAAATATTCACTTCCTTACCCAGAAGAAAGGCAAGGACTCATTGGAATTGAGATAGATCAATTACAGTACGAACATCCCATTCCGAACCTTTAATCCGAATTTTCCCAATCCGATTCTTCAATCTGAATCTTCTTCAGTATGAGAAACTCAATACGGTGTTATCTAGTACAAATTCCCCATTCCGAATCTCTACTCCAAATTCCCCACTACGAATTCTTCACTCTGAACTGCTTCTTCACTTTGATTCTTCAATCCAAGTCTTCCTTAGTCTGAGAAACTCAATACGGTGTCATCCAGTACTAATTCCCCATTTAGAATCTCTACTCCGAATTCTCCACTTTTGATTCCTTCTTCACTATGATTATTCTTCTTCACTCCGAATTCTTCAATTCGAGAAACTCAATACGGTGTCAACCAGTATCATATTCTCTTTACGATTGAAATCACAATGAAAACCTAGTCAGCCAAACACTTCTTCCTCTCTCTAGATTATCAGAGATTCTCTCTCTACTTTTTCATCACACACTTACTTAGCACCTGGATCTCCTTTTATAGGTGCTCCAAAGTATTCTTAGGCAGGAAACCAAAATATTTTCCCGCTCACTTAAATTCACACAAATATTAATTTCTCCTGAAATATTGAAGTAATTAAGACTGTAAACGCTTCTAGAAACTTCTTGAATCTTCTTCCACTTCTCTTGATTTAGAACTTTGGCCTTTTCCGGATCTGACTTTGTTACACAATATTCTCAGTATCACTTTATCATATCCACTCTTCTGGATTCTCGGCATCATATTCTCGGATTCACTTTTCTGACTTATCATAATCACATTCTCAAATTCACTTCTCGATTCTTCGGTACGACTTCTGGTTCTTAGAACAGCTCACCAGATTCTCAACATAGCTCGGCACTTCTGGCTACGAACTTCTTGTTCAGAAAGTCGACTCCGAAATTCTAACTAAGCACATCAACTCCGAACTTCTGACTCAGCACGCCGACTATGAACTTCTGACTCAGATCATCGACTCCAAACTTCTGACTAATCACGTCAACTCCAAACTTCTGACTCAGCTCGTCGACTACAAACTTCTGACTCGGCACGTCGACTCCGAACTTCTGACTCATCTCGTCGACTCCAGATTTCTGACTGAGCACACCGACTCTGAACTTCTAACTCAGCTCGTCGACTCCAAACTTCTGACTGAGCACGTCGACTCTGAACTTCTCGCTTTGAACTTCTTCTTCAGCAAGTCGACTTCGAACTTCTGACTGAGCTTCTACAACAAGAAGTCGACTCTGAAGATCTGTTCAGGAAGTAGATTCCACACTTCTGACTCTGGAGGTTGACTCCTAACTTCTTGCGACAAACTTCTACAATCATCGATACCAGAGATTTTGAATTCTCGGAATGACTCCTCCAGATCTCGGTATGACTTCTCTGATTCTCAGCATGACTCTGCACTTCTGATTTTC
This sequence comes from Viscum album, assembly GCA_963277665.1. Classification (NCBI taxonomy): domain Eukaryota; kingdom Viridiplantae; phylum Streptophyta; class Magnoliopsida; order Santalales; family Viscaceae; genus Viscum; species Viscum album. Next base: position 1,584,381,951 of record OY728137.1, on the reverse strand, counting down.
ATAACCACTTCTTCAATTCTCAGAGTGACGTATCCACCCATCTTTTGATTATATCATGAGTACCTGCATATACTCATAATCTTAGAGTTAAAAACAACAAATCATCGTCAAAATTAATGTCTCCTCATCTCCTATCAACCATCTTTCAAGAATAATCAGATTCTCGGTTCCGAACTTCCCAATTTACAGACTTCGAATTCCAGACTACGAATTCTTCGAACACCAGGTTCCGAATGTACAATATTCATGGTTCCGAACTTCTCAAACTCCAGATTCCAAAAGTTCAATATACTCGGTTCCAAACTTCTAACTTTGATCTTGTGAATTCCTGAAATTCAAGGTATCTTTCCTTTATGAAAACTTCCTCAATATCAACAAAAGACAATCCGTGAAAACCATATCTTCCTTCAGCTTGGTCCTAACAACAGGATTGGTATGCACTGACCCACATAGGATTGCTGATCACTGACCCACACAGGATCGCTAGGTACTAACCTTCGCATGATATGTCTCCAACCCCCCCTCACTGTCAGGCACTGGATTCCCGCTCATAGTATGATTAATTCTGGGAGAACCGTTCCTCAAGCCATCAGTCATATTTCAACCTGCATAAAGTCCCATGAAGAAGTAACCCGGTGATCTGTCACATCACAATGGTTACAACGCAAAATATGGCACATCAACCAGACGCCCGATCTATAAGTTATTGGCATTATAGTCCCGAGGGCCCTATTGGATTCAGAGTCAATCCGACCTGGCCGTACTCCAACTTCCTCCTAAACTCTCATAGAGTATCTCAAAAGGACCGTCCCACTCCAAGGATCCCAGTGATGTAGATGGTTCATCAAATGGACATCCGGTTCACAAGTTACGGCCTTTTAAGTGTTTCTGGGCCCGAGAGGGGTCCAGGTTTGGGTTCGACCTGGTTGGGCCAACTCAGTCTAGGTCTGACCCAACCCGGTTGGGTGGGGTTGTGGTGGGCTCAGCCCGCTAGTCCGCGGACCGACCCAACCCACCGGGCGGTCCAACCCGCTCACTAGCGTGACCCATGCCGGGGTCGTGCGGTTTCCTGCTGAATGGCTCAAAGGATCCATTTAGTTCATTTAAGTTGAGGCTCCATGTGGTGCTGCCAAGGTGTCTATAGGACCCACAGGGAGTGGGTTCCACCCCTTCCATTGTGGGTTTGATGCTACGGCTTCCACCTACGGCGCGTGATGGCGCGCAACCTCACCGTCACCATTGCTGGCCCACACTAGCCACCCCTTCGGTCTGCCGTGACACCGAGCAACACCGCCCTTATCTGCGGTCGGTGAGTGGGGTCTGCTGTTTCCACGCCGATGGATCTTCCGTGTGCCCCCGAGTGAGCTCTGATGGTCCATTATTCATTCTGGATGTGCCTACGGTACTTCCGAAATGCCTCCTTCATTGCACGCATCTCAGTTTCAAGGTTCCATCAAGTTGGAACAACCCGACTCTGAAGAATGTAATGAAAATTAAGCAGCATAGGGTCTGGGCATTTTTCATTTGGCCCGCAACCTCCGTGTTAGCTTTATAATAAGTGGGAGTAATTTATACATCATAATGAAATAATGATAAACCCCATTCAAATACCCTGCAAAAACCTCCCAAAAATTCAAGAATGGGGAATATAATTGAGAGAATTTATTGAATTAATAAAAAACCCCTACCTCAAGAATTGATGGAGTCATCGTGGTGATGGAAGGAGAATCCATGATTTGATGAAGATGCCAGTGTTCATCGCTCCTGGTTCGATGCCACACAAGCTTCCATCTCCTTCGGTGAAAGGTGTTGCGTCACTTTGCCAGAGGTTTCTTGCTTGGTGAAGCCGTGTCAAAACTCCACCCCAAGCCTCAGTTAAATAGAGGGTGAAAAGGTGAGTAACACACTAAATAATTAATGACGTTTATTTAATGAATGAACCTCTTAATTCCTCAATGATGCGGTTACAATTAAAGGAGAGTTAAGCCATTAATTGGACTGAAAAGTCACCAGTCTCCACCACCACCGCTCATCTGCTGGAGAAAAAGAAATAAAATAACATGTTAGGTTATTTTATTATTTTTCTATAAAGTCCAATATTTAAATTTTTCTCCTGACCTACTGTGGTTGAAGTGAAGCTTTCCCTAATAGAATCCTTGGACTTCAGATTCAACGATGCCCTCAGACTTTTAATCCAAGCACCAGTTCAAAAGATAGAAAATGCCGCCCACACGTTTACTGAACATACCTTAAAAAAAGTTCAAAAATACATTCTGAGCACACTGGGCCTCAAAATCTTGCACCGTCAATTTTCACAAACTTAAAATAATTCCAAATAATTTAAAAAAAATTTACATGGAATTTTTGGGTCATTAAAATATCCCCCATTAAAGGAAATATAGTTAAGAATTCTTTTACCACGTGGTAACTTTAAATTCAAATATACTTGGATGAAGTAATTAAAGTTGAAACTTGAAATACCATGAAATATTAATTATTTATGATATAAAATTTAAATGGGTAATTATATACAACATATAAAATAAATTAGATTAATAAACTTAAATTATTCCTCGATGAAGGAAAATTGAGACAAAACCCCTTACCTCGAGTCGAGGCTTTCCATGTATATCCTTTAACTCCTATATAATAAACTGATATCGATTATTTTATTTATTAATAAAATTTTATAGGTTTAATAAAATATCCTCAAATAATTTATTTCATTTATTTTAATGACATATTTAATTACTTATTCAATTAAGTCCACACCATGTTCTTGAGGACGTTTGGTTTATAATTTTCAAAACATCTTCAATGTGTTGAGAAAAGTAAAATGATTTATAATTAAATAACCAAAAGAATTATAATAATGAAATAATTAACATTTTTATACATAAATTATACTTTTAAAACCAATCATGAAATTTGTTTATGAAAAATGAACTATGTTAAAATCATGGAGACGGTAGACCGTACATATGCATGAGTAACGTTACCATTTTAAAATGGTCATTATGGAAAAAAGGTAAGTATTATTTTATACTTTAAAAATTATAATTATATAATAAATACCACATTATATCATTATATAAACTTATATATATCATCCATGTGATGCGGTGTTGAAAAAAATCACATCGCTTCGTGGAGGTGGTAGTCCACATGTACGCACAAATGACATTATAATTTTTCAATGAATGGAATGATAAGAAAATATATGATATATTATATTTTAATAATGATAAATATATCATTAATATCATATTTAAAAAGTTATTCCATAATTACCAATATCCATGACATATGCTGATGGAAAATGAATTACATCGGTTTGCGAGGAGTAGTACGCCATACACACGAACGAGTGTTTCATTTCCCATTAGATGGAAGAAAAGATAGATATAGGTTATGAAAATAAAATAATGACATTATAGTATATGTAATATATTGGTGTAATTATTTACTCATGTTTTATTAATATTTTAAAGAGTTAGAATAATAAATAAAACTAAAACTCTTAGTTAATAAATATACATCTTCTTTGGATAACCTCATTTTCTTTACACCTTAAGACCTATAAGGTTTGTATTATACCAAAAATAAGGCCTCTAGAATTTGGATAGGTATTTTATGAATTTATTTGAGTATTTATTGAAAAAAAGGATTTTAAGTGTGAAGAAAAGAGGAAAGGAGGTTCCCTTTTATAAAAGAGGGAAGAGACACTCTTGGAATTTCTTAAAGTATTAAATTAATATAAATTTATTTTCAATTTAAAATGGATCAAATTGGTAATATTATAATATAAGATGATTATGAGTCTAAATAATCTCTTAAAATAAAAATTGGGAAATTTTAGATCAGGTTTTTACCCTTTTATATTGGTTTTAATCCGCTTTAACCCTTTCTAACAATTACCATGATAACGAAGTTTTTAATCTTTAGGAGTCAATATAGTTACTATAAAAGGAAAATTATCCCATAAATATAATATGGTTGGTATTTTAAACCATATCCAAATAAATTTTATGAATATAGGATTTTTAGTAATTTTAATTTATTTAATAAAATATTATATATTATAAAATATCATTAATGTAAATTTTGGGAGTATTCATTTAATTTGATTTAAAAAGCATAAATATAACAAATAAATTGATCTTAAACTTATATAATAAGATATTTTTATCTAAAAAATTCAAGGATCATAATAATTTGGTCAAATTATATTAATTTTAATATTTTTAATATCATTTATTTTATTTTACTTTTAATCAAATAAATACAATATCAACATTACATAAGCTCTTAAGTTAATTAATTAATCACTAAAAATTAGAAATAAATTACAATGATAAAAAATAATTTATATTTAAACTGAATTTTTATAACCAAAATAAATAATTTTCATCCCTTTCATAAAATATTGTAGATAATAAAACAAAGAGAAAGGCATTTTTGACTTTTCTTTATATAAAATGTTATAAAGTGAAGAATCATGGTAAAAAAAAGGTCATATATTAGAATTTTGGATGATTATATAAGAAATATAATCATACAATAAAATTAAGGATAGTATCATGGTTACTTTTTATTCCTCATTACTTTATTTTTACCCTTAATTAACCCATTTTACCTTTACCGTGGTAACAAAATTTACCATGATTACTACTTATAATGAATTAAAATAAAATGGAAATATTTACCAAATTTGGACCCCATGATTAAAAATATGAAATAGAAATTTCAATATTATAATCATAGAATTGGCATAATTTAATTTAAAATTAAACCCATAAAATGCGATGAAAAACATTTTTTTAGAAAAATGTCTTTTAAAGTACCAAAATGTTTTTATACTAAATTCAATTGTAAAATTAATTAAAAAAGAAATAATTCTATTATTTTTAATAAAAAGTATATAATGAAATTTTAAAACTAATACAAAATATAATTTTACTTTATAAATAATTTAAATAAGATATACCTTTTAATAAAAAACCAAAATTTTCATTATTCATTGAAAAATGAAACTTTTCAAAAAAATCTAAAATGTTCCCCATATAATTATTTTGAAATAATAATTTCAAAAATGATATATTTTTGTATAAAATAAAATTTCTAAAAGTGTTATAAATTAATTATATTATCCACTCACAAATAGCAATAAAAGTAACTTTTGAAGGAAACACATTTTTGAAGAATAAAATGATTTTACTAAAAATGGAATTCTTATTTCCATAGAATTAATCAATATATTTGTGTTGATCAGGATATTCATACATACATACATATATATATCATAATGTGTTTAATCCTATTCATACCCACTTGTTTAAAAACTAAGTTATAATAGTTATATTAAAATAGTAATATTTAATGATTCGTTTAGGCTTGGTGTTATGTGTCATATACACTACCAGACATAATTTTCATTTCATGTTTTAAGAAATATCAAGGTGTTGTATGGTGTCTACTTGTAGCTTCACTAGATCTTTCTAGATTTCACCAGGTAGTTGGTGGACTTTATAGGGTATTCGGTGGGCTTATTACTACTAAAATAGTTTTGTCTAGTGCCACAGACACTAGGGCCCACCTAGTTGATGATAAACTAAGTGCGACTACCCCAAGACCACATCCAATAGGCTAGGTCTGGTGACCATCATCAAATAGGAATATCATAAACATGGTAGGACTTAGCCTATGGTACTTATACACATACACACATATCCATATACATATGACAATATAGAGATAATAATACAAATTATACCAAATGTATGCATACATCTATATCCCACAATTAGAGTATAAAAAAGTACTAGATAGAATAAAGGGAAAAATAAAATCCCACCAAAAAATGAAAAAGATTTCAACCTACTCAGAAGTATATGATTTCTCTTAAATGTAACCACTAGTACACACCTTGGCTTATCTTGCTCATTATATTCCACTTACTCCTAGTCCTCCAAGGACTCTATCAAAAGGCCTGTCATATACATAAGACATAATAGTGTGGGAAGATCCCATGTAGGTGTGAGTATAAAAATACCCAGTAGTCTCCCCAAAAACCCAAAATAAAAAGGGAGTAACTGAAAGTCAATATTCTTCTTAACCCATATCTAGGGGGTAAAGAAACCCAAGCGAGGGAGAACATGAATCTATATCTATGCAGCTCAGATATACATGAATATTAAACTCATTACTATATGGTATTACAATCTTTATATGAGAAATAACCACAAGGATTCCTAGAATCACCCAAATATACATATCACATACTCCAAGTCTCATAGATATCTCAACCATACTACCTACCACAAGATTATAATTAAGGATATAAGGTATCACTCATCCATGAGTACTAACTCCATAATAAATTCCATCCCATATAGAAATCATCTAAGAGATATCACTCATTAGGTATAATTAAGACAATGGAACATCCTTTCCACCCCGGATGGAAATCATCTGAGAGAACACATTCATCGAGTATTACCAAGAATAAAGTCACACCGGAGCCTAGAAGATCTTGATACTCAATTAGGGGATCACACCCATGTATCACATGGGACTCTAATAACCCTATTGGAACTCATAAGATCTCAACAGATGGATAGGTTATCACTCCCAGGACCACTGGGGGACAACAAAAACCTAATATGGAACTTTGGAGATCATAGTTCTCAAATAGGGGATCACACCCAGGGTTGTTAGGGGACACTAAAAACCCTACTAAGACTCAGAATCATGGAACATAGATAGGGAATCACACACAAGACTATTGGGAGATACAAAAAACTCGGTCTAGTACAACACGCTAAGTAGGGGATCGATGCCCGTACATACTGGTCATGTTGATACCACTAACCCCACTTAGGGAAGACTTTAAAATAGAGGATACAACCTCAGACTACCTAGAGGTATACATGAAATCTATTTAAACCATTCCCATAGAGGGTAACGTAATCCTATGATCAGGATGTAATTCCACACTATCCCCTCAGAGGGACGAACTAAAGAAGTGCACCCACCTAGTGATGATCTATGCATAACTACAAGAATCGTCCCAAAATAATCACATCACATAATATATATAATTCCAAAACCATGGACACAGTTTAATTATACACAAAAAACACTCAGTATAAGACACTCATGGGCCTCCATCAGAGTGCTGAAGATGAATATGCAAAAGAGGGAATTATCTAATGGGGGTACACAACATTTCCTCATAGAGTACACAACATGTATCTCACGGTTGATCCCTAACCATTTCTACTTGAGGTAGTTGACATTCAATATAGTGCATGAAATTTACACGGGGTTAAACTTCATGAAACCCCACTTGATCACCAATGTGTGACCTCACATTCACACGACCTAGTTTGCAATATTACAATACATGACGTGTTCCCTAAGTACACAGTGTGTGAATATTGGACCAAACCAAGCCCATGGCCTTGGATGTTCCCATGTACATGTGTTTTTGACCATGTACCATTTCCCATGTCCATGTACCTGGTCATTTTATCTGGCCTATGTACTCCCTAGGTCTAGACATGTACTTCCACATAGCCATTTCCCCTTACATGGCATGCTAAACCATATCCTTAGCTACTCACCGAAGGTCCATTATATGGAATTTAAACCTAGTACATGGTGTATAGTTATAAAAACTCTATATTCACTAAATAGGAAGAACACACAATGTGTGCTCCTTCCATACATGTTGTGTGATCGGGATTTCCAAATAGAAAATCCTTACTATCCTCCCAAAACCCATGTTTTTTTCTAAATTCCCACATATTGACCCCCATGGGATCTATAGTAGTCATAATAGGGCTCTAAAACCTTAGAAAACACATATATGGGTATTGGGACATAAATCTCATAAATACACCTACCTTGTGGTGAAACACTAAAGATTTGAGGCTAACGCGATTCCCGAAACCTGATACAGCTCGATCCAGTGACAATCCTTGTTAAGGATGGAGTCCATTAGTGCCTCCTCTCTCCATCTTGGTCGATACATCTCCATGGGAGAAGCCTCCACGCTCATCTATCGAGCATGTAAAACAAAGGGGAGGGGTAGGTTTATTAATTTAATTTAATTATATTAATATACCCCTCATGAATGTCCCACTAACGGTTGCCTCCAAACGAGCCCTTGATGTCAATTTTTTTTACCCTGCATATAAGGTAAACATCATGTTCTAGACTCAACCACAATCTCATATTTTTAATACAAGTCTTAATTTAGGAGTTATGACATATTTCTAGAAAAACTGTTTGTGTGTGATATAAAATATTCAATATTTTAATATTAATACAATAAGGCTCTTTGACCCCCATAATTCCGCATTATCTTAGATCCTGATTTATGAATATTCCTAGAAATATTATAAGGTATTACATAATAAAACCAAATTAATTAAAATTTACACACCATCGGGTAGCCGATGGATCTGTAATGAATTTGGTGCTTTTGTCCACTTCTATTAACTAGTAAATGCCTCTGTACCGGCTGAATGGTGCTCCCATCAATCATTAGACTTCACTAAGGTCTTATACAATAAATTTATGTATTTATTTTGGTTTATTATATTATCTTCTTGATATATAAACATGATCACTAAAATACACTCAATGGAAATGGTTAGATCAATAAAAAGTGTTTTTGATCATTAAAAAATCATGTGAGAAGCACAAAAATCTACCCCTTTTGATGATAAATAATATTTGAATATAAATATTACAATTATAAAATGATATTAAAATAATATATTTTTAATAAGACTTTACAAATTAATTTTCAAATAAAATAAAACATTATTTTTCAAAAACACTTTCAAGTCATAACATTCTAATAAAATTCCCCAAAAAAGAAAACTTTAAACGTCGTAAGTTATTTTCATAAATATAACCCCCTTTGCAAAAAATTATTACTTAAAACTGTAAAGTTATAAGAACATGAAAAACTTATCACCCATTTTATAATATAATTTTTTTAATAATATTATAACAAAGAAAAGTGAGTGCCTCACTTGCCTCACTTTTACTAGGAATTTGTCTTCCTTTATGATGATTAAAAAGAACCTACAAATGGGTTAGAGAAATAATTATTAGAAATAAAAAGGATCCAAGTAATTGAAATGATATATGTTTGTAAAAATTTAATTACTCATTATTAATGATATTGAGTGAGAAAAAAATAAATAGAAAATAGTTTTTTAATTTTAAAAATTTTTGATTGAAAAAATTAATCTTAAACAAATTTAAGATTTAGAAAAGAACCTTTAAGTATAAAACATTTTTCAAGGTTAAATGAAAATAATCCAAATGTAATAGATATCAAAAAAATTTCAAATAAGATTAATATTTGAATATTTTTTACTTTTACAGGAATATTTTAGTACTATAAATATTAACCCCTCCTCAATTAATGAATTTTAAATATTAGGATCTATTGAACAGTTGAAATTAAAATATAAAAAAAAACTTAAAAAAATATAAAATATTAATAAGGTAATATTTTAAAATTTATGAAATCATATGTAAAATAATAAATTGATAATAAAAATTAAAGTAAAATTTTAACTTATAAATTCCATTTAATTATTAAGGTTTACTAAATATTATGTTAATAAACTGAAGAAAATTTCCCTAGAGTGTCAAATTAGGTGTGCAGTAAATTCCCACTACCCGTGCCCAGGATGAAGATCAGATTAAGAAAACAACCATCCCTTTTTTAGGTAATAACCACTTGGTTTATCTATTATAGAACCACATCCATTTGTTTGTATCTATATATGAACTTTTTTCTTTAATTATTAGACACACACTTAAAATTAAAAAAATTATGAAAAGTTTAAATACATTTAAAATGATGTAAAAAAAAATTATTTTTAATACATTTAAAAAAAATTTAATAAAAAAAATTGTAAAAATTCATGCTTTACAAAGTTAAAGTTTCAAAAGTTAATCATGCCTAACTCACCCTTGATATAGTAAAATTAATAAATAGCAAGGAGTTTAGTAAATATATGATCTAATTAACGGTTGCAATCAAAAAAAATAAAAAATTATACCAAATTTTTGAAAGTGATATATAAGAAAGTGGTGTCCGAGATCAATGTTATTAGTGTGAGAATGTTGGATAGGATATAGAGATACTAATTGCACTAGTATTTTTAAAATTGACAGGTACATTATCATATATAATCCCATGGTCTAATAAAGTATGCTTCATCCATATTATTTGGGTGAAATAACTTCTAGAAGCTATGTCTTCCACTTCATTTATAAAAAGTGAAATACATTTTTCATTTTACTACTCCATGAGATGAGGGATTTTCTTAGTAGTTTGAAAGTCCCTATAGTACTTTTCCTATCTAGTTGGCATCCTAGAAAATCATCATTGAAAAATAAGTAAGTTCAAAATAAGTATCATTTCAATAAAATAATAAAAGGTTTTTAGTTCCTTTAAAATATCTACAAATTATTTTGAGAGTTATTAAATTATACTACTTTGGATTTTATTGAAAACAAAAACAAAGTTAGAAACTAAACATGATGTTCATCCATGTTGTAGTAACATAAAGAGGAAACTTTATCATAATTCTATAAACCTATTTTCTAACCAGTTTAATAGCTTCAACAAATATTATTTTACAATTAGTATTAATGCATGTACTTATTTCCTTAGCATGATCTATGTCAATTTTTTTTAAAATATCATCAGTGTATTTACTTTGGTTTAGAAAAGTCACATTGATGTTTTGAGAAATTTTAAAACCAAGGAATAATTTGATTTCTCCTATAAAACTCATCTCAAAATATTTATTCATCAAATCAAAAAATTCATTACAAATAGATTATTTAGTTGAGATGAAAATAACATCATCAATTTAAATTTAAAAAATTAATAAATCATTTGAAAAAGTTTTTGGAAAAAGAGTGGAATTTTATTTTCCTATTTTAAAATCATTTGATAAAATGAATTCTGTTAACCATTCATTCCAAGATCAAGGAGTTTGTTTTAAACCATATAGATATTTGGTTAAATTGAAAACAAATTTTTTGAAAATTAAGATCTTCAAAACTATATTTTATTCCACCAAATTTTTTTTAAAAATAAAACCATTTAGAAAATCACTTTTGACATTCATTTGAAAAAGTTTAAAATAAAAGTGAGATGAGAATGCCAACATGATTCTAATGGATTATAGTCAATAATGGGTGAAAAGTTTTCACCAAAATCAATAAATTATTTTTTATTATATCCATTAGCAACCATTTCATCCCTGTTATGAGTGATACTACCTTGCTCATCCAACTTATTTCAAAAAACCCATTTATTTCCTATAATGAGATGATCATCAGGTCTTTTTATGAGAGTCGAAAAATTACTCCTTTGAAATTGGTTTAACTCCTCTTACATAGAATGTATAAAATTTTCATTATTAATAGCATCATCAAGGGTTTTATATTCAAAGTGAGAGATAAAAGCCTGATGTTCAACCTCATTTAAGATCAAACTTCTAGTATGAGTTCCATATTATTATTCACTAATAAAACTATCTAAGGGATGATATTTTGATTCAACCCATGATTTAGACAAGGGAGTATATGTGGGTTATTTTTCACCTTAAATTTCATTATAACTTTGAGTTTTAGGTTATATAAAACTATTTTGATCAACATCATCATTACTCTTAGGATAATATTTGTGTAGATTCTCATCAAAATTGATTTGAATAGACTCTTATAGGATTTGGTCCACTTATTGAATTCTCAATAGGCTTTACTTGAGTTATAATACATAATAAATATACCTTAATCAAATTTGGGGTTAAAATTTCCTAGTTTTTAATTTGTGTTAATGATAATACATTTCCACCCGAACACCTTAAAATATCCAAATTTAGGATGTTTTACTTTCCAAAGTTCATAAGGGGTTTTTCTAGGAATGGTTCTTTAAATAAAATGGTTAATGATATAGAAATATCTATTGAATTCTTGGAATAAAATAATTGAGGGAGTTTAAATTAATTTAAAATATCTTTAGAAACCTCTTGAAGGGTCCTATTTCATCTTTTGATAACCCCATTTTGTTTAGGTGTTCTAGGAGTGGAGAAATAATGATGAAAACCTTAAGAATTTTTTTTCATCAAAGTCTTCATTGTCAAACTATCTATCATGGTCAATTATATGGGATAATATATTCTAGATATTTTGATTTTAAAATTTCTTAAAAACTATGATATAAACAATAAAAGACTCATTTTTATGAACCAAGAAATAAACCCATGTATATCTATTATAATCATTGATAATTAAAAAGGTGTAATATTTACCTCTTATACTAGAAACTCAAGTTTGTCTAAAAATACCAAGGTTTACAAGTTCTAAGGATTTAGAGGAGGAAATATATTTTTTAGAATTAAAAGACTATTTTATTTCTTATTGAGTTGGAAAGGTTAAAAAACAATGTTATATTTGAAAGAAAAATTCAATAAATCTCATACTATATAGTTACATTGATTTTATAGTGTGTGTGTTCTACAATGAACAAGGAATCTATTCAAAAACCAAGACTCACTATCTTGTGAGCTTAAACACTCAACATTTTTTCTTACAAGAGATTTTAAATCTATATTATAAACATTTTGAAAATGATATGTGGTAAATAAAAGTTTTTATTTAGAATTAAAAAATTTATAGAAATAATTTTCAAAATAAATTCTAAAACTACTATCACATAATTGACTAATAATTAGTAAATTTTTATTCAATCCATTTACAAGTAAAATTTTTTTATTTCATAGAGAGTTGGAATAATCTTCTATACTAATGCAGATGATTTTACATTTTGAATCATCTCCAAATGTGGCATATCCTCTACCAAATTTCTCCTGATGATTAGATTTAGAAGGGTAACCACACATGTGCCTCAAAAACTCTCTATTCATATACCAAGTAGCTTCTGAATTTTTTTCATAAGATAATTTTCCAAAAAAATATCAAAAGGCTAATGCTTTTGGTACCTATATTTTGGGTTCATTTAAGTTAGATAATAAATATTTTATAATCCAAAGTTGTTTATAAGAAGTTTTTCTATTATATACAAGATATGATAGATGAATGATCATTAATCAACTGTATCTAGTCAGATTTAAATTTCATTGATAAATAATATTTCCAAATTTATTATAATTATTATTTTTTTTGGGAATACCCCATTATAAAAGTAGCCTTTTTATTTTTTTTGAAAAAACAAATTTTTTTGAAAAAATAATTCTAGAAATACTTTTAATAAAATTTTTGAGAGCCTGAAATTATATTTAAATATTTATCACCATGCGTGAATTGATCAAGAGTATTTTTAAGATCTTTAATTTTAGATTCAAAATTCTGAACATTTTGTTTTTCTTTTAATTTTAAATCCAAATCATATTTTTCTTTTAAAATTTTATCTTTTTTTAAAAAATAGATTGTACTTATTTTTAAGATTCATAAAATTTGAATTATGTTCACAAAAACCATTTTGAATTTGATCACCTGAATAAAGGTTATCTTCATATCTTAGAGAAGATGTTGAAGAAGTGTAAGAAAAAGAGGAAGGAGTAGAATTAATTTAATTAACTTCATCACATACCTCGATGTCATCCATAAATAACTTTTAACTTTCATCACTTGATTTAGATAAAGGAATATAGTTATATATGACACTCCAAGTTATTAATTTGAAAGATATTTTACGTTGTTTTTTAGATTCATCTTTATTCTTGTTCAAGGGATAATATGGCTTGATATGACCCTCCATTTTGAAATTTAAGCAAGTAACTTTTGATTCTTGATACTCCTTTTTTAGTTTGGTAGTTGGATATTTTTTTCATGATCTTGTTCATATTATTATAAATATGAGTGATTTTCTTCTATATGATTTATCATTTTCATCCTTGAATACAATTGAATTTTTAACTTCTTTGAATTACTTATCCTATTTATATGCTTGTATATTCATAGTTATTTCATAGGTCATGAGAGATCTGATAATTTTATTGATTTAAATGTTCTTTAAGTCTTCCTCTTCTTGGATTTCCATAACTTTAGGTGCCCAATTTCTTTGTAAAACCCAAAGGATTTAATTGACCAATGTTTCTATATAAATAGTATCACCAAGAAACTTTTTACCATTTCATATGTCAGTAAAACATGTAAAAATATTAGTAATAGATTCATTTGGATGCATATTAAAACTTTCAAAGTCTTGCATACACATATCAAGTCTAGTATCTTTAACTTTTTTTGTTCCATTATAAGTGAATTATAAGAGTTTCAAGATTCCATAAGTAGTTTTTATATAGATATATGAATAAACTCATTTTTTTTCTAAACCAAAATAATGAAAGTTCATAACTTTACCTTCTAATTCAAAATTAGAAATATCATCAGGTGTTCATTTTTCTTCTTTTTTACTATTAGAAGTATAACCATGCATGAAAATTTTTCATATATGAAAATCAATACTTCTAAGAAAGGTTGATATATAAGTCTTCAAATTAATATAGTTAGAACCATAAAATTATGGTTCATGGCCTATAGATTTCCCTTTGAGATCACCATGGGTATAAGAAGTAGATTCCATTTAAAAAAACATTTCTTGAAAAATTGTTAAAATATTTTAAAAACTAATCAATCTTTGAATAATTTGAAAACAATATAATGAAAAAAAGCACACACAATTTCAATTCAAAATTTTATTTAATACCAATATATTATCATAGTAGGATAGATAGAAAGAGGGAGGGGGGGGGGGGTGAATTAAATTTTAAAAACAAAATTAAAAAATAATACTTAAAGGGAAAACAACTCTTTAAATATTTAATAAAATATTAAGTACATTTTATTTAATATAAAAATATTAAATCTAAACCACATAAGTAAAAATATTGAAAAATCAAATGTCTGAGGATAATAAAAATGTAATAATTAGTCATATTACAATTTAATTATATTTTAATAGTAATGATATAACAATTAAGAATGTTTATAATACATGTATCAAAGAAAAAATTATTAAACATAGAAAAAATTTAAAAAATAAGCGATTAAATCATAAAATAAATAAAGAATATGATTTGATAATTTAATTTTTCCAATGATCTTTGATGACCCCCTACATCTATTATCTAAATTTATTGAGGGTTTAATGTATTAGTACTTGTAATTAATGGTAGGAAAGATACAAAAAATACTTTACCTTTTAATTAGTTATAGAAATAAACCAAAAGTAAAATCGTCCCTAGATTCTTCACAGTTATAGCTAAAAATCTTAAAAGAATAAAATCTTTTGAGTTTTTGTGATTTTATAAAGAAACCTAAATCCCTAAATTTTAATGGTTATGATAATAAAATAGAAAGAAGGAAGAATAGAGAAATATGATTATTTACAAAAAATTACTTTGAATCTTGGTTTAAAGCTCTCAAGGAATAAAAAATAATACTAGGTGATATAGAGAATAATGTAGAATAAGTGAGAATGATTTATAAAGAATGAACACTTTTGGTTATAATTGAGATTACAATAGTAACTAGGATTAATTTGATGATCATAGATATTTTTTGTTGAGAATTGTATCAAGGTTCACTAACATGCCTCTATGGGGTCTATTTATAGGCTCTAAGTTCACTAGAAATGTTATATAATTTCATAGGGATTGAAGATGTCATAAAAGACCAATTAAATGTATTTTTAACCTTAATAATGTCACCTTAACCACATGTCCCATTGAGAAATGGTAGATGTTGGATAATAATGGGTATACAATGTCAACCTGTAGCTTTACTAGCTCTGTCCAAAACTCATCAGGTAGTTTTTGAGTTCCATCTGGTAGCTGGTGGGATGGATACTACTATGATAGTTCTATATAATTCCACTAGCTAACTGGTGACACCCCACCAAGTAGTTGATGAATCTCAATTGAATTTCGTGTTTATATCCACTTCCACCAGATGGATGGTGCCTTTGTACCAGTTGGCCAGTTCTCCAACTAGCTTAAGACTTTAACAAGGTCTTCTACATTCCATTAATTAATTCTTTTGGTTCATTAGTTTCTCTTATTGATATTTGGACATGATAAAAAATAAACTCAATAGAAAATTTTAGATCAATATAAAGTGTCTGTGATTATTAAAACATTAGGTGAGAAGCATAAAAACTCCCAAGTTCTGGTCACTATATATCGAGTTCATTTTAGAGCATTTAATTTAATTATTATAAGTTATGGTAGATTTTTATTTAGTGGTTTAACTAGACGGTGGTCATGGACCCAAAAAGTGTTATCAAAACTTAAGGTTGGAGTGATTCTTGATGTGATAGCTCCAATGAGGGTGTTTAAAGACCAATTCAGTAAAATAATTATTCCCTTTTATTTTTAGTATTATTTTAGTAATTAGTTTCTTGCATCTCTCTTACATTGTCTAGGAATAGTAGGAGTTCACAATTTCTTGAGGGATGGTGTCCGAAAAGAGTAATGTTTGGGTGGAAATGTTCAGTGGAAGATATTTTGGGTTATGGAAGAGTCATATGTAGGATTTACTTTTGTATAAGGAACATAACATTTCATTGAATAGAGCCACACTAGAAGCAATAAAAGTGGAAGAATGGGAGAGGATAAATAAGAAAACACTAAGGTTGAGGTGAATGACACTTTCCTAGAATATAGAATACAATGGATGGAAAATGAATACAATATTATAAATCATTAATACCATTGTTGATTTGTATGAGAAGCTCTGTATATGAACAAGTTGTTCTTACTAAGTAGACCTTTAAATATAAGAATATTAGAAGGAAAGTCATATGTTGATCATATCAACAACTTAAATTTCATTTTAAGTGAGTTGTATTCAATAAAGATATTATTTTAAGACTCGGTTTGGGTGCTGTTGTTACTATCCTTGCTTCCAAAATCATATGACATGATGGTGATAACTGTAAGAATTAATAGAAGATAGGTAGAATTAAAGTTCATAGACATTAAAGACATGATCCCGAATAGGATATTTATTACAAGGAGATCCAAAAATCTTCTAGGAATGCATACACCATGGATGGAAGAGGATTTATTATTGGATAAAAAATAAATGGAAGGGAAAAGTAAAAAGGAGCCATAACAAGAGTATCTTGGTAGATGGTACTACCCTATACCGACATTATGGGAGAAAATACCACATGGAAAAGGATTTTGGTGAATATAAAAAAAATTATAGAAAGTATTATTTCAGAAGTGAATCTATACATCCTATGTCTCAAGATAAGTGAGGATTACTCCTAAGTGTCACTAGTTTATTTTGGGTATTAGGTGATAATCTATAGAGCTTCATTCTAATAAACATCCAAGAGAATAAGTATGAGAAATTTTAACTCCAATAAACTTTTCATGGTACATCTTTCAGATGAAAAGTATCTCAAGATAGTGTGGAAATGATACTTTCCATTATAGAAAAGTAATAAAAGGATAATTGAGTTCAAGTACATTAAACACATACTAAGGTTAAAGAAGAACCCAATTTTTATGGGATAACTTGATGATATAGGTTTATATACCACTTTCAGAGATGGTTTGTGAAAAAATTCACATGGTTCCATGGTCATTTAAAGATAAGTGAATGATGAGATGTTGTACCTTACAGGTTCAATAGAAAGAGAAATTCATGCTGGAGAGTTGAATTTTATAAAATTCTTGCATGCCCATCTTATCCATCTTAGTGAGAATGGGATAAAGATTCTATATATTGAAGGATTTCTAAAGGCTAGAATAATAGATAATGAAATATGTTGGGATTTAATTTTTAGAAAGTAGTGTGAGGTTACTTTCTAAATGGAAAGAAAAATTATGAAGTAATTAATGTTAGAGTTAGTTGACATAGATGTTTGGGGTCTAGCTCTAGTGTGTTCTTAGGGTGGATCACTCTTTTATATTACCTTCATAAATGATTCCATGTGAAAATTTTTGGTGTACTTTATAAAGAATAAATTTGAGGTGTTTAATACTTTCATGTAGTTGAGAGATATAGAATAAAAAGAGACTAGATGTAAATTTGAAGTTCTTATGGTAAAAAAATAGTGGTGAGTTTAGAAGAAGGGAATCTAGGAGGTTATACTAGTGGAAGGGGATTCAGTTTGAGAAGACTTTTCTAGGGACACTAGAACACAAAAAAGTTATGGAGAGGATAAATATATATTTGGTGGAAAAGGAAAAGAGTATGTGAATTCATGTAGGGTTCCCCAAGGTGTTTTTTTATGTAACCTATAAACTACAAAACATACTTAATAAATTAGATCCTATATTCTCCAATTAGACAAAAACTATGAGAGACCTATTGGTTTGGAAGGAAAGTTGATTTCAACCACCTCAAAGCTTTTAGATCACTCACCTATGTCCACATTGATCTTAAGGAATGAGATAATATGGATTATAAGTCTTCAGTGTGTTACTTTTTTTGCAATAGTGACAAATATTTTTGTTTTTTAATCTAGAATAATGAATCTCATAAAGTCATCAGAAGTTGAAATGTAATATTCAATGAAGGGATCTTGTGGAAATACTAGGACATAGAGAATTTTTTTTATAAATAAAAAGTATCATCAAAGTATAAGAATCATATTTATGGATATTCAAAATTTATTGATTATCTAGAAAATATAATGATCATATGAGTACTGAAAATAAAAAATTATTTGAAGGAGTTACCAAAAGAATATGGTCAAGTTCTAATAGTCTTTCCCTAGACATATGTATTGAAGAGTTCAAGGACAACCAAGGAGAGATACCTAGTGTAAAGGTATGATTATAGTTTTCACTACTTACTTCCAATTGATGATGAAGAGCTCAAGATCCTAGAAGAGGTGAGGAGTTTGAAAGACTAAGAACAATGGGAGTTATCCACATGGGATGAACTTGATTCCCTCTATGCATTTGGTTAAATGAAGCATATGGATAATCCCACTAGGAAGAAGGTATTATAAAAAAATGGGTTTATTAGCTAAAGGAAGAGGCCTGTGGTAGAAGGAGGTACAAGGTTAAGTTATCCATGAAAGGTTTTTAGTAAAAAAGGTAGATATTTCTCATAAATATTTTCATCAATAGTTAAGAACATTCCTATTCAAATGGTGTTGAGTTAGGTTGCATCAGAAGAACTTTATTTAGAATAATTGGATGTGAATATATAATTCCTTTATAGAGACTTAGATAAAGAAATTTATATAGAGTATTTGAATGGTTTTAAAGTCCACCAGAACCTAGGACTTGTGTGAAAAATTAAACATATCCTTTATAGATTGAAGCAAGAACTGAGGAATTGAAACATGAATTTTATTGACTTCATAAAAGAGAAGAAGTTTATCTAGGGAAATTTCAATCATTGCTATTACTATAAGAATTTTGATGGTGGAAGTTTTATAATCCCACTCATCAAAGTCGATGGAATGTTTATTTCAAGTTAGTTAAAGAAAATAATATACAAGATAAAAATTGAGTTTTCTAAAAGTTTCAATATGAATGACCAGTGAAGAGGATTTTAGGGATGGTGATTATGAGAAACCTAAGTTATGGTGCTTTGTACCTAAATTAAGATGAATTCATCTAGAATATAGTGGAGTGATTAATGATGAGTGAGAAAAATATAGAGTTTACTCCCTTGTCTAGAAACTTCAAGATTAGAAAGGAGAAATAACCATAAATAGAAGCTGAGGCTATGTATATGGTGAAAGTTCTATATTTATCAACTATCGAAAGTTTGATGTAATCTATGGTTTTAACTAATTCAAACATTACACAAGTAGTGGAAACTATCAGAAGATTTATGTTAAACCATATAAGATATAAATGGATTCCATGGTATTTAAAGGGTTATAGAAACATGGAACTTTACTTAGAAACAAATTAGTCGGTGTAAGGTTTTTCAGACCGAGACTTTAGTGAATATTTGGATACATGAAAGATTGATTTTATTAATGTGTGTACATTCAATGAAATGGAGATGAGATGGATGTTTATTCTTCAAATGGTAGTTTTATTCTCAATTACATAAGCATATTATGTCATAATAATGAAAGTTGGGAAGGGGTTAGTTTGGATGAAATGTTTACTAGAGGATCTGAGAAGAAAAATGAATGTTGGGATGTTGTTTTATGACTCACAGAGAATGATTCACTCGGATAGAAATATAATATTTCATTCTCAAAAAACATCATATACAATTAAAGTACCAATTAATCTAGAAGTTATTGGAGGATGAAGTATTAAACCTATATAAGATAAAAGGAGTACAAAATCCAGCATATGTGTTGATGAATATAGTTTCCAAGGAAGTTTTGGGGTGGTTCTAAACCTTAGTTGGACTTGGGTGACTAAAAAATAAGGTTTGGTAACCATGTAGGTACTCAAATAAAATTTAATAGGAATGGAGGAAGTTTGTGGAAGATTATGGAGGACTTAGTCACAATCTTGAGAAAATAATCTCAAGTGAGAGATTATTGGGATTGATCCATGTTAGAGTCATTTTTTATAGATAAGGGAACTAGGAACACTAGAAGAAATAAATTCCAATGTTTAATTTTTGGATAATGGAGGAGGATAATGAAGGAAACAATGGCTAGAGTTTAGGTCATTAGAATTTGGTGGTAGAATATAGTCTAAAGGGTGTAGTAGTTTATATCTTCAGAAGGAATATCAATCAAATGATGGTTCATATGAAGATATGTTTGGAGACATATCTTACATTATCTTCAAAATATGGGAGTAGTGAACCTACAGATAAGGTTGATGTGGTGGAATACTTTGACCAAATAAAGGAACTTCCATGAATATATAATTAGGTGGATGGAAACCCATGAATATATGATGGTAGTGAAAATAGAGGCACTAGTCAAGAATTCTATATATATTCAGGGTGAAATCACTTGATGATAGACACATAAAAAATGAACAATCATTGTAATATTAACTTTTCCTTGAATAAAGTGAATTAGAATTACCCTATGAATTTTGAATCAAGTATGAACCATGTAATCTCTTTTGTTATTATTTGATATTTTATATTTTTTTTCCAGTTTTTTCAATAAAAAGTTCTTGTTTGTGTCTTATGGAGGTTGTGTGTTGTGGCGAGGTGAACTGGGTGCATTTGAATTCCATGCTTTGGTCATCAAAGTTTAGTTTTATTCTAGATATTTTTCTTCCACCCATATAAGTTTTTTTTGAGTTTCGTCTAGTGTTTTAACTGGATGGTGGTTATGGACACAATAGGGAGTTGCATATTATAGTTTGAGAAAGCACACTGACTGTATAAAAATTGATGGGGGAAATGAGAGGTTAAAGTATGTGTGAGGTGATTAGAAGAATACATATATAGGATGAATGATTAGAGTATGATTAATTGAAGGTAAATTTATGGGGTAATGATCAAAAAGTTCACGATTGGGAGGTAATAAGATGAATTGGTGAAACAAAGAAGAAAATTACGGTTTTGGGAAGAGAAATGAAATATGGGATGTGAATATGGTAAATTGAAGGGAAAAATTTTGGAGATAAGGTAACACATGTCTTGGAGGGGTTACAAAATATAATAATTATGGATGATGATAAAAAAAGATAATTTTTTTGGATAAACTTAGGGATGAAACTGTAACAACCAAATTGATTAAATCAGATTCACATAATTTTAAACTAGGTTTTAATCATGTTCTGATAAGAAATTATTACTAGTTTTAGGTTTAGGTAAGGTTTGACTATATTTAATAGGGAACCCAAGATATGAATAATTTTTACTACTTTTTTTTGATAAATTTTTAGGATAAATTATATAAAAAGTTATAGAATTAGTGTATTGTATTTCCCAAATAACCAGGGGTGATTCATAAAAAAATCATCTACTTTTATACTAATTTTTTTATATTAAATTTTAATGATAAAACATGTAAAAAATTAAAGAACCAACATGTGTAGTTTCCTAGAAAGCCTAAAGGTGGATTAATGTTTCACTGACAAGCCTAATCAACCCTCACTCACCCCATACTCATTATGATAAGTTGACCACACTATTTAACAAGATGAAACTACCCCCTTCCTCAACCTCAATGCATCCTCCGTATTCCTATTAAAAGTATTATAAAAAATAGAACATTAATAAAAAGGGTTGATTTTAAATTGAGTATTAAATTTGATATTTGGATATGTATTTTTAATATTAAACTAGTTTGGGTACCTCTATTTTCATGGGTACTTGATCCATAATCATCCCTAGATGAACTTTATTTTTTACTATTTATGAATGGACCGACATTATTGAAATATCATAAAAATATTTATTACTCCCATGGGTAATCACTATATTCCATATTTTAATTTTTTAATTCATTACTTATGTAAAATAATTGTATATACATTTTATGCAATTGGATTTATTAGAATATTTAAATTGTTTTTGAGTGTTGGATTTAATTTTTTGGGGAGTCTTTTTTTAAAAATGGTTGGGAATAAATAATAAATAAATAATTATGGATATATTTTGTTAATACTAGAAAGGGTGCATGGTTGGATCAAATTTTAACAAACCGTGTGAGCTAATCATGCATTATTTTTGTTGATCCCAGAAAGACACTATTGGAAATCGGATCTTTCCCAACACTTTTATACCAACGGTTTGTAAAAACCGTTGGTATAGGCACCCTTTCCCAACGGTTCTCCCAAACCGTTGGGAAAGGGAGCTCAAAACACCCCTTTCCCAACAGTTTTGGAGAACCGTTGGGAAAGGGGTGGGTCTTTCCCAACGGTTCTCCCAAACCATTGGGAAAGGGAGGTCAAAACACCCCTTTCCCAACGGTTTTGGAGAACCGTTGGGAAAGGGAGCTCAAAATACCCCTTTCCCAACGGTTTTGGAGAACCGTTGGGAAAGGGGTGGGTCAAAACACCCCTTTCCCAACGGGTTTGGAGAACCGTTGGGAAAGGGGTGGGTCTTTCCCAACGGTTCTCCCAAACCGTTGGGAAAGGGAGCTCAAAACACCCCTTTCCCAACGGTTTTGGAGAACCGTTGGGAAAGACCCACCCCTTTCCCAACGGTTCTCCAAAACCGTTGGGAAAGGGAGTCCCAAAATCCAGCATACACCCCGAAACAAAATATGCACCTATCCCAACGGTTTTGCGAACCGTTGGGATAGGTTCTTCGATTTTTTTCCAGGTCTACTGCCCGAGAACATTATATAAATCTAAATTTTAAATAATTATTATAATACATATATATATTTATGAAATTATGTTTAAAAAAGTCATGTTAGGTTAGTGGTTAAGTCGTTCTATTATAAACGAAGGGTTCAGGGATCAAATCACACCGAATGTATTTTTTTTGAAATACATATACCAACGGTTTTATAACCGTTGGAATAGATTTTCATATTACCTATGCCAACGGTTTTCAAAACTGTTGGGATAGGTCTATACCAACGGTTTTCCCAAAACCGTTGGTATAGACCTATCCCAACGGCTTACTTCTCCACGGTTCTCCAAACCGTTGGTATAGGCTATACCAACGGTTTGGAGGCCTATACCAATGGTTCCAAACCGTTGGTATAGGTTAGTTTTCCAGTAGTGAGAGGCACATAGTTTGTCAAACCATGTAGTTTAACCATGTGATGATGTAAAATGTACATGTTTTAAATTTTAAATTCTCAATTTGGCTCCTTAATACCCAAAAAATTCACTCATTGAATCTAGTATGGATCTAGGAAAACTTGGAGGTGATTTTTGGGCTTATGTACCTTATAAAAATGGATTTCTATCGGGGATCAATCATTGTGATATTGGATATAAGGTTAGGGATTTAATCTCTCTTTGATATTTAGATCTCAATCCCTAAATATATTTCTATCTTGGGTTTAAGAAGGTTAATGTTGATTCTATGAGCCTCTTTGGTGGATAATTGAATTTTTTTCATCATGGATAATATTTTAAGGAATCAATTTTTTTTGTGGTATTTTATGAAGTTTTGAACTTGGGAATTACAAAAAATCTTAAAAACTAGGTTGGTGGTTACAATTTAATATATTAATTGGATAATTTATTTTTCATTATTTATTAACTGTGTCTGATTGATGATTGAATTTTTTTATTTATATGGATTTTGTGATTTTATGAGAATTAAGGTTTTTTCAAAAATCGATTTTGAGGAAATTTTTTTGGTCTTTATTAATCATGAATTTTAGATGGAATTAATGATTTAAAGATTTATTTTTTTTAAATCGATTGATGAAGTTTAATTTGTGTTTCAGAAAAATATTTTTCAAAGTGACTTTTATGACCTTCATGGAATAAGATAACACCACTCCCCCCTCCTCAACCTAAATGCATCCTTCATAATCATATTAAAAGTATTATAAAAAATAAAACATTAATAAAAAGGTTTGAGTTTAAATTGAGTATTAAATTTGATATTTAGCTATGTATTTTTAATATTGAATTGGTTTGGGTACTTCCATTTTCATGGGTACATGACCCATAATAATCCCTAGATGAACTTAATTTTTTATTATTTATGAATGGACCTAAATTATAGAAATATCATAAAAATATTTATTCCTCCCATGGTGAATCACTATATTCCATATTTTTATATTTTAATTCATTACTTACATAAATTAATTATATATTATACATTTTATGCAATTGGATTTATTAAAATATTTTAAATTGTTTTTGATTATTGGATTTAATTTTTTAGGGTGTCGTTGTTTTAAAATGGTTGGGTATAAATAATTAATAAATCATTATGGATAGAATTTTTTAATCCCCAAAAGGGTACATGGTTGGATCACATTTTAACAAACCATGTGAGCTAATCATGCATCATTTTTGTTGATCCCTGAAAGGGGCACATATTTTGTCAAACCATATAGGCTAACCATGAGATAATGGAAAATTTAAATGTTTTAAATTTTAAATCCCCAATTTGGCTCCTTAATACCCCAAAATCTTCTCATTGAACCTAGTATGGATCTAAGAAACCTTAGAGATGATATTTAGTATTATATACCTTCGAAAAATCAATTTTTAGAGGGGACCAGTCATTGTGATGTTGGATCTAAGGTTATGGATTTACTCTCTCTTAGATATTTGGATCCCAATCCCTAGATATATTTCTCTCTTGGGTTTAAGGTGGTTAATGTTTATTTGATGAGCCTCTTTGGTGGATAATTGAATTTTTTTTCATCATGGATAATAATTTAAGGAATCAATTTTTTTGTGGTATTTTATAGAGTTTTGGAACTTGAGAATTCTTGGAAATCTTAATAACTAGGTTGGTGTCTCCAATTTCATCTATGAATTGAATAATTTATTTTTCATTGTTTATTGAGGATTGAATTGTTTTATTTATATGGTTTTTTTGATTTTATTAAAATTAAGGTTTTTTTATAAATCAATTTTGATGATTTTTTGGTATTTCTTAATAATGAATTTTATATGGAATCGATGATTTAAAAATTGATTTTTTAAATAGATTGATAAAGATTGATTTGTGTTTAAAAAAAATATTTTTCAAAGTGAATTTTATGACCTTCATGGAATAGTATGACTTTATGATTTTTTTTGAATTATATAATTTATTTAATTTTCATGAATTGTTTTTATGGATTAAATTATGAGTGTGGATTCGATATTGGATTTTATAATTTATTTCTCCAGGTGTGCATTGAAAATGTATTTAGTGAGACTTTTTTTTAAAACCCTTAAGTTACATCTATAAATATGGATGACTTAGAGAGTGTTCATTAAGGTGAGAAAAAAGGTGTCAATCATAATAGAGTGATCCATAAGGTGGAACTTGTGACAACATGTGTATACTATGGATGATAACTAGTTATTAGTAGTGGTTAATAAGAAGTTATGAGTTATGTAAAAATAGGAACCCTTAACACATCACATTCTTATTTCTTTTAAAATGGAATTTTTAGGGGAAACATGGATTTTCAATTAGTTTTTTTTGATTAAATTGATTAAACTTGAGTTAAAGGATGGAATTATTTATGATTAAATGTTCTTTTTTTGTATAAAGGGATTAATATTAATGAAATTTCATAAATGAATTATTTTGGTTTTAATTTTTTTTATTTATCAATATGGTTGGATTTTAATATGAAATTCAATTTGTATGTATGTGTATTAGTGTCTTGGGGAAATCCTATTGAGTTTTGTACTCACACGCTACTTATGAATTTCAGTGAATTTTTATATGCTATGAGTCATGATATAGGTAAGGTGAATATGTAATTATTTATCAATGGAAAGTCATAAATCTATCCTAGATTTATAATGGAGGAGTTTGTGGCTCATGGTTTGGTTTATATGTCTTGGTTTTAGTGCGAGTATTTTACTTGATACTCATATTTTGGTTTGTTTGGTAAACTAATTGGGTTTTTATTGAATTTCAAATTAAAAATATTTTTATTTAAAATTATTTTTCTCATAAACATAAATAGTTTATAGTTTTACAATATGGTAAACTATTCCCCCTGATTTCCTTTTCATCCCTCACCACTTGTTGATAACCACTAGTGGTTGAGGAACATTCATTAGGTTTTATGGCACCCTAACTCGAGACTTAGGATTTGGGACATAGATTGGGGTGTTATAAAATGGTATCAAAGTGTTTTTTGAGTCTGGGAAGTCAAGTAGGAATGGATAATATGAATTTTTGGATTAAAAAACATACCCACAAAAATAATTAGTTATCCTCATTATGATGAAATTTGAGTCATTGGGATGTTTGAGTAATTAAGAAGTTGGTGGTACCTCATATAAATATATTTGTGCATGTCATATTGATGGGATGGGGATTTAAAGAGTTAATTAATCATGATAGAAATGCTATGGACTATATCTCATGTCATGTATTTGATAGAAAAAGGGGTTTTCTTGCATAAAAAATGAATTTCCATTGAATATGTTTTTCTTGGTTTTGAATGTTTTTAAAAAGTGATTTTGAAATAAGTAATTGCTGGAAACTTTATTATATCATTGAAATGAAAGTTAGGGAAATGATTTATCCAAATGAGTAGGAGGAAACCTAGTTAGAATTTGGGAATAAGTATTTAGTGTTCATGAACATTATTGAATTCTATGGTTTTTATAAAGCCCGTTTTGTGTTACATAATATACTTCCCAAGGGAGCTCCAATGGGTCATCGATGGAGGTAGGAGGAAACGAAGTGTATGGTTAATTTGGTTCCCTAGAACTAATATATAAGTAGTTTATGATTACTTGTATTCATTTTTTAATATTAATATAATGTTCTTATCACATAATGTTTTTCTTCTATGTGAAATAATATGTGATAATATCCTAAAGTAACTTATCACACTAAAAAGTTATACCAGTTCCCCCCTACGAAAACCTAGAAGTTTCACAACAATATTCTTAAATATAATTTATATAGCTGGATGATATCACTTCATGGGATAGAAATTATACATGCTATCATGGGTGGAAAATCATAAGACTTTGAGACACTTTCTCATGGTGTATTCACTTGGTGATCTTCAATGTAGAAAATTATGAAAACATGACCCACCAATAAGGAATCCACATGTATATATGTCATTGGATATTCTTATCTCTAGAAACTTGGAATGATCCTTGTAATTAAATATTATTATTAATACATATCATGAGTCATTTACTTTTATGCATTGATTAAAACTAGAAATATTCTCACATCGAGGTAGGATACATTGGGTGCATCACGAGCAATGTTGTATTAATGAATAATGAGAAAAAGGATTTATCCCTTATATTATTTAGTGTAAATTGATATCTTAGGCCATTTAATGATAATTGAGCTTCCTGATTAAATCAATATCCATGGTGGTGTTGTTGGAAAGTTTATTTCTAGAAATTCAAAGAAAGGGACATCGAGTACACTAGTTGATAACACTAGCATGAAACATTATTGATTAGATATATAGATATAAATGGATTATATTACAGAGTTTGAATTCATAGAAGGTTATAATTATCTATTTATGGGATCCTTTTCATGTTGCTATATGTTAACCTTGAATTTTAGATAGTTTATTCTAATAATAATAACAAAGGGGGCCCAGAGGGTCACACCCTAAGTGTATTTAAAACCTTAGTTAAATTTTATATGAATTTAACATGTTGGATAAATATAATTAACTTATATAGTTTAATAATTATTCATGTTTATTTGATCATAAATATCCAAACACCATTTATTAAATAGAATATAAATGTGAGTGGAATTTTTAATAAATATTTTATTCTCCAGGTAAGTATTTATTTAATTATATGAATACAAAATATTTAATTATTTTGTTCTATTCATAAGTTAACTAAATATTTATTTATTCAGTTATGTGAATATTTAATAAATATTTATTCACTAATTTATTGAATATAATATCTATATATTTATTGGTGAATAATGCAGTGATATTTATTTAATCAAATAAATAGTCATTATTCAAGGGACAACAATATACCAAACCTGAGTCTTTTACTCCAATCACTAATTTTTCATAAAAACACTAAAATCACTAAACTTTAGAAAAATATCATGGATAAAAGAAACCTACCATTTCATGAGGAAAAAATCCAGGGCATACCATTGAATTATCCTTTGAAAAAAATTTCTACTACCTTCAAACAAACATAACCTGACAAAAAGGTAATAACAACCATGTGAAGGTACAAGAAACAAAGTTTGTTGCATGCAGTGAGAATCACCTGAGACCAACTTCTCTTACGACCAATGGAAACATGGAATGAGGTTTCCCCATAGATCAAAACCTCACCACCCAAGAATGATGCTATATGAGCTCCATTGATCAATGAAAAATCCAATATTAAACCAGAAAAAACCTAGAAAATTGGATTAAAAGATGAGTCAAGAATAAACCTTATCTGATGAATAATATTTAATATCCTATCAATAATGCCCTAACTCACTAAAGCAGGAAAATCCACCAGAAAACCACTGACCATTGTATCCCTAAATAAATCAAAAGATGAGAGCTCCTGGTATATGGACACTGCACGATTCACCATGGAAAAATAAATATTGAGGATATACAGACTTAGTTTAATGGTCTGATAAGAAATATCATATTAAATATTATTTGAATGAATATTAATTTATTTATTCTAAAAAAGATAATATTTATTTTATTCATGATTTTAGCGTATGTTAAGTAAATAATAATAATAATATTATTATTTCAACATGGGGTTCTCCAGGGATTAAGAAAATAACAAGGAACCCTGTGCAATTATTATTTTCTAACCCTAGCATTATTTAAACCTATTTTTTACATTTTCAAAAATGATATCCACATTCTTCCATTATGAAGAATGAATTATAGAGAGGATTATCTCAAGCCCTAGTGATCTCTAATGTAGAAAATTATGAAGAATACATAAAAAAATCTATTTTTCCTTCATAATGAATCCATTCCCTCTTTGAAGGATTTAGTTGTGATTAACATCGATCATTATAAGCATTATAACCATATGTGCTAGAACCTAGATAATTCATATACAATGATTTTAGGTTTGTGAAGCACATGTGGATTACCATTGGATATAATACACCCTTTATTCCTTTTATATAATGATGATACAAAAATAATTATTTATCCAATCATCAATTATGATGAAATAATTCAATGAAAGATAATTATTTAATTAAATAAATTAATTATAAATTATATGTGAAAATATCATATCTTCCTAGTTCTGGGTTCTTGTCAATTAATATTCATTTAAATTCTATTTTCCATGATGATTATTCACCATATACATCACATATTATTCATGGATTATGAGAAAATTTTGAGTTAGTAATGGTCTAATAATGCTTTCACTGTTTCCAAAATCTTTTACGCGCTCTTATGGACCCTCAATTAGTATAATCCATTATTTAGGCAATATTGGGAATCAATAGAGGCGATGAAGATTATTTTATGAGGGAAGTAGACCAGGAACTAAAATTAATTAAGAAAAACACATAATTATTCAAAGGATTCGTGGGAACAAAAAATATGAGGAATGGTTGGATAAAATCAACCATATTTTCATGTTTCTACAAACAATATATAAGGTTTAGTTTGGATATTATTTTCTAGAGAGAACCTCTAGGAATTGGTGGGAGGTAGTTGAGGAAGTTGATAATGATAAGGATATTGATTGGAAAGTGTTTTAGAATATCTTTAATGACCAATAATATCTAGATGATTTGAGTTTGGATAGATCTCAGGATTTCTTGGGGTTCTATTAGGGTAATTTAATGGTGATGGAGTACACATCAATGTTTTTTGAGCTAGTAAAGTACATGGAAGAGATTTTAGTGAATGATTAGCTCAAGGAGTGAAGGTTTGAGACAATTCTTTGGCCAGATATTAGTTCAAGAATTATCCTCTTGAGTCTACCTACCTATGCCTTGGTTGTTAGTACAACAACTTCAACATAAATAAATGAAGTGGATATGGGAAAGGTGAGATATTTTCTCTCATGGATAGGTAGGGTAAAAAATTTGTTCAGTGGAAAAAAGAGTAAGCACATGTATTTCTAAGAGAAATTATCTAGGAGTTCTTCCTAGGGATTTCTATAGAGAGGACCCTTAGAGTGATTCTAGTGTAGAGAGGTGTACCACCCAAAATCCATGTGTCGAAATACTCTTTGAATATGTCACAAGTGTCATTAGGCGGGATACTTAAAGAAATATTATAGCCATTTTTGTATATGAGAAATGGAAACATGTCAAATATAGTACAAGGATTAAGAGTGAGAGGTAGAGAATTGGGGCTGACTGATTTGGGGACTTAGGTCATAGTTAGATAACTTCATCAAGAAGGGAATTAATCACATCTTAAGAGTTAAGGGATGCTTATATTATAGAGAATACTTAAAAAGAGGCTGAATTTTATGTGTGGGATATATATGGTGTGTGGTATAATCTTAATAAATTCCACTATTATTTATACCTTGTTTAATAATAAAGTGTTTAATTTGTTTATCTCTATACCCTTGGTTGATTTCCTGGGATTAAATGTGGAGTTGATGCCTTATACTATAATGATTATCACCCCACTTTGTGAAAAAACAGAATGAGGGTTCAAGTGACCATATTGTGTGATTGTGATCAGTGATGTGTAAATCACGTGGGTTATTTTGGTTTTAGAGATGAAGATATATGATTTGACCATGAAGATGCTTTTGTTGACTCAATTTAAGGCTCAAATTTATTTTTATAGATGGTGAGTTATTTTTCTATAAATTGATGTGAAAATTCACTCCATCCAGGGAGAATGGGATCTATAAGAAAATGGGAAGGGTCTTGTGGTGGGATTTTTTAGATCTTTTTCATGTAAGACAGTGGGTTTGTTGTTTGGTTCTCTTGAGAAAAAGGATTTAACTTTGCTTCTGAGGGTAGTGAACCAATATCTATATTTTTTACCTGAGTATTTCTCTATACTACCACCTATAAGGGATGTTTAATTTTATATTTAATTAATTCTAGGAACCAAAATCATATCATTTCCATCTTATCATATGGAACTAGTAGAGCTACATGAGTTAAAGGCATGGTTAGATGAGCTTAAGTAGAAGGGGTTTATTTGATTGAGTGTTTAACATTATGAAACATTAGTTCTTCATAAAAAGATGGATTATGGTAGGTTGAGGATATTTATTGACCACTAGAAGCTGAATCAGGTGGACTTTAAGAATAAAAACCCTTTACCTTGAATTGGTAATTTTTTTTGAGTTACTGATAAGAGATTGTCTGTTCTCTAATATTTACCTTCACTTTGGTTATCATTAACTTAAGAGTAAAAGAATAATATGTCCAAAAAACAACATTTTTTTTAATATAACCATATTGAGTTTTTATTCATTCCTTTTGGATTTAACAATTCACCTGTAACATTCACAACCTTAAGGAATATGAAATTCCATGATCAATTGGACTCATTTGTGGTAGTATTTTTAGATGATATCCTAATTTGTTTGAGATATGAATAATACTATGAGAATTATCTAGATATTTTTCTAAATATTTTATAATAGAATATATATTTTTTAAAAAATCCTCTAAATTCAATTTATAGATTTATAAAGTAAATTTCTATATTTATGCTTTTTCATATGAAGGGATCTATTGATCCTGAGAAGGCCAAGGAAGTAATGTCTTGGGAATTAGTGAATAATAGGTTTTCTATTCAAAGTTTCTTGGTGACAAGTTGAATATTTATGGAGTTTCATTTCAAACTTATCTAAGTTATCTTTTCTAATGATGAATTTGACTCAGAAAGGTGGAAAATTTGCATGTTATGAGAGATGTATGAATGTATTTAAATAATTGAATAAAATAATTAATTTGAAACTAGTATCAATTATCCTTGATTCATGGGTTTTTTATAAGGTTTATTGTGATACATCAAGTGCCAAAGTGGGATGTGTCCAAATATAGGGTGAGAAAGTCATGGATTATAGGACTACATGGCTGATAACTCATGAGAAAAATTATCCCATGCATGTCTTGAATTAAGCTTGTATTATCTATGAACTTAATACTTGTAGACATTATCTCCTCAAAGAGTACGAGGATTATATAATTTTAAGTATATTTATTTATAGTGTGACCTCAATCTAAGATAGCATAGTTGAGTGGATTATCTTAAGGAATTTGATTTTGAGATCATGTTTACTACTAAGAAGGGAAATAATATGGTAGATTCCTTGAGTAGTAAAAATACAACTCATTATATGAGAGAATATAGGGAGAAATGAAAGATAATGGGGTTGTTAGTATACTTCCATGCTAAGGTGATAATGATGAAATATGGATTGGTACTCTCGATTCTTAATGTAGAATCCTAATTGGTGTTGTAGGTGAATGTTTGGTAGACATCTAATAAAGGATGAAATAGGATTAGGTCCATAAAAAATGTTGTGGAGACTACTGAGGGATGGTTGTCCCTAGATGACTTAGTTATTCATTTTAGGGGATGAATGATGGTTTTATTAGTGACCAGGAAGGAGGTTCTAGGTATTTTTCATTAATTGAGTTAGGTGGTGCATTCTGGAGTGTCCAAGATATACCATGGCATCAAATAATAATTTTTATGGTCTAGAGTAAAGAGATATGTTATATTTTCTTCATTAAATGGTGTATCAATAGGTTAAGATGTATTAAAAATAACCAAAAAGGTTAGTACAATCATTACCAGATATGGAATAGAAACAGGAAAACATCTATAAAGATACTTTGTGATGTTTTATTTCAACAATGTTTTGTTTTTTTTACAACTAAATTTTTGTAAATAATGTTTTTCTAAAATAGTTGAAATTTCCTGAATGAGTTTTATGAGTTGTTGAAAAGAATAATATTGTAAATTCCATAAGTTAAGAAAGTTTTAAAGTTGTAAAAATTTAAAAAATAAATTAGATGCAACTAAAGCTATTATTAAGTGTTATTAAACATTACGATAGAATTTCGTGATCCATGATTTTTTAAGAAAGGAGAGTTATAGTTTTAAGGAGGTAGTTTTTTCAGACACATAAAATTGAATATATCTCCCAATGTAATTCATAGGACATATCCACAATAGAAGATATTTTGTTCAATGTTAAAGTTTCGTTACTCAGATAACTGGAAACATTTCTAAGGACTGAGAAACTATAAGAAATATGGAATTTTTAAGCTATTAAAGTTTGATAATGTTTAACCCTATTTCCAATCAGACAAACTTTCTAGAAGTAATTTTTTCATAAATTATTTTCTAGAAAGTTTGAGTTTTTGAAAATGAATGATTTCATGAAAAACATGAAAAGATTAAGATATTGGATTTTTTTCATATTCATAAAGAAGATGTTTTTATAAGAATCTATAACATTTCAAAATTGTTTATCAGATAGACCTGATCAGACAGATGTAGTAGAATCACTAGACCGGATGATGTAGAGCTGATGTTTGGGAAATGTCTAAAGTGTTGTTGCTGATTAGTTTTTATAGTTTTGAATATTTTGGAAGAAATGAAAAGTGACTCAAGAATTAATAATTTAATTTATGAGAAAAGACAAAGGGGGAGATCATATTTGTAATTATACATAGATCTCTAAACACAAACCACTAAACAAGACTTTCCAGATAGAGATGTAAAAGTGATTTTAAAGTTTCTTAATCAGATAGAAGTTGATTTTTTTCGGATAGAAGTTGATTGGTTAAAGAGAGTTGATAAAAGAATTTCGAATAAAAAAGTAAAAGAGTTCATGTTTGTAATTAGAAAAAATATCTGAATAAAGAAAATTTTAGAAAGGTTGAAGTTACTATTAGAAATTTGTTATAGGAAACTAAAGCCTTTAGAAGTTGCAGAAATTTAGTCAACCATATTCAGTTAGTTTGGAGTAACGTATAGAGGTAGGAGATGAGTTTCCAGATAGATAGCCTGTATAAAGTGTTAATATCACAGTTTTGTAATAGGATATATAAATTTTGAATTATTTTTTAGTTACTTAGTTTAAATGAATAAAAAAATACTAGAATAAATATTTTTTTTTTAATTTAAGCGGGTCAAGAGGACTAGAAATATGAAGGGAGTTCTAGACAGAGTTCCTGATAGAGAAGTTCCGAACAATCTATTTGCAGAAATAACGTTTGAAAGAACTTTTTAAAGTTTTTATTTGAGTAAGGATAAGAATTATAAGGTTTTGTATATTTAAAGAAGACTCTATAATATTTGAGAAGATTTGATAAGTGATAAAATAATGTTCAAATATATTATAAATCCAGATCTATTAATTTGGGTGAGTAGGAAAACTTTTCATGTTTCATA
Source organism: Viscum album (assembly GCA_963277665.1). NCBI lineage: Eukaryota > Viridiplantae > Streptophyta > Magnoliopsida > Santalales > Viscaceae > Viscum > Viscum album. The sequence goes on along the minus strand of OY728137.1, from coordinate 1,584,347,036 downwards.
TCTTTTTAAATTTCTGTAGAGCCTATAAATAGAGGAGAAAAGTACACCATACTTGATCACTATTCATAGAGACAAAAAGATGATACATGTAAAATTTTGTGCCAAATAAGGTTTTTGGATATATATTTTTGTTAGAAGATCGAATGGAGCAAAGTTCAGATGATCGGATAGAGGAGAAACAAATAGTTAATATTAGATAGAGTTTCAGGAAAAATTATATGAGAAATTGTGTTTTTTAATCATATAGAAAAGGGTTTTTGTAAATAGTGCAATTTTAAAAAAGGTTCATTGGATATAAATCATCATATGTAAGGACCATCAGACTCACTCTCATTGGATAGAGTTTCTAAAAAGGCCTTTGGTGGAGTGGTTTAAAAAAGTTACATATTTTACTCTGGAATAATTTTTGTAAAAAGAATTTATAAATTTATGGGAGTTAGTATAATCATTACTATCGGGAGATAGAAGGTGTACAATGGAAATTGAAACAAAACTTTTATTCACTTATTCATAATAGTGAATTTCCATAGACCCATGGAAGTGGTTATAGAAACAATGTTGGTTCTAACACTGAGTCCAAACCTTGTAAATATTTTCTGATTTTTTCACTTTCCTACATTTTCATACATTTGAGTTTACTAAAATATTATAAGGAATAAACACTAACATGTTATAGGGGTTAATTTATTTAAAGTTTAAATTTTTAAAAAGATAATCATTGCTTCAACCCCCACTCTCAGCGATTCAATGATCCTTTGGAACTTCATGTGGTATCAGAGCGAAGGTTCCCCTATTGAATCCCCGTCACGAATAATCTCAATTTTATCAAACATATAAGAATTCATACTTTTGAAGGAAAAAATTATCATCGATAGAAAAATAGAATGATTCCCTATCTTTTATCACTTGGATTGGAAGTTTTGTATTATGCTACAATTAGGTTTCCACCCTAATAAAGATTCTCCCATGAATTTTATTTATAAGAGAAACATTGAAGCTGATGTAAAGGCTATAAATTCAATTATCATGTCTATTTAAGAAAATGATTACACGAAGGTAACGAGTATCAAAATAGAAAAGTTAATGTGTGAAAATATTGAAAGAATTTTCAAAGGAAATACTAAAGTGAAGGAAGAAAATCCACAAATATGGAACAATAAGATCAAAGACATTAGAATGATATATGAATAAACTGTTGATGATTACTTCTATAAATTGAATTAAGTTTTTTGAAACATCATAGGTTTTAAAGATGTCTTGGAAGATTCTATAATTTTGAAGAATAACAAAATTTCTATAAAATTTTGATTCTAAAATTACTGCTTTAGAAGATAAAGAAGATTTATCTTTTGATGAATTACATAAATTTATTATTTCCTATGAAATGAGAAAATCCATAGCATTTAAAAAGAATATAAAAGAGGAAATGTATTTTGAAAATTTGAGAAAGTTAAAAATTCAAGATGTTAAATATGTTAATACTTTCGATTATGAAGATAAGGAAGACGATGAGTTGAAAAAAAATCACGTCTCTCATCTGCAAGAATTATAAAAGAGGAAGAGGAAAGTATGGAAGAATAATTCCTCTCAAATGTTTTGAGTGTGGAGGAATACGACATTTTTCTATGAATTTCCCTAAAAATAAAGTTGGTGAATTTAAAGATCATTATGAAGAAATACCTCTATAAAAGAATTTTGACAAAGCTTCCAATAAAGTAAGTAATTACACTAGTGGAAAGAATATGTTCACTGGAAATAAAAGAAGCATCCTATATAATAAAGTTGAATCTAACTTAGATGAGACCGATTCCCCAAAAGATAATTTTTTTGAAAGAATCAGAAACTTATTTAAAAATGTAGAGAAAAAATAATATTCATTAAACATTAAAGAGAAAGGAGGTGAGGAATCTTATAGAGAGTATCAGATAAGATCATAACTTGTTGCATGTCTTGATAAAGATATAACTCTCAAGAAGGAAATTATAATGATGAAAAAATATAATGGAAAAGTGTTTTAAGGAAGTAAATATATTGCTAAGTTGGAAGAAGAATACATCTAGGAGATATTAGGCTACAAAATAAGAATTGGTGAACAAATAATGATGGTTGAAGAATTTAGTGACAAGTTGGAAGCTAAGGAATATGAAGTAAAAAAAGAATCAATCAAAACTCCTTGAGGATAATAGTTCCTTAAGAAAGTTGAATGAATATTTTATAAAGGCTTTAGAAGTAAAATCTGAATCATTTAAAGCTATAGAAAAAGTATATTCCAAGAATCAGGTGAATTCTCCACCATCCAAAAATAATGTTTCATATTATTTTCATAACATTTTAGGTGTTAAGAAAATTTTTGGGAAAATTTGGGTTGAGAAGGGTTGTGAAAAATCTTTCACATTCCCAAAAGTTTAAAATTACCTCCATAATAATGATGACACATAACTAAATAATGTTATATTAGAAAGAGTTTATCAAACTCAACAAAATTACTTTAGAGAAAGATCATAATTCTATGGAAAACCAAGATTTTATGGGTTTTTCTAGTGATATGGAATATATGGACATAAGGAATATAATTTTTGGCATAATTTGTCACTTCATAGAAGAAATTAAGAATAGGGTGGAAGAAATGGTGGAAGAAAACTGAGTAAATTACATAAAACATTGAAAGTAGAAAAAGTGAAATATAGATATGTTAGAAAAATTATAATGGAAAAAAATTTTAATTTTTAGAAGAAGTATGTGGAAGATGTGATCAGGTAGTCCAACATGAAAAATAATGTATGAAAACTCTTCTAGGTAAATGTTCTTATACTAGAAAAGAAAAGGAAGATAAATAAAAGAAAGTTGAGGAAAGATAATTTTTTGTTTAGATAGACTTAAAAGAAACTAAAAGTAATAAACCATGGATTCCTGATAGTGTTTTTTAACATGTTTAGATATTTGAAAATCTTGAGAAATTATGAGAATCAAGATGGAAGAGTAGTTACCTTAGGGAATGATGATTCCTTAAAGATCAGAGAAATTGGAATGGATGGTATTGAAGAAGAAAATTTGAAATATAAAGAAGTACTATTTTTTGATGGAATGTAATAAAACTAACTTATTTTAAGTCAACTTTTTAATGACGAAAAATAATTTGTCTTCAGAAAAGATTCATGTGTCATTAAAAGTGAGAAATATGGAAAATATTTTACTAAAGGAGAAAAAACTAGTGGAAATATTTTATAGATAGGAGAACATTGTGACTCTTATTATCTAAGTGATAAAGATGAAAATAAGTTGTGTAATTATAGACTTGGGAATCTTGGGAAGAAAATCATGAAATAAAATTTCTAAATTTGATGATATATGAAACTTTATAGCATTTAAAGGAAGAGAATATGATGTTTACAAAACTTCTTAGAGAGGGAAAATTACTAGTAAAATACATAAGAGAGTTGAGATTTAGTCTACCAGACCTCTTAAACATATTCATTAAGATATTTTTGGACTGATGAGACATCAATAAACAGAAATATATTTTTAATTTATCACTTTTATTGATTATTTCTCTTTGATTACCAATATCATGTTTATGAAACCAAAGTTAAAGGCTATATAAATTTTAATATATTTATTAAAACACGTTGAGAGAGAAATGAGGATTATATAAATAAATTAAGAATAGATAATGGAAAAAAGTTCAAATGTAATGATTTTGAATACTTTATTAAAAATACTGGTATCAAAATTAGTGTGGTTCTACATACACCCCAAATTAAAATAGAGTAGTGGGAATTAAAAATAGAAGTTTGGTGGAAATGTGAATAAGCATGTTAGATAAATATAAAATTTCAAAGTTCCATAAGAGAGAAGTTATTAGTATTATTATACATGTACAAAACTGATGTTCGTTAAGGCCATAATCAAACAAGACTTTCAATGAAACATGGTATAACAAAAAACCTTCAGTGAAATATTTCAATGTTTTTGGAAGTCCCTATTTAACAAAAATAAAAAATCTAGATCTAGGTAAATTTGATTAACAAGCCTAGGAAGTCTATTTGAATATTCACCCAATATAAGAATTTAAAAATATTGGAACAAACTTTTACAAAAATTTTGGGATTTATATGATTTGAAAGTTATCAAAAATCCAAATTCCTTAACAAAGGATATTGATAATATTGAAGAAGGAAAACTAAAGATTTCAAATAAGAGTGAAAGTGAGCCAAAACAGATATATCAAGACATGAAGGAATCATGTGACGAGGAAAATGAATATAGAAGAGAAACTTTTAAAATTTATTATACTAAAAAAATAGGTCGAAACTAAAAATATAATTAGAATTTATAAATCTCTGATTTAAACTAGAATAAATTTTAGATTATAAAATCAGATACCACTCATTTCAAAGATTGAACCAGAATTAGTTTCTAAAGAAGTAAAACAAAACAAATTGGTGAATTCAATGAATTAAGAGTTAGATCAAATTGATAAAAATGAAATGTGGTAATTTTTTCCATGAACAGTAAGAAAAAATGTTATTGGAACCAAATGGGTGTATATAAGCAATTTGAATTAATATAGAGAAGTTTTAAGAAATAAATAAATACTTGTTTGTAAAGGCTATGCATTGTTTGAAGGTGTTTATTTTGAAGAAAAATTTCCCCCGATTTTAGGATTAGAAACTATTATAATTTTTATAGTAGTTTCGGAAAATCAATGTTACAATGTTTATCAGATGGATATAAAGTAATCTTTTCTTAACAGTGATATTTAAGAAGAAGTTTACATAGAGAAACCTTGAAGTATTATACTTTATGAATATAAAATAAACGTTTGTAAATTGAATAAATACATGTATGGTTTGAAAAAATACCCACATGATTGGTATTAAAAACCTGATAATTGTTTTAGAATGATGAAATTTTCTAAAGGAATGTTTGATAAAAACTTATATGCAAAAGAAGTTAACTCCAGTACCTTGATTGTAATTGTATACATAGATGATATAATTTTTTCTTGAGATCAAGAAAAAGTTTGTAAATATTTTTCTAAGGAAATGAAGTAGAATTTTGAGATGTTAATGTTGGAATAATTAACTTTATTCATAGGTTTACAAGTTCAAAAAAAGGAAAAATACATTTTCCTATCTCAAGAAAAGTATGCAAAGTAATTTATAAAAATTTTGGTTATGAATGAATCTAAATATGTTTCTAATAATGTTTTAGTTTGGATGAAGATGATTAAAGATGAAGATGTAAAAAATTTGAATCATAAAGAGTTTTGTAAATTGATAAGAAGTTTTCTATATTTAACAACTTCGAGACCTGATATTTTTATGTTGTAAATTTGTGTTCTAGATATCAGAGCGATCCAAAAGAATATCATATTCTGGAAGAAAATATAATTATGAGATATGTTAAAGGAAAAATTTTATATGCGTTGATATAAAAAAGTATTTGTGACGTAAACTTTCATGGTTATACTGATTTTGTTTGGGCTGGAGACGGTAATGATAGAAAATAACCTTCAGGAGGAACATTTTTCTTGAGAGAATGTTGTGTGAGTTGGCATAGTAAGAAACAAAGTTAAATAAATTTGAGCACAATAGAATCAGAATATATTGTAGTTAAACAAGATTATATTCAAATTTTATTGATGAAATTTTAATTGTAAGATTTAAAAGTTCAAATTTTCAAACAATTGAAGTTACTTTGTGATAATTAGAGTACCATTTATCATTATAAAAATCATGTTCAACACTCAAGATCAAAGAAAATTGATATCAAATTTTACTTCATAAAAAAAAATTACTGGTGGAGATTTTTTAATGAAATATCAAATATTTTATGTTTTCACAAAAGATACACTAGGGATAGATTTGAATAGTTGATGATGAAACTTTATGTTCAGCCTCCACTAACGAATTTCTAAATATCTTTAGGAATTTCCCCATCATGCTTTGGATTTTGATGAAAAATGGGGAGAATATGTGAAAATTTATCTTACAAGGTGGAGAGAAGTAATTTTCTTACCTAAATGAATCTGAAGTTGTGGTTATCATTAAATAGAGGAGAGAAAGAAAAGAGAGAGAAAAATAAAAGTACAGAGTAGTTTATCTTAACATGGATGAAAAATTTTCTTTTCATTGAGGGATATAATTCATTCAAATACATTAATTTATCTAGCAGTGTAGTGTTAGGTCACTCTCTTTTGAGAAATACTATGTTTTGGTAAGGGTTTAAAATTTGAGTTGTCAAAAAAATGAGTTGTGAAGAAGTCTAAGTGTTAAAAAATGGTGAGTTAAAAAAGTTGTTAATGAGAGTTGTCAAAAAATACAAAGGATGTGACTAAAAACCCTTTATGATTTTTTTAAACCAATTTTGTTTTTTTGACAACTGTCTTTTTGTAAAGAATGTTTTTTGTAAAATAGGTGAAAGTTATTTAATGAGTTTGATGAGTTGTTGAATAGAATAATATTGTAAGGTCAGAATATTAGGAAAGTTTGAAATTTTTAGAACTTTGAGAAATAGATTAAATGATTCCTAATATTTTCTTCAATGTTACTAAACACTATGAAATAATTTCATGATCCAAGATTTTTGAATAAATGAGAGTTTTAGTTTTCTAGACATATATTTTCCTAATGTAGAGATTTAGATGCATCTCTTGATGCAGTTCACTAGATAGAGCCACAATGGAATATGTTCTCTAAAATGTTAAAGTTTTTATACTTAGATCTCTAGAAAAATTTCTCTGAAATTAGAAATTACAAGAAAACTGGAAGTTTGAAGTTTTTTAATTATGATAAAGATTAACCCTAATTTCGATCTGAAACACATTATGGATAGAAGTTTCAGAATAAGTTTTATTGAAAGTCTAAATTTGGGAATATTTATGAGTTCATGAAAAAAGTGATAAGGAAATGATTCTAGTTTTTAGTCAGACCGATAAGACATGGGTTTTTATAGGAAGCTCAGATACTGTAAAATTGTTTATTAGACATACCTTATCAGACTAATATAACGGTCTGACTAGATTGGATGATGTAGAGTTGATGTTTGTGAAATGTCAAAATATTTATTACTACTGAGTTTTTGCGGTTTTGAAAAACTTAGAAGAAATGAAAAGTTAATCCAGAATTGATATTTGAATATCTAAGAAAATACAAAAAGAGAAATCAACTTTGTAATTTGACACAGATATCTAGACAAAAACCACCAAACAAACCTTTACATATTGATATATCTGAGAAAGTTTGAAGTTTCTTCATCAAACAGAAGTTGATCAGTTTAAGAGAGTTGCTAAAATACTTATGGAGAAAGAAGTAGAAGAGTTCAATTTTATAATCTTACAAATTATTTTAATAAAGAAAACGTTTTAAAGGTTAAAGTTTATACCAGATAGTTATTGTAGTAAACTAAAGTCTTTAGAAGTTACAATATTGTAGTTAACCATATTTAGTTAGTTTAGAGGAACGAACATAGATAGAAGATGAGTTTCCATATATAAATCTTGTATGAAGTTTGAAGATAATAATTTTTTAATAGGATATATAAAGTTTGAATTATTTTGAAGTTACATAGTTTTAAAGAAGAAACAAAGACTATAATAAATAAATGTTTTTTTATTTCAGTGGGTTAAGAAGACCAAAAAGATGAAGATATTTCTTGATAGAGTTCCAGATTGAGAAGTTCTGGACAATCAATTTCCAGATAGAACATTTGTAAAACATTTCTAAATTTCTTGTTCGAGTAATTATGAGAATTATGAAGTTCTAGAGAATTTAAGAAGATTCATGAATACTCTATAAGAGTTGAGAATAGATCAAATTAAGTTCAAATATATGATAAATCTGGGTCTATGAATTTGAGTGAGAAGGAAAACTTTTCTTGTTTCCTGTATTTTTCTATTTATGGAGAAACTATAAATAGAGGATTAAAATAAATTGTACTTGATAACTGTTTAGAGAGACAAAAAGCTATGATCCTGAAATTTTTGTGTTAGATAAGGTTTTTGGATAGAGTTTTCAGTCAGAATATTAGATATAGAAAAGTTTAAGAGATCGAAAAAAGGAGAAACATACATCGAAGGTCAGAAAAGGTTTTAGGTAGAATCTTATGAGATGCTATTTTTTATTAATCAGATAGAATAATGGTTTTATTAAAGGCACATGTTTTAAAAAGGTTCATCAGATAGAGTTCATTAGATGCACTCCCATTAGACACATTTTCATTAGATAGAGTTTTAATATAGAACTTTGGTGGAGTAGTTTGAACAAAGTTACACATTTTGTTGTGGATTAGTTTTTATAAGAAGAATTTGTAAACTGATGAGAGTTAGTATAATCATTCCTATTGGAAGATAGAATGTGTCCAATGGGAGTTAACATAATTTTTTTATTCAATTATTCATAATAATGAATTTCCATAGACCCATAAGAGTGGTTATGGAAAAGATGTTGGTTCTCAAAATGAGAAAGAACCATGTAAATCTTGTTTTATTTTCTTACTTTCCTACATTTTCATGAATTAGAGTTTACTAAAAAGTTGATAAGGAAGAAACTCTAACAATTTATAGGGGTAATGTTTCTTAAAGTTTAAATTTTTAAAAAGACAATTAGAGATTCAACACCCCCTTCTCAGTGATTCAATGATCCTTGGGAACTTCAATATTCATGGACTTCATGATCAAACTATCTAGGGCACCATGGAATAATGAAGGTTTTTAGGTTATGGGGAATCAAATCACAAAGTTAGTGCATTTCATGCCCATATGAGAAATTTTTTTAGTATATAGAATTGAGAAGCTCTATATGATGTAGGTCATTATAATCCATGGGGATATAAAGTATATGATGTTTTATAGAGACCCAAAGTTTACATCAGGATTCCGTGGAGGACTTAAAAATTCATTGGGGACTTAGTAGAATATAATAACGACATGTCACCGACATACAGATGGAAAGATGAAGTTTTTTATTCAAATTATTAAATATATGCTTCGAGATTCTATATTATATTTTAGGATTTCTTAGAAGTATAATCTTCCATTAGTGGAGTTAATCTATAACAAGTGTAACCAATAAAGGATCTAGATAAAAAAAATTTAGGGTTTATATTTTTGGTTGTGTAAATCACCATTTGTTTGACCTAATATGGGTGTGAAAACACTTTTAGGACATAATATATTGAAATAAACATATGACAAGGTAAAATTAATCTAGAATCCTATGATCTCAACTTAAGTCTCGCTAAAATATTTTTATAATCATTGAAAAATACCCTTTAAGTTTAATTTTGGGGATTCTATGTTTGTGAAGGTGACTCCTATTTTTGGGATATAAATGGTTTAGGAAGTAAGTGAAGTTAATGACTGGTTATATGGGCCATTTATTGATCATTGAGAAGGTTTGAGAAGTGTTATATTGGTTATATTTACCACAATTTTATATAAAAATTCATGATGTTTTCCATGTATACTAGTAAAATAAGTATCAACCAGATCTTTTCCATTTTCTTAGGTGGTAAGAGGTGGATTTGGAACCTGATGCATCATATGTGGAGAGGTAGATTCAGGTTGTTAATTTTTGGGAGAAGGAATCTTATAGAAAGAAGATTCTTTTGGTTCATGTACAATGGTAGTATGGGTGGATCTAAGAAGAAAAGTGAGAGAGATAGGATTATATTCAACAAAAATAACTTGAGTTTTTCATGGGGAACAAAGAATATATACTTTTTGATGGTGAAAATTCCTATGGTAAGGAGGATTGTAACCCACAGTTTTGGTAGGTAAGACCCCAGCTTGAGTTTTTTGGAGTGTTTGGTTGAAAATGTTAGTTTTTAGAAAAAACTAGGCATCATGAATGGTTTGGAGATATTTAGGGAAATTGCACAAGTAAACTATGTGTGTTGGAAAGGTTTTGGATATTAGCTTTTGTATGGTTAGTAAATGGTTTATCTAATCATGTGAGATAACCCTCTGTAGTTTTTTTTTCAATCTCAAAATGGGTTCATAGTTAGTGCATGATTTACCAAACCATGCAGGCTAACCATGCATTGTTTTTTAGATTGGAAAGGAGCTCAAGGTTGGAGCATAGTTTTCCAAACTAAGAGGGATAACCATGAGATGATGGAAAAGTTACATTTTTTATTTTAAATTACCAATTTGACTCCTTAATACCCCCTTTGACCTATAATGGATTTAGGATTATTTGGAGGTGATTTTGGGTATTCTCTAAGACAACCTGATACCTATACACCTGAATCTGGTGCTAAAAACATACTCTTTACATACTTGATTTGACACAAATAGAAGTGACACAAAATCAAACAATTATAATTACATTTTCATTAACAAAAATAGAGTAACATATTTATACAATAACTTTTAGGTTTATAATTTTAGAGAATTAAGAAAAGAACTTTATGTAACAATACTCATGTCTTTATCATCAAATGGGAATTTTATCATTACACCTAGATTCTATTATTCCATAAGAATACTTCAATATCTCACAAAAAATCCTCCACCCATGATACCCTTTAAGAAATATCTTACATAATATCATTCTTCATAATATGGGTAAATAGAAACATAATAAGGGTGATCTCAAATGCTCTGTAAGGGTATAAATTTTCATTATCATTTAAAGAAATAAGTGAGAATAAGATGAGAATAAGTGTAAAAAATATAATCAAGTGTATATAATAAGAGAATAATTCCTAAAAAATATATCTCATAACTTATGGATCATGATATAAAATTCTTCATAAAAAGAAGAATGAGAATCATGGGTATAAAAAAAACCATTATCATGATCAATGAAAACATAACATAAACATACATCATTGTATAGAAATGTGGCACAAGTTTGAGAAAAATAAATCATAACATTGTGGATTAGGAATAAATATAATAATCCCATAACATCATGGAAAAAACATCATTACAAGTATCCCTCAACATAATGGATCAGTTATCCTAAGTAGTATCCCTTAACATAATGGATTAAACAAACTTACCATCACCCAATAAGAATAATTGGACTAGTATCCTTAATAGTATACCCTTAGTAATATCATGAGATATAAAACTTTTATCCATTGTATTGGATGGCTATTATAATGTCCCGGTTCTGGGTGCTACCTAGAGGTTCCCAATACCCTGTTCGTCACACGGCCTCAAGCGCATTTCCCTAAACGCCAGAAGCTGCCGACTAGAATTGAGGTCCTTGGGTGTGATAGTGGGGAAACTATGTCCTCATTGGTAGAGTAACACAAAGTAAAGAAACATATAACAATATTGGAAGAATTAATAACATAAAAGAAGTAAACAATGGAAGTAATAAACAACTGGAGCACACATATATAAATGATGCATGATACATATGTCTAGGAAAGTATCTAAATAAGTCACAATATTGGAATATAGTAATAAACCAATTACAAGGAAAACAATTAAACTCCAGTAGCATCGCAAGCCTCATCTTGGTCCCACGCTCTCCAGCTCTACAAAAATCAAGTACCTGATGTAGAAGGGTGCTTTCCCTTATCTATACCTGCAAAAATATAATTTTTTTGGGCCCAAAATCATGACCCAAATAGGGTGTGAGATGAATCCTAGTAGGCAAACACCCAAAGATCTGTTCCTAACATTCGGTGAATATATATAGCAGGAAATATGAAAAATGAAGCAATAAATAAGGAAGTACTCAAAGTAAACAATCCTACAGTTTAAATTACAACAATTTTCATTTATTAGTTAAGAAACCAACAATCATAAGTAACCCTATGGGAATTAATCACAACCTAAACCATCTGGTTTAACCAAACAAACACAAGAAACCCTCTGGGAAGTACTCATAGTTTAACCCCTCTGGTTCAGCTTTAGCAAAGACACATGAGGAATCACTCATCGTCAATTACCTATGTGGTCTCGTATTAGTAACTATAGACGCTATGGGTAAGCACTCAACATCCAATTCCATCTATGGTCTTGTAACGAGGAACTAGAGATGCTCTGAGGGAGCACAAAGTCCACCCCCCTATGGTCTCACAATGTAAAAGTAAACAGACACTTTGGAGAAGCCCTCAACATCCATTCTCCCTATGGTCTACTACACCAAGTTCCCACAGACTTGTGTAAATAAATCGTGCACAAACAGTATATGGCAGCCAAAGTAAACCTCAAGAACTACTTGGCTAAACAGTCTACAGTATCTCAGAACATGTCAGATAAATTCACTCAATCTTAACCATACTAGGCATAGAAAACAGAGCAGCCTAACAGGAAAGGCTAGAACAAATGCTCAATATCAAGAAAAAATGGGAAAAGAAATCCATAGCAAGGTAAATAACCCTATTTAAAATCATAAATTCTCTACTCAAGCACATAAGGCATAGTAGGAAAAAATATGGCTAAAAACCATAAACACACAATACCCCGAACAAGGGTATTGGGAACTTTTGCACATATAACTCAAATACTAACTATGAAAAGGCACAAAACACCTACCTCGGTATTGTACGATCGATATAAGTGAACCTCATTCCTTGAATCACCCTAGAATTCCGTATATCTATAAAACTGCTAAAAACGTTCAACTAAGGATATATTATAAAAGAGGAGAAATCAGGAAACGAGGATCTAGAAGAAGGAATAACTTACCGTGGAGATTCCAACACAATTTATGGAGGTCAATTCATAGAAAAGATGGAGAGTTGGGGGCTCAGAGAAGAATCACCAGCCACATGCACTCCTAGATGAGACATATCTAGAAAAAGGGTGTTCTGTTGATTAGATGCGACCTCGGTCCATTTAATGAAATAAAAAGAAAGTACACAGTGTGTCTTAAAAGTACATGTTGTGTACTTTCCTTTACTGAGATCTGATTTAGGCGGTCTCTAGGTCACCCCACACAACCATGTGTTTGGCCATTACATGACGAGAAAACAGCTTCCCGCAACAACCGAGTACATGACATGTCCTTATAAGTACACGATGTGTACTCCTGGAATTTCTAGAAACTCATCTTTTCTCATAACACTAGAAAATAAGATTCATACATGAAAAGTAGATACAGGTTCTTAAAAACGTCACCCCTTAAAGAAATTCATCTCTGAATTTCCTTAGCAAGGTGCCATATAAGAAGAGTCCTCAAATAGCTCCGAACTCTTCAATCATACATCGGCCTCCCTCTCCCAAGTCTCATCCTGTACTCGCCCATGCTGCCATAGAACTCGTACCATAGGAATAGACCAGCCACAGAGAACCTTCACACTACGATCAACAATCTGGGTAGGATGCTCCTCGAACGAGGCATCAATATCTAGCTCAAACTCCTCGAGTTGAAAGGCATGAGACAGGTCTACGAAGTAACACCGTAGCTGAGAAATTTTAAAGGAATCATGCATAGCCTGATACCTATGAGGTAACAACAACTGATAGGAAACTAGACCGAACATTTCCAAAACCTCAAATAGTTTGATGTACTTCAGTGATAGCTTACCCTGTCTCCTAATCCTCTTGTGTCCTAACCTCAACATGACATGTTGAAAAACCTGATCTCTGACCTCAAACTCTATAGGTCATCTCCATCGATTATTATAAGACTTTTTTCGTGACTGTGCAGTAGCAATCCTCTTCCGAATCAACTCTATCTGCTCTATGGTCTTCTGGACAAGATGAGGTCCCAGCATAGTTGCCTCTCCTGGATCTAGCCAACATAGGGGTGATCAACATGACCTACCATACAAAGCCTCATAAGGTGCCATCTGAATAGTTTCTTGAAAACTATTATTGTAAGAAAACTCCAAAAAAGGTATATTCTTCACCCAAGAACCTCCAAAATCCAGGATGCATGCTTGAAGCATGTCCTCAAGCACCTGGATCATATGCTTGGACTGACCATCTGTTTGGGGATGGTAAGCTATACTCAGAAGTACCTGTGTACCCAAATCCCTATGTAATCCCTTCCAGACCCGAGAAGTAAAATAGGCATCCATGTCTGAAACAATGGAGTGTGTAACCCCATGTAGATGTACAATCTCATGGATGTACAACCTAATCAACTCATCAACACTGAAGGTATCCTTGATTGGTAAGAAGTGAAAAACCATCATGAGTCTATCAATGGCATCCCATACCGCATCATTCCCTCAAGGAAACCTCGGTGAGCCTATCATGAAGTCTATCACGACATCATTCCACTTCCACTTAGGAATGGGTAACTGCTACAAAATCTTTACTGGTCGCTGATGCTCCACCTTCACCTGCTGATAGGTGGAACACCTCATCACAAACCTAGAAACATCTCTCTTTATACCTAGCCACGAATACTAGAGGTGTAGATCTCGGAACATCTTGGTGACACTCGGATGAACTGCCCAAACTGAGGAATGAAAGTCTCGCATCAGCTCCTCACGTATCTCTACTGACACCTATACGTGCCCATGAAAATGAAAAATCTCATCCTCACCTATGGTCCATCTAGGAATAGGGTCCTCTCCTAACATGATATCCCATAAGACTAGGCATTCATTATCTGATAGATTCGTTATCCGCACTCGATCAAGTAGATTAGAGGTAACAACTATAGAAGAAAGAAAGATCTTACCCTGTCTGTCATGCACCTCCAAATGCATCTCAGAGAACAAATCCATAAGATGTCACTCACTACTGGCCTCCTAAACATCCTATATCTAAGTCATCCTACTCATCTTATTAGCTATCCCATTGTCTTTCCCAATCCTATAGGCAAGCTCAAAGTCAAAAGACTGAAGGTACTCAACCCACCTTTTCCATCTCAATTTCAGATCATGTTGAGTGTAGATATACTTGATACTTTTTTGATCGGTGAAAACCACAAAATGCTCTCCCAAAAGATAATGTCTACAACAATATAAGGCATAAACAACTGAAGCCAACTCGAGATCATGCATCAGGTAGTTCCTCTCATTTGGCCTCAACTGCCAAGACCCGTACATAATGACTCCTTCCCTATACATAAGCACTACTCCCAACCTGATACCTGAAGCATAATAGTAAACAGTATATCTCTTGATCAGCTCTGGAAATACTAGTATCAGTGCTAAATTCAACCTCCCTTTTAGATTCTAAAAGGTTGACTCACAAGAATCTGACCACAAGTACTTTGCACCCTTTTTAGTCAGGCCCATAAGTGGCACTTCTAGGTGTGGAAAGTCCTATATGAAATGTCTATAGTATCCAGATATCCCTAGAAAACTTTTTACTTCAAAGATGTTCTTTTTCTGCTCCCAGTAAACTATTACTCTCACTTTCTCTAGGTCTTCTGAGACTCCTGTCACTAAGAGTTTGGCATATAACTAATGCCCTCTCAGTGTACTCAAAACGATCTCAAGATGGGTAGCATGGTCATGTCGAGTGTGATAGTACACCATAATATCATCCAAAAATACTACCACAAAAGAATCCAAGTATGGATGGAACACTCAGTTCATTAGTTCCATGAAAACTACAGGCGCGTTCGTGAGACCGAACGGAATAAGCACATACTCGTATAGACCATACCTACTCTGAAAGGCTTTAAGAGGTATATGTGATTATCTGATGTGCAAATGATGATAACCGGATCTAAAGTCAATCTTTTAGAACACCCAGGCTCCACAAAGCTGATAAAAGAGATCATCAATCCTCGATAAGGGATATAGGTTCTTGACTATCAAATGATTCAACTTCCGATAATCCACACAAAGTAGGAGGGTAACATTTTCCTTCTTCATAAACAGGACAGGAAAACTACAATAAGAAGTACTGGGTTGTATGAAATCGTTTACATGTAACTCCTCTAACTACTTATTGAGATCCTTTAACTCTGGTGTTGCCATCCTATAATGAGGAATGAACACCGGTGCCACTCCTAGCACAAGCTCAATAGAAAAGTCTACCTCTCGCTCTGGAGGAAAACCTAAAAAGTCCTCTGAAAAGACATCCCTAAAATGATCGACCACTAGAGGAAAGTTCATCTGTGAAGTTCCCTATTCATCTAGATATAGTCTGTAAATCTAGGCTATAACTCCTCCCAACCCATGATGATTGGGTCATTCTATACTCGCTTGGACATTCCATTCACCCTTATGTTGAGACAAGTCACCCTCTGGTGATGTGAAACTCACCCTATGATGATAGCAGTTGAAAATAGCTTGATAGGGAACCAACCTGTCCATCCCGAGAATGAAATCATATCCTGCCATCTCTAGGACATAGAGGTCCCATAAGAAGTGACACCCACCAACCTCAAGAGGGAACTCCTTGCACTAATGTACACTAGTCATTCTTATCCCCAATGGAGTGTATAACTTCAAGACATCAGTAAAAGTAAAGATACAGAGCCCATGGATCTCCACAAAAACAATAGATATGAAACTATAGTAAGCCCCTGTATCGAAAAGTGAAGAAGCTAAAACTGATGCAACTAGGATAGTACCTCAAACTGTAAAGGGTTTAGAATCCTACTCCTACTGGGTCTACTCTACTGCAAAATCCTGTCCTGTATCATAGCCCTATGACCCTGCCTGACCAACCTGAGCTGATCCACCTTGTTGTCATTGTATGACTAGTGACTGGTTACCATGGCCACGACCTCCACCTTGGCCTGAATGGATGGAAGAAATCCAGTTCCTGGACTGATGAGAAACTGGTGCTGCTGCTCCTGAATGGAGGGTCATAGAGAAACCCCTATCACTAGATTCCGTTGAAAAAATTTGATAAAAATGCTGAAGATGACCCATATTTCTACAAGATCGGCACTTGACTGGGTCTCTCGGGCAATGTGGCCCCGTATGCCTGCTCTTCCCACACTGGTAGCACATCACATGGCTACCAGAAAGAGTATCTCGCCTCCTTGGGTCTCCATGCATAGACTCCCTACGATGCTTCCTGCTGTCAGTTGGAGGGGTAACAACTTCAGATGCCGAGCCACCCTATCTCACAGCTCTAGAATAATTCAGATTTCACTCCGTGATCAACACCTGGTTGACTATAGAGGTGATGTAAGTCAAACTGAAGATGTTCACCTGAGATCATATGTTGTGCCTGAGACCATCCTCAAACTTTCTTTCCATAAATAACTCATCACCTCCTGGAATAGGCATGAAGCATTGCAACTCTGTAAATCAAGAATATTTCTCCATGAATAAGAGAGTACCTTTCTCTAGAATCATGAACTCTTGGGCTTGATCAGCCCTCAAAGTATCCAGGTAGAAGTAGACGTATAAGGAACACTGAAACTCATTCCAATCCATAACCTTTTTGCATCCTTCCTGTGAGATCACATCCCACTATCTATTGTAAGAATCCTGAAGCATATATGTAGTGATATTCACCCTCCTCTCTAGAGGCATCTCCAGATGATCAAAGATAGATAGCATGGCTTCTAACCATGACTCTACTGCCTAAGGTCCTCTATCCCCTATGAAGGTGGGAGGATGATGCTTCTGAAAGACCCATGTCAGCTCTTCCATAGATGGGGTAGGATGCGGTACTCCTCAAAAGGTCTACATAAACCTCATAAAGCCCTCTAGGAACTTTGCATCAGCACTTGTATCCAGAATAATAGCTGGTGCCAGGACTGGCACTATAGGAGGATCTGCTAGTAGTCCCTGATTAACCATGTCAGGTGTCTGATGACTGCCCTGTAACTGGTATACAACTGGGGGACGTCATGGTGGTATGACTCTGTAAGGTCAAGCATACACCTTAGATCGAGACTATAAATGATTGAAAATTAGAAGTGCGAGAAAAAAATAATATGAGAATAAATCCATAATGTTTTTAAAAATAGGGATACACCGCGTGTATAACCTCTACACGGTGTGTTCCTTTATGCCTTCACATGAGTGTGTACTCTTGCCAACCCTAGTCATATAGCACCCCATACACACGATGTGTTTCTCAAATACATGGCTTGTACTTGAATCATGTTCCCCTACCCAAGTTCTTCTACATGACTAACCCACACAGTTTCCTTAGAACAAGACTACATGGCATGTTTGTGCTAGACACGACATGTACTAACAACCCAAAATCCATCAGTGTCATTAGTCCCATGGCCAGAAACATGGTCTAAAGACACGACATGTATTTCTGGTACATGAAATGTTCCAATAAGATTTCCCAACCTCGTGTCTCTACCCACACATCTAGTGACACAGTTAGAGACTACACTGCGTGTACATATAGTGCACGGTGTGTAATTAAGAAAAATATTTCCTTCCTGAACAGAAGGATACATGGAATGTATTTATCATTACACACCGTGTATTCTAGGTTTTTCTAGATAGTAAGCCTCATAAACTACTCTGGAACCCAGAAAACACTGAAACAAATATTAAAGTTCCAAATTCCGATCCATGATGGCCCATACTCCCCGCGAATCAAAGATTTTCATCTTCTACATGTCATATACAAACCTAACAGAGCAACGATCCCCCAAATTTTGGTCCATGAGGGCCCATAACACCTCAAGAACCATAGTTTGGCATTCATTCAAACAAAACATTACACAATTTAATACTCTATCAAATAGCAGGTATCCTATTAATGTATCTATCACAACAACATACATATCTAGCATAACTTCTATCACAACAAAATGAAATTAGTAATGTACCCTAAATGGCATGAAAAGAATACATGACATGTGATCTCTAGAAAGTTCCTATATGATGCATGAGATAGCATACCCTCATCTCATCGGGTTGCAACATAATTAGAACCACAATAATATCAATAATAATAGCACAAAACATGTGAATCACCCAATGGTGAAATCAAATCAACTGTAATAATTGAAAAACCTAAAAAATAGAAATATTTGAGGTAATCATATTTTCCCTATACACGAGTTAGATACTCCTGGGAACAACTTATTAACAAGTACCTATTCTTTCCTATCCCTATCTAGAGGTACCAAATAGTAATCCAAGAAACAAAGAATACCTTTGATACCACTTTGTAAAGTCCCAGTTCCTGGTGCCGCCTAGAGGTGCCCCATACCTGGTTGGTCACATGGCCTCAAGTGCATTTCCCCAAACTCTAGAGGCTACCGACTAGCAGCAAGGGCCTTTGGTGTGATAGTGGGGAAACTATTCCCTCATTGGCTGAGTAACATAGTAGAAAGAAATATATAACAATAGCGGAAGTAGTAAGAACATGCAAGAAGTAAACAACAAAAGTAATAAACAACAAGAGAACACATATATAAATGATTCATGATACATATGTCTATGAAAGAAGCTAAATAAGTCAAAATGTTGGAATAAAGTACTAAACCAAGTACAAGGAAAATAATTAAACTCCAGTGGCATCTCAAGCCTTATCTTGGTCCCATGCTCTCTAGTTCCACAACAATCAAGTACTTGATGTAGAAGGGCACTTGCAATTATCTAGACCTGCAACAATATAATCTATTTGGGCCCAAAAGCATGACCCAATCAGGGTGTGATATGAATCCCAGTAGGCAAACACCCAAAGATCTATGCCTAACATTCAGTGAATATATATGATAGGCAATATGAAAAATGAAGCAATAAATAAGGAAGTACTCAAATTAAACAATCATACATTTTAAATTACAACCATTTTCATTTATTAGTTAAGAATCCAATAATCATAAGTAATCCTTTGGGAAGTAATCATAACCTAACCCCTTTGGTTCAAGAAACCCTCTGGGATGTAATCACAGTCTAACCCCTCTGGTTCACATTTAACAAAGACACTATGAGGAAGCACTCACCGTTAATTTCCCCTGTGGTCTCATATTGGTAACTATATACACTCTAGGTAAGCACTCAAGATCCAATTCCCCCTATGGTCTTGTAACTAGGAACTACAGACACTCTGAGGGAGAAAAAAGTCCACCCCCTATGGTCTCGCAACATAAAATTAAACAAACACTCTAGATAATCCCTCAACATCCATTCTACCTATGGTCTACTACACCAGATTCCCACAACCCTGTGTAAATAAATTTTGCAAAAACAATATATGGAAGCCAAAGTAAACCTCAAGTACTACTTGGATAAACAATCTATAACATCTCACAGCATGTTAGATAAATTCACTCCATACTAACCATACTAGGCATAGAAAACAAAACAGCCTAACAGGAAAGGCTAGACCAAAAGGTCAATATCAAGAAAACAATGGGAAATAAATCCATAGTAAGGTAAATAACACTATTTAAAATCATAAATCCTCTAATCAAGCACACAAGGAATAACCCGAAAAAACAGGGCTAAACCATAAACACCCAATACCCCGAACAAGGGTATTGGGAGATTTTTCACAAATAACTCAAAGAATAACTAAAAAAAGGAACAAACCACCTACCTCAGTGTTGTACGATCAATATACTTGAATCTCAGGACTTTAATTTCCCTAGAACGCTTTAGATCTACAAAACTGCTAGAAACATTCAACCGAGGATATCTCACGAAAGAGGAGAAATTAGGAAATGAGGCTCTAGAATAAGGAAGATCTTACCGTGGCGATTCCAATGCAATTGATGGAAGTTGATTCGGAGAACATATGGTGAGTTAGGGGCTTAGAGAAGAATCGCGGACCATGGATGCTCCTGAATGAGACAGACCTAAAAGAAGGGTGTTCTATCGATTAGACGCGACCCCTGTCTGTTTAATAAAAAAAAGTACAGAACGTGTCTTTTAAAAGTACACTATGTGTACTTGCCTTTACTAAGCTCCGATTTAGGCGGTCTCTAGGTCACCCCACACGACCATGTGTTTGGCCGTTACATGGCCATAACATGGCCAAAACACAGCTACTCACGACAACTGAGTACACGACGTGTACTCTTGGAATTTCCAAAAACTCCTCTTTTCTCAAAAATACTAGAAAACAAGATTCATACCTGAAAATCAGATTCAGGTTCTTACAGCTATAACAGACCCAACCATTATAAAATGATAAACCATATATATGTGTTCTATAAGAACAAAACATTCATGATTCCATAATCACTTAACTAACCCATGTATGGAAACAAGTTTCATGATAACCTTCATAATAATTAATCACAATCCATTATGAGAAAAAATGTGAATAGTATTAATAGATCATATCCTCAGTGAAGCATAATAATTCATAAATGGCATTGACATAAATTTAAAATTCTTTTGTTAAATAATTAAAAATATGCTTTGAAAAACATGAAGAAATATCCTTTTATTTTTTGTAACTTTTAAAAACTAAAAATTCATATAATAATAATAATAATAATAATATTTTCTTTGTAAAAATAGAGAAAATTGTAAAGTAATATTCATGATGAAGAAAGGATATGATGGTGGGAAAATCCATTCATGTCATTTATGTTAAAAGGAAAACATTCTTTTCATGCTTTTATAAAAAGTAAAAAGCGAGTCATATATATTTTTTGGAAATATTCCTTTTAAATTTTTTAAAGAAAATAAAATGTTTTATAAAATACCTTTATGAAAAATTTAAGTATGGGAAAAAATTTATATAATTTTTTTGAAGATCATGGACATAGAGGAGAAATATTCCTAACTTAAAGGAAAAAATAAGGTTATCTTTGCTTAAAAACATTATTTTGGTATTTTTGAGTATAAAAATGGGTAAAATGATATACTTTAAAAAAATAGGAATAAAAAGAGAAGAATAAAATAAATAGGTTATAAGAGAGAAATATCATATAATTTATTATAATGGAAATTGAAACATAAACACTTCTGATAAAAAGTGAGATTGTAATATAAACCCTTAAGACTTTAGTAACTATTGAATTAAAATCTAATAAATAAGAGAACCTTATGAGTATTTTTAAATATAATTTTTTCATAATAATAATTATAAAATAAATTCTTGGGTAGTATATACATCACAAAATATAAAACAAATGGTGAATGTGACATATTTATCAAAGAAAGAAAAGTGAGATGATAAACACTTTTAAAGATATGTAACCATTGAAATAAGAATCCCTCAATCAAAAAATAATATAGAACAAATAAAAATCAACATCAAAAAGTGTAAATACAAAATAAACAATAAAATTTGATAACACACATATTAATTCCACATTATAGTCAATATAGAAGTGATACAACCCAATTAAAATAAATTGAGTTAAATTCCCCTTACCACAGTCTTCTATTTAGTTGAACACACTCTAAACTCTAATATAAAACATTTAAATTTATTATAAATCCATATAGAAATTGTATTCATACTTACATTAATATATATAATTCAATTATAGATTCTAATTATTAAATTATTAATAATTTTTTTTAAAAATCAATATTTGAGTGTTAAATGTTTCCCTTTCCATGCATGTTTCAGTTTGGAGATCGTGGTCCCTCCACCTTGGTTATGGTTTTATCATCACTAGAATATTAAAAATTATATAATGATCATTTTTTACATATTAAATATACTTTTAAAACTATCCATTAAATTACACACACATTTGTTCAAATGTATAAAAATCACTTTTAGGGTGGAGTGAGAACCAAAAAAAACACTAAATAAAACATATTACAAGAAAATACCATCATCCTAAAAAGAATCAAAAGATGAAGCATCTTCCTAAGAGTAAAAATCAGAGTCATGTTCCCTAATTTCTAATTGAAAATTTAAAGACCGGGAGTGAGTTCTACCATAATATATAGCCAATTCTTGTTTGACAGTGGAACTTGGGTTTATAAAAAGTTTAGAGAGATCCTTATTCTTCCATTTCTTCTTAAGATTATTTATTTATGGGGTAAAAATACCTATGAATTAATTAGTGAATGAATATCCAAGAATATGAAATGAGTTTCATGTGGACATGATAGAGAACACCAAATCCTTCTTCCCTTTGAGAAACATGCTACCAATTTCATAATGCACAACATGAGGAGAGGAATCCATGAATATTTTTCCTTTAATAGCCAAAGAACATAGGGAACTAGTATTAGTTCCACCACAATCCTAACTCACCATGATATGAACAATTTTCTCAAGAGTAATAGACCCTAATATCACATGATCTAAAACATGATTATCCTCCACCACCATAGTATTTTTTCTTTTCCACCAATTAATGCCTGGGGAATTAATGGGGGATACCAACAGAGGACCGTGGTATCCCATTAATGAGGGGGGGTGATCCAAAAAATATCTATTTGAATGTAGAGTGAACTATAGAGGGTTATCACAAAATACAATGACACAAATAATATATAATGTTATAGTGAAATCGTCCATGCTGGGGGAAGGGGGCGTGAGGTGGAGGATCCCCTATTATATCCTATCCTTATTGCTTGTGATGCTGATAGTTGGATGTACAATGACCTTGGAAACCACAAAAGGAGAAAATTACCCCCACATTCACATAAATAATTCATTACAAAAACCTACTTCCTCATCGACCATAAGGCCGATGTGATGTGGAAGGGGTTGCGAAATATCAAGTTCGACATAGAGATAAGCATAACCATCCAATCTCAAACACAGTGTATGATCACAAATATGTAAGAAACAACCAAGAATATCATTCATACCATTAAGTATAACTATATTATTTAAGGGAATCTACCTGTATGAAAGGAAAATACACACAACTAAGTTATTATATTCTTGACATTTTTTGAAATTCAATTTTCAATGAAATAGGAATAACTGATTGCCTCCAAATATCTGAACAAACGATGACCATGCCGAGGAAAAATCAATGTTTGAAGAAATATGAATACTAAGATATTGATAGTCAAGAAAACTAGGCTCTACCTAAGAATTTAATCCCTAGACATCATGTATAAAACCAGTTAAATATTTTGAGGGAGGATGTTTCTAAACAAACCTATCAATAAGGGTTTGAGAGTGGAAAAAAGCCACTGTATATTTTGGGTGCAACAGAAGCACGAGTGGGGAAGTTCCCAACTTTTTTTTTGTCATGAATGATGATCAATCTAAGATATATACGATGATAAATGCCATAATCCATGTAATTGATCAATGAAATCAGATAGGGTAATCACATCAGAACCAAGAGAGAAGAGATCAAAACATATTCTTTGTAATTAATCAAATTAAATAAGAATTACATATAAGTAATTATTTCTTCGTTGATGTGTTCGATGATAAATCTATCGGGAAACATCGTTACGTTATAGAAACTAAGTGTAGATTTCCTCTAGCAGTGATCCACATTTGTTCTATGAATCTCCGGATGTCACCGAAGGAGTCTCCTAGTGCTAACATAGAAGATCCTTACACTTGTATCATCCACCTTTGATCTCCTTGAGAATCACTTCCAAATAATTATCCTTGATTTGATGGAGGAGGATTTATCGTCATTCTTGAGAGTGTTATTGTATAATAGAGCTCTCTAGTCTTGAGAGGTTTTCCCCAAATCTATTATGCACAACTAAATTGGCTTATCAAAAAAAATAATATAATTGGGTACTTAACTTGCTAGAGTTAGAATAAAACAATTACACAAGTTCCCTTAATTATTTTATTTAATCCTAAAAAAAACCCATGTCAAATAATAATAATAAAAATATTATAATTTCATGACACACGATTAGCTTGTGAATTACAGTTAAATATTGTATAATTAAATAATATTTAATATTATTATTTCTCACCAGACCATTTAACTTGGTCCACCACTCCCCCAAAATATTTATCTATCCTTGAATAATGAATATTTTTTTATTAAATGAATATCACTATATTATTCATCGAAAAATAAATAAACATTTTATTCACTAAATAGAAAATAAATATTTTTTAAATATTCCGCTCATAATATATTCTCTCGAATAACTAGTAATTAAAAAATGTGATCAGGAATATATGAATATTTATTAAACCACCACCATGAATAATATTTATTCAACCTGTTAAATAATAAATATTATATTATTTAACCGAGATAATAGATTCAATTAGTGTGTGAACCTTTAGGGCTCTTTCTTAGTGGAATTAGGAGAATCTGACTAAAGTCCAAGGTTAGCACCTAGAAACACACCAAGGCACCCATAGAGAAATAATTTAATACCAAAATGACATGTTACCACATACAAATTCTTAGTGTGTATAATCCCTTTATCATAATATCTCTAATCGAGAAGGTTTCATGCCAGTCCCATCAAACTATATGCTCAATATCACTTTCTTTGACTGTAACACCCCAAGATTTTATGAGAAATATTATTTTTAATTACTTTTATGTCTTGGGTTGCACGCCAGAGCAACATTCCTCGATAACGTGTGTTGTACGCAATACCGAGTTTCACTAAACGAGATATTATTATAATATTATTATGAACTAACCATTATGAATAGTAATACCCATTTTTTGAAATTTTATAAATTTTATCTTTCGAAATGGGCTTCATTTTTTGATTCGGAATATCAAAATTATCCTAAGGTGAATTTTTGGTATTTTTCTGAAAACTTTCAATTTTTGATAAATAGTGAAAACACAGGGTTACTATTTAAAAACAGACTTTTTATTTAAATAATTATTTATTTTAGGTCAAAATAGATACATAATACCTATATAAGTTTAATGTAATTCATTGGATTCATTTTATAATAATATAGATATATAAAAATTTTATTGAACTTTTTGACCGTCTTTTACCCACCTTATAGGAGCATTTGTAATTGTACATAAAACATAATTTTACTGCTTCTGTGAGTTGAATTTGGAAAATCCAAGAGACAAAGTTAATATCAAGGAGTAAAATGTGGTTCAATAAGATACAAATAATTTTTGGTGAATAGTAACTTTTTACTTTTATTAACCACGGTTAAAAGTAAATAGGATAATTAAGGGTAAAAATGATTTTATTATTACCCTAACACATGTCCTAATTCTATTACATAAGTTTAATTCGACCAAAAAAAAATTTAGGGATAAAATATTACCCTTTAGGTCCACTTGGATTAGATTAGGACACTTATTATTATTTTATTTAAAGAAGAGTTAAAAAAGTTAAAATCAAAGTTTAATGAAAAAAACATTTTTAATACAGGGTTATAAATAAGATAAATTAGACTATAAATATTAATTATATTGCTAAAAAAATTTCCTACATAATGGTATTTTATTTATAATTTTTATACATTAAATAATTTAATTTATTTATGACACAATGATGATGCAGTAATTACCTTATTAATGAAATATTAACATAATTGATATTATAAATACCCAAATAAATGTAATTTGAGACTTTTTATGAATTAAACTAATTTTATAGGTTACTATGACATGTTATTATTGATTTAATTAACTTTTTTAGAACTAATCATGCTGTTATGATTTTCAAAAAAATCAATTACCAAATAGTGTCGAAATTGACATAAAATAGTTTTTAAAAAAAGTATTATATTATTAATTGATATTCTATTCCTAAAAATATAAGGTTTGGAAAAATGAATTAGACAAGGATATATATATTAATAATGAACCACTTGTGGTTCTTTTGGCTTGTTATAGTAATTTTATTAACCATATAGTGTAAGAAAACAATAAAACACGATAAAAGTTAAATTATTTAACTTAAAGTTAAATCTAAATGATATGGTTAAAATAGTAACCTAAACTTGTCTAAAACCTATTGGTTAATAGTATTTCGACCCATCCCCACTTTATCTTCGAAATAAGTCACTTTTGAGCCATTATAAACCAAATATGACTTTATTATAAAATAATATTTTACGTTTTTCCAAAAGTGCCCCTCTCCTCCATTATAAAAAGGGCACCCCTTCCCTCTTCTCTTCACACCCTTTTAAGCCTTGAAGCTCAGACAAACCTTGAAAATTACTCTTGTCAACCTCTCTAGTTATATCATAGAGGTTCTGGTCTTCTCAAAAGACCATCTCTAGTGCCCTAAGAATAAGTTTAAAGGAGGTGCATCGAGGAAGAGGAGGTTCAGATACATATGAAGCATATCAAACCTAAGGTAAGGGATAATTTTGTAATCTCATTTTTATCCAAGATTTCTTATACATAAGTATTTACTAGGGTTATATTTTTCATCCATATCCATAAAAATGTTTTTCATAAAGTGTTTTATATTCTTCCATGTATGTTTAAAGTCATTTTTACCCCTCTTTGACTTTTAAATTGTGTTATGGAAGGAATCTTTATTTTGTTTACCATACGAGTAACTTTTTGACTTTTTCGAAAAAAGTACGAGGATAATGTTTTTTTAACTTATACGGCATGAACAGATTTTTACAGTTTCATAACGCCTAATTTTCATGAAGCTTCTTCTACAAGTTATCATGATTTTTTTTAAAAAACCTTTTCTTTTAAAATTTTAGGGCATTTTGAGAAAAGAAAATGATTTTGAAGAAGAAAGGATATTTTCCTAAAGAATTCATTTCAAGTGTTTTATCAAAACTATTTTCCATCAAATATGACATTATTAAGTATGTTTATGTTTAAAGTATAATGTCTCTACGATTTACATGGTTTCAATTTTCTTATGATGAAATGATATCCAATTGTTTTATATGGATTATGTTATTATGGGATGATGTTTATGAAACCCATTTTATTATTTGGGTTATGATGAATGATTTATGTTTATGTTGTGGCACAAGTAATAATGATTTAATTATGGGATGGGTGGGACCTATATATCCCTCCAATTCATTGGGTAAATATTTATATCTCATGAGATAGACATGGTTGGAAGGGTAAGTTAATCTGGTTCAGTGATACCGAACTGGAATGAGGAGTGAACTTGATTAAGAAAGGGACTTTGTCCACTAAGATGGTCTTGGTAGAAATTCCTTGGATACTATGGAAATCATATCATGTGCTTAATGGTTTTCCACAATTTCATGTTTTATTTCCCATGCTATTTTATCATGATTGATGTTCCTTTATGATATATGCCTTACATACTTCCAAGATTTATGTCTTTTCTCAAGATTTTGATGTTTAGATTTTATGTTCAAGTTTTTTTTGCACTCAAATGTTTATGGATTGTTTTATATTCTCTATGTTTACCCTTACTGAGCATTTGAGTTCACCCTTGTTATGTTTTCTTTTCCCTAGGATATAAAGAAAGGTTTTAGGTAAGAAAACAAAAGTGGAAGATCTTTATGGGAGATGTTGAAGATATTTTACCATGATTAGAAGATTACTTTTATGAGTTTCCAAAGACACTAAACTATTACGGTCCTTGTGTGTATTTTTATTATGTATTATGTATTCCACAAAAGTAATGTAATTTCCATGTATGTCAAGATTAGGTCTCTACAATTGGTATCAGAGGAAAGGTTTAGTCAACCTTTGGAAACTAGGATGCGAGAACTTTAGTGAGATCCCTATAGATATTTCTAAGATAAGTCTAGGGATGTCCCTAAGGTTAAGTATACATATAGGTAATAGTCCTAGAATTATGGTAAGGATCTTAGAATTAAACCTAAGATGTTTGATATTGAAGGTATCCCCCATTATTATGTTGTTTTCCCCTAGCATGTTTTTTTCCTCTCACAATATTCTTTTTGGGTTATAGACGATTGTTGGAACTCGAAGGAACTGTGTTGATCAATGTAATGGACAATGCAATGATTTTCCTCCTGAACAACCAAATGTTATGGGATATGGAGTGCAAAATCTTATTGCTATACTTACACAAGATATGAATCATTTTGGATTTCCAAATGATCAAAGAAGGGAACAATATTCTATTTAGTCCTTTATGAGGAAACACCCACCTTCTTTCAATGGGTCTTCTGATCCACTGGTTACTGAACAATGGATCAGTACCATTGAAAAGATATTTTCTATACTTCACTATTTAGAACATGAAAAAGTCATCTTAGCTTTTTACCGTTTAGAAGGTGAATCAGAACAGTGGTGGACTTTAATTAAGAATACAAGGCCCTAATATGAAATTGAATCCATGGAATGGGATGAGTTCAAGAACTTGTTTTTCAGTAAGTACATCCCTCATATTCTTCGAACAAATATGGAAAAGTAGTTCCTTGAGCTTAAGAAGAAGGATGATGAATCTGTTGGTATATATGAAGCGAATTTTACAAGACTTTCAAGGTATACATCTAGCTTTATCATCCAACCTGAAATTAAAGTTGATTGATTCTTCAGTGGCTTAAAACCAAGTCTTTGAAGAGCATTAGCTATAAGAGACTTCATTAGATATGAAGAAATTGTGCGTTGTGCTATAAAGGTTGAACTGGAAGTTGGTGTAACATATCCATCTCATGGTTTTGACAAGAAACGAAATATGGAGTTCAAGGAAAAACCTCAGAACAATGGAAAAAAGAAGGTGAATGTTTCTTTATGCTCAATGTTTGGAAATAAGCATGGTGGAGATTATCTAAAAGGTACTAGAAAATGATTCATGTGTGGAAAAGAAGGTCATCAAGTAGCTGAGTGCCTAAGTAATGGGAAAAGGGTTTCTAATGACATGAATTGAGAAAAGACTACAGAGAATGCTCCACCAACACTTCAACGCTTCAAGTGCAAGGAAATGGGGAATTATGCTAATAAATGACCTAATCCAAGGGTTAATGATGATCGACGTGAGAAACCTCCTAAGGCAAAGGATAAAGGGAAGTAATATGCGATCACTATTGGCGATGTTGAGTATAACAATGATGTGGTGGAATGATTATGTGTTTATGTAACGGGATTCTAAAATTGTAGTGTGGAATGTCATTTTAGCATCGTGGAATATTGAAATATCTATGTATTGGTTTATATTGGTTTTCAAAAATTGTATGGTACTAGTAACCATGAAAAGTGATTGAAATATTTTTGGAAAGAAGATGATATGTGTATAATGAAGGGATAAGGAGAAAATAATGTTTTTGATAGTATTCACGATCTCATGAATGATATAAGGAAAAATTTATATCATGGTTTGAGTACATAGAAATTTTGGGATTTTGGAATGTGGAAAGAGTTAAATTTTGACTGCATTCATGTTTTCACTAAGGATATATGGTAATTCATGTTTCAAAAGAATACATGATTAAAGTATTCACATGTTTAGAATGTGACTAACAAGATATATCTTATGGGGGATAAATGATGGTATTCACATGTTTGGTAGATGACCTTTCTAGTAGTCATTTTCTTTATACTATGATATTGAATAGAAGTATTTCTGATAAGCCTAAAGGATAGAATGCATTAAGCTGGACATCAGATAGTATTGTTTAAGGCTAGAAATTTTTTATATTATTTCTGGAATGTTGTAATAGTATAGTTTTTGAAAAAGTAAAACCCGTAAAATGGGTGACAATCCGTCACGTCGGACAAGGTTGCGAGAATCGAACCCCCAACCGAAGTGCGATAGGCCTTTATCGCCTACCACTGACCTATAAGAAGTCCCTGGTTAGTATAAATTAGTTTTAATTTATTAATTGACATGATATATTAAGTATAAGTCCATTTTAGGAACCATATACAATTAATCTCACTATATATGGACTTATGTATATTTAATAACTTTTGGTAACCTTTTGTTTGAGATCGATGGAATGTCCTATCATCCTTTCGCATGATCTTCTAAGACTTCACGAATGACAAATTCAACTTCATTTCCATTTCTTCAACATTAGGGAAATGATCTTGAGAACTAAAAACGTTGTCCTAGTGTCCTTATATCCGATGAATCAGATGGTACCTTAGATCATCACAAATTTATGGCTTTGTGATTGTTGTATTTTTCATAGCCATGTCCTCTACCACTCTACATCAGAACTTGATGGTATATTTCTCTTCCATATCCATATTTTCACCTATGTTATTCTATGTGGAAACCCAGTGATGAGATAATTTGGGTAACCATTACGTTTCATACTTTTGTTTTTAAAGTTATGTTTTAGTATCCCTTTTTACGATGTGGGTTTCTATGAAAGAAACATTCAAGTAGTAAACCATTTATAACCCCGAAGAATTTTGAGGGTGAAATTCATTTTAAGGGGGCTAGAATGTAACACCCTGAGATTTTATGATAAAAATTATTTTTAATTACTTTGATGTCTTGTGTTGCACACCAGAGCAACATTCCTCGATAACATGTGTTGTACGCAATACCGAGTTTCAATAAATGAGATATTATAATAATATTATTATGAACTAACCATTATGAATAGTAATACCATTTTTTTGAAATTTTATAAATTTCATCTTTCAAAATGGAATTCATTTTTGGATTTGGAATATCGAAATTAGCCTAGGGTGAATTTTTGGTATTTTTCTGAAAACTTTCAATTTTTGATGAATAGTGAAAACACTGGGTTACTATTTAAAAACCGAATTTTTATTTAAATAATTATTTATTTTAGGTCAAAATAGATACATAATACCTATATAACTTCATTTTAATTAATTTGATTCATTTTATAATAATATAGATATATAAAAATTTTATTGAACTTTTTGACAGTCTTTTACCCACCTTCTAGGAGCATTTGTAATTGTACATAAAACTTAATTTTACCGCTTCTGTGAGTTGAATTTTGAAAATCCGAGAGACACGGTTAATATCAAGGAGTAAAACGTGGTTTAATAAGATAAAAATAATTTTTTGTGAATAGTAACTTTTTACTTTTATTTACCACGATTAAAAGTAAATAGGGTAATTAAGGGTAAAAATGATATTATTATTACCCTAAAACATGTCCTAATTCTATTGGATAAGTGTAATTCGACCAAAAAAAACCTTAGGGATAAAATATTATCCTTTAGGTCCACTTGGATTAGATTAGGACACTTATTATTATTTTATTTAAAGAAGAGTTAAAATAGTTAAAATCAATGTTTAATGAATAAAACATTTTTAATATAGGGTTAAACATAAGATAAATTCGACTATAAATATTCATTATATAGATAAAAATATTTCCTATATAATGGTAATTTATTTATAATTATTAGACATTAAATAATTTAATTTATTTATGACACAATGATGATGCAGTAATTACCTTATTAATGAAATATTAACATAATTTATATTATAAATACCCAAATAAATGTAATTTGAGACTTTTTATAAATTAAACTAATTTTATAGGTTAATATGACATATTATTATTGATTTAATTAACTTTTTTAGAACTAATAATGCTGTTATGAGTTTCACAAAAATCAATTACCAAATAGTTTCAAAATTGACATAAAATAGTTTTTAAAAAAAATATTATATTATTAATTGATATTCTATTCATAAAAATCTATGGTTCGGTCAAATGACTTAGATAAGGATATATATTAATAATTAACCACTTGGGGTTAGTTTTTCTTATTATAGTAAGTTTATTAACCATATAGTGTAAGAAAACAAGAAGACACGGTAAAAGTTTAATTGTTTAACTTAGAGTTAAATCTAAATGACAAGGTTAAAATAGTAACCTAAACTTGTCTAAAACCTATTGTTTAAGAGTATTTTGACCCATCCCCACTTTATCTTCAAAATAAGTCACTTTTTAGCCATTATAAACCGAATATGACTTTATTATAAAATAATATTTTAAGTTTTTCCTAAAGTGCCCCTCTCCTCCCTTATAAAAAGGAACCCCTTACCTCTTCTCTTCACACCCTTTTGAGTCTGGATGCTCGGCCAACCCCTGCCAATTACTCTTCTCAACCTCTCTAGTTATATCATAGAGGTTCTGGTATTCTCAAAAGACCAACTCTAGTGCCCTAAGAAGAAGTTTAAAGGAGGCGCGTTGAGGAAGAGGAGGTTTGGATATGTACGAAGCATATCCGACCTAAGGTAAGGGATAATTTTGTAATCTCATTTTTATCTGAGATTGATTATATGTAAGTATTTACTAGGGTAATATTTTTCATCCATGTCCATAAAAATGTTTTTCATAAAGTGTATTATATTCTTCCATGTTTGTTTAAAGTCATTTTTACCCTCTTTGACTTTTACATTGTGTTATGGAAGGAATCATTCTTTTGTTTACCATACGAGGAACTTTTTGACTTTTCCGACAAAAGTACAAGGATAATGTTATTTTAACTTATACGACATGAATGGATTTTTAAGTTTTCATAACGCCAAATTTTCATACAGCTTCTTCTACAAGTTTTCATGATTTTTTAACAAAATCCTTTTCTTTTAAAATTTCATGGAATTTTGAGAAAAGAAAATGATTTTGAAGAAGAAAGGATATTTTCCTCAAGAATTCATTTCAATTGTTTTATCAAAATTATTTTACCTTGAAGATGAAATTATTAAGTATGTTTATGTTTCAAGTATAATGTCTCTATGATTTATATTGTTTCACTTTTCTTATGATGAAATGATATCCATTTGTTTTATATGGATTATGTTATGATGGGATGATGTTTATGAAACCCATTTTATTCTTTGGGTTATGATGAATGATTTATGTTTACATTGTGGCACAAGTAAGAAATATTTCATTATGAGATGGGTGGGACTTATATCTCCATCAAATGCATTGGGTAAAGATTTATATCTCATGATATTGACATGGCTGTAATGGTAAGTTAATCCGATTTAGTGATACAAGACTGGAACGAGGAGTGAACTCGATTCAGAAAGAGATTTTGTCCACTAAGATGGTCTTGGCAGAAATGCCTTGGCTTATATGGAAATCATATCACGTGATTAATGGTTTTCCATAATTACATGTTTTATTTCCCATCCTATTTTATCATGATTGATGTTCCTTTATGATATATGCCTTACATAATTCCAAGATTTATGTCTTTGCTTAAGATTTTGATGTTTAGATTTTATGTTCAAGTTTTTTTACACTCAAATGTTTATGGATTGTTTTATGTTCTCTATATTTACCCTTACTGAGCATTTGATCTCACCCTTTTTATGTTTTATTTTCCCCAGGATATAAATAAAGGTTTTAGGTAAGAAAAAAAGGGGAATATCTTTAAGGGAGATGTTGAAGATCTTTCACCATGATTAGAAGATAACTTTTCCGAGTTTCCAAAGACACTAAACTATTACGGTCCTTGTGTGTTTGTTTTTGTTATTTATTAAGTATTCCAAAAAAGTAATGTAATGTCCATGTACGTCAAGATTGAGTCTCTACATTGACTTTCCATAAATAAAACTTTCCTATAAAACACCATGGCCATGTATTTATTTAGGCTATATAATTTCCATCGAAGGGCCTGAGATATTAACTTCCATTAATGAATATAAGGGATAAATATTTTCTCACATTATTCATTAATGAAAAATTACTCCTGATCCACCTAACATATTCTACCTCACTGCGAACATCTGTCATCATATTTTTCATCAATACATAAAAGTATGTGACTCATAATATTCCTTAATAATAATATTAAAGTGTAAGGACCAATACACACATCCATAGATAGTAACCTACAACGAAACTTATAAATGTGTATTTACTATTGTCCAGTATCTTTCTCATAATATCGTACTGGATATTACCAAGGGAATACACCATGAGAGGGTGCCTCAAATTCCTATAAGTCTCCACCCCTGATAGCATGTATCATTTGTGTCCCTTGAAATGATATTGTCTGGCCGTAGAACACATATTCAAGAATATTGTCATAGAACTTCTAGGTTCTCATCATAGTGGATAAATGTAATGACCTTTTAATGAGAAAACTACTCTTAGGACATTATCACATGATATGACACATAGAATAATAATTATGATGTGATGTGTAGTTAATTAACATTCAAAAAAATGAATACATGTTTATCATGAAGTACAAATGAGTTGGTTCTAGTGAAGTAAATCCAATAGAATCTCACTTGAACTAGAGCCAACTACTAACAACCTTTAGTACAATAGCTCTCACATGATACTCATTCTTCTACTGAGATAAGACTTTAGTCAAGGGGTCCACCATGTTCTCTTATGTGGGTACTCTACTCACTACAGCTTCACCCCTATGATGAAAATCTATTAAGAGGTGATACTTCTAAAGTATGTGCTTTTTTCCATTGGTGTGACCTTGGCTCCTCAAGATCCACTACTATAGTATTATCACAATACAATGTTATAGGGTCTTTACTATTTGGTACCACATCAAGCTCTTAGAAAATGTTCTGAATCCAAATGGATTCTTTGGATGCTTCATAAGTCTCTATATACTCAGACTCCACTATAGAATCAGTGACAACTGGTTACTTTGACCTTTTATAGCTCCCAGATCCTCCACTAAGACATAAAACATATCCTAATTGCAACTTCAGATAATTCTAATCTATCTAAAAACCAACATCAGTATAACCCCTGATGACCAGATTCTCATCTTCTCCATATATTAGGAACATATCCATAGTTATTCTTATATTCTTAAGAATAACCTAAATATTAGTCCAATCCTATTTCCCTAGATCTTCTTGATATCTTCCTACCATGATCAATGTATAGGAAACATCAAGTCTAGTATATAACATGTCATACATGATTGATCCTATTGTTAAAGAGTATGGGATATTAACCATTCTATCTTTCTCCTGTTGTGTCTGAGGACACATTTTCTTAGAAATATGTAATCCATGTGACACTGAAACCAATCCTCTCATGGATTGTTTCATACTAAATCTCTTTAGTATCTAGTCAATACATATACTTTGACTTAGTCCAAGAAGCCTCTTGTATATATCTTGAATGATATTGATCCCTAAAATGTAGGCTACTTCACCCAAGTACTTCATGGATAAGCACTTGTTAAATGAGTCCTTAATAGACCGTAAGAATGGTGTGTCATTTCTAATAAATAATATATCATCAAAATATACTACTAGGATAATGACCACACTCCCATTATACATCTTGTAAATACATGGTTCAAATTCATTCTTAATTAAACCAAGTTCTTTTATATCTTCATCGAATCGAATGTTCCATGACCGGGATGCTTACTTCAATATATAAATGGATCTCTGCAACTTGAAAATCTTTTTGGAATCACCTAGTGTCACAAACCCTTCTGGTTGTGTCATATAGAAATCTTCCTAAAGGTTCGAATTAAGGAATGCAGTTTTTACATTCATACGCTAAATATCATATTCATGATAAGATTTTATGAAAAATATCATTCTGATGGATTTAAACATTAAAAATGGAGAAAAGGATTCATTGTAGTAAATTTCTTGATGCTATTTGAACCCTTTAGCCACTAGCAATGATTTATGGGTACTTATATTACCTTCAATGTCCAATTTTATATTGAACACCCATTTACACCAAACAAGATTTACATCAACTAACACATTGAACAGAACCCAAAATTGGTTCTAATACATGGAATCCATCTCAGAATTCATAGCTTCTAGCCATATTTTATCTTCTGATCTCTATACTGCCTCCTTATAGGAGGGAGGTTCATTATTGTATACCAATAAAAAGTCACCATCCTCAGTGACTAGAAAACCATATCTCTCTAGTTCTCTTACCTCTCTTATACTCCTACGTAGTACTTGTGTTTCAGGAGCTACTTCTTCCACGAGGAACTACAGAACTTGTTTCTATACCAAATCATATGTATCTTGAGCATCAAATTAATCAAAGTCAATCGTGCTTCCACTATACTTTCTGAGGATGTGACCCATTTCAAGAAATATGTCTTTTTTGGTGACAATCACTTTCTTTTTATAAGGGGTTGTATAGGTAGTATCCCTTTGTTTCTTTGGGATACCCTATAAATATACACTTTTTTCCCCAGGGTGCTAGTTTGTTTCATGAGAAAGCCTCAACAATTGCCTCGTATTCGCATACACGTGTATGTGATAAAATATGTTTCTTTCTACTCCAAAGATCAAAGGTAATTCCATTTTCCACTTTAGTTAGTACTTAATTTAATTTATATGTCACAGTTTGTAATGCATATCAACAAAAGGATAATAGAATATTTGCATGAATCATCATTGAAATTTCCATGTCCAAAAAGTTATGATTCCTACTTTCACTAACACCATTACACCATGGTTTATAAGGTAGATTGAGTTGAGATATTATCCCAAACTCCTATAAAAAGTTGATGTTCTCTTGGTTAAGATATTCACCACCTCGATCCGATCAAAGCTTATTTATATTCTT
Organism: Viscum album; assembly: GCA_963277665.1. Taxonomy (NCBI): domain Eukaryota; kingdom Viridiplantae; phylum Streptophyta; class Magnoliopsida; order Santalales; family Viscaceae; genus Viscum; species Viscum album. Next base: position 1,584,309,949 of record OY728137.1, on the reverse strand, counting down.
ACCAAGTTGATTCTTTAATTCATTATTTAATTCCTTGAATTTATCAAAGGACTCAGACTTATACCTCATCAAGTAAATATAGCTATATATACTCAAGTCATCAGTAAAAGTTATGAATCCAGAATATCCACCTCAAGCTTCGACTGGAAATGGTCCATACACATCAGTGTGTACCAATCCTAGAAGATCTGTGGCCCTTTTAAAATGTCCTTCAAATGGTGGTTTGGTTATTTTAACTTATAAACAAGCACAATATCTATCAAGTGGTTTTAGATGAGATGAATCTAAGTAACCATCTTGATAGGGATTTGTAAAATTATTCTTGTTTATATGAACAACATGATGATGCCACAACTGGGTGTTATATGAGTCATGTGAACATGATTCGTTATTGATTTACAACACTTGGTTTTTGTAATTTAATACATAAAGCCCATTATTTAAATATTACATAACATAAAATATGTTTTCCTTATAAAAGAAACAAATTTTATTTTCATATTTGAAAATAAACCCATCTATATCTAAACATGACGCAAAAAATTATGTTCTTGGTAACTGTCGATACATAATAATAGTATTTCAAAATCAAAATCATTCTCATTGGAAGTGAAAGGTGGTAGTCACAAATGGAAAGGGAATCCAACATTCCACTATTAGAATCTCACAGATCCACCTCTCCTTTGTCAATTTTCTGAAATCTACTTGGTTTCTACATTTGGATACATATGTGAGCACCACAAGAAATATCTAATACCCAATGTATAGAAATGGAAATATTTAACTCGATAACGAACACATATTTAGCCTCCCCTTACTTCTGTGTGATGTTCCTCTTCTAGTGGCTTGACTTGCCACCTGAAAAACATACTGCCTCTTTTTTACTTTCCCTAACTCTGGATCTTCTTCTTATTGGTAAGATGGTGATTGAGGGTTTTAGACTATTTATAAGTCTCAAGACCTTTTCACTTGTCCTTCCTTTTCTTATTAACTATAAATACTGTGGGTTTCTCATTCCCTATATCCTTATCCACTTGGAAAATTAAGGTCAAAAGTTTTGAACGACTCTTCTCACTATTTCTCATATTATAATTAACCATAAAGTTAGAGAAGGTATTGGGTAGTGATGATAGTATGAGATCTGTACACAACTCATTTGGGAACTTAATCCCTAAGATGTAATGATGCTCAACGTAGCTGATAATATTGAATACATGAGGCCAAAATGGTGCATATTCTCTAATCTTAGTTATAAATAAATCATTAGAGATCTCATACCTCTCTTATCTTGCCGTCTCTTGATAGAGATTCTAAAGGTGAGACATCATGATAGAGACATCCATATTCTCATATTGATTTAAAATCTTTTTGAACATGGGTGATAGAATGAATCACTAAACATATTTAGCATCATTCAGATTTTCTCATAAAGAGATATCTCTTGATCACTTGCCTCATTTCTAGGTGCAATTGGTAAAGGTTATTCCAACACATATAGTTTACTTTTATAAAGAAGGATGACATGTAGACACATTTGATATTCTAGGAAATTAGTGATGGTGAGAAGGTTTTACATCTTAAGTATGGATCACAATGATATGTTTGATGTCATTTTATTACTATTTCTACAAAATAATATGATCATAATTTTACTACTTTATCTGATAACATTTAGACAAATAATTAAATATTATATTTATTTGTCTCCCACTTAATTTATCAAAACGCAATAGCCCTCTCCATTGTATTTAGAATATCCTATTGCTTATACATTCTAGTGGAAATGATATTTATTGTCATTCTTATTACCCTAACTTTGGATGGTCAGGCCACTCAAATGGTTTTAGGTAGGCATTCGAAATGCCAATTTCATTAACTCATAGTTCCTTGATCTGATAAGTGGACTCCCCAATATTGAAATCATTAATTTAGATTTTCTCAACCTTTGCCTCTTAGTTACACCAAGTCCTACTTTGGTAGTCAACCCTTGATGTTAACTAAGTTAGATTAGCCGAAAACCTCAAATTACAATTCACTAATAATTGAAAGCACCCCAAATTTGGCTGGTTAAACACTTTGAACTATCGTTTGATTATAACCAAAGTAATGGAATTCTATACTGACTTAATATTTTATTGATGCATTTTATCCTTTATGTGTAAATTTCAAATTATTATATATATCACATGCTTGTTAATATTAAGTGGGATTTACTTAAGTGATTAACCATGTTTTAGATAATATTTATGCATAAGCTGCTTTATTTTAGTTATATCTTACATTCTTGTAAATTCATTAATTATGTGATCATGACAAGACATCCATAAAGAAATAACCATGAAATTGAATAAAATAGAATAAAGGGTATGATCATGAGATTATACTAATGGTTAGTTTATCTAGTAGTTGATAAACTAACTATTGACCTAATGGAGAAACACCTTGAACCAATTATGGTTCGTGTTTACAGATTTCCACCTGTCTACATTTGTGTCTTCTTACATTGGTTTTTCCTCGGCTCCAAACTTGAACCACCTCCACTAGCTTGGGAACTGCATTCATTACATATGCCTTTTAATCACATATAGGTGAGGGAAAATGGATTTACATAAAAGAAACCATGGGCATGAATTCCCTACATAATAATGAGGAGAAAAATCATGAAGAACAATATATTAAATTAATAATAAATTAAATGAAACCAATCACATAAAAAAGGTCTGGTCTAGTTCATGATCATCCACATGCATGAAACGTATTACACATTTAATAAAATTGGAATTCAATTCTTAATCATTATTATTAAAGATCAATCATGCTCTAATCGATTAATTATTATATTTAATTAATCAATTATTTTATCTTAATCATTTTCTGAATTTCCTTGAGATTCTCATCCATTATAATTTTAAACAAATTAAATAAATTCATTTAAATTTAACCATAAATTTACCTTGTAAGTAACACAGTGAATACCCATCCAGATCTACCAAACATGTATTATACTCATATATTGTTTTACTCTTGTGACATATGGAATACCTGATTTAATATATACTATCATAACATGTACTTCATAGATAATTACATAAATTACATGATTTTTTTGGACTTGTGTTATGCTTCAATGCATATAGAGTAACAAATAATAACATCACTTATACATGATATGCAGATACAAATATTACATATATATTAATTGAATATTTATTTATTTTAAATATACATAATTTGGTATAAGTACATGATGTGTAGATCCAATCTACATGGATTATACATCTCTCACCGCCTATTTGATGTATACACCTAGGGACTCGGCGTATGAAGCACACCTTGGAAATTTTGGAGTACACAGCATGTCTAGTGGACCACTCGCCATGTTGACTCCATGTTAAATGGTCACCGGTTGGGTTATCCGTGTATGAAATACATGAACCATCTTTGGCCTAAAAGGATTATACAATGTGTCTAGTGGGCCACATGGTGTGTTTTCCAGATGACCTTGCACCATTTTATTCTGGTCAACATCGCGTGTAATTAATGTGCATAATCTTGAATTTATTTCTGAATCAATATTGTTGCATTTAATGTCACTACACGATGGGTAGATTAGGTTACACAACGTGTAATCTAGTGTTATATGATCAGAAACCTTATCACCTCTAGATGAGTTCCTCGAAATTATTTTAATCATAAAATTAAACTTCTGGATTATATCTATGAGAAATGAATGAGGAAGAAGCATATATCATAATTTAAATTGAAAGAATGATTAAAATTGAATTGAAAAAATAAATTATACATGAATAAATCACCAACATTTTTTAAATAATTATATACAATAATGTGCCCACTCTGATACCACTTGTAAGTTCCGAGTGTAGAAGAAGCACAAGTGGGGCGGTGCTCAACTTTGCTTTATGTCATGATTGATGATCAATCTGAGATCTCTACGATGATGAATGACACGATACAAAGAATTGATCAATGAAATTAGATAGGGTAATCACACTAGAACCAATAGAGAGAAGATCAAAACATATTGTTTATAATTAATTTAATTAAATAAGAATTACCTCTAAGGAATTATTTCTTCATTGATGTGTCTAAAAAAAAATCTACAATGCACCATTATTGCGTTGTAGAAACCAAGCATAGATTTCCTCTAGTGGTGATCCAAACGTGTTCCCCAAATCTTTGGATGTCACGGAAGGAGTCTCCGGTTTCTAGCATAGATGATCCATACACTTGCATTATCCACCTTTGATCACCTCGATAATCACATCCAAATAATTCTCCTTGATCCGATGGAGGAGGGTTTCTATCTTTTCTTGAGAGTGTTCTTGTAGAATAGATATCTCTATGATTGAGAGGTTTTCCCCAAATCAGTTGTGCACAACTGAATTGGTTTATTAGAAAAAATAATATAATTGGGTATTTATCTTGCTAGGGTTAGAATAAAATAATTTCACAAGTTCTCTTAATTATTTTATTTAATTCTAGCGAAACCCCATATCAAATAATAATAATAATTATATTATTTCTTGACACACACTTAACTTGAAAATTATAATTAAATATTATTTAATTAAATAATATTTAATATTATTATTTATCACCATTCCATTTAACTCAGTCCACCATTCCTCCACAAAATTTATCGAGCCTTGAATAATGATTATTTATTTATTAAATAAATATGATATCATTATTAGCTGATAAATAAATAAATATGTTATTCAATAAATAGAAAATAAATATTTATTAAATATTCCGCTCATAATATATTATCTTGAATAATTAGTGACAAAATAAATGCAATCAAGAATACATGAATAATTATTAAACCATGATCGAGAATAATATTTATTCAAACTTTTAAATAATAAAGAATATATTATTTAACTGAGATTGTGGATACACTTAGTGTGTGACCCTCTAAGCCTATTTCTTAGCGGAATTAGGCAAACCTACCTAAAGTCCAAGGTTATCATATAGAAACATGCAAAGGCAGCCATAGAGAAATAAGTTAACACCGCAATGAAATGTTACCATATACAAACACTTACTATGTAATATAATCCTTTTATCACAATATCTGTAATCAAGAAGGTTTCATGCCAGTTCTATCAACCTATATGCTCGATATCTCTTTCTTTGACTTTATGGAAATTGAAATTTTGTGTAGAACACCATGGATATGGATTTATTTACGCTATATCATTTCCATCAAAGGGACTAAGATATTGACTTCTGATAATGAACATAAGGGATAACTCCTTTCTCACATTATTCATTAATGCAATATTACTTGTGATGCACCCAATGTATCCTACCTCACCGCGAACATCTGTCATTATGATTTTCATCAATACATCAAATTACATGACTCATAATATTCATTAATAATAATATTAAAGTCTAAGGACCAATACACATGTCTGAAGATAGGAATATCCAGTGACACTTATAAATGTGGATTTTAAATTGTCAGGTCTTGTTCTCATAATATCCTACTAGATATTACCAAGGGATTATACCATGATAAGGTGCCTAAAATTTCTATGAGTCTCCACCTTTGATAGATTTTATCATTTTCATCCCTTAAAATGATATCATCCGGCCATAGAACATATATTTAAGAATATTTTCATAGGACTTCCGTGGTCTCATCATAGCGGGGAACTACTATGACATTTTAGTGTGAAAACTTATCTTAGGACATTATCACATTATATGTCACATAGAAGAACAATAATGATGTGATAATTAGTTAATTAATATTCAAAACAATTAATACATGTTTATCATAATGTACAAAGAAGTTGGTTATAGGGAACCAAATCCAACAACCACCACTTGGAACTTGAAAGCTAAAATGGTGAAGTGGGAGATCCCTTGAATGATGCTGATAATTTTGGGGTAATAAAAAATAGTAGAATTATGGGATATAATAAAGATCAATCCCATAGAATAAAGGACTTGATAGATATTTAGATAAGGAGAGTGGGGTGTTCATATGTTCAACCATTGAGACTAGCGGGACTGACCCCACATGGGGGGTTGATGCCGTGACAATGAACATCATGAACCGGAAGAAAACCCAGGTTAAGTTCCACTCCCCAACCAAATAGAACACACCATCCATTAAATGTGTTAATGAAAAATGAAATACATCATTCCATGGAGATGATAGTCCGTACGTACACATGAATGATGTTTTCATTTTCCTAATGGATGAAAAGGAAAAAAATTAAATAAAGGTTTACATTTAAATAATTATAATAATATTTTAAATATCATATTTGTTCATTAAATTTATCCTTATGACCATCCATTCTAGACAGTAATGAAAAAAGATACATCGTTTCATGGGGATGGTAGTTTGTACGTACACATGAGCGATGTTTTCATTTTTTATAAGATGAGGGGGTAAGAAGGTAGATAATATATTATCTTTAAAGGATAATATTAATGTCATAAATATAATATATATTTATTAAATATATCTATATTAACATAAATGCGATTTGGTGATGAAAAATAAAATACATCACTTCATGGAGACGGTAGTCCTTATGCATACATGAGCGGGGTTATCATTTTTCATTAGATGGAAATGAGGTAGATAATGATTATACCATTAAAACAAAATAATTTTAGTATATTAAATATAATTATTTAATTATTTCAATGTGGTTATAGAATATTTTAAGTAGGTTATATAAGAAATAAAATTCAAATAATTCAATTAAGACCAATACCTCTTCTTTTGATATCCTCCTTTCGATTGAACTTAAGGCCTTTGGAGGATAGGTTTATAGTCACACTAGGATATTGGTATAGTGGTATAGGATGTGAAGAGAGAGATTTTGGAATAATTTTTATAGAAAATAAAACCAATATGTTCCATTTAAAATGTTATATTAGGTCCCCTTTTATAGGTAAAAATCAATAGCACTTTTAGAAATATCAAGTCTTTAAGGGTTTTGAAAGTAATTCTAAAATTGAAAAGTGGATAAAAATGGAATATGGATGAAATTTTAGACCATTTACCACCCATATTTTCCTCTTATAAGGTTTTTATTATTTTTAAATCAATTACTAAAATATTGTTTAACATTAAATATCCTTAAAGTCATTTTGGGACTATTCACATAATTTGACTTTGAAAACATCAGGATAACCATGTAGTTTGAATATAAGTACTAAAATAACCATTTATACTTTATAAATATATATAAAATTTATGGAATAACATAATTCAATAAAAAAATATCATTTTTAATGTTTTCAAAATCATTTACTTGATTTTTCTACTACTTTTATAAGCACCATATCGACACTGTGTAAGTATTTGAAATAATTATAATATCATTTAAAATTAAACATAAATTACCAATATATATTTAATGTATTTAAAATAAATATTATTATCTCAAACCATTCATAAAGTATTTTTATCCTTATCACGATCATGACAAAGTATTAAGTGAGTGAAAGTGACATTTTTGTTTATATTAATTTTATAATATAAAATTAATGTTATAATCATATAAAGTGGAACCAAATGGACATATTTTTAAAGATAGGATATGATAGTTTCAAAATACACTCATAAAACCAATGTTAAATAGGTTTTAAAGTTATTTATGTTCTTATTTCTTAGTTTAACTCCTTTATTGAGCCTTTTAACCTTTACCATGGTAACAAACTTTTTCTATAGTAACTATTCATTATGAACAAAAAATGAGATTGAAATAATTATCAAATTTGTCCATGATGATTCAAAATATGGAATCAATTTTATTAGATTCCAATTATACATTTAGAATAAATTAATTTAATATAAGTTTTCAAAACAAAATGAAAAACCATTTTTATAAAAAATGCCTTTTATGTATAAAAATGATTTTATACTAAAATCATGCAAAATTGTAGCATCCCACCCTCCCATACCACTAAATTATAATCATACTAGTGGAACACTATAATAACTCATGCATTTCTCCCCATCTCTAGAGGTTTATGACTGATAGTGCAGGTCTATAATGATACGATGGGGAGGCTATAACTCATATTTGGGTAAACAATAATGAAAATAATATCAAACAGATACAACATACAAATAAATCAGCAAAGGTAATGAAATCTTGTAAATAATTGTTAAATAACAAAAATAAAACATACTATTCAAAATGAAACTGAAAATAATGGTTTAAGCATTCATACCTCAGTGACATATCTTAAGTACATCAAACCCCAAATAAAACCATAAGATAGAGACTGGAATAATTCTGAATATGATCTTGAATCCTAGGCTGATCCCAACTTCCATGATCTATCCTCACAGCCCAAACCTAGAAAAACATACAAGTAGTATTTTATTAAGTACTCAAGTGTCATATTGGCTCGAGAAAGGTGTGAGTAAAGCTTAATATGTGACCACTAATGATGCCCTTAAATAGCCAGGTTGTATAAAGTTCTTCCAGAAGTGCTCCATGTAAATAGGTTTAATAGAACCATTAAAACATTAAAATCTAAATGTTTAAAAAAACACCAAAACTAAGGGATATATTTACCCTAGTAATGGTACATAAATTATTCACACAATATCATATTTTCCTTGTTCACGTCATAATTATCATTCCAAACCAACTTCTTCTTGGAATAATATACCCATTCTCAGCTAACAAATGGAACATGGGAGTAATATACCCATCCATGGGGCCCTAGTGTCCACCTAGAGGTCAGATTCACCCTGAGTTCAACCATAAACCGATGTCCACCTGAGGCCAAGATTCACTCTAGGTATATAAATTAATCGATAACCAATCCCCCATTGGGGACATGTTCACCTAGGGTATATCTAGTATAACCAAGTCCACCTGGGGTCTAGGTTCACCCTGGGTTTAATAACCACAATAAAAATCCAAATTCATTTTAAAAAATAGAATTTATATATATCATCATTTTAATATAAAATAAAACTAAAAATATAGACATAATTATCCTATTTTAATACTTATCAAATTAGAACCATATAATGATCCAATTTCATTTACCAATTCATTATTTACCAATTATCTCATTGATCTATTTTTACACTTTTAAGTTAGAAAATTAATTTTAAAACCATTCTAACAAAATAAATTTACTATCACAATCCCCTTGACTATTATAAAAACCTTATTTTTCCATCTCAACTTAATAAACATTTAATTTTTATGAAACCAATAGATTCTATCAACCAATTTTTTTTACAATTCCATAATTCATTTCTAGGAAAAACACAACAAGATTTAAAATTCTATTCCCACAATTATCGATGATTATGAAATACCATATCATAATCACTGATATAAACTTAAATTTAACTTCAATATTTTAACCTAGTTTATTAATCTCATAAATCCAAAATATATTTCCCCAACTTCAAATTAAATTACAAGAAACCATAATAAATTACAATTTCCATGTTCAAATTCAAATCCTAAATTAAGGAAATTTACTCAGAATCAACCTATTTATTGGGTTCAACATATTATAATAGAGAAAATTAATGAACCCAGAACATGTTAATTATTAAAATAGAACTAGACCTTTGCATTATAAAGCTATCATAATGCACCACAAGCACACTTACATAATAAGAAAAAACTATGGGTTAATTAAAAGGGCCTAACTACCTTAACCTTAGAAGAGTCTATATGCCTAATATTGGCCTTTGGTTTAACCTAAAATTGATAAAAATGAAGAGTTGGAAAAATTCATTTAACATAGATAATATTATACATAAAAAGTGAGAGAAAATGATATCGCAAAGAAGATAAATAATAGAAGGTAAAGGAGTCATATCCCTACCTTAAGCTTTCCAACACCTCATACAGAAGTCAATTAAGACATGGGATAAACAAGATCAATACAACCATCATGTAGGAGAGGTAAAAGGTGTGATAGGTTATTCTAGGTGAACAAGTGATAAAAATTATGAGTGGGGTGTTAAGGGGGTGGACCTGGTAAAATTATTGGGATTCCTCCATTTTAAAAATGGTTGTAGGGTCTATCGGCTAGCTACTGTCCCACCAAAAGATATCCCGTTGATAAAGACAATATTTTCACACATTTTGTACTATAATTAAAATTTTTTAATCTCAACATATTTTTTATGGTAAATTGTCACATTTTTAGGTTTTAGTGGTATTTTGAGCTTAATTGAAAAAATAGACTAATTTTGGATTTTAAGTGTTTTTATTTATTTCTAAATTTTGACCATAAATTTTTATAAACTAATTTAAATTGTGAAATTAATTTTTTAGGATTCCATAAATTTGGGGATTTATTTAATTCAACTATAAGAAAAGATAAATTCAACATCTATAGGCCAAAAACCTGATAGCAATTAGGTCTAAGAAATCTATGCACATAATGAATGACTTTTAATGATGGGTCTATATCTCAAAGAGGGTCAAGATAATTTAGATTAAATTTGATAGGGATATATAGAAGAGTCTATGGAAAAACTTTATTGACTATTTTCACACCTAATTGTACCGCTATAAAATTCATAAATTCATGAGAATTTGGAGCATTGGAATTTAAATAATCACTAGGAAAAAATAATTTTACAAATTAAATCATCCATAACTCCTTAATTTGATTTCAAAATGTTGTGAAATTTTTTAGAAACATGAAAAAGAAGAGTGGAAAAAATTTATAAAAGACACATTTTTCCAATTAATCCATTTATGCATAAATAATTCTCAAACTTTCAGAGGTATAATTTCAAGGGAAATTTGTCCACCATTTTAATTATAAATTTCTACATCCTCTCCCATACCAAAGAATAGAAGTTTTTTGAAGGATAAGGTGGATTTTATCTACTATAAAATTTAATTATATTTTAAATATATATTAGTTTATCTCTATTATTATTCCTTAATTTTATTTTGTTTTCAATTTTGTGTTTCCCATACCATGCTTCTTTTATCTCAATGTTTGTGGAGAATTAACCCTCACTTTTGTTTGAGGGGGAAGTGGTGATGTTTGAGTTTATTGTAATTTAATGATTTACCATGATTTATTCTAATATTTCAGTAGTGATTAAAATTATTTTTTTGTATGTCTCCCCACTTTCTCTAATACTATATTCATCTACCTCATTTACTCATTTTCCTTCTCATTGATATCTAATTCATTCAAATAGTTGAGTTTTGAATTGGTATTTATATGAAATAGATTACTCATGCATGAAGAGGTATTATTGTAGGGTTATAAAATTAAAATTAGACGGTATATAGTGATAGGTTTTGATCTCTACATTGAACAAAATAATGAGTACTATACTTTGGATAATAATGATAACAACACTATGAACCCTTGAGAGCAACTATTTTCTTCTTCTAACTTCTATGTGTATTTTATTTCTTTTTTATTTGTGTTTTTTATTTTCATTAATATATATATATATATATTATATTATATTAATTTCATAATCAGACCCATCCATCTATATTAGTTTAGTAGTATTCTATTAGTTATATTATTCTATTAACAATAGAAATGCAATTCATGTGAGTGGCCTCCTTGAGTTCAACCCTAGGTTATGCCACTATGGTACATTCTTAGAAAAATAAGAAATTAATTTATTAGTGGATCATGATAAACCACTATCCATCAATTTTATTCCATTTCTGTGGATTCCAATAGCTCACACACCATTTTTCATAAATAAATAAAAAATTTCAAAAAAATATCTTTATTTATTTTCTTTATTTCTTTAGGTATAGGTGGATTACTTTAGTTATTTTGAATATTAATGTCCTAGTATTAAAATTTCCACCAAGGATGAAACTTTTAAAATTTAAAGGATATAAAATGATCAATAAATGGAAAAAAATTCTCAATAAATTGAACCAAATGCTTTGGAAATTTAAAATAATTCAAAAATCATGGAAAAAGTTGAGTAGCATCACTGGACACCAAAGAAGTTAAATATATATTAATGAAAAAAAATAAAAAAAATTAAGAGAATGGAATAAATATTCAAGAAAAATAAAGAAGACAATTTTGAGGTTGAATCAATACTTTAAGATACACTTTACTCTATAACAAATTAATTATAAATAACCCTACTTAAGGAAAAAGAGTTTGATATTGAATATTTTGAGGGATATTTAATTTCTGAGAATTATTTTTATTCAAAAATTATTAATTTTGAATTAAAAATTGATACACCTCATGTCGATTTTATAGATTCTATACCACTAATTCATTCCTTGGTTGAAGAAGTTGAATAAGTTGTTTGTGTTGAGAAGATAATAGAGGAACCAATTGAGTCATACCCTAGTATATATAAGGATGATGGAACAAAATAACAAATCATTGTGGAATAATTTTCTTAACCAAAACCAAAAGATATGTTACTTCATATTATACTATATTCACCACCAGTGAACACCACTCCATCTAAAAAAATAGGGAGCACCCCTATTTTCTTTTCATTCCCCCGCTGCATATAAGTTTATATCTTTTATATATTTCAGGGGTTAGGGATGCTTTTATTTTGTTTTGGGGTTCTCAATATTGTAATATAATAATGGATGTTAGAAGAAATTATATCTATTGTTTCATGAGAAATAAATGAAACAAACCATTGTATTGGAGTTAATAAACTACCAATTCCTAACCAGGGGACGTAAAAACCTAGAACCCATATGGGGGACCAAACCATGCTCTATCCTCTTTTACTTTTCTTATTCATTTTATTTATTTTTCTTATGTTATGTTTTTTTCTTAATTCAGAGTTCAAAGTGGTATTATCTAGGGGACTAACTCAAATATGTCACATTAAAATAAAATCAGGTTGTTTCGTTCCAATCCTTTAATTTTTTGCCCTCATTTTTATTTTTTCTAGCTAAAATGAGGGGTAGATAAATTTAGGTGTGGGGAGATAATCAACTTTCTAAGTTGTTTTTGTGTGTTTTTTTATTTTTTTTATTTTTAATTTAATAGAGTTTAAATGAATATTCCTATCATTTTTCACACTTTAATTGATCTTGATAGAGTTGACATGATTTTTGAAATAATAGATTTTAAATGATTGCTGATCTGAGAAATTTTTCTTATAATTTTATTTTCAATAATTTTTACGAGTTTGACTGATTTTTGAAATCAATGCCCATGAAACACCGAATAAAAATATATTTCCAGTCCTTTGATGTATTCTGAACTATTTTGAAAAATTATCTATAATACCCACACTTTCTTGAGAGAAACTTGGATTTTATGTGTGAACCATGATTTGTGAATTTTCTCTTTCAAATATTTTAATTTCATAAAATATTTTTGACTCGATTGAGGATTTTTTTAGATAGACAAATTTTATCTTCAGAAACACCTTTACATATGACCTAATTATCCCTTAGATTCCAGGAATTTTCTTATAGTTTTAAGACAAATTACAATCCAATTTTCCTTACCTACCCACACTATTAGTATTTTTGCATGGATATTTCAAGTTTGAGTGTGGGGGAAGCGAATTTCATGACTGTTATTTAAGATGTGATTACTTTTTGGGTGCTGTAAGGTGTGTTTCATAATTTTGGGTTTTATAAAGATATATAATTAGGAATTAATCATCATTTAATTGTGTGTTATTTTTATCATCCTATCATTCTTTATTTTTTTTTTGAAAAAAAGAAAAAAAGAAAAAAAAGTGGATATGAGTTTAAATTTTTAATTGTACTTACTTATGTGACTCATTAAACCTTAAAAAATAAATTGAATTAATTTTATTTCATTAATTTTATTCAATTTTCAGCTCATCCTCTATGATAAAAAAAGAAAAATAAATAAATAAAGTAAAAAAAGAAGAAAAATGCGATAATTTAGTTGAGATCATTCATTGTAATCAATTCATGAATCATGTACCATGTCAAAAAAGGGGGAGGTATTGTGTTTAAAATTTTTAATGGTAATTAAATGAGGTTCATCCCATGTTTTTACTTTCATATTCATGCAGCTGTACCTAATAGTTCAACCTCCTCTTTCTAGCTATAAAATATTTAATGAATTTACCCACCAAACCTAAGACACATAAATAACCAAGAAAATAACTCATGATTGAAAATATTTTAATGTATTTAACTATAGGGAAATTTAAATTGTCATAAGCCTATGGTGATACATGAATTTTAAAAGTATGGGCTTAAATCCAGATTTAATTTCTCTTGAGTGAAGAGTGACATAAAATTCAATGCGAGGCAGGTTATGATTAGACCATGGTTGGATTTTTGAGTTTGAATTGTAAGATACAGATATTTATTAAGACTTTTATTATTTTTAGGTAATTTTACCCTTGTTTTAATATCCTTTTGGCTGAGTCTTGTCTTGGGTGTGTCCAGGTGAGTTTTGTATGATTTTGGAGGGTTTATGGGCAGCTCAAAGTTGGTACACGGTTTTCCCCAATCATGCACCCACCCCCTAAAAACCATACAACATGAGATATAAGGGGGTCACATGGTTGGTTAATGATTAAGAAAGTCATGAGCCCACCCTAGAGAAAATGTGCACCCTATAAATTAGGGAACATGGTTAGGGTGAAAAGTTTATCTAACCATGCGACCCATCCAGGAAATCATGTATACAGACTCTAAGTGCCTATTAATTTAATTAAAAAGTCCTAAATCTCAATTTTATATCCCTAATCAACCCCACTCAACCTAACATGATTTCATTTGCTCTAGGAGGATCTTGAGGGGATTCCTAGTCTCCTAGAACTATTTTCTTTGTGAATAAAATATCCGGTGGAAGAAATCAACACCTCTCAGGCATGTGATCTCTTCGATGTTTAGGTTCCTCTCTATACCATCCTTATCTCCCTCAAGAGATGGATTAATCCTCCCATTGTTGATGGTTTAGATCTAGGTTTTTATGGATCTTATTTCATTGGATCTTGATCCTAGGTTTTGATCATAGATCTCTTAATCCATTGTGAATTTGACCATTCTACTTTGAATTGAGAGATAATTTTTAGTGATAATTAATCAATTGTCCTAGGTTAGGTGGTATAATGTATAATTCCTATATTTTTTTTATCATTATCTCTTGTTTTTAGTTGTACCATTTCATTTCCACATTGTGTAATTTCTTTTAAATTAGAAAAATGATTTTATTTTACGTAATTGTGATTCCTTTCATGGATCTCATTGGACCCATTGGAGATTATGAGACCAGGCATGATAGAAACCCATGGGGTATGCCAATATCCTTGAAATAAAGATTCTTGTAATGTAAAAAAGGGGCATTACCATTGAACACATTGAAACAGACTCAATGTCTGTCCATGATGCTCTTCATGATAAAGGCACCATCCCCTGGTCTATTACCTACACGATTAGAGAGTTCAAGGCTCTCATCAAGGATAACATTAGAATATCAAATACATGGAGTGAGGGGAACAAAGTGGCGGATCATATGGCCTCAATAGTGGTACCTGTCTCTCAGATGTCGTGTTTTACTAATGTGTCTCAGATTAAACCGAAGGGATTGAATCTTATTCGCGGTGATGCCCTTGGGCTGCATTACATCAGGCCCCCATAATATGGGTTTCCCTTTCTTTGTCGGGTCCTCTCGGGCCTCCTATTTTCTATGAATAAAAATTTTAACGTTGGATGGAATGTAAAAAAGGGGAATAATGGGTATATGTAATTAAACTATATCCTTATTTCATGGTTTGATAATGGGATTTAGAGTGTTGATTAGATTAACCTCTAAGGTTTAATGATATGAGTATTGATTGATGATAAACAGATTAATGGGGGATTCCATATGTTATTCCTTGTGATGAAAGTAATGAATCCTTGGATGTATTTGATAAATGAAATGGTGCACCACATTGTGAATGATTGAAAAGAAGGTCACTGATGAAAAACCTTGATATATATCTTTATGCAATTTTGAACAATGAGTTGTGGGTGAGGTATTGGTTCTCTTGTACCCATAGGGTGTTAGACTGATTCTCTAGGCCTCTGATTTATATTTATATGTGAATGTGAACATTGAGTTATGGGTGAGGGACTAATTCACCGAGTACCCATGGGGTGCCATACTGATGCTCTAGGCCTCAGATGCATAAATATGAATTAATAATACACAGAATGATGTTCCAGGGTACCAAATAAAATTGTAATTAAATTAAAAAATGAATGACATGAAAATATTAAAATATAAAATCCTTATGGTTCATGGTTTATACTCCATCATGGGCCAAAGTAGGTATTGTGTAGTAGACTAAGTAATAATAAATGTGAAACATGATTACTTTTTTCATTTGATCTTTATTCTTCATATAACTACATACACTATTATAGACTGGATATTGCTTTATAAACCATTGGTAGTGGCTTACTAAGTTTTAATAACACCCTACATAGGCCTTTTGATTGGTACCTGAATAGATTTCACGTTTGAATATCAAGACAAGAGAAAGATTCCTATATTAGATGGTTGAGTTGGGATTTGGGATAAAGCATGGATGGGGGAACCAAACATGATTTTGGGACCCACTTGGGAGTTTCCAGTGTTTCATTTATTTTGTATTTTCATTAGACACTTGAAACTTGTATGGCATAAAATATTTACTACTTTAATTTATGGTCATTTTTCCTGTGTTGGATTTATTCATGTTTTGTTTGGTTTGTTATTTATTATTGTAGTATCTTGGTTATATTGAATATTTATTTTTTATATTGTGATGATTTGATAAAGAGGGTATAATATCCCTATGTTACATATTAGACCCTCCTAGTTAGTTAGTAGCCTCTAGCATATAAAGAGACATGCCTGGGGTTATGTGGTGAACTGGATCAAGGAGTTCACATGTGGCACCCAGGTCAGGGCGTTACAAAGTTGTATCAAAGGCATTTTTTTCTTTTTAGTTGTCTAATTATTTGGGAAAGGTATATAGAAGACTACGATGAGTAGATTATTGGTCATGATATACTTTATGGGGGTAACTAACCCATGTGTGGGGTAGAATCCAAGTACCCAAGGTGGGATTGTTGTCCTTGATGTTTGCTCTTACATTTGGATGTTATTTCACCTTGGGTGATGCACTTGTTATGTGATGTTACTGTTTTATGAAATTTTACTCATGGAACAGTATGAAATGAGATTTGAGTATGTTTATGAATCATTTTAGACATTGAGTTATTTATTTGAATTGTGTAATATTAGACACACAATGAAAAAAAAATCATGATTGGGTTTTGGGAAATAAAAATGCTTGTCTTTATTTGAGTATTTTAAAAAAATGGTTCCGAATAATTTAATTGTAATGATTAAAAAGTTTTTAAACGTGGTAATTCTAAAATTTTAAAAAGGATTTTCTAATTAGAAACATATAATCATGAAAGGTTGTTTACCCCATGTTATCCATAACCCAAGTTAGGGATGGTTGAGGGTAGTGACAGTGCCTTAGTTTTGACCATAGGGTGGTGTATATAGGATGAATTGTTATATATTTATGTGAACCTGTCTTATTAAAATGTGTTAATGGCGTGTTATGTGTAATAAGACATGTGATTGGAATTATAGATATATCCCTCCATGATGATGTTTTTTGGTGGGACAATAGGAGCACATTACTGGAAATGTGCCTCTAGTAATGGGACAAGAGGAATCAATAGTTATGGGTGAAGGGGTGGGAGAGTAATTCTGTGAGAAATTATTTCACTTTATGTAGTTCATTGAATGATACCCAAGGTGTGTTGTGCAGAATATGTCTAATATGAACTGAGAGTTCCCATTAGAGCACCCTCCAACCTTCACTGGAGAAGGTGGACCTGAGTCAGCTGAGTTCTAGATTGAGTTAATCTAGAATTTTTTTGACCATTTGGAGAATACTATAGAGAAAAGAGTCAAGTTTTCTATTTATATGTTATGACTTCAAGTGAAGAATTGGTGGGATATTCAGGCTCGTGATGAGCAGTTGGAGAGAATTGTGTTGAAGTAATTCTAGGATAAATTATTGGAAAATCATATCTAGAGACACTTAAAAAGGATATGGAGGAAAAGTTTATGTGATTGATATAGGGATGAAATTTAAGGATGAGATATGATGGTCACTTTAATAATTTGAAGTGGTTTTTTCCAGTGTTGGTATGAGATGAGACAGTTGTGGTGAGATGTTTTCATGATGAACATCAATGTGAGATAAAGTCCTCAGTTAATATCGTTAATTTGAAGTAGTTTTATGAGGTAGTGAATTGGGATCTCATTTTTGAGGGGAACCTAATGAAGTATTCTAATGGAGGGTTGGTGATTTCTACTAGATGAATAGTAGGTGAACCTTTTTATGGAAGGAAGAATCTTTATGATAATGTTAACTAGGGAAATGGAAAATAGAGTATCTAGGGAGAATGATCAATTACTTAGAGTGGTAATCGAGTGCTCTGCCATCAGTGAGGTAGGTCATATCACATTCATATTTAGTGTCCATTAACACTAGTGGAGTGTCGATATTACCTCAATATGAGAGAATTATAGAGGTATTTCCTGAAACCTTGACTGATGGGTAGTGATGGAGTACCTAGGCCAAACTAAATCACTGGAAGGGGGTCTTCTAGCCTGTACCAGTTCGGAAGTTGGAGCTCTACTGGCCATGTCAGTTGGGGTGGAGAACATGGTACTTTAGGAAAAGATCTCCCATATCAGAAGAGTAGTGTAACATAAGTGACTCAGATTGGATCATAGGGAAGAAGTTAAGGCCAGTTGCATGTGAACAATTTGAGTTTGATGGTGATGTTTTTGAGTGGAGTTATGATGATCGACACACTGTTTAGTGTACATTCAAAGGAAATATATCTATACTAGGGATGTTCCCTTGATGTTGGTGAGTATCATTTCCTTTGGGATATTTACATTATTTAAATATTATGTTTTGTCTTGATTTTGGGTATGGACTAGATGGTATCGTACCAATACTACATTGATTATTACCATAAAAGAGTAACCTTTACATATCCTAAAGGTAACAATTATGTTCATCATGGATAATGGGTTATCTAGGCATGCTATATAGGGCCAGTTCATCATCATCTGGGAGAGTTAGCCACATGGGTTACAAGTCTTATGTTGGATGATAAGGGTGTGAAGTATTAAGCCTTTACACCCATAGTGGATCAATTTCAGGATGTTTTTCTTGATGAATACTCAGGGTTTCCAACTGAGATAGATGTTGAGTTTACAATTGAGATAATTTCTAGTGTTGAACTAGTTTATATTCCACCTTATAGAATGTAACAAATAGAGGTTCAAGAGCTTAAGAATCAGCTAGAATAATTTTTGGATAAGGTATTTATCCATCAAAGTATGTCACAGTGGGGTTCTCCAATTTTGTTTTCTAAAATGGCTATAAGAACATTGCATTTATGTTTCGATTATCATAAGTTAAACCATATTATAATTAAGAATCGATATTCTATTCATCATATTTATAATCTCTTTGACTAGTTGAGGGGTGTTTGTGTATTCTCAAAGATTAATTTGAGGTTAGTGTATCATCAGTTGAGATTGATACATTATGATATACTAATTAATACATTCAAGAGTAGGTATGACTTGTATGATTTAATTTTGATACTTTTTGGAATAAAAAATTCTCATTCTATGTTTATGGCATTGATGAAATGCATATTAAACTTGTTTTTAGATCAGTTTGTGGTTTTTCCATCAATGAAATCTTGGTGTAATCCTAAAATCCGGAAAATCATTCCAAACATATTGACGTCATTCTGAGTACACTGAGAGAACATATGCTATACAACAAGATATCTATGTTCCAATTCTAGTTCAACAAGGTATGTTTCTTGGGCCACATCATCTATGAGGAAGCTGTTTTGGTAGAACAAAAGAAATCTTAGGGAGTTTTTTCTTGTGATCATCCCAAGATTTTTTTATATGGTATATTTTTTGGGTTTAGTGGGCTATTATAATTGTTTCATTGAATATACTACTCACTTGGAATCATCTCTTTTATTCCTGACCAAGAATGGTATTAAATTTGATTAATCTGAAGCATTTTATGATGCCTTCCAGGAGTTAAATAAGCTCTTGAATATTGCACCTATTTTGATCCTACCTGATCTAGGGGATAAGTATACCTTGTTTTGTGATATGTATGAAATCAGACTTGGGGTAGTGTTGATGAAGAGTGATTGATTCATGGTGTATGTATTATGATAGTTGAGGTCACATGAAAAAAATTATACTATGGATGATCTTGAGTTATACATGGTGGTTTATGCCTTAATGTGTTGGTGGAATTACCTGTTGGGTAAAAATTTTACTGTGTATACATATCACAATAGTTTAAATTATATCTTTTTTCAATGTGATTTGAATCTCCAACAGAGGAGATGGGTTGAGAATATTCAATTGTTTAACTTGAAGCTAGTCTATATTCCTGGTAAGTGAAACATTATTGCAGATGATTTGACCTAGAAGACATAGAATCAGGCTGTCTAGGAGTCTAGCTCTGAGTGGAAGATGATAATTTTTCTGACTGAGATGCACATAGATTTAGGAGGTCCAGAAGTAGATGAAACTCATGTCTGTATCATTTGAGTCTGCACTTATGAGATGTATCGATGAGAATATTATAAGAATCTGGAGTGTTTTCACTTGAGGAAAATCCTAGAAGGTGGGGAGTCACCTTTCGATTGGACTATAGATGAGGATGATATCATCTATGTCTAGGACTATGTTGTCATGCCTACGTGTATGCAAGAGGAGTTGATCAGTGAGTTCATGAATTGAAGTGGTATGTGAACCCTAGTTTGACCATAATGCACCAAGACCTTCATAGTCAATATTTGTGGGTAGTAATAAAGAAAGAAATTGTTGGTTTCATGACATGATGCTACACCTATAAATAGGTTAAGGATGAGCATCAGCAACCTGGTGGTTTTCTATAGCCGTTTCCCATTTCAGAATGTAAATGAGATGATGTTACCAGGGAATTTATTGTAGGTATTCTGAGGACACCTCAGAATAATGATGTTATATGGGTTATTGTAGACCATCAAATGAAGGTAACCAATTTCATTTCAATTAGGGATACTTTCATGGTTGATTAGTTTGGGGATTTCTATTTTCAAGAGAAAATCTATTTTCATGGGGTGCCATAGATTATAGTTTCAGATTACGAATCAAGTTTTACCTTTCACTTTTGGAAAGTCTTTTAGATGTCTCTTAGTAATTAATTGTTTCTAATTATAACTTTTTACCCACATATATATGGGAAATCGGAGTGTATTATTTAGGTGATAGAGAAAATGTTATGGGAATTCATCCTATAATTTGGCGGATATTGTGATAAAAACTTAGTGCTTATTGATTTTTTCCTTTAACAATAGTTATCAGGTGACTATTCAGATGGCACCATATGAGTCACTTTATGACAGGCTATGTACATCACCTTATGTTGTATGGAGGTAAGTGAGTCATATTTTTTGGGACTGAGCCTCTTGAAAGAGACATCAAAGTAGGTTTAGTTGATTCAGAAACATATGGATGTATCCTAGTGTTGATATAAGTCTAATGTTGATCTATATTTTCAACCTCTTGAGTTTATAGTGGGAGATTATGTATTCCTTCATGTGTCACCAATATTAGGTCGCCATCGGATTCAGAGGTAGGTAAAGTTAGGGCCCAGGTTTGTCAGACCATTTGATATTGTGGAGAGAATCAGAATAATTTCATATCGATTAGCTCTTATATAGTGTTATGGTGCTAAGTATGATGTTTTTCATGTGTCACAACTTTGGGAATATCACCTTGACCCTTCTCATTTGATTGATGTTGATGATATTTATATTGAGGTTGATGCGTCCTTTGAGGAGCATCTGATTTATATTGTGGATCACATTGAGAAAGTGTTGTGGGGAAAGACTATGTCATTGGTCCGAATATTGTGGATGTATTACCATGTTTAAGGGGAAACATGAGTGAGGGATGCAGATATGAGGTCCAATTGGCATAGAATTTTCACCTCATAGGCTTAGTGATGCTCGGGAGTGCATCTCGAGGATGAGCTATTATAAGGTGGAGAGATTGTAATATATTGACATTTCTTAAGTATTATCACAAATTTAAAGGTAAATTTTACCCTTTTTAATCTTATTTTGGATGAAACTTGTATTGGGTGAATTAATGTGAGTTTTGGAAGCTTTTGGAGGGTTTCGGGGCAGTGCATGGTTGGCACATAGTTTTCCAAAACTATGCACCCACCCCCAAAAAATGTACACCATGGGACAAAGGGGTATTTCATAGATGGTATACTATTAAGAAAACCATTCACCCACCCAAGATAAACCATGAACCCCAAATAGTATGGGTTCATGGTTAGGGTGCACGGTTTGTCTAACAGAGTAGCCCATCTAGGAAATTGTGCATACATACATTAAGTGCCCTGAAAATTTAATTAAAAATTACCAAACCCCTAGTTTATATCCCTAATCACTTTAACCAAAATAACATGATTTAATTTTCTCTTGGAGTCTCCTAATAGGATTCTTATCCTCCTCAAAATACTTTATTTATGAATCAATGATTTGGTGGAAGAAATCAACACCTCTCTGGTATATGATCTCTTCCGTGTTTAAGTTGCTCTCTCTCCCATATTTGAATCCCTTTATAGAGGGATGAATCCTACCATTATTTATGGTTTAGATCCAGGTTTTAATGGAAATTGTTTCATTGGATCTTTATCTTAGGTTTTTATCCTAGATCTCCTACTCTATTGTGAATTTGGCCATTCTACATTGAATTGAGGGATAAGGTTTGGTGAAAGTTCATCAACGATCGAAGGGTATGCGGTATAATTACTAATTCACATAGTCTTGATCGTGATATCTTGTTTTTAGTTTTACAATTTCATTATTACAATGTGAAATTTCTTTTAAATTAGAAAAATTATTTCATTTTCATATAATTATGAGACAATTCATGGATCCCATTGGAATAGTTGAGGATTATGAGAATGAGCATGATAAAAACCCATGGGGTATGCCAATATCCTTGAAATAATGATTATTGGAAATTAAAAAGGGGAATAATGGGTGTAATGAATTGAACTAAATTCTTTTTTGTATGGTATGATAATTGGATTTAAAGGGTTGATTGGATTAAACTTAAAGGGTTAATGAGATGAGTAATGATTGATGTAAAATGGATTAATGGTTGATTGATCATGTTGTTCCTTGTGATGAAATTAATGAATTCATGGATGTATTTGATTAATGAAATGGTGCAATATGGTGTGAATGATTTAAAATAAGGTCATTGATGATGAACCTTGATATATATCTTTATGAAATTGTGAAAAATGAGTTATGGGTGAGGTAATTATGATTCAAGTACCCATGGGGTTCCATACTAATTCTCTAAGACCCTAATGTATATTTATATGTGAATGTGAACATTGAGTTGGGGGTGATGGACTGATGCTTTAGGCCCCCGATACATGAAGGTGAATTAATGGTACCCATACAGACGCTCCAAGGTATCAAATGAAATTGGAATTAAATTGAATAATTAAATACATGAAAAGAGTAAAATGTAAGATCCCTATAGTGTATGGTTAGACCTCAGAATGGCTCAAATAAGGTATTATGTGGTTGAGTAAAGAATAATAAATATGAAACACATTTAATTTTTTGATTTTATATTTATTCTTTATATAGTGGTATACACTATTATATATTGAATATTGATTTAGACATTGTTGGTAGTGTCCTACATAGTTTTACTCATACCCTACTTAGATCACCTGATTGGTACCCAAATAGACTTCATGTTTGTAGGTTAGGACAAGGGAAGTAGAGCTATGTTCGATGGATGAGTTGGGATTCAAGATGGAGCATGGATGAGGGAATCATACATGATTTTGGGACACATTTGGGAGTTTTTGGCGTGCCTTTATTTTGGGTTTTCATTAGACACTTGACACTTTTATGACATGACATATTTACTACTTTGGTTTATGGTCATTTTCCCTATGTTGGATTTATTCATGTGCTATTTGGTTGATTATTGATTTTTTAGTATCTTGTTTATATTGAATATTGATTTCCTATATTGTTCTTATTTTTTAAATAGGTTATAGTCTCCCTGCATTACATATTAGACCCTCATTTCTAGTCTGAAGCCTCTTGTGTATGAGGAGATGTGTCTGAGGTCATGTGGAAAACCGTCTTATGGAAACAACATGTGGAAACCCGGTTGGGGTGTTACATGAACTAATTTAAATGTGGGGAATTAAAAATAAAGTTAATTATTTTTCATTAAGGCGACATGAGGGAATTATTTTTTGGAAAAGTGCATGGATGTTTTTCCCTTTTTTGAGTATTGTGTGGATCTTGATTTGGATATTTGATGATTATTTGGGAGTGCAATGGATAAGTGTTGGGGAGTTATGAAGAAAACATTTTTATATATTTTATAATGTAATTAAATGTTTTTAATCCCAAAAAAGTGTTATATGTACGGGTAATTCTCAAATTTTTAGGTTTTAGTGGTATCTTTAGCTTAATTGGAAAAAAGGCTAATTTGCAATTTTAACCATTTTAATTTATTTCAGTATTTTAGACATAAAAAATTTTAAGATAATTTAAATTGTGAAATTCATTTTTTAGGCTTCCATACTTATTAGGATTCATTTAATTAAACAATAATAAAATCTAAATCCAACATCTAGAGTCAAAAAACCTACTCACAATCTAGTCTCAGAAATCTGTGCACATAATTAATGACCTTTAAATATGGTCCTATATCTCAAAGTGTGCAAACCCAATTTAGCTTAAATTCAATAGAAACATATAGAAGAGGTAAAGGAATAGCTGTACTAACTATTTCCATGCATGATTCTTCCTCTATAAAGGTTATAAATGCAAGGGAATTTAGAGCATTAGAATTATAATAGTCCCCTAGACATAATAATTTTATAAATTAAATCTTACATAAATCCTTCATATAGTTTCAAATTATGGTAAAATTTTATCAAAACCTGAAAAATATAAAAATGAACATCTTTAAAGAATACACCTTTCCCAAATTTGGTTGTTTAGCAAGTAAAAAAATCTCATATTTTTATAGGTAGAATTTGGAGGGAAAATTTTACACCCTTCTCATTATAAATTTGTAACTCTTCTCCCATACCAAAGGATAACCATTTTTAAAGGGATAAGGAGGAGTTTAGATATTGTAATGGTGGATTATATTTTCAATAAATATTAGTTTATCTCTCATATTCTTCTTTCATTTTCCTTTGTTTTCAATTTTGTGTTTCCACTATCAATATTATTTTATCTCCATGTTTTTGGAGAGCTAAGCCCCACTATTGTTTGACGAGGTAAGTGGTTATGTTTGAGTTTATTGTGCTTTAATTATTTATCTTTTTTTTATTCTAAGATTTCATTAGGGGTTAAAATGATCGTGGTTTGTAGTCACCCCACTTTCCCCAGTATTATCCTCTCCCTCCTCATTCACTCATTTTCCTTCTCATTGATATCTAAGTCATTCAAATGGTGGATTTTGGATTAGGTATTTATGTGGAAGAGATTAATAATGAATGTTTGATTACCCCATATTAGATTCCACTAAACCCATGACACAATCTGATATGGTATGTGACCTCAAGCATTCCTCCCCATATGTCAGAGGTTTCTGAATAGTATCAAGGGTATGATGAAACACATGGGGAGACTATACCCTCTCTACCAGAGTGAAACAAAAACATAAATCATAATAAACATTCTAATACAATAATAATAAATACCAAAACATTGAATAACATATTCCCTAAACCGAGGAAGTACCAAATAACCAAAGCAGTAAACATGTCATGTCACGATAGTCTAAAGTTCCAAATTAAAAAACTAAGACACTAAAGCCAATCCCCAAAACAGGTCCTAATGTCATGAATGGTCCCCTAATACATTTTCCATATTGAATCCTATATTATCCATCTAACATAGGGCTCTTTACCTTATCCTAAATTAAAACCATGAAGTCTTCTCAGGTACCCAACAGTGGCATGAGTATGGTGTGATCCCAACTCATTAGACTACCAATGATGGTGTCTACAATAATATCCATTCCAATAATAGTTTATAAATAAGTAAAGTAAACAATAGATAAGAAATAGATAAAATGGGTTTAATTATTTACCAATATTTTAAATTAACCACATTTATTATTAGTTCCAAGTGACTCCCATAGCCATTAAATTTGCTTTATCCCATGCCAGTCATCTAAACCATATGTCATAGGGGTTTAATGTTATCATACAAGGAGAAACAATCTAAGTATTCAAAAACCAAGATTCAGAATGCCAGTTCTAGCCATCCCCAACCACGATATAGAACACCATTCCCCTTCCCTTGGAGTTAAGAGCATTAATCCATCCTCCAATAGTACGATGCATCAGGGTTCCTAGAGAATCAGTGTGTCCCTCCCAAGGGAGAGGTACATCAGTACAACATTCCTTACAACCATTAGTCACATTTCCAAAGTCCAACATCAATGACCTATTATTACACAATAACAATAAGGGTTCTCCTCTTCATTTTATCAATAATCCCATTGTTCATTGCTTTCAATATATTTACTAAATTCCACATCATGTCCATATTACCATTTATTCATAGAAACAACCATCAAACATGATTTTGAACCATTTTATAACAACAGTGTTCCCCCTTTAACCATGTATCACTTTTCCCCTTAGTTACCTCACAACCCATTTAAATTTACAAGTTAATCCAAAAAACCCTTTATTACATGTTAACATAATAAACATAATTACAATTGGTTTAATCTCATAAAACCTTAAATTAATTATTTAACAACTCAATTACCATGTTCAAGGGAGTGGAACACCCCATAGGTGACCTTAGGCACAATCTACTCTTCATCAATGGTTCCAATGAGGTCTGTGAAAGGTCCAACACATCATTTAAAAACCCTACATATCATTTCCTACTAAGGAATTAAATTCAAAGTATGATGGAACAAGAGAACAACCATATAGACATTAATAGAAATCAAGAATATGTGATATAACTTGTAGAACACCTACCTCAATCTCATAAACAATCACTCACCCAAACAAGACCCTTGATTCAAGCCCAAAAAACCTGCAATGCTCAATATAATAATCTTTGGAAAAAACAATGGTTTAGGGATTCAATTGAATAAAAACATTCCACTATGATTTTCCTTGAAAATTTAAGAAATAGGAGTGGTAGACTCACCCAAATCTTCAATTAAAAACCAATGTAACTTCAAATGACCAAATATCAAAAGAGAATCACCTTGGGAATCTTAGGAGGTAAGGGTTCACACCCTAGGCTTTTGGAGGAGGAATTAAGGAAGAAATTTGGTAATTAATCCTAAATCCCAAGGGGGGGGGGTGGGAAATTTCCCATATTTTAACTAGGCACATGGTTTGGCCACATGGTTGAAAAAACTATGTACCAAACATGTAGAACCCTCTATACAATAATGGGGCAAGGACATATGGTTTTGATGGGCCATCCACATGGTTTGACAAACCGTGTAGTGGTCGTGCACCCACCTCTACCCAAGGGGATAATCCACATGGTCTCCTAGTACATAGGGAAAAATTATATGTTACCATTATATAACTATTAACTATACACTAGATGACCTATTTTCAATATATTTCATGTTTTTAATCCCTAATACACCTCTAGGACCTATTAAACTATCGAGAAGCATTCCATTAACCAATTTAAAGGGAGTGGAATAAAAATTTAAATAAGAACATACCTACTCAAAATGTTAGAATCTTATAACCTTAACACCTTATAAAAAATTATCCTTGAATTTCACTCCCACACATTGCTAAGCCTCCATGGTAAAAATATCTATAGCTGGGCCCACAAATCCACCTCCCTCTGTGAAGTTTCCTCCAAAAAATTACCATTCTGACACAACACTCAGACAAAAGGCATAATCTTACCCTAAAGAGTCTTCTCACTATGATCCATAACAAAAACCAGATACTCCGAAAAGGATACATCATCGTCAAGATCAATATCATCAACATAAATCACCTAAGGTGGGTTGGGGTGATACTGCCAAATCCATGAAAAATGAAAAACACCATTCATATAACTGTACCTTTGTTTAAGAACCAATTGATTTTCCACCAGTTTGATCCTATCCATAATATCAAATGACCCTACATACCTAGGAACCAATTTCATATACTCCTAAATCAAATGGTGACCTAACATTTGAAACACAATAAGGAACTCAAGGTAACCCACTGTAAACTCTATATGTTGACAATGTTAATAAAAATATGACTTATGTATACTCTAGGTTGTATCCATACACTTTTGAATCAACTAAACTTTCTCTAAAGTCTCCCTCATGAAACTCAATCCCAACAACTATGATTCCCCTACTTCCATCCAATATAAGGTATATCTACATGGCCTACCCTAGAGCACCTCATATAGTTCTATATGATTAGTCACTAGATAAATGTTATTATAGGTGAATTCAATGAGAACTAATTGTTTCTCCCAAGATCAAATAAAGTATATGACACATTACCTCAACATACTCTCTAATACCTGAATAGTACATTCTAATTTTCCATTTGTCTATAGGTAAAAATCCATACTCATAAATAAATGAGTACCCAACACCTTCTACAACCCTTTCCAGAAGTGTGAAGTAATATAATGATCATGAATCAAAACTATAGTCTATAATACCCTGTGAGAACATACTATCTTTTAAATATATAAGTAAACCAATTAGTCAATGGTGAAAATCTCCCAAATCACTAAGAAATATGCAACCCTTGTCAAATGATCCACAATTACCCGTATTTAATCATTCTTCTAAGGATTCCTCAGAAGTCCCACCATAGAATCCATGGTAACATCATTACACTTTCATTATAGAATCGGAAATGACTGTAAAATACTAGCAAGTCATTGATTCCTAACCTTCACCTACTGATAGGTGTATCATTATTTCGTGAATCCTAAAATCTCTCTTTTTTTTTTTCATTCTTGACCACAAATACTATATATGAAGGTTGTAGTACATTTTGGTCAAACAAAGGTGAACTGCCCACTTAGAGGCATGAAAATCATGCATCATCTCTTCCCACATACAAGTAGGCATAAAAAAATGGCCACAAATGTGAATAAATTCATCCTCATCAATATTCCAATAGAAAGGTGGATCCCCAGTTTCAAAACTACATCTCGAAGCCATAAATTTTGAATCCTCAGAATTCATCATCTTAAAATTATTCAAAAAAGATGGCTTAATAGATAAGGACATGATTGTTATTAGCTCGTGATAAAAAAAAACCTATTTTCATCTCAGTGAAAAAATACATTATCTTCAATTTAGAACTATACTCCTTAACCACATGAGTTTGTGTCTTCTAACTCAATTCATACGAAATATTGATTCCATTATTTGGAGTATAAGATATCTCAAAGTCAAAAGACTGCATGTAATCAAACCGTCTCTGCTATTGAATAGTTAAATCACACTAGGAAAATATGTATCTGAGGCTCTTATGATCAATAAAACTAAAAAACTTTTCACCCAAAATATAATGTATCCAAGATTTCAAAGCAAAAACCACTATAGACAACTTGAGATCATGTGTAAGATAATTATATTCAAGTGTCCTCAACTACTATGATCTGTATGGTGTTTTAAAAAAAACTACTATGATCTCTATGCCACATATCAATCTTTCAACATCAACACTACCCCAAGTCCAATCCTATATGTATAAAAAAACAAGGTATAATCGTTACCTAACTCATGTAGGATCAAGATAGGTATAGTGGTCAAATTTTTCTTCAACTCTTAGAAGGAATTCTCACATTCCTCAAACTACTCAACCTTTATACCCTTCTTGGTCAGGAATAAGAGTAGCACTATCAAGTGAGAAAAATTATTTGATGAATCTTCGATAGTAACCCGCTAAACCTAAAAAAAATTTAATATAAAAAAATATTAGGTTTCTTCTAATAAACCACTACTTGAACCTCTACTGGGTCCACTGACACACTTTCCTCTTAGATGATGTGTCCTACTAAATTTACTTTATTGATACATAAATGATGTTAGATAGCTTGGTGTATAGTTAAAGATCTCTCAGTGTACTCATGGTGATCTCAAGATATTGGTCATGATCATCATGAGCCTGGGAGTACACTAAGATTTCATCCACAAAGACAACCAAAAAATGATCCAGGTAAGGGTGGAATATTAATTTCATCAAATCTATAAACACAATAGGTGTGTTAATTATCACAACAATTATTATGAAGGACTTATATAAACCAAAACTTCTTATAAAATAAGTTCATGGTATATCAAAAGGTCTCACCATCAGCTGATGATACAATGATCTCAAATCAATCTTATAGAACATATTGGAACCCCTCGGCTGATCTAAGATATCATTAATACATAGAAGTTGATATTGGTTAATAACCATCATATGATTCAACTTCTATTAATCAATATATAACCACAAATTTCATTATATTTATTGGGAAATAAAACCTATGAAACCCAAGGTTATGTACTCAGATGGATAAAAACCATATCCTATAAATCCTATAACTGATCCTTAAGGTTATGAAGCTCTACTAGTTTCATTAGAGAAGGTGTAATAGAAACTGGTTTAGCTCAAGTTATCAACTCAATTGTGAACTCAACCTCTATCTCTGATGGAAGCCTTGAGAAATCCTTAGGAAAGACATCTTAGAACCAATCCAATACTAGAGAAAAGACTTCATGATCTACCCCCTCATCATCAAGAAAGGTCCCATAACATGGGATATGAGATCACATAGTTGTAGAAGAAATGTCCCCACAAAAACTACTAGGATATCAAATTCCCCATGGTGAACATAAGTGTAACCCTTAGGAGATGTAAAACTCACCTCCTATGGTAATAATCAATGTGATCCTGGTATGTATCCAACCATTCCATCCCAATTATCAGGTATAAAAATATCATATCAACTAAGAATAAGTACCATGTGAAACAATACCCATTAACCTTGAGGACACACTCCTTACAACATCAAATATCATCTAATCATACCCCCAATAGTGTGTCGATCTATATTACCCCAAACAGATACTCCCCTACTAGACCCAAACCATTAAAAAAACTAAAATATATAAAATATTGGGAATCCCATATAAAATAAATTACTATAAAGTGTAGAAGATATAAGAATAATACCTCATATAGTCGATGGTGTAGCCTTTCTACCAACTAGAGTAGGCTGAATGACATGTAAGTATCATGTTCTCCTACCCTAAGCTCTAATATGAGTCCAATGCACCATGTTTCTATGTTGATAAGTAAACTATTTCTCTTAAGTACCATTTCCCCCACCCTGACTGGTATGACTGGTGGAACTCCAACCGATCGACTGATACAGAGCAGCAGACCCCCTTCGAGTGCTCCGTATAATCCTAGGTACCCCATCACTGCTCATATGTCATAGGTTCTGATAAAACATTTGTATGTGACACACCCTTTTATAATCTTGACATTACACTAGTAGTTGGGGACACTAACCATATCCGTGTCTTATTCTTCCACACTAATAGCAGAGAACTCGATAACTACCCTATGAGACTGATCATTTCCCCCAACTGCTCTATCCACCACCACCTTAGTGGAAGTTCTCATAACATAAATTTATATTATCAAACTATGTACCACCAGATCACCCAACTAAAACCATTTTACCACCACTAGAAGCTTTCTTTAGGTTCCCCTCAGATATGATAGCCCGGTCCACTATCTTAGAAAACCTATTTAAATGAAAGATGTTTTCCTGGGACTTGATCTGAAATCCAAGTATATCCTAAAAATATATAGCCACAACTGACTCATCTCCTATCAATATCAGATTAAAATAATACAAGTTATTGAAGTGGATAGCTAATCCATCATCATGATATTTCTTTATTTCAAACTCATAGACTCTTTAACTTTCTTTATCCTCATGGTATTAGGGTAAAATTGATCCAGTAAATTCTCCTCAAATTTCATTCAATCCACGCCTTCCAACTACTCATATTGATCTTGAATATCCCACCAACTCTTCATTGATCTCTATGAAAGGTAAGATTCAAAACTAACTCTCTTCTTGGGAGGAGTCTCTAAGTGATCGAGAATCATCTGGATAGACCCAATCTAGAACTTAGGTGCCTTAGGTTCACCCTCTCTGGAAAAGTATAGAGGGTGCTATGGATAAAACTATCTCATCAAATAAAACATAACCAATGCCAACCTCCCTAGTCCTCTCTCTATAAAATAAATAAAACAAGAAAATATCTCATGGAAATTCTCTTTAACCCTTCACCTGGGACCAAAGGAGGTTACTGTATCACTACTAGAGGATCATTCTTAGTGATTTACTAATCTCTCCCAATTGGTAAATGTTGTCATGGTGGAATCTCTCTACAATTATACACACACATCTGAAAACACAATACATATAGTTCTCATAGGTTACAAAAAATAAGTATCAGAACTACCCACAAATAATCAACTCTACATACACTATCCCATTGGATATAATCACATCTCTATCACTACCCTCACCATCCCTATCATAAACCATGGCTAATTCAGAGTAAGCCAAATTTCAATTTAAAACCTCCCACATGACACAATTTTGTCATCTTTAAACTTGAAAAAAAATTTAAACATCCATATTAGGCACCATTTCAACTATTTCAATTTTTCACATTTCAACTTAAATAAGTTTGGACTTCATTATTAGGAACTATTTTATTAAAACTGTATGAAAGCTAGAAAAGTTTTTTCATTTCCCACTACCCACCTAAACTTTCCTTTAAGTGAGTGCCTAATATGATGCACAACACATAAATCCTGAGTGCCTAAAATGATGTATGCATATACAAACCGCATTACATAATGGGATAAAAATAAAACCTCAGAAAAATAGCATCAAACCACATGTGTATCACCCAAGGTGAAATAACATCCAACTATAATAAGAAAACATCAAGAACAACAATCCCACAATGGGTACTTGGGTTTTACCCAACATAAGGGTTAGTTATTCCAATGAACGAGCTCCTTACCAAGGCCCGACACATCCTAGCATCATGTATATCATTACCTAATAATAAAACAGTAAGAAATAAAATTCACTAATAGCACCTTGTAATGCCTCGAACCAAGTGCCACTAAACTGGTGCCTCGAGCCGGTACAATACATGACCTCAAGAGCAGCTTCCCATACACTAGAGGGTAAAGATTATAAGAAAGGGTCTAATGAAACATGTTGGGAGTCTATACCCTATTTACCACAGTGAAAAGAAATCAAAATCTTAATAAATATTGACATGCAATAATAATAAATACCAAAACATCACATACCACATTCCCCAAACCAAGGAAGTACCAAATAACCAAGGAAGTAAACATGCCATGTCATGATAGTCTAAAGTGAAAAAAAAACAAAATAAGACACTAAAGAAAATTCCAAAAATGTGTTTTGACAATATGTCGGGTCCCATCATCCAAGCTCCATCCCAACTCCCATATTATTCATCTAACCTAGGGATCCTTCCCTTATTCTGACCTAAAACCATGAAGTCTGCTCAGGTATCCAATAGAGGCCTCTGTAGGGTGTGAGTAAAACTCAGTAGGCCACCAACAATGGTTCATAAAACAATATCCAGTCTAATAAATATGTATTCAAAAGTATAGTAAACAATAGAAATGTAGTAGATAAACCATGTTTCGTTATTTAATAATATTTAAATTAACCATATTTGTTCTCATTAACAAGTGATACTCATACCCATCAAATATGATTTATCCCATGTTGATCATCTGAACTATATGTCATAGGGTTATCATGTTAAGATACAAGGATCATTAGTCCAAGTATTCAAACCAGGATTCTGAATTCCAGGTCTGACCATCCACAACCATGATATGGAATTCCATGTCTATACCCTTTGAGTTAGGAGCATCAATACATACTCTAAAACTACAATGAATCAAGGTTCTTGGAGCATCATTCTGGACCACCCAAAGGATAATAGCATCGTTCAAACATCCCCACAAACCATTAGTCACATTTTTGAAGAAAAACATTAGCAAAACTTTTTCACACAACAAAAAAGGGTTCACCTTTTCATTTGATAAAAAATTCCATGGTTCATTACTTTCAATACATTTACTCAATTCCACTTCATGCACATATTACCATTTATTCATATCCTCAACCATAAAAAATTCTTTCAAAAAATTATATAATAAAGAAATTCCCCCTAAAACCAATTATCACTTTTCCCCTTAGTTACCTCACAACCCATTTAATTTTAAAATTTAATCCAAAAAAATCTTTATTCCATTTTAACATGACAAAAAAATCACATTTTGTTTAATATAATAAACCTTTAAATTCATCATTTAACAAGTCAATTCACTTATTCTAAGGAGTGACCCAGCCCATGGGTGTCCTTAGGCATAGTAGAATCTTCATCAATGGATATAGTGAGGTATATGAAAGGTCCAACACATTATTTAGACACCTAATTAATTATTTCTTACCAAGGAATTAAATGAGAAGTAAAATGGAAAAAAATCACAACCACATATGCATGAAACAACATAAATAATATGAGATATAACTTGTAGACTACCTACTTCAATTTCATATACAAGTTACTTACCCTTGATTCAATCCCAAACAACCTTTAATGAATAATCTAAGAATATAATGAAAAAATAAGGGTTTCAGGCTTCAGAAGAAGATAAAACATTTCACTATAATTATCCCAGAAAATAAAAGAAATAGGAGTGGTAGAATCACCATGAGATTTAACTTTAAACCAAAAATGATTCAAACAACCAAATATCTAAGGATAATGTCCCTTGGGAAGCTTGGGAGGGAAGGGTTCACACCCTAGGCTATTGGAAGAGGAAATGGAGAAGAAATCGGGAAAGAACTCTAAAAGCCTAATGGGGGAAAATGAGAAATTTACTCTATTTTAATGAGGATCATGGTTTAGATAGATGATTTTCTAAAGTTTACTCCAACCATGTATCACCCTCTACCCAAGAGGGGGGATAGGACATATGGGTTTTCTTATCCATCCTCATTTTTTGACAAACCGTATGGTGGTCATGTGCTTTCCTCTATCTAAGGGGCTAGGCTGCACTGTCTCCCAGTCCATGGTGCATGACTATAACTAACCATATGTAAACCATAAACTATGAACTTGATGGCATATTTTCTTCTTCTTTCATATAACAAACCCTGAGGAAACTATCAGACTTGTTATACTCTCTAGAAGTAATCAATTAACCAATTTAAAGGGAGTCAAATCAAAATTTAAACAAGAATAAACCTACTTGAAAGGTTAGTTACTACTCATGTGAAGGTCTCAATGTAGGGTAATAAAATTCAAATGAGTGGGTGTCAAGTGATTGGTCTTGATCTCTATATTGAGTAAAATAATGAGGAATATATTTTTAATAATAATGATAACATCACTATGAACCCCTGAGATAATTTTTTTTCTTATACAAACTTCTTTGTGTCTTTTCTTTTCTTTTATTTTTGTTTTTTATTTTCCTTAATATATATAAACATAATATTATCTTAATTTAATAATTAATCTCCCCATATAAAATTTTTTATGAGTTTTATATTAATTAGATTATAATAGTGATAATATAAATTTAGTTAGTGTGAGTGACCTCCTTGAGATCAACCCAAGGTTGTGACACAGTGGAACATTCTTAAGAAAATAAGAAATTAATTGATAACTGGTTCATGAAGAACCAATTCCCATCACCAGTGTGTTTAGAAGCTCTTAATAGGCCATTGGACATGCCACCATCTAGCCGGTGGATCTGAATAGGCTAGC
Source organism: Viscum album (assembly GCA_963277665.1). Lineage (NCBI taxonomy): Eukaryota > Viridiplantae > Streptophyta > Magnoliopsida > Santalales > Viscaceae > Viscum > Viscum album. The sequence continues at coordinate 1,584,273,928 of OY728137.1, read as the reverse complement.
TGATGGCACTATGACAGAATTTCTGTAAGCCTTGACTCCTCTCAAGCCCTCCAAAATCATTTGCTACCATCCCAAACCTCTATTAAACATATAAAAACACCTATTGAAGTTGTTTAAATCCACATAATTCTATTACAAACACAGGTTAAAAATTTCACTCGCTCGTTAGTTTGATAATTCAAACTTCTCATGAAAATTTTAACCCGTCCATATGCACGAGATATTAAAATAATGTTGATTCCAATATAATTAATTGGTTTTTTAATAAAAGGAGACTTGTTTTGATTTAAAAAAAACCGAATGAAAACTTGTGGATACTTAATTAAAATAGAATAACCTAAATTTGTTTTTATTTGAATAAAAATATTACTTATATTTCTAAAAAGTCAAACTTAGATTGTTAAATTCAAAAATGAATTTTATTACTTTTTAAATATATATATATATTCTAGAAAAAAGGTTTTATAAAATTTCTAGTCATTATTATACCCTGATAATGCCATAATAATGAAAATATTTGTAAAATCAGTATTTTTTACTATTCATAAAGAATTAAATTTTTTAGAATAATCCCAAAAATTCCCTCTAAGAAAAATTTGATAATCTAAAATAAAAAATAAAATCCTTTTTATAAAATTCAATTTCTAAAATTTAAAAATTTATCTTTTAAATAAAATATAGAATGAAAACCTATTTTATTAGAAAAATAATCCTTTTAAATTTTAAGTGTTCTTAACGATATATTACATTAATCACAAGAGAGTGTTAAGTTATTTTTTTGTGCATAGTATAATAAATATTTATTAAAATTAACCATTAATTTTAGTAAAGTATTATTCACTATATTCCAATGATTATATATCACATGAAATTTAATAAGATATTTAAATAAAGTAATACACTGTGGGAAGATTGGATTTTTGAGACGGTCTGTTTGCGACATGCCATGTACCCATCACAAATAGTCCAGGATATGCACTTATTTATGATGGGAAATACTTTCCGTCACATATACTTTTGATGTGAATCAAAACTATACTGCAAGAAGGATTATTTGTGATGGAAGTTATTCCCTGTAGAAAATAATTATTTATATCTTTAATATATTTATTAATGTCAAGGGTATTTATGACGGGTCCCACCACCAATATTTGTTATTCACGATGGGGATCACTGCGAATTACCAGTTATTGGTGAGGGGGGCATTGAGAATAATCTATCTGTAGGATTTATTTTCAATGATTCTCAAAATAAATAGTTTTATCTCACTTCCATAAGAATATATAGAGGGCGCTATTTGTGATGAAACCTATCACAAATAAAAGTTTTTTTGACATGAATTTTTTTAAAAATAGTCCGTTACAAGAAATATTACCTATATATATGACCCTTAGACAAATGTTTCAGCCCTATTCCTTTACTCACCCCCTTTAGATCCCCTTTTTTTTATCACTATATATTTTCCTTATCTATTATTTTCTAGAGATCTCACACTATCAGTAAACCAACATTGTTTTAATTCTGTTAAAGCATCACTTTAGAGGTGTTTACTTCTATATTTTTAATTTTTAATTTATATATTTTATATTACATTATAAATTATTTGTAATCATTAATTGTAATCAATTGTAATTGTTATTAATTATAGATAATTGATAAATTATTAGTAAATAATTAATGATAATTAATAAATAATTATATATCATTAGAATTTTTTTTCAATATTTAGCATGAATTAGTAATAATTAGTGATAATTTTCAATAAATAATGATAATAAGAAACAATTATCTATAATTAGAAGAAAATAGATGTAATTAGAAAAAATTAGTTGTAATTAGAAAAAATTAGCAATAATTAGAAATAATTAGCACTAATTAGAAATAATTATCGATAGTTAAAATAATTAGTGGTAAATATTTATAATTAGTAGAAATTAGTGGTAAATAGTAAAAATTAGTGGTAATTAGAAATAATTAAAAGGTATTAGAATTAATTAGCAATCATTTGTGAAGATTAGTTGTAATTAGTGAAAACTAACAGTAATTAGTAAAAAATAGAGGTAAATCGTAAAAATTAGCAGTAAAAAGTAAAAATTAGCGGTAAATCGTAAAAATTAGATATAGTTAGTAAACATTAGCGGTAATTAGAAAAAATTAGTAGTAATGAGAAAACATTAGTGGTATATGAAAAAAATAGTGGCAATTTTCATTAATTGTCGATAATTTGTAAAAATTAGTGGTAATTAGTTAAAATAAGCAATAATTAGGGAGACTTAGAATAAATTAAGAAAAACTAGTGGTAATTAGTAGTAATTAGCATTAATTATTAAAAATTAGCAGTAAATAGAAAAAAATATTAGTAATTAGGAAAAAATAGTGGTAAATAGTAAAAATTAGTTGTAATTAGTAAATATTTGTGGTAATTAGTAGAAATTAGTAAATGTTTTCCACAATTTTCCATAATTAACCACAATTAGTAATAGAAGGTTGACCAAGGGGTGTGAGGGAGGTATAGAGTAGTGGGGATGAAGGTAATAATGAAGTAAAAAAATTTAGTTTCCCCTGAGTTCATACTATTTGGAGGAGAGACAATCATGGATAAACCTACGAGTGGTGGAATGGAAAACATATGTGAGAGATAATAATGACATGCTTAATGGGGTTTTTTTCTCTTTTTTTGGTTAAATCTCTCTTCATGAGAATGTAATGTTTTACAAAAATTTATAATTTAAATTCATGATTATTAGTAAAACATTATTTTCTCTTAATGGTAGATTTTACCAAAAAGGGAAAATAATACACTAAAAGTGTCATTGTTATCTCTCCCATTCTATTACTCTTCTATTAATCACAATTTTATCCATAAATTTCTCTTCTCTAATCATTCTAAACCTAGGGGCATAAAAATTCCTTCCCTCTATTGCCGCTTCCATTCCCTCCACTCCCTGTTTCCCTCATGCCCCTTGGTCAACATTCTATTTTCATTAATTTTAATTAGTGGTAATTAAAATAAATTTGTGTTAATTATAAAAAAATAGTTGTAATTAAAAAAATAGGGTTAATTTAAATAATTATAAAAAATTATTTGGAATTAGAAAAAAATTATGGTAATTAGATAAAATTGGTAATATTTACAAGTTAATTTTAATTTTTTAATTTTCTAATTTTTTTGGATCTCCCCTTCCGTATATAAAATTAATCATAAGCATTATTTTTATTTTATATATTTTTTGAAAAATATTGAACAAGGAAGTAGAGAACAATTCTTATTACAAGATCACGATTGGATAAATTATCACAAGAATCCAAATGGTTATAGTATAAATCTTGTATATATTAAGGGTTTTGAAGACTTTTTATTATTTGAATAATCAAAATTAGAATTTATTTCAGAAGGGACAGGTTAATAACCTTTATTTATTTATAATACTTTAAAATATATCTAGAAATATTTTTGAATCTAGGGACTAATACAAAGTGAGATTTCGAGGCCCAATGTTCCCAAACATAATTTTATAAAAATATTAAACATATTTTATATCATAAACACACAATTTTTTTAGATAACTAGATAACTCTTAAAAGGAGTCTCATATTAAAAATATGATACCATAGTTGAATCGTTAACATGAGTTTTACTCTAGGTGGGACCTAAAATTGGTCGACATGGGATGTTTAGCTAAAACAGTCATTGGCAGGTGCATTCAGTGAATTAATTAAATTATTAAACCCCTAAAACCAAATATCTTATATTTAAACATCATTATGACAGATTTATAGGGTTATACACATAACCTTGGGACCTTTTATAGGATAATTCGACATTCTTTGTTGGTGATTTGAGATCTGATGACAACAAGCCTCCAAATCAAGTTGAATTGATGTGTAGTGAACACAATAAACCTTTCTCCTTTGTTGGAGAGTGCATTCATCATCAATGAGTAATCTGAATTGAGGTAGGGCTCATCAATTTTCATTGTCTCTATATTTATTAAACTATTTATGCATGGATTATCAATCTACTTATTGACCTATGATTCTTGAAACCTTGGCATGAACCCTTGTCAAATGAAATTGATTATTTAATTTTTTTATCCCCAGTGTGCCATGTTTCTCACCAAATATTCCCCAATTTGGATTATTTGGACCAAAAAGTTTGTCCAATGATTGATTCATTTTTTTTCTTGTTATTTTCTACCAATCGTTCTTTTCATTCTTCATCATTGTCCTACATGACCACAGTTCAACATTGTTGGTAGGGTATGAGCACGATTAGACCCCCCCAGATTCATAGTAGATTCATGCGACATGAATGAATTGATGAATCAAGGACATATTCATATTGATTGTGAGATACAGGTAATTCCACCAAGTATTGTGAATCTGGTGAGGCAATGGGTGATGGTCGGAGATGCGACATCATATAGTGGTATTTTCGGGCTTCAAGTGATGAACTAGAGTTCCATTTTCTAGGTAACAGATGGAAAAAACAATTAAAGGAGGTGATACCAACCAGTTTTGGGTGTTCAAATGGTGGGATTCATAGTGGCGAGTATGGATCTAGAATGTGGGGAATAAATATGAGATTATATAAAAATCCCAACTACATAGTGTGTATTGGGATGAGTACATTCTATATAGTACCCCTATGGATGTAGCTCTAGGGTTTTAAAAGAGTTAAGGATTGGAAAACATGTGGTTGACCCACACATAGTGTGACCCTCTCTAGGTAAATAAGTTATGTGACATAATCACATGGGAATGACCCTATGTGGGAGGACACTTCTTGTATCCTAATAAACAAGCATGAACATGGATATGGTACATGGACATGTCCAAGAGTATGGGAAATCCCCCAGCTAGATGATGTATTCCATTTAGTCCCATTACATGTTGTGTAGAGATACATGAGTAGAGATCCATGTACTAGAAATGGAACAACCATAAATAAGGGAAGGAACATAGTGGTGAGGTGTGGGTACTCTACATAGTTTCTTCTATGGAAAGACACATGAGATGTTGGGAATAATTTATGGACCCATGGAACCATTAGCACTCTTTCCTAGGATGGTCTGTGAGATGGATATCCCCTTTCTCTCTCATCTGGGGTCTCTTTTGAAGGAATTTATTTACCTATATCCATGTTGTTGAATTTTTTTACTCTCTTCTTATGGGTTGAGTTGTCTATTCATATCGTGTCTATTAATACCCCCTTCAGATTTTGGGGTGTCTTACTAGGTATGTATATACTCACTCTCACAAGGGATTTTCCTAAATGTGTCATGTCTTATACAGATAATGAATAGATCATCGATGATTACAGAGAAGCATAGGGATACCATGGTACACGAGACCATGTATAGTCATCAGGGATTAGAGGTCTGGAGCCAAGATCTCTCAACACATTACTTTTCCAAATTTTTTAAGTTGGGACATCTTTCTAGTTGGGATTTTATTTTTTCTTTTTTTACTTTTCAAATTACACTATCATACTCTTTTACACCCTTGAGGTTTTACATGAATTGTTTATTCTCTAGATATTGCATATTTTATTATTATTCCTATGAAACTATGCATGAATATGGTTGGGTGTGTGTGTATAGGTACACTAAGAAAAGGCCTACCATATTAGATACTCCTTTCAACGCTTGTATCCAACCCCTAGCCTATGGAGGTGGTATTAGGGTAGTTAAAACTCAAACCCCATTGGGTCGGGTCATAACAGATTGGTATCAAAGGTGGTTAATTCCTTGTGATTGTGTTTGGAGTTGTACCCTTTTGAGGATTTGATTAGTACTTAGGTAAATAGTGTCAAAGTGTTTTTAGTGAGACTTTAGGGCCAAGGAACCCAATGTTGGTGTGGTAACTGAGGTATCTATACATAAGGACTTTGACTACTTGATTATTGACTTAGTATAACAAGACATTGATTAAAGGGAACATTTAGTACATGCATCATATAAGATTTAATCTTTGACTATTCTTCTTTAGTAATATTCCCATATATTTATGTTCATATGACCATGGTACATCTTAATTAATTTTTAAGGAATCCTCTGTGATAATAGCCATCTAGGTTATTGATTCAGAATCGTGATGAAAATATAATGAGTGATGAGGCCTCAGTTAAGGGTCCCTCTAGCAAGATCCTTCCTCTAGGTATATAGATAATAGATTCCCCACATTTCAAGTAACAGATCATACCATATTAGTTGGTTGAGGATGCGTGTAGGCTTAGAGCACTCAGTGACTTCCAGTTCCATAGGATACTAAGGTTCTATAGTGAGCCAAATCCCTAGGTGGTGGAGGATTACCTAGAGCTGATGATCCATATTTTTAGGTTTATCTGTAAAATAATTAATCAATTGGTTTTATTGGTATATAGCCTTTTGCATGGATCAGTTGGGCACTAGTTTTGTTCAGTTTCACAAATTCATGATGATTCGACACTCTTATATACTAAACTACAATAGGTGTTTTGTGAGGAGTGCTGCCCATCATGTTTATGATCAGTTTGAATTTTGGAGCTTCCAAAGATGAAAAAAGTATGGATGATAGTTTCAGAGTATATTGTGTGGTTCATAGACCTTACATGATACTCCCAAGAAATGATTCGAGATGGATACTTCTAGGTGAGAATGTTTGAAAAGGGTCTCCGCATAGACATCCATGAAATTGTGGAACCCCTATGAATTTCCAATTATACTGGAGTGTTGGAGTGAGAAATGGTGATGGAGAGCTTCCTGTTATAGGGATTCCACATAGATTGAGGTTGAATTGGGTGTTATAGGTCTGATTTATCTGTCACAACCAGTAGAATCCAGTAGAAAGGATCTATGTATAGAAGACCTCCCTGTGATTAGACTCATTCATCTAGTCATGCTACCCATAGACTATATAGAAGACTAGAGAAGTCATGAGAGTAGATCTGTTATGTATGATATGGGCTAAGTCACATGGAATGTGATTTCCCAACATAACATACTGAGAAGGGTAGGAAAATAAAAAATGGACTACCATGATAGAGGTGGTGTCGTGATGGATCTCCCAAGTGAGGACAAGGTGTCCCCTATGGAGATGGATATAGAAGAGGAGTAGGTAGATATCTAAGAGGAGGATTTGTGGGTGGTGTACGATGACATAATATTCTCCCACAACCACAACTAGGTGGCCCACATAAAGCTTAATATGCTGGTAGCTAGGGTAGGTTACAGCTATAGGCTATGAATGTGTATGACTTAAAAGAACACAAGATGATTATAAACATGATCTATGTTGATTATACTATTCTTTCAGTGTTTTATTCATTTTTTTGAGTCATTTATTCATCTATTTACTCCTGGTGTGATAGATGAAGCTCCTAGTTGAGGCTTTATACCAGTATCTTTGTCTTGAGGTTCCTATAGGGAATGATTCTTCTATATATTTTATCTACCATAAGTGAGAACTATTTATTAATGGGGAGAGTTTTTTATGGGAACTTCTATTATTAATTATGAAACCTTATGATGTCATCTTGGGTATATATTGGTTTTCCATGATATGATCCTAGATTTACTATCACCACAAATAGGATACATTCCTTTCATAGATGGGATGATATTCTCCTTTTTGGTCAAGAGATATCTCACAATGGGACGAGTGGGGTTTTCAAGAAGGAGGATACAAACCATTACCCATTAGTTGGAAAGTGTATCCCTTAGCACAATAGGATCTTCATGAATTTGGATTGCTTCATTCAGGGAGGATTTTATATAAATATTTCCCAAGGATGTTCCGAGACTACCTCTGAGGTGGGAGATGGAGTAATATATTTACTTGAATCCTAGGACTTCTCTTATATCTTCTGCAGTATATCAGATGACTCCTACCAAGATTTGGGAGTTGCGATTATAGTTGGATGACCTTTGAGAGAATGGTTTTATTAATACAAATGTATCACCATAGTAAACTCTAGTAATTTTTGTGAAAAAGGTGGATGGGATCTTATAGTTTTGTGTATATTATCATCACCTCAACTAGGCCATGATAATGAACAAGTAACCATTACCGTGGATTGATAACCTCTTTGATCATTTGTAAGGTGTGAGATGGTTCTCAAGGATCTATCTCAGCCATGTCTACCACCAGTTGAGAGTGTATGAGGTTGATATTATGAAGATGGAATTCTAATGTCACTATGGAAACTATGAGTTCCTCGTGATTCCCTTTGGTGTGACAAATGTCCCTGCTATGTTTATATATTTGATGAAACAAATTTTCTATCCAAAATTGGACCGATTTGTTGTTTTATTCATTGAGGACATACTTATATACATTATATTAGAGGAGAATCTTGAGGAGAACATGAGGATGGTCCTAGATTTCCTTTATGAGCACAAAAATTTATGGTAATCTCCCGAAGTGTCATTTTTGAATCCATGAGTTCTTCTTTATGGGGAATGTCATTTTGAAGTATGGATTATCTATGGACCCGGTGAAGATTGATGTGGTTCTTTCTTGGGAGACACCATAGAGCATGTCATAGGTGAAAAGGATTCTTTTTTTAGAGGGGTACTACAAGAAGTTTGTGGAATACTCCTCCATGATTTCATCCCTTTGACTAACCTAATGCGGAAAGGGTATCCATTTACCTAGAATTACTAGTGTCAGTGATCCTTCAATGAGTTAAGGCCGAGGATAATTAGTGCTTCTTTTTTGAGACTACCAAAGGAGGTCTTGGAGTATATAGTATATTGTGATGCCTCAAGAGATGGGCTCAGACATGTGTTGATGTAGAGATAGGTAGTTATTATATATGGTTCGAGGTAGTTCATACCCCATGAAAAGAACTATGTGACTCGTGACCTAGATCTAGTGATGTTACTCTTTGCACTAAGGATGTGGAGGTACTATCTTCTAAGAGAGTATTTTTTTTACTCAGACCATTAGAGCCTTAGGTATGTATTCAAATAGACAGTCCTAAAACTATGGAAGATGTGATAGTTGGAGTTCCTATAGGACTATGGCTTTGAGATAATATATACTCTTGGAAAGGGAAACATGGTGGAATATACCCTTAACAAGAAGTCCAAGGCTCATTTGGTGAAGGAGGCATTAGGGTATTTGCCTTATTTGTTGCTAACCCTGGTTGAAGAGGAGGGTGAAAATTTTGTTTCGTTGATAGTGTTGAATTTTCCACTCCTCTAGTGTATAAGAGATTCCTAGTTGGGAGACATCGACTATGAGGTCCTACATGACTATATTTTCTCATGAGATTCACAGATGGATTTTATAAAGGAGGGAATCACATAATCCTTTTCTAGAGAAAGATAGTGGTCCTGATCATGATGTTGGAGGAGGTGATTAGGGAGTTTCACACATATTCTTTGGTTGTACATCACAATGTGGGGTACATTTATAGAGACCTTAAAAAGTAGTTTTGGTGAATAGGCATGAGACAGAGTGTGGCTGAGTTTGTCTCTCGGTGTCTCACCTATCAGAAGGATCTCTTAGTAGGTGAAGGCTAAGCAACAAGTTCTTGTGTGTTTTATATCCCCTTGAGGTCCCTGAGTGGAAATGGGATGACATATCCATGGAATTAATAATAGGGATTTCATGGATAATGAGAGGCCATGACATCATATAGGTTATAATTAACTAAATTACAAAGTTAGCACACTTCCTTACTATGAGGGAGATGAGTTTGGTGGAGATTTTGGGGCAGTTGTATGTACGGGGGATTACATCATGAGGTTACCTCAAATATTGTCTCTGACCGTGATTCATGGTTCATGTCACAATTTTGGAGAGGATTTCAAGATTCAGTTGGGACCCAAATGAGGATGAGTACAACCTTTCAATACTAGACAGATGGGAAGACCAAGCACACTATCTAGGTGCTGAAGGATATACTAACTTCTTTCATATTAGACATCTCTTGTTGGGACATAGATGGTGCATGTGATGATAGAGAAGGTCTAGGTTGTCCTTGAGTAGGTAATAATAGCACATAGTAGCCATAAATCTAATGCATATCAAGGTCATAGACCCTTGGAGTTTGAGGAGGGAGACCATGGTTTCCTGAGAGTCTCCCTACGACGAGGATTGTGGAGATTCAAGTAGGGAGGCAGGTTATCCCCTAGGTTTATTGGGAAATTTGAGATATTAAATAAGGTTGGTGAGGTTGCATACCACCTCACCGTACCCCCATAGTTAGAGTGGGTGAATGAAATCTTCCACATGTCCCAGATGAGGAGATATGTGCATGAACCCACACACATTATTGAATGGGGAAAGCTAAAAATCAAGGATGGAGCCACCATCGCGGAGCACCCGACAATGATCAAGGATCAGTAGGAGATGATCCTAAATGGATGGACCATACCCATGGATTTTGTGTTGTGGTAGCACGAGATCATGAAAGAGATATCATGGGAGTGGGAGAGCCAGATCCAAGTTCTATATCCCAAACTTTTTGTTTAATTTTTCTTTTCAAGGATGAAAATATTGAAGGATGGAATACTGTAGAGACCCTATTTTTGCCTTGTATGACTTTTAAATATATTTAGAAAATTTTACAGAGCTAGGAACTGAGATTTCCTGTGATTCTGAGGCTCAGTGTGCCCAAAATTAATTTTATAAAAAATATTAAATATATTTTATACCACACATGCATGGTTTTTTAGAGATAATGAGATAACTCTTAAATAGTGTCTTAGATAAAAAATATGAGATCATGGTTGAATCTAGGACATTAGGTTTACCATAGGCCTGGCATAAAGTTTTTCATCATGGGGTGTTAGGATAAAACAGTCATTGGAAGGTGTGTTGAGTGAATTAATTAATTAATTAATCAATTCATTCATTCATTAAACCCATAAAACCTAATTTCCTATATTTAAGCATTATTATATTGGATCTCTAGGGTTATATTAAAAATACCTGGACCATTGAGAGTAGAATTCCATATTATTCTTTAGAAATTTGAGATCTGAAGACAATGAGCCTTCAAATCAAGATGAATTGAGGCACAATGAACACAATAAATCTTCCTCCTTAATTGGAGAGAGTGGTCTTCATAAAAAAATGATCTGAATCAAGGTAGGAATAATCTATTTTGGTTTTCTCCTTCTTGATTAAACCGTTTAAGCATAGATTATCAGTCTTCTTATTGATATATGATTCTCGAAAACTTTTCATGTTCCTTAATCAAATTAAATTGATGATTTAATTTGTTTATCCCCGATATCTCTTTTTTCTCACCAAATAATTTCCAATTTGGGTTCATTTTCCAAGAACAATAGGAAAATGATTGATTCACCTTTGTTCTTATGATTTCCTCCCAATAATTCTCCAAATTCTCCACCATTGGATTACAGGGCCACGATTTGGCATTTCTGGAAGGTATAAGCCTGATAAGACCCCCTGATTCATAGCAGATTCACATGTGAGGAACAGATTGAAGAATCAGCAATGGATTCCGATAGATTGTAGGATACAGGTGATTCCACCATGGATTTAGAATCTGGTGAGGAAACAGGTAATGGAAGAATATGTAATAACACATGGTGGTATGTGAAGGCTTCGAGTGATGAATCAATTTTCTGTTTTCCGGACAATGGATGGTTGGAAATTATGGATGTAGGTGATATCCACCAATTTTAGGGGGTTAAATGATTGGATTCACCACATCAAGCATGAATTTATAATGTGGGGAATAAATCAAATATTTTGTGAAATTCCCAACTACATAGATGTACTGGGATAAACAAAAATTTTGTAGTAACCCTATGGATACAACGCTAGGGTTTTGGAAAAGTTAAGGATCACACACCTTGTGGCTGGACCACATGCATGTGACCCTCCCGTGGAAGATATTCCAAGTGATAGAATCACATGAGAAGGAACCCATGTGGGTGGACACAACGTGTATTATAATAAATGGTCCCAAACATGGATAAGGTACACAAACATTTCCAAGAGCATGGGGAGGACCCTAGGAGGATGAGGTACACCATGTAGGGCTACATGATCAGGGAGTTGTTTACTAGCAGGGGAGAGAACATAGAGTAGAGTGGGACTATATTCCATGTTGATCCCCTTACTGGTCATGTACCCTCATTTTTTAGGAAACTTTTACCTCTCATATGTCCTTCATTTAGACTTCAATTTTGTCCCACGAGTAGCTAATCATGATTTTTATCACATAGAACACGATGATGACATTTGTCTTGTATTTTGAGATACTATGTGAGATATTATGAATTTGATGATTCTTTAGGAATCACTAAATGATGGAAGTGACCAAGAAGGATTATTATATTGGTATCCCTATTATATAGGGTGTAGGTAATCCTTACACTGAGTGGTACCCCCTGACGAACTAGAGAATGAGTCCTATATCTATGGTATGGTACCACCCTATGGAGTTAGAGAATATGTCCTCTATCTATTGAGTGGTACCCCCTATCAGATAGGGTTGGATTCCATATTACATCGAGTGGTACCCCCTGATGTACTGGAGAATGAGTAATTTTCTTAGAGATTGTTCCCCCTCGACTATACGAAATAGTGGTGAGATGTGGGAACTCTACACAATTACTTCTATTGATAAACATGTGAGATTCTGGGCATCACTGATGAGCCCTTGGAACTATTGGAACTCTTTACTGGGGTGGGTTGTGAGATGGTGATCCCCCTTATCTCTCATTTGGGTTTATTTTGTGATCATATATTTATTTTCATCCATGTTGTTGGATTTTAGTACTCTCTTATTATGGGTTGTGCTTTCTATTACTATAGTTTCTCTTGCTACTACCCCTTAATATTTCAAGGAATCCTACTGGCTATTTATATACTCACTGCTACATGGTCATTACCCACACATATACTGTCTTATATAGAAAAAGGAGAAGTATATGATGATTATAGAAGATAATAATGATACCCTGGTGCACTAGACCGCATACAGTGGTTGGTGTTTGAAGATATAGAGCCAATATCTCTCAGAAAATTACTTTTTTAGTTTTATCAGGTTGGCACATCTTTCTAGTTGGGTATGTATTTTACCCGTTATAATTTTTAGATTACACTATCATACTCTTGAAATCCAAATAGAATTTACATAAATTGTTTACTGTCTAGATGTTTCATCTTTTATTATTATTCCTATGCACTTCTACATGGATATGGTCAGGTATGTGTGTATTGGTAAATTAAGAAAAGGAATACCATTTTAGATATGTATTTCAATGCTTATTTCTAGCCCCTGGTCCATAGAGGTGGGATTGGGGTAGTTGCAGCTCGAGACCCATTGGTTTGGGTCATTAAAAGACAATTAAGTTTCTATGTAAGGAATGGGATCTGAAGAGATTTGAAACATTTGAAAATGTTGTGGATCATGTATTGCGTTTTGGTTTTTGGAAAGATTTTGTTTTTTGGTATTAACATGGTGAACTTAGTTTTAGAGAAGATATTAATAATTTAGATCCAGACCTATCATAGTTTAAAACTTTAGTGCATGAGGTTACTAATCTTTATTTTCAATAAAAAATGAACTTATAATGATATTGATTTAATTCTTGAGTTAAAACCACATTTATTTCATGATTTTTTGAAGTTTTATAAGTATTACTTATATCCTAGTTACAAGATAATAAAATCTAAAGTGGTTACAAAATTTAGGGCTATTAAATCTGATAATGGAATTTCAAATAAATGTTTTGATTAGATATTCTCTTTGGTTAAATCTATGTTATCTAAAGGAAATGTGTTGCCTATAAATTTATATGAGAACAAGTGGTTGGTTCATAATTTGGATATTAATTATCAGAAGATTCATGGATGTTCAAATGATTTTATCCTATATTATGGTGAAAATGAGTTGTTAGTTTGCTATCTTATATATGAAAAATCAAGGTACAAAGAGGATATATAATAGAAGGATGGATTGGTTCCCATAAAATAGTTTAGTTACTTCCCACTTACACCCAAATTATAGCATTTATTTATGTATCAAAATACAATGTCATTTATGTCATGGAAAAAATACAATATTTCAACTTCTTAAATATTAAATCATCGTTGTGATAGTGGTTTTTGGGAACATTTAGACCAAGTATATCTATTTTTTGATTTATAAGTTTGTAACATGAAATTGGGTCATTCTAATGATGGTTTATATCAATTTGGTTCTTATGGTAGTCAATATTACTATTTCCCAATCTTTATAACTCCATACAACTTTCCTCTTTGTATTTTGATGAATGAACCATATATCTTTTTGACATTATTAGTTACAGGACATCCAAAAAATAATATTGATCTTTATTTAAATATATTTATTGATGACATAAATTTATTATGGAGTAATGGTGTTAGTAAATATGTGGTTTTTGTGAAATAGAATTTCTTAATTAAAGATACATTAATGTGGACAATTAAAGACTTCCCAGCATGTTACATATTATCTGGATAGATTACACATGTTCCAAAATCATGTATGTAATTTATGGATTACAGTAAAAGTGATTATGATTATCAATGGAATAAAACATTATTTTTTAGACTCTAATCACAAATTTATTTCTACTAATAATCCTTTCCTAAGGAATAAAAATCATTTTAGAAAAGGTACAATTGAAAATTATGGAACTCCAGTAATGATCTTGGGTATTGATTTAAAATTTATTTTTTCTTCATTACCTCTTGTTACCTTTAGATTGACTATATACCAAGAAAATATAGCTTTGGGAAAGATAAAAATTGGATAAAACAAAGTATTTTTGGGATCTACCACATTGGTATGATTTGTTGGTCCAACACATATTATATTTCATGCATATTGAGAAGAATTGTTTTGATAATATATTTTATATAGTTTTTAACACACCTATCAAGACCAAAGATAATGAAAATGAATGATTAGATCTTACCCCAAATTTTAGGAGACCAAAACTTGAGTTTTTTTTGAAAATACAGATCAAAAAATTTAATGAAGCTAAAATAATATTATATAGTTTCTAAAGAAAATCATATATTATTTGGTTAGTGGATTTTTTATTTGAGTATATCGGATGGTTATGTTTTCAATTTGGATAAATGTATAAAAAATGGTCATATTAATGGATTAAAAAGTCATGATTTTTATGTTATAATGGAAATAATTCTACCGATTGGATTTAGACATTTACTAAATTCTTTGATTTGGGATACACTAACAGAAATATCATATTTTCCAAGAAATTTTTGTGGTAACAATATAATATGATTCAATTAGTATTATGTTAGAAGATGTTGTTTTAATTTTATGTAAATTGGAAAATTAATTTCAGCTAACATTATTTGATTCAATCGAACATTTTATATTATATTTGTCGCATAAAGAAAAATATGGATGACCAATATAGTTTTGATGGATGTATACATATGATAGATGCATGAAAAAATTGAAGAAAAAGGTATGAAAAAATTCATTCATTAAAGGTTCAATTTCATATTCTTATTTTCAGGAGAAATTTGTTTTTTCTTCTCCCATTATTTTCATCCTAAATATCCTTTAAAACATAGTCTAATGGGTCATAATGAGGGAAATATTGATGATGTAATGACCATTAAATTTTCAGTTTTTATCAGTCTGGACTTGGTTTTGGTAATGTTTATGAAGGTTGAATTTAAGATAATGAGAATCATAGGGACCATACATATGTTTTTCTCAACTGTGAAGAAATGTTATGATTTGTACAGTGAATGACACTATCACCTAATCATTATTTTTTTAAAAGTAAATTAATATTATTTTATTTTTATATTATATGATGATAATATTAAGAAAGAATTTCCACAAATTACCCTAGATACTCTTGAAGAACATGGACTACATAATGTTTCCTACTATTTTCAAAGACTGGTAAAGTAAACTTTTTATGGTTTAACATATGAAATCAGTTTGTTATTTGTTATATTGCTAACTGTTTTTCATTTTTTTAGGTATCACAACATTCCAATAAAATTGATAACTGATTGTGTGTATTGAGTAACCCACCATAAAAAATGCTTCAATATTATAATTCATATGTGGGGAATGGTTTTTGATTTCATACATATTCATAAGGTGAATAAAAAACAATGAATAATGGTGTTTTTCTTGAGAATATATCATCATAGAGAAAGCAAATTTTAATTATACAATATACTAGATGAAATGATTGAGTTGTGTTATCTAGGATAAAATTATTTAATGATGTTTAAATTCAATTGGTTTGATAATGATTGAGGCTTGTGTGTTCATCCATGCATATAATTTTTGAAATTAAATATAAAAGATTTCTTGCAGTAAATGAACTATTTTTTGGATAATCAATAACATAAAATTTATTGTACTACTTCAAGAGATTTAATTGATTAATAGAGGATTATAAAAATAAAATATCATGAAAATCAGTTTATGCAAAGAGAATGTGTTTCTGTTAAAGTTCAAGGAATTAAAAAATTTCAAGAGACAGATCCAAATACAACTTTTCTATGAAGAGACACAAATAACAGTGATGGAACCCCACAATTATTGGATGATGGTGATGATGATGTTGATAATGTAACAAATGAATTTGAAATAACAACGGATGATGAATCAAAAGATCCTATGGAAATTGATGATATTGAGGAGGAAGATGACGATATTGACACCATCGTATATGAAGATAAGGATGAAGATAAAGAATGACATGATTACATGCTAGTTATATTCATAATATATATATATATATATAATACTCATTTTAAATTATTTGTTAACAACATTATTTTTTTTGTTTTTTATTTCTAATGGATATTTAATTGTGATGTTCTATATCCTCTAGGAGGCTGTGATTCATATTGATGAGCCTGATATTTTTTCATCCAATGCTCAAGTTGCTATAAATTCATCTTTGGCTTGAAGGGGTCATGGTCTTGCAAGATTGATGATTCCCACCCCTATTCATTAGAGATGTCAACATATTGATTTTTATCCACACATACAGAGGTATATTTTTGTGCATTTTAGTTAATTTTTATTAATTTTTATTAATTATATTATATATTAATTGTTTGATTATTTTTTCTATTTTCCAAAAGTTTTTCACATATGGCTATCAGATAGGGGAGTGTTATTCTGTGGAATTATTTTTCAGGAGCATGGAAAATGATGGATCAAATTCTCATCGATGTTTAGCACAAATTTTTTGATCATTAGATGGTATGTAAATAAATAAAAGTTATTTTGAAATTTATTTAATTATTAAATATCTATTATTAATTATTTTTAAGGTTTATGGTATCATATATAATATATCACAAGAACCTATATCTGGGAGGCCAAGGAGGCATGTATGTGTGAAAGTTGTTTTCAATATCTGCATCATCTAAAGAAGAGAGAAATAAAGAAAGATAAAGCCACATTTTTTTATCAGTATTACTAAATCCATCGATCTTATTACATCTCATCTCAGGTTTGGGATGGATTGTGCTCATACTATATAAGAGACAATTTTTAGAGGATATAATCATCAGGTTGGTAGAATCAAAGTTGGTAGGAGATCACACATATATATGGTAGTCATACTTTCACTACTCACTGAAGACATATGGTATGTAATTTTTTTAATAATTCATAAAAAATTAAATGTAAAATATTTTTTTATTCATATAATAAATTAAGCATCATGATATTATAGTGTTAAATGTTTATAAGGGGATGTACACTGATCCTATCACTAGGGAGATTACCAGTGGCCGACAACCTCAAATTGTGAGAATTATATTTTTTTTTTGATTTTTAAATTTAACTAAAAATAATATTTTAAAATTTTTTATTTCAAATTTCATTTAAAGGAGTCATATGAGTTCAAAACTGCTCACACACATGATGTGAATCATGCCGAGACTAAGAGTCAGACCACCAGTGTGTCAGGATTTGATGACATATCATAGATGTTGGTGACTCAGTATATTATCTAGAAAGGATTAGGTTTTGGTAAAGGTTCTTGATTGATGCATGACAGTTATTATTATACTACTACATGGTCGTCATCTATCTCAAGGGGAGGCTATGGAGAGTTTTCATCATCAACTGCAGAGTATGAGGAGAAGCTGTGAGCTCAGAATGAGGTTATAGAGACCCTATATAGGGAGTAAGAAGAGCTTCATCAACACCAGTATCACTAGGTGGAGGAGGAGAATCGAAGGAAAGAGAAACAAAATGAGTAGATGATGAAGTACATGTGATTACAAAAAATAGGGTTTGGGAATGAAGTTCCCTCCACCACTTATTTTAGAGGACCCTCACTCCATAGTGTGTGATTTATTATGTTGAAACATGTATTTTGATAAGATTTGAATGAACATATATGTGTAATATTTCTATTAATTTATAAGTATACAATTTTATATATTTCAGTTTTTTTATATTTTATATTTTCATATCATTATATTATTTAATTTTTTAAAATTTTTTTATTTATAAAATAATTTATAAATGGATTTTCTCCCATCACAAATAATTATTTATGATGAATTTTTTTTTTCAATCATGAATAATTATTTGAGACGGAATAAAAAATCCATAAAAAATGATCACATGAGTATAACTAGTGAAACCTTTTTTATGCAGAGGAATTACCCATCACAAAAAAATCTACGATGGATAAATTACCTATCTCAAATAGACCATAGAAAATAATTCATTTTCCAGTAGTGATATATACTAAAATATTAGGGTGTTACATTCTACCTCTTTAAATAAATTGATTCCCCATAATTTATATCTCATGTTTGATAGAAAAGAGACTAAAATTTTTTCAAAATAAATTCCAAGAAGTGGAATATAAATATAAATAAGTGGAAAGAAATACCTTTTAATATTTTGAATGGTTTCAAGGTAACCACATCAATAACATTTCCTTTTGAAAATAAATTTATTGTCTATGTTAATAACCTAAAACTTTTCATTTCTTAAATATTTCTTAAACCATTCATTTACCATTATGATACTCATAATTGTGAATGAGTTTCAAAAAGCATACCTTGAAAGATAAATTATATTTTCCAAAAAAGACTCAATATATTTATCTTTCTATTTATTATTTGAGGAATTCATTTACCATCAATATAGATAATGTGATAAAATATACTTACTTGATTTATTTATATTTCATAATCAAAATTTAATATTTTATTTGTGCTTTGGGAAGTTTTCCATCTATTCTTCATCTCATATTCTTAATGAAAACCAAACATGATGAATTTTTCATGCATAAAGTACTATAATAAACCTTTAATGTATTATAAAATTCACAAAAGGATGAAAATTTATCCATCTAGTCTCTATAAATTTACCAAAACTAAAATAGTTCTACAAAGATAAGATAACACATAATATAAATAAACATTAATATTAATAAATAATACATTAAACTCCAAATAATCAATAGTAACATCCAAATTTCAACTTAAATCATTCCAAAAATTACTAACCCTAAATTTATTCAAAATATGCAAGGCCAAATTTGAAACCTAAATATTAGAGTGATTTGATCATACATTCTTCCATAATCAACTTAATATTTATCTCCAAACAAAATTAACCACCCATAAAGTCACATACCAAATATTTATATACCCAAACAATATATTATCCAAAATTTTATAATCATTTCCCAAAATAACCCTTATAACCATGACATAAATCCACAACAAAATCATATGTGCTTCTAAAAGTTAACACAAGATTTATTCCTCAAATAAATTCATATACAATCCTTAATTTTAAATTCAACATAGTTATATAATTTTATAAAAATATGATAAACCTTTATCCAAATTAATCATAATATCAAAGGTCATGTTTACCCTAAAGGTTGTCTTTACCTTACAACTTTTATTCAAAAAAATTGAATAAAATTATTCACCAAATAACCTTTACACTAAATCATATGTTAAAAATAAGTGTTAAATATACCTCAATGATATATTAAAAACTAATAGATATCAAAATGTTATCAGTCACCTTGAAACCCCATAACATAAATACTTATAAGAGTAACAATTCCTTTAAACTTATGATCATCCTTAAACTTATCAACCCATAATGGGAATGTCAAATCTTAAATTATCCACATATGATAACTTTCTAACTGTAATGAACCTGAATTTTTTAAAATGAAATTTCCTTCTGAATTAATATATTAATTATTAAGTAATTCAGCTATATAAAATGAATTACTTATATTTCATTATTAATTTGGACCGTTATAAAATATACCCATAATATGATTGTTGGGAATAATGACCATTAAGTGGAATTACTATAAGTAATATAGATATTGTATAGTGACCTTTATGATTAGTATATATTATGGGTTATAATAAAATCAAATTGATATGTAATAAGGAAGTGATGGCCTTAATCAGTAGGGTCATACCTTATGAGGATCACTTATCAGAGCTTCTAAAGGAGATGGAAACATTTAGCTTCACTACTGACCAATCCCAAGCTGATATTCAATAACTAAAACTTGAGTAGAACCCTTTATAGGAGAATTTCAAGATTATTGAGATCACCACTTAAACTATGTTCGCTGAACAACCCCACAAAATTACTACCATCGCACACCACACCCTAAGGGTGAATGCTGATGTAAAAAGGGTTATGTATCTAGACCTTAATATTATGTAAAATTATTCTTTAAATTAAATAGTGTTTCCCCTAATATTGTTTCTATATTATCAAACTTATATAAAATATAAAGTACACTTGAATAAAGGATTTAAATAATAGAATGGATTTTTGATACATGGAAACCAAAATTTTATTTTTCGAAAAATATATATTCTTAATTTTATTAAAAATTATTTTTATAATGAATTCAATAATTTTAAGTAAATTTTTATTCATACATATATGTTATAAAATTATTATTTACTCATTTATAAATAATAAAATGATTTTATGCAATCATAAGTGGTTTTTATAAAGATTAGGAATTCTATCATGTAACAAAATTAGTACTTTTTCAATAAGAATTTTATTTAAAAAAAATTAAAATTATAATATTTTGAAATTTACTTTGATAAAATAAAATTCATTTTTGAATTCATCTCATTAAAATTATCCAACATGAAATTTTCATAATTTTTTGAGACAATCTTTTTTTTGCATAAAAATTAATTAAGTTATAAATATTATGACATTATAATGACCCAAAAATGGTTTAATAAATTATGTAGATGACCAAATCGACCAAAAATAGTGATTCAGTAAACTAAGGTATTTTAATGTGATAGTAATATTTTCCCAATATTTTGGGCCCAATGTTGCATTTTTTCCAATGATGTGTCAATATGTGTTTGGTGAGTTTCGAAGAAGTGGTGATGCCTCGAGAATTGTTATGGATTTATCTAAAGGAATTAGATGTGATTCTGGGAAAATTCTCCATGATTACTCTGAAATTTTTGATATTATCTTCAATGATTAAACACTTGTGTTAAGGGTTTTGTACATTGGATAGATCAAGTGATTTTCCATAAAAAATGTAATTTCATAAATAATATGACTTAATTAAATACCATGAAAAATAATATTTTTTCATAAAGATAAATTGATGATAAATTGAGGAATTAAGAAGATAAAAATGTGGAAATGAAAAAATAGAAAACTGTTTTTATTTTTTCATGGGGATTTTATTTGAGAAGTTGGATTTCCATGATTATATTTTTTAAAACTCTTTTTTAGAGTTTATTAGAGAAATAAATCAACCCACAAGAAAACCTTATCCACTCATCTAAGGTAACTTGTGAGACCCATAGGTTAAACACACCCGAGAGAGTATCCCATAATAGCCTGTGGGTAAAAGAGAAGCACAAACCCTTTAATAAGGCACACTTTGGCCATGTGCATGCCCACAATAGAGGTGGGTACATGGTGTGTGCCAATGTGTGATAGTGGGACAATGCCCGTGATAACATGTAGTGTAGTGTAATGGGTGTTGATCCCCCATACACAACTCAGAATATTATAGAATCACTTGAGTAATAAACCAATTCCTCAATTTTTGGTGAGATTGATGTTGGATATAGAATCAGTGGACACTATTCACCCTCTTTAAAAAGATATAAACATTTCAAAAGCCAATATAGATCGTCCGATCGAGTTGACACTTTTATCTTCCTCATCCCATTCTCTAATGATATTTATAGTGTGGTTTATCCTCTATTTTATAGCCATGGAGATCATGATTGAGAGCATGAACATAATGGAGACAGCCATGATGATCTCATGAGAATTAGACGATTCCAAATAATTCATCGCAATACTATTCATGCACTTTCATGCACACTTAGTTTAACCCTGAGTGTCATGTCTACCATTAATGAATCTAAGTTCTTTAGACAAAAATAGAAGCTATTTAAGCATTTGTATATTGTAAATGATAAATTCATATAGTTACACTTGCATGTATTGAATAAAAGGATAAAATATAAAGATGCAGTTTCACGAGTATTTAAATATTCCACATAATAAAGATTGAGTATGAATACCTTTTATGTTAATGAGTTATGATTATTCCATTATTCTAAAATGAATACATTATGTGAATAAAAAAAAGGAGAGACTAAGTCATCAGGCATTTATAGCATGAAGAAATAGTTTGAGATGCTATTTAAAATGGGAATGCAGTATTCTCTTTTATCACATGAAGAATAGAGGACCCAAACCCATCAGTATTTGAAATGAGTTTCATGTTGTGATATGCATGTATTTATGAAAACAATATGAGGACACTTGATGTTATCTTATGTTGTGTGAAGATAAGGAAACCTCACATCCTTTTGGTGTCTGAAATTTATGCATGCATATGACTGAGCTATGGGTGATAACTAAGTTGTGGGAAAAGAAATAAAGAAGGAAGCCCAAAAAAATCTAGTCATTCCTCATGATTTCATGCATGGACCCATAACTAATCACATAGCTGCGTGAGAAGAAATAAATACCCAACCCATTTGGGTATTCTCAAATGATCTTGAATGATTCAATACCATTTGTTTATGGGTATTCAAAATAATAAAATATAATACCCAAACATTCAATTATTTGTATTTACAATAAGGAATAAAAAATTTAAATGAGGTATTTTAAATCATGAAATTTATTGATACCCCATGCACCACATTGTTGTGTATAAATATATACATTCTGGTAATAAAAAATGTACTGAATTGTAATATCCATTGAGATCCCATTACATTTTTTTTGTTGAATAGAGAAAGAGTTTGAAGCTAGGATCCATTGAAGAAGAAGAAAAAAAGAGTTTCCATTCATTAAAATATTTAGGACATCTGATATTTCACCAAATATGGAAGAAGTATCAATACCTACATTGCCGAAGTTCTTAAAAGAGTACACAACCAAGTCAGATCCTATAAGATTTTTGTGGAATATCAAAGATCATTCTTCAATTGATTAAGCCTTTGAAAATGGTGGAGTCTTATGATTAATTATGGGAGCAGTTGAAATATTCTAGTTGGAGAAAGGAGTAGTAAAAGTATCTTGGTTAAATATAGAGTAATAAGTCTTTTAGTTGGAGTTAAAAAAATGGAGTCTCTTGGTTGGAGTTTGTGAAATAAGTATTTCAGTTGGTGTTGAAATAAATTATATTCACTTGTTTAATAGTGAAGAATATATGTTGGGGTGTCTAACGAACATGTAAAGGAGTAGTCCTTTCATTTCCAAACCTCATAAATATTATGTTCTTACCTCTCTTCTTTTACAACTACACCAGAGGTGATATTGAGAGATTTTATTGAGTGGATCAAGGACCTTGAAAAGTTCAATAGGTTAAATTAAAAAGAAAGAATTTTAAAAAAATAAATAAATGATTCACCCCCTCCCATCAGTAGTTAGTCCATCCTGGGGATCTACAAGTGGTACTAGAGGGTAGGTCACCTCTAAATATCTAAGCGAGTCATTATTAAGTGTATTTTTCTATAAATGATTATTATAACTCAGATAGATATTTCTTCCCAGAATAAAAATAATAGAAAGAATAAATAGACAAGGAAGTTTAAGAAGAATCTATTTATAAATGGAGAGTAACCTCAATTTATAGGTAATATAAAAAACAAAACATGAAATAATTCTATCTATTAAAATTATTCTAAAAAATTATGACCAATCTGTAATAATGATGTATCATTTAGTAATCTACATTCTGAATTCAATGAACATCTGGAGAAAGTTCCAAAATAAGTGGAATTTTTTTTGTTATAATTTTCAAAGGAATTAAATATAAAAATTTATAGATTTAAGAAGAGGATAGTGTTATGGAAGAAGAATTGGCTAAAAAGGTTGGTATATCCAATATTCACACAAAACATGTGAAATAAAAGGAGGACATTTTTTATCTTTGTAATGAAATATATGCTGGAGTTATTGAAGAATTTAAAATAAATTTTTGTGAGGATGATTTCTTTGAGATTTAATTTTTGATGGTTTCCATGGATTTGAAAAATTGAAGAACGTTTCTATGGTTGTCAAAGATTCTAAATTAGAAGATTAAGATAATAGGATAAAGATATTGAGAATAAATTATATATACTAAATATGGGTTCCTCTACACTTACGTGCCATTCATTCAGCACTCCACGTATCCCCTTTTCATCATTTTTTTTTTCATTTCCTCCCTCTAATTTCCTCCCCTACTCAGGTATTACCACCTCTTAGGGTTCCCTATCGATTTTATCGAGTCCCCTATACCCATCTCCATCCACACCTCCAAGTTTGTCTCTGCCTCCACATCCAGCTACTTTGCATCTGACTCCTCCAGCTCTGGCTCCTCTGCAAATGTCTGCTCTGCATCCAGCTGCTCCACCTCCACCTCCTACGAACCTAGTTTCTCCACCTCTGGATAATCCATCATTGACACCCCACTATTACCTATATATTATGTACCCACGACTTCTACGTTGGTGATTTCTCTTCCTCTGGCTCCTCCCACTACGGCTCCTCTACCTCAAGCTTCACCAACAATATCTCCCCCACTTACTACTCCTCCATTCCCGACCAAACCCTCATGCCACTTCTTTAGATCCCAAAAATATACCCAAGGGTTTGGGTAATATCATTATTGTCCCTCAGATTTTAGTCTTCTTATATACTTTCTTTAGTTAAGATTCTGAAACTATTTTTTTATTTCCATGGTCTACGATTTGTTATTATCAATTGCTATTCTCATTGTTTATCGAATTTTCCTTTATTTTAAATTTCTCTTTGGACACAATTTATTTCAATCTCCTTTGGTAATGGTTTATTTGATTTCAGTTCTCGAACAATTTTCAAAAAATTAACTTTCATATTTAGTGTGTACTATTTTAGGTGATGAGATTAGTTTTCCTATAGGTATGTTTTAATGTTTTTATTCATTGTCTTATTTTATAATTATTATTCTATATTGTTATCTATTTTTGGATGAATTTATTTAATTTTATCTATGTTGTTTTCTATTTTAGAAGTTTTTTATGTGACTTAGATATTTTATACTTGAAATTATCCATTAAAACATATTCATACAAAACATCCACAATATAATGAAATATTACTACTTTAACATTTCAGTTATTGGGGCTCCACTATGTTTGGTCTTCCACTGTAACTATACCACTACCTATATTCAGAGACACTATATATCAATATCTTCACAAAATGTGTTCTATACTCATTTCATGAAAAAAATTACCTTATATTCATGAGTTAATATTTCTAGTTTTAGTTGATTCATTTCTATTTGTTTTCTTTGTGTATGTGAATACATAAACAAAAAATGGATATAGGCTTTATTACAAACATTCCAATATATTCCATTAAAAATTTCTATAAATTAGTACTTTAACCAATTTTTTTCATGACTACCAGTCGCATAAGTTCTTTGGGATTCATATGTAAACTTTTTAAACTTATATTACATCATAAAACTACCATTGTAAATTTTAGTGCATCTTTATAAATTGTTAAGTTCATTGTACTGTTAAAGTAATTTTTATTAGTTTATAAACATATTGTTTCACATTGAATTATTTATGATTTGACAAGACTTTATTTATGAAATTGTCACCAATGATTGACTAGAGTTTCAGTGGATACTACCAAGGAAACAACTCAAAATATGTTGTTAGATATATATTAATATTTACTTGATTTTTTTTAAATTTCATTTTACTATAAATACCTAAATTACATGCAATTATTTTTTAAATATAACATTTCAATTTAATATTATTTACTTCTTTATGATTTTACAGGAATTTTTTGTCGAAATTTTCACCATAAATTGATAGGAGTTTTAGTGGAGACTACTAAGGAAATGACTACAAATAGGTTTTCAGATATGTATTAATAATTATGTTATTTTTCTTGTAAATTATAATTAATTTAATACCTTCCTAATGGGTTCTATAGAAATTAATAAATCTGTGCTAGTGGTCACAAATATCGATTATTCCCTTCCCAGTGTTGAAACTTTAATTCTTAACATAGTCACGGGGGCTGCAATATATTGAATTCAACAGAGATGTTTTGTTTTCGTAACACTGTATTTATCCCTTAGTTATTTACTATTCTTTAATTTTAATATTTCATGTATTTAATTGGGGAGATCCTCTAATTATTTTTGAATTTTTACCTATTAATTATTGACCATGCTTGATCTTTGACCTGCCTACTCCACTATAAATCTGGTTTTTTTAAGAATCAAATTTGGAATTGTTTTAATTTACAACAAAAAATAATTCAATATGAAATTTGATGTGTTATAAACAAAGTTATACCCATTTTACTCATTTCATTTAAAATTTGAGAAGAAGAGTGAAAGTGTTTAATTCATGGGTTTTTTATTTTTTCTTAAAATTTCCAGTCCTATTAATCATTTCTTTCATTTCATGCTTGACACATGCATTTTTTAGTACTAGTAGTATCAGATCTTGATAAACCACTTGGTATTGTTATTATTTAATTAATTTTATTTATGATTTCAAGTCAATCATCAATGGACATAATACTGACAATGAATTTGTAATGTGGATTATAGAAGGGTTGGGTAGAAAAAAGTGTATAAAAGGTGTGGAATTCGATCATTTTTTAATTTTTAATTTATATCTATAATAATTTTATCCATTGTAATCATTAATATTGTAAAATTTTTTAGAGACAATTATTTTTCTCTGATAGAGGTTAAAAAATTATAGAACCCACTTTCTGAGAGACAAGTGATGCATTTTTCTTTTCATGTTTAGCAATTTCATTTTTTAGAAGTAGTTACTCATTCCCATTGCTCACATTTTCATAACATGATGTGGTTTCATGTTTGGTTGTTTAATGTTTTGAATATAGGGGTGGAATATCGAGTTTAGCTTATGATTCTTCATCTTTCAACATCAATGGAATTGAAAATGGTGACATTGTGATATCATTTTATTTGCTAGATTAAAATTAATATGTTTAAATTTTTGATTAATGAACCACTTGGTATTTTCATCATTTGATTAATTATATTTATTCTTTCAGGTCAATAATCATTAGAAATAATATTGACAATGATATTATAATGTGCTTTAGAAAAGGGTTAGGTAGGGAAAAATGTATATAAGGTGTGTAGTTTGATTATTTCACAATTTTCAATTAATATTTATTGTAATTTTATCCATCACAATCATTAAAATAGTTAAAATTATCTTAGATTCATTTAATATTTTCTTATTTCCAAATCATTTTCAATTAATTTCATTTATGAAATCTATAATTTTCATATTTAATTTTTAAAATATAAACAATTATATACCTTATTTTTCATTTAGTTAAAAAATTTCTTATGTTCTTATCCTGTATTTTGTTGTGCGTAACCTTTAATTTTTTTTATATAAAAGACTATTATGTGCCCTATGTTAATTTTTTATTTCTTAATTCATTAAACACAGTGAATAACATCATGATTTCAATAAAATGTTTGTATTCATTGGTTATAAACTCTATATTAGTTTCAAAGATATGAAGGTCATGACATGTGATTGAAAATTGTATACATGGTTGTATTCTTCCCTCTAGACTTTTTGACTTTATCTCTTCTCAATATAGCTGCTCAATGTATACATGGAATTTTCCAAGCATGAAATTATATCCTTAGAGAATAAGGGATATAAGTATCCCTTAATTTATGTTGTTTATTTTTCTCTATGGTGTATTGATAGTGAAATATATATGTATTTTTTTCTTTAGTTTCTTCATTTATGCAGACATGATAAAAGATAAATTGTAAGAGTAACAACCTATATTTTTTATTTTAAATTGATCAATTTTTCTTAATTCTATATTTGTAATGATTCCAAATAACATGAATGATAAATTTTTATATGATTATATGAAGTAAAATTGCTTTTACAGGGTTTTTGGAAAGTCAATGTCTCTTCTTGACTCATGGTTATGCCATACACTACTATACAATTTTCGGTGTTACAAAAAGCTCAAGGAAATTTTGGATGGCTCATCCATATGTGTTTTCTTCTGTAATGATCATAAAACTTATATTAAAGTCTTTTGATGAACTTGATACAAATATAATGATACCTTTCTATTTTTCTCTTCATTTCCTATAGTTTCATTTTTCTTAATTTAACTGAGTTTCATATGTGTTTTTTAGTGTTTCCCAAGATTAGATATTGCAAAACCTGTTACTATTAATGATACAACTAATGGTTCTTTCATTATATTCTTCGATGCATGAAATTCAACTGAATATTATTCCCTAAATTATATTTTCATATTTGTCATGAAGAAACTAGTTAGTTATTTTTTATGTGTTATAAATGTCACTAACTTCATCTTTGGATCCTTCACTGTTATTTTCCCTTCAGATGACCAAGATACTTATAAGAACCCTGTTATTTATTACACACTAAAACATGATTTATTACACAAACTCTTCACTTGATACAACATGGAAGAGAGAGAGTTATAGTGTATTTTGGTCTTAGGAACATTTCAAAACAATTGAAAACATGAAACACAACATATTTATTGAAAATTTCCTTTACATGACCACTACATTCCCTCATACTTAGCATTGCATGGGATAACCTGAGGAAATGAATAAGAAAAGGGTGAGATATAAATACCATTAAGAGAATAAACATGTAATAACATGAGGAATACAATACATGTTAGACAATAGTCATATCTATGGAGCACAAGAGAAACATGAATATAAAGGCATGATAAAGAATGATAATCATAACAAGGAAATGTGGAAACAACACTTAACATGGAATTAGAATGAGCCAAGGCTCATTGAACATGAAGAATGAATAAACCCTATTTTAACTTGAATTAGCATGAGTAAACACCCATTGCACATGACGTATCATGATACTATACTTTACCTAATGCATTGAAGCACTATCAGGGCGCACCCTTCTTAAACATTTCATTTAATGCATAAGTGTACCACATGGATCATATAACATGGAATCAATCAAGATCATAAGTTATTACACAATTAATTAATGTGGAATAAATATATGAAATTAAAATTAAATATGTATATGTGCATAAAGGTTAATACCCTTGATAGAGACATGGGTATGGTATTCACTATAGAATGATCTTGGCTTGGAAAAACGCGGTGCAATTTCAGCAGTATAATGACGTGAAATAAAGATTCATGAAAATGGTTAATGATATAGAAATGGGTGTATCATCATATTTACATTAAATGGATAGTAATGGGGTCATATAGATACATGTACCAACAATCTTAATGGAATCTAGATGCATAATACAAAAGAATTACTTGGATGTAAAAGAGGAGAGAGAAATCCCTCACAGAATTTCGGCATGGTAAAGAGTGTACATAGGAGGAATTAATGAGAGTTAAAGGGGTATACCATCATCCAAAAATAAATAGGGAAGTATGGGAGAGGTGAGAAATCATACCCCAATATTATTAATTGAAAAAAGGTCATAATAACTTAAATAAAATTGGAAAAAAATGAGAAAGGAAGAAATCCCTTACTTGGAAGTGTGCTTCCAAAGGCTTCGGAGAAGATTGAGAGAGGATTATTGGGAGATTGGGGCATCTTGGGAGGACTATAGAGAGAAGAGGGAAGAGTTTTAACGAACTTCAAAGTCTTTGAGTGAAAAGTAAGTGGGAGCTTGAGTGGGTTTATATAGAAAAGGAGAGGGAATTATTTATTATTTAGGTTTGAGACACCAAACATTAAATGAATCAAAACCACAAACAAACCCATGATTTTTGCCCATGGTTTTTTCCAAATGGGAGTGGAGAAAAATATTTTATGAGGTCAATGACCTAACTTTATAAAATAATAGGGTTGCTAATGTTGAGGTGAGTCACACTCTCAAGGAAAACAATTTAAAAAGACAAAATGTTTTATAAGTCTTGGAGGGTCCACTAAAGCTGTGTAAAATAAATCAAACAAACATAAAATTACATTATTTTATTTCTAAAACATATATTGTCCGAACATAATGTTTATAGTTTTTTATTACATCACTATTGGGTTATTATGATGTCATAAAACACATTATATAATTAAACAATATTTAATTTTTACCCAAAAATTCGACTATCTCAGAAAAGTATGAAAAATTCACCATTGGTTAATTTTGACATCATGATTCCAAAAATAATATTCATTTTATCTAAATAATTTTCAAAATATGTTAATTTTTACTTTTAAAATAAAAACTGACATTTATTGAAAATTCATGTGTTTTGACAAAACAACTTTCCATCCTTAATAAAAATTACAATTTAATTCAAAAAATTATATGATTCTTTATATTTAATATAAAGAAATTTAATAATAATAATATTTTATTAAAATATTATTTAATTAAAAAATCCCTTAATTCATCAAAATAGTTTTCTTAGTTGAATATTAACTAAAAATACTATTTGTGCTTCAAAAACAATTTACAAAGTAACAATAATAAAATGAAAGTTTATTTTATATTATATACAAAAATAATGTACATAATCATAGTACTAGGGTCTTGTTACATAACCCATTAAAACACCCACATAATACCTTAGGGTATGGTGCACAATGGTGACTGAATGTTGGGGTGGCTCAGATAACATTACTCAAGCAGTAATCTATATCAACTTTCAATTCTCTCGTATGCAGTCCCATTAGAGCTTAACATGTTGAAGCTTGGATTGGGCTTTGGTCAAGAGCAAAGCCCAATGATGCCACCTCCTTTCTGAGCTCCAACAAATTGTCTTTGTGTGGGGAAAGTCTATTGGATGAGGTTATCACTTCCTTTTTCTGAGTAAATTGGATTTGTTAAAGCACTATATTTATACTAATCATGTGATTACTGTTCAATAGATATATTAGAAATGGTCACATTGTATAATGGTATTTTAAAACCCCAAAAAATAAAACCAATGAAGGTCACATTTTATATATCCATAATAAGATATTTAATTAGATCAATATGAATTTGCATTAATGAAAGTTTGTGTCATTACAATCTTACCCTCTTAAGAAATTTCACCCTCGAATTTTCCTTTTCCAAAACTAAAACAAATGTGGGTAACTCTACTTCATCATTTCTTTTGATTCCCACGTCGCTTCTTCAAACTTTTGGTTTCTCCACAACACCTTGACGAGGGGCATTATCTTATTTTGTAGAACTTTTTCTCTACGATCTATGATCTTTATTGGTTACTACTCGTAAGAAAGATCATCCTATAGCTGTACTACCTCTGAAGATAGTACATGTGAAGGGTCTGGTATGAACTTCCTTAAGAGGGATTCATGAAAGACATCATGTACTTTGTCCATGGTCAGTGGAAGTGCTAGTCTATAGGCCACAACCTCAACATGATCAAGAATCTCGAAGGGGCCAATGTACCTAGGACTTAATTTTCTTTTCTTTACAAACCTCGTGACTTTATTCCAGGGAGATATACTTAGAAATACTATGTCTCTAACTTTAAATTCAAGGTCCCATCAATGATTATCTGCATAACTCTTCTGTCGACTCTGGGCTGCCTTGATATGCTGCTGAATGGTTTTCACCTTCTCCACCATTTCTTCGACCATTTATTGTCCTATAAGCTTACACTCACCGACTTCATCCCAACATGCCAATGTTCTGCACCTCTTCCCATATAGGGCCTCATAAGGTTCCATTTGGATGCTCGAGTGGAAACTGTTATTATAAGAAAATTCAACCAGTGGAAGATGTTGGTACCACCATCCTTTGAAGTCCATAGAACATGATTGTAACATATCCTCCAGTGTCTAAATATTTTTCTCAGATTGGACATCATTTTGAGGATGATAGGCCATACTGAAGTTTAGTTCAGTATCCATATCATGTTAAAGACTCTTCCAAAATTTAGAGGTGAATCTTGGATATCGATCGGATACAATAGATTGTGGTACACCATACATCTTTACGAATTCCCTGAT
This sequence comes from Viscum album, assembly GCA_963277665.1. NCBI lineage: Eukaryota > Viridiplantae > Streptophyta > Magnoliopsida > Santalales > Viscaceae > Viscum > Viscum album. The sequence continues at coordinate 1,584,241,423 of OY728137.1, read as the reverse complement.
ATATATCCATGCCAGTTGATCCAATGATAAATCTTACTAAATTGCAATAAAGTGTGCAGACTTTTTAAGATGAGCTACAATAACCCAGATTGCATTGTTGCCTTTGGATGTCTTCAAAAGTCTAGTGACAAAGTCCATGGTGATGTTCTCCCATTTCCATGCTGGTATGGGAAATGGTTGCATCATCCCCTTAGACATTTTCCTCTCTACCTTCACTTACTAATACACCAGGCAATTTGATGTATACTCAGTGATATACTTCTTCATATTATCTCACCAATAATTCTCTCAGATATCTCGATACATCTTTGTGTTTCTTGGGTGGATAGAAAAATTTGAACTATGTGAATCATCTAAAAGTTCCTTCTTCAGCTCTGGACTTGACGAAACACATAGTAATTTCCCAAATATCACAATTCATTCTTCATTAACATTAAACTCAGAGGATTTTTTTTCTGATAGCTTCCACTTTCTTTTGAATTCCTACACCATACTTTTGAGAATCTTTTAACCTTTCCAAAAGAGACAGTTGAGAAATAATTTGTGAATGTATTGATGATGTTCCATTATTTATGATTCCCATGTCCATATTCATCAAGTCTAAGAAGATTGGATCCTTCTCAATTCTCATCAATGATAGAATTTTTGGGTCCTTTCTACTTAGAGAATCCGCCACCTTGTTCGCTTTCCCAGGGTGGTAATGGATTGAGCAATCATAGTCTTTGATCAGATCTAACCATATTTGTTGGCGCATGTTCAACTCTTTATATATGAATATATACTTGAGGCTTTTATGGTTCATATATATTTCACACTTCTCCCAAAAGAGATAATTCCACCAAATTTTTAAATCAAAGATCACCGCATCCAACTCCAAATCATGTGCTAGATAATTCTTCTCATGAACTTTCAATTGCCTTGAAGCATAGGCAATGAATTTTTCATTTTTCATCAACACACAGCCCATGACCTTCTTCGAAGCATCAACGAATACCACAAAAAGTTCTCCACTTGTGGGTAAAGTGAGAACAAACACAGTGATAAGCATCCTTTTAAACTCCAAGAAGCTTTCTTCACATTCATCACTCCACAAAAACATTACTCCCTTTCGATTTAGCATAGTAAGAGGGTTGGAAAATCGTGAGAAATTTCTAAAAAATCATCGATAATATCCAGCTAACCCCAAGAATCTATGGATATCTGTTACCTATTTTGTCCTTGGACATCCCTCTATTGAAGTTTTCTTGGAAGGATCCACAGATATCCCATTTCTTGTGATGATATGGCCCAAGAATGAGACATAATTCAACCAGAACTCACACTTTTTATGATTTTCATAGAGCTTATCCTTCTTAAAGGTCTCTAGTACAATTTTTAGATTCTCATCATGATCCTCCTTTGTTTTAGAGTATATTAGAATATCATCTATAAAGACTACAAAACATTTGTCGAGGTAATATCTAAAGACACTATTCATCAATTCCATGAAGATGTCTGGAGCATTAGTGAGTCTAAAAGGCATTATTATGAATTCAAAGTTCTCGTATCTTGTAGGAAAAGAATTCTTGGGGATATCTTCCTTCTTCACCCTTACTTGATAATATCCCAACCAAAAATCCACCTTGGAGAAGTATTTTTCTCCACACTTCTAATCGAACAAGTCATTAATTCATGGGAGAGGATACTTGTTCTTTATCATGATTTTTTTAAGCTCACGATAATCAATGAAAAGGTGCATTGACCCATATTTCTTCTTGATGAAGAGGACTGGTGCACCCCATGGTGAATCACTTGGGTGTATAAACCCTTTTTCTAGATTCTCTTATAGTTGTTTTTTTAGATCTTAAAGCTCCAAAACATCCATTCTATATGAATTCTTGGAAATTGGGAATGACCTAGGTATAAGATCAATTGAGAATTCAACATATATTCTAGGAGGAAGAATAAGAAATTCCCTGGGAAACACATCGGCGAATTCCCTCACAATATGCATGTCTTTAAGGATGGTTGCCTCCTTAGACTCAATCATCTGATCTAGATAGATGTGTTCATAGGGAAGTAATATCTACACTTGATATGATGGAGCTAAAGAAGATTCATCTTCCTCCTTGTACTTGTATAGAATTGGGGGTCTATTCTCCACATGGAGAGTGATTTCCCTCTCACATAAATTTATGCTAGATCTATATAAGGAAAGCCAATCCATGCCAATAATTGCATAAAATTCTACCAGAGGGTGTATGAAAAGGTTCTATGGGAAATTAAATCCATATATTATGACAGGGGAGGAGTTATATTAATGGGATGCAATGATTTCCCCATTTTCCATACTCACCGACATCTTTACATCCATGATTTATGGTGGTGTTGGGATTTTTCTACTAAAATTTTGGGATATAAAAGATTGCGTAGAACCTGAATCAAAAAGTATGTTTGTTATTATTGAAAGAATAACTAGAGTTCCTATCACCACTTCATTATATGGGTTCAATTTAGCAATAGTGATTAAAAAATCTCTCCCTTTCTACCTTGGAGGTTGTTGGTTACCTCAAAAAACCATTGGCTTAGGGAAAAAATTTACAAGATGCCCCAGTTATTTCAAATTGTAGAAATGAAGAACACATTGAGGTTTGAACAAAGTGTTCCTCTCCTCTGTTGTAGATGTGGGTTTTTTTGTCAGTAGTTAATAGTAAGGTGCCCTTCTATTCCACATATAAAGCATTTACTCACCCCTTTAGGCAATTTCTGGTGTGATTCCATTTGTACCTTTGGCAAGTGGGGTGTTAGATCTTCTTAGCACCATTGGATTTATACATTGGACCACTAGCATTGAATATAACTTATGCTTATTATCACCATGATATCCCTGAGATTATATGATCTCCATTTTGACCTTGAGGGCACATCAGGTAATTTCCTCATAGCTGTCTAAGTCACGGATCGCCGACGCTTTCCTTACGATAGCTTTTATCCCACCAAAGAAGCAGTTAACCTTGCATTCGGGGTAACGAAAAAGCTGGAAGTGTATCGCGCAAGACTTGTAAATTTTTCCTCATACACTCTGACAGATTTATCATCTTTTTTCTTTAGGGAAAGGAAGTCCCTTTCCATCTTAAGTCAGAGGGTGCGTAGAAAATATTTATCAAAAAACATCTTACGTAAATCCTTCCATTACAATTCCTCAATCTCCTCCTACGGCTTAATATTTTTGATCAATGTCCACCATTGATCGTCTTCACCCTCCATACGATAAGCACCTAGAAGAACCATCTCTTGTTCATAACTCTAAAGGATGGAGAAGATATTTTCAATGGATTTGATCCATTTTTCAGTGATTGAGGGACCAGATGATCCATTAAAAGTATGAGGCCTTTTTCTCATGAAGCTCTCAATAACAACTTGTTCTTTCTTAGGGGGGGGGGGGGTAGAAAGTTCCTCTTGAACCATGTTTCTATTCAAAACTTTATTTAATTGAGAGATAATTGTGACAAAGTCTACGATTCCTACTCCCATTAGATTGGGCATCTAATTAGAACAATCAACACATTGATCTTCACATCAGTTGTTAGAACAAGTCCTCCTATTATCGACCATTGGTTGGAATAAAAGTAAAGTTAGGGGTAACACATAAAGGTTAATCCAAAAACAGATGACTTATTAATATATTTTATTTACATAACTTATGATTCTATAGGCTTCAATCTACGTTATCCATGATCTACTTTCAAACATATATTCTTAGGGGACTTTTTAATTCCCTTAATAATGGTTCATACTAAGCTTGTGAATTTATCAATGCATATCCCCCGGGAGTGTTGTAACAAAGAGTGAAGAAAGGACCATTGTAATGTACTAGGATACCTTGGGTAAAGCCTAAAAATACTTGTCAGGGTTTTCACCCCTATGCACATCGGTGGCAGAGCCACCTCTACCTGCTCGTATCCAAAAAGGGATGTATTTTCTTGATAAAACACTTAATCTATACTCAACAAAATTTAGGAATGTTTTTATTATACTTACTTATGTATCTAAGTATTTACTAGGGTTTTCTAATCCTAATCCCAAAAAATAACTAAACCTATCCTCTGATACCAACTATAACAACCCTGTTCTTTATTACACACTAAAACATGATTTATTACATATAATATTCACTTGATACAACATGGAAGATAAAGAGGTCTAATGTCTTTAGGGATTAGGAACATTAAATAACAACTTAAAACATGAAATAAAACATCTTTATTGAAAACATATTTTACATGACCACTACATTCCATCATACATAGCATTACATGGGATAACCTGAGGACATGCATAAGAAAAGGGTGAGATATAAAGCACAATAAGGGAATAAAGATGGAATAACATGAGGAGTAAAATAAATGTTAGAAAATATTCATATCAATGAAGTACAAGAGAAACATGAACATAATGGCATGATAAAGCATGATAATCATAACATGGAAATGTGGGAACAACACTTAACATGGAATTAGCATGAGTCAAGGATCATTGCACATGGATCATGACTAAAACCTCATTGCATATGAAGCACGAGTAAACCCTCATTTCACTTGAATTATCATGACTCAACACCCATTTCACGTTACGTATCATGATACTATACTTTACCCAATGCATTGGAATGCTATTAGGGTACACCCTTCTTAAACATTTCATTTCATGCATAAGTGTGCCACATGGATCATATAACATGGAATCAATCAACATCATAAGTTAATACACAATTAATTAATGTGAAATAATTAAATTAAAGTATAATTCAATATTTTTATGTTCATAAAGGTGAATTCCCTTGATAGAGACATGGGTATGGTATTCACTACATAATGATCTTGGCTTGGAAAAACGCAGTGCAATTTGGGCAGCATAACGGTGTGACAGAAAGATTAATGAAAATGGTTGATGAGATAGAAAAGGGTGTCTCATAATATGTACATGAAATGGAAAGTAAGGGGGTCATATAGAAACATTTCCCAACAAACTCAATATAATTTAGATGCATAATACAAAATAATTACTTGGATGTAAAAGAGGAGAGAAAAATCCCTCACAGAATTTCGGCATGGTAACATGTGTACATGGGAGGAATTACTAAGAGAGAAAGGGGTCTCCCAGCATCCAAAAATAAAAAGGGCAGTATGGGGGAGGTGTGAAATCATACCCCAACATTTTGAATTGAAAAAAGGGCATAAAAAATTAATGAAAATTGGAAAAAATGAGAAAGGAAAAATCCTTTACGTGGAAGTGTGCTTCTAAAGGTATGGGAGAAGCTTTACAGAGGCTTATTTGGAGATTTGGGAGCATTGAGAGGATTCTAGAGAGAGCAGGTAATTAGTTGGATTAACTCCAAAGTCTTTTAGTGAAGAGGAAGTGGGAGTTTGGGTGGGTTTATATATGAAAGGAGATGGAATTCTTTATTATTTAGGTTTGGGACACCACACATTAAACTAATCAAAACCACAAACAAGACCATGGTTTTTTCCCATGTTTTTTTCCAAAGGGGAGTGAAAAAAAATATTTTATGAGGCCAATGGACTAACTTCTTAAAATAATAGGGTTGCTAATGTGGAGGTGAGTCACACTCTCAAGGAAAACAATTTAAAAAGAAAAAATGTTTTATAAGTTTTGGAGGGTCCACTAAAGCTTTGTTAAATAAATAAAACAAATATAAAATCACATTATTTTAATTCTGAAACATATATTTGGCGAACATATTGTTTATAGTATTTTATTACATCAATATTGGGTCATTATTATGTCATAAAACACATTATATAATTAAACGGTATTTAATTTTTACCAAAAAATTCGACTTTCTCAGAAAATTACGAAAAATTCCCTTTGGATAATTTCGATGTCCTGATTCCAAAAATAATATTCATTTTATCTAAATAATTTTCTCAATATTTGAATTTTTACTATTAAAATAAAAACCAATATTTATCGAAAATTCATGGGTTTTGACAAAAACAACTTTCAAACCTTAATAAAAATTACAATTGCATTCATAAATTTATAAGATAATTTATATTGAATAAAAAATAATTTAAGAATAATATTTTATCAAAATATTATTTAATCCAAAAATCCATTAATTCATCAAAATAGATTTCTTAGTTTAATATTTATTAAAAGTATTATTAGTGATTTAAATTTTTTTTACAAAGTAACAATAATATGATGAAAGTATATTCTTTATTATATACAAAAATAATGTACATAATCATAGTACTAGAGTCTTGTTACATAACCCCTTAAAACACCTGCAAAATACGTTAGGGTAAGGTTCATTATGGTGAAAAAATCTTGGGGTGTCTCAGATAACATTTCTCGAGTGGTAATCTCTATCAACTTCCACTTCTCCCGTAGGCGGTTCCATTCGAGCTTAACATGTTAAAGATTAGCTTGGGATTGGTCAAGATAGAAGCCTGATGAAACCACCTCCTTTCCGAGCTCCAACATATGTGATTTGTATGGGTAAATTATACTGGATGAGGTCATCGCTTCCTTTGTCTGAGTAAATTGGATTTGTTAAAGCACTATATTAATATTAGTCATGTGATTACTGTTCAACAACTACATTAGCAATGGTCGCAATTCATAATGGTATTTTAAAATGCAGAAACTTAAAACTAATGAAGTTTACATTTTATATAACCATAATAAGACATTTAATTAGATCAAGAGGAATTTCCATTAATGAAAGTTTGGGTCATTACAAATATGACATATAGAGGTTCTCAAAAAAGAACAAGCTGAAGAAAAAGAGTGGCCATAGTTGCCTTTGGGATTATTTAGAGCTTAGTAAGGATAAATTTACTCTTGATATGATTGGAATATGATCTAAAAGTTATATGAATATCATGAGTTTACTGAATGATTTAGATATTTTATATGTTGTTTGTGGTTTGCATATTTCCTTTCTCTAATTAATTAATGCTCTAATTCTTTAATGCTCTATCTTCTGGACTCTCTATTTTTACTTACTTACTATTCATGAACATGTTCCTTATAAGGAAGATACTCAAAAAAAATCTTTGATGGTCTCCTATAGAACCATGAAAATATTACTTGGATGTATGGTTCCGAACACAAACGCCTTTCTTTCCAGGTTTGTAATTGTAAAAAAAACGTCTTTAGATGTGTTAATATTTTCTTTATTTTGGGTTTCAATATACAAAAAATCAATGGAGATGGTTACGACTTCAACATGGATTGTGTTTAGAATTTTGATAGGGTCTTCCTTAAATGATTTTCATTATATAAATGGTATATCCATACCTACTTTATATTCTTTCTTTTAATTTCTTTTCATTTTGAAGAATACTATGCAGAAAATGAACTCTCTATCACCTGGAGATCTTTGAACTCTCTTCCATAGAGAGATCTTTAGTTTTTCCTATTATGTAGCTCTTAATTTTTTACATATTAGAAAAACTTATAAAATACAAATGAATTTCCCAATTCATGTTTGTTAAATTGTATGAGTTTGTTTACTCTGGTATTCAGAAAATTATATCATTCTTTGGGTTGAGTTGGGAACGGATGAAAAAAACTTAAATGAGAGTGATTATTTATTCTTATCAATGGAATGTTATTTGTAATTAATATCATTCAATCTCATGACTTATTGTAAGAACACTTTTTAATTGATTTATTATACAACATTAACTTTTTATTTGATATCATTACTATATATTCAACTTTTAAATTGTTCTTGTATCTGTAGAATGATTCTGTTGGGAGATTTTTAAGCTCATGAATTATTTTAAGAATGGTTGATGATTGGATGACTGTACAAATTCTACTTACTAAAAAATTTCTTCATATCTAAAAATCTGTAATTCTCTATTGTTTGTTGACTAAGTAATTGTCATTATGTATTACAGTTAATTATCAGCGCATATCTCATATTTATTATTAGAACCACACTTTAATTAATTATCTTTCAATTTTCATTTAATTGTATACAATATTATTTTCCTAAATGCAGTTGATATTGAAATTAAGTCTCTATCCTCAACAATTAGAGATTTCTTTACTTTAAAATTAACCTGTATTATTTGAACTATTTTAATGGTGTATCCATATTTTAGTCACATCTATTTCAATATTATGAACCAATTTTTTATGATTAAAATAAATTCAACATTACTATTTTTTCTTAACTGTTACAAACAATACTCTCTTATAAAAAAATAACCATTAATTCATATCATAATGCGTACACTCAGGAGATTACTAGTTCTTTTCATGATTCAAGAAAGGTTCCTAAATAAAAAATTAAGAAAATAACGAAGCATTGGAAAGACAAGATAAGATCTATTGAGAATGAGAAGAAATATATCAACATAAAGTGTTTAGAGATGTAGGTGATATTGAAGAATCAACAATCACCACATGAAGGAACTTCCAACATTTATGAAAAACTAAATGTTTCCAAACAAGTGTGATTCGAATATCATGGATTTAAGAAGATCTTGAGATAATTCACTAATCAGATGGAAAAATTCTCCAAGAATAAAGTATCCCATAACCTAGGAACTATCTTATATACTAACAATGTTTTAATTTCTGATATAGGTTCTAAACCAAACCCTAGGAAAGTATGGATAATAAAAAATGATAATAAACCCACCACATAAAGGGTGGATGTGAAAATAAGTATAAATATTTGTTCCATAATAAATTTCCTAAATAGTGATGGTTCCACTAAAAATATAACAGTTTATAATATGTGAAATCTAAACAAACCTCACCAAAAAATAAGAGAGGTATCATAGGCTATTTTTGGTGTTTCCAGAAATTCAAGCATAAAGAATTGGAGTGTTGGTACAACATGTAAATTCATAGAAATAATATAAAACCTTAATCAAGGGGGAACAATGATAAGGAAAGTAGAAAATAGAATAAAAGTGAGATAAAATCTTCTAAATCGAAGAGAGATTCTAAAATTGTGGTTGAAAAAGCTATTCCACACAAAGATGGTAACTTGTGTGTAAGGTTTGATAAATATAGAAATTATGCACACAACCTGTATGAAGATTATCACTATTTAGTGGGAGATGTTTAAAATTAAAATAAAATCACTTAATATCTCAAGTAATCAAATGGATTCAATGGAAAAGGGGACATTACAAAAATGAAAGACTTAGGTTGGAAGAAAAGAAAATCCCATGTTGAGAGGTAGTTCTCATCCTGAATGTTTCTCCTAATGAATAAAAAGGATCCCTACTTATTACCTAATATATATATATATATATATATATTATTTTGTGCTAAAATTTAGGGAATTTAAGTAGATGATTGAATCCCTTGAGGGGGAGAATTGTTGAGATGAAGTTGTTATATTTTCATTAATGGTGAATGTAGAATTTATGAAAAACTTGATGAAATTAGAAGCTAAGGTATGCTAATAACACCTCATCCCTTAATTATTAATTGTCTTAATCATATTAGTTATAGGGTAGTTCTTGGTTGGTGATAAGATGAGACAAATGGGGGCTATATCTTTTTCACTTTAACTTTCTATTTTTTTAATTATTTAGAGGATTTATCATTTTATTAATAAATCTGATTTCTTAAAACACCCTAATATGATAATTGAGACTTATTAATCATGATTTCACATGAATAGTTTTTTATAGATAGCTTATAAATATTTGGTTGTATCTCTCTTATTTTATACATTGGGTTCAACCAAATAGACTTATAGTTTATTGACTAAAATATCTTTTATAAGAGAAGCATGTGAGATCATCCCTTTCTTTGAAGTGATCAATAAATTTTTGTATAAGGGAAAATATCATGTTTTTGAAAAAGATGAGATAAGAAGACCCCCCCACTTATCCTTTTCATTTGATTGTAAAAATTTGAGTATGTATTGATCACACATATGGAAATTGAATATATAAAGAGATATTGACAAAAAAATCAAAGGGGGGAGATTGTTGGGTTCAATGTTGAATTTTTTGTCAATGACATGTAAATATGTGTTTTGTGAGTATGGATAAAGTGGTGATTCTTAGATAATTGTTATGGATTCATCTAATGGAATTGGATGTCCAATTTGTAAAATTCTCCATGAATAATATAATTCTTGTTGAGATGATATTCAATTATTAAACACATGTGCTAAGGGGTTTGCACATTGGTCACATCAAGTGACTGTCTATGAAAAATGTAATTTCAAGAAGAATATTATTTAATCGAATAACATGAAAAATAATATTTTTCATGATGATGAATTGAAGAATAATTAAGGAATTAATAAGATGAAACGGTGATCATGAAAAATCTAAAACCAATTTTATTTTTTCAGGAGGAGTTTATTTTAGAAGTTGGATTTCCATATTTATATTTCTCAAAACTTTTTTGGAGTTTACTAAAAAATAGATCTGACCAAAAATCTAACCTTTACCATTTAACCAAGGTCACTCATGGGACCCAAAGGTCAACCACACTTAAGGGAGTATCCCAGACTAGACTGTTGGTGGTAGAGGATCCCACATCCATGTATAAGGTGATCTTAGGCTATGTGTAGGCTCACATTAGAGGTGGTGTGAATTGTGTGCACCCATATGTGTCAGTGTTCTAAATCCCATGATGGAATATAGTATAGTGTGATTGGTGTGGATTTGACGTAGCCATATTGGGTTATTTTGACAATGCTTGAGTAGTAAACTAGTGCCTCAACCCCTAGTGATATCGATGTGGTATGGAGATGTGGTGGACACTGTTCATACTCTTTAAAAAGATACATAAATCTCATGATCCATTGGATTGAGTTGGTCTGGATAATCTGATCAAGACACAACTTTTATCTTCCTTATCTCATGTTCAAAAATCTACACAGTATGGGTTTTATACCATTTTCAAGCTATGAAGATCATGGATAAGGCCACAAACATGGTTGATATGGCCACAACCATATCCTGACAACTAGGCTAGTCCAAAGTATTCATTTTTAATACTATTCATTAACTTCCTTGCGTGATAAGTTGAATAATGAGTGTTATTTACTCCATTTATGAATCCATGTTATTCAGATGAAAAAAGTTTTTTAGGTATAGGTATGATTGATATGATACATTTATACAATTACACTTTATTGCATCAAATGAAAGGAGAATTTATGTATATGCCACATTATGGGTATTTAAATATCCCATATAATTAAGATTTATATGATACATGGGCCATTAATACATTGAATGTTAATGATCTATGATTATATGAGTATTCGAAAATGAGAACACCATGGGAATAAAAAAAGAAGAGTATGAGTCCTCAAGAATTTACATCGTGAAGAAATAGTTTGATTCATTGTTTAAAATGGGGATGCAATATTATCTTTTCCCATATGAAGAAAGAGGACCCAAACCCATGAATATTTGAAATTAGTTTCATGATATGATATGCATTCAATCATGAACACAACATGAGGCTACATAATGTTCTCTTATGCTGTGTGATGTAAACCCAATATCCGTCAAGTGTTTTAGATTTATGCATGAAAAGGACCGAGCCACAAGTGATAACTAAGATACATGAAAATAAATTAATAAGTAAGACCTGAAACCTTTGGGTATTCCTCATGATTTCATGTAAGGAGAAACAAATGATCACCTAGACACATGAGTAGAAATAAATACCCAACCCATTCAAGTATTATCTAATGAACATGCAAGAATTATTACCCTTTGATAATGGGTATTCAAAATAAGTAAATAGAATACCCAACCATTTAGGTATTTATATTTACAATAAGGAATAATTTTTTTTATTCATAAAAACTTTTAAATTAGTATTTAAATGAGGGATTTTATATAATGGAATTAATTGAGACCCCATGCACCAAATTTTTGTTTATATATATGTTCATAAAGGTGATGAAAAATGTTGTAAATTTAAATATCCTTTGATATCTTGATAAATTTTTATATCTAAGAGAAAGAAAGATTTTTAATAAGGGATACATTGAATAAAAATTAATATGAGTGCCAAAGAATTAAATGATTAAGGAGAATATAGATTTCACTAAATCTAGAAGAAGTCTATATACCACTATTTTTGAGGTTCTTGAAGGAGTACACAAGTAAGTCAGATCATAAAAGCTCTTGGGGGAAGATCAAATATCATCTAGTATTGGATAAAGACTTTGAGAAAGGTGAAGTCTTCCAGTTGGTTTCGAGAGTAGTGGAAGTCTTCTAGTTACAACAAAGACAAGATGGAGTCTCTCAGTTGGTGACTGCACAAGAAGAATTTTAGTTGAAGACAAAATAAAATGAAGTATCTTTTTTAGATCCAGAGTAATAAGTATTTAATTTGGAGCTAAAATCAATTGTATTCACTTGTTTGATAGTGAAGAATCCATGTTGGGGTGTTTAACCTACATGTCAAGGAGTAGGACTTTCAATGTTTAACCTTTTAAATAAAAATTTATTCCCTCTCTTATTTTAATAATACAGATGTGGTGGGGTTAAGAGATTATATCAAGTATATTGAGAACCTTATAAAGTTCAAGAGGTTAAATTAAAAATAAATAAATTTTAAACATTGACCCAGAAATACGCCCCTCTCAGTGGTCAATCAGGCCTGGGTCTCTACACAATCCGATAGGGAACCTTCCAAAACCTAAAGATATTTTATGATTTTAAAAACAATTCTTTATGAACATGACTCACTTCCACATCATCAATGAAATTATTTAAATAATCTCATCCAATGAACTGTCACAATACTTACATAAATTTATCTTTAACAAAAACCATGGGTTCAATATCTCCCCAAAGCTTTCTTGTTGGACATATCATGCATATTACCTTTCTTTACAACTTAGGGAAATGGAAACATAAGAAGGGTTCAACTGAAATGCTCAGTTAGGGAAAACATACAACTGATTAAATCAAGGAATAAACATGACATAAATATTACAGTAATATTAAGTAATAATTATAATGAAATAATCAACTAAAACTGATAGAATAATATATTCATGGATAGAAATAAAAATAAATAGATCACATGGACAAAAGTAACTGGTTCCTTACTGATGAAATGCATAATGTGATATAACTTATTCAAAATCATAACCTAAGATATCATGATCTTGGACATCATGATATTAACATTAAAAAAACATCATGTTATGAGTGGGAATACTCCAAAATAACCAAACTAGTTTTTATCATCAGACTTATTAATGCATTGAGGGGATATATAATGTTAGGCCCCACCCATAACTTGATTATATCTAATGAATTAATGAGATATTGAGTAAACAATACATAATAAACATTGTAAACAATATTCTATATTTGAATAACAACATATATCATTCCAATAATTTTAATCATATCAATAAAATGGATAACATTCTTTCCAAGTGAACATCATTTAATCTAAATCATGTAAAATTTGATATTCATTCCATATAGATCAATGAGTATATGCCTAAGTCGATAATGGAGTAAGATGATCATAATCCATAAAGAGAAATAGGATGTATGAATGAAAAAGGATATAAAACAATGTTTTTCAATGGTTTTACATGGTAGGAATGTATATCCCCAGTAAAAAATGATATAATACCACATAATACAATCAAAGGAAATAATCTACCCAACTTATATGAAATAAATTCAAGGGAATGATTACAACTTAATGGATGAAAGATAAGTTAAAAAAATAATTACTACTATGTAAATAACTGAATCAATATACACTTGAATATGGGAATAAGTTTTGGATATTAAATATTATTAAATAAAAGGTGTATGACACACCATAAAAAGGAAAAATTTTCTCAATATAAACATGTCTCAAGGATTTAAAGTTTTAGATAAAGAATCCTTGTATCTTGAGTATCATTTTAATCAAAATACATTGAAATATGGGGACTATAATTGAAATTAAAATAACATGATTAAAATAAAATTTATGGTAATATATTTCAAATAAGTAGTATATATACAACATAAATGAAATTAGGTTCATACTATCAAACATGTTTGAGAGAGATGAATTTGAGAAGAAAAACCCTTACAACTTCTGTAATTTTTGAGTCAATACACCATAAGAGAAAGAACATGGAATAAAAAATTGAATATCATGAAATATAAGATAATTATTATAAAAAATATTAAATGGTAATTATTTACACCATTCCAAATACAACTTGTTTTATAATAATAAATATGTCTCAAGGGGTGAAAATTTGAGACAATAAATCCTTACAACTTCTATAATTTTCTAGTCAAAACTATATGAGAAAAAGAACTTGGATTGGATCATTGAATATAATGAAATATAATAAAATAAAAATGAAAAATATTAATGGGATATTAGTTACATAATTCTAAATAAAACATTCTTTATAATAAGAAATATGTCTCAATGAGTGAAAATTTGAGACAAAAAACTGTTACCTTGTATTCCCACTTACTTGATCATGCTCTAAAATCCTATATAATGAACAAAACTATCTTAATAAACTATTTTATAATCATAATATAAATATAGTATCATTTTTATAATTATTTTATAACTGTATATTACATATATATAAATTGAAAATATTTTATTTTCATTATCTGGTGTTTGAACTTTTGCTTGTATATTTCATACAAAATACATTAAGATGGGATCAATTATCAATAAGATGTTTAAAATTAATAATTTAAATATAATTAAATATATAATTATAGTTTCTTTTCAATGATAACGCATGTACCAATTTCATTAGGTTAAGTATATGAATAAGACATGTAAAAATGAAAATCATAATGAACTAGTTTTCAACGTTTTTAATGATTGAAAGGTGATATATTAATTAAAATTTTAAATATTTAAAAAAACATTGACTAATAATTAAAAAAGATTAAATATATCATTATTACATGATATTATAATTATATTACATCCCATAATCATTTATGAAATATTTTTTATAACATCTTTTACATAGGTAGTTAAATCAATCTAAATAGTAATGTTTTATAATGATTTAATGTAAAAGGGGATGTATTTATATAATGATAATAAGAAATTTAAAGAATATTTAAAATTTCATAGAAATAATATATCCTACTTAAATCTATTCTAGGAACCATCAATGATGAGGGGCGATGATAAATGAAATTCTTTGTTCGTGGAGGTGGTAGTCCACACATATACACGATCAATGATTCCATTTCCCAATGAATGGGTGTAATGATGGTACATGAAAAATTAAATTTTTAGAGAAGTATATTTGAAATAAAAAAAATATTTATTCATTAAATAAATAATTTATACCATCCTTAGGAGATAGTGATAAAAAACGAATGACATCGCATCGTGGAGCCGATATTCTTCGCGTACACATGATTGATGTTTTTAGTCTCTCTTAGTGGATGAAAAATAATGAAATGTATGTTATTAAACTAATATAATTATATTTAAGTATAATTATGATACCTATTTAATTATATTAATGGTTTAAAATTATTTAGGTAGGATTTGATTAAAATAAATGAGTAAATGAAGGTATTACTCATGTTGGAAGCTTGAATCTTCTCTTGGAAAACTTCTTTTAAATGAAGGCCTTAAGAAAACTAAAGGTGGATATAAGTTTATTTATATGGGAGAGGGTTATAATATGAGAAAATTTTCATAGTTTAAATGATAAATTATAAGGTATATAGAGTCTTTAAGTGGTTGGGATGTTACTCTTTTATAAGTGAAGAGAATGGTAGTTTTGGAAATACCCGTTGAATATCAATAATCCTATTTCACTATTAAAATTTAAATGGTTTAAAAAATGGGAAAAATTAAGAAATTGGATTGATTTTTTGTTTACCCAAACCTAAAACACCTATTTTTAAAACTTTTTTAACATGTTTTTTTTATTTTCCCCTTAGTAAACTACTTTTTAAAATTTTTACTTTTTACTAGGGTAACTAATTTTGAACCTCAGTAATTAATTTTAATTAAGGAAATTAAAATTATTTGAATAAACTAATTTTAACCTTATGATTTCAAAATTTAAAATAATTTTATCATATAAAATTTCTATAGGTTTAAAAATTTGATTTTAAAATAAACGCACATAGTCGTGTAAAAATAGTTTTTAGGCAAAACATGTTTTTAAGAGAAAAATTTATGTGTAAGGAAAAATTAGATTTGTTACTAATTTACATGGAATAAATTTATTTAAAATGAATAAAATAAAAGGAACAAGTTTTTAAATTTAATACAAAACTTAATTTCACCTTAAAAAATATTTATTCAAATAAAATACTAAAAACATTTTTTTTATTAAAGTTACATTTTATATTAGTAATAAAAATATTGGGAAAAGGTTTTCCAAGATAAAATAATATTTTAAAATGAATAGTTTTATTTGTTAAATATATATTTTATTACTTAAAATGTTTTTTAGCCTTTTAGTTCATGCTTATATATTGATAAAATCAGAAAAATCATAATTTTCACAAAAACCATATTTTCAACTAAAAAAATCATTTTAAGAAAAAGATAAAAATTTCATAATAAGTATTTTTTTTTGTATTTAATTAAAAAAATAATTTTATTCTATAAAATTAAAAATCTAAAAGTTTCAAATATATCTTATAAAAGAAAAAATATAAAATATAAGGAAACCCACTTTTAAGGATAACCTTTTTCAATAATAATTTTTATATCTTATAAAGGTTATAGTTTTTTAATTATTTGATATCATATATTTTATTATATATTTATTAATAATGTTCTTAGAATATGGTGAGGTTTTTTTTCATTGGGTGTAGTGTGTAATGTAAGTTACCATAAATAACATCAGTTTTAAATGGTCTAGAATTTCGGGTCGATAAATTGTCCCCCTTAAATAAATTACATCCTATAAATTTTAATTTCCACCTAAAAAGACATCTAATTATATACAGAAGTTATAAAGACGCTAAGTTATCAACATTACTAACATGGGAAGGCTAGGAACTCATATATATGCATATTTATATATTGAGTTTATTTCCAACCATTTAACAAAAATACCTATCATGGTTGGGTTCTAAGACCAATTTTTTTTATCCTTGAGTTTATAAATTGATTATAAATGGTTGGTATGAGATAAAATTCCCTATTTTGTTAATTAGTGTGCATAAATATGCATATACATATAACACACATCCATCTCTCATTGACTGAGTTTCTTCAAATTGGCGGCACTGGTGGAAAGTTTAGATCAAATGACAAAGTCAAAGAAGAATGATCCTTCTCCTCATAAGGATAATTTAGATCCACATTTAAACCCCCATATGACCATTTATGAATTATCCACCTCCATCATAATGATCTATTACCTCTCTAAAATATCCCTCACCCTCATCGTCATCCTCAACATATAACCACCCAACTATTTGATTTCTTGTTGCAACGATTCCAACACCACCTACTCTTTGAATACCTTCCAAATAAAGTTTGGTGGGGGTGTGTATGCCCCACTATTTATACTTTAGGTGAATCTTCATGTGACTAAATAGAACCTTCTAAGAACCTAACTATTTCCTATACATACTCCATGGGCTCGCATGCTCTAGGGCATCAAACCTAATTCTAAAACTACTCCCATCCTTAGGATCACAATGTCGATTCAACACCTTTTTCTTAACCATCATGTCTTTTTTCACTAGTGGTAGTGGGGGGTGGGGGAAGGCGTTATACCAATTTCACCATTTTAATTGTGACTTAATCTTATCTACCATCATTGGGTCTTGTATACAGTGGTGATGCATTGATGGATGATGAAGCAAATGATTCATTGTTGTCTTATTCCATTGAAGTGATGTTAAAATCACTTTGTAGAGACTATAAAATATTGTTTCCACCATAATACATTTTTCAAAAATGAATATCTTATAGGAAATCTTACCTTTATTTAGTGAATAGGGAGCCTATGTTGAAATAGTTAACCCATTACTAAAATCACATTAATTCCATCTTACAAAAGAACAATAATATTCATATTTCTATGAACATCAAATTTGGATATATCAATATCACTAATTAAATTTTCCTTTGATTAGAAAATCACTATAGTAGTGATTTAACACTCATTTTAAAAATCATATATACACTAGTGTAGCTAAAATAAGAATCCATTAAGGCATCCCCAACTCTTGAGTGAAGGATAATTTTATTTCTTAAATTCATTTTTATTACCATATTACAACAATAAAAGTAGAATATGATTTCCCTTTCTTCCATTATCTTATAGGATACTGATTTTAAACATATATTTTAGCCAATGGTTCTTTTAGTTCAAATTATATCACTCATTTATTAAACTATATCATTCAAGGTTCAAACTATGTTACTATTTTATTGGGTTTTATCATAATTATAATCCCATAATGTAACTAGAAATAAATACTTTATAGTGTTTCATAAAGATGATATGATTAACCAAAACATATCCCCTAGGAGTGTCGAAATATGAGTACAGTTAGGCCTTTTTTCCAAGAACTGGGTGATGATAGAGTTAATATCCAATCATCCCTTTTCAGGGTTATTACCCATAGGTACATCTGTACTAGAACCTATATCCACTTTTAGTATCTCAATAGGTATGTAATTTCTAGAATAACCACAAAATATTTTCTTTATTAAAACTTTGGGATGTTATCCTATACATACAATTCTTACTTAGACTTATCCTTATGGTTTTCACTGAAGTTATCTTATCCAAATCCACAATAACAAGTGTATTACTAAATTACTATTAAATCATATAATATCTAAAAGGGTTATCAATAACTTTGAAATTATGATCGTACCTAACTTATCGACCCTTAAATTATCCTCAACAAACATCCCAATCATCAAAGTTATCTGAACACTTATCTGATACCATATGTGATGCCCTAGACCCACACTCTAGGATCTGGTGCTCATAACCAGATACTTTACATACTAGATTTGATACCAACTATAGATTCTCAGAAATAACTTTCCCATAATTACATGAATTAAAGAATAAATTCTGAATATATTTTAGTTTTATAGATTTATAGAATTATGAAAAAACATAAACAAACAAAACCCACATGTTTCTCAACTGATGGTTATTTTTTTCACTATATAAGAAAATAATTAATCTATAAGAACTTATAAAAATTACCCAAAATATATCTTGTTAGACATATCATGCAGACTAATTTTATTCACATCCTGGGTAAATTGAAACATAAGAAGTTATGTGCTCAAATTCTTAGTAAGGGAAAGTATACAACTGGGGAAATCATGGCATAAACATGGCATGCATATTATGATATGAATAATTAATCATTATAATACCATAATCAATATATATTGAGAGAATAATATATCCATGGATAGTAATAAAAATAAATATATCACATGGATAGAAATAACTAGTTCCTTAATGATGAAATACATAACTCTGAACAACTAATTCCTTACCATAAACTGAGACAACATGATAATAGACATCATGATCTTACCATCAGGGAAATATCTTGTTCGGGACAAGAATACACTAAAATAAAAAATCTAGTTTGTATCATGAATCCTATAGATTAATCAAGGGGATATATAATGTCACGACCCACCCTTCTTTTGATTAATTCCAATATATTCATCATATGAGATATTGAGTAGATAATACATAATCAAATTTTCCAATAATCATCCATATTGGAATAACAATATAAAATATGCCAATAATTTCCCCATGACAATAAATGTGATAACATTATTTATAGGTAAACATAATTTAATATTAATCATATAAAATGTGATTTTAATTCTATATAGGTTAATGAGTATACAACTAAGTTAATATCATAATAATATGATCATAAGAGATCCATATAAAGAAGGTGGATGGATACAAAAGAACATATCCCAAAAATTGAGAAATATTTTTCAAAGTTTTTATGTGGTAGGAATGTATAATCCCAAACAAATAATGATATATTGCCAAATAATACAATCAAAGGGTAGAATGTGCATAACTTACATGAAACAAGTTCAAGATAATGATTATAACTTATTGAATGAAAGTTAAGTTACCAAAAATATTTAATACTAAGAAAAAAATTGAATCAATAGATTATTGAATAATGAAACAATATTTTGAAAGTAAATTACATGAAATAAAAGGATTATGATAAAATATATAATGGAATCATGGGGCACAACATAAACATATCTCAAAGAATTAAATTTCGAGACAAAGAAACCTAGTAGCATGAGTATCATTTAAATCAAAACCCCTTGAAAGAGAGTGAATGTAATTGAATTTCATATAAAACTATTAAAATATAATTAATTATATGATATGTAAAATAGTTAGTATATACACTACATAAATGTAATTGGGTTCATAATACCAAACATGTCTAAAAAAGAATAATTTGAGATGCAAAAACCATATAGTATTTGTAATTTATGTGTCAAAAAAACATGAGATAAAGAACATGGAGTAGAAGATTAAATATATTGAAATATATTATAGTCATGATAAAAAATATTAAATCAATATTTGTTACACCATTCCAAATAAAATATCGTGTATAATAAAAATATGCCTCGAGGGGTGAAAATTTGAGACAAGAAACCCCTAAAACTTTTATAGTTTTGAGTCAAAACCACATGATATAAATAACATGGAATAGAACATTAAATATAATAAAATATAATATAATAATGATAAAAAACATTAAATGGGGAATAGCTACACCATTCTATGTAAAACATGGTGTATAATAAGAAATATGCCTCAATGGGTGAAAATTAGTGGCAATAAACCCTTACCTTATATTACTACTTACTCGATCATGCTCTAAACTCCTATATAATGAACATAAATATTTTATTAAATTATATTATAACCATAATATAAAAATTTTAACCTTTTTATAATTATTATATAACCATATATTACCAATATATTAACCAATTATAGTTTATTTTCATTAACAGGTGTTAGAATCTTCAATTTTTTGTTTTGTACCGAATTCATAAAGACAAGATCAATTCTCACAAAATAGTTTCAAGTACAAAATTACTATATAATTCAATATATAATAATAATTTTTTTCAATTATAACTTATTTCACATTTTCATTAGGTAAAAGACATGAATACGACATATGAAAATGGAAATCATGATGAACTAGTTTTTGATGTTTTTAACAATCAAAATGTGATATATTAATAATGTTTTTCAATTATTAATGAAAACGTTCCATAATAATTATAAAAATTAAATATATCATTATTATATGATATTAACATTATATTAAATCCCATATTCATTTATGAAATAATTATTATATCATCATTTATGTAGGCGATTAAATCGACCCAAATGTTAATGAGTTATAATGATTTAATGAATAAGGGGTTGTATTTAGATAATGATAATGTGAGATATAAAGAATATTAAACATGTCACAAAAATCATATATCCTCATTAAATCCATTCTAAGAAACATTAATTATGGGTAGTTATGATAAATGAAATTCTTTATTTATGGAGGCGATAGTTTGCATGTATG
The DNA here is from genome assembly GCA_963277665.1 of Viscum album. NCBI lineage: Eukaryota > Viridiplantae > Streptophyta > Magnoliopsida > Santalales > Viscaceae > Viscum > Viscum album. The sequence continues at coordinate 1,584,219,833 of OY728137.1, read as the reverse complement.
CACGATTAACAATTCAATTTCTCAATAAATGGAATGAATGATGGAATATGAAAATTATCTTTTCAGAATTTTATTTATGTCACAGAAAACATATTTATTCATCAAATCCATCTGTTATATCATCCTTGAGAGGTAGTGATTAAAAATGACCACTTAATATCATGGAGTTGATAGTCCACATGTATGCATGATCAATGTTTTGAAATCTCTTAGTAGATGGAAAGCAATTATATATTTATTTTTAAATTAATTTAATTACATTTCAATATAATATTTATATTTATTTCATTATATTAATAATTTTTTAGTTGTTTTAGGGAGTATTAGAGTAAAATAAAAGAGTAAGTGAAAGTAATACTCATATTGGAAGCTTGAATTTTCTCATGGAAAAATCCTTGAAAAGGAATAAATTAAGAAAAATAAAGGTGAAAAAAATATTATATACATAGGAGAGGGTTATAAGATGAGAAAATTTGTATATTTTAAATAATAAAATATAAGTTAATGTGAGTCATTAATTGATGTGGATGTTACTCTTTTATAATTGATGAGAAGGTTTGTTTTGGAAATACCCATTAAATCTCAATAATGTTTTTTCACTATTAAAGGGACAATGAATTAAAAAAGTAAAAAATACAGAAAGTGTGTAAGTTTTGGTTAATACAAAACTCAACTACCCATTTTGAAATAAAACTGAACATATTTTTGTTGGATTTGGTGTTCTAGGAACAACTATTTGTACTTTGATTACATGTATATTCAATGTATTGAATATTAATAAAACATCCTGTTACATATTGTTTGTTTTTCTTCATGACTCTAACGTAATAATTTCCTATAGTATACGTCACATTGATAGGGTCATAGCAGTTCCCTGCTATGATGTGAACCTAGATGTCCTAGGACGATATTCTTAAATAATGTTTTTTAGTTGCATAACATACTATGTTGGGACACATATTTCATAGAATATCATTTGTGAGTACTCATAAGTAGATGAGGTCTCTTATCATAAAGTTTGAACATGGTAATCTCCAAGATGGGAGATTATAATAATAAACCCGCTAGTTGGAATTTAACATGTTTTGGTGTCATTGGATATTCATATCTACAAGTATTTGTGATGGTCCTTAGACTTTAAAATTACTATTAATGCACATAACAACTAGCGTACTTAGATTTATTTCCTAAACCATGATGAAATCTGTTCATGATGAATTTTGATACGTTGGGTGAGTTACAAGGGACTTGTAATTAATGAATAATTCATGGAAGTATTTCTCTATTTCATCTGTATAAAAGCAGATATCTAGGACATTTTATTAGAATAGAACCATCACATTAAATTCCATGGCCATGGTGTAACACTGTTTTTATTACAGATATTTAAAAAAAGACATATCGAGCATATAGGTTGGTTATATGGATGTGCAATATGATTTATGAGATATTCTAAAAAATAGATTATATAATACATTGATCATTCATATTTGGTTGTCGACATTGCAACATTATGTTATTTATCTTGTGTTCCTTGACATATTACAAGACAATAATCTTGGAATTTAGGAAAGATCACCTAAATCCAATGATAAAAAATCCTATAGGGTCACACACTAAGTGTTTTTATTGATCTCGATAAAATCATAATTGGGTTTAATTAATGTAATAAATATTATTCTTAATTATGATGAATAATTTTATTCAAGTTATATTGATCGTATAATTTAAATAAATATTTATTTACTGTCTTGTGAATAAAATATTTAATTTAATTTATTTAATATTTTAATAAATATTTATTTGATAGATTGTGAATAAATTATTTATTTAAGAATAAAATATTTATTTAGTTTTTCAATAAATTCAAGAGGAGTATGAATGGACCAAGATCGAGTTCAGGGAAAAATATTAATTAACAAGACTGTTACATAATTTTTTTATTGGGCCAGTTGGCAAGCACCAAAAAATAAAATTAATATAATTACTATTATGTGGAATGGGGTTTATTAAAGGGAATAATTTTCAATGGTTGGTTTGAAATTAAATAATATTTTAACTTGAATCCTAAATCTAGAAATGGACAGCTAAGTCTATTGTATAGAGAATCCAAAAATTGATAATAGAGAATTGTTGTGTGCACCAAATTCTCTCTAAAATTATCCTCTCTCTCTCTCAAGAATAGGAAGTACAATAGATACTTCTTCAACACTGAAGAATGAGTGATAATGAACGATCAAAACAAGACATTCAGCTCACCACACTAGCACCCGAGGATTGAGTGATATTCCTTGAAGATCATAGGAGCATATGTGGATCAATGATAGAGGGATTCTATCCTTGGATCCTCACAGCACAATGAAGGTAATCCAAAAGGGTATTTTAGGATGATCAATATTCATCAAAAAATAAAGTTACCATGCCTAGGTATTTATTTATTCAAATATTAAATAAATTAATTATAAATTTTACATGCAAGATCCCCACTCTTGGTTCTGGGAAATGATTATAAAATTAAATTTTAATATGTCACCAACTTCTTCACTCTTCCACCATGCGCAAAACCATCATGTTGTATCAAAGTAGTCATGTTTAAATTTATAATTATTTATTTCATTATTGATCTATGTTCAATTGTGGTTAGATTATCATTTCATGTTATTTATTATTTAATACGATTTAAATTACACTATTATTGACATATTAATCATGTTCATTTATTGTTTTATTTTCTTATTTGTTTAAGAAAAAATGAATGATAACTAGAGAATCCATTGGGAAGTTCCCAATCTTTGGCTGATAAAACTAGGTCTTATAGCGTGCACCCAGGGCACACGTTGTATACCCATGCCCATTGTATATAGATTCACTGAGCTATTAATTACACACATTTATTTTATTTCACACCTCATGTTGAAAAGGATAACCTTGCATATGGAAAGTGGATATAGGGTGTGTAGCTAGCATGTACATGCCATGTAATTTGGATGAGTTAACACATTGAAGCCCCAATCATGTGACTTGGATATACAAAAACTGAGGTACATAGTGTATAGTTGGATGTGCACACCGTGTAGTGTCTAATTAATGAAAAAAATTAAAATGAAATGAAATTTAATTATTGAATAATTAAAACCTTATTTTATTTATTGGAACATCATTTTGTGTTTGAAAATTTAATATCAGTTTTAAATAATTTTAAATTATCAAATATTTTAATTAATATGTCATTATTGGTTATGCTATTTATTTTCCATAAAGGCCATTAATGATGGGTATCTTCAATTATGATCAGATGATCAATAAGATGCAAGGGAATTAATTAACTAATTATTTAATTAATGAAATCACATTTATCTTAAATAATAAAGCAAGGAATAAAGAAATTAATGCTATCCATTTACTTTTGTATATTCATTACATGTATGAACATTCATGATCTTGACAAAGACATGTGTATGTGTTAGATGTTCTAAATTAATTTATTTCATGAGTTTTCAAATATTTAATATTAAATTAAATGATTCCCTATGAGTCATCCCTCCCTCCATTATTATGTAGAACCTACATGTCCAATGATATTTATATAATACCCTTCAAATAATCCTTTGGTTCCCCTCACCTATGTGTGAGTAATAAATATTTTTAATTAATGGAGCATCCCAAGGTGCATGGAGGTGGTTCAAGAATTTTTTTTAATAATTCCAACCCAAGTGATACACTGGTGGACAAGTGGAATGCTGTAACTCATACCAAGGCTGACAATAAGAGTTATTTCACCTAGGTCAAAGTTTGATTTAATGTATTATCATTAAATCAAATTTTAGATAAATCTCATGAATAATTCATTCATTTATTTATTTATTTATTCTATGAAATTAATTATTTTATGGATGTAAGGCCTCGATCAATTAAATAAATGAATTAATGTGAAAAGATAGAAATTAATTAATTATGATTATTTTTTTATTCAACATGGTTAATTAATTAAATAATATTCACTTATTATTAAAAAGATATTTAAAGGGTAAAAACAGGTAAAATTTGTTAATAATAAATTAGAATCCCTCAATTAAATTTTAAGTTAGACTAAGGCTTCTATTATTTGATTGGTAATGAAACCATAGAACTAAGTGTAGTACATTGTCAAATTATGGAAAATTAATTTTATAGGGGAGTTCTCATGAAAGTTTTGGGTTGACATAACTGAAATTGTAGTGATTTGAATGGAAAATTCCATTCAATACAAATTTGGAGGCAAGTGTTGAGTAAATCCAATTTAGTTTTTTAGGATAAGGGAATAGAATCAACGAATCATAGAGATACAAATCTATAGTTGATAAGATCTCCTACCTAATTACATTATTATGGTTTTCATGGACAAATTATAGATCATTAATAAAAGTAATGGGGATACTTTCCACTATAATGTTAAATAATCTAGACATTATGAGTTCAATGGGAAGGGTATTGAGACTTGATAAAATATTAGGAGATTTAATAAATAAATAAATAGAAAACATTTAATTTATTATATCTAACTTATTTTGTAATCAAGAAAAAGTTATAATAATATTATCATTTTAATTGTAGAATTAAATTATAAGTTCATCATATACACTATCCCTATGATAAATATTTAATAAAGATAACCTCATAACTGGAAGTAACATCCAGAAGTGGTTTAGACGCCTTTGGGTTGTGCTACACCATGAACAAAAATATAACGTGCTTGAATCCTCAATGCCTGATCCACCTACTAAATAGTTGAGTGATGAAGTGTTCTATTTCTATGAAAAGTATTTTATTGACACAATCAATGTTCAATATTTAATGATTTCATCAATTTCTATTGAACTAATTAAGTCTCACAAAAACATGGATATGTATAGCATGCTTGAGAACCTCCATGGTCTTTACCTAGAGATAGCTATATAAGAACGATTTGAGATTAAAAAGGTGGTATTTTAGATAAATCTTAGAGAGGGTACCCCAGCTAGGCCTGACGTACTCAAGATCATTGGATACATTGAGCCATTAGAGTTTCTAGGGTTTAAACACCCCAAAGAACTGGGAATAAAACTCATTTTGACATCACTTCCTTAGATCTTCTAAAGCTTTGTTGTGAGTTTTAATATGAAAAGAATTAAGAAATATCTTCCAGATCTTCTTAATCTTAGTCTCCAAGTATATAAGGACAAAAATCATCAAAAAAATTTCTTACTTATAGTGAAAAAGTTTTGAGGGAAAGATAATTTCTTTAAGTCTAAAGCTTCTTAACGCCCTTCCAAGAAGAGAAATATCAAGGGGTAAGGGAGGGAATAGGATTCTGCCTATTTAACATGTGGCAAGAAGGGACAATAGAAGAAAAGCCACACCTTTCTGAAAAAGAAATGGGAAGCTTTAGGTACATTATTTATTGAGTGAAATTTGTATTTTTCTAATTATTGGGTATTAGATACTTCTTCTGGTGATGAAATGTGTATTCAAATATAGGAACCAAGTAGATTCAGAACGATGGATAAGGAGAGATAGATCTTTGGGCATCCAAAGAAGCTAAAATTCCTTCTGTATCTATTGGGGAATACTAACTCACTTTTTCGACTAGAACAATATTGTTTTTAAAGGGTTATTATTATGTGCCTTCTATTACCAAAAACATTATTTCTGTATCCAAACTTGATAAAAATTGATTTATTTTAAAATTTAGGAATACATGTCACTTATTTTATAAAGATATCATTTTTAGGGTAAGAAACATTTAAATAAAGGTCTTTATGTGTTGGATTACATGAACCAAATAATGGAAATCAATAATGAAGTCACTTCACACGAATCATTCCAAACCCAAATTTACCATCACCATCTAGGTCATGTAAATATAAATCACTCAATTAAATTACATCAAGATGGATATTTAGATTCTTTTGAACTCAAACCTCTTGGTGTATTTCTTTCATGTTTATAAGGATAAATGACTGAAGGCCTATTTAGTGGGAAAGGAGAAAGGGATAAAGATCTTCTTGAATTAGTTCATACTTATGTGTGTGGACCATTTTCTATTGAAGAAAGGGGTAAGTACTCATACTTCATAACTTTTACTGATAATTTTTATAGATATGTATATATATACTTAATGAGGTATAAGTTAGATTCCTTCGATAAATTCAAAGAATAAAAGAATAAAGTTGAGATCCAGATTGGTAATAATATTAAGAAACTTTTCTCAAACTATGGTGGAGAATATTTTAATCAAGACTTCATTGATTATTTACATGACTTTAGGATTTTATCTCAACTCAAACCTCCTAATATGCCTAAGTGGAATGGTGCGAGTAAAATGAGGAAATGAACCTTGTTGGATATGGTGTGGTAAATGATGAGTCATGTGAGTATTCCATTATCCTTTTGGGGATACACATTACCAAAAACAACGTACGTATTAAACTGAGTGCCAACTAAAGCAACAGATGGTATACCATACCAAATATGGAGTAGAAAGAAACCTGTGTTTTCTTATTTACATATGTGGTGTTTCAAATATTTTCTTAAAGACACTCTAGTTAACAATATTACACCATGAGGAACAAAGTGTATCTTTAAAGGATATCCCAAATAAATAAAGGGATATTACATATACAATTCATTCTAAAAAAAGGTTGTGGTTGAAATATGTAGCAAATTTATTAAGGAAGATATTATATCTAAAAGAGATAGTGGGAGTGAGATAGACTTTGATGGATTTTATGATCAATATATAAAAGAGTTGGCATAAGAAAAAATTCCAAAAAACCCTATAGAAGAAGAAATTGTTCCATAGACACAATTACTATGTAGGATTACTAGAGAGAATAGAGAACCAGAATAGTATAGTTTTCTTGTCACAGAGGATGGTGAGTCATTATTATTTTTGATAATAATGATCTTTTAATGTACAAGATATTAGTAAGTGGCACAAATGTTTCCAAGTGCAAAGAATCCCTGAATTCTGAAATGGATTTTATGTACCAAAACCATGTCTAGATTTTGGTAGACCCTCCAGTAGATGTAATTTTTTGGGGTTAAAAATGGGTATTCAAGAAGAAAATGGACATGGAAGGAAAATTTAGTACCTATTTGGTGTGATTGGTTGAAAAATGGTTTAAACAGCATCAATGTATAGACTATGAAGAAACCTTTTCACCATTTTCAATAACTAAATCCATTATAATTCTACTTTCCATTTTATTTTTCCATGAGTATGAGAGTTGGAAAATGGATTTCAAAATAGCCTTCCATAATGAATACCTTCAGGAAGATGTCCATATGACACAACCTAAAGGGTTTTTGACTCCAAAGGATTCCAACAATGTATGCAAGTTTCAAAGACCCATTTATGGATTAAATAAGGAATACATGTCTTCGAACATTTTTTTTAATGAGGCCATAATGGAATTTGGTTTCATAAAGAATGAATATGAGCTGTGTGTATATAAATGGTTTAGTGGGAGTGAAATAATTTTCTTAATAGTATAAGTTAATAAAATATTAATCATTGGAAATGAAATACTTGTATTACAGTCTATTAAGGAATGGTTGAATAAATTCTTCTCTATGAAGGAATTGGGTGAGGCAACATATATTCTTAGGATCAAGATCCATCAAGATAGATACAAGAGGTTACGTAGCCTAATTAAAAGTACATAAATTGACCAGATACTAAATGGATTCAGTATGGAACAATCCAAGAGGGTATTATTGTTAGTGTCAGATGGTATTCATCTTTCCATGAAAATGTGTCCTCATAAAAATGTGAAAAGAAACAGAATGACAAGGATTCAATACACATCATTAGTTGTTCCATTCATATATGTAATGCTATGTACGAGGTTAGACATCACCTATGCATTAAGTGTTTTAGAATCATATCAAGATGATCTAGGTGACTTCCATTGGATGGCCATCAGGACTATCCATAAGTATCTAAGGCGTACTAAGAATATGTTCCTGGTTTATGGAGGCGATGAGGAACTAGTCATCATCGAATATGAAGATGCTAGTTTAAAAACTATTCAAGATGACATGAAGTCACAAAAGGGATAAATCTTCACTTTGAATGGAGTTTTTGTGATATGTAAGAGATTAATGTAATATATGGTTGTAGATTTTACCCCAGATTCTGAGTATATTGTACCTTCTGTGGAAACTTAATTAGTAGTATGGTTGCACAGATTTTCCCAAGAGCTTGATGTGGTATCTTTCCATAAATATCCTATCACACTATATTGTGATAATACTAAAGTGTTGGATCTTGTAAATGAGCCAAGGTCATATCAATGGATAAAGTAAATACTTCAAAATTATCATCTCTTAAGTAATTTTTCTTAGAGAGGCAAAGCTGTAGTGAGGAGTATTTTTATAGAAGACAACATAGAGTATCCCTAGAATAAATCCTTAACACAACAGAAAGAAGAATATCATATGAGATTTAGTGGACTAAAGGTCATAGGTAGTTGGCTCTAGTCCAACTCACAGTTTTTTAGAGTTGGTTTATTAGTAGAAAATCTTTGTACTTTGATACATGTATATTAAATGTATTGAATATGAATAAATCTTATTATTACAGATTGTATGTCGTTCTGCATGAAACTAATGTAATAATTTCATAAAGTATATGTCACATTGATAATGTCATAATAGTTCCACGAAATGATGAGAACCTTGATGTTATATGAAGATATTCTTAAATAATGTTTTGAAGTTGGATAACATACCATGATAGGACACATAGTAGATAGATTTTTAGGTGTGAGTAATCGGAAGAAGATGATGCCTATTCTTATGAATTTTTCACCTGGTAATCTATAATATGAGAGATTATGATAACAGACCAGCGATTAAGAATTTTGCATGTTTTTCTATCAACAGATATTCCTATCTACGAGCATATATGATAGTCCTTAGACTTTAAGATTATTATTAATGCATGTAATTGATGGATTCAGATGCAGAAAAAGAACGACATTGGGTGTGGCACAACATTCATTTTTCTTTAATTGATGAATAATCTAGGATCAATACAATGATGAATGCCAATATTCAAGGATTTAAATCAAATATTTATACAAAGAAATAAAAATTTTGGAACCTTGATAGAGTATCATTCACATCTTGATTATAATTAATTTAATTAATTTCTGAAGAAATTAAATGCCTAGGTATTTGGTACTTTCTTCCTTGATAATCTTTGATCATCTGAAACAACCCTTAGGAATTTCTTTCATTATGCTCATAAGGATCCAAAGTAGAATCCCTCTAGCGGTGATGCACATGTTCTTAAATAGTCTCTGATCATCATAACTTGTTATCTGGGTGCTAGCGTGGTGAAGTAAATGTCTTGCATTGATTGTTCATGATCGCTCATTCTTCAGTCTTGAAGAAGTTATCTCATTCTTGAGAGGGAGAGAGTGGATATAAGTTAAGTGAGAATTCACCAATAGTTGAAACAATAGATGCACTAGTCTATTAATCAAGCTAGGGTTTTGGTTACAATATTTAATTGAGTAACAATTATTAAATGCAATTATAACAACTAGAGAAAACCCATTTCATTTAATAAAAATAACAACATGATTATTTTTGGTGTGCAAAGTTGTGAAAAATGGAACCATAAATAAAATCCTACCCCACATAATTATAACACTATTATTATTATTTCTTACACAAACTAGATAAACAATATTTTCCAATTTTTAAATCATTAATTTATCACCAGACATGGTCTTGGTCCATTTGAGCTCCTCTTCCATTTATTGAACACCAAAATAAATATTATATTCTCTTAAATAAATATTTTCATTTAGAAACCAGAAGATAAATATTTATTAAATGTTCAATAAAATAAATAAATAAATTCTATTCATGATATGGTGAAGAAATATTTATTTTAATTTATGAAATCATTTTAACTTGAATAAAATTATTCCTCAGTCTTGAAAATAATATTTAGTCTATTAATTAAATTCAAATAGAATTTAATGGAGACCACAAAAAACACTTAATGTGTGACACTCAAAGATTATTTATCATTGAAATTAGGCGTGCTTTCCTAAAGTCCAAGAATACTGTCTAGAAACTGGTCTAGTAACCCAAGAGAAAGAACATAAATTCACAACTACAACATTCACATACGAATGCTCACTGTGTAATATAATCCATTTGTCTCAATATCTCATTCAACAGGTTGCATGATGGTTTTATCAACCTATATGCGTGATACTTTATTCTTTGACTACCTGAAATAAACTCATCTATACAACGTGGCCATGGAATTTAGGGATATGGTTCTATTTCAATCAAAGGGTTGAGCTATCAACTTCCATAAATGGAAGGGAGAAATCATTCCTCAGCTTATTCATTAATAACATGTAATTTGTGATGCACCCAATGTAACCTACTTCCCGCTAATATATGACATGATAGTTTTCATCAGTAAATTAAAGTGTGTGATTTGTTACATGTATTAATGATAATATTAAAGTCTAGGGACCATTACACAAGATCAGAGATAGGAATATCTGATGATACCAAAACATGTGGAATTATTACTGGTGGGTATGCTCTCATAATCTCCTGTCTTGGATATTACAATGTGAGAACTTCATGAGAGGAAGTATCATATTCTTATAAGTAATCTCACTTGACAGTCTGTATACTATGCGTCCTATCATAGTATGTCATAAAACCACAAAACTATATTCACAAATATTGTTGTAGCATTTAAATATTTTTATCATAGAGAGGAACTTCCATTACCTTATCGATGAAACAAATAGTATATGAAATTATTGCATCATAGTCATGAAGAACAATAAAAAATATGTAATAAGATGTTCAATATTTAAATACATTAAATATTTATGTAATCAAAGTACAAAAATTTGATTCTAGGACACCAAGTCTAACAAAATCCCACTTGGACTAGAGCCAACTGCTATGACTTTTAGTCCACTAGACCTCACATGATGATCATGTTTTTACTAATTCAAGGCTTTAGTCAAGGGGTTATCATGTTGTATTCTGTGGAAATTATTCTCACTGCAACTTCACCTCTATGAGAAAAATCCCTTAAGAGATGATACTTCTGAAGTATGTTCTTTTTTACACTGATGTGACCTTGGATATTTTGAGAGAGCCAACACTACAGTATTATAATAATAGAGTGTGATGGGATATTTACTACTAGGTACCACATCTATCACTTGGACGAATCTTCATATCCAAACTGATTCTTTAGTTATGTTAGAAGCTATGATATATTCAGATTCTGTGGTAGAATTTGTGACCACACTCTACTTTGAGTTCTTCCAGCTCACAACACCTCCATTCAAAATGAATATATATCCTATTTGCAACTTCATGTCATCTTGATCATTTTGGAGACTAGCATATGCATATTATTTGATGACTAGTTCCTCATCTCCTCCATAAACTAGAAACATATCCTTAGTACGCCTCATATACTTAATGATATTCTTGACTTCCATCCAATGGTGGTCTCCTGGATCATCTTGATATCTACCTACCTCACTTAATGCAAAGGTGGCATCTAGCCTAGTAAATAGTATGTAATACATGAATAACCCAATGAATGTTGAATATGGAGTCCTTAAAATTAACTTTGTTTCCTCATGCATTTGAGGACACATTTTCTTGGAAAGATGAATGACATGTGATGCTGGAAACAATTACCTCTTGGATTGTTCCATACTAAATCTCTCCAGTATCTTGTCAATGTATGTACTTTGATTTAGTCTTATCAATCTATTAGATCTATCATTATATATCTTGATCCTAAGAATATATTCTTCCTCACTGAAGTCCTTCATAGAGAATCATTTATTCAACCATGCCTTAACATATTGTAAGAATGGTATTTCATTTCAAATAAGTAATATGTCATGAATATATACTAATAAGAAAATTATCGCACTCCCACAAAACCATTTGTAGACACAAGGATCACATTCATTCTTTATAAAACCAAATTCTGTTATGACTTCATCCAAATGAATGTTCCATGACCTGTATGTTTTCTATAATCCATAAATGGATTTTGATACTTTCATATCTCATTGGAATCTTTTAGAGTCACTAACCCTTCAGGTTGTGTCATACAGACATATTTCATGAAGGTTATTGTTAAGGAAGGATATTTTGGCATCTAATTTCCATTTTTCATAATCATGGTATGTGGAAATGGATAGTAGAATTCTGATGGATTTCTACATTTCAACTGGTGAAAAGGTTTTGTCATAGTTAATAACTTGACGTTTTTAAACCCTTTTGCAACCAGTCATGCCTTATAGGAACTGACTTGTCCTTCCATGTCTAGTTTCTTCTTGAGTACCCGTTTGCAACCAACATGATTTACATCTAATAGAGGATCTAACAAAATCTAGACTTGGTTTTGGTACATGGAATTTATTTCAGAATTCCTGGATTATTGCCATTTAGAAACATCTATACCACTAACTGTTTCCTTCTAGGTTGGAGGATCATTATTATTGACTAATAATGAGTCACCATCCTCAATGACTAGAAAACCATACCGTTCCAGTTCTCTAACCTCTCTTGTACTCCTACACAGTTCTTATGTCTTAGAAATAGAATGTTTATCCAAGGGGATCTGTGTAATATACTTCTATACCATCACTTGTGTTCCTTGAGCCTCAACTTCATCAAAGTCTATCTTGCTCCCACTATCTCTTTTGGAAATGTTTTCTCTCTTAAGGAATATAGCGTGTCTTGACACTATAAATTTTTTTTTCTGAGGGGTTATAAAGGTAACATCCCCTTGTTTCCTTGGGGTATCCTATAAAGTTACACTTTGTGCCTTGGGGTTCAAGTTTGCTACCTGAAGAGGCCTTAACAAATTATTCACTTCCCCACACATTTGAATTTGATAACATGGATTTTATTCCACTCAAACAAATCATATGAAATACCATTTATCGATTTAGTTGGTACTTGGTTTAGTAAGTGTGCCACTGTTTGTAATGAATATCCCCAAAAGGATAATGGAAGACTTGCATGACTCACCATTGATATCACCATGTCAAATAAGGTGCAGTTCATCCTTTAAATTAAACCATTCCACTGAGGTGTGTAAGTATGAGTGAGTTGGGATAGGATCAGAAACTCCTATTAGTAATCAATGAAGTCTTGATTAATATATTCTACACCTTGGTCTAAGTAGAGTTTATTAATCTTTTTACCAAACTGGTTCTCAACTTCATTCATGTATTATTTGAGCTTATAAAAAATAATCCAACTTATACCTCATTACGTAAATATATACATATCTACTAAAATTAACAGTAAAAGTTATGAAGTATGAATACCCACCCCTTAATTCAACTATAAATGGTCCACACACATTGGTATGAACCGATTCAAGAATCTCTTTATCCCTTTCACCTTTCCCACTAAATGAAGATTTGGTCATTTTTCCTTGTAAACATGCATGACATACACGAAGTGGTTTTAGTTAAAAAGAATCTAAATATCCATCTTAATGCAATTTTGTCAAGAATTTCTCATTTACATGACCTATCCAGTGATGAAAAAGTTAGGTGTGGTATGAGTCATGTGAAGTAATTTTGTTATCAATTTCCATTACATGGTTTGTGTAATACAACACATAAAGTCCGTTATATAAATTCACCTTACCAAAACATATTCTATACTTTTTAAAGAAGAAGCATTCATTTATGAACATGAAAATATATCCATCTGTATTTAGTCTGGATATAGAAATAATGTGTTTGGTTATAGAAGGAACATAATAACAACCATGCAACACCAAGATTATCCCAGTTGGAAACATGAGGTTGTAGTCCTCGACAGCTATAATAGAAAGTATAGATTCATTGGATACTCATAGATCTACCTTCCCTCAGTCAATTTTCTTGAATATACTTGGTTCCTATATTTGGATACTTATGTGAGCACAAAAAGCTATATCTAATAACCAATTTATAGAAATAGATAAATTACACTTGATAAAAAATGCACCTAAAGCTTACCCTTAATTCTTTGGATTGGTGCAATTTTTATTACAGTGGCCCTTCTTGCCACATGTAAAACAAACAACTTCATATTCCCTTGTCTCCCCTTTGATCTTCCTTTTCTTGTAAGGGAATGAAGCAGCTTTAGGATTAAATCTTTTTTCTTCCCCTTTCCTTTTTATTCACCATAAGGATAGAAGTTCTTCCATGCTTCATATATTTATCCACTTTGAGAATGAGGATAATAATACCAGGTAGAGGCTTTCCAATGTTGTTAATATTAAAATTCACAACAAAAATAGAGAATCTCAGAGGGAGTAATGAGAGAATAATATATTTTACCAGTTCTTTGGGGAGTTTAAATCCTAGAACCTCCAGACACTCAATGTAGCCATTGAGCTTGACTATGTGAGGCCCATATGGGGCACCCTCTCCATGATTACTTTGAAAGAGTTCCTTGGAGTTCTCAAACTGTTCCTGTCTATCTCTCTCCTAGTAAAGACCATAATGTTACTCAATCATTCTATAGGCATCCATGTTTTCTTGAGACATCATGAGTTCACAAGACATTAATAACAGAATAAAACATTGAAAATCGACCACCTCATTCATATGTTTCTCATAGACTAGGAACTCTTCATCACTCACCTTTTGGGAAGACAGATCAGGTAATGAGGACTCAATCACATAATATTTTTGTTCATGACATAGAATAACCCAAATGAGTCTGAACTATTCCTGGAAGTTACTTCCCATGAAGATGTTTTCTTTATCCAGTATTGATTATAGGGATAATATGGTTGATGAGATTTTCATTTTTGTTCTATAATTGAAAGATCATATTATTAGTACTTTTCTTAATGACAATTTTGTGAGAAATAATAAATTAATTAAGTCTCCCACTATTTTATCAAGTCCCAATGTCCCACACCATTGAACTCATAAAGTCTAGTTTCTTGGACATTCTAGTGTAAAGGATCCATATTCCCCTTTACATAACCTAAACAAGGGTTGGTAAAGCTATTTGATGGTATTTAGGTAGGAAGGTATTTTCCAACTGTGGTATTGCAACTCCTTGATCTTTTGAGGGGACTCCCCATTCTTGAAATCCTGACTTGGATTTCCTCAACACTTGCCTCCAAATTTACACCAATTATAGAAAGGGATAATCCTCTTGATGTAAAATGGTTAATTAAACCCAAAAATTTCATAAAAGATTCCTACCTAAAAGTAATTACCCCAAAATGGGTTGGTCAAAAACATTGTTTTGTTGATTATTTCCCTTAATCAAGTAATTGAAGGCTTAGTCTGACTTAATATTTTATTGAGGGATTTTTATCTCTTACGCGTAAATTGATAATTATATTTATCACATGATTGTTAATATTAAGTGAAATTTACTTAAGTGATTAACCATGTATTGATAATAATTTATGCATAATCCAAGTTTATTTTAGTTCCACCTTGTATTATTATTAATTCATTAATTATGTAGTCATGAAAATACATCCATAATGAAAAACCATGAAACTGATAGAAATAAAATAAAGAAAAGGGTATGACAATGAGTTTTTATAGTGGTTATTTTATCTAGTGGTTGATAAAATAACTGCTGAATTATGGGAGAAATACCTTAAAACTTTTTAAGGTTTGTGTTTACAGCTTTCCACCTATCCACCTTTCTATCTCATTAGATTGGTTTCACCTCAACTTCTGACTTGAACCTCCTCCACTAGATTGGGATCTCTATCCATTACATATTCTTTTTAACTCACACATAGGTGAAGGGTAAAAGGGGGTTTACATAAAATGAAACCATGGGCATTAATGGCCTATATATGAATGAGGAGAGATGGAACACATGCCAACAATTTAATTTAATTAAAATTAAATGGAAAACAATCACATACAATGGTCTGGCCTAGATCCTTGTCATCCACATACATGAAAAAATTACGCATTTAATAAAAATAGAATTCAATTATTTAATCATTTTAAAGATAAATCGTGCTTGAATCAATTAATTATTATCTTTAATTAATCAATACTTTTCTTTTATGAATTTATTTGAGATAGTCATCCATTACCTTGGAGGTAACACGGTGAATACATGTCTGACTCTACCCAACATGCATTATATTCGTATACTATTTTACTCTTATGACATATCACATACATGATTTAATGCTTACTATCACAACATGTACTTCACATATTATTACATGAATTAAATGATTTTTTGTCCATGTTTTAGGCTTCAGTGTGTAGAGTAACAAATTGTAATACAATTTATACATGATATATAGATCAAACATTATATAGATATTAATGTTTTAATTATGCATAATTTGGTAATTTTCATGGAATGTAGTTCTGTCTACACGGCGTGTACTACATTCAAAATCTATCTAAAGTACATTAAAAGGCACTCGACGTGTGTGGAATAATTCAAAAAAATAAGAGTACATGGTGTGTTTAGTGAGCCTCATGCCATGATGTCTCTAGGTTACACAGTCACCTGTCCGTTGAGCCGTGTATAGGATACGCAGTTTCGACCCGACCTGAAAGGGACTACACGAAATGTCCAATGGGAGACATGTTATGTAATTTGGTAACCATGTGCCTATTTTTCCTAGTCAACATGTGATGTAAGAATTAACTACACCACATGTAATAAATGCACACATATTGAGTAATTTCCGAACTACTACTGATGTGATAAACACAGCTACATGGTGTGTAATCTGGATTGCATGGCGTGTATGGTAGATTACATGGAGTGTAACTCTGAATAAATGGTTTGTGCTGTCATGTTATCCGGAAAGAATCATCGGTGCCTCCTGATGAGATTCTCGATTTAATTTTAATCAAAAAACTATTCATTTCTGATAGATCTACAAGAAATGATAGAGGAATAAAAAATCTCAAAATTTAGATTACAAGAATGATTAAAATTAAATTTAAAAACAAAATTATTAAAGAATAAATCAACAAAAAATTATTTAAATAAATATAAATGATGATATGAATTCTCTGATAGCACATGAAGGTTTTGGGTGTAGTGGAAGCAAGACGTTGGGTGGGGCCCAACTTTTCTTTTTCGTAATCGATGTCCAATCCAGGATTAATATGAAGATGAGTGCCAATATCCATGGATTTAAATAAATGGTTTAGACAAATAATGAAAATTCTATAACCTTTAGAGATGATATTGGAAATCATGTTTATAATTAATTTAATGAATTTTTGAAGAAATTAAATATATGGGTCTTTTTTACTTTCTTTGTTGATGATCATTGATCATCTAAAATGAAAATTATGGATTTCATTTATTTCACTCGCAAGGATCCAAAGTATAATCCCTCTAGTGGTTATCCATACACACTTCAATGGTCTCTAATCAAAACCACTCATTCTCCAAGTTCTAGTGCGGTGAAGCGAATGTCTTGCGTGGATTATTATTGATCAATCATTCTTCAATCACGAAGAAGTTCTCTTATTCTTGAGAGGAAGAGAGTAGAGAGAAGTCAAGAGAGAATTCACTGACAATTGGCATAATAGATGCACTCATCTATTAATCGATATGGGGTTTTAGTTACAATATTTAATTTTGTAGCAATGATTAAATGAAATTATAACCATTAGAGAAAACCCATGCATTTAATAACAATAACATCATCATTATTTGTGGTGCACCAACTTGCGCAAAATGGAAACATAAATAAAATCCTATGCCACATAAGGATAAAACTATTATTATTATTTCTTATGCCAACTGGATAAACAATATTTATTGAATTATAAATAATTAATTTATCACTGAACATGGTATTGGTCTGTATGAACTACGCTTCCATTTATTGAAAACCTGAATAAATATTTTATTCTCTTAAATAAATATTTTCATTTAAAAACTAGTAAATAAATATTTATTAAATGATCAATTAAATAAATAAATATATTATATTCATGATTTGGTGAAGAAATATTTATTTTAGTTTATGCAATCATTTTAACTTGAATAAAATTATCTCTCGGTCTTGAGAATAATATTTATTCTATTAATCGAATTCAAGTAGAATTTAATCGAGACCACTAGAAACACTTAGTGTGTGACTCTCTAGGATTAATTCTCATTGGAATTAGGTGTTCTTTCCAAAATTAAAATATTACTATCTAGAAACAGGTCAAGTCACCCAAGGGAAAGAACTTAAACTCTCAACAATGACATCCACATATGAAATATCACTGTGTAATATAATCACTTTTTGTCAATATCTCATATAGAAGTTTGCATGATGGTGTCATCGACCTATATGAATGATAATTCCTTCTTGTACTACTTGAAATAAACTCGTAGATACACCATGTCCATGGAATTTAAGGTGACAATTGTATTTCAATCAAAGGGATGAGATATCAACTTCCATAAATAGAAGGAAAAAATCCTTCCTCGACTTATCCATTAATAACATGTCATTCATGATGTACCCAACACACCCTACTTCCCACTAACATATGGAATGATGGTTTTCATCCGTAAATCAATGAGTTTGAGTCATTACATGTATTAGTGATAATATTAAAGTCTAAGGACCTTTACACACACTCATAGATAGGAATATCCAATGACACCAAAACATGTGTAATTCTTACTAGTGGGTCTATTATTATAACCTCTCATCTTGTAGATTACCATGTGAAAAATTCATGAGAGGAAGTATCATATACTTATGAGTACTCTCACATGATGGTTTTTATACTATGTTTCCCATCATATTATTTCATGAAACCGCAGAACTATATTTAAGAATATTGTTGTAGAATTTAAAGGTTCTCAACAAAGCGGGGAACTACAATGACCTTATCAATGCAACAAATATTCTAGGACATTATTGAATCATATTCATTAGGAAAAATGAAAAACATGTAATAAGATGTTTAATATTTGAATACATTAAATATTCATGTAATCAAAGTAAAAATAGTTTATTCTATGATACCACCTCTAATAGTAACAACTTGTGTACATAGATGTATTTCATAAACCATGACGATAACATTTCATGGAGAAGTTGGATAAATTGGGTGAGTTATGAGTGGAATATCATTAATTAATATATTGTGGAAGGATTTTTCTCTTCTATATTTATGGAATCTGATATCTTGACCCTTGGATTAGAATATAACCACCACATTAAATTCAATGGCCATGGTGTAAAATGTGTTTATTTCAAATAGTCAAAGAAAGACATATCGAGCATATCAGTTGGTGACATAGACGTGCATCCTTTTTTGATAAGATATTATAAGAAAGGGATTATATTACATAGTGAGCATTCATATGTGGTTGTCGACTTTGTGACATTAAGTTCTTTCTTTTGGGTGCCTTGACCCAGTGGTAGACTGTAATGTTGGACTTTAGGAAAGTCTGCCTAATTGTAAGGTGAAATAATCCCTGTGGGTCACACAATATGTATTTCTATTAATCTCGATTAAATTATATATTAGTTTAATTAATGGTATAAATATTTTTCTCAAGTCCAATGAAATTTTTTATTCATGTTATAATGATCTCATAAATTAAATAATTTTTTATTCACTATCTTATGAATAGAATATTTATTTTATTTATTGACTATTTTAATAAATATATATTTTTATATTATGAATAAAATATTTATTTATGAATGAAATCTTTATTTTATTATTCAATAAATTCTAGAGGAGTTTGAATGGAAAATGGCAGAGTTTGGAGACAAATATTAATTAAGAAGACTGTTACATAATATTTTTTATTGCACAAGTTGGCATACACCACAAAATAATAATTGTAATATAACTATTATTTTGTGGAATGGAGTTTATTTAAGTTAATAAATGTTATTTAATGGCTGGTATGTAAGTAAATAATATTTTAACTTAAATCCTAATTCTATAAATAGATGACTATGTCTATTATGTAGAGCATCCGAAAATTGAGAATAGAGAATTGTTGCATACAATGAATTCTATATCATCCCCACCTTCTCTATTACTCTCAATAATGATAAGGGCAAGATATATTTCTTTAAGATCAAATAATGAGTGATCAAGAATGAACAATGCAAGCCATCTGGCTTACCTCACTAGCACTAGATAATCGACCAGTGTTGCTATGATCACAGGATCATGTTTGGATCATTTCTAGAGGGATTATATCCATGTATCCTCATAGTGTAATGAATGTAATCTGAAAAGATATTTTTAGATGGCCAACATTCACCAATGAAGAATGTTTATAAGCCTAATTATTTATTTATTTAAATATTAAATAAATTAAATATAAATTTGATGTGAAATATCCTCACTCTTGGTTTTAGTAAAAATTATTAAAATGAATTTTAATATATATAACAGATCCACATGCTTTCACTATTCCCAAAACTATTAGTTTTTACCTTTTCTTATTTGTAAAATAATTTGTACCATTTTAAATTATTACCAAGGTAACAAATTTTTAACTTTAATGAATAATTATAAGAAAAAAATTAAAATTGAACTTATTACCTAATTTGAAACATATGATTTAAAATTTTAAAATCATTTTATCACATAAAATTTCTAAATATGAAAAAATTTAATTTTAAAACAAACACATGCAATCACGTAAAACAAATTTTTAGAAAACATTTGATTTTAAGATTAATATATATATATAAGGTAAAATAATTTTGGTTACTGATTTACATGGAATTAGTTTATTAAATAAAAATAAAATAAAAGGTATAGGACTTTAAAATCAATCCAAAACCAAATTTCACCTTAAAAATTCTTGATACAAAGAAAATAATGAAAATGGATTTTCAACGTAATGTTTTACTTTAGTTCTAAAAATATTTATCATAGGTTTTCCAAGTTCAATGAATATTTTAAAATTAATAATTTTATTACTTAAATACTTATTTTATTACTTAAAAGTTTTTTAATTATTCTAGGTCATACATATATAATGATAAAATTATAAAATCATAATTTTCATAAAAAATGTATTTTTTGACTAAAAAAAACCTTTTAAGGAAATAATCAAAAATTTATACTAAGTAAATTTTGGAATATTGAATTTATATATGAATTTTATTTTTTCTAATTAAAATTATTAAATTATTAAATTTATCTTTTAAAAGAAAAAAAAATAAAATATATGGGAAGCCATATTTAAAGACAACCATATTCAATAATAAGATATATTAATTATTTGTCTTCTAAAAGTAATATTTTTCTAATTGTTTAATATATTATAGTCTATTATAAATTTATTAATAATGTTCTTGTAATATGTTTTGATTTATTTATGTTGGATTTAGCATGTAATTAAAGTTATCAAATACAACATTAGTTTTATATGGCCTAGAATTCTGGGCCTTTACAAGCCCTGATTGCACTCTAATGCAATGGGTAATGTTTTCATCTCATGAGATACCATATATGGTGCACTATCTTTTATCCTAAACACACCATGTTAGGATTTTTTTTAACACTCTAGTTATGCTTATGATTTCATCTTTTATTCTATTTAGACATTCCTATGATAGCATTATTTTAGGATGTCATTTTCTCATTCCATGACTCCATATGAGTATGTATGATTATCACCTATTTATTTTATCATTATATGCCTCTTTAATCACATGTATTATTTATGATCATGATGAGATTTTATTATTCCCTTACCATGATTTATATCTCTCACATTTCTATTGTATGTCCCCAGGTTATCCTATGCTGTATTAAGAGTTCAAAGGAAACTAAGAGTGAATTTTGGATTTCTAAATAAATATGTTTAATTTTATTTAGGTTCAGTTTTTATGTATTATGACAATAATACATTAGTAAAAACCCTAGGGAAATGTCTGTGTATATGAAAATGTCTATAAATTTCAGTAAAGTATTGAGAAATTTGTTTCCAAGAAATGAATACCATTTTAGGATATTATAAGCAGATATGGATCCGACATAGATGTACCTAGGGGTAGTAATCCTGAAATGGATCATTAGTTATTACTTGACCTGAACCGAGTACATGATAAAGAGGCCTTTATAGATACTTAGTGTAACACTATCAGGGGATATTATTTAGTAAATTCATAATCACTTTATGAACCATTATAAAATACTTCAATAGATTGTTATGCTATAAAAATTAATAGGAAAATTTCCATGGATAAAATAGATTAAATCCTAGAAATTCATGAGATACATTTAATATTTCATGTATAAGTTATCTATTTTATTTTCACATTTTCCCTTTTATATGCCCCATAATTTGAAAATTCTCTACCCTATTTTTCCTTTATTTATGTTTATGACTATTAATAAGAGGAATCATGTCAACAACCAATGTGATGGTATGTGTAATGATTAACCAAACAATTTTTCAAACCTAATGGGGGTATGAGTCTAAAACTTCATGGTAGTAATTCTTAAACTAACTAAATTATTGAATAATAACTTGAATCAAGTAAAAATCCCACTTACCATTAAGAAATAGAATGTTTCAATCAATACCTTTATGAGATAAAGTCCTCTGAATTTTAGTATATATTTAAACCCATTACTCATATAAAAATGGATTAAAACCATTGAGAATATATTCTTTATACTATAATTTTCCAAATAAGAGAAAATCATACTATCCATTTATTTCTTAATGGGAGAAGATTATCAATGGTAGAAATTGATCAAGAATAAAAACCCCCTGGAAGATGTTGAGGATATAGACTGAGATGAATTAAATAAAATATTTGTTATTAAATATTTTCATCACACTTTTTTTCTCAAAATGGATAAGGAATTCCTTGGCCTTATGAAAAAGGAAGAAAAATACATTGAGGCATAAGAGGGAAAATTAAAAAGGATTTCATGATACATCTTTGACTTTTTCATCAAACCTGAAAGTAAAATTTAATGCTTATTTAGTGGATTAAAATCGAGTCTATGAAAAGATTTAGTGATTTGATACTTTGATAATTATGAATAAATTCTCGGATGTGATTTAAAAGTAAAAATGGATATTGGTGAATCTAAAGGGTCACCTGGGATTGGAGATAAGAATTGATGAATGGAGTTTAATATAGAGGCATAAATAGAGAAATCACATTGTGGTAAGAAAGTCCAACCGACCATGTGTTGAATGTTTGGGAAGAATCATCCCAAAAATTACCTAAAGGAGATAAGGAAATGCTTTATGTGTGTAAAGTAAGGGAATACATACAATTAATGTTGAAGAGAAATGTATAAGATGACTAAAGTGATAAAATAAATGAAATTTCTAATAAATAATCTACCCATGGTCTAATTTTTCAATTGAAATTATCATGACCACAATGAAAA
Source organism: Viscum album (assembly GCA_963277665.1). Classification (NCBI taxonomy): domain Eukaryota; kingdom Viridiplantae; phylum Streptophyta; class Magnoliopsida; order Santalales; family Viscaceae; genus Viscum; species Viscum album. The sequence goes on along the minus strand of OY728137.1, from coordinate 1,584,196,413 downwards.
CCAATTCCTTAAGCCAATGGTTATTGAAGATAATCAAAGTAAATAAACTCCAAGACCTAAAGAGAAAGGATAATAATATTATATCAAAAACACTAAGGTAGGTCCTAACAAAAAATGTGGATAATGTTATGCATGCTATTCATTTAAGAATAAAAAAATACTATCTGATTTTGGTTCAACACATGATTTCATATCATGAATGTTTAATAGATCTATTCAAACACCACCATAAAACATGAAATTTGAGTTATAGATGTAAACTAAAAATGGGTAAGTTATTTAATCCCAAGTATGTAACTCCTCCTAGGTCAATATTTATGGGGTGAATTTTCCAAAAAACCTTGTGATACACCCTTTAGCAGAATTCGATGAAATTATGGGCATGGATTTCATGTCCTTATATAGAGCCAATATAGATTGTCAGAAGAAGGAAACCACTTTATGAATCCTAAGTCAACCATAGATCCCATAATAGTGTAAGGAAGGGGATGCGTCTCCTTTTAAATACCCATCTAAATCATGGATATTATTTCCCTATGAGTAATCATATATTGTTTAAATTATTAACACCAAGGAAAAGATCATCCTTGATGACATGAAAATTATAATAGAGTAAGTTGATGTGTTCCTTAATGATTTTATCGGTATTTATTCTAATTGATAGGTTGAGTTATCAATAAAACTTATACCCTACGCCCTTAAAATATTCACAAATCCATATAAAATTACCAAACTTTATCTTTAAGGGATGAAGAAGCAACTATAAGTGAATCGTAATAATGGTTTTATACCACCAAGTGCTTCACTATGGGGTGTTCCAGTTATTCTTATTAAAAAAATATGGTTCTATGTGTCTTTTCATTGACTATGATAAACTCCACATGATCATAATAAAGAAAAAGTATCCCATAACATGGATTGATGACTTGTTTTATCAACTATGAAGATACCAATACTTCTCTAAGGTGAATCTTTTGTCAGGATATTATAAAGTTAAGGTGAAGAAGGAGGATAATCCCAAGAAATGTTTATATATATAATATTGACACTATGAGTACATATTAATGTCATTTGTACTCACTAACACTCAAAAAACTGTCCTATATTTGATGAATGGAGTCTTTATATACCACCATAATAAATCTATGATAGTCTTTATAGGTTATATTCTCATATACTATAAAATAAAGGATGAACAAGAGGAGAATTTGAATACTATGCTAAATACTTTGAAAAATGGGAATTTATATGAAATGTGTAGTAAATGTGAGTTTTAGATGGATAAAGTACAATTTGTAGGGAATGTTATCATAATAAAGGGGATATATATGGATTGTTCGAAGGTTATGGAGGTTGAGGAATGAACCAGAAAAAATATATAATCGAGATCTATAATTTATTCATATTATATGGGTACTATTTTAAATTTGTGATAAAATTCTCACAATTTTCAAACCTAATAAACAAGATAACTTATAAGGGATTAAAGTTTGTCTAGAGAGATGAATCTGAGAAGCGTCTCAAAGAGTTAAAGAAGATTCTAATCACTACACCTTTACTCACACTACCTACAAGTGGGGATGGATTTTTGATCTACAGTGATGAATCGAAGAAAGTAATGGGTTGTGTTCTCATACAAAAATGTTAAATTGATAGCATATACCTCCCACCAATTAATTATCAATTAGAATAACTACCTAAAACTTGATATAGAGTTAGCTATAGTAATATTTTCATTAATTTTTTTTGATATTATCTCTTTGAGTATAAGAGTGACTTAAATATGAATCATAAGAGACTCAAGTATATAAACACACAAAAGGATATTAATATGCACTAATAAATGTGTTTATATATGATCAATTATTATGACTATTCAATCTATTAACATCATGGGAAGGAGAGTAAACTAGTAGATACTCTGAGTAGAAATGATCCAACATCCCTATCCATGATAAGTATTTTAATGAATCCAATATTCTAGGACATGATATGGATGGATATAGGAATCATAAAAGAAATTTCACTATACCTTTCCCAAATTAATACTCAACCATCTATTCTCAAGAAGATAATGGAGGCCCATAAGGATGATGTTTAGCTACATATAAAGGTAACAAATATTTTAGAGTTTAACATTGACAGGGATAGAGTTATAAGTTTTGGAACCCAAATATGTGTCCCATCAAAAATAAAACTGAAGAGGGAAAATTTGGATGATCTACATATCTCATCATTCTTTATTCATCTAGGGACTTATAATATATATAGAGATTTTAAGAAAAACATATGATGGTCTTACATGAATAGGGATATCACAAAGTTTTTATCTAGATGATTGGATTTCCAAAACGTTAAGGCTGAATAAATTTTTTTAAGGGTTTGATGATAATTTCGCATACCATTATGAAAACAGGAAAACATTACCAATGATTTATACATAGGAATCCCCATAAAAATTAAAGGCCGTAATTCCATTTGGGTGGTAGTTGATAACATTAATAAGTTAGTGCATTTCATTACTATCAAGGAATATTTCTCTCTTGAAATACTTTCTATGATATGTATAAGATAAGTGGTAAGACTGTATGAAGTGAAAATATCCATTATCTCTGGTTGATATTAGATGTTTACCTCTAGGTTCTAGAGATTCCTTCAGAAAGCATTGGATATAGAGTTGAGTTGTAGTAATACGTATCGCCCACAAATGGATGGTCAGTCTGAATGAACCATTAAAACTCAATAGTATATGTTGATATTTTTTTCAATGAATTTCCAAGTATATTGGTATCAAAACCTTCTTATAGTAGAGTTATTATATAACATGAGTTTCTATTCTATAATTAAAATGACAACTTATGATGTTTTATATAGGAATATGTGTTAGACTCTAAAATGCTTGGATGAATTTTTATAATATAAGCTAATAGTGTCTAATATTTTACAAGATATGATAAAAAAGGTTCTAACCATTTATCATCATATGAAATATATACAAAGTCAGTAGAAAAGTTATGTAGAAAATATTAAAAAAGACCGAGGATTTGAGGTAAGAGATAAGGTGTTTGTTTATATATTACCATTGAATAATTTCATGATGTTTGAGAAGAAGGGAAATCTTAGTCTTAGATACATCATCTTCTTTGAGATTCTTAATCACATTATAGATATAGCCTATTGAATAATGCTCCCCGAACATATCTCATGTACATGATTTTTTCCAAATTTTCCTCTTAAGTAAGTACATACCAGACCCCTCACATGTAATAAATCCATAGGTTGTTCCATTGTAGAATGATTTTTCCTATGAGGTGTAGCCGATGAAGATCTTAGATCATAGAGACAAAGTTATATGAAACAACACAACTCACCAGGTGAAAATATTGTGGTGGAACCAGAAGTTTGAGGAGGCACCATGATAATTAGAATAAGTTATGAAACAAAAGTAACCTAATCTATTTTGGTGTATAAAATTAAATTTTGAGGGTGAAATTTCTCAAGGGGGGAAGAATTAAATGACTTAGATTTTAAAAAAAATTAAATTTCCTTCTAAATGAATATGTCACGCATTAAGTAATGAAATCATATAAAACACATGATCTATATGTAATTATTATTTTATAATATTATAATATATATATATATATAATGAGACTGTGGGTAATAAAGATATCTAATCATCATAAACATTGGTTATATAGTCATTATATAGTTGATGATATAATTAGTATTTACTAAGGGTTGTAATAAAATATAATTGATATAGAAGGATGAAGCAATGACCTCAAATAAAAGGATTATACTTTATAAGGATCACTTATCAAAGCTTATATGGGAGATGGAATCACTAGGATTAAACTTAATCCAATCCCAAGATGAGATCTAATATATAAAAGTTTAGAAAAACCATTTACAAGATAAGTTTAAGATTATAGAGATCACCATTCAAACTATGTTTTTCGAACCACCGCAAGAAAGAACTACCATAACACACCTTAACCTTATGGAATATTTCAATTTAGTAAGGGTTCATGTATCTAGAAATTAATAATATATAAAATTCATCATTAAATTAAATACTATTTCCCCCAATCTCATTTATTTCTTATCAACCTTTTTTAAAAAAATACACCTAAATAGATGATGGAAATGATAGAATGGATTTTTGATGCATAAAAACTGAAATTATATTTTTAGAAAAATATATATGTTTAGTTTTATTAAAATTATTTTTTATTAAAAATTCATTAATTTCAGATAATTTTTTCACGCATAAATGTTAAAAAAATTATGATTTACTCATTTATAAAAAATAAAATTATTTTATGAAATTATAAGTGGTTTTTCTAAATATTAGAAATACAATCATGTAATAAAGATAATATATTTTAAATAATAATTTTATTTTAAAAATATTAAAATTATCATATTAAGAAAATTATTTTGACGAAATAATTATAATTTTTGCATTCAACACATTAAAACTTTCCATTGGTGATATTTTCACTCTTTTCTGAGACAATTGAATTATTTGAGTAAAAATGAAATATAGTATAAATATAAGATATTTATTATGACATCATAATGACCCAAAAAATGATGTAATAAATTCTATAAATGTTTAGATAAACCAAAGACAGTGCTTTTGATTAAAATATGGTAAATTAATGTGATGATATTATTTTTTCAAACCTCTAGAGAACACTCTATAACCTAAAGGATATTATAAAATTTTAAAAACACTTTTTTATATAGATGAATCACTTCCACATCATAAATGAAATTATTTAAATAATTTTATACAATTAACTATTAAAATAATTAAAACCACTTACCATTAAGAAAAACCATTTGTCAAAAACATGGTAGAGCCAATGGTTTTGAATATTTTATAACTTAGAGTCCAAAACCAATGTTTAAAAATTAATAAATAACCCCCTCTATTTTGCTATAAATACCCACTAATTCTCTAATTACTCCCTATATACCTCTATAAATACCTCCCAAGTAATTTCTAAGGTCCCAAGGATACCATTCAAATATTTAAAGCACATCCTCTCAAGGTAAGGGTTCTCTCTCTCCTCTTTTACATTCAATATATTTCACTGTATTAAGAATTTTTTCTCTTTATTGGTCATGTTATAATTTGTTTATACATATTAATATAACTTCTAAATTATTAAAAAATAATTAGATACCACATTACTCACTCTTTAATCCCTTACAATATCTTGTATGTACACATGTAATACTGTCTAAATCAACCAGTGATTTTCCCTACTAAACGTTTGTGTTGTTAATGACCATCTATATTTTCATTCAAAGGTATTATACTAAATGTAACTATATTTAATTTATTTTGGAATTCCATGTATTAAAATTACATTCCTTAATTTTTGGATTAAAAATTTGAAATACATTTTTAAGTTATATGATCAATGTTCCACACATAAAGTTAGTCAATATGAAGGGTGTTCCTTAATAGTTCTCCAATGCATTGGGTAGTATTTTCATCTCATGAGATACCATGTAGGGTTCCTATGTGGTTATCCAAAGAACACAATGTTATTATGTCTTGGAAGTTATCCCTAACTCATTCTTATGATGTTACATTTTATTTGTTTACCACATTTTTTTGATACTATTTTTTGTGACATCGTTTTATCATTTCATGCCTCCATGTAAGTATGTATTATTCTTAACTATTTATGTAATCATGATATACCCCTTGAATCACACATATTATTTATTATCATTATATGTTGTGATTATCCCCTACCTAGATTTATAACTCATCCCTTTGTTTTCCCCTAGTTATATTGTATAGTATTAAGAGTTCAATGAAAAGTAGGAGTAAATTATGGAGTTCTAAATTAAGATGTTGTATATTTATTTTATATTAATGGTTTATTTATCTAATTTATTAATGAAAATAGGCCTATATTTCTTCTATAAATATTTTATATTGATATTTATGTTAAAAATCATAAAATAACATGTATTAGAATCATGGGTTGTGATTGTTGGTATTAGAGGATGATCTAGTTATTTTTGGGTATTAGGGTAGAAATACATTAGTGAAAACCCTAGAGACATATCTAATTATAGTACAAAATCCTAAAATTTTATTAAAGTATTGAGATAGTGGTTTTCTAGAAATGAAATCCATGTATGGATACTACAATTTGATGTGCTTCTAGTACAGATGTACTGAGGGGTAATAACCCCAAAGGGATCATTATATATTAACTAAACTATACCTGGTGCATGTTAAAGATGCCTTGATACACATCTGGTTTTACACTCCCTGAGGATATGCTTTGATAAATTCATAATCTCTTTATGAACTACTATCAAGTACTTGATGGGATTATTAGGTTAGAAAACCTAAAATGAAAATTAATATGGATAACCCAGATTAAATCCTAGAAATTCTTTAGATAGGATGAATATTTCATTTATAAGTTATCCCTTTTACAATCACCATTTACATCCCATATTACTAGTAGTTTGAAAATTCTCAACCATAATTTTCCTTTATTTTAGTCAATGACTGGAAATCAGAGGAACCATGTAAACAACCAATGTGATGGTTAGTGTGATGCTTAACCAAATGAGATGTCTGACCTAAAGGGAAAAATATTTTAGAACTTCATTTTAGTACTTTCTCTACTAAATAAATTATTTAATAGTAACTTGAATCAAGTGGAGTTCTACTCCCCCTTAAGGAGTAAGTTTCATTCAATACCTTTATGCAGAAAAGGCCTCAGAAATTTGGTGGATCTTCCAACCCCTTAATCATGAAAAAATGGATTATATCCATTGTAAATATATTCTATATACTATAATGTTCCCAAAAATAGAAGTTTATACTAGAAATTTATCACCTAGAGGGAAAAGTTGATTAATGATGGACACTGGTCAAGAAGACAAAGCCCATATAATATGTTGAGGATATAGATTGGGATGAATTCATGAAAATATTTTTCAATAAATATTTTACTCACACTCTCTATAAAAAAATAGAGATGAAATTCCTTAGACTTAAGAAATAGTAGGAAGAATCCATTAAGCCTTGCAATAAACACTTCATAAGGCTTTCATTATACACCTCCATCTTTCATGACTAGAAAATGGTCCAATGACCAAAGTTATATAGCTATGATTTTTAGAACCCTAGCCACAGGGTATCATATTGCCACAATTAGGGTTGAACTGTGGTCATTGGTCACATTGAGTTAGTCTATATCCATAGTATACACAAAACATGGATATAAGACAACATATAGCCATAGTTATGTGAAGCAATGGTCATAGGTAGATGTAAGAACTACAAAAATTACATGGAAATTGCCAAAATTATTTATAAAATTGATAGGAAAGTCTTATTACAATGGCTTTCCAAAACCATGGTGGAAGAGATTAAATGAAACACTTATGGCCATGATTTTTAAAAAACAAGGAAATAAGTGAAATCCCTAAGACACCAAATGCTGGAAAAAATTCCTTGGGATTAGATACAATTGGGGAAAGATTTTACCTTTTCTAATTAAAAAACCAAACCAAGATAACTGGAACCAATAACTACTACAAGATTTATGATAAAAATGTTATACTACTCAATGTATAACAAACCAAGCCAAACTATATCCTAGTACCAAGAATAATCTGAGAAAAACATCAAAATAAAAAGCAGAAGACAAAACCAATAAAGCTTAAAGACTCCAAGGACACCAAAATAGAAACTCCCAACATAATCCAAGCTCCAACTCCACAATCCATTCCCAATTATCATGAAGAATGAATAAACAAATGTGATATGTTTCCATTACCTGTGTCATGATAAATGATATCTACAAACTAACCAAAGTGTTAATGCTTGGGGTGAGGATAAAAAATTTTATATTTTCTCCAAATGACTTACCTACTCAAACTACTAGGATAGAACTTGTAAACACATTTATGTAAAATAGTTTATATAAACACTTTAATGCAGTTATATCAAATCCAAACAATTTCTAAGAAAAACAGATTACATACTAAAACAATTTTCCAAACCAAATACATTTCTAAAGAAAGAAACCAAACAATCCATTCAACCATTTCTCAAATTCACTAGGCATAACCCATTCCATTTTACACAACCATTCACAAACACAATCAAACACACAATCTTGGTGTTTATCATTGATGGTGGAACTTCCCATCCATACTCCATCCCTTTGATGATGATACTTCACACCCATTTTCCATCCCATTCAAGTCACACTTAACCATTTAATCAAGAAACCGTGATAACCAAAATGTGCCAAAAAATTCCCATAAAACCATAATTTTATTAAAAAAACTTTTCAATATATTTAATCTAAACAACTATTTTAGAATAATTATATTAAAATCATGTTACCATTTTCACTTTCTACAGAACATCCAATTTTAAATATTCTATAAATAATCACTAAAAAGTATTTCTATGAATAAATTCATAATAAATTTCATGAAAAACAATAAATTTGAAATCAAGACCTTAAATTCTAACAAGAGGAGTCTAAAGTGAAGCCAGTCGCATCGGAAAATATTGTGAAAATGAATAATGACACAAATTCTTCAAAAAAATCGATTGAAACTCCAAATATTCACCTTAGATCTTGTTACCTAAAATAAAAAAACCATATATAATCATTATAGGTATAAAATAACATATATATATTAACAAATGATTAGATCAATGAATCCAAGATATGCAAGAAGAAGATATCTAAGGAAAAAACCAAGAACAGAGACTTACTAAGGAAATCAGACTTCAAGGCCCCGAGATTTTCCAATAGACCACTCCCACATCAAGAGAAATGGTATATAAAACCTTTGGGAAGTGAAGAATTCATGTTAGAGTTGACCTAGGGTAAAAAAAATCCATTAAAAAGAAAAAATGAATTATATTGACAATTTTTTGATATATTTTTTTATGCACTTTAGGGAGCACAATTATGAAAACCATAAACTAGCCATGAAAATCTCTTTATCCCAAAATGATTGGTTTCTCATATATGAATGAATGATTTTGATAAACTATGTGCCTAACCATGAGCCTACCCAGATCCTATTTCCTCACATGTCAAGGTTTTTTTATAGGAGTTGTATAGTTTTTACTAAGTTTCTCAAACCATGCACCTTAAAAAAAGACCCAAAAAACATTCCTAAAGTCCTATATAACCTCCCGAAATTCACACAAAAACTTTACATTCATATAATACATAAATAAAGGGTTACTTAATTGAAAATTAGTTTGATAAATTATCCCCACCATTAGCCTTTCCGTCCTTGAAAAATTGAAAACTACCATTTCCCTGAATGAGTTTGCGTCATTACAAAACCTTTTAATTCTTCTGTTCCCAAGATTCTTCATGAATCTGACTATGTTTACAAACAACCCACACTATAATGATGATTTTTTTCACACATGACTTTCTCTTACTTATCCAAAATTCATACTAGCATATAAACCAAATTAATCATCCAACTATAGAACAATGTGATCCCATCAAATCACATGGTCTGGATTAGGCTGATACATTTTCAATTGAGATACATGAAACAAAATATGTACTACACTGAACCATGGTGGAAAATACAATTGATATTCCACCACACTAACCCATTCAGGTATCTCAAAAGGCCTATATATCTAGTATATAACTTTCCCTATTTTCTATAACAACGATGCCGAAGACTTGGAGTGATTCTCAATAACACATGATCACTCACCTCGAACAACAATGGTTTTCGAGGATGATATGCATATGCTTTCTAAATACTCCAATTAATATCTATCCTCTTACTGATAAGTGTAATCTTTTCTGCTGTCTCTTGGACATGGCCTAGTCCATCCAATGAAGTCTCTCCTATTTCCACCCAAAAAGTTGATAAGGACAAGGACTCCCATAAAATGTTTCAAAATAATCCATATGTATTGGTTCTTGATAAATTTTGGTATATGAGAACTCTACTAATGGTGCATGATCCTCCCATGAGCTACCAAAATCAATTACCAAATCCTGAAACATGTCTTCAAAATTTTGTATCATCCTTTTGGATTTTCCATCCATCGGAGGATGATACAGCGTACTCATAGTCAACTGAGTTCCAAGGGATTTATATAAGGATTTCTAGAAACAAGATGTAAACCATGGATCATGATCTAATACTACAGAAACTAGTATTCCATGCCTCTTTACCACTTCTATGATATAGATATTAAAAAATTACTCCACCATATGAGATTCACTAATAGGGATGAAATGAGCCAACTTTGTAAGTCGATCCATTATCACCCACATGGAACCGTTTTTGTGAACCATCATTGGGAGACCTGTCACAAAATCTATGGCTATCTGCTCCCATTTCTAAATAGGAATAGGTAAATACTGCAACATACCTTCCGATCATTGCTATTCTTCCTTAGCCTAATGTAAAGTGAGACATCTCATCACAAACTTAGCCACTTTCCTTTTCATGACAACCCACCAAAATTGTGCTTCCAGCACCTTATAAAACTTCTATATTCTAAGATGAACAACCTATCTCGAATGGTGGTATACATGAAGATGTTTTTCCAGAAAATATAGAGGTATGTCCATCAGATCTCAAAAACCACAAAAATGAACTCCCACCTAGTTTCCATAGCTCAATGGTCTCCCCACCATTTAGTTTTGAACTCATATAAACACATTCAGAATTAGTTTTTGTGCCTCTTTAACCATATTGACCAAATAAAGAACAAACTAAACCAGAAAGAAAACTACTACAACATCTTGGTCTTTATAATCCAATTCAATTCTAGTTATCATCGACATCAATTTCCATTTATTGGAATCCTATTTTTTCAACTGAGAATATGGATTTCTACTTAATGCATATACAAATTAATTGAATTTACTCATTGTATACATAAATTTAAATTCAAAAATTTTGAGATACTCCATCTATATTCTTTTTCTTATATTCAAATAACTTTTTTTAGAAAATATGTTTCAGGTTCTTATGATCCACAAACACTATAAATTTATCACCAAAGAGGTAATGACACCAAGTCTTAAAAGCATGGACTAAAATAGCTAACTCCAAATTGTGTTTTGGGTAGTTATTATCATGAAATAATAACTGGCATGATCTATAAGTAACAACATGATCTACCTACATACAAAAACACCCTCACTTTCATCCAGAAGAATCAAAATAAACCATGTACCCTTGTCCTGATTCTAGAAAAATCATGATCGATTATGATGTAAGGAACACTTTTAACTCTTGAAAAGACTTCAACATTCCTCATTCCATTATAATGGAACATTTTTCATTATAAAAGATTTTATTGGTGAAGTTAGTTGTGAAAAATCATGAACAAAGAGTTTATAATAACTAGATAAACCAATGAAATTTCATATCTCAAAGTCATTATTTGTCAGTTTCTAAGAGATAAAAACCTCTAAATTTTATAGATCCACATAAACACATATATTATAGATTACATGTCCAAGGAAATTTACCTATTGTATCTAAAAATCAGACTTTCAATGTTTGGAATAGAAATGATGATCCCATAAGATTCCCAACAATGTCACAAAGTATTGCTCATTCCCATCCCTTTCCCTTGAATACAATGATATCTCATCCAAAAACACCACCATAAAATAATCTAGATACCTTTGAAATATCTAATTAATCAATGAAATAAAGGATTCTAGTTCATATTTAAGACTAAAAGGCATAATGACATACTCATAATGGCCATATCTTCTCTTGAAAGCTGTAACCGGAATATCCTACTTCTAATCTCACAATTGGTGATATCTCAATCACAATTCAATTCTAAAGAACAAATGGGATCCCCTCAATTGATCGAACATATAATCAATATGTGAAAAGTGGATATTGATTATTTATTGAAACATGGTTATGATTATGATAATCCACAAAAATTTGATGAGTTATGTCCATCTTTTTAACAAACAAGAATGTTGCTACCCAAAGAGATGTTCTAGGCAGAATATACCATTTGAATTACAACTGTTATAACCAGAAATTCAATTCCCTTAATTTTGTCAGTTACATCCGATAAGATAGAAGATAAATAGTAATGGTATTCAGAAGGAGGGAAATCATAAACTCCACTTCTCTTATGCATGTCAACCCTTAGAAATTATTGGGAAAACATCCTAAAATTGATCGATAACTAATGTAAAACCATTAAACATGATCTATTCCACCAATGCTAAAGTCAATGATTCCAACTGGTATGAGATGATTCCAATGACTGGTTCCAAAAATCATTTTTCACCTGCCTTTACATTCTAGTCTCCTCTAAAGAGATTCTTGACACCATAATCAGTTGTAAAACTAATCCTTTAGGTATAACAATTGATGTGAGATCTAAACATTTTCAACCAATACATACCATAAATTATGTCATAGAAAACCATATGAAGAATAGATATATCCCAACTGAATTTTGATCCATCAATTGTTATAGAACGTGATTTTCACATGAAGGATCTATATTCTGTTTGACCAAGAGGAGTTTGAATTTTCAAAAAAGAAGGCATTATCTCAACATTTAAACCCATAAAATCAACCCTAAGAGATAAAATAAATTAATTGGATGAACCCATATCAAAAAAATTATTCATAATGGTAGAACTAAAAATAATTATACCACTCATCATTGATGATCTAGATTTATCATCCCCAATAACTTACTCATCCCCATGTAACTTTTTTACTCATTTCACTTTATTATTTATTTTCTTATTGAGATTTATTGGATGAGGAGTCATGGTATTCCTAGAATCACCATTTCTAGATCAGTTATACTAATAATAAGTATTATGTTTCCCCTATCCTATCAAACAATATGACATATCCGACACATGAGACATTTCCTGATCACCCAATCTTGGAGCATTGCGACAATATCACTGAAGATGTCCCATCTAGTTGCAATTGTGACATGCTCTAGTTGTGCTATAAAATCTTGCTTCATGTTATCCAAATAACAACATTGAAAACATCCAAGATTTCTCTTAGGTTTAGGTGTAAGATTCACTGATCTATCTATCTGATTCTTAATCATCCCACTACCATAGAAATTGGTGCCCCTCTTCCAGTTAATCTTAGCATTGGGGTTCCCGCCATTTCTCATAGGTATCATCATTCTCCCTCCACCCGTAGCTCATAATATATCCATTTCTACCATAATCACTATATTGAACATATTTTTATAATCTGTTATATGAATAAAAAATATTCAAGAGAATCTATGACCTTAGCCCTGATTCAAATATGTCTTCCTTAAAGGACCCATTTGTAAAAACATCAGATTTAAAGTTGAATAAATTCATGAATTTATCTATATACTCTATCAAAAATATGTTCTCCTACTTCAAGATAATTTTTTATCATTATAGAGATGCTAAATGTGTGAGGATGGAATTGTTTGTTAAAAAATTCTTAAAATTCCTCCCACATAATGACTCTGTCTAATTTAGCATGAAATATTAAATTCAACCACTAGAATGTATGATCATCCAACATGTATGTTTTAAACTCAAAATTAAACTCTAATGGTGTTCCTAGGAAAATTAATATTTGATTTATCCTATTTATCCACACTACTACCTTCTCTGGTTACAAATCACACCGAAATATGGGTGAATACTTCTTTTGGAACAAAATGGAATGATCCAATTTCCATGGTTCATCCCTTCTATTTCCTCTATCCACATATTGAAAGTCATACTATACTATGAACTAGCTATTGGTACACCTATGGCACAAGTGCAACCATATTCTCAATAGATTCTTTTGGTTGGTTTCCATTATGTTTATCTGGTTTCATTTTCTATAGACACACCAAACCCCATAAGTCTCACTCTCTAGTAACTAAATTCCTAATAATTCAAATTTACCACATTACATTACCACAATAAGACTTTCTAAAATTTAACACTTTCCATTTTCAACCCATATTTTAAAATGTAACCATTATTTTGAAAGTCAACCCATTTTCAAAATACCACAACCAATCCCTTTCAAAATCTCACATTTGAATTTTTTTCAACACTTCTCTCAAAAAGCAAGATTTTTTCACAAAATCATAAATCATTACTCAAAATAAAATATGAACTACTAGTGGGAAGTCAATTATTTCATTTCAGGTCATGATATTATCATTGTATAAACCCATGACAATGAGGTAACACTTATATAAGTGTCTCATAACACTTATGTACCCAAATCCCTAGTAACTTGAAGTTAAACATAAATAGGTTAGCTAATCCTCCTTATGCTCTACATTTCATGTCCCAATGATCCTACTCATTTATACCAATCCAACTCAAGGATAAATAACGAATTATTTTCCAACTATAAGGCCAATAAAACAATAGCATTATCCAAAAATAAATATCGATCAGCCAAGACTGATACCATTTGTAACATCCCACCCCTCCTCATTGGCTTGATAAGGAAGTGGAATGTTACTTGGCCTTAGGTGACATCCCTGTGACACAAAAAACTAACAATAAATTCCAAGGGATTCAATACAATTGGGGAATTATTTTTCCTTTTGAAAGTAAAATAAACAAACCAAGATAACCATAACCAAAAACCACTACATGATGTATGATAATAATGTAATACCACTCAATGTATAACAAACATAACCAAACTATATTAGAGTACCAAGAAGAAACCAAGGAAAACATAAAAATACAAAGTGGAAGAAAAAACCAACAAAGCTCAAAGACTCCAAAGACACCAACATAGAAACTCCCAACATTATCCAAGCTCCAACACCACAATACAATCCCAATTATCACGAATAATCACTAAATAAATTCAATACTTTTCCTTTACCAGTGTACCAATAAATGATATCTCCAAACACACCAAAGTTCCCAAGCAGGGGGTTAGTATGAAACTTAGTATGTTTTCCCCAAATGAATTCCCTAATCATGCCACTAGGATAGATAAATTCATCACATTTATATAAATTTGTTTATATAAAACACTTTAAAGAAATTATATCAAAGCCAAACCATTTCTAAGAAAAACATTTTTCATACTAAAATAGTATACCAAACCAAATCCATTTACAAGGAAAAAAACCAAAAAATCAATTAAACTATTTATTAAATTCCTTAGGCATATACCATTCCATTTCACATAGTCAAACACACACACACTCAACCACATAGTCTTGGTGTTTACCATTGATGGTGGAACTTCGCTTCTGTACTCCATCCCTTTGATGGTGGTACTTCACAACCATTATCCATCCCATTCGACTCACAATTACCCATTTAACCTAACAACCATGAAAAACAAAATATGCCAAGCAATTTAAATAAAACCATTATTTTATTTAATTTTTGTGTTCTATATATCAAAACCAAACAACTATTTTAAAATCATGTTACCACTTTCACTCTCCACCCAAATACCCAATTTTCACAATTCCATAAACCATCATTAAAGTGGGATTCCATAATGAATTTAAAAAAAATCAAAATTAAATTAAAGAAAAAAATTATTTTAAAATCAAGACATTATGTTCTAACAAGAGGAGTCAAGAGTGAATCCACCTACCTCAAAAACTATGGAAAAAAAATGAAGAACAACCCAAATTCTTCAACAAAATGAATTGAAACTCCAGAAATTTTCCTTAGATCTTGTTCCATAACATCAAAAGAACCATATATCATCATTATAGGAATCAAAAAACATATATTTATCCTCAATGGGTCGTCTCTATAAATATAATAGAGAGAATAAAATGGGATCTAAGGAAAACAACCAAAAACAGAGACTTGCTAAGGAAATTAGACATCAACGCACCAAAATTTCTCAATGGATCATTCATGATAAAGATTAATAGTCTATAAATCCATTGGGAAGAGTGGAATTAATGTTAGGGTTAACCTAGGAAAAAAATGATCCATTAAGGAGAAAAAATTAATTAGATCCACAATTTTTTGGATCTAATTTTGGTCATGATTGATTAGGGTACACTGTTAGGAAAACCGTATGCTAACCATGAAAATGCCTATATCCCAAAATTTATAGTTTCTTATAAGTGTCCACATAGTTTTTCCAAATCATGCACCTAATAGTTTTCCTACCCAGATCTCACTTCCTCACTTTTCATAGTTTTCTATAGGAGTTACATAGTTTGTACTAACCATCTCAAACTGGGACCTCTATAAAAGCCCCCAAAATATTCCCAAATTCTTTTAAACCCTCCCAAACATCACCCAAACACTTTATATAATTAATATAAATAAATAAATGCTTACTTAAACTAAACTAGGGGTTCTATAGGAACCACAAAAATTATATAGGAAATTGGCATGAAGCATATTTATAGGGTTTTCCAGAACATGGTGGTATAACATAAATGAAACACATATGGCTTTGTTTTTTTTTATAAAACTTGAAAAAAGGCCTCCCTTGAATCACCTATGGTCACCGTTTAAAAAAATTTAAATATGACTCCCTTGAATTACCTATGATCACATTTTTAAAAAACCATGGAAATAGTCCCCCCTTGAATTCCCTACAAACACAATTTTAAAAAACCATTACAATTGGACTCCCCCAAATCACCTGCAACCATAGTATTTAAAAAACCATGGAAATAGTATTCCCTTGAATCACCTATGACCATGATTTCTAAAAACTGTAGAAATATACTTCCGTCGAAATATAAAATTTTATTTCTCTAAAAGATTAAAAATTATTTCTATATATAATTATATATATATATACATATAGTATAGTGTAACATATGGTTAAATTCTTAAGAAAATTCTAAAAGAGGTTTCCAAATCAAAACTCATTGGTTTTATTTATTTTTTAAAAGGCTAAATCCATGGTTTAGTAAACTATAAAAATATGTGTCGTTGGAATTTGGTGCATATCCCATGACCATTGTTTGAAACCATTATTGTATGCTAGACCCTATTTTAATGATGATAAGGTCCACAATCCATGTAAACCATGACCTTAAGTTATGATCATGGTTTTTGGGCCTATTACCATGGTTTTGAACTATGAAAATAAGATTATTTACCTTTTGTTTTTGTTATCAACCATAAAAGAAAATTTTACTACTTATATAGTGGGTTATAAATGAGTCTAAAAAATTATTTTCCTATTCAAGACTTTTATAGTTATGAAGAAATTATTTGATGTACCCTAAAAGTAAAAATACAGATTAGTGTATCTCAAGGGTCTCATTAGATTAGAGTTAGGGAGTGATGAAAAGAGTTCAATTTTAGGGTAGAAATGGAGAATACAATTATTGTAAGAAAGATCAACTTCCTGTGTTTCAAAAGTGTGGAAAGAAGGATCCCATAAATTTTCTAAAGGGGAAAAATTTCTTTAAGTGTGGAAAATAGGTGAATCTAACAAATTAATATTAATGGGAGATGAAGAATCCCCTGAAAGTGATGGAAAAAAAGAAAGTTTCAATCAATCCTCATCCCATTGTATAATGTTTCAATTATAAGGAATATGGATACTATGTAAACCAATTTCCTAAGCCAAGGGTAGTCAAAGATAATTGACAATAGTAACCTCTAATTCCTAGAGATAAAGGATGATCATATTTTATCACAACTGGTGAGGTGTGTAACGACCCGAATCCGAAGCCACTCATGGTGCCTCGTACCCAGTTCGCCACATGACCTCAAGAGCATTCCCTCCAATGCCAGAGGCTACCGACTAGCAGCGAGGGCCTTGGGTAAGGTATTTGGGGGAACTATACCCTCATAGGTTATGAAAATAAAAGGAAGGAAGAATATATATGTAATAATAGAAGTCTTAATAAAATAATAAATAACTGAAACTAAAGATATGATGCATGGCATGTTATAAGTATAATAAAATAGCAAAAACAAACAACAGGCTGGAAGAAATACAATAACAATGAAAAGGAAAAAAATACAAAGCAACCAAAAGTCTCCTTAGCATCGCAAGCCTTATCTTGGTCTCATGCTCCCCAGAACCTATCAACCAAAAGAAGGGTCTCTTCCCCTGCTCATACCTACAACCAAGTAATCTTCTTGGGACAAAAAGCATGGCCCAAACAGGGTGTGAGACTAAATCCTAGTAGGAAACCACCCAAAGATCTGTGCCTAACAGTCAGTGAGTACATGGTAGGTAAAGTACAATAAACAGTAAACAGTAACCAGTAAGCAGTGAACAAGATAATAAATATCAGTAACCAATAAAGAGGATGTTATACAGTAGAAACCAGTCCACAGAATAACAAGCAGTAGTAAATCAATCAGCGAACAACAACAATAAACCCTCTAGGAAGTACACGCAGTCATCCCCTCTAGTCCTATCCAAGAAATACCAAAACCCTCTAGGCAGTGCACTCATCTTAACCCCTCTGGTTTGGTCATACGAATTTATAAGACTCTATGGGGAAGCACACTCTCTTAATTCCCCTTATAGTCTAGGGTGGTCAGGGACTCTCGAAGGACGATCACATGGTCTAACCCTCTTAGCCCCAAGGTCTAGAGACTCTCTGAGGAAGCTATCTATGTCAATTCCTTCTATAGCCTCAGGTATACCACATACTCTCTGAGGAAGATCACTCAGTTAATTCCTCCTCTAGCCTGGGAAGGTTCTTAAAAAGATTCATACAAAGTAAGACTCTCTGAGGAAGCTCACTCGGTCTACCCTCCTATAGTCTATAATACCCAAGGATCTCTAAGAGCTCACTCGGTCAATCCCCTGTAGTCTATAATTTCTAAGACTCTTTGGGAAGCTCACTCAGTCTATCCCTTATAGTCTATAGCACTAGTTTCTCTCAACCATGTGCCAGTCAGTGCATAATAATTCTATAAGGCCAAAGTACACCTATAGTACTACTTGGCTAACCAAAGTACACCTATAGAGCTACTTAGCTAAATAGTCTACAAGGAAACAAGCATGTCATGAGTTTCTCTTCAACCTATAACCGCGAGGCATGAAAACAGGTGTAGTAGCCAAATGCAAATGAGACCCAAAGGTAGTAAACAGAACAAAGCAAGGGAAAAAACATTCAAGCACATCAATTTATCCTCTAACATGGTCAAATTACCTCTACACAAGAATACAAGAAAGGCAGGAAAACAACGAAGGAAAAAAGGGGTAATACGCGATACCCCATTCATGGGTATCAGTGGAAATTTGCACATAACTCAGAGACTTTGAACGGTAAGGCACAAACCTCCTACCTCGAGGTGAGAAGGACGATATACTCAGATGTTGGCTTTCAGTTTTCCCTCAGAGTGGACCTAGGTTAACATGCCTTGCTTTACCAGTCACGCATTCGCACGTTCATGACTTTGATGTGTATATATATATATATATTTGTATTTATATATATATATATACCTATACACATAAAAGTGATGCGTATATATAACCTGCAATGTAAACGATGATATATTGCTAAAATTAACAACTCAGGTAAACTGACTCTGGACCAGATAAAGGACGCAAGTGTTCGTAGACTCAATTTCATAATTAAAAAGGCATAAAATATTCAATAATTATGTATATTCATTTTCTTACCCAACATCAGTGATAAAACGTAATTGCACCCAAAGGTGGTTGTCGGAGCATGGTCCAGCGTGTCCTGCGATGCTGTTGCACAAATATGTATTCAGGAGAACGGGATAATTTATCAATCCCTAATCAAGGGTTTCAGTAAATTCCAAATCAGAATTGAATCCGCTTTGAATCACAAAAGCGATGATGCAGACTATGAAGGAAGGTCTTACCTCCTCAAATTGGACCCAAACGAAGAACAATGTCAGAGAAAACGCTGCGCAAGAAGGACCCATAAGATTGGGGTCACACCACCATGGGAGAAGGAAGAAGGCATTGTACTAAGAGAGCTGGCCAGGCACTGCTGCAGGGAGAAGTCATAGAGCCTCACCATGCGCTAGTAAAGAGAGCAGACTGGGGGCGTCACGCTACATGACTTCTCGGAGGAGGCCGCACACTGCTCACCTGAGGAAGTTCGCGCCTCACACGGAGGTCTGGGGCCGCGCCGTCCTAGATAACGAAGCAAGGGAGAAGAGGAGTCCTGACCATGGGAGAGGTCTGCCACTACAGTAGATGTGGATAAGGAGAGACCATGGGAGAACTAAGAAGAGGAAGAAATTTAGGTCTCCCTTGTCTAGGGTTTTTAGCACGGTGCAGGTCGCCTGTGAAAAAGGAGGGATTCTTGTGGAGTTTGGGGAGAAGAAGAAATAAGAGGAAAGAAAAAAAACAAATAAATAAAAAGAAAAAGGGAAAGTCCATGTGGGTGGGCCCCGCTTGATTGAAGAAAAAAATAATGGGCAAGGGGAAGTCATGTCCCCTTGCCCAGCGCCTCACAAAAAAAAACAATTTTTTTTCTCTACATTACATATATATGTATATATATATACCGCTCAATATATACATATATATTAATGTTCATTGACAATGTTATATTTATAACAACATTCACCAAAAGGTAATAATAATAATAGTGGTCAACAATATTTTTTATTAGGGTTAATTACACCTAAATCCTTAAATGGATTCTTCACCCATTTATTTAATTAATTAAGTCAACCATAACCCTTATTTAATTACCCAATTATTATTTTTATCTAGAATAATAATAATAATGATTAAAACTAATAATGATAACCAAACCTTTAATTAAACTCTCTCGTTTAATTAAATGCTTCATTGTAAAGCCGCCGTAATTAATATAATGTGTTATTAAAATAACGCGCCTTTAATAAATTGCAATTATTCCATTAAATCTAACCCAATTAATCCATCATTATTATTATTATCAAAATTAATAATAATCACCACCAATAATTATATTTACATTTCTCATATAATCATATGCTCTTTATTTAATTAAATCCATCATTGCGAACTTGACGCAATAACACATTATTAAAAGTAACTCTTCTTTAAAAAAAATTCAACGTTAATTAAAATCCTCTAACACTTGATTTTAAATTGACGTTCTTTGTGAAATTGTGACGTCAAATTTTTTTGGCGTTTGACCGCCACTTAAATAAACAAGTCTGCATAATATTTAATAATAATAATCTTCCAAAATTATTATTATTAAAACATCCACATTTAATCTCATTTGACCATCTTTTTATTAAACACGTTTTCACAAAATTTAATAATAATAATAATCTCTCACTATTATTATTATTAAAACATGCATTAATTCAAATTAGATAACACGTTTTGACAATCGGTCAATTACGCGACTTGACCTGCATGGTCTAACCGCCCATGTGCAGCCTGATGTCACTGCTTGAACTGGTTCGCGCACTCAGAACCTTTTCCCGAAGCGCGGTTTTAAAACTGACCAACCGATAAATGAAAATTAAAAAAGACCTCATATTTTATCCGGTCTAAGAACTTGGGTTCTTACAAACTAATAACCTTAAAACTTCTCGTCCCCGAGAAGCCTTCGGGAACTAACGAAAACACCACCCAACCAACAAGGGTTGTGAAGTTTTATTCAGCAAGATCACATTGCGTTCCCAATGCCCAATGCATCTTTAAGAGTTTCCTAAGAAAACAACACTTGAGCTTTTAAAACCCGAGCCAACACTCACTTTAAAACTCAAACACCAAAAAAAGATTTACATCTGAGGCCATTACAGGGACCTCATCAACGAAAACGGTCAATCTCAATCAACCAACATAAATAGGTTACACATGATTCCTCGAAAGACATCACTGACCCAAAACCCACACTCGTCCTTTAACTGACAACGTGTCTTTAAAACCATTAGATTACCAACTATGCATACACCAAAGTACTGACCCGGCCTTCATTGACATTTCGAAGTCAAACCTTCAAAAGGTTATTGAAAAAAGCCATGTCTTAGCATGAATAAGGTCAAATATTAAGTAAATAACACATCCCATGAACAACTAGGAAGGAGATCGCAAGACAATCCTACAGCTTTAAAACATTAGTTTGGCATATAACCGACGCTATCCTAGTGCCTCTAGCATGAGATCAAGATGGGGGGACATGCTCGTCGCATTCGGGAGAGCGCAGTAAGAGGAAACCAAGATCATCAAGAAGATCAGTCATGCTACCAAGTAAGCATCGGCACGTTTATGAAAAAAAAGTGACACTACCCACCTTAAGATCTTCCATGTTGTCACAAAAAGAGATCAGCCGCTAACCAGCGTGCTATATGAAAATATTTTAACCCATGTGTGATGTTCCAAGAACCTTGATCACCACATGAACATCTTACAGGGAAGATGATAATTAAACTGGTCGGCGTGTCAAAATACCTGAGGAAAAAGTTCTCCCGAACAGTGGGATGCAACTTATTCCTTAACGCACAGGTCACTCTACCACGGAGGAAACCCAAAATTGTACTCAATAGCACAAGAAGGTTTACATCAGGGTCATGTCATGTCACACGACGATTGTCCCAGATGACATCATAACAAGTCATTCCTTTAATAAGAATCAAAAGGGGTCAACGACCACCCATTCGAATGAGGATGTATTTCTAAACTGAAAAAGTCCTACTAGGAACAACATCACGAAAGGAACCAACCTTAAAAGTTCACAACCGAAACAAGTCATATTAGGCTCTAAGTGTGCTATCTACCATGGGATATCCCCTTATGAAGCCCACACGTTGAATATATCTCTTGGTCACGCCATTCAATTAAAATACTAGGCTCAAGAGAAATTTTCATTTTAACCATTATATTTTTAATTCATTTCAACCCTTAAACAGTCGAAAGAATTATAAAATCACACAAGTATTGTTCTCAACAAGTTCACTTGTTTTTCAATCAACACCCATGGAAAAACAGGAAAGTTAGAACAAACTTTCTCTTAACATTTAATCATTTAATGTTATTCAATCATTAGCAGTAAATTTAGCATCTAAATTCCTTTTACTGAAAAGAAGGCCTCTGAGGGTCCCATTCATTTAATCCAGGTTCTTCAAAAAAAAGAAACCCTAATATAGTTAATTTCAATTAAAAATCATTAGTTTTATACTTATAAACATTTTAAAACACACATATTTATAAAAGCCTTAGTCACATGGGCGGCCACATACCAATCGATAAGGCACTCATACACCTTACTGGTGACATTTGGCTCCCATTCAAGATCAATTCACTTTATGATTTACATTAGAAAACTTTTTCATAAGTTAGAATACACGGGTCACCCTTTTCCCCAGTTATAAGGCACCCATACACCTTACAACTAAAAAAAACTGGTTCCATCGTATTCGCAACCCATAACATTTATCCATAACAACCTATCATTTATCAGCAAGCTACAATGTCACTACAAATAACTATCACAACACAACATGTTTAAAACACCAAAACATGTTATAACATAAAAGAATGTCATATAACAAGATAGGCAGCATGGTATTTTTATCACACAAGCATGTTAGTAGTATCACCGAAACATGCTATCTAA
Source organism: Viscum album (assembly GCA_963277665.1). Lineage (NCBI taxonomy): Eukaryota > Viridiplantae > Streptophyta > Magnoliopsida > Santalales > Viscaceae > Viscum > Viscum album. Next base: position 1,584,172,868 of record OY728137.1, on the reverse strand, counting down.
TCAAGAAATACTAAATAAATGCAAGACATGTCACATATTCAAGGCACACAATCAATATTAGCAGTAAATTTACTAATGCAACTACATGGCATGGCACATATGGATGCATATGAATATCTAAGTGCCTAATATGATGCATGTAATGAAATTTTTCTTTCCATAACAGGCCAAGGAAAATATTCTTAAAACTTTTCATAATCAACAAGCAGCGTAAAGTACAACATTAACCCAAGGTGAAATCATATCAACTGTGACAAAAAATAGTATGAATATCAATCCCAACCCTGGTCACATGGTCATTTCTCAAACTTGGGGTGATCAGTCCCAAGCACAACAATTAACCCAAGCACCGACACATTTCTAGTCTCCTGTCTACCAACCCTGAAACAGTAAGACAAAAAGGAAAAGAAAGAACAACCCCCTCTGATACCACTTTCTAACGACCTGAATCCGGAGACACTCATGGTACCCCATACCTGGTTCACCACATGACCTCAAGGGCATTCCCTCGAACACCAGAGGCTTCCGATTAGCAGTGACGGACTTGGGTAAGGTAGTTGGGGTAACTATGCCCTCATAGGTCATGACAATAAAAGGAAGGAACAATATATATATATATAATAGTAGAAGACTTCATAAAATAATAAATAACTGAAACTGAAGATATGATGCATGGCATGTTATAAGTCTAATAAAATAGCCAAACCAAACAACAGACTGGAAGCAATACAATAACAATGAAAAGAAAAAAAACAAATCAGCCAAAAGTCTACTCAGCATCTCAAGCCTTAGCTTGGTCTCATGCTCCCCAGCACCTATCAACCAGAAGAAGGGTCTCTGCCCCTGCTCATACCTGCAACCAAGTAATCTTCTTGGTCCCAAAATCATGGCCCAAACAGGGTGTGAGACTAAATCCAAATAGGCAACCACCCGAAGATCTGTGCCTAACAGTCAGTGAGTACATGGAAGGTAATGTAAAGTAAATATAAAACAGTAACCATTAAGAAGTGAACAAGATAATAAATAGAAGTAACCAATAAACATGATGTTATACAACAGAAACCAGTCCACAGAATAACAAGCAGTAGTAAAGCAATCAGCTAACAACAACAAGAAACCCTATGGAATGTACAAACAGTCATCCCCTCTTGTCCTATCCAAGACATACCACAACCCTCTGGGCAGTGCACTCAGACTAACCCCTCTGGTTTGGTCATACGAATTTATAAGAATCTCTGGGGAAGCACACTCGGTCAATTACCCTTATAGTATAGGGTAGTTAGGGACTCTCTGAGGAAGATCACGCGGTCTAAAACTCTTATCCCCAAGGTCTAGAGACTCTCTGATGAAGCTATCTCGGTCAATTCGTCCTATAGACTCAGGTATACCACATACTCTCTGAGGAAGCTCACTCGGTCAATTCCTCCTCTAGCCTAGGAAGGTTCTTAAAAAGATTCAGACAAAGTAAGACTCTCTGAGGAATCTCACCTGGTCTACCCTCATGTAGACTATAATACCCAAGACTCTCTGGGAGCTCACTCAGTCCATCCCCTGTAGTCTATAATATCTAAGACTCTATGGGAAGCTCACTCGGTCTATCCCTTATAGTCTACTGCACCAGGTTCTCTCAGCCTCGTTCCAGTTAGTGCATAATAATCCTATAAGGACAAAGTACACCTATAGAGCTACTTGGCTAACCAAAGTACACCTATAGAGCTACTTAGATAAACAGTCTACAAGTAAACATGCATGTCATGAGTTTCTCTTCAACTTATAACCGTGAGGCATGAAAACAGGTGTAGCAGCCAAAGGCAAATGAGACCCAAAGGTCATAAACAGAACAAAGGAAGGGAAAAAACATCAAAGCACAACAAATTATCCTCTAGCATGGTCAAATTACCTCTACAAAAGAATACAAGCAAGGCAGGAAAACAAAGAAGGCAAAAAGGGGTAAAACGCAATACTCCTTTCACGGGTATTAGTTTAAATTTTCACATAACTTAGAGACTTTGAATGGTAAGGCACAAACCACCTACCTCGAGGTGAGAAGGATGATATACTCGGATGTTGTCTTTCGGTTTTCCCTCGGAGTGGACCCAGGTTAACACGCCTTGCTTTACTAGTCACGCAGTCAAACGTGCACGACTTTAATGTGCGTATATATATATATCTATATATATATATATACCTATACGCATAAATGTGATGTGTATATATAACCTGCAACGTAAACATCAATATATTGCTAAAGTTAACAACTCGGGTAAACTGAATCTGGACCAGATAAAGGCCGCAAGGGTTCGCAGACTCAATTTCATAATTAAAAAGGCGTGAAATATACAATAATTATGTATACTAATTTTCTTACCCAACATCGGTGATAAAACGTAATTGTACTCGAAAGTGGTTGTCGGAGCATGGTCCAGCGTGTCCTGCAATGTTGTTGCACAGTCTTGAAGTCGGGAGAACACGATAATTTATCAAACCCTAATCAAGGGTTTTGGTAAATTCCAAATCGGAATTGAATCCTCTTTGAATCACGAAAGCAATGATGCAGACTATGAAGGAAGGTCTTACCTCCTCAAATTGGACCCAAGCGAAGAACGATGTCGGAGAAAACGCTGCGCAAGAAGGACCCGTAAGATTGGGGTCACAATGCCATGGGAGAAGGAAGAAGGTGTCATGCTAAGAGGGCTGGATAGGCACTGCTACAGAGAGAAGTCGGAGAGCCTGGCCGTGTGCTAGTAAGGAGAGCAGTCCGGGGGCATCGCACTGCATGTCTTCTCAGAGGAGGCAGCGCACTGCTCACCTGAGGAAGGTCCTGCCTCACACGGAGGTCCGGGGCCGTGCCATCCTAGATAAAAAAGCTAGGGATAAGAGGAGGACCGACCATGGGAGAGGTCCACCGCTATAGTATATGCAGATAAGGAGAGACCTGGGAGAACCAAGAAGAGGAAGCACTTAAGGTCTCCCATGTCTAGGGTTTTTAGCAGGGTGCAGGTCGCCTGTGCAAGAGGAGGGATTCTTGTGTAGTTTGGGGAGAAGAAGAAATAAGAGGAAAGAAAACAAATAAAAAGAAAAAGGGAAAGGACATGAGTGTGGGACTTGCTTGATTGAAGAAAAAAAAAGAATGGGCAAGGGGAAGTCACGCCCCCTTGCCCAGCGCCTCACAAAAAAACAATTTTTTTTCTCAAAATTACATATATATGTATATATATATATTCCACACAATATATACATATATATTAATGTTCATTTACAATGTTATATTTATAAAAACATTAACCAAAAGGTAATAATAATAAAAGTGGTCAACAATATTTATTATTAGGGTTAATTACACCTAAATACTTAAATGGATTCTTCACCCATTTATTTAATTAATTAAGTCAACCATAACCCTTATTTAATTAACCAATTATTATTGTTATCTAGAATAATAATAATAATAATTAAAACTAATAATTATAACCAAAGATTTAATTAAACGCTCTCGTTTAATTAAACGCTTCATTTCAAAGCCGCTGTAATTAATATAATGCGTTATTAAAATAATGCGCCTTTAATAAATTGCAATTATTCCTTTAAATCTAACCCAATTAATCTATCATTATTATTATCCAAATTAATAATAATCACCAACAATAATTATATTTACATTTCTCATATAATCATATGCTTTTTTTTAATTAAATCCATCATTGCGAACTTGACACAATAACGCATTATTAAAAGTAACGCTTCTTTAAAAAAATTAAACGTTAATTAAAATCCGCTAACACTTGATTTTAAATTGATGTTCTTTTTCAAACTGCGACGTCACATTTAATGGCATTTTACCACCACTTAAATAAGTGCATCTGCGTAATATTTAATAATAATTATCTTCCAAAATTATTATCATTAAAACATCCACATTAAATCTCATTTGACCATCTTTTTATTAAACGTGTTTTCATAACATTAAATAATAATAATCTATCATTATTATTATTATTAAAACATCCATTAATTCAAATTAGATAACACGTTTTGGCAATCAGTCAATTGCGCAACATGACCCGCATGGTCTAACCGCCCATGCGCAGCCCGATGTCACCGCTTGAACTAGTTCACGCACTCGGAACCTCGTCCCGAAGCGTGGTTTTAAAACTGACCCACCAATAAAAGAAAATTTTAAAAATAATCCCATATTTTATCCGGTCTAAGAACGTGGGTTCTTGCAAGGTGGATCCTAAAAATGAAGTGGTGATACGTAAGCTAGTAATTCATTCAATAATAGTGAATGCACTTTTTTATTTTGGTTCTATACATTCTTTCATATCATGAAATTTTATTATATCTTTTCCAACCCATCCTCAAAACATGGATGCTAATTTATTGATGAAAATAAAAAAATATTGAAATTATTGCATCCCAAGCATAAAAATCCTCCCCATTCAATATTTTTTGGATGAATTTACCAATGAAATTTGTGATACTCCATTTAGTGAAATTTTTAACTATTTAGGGAATGGATATGATGTCCTTATATAGACCCAATATAAATTTTTGGGAGAATAAAATCACTTTCTTTATCTCAAATCAACCACTGATCCTATAAAAATTTAGGTAGGATGATGACTCTTCTTTGAAAACCCCATCTCAATCATGCATATTATTTCCCTTTTACTATAGATATATATCTTAACTTATTCATACAAAGTAAAATATTATCCTTGATGACATAACTATTATAAAATAGTCTATTTTTTTGTTCCTTAAAGAGTTCATGGTCTTCCTCCTAAATAAGAGGTTGATTTTTCAATCAAACTTATGCCCAAATCCCTACCAATATCAAAGAATCCATATATAAGGGAATCTATTTAACTTGAAGAGATGAGGAAGTAACTATATGAGCATATAGATAATCTTAATTGAGGGTTTATGTGCCCAAGTGATTCCCCATGGGGTGCATCAGTCATTTGATTCAAGAAAAAGAGTGGATAGATAAATCTCTACATTGAATATCATGAACTCAACAAGAACAAGATAAATAAAAAGTATCCCATACCATGGATTATTGAATTTTTTATCTGGTATGAGGAGACCAGCACTTCTATAAGTTGGATCTTTGGTCATGATATTATCAAGTAAAGTTAAATAAAGAGGATATTACTAAGGATTATTTTCCTTGAGAATACATAAACTATGAGTACGTAGTAATTCCATTTAGACTCACTAATTCTCCAACAATATTCATGGATTTGATTAATATAGTCTTTATATATTACCTTGATAAATTGGTGGTTTAATTAATAGATGATATTCTCATATACTCTGAAATCAAGGATGAACATGAATAATATTTGAATACTATTCTAAATGCATTTAGAAATTATATTTTATATGAAAATTATATTACATATAAGTTCTTATAGAGTATGTTCCATTATTTTGGAATGTTATAATTATAAGTAGGATATATATGGATACTTAAATGAAAAAGGTGGTTGAGTAATGTCCCAGACCAGAATCTATAACTGATATCCATAGTCTTCTAAGATTATCTTGTTGTTATCATTAATTTGTGAGAAACATCACATGATTTTAAAACTTTCTAACCAAGCTAACTCAGAATGGATTAACCTTTGTTTGGATAGATGAATGTGGGGATATATTTAAAGAGTTAAAAAAGAGGCTAATAATTTCACCTATACTCTAACTAACCATATGTGGGGAAGGTTTTTTGATTTATAGTGATGAATCAAAGAATTTTTTGGTTTGTGTACTCCTTAAAAACTATGTAGTGATAGCCTATGCCTCTCGCCAGTTATAGATTCGTGAGAATAACTACTTGAAGAATGATTTATAATCAGTTGTAGTAATCATCACAATAAATATTTGGTTACATTATCACATTAGAGAGAAGTGTGACATTTATACAGATCATAAGAGTCTCAAGTATATATTCAGACAAAAAGAGCCCAATATGTGCCAATAAAGGTGTTTAGATATGATTAAGGATTATGACTATTCAATACATTAGCATCTATATAAGGTGATTAAATTTATATATACTCTAAGTAAAAAGGATCCTAAATCCAAATTATTGATATGTATTGAGAGGGATCCAATCAACATGTACATGAAAATGATGGACATTATAATCATAAAAATAATATCATCTTATATTTCTCAAATAACCGACCAACTATCCATTGCCAAGAATATCAAGGAAGAATAGAAAAGAAATGTGGATCTATAGAGAAATTTAGTGAATACTATAGAGTTTAAATTTTATAAATATAGAGTTAGTTGGTTTTTAACCCAGATATATGTCCCATTAAAACTATAAATTAAGATGGAACTCTTGGATGATGAACATAGATCTTCCTTATTTATTCATTCAGGGAGAACTAAGATGTATAGAAATTTGAAGAGAAACATCTGATAGGTTAACATAAAGAAAAATATTTTATAATTTTTATCTTGATGCTTGGTTTACCAAAAAGCCAAGGTTAGATAATAGAAATATAATGGTTTTATGTTAACATTTCCCATACTAGTAAGGAAATGGGAAAACAAAACCATGTATTTTGTCACAGGACACCCCAAGACATCTAAATGGTATAATTCCATTTGGTTGGTAATAAATCACTTATAAGTTAGTGTATTTAATTACTATCATAGAATATTTATCCCTTGACCAAATCACAAAGATATACATAATAGATGTTATAATACTACATAGAGTACCACTCTCAATTATATCTTATTGAGATATGAGGTTTACCTCAAAGTTCTAGAGAATCCTTTAAAAGGAGTTGGATACAAAGATGATTTTTAGAACAACATATCACCCTCAAACGGATGTTCAATATGTAATAATAATTCAAAATCTATAGGATATGTTGATATAATGCTCAATGGATTTCCAAGGATGTTGGGATCAACACCTTACCCTAGTAGAGTTTTCATATAAAAACAATTTCTATTCTAGTATTCAAATAAAAGTTTATGAGTCTCTATATAAGAAGAGTTTTTTTACTCCAGTATTATAGGATGAATTTAGAGAGAAAAATATAATAGGACTTGATATTGTATAAAAGATGATAGAAAATTTTCAAACCATTCAACATCATATATAATCTAAACAGATTCAGCAAAAAAGCTATGAAAATAATCATAAAAAAGACCTATATTTTAAGATTATAGATAAGGTTATTATTCTTATATAACCGTGGAATAATTTCATGAGGTTTTGGAAGAAGGTAAAACTTAGTCCTAGATGCATCAACCCCTCTAAAAATCTTGATCTCATCACAATAGTGGCCTATCGATGAGTGCTCCCACCTAAGATATCCCAAGTACATCTTGTGATCCCCACGTGCCTATTAAGGAAGTGAATACCAAACCCCTCACATGTATTAAATATAGATATGTTTCCATTGTCTAATGATATCTCTTATAAGGAGAATCTTATGATGATCTTAGATTACAGGGAAAAATTTCTATGAAACAAGATGACCCACTTTGTTAAATTATTATGGTGGAACCATAATTTTTATGAGGCAACATGGGAACCTAGAGAAGTGATTAAATAGAAGTATCCTAATCTATTTTAGTGTATGAAATGAAATCTTCAGTGAAATTTTTTTGATTGGTCGAGGAATGCAATGACCCAAAATGTTTTAAATGAAATTTCCTTCTTAATAAATATATGTTTTATTAAGTGATGAAATTATATAATATTCATTCCCTATATTTCATTATTATTAATTAATATTATATAATATAACCATACTATTATTATTGGGCATAAATACCATTAATATTCATGACTATTGGTAATATAGTCCTTATACAGTGACCGTTATGATTAATATATATTAAATATTATAATAAAATTCAATTAATACAAAAGGAGGAATAAATGTACTAAAATTTAAATTGTACCCTATGAGGCTCACTTATTAGTGCTTACAAGGTATATGGAATCACTAGGTTTCACCCCTAAATAAGCCCAAGCTATGATTCGACAATTAAAACTCGAGAGGAAAAATTTACTAGATAAGTTTAATTTTGTAGAGATAACTGCGCAAACTATATTCACCTAACCACTCCATGAAGGTACTACCATCACACACATTACCCTTAGGGTGTATTCTACATTAATATGGGGTTATTTATCTAGACCTTAATATTAAATAAAATTTATCTTTAAATTAAATAGTGTTTCCCCCAATAAATTTTCTCTCTTGTCAAATTTATATACAAAATTAAATATACTAGAATAGAGGATGAGAATGATAGAATGGATTTCTGATACATAAAAACTGAAATTGTGTTTTTTAAAAAATATACATGTTTAATTTTATTGAAATTTATTTTTTTGATAAATTTAGTAATTTCATATTTTTTTCTTCAAAAAAATGTTCTACATATTAGTATTTAATCATTTATAAATAATAAAATGATTTTATGCAATTATAAGTGGTTTTTATAAATATTATAGGTTTGATCTTATAATAAAATTATTATGTTTTAAATAATAAATTTTTATTTAAAAAATTAAATTTTAAAATTGAAATTTTTTTTGATAAAATAAATTTTATTTTTGAATTCATAATATTGGAATTAGGTAACAGTGAATTTTTCATATTTTTCTCTGATAGTATAATTTTTGGGTAAAAACTAAATGCAATATAATTATACGACATGTATTATGACAAAAGAATGTCACAAAAATGTAGTAATAAATTCTATAAAGAATATTTTTCACTAAAAAAACTTTTTCCCTTAAATTTTTTTATTTTAATGTCATAATATTATTTTTCCATACCTATAGGGAACCTTCCAAATCATCTGGGATATTTTAAGATTTTAAAAAAATTATTTATTAATATGACTCACTTCCACATCATGAATTCAATTATTTAAATATTATTATCCCATAAACCATTAAAATACATAAAATAACCTCCCCTTAGAAAAAACATGGGGTAAAATGATGATAGATTCATTGGTTTTGAATATTTTATAACATAGACTCCAAAACCTACATTTTGAAATTAATAAATAATTCCCCTCTATTTTTCAATAATTACATTCTCATTCTCACATTCTTCTCCCTATCCATATCTTAATCCATCCAAAGGAGTTTATAAGGTTTCAATGGGACCTTTTAAAGCTTTTAGGATCATCCTCTTAAGGTAAGGGTTTTATATCTCTCCTCTTTTCCATTCAACCACTTTCTTTATATTAATCCTTTTTACTCTCTATGGGCCATGATTTCATGTGTTTCTACTCATCATTAATAGTATATATGATTCCAAAATAATGAGACACCACATTACACTATCATTAATACCTTCCATTAACTTTTTATTTACACTCATTATATTTATGAAATCATTATGTGATTTCACATGTCAAACTTTTGTGTTGTGAATAACTATCCTTATTTTTATTCAAAGGAATTCACCTATATATATAACTACCCTTCATTGATTGGTGAATTCCAAGTATGAAACCCAAATTTTTTATTCATTTTATAAAAATTATTAAATATATTCTTACATTATATGATTAATGTGGAAAACATAAACTTAGAAATTATGAAGGTCATGCCTTTATATCACACCAATGAATTGGATGTTGTTTTCATCTCATGAGATACCATGTATGGTGCACGTGAATTTAACCTAAGAACACTATGTCATTATTTCTTGGATGTTATCCTCAACTTATTCTTATGATTTCATGTTTTATGTTGTTATTATAGTCCTAGGATACCATGATTTTATGATGTTTTCTCATGCCATGCCTACATGTGAGTATGTATGATTCTTACATCTTTATATTACCCTGATATTCCTCTTCAATCTAACATAATATTTATAATTATGATATCATTTAATTTTTCCCGTACTAGGATTTATTTATCACCCCTTTATTTTTATGCCCCCAGGTTATCCTATATAATATTAAGAGTTGAAAGGAAACTATGTGTACATTATAGAGTTACAAATAAAGATGTTATATTTTATATTAAGCTAATGGTTTATGTATATAATTTACCAAATATTCTAAATATTATGGGAATGAATTATATGAATATTTATATTAAAAATAATCAAATAAAATATTTCATAAATATGGATTTTAATAATAACCTCTAAAGTAATTTAAACCCTAATATGATACTAATTTAGATATCCCGAGAGCTATACACCTGGATCTCATGTTAAAAACATGATATTTACATACTAGGTTTGATACCAAAAAAGTGAACAAAAATTAAACTTCCATAATTAAATTGTTAAAAAAAACATTGAGCCACTTTCATATCTAAGACCTTTTAGGTTTAGAGTTTTAAATAAATCAGATAAACCCTTTATGTAACAAAACCCATATCTTTCTCATCAAATTGAAATTTTCACCATTATATCTATATTTTATGATTTTATAAGAATACTTAAACATCTCCCAGAAAATTATACACACATGATACCCTTGTAGAAATATCTTACATAATATGATTATTTATAATCTAGGTAAATAGAAACATAATAAGGGTGATCTCAAATGCTTAGTAATGGTAAACATAGGCATTATCAATCCAAGATCATAAGTGAGCATAATATAAGAACAAGGGTATACATATCTAATTAAGGGTATATCATAATATAATCATACATAGAATAACATAAACCATAACTTAAGGATCATGGAATAAGCTTATTTATAGCAAGAATCTCAGGTATCATGGGCATTGATACAAATCCACTATTTCGAGACATGAAAACATTTCATAAACATCTAGAATTATATATAATTATGAAAATATCATGATAAAAGTAAATAATAATATTTTTAATTATTCATCAATACTATATCCAAATAACATCATGAATTAGACATCATTACCAATATTCCTTAACATAATATATCTGGTAACCCTACCAATATCCCTTTCCATAATGGATAAAGTTTCCTTATTATCATTCCATTAACATAATGAATCAAGTATTCATATCAGCATTCCATTAGAAATATCATGAGATATAAAATCACTAAACATTTATTGGATGGATATATTGGACCAACCCATAACATAATTATAAACTATATATATGTATTTCATAAGAATTTAACATTCATGATCCCATCATCACGCAATTAACCCGCAGAATGAAATGGGTTTCATGATAACATTCATAACACATAATAATAAGACATTTGGGGAAAAGGGGATTGAAATCATTATTATATATACCCTATAAATCATAATAATACTTAATTTATATTTACATAGATGTATAATACTTTTATAAAATCATTAAAAATATGCTTTGAAAAACAAGAATATATATACTATTCTTTTTGTAAATTTTAAAAACTAAAAATTATTAGAATAACAGAAATAGTATTTCTTTTATGAAACCATGCAATATTATAAATTAAACTTCATAATGAATAAAGGACATGATAATTGGAAAAGTCTATTCATTTCATATATGTTAAAATGTAAACATTCTTTTCATACTTTTCTATAATGTCAAAAGTGATTCATATGAAAAAATTTAAAAAATTACCTTTAATAATTTATAAATAAATTTAAAGGTAGTATAAAATAACATTTAAAATCATTTAAGTATAGGTAAAAAAACTATTTTTTAATAACACTGATATGGAGGAGAATGATTCCTGACCTAAATAAATATGCAAGTTCGATTTTTATTAAAAATATTCTTTCAGAAAAGAGGGGTAAAAGGGTAATAATACTTAAAAACCCTATAAATAAGTATATGATTAGAAAATAAATGTGATTTAGTAGAGAAATAATATATAATTTTATGAAATGGAAATTGAATCATAAAAAATCCCAACAAAAATTGAAATTGTAATATAAACCTTTACAACTTTTTTAAAATATTAATTAAAAACATATGAACCATATAACCATAGATGTTATTTAAATCCAAATAATTATAATTATAATCATAAAAAATTACATCAATTATAATTATATACACCAAATAATATATTATAATTTTTGAATATGACATATCTCTCTAAGAAAGAAAAGTGAGATGAGAATACCTTACGAAGATTCATAACCTTTGAAATAGAAATCTATAAAAGAAAAAACTGTGTGAATCACATGTAAATAAAAATAAAAAATTTTAAATAAAAAATAAATAATTATTGGTTATAACACACAAAATATTTTCATAAAATTGTCAATGGAGAAGTTTTATAATCTAATGAATGGAAATTGAGTTAAAAATCTGCTTACCTCAATCTTCTACTTAGTTGAACAAGATCTAACCTACTATATAATAAAATTAAATTTATTATAAATACATAAAATAACTATATTAATACTTATCTTACCACATATATCATTCCCTTATAATTTCTGATTATCTACTTATTAACAACTCTATTAAAATCAATATTTGAGTGTTAAGTGTTTCATTTTCCATGCATATTTCAGTTTGGTGATCCCAATATTCCCACCTTGGTCATAGATAAATCATCAAAAAAATATTAAACATGTTATAAATATCATTATTTTATATTCAATATACTTTTATAACCGTCCACTAATGTTGATCATGAAAAATTAAATATGTCATTTCACAAAGATGGTAGTCTGTATGTATACATTTGCAGCATTTTCAATTTTCTGATAGATGAAATAAATAGATTAGATAAATATTTACCATTACAGAATCATAATAATTTTATAAATATCATATTTATTTATTAAATCAATTCTATATACCATCTATGTGATATAATATTGGAAAATAAAATACATTGTTTCATGGAGATGACAGTCCGTACGTATACATGAGTGATGTTTTCATTTTCCTTAGGATCGAATCATAAGAAGTTAGATAATATATTATCCATTTATAATCATAATAATGTCATAAATATCATATAAATAAATTAAATACATATTTATAACCCTCGGTGATAGTTGGTGATGAGAAATAAAATACTTTGCTTCATAGAGATGCAAGTCTGCACGTACGTATCAATAATGTTTTTATTATCCATTAGATAGAAAGAGGTATATAATGATTTTACCATTAACATAACAAAATTTAATTATATTAAAGATAATTATACCCTTATTTTAATATGTTTATATAATATTTTAATGATGTAGAAGAAGAAATAATCTTTAAATAATTCGGTTAAGACTAATACCTCTTCTTTTGATATCCTCCTTTCGATTGAACTTAAGGCCTTTAGAGGATAGGTTTATAGTCACAAAAGGGGCTTGGTAATGTGGTGTATTCTATGTTTAGATTAATTTGGGGATATGTTTTATAAAAATAACAACTCATAATTTCCTTTAGAAAGGTTAGATTAAGTATCATTTTGTTGGAAAAAACAATGACATTTTCAATAATATTAAATCCTTAAGGGCCTTGAAAGTAATTTTAAAATTTCTAAGTGGCTCACAAATAAAATATGGATAATTTTTTTTTAAAATTTACAATACCTCCTTTCAAATTATAATATTTTTATGTTTTTAAATCAATTATTAAATTATTTGTTAACATTAAATATCTTTATATTTATTTTTAGGACTATTCACATAATTTGAATTAAAAAACATCATGATAACTATGGAGTTAGAATATAATCACATAAATCAATAATTAAACTTAATAATAAACTATAATCTTTTTGTAACACCATAATTAATATAAACCTTATAACCTTAAATATTTTTAAAATCATTTACTTGATTTTTCTATTGCTTGCACAAGCACTTTGTTGATGCTATGCAAGCATTTTAGATAATTTTACTATCATTTAAAATTAAAAAGAAATTTAAAAAATATATTTAATTTATTCATAATTGTTATTATTATATTTAAATATTAATAAATTGTTTTTATCCTTATCCTTGTCATGAAAAATTATTAGTGAGCGAGAGTGAAAAGTTTATTAATATTAATTTTAAAATATAAAATAAATGTCATAATCAAAGAAAGTGGAAATGAATTACCGAAGTTTCAAATAAAGGATAAGTTGTGGCCTAAATACAATAATTCATTTTAGAAATTTTTTAGAGTTATTCATAGTGACAAACTTATACAATGATAACTATTCATTATGACCAAAAAATGAGATTTGTAACATCCCAGATTTTTAGAGCAGGTCAATTTCCTCACCTGTTTTGAATTTTGAAAGTTTGGTGGGTAAAAAAACTCTTTTCTCAATAAATGAAACTTGTTACAAGTTTTACATTAACCCAATAACTTTTTTTATTATTCTTGATGTTCTTTAAGTGTCTTGGGGGTTTAGTTGGGTTTTTGGTTATATTGGAGGCTGAAAACCCAAGTTTTCAATGTGTGAAGACTGAGGTGCATTAGTTGGAAAAACTGTGTGGCCTCGAAGGAGTAACTATGAGGCCCTCTAGTTAATCTATACATGGTTCCACAAAATATTTAGAAGAGGGGGTGCATATTCGTGCATCTATATATGAAAATTTTGATATAGGGATCACACATGGTTTGTGAACTATTTGGAAAACCTTGTGAATGAACTATGTAAGCCTGGTGCTTAAGAAATGTGCACCGCATGGTTTAAAAATGGTTTTACAAACCATATGAGAAAACTATGAGACCTAATAAATGGGTGAAATGTCTAAAATTCACTTGCCACATTAATTATATTTTCTCTTTCTTTTCCTCCCATTTAATCAGTATGCACAAGGGCCTATCCTAATTGTCTTCCTCTGCTAGACATTGTGATCAATCCTTTATCCGAGCTTTGTACATTGATCTATCAACTATGTTGGATCTATATTGGTAATACCTTAAATCCTCTTGCTTCTTTACTTATTTTCTCTTGTTGTATAGAGTACTATAACCATGTGATTTGATTTACCCTATTTTCAGGGAGTTTGTTTAAAACACCAATTTCATCTAAATCAACTCAAGTTAGAGGCCAATATCAGATGAGTGTATATCTGCCAAAAAAAGGTAAGTGATTATCATCTTTCATTGTGATTTTTTGGTTGTTTTGGGGGTGTGTCTTTGAGCATGAAGTTGGGTAGTCCAAGAGAGACCATAATAATTTAATGGTTCTCTTTTAATTAATTAATTGAACCCATGAGATGCCTATATGAATTCTCACATGAGTTTAAAAATGGTTGAGGCTTGGAAAGAGGATGTGACCTTAGGTAGTTTAGGATGGGGTGTTTATTGTATTTAAATTTTATTTAATTATATATATATATATATTAATTGCTCATGAGTTCTATGGGAAAGTGATCAGATCTATCTGAGGATTAAGGTGGAATTGGATATCTGGATTAAGGAATCAAATCCTTAGGATATTCTTGTATTGAGGCATATTGGGTGATGCTGATCACTAGTTGGGTGACTAGGTCATCGGGATGAGGAGAAAATGTCACTAGGCTATGAGTGAGGATCATGTGATTTTTGATGGAGTTGGCCATTGGATTGAGAGACATGTTCATAGGGGCACAAGTTACCAGATGGAATGTCTTAGGGACTTATTTGGTGTTTTTCACTCACTCCATGTGCTATTTAGAATCAGGTGCACATAGTAAGACTAAGTTGATGAGGTGGTATTAATCACTCATGTGGGTAAAGTCCTCTATTAGTTATGGATTGGGATAATTTTGGGAGGTACTTTCGATTGAAATCCATTAAGTTTGTGAGTATGCATTGGTTGATGGTGTTGGGACCGTCAGTTGGTGGATGGGGCTCATCGTGCATGAGGCCATTGGGATGAGAATTATTTGGGTGGATGGAAATCACCCTTGGGACATTGGATGTTGTACCAACATTGTTATTACTTAGAGGGAAGACATCGCTATGCCATATCTGTCGTGCTTTAAGACGATGAGTTTTCTTATGAGCTGTGGTCTATGGGACTTGGTATCTAATTATTAGTGAATACCTTTGGGACATCAAATTTTTTATTTGTACATGAGGCATCAGTTGACTTGACATTTTGGGTGATTTTATTAGAGGTGAAACCTGAGGGTTCACATAGAATGATTTACATCAAGGGATAACTTCAGCTCATGCTAAGGATCCTCACCTCTATAGTTTTCTGACATTTTCCTATGAAAGTGAATAGTTTCCTTGTGGGTTTTGAGCATAAAGGAATTATGTTTATTTATGTGGCTCAATTTTTTGTTTCATTTATTATTTATAAACACCTCCGTAATCACAGATTTCATATATTCACACATTGTTGGTGTCTTATTGGGATTCTTTATCACACCCTACATGGGCCCTATGGGGCACATATAGATTTTATAGATTTTTGTTCAGGTAGAGGTTCAGACTCTAGAGTTGGATACTATTGTATACTTGAGATTAGGATACTTCCAAAACTGGGTTTAGAACAAATCATTGGGTGCATGCATCCCCATAAATGGGGAATGAACTAAGTTAATGAGGGTGGAAATTTATGTTATTATTTTCTTTTATTTTAGTTGATATGATTTCCACCATGAGTGGAATCCTTGGATGTGGTTATTATCTGTTATTCTATGAGGCATTTGACCTAGTATGGTAAGGGATGATGTTTAGACCCTTGGCCTAGTATGGAAAGGGGTGTTTGTCATGCTTATTCTTGATAGGCACATAGGAATTTATTATATATGCATGTGTTGTGATATAATTTCTTATGATTGTCATTGGGGACCTTGATTGTAATAATAGGGGTTCGTTTG
This sequence comes from Viscum album, assembly GCA_963277665.1. NCBI lineage: Eukaryota > Viridiplantae > Streptophyta > Magnoliopsida > Santalales > Viscaceae > Viscum > Viscum album. The sequence continues at coordinate 1,584,156,139 of OY728137.1, read as the reverse complement.
TTTAAATTTCCAATAAAGGAAGCAAAGCAACATTTTCCTACCTAGCCTCTCTTTGGAAGAATTTTTCTTAACTAACCCATGCAAGTAGACCCAATGAAATATATATGTGAAGTGATATATAGATATATATATATATGTGTGTGTGTGAGTGTGTGTTTTTCTAGTCCAAGATATTTTAGAACCAAGTAGGGGTGATGATATGGGGTGATGTTAACCACTAGGTTGGGCGACAAGGTCGTTGGATTGAGGCAACATAGTTTATCAGGATGGACATGGACTAAGGCATATGCGATACCTAGCTTAGATATGGGAGGGTAAGGGGCCAATTTGCCAGATGCCAGGTGGCATGGTTGCGATGGGGGGGAGTAAGAGTAGTGATATTGTGCTTCCTATTACTGCTTTCAATTTATATGATATATATATATATATGTGTGTGTGTGTGTGTGTGTGTGTGTGCGTGTGTGTGTGTGTGTATGTGTGTGTGTGTTATATGGGTTTTCCGACCATGGTATTTCTATTCAGTGGGATGCCACCTAGATGGGCTCCAATAAAGCATACAATAGGTGATGATTTGGTGACATAGGGGTGTGCATAGGTTGAGACCCATGAGGTTTGGGATGAGGCCCTATAGGGTCAGACAAATCTTAATCCACAAGTATAGGTTCTCGTACAAGCTCTAGTATAGGTGGGGAAACCACCAGATTTGAAAGATTTTTGTTTTTGGATTAATTAGAAGCTCAGATCAATCCTAATATGTGTCATCCAGGGTATTGATAGGGGAGCTTGGGGAGAAGAACCCTCTATGGAGTATCTGAATCGAGAGTTCGAGTCACATCACCCACCACTATTTCAGGGTGAGGTCATACCAAAGGAGGATATGAACTGGATTGAGTCAATGTAGATGATCTTATAACACCTTGAGATACCCCTAGGGTGGAGGGTGAATCTAGAAATGTACATTCCAAATGGAACAGTAAAGTGCTGGTTGGATGTGAATGTATAGGTAGGAAGACACGAGGTATTGACTTGGAAGGACATTGAGGATAGGCTCTTCGAGCACCTATTCCCAGATAGGCTAAAGGCAGAGAGAGCTCTAGATTTATTAATCCTACAATAGGGTGACATTTCTATCATGGACTATGAAAAAACATTCTTAGAGTTTTCTTTCTTTCCACTTAGTATGGTGGGAGATGAAACCTTGAGGGTGAGTCATGTTGAGGATAGATTATGGAATGCCATTAGGGTACAGGTAAACATCCTCAGGTTGGCCTCATTCTCAGAGATAGTGAATCAGGTCCTCATAGTTGAGGGAAATTTGATAGATGAGTCCAATTTGATATGGGTGATAGTTTTAGAAGATGTTAGGAGTGATAATTCAGATAATAGGAAGCGAGACTAAGAGGAGTTTCAGTAGGGCTGTTAGGCCAAGGACTCAGGTAGACAACCAATGAGTGGGTCATCGATGTTGTTCTTCCAATATGGGAAGCTAAGACATTTCTGGAATCAGTTCCAACAAACTATACATGATTTTGGGGTATGTGGACTAGTTAGGTATCTCGATAGGTTTTATAGTGAGCCTTCTCAGATTTTCGTGAGTTAGGGTTTTGCTATCAGACTATGAAAAGTACCAGGATTTGGTTGTTGGGAGTCAGATTCACACAGAGGTCATTGAAGAGTCAGCTGGAACCAGTATTGGAGTTAGTGGTTGGTGTAGCACCATTGGGAGACCAGGCCTTATGTAGTCAATATTTAGGCCATATGCACACATTGGAGCTGCCAGGTGCAGATAAGGACATAGAGATGATTACGGTCCGAGGTACATCAGAGGTGTGATTGGGTTTTCTATTTTATTTTTATTTTTATAGGGCATATGATTAGGAATATATTTTTTGGGTGAAAAAAGTAAATAAGATGTATGGACTAACCAGATATTGGTCAGTAGGTTGGAATCATATCAGCTACATTATATATATATATATATATATGGTGCGTGGAACTAGAATTCATATGTGAGCGTCAATTGATGCGTGGTTTGTATGAGGTGCATTGGAATCTGGGCATCGATGAAATACATAATAACATGAGGTGTATAGGGATCCTATAATTAGTGTGATGCATTAATTATTTGAGGTGTGAGGAACCGAGAATGATTATGGGAAAATGTTGAGATTCAAGACCTCATAAGTGTCACATACAACATGGAAATAAGGCATGCATCTGATGAGATGGGGCCCATGATTGGTGTCAAGTATGACACAGGAGAACTTGATGAGGTGAAATAGTGATGATTCATCATAGGAGTAATTTTTATTCCAAGGATGGTCGATGGACCGTTGGTTTTATTTGAGTTTTTGGCCAGGATGTGACTAGGGTAGGTAACCCCTATGGTGGGTAGCACCTTTAGGAAGTTAACCAATTCCATTTTTACTGGGGTAGTATGAGTTAATTTTAAAAGTATGGGTATGTTCAGAACCATCTTAGATTTATGTTTGATATCTCAGGGATAATATATGTGATGGTGGGGAGATTTCAACATCCCATATTTTTAGAGAGGGTTGATTTCCTCACCCATTTTGAATTTTCAAAGTTTAGTGGGTAGGATAAATCTTTTCTTGATCAATAGAACTTAATTACAAGTTTTATTTTGACCTAAAACCTTTTTTTTGAATTATTATTGATGATTAAAAAGTATATAAGGGATTTGGTTGGGTTTTGAGTCCATCAGTGGCTGGAAACCCAAGTTTTCATTGCGCGTAGACTGAGGAGCACCATTTGGAAAAAATTTGTGGCCTCTAAGGAGTAATCGTTCAGCCCTGTATGTATACTGTACATTGTTGAAAAAACCATATAGGAGGGGTTTCATGTACATGTGTCAATTTCTATAATTTTGGAAATAGGTATCATGCATAGTTTGTAAATGGTTTGAAAAACCATGTGAATGAATCATGTGAGCCTAGTGCTTAAGTAGTGGGTAACACATGGTTTATCGTACCATGTAGGAAAACTATGTGGCCATTAAATGGATGGAATTTAAAAAATACCTTAACTCCTTAATTACATTTCTACTTCCTTTTTTCTTATTTAATCCACACATATAGGTGGTTCTCCCAATTTTCTTCCACTATTAGGCATTGAGTTCAGTCCTTCATTCGAGATCCGTTATTCGATCTATCTATATCATTTGATTCGTATCAGTAAGCCCTTGATCCCCATTTCCCCTTTCCTTTATTTCTCTCTCCATATAGAGTTATAAATAAATTAATGTTGATATATTGTATTTTTAGGACGTTCATCTAAAACGACAGTTTCTTCCAAATCATCTCAATTTAGAGGCTAAGATTGGATGAGTTGACATCTAACCACTTGAGGGAGGTGGTGATCATCTTTATTTGTGATTTCATGGTTGTTTTAGTGTTATAGATTTGAGTGCACAATTGGGTAGTCCAATCAAGACCCTAATAATTTAATGTTTGTGTTTTAATTAATTAATTAAACCCATGAGGTGCCTATGGGCATTCTCACAAGAGTTTAAAAATTGTTGATTCTTGGAGAGAGGTCGGGACCTTCGATAGTTTAGTATTCGGTGTTTCTTTTTTTAAATTGAATTGAATTATATATATATATTTATTTATTATGAGTTCCTTAGGAACATTACAGGTTTGGACCAAGGATTGAGGTGGCATTGTCCATCTGTATTGAGGCGATGTAATCATTAGGATAGGCTTGGCCTAAGGAATAGTGGGTGATGTTGATCACCAGTTGGGAAACTTGGTTGTTAGGATGAGGCGATGATGTCTTCAGGTTGCATGAGAGTCTCATGTGATGTTTTATGGAATTAAAAATTGTATTGGGTGACATATTAATAGGGGAATGAGGTTCCGAATGATTTGTCATAGGGACTTATTTAGTGGTTTCCACTCACCTGTGTTGGACAATGTGCCATTTGGTGTTGTGTTCACACAGTAGGACTCAGATGATGATGTGGTATTGACCACTCTTGTGGGTAGAGGCCTATGTTAGTTGCAGGTAAGGATGATGTTTGGAGGTGATTTCCATATAAATCCATAGGGATGGTGAGGATCCATCTGTTGATAGTATTGAGACCATCAATTGGGAGCTAAGGAACATTGTGCATGAGAATGTTGGTCTATGATTTGTTTGATTGGATGGACAACACCATTCCTCAAGATGTCAGCTGTTGATACAGTGGTGTTATTACTTGGAGGGAAGAAATCACTGTGCCTCAAACATCATGATTTGAGCCAATGGGGTTTTTAAAGAGATGAGGTTCGTGGGACTAGGTATCTAATTATTGGGGTATTCATTTGGGACATCGAGTTTTGGTGGAAATGAGGTGTCATATAGAATGAGGTGGTAGGTGATTTTATTAGAGGTGGAACTTGAGGGTTCAATTGGACTGATTTACATCATGGGATCCCTTATACTTAGGTTAAGGATCCTCATCACTACAGTTTTCTAGAATTAAACGAAGAAGGTGAATTGTTTCCTTATGGCTAGTGAGCATAATGGAATAATTTAAATTTAAATTAATAAAATTTTATATTTTATTTATTATTTATAGACACCACATTAATCATATATTTTAGATAGGTACATGTTGGTGGTGGCCTAGTGTGATTATTTCTCACACCCTACAAGGGCCCTTCGGGATGTGTGTAGATTTTATAGATTGACATTCAGGTGAAGGTTCAAGCTCTGGAGCTAGACCTTAGTGTTGGGATGTTTAGAATGGGATGGAAGGAAAGAGACCATGGTTTATAACCTTAGGTAGAGTTTTATTTTGAGTTTTTCTTTTGTATCCACATGATATTATATGTACGTTAAAAGGTTGTCCATTGGCAACCCTTCTTCTTATTGTATTATATGAAATGTTATGTATTCATTTTGGATTTTAGTATCTACAAATTTCATGGTGTCTTGTTTATTTATTTCACTTCTTTTTTTGCTTATGTTTTCACTATTGTATGCTATTACTTGCGTTTCCTCCATGGGATGGTTACTGGTCTAGTGTTGTTAGAATTTCATTTCCATTACTTTATATATATATATATATATATATATATATATTAGAACATTATTATATCATCACTATAGGTTCTACTCTCCCCACTATCACCCCATTACACCCTCACTACTAGTCGGTATCCTTTGGCATATGGGGGGTGCGCTTAAGGCCCAATGACACTCGACCCATACCACTATTCGAGTGGCTAAATGGGTTGGGGTGCTATAGGATTAAACTTATATTTTTTTTTGTGAAATTATTATTTCAAATATAGAATATATTTTATCAAATCCTTTTTTATGTGGAAAAATTACATTTATTATAATTTCACAAAAATGCAATGAAAAACAATTTTTAGAAAAAATTCCTTTTTTTGAACATAAAAATGATTTTATAACAAAATCATGTAAAATTTTGATTACATGGAATTAATTAGATCATGTTTAATAAAATTAGGATTATTTAACCTTAAAACCAAACTAAAAAATCAATTAACCTTTTAGACACTTCATAAAAAGAGAATAAACAAAAATAATTTTCAATTGAATAAAAACATTACTTTTATTTCCAAAAATTCAAACATGGATTTCTAAGTAAAACATTATATTATTTAAATTAATTATATAACTTATTAAATATATATTTGGTTTATAAAATAGTTTTCATAAACTCTAAATTAATTTTTATATCATCATAATTTCATAAAAGTGAAAGTATTTGTAAAATCGGTATTTTTTATAATTCACCCTAAAAATAACATTTTTAGAAAAATCCAAAAAATTAATGATAATATATCTTTCAAATTCATAAATAAAAAATAAAATTCATTTTATCCTATTCAACTTCAAAATTTTGAAAAATAAACTTTTAAATACAAAAAATAATTAAAACCCACTTTTATAGATAAATGAACCTTTTAAACATTAAGTGTTTTTAACCTTACATTAAATTAATTACAAAATAGTGTTATGTTATTTGTTTTAAAATTTTATAATAATATTTTATTGAGGTTTTAATTTCATTTTATGAAATTATTTTTCACTTTAGTCATGTGTTGTTTATATCACACACTATTTAATAAGATATTTAATTAAAGTAATACATACTAAAATATTATGGCATTACATTATTGACCTTCTAAAAACACATTTCTAGTGGGGATTGATTTTTTTATCATCTCATGTTTTTTAAAAGAGATACTATATTTGATATTATACATGACACGCCACATCAAGCTTAAATGAAAAACTAAATATTATTATTTAAATGTTATCATTATAACATAGCCTTTAGAATGAAGGGTATGAATATGATTAACTAGATTTGAAAAATAGTGTTTAAACACGTATATATAATTAATTAATTTGTTTCCAATTATTTATAAATGAAAATAAAACCTTTTGGAAAGTAAAAGGAAATCATTTTCTGAAAAACTATTTAAATGCAAACAAGTGTGTTTATAAAATAATCAAATCACAGTTATTAGATTATATAATTATATATATATATATATATATTCAGTTTAATGTCTAAAATTAATCTTATATCTTATAAAAATATGATATAATAACAAATTCAATTACACACATAAAAGAAGTATTTTTCAAAAAAGGCAGATTTGATGCCTTTTGATGGTGAACTTGTTTTAAATCTAGTTTCTGACACAACATTAAATTACATTTTAAAAAATAAACTTCTTATTTAAAATTTGAATATGAAAATTTAATTAGGTTTAATTTTTTTTATTTTTCTGATATGTTTCATGTTTTGATGAATAGTGAAAAATAGTGAAATTTATTTGAAAACAACTTTTTCATCTAAATAATTTAATTGTGTTAAATTATATTTTTAAAAGGTTTTAAAATATAATTAGATAATGTTTTACCATTTAATACAATTTTTTTCATTGTAATCAATTTCACAATAAATTTGGATATAAAATATTTCAATATTTTGAAGGTTTTTACTTTAAAAAGAAGTTTTCTCATTTCGTCAATAGGATTAATTTAAAATTAATTTATGAAATTTATATGTTTTTAATTTGGAAAAATTTATTTCATATTTGGAATCATAAGGTAAAAATTTATTGAATAGTTTCCTTTTATTTTTGTACATTATGAAAAGAAAATTTAGTAATTATTTTTTTAACATGGTTAAAGGTAAATCCTGTAATTAAGGTTAAAAATAATATTATAAATATTATAAAATTACCCTAACACTTGACATAATTTCATTATATGATTGGGTGATTAAAAAAATCATCCTTGTCTCAAAATAAAAACCTTTGGAAGGCACTTAGATGAGAGTAGGTTATTTATAATATTTTATTTAAATAAATGTCAATGATATCGTACTCATGTTTTTCATAACTACAATAATTATAATATGGGTTTTATAGGGGATATGTTCGACTATAAATATTAATTTCAAATATAAAATGTTTACCTATATCATGGTAATTTATTTTTTATTTTTATAAAATAAATAATTACCATAAAGTCTTACATAGTGATGATGTAGTAATTGTTTAATTAAGGGATACATTAAATAAATGATATTAAAAATATTATAATAAATATAATTTGACATAATTAATTTAATAAAATAATTTTATATATTAATTTTACATGTTATTGATATGTTAAAATAGTTTTTTTGAAGATGTCATGTTGTTTTTATATTTTTAAAAAGTCAAGAAATGAATTGTGTCAAAATTGGCATTAATGATATTTTAAAATAAATAAACTTTTTATGAAATTATATAAAATTCATAAAAATATAAAATTCAGTAAACTAATTTTTATAAGTCTCAAAATGTCATCGATGGCTCTTTTATTTGTTTTTTTCATTTTAAAAAAATTATATTAACCCTCGAAGTGTAAATTACCTGATATCATAGTTAGAATTTGAAGGGTTAAATATGGGTTAAAACTAAATGATATGGATTAAAAAAACTTCAAAACTTGTCTAATTTTCATTAGATGAATTTATTTCGTCCAATAATAATACTATATTCAAAATAATTCATTTTATACGTTTTTAATATAAAAATAAATTTATATTTATTTAATATCTTGAAGAATTCAAAGAGTGTCCCTCCATTTTCATATAAAAGGAAACCTATTATTCTCTATTCCTCACATGTAAAAACCTTTTTAGTTCATCAATTATCTATCCAATTCCTTTCCTTTAATCCCTATCAATATTATATGGCTCTTATGTTTGGTATAACACTCACCTAAGTGGTGTTAAGTTGTTAATCAAAGGGGTTTGTCTGAAGAAAATGTATCATTTTCAATCAAGTGTTTTTGTTTTGCTTCTTCTTCCACTTAATTTAAATATTATTCAACCATTATGAAATAATAAATCAAGTATCCTAAATATATTGAGTTGTTATTGTGTTAATATCATCATCAAAATTCATTTCCACTTCCATCAAATGAGAAAATAATGAATCGCTTGTGTGTATGATAGAATATCGCCTTACGAAACGATATAACTCATTTTCCATCACTCTCTCTAAATAATGGTTATAATTATATAATTAAAATTTTATATTATATTCACTACATATTTATCATTATTAAAAGTTTATATATTATTTACATTCATACCTTTCTATGAACATAAAAATGATAACATTGTTCATGCATGTGTGTGAACTATCACCTTCATGAAGTGATGCGATTAATTTTTCTTCACCATATCACATAGATAATATAAATAAGTAATATGATATTAATTATATTATAATAATTATTTAATTATAAAATAATATTTACCTTTTTTTCATATTGATCATTAAAAAATGGAAACGTTACCCATGCATACATACACCTTACCATCTCCATGATTATATCGTGGTTCATTTTTCATATCCATATGTAATGGAAAGATTTAAAATTATGATTTATGTATAAATGTGATTATTATGTCATGAATATTATTTTTGGATGATTTACTAATTACACTATGATTATTTACATCATACCAAATTCATTTTGGACTCATGTACCAAACATCATCAAAACATCTGACATGAACTTAAATAATTAAGTAATTGTTATAACATGATAATATGTGATATAAAAAGAATAATGAAATTTAAAATTTTTATAAAGAAATTAAATAGTTAACATAAGTTTATTATTCAATTAGATAAATATTGTACTTGATGAGTTGAACTCAATGTAAGGAACTTTCTTTTAATAACCTCTTTTAAAGTTACCTTTTTAACTCTTTTTACAAAAGTAAAAAAGAATGTTTTTTAATATATACAACATGAATTAAATTTATTTATTTCATGTATATTTAGTTTTTTGATGCTTCCTTTAAAATTTTACAATTTTATTTTAAAATAAAGTGTTTTTATTTTTGATTGTGTGACTATGTAAAACTAAAAGGTGATTTCAAAGTGGAAAAATTATTTTTCTTTTATGTAAGAATTATGAATTATGATTATGTTATGGTTCTTGGGAATGTTTTATGAGTACAGGAGGTTCTGTGATAAACTGAAGGAGGGTGATCACATTATATCACTCTAATGCTTTGAGTATTGAGATGAAGTTAATCGATCAGCTTTTAACAAATAGACTAATAGAATATACTATAGTGGGCATTCCAAATGTAACCATGAAAGTTAGTCTCTACATATCCATGAGAGCTACAATAAATGTATAAGTGATAAGGAATCTATTCCACAAGTTATATTTATGATTTTTGTTTTCTATTTAGTTTTATTAGAAATATATGGTTTAATGAGGTAAGCTAAGAAGATTATGTTTTATGGGTGAAAATTATAACTTTGTGAAAATATTTTCATGTTTTTTCATTTTTTTACAGGACTAACCATTTTCATTCTTTTGGTATCCCTTACTGATATTTTTTTTCTCATACCAAGTTTTAAAATGATTTTTCTTGATTCTTATGATTGGTAAGGAAAATGATGATGTCATGATGAAAGTATTGAAGTTGTGTCTTGAAAATAAATCATGTTTTATTTTAAAAAGGATTAATTTGGTAGAAAAAATGGATAATGATTATAAGTGTCCAATTTTAATGTATAAGTTTACTATGTAAGAGTTTTTTCTAATTATCTAAAACTCTAGACCTAAAATATATTTGGGAAAAGAATGTTATTTCTTGTTTTAAAATAACTAGAATATGTATTATTTAAGGCCAGGTCCTTATAGTTGTGATGTAAAATCTAATTTCATAGATTCTCTTTATATCTATAGTATTTGGATATATCTCCCTAGAAATATTTCTCTATTAGATTTTAGGATGTTGATGTAAAATCTATGAGTCTCTTTATTATAGAACTGAGGGTTTGTTTTCATTTTGGATTTTCAATAAAGTAATAAATTCTGTTGTTTTATTTCTTGGAGTTAGGAAATTAGAAAATCCCAAAAATCTATATTACTATGTGTCTCCAATATCATCTATTAATGAGCTAATTTCATTTATGTTGTTGACCGTGTAGTGATTCACTATTAATTTTCACCCTAACATCACTATGTTAAATTAATTTTGTATCATTAATCCAAAATTTAATATCAAATTTAACTTCATTTTTGATTAATTTTTTTGTGTTAATCAGTATTAAAAAGGGTAATTTCACTTTTTTGGATGATTCCATTGTATGTGGAGGTTATTTAGAGGGCCCAAGATGAGGTTGAAGGGAAATTGATCAAAATTAGTAAGATTCCAAGAACACCAAAGGACTCAACCACCCACTTATAATGATTTGTGAATCCAATTGGGATGATATTTTGTGCACTGATCCACAATTCAATGGGATAAAACTCTTTTTAAGGAATCAAATCCCAATTCATTCATTGAGGGGCCCAAACTAAGAAATATATCCAACAAAAGTAATCTGCTTGAAGTCAAAATTCATGTTTTATGTTATGGAAATATCTCAAGATATAGACCTCAAAATGATACCAAATTTTCATTGAATATATTCAAGAGGTGGGGAAACAATTTTTTATAGTTTTCTATAAAGCGAGATAAGACTATATGAATGTCGAAAACCATGGTAAAATTACTTTTACAAAATCCATGTTCCGAAAACCACCTTCCAATTTCCCTATAAAATGGAACCTTAGAAACCCCATTTATAATTTAGGCCATAAGAAGAATCTATGGTATTTTAAAGACCCAAAGGATTCCACTCATCATCCAAGAATTTATTGACGTCTCTATCCTCATAGGGGATCACAAATGAAGGAAAAATTCAACCTGATCCTCCTTCTCCTCCCGATGGAGAGATAAACGGTGGATGATCATTTAGAGGGAGCTAATAATACTTGGGAGGGAGTTCCAACACTTTTTATCTAACTAGTTTTGTATAATTTGTGTGTTAAATATTTCAATTATATTTTATATTGACACCTTTATCCTCTGATTATATTTTCTTTGTAGATTTAAGTGAAACACTTTTCTTTTCAACACCAATTGGGTTGATATTTCAAGTGAGAATATTGGGTTGTTCTGATTGGATAACACAATGATTATATTTATATCACACATACATAGTATTTAAATATGATTTGGTAGACCTTTTTCTATGCTTGATATCCAAAATTTTACAAAATGATTTTTGTGTTAAGGGTTGGTTCTTTGTGCATCATTTTAAGAGAAAAGAGGGGAATCAAGATCTTGAAAACCCACAACAAAAGGATTCCTTTAAAGCATGTGATATTTTCAGAAAAATGAAATATAAAATATATTCAGTGAACTTGAAATGACCTCTTATATAATAATTCTAAAACCTATACCTTCATTTATCAACTATTAAACTCTTTATTTAAGTCATTCTATTGTAAAACTGTTTTCAAAACCACCCCTATATTAGTCATTTGTATTAAAAATATACACTTTGAACAAAAAAATATCCTTGATAGATGACCTATGGTCTTCTATATACTATAAATGAACATTAAAAAAATAATAAATTTGACGTGTCAGGACAACGTGATCAAATTTTGGTGCCATTTTCAAGGAGATCTTTGGTTTGAAGTGCGTGTTTTTTATAATATTTTTATAAATTTTGTTAATATTTATTTTTTTATCTTCTACATTTACATATATATTTTTTTCTAGGTTATTTCTTATGTAGTTTATTTTCATGATGTGTTCTAATATAGGATATTATCACCTTTCAAACTCAAACCAGAGGATCCCATGTCATCGACACTGAGACACACAGGAGAATCCTTTGAAGGAGGACAAAAAAAACATTGAAACTCTTCTTGATCCTCATTATTTTGATACCAAAGCTAAAACTGAAAACAAAATTCATAATATTGCTGAAGATAACTAAAAATTAAAATAACCAACCTTAACTGATGTCGACATCTAACCCACCTATATTCATATACAGGGTGAGGTACCCAATTTTGAGCTTACATTAGGTTTAATTGACATATTCCTAAGATTACATGGATTCATAGGAGAAGATCTAAATAATCATTTAAAAGAATTTCATAATGTGTTTTATACATTAAAACTAGAAAATGTGGATGAATAAAAAGTAAAGCTTAGGAAATTTACTTTTCATTAGAAGATAATGAAAAATAGTATATACATTATGTTAATTCCCCTATTAGAGGATAAGTGGACATGCAATGACTTTTTCTTGAAAAAAATAATTCTCAGCCCTTCAAACTAGAACTATAAGGAATAAAATATGTGGAATAAATAAATCACAAGGGTAAACACTTCATGATTATTGGGAAATATTTAAATGTCTTGGTTCAAGTTTCCCACACCACCAAATAAGTGATCAACTTTAAATGAATTTTTTTATGAAGGTATAATTTCTATTGATTAAAACATGATTAATGATGCTAGAGGTGGTGTGATAGTGGATAATTGTTCAATTTCTTAAAGGACCCTCCGTGAGAAAATGGCACCGAACACGCAACAATTCAGTTCAAGGACCAGTGTACCAATTCACAGTGTCCATGAGGTGTAGAGTTCCGTGTTTGAGAAGGATGTGGACACTATGTTTGAAGAGGAAAGTACCCTTATACAACAAATTGATCTTTCCCAAGGGAAATCACAATCTTCTCCTTCAATCCATTATGGTATTTGTTATGCTAACACCCATTATTATAAAAAATTCCCTCAAATTAGAGAAACTTCTAAGAGTTGTGAGTAAATATTTCCTAGATGCCCCTATAGCCAATCCATTAGGAAATAACCACACTATTCATCCAACCCTGAGTGGAAATAATACCAAGAATATAGCCTATGGGGTATTAAAACCAACCTCAATAACCATGAAACTAACCAAGGTAGAGTATTCATCCACCAACACCACCCAAAAATCCTCAACCACCAAAAAGAAATTTCCAACAAACCCCTATAAAACCCAATCCTTTACTAGAATACATGTTGAAACAAATGGATTCCAACAATCTAAAATTACAAAAAATCACCCAAGCTTCTATACAAGACCAAAAAAACCAATTAGGCCAACTAGAAAACTCGGTGGGGGGAAATCTAAAGTCATGGGTGAGGTAAACTACCCTCTCAACCACTATTTAACCCTAGGGATAAGGGAAATGTTAATGTGATCACCCTTAAGAGTAAAAATAAACATAAAATCCTAATTACCCCTACAATAGAGTCATACCATCATGAGGAAACTTCCATTCCAACCATCACAAATGACCCAAGTAAGAGAAATTCTTTTCCTGAGAAAAATAAAACTAAAGGAAAGAATGTTTCATTTAACGAACGACCAACCCCAAACATTACTCTTCCATTTCCAAATAGGTCCACCCAAAAAAGAAACAAAAATAAAACAAACTTGATAAAAAAATATTATAATGTTTTAAAAAAATTGCAGGTTAACAACCCTTAATTGACGTCTTAAAAAAAATTTCATGATACAAATAGTTTCTCAAGAAGATGTGTACACACCAAAGGAAAATTCATGGTGATGTAAATGTGATCATGGGGAGTAATGACTCTTAATTGATAGAACCATAACATCCTACTAAACTCAATGATCCAGGAACATTCTCAATTCCATTCATTATAGGGGAGTATTCCTTTTCAAATTCTATGATTTATTTGGGTGCTTCTATAAATGTGATGCTTCAATCCATTTAATATTCATTATAGTTTGGAGAAATAAATACCATATTAATTGTTTTTAACTTCCAAACCAATATAAAACACACCCCATTGGTATATTAGAGTATGCTCGTGTGAGGGTGAAAAAAATTTTCATGCTAGTATTTATGTGCTAAAAAGGAAGATGATTGGTTGAATGGACATGTCCTAATTAAATTGAGGAGGCATTTCTTAAAAACCACCAATAACATAATTAATGTTCATAATGGTACATTATCTATGGAGGTTGGTGGGGATATTATCCACTTAGATATCCTTGATTCCACGAATCACCCATCAGAAGAGGATTACTTTCTTTTAGTTAATTCAATTAATGTACTCCTTTCCCCTAAAAAACCCTTTTCTTTCCCCTGATCCCCTTTTTGAGTTTTCATCATTGATTTGAATTCTAGGTAACGAATCATGCATAGAATTTTGTACCATTTTAGAAAAATTTCATGCATGCTTATTAACTTATGATTTCTTGAACATTGAGGTTTCCATGACCATAAATGATACTACTAAGATTGTAAAAGATTATTCCTCATCTGAGGATGTTACCATTGAGTAGTTATATGAGATTAATGAACTCTCATTTTCAAATTAACTCCCAACAATCCAAAATCCCCTTAAATTGGAAATTAAACCACTACCTGAAAATTTGAAATATTCATATCCTGATAATGGAATCAGGCTTCATATCATCATTTATAGTTCACTCCCTTAAGAGCATGAATTATGACTTCTTGAACTTTTGAGGAAGTATAGACATGATTAAGGATGGAAACTTTCTAACATTTATGGTATTATACCATCAATTTTCACACTTTATATATTGTTAAATGAGGAGGGTAAACCAGTGTGGCAGACACAACTTCAGCTAAACCCAAACATCCTAGATGTTGTTAAAAATGAGGTAACCAAATTAATGACTGCTAGAATCATTTAACCCATCTATGATAACAAATGGGTCCATCCTGTGTGATTTGTTCCTAAAACAAATTGGTCTTACTATTATTAAAAATGAAAAAAATGAATTGGTTCTAACCCATGTGCAGAATAGTTTGAGTATCTATATATAATATCATCGACTAAATAAAACCACTAGGAAGGACCATTTCCCATTTTCGTTCATTGATCAGATTCTAGAGAGGATAGTGTGAAAATACCAATACTACTTATTTGATGGTTATTATGGATATTTTTAGATCCATATTTCCCTTGAGGATCAGAAAAAGACAACCTTAACATGCTCTTTTGGAACATTTTCCTATAGGAGGATTCCATTTGGTCTGTACAATGCTCTATAAAATTTATAGCGATGCATGGTTAGTATTTTTTTGACTACCTAGAGTATTTAATGGAAGAAATAATTGATGATTTCAATGTTTATGGATCCTATTTTGATGAATGTTTTATTAATCTTGGTTCTGTACTACATCGTTGTATTGAAAATAATCTTGTATTAAATTATGATAAATTCAAATTCATGGTGTGATAAGGTATAATACTTGGGAATGTAATTTTTGGGGATGGTATCCAAGTTGATTAATTAAAGTGGATTTCATTTATTCCCTACTATTCCCAAAAAATTAATGGGATGTGAGTTCTTTATTAAGAAATTATGGAATTTATCATTATTACGTTTGTTAATTTA
This sequence comes from Viscum album, assembly GCA_963277665.1. NCBI lineage: Eukaryota > Viridiplantae > Streptophyta > Magnoliopsida > Santalales > Viscaceae > Viscum > Viscum album. Next base: position 1,584,140,327 of record OY728137.1, on the reverse strand, counting down.
GTAAGATTACACTCCCCATATCCCGATTTCTTCAAAAAGAAAAATATATTTTTTGATAAATAATGTGAGGAAGATTTTCATAAATTGAAATGGAGTCTCATATCACCCCCGATAATATTTCCAACTTAGTGGTATTTACCATTTAATCTCATGTGTAATGCCTCTAACAATAAAGTTGTGGTTGTTTTATCACAACGGGTTGATCGAGATCCACATGTCATTGCCTATTCCTCATGCACACTGGACCCTACCCAATAAAATTTCACCACAACAGAAAAAAATCCTTTCCATTGTATTTTACTTGGATAAATTCAGGTTATACCTTTTAGGGTCAAAAGTCATTGTGTTCTCAGACCATTTAACCCTTCAGTATCTCCATAAGAAACTGAAATCCAAACCATATCTCGTTTGTTGGATGATCCTACTCAATGAATTTAATCTAGAAATTAGGGATAAAAAGGAGTAGATAATATGGTGAATGTCTATATCAATAGGATCCTCCCATCCTTGTACATTGAATCACCCCCTGTATTCCCATAAATGACATTTTCCTTAATGAGAAATCATGCCGAGTGTAGTATGTTATTCCTTTGTATATAGAAATTGTAAATTATTTTGTATCATCTTGAATTCCTACTAATTTAAACAAAAACCAAGATGATAATAAAAAAAATGAATCCCATTGGTACATTTGGGATGACCCTGAACTTTGGTGCCCATGTAGTGACAATGTTATTAGGAATTTTGTTCTTAATATTAAGTTTTAGTCTATCCTTAGGTTCTATGAAACACTTTCTTTTGGGTCCACTTTGGTCCCTAACATACTACTCATAAGGTCCTTGATTCTGGTCTATTTTGCCCAAAATTATTTCAGGATGCCTATGACTTTTGTAAATATTTTCTCTATTGTGTGAGATTGGGGAATATATCCAAAATAAATGAAATTACACAACAACCCATACTCTTCAATGAAATTTTCAATGTTTGGGGAATTGATTTTATGGGGAAATTTCCCAATTCCTTTGGAAACTTGTTCATTATTTTGGAAGTTGATTATGTGTCAAAATTTGTAGAGACACAATCGATGAGGATAGATGATTCTATGAAAGTTGTTGGATTTTTGAGATCCCAAATTTTATGTATGTTTTTATTACCTTGGTTCATCATTAGTGACTAGGGTTATAATTTCTATTACCAAAAAATGAAACCAGTTTTTCATTAGTATGCGGTTGGGCATTGAGTTTCTAATGAATATCACCCACAAAACAATGGTTAAACTAAGGTGTCAAATGGAGAGGTACAACAATTCTTGAAAAATGGTTCAACCTAATAGAAAATATTATATTATTAGATTCGATGATTCACTGTGGGATTACAATATTTCTTTCAAAACTCCCATCAGAATATCACCCTATCGGTTTGTGTTTGGAAATATTTTCCACCTCCCTTTTGAGATAGAGCATCAGGCCTACTAGGCCACTAAATAATGAAATTATAATCATAAATGTGTAGGTGATCAAAGAAATATATAGATTTAGGAGTTGGAGGAAATGATTAAAGATTCATATGAGAACGCCTGTATTTATAAGGAATAAACAAAGGCTTCCCATGACCGCATAATCCTTCCTCATCACCTCTACATTGGGAAGAAGGTCCTCATTTTTAATGAAAGGCAGAAGTTGCATCCAGGTAATATTTATTCCCACTAATTTTTCCCATACACTGTTACTAATTTTTATCCATTTGGTTTTGTTTAGGTTACAAATATGGAAACAAGAAAAACCTTTACTATAAATGGGAAGAAGTTGAAGCACTTTCATGAATCCCTTCTAGAGGCCCCTATAGAGGAACTCCAAGTTTAAGAAGAAACATATGAATGAAACCCACTGGGTTTTATCCTTCCTTACTATATTCTCATTTATTATAGTGAGTATACTACATAATTTAAGTGTGGGGGTATGGGTTCATCCCTGGGTCAGTTAGTAATTTTCATCATATTTTCTTTTCTTTCTCTTTTTAGCTTTCTGAATAATATTTTTACCTTTCCTCCTACTCTACTTGTTCCCCCCTCTATTTTGTGCCGAAATGTTAACTTTTGATGCCCAATTTATCATGGAAAACAATTCTCACTTTATCATGGAAAATTATTCCCACTTTTTCATGGAAAATGATGCTCACTTAATCATGAAAGTTATTGAAAATGAATAAAGAATTTCCCTATTTCATGTGGTTTTAAAATTTTAAAAAAATTGTTTCTATGAAGAAATGTGTGTTTCAACATTTAATATTGAGGTGTAAAATTTACTATAAAATTTGTTTCTTGTTGATAATAGAAATAGTTGTATCATTTTGAATCCTTTGAGAACAATGTAACCCTTTATGTGAGTAGTTTATGATAAAATTGTTCCACTTAATTTATCAACATATTTTTACACCAAACCATGAAGTGTGAATAATTATTACTTAATATAAGGTAAATATAAGTTAGGTTAATATTTATCAACTTTATAAAATTATTTTTTTCATACATTTTTTCCTTATCTGATATTTTTCATTACTTTACAAGATTGACTTAGGCATGTGTACCTATTATATGACTATTTCACACCCTAAAAAAACATAAAATAAAAAAAAACATAAAAAAAAACATAAAAATATGGGTTGTGTCTTGGTCAGGTCAAAAAAAAATCTTCCTCAAACTTTGATCTTATTATAAATAACTCAATTAGTGTCATGAGGAGATCAAACGAGGATTGAGTGATGAGTGTGTGATTTTTTCCAAGTTAATCTTTTAAAATAGTAATAATAAATGAGGGGAGTGACGAAATGTACAACATATGGGGAAGTAAAGGTTGATATATTAAGGTTCAAATTCCTATAATTCTTAAGGGAGTTGGTCTTGAAATTATATTGAAAAATATATGGGGAAGGTTTGGTGGATAGAATCATTTAAGCTGATTTTTTTAAAATAACCTATATTTACTTGATACAAAGTGGAAAGAATAGCTTGAAATGGTTTCCAAAAATAAACATGGGGAATTAGTGAAATTTTTAACTTTTGAATTATTTTCTCATATTATTATCATTCATCTCCTTGAATTTCATTCTGATACAATTTACGAGACATGTTTTCTGTGATCAATGAGAATAGATCCATGCTGTTATTTTTTATTTAATCACATTGATTTCAAGAATTAAATTCTAAATGAATGTTAAATATTAATCAATTTTTAAATATCTCCGTGAATAATTTATTAAAATATTACCTTGACCAGGAGTGAAAATTTTTAGGTGTGGGGGTGTGATAGTGTAGTGATTCACTATTCATCTTCACCCTTACGTCACCATGTTAAACTAATTTTGTATCAAAAATTAAAAATTTAATAACATATTTTAATTCTTGTTTGATTAAATTATTTTGTATTAATCGATGTTAAAAAGGGTAATTTTACTTTTTTGATGATTTCATTATAAGTGAAGGTGATTTGGAGGTCCCAAGACGATGTTGAAGAAAAATGGGCCAAAATGTGCAAGAATCCATGAACACTAGTGGAATCAACCACACACTGGTAGTTATTTTTTGCTTCCAATTAGGCTGATTTTTTTTTGGAATAATAAGAAATTAATTTGGGTACAACACTTATGAATGAACCAAATCCCAATTCTCTCATTAAGGCACCCAAAAAAACGTTTCTATCCAAGAAAAGAAATTTGCTCGAAGTCAAAAGTGGCGTTTTGTATTTTGGAAATATCTTGAGTTTTTGACATCCAAATGATGCCAATTTCTTTCTAGGGGGTAATAAAGAGGTGGGAAAACAACTTTTTTGTTTTCTAAAAAGTGTGATAATACTATCTGGATGCCAAAAAACTAGGACCAAGTGGTTTTACAAAATCAATCTACCCAAAACCACCTTCTACTTTCCCTATAAAATATTATCTTGGGAACCCAATTTGTAAGTTCAACTAGGAGGAAAAGCCTTACTATTTTGGAGACTAAAAGGAGACATATCTTCATATAATAATTTATTTAGTCCCCTATCCTCATAAGATGATCAAGGATGAATTTTAAGTTCCATTCGAGCCTCCTCCTCCTCTCGATGGCGAGCTAAACAGTGGATGGTCATTTTGAGGGAGCCACACATACTTGAGAGGGATTTTAGACACTCTTTCTTCTACTATTCTTGTGTAATTTGTGTGTTAAATATTTTACTTATATTTTGACTTAACACCCTTATCCTATGAATGTATTGTTTTGGTATAACTAAGAGAAATATTTTTCATTTCAACACAGATTGGGTTGAGATTTCAAGAGGGAATATTAGGTTGTTCTAATTGAACAACCCAAGAATCCTCTTTCTCTCACACATACATACGATTTAAGTTTTATTTAGTAGACATTTTTCTATTCTTGAGATAAAAACTTTTAAAAAATTACTGTTGTGTTATGGGTTGGTTCTTTTTGCATCATTTTAAGAGGAAAGATGTGAATCATGATCTTGACCACCCTCAACCAAATGATTCCATTAAACCTTGTTAAATTTTTAGAACAATGAACTGTCCAAGATGTGTAGTGAACTTAAAATGGCCTCCGTATGTCATAATTATAAAACCTATACCTTTATTTATCAATAATAAAAATCAATAATTATTCATTTAATTTGAAAACTATTTTCAAAACCACCCTTATTTTAGTCTTTTTTATATAAAATACACACTTTAAACCCCCAATGGTCATTGATAGATGACCTAGGGTCTACTTTATACTATAAATAAACTTTAAAAACATATTTAATTTGATTTATCATTAAAATATGGTTAGTTGTTGATTAATTTTATTTGATTGGGGATTTCCTTGTTTGATTTCTATATAGTTTTCAATTTTGTGCAATGTGTGGTTTTGTCATATATGGATTTTTATGGAAAATTGTGGTTTATTCTTAACTATGTGTTTTAAATGTAATTAATGATTTTAAAAGTTATTTAGTTTTATTTTTCTTTTATTTTTTTTAAAATGTCAATTTTTCTACTTTCATGAAATACCTTGATTTTATGCAAATTGAGAAAATTTTGAAATAATCTTAATTTTCATGAATTGATTTTCTGGATTGAATTTTGAACATGTATTTGATCTTGGATTTTAGGATTTATCACATAATGTGTGTGTTTGTGTGTGTTAAAAATGGATCTAATAAGACTATGTTTCAAAACTCTTAAGTTACATCTGTGGGGGTGGGTGATTTAGGGAGAGTGTGTTATGGTAAGAAAAAGGGTGTCCCTAACACCAAAGTGAGTCATAAGGTACAACGAGCGATGTCCCATATAGGTCATGGAAACTATAAAGTGATTGGATTAGTCAATGGGGGTGTTCTTACTTGAGGAAACATAATAACTCTTAACACATTTAATTGGTCTCTATTTTAGAATGGGATTTTTAGGGAAAATAGAAATTTTCTATTTGGTCTTGGGAGACAAGTATTTTACATGACTTGTGAAAGTATGGTTTTATTAAATTGATTAAAAAATATTTAATGTAAGGAATTATTTATGATTGAATTTTTTTGTTGTATAAATGGTTTTAGATTAATGAAATTTGATAAATCAATTGTTTTGTTCTTAAATTTTTTTTATTTATCATGATGGTTAGCATTCCATTTTAAATTAATTTTTCATGGACATATTTTAAATTCTTAAAGAAACCCTACTGAGTTTCTTACTCACCCCCTAATTGTGAATTTTGATGAACCTGTAGATGCCATGTGTTAGGATATAGTGTTGTGAGCCCATTTTTTTTGAAATTTTCTAATTGTTTTTCATTGATAATAGCATGATAACTTAATTCAATTACTTAGTAAATAATTGTTTTTTTGATTTTGAGAAATTGTAATTTATTTGATAAATGACTTTAAATGTTTATTTTATATTTTTATTAATTTTTTTAATTAATTTAGAAGCCACATTTTTTTTGGAATTGATTTTATATTTTATTTAAAATAGTTAATTTAAAATTAATTCATTCAATTTGGAATGAGATTATTAAATATATTTAATATTTTTGAGTTTTATTTGATTTATTCATATTTGAATTAAATGGAATCCACAAATTTCATTTGAAATTTAAATTAAATTTTTTTGACTATTTGATTTTGGAACTAGGATTATTTATTGGATTTTTGGTTTAATTGTTCTAATAATTTTTTAATACAAAAAAAATTCATACATTACAACATTTTTTTAAAAATATTTTTTTTAATTAGAATTAGAAATGTTATTTTTAAATTGTGAAAAATTTTGTGTTTCAAAAAAATTGAATTGAATTTGTTAATTTTTATTTTGAAATGAATTGGAAATCATTCTGATGTAAACTGTGCAGAAGCATTAAAATTATGTTTTTTAATTGTTTTGTTTTTATCCAGGAAATTAATTAGAAAAATAATTTTTTGAGAAATATGAATTTTTTTTGTATTTTTTATGTTGGGAAAAATTTTAAAGTGTCAATGTGACCACATGCTTGAAAAAATTCAACTCATCATGGTCCTCACAGTCAATATACTGACCATGTCCAACAACCTACTGGGATCCTTTGAAATCAAGTGACATATTTTTTTGGTAACCGACCATTTGTGAAAATAATAACCTACCACAAGTACAATCTCATGATTTTTATACTAACCTTGAGCACCTCACCTCTACTGACTGCACCTCTACTATGCACCGACTCCTCATGATCAACTTCACAAGTGACTGTGCCCCTTCTCCATGGTAGCTATCTTATGGTCACTATGTTGTCAATGAGACACATACTCCAACCTACCATGTGGACACCACCCCTCTACCAATCGTGATCACAATCACTCCATTCTTGGAAGCTATAATAGATTCATGGGGTATTTCATTTGTAACCTACCGTGAGATGGCACTAGTGTCCCCCGTTGATGCTAGCCGATAATGATTTCCCCAAAACCAAGTCCACCACACCTATTGAACCTAGAAACCGAAGCTCAAAAAATATATTCACTACCACTGGAAGAGATGAATGACTGTTTTACAAAAGAACACTGAGCCTTGATTTCGTGAGAAGATCCAGCTGCATCCCCTTCCCACAAATCCAAGCACCACCACTATGGGGACCAAATCCCGCGCTGCTTTCAAATGCAGCCCAAGCCTCCCACCGTCGGATGCAGCTGTGTTTGACCTGGAACCGATGGAGGAGAACCTGTTGAATCCAATCTCACCACACAACCACAACCCACATCCCTCATGCACACCGACCCTGTGAAATTGAATCACTCCCTTTATGAAGAAGCCTCCCGAGCTGAGCTTGATGAAGAAACCACCATGTCTGGTTTTAACGATCAAAGGATGAAGCAAGCGAAGATCACTAACCCTGTTCCACACAAAGAGGACCACACCAGATCACTGAGAAGAAATCCAAAATGATGATGAATTCCAACTGAAACAGAACCTTTATGCTTTCCACCTTTTGGATGTCGTTCCAAAGAGGCTTGTAACAAAATCCACACTCACCAAAGCTCAAAACACTATAGAGAAGATGAACTTCTGGTGTTGCCTATTGAAAATCCACCACTTTGGAGTGACACTAGATCTACGAAAGTCAATTGAACTTTCCACCATGGTAGAAGAAACCCTGATCCACATGTCTATCTACTGGAGGAGGAAACCCATGTCACATGTGCTGCCTCTGAATGTCTTGAAGGCCTAGCCACATTAACGAAACTAAGGCCGAAAAAATTTACACACTATGAAGACTAAAATGATTTGAAGAGTACAATGAAATTTCCACTACACAACATCATTTTAAAATATATTTAATATATTTAATTAATTAAATATTCTAAAAAACAATTATGTTTTCAGTTTTGGATTTGAATGCACAAAGCACAATTTTTTAAACCCAATAGTGGTGGCATTTTAGGATCAAGCATGATTTATCTCTTTCATTCCATTAAGTCCAAATCAAAAATATATTTTACTCATCATCTTCTTTCTTAAATATTTCTATTGTGATGCAAATTAACAAAGTAGTATGACTCTAATTTTTTTGAGGATTGATCGTAGGAGGAGCGTATGTTATCCGAGGAAGATTCTCGATGTTAAGAAAAAACCATAATGGTCTTCAATATTATACACCTGTTGATCATCCAACCATGAAAAAATTGTTGTTCAACACTAAATTTATGGTACATTACCAAAGAAGTAGAAGATACCCATATAGTTGATGTGGATAATTTCAAAGCATGTTAAGGACCTCTGGTTGTCCTTCTATAAATAAATCACTATTCATGGTGCTATAGACGCTCATGCTTGATAACACCCAATTATTCTCAAAAGATCACTCGTTGCTGCTTCTTGTCTCCTTTCATTTCTTTTTGTAATAACTCTGATGATGTCACACTAGGACTTTTTTGGTCTTGCTAAGGAGACATCTCTCATTCCACCTATTGATGAATTTTGATCAGTAAATTCTCCGGTTGCTTCCCCAATGGATTTTAGCAGTTTTAATCAATTAAATATTTCTTCTAGTTTTGGATTTTAATTTATTCTACCCTCATTATTGTGATTTCACACACAAGGAACTTATACTTAAATCTCTACATGTAGTGGCAAGGAGCGTGATAATTCAAGGGTGATCAAAGACCTCAAATTACTATTCTAGATACAGAAGTGGATACAATAATCCCATTATTATTTTATACAAACTGAAATGATCAAATAAGTTTAATAAATGAAATATCAATATATGAGAGGAATATGGAACCATTTTAATACCGATTTAATAAGAAAATGGTGGAATGACCTTAGGATGCACCATTATTTTTTAAATTGATATTAAAACTATTGGTTCCGGGCATAGTGAGAGCATGTGATGGTGAGTGATATATTAAAATTTATTTTAATATTTCTATGCTCAGAACCCCGAGCAATGATCTTGCATTTCATATTTATAATTAACTTATTAATACTGGGAGAAATAAATACCAAGGATTTGGATATTTCTTTGCTGATGATGTTGATTTTTCCAAAAAGAGCCTTCCAGTTTTCCTTTGTTACTTTGTGAGCATCCAATGATAGAATCCATCGAGTAGTGATCCACATGTGATCCTTTGATCACCAATCCACACCACTCGACTTTTGGGTGCTAGCATGATTTATTGATTGTATTTCATTATTCATGTTGATCATTCTTCCTTCAACCACGAAGGATTCTCTCTTGTATTTCTTGTTCTTGAGAGGGAATATAAAGAGTCCTGAGATAATTCGTTGTATGAAACAATTCTATATTTTCAATTACACACTGATGCACTACATAATAGACATAACCATCTATTTATAGAGTTCGGGTTTAGGTTAAAATATTATTTAATTATACGTCGGTCCTTAAATAATATATTAACCTTTAATAAACTTCATGCCATATATTATTATTTTTATTTTTATTTTTTGGCATTCAGTAACTTCCACAATAAAAAATATTATTTATCAGGCTTGTTAATTAATATTTTTCAATAGAGATGACCATGATCCAATCAAACTCTTATATCATTTATTGAACACTCTAATAAACATTTAATTTAAATATTTCATTCACTAATAAATATTTTCCATCAATAAAACATGAATAAAATTATCCCTTGATCTTGAGAATAATATTTATTCAATTAATTAAATTCAAATAGAATTTAATCGAGTTCATCTGAAACACTTATTATGTGACCCTATAAGATTATTTCCCACTAACATTAGATGATATTTTCTGAAGTCCAAGATTACTATCTAACAACGCATCAAGACACCCAAGAGAAAGAACATAATGTCGCAACTATGACAACCACATATGAATGACTACTATTTAATATATTATTTTTTTAAAATATCTCATCTAGTACGTGGATCATCAATGTAACAAACCAATATAATTGATATGACTTTATTTAACTATCTAAAACAAACATGTTGTTATTTTTAGAAAATGACCATATTAAGACACAAGAGGGGGATTTGAGTTTTTTAAATTTTTCACCACTTATAAAAATCACACTCTATTGTTTATGATTGATTTGTATTCTGTTATTTAATAGATAATTCAATGGAAATAAAGTATGAAAAGAAATATAAATATATAAATTTATAGTAGTTTAGGGAATAAAATCCCCCTAGTCCACTCCACCACAAATCTTCTCCATGAGTGTGATGATTTTAACTAGACCGGTCCTTTTGCTGGGGAATGCCAGTCCTTTTTATAGGGACTTCATGATTAAGTGCAAGAAATCGTCACTTGGTAAAAGTACATGAGCATTAAATTAGGATAGGGAAATACATTATCCACTTGCACACACCTCACTTGAAAATACATGTTCCTTTTCTTATTTAAATGCACTTCAAATTATTCATAGAAAATAGAGATCAGTGGCATGTATTTCTCCTTGAATTTTCTTGGTAACAATAGAGACAAATAAAATATATATCATCTTTTTTCTTTTTTCATAGTACTTGGCTTGTATTATATTTTATTTTAACGTAAATAGGAAATCATGAATTTAAAAAAAATTCAACCATAGTAAAAAATTCACTTGAGTACTTAAAATGTTATAAATTAAAACATGTAGCACAATACAACAGATTTTATGAGTTGAATCCACATAGCCAAATTATTGATCTGAAACCACATATCCAATTTGAAATCCAAATAGTTGATTTTTTTCATGTAGTGAAATTGAATAGCATAGGCATTTTATTCACATAGTCAAATATGATGTAGTCGATTGAAACAATGTAGCTATTTTTTTAAAGTGGAAATTAACCGATACTAAAGTAAATGATTTATATGATGTAGATGATTCCACCACAAAAAAGATTCACGTAAATGATTTCATAAAGTATCCATTTTACATAGATAATTGATAAAAAAGGAGATTTCTCACATAGGAATTCTTTTTGATGTAGCTAATTTCCCCATATGTGATTTCTATGATATAAGCAATTTGATGTAGCCTATTTTATAAACTTTGGTAGATTTGGACAAAAACATTCAGAATCTATACTTATGGAATTTACGGACAAACACAAAAAGAAAAAAATAAAACATGATAAACACACTTAGAAAACACGATTATTATTCTAGTATAAAGAGTATCTGAGATAAAAAAAACCTAAATCGCATGGGATATGTTAGATTAACATTAATATTCTAAATATCTCATGATAAAAACCCCATAAATCTATGAAAAAAATATTATATATTCTAGTAGATATCAACTAATTTGTTTAAAAAAGGTTTAACAGAAATTAAATGATATAATATAAAATGTACAGTCCCCTCTAGTAAGTTACTTTTTTAAAGGTAGAAACTTCTCCTCTTTTTAAAAATACTGATCCCCTTTAAAAAAATATATAGGTAGAAAACTTCTACATTTTTGATAAGGTTGAAAACTTCTCCCCCTTTTTATGTCATTAAAAACGAAGGGTATGAGAGATAAGACACATGTTAGTCTATCACGTTGAGTTATGAACTATTTAAATATATTTTGAAAGCTGAATATGGAATTATTGGAAATATTGGGCTTCATTAAATAAAACAAAGAGAGAAATAACATCAAATGAAAAAAATAACTAATAAACATATTATAAATAAATAAATAATGAAGTATTTCATTAATCAACTTGAAATGAAAATAAACATCCATTCAATAAATTAAAAAATATTAGTAAAGGAACCTAGTTTGGTTTGGGAGAATAAGGTTTTAAGGTTGAAGTTGGTCTGGAGGTAGATGGTGTTGACACTGATGGTGCTTAGGGAACATAAACAACTTATATTCTCTTCCTAGTTTATTGAGATTTACTAGAAGGATTAGGACCAAGAGGAATTATTCTTCTCATCTGAAACAAGGATTCAACACACATGTTAATCCTCATAATAACATCAAACCTTCAAAATTCATGAATCAAAAGAGATTCTTGCTTATGAATTTTAGAAACTGATGCTATTATATTCATGATAAATGTATTATGATTTTATACTCCCCCTTAAGAGAAACTTGTAGACTCACTAATAGAATGAGGGAGAATTAGAGGGGTTATTGTATAAAAATGAAATACCAAAAAGAATATCTACAAGAACCTTCTTGATAATCAAATTCATATATGAATGTACGTCTATTAGTGTACAAGTCAACAATAACACTTTCTGATCCATGATATTCACTTGTGTTAGAAAAATATTAACAAATTACTTAACATCATTGATAGAAGATTTAAAAAATTTATCACTAATAGCTAGTTGGGGATCAACTAATCTTAAAATGGAAGGAGGTTTGTACACAACCAACTCCGTACTTGTAACTAGAAATGACTCTTTTCAAGATTATTCTGGAAAATCTACTAAAGATTAATTTGGATCTGAATATGTTACAACCATGGTATACATAGCAAAAAACATTAAATATGTTTCCTTATATTGTTTAAAAAATATCAAATTTCCCTTATCATATGTTTCATTTTAGTATTTAACTATATTTCTTCATTCCTTTGAAACACTCAAATATTCTTATACTTTAACTGTAAGAAAATTCTTAAGATGACCAATGTGGTCATTCGTTCACATATATAAGCCAAAACTAATATTTTTAATGGATATGTAGGTGTCATGAAAATTACTGGAAAGATTCTTTTTTATTTCAAAAAATAACAATAGAGAAATAATATCACCTTGGAGACACTAAATCTGAGAAGAAAAAGAACTCATCTATGATATTATTTGACTAACCCCATTCTAGAAAATTAGAAGAACAGTAGATTCTAATGTATTATTAACAGTGGGTTGAAACCTATTTTTAAACTCTAACTAACTTAATACAACACCTTTCATTTAATTCAATGTCTCCTTCACTTTATATTGAAAAGCATTTATTTCATCAATAAATTCTGGAGATAATTATGATTGCATGGATAAAGGATCCTGAGATACATCCTTTTGAGATAAAGCTAATGAAAAAAGCTCACCAAACTCAACATTTGTAGGGAAAACATATTTAAAACCACTTATCTAGGCTTTAATTTCATCAAGTTCCCTAGAACATCTATCAAAAATAGTTTGTGAAACATGTGTATTTTTCCGAAGACTATTGATCATTGATGACTAGGTGGCTACAACCTCAAAAAAATTATTTAAATCGTATTTGATGATTGATGACTATTTTAGTTCTCTTATCTCATATTTTTAAGAAATGGAATCCAATATTAAATTATAATAATAAACTCTCATATTGTCAAGCTCTATCACCACTTCATTAGATAACACTTCCTTTTCCAAGATTTTTTAACTCTAGATAACATAAGGAGATAATTCATGAGTAGTTGAAGGTAACTATGGTACAAATGGTGTACAAGAACTTTTTTTAGATTAATAACCACATCAGAATCCCTTCTTCTATAAAAATGTGATCTAGGAAGAATTGGGTCATTTTCATTATGCACTTCCACTGAATCTAGAATTATCTAAACTTTAGAAAATGTAGGCCTTGTCAGAGTTGGCCAATTTTTAGAAAAATTATGAGTTGTATCAACAATTGTCACCATATGTTGATATTCCTCAGAATACAAAATAGAATCACCAAAAGAATCACCAACAACTAGATTTTGAGTAGGCACATCCACCTGAATCTGGTCATGATTACTAACTATAGGACTCATAACTGGAATTAAAAACTCAATTATTACTGATATTGTCCCCTATACTACCATAGTAGTCACCATTTCAATATGTGTTGCATCACTAGGTAGTGAGGTTTGAGATGACCCCAATCCAAATTTTCTTGACCAACCACCTGCAAAGAACTTAAAACAGAATCCTAAAAATATACAATATTCTTCAATATAACTGATGATAGGGTACTACTTTTATGAATTTTCACCATATCACATTCATTTAAATCCTCTTCTTTGTTCTTTAAAACCAAATAAATTATTCTACCATAAGGATATTAGTTTAACATCCATTTTTCTTCACAAAAATGATGCAATAATCTTAGTATGTATCTTGTAAAAATCAAATTTATGTTATTGATCAAGACATAAATCAAATACATATCTTTTCGTAGATCTTTCCCCATATCTCCTACTCTTTTTTATATAACTGTCTATAAAAACTTATATAAGACATTTAATTCAGTAAGTACATCTTTTACATGTTTCTTTTAAAAAATAGTGGTTCCAAAAAGAAGTTGGGAACTTTTCTTAGACCTACTAATCTTGTCCTAGAAAGTGTTTAACTAAAAGAAAAATACCCTTTACAAGGGAAATGAAAGACCTCATCCATTTCAATAGAAGAAACTACCATTGTATCTCCTTTAACATTTGATAAGATTACATCCTCTGTTTTATTGAACTGAATGTCTGCATTCATCAAGAACTCATTAACTTCTTCCTCAAAAATAAAACCTAACTTCATTTTATAAAACAAAAAATCATAACCATGAAACCCAAGATATTCCTGTAAAAACATTTAGAATGTGTTAAAATGCACTATATCTATGGATTTTACCCCAAGAACTATTATTTCACTTTTATTGGATTTATTAGACAAACCTGAGCTTCCATTATCAATATGCTTTGACATTCCCATTATGAAAAGTTTGGTTGAAGGTTGAGTAGGGATCAAGAGTTTAGATATGATAGTTTGGATTAAAGAGAGGTTACATATGAAAATGAAAAATGAGTGTGAGATGATTTTACATTCAGTCACATACCTGAATCCAAATTTTGTCATGTACTCGATTTTAGTTTATGGTTACTTCTGAATGATAAATAAATAACATAAATAAAGAATGAAAATAAAACAATTAAATTTTGTTTTTCTAAATATAAACAAACAAACAAAAATAATTATTATAATTTTAATATATTATTAAAATAAATACTATAATATAATACTAAATTTTGAACAACAATAAATACAATAAATAATATAAATTCATTTAAATCCGAATAACTTAAAGCACTTGAAATATATTTAATGATTAATAAACCTAATTATTTTTTAATAAAATCAAAACAGCCAAACACAAGGGTTTTATTAAAAATATCAGCAAATTTATTCTATGTAGAGATAAATTAAAGTGAAATATCACCTTTTTGAGCTTGATCAATCAAGAAATAATGCCTTAAGTCTATATGATTTTTTCTTGAATGATTTATTAGATTCATAGAAATATATATAAAACTATTATTATCACATTTAATTGAGACTTGATTATAGTTGAATCCAAAAATCCATTAAGGTGTGTTTCATCTATAACACTAGTTCACAACAACTACCAACAACAATATATTCTGTTTATACAATGAATAATTCAATAGAGTGTTTCTTCTTACTAGACTGGGATTTAAGGGATTTAACTTGAAAATGGAAATTTCATGATATACTCTTATTATCTAGTATATGGCCACCAAATTTATCATCTGATTATGATACTAAATTAAAATCATAAGGTTTTGGAAAACATAAGGAAAGGGAAATTTTTTCCATTTATATATCTTAAAATCATTTTGGAATATTTTAAATGCGATTATTTAGGATTAACATGAAATAGAGCACATATACATACTGAAATAAAAATATATGGTATAATAGTTGTCAAATATTATAAACTACCAACTATTTCTTTATAAATCTTATTGTCAACTGGTTTCCCAACCTCATCCAAGTCAATTTTTCATAAGAACACAAAGGGGTAGTATGAACTTTACCAGTTTCATGTCTAAACCAATTAAGTAGGTCTTGTTTATATTTTCTTTGATTTAACACATTTAAAAACTCTTATTGATAAATTTGAAAACCAAGAAAATAATTTAACTCAACCATATTTCTAATTTCAAAATTTTTCACTTGTTTTGAAAATTCATTACACATTGTTTATTTGTAAAATGAAAAATTAAATCATCAACATAAATATGCACCAAAAAGATATATGAATATGAATTTTTCTTAAAAAAATTAGGATATTTATTACCTAAAAACCCATTTGATAAAATAAAATAACTTAAATGATCATACCAAGCTCTAGTTGCTTGTTTAAGACCATAAAGTGCTTTGGTATGTTTAAAAAATGAATTTGGAAAATGATGATTTTTAAAACTAGAAGGTTGTTCAATATAGATTGCCTGTAACATCCCTGGTATATAATGAATATTAATTTTTCATATTTATTAATATTTTTGAATAAAATATTAATATTACTTTAAAGGTAATGCAATGCTTGATGGCGTACCCAATACGCAACAATTAGTTTCTTTGAAATCTTACGTTGCACTCTAATAATAAAATAATATTATTTTAAATGGTAGTTAGTGCCTAACCATTGTATTGGAGGGAATGAATAGAAATAACTAAAATATTATTATATATGTTTGTTAATTTTTTTGCATTTATCCAATAAAAGATAAAGGCTTAAAATAAGAAAAGAATTCAATTTTAAGCATAAATACTCTAATATTCACTAAAAGGTAGATTTATCGCCTTTTGATGGTGAACCCTCTTTAAAATAGTTTTGGTAACTCTTATACATTCTATTGGGCCAACTAAAATTCTTCTTTAGAATCGGGACATCAAAATTTACTTTGTGTAAATTTTTGGTATTTTTCCGATAAAGTTTATTTTTTAATGAATAGTGAAAAATGTTGTATTTTAATTCCAAACCTCTTTTTAATATAATTTATTTATATGATTAGATTATATTTTGAATTGGTTTTAAAGTGCAATTAGAATATATTTTTACCATTTAATCCAATGGTGGTCATTGGAATTAATTTCACTTTGAAATTGGACTGAAACTAGTATCAATCTTTTGATATATATTGTTTCATAAAAAAATGCTATTTGTTTTAACAGCGGGAATTAATTATTAAATTAATTAATGCAACTTATATGTTTTTAATTTTTTAAAATAGAAATCATTTTTTAATTCAAAATGTCTAATATATTTTCGGGTGAATTTTTGGTATTTTTATGAAAAACTTCAATTTTTTATGAATAGTGAAACCACTAAGTGGTAGTTAAAAACCGATTTTTATTTTAAATTAAACTTTACCACTTTTGTGAATTTAATTTAAAAAATATGACCTAAATGGTTGTTATTATGATGTAAAATGTGGTTCAATGGGATTAAAATATTTTTTTGGTGAATAGTAACTTGTATGTTTTATTAATCACGATTAGAGGTAATTAGTGTAATTTAAGGTAAAAATAATGTTTTAATAATATGAAATGACCTTGACACATGTCCTAACCTTATTGGATGTGTCATGGACTACCACAAAAATCTATGGGTCAACATGGGGACCCCATGGATCCACTTGGGTAAAAAAATGACATTAATAACTTTTTATTTAAAGTTAAAATAAAAATGTCACAAACATGTATTGTTTTACTAAAAAAAATTTACATGGGGTTATACATGTCATATTTTTTATTATAAATTTTCATTAGAAAATTAATAATATTTAATACATCATGATATTTTTTTTATAATTTTTAGACATTAAATAAATTAAATTATTTATGACACCGTGATGATGCAGCGATTACCTCATTATTTAACGATTTAAATAAAATGAAAAGATAATGTAAAATCTAAGACCTAAACTTTTAAAAAACCTATTTTATGGGTGTATTTAGAACTATTATTACCTTATCCCAGAAATATATAATTATGGGACCTTTAATATCCAAAAATCATTTCATAATAAAGTAACATTTTATAACTTTCCAAGAGTGTCCCTCCTCTCCTCTTATAAAAGGCCCCCACCTCTACCACCTTACCCACACCTCTCAAGCCATTGGCTCGAAAAAAAATCTGATCCTTTTATCTCTCCACATCCCTCTCTTAATCCTAGAAGCCTTAACTTAGTCATAAAGCTCTTAGAGAAACTCTTTTGGTTCAAACTAAGGGGAGATACCCGATTTAAAGGAAATGTCCTCTCTTATGTCCTTTTGTTTTATTTTGCTTCTCCAAACCCCTAAACTCTTTTTATTCCTTTCTTTTATGAAAAAACCAGTATATTAAATATACTAGGATGTTTTTATGAGAAGTATTTTATTTACACTTATACACACCTCCGTCTAATGGTTAAAGAACATACTATTTCTGTGGTTGGTGAATTTCTGCCTCACGAAACGATGATTGTTCAATATTCTTCTAACACCTTTAATTGTGGCCATTAATATGTAAAAAAATTTATATATGATATATATTATGTTTATTTTTTCCTTATGCTTCTGTATTTTTCATTTATGGCATACCTTTGTGGTTTCCATTATGGGAAAACACGATAATTTCATTTTAGGAAGTGCAGACTACTACCCCTCAAAGTGATTTGATTCATTAATGCCATATGTGGGATGTATAAAGGATGGAGTTAATTATATTATATATTATATTATACTGTAATCATAATATACATTTATATCATTATTATTTCACTCTATTAAATATGAAATAGAAATGAAAGTAGCGTTCATGCGTACGTACGACTTACCATCTCCATGAACGGGGCATTTCATTTCTTACCTTTAAATGTTATGTACTATTATAAATACATGTATATGCTGGATATATATGATATCCAAATCATTAATATCATTCTGGATATAATTAACCTTTTTCCACATGAATAACATGTAATTGTAAGAAGTCCATTTTTGACTTAAGAACCAAATATCGACAAAACAAACATTATTAACTTAAATGATTACATAATGTTTATAAAATAGAAATAAGTGATATAAAAGGAATAATAAGCTTGAAAAATGTTCTTAAGCAATTATAAATTAAAACTAGTTTATTATTCAGGAGATTAAAGAGTGATCGAGTCAAGTCAGACACGAGGTAAGGGACTTCGTCTCAATCTCCTTTCATTGAGGCATATTTTGTTCTAATACAATACATTCTTTTATAAGCTGTATAAAACACCTTTGACTTTTCATTTCACTCAAAGGGAATATTTTTGTACGAAGATTTTTACTAAACAACAAAAAGGAATGTTTATTTTAACGTACGTGGTGAAAATGACCTTTTCCTCCACCGTGAGTATTATTTAGACTTTAGCTTCCTTGACAAGCCGTAATGTTTTTGAAATGAAATAAATACCATATACAGTTTTAAGTATTTTGGTATTCAAAATGGTTTTTATAATGTATTTTTTATGTCAATATATTTAACTGATATATTGTGATTGAAATGTGGAAATTTTTTCTTTCCATTATATTTATTTTATGTCTTATGATTTTATAATGGTACTTGGAAATTTGACAGGTGGTTACGTGATAAATCATATGATGGGTGGTTCCGTGAATACCAGGACAGGTGTTTACGTTATAACCTCCAATTCATTGGGTATAGAAGTTGGCCGTATGGCTATTCCATTAATTGATATTTGTGGAAGTCAATCGTATGGTTATTCCATTTAAGTATGTTTATGTCCCAAGTTACCTTTATATGTTTTGTGTTATTTATATAGGTTTTATGGAAATCTTTGGGTTATAAAAGGGTAAGTAATGATCTTTTATTCAGGGAAGAGTATTTAATACTCCATAAAGGTGAAAAGTATTACTTTGATAAAGTATTCATGGTTTACTTGTAGTTTTGAAAAACTAATAGTTTTCTTTCTTTGTGTATCCCTTACTGAGATTTTTATGCTCACCCCAAGTTTTTTTGAAATGTTTTTCACATGACATAATGTGAAATAGGGTCAAGGATGGGATCAAGGAAAAGTCATGCTGTCTTAAACATGGAACTAGAAATGACTTTTTTTAGAGTTTATGTTTTGAAAAAAAAGGAAACTTTGTAGAAGTGTCTACTGTGTAATCTTTTGAGATGTAATAGTTATGATATAATTCTCTAAAACTCTAAACCTGAAAAGATACTCAATGGGAATTATTCATTTAATTCAATATTAAGTAATGTTTAAGGCTGGGTCCTTATAGTTGGTATCAAAGGTCAGTTTAGATAACTTTAGAGGTTAGAGTGTTGTTTAAGCGTAAGTGACAAGTTGTGTATAACCCCAACGGGTAGTATATTAGATGGATTCATTGTTTTTTTTGAAAGTTAGAATGAGTTTGAGATAACTTGGATAACTATATCTTATTTTTTATCTTTCCCATTATTATATGATGATTTTAATGATATGCTCACACTGACCTTTTTGGTTTTAGTAAATGGCTAGAACTAGCAGGCACCAAAGTAACAATGGATGTGAAGGAAACTGTGACAGTTTTATAAGTGAGAAACTGAATGATATGGGAGCTGTAATGAGAAATATTGTGTTTATCCTCAACTAGCTATCTAGAGTCATGATTGACCACCTAAACCTTTGTTATTTTTATAAGGCATCATATATGCAAGAAACAAATCCCTACGGAAGTTCAGGTAATAATCATAAAGGTATGTGTGTTCAAAAACCTACGTGTTAAAGATGTGGAAAGAAAAACCTAGGAAAATGTTTCAAAGGGACCGAAATATGCTATAGATGTGGAAATGAAGGTCATAAAGCGAGAAAATTCCATGGAAAAAGGAAGCATCCAGTCAACTCAAGGAAAGGGAAATAAGTTCTTTCTGAGGTATCAATTGAATGTCCTAAATGTGATGTGCGTGGTCATTATGAAAACACATGCCCTATGAAGAAGTTTCGGGAATGGTATCACCAAGATCGTACAAATATTCATTTACCAATACCTAATTCCATTTCAATTGAGGATGAAGAAATTGACAATGAACAATCAAAGGTATGGATTGTTTCTTAACTTATGTTTTCCTATTTTGAAATCTTAGGATATGATTCATAATTTTGTTTGTAGGAAATAAGTATTTCAGAATAAGTTGGAAAGGAATGGTTAATGGATCATGAAGAATGTTGAATGAGTAAGAAGTCAACATATAAAGGATTCAAGAGTTATGGTAGATTTTATGATCGTGAAATTCTTAAAAGTATTATGTCTCTTTTGATGATGGGGTAACATTAGAAGAATTTTTATAGTATGTGTAACCCTGATGTTTGATATATGAAAATTTTATTCAAGGAATAGTTATCTGTTCTTTTGTGGACATAGTTATAAAGAACCATTTGGGTTTATATGATCCTTACTTTTGAGGAAATTATGGGATACTATATGTTAAGATGGAAAATGAAAGGCATGAGATAAAATTGAGGTTAAATTAAGTTATGGTTATTTTTCATGATTTTATCTCTTTTTGGGGAATTTTTTTAGAATTATATAGTTTTGGAAAAAGGACAACACGCAGACCATGTGACAACCCGTCGCGTCGGAAAAAGCTGTGGGAATCAAACCCACAACCAAGGTGTGACTGGTATTTATTGCCTACCACTGGACTACGTGAAGTTCCTGGTTAGTATGACAAATCCTTTTTAGTTATATAATTTTATGAATCAAGAATAAGTTGATTTTTGGTAATCTAGGAAAATATTGACCTATCATGGAGGATATATGATTAGGTTAATTACTTTTCAATATGAGACTTTAAGAGCAACTGATTTTATTTGGAGATAAATGTTAATTTTTTTACCTTGGAAGATTATGTGATTAAATCCTTCAAAGAATTAGGTTTCAATATTAGTTTGGTTTACTTTGAAGAATTTTAAAGACAATTGTTTATCGAATGATCTTTTTAGAACTTTGGGTTTTGTTGGAAAAATTTTGGAGATTAAGAATAGATTTTTTTTATAAAGGATTATCCTTTTTGGGTATTATCTGATCTCGTACTAACTAATTTGGTTTTGGTTTTTGTCTGAAGACATGGGAAATATATAGTTCTCTTTTGTGTATTAGGTGATTCTCTAGACGTTGATTATAGCGCTCTTAATGTGAACATGTCATCCTAAATACTCATCTTTTGGATGAAAAAAATCAGTTTGTGTAAGAAATCTAGTAAGAGATGAAAGTCTAAACGACAAGAAAGTATGTTTCATTGCGATTTAGTTAAGCTCATAAATAAATTCCTCAATGAAAAGTAACTTAAACCAAATTTTTTTTATGTTAACTTTTCCTAATGGGGAATCAAATACCGTTTAACCCATCACAAGTTTGTGATTCTCTGGTGGTTAACTATCTCCTAAACATGTTTTCCATCACTCTCCCTCAGAACATGACCCTTTGTTTTTTCTTCCATATCCAGGTTTTCCTACATGGAATCCTAGTATGGGTTAACTCAGGTGACCTCTGTAATTATAATTCTTTATTTTAAAGTGATAATTTTACTGACTCTTGTTCTAATGTGGGACTTTCAATGATGTTTCCGAGCCCAATTTTAATATTGCGAGGACACAATTCCCAAAAGGGGGAAGGATGTAACATCCGAGGTAAATAAAAATTATTAATTTTTCATATTTATTAATATTTGATAATAAAATATTAATATTACTTTAAAGGGAGTTCTATGCTCGATGGCGTACCCAATACGCAACAACGAGTTTCTTTGAAATCTTACGTTGCACTCTAATAATAAAATAATAGTACTTTAAACGGTAGTTAGTGCCTAGCCGTTGAATTGGAGAGAATGAATAGAAATAACTAAAATATTATTATATATGTTTGTTAAATGTTTTTTCATTTATCCAATAAAAGATAATGTCTTAAAATAAGAAAAGAATTCAATTTTAAGCATAAATACTCTAATATTCACTAAAAGGTCGATTTATCGCCTTTTGATGGTGAACCATCTTTAAAATATTTTTGGTCACTCTTATACATTATATTGGACCAAATAAAATTATTATTTAGAATCGGGACATCATAATTTACTTTGTGTAAGTTTTTTGTATTTTTCCGATAAAGTTCATTTTTAATGAATAGTGAAAAATGTTGTATTTTAATTCAAAACCTCTTTTTAATCTAATTTATTTGTTTGATTAGATTATATTTTTAATTGGTTTTAAAGTGAAATTATAATATATTTTTACCATTTAATCCAATGGTGGTCATTGGAATTAATTTCACTTTGAAATTGGACTTAAACTAGTGTCAATCTTTTAATATATATTGTTTCATAAAAACACGCTATTTGTTTTGACTATGGGAATTAATTAT
This sequence comes from Viscum album, assembly GCA_963277665.1. NCBI lineage: Eukaryota > Viridiplantae > Streptophyta > Magnoliopsida > Santalales > Viscaceae > Viscum > Viscum album. Next base: position 1,584,117,214 of record OY728137.1, on the reverse strand, counting down.
TAAATTAATTAATGAAGCTTATATGTTTTGAATTTTGTAAAATATACATCATTTTTGAATTTGGAATATCAAATATATCTTAGGGTTAATTTTTGGTATTTTTCTGAAAAACATCAATTTTTGATGAATAGTGAAACCACTGAGTGGTAGTTAAAAACTGATTTTTATTTTAAATTAAACTTTACCACTTTTGTGAATTGAATTTCAAAAATCTGACATACATGGTTTTAATTAGGATTTAAAATTTGGTTCAATTGGATTAAAATAATTTTTTGGTGAATAGTAACTTTTAAGTTTTATTAATCACGATTAGAGGTAATTAGTGTAATTTATGGTAAAAATAATGTTTTAATAATATGAAATGACCTTGAAACATGTACTAACCTTATGTTATGTTTCATGGACGACCAATAGAATCTATGGGTCAACATGGGGACCCCATGGATCCACTTGGGTAAGAAAATGACATTAATAACTTTTTATTTAATGTTAAAATAAATATGTCACAAACAAGTATTGTTTTACTAAAAAAATTATTACATGGGGTTATACAAGTCATATTTTTGACTATAAATATTCATTATAAATCTAAAACTATTTCCTACATCATGATTGTTTTTTATAATTTTTAGACATTAAATAAATTAAATTATTTATGACACCATGATGATGCAGCGATTACATCATTATTTAACGATTTAAATAAAATGAAAAGATAGTGTAAAATATAAGACCTAAACTTGTCAAAAACCTATTGGATAGGTGGATTTAGAACTATTATCACTTTATCCTAGAAATATATAATATTGGGACCTTTAATGTCTGAAAATAATTTTATAATAAAGTAACATTTTATAACATTCCAAGAGTGCCCCTCCTCTCCTCTCATAAAAGGCCCCCACCTCTACCACCTTACCCACACCTCTCAAGACATTGGCTCTGCCAAACTCTGATCCTTTTATCTCTCTAAATACCCATATTCATCCTAGAAGACTTACCTTAGTCATAAAGCTCTTCAAGAAACCCTTTTGTTTCGAACCAAGGGGAGATACCCGATTTAAAGGTAATGTCCTCTCTTATATTCTTTTGTTTTATTTTTCTTCTCCAACCCCGTAAACTCTTTTTATTCATTTAATTTATAACAACACAAATATATTAAATATAATAGGATGTTTTTATGAGAAGTATTTGATTTACACTTACACACACCTTTGTCTAATGGTTAAAGAATATACTGTTTCTGTGGTTGGTGAATTTCTGCCTCACGAAATGATGATTATTCAATCTTCTTTTAACACCTTTCATAGTGGCCATTAAGATGTAAATATTTTTATATATGATATATATTATTTTTATGTTTTCCTTATTCTTCTGTATTTTTTGATTTATGGAATACCTTTGTGGTTTCCATTACGGGTAAACAAGATAATTTCATTTTAAGAAGTGCGGACTACCGCCCCCTCAAAGTGATTTGATTCGTTAATTCCATATGTGGGACATATGAAGGATGGAGTTAATGATATTATATATGATATTATACTGGAATTATAATATAACTTTATATGATTATGATTTAACTCCATTAAATATGAAATAGGAATGAAAGTAGCGTTCATGCGTACGTACGGCTTACCGTCTCCATGAACGGTGCATTTCATTTCTTACATCTAAATGTTATGTACTATTATAAATACATATATATTATGGATATATATGATATATATGATATAAAAATCATGAATATCATTCTGGATATAATGAATTTTTGACCACATGAACAACATGTAATTTTAAGAAGTCTATTTTTGACTTAAGAACCAAATATCGACAAAACGAACATTATTAACTTAAATGATTACATAATGTTTATAACAAGGAAATAAGTGATATAAAAGTAATAATAATCTTGAAAAAGGTTCTTAAGAAAGTATAAATTAACACTAGTTTATTATTCAGGAGATTAAAGAGTGATCGAGTCAAGTTGGACACGAGGTAAGGGACTTCGTCTCAATCTCCTATCATTGAGGCATATTTTGTCCTAATACAAGACTTTATTTTATACGCTGTATAAACACCTTTGAATTTTCTTTTCACTCAAAGGGAATCTTTTTCTAATAAGAATTTTACTAAACATCAAAAAGGAATGTTTATTTTATCCTACGCGGTGACAAATACCTTTTCCACCGCCGCGAGTATTATTTGGTCTTTGGATTCCTCAACAAGTCGTAATGTTTTTAAAATGAAATAAATACCATATACTCTTTTATGTATTTTGGTATTGAAAATGGTTTTTATAATGGATTTTTAATGTCAATATATTTAAGTTATATATTGTGATCAAAATGGGGAAATGTTTTCTTTCCATTATATTTGTTTTATGTCTTATAATTTTATAATGGTACTTGGACATTTGACGGGTGGTTACGTGATAAACCATATGATGGGTGGTGCCGTGAAAACCAGGACATGTGGTTACATTATAAACTCCAATGAATTGGGTATGGAATTCGGCTGTATGGCTATTCCATTAAGTTATATGTGTGGAAGTCAACCGTATGGTTATTCCATTTAAGTATGTTTATGTCCCAAGTTACATTTATATATTATGTGTTCATTATATGGGTTTTTTGGTAATATTTTGGTTACAAAAGGGTAAGTAATGATATTTTATTCAGTGAACAATATTTACTACTCCATAAAGGTTAAGAGTATTACTTTTATAAAGTATTCATTGTTTACTTGTTGTTTTAAAAAACAAACAGTTTTCCTTCTTTGTGTATCCCTTACTGAGATTTTTTATGCTCACCCCAAGTTTTTTTGAAATGTTTTTCACAGGAAATAATGTGGAATAGGGTCAAGGATGAGATCAAGGAAAAGTCATTCTATCTTAAACATGGAACTAGAAATTAATTTTTTTTAGAGTTCATGTTTTTAAAAAAGGAAACATTGTAGAAGTGTCTACTGTGTAATATTTTGAGATGTAATAGTTATGATCTAATTCTCTAAAACTCTAAACCTGAAAATATCCTCAATGGGAATTATTCATTTAATTCAATATTGAGTAATGTTTAAGGCTGGGTCCTTATACTTCCTCTATCAAAAAACCATTTAGAAATGATTATCTTACATCCATATGATATTATTTAAAGTAAATATATGATTCAGAGGATAAAAGAATCCAAATGGGTTTTAATCGAGTTATTGGGGAAAGGGTAACCTTACTATCTATAACTTCTTCCAGATTATACCCTTTAGTCACTAATAAATATTTATTTCTAGTTATTACACCAATAACATACTATTTATTCTTAAAAAACCATTTTGTTCCTATAGCAGGATAGTCAGATGGTCTATCAACAAATTCACATACCTTTCTACTCTTGAGATGGTTTAATTCCTCTTTCATAGCTATAACCCAAATTTCATCTACTAAGGCTTCTTCTATAGACTTCGGTTCTAATTGAGATAAAAATAAAGAAAAATCTATAAGGTTTTCTATAGTAATTCTAGTTCTAATTACTTCATCTAAACATCCTATAATGGTTTCTATAGGATTCTTATTAAGAGTTTTAGGTAGTCTAGGAAGAAAAACTTTTGGTTTGCTGCATCCATCCATTCTGGATTTGGTTATGGGAAAACAAGTTCTAATTTTTCATCATTTTTTTCATCAAAAATAGGTTCAGATCTCATGTTTTGAATACAATCACTTATTTCATCAATTTGAGTTACTTTGTGATCAAAAGGAAAACTTTAATCAATTTTCACATTGGTTGATTTCTGAACAATATTTGATCATTTTCTGAAATATCTATATTATTTTTAATTAGTAGTATAACATGTAAAGATTACTTCATCATCTTTTGAAAATAACTTACCAAGATTATCCTTAGTGTTTAGATTACAAACCTTACATCCAAAAACCATAAAGTATCCAAATTTTGTTTTTATATTATTTTATAGATCTTAAGGGGTTTTATTTAAATTAGTTATAATTTGAACCCAGTTTATAACATAACAGGTTTTATTTAGATATTCAGAAAAAAAATGTGTAGGTAGGTTATATTCACATAACAAAGTTCTAAATATTTCTTATAGAGTACCATTCCTCCATTCAACAACACTTTTTCATTAAGGTATCCTGGGGGTAGAAAATGTATGTTTGATACCATGTTTTGTGAAATACGCATTGAACACATGGTTTTAAAATTCTCCTCTATGGTCACTTCTTAAATAAATAATTTCAGTATCTCTCTATTTTTGAACCAGTTTTCAAAAACATATAGAAACAGAACAATCAACCCTTTTAACACTTAAAAATAACACCTAGGTAAATCTAGAAAAATAATAAAATAAAACATAAAAAAATAATTTCCTATTATGTTTTCAACTCTAAATGGACCAATAATCCCAAATGAATAATGTATAGGGGTCAAGAAGTAAAAACCTCTTTAATTGGATTAAAAAATGACTTGTTTTTCTTTCCCATTTGGAATGCATCACATAACTTATTTTTATTAAATTTAAGTTGAGTTAAATCTAAATTTCTTTTTGATAAATTTCTCATTGAATAAACATTAAAATGTCCCAATACTCTTTTCCATATCCATGAATCATGTTTTAGCATTTAAGCGATTCACATTTTATATACTCAAATAATTAAGATCTATAGTATAGACATTCTCTTTTCATGGTGCCTTATATTTAAAAAATTTATCTTTAAAACCAGAACATGCTTTATTTAAAAAAATCAACAAAACAACCTTCATCACAAAGTTGAGATATACATATCAGATTGTGATTTAAACTTTTAACATAGTGAACTTTATTGATAAGGACATATTTTAGATTTCAAATAGTTCCAACTCTAATATCCATTCCTTTATTATTGTCCCTAAAAGTGACATGAACTCCATCTATCTTTGTTAAAGAGTGAAAATTAAATAAATCTCTACTCATATTCCTTAAGAGTCCACTATCTATATACCATATTTTATTAGTGATCTTAGAACTTTGTATCTACATAGACAAATAAAATAATAATTTTTTTCGTACCCATATTTTCTTAGGTCCATAAATGTTAGAAATTAAGGATTTATAAAACCAAATACATTTTGTTTTTCCAAAATATTCATCAATGAATTTTGAAAAAAAATTCATGAAAAAGGTATTCTTAACTCCACACAACTATGGGTTTTTCAAAATAAAATCATTTTCATAGTGTCTTATCTCACAAAAATTTAAACAAATAATTTTTGAAAGATTTATATTCTTGGGAAAATTTATAAAATATTTCATTTAAAACATTGGGTTTTCACCAAGCCTTCCTATTCCAAATATATTTTTACAAGTTATATTGTTACCAAGAATTTTATTTAAATAATTTTCACCTTTTCTGAACATGCTATAAGAATATTTAAGGTCTTGAACTTATTTTTGTAAAATTTAAATATTATTTCCATGATCAATATATGATTCAAAAAAATATTACATCTTGGTTTTTAATAATAGTTTTTTAGTCAGATATTCCTTTTCATTAAAAATCACTTCATATGATTTTTTAGTGGTTTATTTTTAATTTTTAAATATTCATATTTATCTTATAACAGGGAACAATATTCATCTGGTTCCTCAAATGAGAAAATTTCATTTGATTGTTCATTTTCATGATCATAATAATAACAAGAATACACCTCATTAGTATATTCCATAAAACACATGTTATCTTTATGATTAGAATTCTTAGTTTATTATTATGAAGATAAAAAATCACTTGAATCCTCTGAATCACTCCATGTTTCTATAATGGATGTTTTAGACTTCTTCTTGTAACCAACTTTCTTGAAGTATTTATTTTCAATATTTTTTTCATATTGAAGCTTCAGACAATTGGTCTTGATGTTTCCAAGATTATTACACTCATAGAATATTAATTCCTTAGAATTTCCATTAGACCTCTGATATTTTGTGAAAAGTTTCTTAAAACATCTTATAAATATAAAAAATTTCTTGAATTTTATGTCCAAGTAATCAAGATCACTATCTAAATTAGAGTTACTTGAAGAATTTCCATTAGATGACTCTGCTATTTGAAATTATTTACAATTATTATTATCCATTGAAGTTTATAATTTTAAAGCAACATTATACTTCTTAAATTACCTATGTTCTATGGATTTAGCTTCTATCCTTAACTCATACATCCTTATAGTACTAATAAAATCTTTTATTTTAAAGGTTTTGACATCTATTTATTGTCTCATAGAATTCAAAATACTACTCCACCTTGGTGGTAGTATTTTGAGAACTTTAAAACCTGATATGGTTCCATATTTGGTGACCCTAAAGTAGCAACATTATTTAAAATATCTTTGAGTATTTTATTCAACTAAGTGATAATCTCACCATACATCATTCTAAATGAGTTAAACAATTGTTTAAAAGTATTATGTATGAGAGCCCACAAGTTATCTATTATTTCATATGAAAATTAAATTGTAGTTCAAATTTTATAATCTATTTGAAATTAAGAGACTCTGTTGAACTCATTCAGACCCAATCTATATATTATTTCATTAACATCTTTATAATTTAGGTCATAGTTTGCTTCAGTTTCTACATCCAAAGTTTTTGGTTTTATCTCTAGAACTTCATAAGGCCTCACAACCTTGATATAAACCTTCAGGCTAAGGTTATTTAGATATATGATCATCCATTCCTTCTAACAAACATAATTTTTACCATTAAAATAAGGTGGTATATCCACAGGAATTCCTTCTATTTTGTTAGTCATAGTGGCCATTTTTGGAGAGATCTTTAGATTTCAACTTTTATAGATGAGAAATCATGAATCACTTCTTGTAATACCAAATATTTTCAAATAATGACCATATTAGTGCTCGAGGGGGGGGGGATGGATTGAGTTCTCTAAATTTTTATTCAATTATAAAAACATCCCTATCTCTTTTATGACATATTTTGTTCTGTTATTTAATAGATCATGCATCGGGAATAAAATCATAAAAATAAAAAGACACAATGATATTTATAGTGGTTATGAGAATATAAGTCCCCAAGTCCACTCCACCACCACTCTTATATAGGAGTCTGCTTATTTTCACGAGAATTTTCCTTTGTCTAGGGACTACACTACTGAATGAATGAATTTGACATTTGGTAAAAACCCAAGAGCTTTTAAACGAGATATATACATGATTTACAATCAACATCCTTCAATGTTTCTTTTACCAAGAAAATTTACAAAAAAATTAAAAATATAAAGAGTTTAAAAATTTCAGTTCACGGTTATAATAAACAGATGATAGAAAAAGATAGATATCCATGAGAAATAATTTGAAGAGTAAGAATATCAAGGAGAGTATTCCAAACACAATCCATATTGACTATAAACACAACTGATAAGTTGAGACTTATTCATCCTTGTTTACATAGAAAAACAAAGTGTCATTTTTTAATATTTGATAAATTAATTCTCATTATTTTCATATTGACTTCACTTCTCATGAATTAGTCCATTATTGCACACACCTCACTTGAAAATGAATGGAATAATTCTTATTTAAATTCACTACACATGATCCATAGAAAATAGGGATCAATGAAACATTATTATCCTTGAATTTATTTGATAATAGTAGAGAAAAATAAAATATATCATCATTTTTCTTATGTATTAGTACTTTTCTCTTATTATATTCAATTTTATCTTAAAGAGGAAATTGAGCATTTAATGATTTGGGAGCATCATTAAAAACATCACTCAAGTGATTCAATGGTAATAAATTCCAACTTACAACATGATGTAGATAATTTGATGAATTGAATCGATATAGACAAATTACTGACTTGAAACCACATAGTCGATTTGATGATTTGAATCCACATAGCTGATTTTTCTACATGTATCCAAATTGATTTACGTTGGTATTTTATTAATGTATCTGAATATGATGTAGTCGATTGAAATGATCTATCTATTTTCTTTATGTTGGTGATTCCCTAATATTGGCATAGTTGATTGATGTGATGTAGTCGATTCCACCACATATAATATTCTTGCAACCAATTTCCTAACATAGACATTTTATGTAGTTGATTGATCACGTAGACAATTTTTTATATAGGCGATCTTGTCAGTGTAGGATTTTCCACATAGGCAATTTCCACAATGTATGAAATTTGGCATAGTTGATTTTCTAGACTTAGGAAAATTTATCCAAAAATGTCCAGAATCCATATATAAGGAAATTTATGGTTGAACACATAAGAATAAAATAAATATTGATTAAAAAACTTTGAAAACATAATCATTAGTAAAGTATGAAGGGTATTTGAGATCATCAAAACCTAAAGTACATGTGATATATTTGATCAAAATCAATATTCCAATAGTAGTTACACCATGGCTATTAAATTTGGGGTGATAGTTCTATTCCCATCAAAGGTTTAATATATCATATTATATAAAGATGGATGGGACAAGTCATTCCTAGACTTATCCATTAATGACATGTCACTCGTGAAGCACCCAACATATCCAAGATATCTATAAATTATTATCATCATGATTTATGAAATACATTTAATTATGTGATTAATATAACAAATTAATATCAATCTAAAATTATAAGGACCATTACACAAGCTCACAGATAGAAATATCTGATTACACTGAAACATGCAGCTTTCCTACAGATGGGCCTATTCTCATAATCTCCCATCTTGGAGATTACTATGTGAAAAATTCATGAGAAGAATCCTTATCCACTTACGAGTACTCTCACATGATAGTATATGTACTATGTGTCCCATCACAATACATTATCCAACTATAGAACATTATTTAATAATATCACCATAGAACTTCAAGGTTATCATCATAGTAGGGAACTAATATAACCTTATCAATGGAATGTATAATCTAGGACATTATTACATTATAATCATATAGGGTAATGAAAAATATATAATAATATTTTTTTTAATATTCAATGAATTGAATATAAATGTAATCAAAGTAAAAAATAGACGATCCTAGGATACCAACTACAAAAATTCAATCAATTACATCCAATGTTTCTAGAATTCCAAACCCACTAAACAAGATTATAACACATTCATAACATTGTCTTCTTTGGAGACAACCAAAGTCCCACTTCACTGCATATCTCTTGGGTAAAAAATTGTTTTACTGGGTAAACCACGACAAGTTCACAACAAAACTGGTTCCATTATGAATGATGCCATTGTTTTTGTTTTAATTTTGTTTAAAATGTTTTCAAATTACTATATACTGTTCATTCAACCTCTTATGTTTTGATATGGATTTTGAGAGAACTGTGCTAACTATACTTTGAACTCTTAAAATCACTGGAGAAGAGGAAATAGAGTATTCTACCATTTCATTGGCTAACTCTTCTTCTTCATAATTTTGTTCTATAATAGTTAAATTAGGTATTTAAAAAATAAAAGATAATGTTTCTCAAGTCAAAAGGACTCTCAGGGAAATGTATACACCAAATTTCAACATTAATAATCAGAAATTATAATTTAATGATCATGTATGTGAAATTAAAACAAGAATGATAGGTATTCTTCCTAAGTCTCACGGATTATCAAGTGAGGAAACCAAAAGACATTTGAGAGCATTCAAGGAAGTATGATATGGATTCAAAAAATGAGGAGTAACTGAGACTAAAATTAGATAGAAGGCTTTCCCCTTCTCTCTTGAAGGGGTGTCCAAGGGGTGGCTCAATAATCTAAAACCTATAGAAGTTTCATCATGGGAAAATAAGAGTTACTTACTCTAGAAATTATTCCCTTCTTAAAGGGGTTCTCAACATAGTAAGGAGATCTAAAAAATAAAATGAGCAAGTAGAGAAACTATCTATGAGTTTTCGTAAAGGTTAAAGAAAATGAATACATCCTATTCACACTAAACATATGAAGAACACAACTTCTTGGTATTATTTTACCAATGATTGGTGGAAAATTAACAGAACCTACTATATGATTCTTTGGGAGGATCCCTAATTAATAAGTCACCTATAGAATTTTGATAATTGATTGAAAAAAATATCTCAAAATTCCCAACAATTTAGTATGATAATTTAAACTAGAATAGTAGATAAGGTAAAAAGTTCCAACACACCTTTACTTAAAAATAAAATTTGATAACTAACATCTCTTGTGAGATAACTAGCTCTGAAGAAGGAGCAGGAGTTATCACCCACCACACCCCCAAGGGCCTTCCATCATTGACATTATTAAGAACCATTCTCCAATATATTCCCTCAATTTCAAGGGACTGAAATCTAGGATGCTTTGTTATTGAGGTAATTATATAATTAACCAAGTTTTAACCAAGTTTTAACCAAGTATTTATAGATTTTCCACAAAAAAAGTGGTGATGTGAGCCAACAACCTCAAAGGACACCATTCCAGAAGGCTTCTCAACAACATTACCCACCCCCTCTATTTCAAATACAATGTTTCCAACCATCCACAATCTACCAACAAAGAAAATCTCAAGATCCTTCCATGAAGAAAATTTTGAGACATATAATAGAATATCAAAACTTTCAATAGACCACTCTCACTACTCATGGATTAGAGTTAAAGGAATAAAAAGGATAGTTTTTCCAACTCATAACTAGCCTCAGTAAGATGGTAAATCAAGACTCTAGTAAGATTCCCACTCAACCAATTACTAAACCTAAAGGAAATATGAGTTTAATCACATTAAAGAATGTGAAGGATCTAGAAAATATGAAGGAACACCCCTATACACTGAAGATAGAAGTGAACAATAACATGTACCTGGGGAATCTTTATAGGAAAATTAACCCAAGGAGGAATCTATGAAGACACCCCCTATTAAGAAAGAGAAAGGAAAAGATAATATGGAATATCTAAATCAATCCCCACCTCCCTTCCCTACAAGAATGATATTACCCAAGAAAACTAGTGAAGAATCACTACAATGGGAGATGCTAGAAGTGTTTAAAAAAGTAGAGACCAAAATTCCTCTATTAGATGCCATATTCCATATCCCATGGTCTGAAAAATTCATTAAATAAATTATCACTAATAGAATAATATTACAATGAAATAAAGAGGTAATTTTATGTAATAGTTTTTATTCCATTGTTACCCCTCAAATCTACTATAAATTCCATGATCTAGGTATGTTCTCTATCCCCATCACTATTGCTAAGTTAATTTTTCCAATGCATTATGAGATTTTATAGGCTCAATTGGTGTAATACATTATTCTATTTTTTCTTCCCTATATATGGGAGAACGTAAACTCACATATGAGATTTTACAACCTTCCAATTGAGCCAATTCTTACCCAGTAAGAATTATTGAAGATGTATTGGTAAGTTCTCAAGGATACCCATTCACTATCAAATTCTATATTCTAAGCATGAAATAAGGAAAATTTATAGACCACTCTCCCATTATTATTGGTATTACATTACTCTAGACCACTAAAAAAATAATACATTTCCATTAAGTAACTATTTCCATGAATTATGGTGAGAAAACAATGGATTTAAATATCCTCGACTCAATGAAACAACCACATAATGAGAATTCTATTTTTAAATTAAAATTTTTTGAACTACCTTGTTCTTATAAGAAGGAAATTGAAATTTAATGACATAATTATATTATTATAATATTTGGAAACCCCCAACCTACTCAATAAATATATTTTTGATAATGAACATAATTTTTAGATAGTTTCGAGTGTTGAAAAATTTGAATAAGTTTATGAGAGTTATTTTTATGAGTTATTCAAATATACTACCAGTATTTGTATAGGTTTCCAACATGTATAACTATAAAATAAAATTATATTTGGAACCCCCTATGAATTGAAACATAAATTACTACTATCAATCTTGAAATATAAATTTTTAAAGGAAAATAAGAAATATAGAGTTATAATATCAAATAATTTAGATCCTAGAAAAGAACACCAACTAATGAAAATTTTGAAAAATAATGTTAGGCCATAGGCTGGACAATATAGGATATTCTGAGAATTATACCTACCACATTCATGCATATAATTTTTTGGAAGATGAATTCAAATAAGTGAGACATACAAAAAAGAGGCTCAACCCAAAACTTTTAGAAGTAGTAAAAAATAGGTAGAAAGAATTTTAGGATATAGAATAGTCTACCCTATCTTGGAATCATAATGGGTGAGTCCCATTCAAGTTGTCCCAAAGAAAATTTGTTACATGATTAACTAGTGCCCAAAAGAATCTAGAATATATAGAGAGGTTGCATTGGATACAAGAGATTATACCATGAGACCTACAAAGACCACTTACCCATACCCTTTAAGGATTAAATGTTAGAGATAATAGCTGGTAAAGGAAATTAGTATTTCCTTGATGTTTTTTGGGTACTTTTAGTTTCCAATAACTCTCAAATAACAAGACAATACCACCTACACATGTACCTTCAGTACGTTTTCCTAACAAAATATGAATTTTGGTATTTTCAATGCCTTTTGTATATTTTAGAGATGTATCTTACATATTTTCTCAAACTTGTTTGATAAATTCATATAGGTATTCCTTGATAACTTCAATTTTTATGGAAATTATTTTCAAAGCTATACAATGAGTTTAAATAAGGTTTTAAAAACATGTATTGAGTAAAACTTGGTTTTTGATTTGGAAAAATTTCATTCCATGGTTGAAAAATTATTTTTTGGGAAATTTAATTTCTAAATGTGGAATTGAAGTTGATAAAACAAGGTTGATGTTATTTCCACACTTCTTTACCCCACCAAAATTAATAACATTAGATCATTTCTAGGCTATGTAGGATTTCATATAAGATTTATTAGGGACTTTAGAAAAACTAATTTTTGCTAACTAAACTACACAAGAGGGAAAATAATTTGTTGTGATGATTCATATAGGATGAATTTTGACAGATTGGAAGAGTACTTGACCACTGCCCCCATTATCTATCCACCAAACTAGAGTTACCCATTTGATATTCTGTGTGATGCTTCTAACAGAGCTATAGGGGATGTCATTTCCTAAAAGATTAATAGACTTCCATAAGTGATATCCTTAAATTAAAATAACCTAAAAACTACCCATATTATCTATATAACAATAGAAAAGAAGTTTTTTTATGTAATTTTAGTTTTAGAAAAATTTCATTCTTATCTTTTAGGGAGTAAATATACTATTTATTTTGATCATGAAACATTGATATAATTGATCAAGAAGGATGATGGAAATACTAGAATGGTGAGATGCATGTTGCTGCTACAAGAGTTTGACAAAGAGATTAAGGATAACAAGGGATATTAGAATATGGTTCCTGATTAAATGATCTATCAACCTCACACTAATGTAGTTGAACTAATCCCCAAGGACAATTTGGATGATTCATTTCATGTTGAGAAACTATAAAACCTCAACCAAGTACCCTGCTATGCTGAAATAGTGAATTTTTTGGCCATGTTAATGGCACCCTTTTTCTTTTATAAACATCAAACTGTTAAACTGAAATTAGAATCAAAATATTATGGTCTAGGAGGACATTTATTTATAGAAAAATTTCAATGAAAAATTGATTAGACGGTGCATCCCTGAAGAGGAAATTAACTATGTGCTTCATTTTTTCCACACACTTTCATGTGGAGACCATTTTATACCACAAAGAACCATAAAACTTTTTTGTAAGATGGATTTTTTTGGCCCTCAATTTTTATAAAGTTACATTTTTTTTAAAATGTATTAACTGCCAGTTTACTAGTGTAACTTCTAAAATACACGAGATTCACTAAAAAACTTTGATTTTCTGTGAGGTATTTGATGCATAGGTAATTTTATTTATGGTCAAATTTCCTATATCATTTGGATTTTCCAAAAATATTTTAGTAGTAGAATATGTTTCTAAGTGGATTTAAGAGAAAGATACATGAACTGATGATTCAATAACTATGATTGAGTTTCTAAAATCAAACATTTTTATAAGTTTGGAATACATCAATCTATAATCAGTGACCACAGAAATCACTTATACAACAAGAACATGGAATCTATCAAGAAGAAATATGGGGTACAAAATAAAACTTCCATTTCCAACCAACCAGAGAAAAATGAACTGACTGAGGTGTCCAATAGTGAAGTTAAAATAATTCAGGAGAAAATAGTACAACCCAACTAAAAGACTAGAGTAAGAAATTAGAAGATGCACTCTTAGAATATAGAATATCCTATAGACCCCTCTTAGGTATGTCACCCTATATAATTTTTTAAGGTAAACTTTTTCACTTTCCTATTGAGATAAAGATCAAAGACTACTATGTTTTTAATAGAGTCAACCTGGTGTTTAGTAAGGTTGGAAAACAAAAGAAGCTCTAAATGATGGAGCTTGAGGAGTTGAGAAGGGTAGAATATGATAAATAATTAATGTACAAGGATAAAACTAAATATTATCATGATAAATTGATTTATAAGAGATAATTAAAAGTTAGAGGCGACGTGTTGTTTTCTTCAAGGTTGGAGTTATTTCCTAGTAAGATTCATTCCATGTTGACTAGGCCATTCATGGTAACTAATAACTTTACTTTTGGTGTAGTTTTGATTCAAGGATAAGGTTCAAAGAATCCATTCAAGGTGAAATACCAAAAAATGAATATGTACCAGTGGATGAGTCCAGACTCCTCCCTACTTATAATAAATAGAGTATTTTTAGGTGGCCTCTTTCTCTCATATTGTTTTAGATTCATATTTTATTTTGAACTTTTTCTATTGAAAAATAAATTCTTTAATTTAATTGACAGTACATTTGATTCATGTGTGGGGGAGAGGAAAAAATTAGTTTTAGGATGAAAATACCTCTTTTCTATTTTAAAATTATATTTTTTCAAAAAAACAACATTCAAAATTGTTTTAGAAACCTATATATAGTTTTTTTTTTATATATTTTTTTGAAGTGTAAATAAAAAAAATTAGAGAATTTGGAAAACCAAAATTCATTGGTATTCTTACTAATTAAAATACTATTCTTGTTTAAAAGGATTTCATTGATTCAGAAATTACCAGATGTGAATGATTGTTGAATGAACATAATCTCTATTATATGGTAATACTATTTGAGGACTAGGTAAATAAAGTGAAAAATGAAAATATCATTGTGGAATAAGAATTATAACCTGTGGTCATTGGAATTTTGAACTCATTATAGAGTGAATTAAATTTTTTAATTAAGTAATACCTTAGGGATACCCCTTAAAAAAATTCTTGTATGTCCTTCAAACCTAGAATAAAAATGGTAAATTTGGATCCCATAATGAATATATGAAATAATAAAACTGGGTTTGTGATTAAAACATCATATAAATTTCAATAACCTCTTTTGTAAAGTGCCTCACACATACATTTCTGAGAGAAATTCAGAAAATAAAATAAAATAAAGTGCCCATTTGTCAAAAAAGTATTAATTTAGGTGAGGGGAATATTAAAGCCATAATGGGGGAAATTGAATTACAAAAATATCATTTAGGGAGTACTAATGATATATTAAAATAAACATTGGTTTAGGAAGATTAGAACATGGAAAATGTGGATGTGCTACTTGTTATAATTTTAATTCCACTTAAATTTATCAAATTCACATGTGGAACTGGAATTTGAATGTGAATGGAAGTATAACAATGTTTGATAAGACAAAATAATATATACTTTTTACTATAATTTAATTACAGTTTTTAAATTATATTTTTGATAATGCACATTGTTTATGCTGAATTTTGTAGCAAATAGGTTCCAAAGGTTTCAAAGAAGAAAATTCAGAAAAAGAGAAGAAGTTTCCTATTACCCGTTGTGAAACCTTAGTTCACATCATTTAATAGAGTCTCACATGATGCCAGATGTCGTGAAGCATGTCCTAACTCAAGTTTTAATGTCTTCATGAGAAGTATCCATGATAGATCATGAGTTAGGGATAAAAGTTTTGAACAAATTGAAAAGTAAATTGGCTCTCAAGATTTAGCTAGAAAGAAGATACACACCGTGAGACCCGGATTCACGTCGTGAAAGTAGAAAAACCTCATATCTCATATGAGATATGCATGAGATACATGTAAGATTAAAAAACTATAGAGATATGCATGGATCTAGCATTACACAATGTGAATCCCATTACATGTCATGTAATTTTTTTTTTCTATAAACAAAGAATCCCGAACTTGGTTTTGAGAGAGCTATCATAGGAGAACTTTCTTGTAATTTTTGTTCCCTTTGAGTTTCCTTATATTCTATTTCCTCTAAAATCAAATTTCTTTGTCACTTTCATTATTTTGTTTAAATACTAGTTTTTTGGATCATTTTTAATCATAAACATCATTCCTTTTTTTGAATCCCCACCAACATTCATCATTAATAATCAAAAAATTCATGTTGGATCCTTTTCCACCATTATTCCCAGTAAATACATGATTGAATTTTGATTTACATCTCGTTAATCACCGATTTCATGCTTTCCACCTTTTTTGAACCTAAATTTTTGAATGTGTATTAAATATTTAAAATAAAACATTCTTAGCATATCAAGCATGGTTTCAATTATCTATTAGTTTACATTCATCCCTACCATGAGTGGCTAAACCACTTGGGGTAGAGATCAAGAGTAGGTATATCTGAATACATAATGAATATTTATTTCTTAACTTTGTAACCTTAAGGGATAGTAATCAGGATATAATTTAATTATTATTCCAATTCATTTGAACATCCCATACCATGGGGTATATAATTGTAGGAACCCTCCATGTTGAAGTATATTAGTCTACAATCAATATCTTAAAATGGTTTCTACCTTAGAATCCATGATTAATGAATCTAGGTTTTCACTATCTTCCAACCAAGGAATAGTTACCTCCTAGGTATAACTAGTTGATTTAACCAAAATCAATTGGCGACCTCCGATTTCTTCGTAACCTAAACCATAGGACCCTATCAAGTTAGAATTAAGATCATCCTTTCTATAGACACACCAAATAGATCTTGATCCCTCTCTCAATCTTGAAGAATACAATAAACTCTTAGACATAGAACTCCCTAAATCAGACGAACTATAAAGGAATCCTACCCCAAAAAGTCTTCAACCATCAATTTTCAGTGTAAACTTACGCTCCCTATGGGATTGACTCCAGACATTCAATATAATATGCCCTTGTATCAAGTGAATTTTGAGAAAAAAAATTTAATCTGAATGTAGTCTGCATGAATTCAACAACACATGCAGGAATATCAAATTTTGGCACCATATATTGGGAAGCAACACTATGCTTCAAAAGAATCTTCCAAAAAGACATGGTATTACCTTTCCCTAAAACCTTTTCCCTATTTCTTTTTCATGACACCCTTGCATCTCTAATTCATGGTATAGTGCATGTACCATGGTCCTTTAACTCGTTCAAAGAGATTTAAGACAGCAGAGCAACTAGCCTTCGATCCTGAGATCGAATGGTACCTTCTTGAATACTGTGGGTTAACTATGGCCGATAAACATAATAAAGAAGAACCTAACCCACCAAACCCACTAAATATGCATCAAATAGTTCACGGAGAGAACCCAACATATCAAGAGAGAACCATCATAGATTATGGCTTTCCATCAATCTATAATGTCACTTCAAACATCATGTTTCCTCCGATCCAAGCCCATACTTTTGAAATAAATCATGGACTCATTCAGATGATCTATAATATGGGGAAATTTAGTAGACTCTAGAGTGAATACCCAGATGAGTACATATCCAACTTCCTAGAAGTTTGAGATACCTTTCGCAACTAGGGAGTATCATAATATTTTATTAGACTGTGGGTCTTACTATTCTATCTGCAAGATAGAGACAACGATTGGCTCAAGAGTGAAACTCCCAAGTCAATCACAACTTGAGATGATCTAGCCAAGATGTACTTTAGAAAATACTTCCCATTGATACAGACTTGGAAACTTCATAACAACATTCATAACATCACTCAGACTAATAGAGAATCTGCATTTGAAGTGTGTGATAGATTCAAGGAGTTGATAAGGAAATGCCCACACCATGGACTGGATATGGGGATCTTGATAAGAACCTTCTACAAGGCCTATAACTATCCACACAAACAGTTGTTGATGCGGACACTAATAGATTATTGATGTTCAAGACACCAGAAGATGGAAGAGCTATTTTAAACAAAGTCTCACACAATTCCAACATATGGAAATGTGATTGTGGACCACTTTGGAATGGTATCCCTGAAGTGGAAGAGAATACAAGACTAATATCAAAAGTTGAAGTGCTAACAAAAAAAATCTAGAATCATTTCATCTCCCTACTACACAACCCCCTCCTACCCCAGTGATGGAAATACAATCATGAAAAATTTGAGGTGACCCATAATTATATTTTGAATAAAAGGAAGGAGTTGAAGAACCACAAGCTCAAGATTATAATTATGTCAATTACAACCAATAGAACCCACCATTCCAATAGAAACAACGATAATTTCAGTAGAGGCCATCATAGTATCCACCTTAGAACAACCAAGGATATTATCAATATCGAAGAGGAAACACACCATTTTTAAAACAAGGACCACCAAGGTATCCACCCATGAACCTTGTTCCAAGACCTCCACAATAAGTGAATCAACAAACATTCCCACAAAGAGAAAAAAACAGTTTTAACCAGCTCCTCCATGACCTCATCAGCAACATGATCCTATACAAAGTATATTAGAGAACCTCCTATATACCTTTGTTCAAAAGGCATACTAGTGAAATATGACTTAGGCGATAGAGATGCAGAACCAATGAGTTGTCTTGCACAATCTCAAAGTTCAAATGGGTGAAATCACAAATACCATGTCTTATAGATTACTAGGTACTTTACCTAGTAATACATAAACATACCCAATGGAAAAAGCTAAGGATGTAGTAATAATAAGTGTAAAGATCTTTAACATTTAACAAGCTAGCATAATATATAAAAAACAACCTAAATAACCAAAGAACCAAACACTAGTAGAATAAGAAGTTGCGAAAACCACACAAGGGACACTTCAAGAGGGATCATGATCAATTTTGGGTGTCTGTAGAAAGGATGACCTTAATTTTAATTTTGTAGGATCCTAAGGTATAGTTTGCGAGGAAATCAGAGGTCACTATTTGATTTTGGCCAAAAGAAATTAGTTTTACATGGAGGTAACTACTCTGTGGTTTGGAGATAGTGACAACCTAGATGCTTTAAGCTTGAATTCTAAAGAAGAAAGAATTTTAGGCTATTGGTCATAGCCTAATATACTCCAACCAAGATAGGGTTCTTCACTTAAATACCCCATGGTCAGGGGTGTTTTGATGAATTAGAATGTGAATTAACTTATATCCTGATTACTATCCCCTAAGGCTACTAAGTTAATAATTAATTGTATTTAGATACACCAACTCTAGATCCCTAGCCTGGGTGGTTTACCCACTCATGATAAAAATGAATGTAAACAAATGAAAAATTGAAACTCTTCTTGACATGATAAGAAATTTTGAATTTAAATATTTTATACACTTGAAACAATTCAGATTCAAAAAAGGGGGTGAGCATAAAATGATGATCAAATATATTTAAATCATAATTCAATCACGTAATTACTTGGAATAAGTGAGGAAATGGATTCAACATGAATTCATTGATAATTTATGATGAATGATAATGTTGACGTGAAAAGGGAATGAACGTGATGATGAAAAATGATCGAAGAAACATGTATTTAAACAAAATAATGGAAATGGTGAACAGATTTGAGTTAAGAAGAAATTGAATAGAAGGAAACTTGAAGGGAACAAAAATAACAAGAAAAGTTTTTCCCTGAAAGGTATCTCAAAACCAATTCCAGGCTACATTATTTATAGCCAAAAAATTGAAAGATGTGTAATGAGATTCACATCTTGTAATTATGGGTCTTTGTATATCTCCATGGTTTTTAAATATTATGTGTATCTCATGCATATCTCATCTGAGATATGAGGTTTGACTACTTCCATTACATGAATCCTAGTCTCACAATATGAATCTTGTTTCTAGCAGAATATTCTGAGCGGATATCCTATTCAAGTGTTTCACAATGTGTATCACTATATCATGATGTGTAATGGATGCTTCTCTAATAGACTCTTCATTACTTGAGTCATGACTGGAGTCACGACTTGATTCACAACATCTGACATCCTATGAGACTCTATTACAAGACGTGAATTGAGTTTTCATGATCTGTAATAGGAAAATTATTCTCCTTTATGTATTTTTTTTCTTTGAAACCTTGGGAACCTATTTTTTAAAAAAATTTGGCATAAACGAAGTGAATTATCAAAATATCATTGAAGAACCTTAATTTAGGCAAAAAGTATATATGATTTTGTCTTATGAAATTCACCCACACATGAACAATTGCTTATACTCATGAAAAAATGTGTCAAAAATGATTTCAAAAAGATAAGAAAATTTTAAAACATAAAATTCATTATGTCCAGATAAATAAAACAAATTATAAGCATAAAAGGTTAGTCTCCATAATCATACATGTATTGAAAATCATTCAATCCTCATAGATTAGTTCTTTAAACAAGTTCCAATCTTTTAATTATAATCTCTTAATTGTTCCTTGAATTCTATAACAATTTTCAATTTATCTCCCAATGAATTTTCTCTCATTATTCTTATACATTGAGAGCATGATCCTAACCATATTATTGAATTGATTCTATCATCTCTACTTTGTAAAGACAAGTACAAAATTAATCATGGGGGATTCATAAAATAGTTTCTAATGAATCTGAGGTTGTGTGAAGATGGGTAAAAATTAAAAAATCATTCACAAAATGAGGGTAAGATCTGAAATATAATGCATGAATTTCATAAAAAGTGTAATACAATAACTCCTCCAAGATAATAATGTTCATACTCCCAGCATCTCAGATTGTATCCATGTATATGTCAAATAAGTTCAAGAAGTGTATCCTATTCCTTTCCTTTTTCATTTATTTTTTATTTTTTCTAGAAGTCATGTCTAGTACAGATATCACATCCATCCCCTAACCACATATGATCCTTCAGGGGATTCATCGATCTAGAAATGGTGATTTTTGACCCTCCTAATACAAAACCGATGTCAATTTTTATTTTCTTTTGTATTTTGAAAAGGAAAATAATAGAGGTGAAATTCTACAAAGTATACATGGATCACAAAAAAGTAGTATAATGAGTGACACAATATATCTATTCAGTTGGATCATCCCGTGTAGTTTGAATGCTTCTCCCACACTTGTTCAATAGTAAATTCATGCATTACACAAAGAGTAGGGTGGGAAGGGAAAATTTTCATAAAATAGATTCATCCTAAAAAGGTAATACATGGAAACTAAGGTCTTAATGAAGGAAAGATTTAAGGTGGTTCTCTAGAAAAAGTGGCTCAACAAAGGTTTCCTAAATCATTTTAAAATTACACTTGTTTAGTCATAGCCTCAATAAGATCTCAATTAATGTTCTGATAGGTTTACATAACCCAGACATCATTCTAGAAATATGTTCAGAAAAAATATGCAATTGTAAGCTTAGAATACACTTGGATAATGAGAATAACGATAGAAACTAGAAATCACAAAGAATATAAAACAAAATAATAAGTTAATTAACCATAATGTAAAAAATGTTGAATTTGAATTAAATTTCTAAGATAAAAAATCATTCTAAAATTCTAAATAGAGACAAAACATTGATTCTAAAAATTAAAAACTTATCTTTTTCTTTTATTTAAATGGGAATAATGTTTTTCAGGTTTAAAACATGCTTATAAATTTGAAAAATGTCTCATAGATAGATAATAACAAGCAATAATTCAAGTGTATCGAAATTGAAACTTACGAAAAAACTCCCCCAAACTTAGAAAGAGACAGTGTCCACACTATTTATGGAAGTATTGTGGTATTGTTATATAAAATTAAACTTATAAAGAATGAAATGGTAGTTCGAAAAATTAAAAATTGTGGTAATCAAGAGCTTCCTTTAAGAAGTGGCATGCCATGAGGGAACATGGGTCGTATCTTGGTAAAAAAGGGTCACCTGCAAAATGGGTTAGAAAACAATTCCTACAATCGATGAAACATTAGTCCTCTAGTTTAAAACATTGATAAGAAAGAATAATATACAGGTGTATAATAGGATGAACATAGGATAATAATTTAATTTATATTCAACATAGTTTTACAATAAAGTTCAAAGCATCTAAAAAATATAAAGAAAAATACATAATCATGAAAAATCAATATATAAAATCATAAAATATGGGTTTCCTCCCATAAAACACTAACAGAAACGTCATATTCCAAAAGTATGGATCAACACATTCTGTAGTTGGGTCCATCAGCTTAGTTTCTCCTGTTGTGTTTATAGCTACTAGTGGTAGTGTCATCCAGCTCGCATGGTCTCTTAACTAGATAGATGACTTTAGGGGTAGTGTGAGCATGAATCGGATGTGGAAGGAATGAAATCATATATCTAGGTGTTTTTTTCTGTGCATAAATCTCTATGGAAAGTTCTTGAAGTTGATGTTCTATTTTTGCGACATGCTAGGTCACCCTTTAGACCTGAATAGATTACGATATAGGTCCATTTAAAATAATATATGACATAGAGGAGGTAGACATGACTGTGGTTTTGAATTATATTAAAATCAATATAATTACGAGTGAAAAAAAAACAGTTCATATATATATATAAATGATCAGTACAAAAAAAATGGTTCTAAAAAAATGAAAAATGAAAATAACCAGTCCTATCGTAAAACATATATAACCAAAAAATGAGAAAAATAGCTGACAATATTATTCATCCAAGACAAAAAATATCCTCCATCATCAAGTCCCTATAATATGGTGTTGGTGGATATTATCCTGTAGGATCAATGGTAGTGGTTGCAGTAGAGGCTGGCAGATCAGTGATGGAGTGTGGAGTCGCGGTGCTGGACAGATGGGCTGGGTTGGGTGGTAGAGTGGTACCGATCCAAAGTGAGTCCATGTGTCTGGCAGCTGGATCGATGAGAGGCACCTCTTTGGAAGTATTGGTGGCTAGCCCCTTGCCAAGATGAGCCTTCTCTACTAAGTACTCCTACTGGGTAGTGGGTTTAGTGGTATCTGGGGGTAGGTTGGGGTGGGTCATGGGTGGTGTGGGAATGATAGAAGATGAGGGGATGACATGGGCTCAAGGAGGTGGAATGGTGAAATTGAGAGGCTCAGCAAAAGGAAGGTTCCATTGGGTGAATATCCAACACATGTTTTCCATGATGTAAAAATGTATATTACATAGATATGTTAGAGTGGGATGGGTGGGTGGAGGGATGATAGATGTGGTGGTGGTAGGGGTAGGAATATGGGTGTGTGGGGGAGGTGTGGAAGTGGTGTATGGAGGAAATGGTGGGTCTTCTACTATTGGAGGTGTGGCCTCTTCTGGTGGTGTTACCTCATGCACGATCAATGTCCAATTGTAGATATCATCACCCTTTATTAAAATCTTCATCTCGTGCGACATCATGAAATCATTGAGCTCAAGGGTCCTAGGGAGGTATGAGGAAGAGATGCATCAAGAAAATTGAGGTATCTGGCTAGATGAGTAATATATTATCCTACCACCAGAGTACCTCAAGTCTGATGGGCATGAGCCTTATAATAGTGGGTGAACTATACAAACATGTTGATGGGTGGACCACCCATGGCTACTACAAGAATAAGTACATCGACCTATAAAATGCTCCCAGGTGGTTCAGCCCTGGAAAACCACCCATGTCTCATAGCCCTATGAAGAATCTATAGATATGGGCTCACAACTGGGTAGAATTTTTGATCTATGGGTCAGGGGGAATATAACGACCCAAACTTTGAATAATTTTTTTTTTCAGAAAATGTATGTCTTATTAAGTCATAATAAATAAAAAATATATAAGTATAAATTTAATGTGTCCATTGGGGTTTGACCATTATATGACCATTGGTAGATATGACCGTTGGAAACAATAATAATTTTTAATTTTTTAATTGTTGTTTAAAATAGAAATAATAATGGATAATTACTGAAAAATAATAGTCGATGGACTCATCCAGTAGACTCAGGCCGTACAAATCCCATCTCTAAGAGCCTGGGTAGGAGGTAACATCACCAGAATTTTCTCTTGACCAATCCCAAGATGAGCTTCAATATGTTAATCTTGAACGTAATCTCATTTGGGAGAAGTTCAAGCTGATAGAAATCACCACTCAAGCAATGTTGTCTGAGCCACCCCAAGATTATATCACCATTGTACACCTTACTCTTAGGTCATATGAAGGTGTTATAAGGGGATATATAATGAGTCCATAGTTACTTTGTGTAATCATTTTGTATAAATAAAATTGATAATTCTTATTATGGAAAACTTCTTTTATTTTAAATGTAAAAATAAATATAGGATGAATTTTTAAAAGTTTCATATTACTGATAAATATTGAAAAAAGTGTATTTTGAAATATTTTTTATACTTTAAATAAATAATAATGTAAAATTATTTTAAACAAATGGACATATATGGTTGCGATGAGTAATAAATTTAGATTCTGATAAGATCAACTTAATTTTTGGTGAATAGTAAATTATGAAAAGTAATATTACCATTATTAATAGTAATATGAAAAATGGAATAGTAACCTCACTTAAGTAAGTATAAATTTAATTTAGTCATCTTGAATGGTAATATGATATAATAATATATCTAAATAATTGTTTCTGAAATTATTAGTTAAGTATTAGTTTTTTTTTCAGGTAAATAGTGATTTTACTTAAAAATTAAATATATCATATTTAGAAAATTATTTTCATAAAATGGTGTTCATTTTAAAATTCAGAACTTTGATATTAGGTTAGGGTTAATTTATAAAATTTTTATAAAATGTTTTGTTTTTCAGTGAATAGTAAAAATACAGTTTTTGAGTTTTTAGTGTGTTTTATGACATCATAATGATGTAATATGTAATTGAAAATTTTGATAGACTCATTTGAATTAAAATATTATATGAGGTGTCCTAATTTCCCAAAACCATGGGAAAATATCATGGGAAAGCCCATGGTTTTGAAAATACCAATGATGAGGTGTCCATTGGAAATTAATAAAAACTTTCCTAAATTTTGCTATAAATACCAACCCTTTATTTAATTAATTTCATTCAAAATCCCCCCTCAACAAAGATCTAGTCTTTTTACCTCCCAAGGTGTCCTCCCAAGGTTCCCTAAATCCCTAAAGGTCCCAACCTACAAGTTTTTAAAGTTACTCTTCAAGGTAAGGGAATGTTTCACCCTCCTCTTTTAGTCAAGACTTCTTTTATGTTATATATTTAAATCTCCATTTTCTTATGTGGGGTTATGTTATTATAAATCCTTATTTCTGTACATTTTATTTCCAAATTATGAGATACCCTTTCTTCTCTCATCAAACTATTTTCTGAATTTTAATGCTACACCGTTAGGCTGTCGAATTTTCATAAGGAAATTCTCAAATTCTCTTTTTTTCCATTAAAGTTATCTTCTATGTGGTATGTCTTTAAAATTTACATAACATGTAACTATTTAAATTTTATTCTATACCTGTATTATATTATTAGTATTTTATGAATGGGTGACCCATGTCCCCTCTCTTTTTAATGTTTTCTATAACCAAGTTGGATAACCGTTACGCTGTAGAAACTTCGTCCCAAAATATATCCCTTTTTATCAAGAAGTTCTTTTATTTTTCTTATATGAATACCCAAACCAATTTAACTTCTAGGGGTATTTATCATGACATAAACATTAATTATTTTATTCTATAACTTTTATACATAAATCCCTCATTCCCTCTCCGTGGGTTATAAATTACATAATGATTATGTTTTTAAGCACTTTTTAAAATGTCCTGATTTAGATATGAAACCCATTTCTTTTATTTTTATGGGTTATTTCTGAAAAGTTTGATTATGATCTATGTGGATCACATGAAAATAAATACATATTAACGGTTCACTCTGATAGCTCTCCAATGCATTGGGTGAAGAAATTAATCTCTAGAGATGACAATTTTTATGATACCTTGGAGAATAACCGTGGAACTATTTATGACACATTGGGGATGGACCTTGGTGATATTCTTATGAATGTATAAAATAAATGTTTTAGTGACATTTTAAATATATTTTTTATGTTATTATTATCATGATATTTCTATTCTCAGGCATTTATGATATTTCCTCATGTTCTTATTTTATTCTCTCAAGTTCACATGTAAACTGTTTTCCCTATTTTTCCCTTATTGAGCCTTACTCTCACACTTTTCTTTGATGTATGTATCTAGTTTATGAGATGAATTAATTTTACTTCGTATGAACATTTCAAGACGCCTTTAAATAAGATTAAAATATTTTTATATGTTTTCATGTATTATGTAACTTTTTTCCAAGACACCAGACTTAAAAGATCATATGTTTGTAAAATTATAATGAAATGTTATGAAATAAAAAGGCATGATGCCATAGTTGGTATCAAAGGATAGTTTAGTTATTTGTGGAAATTATGCTATGAAAACATTAGGAATAACCCTATAAAAAATTCTAAATATAGGAAATCTTCCTGGTATTTTGGTGAAACATTAACTAAGTGGTTTCTGAACAAATAAATCTCTATCTGGAAACTAACAAGTTGATGTGGCTCGGGAATAGATGTATCTAATGGTAAAACCTAAAAACACCACTTTGAGCTAGACTCATATGGGAACTGGTGCACGACAACGGTCTTTGATGCACTCCTCATTTGACACTCTTAGGGGATATTTTTGGTTAATCATAAGCTTGTTATGAATAATTATGATGGATTTCTTGAGAAATGTAATTGTTGTTAAAGAATAATATGTTTAAGCATGAAGTTTTAAGGCCTAAAAATCCCCTACAAATCAAATATTCCTTAATGAAATATGTTTATCACTAAGGTTTTATTCTTTTTGAAAATGGAAAGCAATAGGAGGAACCATACAAATGGCGACTGTAATGGACCATGCACTGGCGTCCCTCCAATGGAAGCTAGAATGGAAAATTTCATAAGAATGATGAAACAACTAACTCATGTTATGGGAAATAACTTGAATCAATATAAGAGACCAATTTCACGGAAAAGGGAAAAACATTCTATTAAGTCCTTTATGCATCAATGACCACCAACATTCATTGAATCTACTGAACCATTGATTATTGAATAGTGGATCAGATCTATAGAAAAGATATTTTCTATGCTCCAATATTTAGAACACAAGAAGATCACCCTAGATATTTACCGCTTAGAGGGAGAAGCTGATTAGTGGAAGGAACTGATTAACAACATGAGGCCTAGGTGGAGGTTGAAGCTATGGAGTGGAAGAGTTCAAAGGGATCTTATTAAATAATTATTTCCATTGTTTGATGAAAAAAATGGAGAAGGTGTTTCTCAAGATAAAGTAGAAGGAGGATGAATCTATTAGAAGCTATGAGATTGACTTCAAAAGAGTTTCCATTACCCCACAATTTTTTTCATGGATCCTAATGGGAAGTTTGATAGATTCTTTGGTGGAATATTACCTCATCTATAGATGAATCTATCTAATTGAGACTATAATAGTTATTAGGAGATCATATGGAGTGCTATGAAAGTCAAACTGGAGTTCGATAAGATGTAGTGGTCTCATAAAACCAATGACAAGAAGAGACCAATGGATCCAAGCTTAGGGAGGAGCATTAACTAGGGAAAAGGAGGCAAGAATGTGTAACGTCTCAGATGTAAAAAAATGTGGGAAGAAGAATTTGGGGAACTTACTTCTTTGGAGTGGGAAGTGCTACAAGTGTGGAAGAGATGACCATATCATGCAGAATATTCTTAGTGAGGTGAAGCCTCAACTTCCCAACACTAACGATAAAGTGAATATGGTGCATTCCATACCTAAAGTCCAATGCTTCAAATTTAGAAAACTTAGGCACTTTTTCAATCACTATCCAAATCCGAGGGTAGTGGAGGGGAATCACCATCATCCTCAAAAAATCCAAGAGAGAAAGGTCATGATTTTTCTATCATGAAAACTAATGTTGAATCTCTAAATGATGTGGTGGAAGGTACAATTGTTGATATCTTAATGGTAGTAAGTATTTTTTTTGAATCTGGTTATATGCATTCCTTTATTTCCTCCATGTTTTCAATGAATTTAGAATCAAGCACTAAATTTATAAAAGTAGAGTTAGAAGTCAAGACTCATAGTGGAATTATCCAAGCATCATCATTGTTTAAAAACACCATTATTTACTTTAGTGAGCACTGTCACGAACCAGCCTGGGTCGAACCTGAACCGGTCACCCGAGCCGGTCTGTGGAAAGTCCCGAGGGGCATTCCCGATCCCCCCAGGATGGAAACTAGTGTCGGGCATTGAAATTTTAATCGTTGGGAACGATTTCAGCCCAAACCAAAACAGGATCAAAAGAAAGAATATAACTAAACAAAATATACAACACTAAAAACAGAAACAAAACTACGTCACAAACATACCTCCACGTGACCTCACAGTCACCACCCAACTAAACACCAGCGTCGCTCTATCACAGAGCGACTCAAACCAGGAAAAACCTGAACACAAGGAACCAGCAACTGAAATGGTAAAAGATAGGCGTGAGCACAGAAATTACTCAGTAGGTGAGCCCAACAACAAATCCCAAATCACTTCCAGTAAATAAAGAATCTACATATCCCAGGTTTGAACTACAATGTATAAAAGTAAGCTTTCATAATGTTGCACTTGAAAATCAAAACGCGAGCCACTACCCTTAATCTTTTCAAAAGTTGAATTTCTTTTCATTGATGCTAAATTCGTTCTAAAAGAGGAAGAAGTGTTACATTTTCAAATTTTACAGAAGAGAAAAATGCATTTTTATTTGAAATCCTTTTCCACAAAGTAACTAGTACAACCTGTAAAGAAGAACTCAAAGTAAACGAGCAGGGAAAATCAAGTAACCATGGGTGATCCTAAACATCCCTAGAAAACCCCTGGACATACTCGGGTTCAAACTACCTACCGACATGGTACTCCACAGTCAATAACCAACTGGCCACCCTAATAGCCAACCAGTGGCACGCCCCACAAGGCCTTACCTACCAAGGGGGGACTAACCCGTCTAATCGGGGTTAGCCACCAACCATCACTCGATTCTCTAAAAGACGCCCAGGAACCCATGGTAGTTTTAATAATACTGTTTAGTAGGAGGCCCTCGCATGCATGACTCATCTCAACACACTTTCCAACCCCTTACATGGACACTGCTACACGACAACCCTCGAAGGGAAGTCCCTCTATAGAGATTCCCCATAAGTACGTATATTTACATATTCACTTCACATTCAATAAAGTGCCAACCGGTCTTCCACATCACTACATTTAAACCATTTAATATCAAAGAATTTCCAAAAGATATAACACACGCCATCATGTTGAAAACTAGAAAAACATACCTAGAAACCCATCTAAGGAAAACCAAACCACCACTGACAAATTCCAAAATCCAGCTCAAGGGCCAAACGGGCCTTTAATAATTTTTTTGAAGGAATTCTATTTCTCAAATTAAATCCAAACTTTTATTCACACGTCAAAGGAAAACATTTTTCAAAAACCAAGAACCACGCTTTAAGTTTCCCAAAATCAAGTTTAAAGGTCATACAACATTTACTTTAATCAAGGTTCTATGAAAAACCTTTTTCTATAAACAATACAACTACCAATTTACACACACCAAAAACATTTCAAAAAACAATTCAACATGACTTTCACATTTCATAAAGAACCCATATAGCAATATTACTATGGAAGCACACAATTAAAACCAAGAAAAACACTTTCAATGAAATGCAAAAATTAAACAGCTTTCATTATCAGCAGATCACCACACTATAAATAACTACTTTATAATACTTTTAAATTTACTGAAACTCAATAAAAAAACAAGGAATAAATAAATTCTAAATTTAAAGGCGAGTGCAATGGGAGACCTACCTCAGCTTGAAATCCAAATGCACGGTGTGTCGCACCTCTCACAAATGCAAAAACACATGCACGTTGACGACCACAGTATTGCGAGGTTATCTCGCCAACGCGCTAAAAACGCAAACTGAACTCGACGACGCAAAACACCACGCGCAGGCGCATACGTGCACACGAGCTGAAGACCTTAGCTTTGCGGAAATATTCCACCGACGTGCTGCAACAAACACCAAAACAGAAAAATAGCAAACAAGAGATATAAAATAAACTCAACTAGCAAACAGTCACAAAATAATACCTCGGCGCAGACACGCTCGATCACCGGGGTCACGCACCGAATTTCGGGTGCACCGCTGGCCGGCGTAAGGTGGCGGCGGCTGGCCGGACCGTAGAAAAAAATGACGGGATGCCCGAATGGGCGGCCGGAGGGGTGCAGGCTGAAAGCGGCTCGCCGAAGCTTGGTCGGAGGTTGCCGGAGGGAGTCGGAAGCCGCTGGCCGGCGGCGGGGCTCACCGGAAAACAGCTGGAAGCTGCTGGAATAGGGCAGGGGCACCGGAGGCGGAGGCCGGGGGTGCGGCGGAGGTCGGGAGGACGGAAAAGGGGTTGCTGGAGGACAGGAGGCCGACGGGAAGGCGGTGTCGGGGGTTCGCGTGGGGCTGTTCGCCGGAGGAGGCTGAGACAGGGGGGCCGGAGGCCGGGTTCAGCGGGGGTGAGGCCAGCGGTGTGGGCCGCCGGAGAGGGGGGGGGGGGTGTGGGCAGCAGGCGCCGGTATAGGGGGGGGAGGGTGGGGGTGCCGCCTTGGGCGAGGCGGGACGGCGTGCGGGGCATGGCGGTCAGGAAGGCCGGGAGGAGACCGGTGGAGGTCGGGGGATGCGCGGAGGCTGGCCTGGAGGTGCTGGTGCGGGGTGCTGGCGCAGCGACGGGAAGCCGGGGCCAGGACCGGCGGTCACCGGAGTGGAGCAGGAGGGACTCGCGTGAAGGGGGGTCGGGTGCAGGGTACAGGAGAAGAAAGAGAGGAGAGAGGAGGGAGAGAGAGAGAGAGAGCGCCGCATGGGGGGGGGGAACGGGATTACGGTTAGGGAGGGGGGTTAGATTTAGGGTTATAAAATATATATATATATATATGATAATTAAAAAATAATGAAAACGATAATAATAATAATAATAATAATAATATGATAAATTAATTAAATAAAAAAAATCAAATCTTAATAGTAATAATAAAACTTTATAAAAATAGTAAAACTCTATAATAATAATAATATCTTAACTATAATAATTATAATAATAATAAAATAAAAATTACCTAATTATAATAATAATTATTATAACCAAAGTATTTATAATAATAAAACCATTTTAAAAAGATAACACACACACACATATATATATAAATATATATATAGACATATTTATATATATACCTTTATAAAAACATATAAACATAAATACAACAATCATATATATATATATACATATATAGACATAACATATACTCATATATAAACACATATAAAATTGAAAATAACTACAATAATAATAACACAATTTAAATAGTGATAGTAATAAAATGTCAACGTAAAAATTTTAATATTTAAAATGCCGGGTGAACACATAGTCACCCGGGCCGAACGCACGGTCACCGCTAGCGATGCGCTGACCGCGCACCGGTGCGAAATCGCCAACACAAATACACATTGAAAATTTCAGACTGAGACCAAGAAAAGAGTAGAATAAGGGCATTTGCGGTCGGGGTGTGACAATTCTCCCCACCACAGACACTTTCTGCCCCCAGAAAGTCACCAAGCCAAAAGTCGGTCAAGATTCAAGTCCATGCCCCAACGGAACTAAAGGAACCAAAGAGAACTGAGGATCTCAGAATGAACTTACTTTACACAGGTCACACCCGACTGATTCAAGAGAAAGATGAATTCCGAAGTTGAGGGGAGAACATGAAGGGGTTCTCCTCACCACAAGAACTTAAATAGTTCAAAAAATTTAACACTCCAAACATACTACAATAAGGGGGGTTGGTTCCAGTGCGGGGACTCATAACCGATCCAAAACTACTCCTATAACACGATCAAAACAACACCTCCGTCGAATGTTGAACCCTCGACTAGAGTCAACAAAATTCAACACCAGGGATAACCCACAGAAAATACTTAACCAGACATCAAGTCAGAAACATGACCCACATAAATCCCCGAAACATAACTACATCTGACAAGCATAACTAAACCAAGGTCAACCTACACAAAGGTCTAACCCACTTTACGAAAGACACCTGATTTGCAAGATCACATCAACAAAAACAAGATTGTTTGGATTTTAGTTGAACAAATTCATGATTACTTCATAGAAGGACAAAGTACTTACAATGATGTTGAAACTTTAATTGAAGATAAGAAAATATGAAAAGATTTCTAATTGTTCCACCGCCAACACAGAACACAAAACCTGGACCAAAGCTTCATAGCCCTGGGAACTCCTGACTGTGCGCGAGCTCCACCCCGAGACCTGTGGCTGGGGCTCTAGTTGCTGAAGCATCTCATGACTCATAGTCAGGTACTGACATTCTCCCATCATGACGTCCCCTTCAAGAGACGCTTCCTGTAAAACTTCTCCAGATGACCCAGACAGCCGCATCAACGACACGTCTTCGGAGGGTTGTGACAAGACGACTTTAAATGCCTGAAACGACCACACTGATAGCATATCATTGAACGATATGATGAACTGGAAGCTGGGACCAAGGGGGATAACTCCTGAGGAATAGGTATCTTTGGCATATTTTCCACACCAGAAGGGGAAGTCTTACGAACAACCGGGGATGCTGGAGTACTAACCAACTGTGTTTTGGAAACCAACTCAGCCAAAAATGCTTCCTCCATCAGCTTCTCAAAACGTTGGTATTTAGAAGTAAGGAATCTCTCCTTGATCTCTGGACGAAGACCCCCAGTGAAAAGAGGGGCCTTCATGAGCTCATGCGACGCTACCTCTGGAGAAAAGGAAATTAGTTACTTAAAATGGTCAACATATGCCTTCACCGTCCGTTGGCCTTGTTCAATATGCACAAGCTCCCTCTTTTTCTCCAGCTTCACTTCCTCAGGTACAAACCATTGGATGAAAACGATTTTAAAGACATCCCACGTCACTCCAACTTGTGTTGACGATGGGGTAACCATCTTCCACCGGTCCAGAGCTGGACCCTCAAATAACTCTATAATTGCATAAACCTTAATATTATCGGGAGTTCCCAACGTTCTAAAGACACGCTCCACTCCCTCGAGCCATTCCACTGCCTCCAACAGACCCTGATCACCATGGAGAATAGGTAAAGTCTGAGGAGGACCAAAAACTGGGCATGACTTATCTGAATCCTTAGAGACCTTTTTGGGAGGCATTTCCTGACAACATATAAAACACAAAGCCAAAACCAATATCAAACCGAAGCAACATCAATAAAAGTGCCTTCATCAAAAATAGTCAGCACAAAGACCAAACAAACACAAACACAACCCAAAATAAAATCTCCTTTTTTAAAATCCCCTTTTTATTTTAGACTTTAAAACCACCCTCTTTTAGGACTACTTTCCAAAACCAATCCACTTTCAAACCAAAAACATTCCAAAATAGTTTCCCCTTTAAAACCAATTTAGAAAACAAGGTCAAGCCTTTAATTTCAAATACACACCCAGGTAATCACATGAACCGTTGCACATTTCTTCATCCACTATCCAATAATACTCGCACCAACACGCATTTTTTTCCATGCAGTCTCACACATGTGAAAACATTCATAAAGAGGACCTGGGGTTTCATCCCGAACCTTTCTTGACCAACTCCAAGCAATAACGAATTTGAAATTCAAGAGATTTCAGTTTTAAAACCCACTTCAAACATTTAAAGTCATTTAAAAGAAACTAGTCCAATTTTTCAAAAACCATTTTCATTTCCAACAATGAACTTACACAGACTAAAACAAAATCAGCATCCAAATTTGCATCAACCACTGGAGTGAGGGACTAGTAGTCATGCTCAACCTGGAGACATGGTAGTGGGCTATGTCCCAAGTCAGCGTCGACCACTAGGAGGAATTCAAACCGTGTACTCAGACTTTACATGGGTCACTACTCCATGTGAAATCACGATGTAACGTTTTCTTGCCTCCGTTTTCATCTCTCAATCCAAGACAAACCAGAAAGAGACAAGGACACAATTCCCGGTCTACCCCTGGCGACTCGAGCTGTGGGACGGGTGAGGGTTCATGACGTCCTTCCCGTACCTACCTCTCGAGTCCCGACAGTCCTAATCTCCACCTACCAGACAACCCAAATAACAAGAACCTCCTCTGATACCTGTTTTTCATGAACCAACCTGGGTCGACCCTGAACCGGTCCCCCGAGCCAGTCCGCGGAAAGTCCCGAGGGGCATTCCCGATCCCCCCGGGATGGCAACTAGTGCCGGGCATTGAAATTTTAATCGTTTGGAACGATTTCAGCCCAAACCAAAACAGGATCAAAATAAATAATATAACTAAACAAAACAGACAACACTAACATCAGAAACAAAACTATGTCACAAACATACCTCCACGTGACCTCACGATCACCACCCAACAAAACACCAGCGTCGCTCCATCACTGAGCGACTCAAACCAGGAAAAACCTGAACACAAGGAACCTGCAACTGAAATGGTAAAAGATAGGCGTGAGCACATAA
This sequence comes from Viscum album, assembly GCA_963277665.1. Lineage (NCBI taxonomy): Eukaryota > Viridiplantae > Streptophyta > Magnoliopsida > Santalales > Viscaceae > Viscum > Viscum album. The sequence continues at coordinate 1,584,082,337 of OY728137.1, read as the reverse complement.
AGTACTCAGTAGGTGATCCCAACAACAAATCCCAAAGCACTGCCAGTAAATAAAGAATCTACATATCCCAGGTTTGAACTAAAATGTATAAAAGTAAGCTTTCATGATGTTTCACTTGAAAATAAAAACACTATCCATTACCCTTAATCTTTTCAAAAGTTGAATTTCTTTTCACTGATACTAAATTCGTTCTAAAAGTGGAAGAAGTGTTACATTTTCAAATTTTACACAAGACAAAAATGAATTTTTATTTGAAAGCCATTTCCACAAAGTAACCATTACAACCTGTAAAGAAGAACTGAAAGTAAACGAGCAGGGAAAATCAAGTAACCACAGGTGATCCTAAACATCCCTAGAAAACCCCTGGACGTACTCGGGTTTAGACTACCTACCTAAATGGTACTCCACAATCAATAACCAACTGGCCACCCTAACAGCCAACCAGTGGCACACCCCACAAGGCCTTACCTACCAAGGGGGGACTAACCCGTCTAATCAGGGTTAGCCAGCAACTGTCACTCAATTCTCTAAAAGAAGCCCAGGAACCCACGGTAGTTTTAATAATACTGTGTAAGTAGGAGGCCCTCGCACGCGTGACTCATCTCACAGTACTTTCCAACCCCTTACACGGACACCGCTACACGACAACCCTCAAAGGGAAGTCCCTCTGTAGAGATGCCCCATAAGTACGTATATTTACATATTCACTTCACATTCAATAAAGTGCCAACTGGGCCTCCACATCACTAAATTTAAACCATTTAATATCAAAGCATTGCCAAATGATATAACACACGCCATCATGTTGAATACCAGAAAAACATACTTAGAAACCCATCTAAGGAAAACCAAACCACCACTGACAAATTCCAAAATCCAGCTCAAGGGCCAAACGGGCCTTTAATCATTTTTTTGAAGGAATGATATTTCTCAAATGAAATCCAAACATTTATTCACACGACAAAGGAAATTGTTTTTCAACAACTAAGAACCACACTTAAAGTTTCCCAAAATCAAGTTTAAAGTTCATACAAAATTTACTTTAATCAATGTTCTAAGAAACCTCTTTTTCCATAAACAATACACCTACCAATTTACACACACCAAAAACATTTCAAAACACAATTCAACCTGACTTTCACATTTCATAAAGAACCCATTTAGCAATATTACTATGAAAGCACACAATTAAAACCATGAAAAACACTTTCAATGAAACGCTAAAATTAAATAGATTTCATTATCAGCAGATCACCACACTATAAATAACTACTTAATAATACTTTTAAATTTACTGAAACTCAATAAAAAAATCAAGGAATAAATAAATTCTAAATTTAAAGGCGAGCACAATGGGAGACCTACCTCAGCTTGAAATCCAAACGCACGGTGTGTTAAACACACGCACGTTGACGACCACAGTATCACGAGGTTATCTCGCTAACATGCTAAAAACGCAAACCGAACTCGACGATGCAAAACACCCCGTGTAGGTGCATACGTGCACACGAGCTGAAGACCTCAGCGTTGCAGAAATATTCCGCCGACAAGCTGCAACAAACACTAAAACAACAAAATAGCAAACCAGAGATATAAAAAAACTCAACTAGCAAACAGTCACAAAATACTACCTCGGCGCAGACGCGCTCGATTGCCGGGGTTGCGCACCGAATTCCGAGTGCGCCGCTGGCCGGCACAAGGCAGCGGCAGCTGGCCGGACCACATAAAAAAAGGACGGGACGCCTGAACAGGCGTCCGGAGGGGTGTAGGCCGAAAGAGGCTCACCAAAGCTTGGCCGGAGGTCTCCAGAGGGAGTCAGAAGCTGCTGGCCGATGGGAGGGCTTGCCAGAAAACAGCTGGAAGCCGCCAGAATAGGGCAGGGGCACCGGAGGCGGAGGCCGGGGGTGCGGCGGAGGTCGGGAGGACAGAAAAGGGGTCGCCGGAGGTCGGGAGTCCGGCGGGAAGGCCGGGTCGGGGGTTCGCGCAGGGCTGTTCGCCGGAGGAGGCCAGGACAGGGGGGGCCGGAGGCCGGGTTCAGAGGGGGTGAGGCCGGCGGTGCGGGCCGCCGGATAGGGGGGGGGTGCGGGCAGCAGGCGCCGGTACAGGGGGCGCGGGGGTGCTGCCTTGGGCGAGGCAGGACGGCGTGCGAGGCGTGGCGGTCGGGAAGGCCGGGAGGAGACCGGCGGAGGTCGGGGGACGCGCGGAGGCCGGCCTGGAGGTGCTGGCACGGGGTGCTGGCGTAGCGACAGGAAGCTGGGGCCGGGACCGGGGGTCGCCGGAGCGGAGCAGAAGGGGCTCTCGCGAAGGGGGGTCGGGTGCGGGGTACGGGAGAAGAAAGAGAGAATAGAGGAGGGAGAGGGAGAGAGCGCCGAATGGGGGGGATTAGGGTTAGGGGGGGGGTTAGATTTAGGGTTATAATATGTATATATATGATAATTAAAAAAATAATGAAAACGAAAATAATAATAATAATAATAATAATAATAATAATAATAATAATAATATGATAAATTAATTAAATGAATAAAATCAAATCTTAATAGTAATAATAAAACATTATAAAAATAGTAAAACTCTATAATAATAATAATATCGTAACTATAATAATAATAATAATAATAAAAATAAAATAAAAATTTGCTAATTATAATAATAATTATTATAACCAAAGTATTTAGAATAATAAATCCATTTTAAAAAAATAACACACACACACACACACACATATATATAAATATATATATAGACATATGTATATATATACCTTTATAAAAACATATAAACATAAATACAAAAAACATATATATATATATATATACATATATAGACATAAAATATACTCATATATAAACACATATACAATTAAAAATAACTACAATAATAATAACACAATTTAAATAGTGATAGTAATAAAATTTCAACATAAAAATTTTAATATTTAAAATGTCGGGTGAACACATAGTCACCTGGGCCGAACGCATGGTCACCGCTAGCGATGCGACGACCGCACACCGGTGCGAAACCACCAACACAAATACACATTGAACATTTCAGACCGAGACCAAGAAAAGAGTAGAATAAGGGCATCTGCGGTCGAGGTGTGACAAGTACAATCTTATCGGAAATCTAGTAGTCATTCCCATGTTAAAATTCAACATTATATTAGGGATGGACTAGATCTCAAAGTATAATTCTAAGATCAAATATATAAACAGGGAAATATCATTAGTCTTGAATTGATAACCTACAGATATCTTGCAAGGAAAGATATTTAAACCTGATAGTTGTCTAGAAGCACCCTATATATCCATATATATGGATTTGATTGGTGACAAAGAAGAAGTAAATGAGTGTATAAGGATAGAAAATGTCCCCATAATCTAGGAATACATTGACGTATTTTCAGAGGAGTTACCCAGACGTTCCACTAGAAAGAGAGGTAGAGTTCTCCATTGAACTTGTACCTAGATCTCATATGATAGAGAACCCATATAGGATAGAAAATGTGTAGCTGGTGGAATTTAAAAAAACTCCAAGATCTTTTAGAGAAGGGGTTTATCTGACTGAGTGTGTCTCCTTGGGGAACACCTCTTCTCTTTGTTAAGAAAAAGGATGGATCAATGTGGATATGCATTGATTATAGAGAATTGAATGAGATCACAGTGAAGAATAAATATCCTCTTCCAAGAATTAATGACTTATTTGACCAACTTCATGGGGATCAATTATTTTCTAAGATTGATATTTAATATGGTTATTATAAATTGAGGTAGAAAAAATAAGATATTCCAAAAGCTACCTTCTGATCTAGATATAGTCATTATGAGTTTGTTGTTATTCCATTTGGATTGACTAATGTTCCTTATATTTTTATGGTTTTGATGAATAGAGTCTTTAAGGGCTGCCTTGATAACGTTGTGGTATTTGTTATTGATGATATTGTGATATATTCCAAAATCCGTGAGGTTCATGAGGATCATATAAGTTTTATTTGAAAAACTCTATGGAAGGAGAGGCTTTTTGGAAAGTTCAACAAATGTGAATTTTTTTACAACAAGTTTCTTTCTTGGGGAACATTATAACCAATGAAGGAATAACAGTTGACCCTGCAAAGAAGAAGGTTTTAGAGGAGTGGCCTCAACCTAGAATAGTAACATAGATTCAATGTTTCCTTGGATTGGTGGGATATTATATATGTTTTGTGAAAAAAATTTCATGAATTTATAATCCATTAACCAAGTTAACTAAAAAAGGGGTCAAGTTATTTTGGAAAAAGGAGTGTGAGGAATGTTTCTAAGAGATGAAGAAGAGATTGGTTACTGAACCCGTGTTAACTCTACCCTCAAGTGGATAAGGATTCATTATTTTTTGAGATGCATCTCTGAAAGGTCTTGGGTGTGTCATCATGAAAAATGGCAAGGTGATTTCTTATGTATCTTGACAGTTGAAGACTCATGAGAAGAACTATCCTACATATGATCTTGATCTAGCTATAGTTTTTTTTCTTTGAAGATATGGAGGTACTCTCTTTATGGGGATAAATGTGATATATATATATATATAGACCATAAAATTTTGATGTATATTTTCACACAAAAGGAATTGAACATGAGACATTAGAGATGGTTGGAAATTATTAAATACTATGACTATTAAATTCATTATCATCCTAGAAGAGAAAACATAGTCACTGATGTATTAAGAAGTAAAGATCCAAAATTGTGTCCATGATGAGGATTTAAAGAGATCCTTTGATCAATGACCTAGTAAAGTTGGACATGGTAATTGTATGGTAAGTTACACCATCAAACCTAACCCAAAATATTTCTCAACCACAATTACTAGAGAAGATCCTGAATGATTAGAAAGAATATCTGTTGTTACAGAATAAGTTTGAGGCTATGAAGGAAGGGAAGTTTCCTGAGTTCAATATTTATCAAGAAGGTATACTGAAATTTCATACAATAATGTGTGTTCCATCTATTCTAGAAATAAAGAAGGAGTTGATGGATGAATCTCATATCTCTACGTTATCTATACATCATAGAAGTAAAAAAAAGTATAGAGACCTTTATGATCATTTTTTATGAGATAATATGAAAAGGGAGATTGATGACTACACGAAAAGGTGCCTGGTATGTCAGCAAGTGAAGGCAGTGTTACAACTTCTTAAAGGGGTATTGCAACCACTACACATACCAGCATGAAAGTGGGTAAATATAACTATGGAATTTGTCATTGGTCTCCCAAGAACTACAAAATGAAACTATACAATATGGGTTATACTGGATAGTCTCACCATGACTACCCATTTTAGCTCTATTATGTAAGATTTATCTATAGTCAAATTTCTAAGATTTATGTGAAGTAAGTGGAAAGGCTTTATAGAGTTACACTTTCTATCGTATCTGATCATGATCCAAGGTTCACCTCAAAATTATGGAGAAGTCTTTAACATGGTTTAAGTACCGAATTGAATTTCAGTATGACCTATCACCCCCAAACTAATGGCCAATCTGAAAAGACTTTTCAAACACTCAGGGACATGCTGAGAACATTCTCAATGGAATTTAAAGGTGGATGGAATCAACATCTCCCATTAGTTGAGTTCTCTAACAATAATAGTTTTTACTCAAGCATTCAAATGGAACCCTATGAATCTCTATATGGGAAGATATGTAGAATGCCTACTTGTTTGGATGAAGCTAGTCACATAAAGCTTCTTGGGACTAATCTTATGCAAGTGATGATAGAAAAGTTTATTCCATCCAACAACACATTTAGTCTGCTAAGAGTCGGAAAAATAGATATGAGGATAACCATCAAAAGGACTTTGAGTTTGATGTTGGTGAAAAATTGTTTCCTCAAATTTCACCTTGGAAGAGAGTCATGAGGTTTGGGAATAAAGGGAAGCTCAGCCCTAGGTGCATTGGCCCCTATGTAATCCTTGATCGCATAGGAGCAATGGCCTATCGGCTTGCACTTCCTCCAAATCTAGCATAATTTCATGATGTCTTCCATATATCCTTCTTGAGGAATTACATACCTGACCCTTCACATGTACTAAATACAGAGGTGGTACAACTGGAACATGACATATCTTATGAAGAGCGACCAATGAAAATATTAGATCGTAGAGACAAGGTTCTATGAAACCAGATGACACACCTTTCTAAAGTGTTGTGGAGGAAACAAAAATTTGAAGAAGCCACATGTGAACTAGAGGAGTCTATGAGGAAGAAGTACCCCCATGTTTTCTTTTCTGAGGGTACGAGTTGAAATTTTTGGGATGAAATTTCTTAACCGGGGAATAATGTAATGACCCGAACTTTTGAATTTTTTTTTTCAGAAAATGTATGTATTACTATTTCATAATAAATAAATAATATATATTTATAAATTAAATGTGGCCATTGGGTTTTGACCGTTATCTGACCATTGGTCAATATGACCATTGGAAACAATAATAATTTTTAACATTATATTTTTTAAAATAGAAATAATTGTGTATAATTAATGCAGAAAGAAAGGTCGATGGCCACATCTAGTAGACTCAGGACATATAAATACTATCTAACAAATCTTGGTAAGGAGGTAAAATCACTGGGCTTTGCTCTAGATCAAGACCAAGCCAAGCTTCAACATGTTAATCTTGAACATAATCACCTTTAGGAGAAGTTCGAGATGATAGAAATCACAACTCAGGAAATATTGTCCAAGCCACCCCAAGATTCTATCAGCATTTCACACCTTACAATTAAGTCCTATGCAGGGGTTATAAGGGGCTATTTAATAATGTATTAGTAACTCTATTTAATCATATTGTATAAATAAAATTGTTATTAATTATTTTGGTAAAATTTTTGAATTTGAAATTTCAAAATAAATATAGGATGATTTTTTATAAGTTTCATATTATTGATGAATATATAAAAAAAGAGTATTTTAAAATAATTTTTATACTTTATAAAAATAATAATGTGATTTTGTTTTAAAAAAATGGACATATACAATTTTGATCAGTAAAAAATTTAGAGTATGATAAGATCAAATTAATTTTTGGTGAATCGTAAATTATGAATAGTAATATTACCCTTATGAATTGAAATATGACTAATGGAATAGTAAACTAACTTAATTAAGTATAAATATAATTTAGGCAAATTTAATGGTAATATGATATAATAGCATAAGTAAATAACTGTTTCTGAAATTGTTAGTAAAGTATTAGTTTTTTATGTAAATAGTTATTTTATTAAAAATTTAATATATCATATTAATAGAATTATTTTCATAAAATGGATTTCATTTTTTAATTCAGAACATTTATATTTGGTTAGGGTGAATTTATGATATTTTTATAAAATGTTTTGTTTTTCAGTGAACAGTAAAAATACAGTTTTTGAGTTTTCGGTGTGTTTTATGACATCATAATGATGTAATATGTAATTTAAAATTATGGTCGAATCATTTGGATTAAAATGTTATATGAGGTGTCCCATATGGCCAAAACCATGGGCAAATAACATGGGTATGCCCATGGTTTTTCAAATACCATCGATGAGGTGTCGCTTGGAGATTAATAAAATATTCCCTCACTTTTGCTATAAATACCAACCCTTTTCTTCATTCCTTTAATTTAAAATTACCCCTAAATAAATATTTGGTCTTATTACCTCCCAAGGAGTCCTACAGAGGTGATCTCAAGACCCCAAGGTCCCAAACTTTATGTTTTTGAAGTTACTCGTCAAGGTAAGGGGAACCGTTCACCCTTCTCTTTTAGTCAAGAATTATTTTATGTAATGTCTTTAAATTTTGATTTTATTATGTTGGGGTATGTTATTATATATCTTTATTTATGTCCATTTTGTCCCCATATTATGAGATACCCTTTACTCTCTCATCAACTGATTTTCTGAATTTTTAAGCTACGCTGTTAGGATACAAAAGTTTTGTAAGGAAATTCCCAACTTCTCTCTTTTTTCATTCAAGTTCTCTTCTATGTGGTATGTATTTCAAGTTTCTATACCATGTTATTATTTCCATTTTATTCTATCCCTCAGAAATATTATTATTCTTTTACTAATGTGTGACCCATATCCCCTCTTTTTTAATGTTTTCTAAAACCGTGTTGCATAGCTGTTACAATATAGAAATTTCATCTCAAAATCAGTCCCTTTTTATCAAGAAATTCTATTATTTGTCTTATATGAATACAAAAAGATATTTAATTTATAGGGAAATTTATCCTAAAATAAAAATGAGTTATTTTATTTTGGAATTTTTATACACAAATCCCTCATTCCCTTTCCAAGGGTTATAAATGACATAAAGATCATGTTTTTATGCACTTTTTAAAACGTCATGATTTTGGTATGAAACCCATTTATTTTATTTTCTTTGGGTTATTTATAAAATTTTTTATTATGATATATGTGGACCACATGAAAATAAATACATATTATGGGTGTTCCCTGATAGTGCTCCAATGTATTGGGTAAAGAAATTAATCTCTAGAGATGAAAAGTTTTATAATACCTCGGTGAATAGACTTGGTAATTTTTTAGACACCTTGGGGATGGACCTTGGTGATATGCTTATGAATGTATAAATTAATTTTTTTAGACACATTTTAAAGATAATATTAAATTTCTTATTATCATGATATTCCTCTTCTCAAGCCTTTATGATATTTTCTCATGTTCTTATTATATTCTTCTAACTATACATGTAAATTGTTTTCCCTGTTTTCCCCTCAATAGGCCTTATACTCACTCTTTCCATTGATGTATGTCTCTAGGTTATGAAATGTAGTAATTTTAATTAGGATAAAAATTTGAATAATCCTTTAATTAGGATTAAAATACTGTTATATGTTTCATGTATTATGTACTTTTTTTCCAAGACACTAGACTTAAAAGGTCCTCTATTTGTATAACTGTAATGAAAAGTTATGTAATAAAAAGGAAAGATTCCATAGGGAATCAAAGGGTATCATATAATCACCTTCCATAGATGCTGTGAATTAGCCGTGGGTGGATCCAACTAAAGAGTCAGAAAGACCTTTGATGCGTCAAACTATTCTGTATAAATACCAAGGACAATAATGAACTCGAGTAAGGATGACACGCAAAAATCTAGAAATGGTCCAATAATGAACTCGAAAAAGGAAAGCTCATATGGCCGACCACCTAGGAGGAATCTGATTCTATCAATGGCCACCTAGAATGTTGATAGGAACTCTAGAAATAGCTTCCTATAGGTTTCCTCTCGTACCTCAATGATGCAGTCCACATGTAGTGTCTTGAGTAGGTCAAGGATGACATCATTGATGTTTAGTCAGGCCAGGCTTGGTAGGTCCAACATCTTGTTCATCTGTATAGTCTTGGACTGCATCTTGATGTGGTTTATATAGTTCTTTGGGTTGGTGAAGCACATGAAGTGGTGTAGGTGGAGGTTTTCTTCACTGGAGGAGTCTTTAGAGGTGGAGGAGGAGTCGACTTGAGTAGTTGGCATATCATGGGATGCTTTAGGAGGTCCATAAGGTTTTGGTGGTGTGGTACCACATACACTCTTGGTATGTGAATTCTCAACAAGGGATGATGATGAGTCAGAATGACACAACCAAAGAGTCTTCATATGATCTTTTGAGGAAGGAGGATGATGGGTGAAGATTAAGGGAGGGTGCGGTTCAGTGGAAATCGAGGGAGGAGGAGGGGGATTGGGTTTGTGGTCACAGTGGGGGGTGTGGGTGCGTTCCTGAAAGAGGAGGAGGGTGTGGTGGGTGGTTTAGGGGTAAGGGAAGGAGAAGGAGGGCTATTTGTGTTGGGTCTGCTGATTGTGAAGGAGGTGGTGGTGTGGTCAGAAGTGAAGTGTTTGGACGGTTAGGAGAAGGAGGGGGGGGGGGGGGGGTTCGGGGGTCGAGTCATGAACCTTGGTTTCATGACCATTATTATAAAAAAATATACCTATTGAGTTAACTGATGTGTAACAGTGGTTCACATCATGTAATGGTGTCTTAAAATGTATTTTTCAATGAAAATGGTACACGTCATGTAATAGGGTCACACGATTGGTAATTTAGTATTTTATCTTAAAACATTGTTCATCCTTAGCCTTCGACTCCAATATTATCTAAAACATCCCTAAGGATTATCCTAATATAACAAAGGATAAGATTTCCTACCCTGAGTTGCCTCCCAGTTAGCTCTTCCTTTAGCATCAATAGCTTGAATCAACTAAGGGTCAATTGAATCTGAGGATGATGACACATCCTTCATGGAAGGGTTCTTGAAATATTTTAAATATATGACCATTTACTTTAAAATTTGGTCCACCATTTCTCTAAATTTTTATGGTCCCATATGGGAAAACCTAAATGATTTTGAAGGAGCTATACCATCGATATTTTATCGTTATAGGGAATAATCTTAATCTGTAGTTGAATAGAAGGACCTTATTCCCCTTAAAAAAGTTACTCCTTACAATGAATTGATCATTCAATTTATTCATTTTTCTTTATAAATCCCAGCATTGTCATAGGAATCCTTCCTGATTTATTCCAACTCATTAAACTATAACCTCAAAGCTTATCCAGCTTTTCTAGAAACCAAATTCTCCTTCTTGATTTCCTAGTATGAGTGATGTTGTAGTTCAACTGGGGGATTACATGGTTTCCCATAAACTAATCTGAATATTATTGTCCTAATGGGTGTTTTGTATAAAATTTGGTTTCCCCATAGTGAATTATCCAATTCTAGACTCCAATCACTTCAGCTACTGTTCACAGTTTTCTCCAGGATTTTCTTGATCCCACTATTAGAGAATTCAACATTCCCATTTGTTAGTGGGTGGTAGAAAGTTCTTGTGTTATACTATATTATGTACTTGTCAAGAAATAATTTCACATATTTATTAGTGAAATATGTTCCTCGATCACTGATGAGTAATCTTGGAAATCCAAATCCTGATAACACATTCTTCTTTTATAAAATTCATGACTACTTTCTCTATATCATGTGAAGTTGCCTCAACCTTTACCCATTCTGAGACGTAGTAAATTCCATACAGAATGTAGTGCTTTCCATGTGAAGTTAGAAATGGTAATATGAAGTCTATTCCCCATGTGTTTAAGATTTCCACCTCCATGATGGTATTTTGAGTCATTTCATTCCTTTTTCCAATATTTCTAGTTCGTTGGTACCTATCACAACTTTGAAAAAAAAACCCCTTGTGTCTTGGTATAGCATGGTCTAGAAAAGTCCACTTTACATAATATTTTCTACAATTCACTCCATTGCATGATTTCCTCATGTGTGTGATGTATTACACATTTCTATCGCATTATGAATTTCATTTTTTGGGATTTAATGTCATAATAATCCATCTACGCAACACATGAACAGTTATGGTTTATCCCAATAGTAATGTTTTACTTCAGAAAAAAAATTTTCCCCTTTTGATAGAAAAAGTCTTGGTGCAACGATCCTATGGTTAGATAATTAGAAATATAAAAAAACCAAAATTTTACATTAATGTTGAATAGGTTTTCATTTGGGAAATCAACTTCGATATTAGTATCATCATCAACCTTGATGATTGGCATAGAAAGTCAGGATAAATGATCGGGGATCACATTCACTATGGCTTTGGTTTCTTTGATCATAATATGAAATTCATGCTATAGGAGGATCCATATTATTATCTTTCACTTGGAATACTTCTTATTCATTAGAAACTTTAGGACCGCATGATTGGTGTGCACAATCACCTTAGATAAGAAGAGATATGAACAAAATTTCTCAAAGGAATACACAACATCTAAGAGTTATTTCTCAATAGTTGTGTAGTTGACTTGGGATTAATTTAGTGTATGGATGGAATAGTATATAGGATATAATATATGACCCAAACTTTTTACTAAATCAACACCAACAAAAAAATTGTTGGAATCAAGAATCAGTTTGAATTCCTTGTCCCAATTGGGTGAAATGATTACTGAGGCGACTATTAGGATATTATCCAAAGTATCAAATGCCTTCTGACATTCCTCAATGAATTAAAATGGAACTTCTTTTGACACGAGGTGTGTCAATGGTTGGGAAACTTTTTAAAATTCTTTGAAAAATCACCTATAGAATCCAAAATTACCTAGAAAGCTTCTTATACCCTTAACTATTCCTGGTTTGGGTAAATCCACAATGACTATGATCTTTGATGGATCAACTTCTATGAATTCTATGAAAATTTAATTCCCAATGACTATGAATCCTTAATAAATAAAATGACAATTATCTCAATTGAAGACTAGGTATATTTATTCACAACATTACAGGACAAGCTCTAGAATTCTTAGGAAGATATCCAAAAATCTTCCATAGATAGAAAAGTCATCCATGAATATTTCTAAGACTTATTTATCCACATTATGAAAAATATGTTTCAGGCATCTATGAAATGATGTTGGAGAATTACACATTCTAAAGGATATGTGTCTATAGGTGAAGGATCCAAATGGGCATGTGAATGTGTTATTTGGGTAATCAGCTAGATCAAATGAAATCATGTTGTATCCTGAATGTCAATCTAAGAAAAAGTATTATTTATTTACGGAAAGTTTATCCTAAATTTTATCCATGAAGGGTAAAGTAATGTGATCTTTTCTTGTTGCTACATTTAAGCTTCTATAATACACATAAAATCTCAATATAGTGATGGTGTGTGTTGAGATTAATTCATTCTACTAAGTATTCTCTAATGTAAGTATAACTTTCTTGGGGAATAATTATAGAGGGATCAATCATCCACTATAGGATATAGAAATGATTATTCCTACATCTAGAAGTTTCAAAACATCTTTTTTTGACAACTTCATTCATGGGTGGTGTGAGCAGCCTTTGAGGTTGACATTTGGGTTTTACATATTCTTTAAGTAGAATATTATAAGTAGATATAGTTGGAATGATTCATTTGATGTCTACCACTCCTAATAAATATGAATACTTGTGTTTATTTAATACTTAAACTAATTATTATACTTGTTCCTGAGACAGTTCAGACTTTATGAGTAATGGTAGGGAGGTTGAAGCTTCTAAGTATGAACACTTAAGGGTACTATGTAGAGTAATCAACTCCAGTGATGGTGGTGAATAAATGATCAGTTTAAGTGTGGGAATGTATCTCTTTTTATAGGTTTATTTAAGGTTACTTTCTCAAAATAATATTATTCATCTGTATCTGAGAGTGAATCTTCACTATCTTCTTCTATTTCTGTGTATTGATTTCATTCTTGGGTAAGATATATGGCATTACAATCAATGACATCCTCTGCTTGTTTAATAAATTTTAAATGGTTTAAGACTACATATTCTTCTTCGAATCAAAATATCAGACGTCCTTGATTCAAATATATCATATCCTTTCCTATGGCTATGAATGGTCTTCTAAGAATAATGGGGACAACACCTTCCTCTTCCTTTTCCATAACTTGGAAGTCTGTTGGAAAGATGATTTTCTCAACATTGACTAATAAATTTTTGATAGTTATTTTTGGATATCCATCTAATATATATTTAAGTTATAGGTATACTTGAGTTATTTTGATCTCTTGGAGTCCCAACTTACAAAATACACTCATTATCATTAAGTTGATACTTGCTCCCAGATCGTTCAAATCTCTTCCAGACATTCACTCTCTAATAGAATATGGAATTGAAAAGCCTTTAGGGTCTCTCAAACTTGGAGGGATTTTATAATGAATAACATCATATAATTTTTCATTCTATAAGATGAAACCAATATCATCCATTTTTATTTTGTTGGAAAGAATGCCCTTCAGGAATTTGGAATACTTGAGCATTTGAGAAATGGCTTCTACAAAGGGTATGTTGATTTGCAGCTGCCTGAAAATTTCTAGGAACATTTAATATTTTTCATCCTATATTCCTTGTCTTTCTCTTTATGTGAAAGGAATATCAAACTTGTATGGTGGTGGGAAAAAATAAACTTTTTCCTTTGGGTGTTCAAGATTTTGGGTTTCTATAGCTAATGACACCTCCTGAGGTGTCTCTTGTGTGGTTTTCTCAAATTCTTCTTCTAATGGTGGTTGCTTATTAGGTTCTTTAGACTGTTTTTAATTTCTTCCTATAGGTTTTTTAAATTATAATATCTTTCCACTTCTTACCACAAAAACCTTAGCTTCTTCCCGTAGGTATGAATCTATATTATTAGGTAAAGTACCTAATAATATGTTAGATAAGGTCTTTATGGTTTTACCCACTTGAACTTCGAGATTGTGCAAGGAAGCTCATTGGTTTTGTATCTTTATATCCTGATTCATCATTTTCTAGTATTCCCACTAAACAAAGGTATATAAAAGGTTATCTAAGTTACTTTGGATAGGATTAGGTTGCTGCTAAGCTCTTGGTGGAGCAGGTGGAAATTGCTGCTATGCTCTTTGTGGGAAAGGTTGTTGCTGCACTTATTGTGGAGGTCTTGGAACAGGTTTCATGGGAGGATACCCTGGTGATCCATGATTGTGAAATGTTACGTTTCCACTTCAATTTTGATAATAGACTTGGTTTTTTAGAGGTGTTTGATGAGCTGACATATACTGAAATTACTTCTAGTACTATTGGAATGGTTGTTTATATTGATTTTAATTGACGTAGTTACAATCTTGTGCTTGTGGTTATTTAACTCCGGCCTTGAAGTTTTGATATAAGTGTGGGACAACAAACATTTTTCATAATTGTATTTCCATCCAAGGGGTGGGAGGGAGTTTTGTAGAAGGAAGTAGAAATGATTCTATATTTTTATTCACTTATACTTGCACTACTAGTCTTGTATTCTCGTTCAGTTGGTGGATACCATTCTAAGGTGGTCGATGATCACTTTTCCCTAGGCTAGCACTGTGTGGGACTTCATCTAAAAAAATATTATAGATTTTGGTATCTTGAACATTATTCCTCCATTAGTGGAAGCATCAACAACTTTTTGTGTGGCTAGATGGAGGCCTTTCCAGAAGGTTTGTAGCTAGATCCACATGTCCAGTCCAAGGTGTGGACATTTCCTCATCAGCTCCTTGAATCTGTCCCACACTTCCCATGCAGATTATCCACCAGTCTGAGCGAAGTTTTGAATATATTTTTGGAGTTTATAAGTCTATATCAGAGGGAATTATTTGTCTAAAAACTTCTTGGATATATCATCCCAAGTTGTGATTGACTCAGCTGGATGACACTTGAGCCAATCCTTGGATCTCTCTCTCAAAGAGAATGGGAAGAGACATAGTTTGATAGATTCTGATGATAATCCATGGTTTTCAAAGGTATCACAAACTTCTAGGAATTTGGAGATGTGCTCATGTGGGTTTTCACTCTGGATTCGACTTAATTTCCCCATGTTCTAGATCATATGAATGAGTCTAGGATTAATTTCAAAATTACAGTCTTGGATTGGAGGTTGACGCATGCTTGGTGTGGAACCATGGATTGATGGTAGGACATAATATATTATGGTTATCTAATGATTTGTTGGGTTCTCTCCAGGAACTAGTTGATTCAAATTCATAGGGTTTGTAAGGTTAGGTCCCACTTATTGTATTGATCGACCACGGTTTACCAACAATAAGAAAGAAGGTCCCATTCGATACTGGGATCGAAGGCTAGTTCTTATTTTGTCTCAAGAATCTTTTAATGAGTCAAAGGAACTTGGTACATGAAATATACCATGAAGGAGAGAAGCAAGGGAATATTAAAAAGGAAATAAGGAAAGGGGGTCAAGGAAAATTATCCTAGGTCTTTTTTCTAGAGGATTTTCTAGTACAACATTGCTTCCCAACAATAGCACCAAAATTTGACACACCCACACGCATCATTGAATTCACATGGGATATGGTCATATTATAATTAATTTGTTCCCCAAATTTCACTTTCTACTAGGGAGTAGTATAGTGAATGTCCAGAGTTAATTCCATTGGATGTATAAGCTGGCAGTGACAATTGACCGGTGAAGACTATTTGGGGTAGGATTCCTTTCTAGTTAGTTTGAGATTAGGAATTCTATGTCTAGGAGTCGGTGTCTTGCTTCCAAAATTATAGAGGGATTAGGATCAATTTTGGGTATATGTAGATGGGATGATCTTAATTCTAACTCAGTAGGATCCTAAGTTTTAAGCTACAATGAAAGAGGAGGTCACTAGTTGATTTTGGTCAAATCAACTAGTTCTACCTAGGAGGTTTCTATTCTGTGGTTGGGTGATAGTGAGAAACTAGATGTATTAATCTTGGATTATAAGGTAGAAAGAATTTTAGGCTTTTGGTTGTAGTCTAATCAACTCCAACCAGAAGAGCATACTTCATTTGAATACCTCGTCATCAGGGATGTTCAAATGAATTTTAATGAAAACTAACTTATATCATGATTACTATCCCTTAAGGTTTCCAAGTTATGATGTAAAGATTAATTATGTATTCAGATAAACCTATTCTCAATCCCTACCCCAGGTGGTTTATCCACTCAAGGTAGGAATGAATGTAAAAAAATGATTAATTGAAACTATACTTGACATGAAAAGAAAGTTTGAATTTAAATATTTAATAAATATTCAATGATTCAAATTCACAAAAGGGGGATATCATGCAATCGATGACTAAAGATATATAAATCAAAATTCAATCACATACTAACTTTGAATAATGGGGGAAATGAATTCAATGGTAATTCATTGATGATTGATGATGAATGATGGAAGTGATGTAAAAAGGGAATGATGTGATGATGAAAAATGATCTGAGACACTTGTATTTTAACAAAATAATGAAAGTGAAAAAGAATTTTTACTTTAGAGGATAGGGAATAGAATGAAACTTGAAGGGAACAAAAAACACAAGAAATTTATGCTCTACAAGATCTCTAAAAAATGATGTTGGGATGATTTTTTTAGTGAAAAAATTACACAACGTGTAATGGAATTCAAATCGTGTAATGGTGGATCCATGTATATCTATGAAGTTTTTTGATCTTATGTGTATCATGCATGTATCTCGTCTGAGATATGAGGTTTTAATACTTTCATGACATGAATCGTTGTATCATGGTATGTATCTTCATTCTAGTTAAATATTTGTAGTGGATTTACCATTCATGTGGTTTAGAATGTGTATCCCCAACTCACAATGTGTAATGGATGCTTCTCATAAAGACTTCATGACTTGAGTCACGACTTTGTTCATGAAATCTGGCATTTAGTGAGACTCTATTAGAAAATATGAAACATGACTTCACGACGTGTAATAGGAAATTTCTTCTCTTCTTCTATATTTTATTCATTGAAAACATGGGAAAATATTTCTTGAAAAATTCAACATAAAACAAGTGAATTATTAAAAATATTATTGAAAAACCTTAATTAAATGAAAACACAAAGTATATATGATTTATACTTGTCAAATTACCATACACTTGAACAATTTATTTTCCACCAGAAAAAAGGTCTCAATAATGATTTCAAAAATATAAACAAATTCAAAAATAGGAAACATTCATTATGTCTAGAAAAATAAAACAAAGTGTAAGAAGAAAAGGTTAGTCTCAAAATTTATCCCTACATAGGAAATAAGTCATGCCTTATAGCTCAATTCTTTAAACAAATTCTAATCTTTTAATTATAATATCTTAACTATTCCTAGAATTCTATACCCATTTGCAATTTACCTCACAATGAATTTTCTCTCATCACTCAGGGTAAAATTAAATTGGAGTTTTGATCATACCCTGAACAAATGATCCTAACCAAAGCCTTGCATTGGTTCTATCATCTCCACTTATAATGACAAGTACAAAATTAACCATGATGGCTTCAACAATTCATTTATAATGATTTTGTGGCTATGGGAAGGTGGGTAAAAAGTTAAAATAAATCCCAAAAGTAGGGTAAGATCTGAAGTATAATGCATAAATGTTGTAAAAAGTGTAACATAATGACCTCTCCAAGATAATAAATTCCATACTCCCAACATCTCAGATTGAATCCACGTATATGTCAGGCAAGTGAAACAATGTTATCATATTACTTTACTTTTTCTTTTTCATTTATATTTTTTCCATAGGTCATGTATAATTTAGATCTCACATCCATACTCTAACTACATATGATCTTTTAGGAGATTCATCGGTCTAGAAATGGTGATTTTTGACCATCCTAATACAAAACCATTTTCAAATTTTATTCTGTTTTTTATTTTGAAAAGGAACAAGATAGAGGTGAAATACTACAATGTATGCATGGATCACAACAAAATAGTCTGATGAGTGACATGATATATCTATTCAGTAGGATCATCTCGTTTTGTTTGAATGATTTCCCCACACTTGTTCAGTAGTAAATTTAGGAATTACACAAAGATCAAGGTATGAAGGGAAAATTGTATTAGAATAGCTATATACTAAAATGACCATTCATGGAAACTACAGGCTTAATGAAGGAAAGATGTAAGGTGGGTCTCAAGAAAAAGTGGCTCAATAAAGATCGTCTCAATAATTTTAAAATTATACTTATTCAGTCATAGCCTCAATAAGATCTTAATTTAGGTTTTGATAGGTTTATATGTCCCAAGTATCACTCAAGGAACATGCTTAGAAATGATATGAAATTTTAGGATTAGAATCCTCTCGGGTAATGAGAGAAACATTAGAAATTGGAAATCACAATGGCTATAAACACAAATAATAAATCAATTAACTATTAATTCAGAAATATTGAATTTAAATTAAATTTATAAGCTCAAAAATCATTCTATAATTCTAAATAGAGATAAAACAAGGATTCTAACCCTTTGAAAATTATATTAATTTATTTAAATGGGCATAATGTTTTTCAGGCATAAAGTAAGCTTGTAAATTTGAAAAATTTCTCCTAGAAAGATGAGAATTAAAAATAAATCTAGTGTATCAAAATCATATACACTTTTTTATATCAATTAATTAAAGTTTTCAATGATATTTTTGATAATGCACTTGGTTTATGTGGAATTTTTCATGAAATAGGTTCCCAAGGCTTCAAATAAGGAAATGAAGAAAAAGAGAAGTAGTTGCCTATTACACATCATGAAACCTTGGTTCAAATCATGTAATAGAGTCTCATGGGATGCCAGATGTCGTGAAGAAATTCATGACTCAAGTCATGAATTCTACATGAGAAGCATCCATTACACATCACGAGCTGGGGATACAAATCTAGAACCACTTGAAAGGGAAATCTGCTCCAAATATTTAACGAGAAAGAAGATAGATGCCATGATACCATGATTCACATCATGAAAGCAGTCATAACTCATATATCTTATGAGATTCGTGTGAGATACACATAATATTCAAAAACCGCACAAATATACATGGATATAGTGATACATGATGTGAATCCCATTACACATAGTATAATTTTTTATTTATAAATAAAGTCGTCTGACAACGATTTTGATAGAGCTTTCAGAGCATAACATTATTGTTATTTTTATTACCTTTGAGTTTCCTTCTATTCCATTTCATTTAAAAACAAATATAATCCCCTATTCCATTATTTAATTTAAATACAAGTGTTGTGGATCATTTTTCACTATCACCTTTATTCCCTTTTCACATCACCACTGTCGTTCATCATCAATCATCAATGAATTCGTGTTGAATCCATTTCCACCCTCATTCCAAGTAAGTACGTGATTGAATTGTGATTTACATATCTTTAATAACTAATTTCATGATCACCCCATTTTTGAATCTGAATCATTTCATGTGTATTAAATATTTAAATTCAAATGTACTTAGCAGGTCAAGCATAGTTTCAATTATTCATTTTCTTACATTAATTCCTACCATGAGTGGCTAAACCACATAGGGTAGAGATCGAGAGCATGTGTATCTGGGTATGCAATGAATTTTTAATTATTAACTTGTTAACTTTATGGGATAGTAATATATATATATATAAGTTAATTTTCATTCCAATTCATTTTAACTTCTCGACCACAGGGTATTCATGTGAAGGAACCTATCCTAGTTAGAGGAGATTAGGATATGATCAATAGACAAAAAAATTTGTTTCCTTAGAAGCCAAGATTATTGAATCCAGGTTGTCACTATCTCCGGACCACGAAATAGTTACCTCCTAGGTAGAACTAGTTGATTTGAACAAAATCAATTATTGACCTATGGTTTCTTCTCAACCTAAACCTTTGGATCCTACGAAGTTAGAATTAAGATTATCATTTCTATAGATACCCAAAATTGATCCTAAAACCTCTCTCATTATTGAGGAAAACCATCAACTCCTTGATAAATAACTCTTAAACTCAAGCCAACTAGAAAGAAATCCTACCCAAAAAGTCTTTAGCCATCAATTGTTAGTGCCAACTTACACTCCCTATGGGAACGACTATAGACATTCACTATACTATTCCCTAATAAAAAGTGAAGTTTAGGAAAAAAATAAAATTCTAATATAAATTTAACCCTCACGAATTCAATGACTTGTGAGGGAATATGAAATTTTATTCGGCGCTTCCTTTATGTTGAAATCTTGACCCAATTAAGGCTTAATTGAATTTGAGGTTAATGACACAACCTTCATGTAAGGTTTCATAAATGATTTTGAATATTTTACCATTTACTTTAGAAGGTGATCCACTATATCTATGAATTTCCATGGTCCTATATGGAAAAATTTGAACGAATTTGAAGGGGATAGCCCATCAATATTTTAGCTTTCTAGGGAATAATTTTAATCAGGAGATGAATAAGAGAACAATATTCCCTAGGAAAAAGATACACCTTTCAATGCATTGATCATGCCATTTATTTTTTTTATTTTTATATTCTAGCATTTTCATAGGAATCCTTCCTAATTTCTTCCAACTCAGTCAACTACAGTATCTGAGCTTCTCTAGCTTTATCAAAATCCAAATTTAGCTTCTTCATTTCCCAGTATGAGTGATTATCCAATTAAACTAGGATGTGAAATTATTTCCCATAAACTAATATGAAAATTTTTGTCCATATGGGTATTTTGTATGTAGTACAGTATGCCAATTTTGCATCATCCAGTTTTAGAATCCAATCACTTCGGCGGATGTTCATAGTTTGCCCCATTATTTTCTTGATATCCCTATTTGATAGTTCAACTTGGACACTTGTCTGTGGGTGGTAGGGAGTTCTTATGAAGTACCAGATTATGTACTTATCAAGCAATCCTTTCACATCTTGTTTGGTGAAATGTGTTCCTCATTCACTGATGAGTAATCTTGGAAATCCAAATCTTGAAAAAATATTTTCTTTTCAGAAAATGCATGAATACTTTCACTTTGTCATGTGATGTTGCTTTAGATTCTACACATTTTGAGATGTAGTCAACACCAAATAGAATGTATGACTTTCCATGTGAAGTGGTAAATATTCCCATGAAGTCTATTTCCCATGCGTCAAATATTTCGACCTCTATTATGGGATTTTGAGGCATTTAATTCCATTTTCAATATTCCCTGTATGATGAACCCTATCACACCTTTGAAAAAAATCCCCTTGCATCTTTGTGCAGTGTGGGGTAGAAAATTACACATTTAATAATATTTTTTATAGTGTTCTTGGGTCCATTATTGTATCCTATTGGTGATGTATGACACATTTCTATCACATTTAAAATTTCATTTGTAGGGATTCATTGTTGCAATAATACATCTACGTAATGCTTGAACAATATTGGTTCATCGTAATAGTAATGTTTTATGTCAACCAAAAATCTTTTCCTGTATTGATATGAAAGGTATTGGTTCAAGAATCCCATGGATATATAATTAGAAATATCATAAAACTACGGTTTCACTTTAATGCTGAAATGGGTTTCATTAGGGAAATCAACTTTGATATCAGTACCATCGTCATCATTGGTGATGGGAAGAGGAAATTGGGATAAATGATCGAATATCATATTCTCCATGCCTTTGGTGTCATTGATAACAATATCAAATTCTTATAGCCAGAGGATCCACCTTATCAGCAATGTTTTGGCATCCTTCTTTCTTATTCGATACATTAGAGCCGCATGATTGGTGTGAACAATCACATTAGATAATACCAGATGTGAATGGAATTTATCAAAGGAAAAAAATACAGATAATATTTCTTTATCTATATTTTTGTAGTTGACTTGGTCTTCATTTATTTTATGTATAACATATTATATAGGATAAAAGATGCAATTGACTTGTTTTCCTAGAACATCGCCAACAAAAAAATCTATGGTGTCACCCATCAGTTAAAATTTCTTGTCCCATTAGGGTGAATTGATTACTTGGGATACTAATAGGCTCTTCTTAAAAGTATTTAATGCATTTAAAAATACCTCAATTAATATAAAAATAACTTATTTTGACAATAGGTGGGTCAATGGTTGGGATAATTTTGCAAAGTCTTTGAATAATCACCTACAGAATATAGCATGGAAAAAAAATCTTCTTATACCTTTAATTGTGGCAGGTTTGGGTAAATCCTTGATGAATTTGATCTTGGTTGGATCAAATTATATTTATTATATGAAAATATTATGCATGAGGAATATTCTTCTCTGAACCATAAAATGACACTTTTCCCAATTTAGGATGAGGCATTTTTCTTCACAGTGTCATAGGACTAGCTCAAGATTTCTCAGGCAGTCTTTAAAAAATCTTCTATAGACGGAGAATTCATCCCAGAATATTTGTAAGAATTATTCCCTAATATATTGAAAAATACATGTCATGAAACTCTGAAATGTGGATGGAGCATTACCCATTTTAAATGAAATGAACCTATAGGTGAAGGTTCCAAATAGACATGTGAATGTGGTCTTTGGGTAATCAGCTGGATCGACTACAATCTCATTGTATCTTGAATATCCTTCTAATAAAATAGTATAATTCATGTCCTACAAGTGTTTAAAATATTTAATCCATGAAGGTTAAGGGAAAATGATCTTTTATTATTGTAATATTTAGGCTTCTATAATCCACAGAAACTCTCTATCCAATGATGGTTTGTGTTGAGATTAATTCTTTCTCATCAATCTTCTCCACTGTAACTCCACCTTTATTGGAGAATACTGGTAGAAGGCTCACCCATTCACTATCAGATATGGAAAATATTATTATTTCATTAAGAAGTTTCAACACTTATTTTTTGAAAACCTCCTTCATGGGTTGTGTGAGCCACCTTTGAGGTTGAAATTTGGGTTTCACATCTTCATCAAGTAGAATCTTATGAGTGCATATAGTTGGACTAATTCCTTTGATGTCTACCAGTACCCCATGAAATTGACTACTTGTGCCAATTCAATACTTTAATCAATTATTCTTATTATTCTTGAGATAGTTCAGAGTTGATGATTACTGAGAGGGATGTAGAAGCTCCTATGTATGAATACATAAGGGTACTGAGTAAGGGATTTAACTCCAATGTTGGTGGTTCAATAACGGAGGGGTGACTGGAGGGAATGTATCTCTTTTGAGAGGTTCATCGATGCTTGATTACTAAAAATCATAATCTTCTTCCACATCTTAGAATGACTCCTCACTATCTTCTTCTATTTCTATCTATTCATTTCTTTCTTGGATAAGAGATACAACATTACTATCAATGGCATCCTCTTATTGTTTAGAAGGTATAACATGGCTAAAGACTACCCTTTCTTCTTCGACTTGGATGATTAAACATCCTTGTTTCACATATATGAGAGACTTTATTGTGGATAAGAATGATATTCTAAGAATAACGGAGACACCACCTTCCCCTTCCATGTTCATAACTAGGAATCCATGTGGAAAGATGGATTTTATGACTTTGAATAGAACATAGACAATAATTCTTCTAGGATACTTCACGGATCAATCTGAAAGTTTTAGTGCAACTTTATTTTTTTTGAGATCTTGGATTCCCAACTTGAAAAATAAACATATTTTAATTAAGTTGATTCTTTCTCCAAGATTGAAAAGAGATCATCCAAACATGCACTCTCCAATATCACATGTAATTGAGAAACATCTAGGGTCTCATATTTGGTGGGATTTTTATAGACCAATAGCAGAACATTATTCATTCAATGAGATGACACCAAGATATTCATATTTTATTTTTTTGGAAAGAAATTACTTTAGAAATTTGGCATACTTGGGAATTTGAGTAATGTCTTCTGCATCAGGAATGTTGATATTTAGATTCTTGAATATTTCCAGGAATGTTTTATATTATGCATACAATCTTCCTTTTCTTACTCTTTTCAGGAAAGGAAGAGGTGGCTTGTATGGAGGTGGGGAAACGTAAAATTGTTCATTTATGTGTTTAGGAGTTTGGGTTTCTGTAGTTGGTGATATGTCCTGAGGTGTCAGTTGTGTGGTTTTATCAACTTCTTTTTCTACTAGTGGTTTCTTCTTAGGTTCTTCAGTTTGTATTTCATCTCTTCTTCCAGGTTGTCGAAAGTACAATATCATTCCACATATTATCACTACAACCTTATCTTCTTCCCTTTGGATTTTCATTGTATTTCTAGGTAAAGTATATGGTAATCTATCAAAAACGACCTTTGATATTTGACACATTTTAACACTGAGATTACACAAGGAAAGTCATTGGTTCAACTTCTCCATCTCTTGAGTTTCCATTTTATCATCTGTCTTTTGAACAAAGGTAGTCAGGAGGTTCTCTAAGTCACTTTAAAGAGAATAGGGTTGCTATTATGGTCGTGGAATAGATACTTGAAACTACTGTTGTTATATTTGCAGGAAAGGTTTCTATTGTACCTTTTGTAGAGGTCTTGGAACAAGATTCATGGGAGGATACCTTGGTGGTCTGTATTTTTGAAATGGTACTTGCCCACTTCACTATTGATAATATCCTTGGCTATTCTGTGGTGGTTGTTGAGACAGCCACTAATAAAAGTAATCCTACTACTATTGGAATGGTAGGTTCTGTTGATTGAAATTGATGTAATTACAATCTTGATATTACAGTTCTTCAACTCTTTCGATACAACATTGATATAAGCACATGCCACCATGCATTTCTCATGATTGTATTTTCATCACAGGGGTAGAGGGTGGTTGTGTAGTAAGCAGCTGAAATGAGTCTATATTTGTTTTAGTGCTTATACTTGGATTTCTAGACATGTATTCTCATCCAATGGGTGGATACCACACTGAGGTGGTCTACGATCACTTTTTCATCAAATGACATTATTTGATACTTCGTCTAAAATATCCCTTCCAGCTTTTGGTGTCTTGAACATTAGTCCCTCATCAACAGAAACATCGATTACTGTTAGTGTGTTCGGCTATAGGTGTTGGTAGAAGGTTTATAGCTATATCCATATGTCAAGTCCATGGTGTGGTCATTTCCTCATCAACTCCTTCAATCTATCCTAGGCTTCCCATACAGATTCTCAATCAGTCCGAGTGAATTTCTGAATGTTGTTCCAGAGTTTCAAATTCTTGGTTGATGGGAATTATTTTTCCAATAACTTATTGGCTAGATCATCCCCAGTCATGATTAACTCGGGATTTTTAATTTTGAGACAATCCTTGGCTTTGTCTTGCAGAGAGAATGGGTAGACACATACTTTGATATCATCTTACGATACTCCCTTATTGCGAATGTAACACCCGAGAATTTTATGTTATATAAATCATAAAAGGAATTTTTTTCTACACACAACACTTGCTTGGATTTCTTTACACGAAATCACGACCTTCCTCGATAGTATGTGTCGTACGCCATACCGAGTTTCACTAAACAATGATATGCTAATAAAATATTATTAAAACTAGCCGTTATGAATAGTAATAACCAATTTTTGAAATTTTATAAATTTTATTTTTCAAAATTGACTTCATTTTTGGATTCGGAATATCAAAATTATCCTAGGGTGAAATTTTGGTATTTTTCTGAAAACTTTCAATTTTTTGATGAATAGTGAAACCACTAAGTGGTAGTTAAAAAACTGAATTTTTCATAAAAAATAATTTTACCGCTTCTGTGAGTGGAATTTCAAAAATCCAAGAGACACGGTTGATGTGATTAAGTAAAATGTGGTTCAATGAGATGAAAATAAATTTTGGTGAATAGTAACTTTTTACTTTTATTTACCACAGTTAAAAGTAAATAGGGTAATTAAGGGTAAAAATGATAATATTATTACCATAACACATTTAATAATTCTATTTGAAAAGTGTCATTCGACCAAAAACAAACTTAGGAATAAAATATGACCATTTAGGCCCACTTGGATTAGATTAGAACATTTATTATTAATTTATTTAAAGAAGGGTTAAAATAGTTAAAATCAAAGTTTAATAAGTAAATAATTTTTAATATAAGGTTCTATATAAGATAAATTCGACTATAAATATTCATTAGAAATATAAAACTATTTCCTACATAATGGTATTTTATTTGTAATTTTTAGACATTAAATAATTTAATTTATTTATGACACAAATATGATGCAGTAATTATCTTATTAATGAAATATTGACATAATTGATGTTATAAATACCAAAATAAATGTAATTTGAGACGTTTTATGAATTACTCTAATTTTATAGGTTAATATGACATGTTATTATTGATTTAATTAACTTTTTTCGAACTAATCATTCTGTTATGATTTTCACAAAAATCAATTACTAAATAGTATCAAAATTGACATCAAATAGTTTTAAAAAATAATAATATATTATTAATTGTTATTTTATTCCTAAAAATCTAATTTTCAGCCAAACAACTTAGATATGGTTATATATATTAATAATAAACAACTTGGGGTTCTTTTGGATTGTTATAGTAAGTTTATTAACCTTATAGTGTAAGAACACAAGAAGACACGGTAAAAGTAAAATTATTTAACTTAATGTTAAATCTAAATGATAAGGTCAAAATAGGAACCTAAACATGTCTAAATTCTATTGGATGAGAGGCTTTCGACCCATACCCACCTTAGCTTCTAAATAAATCAATTTGGAGCTATTTAAAACCGAATTTGGCTTTATAATAAAATAATATTTTTAGTTATTCCAAAGGTGCCCCTCTCCTCCCTTATAAAAGGGCACCTCCTCCCTCTCTTCCTCACACCACTTTGAGTCTTCAAGCTCGGACAACCACTGAAACATTCTCCTCTCCACTTCCCTAGAGACATCCTAGAGGTCCTGGTCTTCTTCAAAGACCAATTTTAGTGCCCTAAAAGGTGGTCTCAAAGAAGCACTTCAAAGAAGAGGTAATGTCCGTTACCGATTCTTTCATCTTTATTTCTTCTTCCATTTCTTCTAATTTAGTTGTTTAATTATGAAGTAATAACATCCGTATCACTCATATACTGATATGTTATTATAAGTATGAAAAAAACCTATTTCACCATCTATCCATCCTACGGAAAATGAAATCACCGCGCGTGCGTACGTACAGAATACCGTCTCCACGCCGTGGTGTAATCTACTTTCCACCACCACCTTACTTGGATGGGTATAATGTTGTAAATAATGACTATATATGATTATTGAAAAGTGATATTGATTCTTAAATAGTATACATACACTCCAATACAATTCCATGATCATGGGAATGATATCATCGCTCGTGTGTACGTACGGAATACCGTCTCCACGATGTGATGCGACTCGTTCTACATGATCTTCATTGAATAATGATTATATAAATGAATTTAATGAATGAATATGATATATATTACACTAATAACATTCTGGAAATGAGGTATCTATAACCTAAAGAGAAGAATAAGAATTTATTCGACAAAACACAAATAAGAACAAAAAGTAATAAACACCTGAATAACAAGTTGTAATGAAATATTACTAATAAGAAGCTACGAATATGACCATATATGATATAATAACAATAATTATGATTCTGGAATAAGTCAATAACATTATTTAAATTATTATACAGGAGGTTCGGACACTTATGAGGCAAATCGGACCTAAGGTAAGGGAAATATCACAATCTCATTTTTATCCGAGATTGTTTATACTTTGTCATTTACTGGGGTGTATTTTATTATCCAAATCCATGTTTCATCAATATGTAATATTATTTCCATCCACCTACAATTTTTTAAATCCAATTTTACCCTTTGGTGAGTTTTTAGTAAGAGATATTAAAGGAATCGTTTGTCGTTTTTCGTACGAGGTACATTTTGACTTTTCCTACAAAAGTACGAAGAATGATTTTTTAAATTATACGGCATGAATGGATTTTTAAAACATTATTTCCAAGAAGATTACTTTACAAGTTTTCAAGTTTATTTTTAATCAACTTATTTTAGTTTATAATTGTACGACATGTTAAGAAATGAAAAGTGTTTTTGAAGCAGAAAGGATATTTTCTTCAAGAATGCAGTTCAAGTGTTTTATCAAAATTATTTTCCATCTAAGATAATAAAGGGTTATGTTTTTATCCATATTATTACATTTATTTGATTATGTTGTGATGGAATTATATTTTTATGAATTCCTTTATCTTATATGAATTGTTTTATGATGTCACGATGTTTAAGATTCCCATTTTTATTACATGGGTTATGCTATGATGTATGATTTTCTGATTTTGTGGAACACATAAGAATGGTATAATTATGATATGGGTGGGACCTATATCTCCCTCTAATGCATTGGTTAAAGATTTTATATCTCATGAGATAGACATGGCTGGAACGGCAGGCTAAACCGGTTCAGTGAAACAGGACTGAAACGAGGAGTGAACTCGGTTCAAAAGTGGACTTTGTCCGCTAAGATAGTCTTGGAAATGAGTCTTGACTAACAGGAAATTATTCTCAATGATTATGTGTGTATGCCACAAAGTTTCATGTTTTAAGTTATAATTATTGGGATTACATTTCACTACCATGATTTATCCCATGTTATGAAATTATGATCTCTTTTGTAGGTTAAGATTTCTGAAAGTTATGTGCTTATGTATATGATGTGACTGATATTTCTTTTGTTTACCCTAACTAAGCATTTGAGCTCACCCTTTTGTATGTTTTATTTCCCCATGTCATGAAGAAGGTTATTAAGTAGAATATGCCTAAAAGGGACTCTAGATATGATGAAATAAATGGGAGGCAAAGTAGATGCTTTATGAACCAGTTGTTTATGCTTTCCAGTTTCTAAAGACACTATACCTATACGGTCCATTCATGGTTTTGTTATATGTTGTAATAACTGTGCTTCAATTTTGAAGTAATAACAATGTATGTAAAGTTTGGGTCATTATAGTTGGTATCACAGGAAAGGTATAGTCAACCTTTGGAAACTAGGATGTGAAAGCCTTAGTAAGAACCCTAAGGATAATTATAAGCATAGAACATAATCTTAGTGTTTTAGAAATGACCATGAATAACCTAGGATAAGACCTTAAGTGTGAAATTTTATTCTTGATTATGTGGTTTTCCTATTATAATTAGTGTTGCTCACACTATTCTTCTTGGTTTTAGTCAATGGCTGGAACCCGAAGGAACCGTGTTAATGCGGAATGCAACGGACAATGCAATGATTGTCCCCTGGAGAAACCAAACATTATGGGAGCCGGAATGCAAAATATTGTAGCCATGCTCACACAACTTTCTCAAGCTATGAATCATGAAGGACTTCCAAACGAGCAAAGGAAGGAGCAACATTCTGTTGAATCCTTCTTGAGGCAGCGTCCACCTACTTTCAGCGGGTCTACTGATCCATTGGTTTCTGAACAATGGATTAGTACTACTGAAAAGATATTTTCAATTCTTCAATGTTCTGAACATGATAAAGTCATCCTAGCAGTGTATCGTTTGGAAGGAGATGTCGATCAATGGTCTTATTAAGAATACGAGGCAAAGGGATGAAATTGAGTCAATGGAATGGGACAAGTTCAAGAACTTATTTTTCAATAAGTACTTCCCTCGTATTCTCCGAACAAAGATGGAGAAAGAGTTTCTTGAACTAAAGAAAAAAGATGATGAATATGTTGGTAATTATGAAGCAAATTTTACAAGACTTTCAAGGTACGCTTCTGGTATTATTATCTAACCTGAGAGTAAGATCAATCGATTCTTTAGTGGCTTAAAACCAAGTCTTCGAAGGGTGTTATCCATAAGGGACTTCAATAGCTACGAGGAAATCGTTCGATGTGCTCTCAAAGTCGAGATGGAGATTGGAGTAACCCATCAGTCATATGGGTTTGATAAGAAGAGGAAAATGGAATTCAAAGGAAAATCTAAAGGGCACACTGAAAAGAAGATGAGCTTTCCCTTATGCTCAAAGTGTGGAATGAAACATGGAGGGAGTTGTCTTAAAGGGACATGTAAATGTTTCAAATGTGGAAAGGAAGGTCATCGGGCATTTGAATGCCGCAATGATGGGAAGAAGATGTCTAATGATGAAAACAAAGGAAGGGATACACAGAATGACCCTACTACACTTCAATGTTTCATGTGCAAGGAGATGGGTCATTATGCTAATCAATGCCCAAATCCAAGGGTTGATGATGATGGTCGACGTCAACAAACTCTTAAGGCTAAAGACAAAGGAAAGTCACATGCAATTTCTATCAGCGATGTGGAGTATGATAACGATGTGTTGAAAGGTACACTTACCAACCACTCTAAATAGAAAATGTTTTATTTGATTTTGGATCCACCCACTCCTTTATTTCTGAAGAATTTTCTAAGGATATCACCGTATTACCTCAACAGTTAGATGTTGAGTTAGCTGTTACAACCCCTAATGGCACAACAGCTGCATAGAAAGTTTATAATTCTTCTCCAATTGAAGTTTGTGGGAAAGTGCTTCCTGAAAATCTTGTGATCCTTCCTATAGTGGAATTTGATGTGATTCTTGGAATGGATTGGCTTTCTCTACATGGAGCTCATATCAATTGCCAAATAAGGGAAGTCTCATTTCATATTCCAGATCAATCTATGATCGTCTATCGATGCAAGGATGAACATAACCTTCCAGTGGAAATTTCTTCCATTTTATGGGTATTGATTCAACTAAATGAAGGTTATTTATCTCAAATGGATGGTGAGAAAATCATGATTAAGAATATTCCCATTGTACGGGAGTTTGATGATGTCTTTCCGAAGGAATTACTGGGTCTTCCACCGAATCGTGAAGTTGATTTTTTAATAGAACTCGTACCAGATTCTTTGCCTATTTCAAAGACACCTTATAGAATGGCCCCCATTGAGTTGCAGGAATTGAAGAAGCAACTCCAAGAGAATCTTGATAAGGGGTTCATACGCCCTAGTGCGTCACCTTGGGGAGCACCTGTTCTGTTTGTTAAGAAGAAAGATGGATCAATGAGACTCTACATTGATTATCGAGAACTTAACAAGATCACTATCATGAACAAATATCCTCTCCCGCGCATTGATGACCTATTTGACCAACTACGCGGAGCCCAATACTTTTCCAAGATTGATCTTCATTCAGGGTATCATCAATTAAGGGTCAAAAGGGAGGATATACCAAAGAAGGCTTTCCGTACAAGGTATGGACACTATGAATTTATAGTGATGCCATTTGGTCTTACTAATTCCCCTGCTATCTTCATGGATCTAATGAATAGAGTCTTTAGAGACTATCTTGATCAATTTGTGGTAGTCTTTATAGACGATATTCTTGTCTATTAAAAGAGCAAGTAAGAACATGAAGATCACTTGAGAATTATATTAAAGACCCCGAGAAAGGAGAAGCTTTATGCCAAATTTACCAAGTGTGAATTTTGGCTTCAAAAAGTTTTATTTTTGGGTCACATAATCTCAAAAGAGGGGATATCTGTGGATCCAGCAAAAACAGAGGTTATCGAAAGACGGTCGAGACCAACAACAGTAACTGAGATCCGAAGTTTTCTTGGTTTGGCTGGATAATATCGATGTTTTGTGAAAGATTTTTCACGATTATCTAATCCACTCACCAAGTTGACTCGGAAAGGAGTTAAGTTTGTTTGGACGAAGGAATGTGAAGAGAATTTCAAGGAGTTGAAAAGAAGGTTATCCAGTGCACCTGTGCTCACACTGCCTTGTAGTGGAGAAAGGTTTGTGATCTACAGAGATGCATCCAAGAAGAGATTGGGGTGCGTTCTTATGCAAAATGATATGGTGATAGCTTATGCCTCACGATAATTGAAAATACATGAGAAAAATTACCCAACTCATGATTTGAAGTTAGCTGCGGTAATCTTTGCATTAAAGATTTGGAGGCATTACCTTTATGGTGAGATGTGTGATATTTATACTGATCATAAAAGTTTAAAGTATATTTTCACACAAAAAGGAGCTTAATATGTGCCAAAGAAGATGGTTGGATCTGATTAAAGATTATGACTGCTCAATTCATTACCACCCTAGGAAAGAAAACAAGGTGGCAGATGCATTAAGTCGACAAGACCATGCTAGTTTATCCATGATTAGGATCACAAAAGATCCAATATTTATGGATTTACAAAGGATGGATCTTGGAATTATAATGAAAGGGGAAAAATAGTATCTTTCTCAAATGAATGTTCAACCATCTATACATGTGAAGATTAAAGAGGCACAGAAAGAAGATGTCGAGTTAAAAGAGAAGGTGAGAAATGTTCCTGAATTCAACCTTGATTGTGATGGGATAATAAAGTTCAGGAATCAGGTTTGTGTTCCTCCCATCCCCGAATTAAATAAGGATCTGATGGTTGAGGCTCATAGTTCTTAATTCTCTATTCATCCTGGAAGCACGAAGATGTATAGGGACCTAAAAGAGTACTTCTGGTGGGATGGCATGAAAAGTGATGTTGCTGAATATGTCTCTCGATGCTTGGTTTGTCAACAAGTTAAAGCTGAGAGACAGAAGTCTAAGGGGATGTTACAACCATTACCCATAACCGAATGGAAATGGGAAAACATCACTATGGACTTTGTCACATGACTTCCTAAAACATCCAAAGGCAATAATGCTATCTGGGTCATAGTGGATCGTCTTACAAAGTCTGTACACTTCATTGCTATTAGAGAGGATTTCACTCTGGATCAGCTTTCCAGGATATATGTAAAGGAAGTTGTAAGATTGCATGGAATACCACTTTCTATTATATCTGATCGGGATCCGAGATTTACCTCGAAGTTCTGGTGAACTCTTCAGCATACTCTGGATACAGAGTTGAGTTTCAGTACTGCTTATCATCCTCAGACAGATGGTCAGTCTAAGAGAACAATTCAAACTCTAGAAGATATGTTGAGAGCTTGCTCTATGGATTTCAAAGGTGGTTGGGATCAACACCCACCTTTGGTGGAATTTTCTTATAATAATAGCTTTCACTCCTGTATTCAGATGGATCCTTATGAAGCTCTCTATGGAAAGAAATGCAGGACTCCAACTTGCTGGGATGAAGTTGGGGAAAAAAATCTATTAGGACCCGATCTCGTTGATGAAATGGAAGAAAAGGTCAGATCTATTCAACAACACATAAGAGCATCTCAGATTCGACAGAAAAGTTATGCCGAAAATCGAAGAAAAGACCTAGAGTTTGAGGTGGGTGATAAAGTTTTCTTACGAATATCTCCCTGGAAGAGGGTCATGAGATTTGGAAAGAAGGGGAAGTTGAGCCCTAGATATATCGGTCCTTTTGAAATACTGGATCGTGATGGGAAGGTAGCTTACCGATTGGCGCTTCCACCGAATCTCTCTCAAATTCATGATGTGTTCCATGTATCTCTCCTGAGAAAGTACATACCTGATCCTTCACATGTACTCAGCTCAGAAGTTGTACCGCTCAAGCAGGATCTTTCTTATGAAGAACAGCCGATAGAGATTCTGAATCATAGCGAAAAAGTCCTACAAAACAAGACCACTCGATTGGTGAAAGTTTTATGGAGGAACCACCAATTAGAAGAAGCTACATAGGAGCTTGAGGATATGATGAGGGAGAGGAATCCTCATCTGTTTGTTACAAAGTGACGAATTTTGAGGGAGAAATTCATTTTAAGGGGGGTAGGATGTAACACCCGAGACTTTTATGTTATATAAATCATCAAAGGAATCTTTTTCTACACACAACACTTGCTTGGCTTGCTTTACACGAAATCGCGACGTTCCTCGATAGCTTGCGTCGTACGCAATACCGAGTTTCACTAAACAATGATATGCTAATAAAATATTATTAAAACTAGCAGTTATGAATAGTAATAACCAATTTTTTAAATTTTATAAATTTTATTTTTCAAAATGGACTTCATTTTTGGATTCGGAATATCGAAATTATCCTAGGGTAAAATTTTGGTATTTTTCTGAAAACTTTCAATTTTTGATGAATAGTGAAACCACTAAGTGGTAGTTAAAAAACTGAACTTTTCATAAAACTTAATTTTACCGCTTATGTGAGTGGAATTTCAAAAATCCGAGAGACACAGTTGATGTGAGTAAGTAAAATGTGGTTCAATGAGATGAAAATAATTTTTGGTGAATAGTAACTTTTTACTTTTATTTACCACGGTTAAAAGTAAATAGGGTAATTAAGGGTAAAAATGATATTATTATTACCCTAAAACATGTCCTAATTCTATTGGATAAGTGTAATTCGACAAAAAACAAACTTAGGAATAAAAATGACCATTTAAGCCCACTTGGATTAGATTAGAACATTTATTATCAATTTATTTAAAGAAGGGTTAAAATAGTTAAAATCAAAGTTTAATATGTAAATAATTTTTAATATAAAGTTATATATAAGATAAATTCGACTATAAATATTCATTAGAAAGATAAAAATATTTCCTACATATTGGTATTTTATTTGTAATTTTTAGACATTAAATAATTTAATTTATTTATGACACAAAGATGATGCAGTAATTATCTTATTAATGAAATATTGACATAATTGATGTTATAAATACCCAAATTAAAGTAATTTGAGACTTTTTATGAATTACACTAATTTTATAGGTTAATATGACATGTTATTATTGATTTAATAAACGTTTTTTTAACTAATAATTCTGTTATGAGTTTCACAAAAATCAATTACTAAATAGTGTCAAAATTGACATAAAATAGTTTTTAAAACAAATATTATATTATTAATTGTTATTTTATTCCTAAAAATCTAAGGTTTGGCCAAATGACTTAGATACGGTTATATATATTAATAATAAACAACTTGGGGTTCTTTTGGATTTTTATAGTAAGTTTATTAACCTTATAGTGTAAGAACACAAGAAGACACGGTAAAAGTAAAATTATTTAACTTAATGTTAAATCTAAATGATAAGGTCAAAATAGGAACCTACACTTTTCTAAATTCTATTGGATGAGAGGATTTATACCCATACCCACCTTAGCTTCAACATAAATCAATTTGGATCTATTTAAAACCGAATTTGGCTTTATAATAAAAGAATATTTTTAGTTATTCCAAAGGTGCCCCTCTCCTCCCTTATAAAAGGCACCTCCTCCCTCTCTTCCTCACACCACTTTGAGCCTTAAAGATCGGCCATACCCTGCCAATTTATCCTCTCCACTTACCTAGAGACATCCTAGAGGTACTGGTATTCTTCAAAGACCAATTTTAGTGCCCTAAAAGAAGGTCTCAAAGAAGCACTTCAAAGAAGAGGTAATGTCCGTTACCGATTCTTTCATCTTTATTTCTTCTTCCACTTCTTCTTCGTTAGTTTTTTCATTATGAAGTAATAACATAAGTATCACTCATATAATGATATGTTATTATAAGTATGAAACAACCCTATTTCACCATCTATCCATCCTACGGAAAATGAAATCACCGCGCGTGCGTACGTACGGAATACCGTGTCCACGCTGTGGTGTAATCTAATTTCCACCACCACCTTACATGGATGGGTATAATGGTGTAAATAATGAATATATATGATTATTGTAAATTGATATTGATTCTTAAATAGTATACATACACTCCAATACAATTCCATGATCATGGGAACGATATCATCACTCGTGCGTACGTACGGAATACCATCTCCACGATGTGATGCGACTCGTTCTACATGATCTTCATTGCATAATGATTATATAAATGAATTTAATGAATTGAATGAATTAATATGATATATATTACACTAATAACATTCTGGAAATGAGGTATATATAACCTAAAGAGAAGAATAAGAATTTATTCGACAAAACACGCATAAGAACAAATAGTAATAAACACCCGAATAACAAGTTGTAATGAAATATTACTAATAAAGAAGCTAAGAATATGACCATATATGATATAATAACAATAATTATGATTCTGGAATAAGTTAATAAAATTATTTAAATCATTATACAGGAGGATCAGACACTTACGAGGCAAATCAGACCTAAGGTAAGGGAAATATCACAATCTCATTTTTATCCGAGATTGTTTATACTTTGGAATTTAATGGGGTGTTTTTTATCATCCACATCCATGTTTCCTCAATATATAATATTATTTCCATCCACCTACAATTTTTTAAATCCAATTTTACCCTTCGGTGAGTTTTTAGTAAATGATATGAAAGGAATCTTTTGTCGTTTTTCGTACGAGGTACTTTTTGACTTTTCCGACAAAAGTACGAAGAATGTTTTTTTAACTTATACGGCATGAATGGATTATTAAAACATTATTTCCAAGAAGCTTCCTTTACAGGTTTTCATGTTTATTCTTAATCAACTTCTTTTAGTTTATAATTGTACGACATGTTAAGAAAGGAAAAAAAATTTGAAGAAGAAAGGATATTTTCCTCAAGAATGGAGTTCTAGTGTTTTATCAAAAAAAATTTCCATCTAAGATAATAAAGGGTTATGTTTTTATCCCTATTATTACATTTATTTTATTATTTTGTGATGGAATTATATTTTTATGAATTCCTTTATCTTATATGAATTGTTTTATGATGTCACGATGTTTAAGATTCCCATTTTTATTACATGGGTTATGCTATGATGTATGGTTTTCTGATTTTGTGGCACACATAAGAATGGTATAATTATGAGATGGGTGGGACCTATATCTCCCTCCAATGCATTGGGTAAAAATTTTATATCTCATGAGATAGTCATGGCTGGAACGGCAGGTTAAACCAGTTCAGTGAAACATGACTGAAACGAGGAGTGAACTCGGTTCAGAAGTGGAATTTGTCCACTAAGATATTATTGGAAATGAGTCTTGACTAACAAGAAATGATTCTCAATTATTATGTGTGTATGCCACAAATTTTCATGTTTTAAGTTATGATTATTGGGATTACATTTCACTACTACGATTTATCCCATGTTATGAAATTATGATCTCTTTTGCAGGTTAAGATTTCCAAAAGTTATGTGCTTATGTATATGATGTGATTGATATTTCTTTTTTTTACCCTTACTGAGAACTTGAGCTCACCCTTTTGTATGTTTTATTTCCCCAGGTCAGGAAGAAAGTTATTGAGTAGAATATGCCAAAAAGGGACTCTAGATATGATGAAATAAATGGGAGGCCAGTAGATGATTTATGAACCAGTTGTTTATGCTTTTCAGTTTCTAAAGACACTATACCTATACCGTCCTTTCATTGTTTTGTTATATGTTGTAATAAGTGTGCTTCAATTTTGAAGTAATAACAATGTATGTAAAGTATGGGTCGTTATAGCGAAGGGTATCAAAAACTTCCAGGAAATTGGATATGTTATCATGTGGGTCTTTACTCTAGAGTCCACTGAATTGCCCAATGTTATGGATCATATGAATGAGCCTAGGATTGATTTCAAAATAATGGACTTGGATTGGAGGACGCAAGATACTTGGTGTGGCACCATAGACTGATGGCATGCCATAATACATTACGGTTCTCTCTTTATGTGTTGGGTTCTCTTCAGGAACTAATTGATGCATATTAAAGGTGTTTGTCTTGTTAAGATCCACTTGATTGTGTTGATCGACCATGGTTGATTGGTGGAATGCAAGAAGGTACCATTCAATCTTGGGATCAAAGGATATTTTTTATGTTGTCTCAATGCTCTTCGAGAAAGTCTAAAGACCTAGGTAAATGCACTATACTAGGAAGTTGAGTGGCAAGGGAGTATTAAAAAATAAAGAAGTATATGGGGTTAGGGAAAGGTAATCCCACGTCTTTTTTCTAGAGGATTTTCAAGTAAAACTTTGCTTCCCCAGCAAAGACACAAAAACATGTTGTTCCCACACACATTATTGAATCCTTATGGGATGCGTCCATGTTAGAATTGAATTTGTTTTCCAAAACTTCACTTGCAACTAGGGTGTAGTATAGTTAATGTACGGAGTCAATCCCATGAGGAGCATAAGAATGCACTGATAATTGATGGCTGAATACTTTTTAGGTCGAAGTACTTTCAAGTTTTTTTGAGTTCAGGAGTTCTATGTCTAGGAGTTGATGGTCTTCTTCAAGAATAAGAGAGGGATCAAGATCAATTTTTTATATCTATATAAATGATGATCTTAATTCTAATTGGGTTAGATCCTAAGTTTTAGGCTACTAAGAAAGAATAGGTTGCTAGTTAATTTTGGTCAAATCAACTAGTTCTCCCTTGGAGGTCACTATTTTGTGGTCAGGATATAGTGAAAACCTAGATACATTAATCTTGTAATCTAAGGTAGAAATAATTTTTGGCTACTGGCCATAGCTTAATCTACTCGAACAAAGATAGGGTCTTTAACTTGAATACCCCATGGACATGGATATTCAAATTAATTTGAATGATAATTAAATTATATCCTGATTACCATCCCTTTATGTTACCAAGTTAATAATTAAAGATTCAATATGTATTCAGATACAGCTACTCTCGATCCCTACCCTAGATGGTTTAGCCACTCAAGGTAGGAATGAATGTAAACAAATGAATAATTGAAACAGTGCTTGACATGAAAAGAATGTATGAATTTAAATATTTAATAAAAATGAAATTATTAGGATTAAAAAAAGGGGGTGATCATACAATTAGTGAATAAAGTGATTTAAATCACAATTCAATAACGTACTTACTTGGAATAAGGGTGGAAATGGAATCAACAAAAATTCGTTGATGATTGATGATGAACGACGACAGTGATACGATAAGGGAATGATGGTGATGATGAAAAACGATCCACAAGAACTATATTTAAGCAAAATAATTAAAGAACAAATGAAATTTGAGTTTATAGAAAATTTAATAAAAGGAAACTTGAAGGAAAAAAAGAATAAAAAAGTTATACTCTGAAAGATCTCTCTAAACCCTTACTAGACTACTTTATTTATAGCTGAAAAATTACATGAAATGGGATTGAATTAATGTCATGTAATACTGGATCCTTGTATATCTCTTCAGTTTTTGAATCTTACATGTACTTCATGCGTACCTCATCCAAGATATGAGGTTTTTCTGTTTTCATGACATAAATCCTGGTCTTAGTGTGTGTAACTTATTTTTAGGTGAATCTTTAGAGAAGATTTTATATTCACATGGTTCACAATGTGTATCCCCAACACACAATTTGTAATGGATACTTCTCATGAATACTTCATGACTTGAGTCATGACTTGATTCACAAAATCTATAATCCTATTAGACTCTATTACATGACGTGAACTAAGGTTTCACGGCATGCAATACGAAAATTCTTCTATTTTTATGTATTTTCTTCTTTGAAACCATGAGAACCTATTTCATGAAAAATTTGGCATAAACCAAGTTCATTATAAAAAAATAACATTGAAAACCCTTAATTAAATGAGAAAAAAGTATATACGATTTCAGCTTATCAAATTCCCCCACACATGAATAATTTCTTATCCTAAAGAAAAAAGGTGTCAATAATGATTTCAAAAGGATAAGAAAATTTGAAAACAAGAAACATTCATTATGTTTAGGAAAATAAAACTATCTGTAAGAAGAAAAGGTCAGTCTCTAGAATCATCCCTACATAGAAAATTAGTCGTACCTCATAGCTTGGATCTTTAAACAAATTATAATCATTTAATTACAATATATTACCAGTTCCTTGAATTCTATACCCATTTTAAATTTTCCTCATAATAAAATTTCTCTCTACACTAAGGGTCAAATAAAACCGGATTTGTGATCACACCATGAGCAAATGATTTTAATCATAGTCTTTCATTGGATTTATCATCTCCACTTTCTAAATTCAAGTACCAAATTAATCATGAGGGCTTTAGAAATTAGGTTCTGAAGGCTCTGAGGCTATGGTCAGGTGGGTAGAAAGTTAAAATCATGCTTAAAAGGATGGTTAGATCTTCTGTATAATGCACGAATCTCATGGAAAGTGTAATAAAATTATTCCTCCAAGTTAATATAGTCCATACTAACTGAATCTCAAATTGGATCCACATATATGTCAAATAAGTGGAATAAGGGTATCCTACTCCTTTCTTTTTCTTTTTTTCTTTTTATTTTTTCCTTATGTCATGTCTAGGACAGATCTCAAATCTATCCCCTAAGCACATATGATCCTTTAGAGGATTAATCTGTCTACAAATTGTGATTTTTACCTTCCTAATACACAACCCAGGTCAATTTTTTTTTATTTTTCAAAGGAACATGATAGAGGTGAAATTCTACAAAGTATACATGGATCGCAACAAAATAATCTAATAAGTTACACAATATATCTCTTCAGTTGGATCATCCTGTGTTATCTAAATTCTTTCCCCACACTTAGTCTATAGTAATGTCATGTATTACACAAAGAATAGGGTAGGAAGGGAAAATTGGACTGGAATAACTACATCCTAAAAAGGCCATTCAAGGAAACTATGAGATTAACAAAGAAAATATGTAAGGTGGGTCTCAGAAAAAAGTGGCTCAAAAAAGATTTCCTTAATCATTTTAAAATTATATTTTTTCAGTCATGGACTCAATAATATCTCAATAAATTTTATGATAGGTCTATATATCCCACATATCAGTCAAGAAATATTCTTAGAAAGAATATGCAATTATAGGAGTAGAATCCTCTCAGGTAATGAGAACAAAAATAAAAATTCGTAGTCATAATGGGTATAAAACCAAATAACAAGTCAATTAACCATAACATAAAAAATGTTGAATTTGAATTAAATTTATAATCTCATCAATCATTCTAAAATTCTAAACAGAGAAAAAACATGATTTCTAGTAATTTCAGAGTTAAAATTTTCTTTTATTTCAATGGAATAATGTTTTTGAGGTTTAAAGAATGCTTATAAATTTGAAAAATGTATCCTATAAAGATATCAGTGTGAAATAATTCAAGTGTATTGAAAGTAAAACTTACGAAAAACTCCCCCACACTCTTAAAGAGAGAGTGTCTTCACTATTTATAGATTTATTTTGTGAGTGTTATACCAAATTAATCGTAGAAAGAATAAAATGGAAGTTTCACAAATTGAAAACCAATGTAATTGATAGCTTCTTGTAAGAATTGGCATCCCATGAGGGAACATGGGATATATTTTTCAAAATATGGGATGGGTTAAGAAAAAATTCTTACACTTGATGAAACAATAGTCCAGAGGTTTAAAACATTGATAAGAATTATAATATGCTGGAGAACATTATGATGAACATGGGAAATGAATTTTATTTATATTCAACAGAGTTTTAAAATAAAGTTCCAAGGGACTAAAAATGAAAATAAAAAATACTCAAGCATGAAAACTCAATCTTTAAAATTATAAAATACAAGTTTCCGCCCATAAAGCTCTAACAAAAATGTAATCATCTAGAAAAATGGATCAAAATATCCTGTTGTGGGGTTGATTGGTTCAGTTTTTCCTCTTGCATTTATAGCTACTGGTGGAAGTGACTTCCAGCTCATAGGGTCTTTTGACTAGATTGATGACTTCAGAAGTAGTGTGACCATGAATCAAATGTGGAAGAAATTTAATCATAGCTCAAGGTGGTTTCTATTGGACATGAATCTCTATAGAAAGTTATTAAAGTTGATGTTCTATTTATGCAACATGCTGGGTCACCTTTTGGACCAGAATAGATTGTGGTATAGGTCTATAGATAACCATAGATGACATAGAGGAGCTCGAAATGGATATTTTATATTTTAAAGATATAAAAATAAATCCAATTAGAAGTGTCACAAAAACAATTCCAACATATATATAAAGGACCATTATAAAAAATGGGTATACATAGATGAACAAATGAAAATCACCAGCCCTATCACAAAATTTCTATAATAAAAAATGAGAAAAATGGCTTAAAGGATAAGTTGTCCTATC
This sequence comes from Viscum album, assembly GCA_963277665.1. Taxonomy (NCBI): domain Eukaryota; kingdom Viridiplantae; phylum Streptophyta; class Magnoliopsida; order Santalales; family Viscaceae; genus Viscum; species Viscum album. Next base: position 1,584,040,049 of record OY728137.1, on the reverse strand, counting down.
TGAAAATCTCTTCCATCATCAACTACCTATCATGTGGTGGTGGTGGCTACTATTTGATAGGATCCGTGGTAGTGGCTACAATAGAGGATGGAGAAGTAGTGATGGAGGGTGGAGTCGTGGTGCTGGATAGATGGGATGGGGTGGGTGGTCGAGAGGTACCAATCCAAAGTGAGGTCGTGGGTCTAGAATCTAGTTCAATGAAGGGAACCTTTGTGGAAGTAGCGGTGGCTATCCCCTTGGTATGAAATTCTTTCTCAACTAAGTACTCCTACAGAACTGTAGGATCAGTGATATGTTAGGGCAAGTTGGCGTGGGTATTGGGTTGTGAGGGAATGGTAGAGGAGTAGGGGCCCATATGGGATGTTTGTGGTCTAGTGGTGAAATCACGAGGCTCGGAGTAAGGTGTGTGAAAATAGGTTGATATCCAGCATAATTTATCCATGATAAAAAATTTCATAGTCCATAGATCTGTCAGGGTGGGATGGGTTGTTGGAGGGATGGTAGATGTGGTGGTGGTATGGGTGAGAATATGGGCTGGTGGTGGAGGTGTGGAAGTGGTGGATGGATCAACTGGTGGGTCTATTACTGCTGTTGGTGGAGCCTCTGCTGGTGGTTCTACCTCATACATGCCCTATTCCCAATTATAGATCACATCCTCCTTCATTAAAAGCTTAAAATTTTGAAACATCACAAAATCATTTATTTCAATGGATCCTAGGGAGGTAATAGGAATAGATGCATCAAAATAATCAAGGTATCTTTCTAGGTGAGTAATAAATGATCCTCCCATCAGAGTGCCTTGGGTCTACTTGACAGGAGCCTTGTAATAGTGGGAAAATTTCATAGCCATGTTTACGGGTGGACCACCCATGGCATCTTCAAGAATAAGTACATCAACATGGATGATAATCCTATGTGAATATTCCAAGGAAAACCACCCAAATGTCATAAACCTATGAAGAATCTATAGAGCTGGTCTCCATAAATGGGTAGACTTACTGATCTATTGGTCATGGAGAAGCTGGGGGTCTTGTGAAACCATCTTCCATAGACGTTGCGAATCAGCTATAGGTGGCTCCAACTAAATCATCAGAAAGAACTATGATACGGAAATCTCCTCTATATAAATGTTGAGGCTAACACTGAACTCAAAAAAGGAAAGCTCATGTGCCCAACCAGCTAAGAGGAATATGAGGCTCTCAATAGACACCTAGAATGTGGACATGAACTCTAGAAATAGCTCCTTATAGGTCTCCTCTCTTACCTCTGTAGACGCTGGAAAAGTCCGTTGCTCCTCAAACGAAGTTCCGGATGAGGAAAGAGAGGTCATATTTGGAGTCAGAAGCATGTTTCAGAAGGCCCGAAGGCCTTGCGTGAAATATCGGAGGCCCGCGCGCAATATTGGCGAGGCGCGCGCAATCCTTCTGGGATTCGCGCAATGGGACGAGTCGGCGCGGAATGTTCCGCGCCTGGTGCCCGTGTGCGGCCCTATTGCGCGCCAGGCCCGTATTTCGCGCCCGTGCCGCGTTGCGCGCTCGCGAGCCGAATTGCACGCACCTCGAGCCGAATTGCGCGCCCGGGGTTGCCTATAAATACAAGGCGACCCCCGACGTTTTGAAGGTGGCCGGAATTCGAAGGGTCGCTCATGCGCGCAATCCCGCCCCCTCCACGTGCAATGCCGATCTTTAGGTAACCTCCTTTATTTCGCGCAAGAAAGCCACAGGGTTCACCTTCGTGGGCAACCCCTTTGGCTTCTTTCCTTTGACCAACTCCTCCCCCAAAGGCCTTCGCGCGCAAAAGAATCCTCTTGCACGGAATTGCCCCCCGGGTGCGCGCAATCCAGCCCGATAGCGCGCACCCCCCTTACTAAGTGGCCATTCGTTAAAGAATGGGCCGTTTCCCCCGCGCGCTATCAGAGGCCCGGTGCGCGCAATCTCTATTCCCCGCGCGCTATCAGAGTCCCGGTGCGCACAATCTCCATCTTCCGCGCGCAAAGCGCTGGCCCTATTGCGCGCCAGCCCGCCCAATTGCACGCCGACCCGCAGTATTGCGCGCCAGGATCCTCTTTTGCGCGCAAAATGCCAAGGGTCGCCCCCTTTGACCCCCCTGAGGGTACCCGCCTACGTGGCGCCCGATGATCTTCATCCCGGGTGCCCACATCGTACGTTGTCTTCTCGTGCAGCCCTCCAGGCTTGCGCGAAGTGACACGGACCCATTGGCGGCACCACCTCGTCCGCGCTGCAGGATGTTAAACTGCCAAGCATCCATCGTCCGCGCTGCATGACGTTAAACTGCCAAGCATCCATCGTCCGCGCTGCAGGACGTTAAACTACCAAGCATCCATCGTCCGCGCTGGAGGATGTTAAACTGCCAAGCATCCATCGTCCGCGCTGCAGGACGTTAAACTGCCAAGCATCCATCGTCCACGCTGCAGGACGTTAAACTGCCAAGCATCCATCGTCCTGCAGGACGCTAAACTGCACCTCGTCCGCGCTGTAGGACGTTAAACTGCCAAGCATCCATCATCCTGGAGGACGCTAAACTGCACCTCTTCCTCAACACACGACGTTAAACTGTACTTCGTTCGGCAAGACGTTAAACCATCCGCATCACCCGATCTCGTGCCTCGCACGCAGGGTCCCCCCCCCGGTTTGGATGTAGCCCCCACCCGCTCGTCTCTGCAGGGATGTCAGGATTGCCCCTCTTTAGGGACGATTTATTGGAGTAGCCTTCGCCCACGGGGGTAGGGTATTACAAACCCCTAGTTTCTTGTGGGGGACTGCACATGTGTATCTCCATTGTGCTTCCCCACTACCGAAGCCAGTAGAGGGCGTGACAGGGATCGAGGTTTCTCTCACCTTCGGCCCAAGTCCCTCGTCAACTGAGCTTTGCCGCACTCAGGTTTCCTCAGTGCGTAAGTCCTGACAGAATGAACTACGTTGACTTTGATCACTGTCTCCTAAACAGGGTACATAGGAAGCCTCCCTGAGGTTCAATCCCACCACCTGGTCGTCCCGGTCATATTCACGTTGGTTCTTCCATCAGTGGACCCCTCCCGAGTTCACATTCGCGTCGATTCACCTATGAATCCGCCCTTGTGGGGGACTGCACGTGTGTCTCCATTGTGCTTCCCCACTGCCGAAGCCAGTAGAGGGCGTGACAGGGATCGAGGTGTCTATCATCTTCGGCCCAAGTCCCTCTCCAACTGAGCTTTGCCGCATATGGGCCTCCTTAGAGTGTAATCCCCAAACACCATCGTCTAGCAAGACGTGAAACTGTGATCCACCCGGCCGTTCCATCCCCCTCCGTGCGAGGTGGTTCGGTTCAATCCTCCGCCCGGCAGCCTCGACCTCCTTGTGAGTCGGCTTGCCATCGTCCAGCATGACGTTAAACTGTATATCCGAACTACGTTGACTTTGATCCGCGCTAACACGCGGTACGTAGGAAGCCTCTACGGGGTCCAAGCTCTTCACTCCATCATCCATCCTGATCCTTACCCGGGCCGCCACGTCCCGGTGGGGTCATGCCATTTCATTCCACTCCACTTCACTCGGGAATCTGCCCATGTGCTGGCCCCAGCGTCGGAGTTTCCCCACAAGGGGTTCTGTCATCTGATCCACTCCTCGTGTTGATCAGTCTGATGCCGTCCCCGCTGGACGTTAAACTCGCGGCATACCCCGTGTTAAACATGGGAAGATGAGGAAAACCTCAGGTAACACAGTTCCCCGCACCCAGCGTGGGATGCCTCAGGCCATCACGCCTTTGAGAAGCCCTATTAGGGACGGAAGGCAGACATGCAGAGCCGCAGTGTTAAGACACTCCCCCAACACCCAGAGCTACCCGGTCTCCTCACCGCGGGTTGCTGCCCCGACCAGACTCCTTGGAGTGTCTGGGCAGAAGCAGCGTAATTAACTGGTGTCCATGAAGATATGGTGCCGGGAACGAGATTCACGAGCATTCTTAAATCTATGAGGGAGACCCTGATTAGGCAACGAGTTCCGAGGAGACGTCCACGGAAGGAGGAGCTGACATCCCATCATCCCGGTTTCGATCAAGGAGCAGACGTCCCTGAATAAGGGACTTATGCCGCCCGCCTTTCGAAAGAGGGACTGCGGGGCCACAAGCCACGCTCCCATCCCCTCGGGTCGACGGGCGCACGCGCAAACGCGTCCTGGCGGAACAGCGTCGGAACAGAAACCCGATGCACATCCGCACCGAAACAGAAAATGGTGAACCCGACGTGAATATCTTCTCCTCAATACGAAGACCGATAGCTTTCAGAGGTGTTGGAAGACTAGCATGTTGCCCGACTGAGCATTCAGCACTGGGGCACGGAACCCGCCAGGGGCTGGGGAAGGGAAATCGGGCACTCCGTCTCACGACGTCGATAGCCTGGGTTCCCCCCACGGAAGGCGTCGTGGCACTAATGATTGGTTGTCAATTCCTTTTCCTGTCAGTATTAATGGGTTCTTCTAACTGATTTCAGGAATCAGGTCGCCCAATCCAGTGCCCGATCGTCGCCCACCCACTGGCGCAAGGGTAGGGGAAACACCGACGCGGCTACTCCGCGCGGTCCCGCCTGTTCCACAGCCATCCCAGCAGCCACAACTGCGGGGCAACCACGCCCTTTCTCCCCCTCGGAGGTCATCCAGAGAAGGGTGATCAACAACTTGGTGCGGAGATATGAGGAAGAGGGAGTCATCCCCACCAGGGACATGGCTCGCCTAGACCTCGAGGAAGCTGCACCTCGCCACCAACGCCGCCCCCGAGGGCCACGCAGGGAGGCACCACTGCCTACCTCGACGTCCAACCGCTTCGGGAGTTTATCCCCGGAGCGCTCCGACAACTCCCACCCCTATGTGGATGAGGTGGAGGATGTCCGGGACCACCCTATCCGAGATTCGCTCCAGGGTTCCGTGATAAGGGCTCCTGCCAGGCCACGTCGACACCGCCACCAGGCTTCTCAAGTCGAAGAACGGGCTCTCAACCTTCCTGCGCCGCTAATCCTGACTCGTCTGCCCCGACTCCAACGTTGGGCACGAGCGGAAGAGGATGCCCACCTTGGGGCCCTAGCAACAGCGGCCGCGTTGGCCCAAGCCACTGCTGGCTCCAGTCACTAGGCCCCTGCGCATGCTGAGCAGGGGCACTTCTATGCCCGACCTGGATCGAGGCCCCGACCGCCCCAAAGGCAGGTTGGGTTGACTCTCCCGGTTGCTGGTACAGGCAATAGCCACCGCGGACCACCTCGCGGTAGCGCTATTCACCAGCAGGGTCTACTCTGTGTGGCCGATCCAAGAGGCATGGGTTATCCCACCTTCCGATCCCGGCCCGGAGGCCTGCCCGAAATCATCTCTCCCCACGTCCCCTTTGATATCTGTCCCGGTGCTCCTCACACCTTGGTTGCCAGTCCTCTTGGCCCCAGCACCGGTGCGGCCAGAGGATTCCAGGACAGAGATCAGCCATGCCCCGAAGAACCACCCAGGGGAAGGAAAGCGAGGCGTCGACGTCGAGGGAGGAATGTTAGGGAATTCTGGACAAAGATACGACCGGTTCGTTTCTCTGATACAGAGGCAGAGTATGATTCGGCGACGGAGCCCTCCCCCCGATCCCGCCAGTCAGGGGCAGGGGTAGGAATGCGGCACGTCAACCTCGTACTCCCCGAGAGTGAGATCGATGTGATCCCCGCTTCTCTCCGAAGGTATATCCGGAGTAGCGAGGGCCTGGTAGACACCCAAGGATCAAGCTTGCGGTCGGTACCGGCCCCTCTGGAAGCGCCTTCTGCCTCGATCGGAGAAGCCGGAGACCTTTTCTGGGGACCGACTGTCGAGCCATGATCTAGTGCACCCTCGGCGAGCACCGACGCTACGGCAGGATGTTCGCTCGCCGGCCCATCCTATCGTGATGTGGTAGCTGGGGCACCGCAACCCTCAGAGGGCGGCCCGGGATATGGAGGCCAATCGGCCTGCTCACCGTATTCACCGCCGGCCAGCCCGCCGGCCCAGCGGCCCGCCTCGGCACCACTGCCGGTTCCCCGTCCATTCCCATTCGCTGAAGGGGACCAGGAAGACCTGGGTCCCGAGTTTGAGTCGTGGAGATTTTGGACCGTCCTTGCAGAGGGCCACTTCCCTGAGAAGTTCTGGCCAGTCGCAGGACCGGACTTTGATGCACCAGAATCGCTCACCCCGGATGAGTTTGAATGCTTCTGCCGAACTCTCCGGGTGACTCACTCCCGTCTTCACCGCCTACAAATGCCATATCCCGGGGGTCAAGCACACCTGGAGAATATTGGTGAGAAGTGCCATCAGATTGACCTGGCCACGCTCCCCGCGGTTCGGCACCCCGGGTCATTTGGGCACCACGAGGCCCTCCAACAACGATGCGTTGAGTGTTTTCAAGTAATCCGCAAGGTTATCGAGGAAGCCACCCCCCACGTGTATATCCGTGGATGGGGGAAGTACGGTGCCCTACGCTTCAGTGCGATTCGCCGACCGCCCGACTCGCTGGGTGGCCCTGAGGGTACATCCCCAGGGACGGAAACAGTCAATATGGCTGACCTGTCAGGAGAGGGGAACGGCTTGGAACTTCTCGACGGGGGCTCTCCCCCCAAAGACAAGCCGTCGTTAGATCCGTCGGTCAGAGTTACTCGTCACCAGAGGAACCTCCTGGGTCTCCCCACACCCACTGAAGCACTGACGTTGAGCCGAAATGTCAGCAAAGGTAAAGAGCACGGCGGGGCTATAAAGCCCACCGACCCATCTGCCTCCATACAGAGGACAGATGAGGATCCCGAGAAGGCCACGCTACATCAACAGCTCGCCGAGCAGAAGAAGCTAGTTGACCAGCTCCTCGCCAAGCGCGCTGTAGAGCGGCGGCCTGACTACGGTGATCCTAGGCCAGGACAGCAGGGACAGGAACAACCACTCCTCGACGAGACTCTCCTGGGCAACCATGATTAAGCCGTGTTTGCCGACAGGGGAGAGGCCGTTGTCTATGGAAAGAGGGAACGGTATGTTTCACCACACCCTCCCGAACGGAGTGACTACTTGAGACACCCTGCTCGGATTCCTCCCGCTGCCCCAAGGGCCGCTCCGCCCGCCATCCCCCGAGCTGCCGAGTTCGACGACCCGGTCGACGACCCGATTGAAGAGCCATGAAATGCGCTCATGGTTAGAGATCCTTGCCAGGACTGGAACCCATGTCCGGACGATCCAATGGCGGCACTCATTGCCCGCTTGGAAGCCTTGGAGACTCGGCAAGTGGCGATCCCACCGGACGGCAAGCCATACCCAGCATGGGTGGATGACATGCCGGCACCTCCGGGATTCGGTAACCCCACTTTCGCCCCCTTCAACAGGACTGGAGATCTGCCACAGCATTTGGCCCATTTCAACTCGAGGTGCGGGCCTATGTTGGGAACTCCGGCACAGCAGGAGGCCGCTAAGCTTCGCTGCTTTGTCCAGACACTGGAAGGGCCAGCATTTGTCTGGTACAGCCAGCTCCCCACCGGGTCGATAACTAGCTGGGAGGACCTTCGTAGACAGTTCCTCTACCAATTCAGTTCCACGACCCGGAAGACGAGTATCGCAGACCTCTTCAAGTGCAAGCAAAGGCCTGATGAGCGAGTCACGGATTTCGTCACCCGATGGAAGGGTCTCACGTATTCCCTTGACATGCCATTGACTCAGGAGCAGTTGCTGAAAATGTGCGTCGGGAACGTCAAGACCGAGTTGGTCCCTTCCTTGATCACTCAGAATTACCCAGGAGGGTTCAGGGACTTCTCAGACAAAGCTCAACGTCTTGAGGAAGCCCTGCAACAGGCCAGTCAGGCACGCCCGGTGCCTCCTATGATCCCTGCAAGGAGAGTCAGCAGGGCTGAGCCCGCTGTTGTTGCCCAGATAGAGGCCCCTAGGCAGTTGGAGCTGCTGTCGGTGAAGCCAGCTCCACAGCCTCACAGGAATCCACCTCCACGGGCTCAGTTCCCGGCCCAGCAGCGGCAGCCCCAGAACCGGCCGGCCCCTCCACGTAATGTACCGCCACAACCCAGGCGAGATAATCGGGGTCCACCTCCTCGGTAGGCCCCTCCAGCCCCTCGTCAAGACCATGCTCCCAGGGCCCCGCGATACCAGACTTACTCATTTCACGAGGATCAGGTCCCCGGTTATTTCCGGAGCACCCTGGAGCATAGGATTGTGCGACTGCCTGAGTGTTGGAGGCCAGAGGAGGCACATCTCACGGATAACCCCCGCTACTGCCCTTACCATCGGGCCCTGGGGCACACCATCCGGCGGTGCTACGTGTTTAAGGACTGGCTCCAAGACCAGATTAACAACAATGTAATCAGGTTGGGCCCAACTCCAGCACAAGTGGCGGGTGTGTTCGTGAGGTCAGATGACGATAGTGGCGACGAGGATGAATGGCAGCTGGTCTTCGACCGCGGATCCCAGAAGTATAATGACTGGATGGCCCGCAAGACGATCATTCGCGCCCATGGAATCATCCGTGCGCGCTTGAATCAGCCTGAGCCCCCAAAATCTGTGGGTGCTGCTTCGGCATCGTCGTCCCAGCCTGCCTCTTCCGAGAAGAGCAAACGGCGGCGGTGCAAGAAGGAAGAGCGCGCCCCGCCAGTTCCGCCGCTATCCCACACTCTCGGTGATTTCATGCCCCCGGAGATGGGGGTCCCTCCCCGGATCCGCCCGGTGATGAATGATTTGTCCGATGACAGTGTTGGGTATGCTTAGGTTAATACCGTCGAGCTGGTAAATCCCTTTTCAGTTCCCGACGTTGAAGAACACCAGGTGGACCTCCCTAGTGTCCCCGGTCGTCGCCACCGTCGGAGGAAACGCAACAATAGGAGTCGCTGGGGCATGGCATTTGGTACCTCGAGCCAGGCTGTGCACGCCATTGAGACTAGGCAGCGGGCTCAAAACCAAGCTCAGCGCGCGCAGCCCCCCCATCCGGGGATGACGGATTCGCCTCCGCCACCGTTTGTGGTGTGGGACCAGGCAGAACCGCCTCAGCCGCACCGCGACCAGCTCCGTCCTGCCACGAGTCCATCCTGGCCTCCTGGCCCCAGTACGGTGACCACTTTCCGGGATTCAACCAGTGAACAATGAGATGCGCCAAGCACCAGTCGGCCGCCGGTCCAACCGGCAAGGCCCGTCATGCCTCCAACCACAGAGCAACCTCCTGCAACCAGGGGCTCACGCTTGGAAAGAAAGTATGATGTCCTGAAGCACTTGGACGACATCCCAGCAAGGCTCTCCATCCTTGAGCCTCTGCGCCTGTCACCTGAGATGCGTGAGACACTCGCTGAAGCCCTGAAGAGCCCCCTACAGTTTGAGACGGAGGTTGCAGTTGCAGAGGCCTTTCACGCCGAAGCGATTGAGAACGCCGAATGTCAGGCAGTTATCTCGTTCTCTGGTGAGGATGAAGACCCTCCTATACAGGGGCACATTCGTCCGCTGTATGTTACTGGCCAGTTCAATGGCCTAGAAGTCCGGCGCTGTCTTGTCTACACGGGGTCCGAGATTAACCTGATTCCAACTCGGACGCTCCAGTGATTGGGGTTGTCTGAGGATGACTTGATTCCCTCCGACCTCAGGATCCAGGGGTACGACCGCACCGAGCAAACTCCGGCCGGCAAGATACGTTTGAAGACCCAGTTCGGTGACCTGGTTTCCAACACCAAATTCATGGTATTCTCTCAGGACACTACGTATAACACATTGATGGGCAGGCCCTGGCTCCACCTTCATGCGGAGGTTCCCTCATCATACCACCAATGCCTTAAATACTCCCTTAATGGTCGAGTAGGCGTGCTTCAGGGAGATGCCTCTCCTTTTGCCTCATGTGAAGCCCGTTATCTGGACGCGGACTATTACAAGAGCAAGGATAAGCAGATCCTGACAGGTGAGGTTGAGCCTGTCGCTGTTGCAAGTGATCCCTGGGCAAGTTTGGATGACGCCTACGTCCTCCCGATCCATCGGTTGGACGTAGCCATGGTCTCGACGGCCTGTGAGTCTCCTGGTGAGATGACCGCGACCGCCCATGCCAGCACCAGTGGCCCAGTAGGATCTGGTATCCCCAATGCAGTTTCCAATGTAGTCTCTCCCTTGGACGATCCCTCCCCGAGTGGAGAGGACGTGGAAGATGCACCCCCAGCCTTTGAGGAGGGCATCTCCTCCACGGCCGATGAGTTAGTACAGGTGAACCTTGGAACCGAGGCAGATCCAAGACCCACATTGGTCAGTACCGCCATGCCCTCTGAGGAGCGGCAGCAGTACGTGGACTTCCTCAGACAGCACCATGATGTGGTCTCTTGGGGATATGACGAGATGCCGGGGCTAGATCCTCAGGTAGCCGTCCACCGCCTTGGTCTCCCGGCGAACCATCGCGGGTTCAAGCAGCCTCCCAGAAAGATGCACCCATTCCACGGTGCCATGGTTGAGGCCGAAGTTGACAAGATTATCAAAGCCAACTTCGTGAGGGAAGTTCAGTACCCCAGATGGCTGGCCAACATTGTGCCGGTCAGGAAGAAGAACGGGCAGATCAGAGTCTGTATCGACTTCCGCAATCTCAACCACCACTGTCTGAAGGATGATTTTCCCCTTCCGTTGAAAGAGCTGTTGATTGACGCCACGACAGGGTTTCAAGCCCTCTCCTTTATTGATGGATACTCCAGATACAACCAAATCCGGATGGCCCCTGAGGATGAGGAGTTCACTGCCTTCAGGGCCCCCCAAGGTATCTTTTGTTACCAGGTCATGCCCTTTGGCCTGAAGAATGCAGGTGCCACCTATCAACGGGCGATGCACCACATATTCAATCCAATCCTCGGCACACTGGTGGAATGCTACGTCGACGACTTGGTGGTCAAATCGCGCCAGCTTCAGGACCATCTCAATGATCTTGATAAAGTGTTCGGCTTCCTCCGGTCTCGCCGCATGAAGATGAACCCGTTGAAGTGTGCCTTCGGGGTCACCTCCGGGATGTTTCTTAGCTTTGTGGTAAGATATAGAGGTATTGAGATTGACCCAGAGAAGATCAGGGCGATTAGCCAGATGCCTCCCCCAGGTAACATTCGGGAACTGCAAGGGTTCCAAGGCCACTTAGCCTATATATTCCGATTCATCGCGAATCTGGCCGGCAAGTGTAAGCCCTTTTCTTGGCTCATGAAGAAAGGTGCCACCTATGTATGGGATAAGGAGTGTCAGACCGCTTTCGAGGAAATCAAGCAGCACCTGCTTCAACCTTCGGTTCTGATGCCGCCTGTATCCGGGAAGCCGCTGGTCCTTTATGTGACTGCCCTGGAACGGTCCCTTGGTGCCCTTCTCGCCCAGAAGAACAACGAGGGAACATAGAATAGCCTCTATTACCTCAGTTGCATGCTCCTCGATGCGGAAGTTAGGTATTCCCCCATCGAGAAGAGCTGCCTGGCGCTCGTATTTGCCGTATAGAAATTACGGCACTACTTGCAGCACCACGAGGTACAGTTGGTTTCTCAGGTAGACCCGTTGAAATATATCCTGAGCCGGCCTATGTTGACTGGACATCTAGCGCGGTGGGCTGTGATTCTCCAGCAGTTCGACATTATGTATGTGTCTCAGAAGGCCATCAATGGGAAAGCATTGGCAGACTTTCTGGCTGCTCACCCAACCTCCGCAGACCAGCCGCTGGATCTAGGCTTTCCTGATGAGGCCGTTCTCTCAGTCGATCGTGCCGATCCATGCTGGCAGATGCACTTTGACGGTGCCTCTCGGAGCCCCACCGGTAGAAGACTCGATAATCCTAAGCTCAACAGAGTGGGCTTTGGTATCATCTTCATTACCCCGGAGCAAGCCGTACTACCATACTCTTTCCTGTTGTCAGAGGGTTGTACCAACAATGAGGCGGAATACCATGCCCTCATCACTGGCCTCGAGTTAGCTCTCGAGATCGACGTGCCCCATATGTGTGTGAAAGGGGACTCTGAGATGGTCGTTAAGCAGATAAATGGCGACTATGTTGTCAGGAAGCCGGAACTTGTGCCATTGCTGGAGTGCACCCTCCTTCTGATGGCCTAGTTCCCTTCTCGGCTAGAAATTGTCCATATTCCCCGGTCGCAGAACGGTCGAGCAGATGCTTTGGCCAGCCTTGCTGCGTCACTCGCAGAGCCTGAACAGGACAACCTGATCATCCTCATGACGCATCGCAGGCTCATCGCTCCTGTTATCCCGGAGGGAGATCGCGGCCCATCGGTAGGTAATCTCACCACGGTTTCCCCTGTGCCTGGAGCCCCGAGTACCATAGATGTGGCAGTCGAACCAGCCCCTGATTGGAGGATGCCCTTGGTTGAGTACCTCCAACATGGAATTCTCCCGTCGGATCGGGCCGAGCGCGAGCGAGTTCGACGCCGCACATCGCAATTTGTCCTCCAGAGCAATCCCGGCCTGGAGCAGATCCTCTATAGACGCGGATTTGATGGTGTTCTCCTCCGTTTCCTTTAGGGAGTTGAGATCACACGAGTCATGCAAGAGGTTCATGCTGGTTCATGTGGTGCCCACCAGACTGGGCCGAAGCTGTCCCACTAGATTCGGAGGTTGGGATACTTATGACCCTCCATGATCCATGACTGCATCGAGTATGCCAGGAAGTTCCATGCGTGCCAGGTTCATGCGAACTTTGTGCATCGGCCGCTGGAGCCTCTCCATACCACCAGGTATTCTTGGCCCTTTGCAGTCTGGGGGATGGACGTTGTGGGACTTTACCTGCCGGCGACGGCTCGCCAGTGCCAGTTCATTCTGACCGCCACGGACTTCTTCTCCAAATGGGCAGAGGCGATTCCGCTCAGAGAGGTCAAATCCTGTTCTATCGCTGACTTCGTGACCTCCAACATCATTTATCGATTTGGAGTGCCTCACGCTATCCTCACGGATAACGGATCCAATTTCCGAGCAGCTGAGTTGAAGAAGTTGTACGCCAAGTACAAAATTCGCTCGAACCATACATCTCGCTATCATGCGCAGGCGAATGGACAGATTGAGGCGTTTAAAAAAACCCTCTCTAACATTCTGCAAAAGATGGTCGGTCAGAACAAGAAGAGTTGGCCGGACAAGCTCCCCAACGCCCTCTGGGCTTATCGGACGACGACTCGCAATTCCACCCAGATGACCCCTTATTCCCTGGTGTATGGAGCTGAGGCCGTCCTGCCCATCGAGATCCAGTTACCGTCCTTGCGCACTGCGGTCTACGACCAGAAAGCGCCGGACAGATCTGCTGAAGCCTGTTTAGTCGAGTTGGAAGCACTGGATGAGAATAGGCTTCGCGCTTTGCACAACTTGGAGAGGCATCAAAGAAGAATGGCTTGAGCTTTCAATAAGAAGGTTCGCCTCCGCTCCTTCCTGCAGGGTGACCTAGTACTGGCCCTAAGAGCACCAATGATCCCCGGCAGGAAGCCGCCCAAGTTGGAGCCCAAGTGGGAGGGACCTTTTGTCGTCCACAAGGTCTATCCCAATGGCGCGTACTCCCTAGCGACTATGGATGGTGAGCGTGTCACTCCTCCCACCAACGCTAGGTTCCTCAACCAGTACTTTTCCGGAGTGTCCATTGTCCCGCATGACGTTAAACTACACTTTGTCCTGCATGATGCTAAACTGCACCACGTCCGAGCTACAAGACATTAAACTGTTCAGCATTCGTCCCGCATGACGTTAAACTGCACTTCGTCCTGCATGACGCTAAACTGCACCACGTCCGAGATACAAGACGTTAAACTGTTCAGCATTCGTCCTGCATGACGTTAAACTGCACTTCATCCTGCATGATGCTAAACTGCACTACGTCCGAGCTACAAGACGTTAAACTGTTCAGCATTTGTCTCGCATGACGTTAAACTGCCTCTCAAGAACTACGTACGGCTTGATTCCCATCCTTATGGGATACTTAGGACCGCCTGGACGTTTGTGTTCCAGGTCCAGCCCCGTCTCTTGGTTGATCACGGGGATCTTCCGTCCTTTGGTTGCTCTCAAGGTGAGTCCTCCTACCCTTTCCGGTGATCTGTTAGCATGTTTTGGGGTACTCCGGTCTATGACCTGTAGTGTCGGATTCAATCCCGACAAGTCCTGTGTTACTTGTCAGGCCTCACGCTTCCTCTTGTTCGGGCCTTCACTCAATGTGATCCTCATTAGCGGTTTGGATGCGATGCCTTAGTGCTCTCCTACTGCTCCCGGTCGATTTACTAGTGGGTCCTGGGCAGCAAATCGATATGAATCCTGCGCTTGAGCGGTTGATGCTCGTTTGCTTGCCTCATCCTAGGCTGACGCGATCGGATGTTGTGTTGCGAATATGGTCAGCAACATCCTTGATCACCATGTTAACTCTTTCAGGCTCTGAACATTGGTTGCACAATCTTTATCACACTTCTCCTCAGTGCGTTGTAGTGGAAACTCGACACTCTCTCTTCATACTGACCCTCAGTACACCTCTACACGTTAGGCAGGCCAACCAGGGTAATGGTGCCATTCAAGGCTCCCACGATATGATCACCAATGATATATGCTAATGTCCTCTCTAAGGGCCATTTGCAGCTTGACCCACATCCCCACGAGGAGGAAGGAGTCACCCGAACAATCGCGTTCTGGGCCCAGCATAGCTGGAGGCTAGCATCTCTACCCCTCGGTTGATAGACATATGCAGGCCCCTATCCCAGGATCCTTATCCTGGAATTGTGCGTGACCGCAGGGCTGGGATGTGTCCCCACCTCCGCTGGGTCCTCCGTATCGCAATAAGTGGATTCCTCCATGGTCCGAGCCACACGACCTTAAACTGTGTTGCCTGGTCTTACCACACGACCGTAAACTGTGATCGTCTTGGCCGCCCGATGAGAAACGGCACTGCATCGTGATGTTCTTCTCAGGGGACACTCCCGTTGGGCGCTGGTTAATAACCACACCATTTATCAATGCCTTTCATGGCTTTATTATTGTGTCGACGCCAGTGATTTCTTAATCACAGGCATGTCGCTGCACAAAGAAAAACCATCCAACTTTAAGGACAAACAAGAAATATCAAATACCGCTTCTTCTGGGTGCGAGGGCCAGACCCGCACCCCTCCCCACGCTGGTGCCCGATTGTGTTGCACCGCGCTTCAAGAACTACGTGTGGATTGATTCCCATCCTTATGGGATACGTAGGAACGCCCGGATGTTTGAAACTTTGGGTCCAGCCCCCCACCTCTTAAAGATTCCCCCTTCTATTGGGAACCTGCCGCCTTCGGGTCACCCTCAAGGCGTGTCCCTCGACCCCTTGCAGTGGTCCACCGGTGTCAAGAGTACTCTAGTCTATTGCCAGGAGGGTCAGGTTCAGCTTGGTCAGGTTCCTTCCACTTTTCAGGCTTCATGCTCCACTTCATTCGGACCCATCACCTACGCCCTGGGTGGAACCCCCCGTGAGCGGTCTGGATACAATGCCTCAGTGCTCTCCCACCAATCCGGGCTGGTGCCCCCAAGGGCCTTGGGCAGCAAATCGATATGAATCCCGCGCTTGAGCGGTTGATGCTCGTTTTTTGCCTCATTCCATCAACAGTCAGTGCGATATTGATGCTGCTTTTCCGCCACGGTCGGCAGTACTCCCATATCATTACGCCGGTGCCCCCAGTCCTTGAGTGAATGGCCGCATGATTCACATTACGTTTTCCACCTCCCATTCTGACCAGGCAAAATCTCAGCACTCTTGAAACTATCCCTCAGTGCATCTTCGCATATCTAGGGGATAGGACCACGATGTGGCGTACTTTGAGGTTCTTATGGACCGAGCTCTAAGACCTTAAACTAAGATCTTCCCCTATGGTCCGAGCTCTACGACCTTAAACTAAGATCTCCCTAATCGGGGTTCTACGTCCTGCATGACGTTAAAACTGCACTCTCAGAACTACGTGTGGCTTGATCTCCAGCCTGATGGAGTACATAGGAACGCCCGGGCATCTCGACTCGGGTCCAGCCTCAGGGATCACTAAGTCCCGCCCCTCCTCGTCGCCGGCCGTCTGGCCTGGCTTCTGGTAGAGTGGTGCGGTTGTGATATTCTCCCTGATTCAGCTCGGGATGCCCCATTGCAATGATGGGAAGCGACAGTTTCCTCGTCAAAGAGGTTCTGTCTGAGAATTGGGGTGATTCACGGCCAGATTGGTGCATCCGCCTAATACGCTTTCCCCACGGTGGCGCAATTTTGGGAGTGTTAGATTCTGTCCGAACAAATCATCACTTCGCCCCACGCTTCGCATGCTCTTTTGATCCGGATTTCCACCCTTGTGTCTGAAGGAACCCCCAGAGCGGTATTGATGATGACATGTGATCCGCCTCCTGCAATATGAATGATGACCTTCGGTCCGTCTATTGCAGTAGTATGGTCGATTGATCCATTGTCCGCTTGCCGTCTTGAGCATTTCCTGGAAGATTGACCGTCGTGGATTTCTGAATTCGGGACACGCGATTCACCCTTTTTCATCTCCCTGTGTTCGGATAAAATCTCAATGCCCCTAGCATTGTCCCACTCGTGTGTCGGAACAAGTTGGAGGATGGTACATTGATTAGGTCTGAGGTCTCCTTTCCTAGGAATGACCTCCCTCTTTTCCTTAGAAATCCAGGCCCAATTGTGGATGCCTGAAGCTTGTTTAACGCTCCTGCAAGACAATGAATTGTGGTTGAGCACGTTAAGCCAAAAGATGCAGATAAATATGTTGATTCATACAAATGGATCGAAGTATTGAGTAGCGGAAGCAAAATGTTCTGGGAATGGAAAAAACAAAGCCCCTAGGGATTAGCGTGCTGAATGGATCTTTCCAACGCTGCTACCCTTTGGCTGGAGGCCTCCAGAGCTGCTTCTCGCTCTCTGCATGCCCTCTCTTCGTCGGCGGCCGCAGTGCGCAGCTCGCCGATCCTGGCCTGTGCACGCTCCCGCTCGACTTGAAGTGTGACCATATGGTGGCCCGCCTCTGTCAGCTGTGCCTGGGCGTCATCCAGCTGGGCCGTCAATTGCTCCACAAGCTTAGTGCACGCTGCGACGAAGGACTCCTTCTCTGCCGCCTGCCCTTCGAGGCACCGGACTTCCTGATCCGCCATGAGGAGCACCCGCGTGTTCTCCGACATGTCCCGACATTGTGCGAAGTCGGCACGCCGACAGCTCTCGCACATCTTTTCGGCCATGAAATCACGGACCGTCAGATGGAGGCGTCGAGCATCAGCTCCCCCGGCACACAGGAAGCACAGCCAGGTTTGAAGTGATCCCATGCACCCCAGCCACTCCAATGGGGGTCGCTTGAGGAAGCGCTGGATGCACTTCCACCCCCTGCGGTGCGTTATCCGGCTCTCCTCGACCGCCTCCGAGTCCGAGTCGTCCATCTCCTCAGCGTCGGCAGGCCGGTAGGCAGGGAAGGCAGCCAGAAGGTCTGCTGCAGGGTCCGCCCCTGGGATGTCCTCACAGGGGATAGGTTCCCCAACATCTGGGCGACCTTCTTCTCTCGCCCCAACAGCCTTGACACCCTCGTCAACACCCGAACTCTCTCCGATGGCAGCACCGCCGGCGTCCGTTGCCCCCTAATCAGCAGTTGGTGGGGCCGACTCGGTGTGAGAAGTCTGTTCCAAAGAAGGCGGTATGTCTGCCACTGGTCCACTCGTGGATGGCCCGGGTTCGACAGTCTGACAAGCCTCCAGTATTGAGATCACTGCGCAAGGCATGCCGCGGTTAGTCAGGGATCGTCAACGGAAAGAACCAGCAGTAAAGTAAGGAGACTTACGGGAGTCTAGAGCGTCATCTTTCGCTGTCCCGGCCACCGCAGGAGCAATTGCAGCAGGGGACCCCTCAGTGCTTGTCAATTCAATGATAGGTATCCATCCCCCGCCCTGTCCTGCTGGCGCCTCTCCTACTCCTGCTGAGGATGCCTGATCAGCATCCGTGCACTCCTGAGGAAGATGAAGAAATGGGTTAGAAGCTGCATAAGAGAATGGATGAAGCAGGTTGAGTAGGGATAGAAGTGGACCTCTAGGAGCTCAGTGATATCGATATTGTCAGAGCTGGCCACCTCGCCGCTCTCCCGCGGGCTCCCCAGATGGGACCTTCCCTCAGAGCCTTCATCCTCCCCCGTCTCATCCTCTTCCTCGGAGTCATCGTTACTATCACCTTCCTCCGGCGACATCTGTTCTGGAGCAGGCTCTAGACCGAGCATCACATTCACCAGAAGGGACGGCTCCGCACACTGACCACGTTGGCGCGTGTACTCGTCCATGGCCGTCAGATACGCATACCGCCGGTGGAAGTTCACCCTGTCGGCGACCTGAAGGCGCCCGACCTCTCGCAGATGGATTCCTTCTCTGATTATCTTCTGCCAGATGGTTTCGGTCCCCAGCGACTACCACAGGGTCATCCAGGCCGACCACAGCGCTGGGAAGACTGCATCGTGGGAGGGTTCGAGCAGATGCCTTATCTGCTTCCCGGGCCACTCCCCGACCACCGCACGTGCCCCCTCTCTGGGTGATGAGGTCGTGGCGGCAGTCTGCGATGTGCCCGCCGCCGAAGTCCCTGCCCGCGCCGGCTCCGCTGCTTGGCGTGCCTTCGTTCTCCCCTGCGTAACGGCGCCTCGCCTCCTTCCTTGACGCCCTGTCTCCACACGGGTGACCTCGAGCCGCCGAACTGGTTTCCGTAGAAGCCCCTCGGGGTACACGATGGCCCAGTGATCGGCGTACTCGGTTGCCAAGCCTGCGTCGACCCCGGTAGGAGGGAGAGTGATGACATCGCCAGAGCCGAAAGCGGCGAACATTAACCACATCTGGCGAAGGACGCAAGGGTTCGTCTCCTCCCGGACAGTAGCGAATACCCTCTTCGGCATCCGTTGAAGGCACCCGAACTGCCTGGCGAACCGGGTTGGCACGTAGTGATCGCAGATCACCTTCCCTTCGATCCGAGCCACGAGCACCCCGCCCCGCATGATCAGGAAGTATTCGTGCTGCTCCAGCAGACCCTTCCCATTGTCGATCATCTGGGCAATGGGAGTGGGTAACGGGCTGAAGTTGAAATTGGCAAGATTTCCCATCCGAATCCTCACGCCCTCCTCATTTAGGGTCATTGGAGCGACCCCCGCGATGTTCAGCAGGGAGGGTCGCAGGCCGTTGCTCGGAGGAATGACGACGTTTGGAAACGTGTACCCACCAAGGTGAGCAGCCACCCAGCCGTGGAAGAATTGAAAGGGCCCACAGACCCTTCGTGGCGACCCCCCTCGCGAGATGCGTCCCAGGATGGCGTAAACTTAGCCAGCACTGGGACCCCGAGGTTGAATCTTTTGTTGGTGGCCATGGCGCCCGCCATCACCAGTGTCGCCGGGCGGACGCCTATCCTCACGTCCCGCACTGGCAGGAGCCACCCACTCAGAAAGGTGGCCAGGAACACCGCGTACCGGACATTCGGGTCTCGGGCCTCAATGACGCAGTACCCCAATGAGCAGTAGTCTCCCGTCTCCAGGACCCGCCAGTACGACCCGTTCCGGCTCCTCTGAGCCGCGGTCGGGCACCGCTTCCCCCTGCCTGGCATCTTGACCGCTGGGTCATGCTCCAAGAACTGGCCGAACCACTCCTTGTAGGCTACGTCCTTGCGGAAGTCCTTGACCCCGAGCCGCTCCGTAGCCAGGTCCAGTAGATGCCATGTCAGGATGGGAGTTCGTGACCTGTCGCCCCAGGTGTTCCTCGGAGGCAGGAACTCATCGTATTGGTAACCCTCCAGCGGGATACCTCCAATGCAGTGGATGTCCCAGAGACCGATGTTGACATCCCCATGATGAAGATGGAAGGTGTTGGTATCCGGGGACCAGCGGGTGAACAGCTCCGGCCCGAGCTCGGGTTGCTGGTAGAAGTGGAACTGCGACTTCCACACCGCCTCAAACAGGCTGATGTACCGCAGTTCCTCCGTGAAGTGATCGCAGGTGTGGCGTACCCAGAACACCCAGGCCCACTCACTGGTGAAATTGCCCCCAGACCGCAAGTCCCAGTCCTTCAGCCAGCCCCTGGTGTCGTCGGTGACACTCTGGCGATACGTGCTCGAGTAGAGGGCTGGAGAGTTCTCCGCAGTAGGCTGACTCCCGGTAATGGTTCGTGTTCTCGGGTTCAGGACATAGACATTTAAGTGCCTGGTCTCCCTGGCAGGATGCCCGTTGTTGGTGATGTTGTAGCGGGGAAGCTCGTCCTCCCGAGTCACCCAGGTCCGTGGCGCATCAACCTCGAACCCCGGCACCAGAACCTCATCCAGGATGTCGTAGTTCCAGAGTGGCAGGTTGTCCGATAGCGGATACATCTTCTGGGCTGGCGTCAGCAAATCGAACAAGGATTGATTGTTGGAAACAATCTCCTTGGCTCCGTAGACCTCCTCGTTCGCCGCCATCTCAGCTCTGCGAATGGCGACATCCCCCTCATTCACTTGATTCGCGGCCATCTCAGAAGCTCCGGGAGTCGTGTGGGTTAAGGGATGAGGCGTGCGGAATCGGAGGAGGCTGGTAGAGAAATTTGGGAGTTGGTGCGCAATCATAGTGGACGACGCACAATTGGGAAGTCCATCGCGTAAAACCCCGGGTGTTCGCGCAAGAAAAGCCGAAATCCGGATGGGTTTGCGCGCCGAATGGGCGAATTTCACGCCGTCAATGGCAATTTCGCGCACGAGAGCTTGGAAGCTTATCGTGCGGAAAGCCTGTGTATGGCACGGGGGACCCAGGGCCCCTATTTATAGGTGAGGTCGGGTGTCCGCGCCGCACAGAAAGTGCTTTGCGCGACCAAGGCAGCGAATTTCGCACCCGACGCCCTTTTGGCGCGCAAAAGTCCCGCGCCGCCCAGGACTTCGGCATTCTGGCGTCTCCCTCGGAACCCGATCGTTGCGACCTCTCGCCAATCAGATTCCAAGGGGGGGGGGGGGCTTTTGTAGACGCCGGAAAAGTCCGTTGCTCCTCAAACGAAGTTCCGGATGAGGAAAGAGAGGTCATATTTGGAGTCAGAAGCATGTTTCAGAAGGCCCAAAGGCCTTGCGCGAAATATCGGAGGCTCGCGCGCAATATTGGCGAGGCGCGCGCAATCCTTCCGGGATTCACGCAATGGGCCAAGTCGGCGTGGAATGTTCCGCGCCCAGTGCCCGTGCGCGGCCCTATTGCGCGCCGGGCCCCTATTTCGCGCCCGCGCCGCGTTGCGCACTCGCAAGCCGAATTGCGCGCACCGCGAGCCAAATTGCACACCCGGGGTTGCCTATAAATACAAGGCGACCCCCGACGTTTTGAAGGTGGCCAGAATTCGAAGGGTTGCTCGTGTGCGCAATCCCACCCCCTCCGCGCGCAATGTCGATCTTCAGGTAACCTCCTTTATTTCACGCAAGAAAGCCCCGGGGTTCGCCTTCGCGCGCAACCCCTTTGGATTCTTTCCTTTGACCAACTCCTCCCCCAAAGGCCTTCGCGCGCAAAAGAAGCCTCTTGCGCGCAATTGCCCCCGGGTGCGCGCAATAAAGCCCGATTGCGCGCACCCCCTTACTAAGTGGCCTTTCGTTAAAGAATGGTCCGTTGCCCCCGCGCGCTATCAGAGGCCCGGTGCGCGCAATCTCTATTCCCCGCGCGCTATCAGAGTCCCGGTGCGCGCAATCTCCATCTTCTGCGCGCAAAGCACTGGCCCTATTGCGCGCCAGCCCGCCCAATTGTGCGCCGACCCGCGGTATTGCGCGCCAGGCTCCTCTTCTGCGCGCAAACCGCCAAGGGTCGCCCCCTTTGACCCCCCTGAGGGTACCCTCCTTCGTGGCGCCCGATGATCTTCATCCCAGGTGCCCGCACCATACGTTGTCTTCCCGTGCAGCCCTCCAGGCTCGCGTGAAGTGACACAGACCCATTGGCGGCACCACCTCGTCCGCGCTGCAGGACGTTAAACTGCCAAGCATCCATCGTCCGCGCTGCAGGACGTTAAACTGCCAAGCATCCATCGTCCGTGCTACAGGACGTTAAACTGCCAAGCATCCATCGTCCGCGCTGCAGGATGTTAAACTGCCAAGCATCCATCGTCCGCGCTGCAGGACGTTAAACTGCCAAGCATCCATCGTCCGCGCTGCAGGACGTTAAACTGCCAAGCATCCATCGTCCTGCAGGATGCTAAACTGCACCTCGTCCTCAACACACGACGTTAAACTGTACTTAGTCCGGCAAGACGTCAAACCGTCCGCATCACCCGATCCCGTGCCTCGCACACAGGGTCCCCCCCGGTTTGGATGTGGCCCCCACCCGCTCGTCTCTGCAGGGATGTCGGGATTTCCCCTCTTTAGGGACGATTTATTGGAGTGGCCTTCGCCCACGGGGGTAGGGTATTACAAACCCCTAGTTTCTTGTTGGGGACTGCACATGTGTATCTCCATTGTGCTTCCCCACTGCCGAAGCCATTAGAGGGCGTGACAGGGATCGAGGTGTCTCTCACCTTCGGCCTAAGTCCCTCGTCAACTGAGCTTTGCCGCACTCAGGTTGCCTCAGTGCGTAAGTCCTGACAGAATGAACTACATGGACTTTGATCCCTGTCTCCTAAACAAGGTACGTAGGAAGCCTACCTGAGGTTCAAGCCCACCACCTGGTCGTCCCGGTCATATTCACGTCGGTTCGTCCATCAGTGGACCCCTCCCAGGTTCACATTCGCGTCGATTCACCTATGAATCCGCCCTTGTGGGGGACTGCACGTGTGTCTCCATTGTGCTTCCCCACTGCCGAAGCTAGTAGAGGGCGTGACAGGGATCGAGGTGTCTATCATCTTTGGCCCAAGTCCCTCTCCAACTGAGCTTTGCCGCATATGGGCCTCCTTAGAGTGTAAGCCCCAAACACCATCGTCCAGCAAGACGTGAAACTGTGATCCACCCGGCCGTTCCATCCCCCTCCGTGCGAGGTGGTTCGGTTCAATCCTCCGCCCGAAAGCCTCGAACTCCTTGTGAGTCGGCTTGCCATCGTCCAGCATGACGTTAAACTGTATATCCGAACTACATTGACTTTGATCCGCGCTAACGCGTGGTACGTAGGAAGGCTCTACGGGGTCCAAGCTCTTCACTCCATCATCCATCCTGATCCTTACCCAGGCCACCATGTCCCGGTGGGGTCATGCCATTTCATTCCACTCCACTTCACTCGGGAAGCCGCCCATGTGCTGGCCCCAGCGTCAGAGGTTCCCCGCAAGGGGTTCTGTCATCTGATCCACTCCTCGTGTTGATCAGTCCGATGCCGTCCCTGCTGGACGTTAAACTCGCGGCATACCCCGTGTTAAACATGGGAAGCTGAGGAAAACCTCAGGTAACGCAGTTCCCCGCACCCAGCGCGGGATGCCTCAGGCCATCACGCCTTCGAGAATCCCTATTAGGGACGGAAGGCAGACATGCAGAGCCGCAGTGTTAAGACACGCCCCCAACACCCAGAGCTACCCGGTCTCCTCACCGCGGGTTGCTGCCCCGACCAGACTCCTTGGAGCGTCTGGGCGGAAGCAGCGTAATTAACCGGTGTCCATGAAGATATGGCGCCAGGATTGAGATTCACGAGCATTCTTAAATCTATGAGGGAGACCCGGATTAGGCAATGAGTTTCGAGGAGACGTCCACGGAAGGAGGAGCCGACATCCCATCATCTCGGTTTCGATCAAGGAGCAGACGTCCCTGAATAAGGGACGGATGCCACCCGCCTTTGGAAAGCGGGACTGCGGGGCCACAAGCCGCGCTCCCATCCCCTCGGGTCGACGGGCGCACGCGCAAACGCGTCCTGGCGGAACAACGTCGGAACAGAAACCCGACGCACATCCGCACCGAAACAACCTCAATGATGCAATCCACATGTAGTGTCTCCAGAAGGTTGGGGATGGCATCACTAATGTTCAGTCAGTCTAGGATGGGTTGGTCTAGGTCATTGTTTATCCACATAGGCTTGTCATGTATCCCAATGAGGTTTTTATGGTGTTTTGGGTTGGTGAAGCACATGATGAGGTGCAAGAGGTGGTTTTCATCACTGTAGGAGCCCTCGAAGGTGGAGGAGGAGTCAACCTAAGTAGCTGTTGTATCATGAGCTGATGTAGAAGGTTCATAAGGTTTGGGTAGCACGGTACCATGTGGGGGATTTTTAGGTGGCTTCACATCATGTTCGGACATGGAGTCAACAGTTTGTGGGAATAGAGGGGGAGTGGGTGCATGGATGAAAGAGGAGGATGGTGTGGTGGGTGGTTGAGGGAGAAGGGAAGGAGATGGAGGTATGTTCGGGTTGGGGTTACCAATAAAGTATGAGGCAGAGGTGAGTGGTGAGGGATTTGGATGGTCAAGAGAAGTAGGGGGGTTAGAGGTTGGGTCATGAACCTAGGGTTCATGACCTATATTTTAAAAAACAAACCTAGTTATATACATGATGTGTAATAGTGGTTCACGTCGTGTAGTGGTGTCTTAAAATTTATTTTTGGATTAAAAATGTACTCATCGTGTAAAAGGGTTACACAAAGTGTAATTTACTATTTTAGCATAAAAAATTATTCATCCCAAGACTTCAGCTCATGGATTATCTAAAACTTCCCTAAGGATTATCTAAATATAACCTAGGATAAGATGTCCTGCCCTAGGTTTCCTCCCAGTCAGTGCTTCAACTAATGTCGAGAGCTTGTCTCAATTAAGGCTCAGCTGAATTTGAGACTAATGAAATAGACTTCATGAAGGGGTTATTGAAATATTTTAAATCTTTCATCAATTACATTAAAAGGTGGGGCACAATCTCTATGAATTTTGATAGTCCTACATGGGAAAACTTGAATGACTTTGAAGAGGCCTAACCATCAAGATTTTATCTTTCTAGGGAATAATTTTAATGAGGAGTTGTATATGAGAACCTTATTCCCTAGGAAAAAGACAGACCATTCAATTCATTGATCATTAAATTTATTTGTTCTTTCTTTATAGATCTTGTAATTTTCATAGGAATCCTGATTTTTTCCAACTCAGTCAACTGTATCATCCAAGCTTCTATATCTTTCTCAAAATCCAAATTCAGCTTCTTAATTTCCTAGTATGAGCGATGCACCAGTTAGACTGGGAGATGAAATGGTTTCACATAAATTAATCTGAATGTTGTTGTCCCTGTGAGTTTTTTTATGAATTAATGTTTTTCCATAGTGCATCATCTAGTTTTAGACTCCAATCACTTCTACTGGTGTTCCCAGTTTTGTAAAATATTTTCTCGATCTCCCTATTTGACAATTCAAATTTCCCAAATGTTTATAAGAGGTAGGGAGTTCCAATATTGTACAAAATTCTATACTTTTAAATAAATCCTTTCACAACATGGTTGGTGAAATGTGTTCCTCAATCACTGATAAGTAATCTTAGAAATCCAAAATCTTGAGAATTTTGTTTCTAGAAAATTCATGACTAATATCACTGTGTCAAGTGATATTGCTTTAGCTTCTAACAATTTTGAGATGTAGTCAATGAGAACCATAATATAGTAATTTTCATGTGAATTGGTAAATGTTACTATGATTTATATTCCAAATTCATTGAATTTTTCAACCTCCATGATGTTATTTTGAGGAATTTTATTCCTTTATCCAATATTCCTAGTTCACTGGAACCAATCACAACTTTGGAAAAAAAATCCCATTGTGACTTGGTCTAGTATGTTCCAGAAAAGTCCACTTTATAAAATATTTGCTACAATGCACTTGGGTCCATGATGTACTCCTATTGGCGACTTATGGCACATTTCTATTGCATTTGGAATTTCATTTTTGGGTATGCAATGTCACAATAAGTTATCTGGTAAATGCCTAAAAATAGTGGTTTATCGTAGTAGTAATGTTTTACTTCAGCTAAAAATATTTTCCTACATTGATATGAAAGATCTTAGTGCAATGATCCTATGGAAATATAATTAGTAGTATCATAAAACCATGGTTTTACTTTAATGATAAATGTGGTCTCATTAGGTAAATAATCTTCGATATCAGTATCATATTCATCCTTGATGAAAGACATAGAAAGTCAGGATAAATGAACCGTGATCAAATTCTATATGAATTTGGTGTATTTGAAAAAATAACAGATTCTTATAGCCAGAGGATCCACCTTATAAGACTTGTCTCTAAATCCTTATTTTTCATTGGATACTTTAGGGCTACTTGAATGGTGTGCACAATCACCTTAGTTAATACCAGCTATGAATGGAATTTCTCAAAGGAATACACAATGACTAAGAGTTATTTCTTTGTATTTGTGTAGTTTATTTGGGTTTCATTCAATGTATATACATCATAGTATACAGTACATAAAATGTGACCAAATCATTTTCCTAAAAGATCCCTAATAGTAAAATCAATGGAATCACACATTAGTTAAAATTCCATGTCCCAATTGGGTGAAATGATTACCAGGGAAGATCTCAAGCTCTTCATCAAAGTATTGAATGCCTTCTTATATTTTTTAGTGAATTAAAACAAAATTATTTTAAAAACATGTGTCTCAATGGTGGGAAAACATTTTTAAAGTGTTTGACAAATCAAATGTAGAATTCAACATGGCCTTGAAAGATGCATATAACCTTAACTATGGAAGGTTCAGGTAAATACTTGATGACTTTGATCTTGGATGGATCAAATTCGATGACTTAATTGGAAATTCTATGCCTGAGGACTATGACTCCTTGAACCATAAAATTACACTTCTCCCAATATAGGAATAACAATTTTTCTTCACAGCATCACATGACTAGCTCTAGATTTCTTAGGAAAACTTCTAATGATCTACCATATACAATGAAGTAAAATATGAATATTTTTATTAATTATTCTAGAATATCATATAAAATATGTGTCATGTATCTCTAAAATGTTTCCTGATCATTACAAAATCTAAATGACATGCACCAGTAGTAGAAGGTTCTAAATGTGCATGTGAATGTGGTCTTTGGGTAATCAGCTGGATAGACTGAAATCTGGTTTTATCCAAAATATCCATCTAGTAAATATTAGAATTCATGTATTGCAAGTATTTCTAACATTTAATCCATGAAGGTAAAAGAAAATGATATTTTCTTGTTGCTCAATTTATGATTATATAACCCATGAAAACTCTCCATCCACTGATGGTGTGTGTTGAGATTAATTAACTCTCATCATTTTTCTATAATATAAGACTAACTTTCTTGGTGGTTACTTATAGCAGGATGACCCATTCACTATCAGATATGAAAAATATTACTCCAGCATCTAAATATTCAGCACTTACTTTTTGAAAAATTCTTTCATGGGTGGTGTTATCCACCTTTTAGTTTGACGTTTGGGTTTCATAACATCCTTAAGCAGAATCTGATGAGTTCGTATAGTTGGACTGATTCCTTTGATGTTTTCTACCCACAGGAAATTGATTTATTTTATCTCCTCAATAATATAACCAATTTATCCTCTTGTGCTTGAGATAATTCGGAGTTGATGATTACTAGTAGGGTGGTTGAAGCCCCTAAGTATGAATACTTAAAGGTACTGGGTAGAGGCTTCTACTCAAGTGGTGGTGGTTGAATAAATTAGGGCGTGAAGTGCAGGAATGTTTATCTTGTGAGAGGTTCACTGAAGCTTAATTTCTCAAAATAATACACTTCTTCTATATTTGAGAGTTAATATTCACTATTTTCTTCTATTTCCATGTATTAATTTTCTTCTTGGGTAAAAGGTATGTCATTACAGTCAATGGAATCCTATTCTTGTTTAGAATATTTTACATGGTTGAAAACTACCTAATCTTATTTGACTTGAAATATTATAAGTTCTTGATTCACATCTTTTAGAGCCTTTCTTATGTATAATAATGGTCTTCTAAGAATAATGGGGACATCACCTTCCTCTTCCATGTCAAGAACTAGAAATTATACTAGAAAGATGATTTTTTTTACTTTGACTAGATCATCTTAAAGAATTTTTCTAGGATAATTCACTGATCAATCTGTAATTTGTAGTGAAACAGGAGTTGTTTTGTGCTCTTAGAGACCAAAATTGTGAAATACACACATTATACTTAAGATTATTCTTTCTCCAAGATCATAGGGAGATCTTGTAAACTTTCACTCTCCAATTACACATTGAATTGAGAAAATTATAGGGACTCTATTCTTTAGTGGGATTTTATATAGAACAACACCAAAACATTCTTCATTTAATGAGATGAAACCTAGATCTTACATTTTTCTTTTTTTGAAGGAATTACTTCATGAATTTGGCATACTTGGACATTTCATAAATGGATTCTGCAAAGGGTATGTTTATTTGAAGCTGCTTGAAAATTTCTAGAAAATTTTTATATTGCACCACATGTCTTCCTTGTGTGGCTCTTTTCTAGAAAAGAAGAGGCATATAATATGGTGGTGGGAAATATAAACTTATTACTGGGTGTTCATGAGTTTGGTTTTCTACATCTGGTGATAACTCCTTAGGTGTCGCTTGTGTGGTTTTCTCAACTTCTTCATCTACTGATGGTGTATTTTTAGGTTCTTCGCATTTTCCTTTATGTCTTCCTCCAATTGTTTTAAAGTATAATATCTTTACACTTCTTACCACTATAACCTTATCTTATTCCCTTGGGTATGTCTCTGTATTACCAGTACCTTTTAATATATCAGATAGGGTCATTGATATTTTACCCATTTGAACTTCAAGATTGCGCAAGACATCTTGTTGTTTCTACATCTCCATCTCTTGGGTCTTTATTCACTGGTCTACCTCTTTAAAAAAGGTATATATATGAGGTTCTCTATGTTACTTTAGAGAGAAGTAGGTTGCTACTAAGATCTTGGAGAAGCTGGTTAAAACTATTGTTGTTCTCTTTGTAGAGAAGATTTCTCTTGCATGTGTTGTGGAGGTCTTGGCATAGGGTTTTGGTGAGGATACCCCACTGGTCCTTGATTTTGAAATGATGTTTTTCCACTTTTTTGTTGATAGTATCCATGGGTGTTATGAGGTGACTGATGAGTCGACCTCTGCTGAAAGTTTTGTTGATTCTATTGGAATGGTGAGTTATGTTGATTGTAATTGATATAGTTACAATCTTGATCTTGTGGTTCTTTAACTCTTGCCTTGTAGTCTTGATATAAGTGCATGCCGCCACAAATCTGGAATGATTGTATTTCCACAACTTGGGAAGGAGGGGATTTTTAACTAGGTAGTTGAAATGATTCTTGCTTTATTGTTATCACGTTTACTTTGCTTCTAGTCTTGTATTCTCGTCAACTTGGTGGACACCACACTGAGGTGGTCCACGATCACCTTACCACAATATGGTATTGTGTGAGACTTCATATAAAATAACTCTTATGGCTCTTGGTGTCCTGAAAATAAGTCCTCCATTAGCCACATCATCGACGACTATTCATGTGGCTGGATGGAGGCCTCGGTAGAAGGTTTGTAGCTGGATTCTCATGCATAGTCCATTGTGTGGGCATTCCCTCATATTCTCCATGAATCTTCCCATTCATCCCATGTAGATTATCCATCATTATGAGAGAAGTTTTGAATTTTTTTTAGAGTTTCCATGTATATATTTGTGGGAAGTATTTTTCTATGAACTTCTTGACCATATCATCCCAAATTTTCATTGACATTGGAGTTTTACTTTTGAGATAATCCATGGCTCTGTCTCATAGAGAGAATGGTAATACACATAGTTTGATAGCATATGGTGATATTCCTTGATGTGAAAGGTATCAAAAACTTATATAAAGTTTGATATGTTCTCATGTGGGTCTTCTAAATGGATTCCACTTAAATTCCCCATGTTTTGGATCATATGAATGTGTCCAAACATGATTTCAAAAGTATTGGCTTGGAT
The DNA here is from genome assembly GCA_963277665.1 of Viscum album. Taxonomy (NCBI): domain Eukaryota; kingdom Viridiplantae; phylum Streptophyta; class Magnoliopsida; order Santalales; family Viscaceae; genus Viscum; species Viscum album. The sequence continues at coordinate 1,584,010,202 of OY728137.1, read as the reverse complement.
CAAAGGATACACGATGCTTGGTGTGGCACCATGAACTGATGGCAGACCATAATCCATTATGGTTCCTGATGTTATTCATATTTCCATTACTTATTAAATACTCCCTTCACTGATTTTATATAAAATGTGCATAATTTATGTGAAATATTAATGTATTAGTACTAAGTATAATTTTTGAGCATTTTTAGAAGTAGTCCAATTGAGTCAGTTTACTAGTTTATTTATAACTCTCACTATACAGATCCAAATTGTGTGGATATTTTTTTGTAGTATTTTTATTTAAATATACAACATTTCATTATAAGGTACCATATGCCAATTCTACCATTTGAAGAGTCAAATAGACCTCACAAACAAGACCAAAGAATCTGTGAAGAAACTGGACTATTCATGAAGATTGATTTTCTGGGCTAAATATAGAAGTCCAAATTCCATTATTCTCCACCATAGTTTTGGGGACAACGTAAGGAGTCTTGGATAAAAATTTCAAGGCCCAACTCCAAACACAAGTGGCCCAACATATGCTTTGACGTCTAGGCCATCATTCTGGACGAGAAATAAAATTAGTATAGTGTTCATAACATATCTCATGATGTAAGGATAAAATATAGATTAGATTTTTCAATGTGAAATAGTTTATATAGTCTTCCGACTTTGTTGAAGAAATCATTCAGCTTTGAAGGCATATTCCTATTCAAAAACCCTTTCACATTTTGGACTTCAAAAAGACTGGATTATAAATGGACAGATTAAAATTGTTTAATTAGCTGGCCATAACTTTGGATAAATTGGTCCAAATTACTCAAAATTTTTAGAGTAGTAGGAAAAATTATTATCTACAACTTTGAAGAAGGAGATATCTCGAGATTCGGCTTTCTGAATTGCAAAATTGGCAATGCAAATGGAGGGACAGATTGGGAATGTAAACAGTCCACTCCTTGGGCTATAAATACTCTCCCCTTCTCTCCTTGAGAGGGGTTGGCATTTAAGAAGAGAGAAGATCATATTGGCACGACCAAAGCCTTGAAAAAGGATTGGTAGGATCTTCCATACACATGTTTTCACTTGATATACCTTTCCTCCCCTCTTTGTTTTCTCTTACCTTCATGTTCTTCGTTTTTGTAATTTTGTAAGTCCTTTCTTTTTTCATTCTGTTTTAATGTATGTTTATTCTTCAATATCTCTTATTCTCATCCACCTTATTTAGTTTCATTTTAATGTTCTTAAAATATTTTAAATTCAGTTGAATATCCTTACCTTCTTTTTCTTCCTTATTCAATCGAAAATCTGTTTTAATTATCACCACTACTCGTGTGTGTGTGTTTGACGTACCACTCTTTTCTAATCCCTTTCTTTTTATTCTCTTTATAATTCATCACCATTAAATTATATTACCATATTAATAACCATATTAATGGATGATTAAATCTATCATTGTGGTGAGTTTTAATTTAGGTATGTTAAGCGATTGAGATCTTTTTCTCGATGAGTATTCATTGAATTTACATTGTGTATGTTGGACTTAGCATGTCATGGATTAATGACTTGTTTTGTTTAATGTGTGGTTTACATGGATTATTGGAACCATAAATACACTACCATAAACAAGATATGATCAATATTAGAACCTTAAGATATGTTCAGGCTTGGATTAAAGCCTCAACACTTGGGAATTCAAATCAACATCAACTTGTGACATGGGTGTTAATTTAAATTCAATATAGAGCAAAGCTCAAGGATATCACAAGCTTAACTAACCTAAGGATAAACTCACCCCAATCATTATAAATTTGTTAAATCAATTATAGTCAATCAATCATTTCAATTAAGCTCTGCACACAATCCCCCCTAATCAAAATACAATCAACTAAAAACAAATGGCTATTAGAAAGTATCATCACCGAGGATTCAACCCGAGTGCTGGTATACACATTAGCAGATCACCGGAACTTTGAACGGTCGATAGAAGACAATCGGCTGTGCATTTCAAACGGCTCCGTTGCTGGGGATGGTTCTTTAAGTTTTCATTAGTTTCTAGTTATTTTAAAAAAACACAAAGAAAAAACAAATTTAAAAAACAAAATTGAAAAAAAAACACAAAGAAAAACCCTTCTTCTCATAAAAATCATAAACTGAAAAAATATAAAGAAAAACTCATCTTCCTCTTTCTTCCAACATCTCTCTGAATGCTCTGTAGCCTCCCAAACAATCTCTTGTATTTGTTTGACCCTAAATTTGAGTGAACACTTCATCAAATTTGGAGGAACATAAGAGATAATCAAATCATTCAAGAACCAGTCCTCATCCAACAAGTTGAATTTGAAATGGCCAATCCTAGGGAACAAATCCTTAAAGAACTTTCTGCCCTTGATATTAATTATCAACCTATTGGTATTCAATATCCAAACATAGAAGCTGATTTTGAACTCAAATTGGATTTGATTCATCTTCTTCCTCATTTCCACGGGTTATCTGGTGAGGATCCACATCTCCACATTAAAGAGTTCAAAGTGGTGTGCTCTACCATGAATCCACAAGGGGTTTATGAGGAACAAATCAAACTCCAAGCATTCCCTTTCTCCCTAGATAACTCCTCCAATTCATGGCTCTACTACCTTCCTCCTGGTTTCATAACCACATGGAATGACATAAAGTGACTCTTCTTAGAGAAATTTTTTCCTGCTTCTCGTACTGCTTCTATCCGAAAGGAAATAAGTGGTATACGTCAATTCCCATGTGAATCACTCCATGAGTACTGGGAGAGGTTCAAACATCCTGTGGAAACCTATCCACATCACCAAATCCCTGACCAACTCTTGATCCAATATTTCTATAAGGGGTTGTTGGATATGGAGAGAACTCTCATTGATGCTGCAAGTGGCAGTGCTCTTGTTGATAAAACTCTTACAGCAGTAAGAGATCTCATAAGTAATATGGCTGAAAACACACAAAAATTCCATACTCGAGCACATTCTCAAGTCAAACAAGCCCAAGATAATCAATCAACTGAGCCGAACAAGATGACCGAGTGGATGAGTGAACTTACAGTTCTTGTGCGACAACTTGCTCTGGCTACCAAATCCCCAACCTCATCTTCTCCACAATCAATGTTTCCTGGACCTATCAAAAACTATGGAATCTGCAACTATCCATATCATCCAACTGACAATGTCCACAACTTCAAGAGGATCAATCTGATCCATCTGTACCAATGGAGCTCAATGCAGCATATGCTCAGTGGAACACCAACCCTCAACTATCAGGTCAGTTCATTAGAAACTTCAACCAACCTCACTCTGAGCTCTTCTCTTCTTCCTATAACCAAGGCCTAAGGTATGGTAATCTCGCCTCTCATCCCCCTCAATTCCCACCTCAAAACCCAAACCAGTTTCAATATGGTCAAGGTGTTGGTAACTTCTAACAACCTTATCCTTTTATACATGAACCTCAATGGAATAATCATCGTCCTAGATTCCATTATCCTAGTGAGCCTTCCCAATTCCAAAACCAATAAAATCGCTTTACTAAGAACCAAAATCCAGGTAATCCCAATCCGGGAAAAGCCTCTTCTTACAAGAAACCATGGGAAAGTGCTGTTGAAGATCTTTCCTCCTTCACCCATTCTAGTATCAAGAAAATTGAAACCCAAATTGGTCAACTTGAATCCCACCTTAGTCAGCAACAGCCATCCAATTCTTCCTGACTCCTAGCTCAACCATTACCCAACCCCAAGGGTAATGTAAGTGCAATTGCACTTAGATCGGGAAAACAAATTTCAATGACTCATGATAAGTCCTCCAAACCTCCTTTGAATGTTGACCTAGAAAATTTAAAGAAAAAGAAACTTGAAAAGGAACCTGAAACCATTCCCTCACCTCCTTCAATTCCACTTAGTAATCCAATTCATTTTCCTCAAGGTGTTTCTAAACCAAGGAAGTCCTTTGAACCTGATCCTAAAATGCTCGACATTTTTAGACATTTTGAAGACAACATTCCCCTATTAGATTCCATAAAACAAATTCCTAAGTATTCCATGTTTCTCAAGGAGTTGTGTACTCACAAGAGGCAACTTAGGACCTTCGAAAATGTTTCCACCCAGTAGTCTATTCCCATAAAGTGCAAGGATCCAGGGACCTTTACGGTCCCATGCAAAATTGGAAGTTCTAACTTTGATGATGCACTCATAGACCTAGGAGCCTCAATTAATGTCATGCCCGAATCCATATTCCCCAACCTTGGTCTAGGTCCCTTACATCCAACGGGTGGTTTCATTCAATTATCCAGTCGAAGTATAGTTAGTCCTGAGGGAATAATTGAGGATATCCTTGTCCGAGTCAATGAACTTAACTTCCCTGATGATTTATATGTCCTTTACATGGAAGGTGAGACAAAATCTTCTCGATCTCCCTTAATTCTATAAAGACCTTTCCTCATGAAATATAATACCAAAATTGATGTCTATGCTGGCATCTTATCCATGGAATTTGGTGACCAACTGGTCATGTTCAATATTTTTCAATCCATGCGATACCCATAAGAGAATGAATCTTCATTCTCTATCCATTCTTCTGAAAATCTCTCTGAGAGGGTATTGAATCCCAATCCATCATATTCTTCACGTTCTACTAATAGAGGAGTTTGTGAATATTGTATCTTCATTAACCAAGTCATAAATGGAGAAGTTGATTTTGACGTTACAAATGTCGACTCCATTGACCTAAAGGATCTTGAAAACTCATTGGAATCTCATCTCACCCCTGACCTCCAATGCTCCAACATGAATGGTAATAAAGAAAATGAACTTGAATGCTCATTTGTTGATTCAAATCTGATTATCCCACATTTATCCTTTCTTATCCATGATTCTAAAAATTCTGTTATATGTGAAGTGAACCCTGAACCAATGTGTTTATATTGTCCTGATAGTAGTGATGTCTGTGATATTTGTACCCTAATTAATAAAGTGATCACTGGTGAGGTTGATATTGACCATTATTTGGAGAAAAAAATTGAAATATAAGATATCGAAAATTGTATTCAATCTTATGACTCCAATGATCCCCATTACTCTACATCGGTAAGTGATGAAATAAATGAGTCAAAAACAATTGGGATCACATACTGTGGTTTTGTATTATCTGATCCTTATATCAATGAACCATCATAATTTAGCCATATTCCTGAATTTCCAAGCATATAAAACCAGCACTTTGTGGATAACATCATTCCTCAGGTTGAAGACCAAAGTGAGGATAGAAATATTCTCTTTCCACCCCTATTTAATTGCAAGCACACCAACAAGGATGGGAAGAAACTATCCAATGAATCATCAGGCCTCCCAGAAGAGATGTTTTTCTGGAAGCACACTAGAGTTGAGAAAATAAAATGGCCACCGTCAGACTATGGGTAGTCCACTACAACTGTCTAGCTGTAGAAAAATAAATGCAGCTCTTCTTGGGAGGCAACCCATGTTTTATTTTACTTTTATGAAATTTTAATTTATTTTTAGTTTTTAATTAGATGAATAATGAATTTTCTTTTTCAGGTAACATCCCACAATCCTGGATCAACATAGACTTCCATTGTATCCCCAAATTCTCCAGTCAACCTACCACTAGATGGATATGGAAACCTGCCAAATCCAAACCAGGGGCACCTCTTTCCCTTTAACCCTCTCTCTTATCTCTTTCTCTATATCTTTATTCTTCTTCCCCTCTCTTTAATTTTTTTTCTTTACCTATTTTTTCATAAACCCCTTTTATTTACTCTTTCTATTTTGTGTGGGTGTGACTTTATAAAAAAACAATCTAAAAAAATCCTAAAAAACCAAAAAAAAATCAATAAAAAAGAAAAAGAAAAGTCAAGAGTCATGATTACTCACCTCCCAATTTTCTAATTTTGTCTAACCATTTTGGGGAGTCAACATGAATCTTTTTATCTCAAAAATTTTGTATTTTCATTACGACTTTGGATAAATAATTTTGTGTCAAAACCAACACATCTTGAATTCTCAATTTTTGATTTGGAAAATGACTTTCACCAACTGTGAGAAACAATATTAGCTTTAATGCCAAGGCCACCTATGTCCATCTTTTCAAAATGTGTGTTTTCACCCCCATTTGTGAGTCTTGAGTTTGTGGACCTTCGAGCTGAATTTTCTACCTTAGTGTGTACTAATATGATAGAGGAATTTTCTGAACCACGTGAGAATCACAATAGCCAAATAGCCTCCCATTTCCCTTACATTAATCATCCTTTTAAAATCCCCTTCAAGCCTATGAAAACCTTTTATTTGATAGCCAAATTACAAGCCCAATACATGTTCCTACCAAATATCAACATGTATTTTCATTGCATAATTATTTTTTGAAATTTAAGTGTGGGGTAATAGATTTCATTGTTTGGGTACTCTATTTTTGATTTTCAACGAGTTATCATCTTCTTGAGGGAAAGCATCCATTTCAGTGTGGGGGAGAGGTTGTCATTCGGTGTGTTTTAGGTAATGTAATGTACTTCCATTTATGTAATTTTGTAAATGTTATTGACAAGTGTTCAGAAAAATATCAAAAAATGATTAAAAAAGATCAAAAAAAAGATGAAAAAATGGGTTGTGTCTTGGGTAGGTAAAAAATCACCCTTCCTCAACCTTTGATATTTTTATAACTATTAAAATTAGTGTCGTGAGGAGATCAAAAATGGTTTGGGATATGAGTGTGAGATCTATTTCAAGGTCAACTTTCGAAAAAACAAAGAGCAAAAAAAAAAGAAAAAAAAGAACACTTGAATTATATTATTATTGGGAGAAGTTTTGTGGTTTGTAAATATTTCATCTTCTCATCCCCTTAAAATTATCATCCTCTATTGCGTGTTTCTTCACACAATCATTCCCTTGTAAATACGTGTTTTCATTCCCTTCCATGTTTTATTTCAAAAAAATGTGCATTGTTTTTCTATGTTGGTGTTCTACCCCTCTTCTTCTCCCTCTTGGACATTGTATTCCTACCGTCCCATAGCCACAAAAAAACCCTTTAAAAAGACCTCTTTATTCTTGTTCACTTTGGGTAGGGATTGTAAGCTGAGAGCTCTTTCAAACTCTAAGGTTTTTACTTTTGGTTGGTGAAAGAGTGAACCTCCACAAATGAATTTTATCATCTTAAGAGGTGTGAGTTTTGAGTTTCCACATTTTCCATTTCTAAAGTTGAGCATGAAAAAATGAATTAGTTTTGGAACATTGTTTCTATAACAACTTATGGTGGAATTTAAAATGGATGAGTGAAATAGTCTAAATCTCCCCTCATTAGAGAAAATAAAATTTTAATATTTGTTGGTGAGTGAAAATTATTTTGTTATGTTTCTATATTTGTTTCACATGAGGACATGAACACGACTAAGTGTGGGGGAGTTGATCTTATTAATATTTTCATTACTTATGAAATACTCCCTTAAGTGATTTTATATAAAATGTGCATAATTTATGTGAAATATTATTGTATTAATACTAAGTATAATTTTTGAGCATTTTTAGAAGTAGTCCAATTGAGTCAGTTTACTAGATTATTTGTAAATCTCACTATAATGATCCAAATTTTGTGATTATTGTTTTTTAGGATTATAATTTAAATATAAAACATTTCATTAGAAGGTACCATGTGACAATTATGCCATTTTAAGGGCCATATAGTCCTAAAAAACGAGACCAAAGAATCTATGAAGAAACTGGTCTATTCATGAAGATTGATTCACTGGAAAAAATATAGAAGTAAAAATTCTATTATTCTTCACCATAGTTCGTGGGACAATGTAAGGAGTCTTGGATAAAAATTTCAAGGCCCAAATCCAAACACAAGGGGCACAACATATGCTTTGAATTCAAGCACATCATTCTGGATGAGACATAAAATCAATATAGTGTTCATGACATATCTCATGATGTAAGAATCAAATCTAGGATTGATGTTGCAATGTGAAAGAGGCGATATAGGTATCTGACTTTATTGAAGAAATCATTCAGATTTGAAGGAATATTCCTTTCAAAAACCCTTTCACATTTTGGACCTCAAAAAGACTAGATTGAAATGGATAGATTAAAATTGTTTAATCAGACAACCATAACATTGGCTACATAGGTCCAAATTCCTCCAAATTTTGATAGTAGTCGGACATATTTATTATCTATAACTTTGATGAAGGAGATATCTCGATATTCTACTGTATGGATTTCCAAATTGGCAATGTAAGTGGAGGGACAGATTGGGAATGAAAATAGTCCACTCCTTGGGCTATAAATACTCTCCCATTCCCTCCTTGAGACGGGTTGGCATTTCAGAAGAGAAGAGATCATATTGGCATGAACAATGCCTTGAAAAAGTCTTGGGAGGATCCTATATACTCATGTTTTCACTTGAGAGACATTTCCTCCTCTCTTTGTTTTCACATACTTTCATGTTCTTTGTTTTTGTAATTTTGTAAGTCCTTTCTTTTGTAATTATGTTTTAATGTAAGTTTCTTATTCAATATCTCTTATTCTCATCAAACTTCTTTAGTTTAATTTTAATGTTCTTAAAATAGTTTAAATTCAGTTTAATACCCTTCCCTTCTTCTGATTCCTCATTCAATCAAAAAACTTTTTTTAATTATCATCATTGTTCGTGTGTGTGTGTGTGTGTGTTTGATGTACAAATCTTTTCTAATCCCTTTATTTTTCTTCTCTTTATAATTCATCACCATAAACTTATATTACCAGATTAATAACCATCTTAATGGCTGAGTAAATCTCTCATTGGGGTGAGTTTTAATTTAGGTATGTTAAGCGATTGATTGCTTTTCCTCGATGAGTATTCGTTGAATTAACATTGTGTTTGTTGGACTTAGCATGTCATGGATTAATGACTTGTTTTGTTTAATGTGTGGTTTCCATGGATTATTGGAACCATAAATACACTAACATAAACAAGATATTATCAATATTAGAACCTTAAGATAAGTTAAGGCTTGGATTATAGCCTTAACACTTGGGATTTGAAATCCACATCAACTTGTGAAATGGGTGTTAATTTAAATGCAATATAAAGCAAAGATCAAGGATATCAAAAGCTTAAATAACCTAATGATAAACTCACCCCAATAATTATCAATATGTTCAATCAATTATAGTCAATCAATCATTTCAATTAAGCTATGTAAACAAACTCCCCTAATCAAAATACAATCAACTAAAAACAAACGACTATTAAAAAGTATCATCACCGAGGATTCGACCCTAGTGCTGCTATACACATTAGCAGAGCACCAGAACTTTGTCCGGTCGATAGGCAACAATAGTCCATGAATTTCAATTCCCTATTGATGTATTGGGTGGTCTCTATGAACTAACTAATGTAAATTCAGAGGGTTTGGTAGGTTAGTTCTTTCTTATTTGTTTTGATTGGACATGTTTGATCGACAACATGCAATAAGGTTCCATTCGATCTCAAGATCAAAGGCTAGTGGTTATATTGTCTCAAGTATCTTTGAATGAGTCAGAGGATATTGGTACATGCACTATACCATGAAGAAAATATGCAAGAGAGTGTTGAATAATAAATAAGAAAAGGCAGTTAGGGAAAGGTAATATCAGGTATTTTTTCTAGAGGATTTGCAAGTACAATGTTTCTTCCCTGACAACAATGCCAAAATTTGACATAGATGCACGCATTGTTGAATTCGCATGGGCTATGGTCAGATTAGAAATGTATTTTTTCCAAAACCTCACTTACTACTATTTAATAATATAGTGAATTCCTCGAGTTGATCCCATGAGTATCATAAGAAAGAACTGACAATTGATGGCCGAAGTACACCAATCCTACTCTTTAATTCATATTTAATCATGATTTATTATAAAGATTTGTACTTAATAAAACTCCAAAGATCAAGTGGTTTAGTGTCTTGGGAAATTAAGAACATTACATAATAATGTAAAACATGAAATTAAAAATATTTATAGAAAAACTATTTTACATGACCACAACATTACTTCATACTTAACACTACATGGGATTACATAAGGACATACATAAGAAGGTGTGAGGTATAAATTTTGGTAAGGGATTAAGCAAGGCATAACATGAAAAAGACAATAAATGTTAGACAATAGTCATATCAATGGATCATAAAAGGAATATGAATATAAAGGCATGAAAAAGGATGATAATTATAATATGGAACTATGGAAATTACATACAACATGATATTAGCACGTTCTAAGGCTCATTGCACATGGAGGATCATGAGTCAAAGCTCATTGCACATGAAGTATCATGAGTCAACACCCAATGCACATGAAGTACCATGATTCAACACCCATTAAACATGAGGTAACATGATTTAACAGCTATTTCACATGACGTATAATGACACTAAACATTACTAAATGCATTAGATTGCTATCATGGTGCACCCTTTAGAATCATTTTATTTCCATGATTAAGTGTGCCACATAGACCATACAACATGGATTAATTAATCATCATAATTTATTCAAAGATCAAGGAAATTTGGAATAAATACATATCTATTCACAATAAATTAGTATATGTGCATAAAGGTGAATACCATTGATAGAGAAATGGGTCTGGTATTTACTACAAAATGATTTTGGAATGGGAAATCACGGTGTGATTTTTACAGCGTAGCAACGTCATATAGAAGTTCATAAAATGGGTTGATGAGACAGAAAGAGGCCTCTCATTTTAAAAAAAAAGAAATGAAAAGTATGGGGGATAGGGAATAATGCATCCTAACTTACACTACAAAAAAATGATCTATAGACACGGATCTACAACCACACATTAAATGATCCGTGGCTATAGCTAAGATATAGAAACACCCAAATAATTGGGTGGGGCAATAGGTTATGTGAAAATTATTTTGATCGGGCCTCATTGCGAATCTCCTCCCTCGTTGTCCTCGCCCTTCCTCCTGCATCGTGATTCCTCCTCCCTCGCCATCCTCGCCCTTCCTCCCGCATCGCGATTCCTCCTCCCTCACCGTCCTCGCTGTCCCTCTTCCCCTCCTCCCCTCGGGATTCCACCTCCCCTCCTCCCCTCATTATTCCTCCTCTCACGATTCCTTCTTCCCCTTCAGCTCTGACGCAGCCAGCAAACCTCCCTACAGGCTCCGACATGGCTCCAACGTGGCTCTGATGCCTCCCTGCCGACGCGGCTCCGGCACTGCTAGCCCACCTCCCCGCCGACACGACCTACCCACCTCCCTATGGTCACCTCACCTCTCTGCGGTCACCTCACCTCCCTACCGACGCTGCTCTGAGGCTTCCTTCCCATCTACTCCTCCAGAGCACCTCTTATGTGGCGATTTGAGGTATGAATCTTCATCTATAACCTTCATTATTGGTTGAGAAGTTCATTATTATTGATGTGGGTGCATTGGAGGAGATAAATTATCCTGTTACTATGAGTTACACTCTCTTGGTATATTAACTCTGATTAATTTTTAATTTAGTAACCTTAGATTCTACAACTCTTCTTCACACTGGGTAATCATAAACTTACTAGAAATAAGCTCAATTTTTTCAGGTAAAAAGTAGGATATGGATGCTGCTACACATTCCCCATTATACTAAGTTGAATTTTATTGAGTTTGATACAATGGGGTTAAATTTGTGTTTATCATTTTAATTCTTCCATTTCAATCATTTTCTTCCAATACTATTTTCTGTGTTCATTAGTAGTTGTTTTTACATTACAATGTGGTGATATACTAGTTTATTAATGAATCAAACACAATGTTTTTCTCATGATATTTTTATAATGTGCACAATGTACTAGGTGAATGATTTTAGGTGGTGGGATCTTTTGATGGAATGGAGAGATAGTTGTGAAGCTATGAGATATATATAATTACACCTCATAGAGATTAAAAGACATGGCATCTAGTTTCACTTGATGTATTCTACTATATTTATTAACATGGATTATTTAATCAGTATTAGTAAATTGTAATAATTTTTGATTCCTTGAATAAAAATAAAATAGTATCCTCCTGGTGGAGTAGGAATCATATCTTTACAATGTAAATATATATTTTTTCTTTATTTCATTTTGATAATTATATTTTGATACTCTTGTATGTGTCCCTTTGAAGTGGTTTGTTCATTATTGTGTTATGATTTATGTCCATATCCTTCTAAGTCTTTGAAACCATAGTGTGGGATTGAATATTAATACATTGTTTCTACCTAAGTAATTTCTAGTACATATCTTCTAGTGGTCTTCCAAAGTGTAGCCATGATCCCCAAAAAAACCATTCACAACTAGCTGCATCTTATACCTCAATATACCATCCCCTTCCTCCGTCAGCATCTAAACATATATTTTTAGCAGTATTCTTCTTAAAAGTCCACTCTATTATCACTTATACTCTAAAAACATGGAGGGAATCAATATCAACCCTTGTTTCCAACTCCCATTAATTTGAGTCTTTCAGATTTATGGACTTCTTTGGCCACTCAAGTTGTCTATCATTCAAGAGAAGCACAGAGTGAAAGCTACTTTTGTATTATTTCTCTCAGAAACAAGGAAGCAGAATTAGAAGATTAATTACTTCGTGATGAAACAAAATTTCTTCTGAAACAATACAAATAATTACTATTGGCTGAATTTTTTCTAATATTGGATCTTCATCATCCTATATATCCATGTTGATGATATTATTTTTTACAGTCCAATAAAAGATATAGTTGATGAGATAAAGATCAAATTTTCTAGAATTTTCAAGATGAAGAATCATGTTCTAGCAAAATAGATCCTAGGGATGAGGATTTTGAGGGACTTAAGTTATGATACTTTATACCCGAATCAACCCGATTACATCTGGAAGGTGGGGATGTTATTCCGAATGATTGAGGAAAAACTTGTGACTTTTTTCACCTTTCCCATTTTTTATTTTTGTTTCATTCCTACTAATTTCATTCATCTAGGAAGTTGTAAAGCTAAAACTTACATTTCCTGATGCCTACCTAAACCTTAGAAATGTCTATAAGGTATATTGTGGTTACATTGTGTTGCTGCAAGTGACTGATCTTTTACTTGACTAAGGCAATTTTTTAACCTTTTATAGTCTCTAGAAATACCAAATGAGGCTATTTTTTGCTTCAAGTGTTCTATGCAAACACAACCAAAACACGCCCCAAACTGTGTATGATATTCTACTGATAAAAGGTGCGTGTATTGTATCATATCTTTATATTCTTTATATTTTTCCTTATATATTAATGTTTTATGTTTTCTTGTTTCAATTACACAAGGAGATAATAGTACAACACAACACAGACAAATAACCTCTCCAAGGAGCAGAGTTAGGAAGGCCCAGTTAGTGCCATATTTTCAACCAGTTTAATCTTTTATTCCAGAATTTAATAGGTTCATATTTTGGTTCTAATTTGTTCATATATATTTTTTTCAAACAGGTCCATATTTTATTCCATACAGGTATTCATATTCTGCCTTTCCCATGGTTTTCTCAGGTGGAAGGGATTCCACATGCCTTTGTATCATCAAACTACTTTGATGGATACTTCCTCTAGGTGTCTGGCCAACTTGGATATATGGATCTATGTGAATTTCCATTAAAGAATCTATATATGTCAATGTATTAATTTACAAGATGACCATTTCTTCCATTCCTATAGTTTTCTCAGGTGGAAGGGATTCCCCAAGCCTTTGTGTCATCAAACTGCTTTGATGGATACTTCCTCTTGGTGTTAGGCTAGCTTGAAGCTATGATTGCACTATGGGAAAGGGTTTTTATTCTAGGCGATGGAAACAAGAAAGGTATTATTATTGATGAATTAACATCTTTTTATAATTGTTAACAATTTCTTTGTTTATCTATACACAACAAGATATGGTTTCCTGAAATTCAACACCTTCTACTGCTCCTCCCTGGGATTTTAGAAAAAGCCTATTTTTGGGACTACTATATTCTCTACGATTTATCTTAATTTCAAGAGAGGTATGTCTCTACACATAGATAATAACTTATTTTCCTTTTCTATCTCTTTTTTCAGTTTGTGACTTGTGGAATGTTGGTCCAAACTAACTGTATTAAAAACATTATTACTATTCCAATATTGTATCTTCCCATAGGTTGTTCCAAATTGATTGCTCATAGATAATTTTTTCCTATAATAGAGGATTTGGTTTACATCACAATACAATAAGAATAGTGGATTTTATTTACTACTTAGTACTAAAATGTAGCGTATTGTTTATACTCCCATGATCTATGTGAAAAGTATATTGGGTTTTAACCTCAGTACCATAAACATAGTGATCTCATTAGATGTAAAAAGCATTACCTAATGTAAGGGGTGAAATTAGTTAATGTCAAATAGTTTAGATTCTATTTAAATAATGGAAGTTAACAATTTCTATTTACTGAGTGTGAATACTCTAGTATAATCATGGGTGACTAATTCCAGATATTCTTATTAATCCATTGGTGATCAAATATACATGGTTAATTTTGTATCAAGGTTGTTATGAAGTACCCATTTGGTGAATGGTGAATCCCTAGAAGTTATTGGAAAAGGATAACTGAGCATATTAATAAATAATGGATGCTTATTAAAGTTAATGTAAGTTTAAAACATCCATGATTTGTGAATAAATCTAATTTTAATTTGGAAACATAATTATGTATCCATTAAGACAAGTTTTGAAAATAGGGTAAATAAATTTATCGATGGATCAATGATAGTTGCATAAGGAGTAAATGATGGAACTCTCTACTTCACTAGAAATTTAACTGGAGTGGAAATTTTTATAAGTATTACTTTGATGATCTAATTTTTTTTACAATTGGTTTAATCACCTTAGTGAAAAGAATTTAAAGGTTATATATGATAACATAATAACAAATCTTGATCATAAATAAATTGGAAAGTTAGAATGTTCTATGTTAGGAAAGAAGAGAAAAGTTTTTTTTCAACTTAGATTTTCAGAATTATAGAAACCAAAAGTTGGAGTTTTTCTATGAAGATGTTTGGGGACCTACCCCTATAAAATACTTTGGTGTTTTAATTTAATTAATTAATTTCATTGATGATGCTACTAGAAAGGTAAGGATTTTTTTAGAATTAAAAATTTTATGTGTTTCTATTTACTTCATGGAATGATTTTCCATAATTGGAGTACAATCAAAAGCTGAATTTTTTCCTAATAGACAATGGAGGTGGGTATAGTGGACTCAATTTTTATAAAATCTATCAAAATAAAGGAATAAGACATGAGATGATGGTGATCAGAACATTATAATAGAATGAATTTTCTGGAAGAATGAATAGGTCTTGGATAGAGAAAGTTTTGAGTATGAGGTTTCACTTAGTAATTCCTAAGGTGACTTTGGAATAGGATCTCAACACAATGGTATATCTCACCAATAAAAGTCTACCATTGGAAAAAGGGAAATAAAATCTGAAGGATCCATGGTCTGTAAAGAGTCCTGGAGTTATATATCTAAAATTTAAATGTAGTGTACCACATATACAAGTAATTTCTCATGAATGAGACAAACTTGAATCAAAATATAAAATGTGTTTCTTCCTTGGATATGATTATAATGATTTTGGATATCATTTGTGGGATGATGAATAAAAAAATCCTCAAAAGGAGATATATGTTCTTAAATGAAATAGTTTTTTTGAATGATTGGAACTTTATTAGGAATGATATTAATGAATAACCCATAGTTAACTCCCATGTTGATCATAGTAAGGTTACTAGAAGTTAATAAATTCCAAATAACTCAGATTCTAGTGGTGAAGGAACTTGAATTATAAAAATTAAAACCATCATTTTTTCATCAAAAGAGTTTATGTGCAGATAAATCATGGATGGGAGCAGTGAAAGTACATGTTCAACATTTAAATAATAGAAATTCATGTACATGTAGGAAGAACTAAGTCGAGTAGTTTAGAAAATATGATTCAGTTGATGAGATCAACCGAAATTAGGATACTGGTTCAAAGGTATGTGGTTTAAATGAATTATATACTTTTATTGAATGAATAGAAACATGAAAATCCAAATTAAACTATGATTTTTGTATTCAAATTAGTGGAATATTTCATGAATAAAGAGATGGATTCTTTGAAGTTAAATAAAATAAAATATGGTGGAACTTTAAGTGGGTAAAAAGCAACTTGAAAATAAGTGGGTTTACTAAATTAATTAATAGAATGATGTTTATAAATGATAATAATTATGGATGGTAATAATGTGTTATTAGTAGAATGAAAAAGTTTATTTTTTTCGAAATATTCTCACTAAATATAAGAATTATATCATCTAAAAAATTCTATGTATGGTGGAACTGGAAAATATGCTTCTAGATTTGGTGGACATCAAGACAACTTTTCTTCATGGTGAGTTAAATGAATAAATCAACATGAAACAACCAACATGAGTACCAGAAATTGGGATCCATGACTTGGTTTGTATATTGTATAAAATCTTGTATAAAATAAAGCAAGTACCATGATAGAGGAATCATAAATTTGAATCATTTATCATTGATGAAGGCTTTGATAGTTGAAATAGAGATAATTACTTCTACTGAAATAAATGGAATAATGGTACCTTCATAAATTTCATATTGTATTTCAATTACATGTTTCTACTTGGACTAGATGATTGAATGATTTAGAAATCTATGGATAATTTTCTGGAGGTTTTGAGATGAAAAATCCCAAGAAATTCGAGAAGATATTGTGGATAAGTATAGAAATAGATAATAAGAATGCAGATTTAGTAATAACCCAGAATGGGCATATTAATAGGATCATCAAAAGGTTGGGCATGAATAGATGAGAAACAGTGACTACCCATCTTGCATGCCACTTCAACTTGACCAAGGCATAAGAACTCACAATGGAAGAAGAGTGGCAATACATGGATAAAGTTCCATATTCCTTGGGTGTTGGAATTTTAATGTATACAATGATATTTACTCAATAATTCATTGTTCTTATAGTGGTATTTGTTATCATATTCATGTAAAACCATTTAAAGTGACATTAGGATGTCATTATATAGAAAACCAACATATTTTTACAGGTCTATTACAGAATTTTTAAGATAAATAACATAATAATACATTCAAGGATCTAAATGTTTAGTATAATAGGAAAATGAGGTTCATAAAACACTTGTACATAATACAAAAACATTATTTAGCAACTGGGAATGGATGGAGGGGGGCAGGGGGTGCATGGGGGGTTGTGCAGGCTAGGGGGCTGGGTGGAGGGGGGGCAGGGGGCAGGGGGTAGGGGGAAGGGTGGAGGGGGCCGGGGGGCAGGGTGGAGGGGGGCAGGGGGGTAGGGGGCATGTGGTGCAGGGGGGGGGGGGGGCTGTGAAGGATAGGGGATGAGTGGAGGGGGGCAGGGGGTAGGGGGCAGGGTGGAGGGGTGCAGGGGGCAGGGGGGCAGGGGGAAGAGGGTAGGGGGCAGGGGGTCTGGGGGAGGGGGCAGCGGGAGGGTGCAGGGGGGAAGGGTGCAGGGGGGTGCAGGGGGGGGGAGCTGTGTAGGCTAAGGGGATGGGTGGAGGGGGGCATGGGGCAGGGGGAAGGGTACATGATGGAGGGGTGTAGGGGGGAAAGTGGGAGGGGACAGGGGGCAGGGGGGCAGGGGGCAGGGGGGAGGGTGGAGGGGTGCAGGTGTGGACAGGTTAAGAACAGCCCCTGTTCAGGGTTTGAAACCTAAAAATTATATTTCCATTTTCTTTTCTTTTATTTACTTTAGTTATTTTACTCTTTAATAAAAAATTTCTTGTGTTTTTTGGGAACAAAAAAATTTGGATATCACCTCATGCACCTGTTGAAGATCGAATCATACTGTTGTTGGAAGCATAAGAAAACACCAGGTTCGTGTTTCTACTTTGTTTTCAATGTTTTTTATGTTTTCCACCTTCCTCTTTAAATTGTATGTGAGACATTTCCCATATAATTTTAATGTTTCTGTAAAATACATTTAATGTGTGAAGGTGCGTATACCCAGTGGGGGAGAAACAACTTTTAGTTAGAAAGCTCCAAAAGTCGAAGTGGACATTTTGGTTCCACCTTGAGGTAGGATCCCTCTTCGAGCCCCTTTAATTTATGAATGATTTAAATTGAATTTGGATTCTTTCTTAATTCTACATAATTATATTGAATTTCATATTTTGAATAAGTGTTCTTTAACATAATTGTTTCATTTGATAAAGTCACGTTTTCATAATAAAACCCCTCCAACGGAGGTGCGCTGTCTGTGAAAACTCACCAGCCCCATTCCACCTTCATTTCAGCCCACTGACACCAGCATTATAGCTCGCAACAGCCCCCCTGCCACCTTCGAATGAGCCCACACCATCCCCCCAGCACCTGCAACCAGCACCCTTCCACCAGCATTCTAGCCTTCTTCCGATCTCTTCGCTCTTGGCCAGAAGATGTTGCCCCGCGGATGTCATTGGACCGGGCCAACACACTGTGGTCACGCCGCGGTCACGACGCAGTCACGCCATGGTAATGCCGTGATTTTCCCCTGCTCCGGCCACATCTAGCCCACACCAGCCCCCTTCCACCTTCATTTCAGCCCGCTGCCACCAGCATTCCAGCCCACAACAACCCCCCCCCCTTCCACCTTCGAATCAGCCCGCACCATCCCCCCAACACTTGAAACCAGCCCCCTTCCACATGAATTCCAGCCTCCTCCCGATCCCTTCTCTCTTGGCTAGAAGATGATGCCTCGTGGATGTCATTGGACCGAGCTAACACGCCTCCATCACGCCGCGATCATGCTGCGGTCACCCCACGTTCACGCCGCTGTCACGTCGTGGTCACGCCGCGGTCACATAGTGGCCACGTCGCGGTCATGCCGCGTTAATGCAGTAATTTGGCCCTGCTCAAGCCACATCCAGCCCACACCCGCCCCCTTCCACCTTCATTTCAGCGTGCTGCCACCAGCATTCCAGCACCAAACAGCCCCCCCTGCCACCTTCGAATCACCCCGTACCATCCCCCTAGCACCTACAACGAGCCCCCATCCACCAGCATTCCAGCCTTCTCCCGCTCCATTCACACTTGGCCGGAAGATGCTGCCCCGCAGATGTTGTTGAACCGGGCCAACATGACGCGGTCACGCTGCGGTCACACCACAGTCACGCCGAGGTCATGCCGCAGTCAATCCGCAGTCACACCGTGGTCACGCCACGGTCATGCCGCATTAATGCTGTGATTTGGCCCTGCTATAACCACATCCATCCCACACCATCCCCCTTCCACATTCATTTCATCCCGCTTCCACCAGAATTCCAGCATGCAACAGCCCCCCTACCACCTTCGAATCGGCCCGCACCATCCCCCCAGCACCTGCAACCAGCCCCTTCCACCAGCATTCCAGCCTCCTCCTGCTCCCTTCGCTCTTGGTCAGAAGATGCTGCCCCATGGATGTCGCTGGACCGGGCCAACATGCTGCGGTCATGGTGCGATCATGCCATGGTCACACCACGTTAATGTCGTGATTTGGCCCTACTCCAGCCACATCCATCCTACACCAGCCCCCTTCCAAATTCATTTTAGCCTGCTGCCACCAACATTCCAGCTCGCAATATCCCCCCCTGTCACCTTGGAATCATCCCACACTATCCCCCAACACCTGCAACCAGCCCCCTTCCCCCAGCACATACAAACCATCCCCCCAGCACCCGCAACAGGCCCCCTGCCACCTTTGGAAATCTCACTTAGGATCCGTTACTACTTACATCACGTATCACTTAAGATAAGTGTTTCTATATAAGTGGTTCTAGATTTTTTATTGAAAGTTTTTATTCTAACACTTATTTGAGTGGTTTTCTTCTAGAATTGGAAGTGTAAATGTTTTTCAGAAACAGAATGCCACGAATTTTTTCAAACTGTTTATCATAAGTCGTTAGGGATCTGGCCTAACAAGTAGTCCCACACTAGAACTAAGTAAAAGTAAATGAACAACAAATCACTATCTTTTATTTCTGTAGGAGTAAGTATAATTATAGAGACAACATATCATATATGGATGCATCACTATTCAAAATGTGCTATTAAAACCTTGTCTTATAACCCAGTGCTGGAAAACTTCACCAAAAATCATAGCCAGTCCATATCGCCGCCCTACTAATGTTGGAAACTTCAAAAGATCATTCATACCCACCAAAAAGTTGAGCAACATTACTTCTTGCTAAATATGCATCCTCAGCTGCATCTATGTTGGCCAAAACCAGGAGCATCTTTGTTTCCAAAATTACCTCCTGACCATTATTCTAAGAAATCATGCCACCCTTTGTTGTCCAATGGGGAAGCAGACTTTCCATCCCTCATGTCCTGAGTCCACAATAGCCTCAAGAGCATTCATGTCCATCGCTGCTAGTATACCATGAATGCGAAAAAGTTTTAGCTACCAGTCGGTACCTGGAAAGGCCTTGACCAAGCTCCATGGAAAAATAAACTGTAGGAATAACTCTATTAGAAGTTCAGTAGTTGTGAAAAGGAATCCACATAGTAATGTCAGCTGTGGCATTGCACCATCATGCCATCAACCTGTTGCCAACTACCTCACTTCCTCCACTTCTTCAGTATTCAAAACACAATGAGTCTCCTTTCGGTGCTAGGTTTCATGATCCCCTATTCCTTCCATCTTTAAGAATCCTTTTTTATATTACTTTTGCAACATTTTGAGCTGTTCGTATTCCAAAACATTCTCCCTCAGCACTTATTTGAACTCTTTTCAACATTCTCGTCACAAATTCTGTACAACCTGAAACCACTAGCATTTTGGCATAAGAATAACTTTTCAATAGAAATGGAAATGAAAAAATAGTATTTTTAATAATTTATTTGTAATACATGGAAAATGTGTGATGAAATATTGTTGGCGCCAAAAATGTGGCCCGAAAGAAAGGAACGAAAAAGAATGTCGGCGCGCTGCCTCGCGAAGCTCCGCCGCGAAGCCCCACCGCGAAGCGCCCCGACAATGGCGGCGCCGCGAAGCTCCAGAGGCGGTAATGATCCGCGAACCCATTTGATGTTCACGAGCCGCCGCGAAGCTCCAGAGGCGGTAATGATCCACGAACCCATTTGACGTTCACGAGCCGCCGCGAAGCTCCAGAGGCGGTAATCCTCCGCGAACCCATTTGACGTTCGCGAGCCGCCACGAAGCTCCAGAGGCGGTAATCATCCGCGAACCCATTTGAAATTCGCGAGCCGCCACGAAGCTCCAGAGGCGGTAATGCTCCGCGAACCCATTTGACGTTCGCGAGTTTCCGCGAAGTACCAAAGGCAGCGCGCGAGTCCTGCATCGCGGCGCCCCTTCCCTATAAATACTGGACTCCCCCTGAGTCCCGGGGACGGACAATCCGACCTTTCGGCTTCTCCTCTCTCGAATCGTAAAGCACTCTTTGCCCCGGGAATCATGAGCTCCACGAGGTACTTCTACTTCGCGAGACGCCTCTACTTTGTCTCGTTTTGAGCCCCTCTTCCGAGAGGGATGCCCTTCGCGAAGCTCAAGGGCGTTCGCGAAGGAAGGGGATTCCCAAGGGAACCCGGGCAGCCGTGGAGCATTTATGCTTCGTGAAACACCAAACCCATGCTAGTGATCCCCATGCTAAGGCAGGATCGCTCCACTTCGCGAAGTACATTGCTTTGCAGGACCCTGCTTCGCGAGACACTCCTTCTTCACGAGGCAGTGCTCCGCGAACACTGTTCCACTTCGCGAAGCACCTTCCACTCACACCTATGCCCCATTCTAAGGCCAAGGCACTCCACTTCGCAAATCACACTCATCTGCTCAGCGATTCCTCTTCCCGTGCGACCCTCCAGGTTTGCATGATGTGATTTCAAAGTCCCATGGACAATACCACCCGTAGCATTGCTTCGCCTAATGCTTCTTCGCATAGGCATGCTAACGACTATTGCTTTTTCGCATAGCCACGCTAATGTGGACCCCTCGATGGTTCGTTCCACGACCCCCCTTAACCATGGCCTTACTAGTACCTTCCCTTCCCCAAGGACCAGAGGGTACCGGTTATGTAAGTTCTAGGGGTGTGGAGTGAACCCACCTCGTCCGAGCTGCAGGACGTTAAACTGCCAAGCACCACGTCCTCAACACATGATGTTAAACTGTGACCCAACCTCGTCTCCCTCACGAAGGGTCCCCCAGCTCGAACATTCTTTACACCACTCGTCTCCACGGGAATGGAACTCTTCCGCACATGGAATGAG
The DNA here is from genome assembly GCA_963277665.1 of Viscum album. Taxonomy (NCBI): domain Eukaryota; kingdom Viridiplantae; phylum Streptophyta; class Magnoliopsida; order Santalales; family Viscaceae; genus Viscum; species Viscum album. The sequence goes on along the minus strand of OY728137.1, from coordinate 1,583,987,918 downwards.
ATCCTCCTTGTCGGAGTGGCGTATGTTCGCAGGGGAAGGGCTGCCTCAGAGCGTAAGCCCCTAACCTTTCGTACGGATGATTGCACCCATGCATCTCCGTACTTCCCCACTACCAAGGTCAGTGGAGGGCGTGATAGGGAACGGGGCACCCCCCTCTGGGCCTCCATCCTGGAGTAAGTCCCAACACCATGGGCCGCCCAATGCATAAGCCCCTTTTCGCTTCTCACGGACGCACCCCTCGCGACGTGATCGTCAGGTCCTTGCAACCTCTTGTTTCTCACACCGAGCATGACTCACGTGGGCTTAGAGTGAGCACCGACCCTGACCACCCATCCATATGAACTACGAGGTCTTTGATCCATGTCAAGGCATGGTACGTAGGAAGCCTCCACGAGGTTCAAGCCCACCCGTTGTTCTTCCACGTCGGGTCTCATTCTCGTCCAGCATGACGTTAAAACTACGCATTCCATCCAAACTACGAGGAATTTGATCCATGTCAAGGCATGGTACGTAGGAAGCCTCTTTGAGGTTCAAGCCCACCCGTCGTTTCTTCACGCCGGGTCCCACCTTCGTCCGACATGACGTTAAACTGCATTCCCATTATGAACTACGAGGTCTTTGATCCATGTCAAGGCATGGTACGTAGGAAGCCTCCATGTGGTTCAATCTCACCCGTCATTTCATGTCGGGTCTCACCCACATCCAACATGACGTTAAACCGCATTCTGGTCCAGTGGTAAGCCGCTACGACCCATTCCCACCTGAACTAAGAGGTCTTTGATCCATGTTAAGGCATGGTACGTAGGAAGCCTCCATGAGGTTCAAGCCACATTGCTCGGTCGTTCATTTCACGTCGAGTTTCTCCCTCGTCCAGCACGACGTTAAACTGTATGCCCCCCTTGTCCTGCATGACATTAAACTGCACACCCATTCCCATCCTGAACTACGTGGACTTTGATTCCCTGCCACGGGGATACGTAGGAAGCCTCGTCAAGGCTCAAGCCCAACTTCACCGTCGCCCGTGCAATGGTCCCATTTCACTCTCCCTCCACTCCATTCATCAACCTATCCCCCGTCCCGATTCTCACCCGGACCGTCTTATCCCGGTGAGACCATGTCGGTACGCTCTTCTTCACAGCCATCCATGGGCTGGCCCCGGTATCGACATCCCTTCAAGGAGGATCCCTCAATCCGAACTATCCTAGATAATGCTCTGGTCGGGTTGATCCATCTCCGCTAGACGTTAAACTCGCGACATACCCTGTGTTGAGAACAGGAAGCTGAGGAAAACCTCAGATATGCATCTACGACATATAATTCCCCGCACTCGATGTGGGATGCCTTGGGCCTCCACGCCCTCGAGAAGCCTTGTTACCAAGGATAAAAGACAGACATGCCAGGTACCCCAACATCCAGACACACTACTGATGCCTCAACGTGACTACTCCCCTGACTGAAGGTTGCTTCCCTGACTGGACCCTTTGGAATGTTCCGACAGAACCAGTGTAATTAACCGGCATCCATGAAAACATGGCACTGGGAAGAGTTTCACGAACTACGTATTAAATCTACGAGGGAGACCCGGACTAGGTGATGAGTTCCAAGGAGGAATCCACGGAAGGAATAATCGACATCCCATCATCCCGTTTCGATCAAGGAGCAAACGTCCCTAAATAAGGAGTGAATGCCGCCCGCCTTTGGAAAGCGGGAATGCGGGGAAACAAAGCCGCGCGTCCTCGTCCTCCACAGACAGACGCGCGCGCCCCGGTGGAAAGCGTCGGAAACAGAAATGGTGAACCCGACGTGAAGGTATTCTCCTCAATATGGAGATTAGTAGCGTTCGAGACACCAGTAGATTGACGTGTCACCGGATCCAGATATCCGGTGCCTGGTCCCGCCAAGAAAATAGCGGGCCTGTCGTGAAACTCACCGGAAGTCGGGGCAGTAGAACGTGGGGCACTCCGCTCTACAGCATGTTGGCGTGGATCCTTCTTACAGACATGGAGAATGGAAGGACGCTGGGGCACTGGCTGTCAATCCTTTTCCTCTCAAGTACTGACGAGTTGATCCCTTCGTTTGCCAGGAACCAGGTTGCTGTTACAGAGACGCGGTCACAATCTGCTCCTCGCCCACGCAGGGGCAGGGGCAACACCACGACGGCCGCCACATCGCGGAATACGGGATGCCCGCGCCCCCTCTTCCCATCAGAGGTCATCCAGCGAAGGGTGATCAACAACCTCGTGCGCAGGTATGAGGAAGAAGGGGTCATCCCAAACCGGGATATGGCCCGCCTGGACCTGGAGGCCTCCAGGCCCCGCCGTCAACGCCGCCCTAACAGGCCTCGCAGGGATCCTCTACTCCCCACCCCAACATTCAACCGTTTCAGGAGCTTTTCTCCGGAATGCCTTGACGACTCCTCGCCTTACACTGAAGAGGCGGGCGCCGTCCGGCTCAGTCCGCTCAGGGCCCCGACCCGGGGGCCCCAGTCGAGAGCTCTCGTCTGGCCGCGTCAGCGCTGCCGTCCGGCCCCGCAGGAAGAGCAGGCAGACTACGTCCCTGCACCACCTGCACCAGCTCGCCTGACCCGACGTCAGCGCCGGGAACAGGCTGAGGACGCTCGCCTAGGCGCGTCAACGTCGACAGCTACAGTGGCCCGAGCCACCGCCGACTTGTATCGTGAAGCCCCTGCATACACTGAGCAGGAGAACTCCTTCACCCAACCAGGATCGAGACCCCAACCGCCCCACGGGCAGGCTGGGTTGACTCTCCGGGCTGCAGGCCCAAGTGGTGATCGCCGCGAGCTAACCCGCGGTAATGTCACCCCGTACGGAGGTCCTCCCCATACCACTACTCCAAAGAGCGTGAGCCTTCCCCGCTCCGAGGTTCGTCATGGAGGCATGCCTCGTGCTACCCCCATCCCACAGGAAGACCTGCCCCGCTGCAGTGACGCTCAGCGCGAAAACATTTCCCACGCCCACTATACAGGGTATGGAGTCCATCCTCCTACCCCCGGCCGCCAACCTGAAGGCGTCGTCCATCCGGTCCCTCTCCAACGTGGGGGCCCTCCCTACGTCCTCTCTGCAACCGGAGAAGGTCCTCCTCGCCCCAGCAACTTGAGGAGTGAAGGTCAGCCTCGCTCCACCCGCAGTGACCATGGAGGTCCTCCCCATGCTCCTGCCAATTCCAACAGAGGCCCCGCCCACATGGGTACTGATCATGGAGGTCCTCCCCATGTAACCTTCGACATTTGCCCCAGTGCCCCTCGTACCCCGGCTATCTCGAGTGGGGTCCCTCTCCGCCACGGCGCCAGCGCCGCCCCGAGGCTGCCTAATGAGGATCAACCCTGTCCCGAAGAGCCACCCCGGGGCAGAAGTGCGGGTCGTCGCCGCCACAAGAAGAATCCTGGGAAGGCCCGGGTGGAGATCAAACCTGCCCGCTTCTCCGACTCGAAAGCGGAATGCGATTCAGCGATGGAACCTTCTCCCCGCACCTCCGTATCAAGGACTGGGGCAGGAACCAGATGCGTTAGCCTCATTCTCCCAGAATTTGAGGTCCAGTGAATTCCCGTCTCTCTCCGCAGGTACATCCAGGAGGAAGAAATCCTGGGGATTCCGCAGGTCTCAACCACGCAATCACCGCCTCTATCACCAAAAGAGGCCTCTACCTCTACCAGAGATCACGTAGAGTTATTTTGGGGGCCAACGACGGTAGAGAGACGACACGACCTGTCGCTGGTAGCCGCGGATCCTGTTCCGGAAGCTGTGGTTATCAGCCCGTCGTATCGTGACATCGTGACCAGGTCACCTCACTCTTCGGAGGATGGCCCGGAATTCGGCGGCCAGTCAGCTCGTTTGCCGTATTCTCCACCGCCGAGCTTATTATCCCAGAGGTCCGCTTCGGTACCGCTACCGGTTCCTCAGCCGCCCCCGGTAGACGAGTGGGGCAACACAGGGCCAGACCCTGAGTCCGAGCCCAGGAGCTTCTGGAGTATTCTTGCAGCGGATTACTTCCCGGAGAAGTTCTGGCCGACGGCAGCACTGAATTTTCGCGTACCGGAGTCTCTTACCCCTGAAGAAGTGGGGTGTTTTTGTCGAACCCTATGGGAGACACACTTCCGCCTCAGTTATTAACGGGTGGTGTACCCCAGAAGTCGAGAGCACTTCAAAGAAATCGGTGAGCAGTGCCGCCTGATTGATGCAGCCGCACTCCTTGTGGCCCGGCACCCTGAGTCGCCAGGCCACCAGAGCGCCCTTCAACGAAAATGTGTTCAGAGTCTTAAAGAACACCGCAGAATCGTCCGGGAAGCCACCCCCCATGTGAAAGTCCGTTGTTGGGGACACTATGCCGCTCTCTTCTTCGAACCTATCCGACGGCAGCCCGATTCGCTATGTGACATCGAGGACATGCCCTCAAGAGGGGTCGCAGTCCACATGGCCGACGTTGTGGATAAGGAAGATGAGCTTGAATTCCTTGATGGAGACTTACCACCCGAGGGCGTACTGCCACTGCTCGACCCATCAAGGAGAGTTACCCGTCAGCAGAGAACCCCGCTAGGCCTCCCCGTACCCACCGAATCGCTGGTACTTGGTAGAAACACCGGCAAGGGTAAGGAGCACGTCAGAGCTGTCAAGCACTCCGACCCGTTTGCCTCTGCGCAGAAGACGGAAGAGGATCCTGAGAAGGCCGTGTTACGCCAGCAGCTTGCTGAGAAGAAGAGGCTGGTTGACGAACTCTTGGCTGAGCGCGCCGCAGAGCGGCGACCCGACTATGGTAATCCCAGGCCGGGGCATCAGGGGTAGGAACAATTCCCCCCCCAGTGAGATGCCTCCGGGCAACCCTGATCATGCCACTGCCGCAGACAGGGCGGAAGCCAGAACATACAGCAAGAGGGCGCGATACGCCTTTCCAAACCCCCCCGAGCGACGAGGCAATATGAAGAATCCAACCCGGGTTCCCCCAGTCGCCCCGCAGGTCATCCAGCCAGTTGACCCACGAGCGGCCGAAGCCGTCTACTGTGTTGAAGAACCTGGCAATGCACTTGTGGTTAGGGATCCCCGTCAAGACAGGGACCCTCACCCGGAAGACCTTATTGCGGCACTCACATCCCGCCTCGAGGTGTTGGAAACGCGGCAGGTGGCGGTCCCACCGGATGGCAAGCCTTATCCCGCGTGGGTGGACGATATGCCCGCGCCTTCGGGCTTTGGGAACCCCACTTTCTCACCTTTTAACGGGACAGGGGACCCGCCCCAGCACTTGGCTCATTTCTCTTCCAGGTGTGGCCCCATGCTGGGGACCCCGGCTCAACAAGAAGCCGCCAAACTCTGATGTTTTGTACAAACATTGGAAGGTCCGACATTCGTCTGGTACAACCAGCTCCCTATCGGATCGGTGACCGGTTGGGAGGATCTTCGCCGGCAGTTCTTATACCAGTTCAGCTCCACCACGCAAAAGACCAGCATTGCAGACCTCTTCAAGTGCAAACAGAGGCCTGATGAGAGGGTTGCAGATTTCATCGCCCGGTGGAAGGGACTTACGTATTCCCTCAATATGCCACTGAATCAGGAAAAATTACTGACGATGTGTGTGGGGAATGTCAAGACAGAGCTGGTACCCTCCCTAATTACCTAGAACTACCCTGGAGGGTTTAGAGATTTCTCGGATAAGGCCCAGCGCCTCGAGGAAGCCCTGCAACAGGCTAGTCAGGCACGTTTGTTGCCCCCTATGATCCCAGCCAGGAGGACCGCCAGGGCTGAACCCGCCGCGGTGGCTCAAATAGAAGACCCGAGGCAGCTGGAGTTGCTGTCGGCGGGACCACCCCCGCAACCCCGCAGAGGTCCTCCACCTCAAGCATAGGCTCCTGCCCAGCAGCGACCGCCTCAGAACCGACAGGTTCCCCCGCGCAACGCGCCACCGCCACCTAGGCGAGACAATCAGGTGCCACTTCCTCGGCAGGCCCCTCCAGCCCCTCATCAGGGCCAGGCCCCCAGGGCCCCCTATCTAGAAAGAAGGTACCAGACCTATTCGTTCAACAAAAATCAGGTCCCTGGCTACTTTCGAAGTGCTCTGGAGTAAGGGATTGTGCGCCTGCCTGAGTGCAAAAGGCCGGTGGAGGCGCATCTCACCGATCACCCCAACTATTGCCCTTATCATCGGATTTTGGGGCACACCCTCAAGCAGTGCTATGTGTTCAAAGACTGGCTTCAAGATCAGGTCAACAACAACATAGTTAAGTTGGTCCCATCACCAGCGCAAGTGGCAGGTGTCTTTGCGGGATCAGACATCGGCAGTGACAGCGAAGGTGAGTGGCAGCAGGTCCCTAGCCGTGGATCCCAGAAATATGACGATTGTATGGCTCAAAAAACCGTCGTCCGTGACCATGGTATCATCCGGGCATGCCTGAAGTAGTCAGAACCTTCAGAAGAAGTAGCTGGTGCCTCCGCATCATCTTCACAGTCGGCCCCTTCCCAAAAGGGCAAGCAGCGGCGACGCAAGAAGAAGCAACGTGCACCGCCGGTGCCGTCGTCATCCCTCAATCTCGGCGACTTTATGCCCCCCGAAATGGGGATCCCTCCCAGAATCCTCCCAGCGGTGGATGACTCCTCGCGCGATAGCCAAGGGTACGCTTCGGTTAACACCGTGGAGCTGGTAAAGCCCTATATGACCCTCGACGAGGGGGAATGCCAGGCAGACCTCCCCAACGTTTCCAGCCGACGTCAACGTCAGCGGAATCGCAATCACGCCGGTCATCGAGGCACGTCAGCAGGAACTTGTGGCCAAGCCGTGCACGCTACCGAGACCAGGCAGCAGGCTCAGCGCAGATCTCAGCACACGCAAACCCATCCAACACCCTCAGCTCTACCTCCACCGCCATTCGTGCTACTGGATCGGGGGGAGTTGCCTCGTCCGTATCATAGTCAGTCTTGCCCGGCTACAGTCCAGCCTCCGCTATCCGATCCTAGTCCGGTGACTACTCTTCAGGCTTCTACTAGCAGGCAGTAAGATGTACCCAGTACTAGTCAATCGCCGGTTCAGCCAGCCAAACCCACTGTGCCTCCAAATGCCGAACGACCTCCTGTAAGCAGAGGCTCGCGTTTGGCACGAATGTACGATGTTCTGAAGCACCTGGCCGGCATTACGGTGAGGCTCTCCATCCTTGAGGCCCTTCGCCTGTCATCTGAAATGCGAGAAGCACTTGCCGAGGCCCTAAAGAGCCCCCTCCAGTTCGAGACGGAGGTAGCAGCTGCAGAAGCCTTCCATACCGAGACGATTGAAAACGCCGAATTTCAGGCGGTTATCTCGTTCCCCGGTGAAGATGAGGACCCTCCCATACAGGGGCACATTCACCCGTTGTATATCAATGGCCACTTCAACGGTGTGGAAGTCCGCCGCTGCCTCGTTGACACAGGTTCTGGAATCAATCTAATTCTGACCCGAACATTAAGAAAGTTGGGTCTGTCTGAAGGTGATTTAACCCCATCTGACCTCAGGATCCAGGGGTACGACAGGACAGAGAAAACCCCAGTCGGCAAGATCCTCCTGAAGACTCAGTTCGGTGGCATAATTGCCAGCACCGAGTTCATGGTTGTTTCTCAGGACACCGCCTACAACGCATTGATGGGTAGGCCATGGCTCCATCTGCATGCAGCGGTCCCTTCATCGTATCACCAGTGCCTCAAGTACTCGCTCAATGGTCGAGTAGGCGTGCTCCAAGGAGACGCGTCCCCTTTCACTTCTTGTGAGGCCCTCTATCTGGATGCGGGTTATTACAAAAGTAAGGATAAGAAAATCCTGGTAAGCGAGGATGAACCCACCCCGGTCACAAGTGACCCCTGGGCAAGCATGGATGACGCCTACATCCTCCCGATCCACCGGTTGGAGGCCACGACCCCCGACATGGGACAATGTTTTATTGTTTCAGGTACGCAAGGAAGACATGTTCTCGTGTCCAAGCGACGGCAGAAAATCACCTCGTACTCCTACATCAACCAGGCTCAGGTGATCCTGGAACCCCCTACCCCTATACGGTACCGGGACGTCAAGCTGATGACAACGGCGGTGCACCATACGTGTCTCTTCCGCCAGGCTGGAATTAACCGACTAAGGCCGACACGTCACCAGTGATTCGATATCATCAAACGGGGCCCCTTAGGCTGAAGGCCAGATAGGATAGGATCGACTGCTTTCATTGCTACGGTCTCGATGGCAAGTGAGTCTCCAGATGTGATGACCGCTGCTGCCCGAGCCAGCACCAGCTTCCCCGCGGATTTTGATAGCCCAGAAGCACCTTTCGTCGCGGGAAGTCCCCCCACGGCTGGGGAGGAAGACCTGGAGGATGATCCCCCCGCCTTTGAAGAAGGCGTCTCTACCACGGTTGATGAATTGGTACAGGTGAACCTTGGCAGCGAGGCAGATCCAAGACCCACATTGATTGGTGCAGCCATGTCCCCCGAGGAGCGGCGGCAGTACGTGGACTTCTTCAAACAACATCGTGATGTGTTTTCCTGGAGTTACGATGAGATGCCAGGGCTGGATCCCCAAGTGTCCGTCCACCGTCTGGGCCTCCCGGCAAAACATCGTGGGTTTAAGAAGCCTCCTAGGAAGATGCACCCTTCTCATGGTGTCATGGTTGAGGCCGAAGTTGATAAGCTAATCAAATCCAACTTCGTTAAGGAGGTGCAGTACCCTAAGTGGCTTGCCAACATTGTGCCAGTCAGGAAGAAGAATGGGCAGATCAGAGTCTGTATCGACTTCCGCGATCTTAATCACCACTGCCCAAAGGATGACTTCCCACTCCCGGTGACGGAGCTGTTGATTGACGCCACGACCGGGTTCCAATCCCTCTCCTTCATGGATGGGTATTCCGTGTATAACCAGATCTGGATGGCCCCCGAAGACAAGGAGTCCACTGCCTTCATGGCTCCCCAAGGTACCTTTTGCTACCAGGTAATTCCATTCGGTTTGAAAAATGCAGGTACCACTTATCAGAGGGCCATGCATCACATATTCAAACCGATTCTCAGGACATTGGTGGAATGCTACGTAGATGACCTCATAGTCAAATCATGCCAGCTCCAGGACCATCTCAAAGACCTTGAGAAAGTGTTCGGTTTCCTCTGTTCCCGTCACCTGAAGATGAACCCGCTGAAGTGTGCCTTCGGGGTCACCTACGGGAAGTTTCTGGGCTTTGTTGTCAGATACCGAGGTATCGAGATCGACCCAGAGAAGATCAAGGCCATCTGCCAAATGCCTCCCCCGAGCAACATTCGGGAGCTTCGAGGCCTTCAAGGCCACTTAGCCTATATACGCCGATTCATTGCAAATCTGGCCGGCATGTGTAAGCCCTTTTCCCGGATCATGAAGAAGGGCGCTGCCTACGAATGGGATGAGGAGTGCCGGACCGGCTTCGAGGAAATCAAGCAGTATCTGCTCCAACCTCCGGTCTTGATGCCACCCGTCTCCGGAAAGCCCCTGGTCCTTTACGTGACCGCCCTGGAGAGATCCCTCGGTGCGCTGCTCGCCTAGAAGAACAACGAGGGTACTGAGAATAGTCTCTACTATCTCAGCTGCATGCTTCTCGATACGGAGATTCGATACTCCCCTGTCGAAAAGAGTTGTCTTGCACTCGTCTTCGCCGTGCAGAAGTTGCGACATTACCTGCAGCACCACGAGGTACAATTGGTCTTCCAGGTAGACCCACTGAAGTACATCCTGAACCGTCCCATGCTGACTGGCCGACTAGCACGGTGGGTAGTGATTCTCCAGCAGTTTGATATCAGGTTTGTACCTCAGAAGGCCATTAAGGGACAGGCATTGGCATACTTTTAAGCTGCCCATCCAACCTCCGCGGATCAATCCCTAGACCTGGATTTCCCTGATGAGACGATCCTCTCAGTCGATCATGATGTCCCGTGTTGGCAAATGCATTTCGACGGTGCCTCCCGGAGCCCCACCGGTAGGAGGCTCAACGATCCCAAGCTCAACAGGGTACGCCTGGGTATTGTCTTCATTACCCCGGTGCAAGCCGTCCTGCCATACTCGTTCCTGTTGTCAGAAGGCTGTACGAACAACGAGGCAGAGTACCAGGCTCTCATCACCAGCCTCGAGTTGGCCCTTGAGATCCATGTTCCCCATCAACATGTGAAGGGAGATTCCGAGCTGGTAATCAAACAGGTTAATGGAGACTACGTCGTCAGGAATCCAGAGCTGGCACCGTTGCTGGAGTACACCCTCCTCCTAATGGCCCAGTTCTCTTCTCGACCAGAGGTTACCCATGTCCCCCGGTCGTAGAACGGCCAAGCGGATGCCCTGGCTGGCTTAGCCGCGTCGCTCGCAGAACCCGAGCAAGATGATTTGGTCATACATGTGGCCCACCGGAGAGTCATTTCCCCCGTCACCCAAGAGGACCGTGATAGCCTGCGAGTAAGTCATCTCACCACCGGACCCTCCATATCAGGAGTCCCGGGTTCGTCAGACGCAGTGGTCGGAACCACCCCCGACTGGAGAGCACCTTTTGTCGAGTATCTCCAAAATGGTCAGCTCCCAGACAACCGGGCCGAACTCGAGTGAATCTGACGCCGCGCGCTGCAATTTACCCTCCGGAGCGGCCCCAGCCTTGAACAGATCCTTTATAAGAGGAGTTTCGATGGTATCCTCCTCCGTTGCATCCAAGGAGGGGAGATACCTCAAGTTATGCAAGAGGTTCACGCCGGTTCCTGTGGCGCCCATCAAGCTGGGCCGAAACTGTCCCATCAAATCCGGAGGTTAGGGTACTTTTGGCCCTCTATGATCCACGATTGTATTGGATATTCCAAGAGATGTCACGCGTGCCAAGTACACGCCAACTTCTTGCATCGGCCGCCGGAGCCCCTCCACCCCACCATGTACTCTTGGCCGTTTGCGGTATGGGGACTTGACGTAGTGGGACCGTATCCACCGGCAACGGCCCGCCAGTGTAGGTTCATCCTGACTGCTACAGATTTCTTCTCCAAGTGGGCAGAAGCAGTTCCGCTCAAAGAAGTCAAGGCCCGTTCCATCATTGACTTTTTGAGCTCTAATATTATCCACCGATTTGGAGTCCCTCACGCCGTCCTCACCGATAATGGCACCAACTTCCGAGCAGCTGAATTGAAGAAATTGTACGCTAAGTACGACATCCGGTTGAACCATACCTTCCGCTACCACGCGCAGGCGAATGGACATATCGAGGCGTTCAATAAGACCCTCTCTAACATTCTGCAGATGATGGTTGGTCAGAACAAGAAAAGTTGGTCGGACAAGCTCCCCAACTCCCTCTGGGCTTACCGGACGATGACTCGCAACTCTACCCAGGTGACCCCATATTCCCTGGTGTATGGAGCTGAGGCCATCCTACCCATTGAGATCCAGCTGCCGTCGCTACGCACTATAGTTTATGATCACCAGACATTAGATGAGGTAGCCGAGATCCGTCTGGCTGAATTAGAAGCACTGGACGAGAATCGGCTTCGTGCCCTGCACAATCTGGAAAGGCATCAGGACATGATAGAAAGAGCCTTTGACAAGAAGGTTCATCTCCGCTCTTTTCTACAGGGTGACCTGGTACTGGCCCTTCGAGCGCCAATGATTCCCGGTAGGAAACCACCCACGTTAGAACCCAAATGGGAAGGGCCTTATATCATCCATAAGGTTTACCCCAATGGAGCATACTCCTTGGTGACCACAGATGGAGAGCGTATAAACCCTCCCATCAATGCCAAATTCCTCAAGCGATACTTTGCCTAGGGAAAAAGTGGTCCTGCACGACCCTAAACTGTGAGAGGGTCCTGCACGACCCTAAACTGCGACTTGGTCCCGCATGACCTTAAACTGCATCTCCGTCCTCACTACAAGACGTTAAACTACAAGCCAGTCAGGCCTTCCTGGCCGAGGCTTAGCCTCAGGCCCCTTGGCCTCCTTGGTCCCACATGTCCTTAAACTGCATCTCCGTCCTCACTGCAAGATGTTAAATTGCAAGCCGGTCAGGCCTTCCTGACTGAGGCTTAGCCTCAGGCCCCTTGTCCTCCTTGGTCCCGCATGACCTTAAACTGCACCTCCGTCCTCACTGCAAGATGTTAAACTACAAGCCAGTCAGGCCTTCCTGACCGAGGCTTAGCCTCAGGCCCCTTGGCCTCCTTGGTCCCGCATGACCTTAAACTGCATCTCCGTCCTCACTGCAAGACGTTAAACTGCAATCCGGTCAGGCCTTCCTGACCGAGGCTTAGCCTCAGGCCCCTTTGCCTCCTTGGTCCCGCATGACCTTAAACTGCATCTCCATCCTCACTGCATGACGTTAAACTGCAAGCCGGTCAGGCCTTCCTGACCGAGGCTTAGCCTCAGGCCCCTTGGCCTCCTTGGTCCCGCTTGACCTTAAATTGCATCTCCGTCCTCACTGCAAGATGTTAAACTGCAAGCCGTTCAGGCCTTCCTGACCGAGGCTTAGCCTCAGGCCCCTTGGCCTCCTTGGTCCCGCATGACCTTAAACTGCATCTCCGTCCTCACTGCAAGACGTTAAAATGCAAGCCGGTCAGGCCTTCCTGACCGAGGCTTAGCCTCAGGCCCCTTGGCCTCCTTGGTCCCGAATGACCTTAAACTGCATCTCCGTCCTCACTACAAGACGTTAAACTGAAATCCAGTTAGGCCTTCCTGACCGAGGCTTAGCCTCAGGCCCCTTGGCCTCCTTGGTCCAGCATGACCCTAAACCGCATCTCCATCCTCACTGCAAGACGTTAAACTGCAAGTCAGTCAGGCCTTCCTGTCCGAGGCTTAGCCTCAGGCCCCTTGGCCTCCTTGGTCCCGCATGACCCTAAACTGCATCTCCGTTCTCACTGCAAGACGTTAAACTGCAATCCGGTCAGGCCTTCCTGACCGAGGCTTAGCCTTAGGCCCCTTGGCCTCCTTGGTCCCGCACGACCCTAAACATCATCTCCGTCCTCACTGCAAGACGTTAAACTGCAAGCCGGTCAGGCCTTCCTGACTGAGACTCAGCCTCAGGCCCCTTGGCCTCCTTGGGCCCCTGGCCCCCGTCTTCACCGAGGTTTGGCCCCAGGCCCCCCTTGGTTTTTCCCCGACTTACCCTCTTGCAGGATTGTACGGTATGGTGTAGGACTACGTCCTCATTCACGTCGGATTACTTGTCATACCGTACATATCCCCAAATGAGGTGCTTCTCATCATCCTGTAAGACGTTAAACTACATTTATAGAACTACGTGTGGCTTGATTCCCATCTTCATGGGATACATAGGAACGCTCAGAAGCCTCGTCTTGAGCCTAACCCCAAGCATTTCTCTTCCGCTATTCCCCCTGGGAATAGTTTCCTTGGAGGATCTTTGTGTAGAAGGGAGTAGGCTTTCTTGGCCCCGCTCATGCAACCCCGCTTGCAAAAGGATTGTAAGGGTCGCACCATGTGCCCACTCCCATTCTTCTATCCTCCCACGTCCTCACCACATGACGCTAAACTGCATGGCCTTCAAGAACTATGTATGGCTTGATTCTCATCCTCATGAGATACGTAGGAACGCCCAGACATTTCGTCCGTTGGCCCAGCCCAAAAGCCAAAATCTCCCCCTTGGGTCAAGACATGGCAGGGCGCACACTTTTGCCCCAACTCACATCGAGCAAGCCTCAACCTGGCTGCACATTTCCCCCTGAAGGTGTTTTCCCCTTTCGTGGATGGATACAACTATGCTTCACCCACTCCTTGACTGGGATTCCATTATTTTTTTTCACACCCAGAGGGACCCCCAAGAACGGCCTGGATACAATGCCCAAGGGCTCTCCTACCGATACGGGCCAACACCCCTGAGGGTTTTCATGCAACAAATCGATACAAGTCCCGCGTTGCGAATTTGGTCAGCGGTCAACATTCATTTGCTGCTCCCACAACGGGTCACCGTAGGAACGCTGTGTTTCGAATATGGTCAACAGTGTCCTGGATCTTCGGGTCCACCCCGAGATGTCCCAGACATCGAGTGCAGTGATTCATTCTTCCCCATCCTGAGGTGACAAACTTCCCCCAGGTGGTGCTAGCGATCGGGCCACGACCCAGGATTCCTCATAGGGGTGTACGGTGTGATGTGAGACTATGTCCTCATTCACGCCGGGATCATGTACCATGCCGTACGCCCTCCCTTTACGAGGCCCAGACTCAGGCCCCTTGGACTTCTCGGGTGCCCGACCCTCGTCCTCATGTAAGACGTTAAACTGCAAACCAGTCAGGCCTTCCTAACTGATGCCTGACCTTAGTCCCCTTGGCCTTTCCGGGCCACAGCCCAGGTCCTTTCTTACCCAGGGTGTACGGTGTGATGTGGGACTATGTCCTCATTCACGTCGGGATCATGTACCATGTCGTACGCCTTCCCTTCCAAGGCTTAGCCTCAGGCCCCTTGGCCTTCTTGGGTCCCCGACCCTCGTCCTCATGTAAGACGCTAAACTGAAAACCAGTCAGGCCTTCCTGACTGATGCCCAGCCTCAGGCCCCTTGGCCTTTCTGGACCCCGGCCCAGGTCCTCTCTTATAGGAGCGTATGGTGTGGCGTGAGATTATTTTCTCATTCACGGCAGTTTATTCGCCATACCGTACACCTCTCTTATTTGGAGGTATATTACTCCCATCCTTGTCCAGTATGACGTTAAATTACATATAGAGAACTACGTGTGGCTTGATTCCCATCCTAATGGGATACGTAGGACCACCTGAATGTCCAAGATTCGGGTCCAGCCCCATCTCTCGGGAATCCTCATCCCATATTGGCCCTTTGGCATCTCCTTCCTCCATGAGAGGATCATATGGTGTGGTGTGTGATTATGTCCTCATTCACGACGGTCTTGTAATGACCACGCCATGTTCCCCCCCATACTGAGCTGTTTCGTCGATCCCTTTTTCGGCGGTTCACCAATGTGCTTAAGAGTACTCTGGTTTATTACCTGGAATGCCAAGCTTTACTCGGACACGTCCGCACCCACTTTCCAGGATTTGCGTATCCCTGCATCAGGGCTTTCATTATCTCTCACACCCAGAGGGACCCCCAAGAATGGCCTGGATACAACGCCCAAGGTCTCTCCTAC
This sequence comes from Viscum album, assembly GCA_963277665.1. NCBI lineage: Eukaryota > Viridiplantae > Streptophyta > Magnoliopsida > Santalales > Viscaceae > Viscum > Viscum album. The sequence goes on along the minus strand of OY728137.1, from coordinate 1,583,972,837 downwards.
CGTTACGGGCCAACGTCCCCGAGGGTTTTGGACAACAAATCGATAAAATCCCGCGTTGCGAATATGGTCAGCGGTCGATGCTCGTTTGTTGTTCCCACCTTAGGCTAACGCGATATGGACGATGTGTTTCCATCATGGTTAACAGTTTTCCTCTATCGCCACGCCAACCCATTAAGCCCAAATGTCGGGTACACGATTCACACCCTTCATCACTTTATCATGTCCAAGTAGAATCTCAGAACTCTTGGTACTTTTCCTCCGTGCACGTCTGCGTGTTGGGAGAACAAGCTGCATCAAAGGTGTCCTTCGAAACTCTCCGCCGACTCCCCTTTGATGGATTCCCCATGTATTGAGATGAGGATACCCCCCTTGTTTCCCACACCGAGTTTATCTCACGTGGGCTTAGGGATTGGGTTGGCATTTGTGCTTACTCGGGTGTCGTCACCACCCACGGTCCGAGCTCTAAGACCATAAACTAAGACCCTCATCTGGAACTGCGTTCAAGACCCCTTGTCTTTGGGTCCAGCTTGAGTTCATCAAGTTCACCTCTCTCGGGTCCTACCATTGGGACCCCGACCATGGGACCGCGTGGCGTGGTGCGGGATTATGTCCTCATTCACGTCAGGTTTGCAACAGCTGCACCACGCCTACCCCATTCTGAGATTTAGTCCTCCTATTCCTTGTCCTGCATGACATTAAAAGGCACCCTTCAGAACTACGTGTGGCTTGATTCCCATCCTCATGGGATACGTAGGACCGCCTGAATGTCTAAGATTCGGGTCCAGCCCCACCTCTTGGAGATCTCCTGATTTCCCGGTCACCTAGGCCACTTGGCCTATCCCTCTCCAGAAGGGGGATGTGTAGGTATGATACAAGGTTTTGGGTACCGTGCCCCCTTCCCCCAGGAACCTGCCATCTCTCGACCACCCTCAAAGTTGAGTCCCTTGACTCCTTGCAGTGGTTCACCCATGTATTAAGAGCACTCTAGTCTAGGACCAAGAGTGTCAGATTCAACTTGATCAAGTTCCTTCCACTTGTCAAGCTTCATCTTCCCCTCCATTCGGACTTCCATCACCGTTCACACCCAGAGGGACCCCCATGAACGGCCCGGATACTACGCCCAAGGGCTATCCTACCGATATGGGCCAACGCCCCCGAGGGTTTTGGACAACAAATCGATAAAATCCCGCGTTGCGAATATGGTCAGCGGTCGATGCTCGTTTGTTAGTCCTCAGTTCAGGCTAACGCGACAGGATGCTGTGTTGCGAACATGGTCAGCAGTAATCCTCTGTCGTTACGCCAGCCCCTTCAGTCCTTGAATGTTGGTTTCATGATTCACATCATTTTCCACCCCATCATGTCCAGGTGGAATCTCGACACTTTTGGAGCTATCCCTCAGTGCACCTTTGCATGCTAGGGGGACAAAGCTGCAATCTGGCGTCCTTTGGGGCTCCCATGGTCCGAGCTCTAAGACCATAAACTAAGATCCATTCGGGACTACGTTCAACTTGATTCCCATCCTCATGGGATACATAGGACCGCCCAGACACCCTGTCTCTGGGTACAACCCATTCAGAAAGCCAGTCTCTCCCCCTGTTTCACCTCTGTATAGGCCCCTCGGCCTAAGGTTTCCCTCTCCGAATGGCGTACAATTTGAAGTGGGATCATGTCTCTGTCAATTGTGTTTTATAACACTGTGCACATTTCCCGCCTAGCATCGTCTCTGCTACGTCTGCACTGCATGAAGATAAAATGCATGCTTGGTCCTATCATACGACCCTAAACTGTGACATTATCGTCCTGGCCGCACGACGAAAAATGACACCGCATTGTGGTGACCTCGTTGTAGAGGACATCATGTTGGGTATTGGTCATGTGCCATGACATTTGTCAATGCCCATCACGGCTTGATTCTTGTGGTGACATCACGACCTACTATTCTAGGCCTGTCACTTCACAAAAAAAACCATTCACCTTAAAGAACAAACAAGATACATCAAATTCCGCTTCTTTTAGTGCAAGGGCCACGCCTGCACTCCCCTTTTCCCCTGGCACTGGTATCCTACCATGTCATTTCCAGAACTACGTATGGCTTGATTCTCATCCTTATGAGATATGTAGGAGCACCCGGGCACTTCCCCGCGGGCCCAGCCTAATTTTCTCTTTCGGTCCCTTGACCAAAAAACTCTCCCAAGGAGGTTGCGCGGTGTGATATGGGGTTGTGCCCTCATTCATGTCGGGTTGTTCACCGCGCCGTACGCACCTCCTATTCCCATTCACGCCAGGTGTTTGAGTTACTCCACCATGTGCCTCTTATGTTTCCTCTCACCCATGGTCCGAATTCTACGACCCTATACTAAGATCTCCCCAAGGGAAAGGAATCTGCTCCCTCTCTCTAATACGTTTCATTGCCGTATTCAGATGTGTTTTGACAAAGAGCCCGAAGTGTGGGATTTTCACAGGGACATTCCCCTCGTCCCATAACCAAGCTTCGTGAGCTCGCTATTTGGATCCTCATCATCTTCCACATCCAAAGGACCCTCGGACGACATGGATACTAGGCTTAAGGGCTCTCCATGAATGCTAGACCTAAGGGCCCTTCAATCGTTTCGGGCCAACGTCCCTACGGATATCTGACAACATTTGTGACATGGTCCCGTGTTTCGAACATGGTCAACGGTCAACCCTCATTTGTCTGTCCCCATTCTAGGATAACGTGACAGGATGCTGTGTTGCGAACATGGTCAGCAGTTATCCTCCATCGTCACGCCACCATCATCGTGGTCTGAATCACGAGGGCTATGATTCACACATTTCCACTTCCTTATGTTCAAGTGGAATTCCATCATACTCGGCTCTTCCTCTTCACGCATCTAGGTGCGCGACAAGATCGTGTTAGTGTCACTGGGCCGGGATTCACCGAGCGTCCCTTTTCCGTAACTAGACCCTCTCTGTGTCGGGAAATTCCCACCACTACTGCTTGTTTGCCACACCGAGCACGACTCACGTGGGCTTAGTAGTTTTGGCAGGATGTGTAACAACACGGTCGGGCTGCTCATCATCCTTTATGACGTTAAAATGCGCTTTCAGAGCTACGTATGGCTTGATTCTCATCCTTATGAGATACATAGGAATGCCCGGCCACTTTGCTTCAGGCCCAGCCCAATCCTCACTCTTGGTCCCTCGACCTGAAGAGTCTCCTCCGGGGGTATGTGGCGTGATCTGGACTCCAAGTCCACATTCACGTCGGCTTTATATCTACCGCGCCACACAATTCCCTTTTATTTCGCGTCCTATCGTATGACATTAAACTACAGGAGTCTATGTGTCCTCAACGCATGACAATAAACTACGGTTCTGCCCTGAACAAGTTCAGGATCACTACTGGAAAAACAGGTATTTGCGACGGGCTATTTGCGACGGGATCCCGTTGCGGAAAACGCCGTCGCAACTAAACTTATTTGCGACGGGACCGTCGCTAAAGCCCTTTTTTGCGACGGGCATTCTCCCCGTCGAAAATAGTATTCCGTATTTTTGTAAAAAACTTTTTAAACAGTTATTGCGACGGGCCCGTCGCAAATACCTTTTGCGACGGGACCCGTCGCAAATAGTTTTTGCGACGGGCCCGTCGCAATAACGTTTTTTTTAAAAAATAAAAAAATTAATAATACTAGTATTTGCGACGGGAACCGGGACCCGTCGCAAATACCATTCATAGTAATTGCGACGGGACCCGTCGCAAATACTCTTTTTAAAAAAAATAAAAAAATATTAACAATACTAGTATTTGCGACGGGCATAGTACCCCGTCGCAAATACTATAAAAAAAATAAAAAAAATAAATTATTAATAAATTATTTTAATTAATATAATAATAGAATTATAATTTACAAATGAAAATAATAAATTATTTTAATTACTATAATAATAGTAGAATTATAATTCAAAAATAAAAATAATAGAATACTAATAAATAATTTAATTAATATAATAATATTATAATTATAATTCATAAATAAAAAAAATATTAATAAGTTATTTTAATTAATATAAAAATAATAGAATTATTTTACATTCAAATATTAAAATAATTCAAGTATTACAAAAAAATAATTAAATTATAATATTATAAAATTTTAATATATATATAAAATTTTAATATATATATAAAATTTAATATTATAAAATATAAATATTATTATTATTCATATTAATATTGTTATTTAAAAATATAATATTATTAATATTTTATAATGAGACAGAAACTACGAATAGAAAAAAAAAATATTTTGATTTCACAAATTTTATAACAGAAATACAAACTCTAATCTGTAGGAGGGGGGGGAGGTGGGGGATCTGCAGATGGTGGTGGAGGAAACTCCATCCCTAAAGCATGAGTGAGTCGGCGCATGTACTCCATCTGCTCCTGATGCTGCTGCTGCCACCGACTCGTCTGCTCCTCGTACAGCTGCTGCTGGCGTCGACGCTCCTCCTCATGCTGCTGACGTATCTGCTCCTGCTCCTGTCGGAGACTCTCTATCTGTGCAGTCTGAGATCGCAACTGCTCCTCATACTGTGTAGAAGAAGATGCACGAGCTCCCCTCGAGCTGGACGCCGACATCGCAGCACTGCCATAATAATCTCCGGGAGTCAGTCGAGAGCCGATACCAACTACCCGGCCCTTCTCGAAGGCATACTGGGTGGCCTGCATCCATGCCGCCTCATCAAACTGACGGGCAGTGGTCTGATCTGATGACTCGGCCTGACTCTCAGGCCGGGCCTGTGCCGCTGCGGCCTCATATGACTCCTATAGTTGCAATTTAAAATTAAAATTGTGAATATATTATATGCAGTTAATTTTTAAACTTGAAAACAAATAATACTGACCACGATGTGATGCTGACGATCACCTCTGAGCTCCCCAGTAGCAGGATCACTATACATCCTCCGATATACGTCGTACTCTGTAATATCGGGGTGCTCGACAGCCTATAAGAATAAAAAATAAACTGTTAATATTTATAGTTATATAAAATATTTATAAATAATGTACGTACCAGATGCTGTCTATGAGTACTGAAAGAACGACTCCCAGCTCGATGAGTCACCTCCTGCCTCCCCCGATTCTGCCTCCCCACCGATGATCTCCTCTGAAAGGCACCACTCAACCAGTGCACACATAATCCATCCCATACATGGGATGAAATGTACTCTGGTCGGTGTGCTCTACATGACTCCTCAAAATCTGACACTCCTGCTTTCTTCATCGCAGCTTTTCTTAAATTGTGCAAAAACTGACGAAGGCGATCACGCATGGCCACCTCCCATGCCTCGTGGATGGCGTCACGCATGGTATCCTCGATCGGATACCACAAACCCTACAAATAAATCAAAATATCAAGTTAGAAATGAAATAATTTTCAAAATAAAAATTATTTATTTACGTACGTACCAACCAATGGCCGAACATGGCCTGCTGCACATCAATGGGAATCTGCTCCCATGTGGTCCACGGCTGAGAGAAATAGTTGCGCAAAATAGCGCTGCCCTGTCCGACTGCTATATGCGAAAAACTGAAAAAATAATAAACATTTATTATGTGAATAGATTAATGAAATCTTAGTCAAATTCACAGGTTATTACACAGGTTATCACACCTCCGGGTGCGCGGATCAAACCCAAGACGTGGACGTCGCTCGGGGACGGGGTCAGGAATCATCAATCGTGCAAGACCGCGCCCCCTCCGCGTACTCCCTGGAGCGCCTGCAGGCTGAGGGTCATCTGCCAGCAACTCATCCGCATCGAAAGGCAGGTCAGCCTCCGCCAACTCACGAAATGTGGCCTCGTCCATCTGAAACAGAAAATGTTAATATTAGCAAATAATTGATAATTACTATTATATATACATATATATACATATTATGATTGTATATAAATACCATGGAATTCTATAAGTGTTCATCTTCATCATCATCTTCATATATGTCAATGTCATCTTCATATTCCTCCTCAACATCATCGATATCCATTCGAGTTGCAGTTGCTTCATCTCTTACCATTTCAAATTCATGTGTGACATCATTAACATCATCGTCATCACCGACTCTTAAATGTGGGGTGTCGTCATCGATACTCATCTCTCTTTGTAAAAAAGATTGATTTTGAGTACTCTCTTGAAAAACTTCAATTCTTTGCACATCAGTGAAAGCACATTCACTTTGACTAAACTGATTGTCTCGAATTTTGATTTTTATTACACTCCACCAATCAGTCAAGTCTCTTGATGTTGCACAGTACTTTGCATAATAAACTTGATATGCCTGTTGAGCCAATAAGAATGGTTCTTTACTGCGAGAACACTTTTACATTTAATATCGATGATTCCATGAGTCGGATGAACACGCACGCCTCTCTCTGTATCCAACCACCGACATTTGAACATGGTTATGTAATGTTGTCCAAGATAACAGAGTTCAATGATTTCATCAAGCATGCCATAAAAGTCAACTTCATTTTCTCGATGATGAGATCCTCTCAAGCTAACTCCACTGTTCATTGTTTTTTTCGATTCCCCATATGCATGCGTGTGGAATCGAAATCCATTCACCACATATGCATTATAAGTTTTAACAAGTTTGGAAGGTGGGTTACTCAATACACAGATCCGTTTGTCAATTTTATCAGCATTTCGAGACACCTGAAGATTTGTGAAATAATTATCAATATAGTAAACTATACATTGAATGAGTTGCTAAATGATAAAGAATTTATGTTACCAGTTTTTGAAACCACTGAGAGAAATTTTTCAGTCGCCGTTCTTCGAGAGCAGCTGCTGTAATTTGTGGAATTTGTTTCTTGATATGATTATCATACAACCTATAAAAACCAAAGTTATTTACTGTAACATAAATGATAGAATAAGTGATATAAACACTTACAGTACAACTGATGTCATCTCTTCACAGTTGAGCAGAACATACGTATGAGCTCTATGATGTTCATCATCTGAAAGCCAGCGTTCAGAAACTCCACCAAAACCAAGCTCTGACTGGTTGAAAACAGATAATTGATTGTCGATTTCATCAATATTCCTCTCATTCCGTCCCATTCGGTTGTGTTTTGAAGGATACTCAGATTCAAAATAATGGGAGCAGAAAAAAGATATTTCCTCTTGCAAATAAGCTTCTGCAATAGATCCTTCAACAGATGCTTTGTTGCGTACTTTTCTTTTCAATTTTTGCATGCATCTTTCAAATGGGTACATCCATCGAAACTGTACCGGACCTCCACATTTGGCTTCATATGGCAAATGTAACATCAAATGTTCCATTGAGTCGAAGAAAGACGACGGGAATATTTTTTCCAGTTTACATATAATTACAACAACATCTTTTTCAAGTTTGCCTAGAGCATCATAATCTGCCGTAGCCGCACAAATTTCCCGAAAAAAATGAGACATGTCTGTTATCGAATCCCAAATCACAGAATTCAACAGACCTCTTAATCCAATTGGTAGAAGTCTCTCCATTATAACATGACAATCATGACTTTTCAATCCAGTAATATGACCATTCTTTACACATCTACCCAAATTGGAAGCACAGCCATCTGGAAGTCTCAAATCTGCAATCCACTGACAAAATAATAAACGGTTTTCTTTAGACAGTGTATAAGCTGATTTTGGTTTCAGTAACCTTTCTGTTCTGACATTCTCAAATAGTTCCAATTCTGGACGTCTGCAAATTTGGGCAAGATCTAAACGTGCATTTACATTGTCTTTTCTCTTTCCTGGCGTATCCAAAACTGTATGAAACAAATTATCAAAACAGTTCTTCTCAATATGCATGACATCTAACATGTGTCGGACCAACAAATCAGACCAATATGGCAAATCCCAAAATATGCTACGTTTAATCCAATTGTGTTCTTTCCCAAAACCAGAAATTTTCTGTTGGTTTATTGTGGGACCAAAAGTGATGGGAGGTAATGAAAATACAACCGATTTTAACTCCGAACCTGATAGCATTTTTGGAGGTCCATCCCTTTCAACTGTTCCTTTTCTGAAATGAGATCTGTTTCTGCGAAAAGGATGATCAGCTGGAAGAAATCTGCGATGACAGTCAAAATAACAAGGTTTCTTTCCATGAATGAGCATAAATGCTTTGTTCTCTCCCATACAGTAAGGACATGATTTCTGACCATGTGTACTCCAGCCAGATAACATCCCATAAGCCGGGAAGTCACTTATTGTCCACATCAATGCTGCTCTCAGTATGAAATTCTGTTTCGTTGCAACATCATATGTACTGACACCAGTACTCCACAATAAATTTAATTCATCAATCAATGGCTTCAAATAAACATCAATATTTTTCTTCGGATGTCCTGGAATTAGTAAAGTCAAAAAGATATATGGCTCCTTCATCAACATCCATGGAGGTAAATTATACGGAGTTAAAAAAACAGGCCAACATGAATATTGACTACCATAAGATCCAAACGGACAGAAACCATCAGTGGAAAGGCCCAGTCGAACATTTCTAGCTTCTAAAGCAAATGATGGATGCACTCTATCAAAATGTTTCCATAAATCACCATCGGCTGGATGATTCAAGCTTTTATCGGTTGAAATATTCTCTTTATGCCATGACATCATTGTCGCTGTATTCTTAGACATGAATAAACGCTGAAGTCTGGATGTAAGCGGAAAATATCTCAACTGTTTTACAGGAATCAAACCAGACTTCCCGTGTTGTCCTTCTTTATATCTCTGTTGCCCACATGTGGGACAACTATCCAACGACTCATTTTCCCCTGAATATAAAATGCAGTCATTTGAACATGCATGAATCTTCTGACAAGTAAGTCCCAAATTTCGAACCAACCTCTTACTTTCATAGTAATTTGCAGGTAAAACATTTCCTTCGGGTAACAGTGTTTTCAGCAAAGAAAATATCTGGTCAAAACATGTGTTTGACATTCCGTTATCTGATTTGATAGCCATAAATTTTGCAACTACTTCTAATTTGCTCATCTTGCAGCCAGGATATAATGCATCCTCAGCAGACTTCAACAACTCATAAAATTCAGACGGTCCCAACTCAGGATTTGAAGCTATATCAGCCGGAGTTTCTGTATGTTGAACAGATGAACCTGCAACATCATGTACTAAATCTTGAAACTGGGATGGATCCGGAATCAAGTTGGTATCATCTGCTCTGGAACTGCGTTCACCGTGTTGATACCAAAAAACATAATCTGCTTGAAAACCAAAACGCAAGAGATGTTCCCCCACTTTGTCAAACGTGTCAAACGTTCTCAATGCACATTTTCTGCAAGGGCATTTTATCTTTCCTTCTGAAACAAATTCTGAATTTGATGCCGCAAATGATAAAAAAATCTCCACACCCTCTATATATACTGGATTTAAACCAGAACCATTTGGATTTCTACGTTGATTTATCCATATGCGGTCATCTAATAATGACTGTTGACGACCTCGCTGTTCCATATTTTTCTATAAAATATAAAAGCATTACTGGTTTTGAATAATTTGTTAGAAAAAACACTCAAGCAAGGATTACTAATTATTACAATTTATTACTAATTATTACAATTTATTGCTAATTATTACTATTTATTACTAATTTAGCAATACTTAGCAAAAGGAAAACTGCTTGAATAATGAAAGGAAATTTGATAATCATCGTTGTGGAGATGGTTATAAATTTTCCCTTCATTATCCAAGCAGATTTCGTTTACTAATTATTAGTAATAAAAAAAATATTATCAATATTTACGAAAAAACAATATTAATATTATTAAAATAATAAAAAAAATTAAAAAATATTAAAATTATCAATATTCAGAACAAACTTTGTTCTATTATTAACATGTTCAAATCTTAAAGGGTCGTCAATTGTCAGGTCATGCGCAATAAAAAGTTTGTGTCAGCCATGTCTAATGTAAACTCTATAATTGTCCTTGCATGGTTGATCACTTCGCAAGTAATGTTGCAATCAGACAAACCAAGTCATTCCCTTCTTAACTATAAGAATTATCTCACATGAACCTTTACATAGATCATTCTTCCTTAAAAATTTGAGGGATATCATTATTTTTCCCTTAAATTTTCAAGGAAGAATGGTCTATGTAAAGGTTCATGTGAGATGATTCTTATAGATAAGAAGGGAATGACTTGGTTTGTCTGATTGCAACATTACTTTTGAAGTGATCGACCATGCAAGGACAATTATAGAGTTTACATTGGACATGGCTGACAGAAACTTTTTATTGCGCATGACCTGACAATTAGCGACCCTTTATGATTTGAACATGTTAAGAATAGAGCAAAATCTGTTGTAAATATTGATAATTTTAATATTTTATAAATTTTTATTATTTTAATAATATTAATATTTTTTTCATAAATATTGATAATATAATTTTTTTTGCTAAGTGTTCTTGAGTATTCCTGAGTATTCCTGAGTATTCCTGATTATTCGTGAGTATTCGTGAGTATTCGTGATTATTCGTGAGTATTCGTGATTATTCGTGAGTATTCGTGAGTATTCGTGAGTATTCGTGAGTATTCCTGAGTATTCCTGATTATTCCTAATTATTCCTAATTATTTGCAATTATTCCTAATTATTTGCAATTATTCCTAATTATTGGTAATTATTGGTCATTATTGGCAATTATTGGTCATTATTGGCAATTATTACTAATTATTCCTAATTAATCCTAATTATTCCTAATTAATCCTAATTATTCCTAATTATTACTAATTATTCCTAATTATTGCTAATTATTGATAATTATTTCTAATTATTTCTAATTATTGCTAATTATTTCTAATTATTGCTAATTATTTCTAATTATTGCTAATTATTTCTAATTATTGCTAATTATTGCTAATTATTGGTAATTATTTCTAATTATTTCTAATTATTCGTAATTATTACTAATTATTGGTAATTAATACTAATTATTGGTAATTATTGCTAATTATTGGTAATTATTGCTAATTATTGGTAATTATTGCTAATTATTGGTAATTATTGCTAATTATTGGTAATTAATGCTAATTATTGGTAATTAATACTAATTATTGGTAATTATTACTAATTATTGGTAATTATTACTAATTATTGGTAATTATTACTAATTATTCGTAATTAATACTAATTATTCCTAATTAATACTAATTATTCCTAATTATTGTTAATTATTCCTAATTATTACTAATTATTGTTAATTATTCCTAATTATTACTAATTATTGTTAATTATTCCTAATTATTACTAATTATTGGTAATTAATACTAATTATTGGTAATTAATACTAATTATTGGTAATTAATACTAATTATTGGTAATTATTACTAATTATTCCTAATTAATACTAATTATTGGTAATTATTACTAATTATTCCTAATTAATACTAATTATTACTAATTATTGTTAATTATTCCTAATTATTACTAATTATTGTTAATTATTCCTAATTATTACTAATTATTGTTAATTATTCCTAATTAATACTAATTATTGGTAATTAATACTAATTATTGGTAATTAATACTAATTATTCCTAATTAATACTAATTATTCCTAATTAATACTAATTATTCCTAATTAATACTAATTATTCCTAATTAATACTAATTATTCCTAATTATTACTAATTATTGTTAATTATTCCTAATTATTACTAATTATCGTTAATTATTCCTAATTAATACTAATTATTGGTAATTAATACTAATTATTGGTAATTAATACTAATTATTGGTAATTAATACTAATTATTGGTAATTAATACTAATTATTGGTAATTAATACTAATTATTCCTAATTATTCCTAATTATTGGTAATTATTACTAATTATTCCTAATTAATACTAATTATTCGTAATTATTCCTACTTATTGTTAATTATTCCTAATTATTACTAATTATTGTTAATTATTCCTAATTATTACTAATTATTGTTAATTATTCCTAATTATTACTAATTATTGGTAATTAATACTAATTATTGGTAATTAATACTAATTATTGGTAATTAATACTAATTATTGGTAATTAATACTAATTATTCCTAATTAATACTAATTATTCCTAATTAATACTAATTATTGGTAATTATTACTAATTATTCCTAATTAATACTAATTATTTATAATTATTACTAATTATTGTTAATTATTCCTAATTATTACTAATTATTGTTAATTATTCCTAATTAATACTAATTATTGGTAATTAATACTAATTATTGGTAATTAATACTAATTATTGGTAATTAATACTAATTATTGGTAATTAAGACTAATTATTGGTAATTAATACTAATTATTTGTAATTAATACTAATTATTTGTAATTAATACTAATTATTCCTAATTAATACTAATTATTGGTAATTAATACTAATTATTCCTAATTAATACTAATTATTCCTAATTATTCCTAATTATTACTAATTATTCCTAATTATTACTAATTATTCCTAATTATTCCTAATTATTACTAATTATTCCTAATTATTGTTAATTATTCCTAATTATTACGAATTATTGGTAATTAATACTAATTATTACGAATTATTGGTAATTAATACTAATTATTGGTAATTAAGACTAATTATTGGTAATTAATACTAATTATTTGTAATTAATACTAATTATTTGTAATTAATACTAATTATTCCTAATTAATACTAATTATTCCTAATTAATACTAATTATTTGTAATTAATACTAATTATTCCTAATTATTCCTAATTATTGGTAATTATTCCTAATTAATACTAATTATTCCTAATTATTCCTAATTATTACTAATTATTCCTAATTATTCCTAATTATTACTAATTATTACTAATTATTGTTAATTATTCGTAATTATTGTTAATTATTCCTAATTATTACTAATTATTGTTAATTATTCCTAATTATTACGAATTATTGGTAATTAATACTAATTATTGGTAATTAATACTAATTATTGGTAATTAATACTAATTATAGGTAATTAATACTAATTATTGTTAATTATTGGTAATTATTACTAATTATTCTTAATTATTGATAATTATTAGTAATTAAATGAATAATTATCAATAATTAGAAATAATTACCAATAATTACAAATAATAACATTATTAATATATTTTATTATTAATATTAAAATAATATAATTTTCTAATTTATATACATTTCTTTTTTCATCTGTGCGTTTTCTATCTCCACATACAAATAATACATGTGAAGACAGCAAACACACAGATGAAAAAAGAACTGTATATATATAAAAAATTATATTATTTTAATATTAATAATAAAATAAACTAATAATGTAATAATGTTCTTATTCTTAATTATTGGTATTTATTACTAGTTATTAATATTTATTCTTAATTACTAAAAATTATTACTAATTATTCCTAATTACCATATAAACAATACTTATAATTTAAATTTATTAAATAATAAAACAATGTGAACATAATTAAATTACAACTAATTAATAATAATAGAAACTAATAAGAAATTAAAAATAAATAAAAAATTAAAATGAAGATAAATACCTTGAAAATTGATCTGTTCTGATCGTTCTTCAAAACTTTAATATCAGCTCCGGAGAAAAAACTTAAACTGGAGAAAAACTCAACTCTAGAAATATAATTCTGAGAGAGAGAGAAGATAAGGAATGAGAATGAAATGAAAAAAACGGATGGGGGTATTTATAGGTTAGATTATTTGCGACGGGCCCATTTGCGACGGGATTCCCGTCGCAAATAGTATTATTTGCGACGGTACCCGTCGCAAATACCTTAGCCAACATTTATTACGGTCAACCGGTAAATAGTTATTTGCGACGGGTCCCGTCGCAAATAATCCCTGCCGACATAGTATTTGCGATGGGGGAATATTCCCGTCGCAAATACCTTTTACCGCCGCCGGTTATTTGCGACGGGAATATTTCCCCGTCGCAAATAAGTTTCCCGCGATTTGGCGCGCATCGCGGGAAAACTATTTGCGACGGGGAAAGCAATCCCGTCGCAAAAGCCTCCTTATTTGCGACGGGGAAATACCCCCGTCGCAAATAAGTTTTTAACATGACTATTTGCGACGGGAATAAATCCCGTCGCAAATAACCCGTCGCAATTGCTCATTTTTCCCGTAGTGGATGCCCCAAGATCCCACTGGGAAGTGACAGATCCCCTTGCCAGAGAGGCCCTGTCCCAAAGAAGGAATGATCCATGATCAAACCAATACGCCCATCGGACGTACTCCCACCACGGTGGTGTAACTACCTAAGTGTTGGATTCTGTTCGGACAGACCATCACTCCATATTCCACGATTTTCGTGCCCATTATTCGGACCCTCGTCCTCTTTCGTGTCTAAAGGAACCCCCTAATGGCCTGGTCTCATGCCGCATCGGCTCACCTACCATCCTGGGCCAACGTTCCGGAAGACTGGTCATGTTTGGAGGGACCCCCAATAACGGCCTGGATACTACGCCCAAGGGCTCTCCTACCGTTAAGGTCCAACGTCCCGAAGGATTGATCGACAACAAATTGATAAAATCACGCGTTGCGAATATGGTTAGCGGTCGATGCTCATTTTTTGCCCCCATTTCAGGCTAACACAGTAAGGGTACCGTTTCTCCTCCAAGGTTAACGATTGTCCCTTATTGTCATGCCATCCCCACAGTGTTCCGAATCTTGGGTATCGTGATTCACGCTTCCCATTTTCATCTGTTTGGACCGATTTCAACGCCCCTGGCATTGCCCCGTTCGTGCATAAGAGCACGCCGAAGAAATGGTAATTCGGCTATCCTGGAAGTTCCTCCTCCGATCAAGCCTTCCCCATCTTTCGGGAATCTGGACTGGCTTGGAGAATTGTCGTCAAACGTCCCGCAAACATTGTAGGGATGTAACAAGGCAATTCAACAGTGGAAATCATGCGTGCTACGGCATTCAAAAAAAAGGCAAAATTTGGAAGCACGAAAGTACCAATAAAAGGGTTTTGGGTTTGTTACAACACTCGGGGGTTGACTTCCCCCATGGATGGGTTGACCCCGTCAAAAGAGCGTTGCAGCTCCGCCACCCGTTGACGTGCAGCATCCATGGCTTGCTGCCACTGAATTAGCTCTCGCTCTTCCTCAACAGCGGCGGGGCGCAGTTTGTCAGTTCTGGCTTTGGCCCTCTCTACATCAGCTTGAACGACAGCCATCTTTTCAGAGGTCTGCCTCATGTGCTCTTTTGCCTCTGCCAGCTGGGCCTTCAACCGTGAGACCAGCTCAGATTGCGCATCAAGAGAGGCTGAAAGCTCGTCTGCCCGGGTCTGCATCCGTTGAACCTCGCCTTCAGCCTCCTGGAGCTTCTTAATGCTGGTCACCTTCCTCCGCTACCATCCCACGCAGAGCCCACGATCATGCTCCCGGATCTTCTCAGCCATAAGATCTCGGATGAGTGCATGAGGACGTTGGGCATCCACTCCCCCAGCGCATAGTTCGCGCAACCACGAGCGAAGCCTATCCATTTCGTCCAGCCATTGTGCTTGGGGAGTGTCCTTGATAAAGCGCGCGATCAGCTTCCACGACCGGCGGCGGACTATGCTGCTGTCTTCCTCGTCGGAGGCCGTTTCGTCCCAGTCTGCGTGATTGGCAGGATCGTACGTGGGATATGCCCACAGGAAATCCTCGGCAGGATCAACATCTGGTGTTGAATCCACTACGACACCTGGCACCGAAGCAGGCGCGACAGAACTGGGACCGACCGGTTGATCCTCTTCCTCGGAGTCCACCTCAATGATTTCGGGTACGACCCTGCTGGTGGTCCCTCCAGTAATGATATGCATCGTGGCTTGAGGAGATGGTGGGACTATCTCCACCATCACCGGCATGCCCCTAGGAGGGACGTCACCAGACATCCTGACCAGTCTTGCCGCAACCACCCACGCCAGTCGAAGAACTGTACGACAAAGAGGGACATGAGCGTTAGTTGGCATGGTCTACATGTGGAAATGAGGAGACTGGTGGAGGAGACTTACAGAGATCGACCTCCGAGTGCTTCTCCTGAGCCGATACTGACGGGACCCCGAGACGAGGCCCCCTGTATACTGTTGGAAGATCTGGAGATTCCGGAAGAGCCACCTCAGACGCCCTGGTCCCACCAGACGCGGAACTGGACGCAGCCATTGGCGCGGGTTCTGAAGGTCCTGCATCATCACCCACCAAGTGAGAACGAGGCCTACGAACAAGTTCCTCCTGCATGGCTCAAACATTGGTGAGAAGTCCATATGGACCCAAGAACATATCGTAAGGAGAGAAGTTAGGAATGCTACCTCGAGAGCCTCCGCGAACTCGTCAGATTCTGAGCCTCTGTCTCCGACCTCGCCTTCCTCCAGCGGGCTCCCTCCTCCAGCCTCATCCTCCCGAGAGGAGTCCTCTGATTCCTCTGGCAAGGGGAAGCGCTCCCTCAGATCGGCAGCCGATAACTGTGGGGGGACCGTCTGATTCAACAGTACCCTCACCCGGTCTGTCATTGGGCGAGGGACACCACTGGAGTGGACGTAATCCTCAAGCTCTTCCAGGTACTATTCTGCCTCCGCCGGAGATGCCATGAATCCAGCCCGAACTGGGCCTATACCCGGTAATTCCATCCTGAGGCGATTCAGGTGGGCCTATATCTCGGATGGGCTGAGTAATTTCCGGTTGACATTCCAAATGTCCCAAGCCTCCGGGAAGACAGCATCCTCTGCCATGTCAATGTGACGCAGGCGCTTCCCCGGAGCCTGATTGGATATCCTACGGAATCCCCTCAGTGGCCGCCCCTCCGGATGACCCTGCTCTCCCGGAATCGCCGGATCCACCGCTGCTGCCATACCCTCGGCCGGTGCGGGTCTCGCCGCCATGGCGGCCCCGCTGCCGCGAGCGGCCCTAGCTGCCCTCCGACCCCGAACTCGAGATAGAGGAGGCCCACCGTCACCAACCCGGATCGTTTGTTGCTTCAGCATCTCCCTCGGATAAGCGGCCTCCCAACTAATGGCATACTCCTTCACTAATCCGAAGGCGGCAGTGGATGGAGGCAATGCAATCCGCATATTTCCATCTTCTCGTGTGAACATGAGCCACAGCTGCCTCATCACACACGGGTGCTCCTCGTGACGCACCTCCCAGTAGACCTGCGGGGTCAGCTGCTGGAGGCACCAGAACTGCCTCGCAAACCGATACGGAGTGTACGGTTCACAGAGCAGCTCATGATCTATTCGTGCCACCAAAACTCCACCTCAGAAGGCCAGGAGGTAAGCCCGATGTTCTTCCATTCCCCGTCCGTCATCAGTAAGCATTCCCATTGGAAATGGGAAGGGATGGAATTTGAACTCGTCTGCCCTCCACACCCTATTCAGAACCATCGGAATGGTCAGTTTGAACGAGAAGCTCCTGACCACATTTAGGATGGAGGGGCGAAAGTTTGATCCCGGCAGCGAAATGGGGTTTGGATATTCGTAAATCCCCCTGATGTGCGCTGCGATCCACCCGTACAGGAGGTGGAAGGGCCCGCATATCCTTGGCGGCTTCTTGCCTTCGCTAATATGCCGCAACATTCTGTACAGTTTGGTGAGCATCGGGATCCCAAGGTTGATCCGCTACCCCATGGCCAACATCGACGCCATGATAAACGAGCTGGACCATACCCCCTATGCTTGTATCTCTCACCAGTAGGATCCAACCATAGATGAGAGCCGCAATGAACACCGCCAGCCTGACTATCGGCTGTTGTTCAGTGCTGACACTGAAACCCCAAGTTTTCCATTGGCTGTCCTCCAAGACCCGCCAATACGAGTGCCCCTTGCCCCGTTGGGCCGCCCTCGGACAAGTTCGAGGCCTCGGAGGGAACTCTCAATTCTCTGGGAAATTCAGGAAGCATTTGAACCATCTCATAAAATGGACATCCCTCACTGCCTCCTTGTCCTCTCCAGGGACAAGTGCCATCAGTGCCGACGCCAGTCGCGGAATTTGCTCCGCATACCCCCATGCGCTGACAACGGGGAGGAACTCGTCATATATGGTCCCCAAGATTGGGACCCCAGAAATCTGGTGGACATCCCACAGGCTGATTCCCACCTCCCCGTGATGCAGGTGAAAAGTGTTGGTCCTAGATGACCATCTACTCAGCAACTCCGGCATTAGTTGCTTAGGTTGGTAAATGTGGAATTGGGAGGCCCATGCCGCTTCATACAACCCCACTCTCCTCAGCTCGACCCCAAAATCCTCGCATGAGGAGCCTACCCAGTAGGCCTAGGCCCAGTCATCAGTAAAGTTGCCGCCCTGGCGCAGGTCCCTCTCATCGGACCATCCCTTCTTCGAATCCTGCAAGGCCGCCTTCAGCATGGTACGGTAGAGAGGAGGGGACGTCTCCAGTTGTAATGGCCTCCCATCAATATCGTTCACGTGGTTGTAGAGACAATCAGCGGTGACGGGTGTGAAGTCCTCCCGCGCGTGACCATCGGCCACCCTGAACCATTGGTGCTGGCACGGTGAGCTCCTGAACCAGCAAGCTGGTTCATCCCTACTCACCTCAGGGATGAAGACGTCATCCCTCAGCTCGAAGCCGTACAACGACAGTTTCTTGAACTGTGGATAATCTTTCTGGCCCTCCGAGAGAAGATCTTTCAAAGAAGTGTGGTCCGAGTGGCTCCGAATCATCTCCCCGAAGCCTGGACGGTTGGCCATCTCATCTCAACGAGCAGCATCTGCAAGGACCCCCAATACAGCCTCTTGATGGGCCATCTTAACTCTGACACTTAGAAAAGATTTTTTCCCGCTGGATCGCGAAGCTCGATCGCGAAGATGAATCGCGAAGCCGGAGCACGATGATCGGTCGCGAGACCAAGCTGCGAAGTCTGGCCAAGGCCGACAAATAGAGGTTCTCTTGGTGCGGACGTGGAGTCGGAGACCCGCGGTTCGCCGCGAAGCTCGATTCGCGGAGGGATTTCGCGGAGTACGCAGAGCTTCGCGAAGTCGAGAGCGCAAAAAGACAAGGAAGGAACGTGAAGACAAAAGAGGTCGGACCCCCTATTTATAGGCGGCGACCCCGGAGCATCGCAGCACGCCTCACCCGTGCGGAGCATCGCGGCGCGTCCAGATCTATGGCCCCGGTCAGCACCGCGGCCCCCTTCGCGAAGCCTCTTTGCGAACCACCGAAAATTTTGGCGATTTTCCCTCAGACTTCGACCCTTCACCCTCCGTGGCTCCAAGTCTGAGGGGGGGCATTTGTTGGAGCCAAAAATGTGGCCCGAAAGAAAGGAACGAAAAAGAAGGCCGGCGCGCTGCCTCGCGAAGCTCCGCCGCGAAGCCCCACTGCGAAGCGCCCCGACCATGGCGGTGCCGTGAAGCTCCAGAGGCGGTAATGATCCGCGAACCCATTTGACGTTCGCAAGCCGCCGCGAAGCTCCAGAGGTGGTAATGATCCGTGAACCCATTTGACGTTCGCGAGCCGCCACGAAGCTCCAGAGGCGGTAATCCTCCGCGAACCCATTTGACGTTCGCGAGCCGCCGCGAAGCTCCAGAGGTGGTAATCCTCCGCAAACCCATTTGACGTTCGCGACCCGCCGTGAAGCTCCAGAGGCGGTAATGCTCCGCGAACCCATTTGACGTTCCCGAGCCACCGCGAAGCACCAAAGGCGGCGCGCGAGTCCTGCATCGCGGAGCCCCTTCCCTATAAATATTGGACCCCCCCTGAGTCCCGGGGATGGACAATCCGACCTTTCGGCTTCTCCTCTCCCGAATCGCGAAGCACTCTTTTCCCCGGGAATCATGAGCTGCGTGAGGTATTTCTAATTTGCGAGACGCCTCTACTTTGTCTCGTTTTGAGCCCCTCTTCCGAGAGGGATGCCCTTCGCGAAGCTCAAGGGCGTTCGCGAAGGAAGGGGATTCCCAAGGGAACCCGGGCAGCCGTGGAGGATTTACGCTTCGAAAAACACCCAACCCATGCTAGTGATCCCCATGCTAAGGCAGGATCGCTCCACTTCGCGAAGAATATTGCTTTGCAGGACCCTGCTTCGCGAGGCACTCCTTCTTCGCAAGGTAGTGCTCCGCGAACACTGTTCCACTTCGCGAAGCACCTTCCACTCACACCTATGCCCCATGCTAAGGCCAAGGCACTCCACTTCACAAAGCACACTCATCTGCTTAGCGATTCCTCTTCCCGTGTGACCCTCCAGGTTTGCATGATGCGATTTCAAAGTCCCATGGACAATACCACCCGTAGCGTTGCTTCGCCTAATGCTTCTTCGCATAGGCACGCTAACAGCTATTGCTTTTTCGCATAGCCACGCTAACGTGGACCCCTCGATGGTTCGTTCCACGACCCCCCTTAACCATGGCCTTACTGGTACCTTCCCTTACCCAAGGACCAGAGGGTACCAGTTATGTAAGTCCTAGGGGTGTGGAGTGAACCCACCTCGTCCGAGCTGTAGGACGTTAAACTGCCAAGCACCACGTCCTCAACACATGACGTTAAACTGTGACCCAACCTCGTCTCCCTCACGAAGGGTCCCCCCAGCTCGAACATTCTTTACACCACTCGTCTCCATGAGAATGGAACTCTTCCGCACATGGAATGAGATCCTCCTTGTCAGAGTGGCGTATGTTCGCAGGGGTAGGGCTGCCTCAGAGTGTAAGCCCCTAACCTTTCGTACGGATGATTGCACCCGTGCATCTCTGTACTTCCCCACTACCAAGGTCAGTGGAGGGCGTGATAGGGAACGAGGCACCCCCCTCTGGGCCTCCATCTTGGAGTAAGTCCCAACACCATGGGCCGCCCAACGCGTAAGCCCCTTTTCGCTTCTCACGGATGCACCCCTCGCGACGTGATCGTCAGGTCCTTGCAACCTCTTATTTCTCACACCGAGCATGACTCACGTGGGCTTAGAGTGAGCACCGACCCTGACCACCCATCCATATGAACTACGAGGTCTTTGATCCATGTCAAGGCATGGTACGTATGAAGCCTCCACGAGGTTCAAGCCCACCCGTTGTTCTTCCACGTCGGGTCTCATTCCCATCCAGCATGACGTTAAAACTGCGCATTCCATCCGAACTACGAGGACTTTGATCCATATCAAGGCATGGTACGTAGGAAGCCTCTTTGAGGTTCAATCCCACCCGTCGTTTCTTCACGTCGGGTCCCACCTTCGTTCGGCATGACGTTAAACTGCATTCCCATTATGAACTACGAGGTCTTTGATCCATGTCAAGGCATGGTACGTAGGAAGCCTCCATGAGGTTCAAGACCACCCATCATTTCACGTCGGGTCTCACCCACGTCCAGCATGACGTTAAACCGCATTCTGGTCCAGTGGTAAGCTGCTGCGACCCATTCCCACCTGAACTACGAGGTCTTTGATCCATGTCAAGGCATGGTACGTAGGAAGCCTCCTTGAGGTTCAAGACACATTGCTCGGTCGTTCATTTCACATTGAGTTTCGCCCTCGTCCAGCACGACGTTAAACTGTATGCCCCCCTTGTCCTGCATGACATTAAACTGCACACCCATTCCCATCCTGAACTATGTTGACTTTGATTCCCTACCACGGGGATACGTAGGAAGCCTCGTCAAGGCTCAAGCCCAACTTCACCTTCGCCCGTGCGATGGTCCCATTTCACTCTCCCTCCACTCCATTCATCAACCTATCCCCCGTCCCGATTCTCACCCGGACCGTCTTATCCCGGTGAGACCATGTCGGTACGCTCTTCTTCACAGCCATCCATTGGCTGGCCCTGGTATCAACATCCCTTCAAGGAGGATCCCTCAATCCGATCTATCCTAGCTAATGCTCTGGCCAGGTTGATCCGTCTTCGCTAGACATTAAACTCGCGACATACCCTGTGTTGAGCACATGAAGCTGAGGAAAACCTCAGATATGCATCTACGACATATAATTCCCCACGCTCGATGTGGGATTCCTCGGGCCTCCACGCCCTCGAGAAGCCTTGTTACCAAGGATAACAGACAGACATGCTAGGTACCCTAGCATCCAGACACGCTACTGATGCCTCAACGTGACTACTCCCCTGACTGAAGGTTGCTGCCCTGACTGGACCCTTTGAAATGTCCCGACAGAAGCAGTGTAATTAACCGGCGTCCATGAAAACATGGCACTGGGAAGAGTTTCACGAACTACGTATTAAATCTATGAGGGAGACCCGGACTAGGTGATGAGTTCCAAGGAGGAATCCACGGAAGGAAGAACCGACATCCCATCATCCCGTTTCGATCAAGGAGAAGACGTCCCTGAATAAGGAGCGAATGTCGCCCACCTTTGGAAAGCGGGAATGCGGGGCAACAAATCCGCACGTCCTCGTCCTCCACAGACGGACGCACGCGCCCCGTCGGAAAGCGTCAGAAACAAATATGTTATTTGGAAGACATCAAAAACACATAAAAAAAACACATTGCAAGAGACCTATCTAAAATGGCATGAATTCTACCTAAAAGTAACTGAAATTTACAATGATAGCATCTCCATGTGGAATAAAAACCCTCATAAGCATGGACCTACCTCCACCCATAGTCATGTCTCCTGAAAATCTAAATTGCATCCACCAACATGTAAGGAAAATCCAAGAGAAAACATTGTGACAACCCCCCAAGTATAAGATGTCAATGTGATGGGACTCAAGAATAACTTTTAAGAGAAAAAAAAACATCCAACAGAGGTTCACATAAACACAGATGTCATTATCTCCATGCATTGAACTATCTTAGTTGGGTTAAAACATTGATGTTTCCTCAGAACCCATAAAGAAAAACAACACAAAATAAGAGTGATTAGGGAAAATTACAACATATAAGCCGAAACTGTTCAGTTTGCTGAAGATCATGTAAACAAATGTTGTTTCGGTGCCTAAAATAGAGAAAACCAGATCCTTGGGGCAACAGACAATCCATTAGAAGCGTAACAAGTGTAGCATTAACATCAATGTCTCAAGATAAAAGAGTAATAAACATCCATTAAAGTACATCAAATTATGTGAACAAGCAGCACACAGTCTACAAAAAATAACACTTTGAGCCCCAATTTTCCATGAAGCATCCAGAACCAGAGTCGAGCAACAAATTCTAGTCAATCGTCAAGGAAATATGTGGGAATCATAACCAATTCCAAAGATGATACCTGGTAAAAACCAAGTGCCTACTACCTAAATGAAACAAAAAGAAATGTATTCTTCTCTAGAACTGGACAATAACATCTGCAAACTTTTGAGCTGTTTGTATCCCCAAACCTTCTTCCTCAGCACTTGTTGGAACCCTTTTCAACATTCTCGTCACAAATTCTGTACAAACTGAAACCACTAGCATTTTTTGTACAACCTTTTGAGTTGTTCGTATCCCCAAACATTCTCCCTCAGCACTTTTTTGAACTCTTTTCAATGTTATCGTCACAAATTCTATACAAACTGAAACCATTATCATTTTGTGTCCACCTTAATCGCGACCTTCCTATTCTATTTCAGGTTAACAATTACCTTTCCCTTCTGTTGCAGAGTGGAAAAAAAAACTAATCCTCTAATGCACTAGGTTGCTGGAATGGTTCCTTCTCCATCGGCTAGCCATACTTGTCCATTAGAGTAGGTTTAAACATTTCCCATGACAAGTTCGGCGTTGTAGCGTACTAGAAAAAAAAAATAGTATAGTGTGGTACCAACCATGAAAAGTTGCGCCCAGTGTAATTTTATGTCCTCTGTCGTCCAAAAAAATTGAAATACCTTTCTTCTTTGATGATCCCACCATACGGATCATCTCCCATAAAATCTGGAAACACAAATCTTGTCAGCCATTTTGTATGGATGTCAACAACACAATAGAATTATTCTCATTTCATTATATATTATTTGATTGTTTGGATTGATATGTGTGAGGGGTTTTTTCCATATTCTAATTTGTTGCTTCCATATATGAATTAAAATCTTGATAAGAAGGAGGAGGTATTTTCACCTGCAAGTTGTTTGCATCAAATTTTTCTGAACAACTTCTTGGAAATGAGTTTGGATTTGAATATTATCAATGATTTTCTCTATATTTTACTGATTTATTCATATTCATGATCATGGATTTAAATTTTATCCTTTCATTCTACCAAATATGACTGACATGCTTGATAGGCATGAGAAGGGGTTTTCATTATCTCATTGTTTTCAACTATGTTTTACTAACATTTTTTGAAGGTGTAAGAATAGATTTTCATCCATTTATAGACAACAACCATATTTTACAAGATGTCTTGATTTTCATGAACAAATATTTTTATCAAATCATTATTTATCATCAAATTTGACCTGTGGGATTCTTTAGTGTGAACAATGTGGTTGTCATGTCTTGGTATTTTTTACTATTACATTCTACAAGATTCCTAGGGGGGCTTGAGTCTAAAATATCATGGGAAGGATCCTATAAGGGGTGGTCCTCTTTATGTAGAGGATATTGATTCTTGCAGCGTTGGTGGTGGACATTGCTGGAAAGATCCCTCAAGAGGGGCCCTTTGTTATGGGCATAAAGTCACTAGTCATCCCGTGATCAAGCTCCCTATGATAATAGTTGAACTTGTGATCATGTTCTAGGGATGGGCTCCTAAAACATTATCACATAAATATTGATTTTATCTACTTATAGATTACCTATTTTAAATGAGTGTATGATTGGTGGGGATTCATAAGGAGGGCCTTGGAAGCTTCTTATATGGTAGGGATAATACTGTTTATTTGGTACTCTTGGACCGATACATTTTGAACCTAATGATGGGGATATTTGGTTGGTGATAGTGTCTTGTTTTTGGTTGAGGACCAACATTGTGAAGTGTCTAATGCACATGTCTACCAGAATGGGTGAAATTTCATTGGGATCAAATAGATTTCTGGTAGAAAGTGCCTGTAATATATGTGACAGGGGGCGGGCATGGGGGACCAGGGGGCATGGGGGTGCGGAGGGGGGGTGGGGGGGGGGGGGGGTGGGGTGGGGTGTTCAAGGGGGCTATCCAGGGGGTGCAAGGGGGTGAAAGAGGGCTGTCTAGGGGGGGGGGGGTGCCAGAGGGATGTCCAGGGTGGGCATGGGGGTCCAGTGGGGGTGAAAGGGGGCTGTCCAGGGGGGTGCAAGGGGTGTCCAGTGGGGCTGTCCAGTGGGGTGCGGGGGGGGGGGGGCATGAGGGACCAAGGGGGCATGGGGGATCAGGGGGTGGGGGTGTTCAAGGGGGCTATCCAGGGGGTTGCAAGGAGGTGCAAGAGGGATGTCCAGGGGGTGTTCAAGGGGGCTGTCCAGGGGGGGCATGGGGGTCCAGTGGGGGTGCAAGGGGGCTGTCCAGGGGGTGAAGGGGGTGTCCAATGGGGATATCTAGTGGGGTGTAGGGGGGGAATGGGGGTCCATAGGGGCATGGGGGTGCAAGGGGGTGTTCAAGGTGGCTGTTCAGGGGGTGCAAGGGGGTGAAATAGGGCTGTCTAGGGGGGTGTTCAAGGGGGCAGTCCAGGAGGAATGGGGGGTCCATTGGGGGTGCAAGGGGGTGCAAGGGGGGTCTGCTTGTCCAGGGTCTGTCTGGGGGGTGTCTAGGGGTGAGGTAGGGGGTGTCCAGTGGGGGTGCAAGGGGGATGTCCGTGGGGGGGCATGGGGGCTGTCCAGTGAGGTGCGGGGGGGGGGGGTGGGTGTTCAAGGGGGCTGTCCAAGGGGGTGCAACTGGGCTGTCTAGGGGATGTTGAAGGGGGCTATCTAGGGGGCATGGGGGTCCAGTGGGGGTACAAGGGGGCTGTCCAGGTGGTGCATGGGGGTGAGGGGGGGGGGGTGTTCAAGGGGGGACTGTGGGGTTTTTTTTTATGAAATGGGAAGGCCTACAGCCACAGTTTTAATCCGTGGCTGTAGGTCTATTTCCACGGTTTCAAACTATGGCTAAAACTATACATCCATGGTTCAGAACTGTGGCAATAGGACCTGTATGGCTTACTGTCCTACCACAGTTCAAACCTTGGCTCTAGCCCTTTAGCCATGGTTTTGAACTATGGCTATATCCCTTTATCCATGGTTTAAATCGTCGCCATATGCCTTTAGCCACAGTTTCAAATCATGGCTATAATTCTTTCCCTATAGCCAATACAATACCAGCGACGGTCCATTGGGCCATGGCTATAACCTATATCCAAGGGTTTTGGGCTTATATCCACAGTTTGAAACTGTGGATATAGCCTTAATTTCTAGTAGTGTTAATTAATTGTAAATTAAAGAGCATATCATAAATGAGGTGCTTGATAAAAAGAGGAAAGAGAAAAATTATGTATGGAATTTTGGCATATTAAAGGCTTAGGTAAGGGTCCAAAAGGGGGATTATAAATGAACCCTCATTAAAATAAAATCAAATTGAAAGTAGGGAATTTATTATAGAAGGATGAAAATATAAAAAAATTTAAATTAAAAATACTAATTTCAAACAAGGTTCTATAATTGAAAAGAATAGATAAAGGTGATGATCCCTTACTTGGATGTGTGACCCCATAGGCTTGGGAGAGGATTCTTGAGAGTTTAGGAGAACCTTGGGTGGACTATAAGGATTATAGGGTAGAATTTTGTCAAGATTCAAGGAGTTTTAGTGATGATAAATGAGAGTGTGGGTGGGTTTATATAGGAAAAGAGGGGGATTTCTTTATTATTTTGATTTTGGACACTACACAATAAAATATTCAAAAACACAAACCATACCATTGTTTTTACCATGGTTTCTACTAAAGGGAAGTATTTTAATTTATTTTATAAGGACATGGGATGAAGATAATAAAATATTTCCCTTACTTATGTGGAGGTGAGTCACACTCTCAAGGAAATGAATTTAAAATCCTAAAATATATTATAAGTATTGGAGGTTTCACTCTAGCTTTATAAAATAAATAAAATGGAATTAATATCACACTATTTTAAATTTAAAAATTATATTTTTCTGAATATACCTTTTATCGTTTTTTTCATCATTATTAGGCCATTATGATGTCATAAAACACACTATATATTTATACGGTATTTAATTTTTACCCAAAAATTCGATTATCTCAAAAAATTATGAAAAATTCACCATTGGATAATTTATATGTCCTGATTTTAAAACTAATATTAATTTTATGTAAATAATTTTTCACTACATGAAATTTTACTATAAAAAAACTGACTTTTATTGAAAATTTGCAGGTTTTGACAAAAAAAGTTTTCAAACATTAATAAAAATTATGTTTTACTTCATAAAAATTATATGATCATTTATATTTAATAAAATTAATTTTATAAAAATATTTTGTTAAAATATTATTTATTTGAAAAACACATTAATTCAAAAAAAAATATTTCTTAATTGAATTTCAATATTAACAAAAAATA
This sequence comes from Viscum album, assembly GCA_963277665.1. NCBI lineage: Eukaryota > Viridiplantae > Streptophyta > Magnoliopsida > Santalales > Viscaceae > Viscum > Viscum album. Next base: position 1,583,945,415 of record OY728137.1, on the reverse strand, counting down.
TTACTTATGCTTCACAAATCATTTGAAAAGTAACAATAATAAGAAGAAAATATATTAATTATTATATACCTAGAAAATATAAATATTACTAATGATAGGGTATTGATACATATCCCTTTATTACACCGATATACGCTATAAGAGTAAGGTGTGAAATGGTGGGGATTTCATGGGGTTGTTCAATGAACATGTTTTGGGCCCTGATCTCGATGACCTTGAAAGTTTCCTATAAATGGTTTTGATCTGGATTAAGTTTTTGGATATCAGCTTTAGATTGGTCTAGGGAAAATTCCAAAAATGTTGTCCCTTACAAGCTCCGATAAATGGGCATCATAGGGTATGCTTTTACTGGTTTAGGCCATCACTTCCTTTGTTTGTATCAAAAGGTTTTGTTAAAAACCTATATTTATACTAGTCATGTGATCACTATTCAAAAAATATATTATCAACGACAAATATACATAATGGTAATTTAAATCCAATTGGATATAATAATACAAAAGGAGTACATGTGTTTTCTATATCCATAAGACATTTAATTTAATCAAAAGGGGACTTTTATTCACAACAGTTTGTGTCATTACAAACTTCCCCCTTAATAAATTTCACCCTTGAAATTTATTTTTCCCACACTAAAATAGATGAGGGTAACTTTGCTTCATCACCTCCACTGGTTCCCATGTTCCTTCTTCAAACTTGTGGTTTCAACACAACACTTTTACGAGGGGTATTGTCATATTTTGTAGAAATTTTTCTCTATGATCTAAGATCTTAAATGGATCCTCCGGATTGGAAATTTCATTCTTCAATGGTACCACCTCTGAATGGAGTACATGTGATGGTTATGATAAGTACTTTCTTAAGAGGGATATAAATAATACATATTTTACTTGAGATAGGTTCAATGGGATTTCTTGTTGATAGGCCATTACTATGATGTAATCAAGGATTTCAAAAGGGCCAATGTACCATGGACTAAGCTTTCCCTTATTCCCAAATCTCATCAATATTTTCCATGTAGATATATGGAGGAATACCATATCTCCAACATCAAACTCCAGGTCTCATCGACGATTGTCAGCATAGATCTTTTGTCAAAACATAGTAGCTTTGATGTGATGCTAGATGGTATTAAACTTATCCACCATTTCTTCAACCATTTCAGGACCTAGAAGTTTTTTCCTCAAATTCATCCTAACATGCTAGTGCTCTACACCTCTTCCCATAAAGGGATTCATAGGGGGACATTTGGATACTTGTTTGGAAACTGTTATTTTAAGAAAAGTCCACCAAAGGAAGATGTTGGTCCCATCCTCATTTGAAGTCCATTGACCAATCTATCAACATATCCTCAGTTTTTGGATAGTCCATTCAGATTTTCCTTCAATTTTAGAGTAATAAGTCATACTAATGTTTAGATTAGTGTTTATATAATGTTTTAGGATTTTCCCAAACATTAAGGATAATATTTGATATCAATTAGAAAAAATAGATAGTGGTACTCCATGAAGCCTTACCACTTCTTTGATGTATATCTGTGTAAGCTGATCTAGTAAGAAATCCTCTTAAATTTTAATGAATTGTGCAGTCTTTATAAGAAGAACCAAAACAACCCATATAGAATTATTTCCCTTGGATGGCTTTTGAAGTCGGTTGACAATGTCCGTTGTGATGTTTTACCATTTCCATGTTTGTATGAGTAATGGTTACATCATCCCCTTAGACTTCTTCCTTTGAGCATTCACTTACTAATATATAATACACTTTGATGTATATTCTATGATATCATTCTTCGTGACGTCCCAATAGTAATTCTCTTAGATATCTCGATACATATTTTTGTTTCATGGGTGAATAGAGAAAGTCGAACTATGTACATCATCCAAAAGTTCTTTGTTTAACTCAGGATTTGATGGAACACAAAGTCTTGACCCAAATATCAAATTTCCTTCTTAATTAACATTGAACACCTATGATTTACCTTTTCTGATAGTTTCTACGTTATCTAAATTCCCACATCATCATTTTGATCACCCTTTAACCTTTATAAAAGAGATTATTGAGAAATAATTTGTAAAAGTATTGTTGATGTTCATTTCTTTATGATTCCCATGTCCATAATTTTCAAATATTTGAATATTGGATCCTATTAAATTATTATCAATGACATAATTTTTGGATCCTTTCTACTTAGAGCATTCTTCACCTTATTCTTTTTCCAAGGATGGTAGTGGATTTAGAAGTCATAATCATTGATGATCTTTAACTGTCTTTGTTGGTGAATATCCACCCCTTTATGTGAGAATATATATTTGATACTGTTTTGATCTATATATATCTCATACTTCTCCCCAAAGATATAATGCTACCAAATCTTCAACGTAAATATCATAGCTTCTAACTCCAGATCATGTGTGGGATAGTTTTTCTCAAGACTTTTCAACTACCATGAGGTGTAGGAAATGATTTTGTCATTTTTCATCAATAGAAATACTAATACATTCTTTGAAGCATCACTGAAAATTATTAAAATCTCCCCATGTGTGGTTAGTGTGAGCACAGGTGTAGTGTTAAGCCTCCTTTTTAACTCCATGAATCTTTCTTCACATTCATCATTCCAAGAAAATTTGACTTCTTTCTGAGTTAGCTTGGTAAGAGGGTTTGAAAATCATGAGAAATTTCTCACAAATTGGTGATAATATCCATCTATACCAAGGAAGATATGGATATCTATCACATATGTTGTCCTCATCCATCCCTCAATTTATTTTTAATTGGAAGTATCCCTAGATATCCCATTACTTATGATGATATTCCCAAATAATGAGACTTCCTTCAATCATAACTGACACTTTCTATACTTTTCGTAGATATTCTCCTTTAATAAGGTATTTATAATAGTGATAATATGCTCTTTATTCTTCCCCTAGTTTTTAACTATATTAGAATATCATTTATAAAGACTACCAATAATTTATCGAGGCAATATCTAAAGTTTATATTCATCAAGTCCATGAAGATATCTTGAGAATCAGTGATTCCTAATGGAACAACTATGAACTCATAAAGCCCATAACTTGTACTAAAATAAGTATTGGGGATATCCTCCTACTTCACCATTACATGGTAATATCCTAACCACATATCCACCTTAGATAAGTATTGTGATCCACATAGGTGATTGAACAAGTCATCAATTTGTGACAAAGGGTACTTGTTCTTCATTATAATTTTGTTTAGCTCATGATAATAAATGAAAAGGAACATTGACCCATACATCTTATTAACAAAGAGGACTGGTGCACCCCATGGTGAAACACTTGGGCATATAAACCCTTTATATAGATTCTCCTGTAATTGTTTCTTTAACTCATTAAGTTTCACAACAACCATTATATATGAATTTTTGGATATTGGCAATGCCCTAGGTATAAGATCAGTGAAGAATTCAATATATCTTCTTGGAGTATTACTAGGAAATTTCGTGGGAAACACATCAGCGATTTCTATCACAATAGCCATGTATTCAAGGATAATTTTTTCCTTAGATTCAATAATTTTAGCTAGACACACTTACTCGTAGGCAAATAATATCCATGCTTGAGATTATAGTGCTAAAAAATATTCATCTTCATCCATGCACTTGTATAGAATCAAGGGTTGATTCGTCATTTGGATAGTGATTTCCCACTCATGGAAATTTTTGTTGGGTCTATATAGATAAAGCCAATCCATGCCCATAATTGCATTAAATTACTCCAAGGTAAGTATGAAAAGGTTCATCGTGACATTCAATCCACAAATTGTGACAAGGAAGGAGCTATATACATAGGATACAATAATTTCCCCATTTTCCATTTTCACTGCCATCTCCACCTCCATGATTTGTGGTGGTGATTGGATTGCTCTACTAAACTTTTATGATATAAAAGAATGCTTAGAACCATAAAAAGTATGTTCTCTATTATTGAATGAATAACTAGCACACTTTCTAGAATGTCATTGTTAGGATTCAATTCAGAAGTAGTAATGAAAAATTCTCACCCTTGCTTCCTTGGAGGTTGTTGGTTGCCTCTAAAAACCCTTGACTTAGGGAAATGGTTCACAAAGTTCCTTGATTCCTTGTAGTTATAGAAATAAACCACATGTTGAGGGTCAAATAGAGTGTTCCTTTCCTTTATCACATTTGTGGGTTTCTCCTATAAAAAACTATTGGACATGTGCCCTTATCTTTTTCCCCTAAAGCATTTCCTTGACCACCTTAGGCAATTTCTGAGGTTCTTCTTTCCATACCTTTGACAAGTGGCGTGATGCAATTTCTTGTCATCATTGGATTTATCTATAGGACCACCAAAATTAAAGTCCAATTTTCACTTCTTATTTCAATGATACCCCAAAGATTCACCAATATTCATCTTGAATTTTAGGACACATCAGATAATTTTCTCATAGTTATCAAAGTCACAGATTTCCAGAGATTTTTGTATGCTTTTCTTTATCCCACCAAAGAAGAAGTCGTCCTTGAACTCAGGGGTAACAAGAAAACTAGAGGCATATTGTGCAAGTATTTTGAAGATTTCCTCATACAGTCCAAAATATTCCTCTGCATTTTTCTTGAGTGAAAGGAAATATATTTACATCTTAAGACAAAGGGTATAGGGAAAATATTTATCAAAAAACATTTTCTAGAATTCCTTCTACTATATAGCTTATATCTCTTCCTCAAGCTTCGTATTCTTGATTAGTGTCCACCACTGATCAAATTTACTCTCCATATGATAAGCATCTATAAAAACCTTCAATTTCAAAATACATTTAAGGATAGAGAATATATTTTCAATGGAATTGATCTATTTCTCCACAATTAAGGGATCACATGATCCATTAAAAGTAGGAGGCCTTTGTCACATGAAGCTTTTGATTGAAGGTTTTTCTCTCTTAGGGGGTTTAGGTGCTCTTATTAATCTATGTTTTGATTTAGAACTTGAGGTAAATGAGAGAGTATAAGGAAAAAGTTTGTGATTCCTTCTCCCATTAGTTTGGGAATCTCATTGGGGAAGTCATCACATTTCCATTCACATGATGTGTTAACTCAATTCCTCAAATTACTGGCCATTTTCTAGAATAAGGGGAAAATTATGGATGATTATTTTAAGATATTAATCAAATAAAAGGAAATACAATGAAATTAAAGGGATAACTTATAAATTACATTTATCTACCTAGCTTATGAGTTTCTTCTCTTTAGTTTATGTTTTCCATGATCTATCTCTTAATATATATTCTTATGGGATTTTTTTCTTCCCTTACTGATGGATCATAATGAGAATATGAATTTACCAAATCATGCCCCGAACGAGTGTCAAACGAGGTGAAAATTAAGACCCATTTACATTTAATATTTTACCCCGAGTCAAGCCCATAACACCTTTTCAGAGTTGTTACTCCAAGGTACATCTGTACCAGTACCACATCCACTTTTAGTTTCTAGAAAATGATGTATTTTATTGATAAACCACTTACACTATACTTACAAAAATTTAGCGATGTTTTTTTAAACTTAGTCTTATCCTTAAGGGTCTCCACTATGGTTTTATAATCCTAATCCCAAAAATAACAAAACCTATCCTTGATACCAACTATAAAAATCCTTCTCTTTAATTCATATTTAATCATGATTTATTACATAAATTTTCACTTAATACAACTTAGAAGATCAAGAGGTGTAATGTCTTGGGAAATTAGAAACATTACATAAAAACAAAAAACATGAAATACATCCTCTTTATTGAAAAATTCTTTTACATGACCAGAACATTCATTCGTACTTAACAATACATGGGATAACATGAGGACATACATAAGAAGAAGTGAGCTATAAATTAAAGTAAGGGAGTAAAAAAGGAATAACATGAAGAAGAAATACATGTTAGAAAATAGGAATAGAAATGAAGACTAAAATTAACATGAATATAAAGGCATTATAAGGTATGATAATCATAATATGAAACTATGGCAATAACATAAACCTGATATTAACATGATCCAAGACTCATTACACATGGAGGAGATTGAGATAAATATCATTTCACCTGAAGTAAGATGAGTCAAAAACCATTTCACATAAAGTAACATGATTCAAAACCCATTTAACATGAATTAGAAATATTGAAAACCCTTTTCACATGTTTTACCATGATACTGAACATTACCCAATGCATTAGAGATATATCAGGGTGCACCCTTCATAATCATTTCATTTTCATGCTTAAGTGTTCCACATAGTACATACAACTTGGATTCATTAATCGTCATAATTTATTTCATGATAAAGGAAATGTAGAATAAATACATATGGATTTACAATAAAAATGTATATGTTCATAAAAATGAATATCATTGATAGAGAAAAGGTCATGGTATACACTACACAATGATTTTGGCATGGGAAATCACAGTGTAATTTTGGAAGCCTAATGACGTCATATAGAAATTCATAAAATGGGTTGATAAGATTGAAAGGGGTATCTAATTATTTAAAAATTAAATGGAAAGTAAAGGGGATAGTTAATAATATATCCCAACTTAATAAATTAGAAATTAAAGGGAATATCATAAGTGAAGTCCTTGATAAAAAGAGGAGAGAGAGAAATCCCTTATGGAATTTTAGTATAGAAACGGATTAGGTAAGTTTCAAAATGGGGGAGTATAAATGATATAATTGAAATAATATCAAATTTTTATTTGGTAATTGATTATAAAATTATGAAAATATAACAAATTGAAATTAAAAATACTAATTTCAAACAAGGTTCTTAAATTGAATGAAAGAGAGGAAGGTGAGGATCCTTTACTTGGATATGAGACCCAAAAGGCTTGGGAGAGTCTTATTGGGAGATTGGGAGCACCTTGTGAGGAATATAGTGAGTATAGGTAAGAGTTTGGTCGAGATTCATGGATTTTGAGTGAAGATAAATGATATCTTGGGTGGGTGTATAAAGTAATTGAGGGAGATTTATTTATTATTTTTGTTTTGAACATTACACAATAAAATATTCAAAACCAAAAAACAAACCATGTTTTTTGACAATGGTTTATAACAAAGGGGAGTGGTATAAATTATTTTATAAGGCCATGGTCTGAAGATAATATAATATTTCCCTTGATTATGTGGAGGCGAGTCACACTCCCAAAGAAATGATTTTAAAATCATATAATATATTATTAGTCTTGGAGGTTTCACTCTAGGTTTATAAAATAAATAAAATAAACTTAAAATAAAATTATTTTAAAGGTAAAAAATATATTTTGATTGATATACATTTTATATTATTTTTTACATCATTATTAGGATATTATGATGTCACAAAACACACCATATATTTATACGATAATTAATTTTTACCAAAAAATTTGACTATCTGTGAAAATTGTTATAAAATTTATCATTGGAAAATTTTGATGTCTTGATTCCAAAAATAAAATTAATTTTATCTAAATAATTTTATAATATGTGAATTTTTACTTTTAAAATAAAAACTAAATTTTATTAAAAATTGACAGGTTAAAAAAACTGTTTTCAAACCTTTATAAAAATTATGTTTGACGTCATAAAAATTATATGATCATTTATATTTAAAAAAATAACTTAATAATAATATTTTATTAAAATATTGTTTATTTTAAAAACACATTAATTAATTAAAATATATATCTTAATTGAATTTGAATATTAACTAAAAATACTACTTGTGCTTTAAAATTCATTTGAAAAGTAAAATAATAGGAAGAATCTATATTCATTATTATATAAAAAAATAATTTACATATTACTAATTCCAGGGTATTGATACATACACCTTTATTACACTAGTATACACCTTAAGAGTAAGGTGTACGATAGTGGGGCTTTTATGGGCTGTTCGGTGAACATGGTTTGGGTAGTGATCTTGATGAGAATGAACTTATCCTATAAGCATTTTAACTCATGCTTAATTTGATGGATATCAGCTTGGGATTGGTCTAGGGAAAAGTATAGAAATGCTATATCCCTTGGAATCTCTGATAAAAAGGCTTCATATGGTATGATCCTACTAGTTGATGCCATCACTTCCTTTGTCTATGTCAAAAGGATTTGTTAAAACCCTATATCTATACTAGTCCTGTTATCACTATTCAATTACTATATTATCAATGATAAAGATACTTAACTGTAATTTAAATACAATTAGATGTAATAATAAAAAGGGGTTCATGTTTTTTATATATCTATATGACATTTAATTAAATCAAAAAATAGAATTTTATTTATAACCGTTTGTGTCATTACATTAAGGCTTTTTTTGGATAGGAGTACTTTCTAGTTGGTTTGATCTTGGGAGTTATTTTTCTAGGAGTTGATGGTTTGTTTCAAGAATGAAAGAGGGATTGGGATCAATTTTGGGTATATGTAGAAAGGATGATCATAATTCAAACATGGTATGATCCTAAGGTTTAGGTTGCAAAGAAATCAGAGGTAAGTAGTTTATTTTTGTCAAATCAACTTTCTCTACCTAGGAGGTAACTATTCCATGGTTGGGATATAGTGAAAACCTAGTAGATTAAGTTTGGATTCCAAATAAGAAATCATTTTAGTATATTGGTCATTTCCTACTCGACTTTAACAAGGATAGGGACCTTCAATTCAATACCCCATGTCCAAGGATGTTCAAATAAATTAGAATGATAATTAACTTATATCCTGATTACTATCCATTAAGGTTAGCAAGATAATAATTAATGATTAATTGTGTATTCATATAAACCTACACTTGATCCCTACCTAGGTGGTTTATCCACTCATGGTTGGAATAAATGTAAACAAATGATGAATTGAAACTATGATTGAAATGAAAATAATGTTTGAACGTAAATATTTAATAAACATGCAATGATTTAGATTAAAAAATGGTGCAATAATGAAATTGGTGATTAAAGATATACAAATCACAATTCAATCACGTACTTACTTGGGATAAGGGCAGAAAAGGATTCGACATGAATTCATTGATGATTTATGATGAATGATAATGGTGATGCGAAAAGGGAATGAAAGTGATGATGAGAAATGATCCACGAAACATGTATTAAAACTGAATAATGAAAGAGGTCAAGAAATTAGATTTTAGAGGAAATGTAATAGAAGGAAACTCAAAGGGCACAAAAAACACAAGAAAGTACTTCTCTGTAAGTTTTCTAAAACCCATTGTCGGTATGATTTGTATATAGTCGAAAATTACATGGGCTGTAATGGGATTCACTTCGTGTAATTACGAATCCATATATATCTCTATGATTTTTTAATCTTACATGCATCTTGTCCTATATATGAGGTTTGACTACTTTCATGACATGAATCCTGGTCTCACGACATGTATCTTCTTTCCATTTGAATCATCAGAGTCAATTTCCCATTCAAGTGGTTTACGACATGTATCCCTAGATCACGATGTACAATTCTTGCTTATCATAAAGCCTTCATGACTTGAGTCACAACTTAATTCATGATATCTGTCGCCCCGTGCTACTCTATAACACAACGTGAATCAAGGATTCATGACGTGTAATAGGAAACTTCTCCTCTTTTTCATCATTTTCTTCTTTGAAACCATAGGAACCTATTTCTTACAAAATTTGGCATAAACCAATTGTATTATAAAAAATATCATTGAAAAAACTTAATTAAATGACATTAAAAGGTACAAATTACTTAATCTTATCAAATTCCCCCACACTTAAACAATTTCTTTTCCTTAAGAAAAATGGTTTCAACAATGATTTCAAAATGATAAGAAAATTTTAAAACATGAAATATTCATTAAGTCTAGGAAAATAAAACTATGTGTAAGAATAAAAGGTTATTTTATAGAATCGTCCTTATATAGAAAATCAATCATTACTCATAGATCAGTTCTTTAAAATAATTCTAATCTTTTAATTACAATATCTTAACATTTCCTTAAATTTTATACCCATTGGAAATTTACCTCACAATTAATTTTATTACATCAATCTTGGTAAAATGAAATTAGAGTCATGCTCATAACCTCAGAACATGATCCAAACCCTAGGCTTGCATTAGTTCTATCATCTCTACTTTGTAATGACAAGTAAAAAATTAATTATGAGTGTTTAAACAATTAGGTTCAGATGATTCTGAGGCTGTGGGTAGGTGGGTAAAAAGTAAAATTCCAAATCAAAAGGAGGGTAAGATCTAAGGTATAATTCATGAATGTCATGAAAAGTGTAATATAATGGATCCTCCAAGATAATTAAGCCCATAGTCCCACAATATCATATTGGATCCATGTATATGTCAAGTAAGTGAAAGAAGGGTATCATGTTCTTTTAATTTTTAATTTTTATTTTTAGTTTTTTAAAATTCATGTCTAGGAAAGATCTCAAATACATATCCTAACTATTTGTGATCCTTTAGGGTATTTATTGGTATGAAAATGGTGATTCTAGACTTTCTTAATACAAAACCAATGTAATTTTTCTTTTTGTTTGTATTTTGAAATGGAATAGGATAGCTGCGAGATGATATAATATATACATGGATTGCAACAAAATAGTACGATGAGTTTCAAAATATATCTCTTTAGTAGGATCTTTCTATGCCATTTGAATGCTTCCCCCACACTTTTTAAATATTAAATTCATGCATTACACAAAGAGTGGGGTAGGAAAAGAAACTTTTCTTGGAATAGATACATCCAAAAAAATCAATCTATGGAAACTATGGGCTTAATGAAGGAAATATGTAAGGTGGGTATTATGAAAAAGTGGATTAAACAATATTACCATAATCATTTTAAAATTATACTTTTTTAGTCCTAGAATCAAATAGATCTCAATGAAATTACTAATAGGTTTACATGTCCCATTTATCACTTAATAAATATGGTAAAAAAATATGAAATTGTAGGATTATAATCCTCATGAGTAAAGAGAACAATAATAGAAAATTTCAACCAAAACGGGTATAAGACCAAATGATAAATCAATTAACCATGACTTCAAAAATTTTGATTTTGAATTAATTTTCTATGCTCAACAATCATTCTAAAATTATAATACAAACATAAATTATTCTTTTAATTAATTGGGAATAATATTTTTTAGGTTTAAAGAATGCTTATAAATTTGAAAAATGACTCCTAGACAGATGAGAAAAGGATATAATTCTAGTGTATTGAAATCATATATACTTTTTGATTTCATTTAAATAATGTTTTTCAATGATATTTGTGATAATTTAGTTGGTTTATGCCAAATTATTTAGGAAACAGGTTCCTAAGGTTTCAAAGAAAAAATAAATAATAAGAGAAGAAGTTGCCTCTTACACATTACGAAACCTCAGTTCACATCTTGTAATAGACTCTCATGGGATTCTTGATGTCATGAATTAAGTCATGACCCAAGTCATGAAGTCTTTATTAGAAGTAGACATTATATGTTGTGAGTTTGGGATAAACATCATGAACCATTTGAATGGGAAATCCGATCCAAATATTTATATGGAAATAAGATACATGTCGTGAGACCAGGATTCACATCGTGAAACCAGTCAAACCTCATATCTCATATGACATGGACATGAGATACACATAATATTCAAAAACCCTAGAGATATACATGGATCCAGTATTACAGGATGTGAATCACATTATACATTGTGTAATTTTTCGGTTATAAATAAAGCAGCCTGACAACAGTTTTGAGAGAGCTTGTAGAGAAAAACATTTTGGTGGTTTTTGTTCCCTTTGAGTTTCCTTATTTTCCATTTCCTATAAACTCTAATTTATTCAATGATTTTATTATTTGTTAAAATAAACGTGTTTTGGATCATTTTTCATCATCAACTTCATTCTATTTTTACATCACCATCATCCTTCATCATAAATCATCAATGAATTCATTTTGACTCCATTTCCACCCTTATTCCATGTATGTGTTTGAATTGTGATTTACATATATTTAGTCACTGATTTCATTCTATCCCCATTTTGTGAACATAAATTATTGGGTTTGTGTTAAATATTAAAATTCAAATATATTAGGCATGTCAAGAAGAATTTAAATTAATCATTTTTTTGCATTCATTTCTACCATGAGCGGCTAAAACACTTACGGTAAGGATTGAGAGTATGTTTATCGGAATACACAATGAATCTTTATTTCTTTTCATGGTAACCTTAAGGGATATTAATTAGGATATAAGTTTATTTTCATTCCAATTAATTTGGACATCCCTATCCATGGGGTATTCAAGTGAAAGACCATATCTTGGATCGAGTAGATTAGGCTATAACCAATAGCCTAAATTGATTTAAGCCTTATAAGACAAGATTAATGAATCTAGGTTGTCACTATCTACAAACCACAGAATAGTTACCTCCTAGGTAGAACTAGTTTATTTGAGAAAATCAAATAGTAACCTCCACTTTCTTTGTGTACTAAACATTAGGATCCTACCAAGTAAGAATTAATATCATCCAACCTACAAATAACAAAAATTAATCCAAATTACCCTCTCATTCTAGAAGAATACCATAAATCCTAGACATATAACTCCCAAAATCAATCCAACTTGAAGATAATTCTACACCAAAATGTCTTCACCCATCATTTATTAGTTCCAAATTATGCTCCCCATGGGATAAACTCCATACTTTCAATACTATTACCTAGTAGAAAGTGAAGTTTGGGAAGAAAAATAAAATTATAATATGATTGCAACCCATGCGAATTCAATAAAATGTACAGGCGAATCAAATTTTATTCAACTCTTCCTTAAACATTGAGAGCTTGAATCAATTAAATCTCAATTGAGTTTGAGGCTAATGACATGGCCATCATGGAAGGGTTTTTGAAAGATTCTCAATCTTTGACCGTTCACTTTAAAAAGTGGTCCACCATCTCCTTGAATTTTTATGATCCCATATTGGAAAACATGAATGACTTTGAAGTGGGAAAACCATCGAGATTTTCACTTTCTAGGGAATAATTTTAATCAGGAGTTGAATAAGAGGACCTTATTCCCTGGGATAAATTTATGCCTTCCAATGCATTGATCATGCCATTTCTTCTATTTTTTTCTTTGTAGATCTCAGAACTATCATAGGTACCCTTCCTAATTTCTTCCAACTCAGTCAACTACAAAATTTAAGCTTCTCCAGCTTACTAAAAACCCAATTTAACTTCTTGATTGCCAAGTACGAGCAATGCTCCAGTTCAACTAGGAGATGACATGGTTTCCCATAAACTAATCTTAAAGGTGTTTTACTTATGAGTGTTTTTTATGCAGTAAGATATTCCCATAGTTCATCATATGATTTTAGACTCCAATCACATTGGCTGTCATTCAAATTTTTCCTCAAGATTTTCATGATCCCCCTATTTGACAATTAAACTTTCCCACTTGTTTGTGGGTGGTAGAGAGTTCCTATGTTGTACCATATTCCATACTTTTAAAGAAATAATTTTGTATATTGGTTGGTGAAATGCATTCCTCGGTCACTTATGAGTAATCTTGGAAGTCCAAATCCTAATAACACATTCTTTTTCAAAAAATTCATGACTACTTTAACTGTGTCATGTGATTTTATATAGCTTCTATATAAGGCCCCAGCCTTAAACATTACTTAATCTTGAGATATTTCAAGAATACACCTTGAGGATCTTTTCAGGTTTAGAGTTTTAGAAAATTAGATCATAAAACATGAATTACGTCCCACATTTAAACAAAGTGGTTATAATAAAAGATTGTATTCATTTTTTCCCATCAACGGAAACATATTTAAAATAAAACATGGATTCTTTCTTGAAACTTCCTTGATACTATCATAATATCATGTACCCTTCCCTTGACCTGTGAATTTTTTTTCAAAAACTTGGGATGAGCATAAAAAGATCAGTAAGGGTTATAAAAAATATGGAAAGGAAACATGAGTTCATATATACATAAGAATGAAATCATACTTTACCCATAAAACATAAGCACTTTAACATACCTCATCAAATCAAGAATAAATCATAGAAATCAGAAGACATAAAGGTAACTTGAGGCATTCATAACATTCTTACGTAGGGAGTAACCCTCTTGGTTACGTTTGGAATACCCATCATAGTATATTCCCTAAATCTCTTCAGAGAAACCTTAACATTTAACTCCTTCACGTTACCCAATGTATTAGAGAGCTATATCGGGCTCACCCTCTCTTAGTTTATCATGGAACCACCCGTCTTCATAATAATGCCCAAGAACCATAACATAATCGTATCACATAAAACATGCATAAAGGAAACATAACATATCCACTTTTCAATCACAAGATAACAATACAACACATTGATATAAAAAAATTATGAAAACCATTTTCAATACCAAAATAAAATAAAAGTAAAACATGGTATTTATTTTTCATTTAAAAAAAGGCATGGCTTTTAGAGGAAGTCGAAACTCAAATAATGGTCACGGCGGCAGAGAAGGTGTTGTCGCTGCATACGTATGACAAAAACATTCCCTTTTGTCATTTAGTAAAACACTTCGTATAAAAAATATTCCTTTTGGATAAATCTAAAAGTAAATGTGGTTTATACACTGTATAAAAGAAGGTTGTGTATAAATCAAAATATGCCTCAATGAAAGGAGATTGAGACGAAGTCCCATACCTCGGGTCCGACTTGACTTGATTGTTCTTTAACCTCCTGAATAATAAACATGAGTTAATTTCTACTTGCTTAAGAACCTTTTTCAAGTTCATAATTCCTTTTATATCACTTATTACAATGTCATGAACACTATGTAATTATTTAAGTTAATAACGGTCGTTTTAACGATCATTGGTACTTGAGTCAAAAATAAACTCTTTATAATTACAAGTTTTTCATGTATCCATTATATCCAGAGTTATACTCATGATATAGATATCATATATATCATATATATCCAGTATATACATGAATTTATAATATTATATAACATTTATAGGTAAGGAATGAAATGCACTGTTCATGGAGACGGTAAGCCGTACGTACACATGAACACTACTTTCATTTCTATTTCATATTTTATGGAATGGAATCATAATGATATAAAGGTATATTATAATTACTATATAATATCATATATAATATCATTAATTACATCCTTTATACATCCCACATATGGCATTAACGAATCAAATCACTTTGAGGGGGCGGTAGTCCGCACATCCTAAAATGAAGATATCGCGTTTACCCAAAATGGAAACCATAAAGGTATGCCATAAATGAAAAATACAGAAGATTAAGTAAAACATAAACATATTATATATCATATATAAATATAGTGTCATATTAATGGCCACCTTTGAAGGTGTTAAAAGAATATTTAACAATCATCGTTTCGTGAGGCAGAAATTCGCCATCCACGAAAATAGTATGTTCTTTAACCATTAGATGTAGGTGTGTGTAAGTGTAGCTCTAATCCTTCTTATAACAACATCCTAGTATATGGAAGATACTGTTTTTGTTACAAAATAAGTGAATAAAAAGAGTTTAGGTGGTTGGAGAAGTAAAATAAAACATAAGAACACAAGAGAAGACACTACCTTTAAATCGGGTAACTCTTTTTGATTTGAGCTCAAAGGATTTCTTGGGAAGCCTTCTGCCCAATGTTAGGGTTCTAATAGTTAGAGAGGGATGTGGAGAGACAAAATGGGCAGGTTTTGTCCGATAAAAAGGCTTTGGAAGTGTGGGTGAGGTGGTAGAGGTGGGGGCCTTTTATAAGAGGAGAGGAGGGGCACTCTTGGAAAGTTAAGAAAAGATACTTTGTTATAAAATGATTTTTGGATAAAAAAGGTCCCACAATTATATATTTCTATGATACGGTGATAAGGGTTCTAAATCCACCCATCCAATAGGATTTTGACAAGTGTAGGTCTTATATTTTACATTATATTTTTATTTTATTTAAATCGTTAAATAATGAGGTAATCGCTACATCATCATGGTGTCATAAATAATTTAATTCATTTAATGTCTAAAAATTATAAAAAAATTATCATGATGTAGTAAATATTTTAGATTTCTAATGACTATTTATAGTCAGAAATCTGACTTGTATAACCCCATGTAAAAATTGTTTTAGTAAAACAACTCATGTTTGTGACATTTTCATTTTAACATTAAATAAAAAGTTTTTAATGTCATTTTCCTACCAAAGTGGCTCCATGGGGTCCCCAAGTAGACCCATGGATTTTCTTGGTCGGCCATGACACATACAATAAGGGTAGGACATATGTGTAGGTATTTTCATTTTATTATAATATCATTTTTGCCTTAAATTGCACTAATTACCTCTAATCGCGATTAAAAACATAAAAGTTACTATTCACCAAAAAATTATTTTAATCCCATTGAAACACATTTTACTTCCTAATGAAAACAATGTATGTCGGATTTTTTAAATTCAAAACACAGAGGTGGTAAAATTTCATTTAAACGAAAAATTATTTTTTTAAGTACCACTTAGTGGTTTCACTATTCATCAAAAATTGAAGTTTTTCTGAAAAATACCAAAACTTCACCATAATCTATATTTGATATTCCAAATTCAAAAATGATGTCTATTTTACAAAATTTAAAACATATAAGTTACATTAATTAATTTAATAATTAATATCCGCTGTTAGAGCAAATAGCGAGTTTTTATGAAAGAATAAGTATCAAAAGTTTGACACTAGTTTAAGTCCAATTTCAAAGTGAAATTAATTCCAACGACCAATATTAGATTAAATGATAAAAATATATTCTAATTTAACTTTTAAACCAATTAAAAAAAGTAATCTAATCATATAAATAAATTAGATTAAAAAGAGTTTTTGAATTAAAATACAACATTTTTCACTATTCATTAAAAAAGGAACTTTATCGGAAAAAAACCTAAAATTTACCAAATGTAAATTTCAATGTCCCAATCATAAATAATAAGTTTATTTTGACAAATAGAGCTTATAAAATTGTCAAAAGTTTGATTTAAAAAAAGGTTTTCCACCAAAAGGCAGTAAAACAATCTTTTAAAAATACTAGTGTATTCCATGTTTAAGATTGGATTTATTCTCGTTTTAAGCCTCTAAAACACTATCTAATTCATAAATAGACATAGATAACTATATCTACTATTCATTACTTACTTGAGATGTTACATCCTTCCCCCCTTTAGAAAATTGCGTCCCCGCAATTTATTTACTTATCGAATAAGTGTGGGTATTTAGCCCTCATTGCATTTTCAGATTCCCATGTTTCCTCTTCAATCATGTGGTTTTTCCACAAAACCTTTACCTGATGAATCACCTTATTCCGTAACACTTGATCCCTATTGTCAAGAATCTGGACCAGTTATTCCTCATAAGATAGGTTCTCTTCCAGCTAAACTACCTCTGGACTCAAAACATGAGATGGATCTGGCATGTACTTCCTTAACATTGAAACATGAAAAACATTGTGTACCTAAGATAAACTCGGAGGTAAAGCCACTCACTAAGAAACTGATCCAACTCTCTCCAGAATTTCATATGGTCCAATGAACCTTGGACTCAACTTTCCTTTCTTACCAAATCGCATCACACTTTTCCACGGTGAAACTTTGAGAAAAACATGATCACCTACTTCGAAAGATAGATCCTTCCTCCGGTTATCCACATAACTCTTCTGCCTGCTCTGTGCTGTTATCATGTGTTTCTGAATCAAGTAAACTTTTTCTACCATCTCTTCCACCAATTCTGGTCCCATCAGCTTCCTTTCACCCACTTCATCCCAAAAAGCTGGAGTTCGACACCGTTTCCCATATAACGGCTCAAATGGTGCCATCTGTATACTGGAATGAAAAATGTTATTATATGAAAATTAAACCAAAGAAAGATGTTGGTCCCAAGTTTCTTGATAATCCATTGAACAAGCACATAGCATATCTTCCATAGTCTGAATTGTTCGTTCTGACTTCCCATCAGATTGAGGATGAAAAGCTGTACTAAAATTTAATTCAGTACCCAATGACTTATGAAGGCCTTTCCAAAAGTTATAAGTAAACCTGGGATCATGATCAGATACAATGGAGAGAGGAACTCTATGTAACCTGACTATCTCTTTAAGATACAAACGAGAAAGTTGATCTAGGAAAAAAGTATATCGTATAGCAAGGAAATGAGCAGATTTAGTCAAGCGATCAACAATAACACAGATTGCGTTATTACCTCGAGGTGTCTTCGGTAATCCCACAATGAAGTCCATGGATATATTTTCCCATTTCCACTCTGGCACTGGTAAAGGATGAAAAATCCCTTTCAGTAACTGTCACTCTGCTTTAACCTATTGACAAGTCAAACACTTCACTGTAAAATCAACAATATCTCTTTTCATTACATCCCACCAGTAATACTCCCGTAGATCTCTGTACATCTTAGTACTGCCAGGATGAACTGAAAACGGAGAACTATGAGCTTCACATAACAAATCTCTTTTCAACTGTGAATCACAAGGCACACAAAATCTCTTCCCAAATCTCAAAACACATTCATTATCAATGTTTAATTCAGGCAACTTACCCTTCTGAACCAGCTCAACCTTTTTCTGCAACTCATTGTCTTGTTCTTGTGCTTGCTTGATTATGTCTGATAGAGAAGATTTCATTGATACCTAAAACAAAACAGAAGGACATCCCGCCCCAAAAAATTCTATGCCAAAGTTCATCAAATCCGTAACCAAAGGATCACGTTCCAAACACAAAATTGTTAATGAAGCATTACTTTTTCGACTCAAAGCATCAGCCATTTTTTTGCTTTTCCCGGATGGTAATGAAATTTATAATCATAATCCTCGATTAATTATAGCCATCTCTGCTGTCTCATGTTCAATTATTTTCTGAGTGAATATATACTTTAAACTTTTTTGATCAGTATATATTTCACACTTTACACCATACAAATAATGCCTCCAAATTTTTAAAGTGAAAACTACAGCAGCTAATTCCAAATCATGTGTAGGGTAATTTACCTCATGAGTTTTCATCTGTCGTGAAGCATAAGAAATTACCTGATCATTCTGCATTAGGACACAACCAAGTCCTTTCAATGAAGCATCACTGTAGATAACAAACTCACCATTCATGGAAGGTAGTCCCAAAACTGGAGCATTCACTAATTTTTTTTTTCAATTCCTGAAAACAATCATCACATTCTTTTGTCCAGATAAACTTACCACCCTTCCGAGTTAGCATAGTCATTGGACTAGATAACCGTGAAAAATTTCTAACAAACCTTCGGTAATGGCCTGACAAACCAAGGAAGCTACGAATCTCAGTTACATTTGTGGGTCTTGGCCATTCTTTAACAACCTTTGTTTTTGCAGGATCAACATTTATCCCATCTTTAGAAACAATGTGACCAAGGAAGGAAATTTGTTGCAACCAAGACTCACACTTTCTGAATTTACCATAAAATTTCATTTCTTTTAAGGTTTGAAAAATAACCCTTAAATGTCTTTAATGATCCTCTTTAATTTTAGAAAACACCAAAATATCATCAATGAAAACCACCAAAAACTTATCCAAGAACTCATGGAATATTATATTCATTAAGTCCATGAATACAGAAGGTGAATTGGTTAGCCCAAAAGGCATTAATACAAATCCATACTGGCCATATCTTGTACGAAACATAGTCTTCGGAACATCTGCTTCTTTTACCTTCAGCTGATGGTACCCTGATATCAGGTCAATCTTTGAAAAATACTGAGCTCCCTGGAGCTGATCAAACAAATCATCGATATGAGGCAAAGGATATTTGTTCTTAATAGTGATGTTATTCAAGGCTTTATAATCAATGCAATGTCTCATTGAACCATCTTTCTTTTTAACAAATAAAACAGGAGCACCCCATGGTGATGTGCTAAGTCGAATGAAACCTTTATCTAATAAATCTTGAAATTGATCTTTCAACTCTAAAAGTTCAATTTGAGCCATTCGAAAAGTGGGTTTTGAAATTGGCTTAGCATCAGGAACTAAGTAAACAGTAAATTCAACATCCCAATCTAGTATTATTACAGGAAACTCATCAAGAAAAACATCAGGATACTCATTTACCACTGGCACATCATTAATCTGAACAGTTCCTTTGTTTTCAAAGATGTCTTCAAGGTAACATTCATTTCCATATTTTACAAGTTTCTCGGCCTCTTGGTAAGTTATCAACAGTAAGGGTTCATTCTTGTACACAAACTGAAAGTATTTCTAAAAAGAAAATTATTTAGCTCTACAGTCAATCTTATCATGGTAAATAGAGATCCAATCCATACCCAGGATAACATCAAACTCTACTAGAGGTAAAAAAATAAGGTTCGCAAGTAGGTTCTTTCCACGGATAAGGATAGGAATATCCTTATAAATTCTTTTTTTCCTCAACATTTCCCCCAAGTGTTTTTACCATAAGATCCGGAGTCATTTCTTGAGATGGTATTCCCATTTTACTAGAAAAATTTTCCGAGATGAAAGAATGTGTAGACCCTGAATCAAAAAACACACTGGCATAATCTGAAAAAACAAACAAAGTACCTGATACAATTTCATTTGATGGCCTGACATCTGCTGAAGTAGTTGCAAAGGATTTCACCACCCCTTTCTGCTTGTAGTCGAACTGCTTCCCATCACTCGAGCTCTATGTCAGACACTCATTTTCATAGTGACCCATCTCATTGCACTTAAAACATTTCACTAACTGCAAATCAAATTTAGACTTACCATCACGTTGATCTTTTTCAGTGCAATCACGAGCCTTATATCCCATCTTACGACATCAGTAGCACTTTCCAGAATTCAAAAGACATTCCCCAGCATGACTTTTCCCACATTTATCACAAACTGGAAACTTAGTTTTCTTACTATCAGACCTTTTTGAAGAATTATTCCTTTTCTCCTTCCACCTCGGTCTCTTCTTCTGTTGGTTGTTATAGAACACCTGGTCATCGACAAACTCCATTTCCACCTTCTCAGCACACCGAATAAGATTTTCATAACTTTTGAACTCACGATAAGCTAAAGTCCTTCAATATTTTGGCTTTAATCCTGAGTAAAAATCATTGATTTTACAATCAAAGTCTTCGATAAAATTTGGAGCATACCTTGCCAATCGAGTGAACCTTTCTTCATAGGCAGCCACTGAGTCCTCCTCTTGCCTCAATTCCAGGAATTGTTTTTCCATCCTAAGTCGAACAGCCTTAGGAAAATACTTCTCAAGAAACATACCTTTGAATTCATCCCAGTCGAGAGCATCAATATAATCAGCGTCCCTGATATTTTTAACCATTAACCACCACTGATCTGCTTCACCCTCCAAATGATAAATAGAAACACTAACCTTTTGATTGTCTAAACACCCCATGACATCGAAAATATTCTCCATTGCTTTAATCCAAACATAAGATAGAACATGGTCAGATGATCATATGAATGATGGGGGATGTTGCCTCATGAAATTTTCCACCACTGACATGTTCCTATGCAGTTTATCTGGCTGATCTCATGCATGGATACCGCCACCATTTATCACTTGATTAAACTGTGCCATTACTGCAACAAACTGTTCAGTTCCACTTCCGACCATCTCAAGATGCTGATTCGGAAGGTTATATCCTTCTGTATTCCCTCCAAGCACTGCTTCCCTGTTTCCTCTACGGAAAACCATTCTGAAAAAACATGTCTTAGATGAAGCGACATGGTAATCTACAAATGCTATATCATTTCAATTGGACCATAAAAAAATATTTTTGGATAATCATTTAATAAAATTCTAACTCCTAAAGTTATCTAAACCGACCGTTGATACCAACTATAAGGCCCTAGCCTTAAACATTACTTAATATTGAGATATTTCAAGAATACACCTTGAGGATCTTTTCAGGTTTAGAGTTTTATAGAATTAGATCATAAAACATGCATTACATCCCACATTTAAATAAAGTGGTTACAATAAAAGATAGTATTCATTTTTTACCATCAATGGAAACATATTTAAAATAAAACATGGATTCTTTCTTGACACGTCCTTGACACTATCATCATATCATGTACCCTTCCCTTGACCTGTGAAAAACATTTCAAAAACTTGGGATGAGCATAAAAAGCTCAGTAAGGGTTATAAAAAATATGGAAAGTAAACATGTGTTCATATATACATAAGAATGAAATCATACTTTACCCATATAACATAAGCACTTTAACATACCTCATCAAATCATGAAAAAATCATATAAATCACGAGACATAAATGTAACTTGAGGCATTCATAACATTATTACGTAGGGAGTAACCCTCTTGGTTACGTTTGGAATACCCATCACAATATATTCCCTAAATCTCTTCGGAGAAACCTTAACGTTTAACTCCTTCATGTTACCCAATGCATTGGAGAGCTATATCGGGCTCACCCACCCTTAGTTTATCACAAAACCACCCGTCTTCATAATAATGCCCAAGAACCATAACATAATCGTATCACATAAAACATGCATAAAGGAAACATAACATATCTAATTTTCAATCACAAGATATCAATACAACAAATTGATATAAAAACATTATGAAAACAATTTTCAATACCAAAATAAAAGAAAAGTAAAACATGGCATTTATTTTTCATTTTAAAAAACGGTATGGCTTGTAGAGGAAGTCGAATCTCAAATAATGGTCATGGCGGCAAAGAAGTCATTGTCGCCACATATGTACGACAAAAACATTCCCTTTTGTCATTTAGTAAAACGCTTCGTATAAAAAAGATTCACTTTGGATAAACGTAAAAGTAAAAGGGGTTTATACACTGTATAAAAGAAAATTGTGTATAAAACAAAATATGCCTCAACGAAAGGAGATTGAGACGAAGTCCCATACCTCGGGTCCGACATGACCCGATCGTTATTTAACCTCCTGAATAATAAACTTGAGTAAATTTATACATGCTTAAGAATCTTTTTCAAGTTCATTATTACTTTTATATCACTTATTACTCATGTCATGAACACTATGCAATTATTTAAGTTAATAATTGTCGTTTTAACGATCATTGGTACTTGAGTAAAAAATAAACTCTTATAATTACAAGTTGTTCATGTATCCATTATATCCAGAGTTATAATCACGATGTAGATATCATATATATCATATATATCCTGTATATACATGCATTTATAATATTACATAATGTTTAGAGGTAAGAAATGAAATTCACCGTTCATGGAGACGGTAATCCGTACGTACGCATTAACGCTACTTTCATTTCTATTTCGTATTTTATGGAATGGAATCATAATTATATAAAGGTATATTATAATTCCAGTATAATATCATATATAATATCATTAATTACATCCTTTATACGTCCCACATATGGCATTAATGAATCAAATCACTTTGAGGGGCGGTAGTCCGCACTTCCTAAAATGAAGATATCGCGTTTACCCATAATGGAAACCATAAAGGTATGTCATAAATGAAAAATACAGATGATTAAGTAAAACAAAAACATATTATATATCATATAGAAATATATTTTCATCTTAATGGCCACCTTTGAAGGTTTTAAAAGAATATTGAATAATCATCGTTTCGTGAGGCAGAAATTCTCCATCCACGAAAATAGTATGTTCTTTAACCATTAGATGTAGGTGTGTGTAAGTGTAGCTCTAATCCTTCTTATAACAACATCCTAGTATATGGAAGACACTGGTGTTGTTACAAAATAAATGAATAAAATTAGTTTAGGGGGTTGGAGAATTAAAATAAAACACAAGAATACAAGAGAAGACACTACCTTTAAATAGCGTAACTCTTTTTCTTTTGAGCTCAAAGGCTTACTTGGGATGACTTCTTCCGAAAGTGAGGCTTCTAAGAGTTATAGAGGGATGTGGAGAGACAAAATGGGCAGGGGTTGGCCGAGGAAAAGGCTTTGGAAGTGTGGGTGAGGTGGTAGAGGTGGGGGCCTTTTATAAGAGGAGGCGAGGGGCACTCTTGGAAAGTTAAGAAAATATACTTTGTTATAAAAAGATTTTCGGATATCAAAAGGTCCCACAATTATAAATTTCTAGGATAAGGTGATAAGGGTTCGAAATACACCCATAAAATAGGTTTTTGACATGTGTAGGTCTTAGATTTTACATTATATTTTCATTTTATTTAAATCGTTAAATAATGAGGTAATCGCTGCATCATCATGGTATCATAAATAATTTAATATATTTAATGTCTAAAAATTATAAAAAAATTATCATGATGTATTAAATCATCTTAGCTTTATATTAAATATTTATAGTAAAAAATATGACTTGTATAACCCCATGTAAAAATTGTTTTAGTAAAACAACTCATATTTGTGACATTTTCATTTTAACATTAAATAAAAAGTTTATAATGTCATTTTCCTACCAATGTGGCTCCATAGGGACCCAAAGTCGACCCATGGATTTTCTTGGTCGGCCATGACACATCCAATAAGGGTAGGACATGTTTCTAGGTATTTTAATTTTATTATAATATTATTTTTTCCTTAAATTGCACTAATTACCTCTAATCGCGATTAAAAACTTAAAAGTTACTATTCAAAAAAAAATTATTTTAATCCCATTGAACAACATTTTACTTCATAATTACAACCATGTATGTAGGATTTTTTAAATTCAAAACACAGAGGTGGTAAAATTTCATTTAAACGATAAATCAGTTTTTTAAGTACCACTTAGTGGTTTCACTATTCATCAAAAATTGAAGTTTTTCAGAAAAATACAAAAACATCACCCAAAGCTATATTTTATATTCTGAATTCAAAAATGATGTCTATTTTACAAAATTCAAAACATATAATTTACATTAATTAATTTAATAATTAATTTCCGCTGTCAGAGCAAATAGCGTGTTTTTATGAAACAATAAGTATCAAAAGATCGACACTAGTTTACGTCCGATTTCAAAGTGAAATTAAGTAAACGACCATTATTGGATTAAATGGTAAAAATATATTCTAATTTAACTTTAAAACCAATTCAAAAGATAATCTAATCATATAAATAAATTAGATTAAAAATTGGTTTTGAATTAAAATACAACATTTTTCACTATTCATTAAAAAATGAACTTTATCGGAAAAATACCTAAAATTTACCCAATGTAAATTTCAATGTCCCAATAATAAATAATAAGTTTATTTTGACAAATAGATCTTATAAAATTGTCAAAATTTTGATTTAAAAAAAGGTTTTCCACCAAAAGGCAGTAAAACAATCTTTTAAAAATACTAGTGTATTCCATGCTTAAGATTAGATTTTTTCTCGTTTTAAGCCTCTAAAACACTATCTAATTCATAAATAGGCATAGATAAATATATCTATTATTAATTACTTACTTGGGATGTTACATTCTACTCATTTTGAGACTTAGTCAATGCTAAAAAGAATGTAAGAAATTCCATGTGAAGTGGGAAATGGTCCCATGGATTTTATTCCCCATGCATCGATGATTTTGACCTCAATGCTAGGATTTTGAGTCATTTAATTTTATTTACAATATTTCTAGTTTTCTAGCACCAATCACAGCTTTGATGAAATCCCCTTGTGTCTTGGTGTAGCATGGGCCAGAAAAATACAGTTTTTAAAATCTTTTCTATAGTTCTACTGAGTCCATGATGTCCTTTTATTAGTGGCATATGAAAAATTTATATCATATTTGGAATTTCATTTTTGAGGATGCAACATCACAATAATCCATCTACCCAATGGTTGAACAGTAATGGTTCATCAAAATAATGATGGTTTACTTCTACTAAAAATCTTTTCCTCTATTGATATAATAGGTATTGGCATAAGAATTCCACATAGAGATAATTAATAATATCATAAATACACAATTACACATTAATGATGAATAGGGTTTTATCATGGAAATCAACTTCTATATTAGTATCATCATCATCCTTGATGTCGAGTAGAGGAATTTGGGATAAATGATTTGGGATTACATTTTTGTACCTTTTGTGTCTTTGATCACAATATAAAATTTTTATAGTAGGAGGTTCTAACTTTTTGGCCTTGGATTGGTATCCTTATTATTCATTAGATACTTTAGGGTCGCATGATCTGAATTCACAATCACCTTAGATAAGACCATATATGAAATAAATTTATCAAAGGCATACACAATAGCTATGATTTCTTTCTCTGTAGTTGTGTAGTTGATTTGGGATTCATTCAATGTATGGATGGAATAGTATATAAGACAAAATATGTGACCAACATTTTTTTTCTAAAAGAGTGCCAATAGAAAAATGATTAGCATCCCACATCATTTTGAATTCCTTTTCCCAATTGGGTGAAATGACTACTGGGGCTGCTATCAGGATCTTATTCAAAGTATTTAATGGATTCCAATATTTCTAAATTAATTCAAAGGGAACTTATTTTTCCAACTTGCGTGTCAATGGTTTTGAAATTTTTTCAAAGTTTTAGAAATCACCTATATAATCCATCGTGGCCAGGAAAGATTCTAATACCCTTAAATATGGTAGGTTTGAGTAAATCCTTGATGACTTTGATCTTGGCTAGATCGAAATATATGTCTTCTCTAGAAATATTATGCCAAAGGACTATGAATAATTGAATAAGAAAATAAAACTTCTCCTAGTTTAGGACTCAAAATATTTCTTCATAGCATCACATGATAAGCTTTATATTTCTTAGGAAGACTTCAAACAATCTTCCATGGATAGAGAAGTCATCCATGAATATTTCTATGATTTATTCAGCCATATCCAGAAAATCATGTGTCATGTATCTCTAAAATGTTGCTGGAGCATTACACATTTCGAATGACATGAACTTATAGTTGGATGATCCAAATGGGAATGTAAATTTTTCCTTTGGGTAATCAACTGGATTGACTACAATCTGGTTGTATCCTGAATATCCATCCAGGAAATAGTAGAATTCATTTCCAACATGTCTTTCGAATAGTTGATCTAAGAAGGGTGAGTAAAATGATCTTTTCTTGTTGCTACATTTAAGATTCTATAATCCATGAAAACTCTCCATACAATGGTGGTGCATGTTGAGATTAATTCATTCTCATCAGTATTCTCCACTAAAAGTCCAAATTTCTTGGGGACTACCTGTATCAGTCTCAGCCATTCACTATTGTATATGGAAAATATTATTCTTGAAACCAGACGTTTCAGCACTTACTTTCTGACAACTTCTTTCATCGGTGGTGTAAGCCTCTTTTTGAGGTTGAGGTTTGAGTTTCACATCTTCCTGAAGTATAATCTTATTAGTTCATATAGTTGAACTGATTCCTTTGATGTTTTCCACTCTCTAGGAAATTTACTACATGTTACTCTACAATACTTCAACCTATTGTTATTTGTGTGCCTACGATAGTTTAGAGTTGATGATCACTATAAGGGAGGTTGAATCTCATATGTATTAATACTTCTGGGTACTTGGTGGAGGCTTAAACTCCAGTGCTGGTGGTTGAATAACTATGGCGGTGAATGGAGGGAATGTATCTATTGTGAGAGGTTCATTAAATCTTACTTGATTAAAATCATACTTGTCTTCTACATCTATGAATGACTAGTCACTATCTTATTCTATTTACATGTATTCATTTCATTCTCAGTTAAGAGATATAGCAATATAATCAATGGAATCCTCTTCTTTTTAGCATCTTTGACAAGGTTGAAGAATACCTATTCTTCTACCAATCTAAAGATAAATCATCCTTGATTCACATCTATGAGAGAATTTCCTATGTCTAATAATGGTATTATGAAAATAATTGGGATTCCACCTTCCTATTTCATGTCCAAAAGTAATAATTCTGATAGAAAGATGAATTTTCTAACTTTGATAGGAACATAATTTTGAATACCTCTAGGATACTTCACATATAAATTTACAAGTTGTATACAACTCAAGTGTTTTGAGCTATTGGAGTCCCAAAATGAAAAATAAACTCATTAGAATTAAGTTCATGCTTGATCTAAGATCGTATAAAGCTCTTTCAAAAATGCAGTTTTGAATAACACATGGAATTGAGAAACTTCTAGGGTCAGTCATCTTTTGTGGTATTAAATGCTAAAAAAGAGATGAAATTTTTTAATTTAATGAGTTGTCACTAATATGATCTGTTTTTGTTTTTTTAGAAAACAAGTCCTTTATGAATTTTGCATAATTGGGCATTTGAAAAATGGATTCTACAAAGGGTATGTTGATATAAAAATTCTTGAATATTTCCAAAAACTTTTTATATTTTACCTTAAATGTACCTTGTCTGATTCTTTCTAGGAAAATAAGAGGATGGTTGTATAGCGATGGGGAAACATAAACTTGTTCATTTGGTTTTTTAGGATTTTGGTTTTCTAAAACTAGTGATACATCCAAATTTGCCTCTTATGTTATTTTCTCAACTTATTCTTATACTGATGGTTTCTTCATAGGTTATTCAGGTTGTATTTTATCTCTTCCACCAGATTGTTGAAAGTCAAAGATCTTTCCACTTCTTATCACTACAACCTTATCTTATTCCCTTGGGTATGTCTCTATATTACCAGGTAAAGTGTCTCGTAATCTTTCAAAAAAGGTCTTTGATATTTTACCCATTTGAACTTCGAGATTATGCAAGGCAGCTTGTTGGTTTTTCATCTCCATCTCCTGAGTCTTCATTCGTTGTTATGCCTTTTGAACAAAGGTATATATGAGGTATTCTAAGTAACTTTGGAGAGGAGAAGGTTATTGTAGAGGTCTTGGTGGAGATGGTCGAAACTACTACTATGATCTTTGTGAGAAAGGTTGATATTGAACTTATAGTCAAGGTCCTGGAATATAGTTCAGGGGAGTATAACACGGTGTTCCTTGACTTTGAAATTGTGTTTTTCCACTATATTATCGATAATAGCCTTTGTTGTTCTGTGGTGGTTGCTGAGTTAGCCTCTACTGAAAGTATTGTTGCTATTGTTTGAATGGCGGGATATGTTGATTGTAATTGAAGTAATTTCAATCTTAAGTTTGCAGTTATTCAACCCATGCCTTACAACCGTGATATATGTGTGGGCCACCACACATTTCACATGCTTGTATTTCTATCACAGGGGTAAGAGGGGGTTGTGTAGTAGGCAGTTGAATTGATTCTAGATTTTTTGTTAGCGCTTTAACTTGTACTTCTAGAATTTCATTTTTGTCCACTTGGTGGATACCATGACGAGGTGGTCCACGATCACTTTTCCATTTTCTAGAATTGTGTGAGACTTTTTCTAAAAATATCTTCTAGCTTATGGGGTCTTGAACATCAGTCTTCCATAAGAATAAATGGTTGTTCATGTGGCTATCTGGAGGTCTTCATAAAGGGTTTGTATCTGGTTCAACATGTCAAGTCCATGGTGTGGAAATTTCCTCATCAACTCTTTGAATATATTCTGTGCTTCCCATCAATATTCTCTATATGTTTGAGCGAAGTTCAAAATGTCATTCCGGAGTTTCCAAGTCTAGATCAGTGGGAATTATTTGTCTAAGAACTTCTTTTTTAGATCATCCAAAGTCATGATTGACTCAAGAGTTTAAATCTTGGGCCAATCCTTGGATCCATCTCATGTATAGAATTGGATGACACATAGTCTGATAGAGTCTGATGACAATCCCTGGTTGCGAATGGTATCACAAAATTCTAGGAAGTTGGAGATGTGCTTATGTGGTTCTTAACTCTAGAGTACACTAAATTTTCCAATGTTCTTGATCATATGAATGAGTCCAGGATTGATTTTAAAAGTATGGGATTGCATTGGAGGATGCATGATGATTGGTGTGGCACCTTGGATTGATGGAATGCAATAACTCATAGTGGTTCTGTCTTGATGTGATAGGTGCACTTAGGAACTAATTGATGAATATTAGGATGGTTTGGAAGGTTAGCTACCACTTGATTATGTTGATCGACCATGTTTGAACAGCGGCGTGTAAGAAGGTACTATTCGATCTCGAGATCGAAGTCTGCTTTTTCTATTGTATCAAGGCTTTTTTAATGAGTTGAAGGGCATTGGTACATGAAATATACCGTGAAGTAGAGACACAAGTGTGTCATGAAAAAAAAATACGTAAAGGGGTTCATGGAAGGGTAATCCCATGTATTTTTGCAATAGGATTTTCTAATGCAACATTGATTCCCCAACAATGACACCAAAATTTGAAGTGTTGGAACACATTATTAAATATGTGCAGGATACAGTCAGATTGTAATTGTATTTTTTTACCTTGAACATCACTTTTTACTATGTATTATTATAGTGAATGTTTATATTCTATCCCATGGAGAGCATAATCAGGCACAAAAAATTGATGGTTGAAGGTTTTTTGGGGTAGGAGTCATTTCTAGTTGGTTAGAGTTTGGGAGTTCTATGTCTAGGAGTTGATTGTCTATATCAAGAATGAGAGATGGATCAAGATCAATTTTAGGTATATGTTGAAAGGATGATCTTCATTATAACTTGGTATAATCCTTAGGTTTAGGCTGAAATACTAATGGAGGTCCCTAATTGATTTTTCTCAAATGAATTAGTTCATTCTAAGAGGTAACTATTTCATGGTCTGAAGATAGTGACAAACCAGATTCATTAATCTTGGATTCTAAGGCATAAATCATTTTGGGCTATTAGTAATAGACTAATATACTCTAATTAAGATATGTTCTTTCACTTGAATACCCTAGGGATAGGGATGTTCAAAAGAATTGTAATTAAAATTAAGTTATATCCTGGTTAGTATCCCTTAATGTTATCAAGTTATGAATTAAAGGTTTATTATGCATTCAGACACACCTACTCTCGATCCCTACCCTGGGGGGTTTATCCACTCATTGTAGTAATGTATGTAAACAAATGATTAATTGAAACTATTCTTGACAAGCTAATAATATTTTAATTTTAATATTTAATACAGATGCAATGATTTAGATTCAGAAATGGGGGTAAGCATAAAATCAGTGGTTAAAGAGACATAAATCACAATTCAATCACATACTTACTTGGAATAAGGATGAAAATGGATTCAATGTGAATTTTTTGAAGATTGATGATGAATGATGGCGGTGATGCGAAAGGGTAATGAAGGTGATGATGAGAAACGATCCATGAAATATTTATTTTAAAAAAATAATGAAATTAGTGAAGAAATATGAGATTATTGGAAAGGTAATAGAAAGAAACTCTATGTGTAAGAAGAAAAGGTTAGTATCCAGAATCATTTCTTCAGATGAAATTAGTCATACCACAAAGATCTGTTCTTTAAAAAAATTCTAATATTTTAATTACAATCACTTAACTGTTCCTTGAATTCTATACCCATTTTCAATTTACCTAAAAATTAACATTCTCTCATCACTACGGAAAAAATAATATTTTAGTTATGATCATACCCTCATAACATTCTCTTAATCATAGTATTTCAATGGTTTTATCATCTTCTATTTGTAAAGACAAGTACAAAATTAATTATGAGGGCTTCAGCAATTAGGTTCTGATGACTCTGAGGCTATGGGAAGGTGGGTAAAAAGTAAAAATAAAGCTCAAAAGGTGGTAATTCTCTTCAGTATAATGAATTAATGTTGTGACAAGTGTAATAAAATGAATCCTCCATGATAATCAACTATATACTCCCAACATCTCAAATTAGATCCACGTATATGTCAAGTAAGTGTAAAAAGTATATCCTATTCTTTTATTTTTATTTATTATTATTTTTTCTACCATTCATGTCTAGGAAAGATCTTACATCCATTTACTAACCACATATGATCCTTCAGGGGATTCATCAGTTTGGAAATGGTGATTTTAGACCCTCCTGATACAAACCCATGTCATTTTTTATTTTCTTTTGTATTTTTAAAAGGAACACGATAGAGGTGAAATGCTACAAAATAAACATAGATCACAACAAAATAGTTTGATGAGTGACATAATATATATCTTCAATAGGATCATCCCATTTTTTCTTAATGATTTCCCCACACTTGTTTAATAATAAAGTCAGGAATTACACAAAGAGTAGTGTAGGAAGGAAAAATTGTCTTGGAATAGCTACATCCTAAAAATTCCATTCATGAAAACTATGGGCTTAACAAAGGAAATATGTATGGTGGGTCTTAGGAAAAAATGTCTCAACAATGATTTCCTCAATCATTTTAAAATTATAATTGTTTTTTCATAGCCTCAATAAGATATTAATACAAGTTCTAATAGGTTTAGATGTCCCAAGTATCAGTCAAGAAATATGTTCAGAAAGAATATGCAATTGTATGCTTATAATCCTCTTAGGTAATGAGAAAAAAAAGGAATTGGAAATCACAAGGGGTATAAAACCAAATAATAAGGAAATTAACCATAACTTCCAAAATGTGGAATTTGAATTAAATTTATAATCTCAACAACCATTCCAAAATTTCCAAACAGAGAAAAAACATGGATTTTAACAATTCAAAACTTAACATTACCTTTAATTTAAATGGGAATAATGTTTTTCAGTTTTAAAACATGATTATATATTTGAAGAATATCTACTAGATAGATGATAAAAAGAAATAACTCAAGTTTATCAAGAGTGAAACTTACCAAAAACTCACCCACACCTAGAAAGAGGCAGTTTCTATACTTTTTATAGAATTATTATAAGTGTTTTATCACAAATTATGCTCAGAAAGAATGAAATATCAGTTTGAAAAATTAAAAACCAAGGGAATTGAGAGCTCCCTATAAGAAGTGGCATTCCATGAGGGAACTTGGGATATATTTTTCTAATTATGGGTCACCTGAAAAATGGGTTAGAAAAAAAATTCTTTCACTCAATGAAACATTAGTCCACAAGTTTTAAACACTGATAAGAAGAATAATACATAGTTTCATAGTATGATGAACACGAGAAACAAATTTTATTTATATTTAGAATAGTTTTAAAATAATGTTCAAGGGGACTAAAAATGAAAACGAAAGACTCAATCATGAAAACTCAATATAGAAATGATAAATTATGGGTTTCCTCACATAAAGCACTAATAACACCATTGTTAGGCAGAAATATGTTTCAAAATATCCTACACTGGGGTTTATCAGCTTAGTTTATCCTCTTGCATTTATAGCTACTGGTGTTAGTATCTTCCAACTCACAGGGTCTCCTGACTAGATTGATTACTTCATGGGAATATTGAGATAGAATTAGATGTGGATGGAATGGAATCATAGATATAGGTGGATTTTTCTAGGAACTAATCTTTATGTAAAGTTCCGAAAGTTGGTGTTCTATTTCTACGATGCGCTTGGTCAATCTTTGGACAAGAATAAATGATTATACAGGTCCATTGACAACCATATATGACATATGGGAGCTAAACATGGATATTGTAAATTTTAAAGATAATAAAATTAAGCTAATTAAAAGTGAAAAAATTACCATATATATAAAAATGATTAGTAAGAAACAAATGGGTCTACATAGATGAAGAAATGGAAATAACCACCCCTATAACAAAAATTCTATAATAAAAAAATGATAAAAATGGCCAAAAAGTTCAGTCTTCCAAGACAAAAATATCCTCCATCATTAACACACTATCATGTGGTGGTGGTGGCTTCTATCTAGTAGGATCAATGATAGTTGCTGTAGTAGAGGCTATTGAAGTAGTGATGGAGGGTGGAGTCATGACACTATATAGATGGGTTGGGGTGGGTGGTGGAGAGATACTGATCTGAAGAGAGACAATTGGTCCAAAATATGGATCAATGAAGGGAATCTATTTGGAATTAATGGTATCCTGCCCCATACCATGCAAGGCCTGCTCAATTACGTACTCCTTTTGGGCAGCTAGGTCAGTGATATCTATGGGTAAGTCCGGGTGGGTCTTAGATGGTGAGGTAATGGTAGAAGAGGAGGGGCTGGAAGGGGCTGGTGGTGATGGTGTGGTGAAACCAGGAGGCTCGGAGAAAGGAAGGTCCAGATGGGGTGAATATCTTTCATAGGTTTCCCATGATGTAAATCGCATAATTGAGAGATCTGTCAGGGAGGGATGGGTGGGTGGAGGGATGGTATATGTGGTGGTGCTAGGGGTAAGAATGAGGGTGGGTGGTGAATCTGTGGATGTGAGGGATGGTTAAACTGGTGGGTCTATTGCTGCTAGTGGTGGGTCCTCTAATGGTGGTGCATCATCATGCACACTTGATTGCAAATAGTAGATTCCATCCTCCATTAAAATCTTTATATTGTCCAGGATCATGAAATCATTGAGCTTAATGGGTCATAGGAAGGTAAGAGGAAGATCTGCATAAAAAACACCGATGTATCTATCTAGGTGAGTAACAAATAATACTTACATTAGAGTACCTTGAGTCCACTGGGCATTATTCTTGTAATAGTGGGTGAACTATATAGCCATGTTTATGGGTGGACGGACCATAGATGCTGTAAGAATAAGCACATCGACCTGGATGACATCCCTTTGTGAATCTGCCCTGAAAAAACATCCATGTTTCATATCCCTATAAAGAATCTGTTGAGTTGGGCTCCACAACTGGGTATACTTTGTGATCCATGGGTCATTGGGAAAATGAGGTTCTTGTGCAATCACCTACCATAGACATTATGATTTGTCTAGGGGTGGTTCCAGCTGAAGTGTCAGGAAGACCAATGATGAAGAAAAATCTATATACATTTCGAATCCAATACTTAAATCAGAAAAGGAAAGATCATGTTTCCGACCACCCAGGCGGAATCATAGGCTATCAATAGAGACCTCGAATATGGATAAGAACTCTGGAAATAGCTCTGTGTAGGTCTCCTCTTATTCCTTAATGATGTAATATGCATGTTGTGTCTCCAGAAGGTCAAGGCCGATAACACTGTTGTTCAGCTAGGCCAGGGTGGGTTGGTCCAGGGTATTTTTCATTTGAATAGGTGTGGACTACAACCTAATGAGGTTTATGCAGTATTTTGTGTTGTTGAAGCACATGATGGGTCACAATTGGAGGTTTTCAAAACACATTAATTATTTATTGTCTTCATTTTTTGGGATACATTTTTTCAAATTTATAATCATTTTATAAACCTAAAAACACTATTATGATTTAATTAAAAGGAAAAGATATGTTTTAAATTATTATAATACATGATTTTTCTCTGTTTAGAATTTAAAAATTATTTCTGATCTTATAAATTTAATTTAAATTCAACATTTTTTAAGTTATGGTTAATTGACTTATTATTTTTCTTCATACCCTTTGTGATTTCCAGTTTCTAATTTTTTTTCTCATTACCTAAGAGGATTCTAAGACAAAAATTGCATATTCTTTTTGAGAATATTTCTTGAGTGATTCCAGGGATATGTAAACCTATAATAACCTGCATTGAGATCTTATTGAGGCTATGATTGAATAAGTATTATTTTAAAATTATTGAGGAAATATTTTTTGATCAACGTTTTTATTAGACCCAACTTATATCTTTCTTTCATTAAGCCCGTAGTTTCTATGAATAAACTTTTTAAGATGTAACTATTCTAATACAATATTCCCTTTCTACCATGATCTGGGTGTAATGCATAACTTCACCATTAAACAATTTAGGGGGAATCATTTAGACAACATGGGATAATCCTACTAAAGAGATATGTTCTGTCACTCATTAGAATATTTGGTTGCGATCAATATATACTTTTTATCATTTCACCTCTATCCTATGCCTTTACAAAATATAAAAGAAAAGAAAAATGGACATGGGTTGTGTATTAGGAAGGTCAGAAATCACCATTTTCAAACTGATGAATCCCCTGAAGGATCATATGTTGTTAGGGGATGGATGTTAGATCTATCCTAGACATGACTTCAAAAAAAATACAAAATAAAAAGGAAAGGAAGAAGATACCCTTATTTAACTTACTTGACATATACATGGATCCAATTAGAGTTAGAGCTTACCCTCCCTTTGAGATTGATTTTTTACTTTTTACCCACCTGCCCACAACCTCAAAGTCATCATAACTGAATCCCTCATAATTATTTTTTTAATTATATTTACAATGTGGAGGTGATAGAACCAATGAAAGCATATGGTTAGAAACATGTCCTTTAGGTCTGAACTTAACTCCAATTTCATTTTATCTGGATTGATGAGAGAAAATTCATTATGAGGTAAAATGTAAATGGGTATAGAATTCAAGGAACAATTAAGAGATTGTAATTAAAAAACTATAATTTTGTTAATGAACTAAGAAATAAGGGATGAATGATTTCCTATGAAGGGATGATTCTATAAAA
The DNA here is from genome assembly GCA_963277665.1 of Viscum album. NCBI lineage: Eukaryota > Viridiplantae > Streptophyta > Magnoliopsida > Santalales > Viscaceae > Viscum > Viscum album. The sequence goes on along the minus strand of OY728137.1, from coordinate 1,583,909,014 downwards.
TAACCTTTTCGTCTTACACTTATTTTTATGTTACTTTACATAATGAATGTTTCATATTTTAAAAATTTGTTATATTTTTGAAATCATTGTTGAGTCCATTTTACTTGAAGAAAAGTAATTGTTCAAGTGTGGGGGAATTTGATAAACCAAAATCATATATAATTTTTCCATCATTTAATTAAGGTTTTTAAATGATATTTTTGATAATTCACATGGTTTAGGATGAATTTTTTAGGAAATAGCTTCCCAATGTTTCAAAGAAGAAAATATAGAAAAAGAGAAGAATTTTCCTATTAGACATCATGAAACCTTTGTTCACATCGTGTAATAGAGTCTCAAAGGATTCCAAATGTCATGATGTAAGTCATGACTGAAGTCGTAAAGAATTCATGAGAAGAATCCATTACATGTCATGAGTTGAGGATACACATCAAGAACCACATGAATGGTAAATCTGCTTTGAAGATTCAACTAGAAAGAAGATACACACTGTGAGACCAGGATTCACATCATTAAAGAAGTAAAAACCCATACCTTGGATGAGATACATGTGAGATACACATAAGATTCAAAAACCATGGATATATACATAGATCTATACTTTAATTACATGAATACCATTACACATCAAGTAATTTTTTTGATATAAATAAAGAAGCCTGATTTCATTTTTGAGAGAGCTTGTTGAGATGAAGTTTCTTATGTTTTTTCCCTTCAATATTCCTTATATTCCCTTCCCTAAAAGCTCAAATTTCCTCAACAATTTCATTATTTTTTTAAATACAAGTGTTACAGACCATTTTCCATCATCACCTTATTTCCATTTTCACATCACCACTGTCGTTCATCATCAATCATCAACGAATTCATGTTGAATCTATTTCCACCATAATTCCCAATAAGTAAACGATTGAATTTTTATTTACATCCCTTTAATGACCAATTGCACGATCGCCCCATTTTGTGAATCAAAACCATTTCATGTGTTTTAAATATTTAAATTCAAACATTCTTTGCAAGATAAGCATTGTTTCCATCATTTATTTGTTTACAATCATTCCAACCATGAGTGTATAAACCACCTGGGGTAGGGATCCAAAGTAGGTGTATATAAATACATATTGAATATTTAATTTTTATCTTGGTAACCTTAAGGGATATTAATCAGGATATAAGTTAATTTTCATTCCAATTCAGTTGAAAATCCCTAAACATGGGGTATTCAAGTGATAAAACCTATCCTGGTATAAGTAGATTAGGCTAAGACCAATAGTATAAAATTATTTCTACCTTAGAAGTCAAACATAATGTGTTTAGGTTTTCACTATATCCTAACCATGGAATAGTTACCTCTTAGGTAGAATTAGTTGATTTGACCAAAATCAACTAGAGACCTCTACAGCCTAAACCTTAGGATCCTTCCAAGTTATAATTAAGATCATTCTTTCTAAAGATACCATAAATTGATTCTGATCCCTCAATCATTATTGAAGAAGAACATTAACTACTAGACATAGAACTCCCAAATTCAAACCAACTAGAAAGTAATCCTACTCAAAAGAGTCTTCCACCATCAATTTACTTTGACTTCTTCTCTACCCATGGGATCAACTCTAGACTTTCACTATACTATGCCCTAGTAGAAAGTGAAGTTTGAGAAAATAAATACAATTATAATATGACCATAGCCCACACGAATTCAATGACATGTGCAGGAACTACAGTGTGTGAAATTTATATAGGTGGCATGATGATTTAGCAGTTTAATTCATTGATTTATTTTAATTTTGACAATGTATTAAAGTTAGGAAGTACAATAAAAATATTTTAAGTTCAATGTTAAAATTATTCAGAAGTTTAATAGTTAAAGCGTAGGGGATTGATGTGATCGCTTTTTATTGATATTTTTAATTTCTTTTTATTTATAATAGCCCAAGAATTCAATCCAATTCCTAGGTAAATTATTGTTTTTAATGATTATGAAAAAATTGAATTTAATTGATAAATGGGTTAAAATGAGGAATTCACATGTTCATTAATTTTTGGAATTAACTGAGAAGCCATTAAATTTTTTAGAATTGATTTTTTATTCTAATTTGAAACATTGAATTTAAAATTATTTTATTGAAATTGGAATGAAATTATTAAATGGATTCAATATTTTCAAGTTTTAATTGAAATATTAATATCTAATATCAATGGATTCCACAAATTGAATTTGAAATTAATATTGAAAATGTTTAAATGTTTCATTCTAAAACTAAAATTATTTATTGGATTTTTTGAGTTTAATTGAACTAACATTTATTGAATTCAATAAAAATACTTACATTGCAACTATTTTTAAAAAATAATTGTGTATTCAGATTTTCAATTTAGATTAGAAATATTATTTTTAAAGAGTGAAAAATTTTATGTTATGGAAAATGTGAATTTAATTGGTTAATTTTTATTGTGAAATGAATTTAGAATAATTTTAGAGTAAATTGTTAAGACGAATTAAAATTATTATTTTTATTTATTTTTTATTATTGAAATTAATTATTAAAATTTTATAGTGAGAAATAAGTTTTTTTTTGTATTTTATAGGTTAGAGAAGGATTTAAAGTGTAAAATTTACCATGTGTTTGAAAAATAATCAATTGACCATTATCCTCATGGTTAGTATATTTATCTTATCCAAAAGCTACCACAAGCCTCTAAAATCAAGTGACCATCGATTTCAGGAACTCACAACATTTGGAAATGAGAACCTACTACAATACCAATCTCACGGTCTGTATAATGACCACTAGAACCTCCCCTCTTCTGGTCTCACCTCTACTGCACAAGGTCACTTTTAGAAGTGATTGTGACGTCTCTCCATTGTATCTACTGTGAGAATAATCACTCAATTATTTGAAGCTATCATAGATAAATAATAAATTTAATTTTCTTCCAACTGTGAGATAATGTCTATTTCCCCAGTTGATGATCTTCGATGATGTTTTCCCCAAATCCAAGATGAATGTGCCTGTTGAACCTTATAACCCATGGTCGAACCAAATGAAAACCACTACTGTGAGATATTTCAGTATGAAACACTGAAGAACACCAATCCATGCCTCCATGAAAAGATATAGCCAAATATCCTTCTCATGAATCCCATAACCATCACCTTGAGGACTGAATACTTCACTTCCATTTAATTACTACCAAATCATCCCACTATGAGATGCTGCTGAATTAAACCTCACATTGCCAAAGTGGAACCAACCAAATATGATATAATCATACTCCACAACCCACATCCCTTATGCACACCACTCCTATTGAATTAAACCACTACTTTGATGAAGAATCCTCAGGATATGATTTTGATGAAGAAACCAACATGCCTGGTTGTGATGACTGAAGGATGAAAAAAATTGAGAACACTGACCCTGTATAACAAAAGTATTGGGGTCATCCTTATATGGAGACCCCATAGGCATTTAAAAAAGGGGGAAAAGATATGATATATGGTAGTTATGAACATGAATAAAGTGATTTTTTTGGGGTGTGCATATCTCCTAATATATTTTATTGAAGTAAACCTAGGGTTTTATGTATATAGTGAAATTAGATTTTTGGACATTGTTTTTCATATCTTTAACCAACAATATTACTTTAATCTGATTTTATTTAATCTATGATGATCATTAATCCAGTCATGGTTCTTTGCATCTGCACTTTTTCTTTGATTTTTTAACATCATCCTTTCATAGTCAAATATATTTGGGATTCTTTATCGGGATGTGTTATTTATTTTAGGATGCTCTCAAATTGAATATGATATCTGTATTTGATACACTATTTTATTAGAGTATTATTTTTGAGACCCCGCTCATTATTGAGAGTATCTGATTTGTACTATTTATTATTAGTGGATTCTTCGTTATGGACTAGGCCCCATGCTTTTCCCATATGAATTTTCCTTGTTAAAAATTTTAAGTGTCAAAATTTATTTTTTCACATTTTTGGGTTGATTCACATCCATTTTAAAATTTCCAAGCCTGTTCATAGGGAAATAAAATATTTTTAGACTATATATTATCTTGGAAGTTTATTTAAGAATTCATTTCTATCTATTTCTCCCAAAATTTGGTATCAAATGGTTTGGTTTTTATTTAGATAAACTATGGAATACAATTATAGTTTGATTATTTTGTGGAATGGTACTAACTACTATATGTGTTGATTAAAAATGAAGGATTCATTTTTATTAGTCGAATGCATCATCTGATGTTTTGTACTCAGAAGCTAGATATAATTTATAATGAAGAATGTGAGTTGGAGAATCATATGGTTTGTGGTTTCATTCTATATTGGGTCAAATAAAATGTGACGAACGATATTGTTAACATCTCTCATGCCAAAATTTCATGGGAGAACCCTGAGACTACCAATTCTTCCAAGAAAGAAAAAAATAATTTTTTTATTGTCAAAATGTTCATGAATTTGAGGCACAAAAATGATAATTATATTTACGACTATCTGAGTGTGTATTTGGTACATTTTTATCAATTTTCTGGTATATTTATTAATTTTGATGATAATGTTTTTGTGTTTTTGTTGATTAATACGTTAATCAGTTATTGGGAGAAATTTCATGTTACTCTAACAGGTTCTACCCAAATAGTTTTATGAAATTAAGTTTTGTTAATTATTTTATTTTGAATGATGAGGTTAGGATACATACTAAGGAGAAATTTTATTTAATTATATTAGTCATAGATAATAGAGAGATAAGTCAAGAAAAGAATTAGGGACAGAGCCGTTGTGGTAAGAGGAAAGGAATAAGAAAATCCAGGCTGAAGTAAAGGGAGTTTGAATGACATCATTGTGGTAATAAAATACATGTTAAGAAGTATGTATCTAAGCTGAAAAAGGGAAAATATAATTAAGGAAAATCATCAAAAGATTAATGGTAATGGATATGATTATGTCACTAGTGCTATAATGGTGATCTGATTATTGTTTATGACTCTATTAATATTTCTTATCATGATTCTTTCTGGGTTGTTGATAGTGGTGCCTATTTATATACGACTTCGAGGAAGGAGTTATTTATATATTACAACCTAGGTAATTTTTGGATTTTCAATATGGTTAATAATGGTCATGAAGATGTTGTAGGTACCAAGACTGTTTTTTGGAGACCAATACATGATGTAAGATTATTTTTAAAAATGTTCAACATTGGTTGGATTTTTTCCTAAAACTTATTTCTATTAGTATTCGTGATGATGAAGGGTTTAATAGTATTTTTGATGATGGATAATGAAATATTTACAAGGTTTATTTGATACTTGATTCAGAGAATAATCAGTCAAGTTTTTATGAGACTAGAGATTCTATTTCTTATGATACTACTTTCATTATTGAGAAATGATTTTATTCCAAGTTATGAAATAAGAGGATCATTCATATTAGTGAGAAAGGGATTTGTTATTTTTCCTAGATAAATATACTTCCATATTTAAAGAGTTTCAAATTAGACACATGTGATCACTATATAGATGAAAATCATATAATAGTGAGTTTTAGCAATCATCTTTTTCTCAAGAATTCCCATGTACTAAAATTAGTACATTCTAAATTTTTTTTCCTTTGAAGAATAAAAAACTTAGTGGAGGTCTTTATTTTTTTTGTTTATTGGTTAATAATCATGTAATATTTGTGTGTATGTTTTTAATTCCAAATGTTAGGTTCTTGGTGTTTTTAACTAATTTTAGGTTTCAACTTATAGGGAATCTTGGAAGAAGTTGAAATATATTCACACTGGAAATGGGGGTGAATATTGTGGTATGTTTGATCATTATTTCATGAAGAAGGTATTCGACATTAGAAGATACCACCGAAGACACCTTAGGTAAATGGTGTAGTTGAGTGAATTAACAAGGCTTTTTTTGAAATATTTTGTTGTTTCCTTTCAGAAATAATGTTTCCCAGATATTTTTTTGGGTGAGGCACTATTTAGTATTATTATATTATAAATTTATAACCTTTTGTTTCTTTGAAGATAGACAATCTCTATAAGTTTTATTGCGGAAAAGAGATTAAGTATGATCATTTATGTGTGTTTGGTTGTAATTATTTTGTGCATGTGCTTAGAAATGAGAGTTCCAAACTAGATGGTAAGTCATGAAAGTGTATTTTTATTGTCTATAGAAATCATTTGTTTAGATACTGTTTATATGATGCTGCTTCGAAGAAAATTTTCATAATCCATAACGTAGTGTTCGAGGAGGATCATACTATTGTAGATATTGATATGGGAGAAAAAATTACTTCTATAACTACTAACGAAATTGTCATTCTTGAGCCAATTTTTAATTTAAATTTACCTTATATTGTTGATTCTTATGACCATGTATATGTGAAAAATTTTCTATAGGGTAAAAAGGTTGGAGTTTATGTTTCTGATGAACCTTTTTTCCGGATGATACGGTTCCATGGGTTATTAATGAACCCAGAGTTCCAATCCAGATACCAGCTCAATATTATACAATTTCTACATAGAATTTACTAGATGAGTATATGCTTCTCACTAAAGGGGGAGAATAATAATATTTTTATGAGGTGATAGAGAGTGAATAGAAATATAGATGGGTTGCAGCAATGGATGATAACATAATATCATTTCATGAAAACCATATTTTTGAGCTGGTGAAATTACCCATAGGTAAGAGATATTTTCAAAATCGATGGATTTATCCCATTAAAAATGAATAATACAATTATATTCCATGATAGTAGTGAAGGTTAGTGGTTAAAGGCTTCTTTAAGAATAAAGTTATTGATTTTGATAAGTTTTTCCACTTATTATCAAAATGTATTCCATTTGGGTTGTACATGGATTGGATGCTAGTCTGAATCTACATATTGAGAAGATTAATATGAGGACAAAAGTATTATGTTGATCTTTACAAGATTATATTTATATGAAGAAGCCCGATAATTTTTTATCAAGGTTTCAGGAAGATATCTTTTGATCATTGTATTTTTCTGATATTTACTGATAATAATTTTAATATACTTTTTTGTTGTATTAATGATATTCTCATTGTTGTCTATGATACTTATAGAACTGATATATTGAAGAATAATATTTGTTAGTCCTTTGTAATGAAAGTCATGGGGACAACACAAAATATTCATGGAATATTGATCTCTTGTGACAAAAAGGAGAATAAATTGTTGTTATATCAGGAGATATATATTGAGAAGTTTATTAGAAAATTTTCTATGGGTATAGAAAATGTGGTTAATAATACTCTTACAATAAATTTTAATCTAAGTACCAGTCAATAAGCATATACTGATGACGAGAGATAGGATATGTAGTTCATACCTTATTCATCTTCTGTCAGCTGTTTGATGTATGCGATGGTATGTACTATACCTGATATATCTCATGAAATTGGCGTGGTTAGTCATTTTATATCACATTTAGGTAGATAAAATTGAAGGTATTTGAAGTATATTTTTTTTATCTTCATGGTACTTCTGATATGAGATTGTATTTTTGAAATGAAAAACATAATCTCTGTGGATTTATAGATTCAGATATGGAAGAGGATATGGATTTGAAGAAGTCTAATTTAGTCTATTTGATTACTTTTCCAAGGAGATATATATCTTAGAATTATATATTGAAGAGATTTTTTTTCTTTATCTACCATAATCTTTATGTTTGTTACATCTAAAGAAGCATGAAATAATTATTGTGGATGAAAAATTTTATTCAAGTGATCAATTTTAATTAGGATTTGGGCTTTTTATTTTAGGATAATAAAAGTGATTTTTGTTTGGGAAATGATCCCACTTTTCTGGGTAGGTAAAAACATATAAATGTTCGGTATTATTAGATATGAGATGTATTTGATTTTAGATAGTTGAATATTGAGAATATCCACATTAATGATGAAGGTCCAGACATGTTAACCAAGTTATTACCCAGAGGTAAATTTGAGACTTGCTGATTGATTGCAATATTGGTAGTCATCCCCACCTGAGTCAAAGGGTGAGATTTCTGGGTTTCTCATCATGTGGATACCATATAAGAATTGAAAAATAAAAAAATAAAAAATGATATAGGGGAGTTACTGACTTGATGGAGGTGGATATTTTTTTTGGGGCGTGTGGTTCTCCTTATCCCTTTTATTGAAGCACATCTAGGGTTTGGGGAATACAATGAAATTAAATTTGTTGACATCTTTTTTCAGATATGTAACCAATGAAATTACTCTGATCTAATTGGATTTCATATATGGTGATTTTTTATTTGATCTTATTCCTTTATCTGCACCTTTTATTTATATAGTGAGAATCCTCCTTTCATTGTCATATTGATTTATGTTTCTTTATTATGTTTCATTCTTTGTTTCAGGCTACTTTCAAACATCATATTACTTATGGGTTTTATTCACTATTTTATTAGAGAATTATTTTTGAGAACCCACCCATCATAGGGTGTATTTTTTTGTACTATTTATTACTAGTGGATTATTCTTTCTGGACTAGTTCATGTAGTTTTTTCCTTTTGGGTTTTCCATGTTAAAATGTTTTGGTATTACCATTTATTTTCGGTATATATTTTTTTGGTTTCTATGAATATGATTTAATTTTTTCAGACTTGTTTGAAGGAAAATAAAATATATTTCCACTGTGCATTCAATTTTTTGTTCTTTTTCACATTATTCACTTTCCATTTCTCCCAACATTAAGTAGGACTGAACTAGAACTAGTATAGTTCCTCCACACTTCCTCATATCACTGAGAAGAAATCATGAGCCTAAATGAATTCCATAGGAAATGAAACCTCTATTCTCATCACCTATTGGATTTCATACAACCTATTCTTGTAAAAGAATCCACACTTTCCAAACCTCAAACCACCATGGATAAGACGAACCTATGACATCTCCTATTGAAATATTCCATTTCAAAGAGTCTTCATATATGTGGATATTGACTTTTTTCTCCTTCTTTAAGCTTATACAATACTTTACACCCCAATGATTTACCTTTACCCCATGGTAAAAGAATCCTTGAGCCACCTATCTATCTAGTGGAGGAGGAAACTCATGCCGCATGCACTACCTTTGAGAACCATGATGCCCTAGTTGTGTTGAAGAAACTGAGGCCAATGAGATTTCTCTAAAACACCAAGAATGTACAATGAAAGACTAGGCTCCACCCAAATTTTCAGTTAAACCGTGAGACCCCTTTCTTGAGGATGAAGACTCAAAAATAGGTTACAACATATTATAGTTATATGAAAATAATTATGATTATTTCATGAATTTTTATCTCCATACAATAATTTAAATATGCGTGTGACCATTATCAACTCCAAATCCTAGGATGCATCACCAAAAAATGTGTACATTTTACTAACTAAAATAATTCAAAGTGGACATTGATATTCCCTCTACACAAAAAAATTTTAAAATTGTATTAATATTTGGAATTTATAAATTCTAATGAAAGATGTTTCTGTTTTCAGATCTAGATTTGAAGGCATGAAGCCTAATTTTTAAGGCTAATGAGAGTAATATTCCATCTCCAAGCCTGTTTTGCCTCTTTTGATCCACTAGAGTCTAAATCAAAAATCCAATTTATTCATCATTTTCTTTCTTAGTGACGTCAACTGTGTTATGAAGTACTGAAGTACCACAACTCAAAATTTTATAAAGATTGATCATAGGAGGAATTCATATCATTTTGAGAAGATTCTTAATGATAAGTAAAAACCATCATAATCCTCTATTTTAGATACGTTTCGATCATCCAACCATGAATAAATAACTATTCAACACTAAAATTAAGGAACATTCCTAAATAATTTGAAATATTTTCATCCTTCTAATATGGATAATTTCAAATAAATCACTATTCATATTGCTATGGACACTTGTGCTCACTCATTCTTATCATATTCAAAAGATCACTTGGTGATACTATTTATCACTTCCTTTCATTTATTTTTTTAGTAACTCTAATAATGGAACACTAGGACATTTTTTTCCTGAAAATGAGAATTCCCACATTCCCCTTATTGATGAATTATAATAAATAAATTCTATTGTTACTTCATCTATAAATTTTAAATGTTTTAATCAGTTAGATATTTCCTTTTCTTTTGTTTTGGATTTTAATTTCTTCTGCTCCCATTATTGGGATTTCACACAGAAGCCACTTGGACTTAAATCACTATATGTAATAGAAATCAGTGGAATAATCAAAGTAGAATCAAAGATATCCAATTACTAGGCTATGAAATGCTAGAGGGTACACTGATCATGTATTTATCTATCCAAAATGAAATGACTATATAAGAGTATTCCATGCGATATCAATTTATTAGTGGAAGATAAAGGAATAATTTGAATAATGATTTAATAAGAGAATGGGGGAATGATATAATACTGGACCACTATGTTTTAAATTAATATAAAACTCAATCCATTACATCCACTTTTTCTAACAATCCCCACCCACTGAACAAAATTTTAACACATCCACAACACTTTCTTTTATTGAGAAAAACCACGTGCCACTTTACTACATTTTTTTAGGGGTAAAATTATTTTTGGGGTTCCCTATGATAGGAATGCTTCTTATATTTATGGAAAATTTATGGTTCTGATTCTTCCCAAACCCTTTATTTGTGATTTTTATTGTTAGAGGTGTCCTAGAGGTATTTTGGATGAGTTGAAGTAGATTTTGAGTTGGATTTCTAGATAGGGGACCATTATATGACATGGGGCCTTGGGATTCACTATAAGGGGTGGTTTACTGCGTAGTGGTAGACCTTATGAAATAGGGTCTGGATGTCTGGGGTTTTAGTGTCTCTACTTTCTAATAGATGGATTTGATGTGGAAGCAGGCTGTAGTGTGGTGACCCAGGGGTCATTTCTGTTATCTATTTTTTAAAGGGTCACTATAGTATAGGAATATATCACACATTGGAGTCCTGGAGGGTCTATATACATGAAGGAGGTTAGATTTGATATTGTGTGTGAGTTGCAGTATAGTCCTATAGAGGGTTATAGGTTCTTTAGGGGATATATGTGGGATTTGTGCCATGTTTTTGGAGGCTCTAACTTCTACAATGTTCTCCTTTGATACACCATAATCTAGAGAAAAATATAATAAATAAATTATATAAAATAAGGTTTATTAGTGGTGAAGCTAAATTATATCTATGTATAAATAATTATATTCCTATAAAGTATTTTATTTTCCTCCTTCCACCATCAAATCCTAGGAAAATTGAGGTCCACTTTCAGAAACTTGTTTCCCCCTTTTCTAGGATTTACCCTGATCTTTGGAGGTTGATTCCTTCCTGATTCAAGGTGATTTTCTTCACCTATTGATCTCATTATCTCCCATTTATTTATGCCATGCTATGGAGATTTCATCATATCTATTTATTTATTGTTTTTCTTCTTGATGGTTGACATATTTTCTTATTGGGATGTTGTTTTATGGATTTTTTGTTCCCCATAAGAGATGTGATTAGAGTTTTGTGCTTATTAGTACATCCTTTCTCATAGATTGTTGAAATCTTGATATTGAGGTAGGGGATCTATTACCTTTATTTTATTTATGTTAAAGTTAGGGATTATCATGATTTTTATATTTTGGGTAAATATGGGATCAACCTAATTAACAAAATAATACAAGAATCAATTGAAGAATAAATTATTAATTTGAGTTATTTTTATCATATATATTTTACATTCTATTGATGTTACTACTTGATTTACTAGATAAAATGCTATATAATGTTTTATGGTTGTTATTTATATTTTATAAAAAAATATATTGTTGGGATTAGTTTGAAATTATTAAATAAAGATTCATGTAGATTGATATCAATTCTTCCTTTAATTTGATTACATGTGAAATTAATGATAAAGGTATGTTTATGTTGATTCATAAAAATTTATTAGATAATTTTTTATAGATTTATTATTATTTAAATTATATAAATAATAAATTGATTAACTCATGATGGGAAGTAATTTTTTTCCAAAAAAAATATTTGAGGTTGAGAAACCTTGTTCTTATTTAAGATATTATTAAATGCCTTAGTTATATAGACTTATTTACCTCATGAGTATGTTGTGATGAAAATAATATTGTTACTTTAATTATTTCTCTAGGATGGTATAGCCTTGATGTGTTTTTATTGTAAAAGTGGAATATTTGGGAACATTATCAAGAAATTGATAGGGAGGCCTAAGGCTATAATGGTGATGATACCCATGATCGAGGGTTTGATTATATTATACACAACAATGTCATAGATGAAACCAAGGTGGTTTGGGTAAGTTAAGAGCTAGTATTTCTCATTTATTTTTACTTGATTCTTATTATATGGATAAATTCCTACTTATTATTTGATATGGTTTTACAACTATTTTATGTGGTTTGATTCTATGCAAGGAATGTAAATTTTACTTATGGTAACATTGTATGAGTCAAAAGTGCTAATTAATTATGAAATATAAAAAATAACAAATGAACTAATGGGATGAGGTATTATTAATGGAGGAAATTATAAATGATCACATATTAATAGAAAACATGGTATGTTTGAATGGATTCTCTAAAGATCAGGGGTTTTGAATATAGAAATTTGTAATATGGTTTACTAAAGAATGTTATCTATAATGGAATGGCTTGGTTAAACCAAAATAATAAAAATGGTGCCATATGAACAAAATGTTAAACTAGATTGAATGAAGTGATAATGAAGCCTGATTAAATTAATAGACTCCTATATGAATTAGCAATAATTGAATATATACTATGTAAATTTTTTTAATGATGAATGAATCTTAATGATCGTGTTCTTCAATGGGAAGAAGTTTCTAGGAATTGGTGGTTATAGCCAGGTGTCTTGTGTTATAATAATAGAAGATTATTCTAAGGCTAGGTAATTTCCTTTAGTGTGGTTGTGTGTTATAATATCTTATATTTTCTAATTTTATATGATTTACCACCCACATTGGTAGAAAAACCGACACCCAAAAGTTTTAGGGCGTGTTTTCTCCAGCATCTAGGTAGGAGAGGGAATAGATGGATGAATTATCTCTCTCCCATACTATCCCTCTAGATGTATATATGAGTTTTCACATCCTAGAATTTTTGGGCTTAAGTAATTGTGTGTGATCCAACCCAAGTGGTGATGGATCTTATTTTTACTAAACATTTATGTGCGGTCTGTAAGGATTTGAGGTAATAGAATATGCTTGTATCTGATCATGGTGTATATGGGTCCCATAGGCATATGTTCATGGGTTGTGATTTCTTGAGGTTTAAAACATTTACATAGGCTATATCAGATTAAAAAAATACACACGGTTATAGATGTGTTGATGATGAGGTTATGTCAGGATTTATGGGATACAAAATTGATGTGATAAAATTACATGAAATGTGGGATGACTTATAGAAGGGATAATCATATAACATATTTCATTGGGGAATGATAATGATAAAACAATGGGGAAGTCTAATTGGGGTAACATCATTTATATATGTGATTTTATATATAATTATTTTAATTATTTCTGTTACTAGGTTATTGAACCATTTTGAGGATGATAAATAGTTTTACCAATTTAGGCGATGAGTTGGTTTCATTTGTTTATACATTATGTTTTAGTATGATTCTCTCATGAGAGGTTTCATGGAATATCCTACTAAATATAAATGTTATTCCCACTATATATATATATATAATATTTTTTGGTCCATAGGAGTGGGTTAGAGATCGAGCTGGGTGTTCTAGCTTATGGGTTTGTTCAAGATTTATTGTGGTTTCATGGTAACCAACGATGATTTAATTTTGTACTTTCACCCATTTTTGTTTTTTATAACATTAAATTATGTATTGATACTTCTTCTTTATTTATGTATGGTGTTGGATTGTGGTTTCTGATCTCATCTCTTATCCATTAAACTGCATATGTGGGTAATTCCTCTCGTTGTATAGATTATATACACTAAACACTAATCACCGACCTATGTCTTATTATTGGAAGGATTCAAAGTTCATTACCTCCATCTCTACAATACATTATTAAGAAGCGTTCCTCTTTATGGATGGGGTCATGAATGTGTGGTATTTATACTGATGATTGAGAGATGGGATATAGTTTAGAGTTAGGAAATGGTGAGGATTCATGGATTACTATGGAAACAATATTAGATACGCTTAATACATGTTACAAATAAGGATGTCCATATAAGATATGAGATCATATGATTACCTATGATTTTATGTAATAACCATCTAGTTTACAAAATATACGAATTGTAGTGATATTACTTTTAGGGTAGGGACCTAGTTAGGTATCACCCAACAAGATTTTATGTTCTTTTATTTGAATTGGATATGAAATGGGGAATCATATTAAAATTAATTAACTAATTAACCTTAAATATTTTATATCTAATGTTTATGAGTTTTTAATGGCTTTTCTTAAACAAATATGACTCTAAGTCAATATCTGTTTTTGTGTTCTTATTGAATATGTACATCATGATGTTCTAGTGGGTCACTAAAGAGTTTAGGTCGATGATAAGGAAACATGGAGGGGGACACTTAGAGGGTTTCAATTATAAAATTTTCAAAAGTATTATGGATCCATTTTTGATTGGATGATTAAGTCTCAGATGAAGGAGGTGGATACTTATTTTAGTTTAATACATACTCATAAAGATAAATGGGTTTCAATAGTTGTGAAGAAACTGTATGGGTTAATGAAATAGTGGTTTCACTGGTTCATTAGGGATCACGAGGAGTTTTCTATTTTGGGGAATAAATTTTTAGATCAGTTTTAAGAAGATTCTATTTTTTAATTGTGAAGACGAATTTTCGGTAGAAGATTATTACCCTTTTTTGGGGAGTTATAGTGTATGTATTTTTATGGTCTAATTCCAGAACATATTATGTTATTATCTAGAACTTATGTAATATAAGGAGTCTTGGAGAAGACATTTTGAAGATCCATTGTGTCCAAATATCCAGTTCCAAGTCATGTGGTTTATTTTGATGTAATATATCAATGTTATTGTGATAGTGGAGGTCATTAATATATTGTTTTCTAAGAATAAATCATCATAGAATGAGAGATGTAAATATTTTACTTGGATTATATTTGTGACTTAATGTTCTCTGTTTCTTAGTCCGAAGAAGAAGTTTCATCTACTAGGGATAAGATTTCAGTTTCCCTTAACCCATTTCACCGGGGCTAGTAGTTATCATACCCCTTACAATAGATCAAACTTTTCTTGTTTTTCTTAAGTAGTTCATGGAAATCAAAATAGAGAGTACTTGACCTTCCTTAGTAGTTATTGTGGGGTTAGTGTATCATTTAAGGCACAATCATTTTAGTTGTATCGGTCATAAAAGCTTCAAAAATTAAGCGTTTTGGATTATTGTTAGTAGATATGGGATGGTGTGGGAAGAGAATATCCTCTTGATTCCCCTTATCCTCAGGTAAATCAAGTAGAGTGAGACTACATGTAACATCCCGAGTCCGGAGCCCCTCCACTGGTGCCCCGTACCCGGTTTGCCACATGACCTCAAGCACGTTTCCCTGAATGCCAGAGGCTGCCGACTAGCAGCGAGGGCCTAGGTGAGTCGGTGGGGAAACTATGCCCTCATTCAGTATGGTACATAAGGTAATAAAACAACAATAAACGGCGGAAGCAGTAACAACATGAATAACAACATAAACCAAACAGTGGACGCAATGTAGATATATAACTATGATGACAAAAATACATCACGTACAAGTATCTAAGGAAAACAACAAACTCAACAACATGTTGAAATATAACTGAAACCAAGTGCAAAAGAAAACAAAGAAAGATCCTTAGCATCGCGAGCCACGACTTGGTCCCATGCTCCCCAGCTCCCGGTGCAATCAAGATCCTGAAGTAGAAGGGCGCTTTCCCTTATCTATACCTGCAGCGACATAGTCTACTTGGGCCCAAAAGCATGGCCCAAACAGGGTGTGAGATACAATCCCAGTAGGAAACCACCCAAAGATCTGTCCCTAACAGTCAATGAATACATGGAAGTACTAAAACAAGAAGCAGTAAACAGAAAATCACAATAGCTACATTCCATAGTTCTAACAAGCATAGCACACAAGTAAGAATCCAACAAAAAAAGTAAACAGGTAACCCTATGAGTAGATCTCATAGTCTAACCCCTATGGTTCAACCTCTAAGTACTAGCAACCCTCTGGGAGGCACACACAGTCTCACCCCTCTGGTTCAGCTACGTAATTAAGCTGACTCTCTGGGGAAGCAATCACCGTCAATTCCCCCTATAGTCTCGTATCGCGCTAAAGGCCCTCTGGGGAAGCACTCAACGTCAATTACCCCTATATCCCACGTCATAATTAAAAGATTCTCGGGAGAAGCCCTTACATAAATTCTCCACTTAGTCTCGCATCGTGATTTAAAAGACACTCTGGAGAAGCCCTTCTGTCAATTCTCCCTTTGGTCTACTACTCTAGGTTCTCACAGTCCTGAGTAACTAAACATGCTCAGTGCATGTGTATCATCCAAGAAAACCTCAATAACTACTTGGCTATCAACGAAGTTTCCATAGTAAAATACTACAACAGTTCCACTAGCCTACGACTAGGCATGGAAACTAGAAAATGCCTAATAGGTAGAACAAGAATGGAAAGGAAAACTGAGCACAAAAAAAATACTCTAATCACAAGAAATAACCTCTACTAAAGAAATCAATCAAAGCAGGAAAGCAGCAAGGGAAAAATAGGAAACACACAATACCCCGTTCAAGGGTATTGGTGGAATTTGCACATAATATTCATCAACTCTCAACAGAAAGGCACAAAACACCTACCTCAATCCTAGGAGATCGATATATGTGGACCACAGCGACAGATTCCCCTTATAATGACGTAGATCTGAGAAAACGCACAAAATGTTCATCCCACGATAACTTGGAAACGAGGAGGAATCAAGAAACAAGGATAAAGAAGAAGAAAGAACTCACCGCTGCGCTTCCAATGCAACTGACCGTGCTCAAATCGGAGAACGGACGGCGAGGTGGTCATCTGTCGAAGATCCGGCTGTATGGGTCGCTTCGGACGACTGAAAACTAGAGAGTAAGTTGAATATGAGGTTAGACGCGACCCCGGTCCGTTTCATGAAAAAAAAGAAAGTACATGGCGTGTACTTTTAGAGTACACGACGTGTACTTCTAATTTTTCCGTACTCCGAAATAACCGGCCTCCACCTCAGCCTTACACACCGTGTGTGTGGCCCAGACAAGACCAGCATACGGCTTTGAGCCGGAACAGATTAAAAGACCTTTACTCAGAAAGTACACGGTGTGTACTACTGATATTTTTAGAAAATTCATTTTTTTATCAAAAACTCCAGAAAAAGGAAAACATACCTGAAAAGAGATCCGGGTTCTTACAAACTTCCCCCCTTAAAGAAATTCATCCCCAAATTTCCCTAACGAGGTGGAGAAGAAGAATCCCTGAACAGCACCGGCCACTGTGATCGTACATCGGCCTCCCTCTCCCAGGTCTCGTCCTGTACTCTCCCGTGCTGCCATAGCACCCGTACCCAAGGAATATACTGCCCGCGGAGAACCTTTGTACTACGATCGAAAATCCGGATAGGATGCTCCTCAAACGACACATCCTCTTCAAGCTCGACCTCCTCGGGCTGAAAGACGTAAGATGGTTTTGAAAAGATGCATCGAAGTTGAGAGACGTGAAATTCTTCATGCATGGTCTGATACCTCTAAGGAAGCTGCAACCGAGAGGCGGCCGACCCCACTCTCTCCAAGACGTCAAACAACCCGACGTACCGCTGTGAGAGGTTACCCTTTCTCCGAATTATTTTGTGTCCCAACCTCGGTGCGACACGTAAGAAGACCTAATCACCGTCCTCGAACTCCAGAGGTCGTCTATGCTGATCAACATAAGACTTCTGCCGAGACTGCGCTGTAGCTATCCTCTTCTGAATTAGCTCTATCTGCTCTGAAGTCTCCTGAACAAGACGAGGACCCAGTAAAGATGCCTCTCCTGCCTCAAGCTAGTATAAGGGTGATCGGAATGGCCTAACGTATAGAGCCTCATATGGAACCATATGGATGGTCTCCTGGAAACTGTTGTCGTAGGCGAACTCCTCCAAAGGAATATGCTTCTCCCAAGAACCGCCAAAGTCAAGGATGCAGGCTCGGAGCATATCCTCAAGCACCTGGATCATGCGCTCGGATTGGCCATCCGTCTGGGGATGGTATGTTGTACTCAAAAGTACCTATGTACCGAATGCCTTCTAAAGTCTCTTCCAGAACCGAGAGGTAAAGCGCACATCTCTGTCTGAAACAATAGAGCACAGAACTCCATGTAGATGCACAATCTATTTGATGTAAAGTCATCCCAGATCATCAACGCTGAAGGTCTCCTTGATCGGAAAGAAGTGAGAAACTTTTGTATGTTTGTCGACAACAACCCAAATATCATCGTTTCCCCGAGGTGACCTCAGCAACCCGGTCATGAAGTCCATCGCAACATCGTTCCACTTCCACTCCAGAATGGGTAACTGCTATAAAAGGCTTGCGGGTCGTTGATGCTCTGCTTTCACCTATTGAAAAGTAGAACACCCCAAGACAAAACCAGTAACATCCTTCTTCATACCTGGCCACCAGTACTGGCGATGAAGATCCCGATACATCTTGGTGACGCCAGGATGAACTGCCCAAACTGAGGAATGGAAATCCCGCATCAGCTCCTCATGTATGTCTGATGGCACCCAAACACGTCCTTGGAAATGCAAGATCTCATCCTCGTCCATTGTCCATCCATGAAGAGGGTCCTCTCCTGACACACACTCCAACAGGACTAAGCCTTCTGAGTTTGATAGATGCCTCATCTGTACCCGATCAAGTAACGTGGAGGTAACAGCTACAGAAGATAGAAATGTTTGTCCCCGTCTGTCTTGAACCTCTAGATGTATCTTAGATAACAGAGCTATCAGCTTCCACTCACTACTGGCCTCCTGAACTGCCTGAACTTGAGTTCTCCTTCTCAAAGCATCAGCCACGACGTTTCCCTTTCCTGGAATATAGGAAAGCTCGAAATAAAAAGAATGAAGATACTCGACCCACCTGCGCTGCCTCAGATTCAAATCATGCTGAGTGAAAATATACCTGAGACTCTTGTGGTCAGTGAAGACCACAAAGTGCTCTCTTAGAAGGCAGTGTCTCTAATAGCGCAAGGAATGAACAACAACTGCCAACTCTAGATCATGCGTAGGGTAGTTCCTCTCATGTGGCCTCAAGTGCTGAGACTCGTACGCAACGACTCCATGTCCCTGCAAAAGCACAGATCCCAGCCCGATACCCGAAGCACCACAGTATACAGTGTAGCTCTTGCCTGGATCTGGAAAGACTAGTATCAGTGCTGACGTCAACTTCCCTTTCAGCTCTTGAAAGGTTGACTCCCACGAATCTGACCATAAGAACTTCGCCCCCTTCTTGGTAAGACCTGTCAAAGGTGCTGCTAAACGGGAAAAGTCCCGAATGAGGCGTCTGTATTATCCATCCAGCCCTAGGAAACTCCGTACCTCAAAGACATTCTTCAGATTCTCCCAAGAAACTACAACTCTCACTTTCTCTGGGTCCACTGATACACCTGCCTCTGAGATGACGTGACCCAAGAAGTGAATCTGTTCCATCCAGAAGTGGCACTTCGAGAGTTTAGCATAAAGTTGATGCTCTCTCAGTGTACTCAGAACAATCTCAAGATGTGTGGCATGGTCGTGTAGAGTGTGAGAGTACACCAAGATATCATCCACGAATACCACGATGAAGGAGTCCATGTAATGATGGAACACTCGGTTCATCAGCACCATGAAACCTGCAGGCATATTCGTGAGACCGAACGGCATAACTGTGTACTCGTATTGACCATACCTGCTCCTGAAGGCTGTCAGAGGTATATCTGATGATCTAACATGTAAATGATGATAACTGGACCTCAATTCAATCATTGAGAATACTCGGGCTCCTCGAAGATGATCGAAAAGGTCATCGTTCCTCGGAAAAAGATATCGGTTCTTGACCGTCAAGTAGTTCAGCTTCCGATAATCCACACAAAGATGAAGGGTACCGTCTTCCCTCTTCGCAAATAGAATAGGCGAATCCCAAGGAGAAGTACTGGTTCGGATGAAACCCTTAGCCTATAGCTCCTCCAATTGCTTCTTGAGCTCCTGCAACTCAGGTGTGGACATCCTATAGGGAGAAATGGACACTGGTGCTGCTCCTGGAACGATCTCAATAGAAAAGTCCACCTCACGCTCCGGAGGCAAACCTGAAAAGTCCTCTGGAAAGACATCCATGAAGTGATCCACCACTGTAGAAAAGTCCAACTATGGAGTCCCCTGGTCATCCAGATAAAGACTAGCAATCTGGGCTGTCACTCCTCCTAGCCCAAGATGCTCGAGTCCCGCCCGACTCGCCCGAACGTACCATTCACCTCTATGAAGGAAAGATTCACCTTCTGGTGAGATGAAAATGACTCTGCGGAGATAGCATTCGACGACTGCCTGAAAGGGAATCAACCAATCCATGCCAAGGATGACATCATATCCTGTCATCTCTAGGACATAGAGATCCCATAAGAAGCGATACCCTGCAACCTTGAGAGGGCACTCTCTACACTGACGTACACTAGATGTCCTCATTCCCATAGATGTGTCTAGTGTCAGCGAGTCGGCAGAAGAAAAGATAAAGAGTCCAAGGCTCTCCACAACAGAAACAGTGATAAAACTATGCGTATCACCAGTATTGAAAAGGGATGAAGATAAAACTGAGGCTACTAAAATCGTACCACGAACAGTAGAAGGGTCGGGATCCTGCTCATGATAAGTCTGCTCCATGGCGAAAGATTGGCCTGCACCACGACCCTGCTCCCCTGACTGACCACTCTGAGCTGAACCTCCCTGCTGGTGCTGAGGGACTGGTGGCTGACCGCCACGACCTCGACCTCCACCTCGGCTTGAACGGCCGGAAGAACTCCAGTTCCCTGACTGGTGAGAGACTGGTGGAGCTGCTCCTGAACGAGGATTCATGAAAGAACCCCGGTCACTTGTTGCTTGTGGGAAAACCTGGCAGAAACATTGATGGTGACCAAACTTGCCGCAAGATCGGAACTCCATGGGGTCTCTCCGGCACTGCGGCCTCATGTGACCTGTCCGGCCACACTAGTAGCATGTCACCGGACTGCCTGATGATGCGTATCGCTTCCTCGAATCACCGCGCATAGGCTCCCTATGGTGCTTATTGCTGTCATCTGAATGTAAGCTAACTCTGGAAGTAAAACCTCCCTGACATGCAGATCTAGAGTCTCTCAGATTGCACTCCGCAATCAGTTCCTGTTTGACGATGGAAGTAATGGAATTCACCTAGAAGATGTTCACCTGTGAGAGAATCTCCCTCCTAAGTCCATCCTCAAACTTCCTCACCATTAACACCCCACTCCCATCCCAAAGGGGTGTAAAACGCTGCAGCTCAGTGAAACGAGAGGAATACTCCATGACAGATAGAGTACCCTTATCCAAGCTCATGAACTCCCGGGCTCGATCGGCCCTCAGGGTCTCCGGGTAGAAGTAGTCGTAAAACACGTGCTGGAACTCCTCCCAAGTCATAGCATGCTGCTGACCCGCATGTGAGATCACGTCCCACCACCTCTTGGCAGAGTCTCGGAGCATGTAGGTGGCGAGCATGACCCACCTCTCTGGAGGAATCTCCAGATTCTCGAATATAGTCAGCATGGCTACCAGCCATGACTCTGCAGCCTGAGGTCCTCCATCCCCCAAGAACGTGGGAGGATGCTTCTTCTGGTAAACCCGCGTCAAGTCTGCCATAGACGAGGTAGGAGGCAGTGCTCCCTAGAAGCCCTACATCATCCTCATGAAACCTTCCCTGAACTGCGCATCAGTGCCTGCAACTGGTACGAAAACCGGTGCCAAGGCTGGCTCGGCTGGGGGATCGATAGGAAGTCCTTGATCAGCCCTGTCTGGCGTCTGATCACTGCCTGACGATAGACGTATGACCAGAGGATGTCTCGGAGGCATAGCTCTGAAAGATCAAAAGCAATCCTTAGAACAAGAAAACAAGGACAAAGAACACAAGAGTACAAAACGGGAACAGGGGAAGAAAAACACACAAGATTGCAAAACATGACTACACGACATGTATAAAACTACACGGCCTGTCTTCTGAAACCACTGACATGGGCGTGTACCCCTGCCCTACAAGTCGTGTACACTAAAAACTACACGGCATGTTGTCCCTCACAGATGGAGTGTACTTGAAAACAACTCCCCTGCATGAGTCTCCTTACACGGCTAACCCAGACGGTCTGACTCAACTTGAGACTACATGGCATGTTCGAAACAAACACGATGTGTACTAGACAAGGCTCCAGCGGTCTGTGTTGTTGAGTACACGTCCGTCTACACGGCTGGACCTTACACGGTGTGCTTCGAACAAGCACGATGTGCATAGGTGAAGGCGACACCGTCCCGTGTTGTTCGTGACACGGCCGGGTACCTGGGAAAGACTACACGACATGTTCTGAAGAAAAATGGCATGTGGAAAGGAAGGTCATGCCGACCCGTGTTGTTCGTGACACGACCGAGTACCTGGACAGGATTACACGACGTGTTCCCTACGGACACGACGTATTCTACCCGAGCTTCCCTAGCCCGTGTTGTTAGTGACACAGTCGGGTACAAGACGCCGAACTCACACGGCGTGTACCAATGGTACATGGCGTGTTCCCGAAGTTACTCCTACGACACCGTGTTTTGCTCACACAGTCAGTGAAACGGCCTGAATACTACACAACGTGTGCCCGAGAAGTACACGCCGTGTATTCTGGGTTTTTCTGGGCAGTAGCTCAGAAACTGCGTAGAATTCCAGAAACACTAAAACGAGGGAAAAGATGCCAAATTCCGATCCGTGAGGGCCCACAACACCTCAAGAACCAAAAATTGGCATTCATTTTAAGAAAGAAACAGAACAATAGTTTTCTAACATAGCAGCATAGAATCAATCAAGCAACTATCACAACAGCATGCATAATCTACAAAAAGGCTATCACTACAACATGCAATCGCTAATACACCCTAGATGGCATGGAAATAATGCAAGACATGTGATTTCTACGAGTACCTATATGATGCATGATATGTCATACCCTCATCTCATTGGGTTGTGATAGAAATAGAACTAAAATATCAAAACAATAACCTCACAAGTCATGTGAATCACTCTAGGTGAAAACATATCAACCAAAAAACTCAAAACCAGCAACTGCAATTTAACGAGGTAGTATGGCCTTTCCCTATACACGAGTTAGCTACTCCCGAGCATAGCTTAATACCAAGTACCGAATCCATCCTATCCCTGGATAAAGTCTCCATATAGTAAAGCAAGAGAAAATAACCCCTTTGATACCACTTTGTAACATCTCGAGTCTGGAGCCCCTCCACTGGTGCCCCGTACCCGGTTCACCACATGACCTCAAGCACGTTTCCCCGAATGCCAGAGGCTGCCGACTAGTAGCAAGGGCCTAGGTGAGTCAGTGGGGAGAGTATTCCCTCATTCGGTAAGGTACACAAGGTAAGAAAACAACAATAAACAGCAGAAGCAGTAACAACATGCATAACAGCAGAAACCAAACAGTGGAAGCAATGTAGATATATAACTATGATGACAAAAATGCAGCAGGTACAAGTATCTAAGGAAAACAGAAAATACAACAACATGCTGAAATACAACTGAAACCTATTGAAAAAGAAAACAAAGAAAGCTCCTCAACATCGCGAGCCACGGCTCGGTCCCATGCTCCCCATCTCCCGGTGCAATCAAGATCCCGATGTAGATGGGCGCTTTCCCTTATCTATACCTGGAGCAACATAGTCAGCTTGGGCCCAAAAGCATGGCCCAAATAGGGTGTGAGATACAATCCCAGTAAGCAACCACCCAAAGATCTGTGCCTAACAGTCAATGAATACATGGCAGTACAAAAACAATAAGCAGTAAACAAAAAATCACAACAGCTACATTCCACAGTTCTAACAAGAATAACACACAAGTAAGCAGCCAGCAAAAAAAGTAAATAGGTAACCCTCTAGGTATCTCTCACAGTCTAACCCCTATGGTTAAACCTATAAGTACTAGAAAACCTCTGGGAGGCACACACAGTCTCACCCCTATGGTTCAGCTACATAATTAAGCAGACTCTCTGGGGAAGCACTCACCGTCAATTCCCCCTATAGTCTCGTATCGTGCTAAAGGCCCTCTGGGGAAGCACTCAATGTCAATTCACCCTATAGCCCACGTCGTAATTAATAGACTATCTGGAGAAGCCCTTCCTTCAATTCTCCACTTGGTCTTGTGTGATTTAAAAGACACTCTGGAGAAGCCCTTCTATCAATTCTCCCTTTGGTCTGCTACTCTAGGTTCTCATAGTCCTGAGTAACTAAACATGCTCAGCGCGTGTGTACCATCCAAGTAAACCTCAAGAACTACTTGGCTATCAACTAAGGCTCCACAGTAAAATAAAACAACAGTTCCACTATCCTACGACTAGGCATGGCAACTGGAAAATGCCTAAGAGGCCGAACAATCACGAAAAAGAAAACTGAGCACAAACAAAATACTCTAATCACAAGAAATAACCTCTACTAAAGCAATCATGCAAAGTAGGAAAGCAGAAAGGGAAAAACAGGAAACACAGAATACCCCATTCAAGGGTATTGGTGGAATTTGCACATAATATTCATCAACTCTCAACCGAAAGGCACAAACCACCGACCTCGATCATAGGAGATAGATATACGTGAACCACAGCGACAAATTCCCATTAGAATGGCGTAGATATGAGAAAACTCACAAAACGTTGATCCCATGATAACTTGGAAATGAGGAGGAATCAAGACACAAGGCTAAAAAAGAAGGAAGAACTCACCTCTGCACTTCCAACACAACTGACCATGCTCGAATTGGAGAACGAATGGCGAGGCGGTCGTCTGTCGAAGATCCGACCGTACGGGTCGCTTCGGACGGCCGAAAACTGGAGAAGAAGGTGAATATGAGGGTTAGACATGACCCCGGTCTGTTTCATGAAAAAAAGAAAGTACACAGCGTGTAATTTTAGTGTTCACGACGTGTACTTCTAATTTTTCCGTACTCTGAAATAACCGGCCTCCACCTCAGCCTTACACACTGTGTGTGTGGCCCAGACACGGCCGGTACACGGCTTCGAGCCGGAACAGAGTACACGGTGTGTACTTAGAAAGTACATGGCGTGTACTTCTGAAATTTCCATAAAATTCATTTTTTTCTCAAAAACTATAGAAAAAAGAAAACATACCTGGAAATAGATCCGGGTTCTTACACCACATAGGTGGTCTCCATCAGGGTTATAGAGGTCATTGAGTAGGCCATGGTCTGATATATTCCTTACATTGATTTCATCGGGCGAGCCAAACATTGTGTGAGGTACTATCTATCTTTTTTCTAATTGGAAATATTTATTTTTTGATTTTTGACCTAATTTTTTTTATTTCACCCACTGTAGGACATGCATTGAGAATTGAGGTGGATGGGATTCTAGTGCCCTTGGAGTTGACTATGCCAGTTAGTGGTTGAGCTAGCTTGTATGATGTGTGAAAATATTGTGAGTTGGTTCTAGGAAACAATAATCTTGGATAAACATTCTATATTTATAGATACATCCAAACCACATTATCATTAACATGGATTATCTGTATTCGGGGAAGGATATGTAATGACCTAGACCCTCATGCCCAAATCAGGTGATAAAGAATCATTCTTTAAATACTATATTCAATAAAAAGTGAGATGAAACAATATTTATCTTATAAAATTACCATATAATAAGTATTAAAATTCATCAAATATATTAAAATCCCAGGAATAGAATTTTTAGTGTCTTTGAGGATCAAAAATATAAAAAACTTATTTTTTCAAACTTGTGAAAATTTCTCCACATTTGAATTATTCTAGATCCACTTCCAAACATGCCCTAGGTTATATTCATATTTATAATATAGGTAAAGAAAAAATAATAAAGGAGTGATATTCAATGATATGTAAGGGAATAAAAATCAACATGCTATCAAGGTTTAGTTCATAAACATATAAGAAAACATGATAATGGGAAAAATTTATTATTAAAAGAACATAGAAAAATAAGAGTTGACTATGTGTCCTGATAGAAGGAAATGTAATATCAAATGAAAAGGAATACACTATAGAAGAAGTGTGTGGAATCATGAAACATTAAATACGAGTCAAAGAACATAATCATAGGAATATGGAAATATAACACAATATTAAATAATAGTATAACAAAGAATTATGGAATAAATATAATCATTGAAAATATTATGAATAAATATGACCACATTAAATTTATACAAAAACTTATTAATTAATTTTAACATATATAATTCATATAAAAAAATTGTGAAAAAAACTTCTCACATCCAATTCACACAAAAAACTTGTGAATAATGCGTTTTACATCTCATCCACACAAAATAATTTTGAACAATGCTTCCCCCATCTCATACATGAAGCATTTAATCATATCATGTGACATTAAACCTTAAAAAATACATTTAAGGGAAATATATGACCCCAAATTTGATTATTAATATATATGAGTTTGATATATAATCAATTCATTCATCTTATCATAAATAAAGCATGGAAATAAAATAGTTTTCATAACTTTTTGAAATGGAATCACATAAAAAATAATGATCATTTGTTACCAAAAACATGATCACCCAAAATGATTATTTGAAATGGTAACATATATGGAAATTCATGAAATATTATATTATTGGATAAAAATACTTTAAAAATGGAATATAAATAAAATAATAATAATTTTATGAAATAAGTGTTTCTTAATAGCATATTAAAATGTGTGCTTTCTAAATCACTTTCAATTTTTTTGAAGATAAAGAGAAAGCATTATAAAAAATTAATTCAAAACAAATTCTAATAAAGAACTTGATAATAAATAAAAAATTTGTTAAAATGTGAAATAGTATGTAAGAATATAAGATCATTCTTAGGAAACCCCATTTTTAATATTTTAATGTACCTTTATTTAAAAACTAACATCATTAAAAGGATAATAAAAAATTTATTTTAAAAAGAAAAAAATGGGAAAATAAGGATAATTGGAGATAAGAATAATTTTATTTTACACTGGGGAAAGTATATCATTTGTGGGATGTAAAAACATGGATATAAAAGAAAAATACATTAATATAAATTGGTATTATTCTTAAAAGAAATTTATTTTCTCAAAATATTAGAATAATCAAGGAATAATACTTTAGTGTGGAACATTATTTCACAATAAAAAAGGATAATTATAACATAACAACATTATAGGTTATAATTGATAAATCTTGAAATATAATAGTCAAAGAGGGTTTATTATAACCCAAGTAAAATAATTGAGTCATTAAAACCTGTTACAACTTGAGAAACATTTAATTGAAAAACCTCTTGAACGAGAGATAGATTTAAATTAAACTTAAATTACCATGAATAAAGGATATTTAATGATATTATATATTAACTAGGAATAATATACTCCAAATAAATAAATTATTTTCACAATACAAAACATTTCTCAAAAAGAGAAATTTGAGATGAAAAACCCTTACAGATTAAGAAAGGTTTCAATAAAAACTCCTTGAAAGATAGAGATATTTAAGATGATGTTAAAATAACATGAATAAATATAATTCATTTTCTGATATATCCAATATTCAGTATAAACAACATTAAAATTTAATTAGGTGTATAAAATAAAACATGTCTCAAAGAAAGAAAATTTGAGATGTAACCTTTACCTTGCATTCCCTTTTACTCGATCGTGCTATAACCTCATGTATAATGAAAATTAATAAATTAATTACTTATTTTATAAATTTAATATAAAAATAATACCCTTATTATGATTATTTTATAACCATATGTTATAAATATATTAACTTATTAGAGTATATTTTCATTATCAGGTTTTAGAAATTTTTGTTTCTTGTTTCATGTAAACATAAAAAAGATGGGATTGATTATCACTAAGTTGTTTCAAGTCCATTATTACTATAATATTAAGTATAGAATAATTTTTTTTAAAAATTATTACTTAATTATGACAATCATTAGGTGAAATACAAGAATACTTCTTGTGAAAATGGAAATCATGATGAACTAATTTTCGATGTGTTTAAAGATCAAAATGGGATATATTAATAAATATTTTAAATATTAAAAATATTATATAATAATTAAAAATATTAAATATATAATTATAAAATTATATTACCATTATATTATATCCCATAATCATTTATGACGTAGCTGTTATATCATTGTTTACATGGGTGGTAAACCGACCCAAACAGTAACATATTATAATGTTTTCATGAGTCAGGGAATGTATTTAGATAATGATAATATGAAATATTAAAAAAAATAACAAATTTAATAATTACTATATATAAAAATTAAATTCACTTTTATAACTAATAAAGAATAACGGTGATGAAAAAAAAAATCATTGTCTATATAGGCGGTAGTCCGTATGTATGCACAATTAACGATCCCATTTCTCATTGAATAGATAAAATGATTTTATATGATAAATTATATATTATGAGTTATAACTGTGATATAAAAACATTATAACTCATCAAATCCATCATTTTTATAATCCTTGAGAGGTGGCGATGAACAACAAATAACATCACTTCTTGGATGCAGTAGTCTGCATCTACACACGATTAATGTTATTTTGTTTTCTTAGTGGATTGAAAGGATAGACTAATTATTGTCCAATTAATATAATTACTTTTAATTATAATAATTATACATATTTAAATACATTAATAATACTATAGATGATTTATTAATGATTAGAGTAAAATAAAAGTCAAAGAGAAAATAATACTCACATTGGAAGCTTCAGTTCTCTCTTAGAAATAGCCTTAGAAATGAAGGCCTTAAGAAAAATAAAAGTGTCCAAAATCATATGTAAGTGGTAGGGGGTTATATGAGTAGTATATTTTACTATTTTTACAAAAAAATCAATGTATAGGTGATTTTTTAAGTTTTGTAAGTATTAACATTTTATAATTAAGGAGAAGGGTAGTTTTGATTTAGCCATTATATTTTCAAAAATGTAATGTTACTATTCAAATTTGAATGGATCAAAAATAGAACAATGTAGAGGTTAAGTGTCCATGGGTCTATATTATATTCATACACTCATTTTTGGGATAATATAGAGTTTTCCTAATCATTTTCCTTTAGATATTTAACCTTTTCTGTAATTTACTTGTACCTTTGTAATTACTTTTTAGACTAACAAATTAATATTAATGAAAAAAGTAAGATCAAACCATTTACCTAATTTGAAAAATTTTATTTCAAATTTTCAATTAATATTACCAAATAAAAATTTTAGGGTTTTGAAATGTTAATTTTAAAATAAACACACATAATGTATAAAAAAGTTTAAAATAAGTGTGTTTTTAAGTTTAAAAAATTATGAAAAGATAATATTATAATAGATACTGATTTTTATGAAATAAATTGGTTTATTATAAAAAATGAAATAAAATTTAGGGGTCTCTAAAATCAATAAAAAACTTAATTTCACCATCAAAACACTAAATTCTATGAAAAAATCAAATATTATTATTTATTAATGTAACAATTTAATTTTGTTCTAAAAATGATAGACTTGAGGTTTATAAGTTCAAATAATATTTTAAATTTTTTAATATTATTCATTAAAAAATTATTTCATTTCTTAAATGGTTTTATAAAATTTTATGATACATTTACATAACACTCAAAATTATAAATTTTTCGAATACTGTATTTTCGACTAAAAAACACCCATTTAAAAAATTCAAAAAATAATACAAATTTAATTTTAATGTAAAAAATTTGAAAGTGAATTTCATTTTATAAAATTTATATTATAAAATATTTAAAAATTATTTTAAAAATAACAAACATAATTTATAGAAAATAAATTTTATTGAAAACATCCTATTTTCAATATTGACTCATATTAATTATTTATCTTTAAATGTTAATAAATTTTAATGATTAAAAATATTAAACGTTATTATTATTATTTTTGTAATAGTTTCTTAATTTTTTTGGTTTTTTTCTTTGGGTGAAGCGTGTTACACAATTTATCGACCATAATATCATATTTATGAGGTTCAGAATTTCTAGCTATAGTATTCTCCATACTTAAAATAATTTTCATCCTTACAATTTTAATTATTATTTTTCAAAAAAATAGACAAAGGAAAAAAAATTATAAATATGTATCATGGTATAATTTTTAGACACATATTAACCATACAATCTTGGGAATAATATGTTTTTCCTCATAATAGGCTTATCCCTAATATTTTTTTCTCCATCCATTTTATACAGGAGTCTTCTAATATTCAGTATCAAGACACACATTATATAATTTATTTCTAGAGAGTGTTTATAATAATCCTTTAATTGATAGAGTATTACAGGCTATTATAAAATGTGTTTTCCTTATCTAGATAATTTTTCTTCTAAGTGAAGGGAATCGATCAATCGCTAAATCCATTTAAATTTATCTAATGTAAGGACAATAAGATTTCCAAAAAGAAAATTACTATAAACATAAAATTTGAATATAATTATCATACCAATAGAATATTTCTTCAATAATAAAAACATTAAGTTGTCGGTTTAATGATATTAGGAAACTTCTTATATATACTAGATTTCCTAGAATTAAATTCCAAGAAGACAAAAAAAAATCAGGATTAGATGGTATATGTACCTTAAATATAGAGATCTAATTCCAGAGTATAACTTTCACATGAATTACATTTTCCTCAGGGTCTTTGAGGTTAGGGATTATTATTATATTTTTTATTCCATGGATTAACGAATTAACTCTGATAATTCCAATGTCCTCTACACATATGGAATTGAATTATTAGTATAATATTAGGATGGACACTATTTATTTCAATCATGTTAATTTAACTCTTCATTTTTACTCGTCATTTTAAATTTTTATTATCTCTTTTACCAAAATTAAACTATATTCTAGTTCCTTTTAGAAAATTTCCTAAGTGAATCCTCCCATAGTTTTGACACACATGAAATTGTATATTATTTTATTCATTATCCTTATTACCTAAACATCCATGATACACCATACATATTTTATTTAGTGTATTTGGAAACTCAATTAAGTCTATATTGTTAATCATAATTCATGATAGTTGGTTTGGGATAATCACAAATTTTTCAATCCATTTATTATCACATTTGGTTTTCCATTGTGAAAGTATCCTCATAGTCCATGGAATCTATTCTTAACTTGGTTCCTTACGGATTTAGCCATTACTAAAACCAAAAAAAGTTAATCGTGATTTTTCAATATTTATATCATATGGGAATTATGAAAAAATCAACCCTAAAACTTTTTACTCTTTGAAATTATCACATTATATTTCAATTAAACCAAAATAACTCTTAGATCATTCTAGTATTCCTTATATTGGTTTCAATCCTAATTCATGTCCTAATTCCTCTACATAATTAATCCTTAGTAATAGATTGTAAATAAAATTTTATTTACCAAATCTTATCATTTAGGAGTATCAAAATAGGTTTATAGTTATGACTATTTATAATTAACTGGGTGATGATTTATGTAAAACCTAACCCACATTTTTAGGTTTATTACCTCTAGGTATATCTATGTCAGAGCCTTTATCCACTTGTAGTATCTAGACAGGGATATAATTTCTAGAAGAACCACATAATATCCATTTTACCAAAACATTATTACTTGATCTTATACTTATACTTATCCACAAAATTTTCACTAAATTTAACTTATCCAATTCACTAAAAATAATTAAAAAAATCCTAATAAATAACAAAACCCTACCCCAATACCAACTATAAATCCCCAAACCCATACTCCCTAATCGTGTTCTAGAAATAGATTCTTTAAACACAAAATTTTCTATAAAGTGAGATGAAACTATATTTATTTTAAAACATTAATATATGATAAACATTACAACTCCTAAAAAAATCACAATCCTCTAAATTTAAGGTTTAGTATATTTTAGAATCAACTGGATTAGAATATTATTTCACAACACTTATTAAAATTTATCCATATTTAAACTATAATAGATCCACTTATAAAAATATCCTTATACAGACTCATCATTAAAACTTGGGTAAATAAAATATATGAATTGTGTGGGATTGAATTCCAAGTAAGTGAATAATTATCAACAAGTTATCATGTGTTAGAACATAGTTATATGAGAAAACATGAGTTGGTATGGAAATTATTATTAACGTGAATACTGAACAATAATATTTGTTTTTAATTTATGATAGAAGGACCTGTTTTCTCAAATGAACAATCATATACCCTGAAAATAGTGTGTAGAATCATGAAATATTGAATAATAATTAACATAATCATATGGATATAGAATTATAAAATTTCTTTGAATCATTTTATAAAAAATAATTATGGCATAAATATAAGAAAATAAAATCTTGTGAAAAAATATTACCTCATCACATTCACACAAAAACTATTGAAAAAAGAATCGAATATCCCATTCAAACAAAATACTTATATATAAAGCTTCTTAAATATCATTCACAAAATAAACATGTGAAAAAATATTCTCCCATCTCACTCGCATAATAAAATTTTGTACGAATCTTCTTGCATCTCATTCACACAAAATTTAATTTTTTCCATGTGATATTAATCCTTAAAAACTCATTTGAGGGTCATATAAGACACCACACATCATTATCTACACATATGATAGTCACATAAAATCAAATCATTCATCTTATTATAAATAATCCCATGTAAAATAAATGTGTTCCATAACTTTTAAAAATAATATCACATTAAAAAGAACGATTATTTGATACCAAAAACATGATTATCTAAAAAGAGTATTTAAAAATTCCATATATAGGGTGATTTATAAACCATTAATTAATTACAGAAAAATCTTTTTATAATTCAAGATAAATCACAAAAATATTTTTTCATAAAAATTAATTCTTAATATCATCTTAAAAGGCGTGATTTTCAAGTAACATTTAAAAAAACTTTTTTTGATGATGAAGAGTTAAAATATTGAAATATTAATTAAAAAAATTACAATAAACATACCTTTATAATGAATAAAACATATGTCTAAATTTTAATTATATATGATGAATATAAGATCTTGCTAAGGAAAAAATTTCTATATATTTTATAATGACTTTATTGAAAAACCCACATCATTAAAAGGATAATCAAAATTTTTTGTTAAAATAATTGAAGATTAATTTAAGGATCATTAGAGATAACATGAATTTGAGTATCTATTAGTTAAATTAGAACATTGGAATGATTTAAAAACAAGGATATAAAAGAAAAATCCATCAATAGAAATGGGAATAATTCTTAACAAAAATGAATTTTCATAAAAAAAATAGAATCATAAGGGAAGATAAATTTTATTTGGAACATGATTTGGCCAAAAAATAAGTTTAAATTATAATATAATATCCTAATTTTTTAAAATATATCAATCTTGAATGATAATATTCAAGGAGGAGTGATTCTGGCCCAAAGAAAATACTTGAGTCATGAAATCCCTTTACAATTTGAGGTGCATTTAACTCAAAACCTATTGAAAGAGGGAGGTTTTTTTAATTTAACATAAATTTAAATGAATAAAGGATATTGAATTTTATAATATATCAATTATAAATAATATACACATATTGGATAAATTAGGTTCATAATACAAAACATTTCTCAAAGAGAGGAATTTGAGATGAAAAACCCTTACATATTAAGAAATGTTTTAATAATAATATATTGAAAGAGTTATTGATTGAATATGATGTTAAAATACCATGAATAAATATAATTCATTATATTATATATCTAATAGGTTGATTATATACCATTTAAATGTAATTATATGCATAAAAGAAAATGTGTTTCAAAGAAGAAAAATTTGAGACGAAACCCTGACATTGGATTCCCTCTTACTAAGACACTCTCTAAACTTCTGTATAATGAATATAAATATATTAATAACTTATGTTATAACCCTAATGTAAAAATACTTACCTTTTTATAATTATTTTAAAATGATATATTAAAAATATACTCACAGAATATAGTTTATTTTCATAATCAAGTGTTAGAACTTTCAGTTATTTATTTTATACAAAATTAAGAAAGATGAGATGGAGTGTCACTAAGTTATTTCAAGTACATAATTACAAAATAATTCAATATATAATAATAATTGTTTTTAAATTACTACTTAAGTCCCATTTCCATTAGGTGAAATTCTTAAGTACGACTAATGAAAATGGATATCATGATGAACTTGTTTTTTATGTGTTTAAAGATTGAAATGTGATATATAAATAAATATATTAAATATTAAAAAAATATATAATAATTAAAAAATATTAAATATATCATTATTATATGATATTACTATTAAATTACATACCATAATAATTAATTACGTAATCGTTATAAACTAGTTTACATATATGGTAAACCCGACCCGAACGGTAATGTATTATAATGCTTTCATGTGTAAGGGAATGTATTTAGATTATGACAATATGAAATTTTGATAATATTAAAAAATTTATAATTATAATATATCTTCAATAAATTAATTCTAATATCCATAAAAGATGGGTGGTTATGAGAAACAAAATTTGTTGTTCGAGGAGGTGGTCTTTCACACGTACACATGACTAACGATCCCATTTATCAAAGAATGGATGAAATGATGTTGTGTGATAAATTATAAATTAATAATTTAAATGTGATATAAAAACATTATAATACCTTAAATAGATACTTATTATAATCCTTGAGAGGTGATGATAAAAAATTACTGACATAGCTTTTTGGAAGTGGTAGTTTGCATGTACACATGATCAATGTTATTTTTTTTTCATAATAGATTGAAAGGATTAAATAATTATTTTACAATTAATATAATGAAATTTAATTATAATAATTATACTTATTTCATTACATAAATAATTTTTGTGATGATTTAGGAAGGGTTATATGAAAAGAAAATTCTAAGAGAAAGTAACACTGACATTAGAATCTTGAGTTTCCTCTTGAAAATATCCTCTGAAATGATAACATTAAACAAACTAAAGGTGACCATAATATTATGAAATCATGAGTTGCTTCTATGAGAATAATGTTTTTTTATTTTAGAGAATAAATTCTAACTATATGTTAGTATTGATGTGGTGAATGTTTTACCTTCTTATAAGTAAAGAGAATGGTAGTTTTGGAAGTAACCATTACATTTTTTATAATGTATTGTTACTATTAAAATCTCAACGGCTCCAAAATAATTTTTTTTGTAGAATTTTTATGTTTTGATATTATCCCCATCCACTCATTAGAGATAACCTAGAGTGTTTTTGGATTTTTTTCTTTTATCTTTTTACCTTTTACCCTAATTTACCTTACCTTAGTAATTTATTTTTAAGCGTAGAAATTAATATTAATTAAATATTTAATATTTTACCACTTACCTAATTTGAAACTTATTATCTAATTTTTGTAATCATTTTACAACATAAAAAGTTTAAGGTTTGTAAGTTTTCATTTTTAAATAAATGCCCATAACATGTAAAAAAGTTTTTTAGAAAAAGATCATTTTTATGTTAAAAAATTTAAGTACAAGATAATGTTACAATAGAAACTAATTTTTAGAAATATATTGGTATATTATAAAACAAATAAAATATTTGTTTATTTAAAAAAAATATGAATTTCCACACCAAAACACTTAATTATATGAAAAGACTATTTTTTTATTAAAGTTAAATGTTAATTTTGTTCAAAAAATGTTGGACATAGAATTTATAAATGAAAAGAAAACTTTAAAATGCATAATTTTGTTCATTTTATACAAAATTTATTACTTATATGATGTTTTAATCATCTGGGATAGGCTTACATAATCCAAAAAATTAAAATTTTCATAAAAACCTATTTTTTTATGAAAATCTCACCTTTCTAGATAAAATAAAAAATTCACACTAGGTAAAATTTTATTTCTGGAATTGAAAAATGAATTTTATTTTATTTTATTTATTTTATAAAGGTTGGGTCTAAAGCCTTATTTATTATTTAAAGCAAGTAACTCTTTCAAACTGGGTAGAGGGGGACCCATTATAAAGCTTGAAGGCCCAAGACCAAGTGGTCTGAATACAAGGCATGAAAGCCCATTCTTTTTGCCCAAAGAGACCATCAGTGAATAATACTGCTACAGTACCTGGGCTGCTACAGTACCTGCTACAGTATCACCACCACTACAGTTCCTGCTATAGTGCCACCATCGCTACAGTGTTGCCGCTGCTACAGTTTCACGACTACTACAGTACTGCTATAGTGCCCTGCTTTAGTGCTGCTACAGTGCCCAAAAATTAGTCCCTGCCCCGGTTTGATCCTGGGTCTTTTGGATGCCAAGCAGGAGCCTTTACGACTAGGGTACATGCTCGTTGGCTAAAAAATAATTTTATTCTATCATATTTAAATTATATAATATTTAAATTTAGTTTTTAAAATAAAATACTTAATTTAAAGAAAACAAATTTTATTGAAAATAACATTTTTCAATTTTAACTCATATTTTTTATTTATCTTCCAAAGGAAATAAATTTTAATGTTATAAAATATTAGTAATTATTATAGCTATATTAATCTCTTTCTATTAATATGTCATGTTTTTTACATTTAGTGTATCATTTAACAAAATTTATCAAACATAACATTAGTTTTACAAGGTCTATAATTTTAGTTCATTATAGTTTATTATGGATTTATTTAGGAGGTGTTCCATAATAAAAAAAGATTATATTGAGACACATATGTTTTTTTAATGGGAAAGAACCTAATATGAGTTAGAGACATGATTATTCATTTTCTTCTCAAATGGCTGGGATGATTTTGAGTTCTGTGGAGGATCAATCAGTGGTGTTTCCCAGAGTTGTCGAAGAGTACCCACATGTCTTCTTCAAAGAGGTAATGAAACTACCTCCTCAACATGAGATCAAGTTTGGGATAGATATGAAACTTGGAATTTATATTAAATTAATATATCTATATATCATTTAATCTTATGAGTTATGGGAGTTGCAGATTCAGGTTGATGTTCTCTTGTAGAGAGGATTCATTTGACTTAGTGTGTTTTATTGGGGATCTACAGTTCTGTTTGTGAAGATGGTACATTGTAGTTAGTGAATATGTTTCAATTACTATCATTTTAATTAGGATATGGTGAATAAATAATATCCTATCCCATGTATTTTGTACCATTTTTATTAGTTTAGGGTATCTTCTGGGTTCTAGAAGTTCAATTTTTGGCCAGGATATCATCAGATTCGAGTGAAAGATGTGGAAATCCCAAAAAATACTTTAAGATGTTGTTATGGGTGTTATGATTATGTTGTGATGTTTTTAAGAGTTTTTAATTCTCATTCCATATTTATATTATTAGTTAATGTAGTTTCCATGAGTTTATATACTAGTTCATGGTGTTTTTTATTGATGGAATCCCTGTGTTCTCTAAGACATAGGGGAGAACATAGTGCATTTATGAATTATGATGGGGGTTATTCAGATTTATTAGTTGTTCATGAAGTTATCTAAGTTTTATTTATGGTTTTATAAGGTCTATTTCATGGGGAATGTTTTATCTCATCATAGATTAGTTTTGGATCCTTTAAAGGTTAAAGAAGTTATTTCTTGGGTATCCCCTAATAATGTTATAGAGGTGAATAGTTTCCTTGGTATGACTGATTATTATTGGAGGTTTGTTGTTATTTTATATCAAATTATGGCTCATATTAAAACATTGAATATAAATTATTAGGTGTTCAGGTCGACTGATCAATGTCGAGTTGATTTTAAGTACGTGATGGAGAACCTGATCGAGGCTCTGGTTTATTGTGTTCTGGAGTATGAAATTGTGTTTGAGGTTTATTACAACACTTTGTGTCTT
This sequence comes from Viscum album, assembly GCA_963277665.1. Taxonomy (NCBI): domain Eukaryota; kingdom Viridiplantae; phylum Streptophyta; class Magnoliopsida; order Santalales; family Viscaceae; genus Viscum; species Viscum album. Next base: position 1,583,870,713 of record OY728137.1, on the reverse strand, counting down.
TTATTGGGTTTCAAATTGAAGAAAAAAAATTTATTTATCTCTTATGGGTATCAATATTTTTGTAACTACACCATCCATGTTATTAATATTGTTGTGGTTATGTTTCCCTTGGAATTTTGGGGGAAATTACCTCATTGGTGAACATTTTGTTTTTTGTTTTTATAGATTAGAAGAGTTTGAAATATGTACTATACCAACCTTATTTTAATTTTTAAAAATGAATCTGGATACAATTATTTTATATTTATGACTTAAATATTTCTTATACACTTGGTAAAGAGAATGTTTCAGTAGATTCTTTGAATAGGAAGTCAAGTGTGGGTGTTGCTTGAGAGTCTGATACTCTAGAAGAGTAATGGAAGAGTTGGATAATATACACCTTGATATGGTAGTATCTAATGGCATGTGATTTCTTCATCAGATGACTGTGTAGTAATATTTGGTGTAGTAGGTGGAGGAGTCCCAACAGGGATACTTAGAGGTCAAAGTTTGGCATGATCAGTTTTATATGGCTATTCCCCTGAAGGATAATTAGAGGATAGATAACATTAGGTGATGTTTTAGGGAAAAATTTTAATTCTTTCAATGATAAATAATTTGGTTCTTCATGAGTTAAAAATTTCACCCTTATAATTATTTCATTGTGTGGTTAAGATATATCTTGATTTACAAGGTCATTTTTAGTGATATGGAATAAATTTTTAAGTTGTATAATTTATTTATTGATGTTTATGCACTTAAAGGATGAATGTTAAGCATTATGTTATGGGTGGTATGATTCACAAACATGATTTTCCCCAATAGAAGTGGAATGAAATTTTGATAGACTTTATCATTAGTTTCCTTGGAGAATAGGGAGGTTATTATTCCATATGGGTGATCATGTAATTCTTGAAGAAGTTTGATAACTTCTTAGTGATTAAGGTGTGGAACTTAGTAGAGGTTTTTTGAAAGAGTACCCAGAATATGTAGTGAGACTTTATAAGGTTACAAATATGATTATATTTCATTGTTCTCTAGTGTGTGAATATGTACCCAACATTAATTTGGATCTCATTTATGCCTTAGTACCACTTTTCATCCACATAAATACTGTCATATAGAGTAGAGCATCCAAACTTTACAGGACATGTTTTGTACTTTCATTCTAGATTTTAGATTCTTGTGGGTGAGTTTCCTTACCTTAGTAGAGTTTTCATACAATAATACGTATCACTATACTATTGGTATGAATTATTTAGAAGACTCATATGAAAAACCTTATTATTATCTATTGTATTGGATAGAGGTAGGAGAGTCGGAAATTTTTGTGCAAGAATTTTTTTTGAGAAAAAAAGGGAAGGTATAAGTGATTTTTGAGTGAATGTAGGTGGGAAATGATCATCATAAGTCCTATTTTCATCATACAAGGTCTTTGGAGTTGGATACTAGAGATTTTCATGTTCTTGAAGGTGTATCCTCTTTGTGGTTGGTGACTGTTTTTTCATGAGAGTAAGATCTCTCCATGATTTGTTGGACCTTTTGAGGTGTTGGAACATGATAGTGTTGTGGTATATCTGTTAAAAATTCCTCTATATATTATATGGATTCATGATATATTCTATGTGTCATATCATTATAGGTATTTCCATGATTTGTCTCATGTCATTGACTAAGGTGATCTTGTAGGTATATATGGTGTGACCTTTATGGAATTAACTTTCCAAATTTAGGACTATTAGGATAAGGTATTTTCTTGGAGTTCTATTCCATTGGTTCATGTCTTGTGGAAAAATGGTGGTTTAGTGTAGATAACTTGGGAGTATTAGTCCTAGATGTGAGCTTAATATCCTAAGGTGTTTTGATGATTTGTTTGATCATTGTTAAAATTATTATAAGGATCATTGATTTTTTAAAATATTTTTCATGAGGTTTTGTGTTTATGTGTACTTTTATTTTGATGAAAGGACTATGTTTTTGTATAGTGATATCCTTGAGAAGAATCTCATTGGGTATTTGTTTGTACCCTTTTTACTATCCTATTAGGTTTATTTTAAAATTCCAAGGATGAGAATTATTTGAGAGGTTTTTAAGGTAAGGTTCCTTTTCTTCCAAAACCCTTCCATTGAAAGTTTCATATATTTTAGGTGTTTAGGAAGGGGTGTAAATCTGAATTAGAGTTTGAGATATATTTCTAAAGGGAGGACTATTCAATAGTGCAGATAATTGGGTTTCACCATAGGGGATTGTTTCAGGTCTGGTGATGGGCCCTGCGGCATATGGTCTGAATGTGTTGGTTTTTGGTGTCCCTAACCCATAAGAGGTGGCTATGACATAGTGATAGGCTGCATTATAGAGACATTAGGAGAAATTTTTTTGTCTAATCCATTTGAAGGGTTAATAATTTATAGGCATATAATGTGTCGTGAAGACTCTAAGGGTATATCTATTAGATTAAAGGTAGTTATGACATAGTGAATGTGTTACACTATATCACTACCCTAGGTTATTGTATTTATGGGAGATATACATGGGGTTTTCATCATTGATTCTAGAGGTTTTATCTTTTTTTATATGCTTTACCTTGTTTCATCGTAGTTTAAAGGAAAACCTAATTATTACAGCTTCGATAATAAAGTTTCCCCGTGATTTTTCTAAATTACAAATGGGTATAAATTTCTATGTGCCACTAAATTCTCTTGTTTCTCACCTTCCACCCTCAAACCCTAGGTGACTCAAGTGAATATTTCAGAGACATTGATACCCATTTTCTAGAATTTTAGCCCAATCCTTTTGGGATATATTCTTTAATGATTCAATGTGAATTTATTTTCCCATTATCTTAGTTCATACCCATTTATTTATGTCATGATATAGAAATTGTGTCCTCTTTATTTTTTCTTTGGTTCCTCATTGATAGTTGAAACATGATTATTATTGAGATGTTGTTGTAGGGTTGATTAGTTCCCAACATGAGAGGTTATTGGAGTTTGGTTCTTGTTATTCAATTTTTTATTGGAGAACATTGAAATATTCACATTGAATTATAGAATCTATTGCCTTTATTTAATTTATTTGAAATTGTGAAATTATTTTTATTTAATACTTTGGGTAATGATTGGACCAACCTAATATAGATAATAATATTATATCTAAAAAAATAATATATTTTGGATTTAGGATATTGTGATCACATATATTTTAGTCTATATTGATGTTGCCTCTTGATTTACTAGATAGTGTTCTATCTAATATTTATGGTTGTTTTTTTGTTAATCAAGATCAATTTTCTCGAAATTTTATAAACACATAAAGTTGAGATTATGATTGAATGATTAAATAAATAGTCATGAAAATTGATAACTATTGTTCTTTGAATTTTCTAAAAAAGTGAATTAATTCTAAATGAATATTTATTTTTATTCATAGATATTAATTATTTAATGGTTTATTGGTTTCCTGTTGTTGAAATAATATGCATAATAAATTGGATAATTCAATATAAGAATTTAAATGGTCATTTTCTAAAAATAAATGTTTTTGGTTGAGTGAGTTCATTATTTCTTTAGAAATGTTTGAATACCATTGTTTTATGGAATTAGTTTCCCTATGTGTGTGTTGTACTAATAATATTTTTGATTTTTTTACTTTATCTGGGATGGTAGATCCTTGATGTATTTTGATTGTGAACTTGGAATGGTTGGTAAAATTGGAGTGAACTTTATGTGGAGGCTTCGGGATATAGTAGTGATGCAAGTGATGATAAAGGGTTTGATTATATCAGGTAAAATATTTTTAGGGATGACACTTGGGTAGTTGGGACAAGTTAAGAGATATGATTCCTCAATGACTCTCACTTGATACTCATTTGATGACTAAATGATAGATTATTGTTTGATATGGTTTTCCAACAAATTTACATAGTTTTATTCTATGGATGAAATGTGCATTTTTATTATGGTAACTTAGGATGAGTCCTCAACTTCTAGGTTATTATAAAATTTAAATGAATTAATAAATGAACCAATGTGATGTGTTGTTGTTAATAATGTGAATGATAAATGATTACATATCAACGGAAGCCTTGGGATTGTTAAACTAAATTATCTAAGGGGAATGGGTTTCAAATTTGGAAATTTTTTATATAGACTACTAAATCATGTTTCCTATAATGGAGTGGGTTGGTTATAATGGAATAATGGTAATTGTGACTAATTAATGAATTTTTAAACTAGATTCAATGATGGGCTATTGAAGTATGAATAATGTTTTGGAATATTAAATAAATTAATAAAAAAATAGCTAACTACTATGTGGAAATGGTTAATGATGAATGAATCTAAATACTTGGGTTCTTTAATGAAATGAAGTTACTAGGATTTAGTTGTAGTAGCCAAGTGTCTTGTGAGAAGGTAGTGACAGATGATTCTATGTATATGCAATTTACCTTATTGTGGTTGTGTTCCACAATTCTTATATTTTTTAATTTCATATTCTTCCCCACCCACATCGGTAGGGAAACTGAAACCCAAATGTTTTTTGGTGGACAGGGGTGGGTTTTTTATCCAACATCCAGGGAGGAGAGGGAATGAATGACTGAATTATTCCACTACTATACTATCAATATAAATGTATATATGAATAGGAATATCCCAAGCTCTGGTGGATTAAGGTATATGGGTCATCCCTACTTAGGTTCTGAGGGATCTTATCTTTACTATATATTTATGTATGATATATAAATACTTGAGGTTATAGAATATCCCTATATCCAGTCATGGTGGCTATAACTTCCCATGAGTTTACATTCATGCATTTTGATGGATTATGGTATAATGAATTTACATAGGCTATAGTGGCTTCCATACATACACTTGGTTATATATATGATGATGTTGAGGTTGTGTGGAGATAAACTTCATGAATAGTGGTTGTGATATGATTTTAAAATTTTCATGATGACTTATGGAAGAGATGAGCATAGTATATGATCTGTGGGGGTGTGAGAGCAATAAACCAATGGGAAAGTAGAAGATGGGCACCTTCATTTATATATAAGATTTAATATATAATGGATTTTATTCTATGTGTTACTTGGAGAGGGATCCATGATGATGATGATTAATATTTTTACATATTTATTTGATGTATTGGTTTCATTTTGTTATTCAAAATTATTTAATATGTTTCTTTCACAATTTTCATGCCAGTTTTTAGGGACTATCCTATTGATTATACATGTTAAATACATCCTACATATATATAAACTATTTTCAGGTCTTAAAGAGTTGGTTAGTGATTAAGATAGGTGTTAATATCTCATTGGTCTATTTTGGATATTCTATGGATACATACAAACTTCCACAGATATATTTTGGTACTTTAAATCATTCATTTTTTGTTTGAAATTAAATTATATATTTGGACTGCTTCATTTTATTATATGGTTTCATATGGTGGTTTCTAATATTATATCTTATCCTATAAACTAAATATGTTAGTAATGTCTCCCGTTACATGGATTATATACCCTCTATTCTAATCTCCAACCTATGAACTATTGGAGGCAGACTCCAAGGGTAATTATCTCATGATTTTCGCTACCAAACAAGAGAGGCACCCTTAAAGGGAGGGGTCATGATATCAAAGATATCAATATTCATCAATAAAGATTCATAGTTCCACCATAGAGTAATGAAAGAAGATATAATATCTCAGGGTTGGTATTTATATATTTTATATTTTATAAGTCTTATGCTTGATACTTAGATATTGATTTGGTAAACAAATGGGTTTTAACTATTACAATTTACCTTAAAAAGTTTTTCATTTTAAAAGGTAATTATCATGAACATACATATCTTACAAATTTTCATGAGGTTAAATAGTTACCCATACTTTCCCTTTTATCCCTTACCTCTTTTTTGAAGCCTCTAGAAATCATGGAATTCTCTTGAGGCCATGTGGTGCAGTAACTTATAACTCAGGATTGGGTGTTATATAAAGGAATATAAAATGATATATAAATTAATAAATGAATAATATAATTATGTAAATGTGTTTGATTTATATGGAAAATGTTTTTATATATATATAAATCTATCTTCTGGAAGGTTTTATTCTATAATTGTTTTAGTGGGATCATATGGAGTCATTGGAAGTAGAACTAGGGAGTCTAGAAGTGGAAGCTAGATCTTGTAGAAGTAACAATACAAATATGGATAAGGAAGTTAGAAAGAAGATATGAAACATGTAGGATTAACCCTTATGAATACATAAGAATAATATGGATGTGTGAAAAGGCTATGTATGATTATATAAAGGGGATACAAAGGTTTTTTTAATTAGTATGCACTGATCAACATATTTGTAAAGTTGATTTTGTGAAACATCCAAACACTCTGACCATTTAGAGGACCACCCATATTGATCAGAAGAAGGTGAAACCATATCTACCATTGGAAATATTTTATGAGGTAATGGGATCAATTTGTTTTGTATTAAAATATTGTAATATTTTTATTTTGTTAGTAATACGTATTAATACTGTTTCTCCCATGGAATATGATAAAACATTTTACCATATAAATCAATTTTTTATTCTATGTTATGTGTGAGTTATTTAATTATTTATATTTTGTGCATTCAATATGGTTCTTGTTATCAAATATAATCAATGAGATATGTTGGAGTTTTGTTTTCTCATTAGTAAGTTGTAATTAGTTGACACTTGACACAACTAGACCCACTATGACTCCAATAGGGTAGGGGTAATCTTAGTGTTCCACCCTAATATTTCCTCTAATAGTCTAGGGTCTGGTGACTTATACAGAGTATAAATATCATTCATGATGAGAGGCCATAGCCTAATGCACCAATACATAATTTACACCTCCACACTAGATATAATAAAGCATAATATACTACTAAAACTAACTACATTATAAAAAATTCTTGTAGAAAATTCTAAGATTCACAAAGGTATAACTAGCGCACAAACAAAAATGAAAAAGGTGAAGATACATTCCCAACAAACCAATGAAAAAACCAACCTAAATAGTTTAGGTGAAGTAATGAACTATCTTTATACATGAATGTTTTTTGCTACCACCACCTACATGTACTACTGGGATCCACCAACATAGTGTCCACCAAGGTTACCACCAAACTGTCTATCATCTTCATAAGAAATGATACATGTAGGAAAATATTCCCATACTAGGGTGAGTATATAAGTACCCATTAATATTCCATAAAAAACATAAATGATTACAAAATAACCGGTTATATCAAACCCAAAAAATAAATAATCGAAGGGAAAGACATATAAAACATAGATTACATTAATGGAGATAAATAAAGAAACATGAGAGTGTCTCACTCTTCATATCCTTGTAAAATGAGAATCGGTAAGAATCCTCAAGAAACTGAATCAAACAACATAGAAGACCATGTTATATCTCTAGAATTATATTGGGGGGGGATTATTACTTTCTGAATGATATATATCAGTGAAGGGAGTAAATGAATTGAGTAGAGGATTCATGCTTCATTTTAGATCATATATGGGGGAAAATTGAATCTATAGATAGAGTACCTATGCCCCAAGTATATGGGGGAGTACCAAAAAATATCAATAATGTGGGGTACCAATGCCCCAACATGAACATTCTTCCCGGGGAGTACCTATCCCATGAACACTCTAATCACTATGTCCAATCCTTAACATCGATCTCACAGAGCTAAGCAGATTGAACTACATATATCACCACATTTCTCACTTTTAATTCCAAAGAGAAGTGAACCACCATGTTCTGTGTGAAAAAAAGATCAGGATGTAATAATCACATCCCATATATCAAAATATCAATAAATGATATATAAAATCGACCAAAAATAGAAAATAAAAAGTGATACATGGAATGTACTCCCTATGTACTTCATGGTGGCCGACAAAGGGAGTATAAGAAATGTGAATTTGGGCTACATGATAGGTAATATTTACCCCAATACATATTATTAAATGAACTAACACTTTACATTGTGACAAAATCTATTCACTCCAAGACCATGGCTCTTCACACCATGACTATCACTCTCTATGTCATGAACAACACACTGCACATCGCAATTAAATCTTTTTATTATGAAAACCCATATTTCAATACACATAAATTCATGATTTATTACATAAAGTTACACATATAATAATCCCATAAGAGCATGAAGACCGGTTTCATTGTGAAATTAGGTATATATCATAGTAACTTGAAACATGGGTATAAAACATTATTTAAAAATTCCATAACATGGTCTTAAAAGTTCATTGATCTTCTAATGATTCATGAGATAACCTATGAGCATACATAAGAAAGGGGTAATATAGAAATCCTAGTAAAGGAATAATCAAAAAATATAATAAAGTAAATAAGATTATGTGAGTGAAGAGGTATATCAATGTAATGTAAGAGGGGTCAGATTCATAAACATTAACAACAAATCATTATATAATATGACAATATACTGATAACATGGGAATGTGGAAATAACATAAAACATGGAATTATAAACATAATTCAAGGATAAATGCTGATAAATCAAAACAATGTGTGCTTATGATAACCTTCTATGAATCATAAACGATATTTCATGAGATAAAAAAATTTGAAAATTTATTGGATAGTTATATAATTCAAGTCCCAACCATCATATTCATATCATGTAAGTGCTTAAGTGTGAAACATAGATCATACAATATAAGTATGTATTTTATAACATTTATTAAATTAATTAATGAGTGTTGGTTATATAAATGGAAGTAAAAAATAAATTATGTATAGGTACATATAGGTGAAAAACATTGAGTGGAAATGGGCATGGGTATTCATGACATAAATGTTTGGTAAGACAAATCAAAGGATAATTTCTACAGCATAATAGTGGTACATAAATAATCAAGGAAGGGTTTAATGAGAGTGAAATGTTCCTCCCATCACATGGAAATAATTTTTATTGTAATAAATATGTGTATAATAATATCCCAACATGAAAAATTGGATATAAAAGGCATAATATAAAGAAGGTTATTGAATAAAGTGGATGAGAGGATCCCTTACCTTGAAACGGTGCTTCTAAAATCGTGGGAAAATATTCTTAAGATATTAGGGGAACCTTGGAATGGATATAGATAGGGAAAGATAGGGTAAAATTATAATATAAGGGGTTTAGTGAAGAACAATGGGAGTTTGGTTGGGTTTTTATGGAAAATGAGAGGGGGTGATTTATTAATATCTAAACCTAGGTTCTGGTTTATATATGATAAAATAATAAACACCACCAAACTTACCATGGGGTTTTCCCACGATTTCTATCATAGAGGAGTTATTTTCAATATTTTATAAGTCAATGAACCAAACTCTGTAAAATAATACCCTTCTTGATGTCGAAGTGAGTCATGTTCATAAAGAATTTATTCTAAAACTTTAAATATCATATAGGTTTTTGAGGATTCATTAAGGGTTTATAAATTCAATAAAATAACATAAAAAAATTTATTTTAAAGAGGAAACGTAATTTTTTTATTGTATACACTTTATAATACTTATTACATCACTTTTGGGATTTAATAACGTCTTAATATATACAATATAATTTTTCTGTATTTATTTTTTACCAAAAAATTTTATTATGTCATAAAATTATTAAAAATTAATCATTGGATAATTTAGAAAATATTGTTTCAAAAATAATATTCATTTTACCAAAATAATCATCAAAATATAAGAATTTAAACTTTAAAAAAATATCCATTTATTAAAAAATATACATTTTTATGAAGATAAAAGTTTTATGACCCATATAAAAATAAAATTTGACTTTATAAAATTATAATATCATTTATATTTAAATAAAAATTATTTAATAATAATATTTTATTGAAATATCATTTATTTCACAAATTATTTAATTAGTAAAATGAGTTTCTTGATTGATACTATATATTTTTGAAAAAAAGAATTTATATTTTATCATATCAAAATATATTTTTTATCAAAATCATTATTTAATTTTAAAGTAAAAAAATAAAAAATTATAATTATAATAATTATTTCTTAAAAAATAATATAATAATTCATATTATTGTGGTCAATATACATAACACCATATTACACCAGTGTATGCCCTATGGGTATGGAGTGTAATGGTGAAATTTTATTTTGGTGGTTCAATGAACATGGTTTGGGATGTGATATCAATAAGATTGAACTTATTCAATAAATGGTTTCAATAATGATTTATTTTTTGAATATTTTATTGGTATTGGTCGATGGAAAATCCCAGTGTTTCCATCTCCCTTAGAAGCTCTGATAAATGGGATTTATAGGGTATGATTCTACTAGTTGTGGTCGTCGCTTATTTCATCTGTGTCAATTGGACATTATCATAACCCTCAATATATACTAATCATAAAAGTCACTGTATAATGGATATATTATCAATAGTTATGACACTTAATAGTTTATTAAATTCGATATGATGTAACTTATAATGGTCCAAAATAACCATAGTAATGCATGTGAATTCTATAACTACATTTCTTAATAATACACTTTCTAATTTAAAAAATATAATCTCATTTATAAATTTTTATGTCATTAGAATTATGTTTCATGCAATTCAATTCAATCCATGACTAAGGAAACAAAAGAAATCATAGAATTAATTAACCACATGTAAGAGTAATTCATACTTATATATGATTATTTTCTTTACCAAAATTCTCGTTAGATCCCCTCATTCAATGATGGAACCAGCCACACCCTAATCTTACATGCTCATCAAGATAGTACAGTGACTCAATCCCATAACCTATTTCACACTCTATAAAACAAAGATCATTTCATGAATTAACCCCTCATGGTGCAACACCAAACCCACAATGTGACTCAACTCATCATATCGTGACTCAACACTTCGTCTGGAACCTTGACATATCTGTATATAGCTACACCATGAATCCTAGGTTATTATACCATAAAAAAGATTACTATCACCTCTATTTTATTATCACACCCAAATCCTTTCTTCTGGTCATAGATATATAGATCAAAATACCTAAATCTCAATATCATGTCAATCTATCTCTGATTCATAAAATCATTATTCGTGATGGTGGTCGATGGTAAAAATGAAAATAATAAAGCTAAATTTTGTAAGGATGATAAATAATAGGATCAATGTTGTTTAAAGTAATTATTTTAGCACTATCCATTGGTTGTGGATATACCAATGATTAAGAACAAGAGGAAAGTTGTGCTGAATTAGGAATTCAGAGCTAAAATAATAATTAAGTAAATTCATAGGACCAGGAGGTTAAGAAAAAAAATCTAAGATGAAATTCCATGGTCAAAATCAGGAATAATAAAGAAAGGTAATAATAATAAATCCATACCTTTATTATTGATTGATTTTTAGTGAAGATCACATTCACATCAGGTGTCATTGGTGACTCTGATGAATAATCTCATTCTTCTATTTCACAAAAATTTAGATCTCCCTTGATCTCATCCCCTTTCCCATTTCTCATGTTAGGGTTCTCGGAAATTAACCATAGTGAGAGAGGTTATAGATGAATAAATATGGGGGATTTAGGTTAAATTATCAAACCAATCAATCAATCATACATTCAATTGTTTATAAATTAATTCAACCCATGATGGTTCAATCTCTTGGACCTTAGTGAGAATGAAGGTTTTACCTTGTCTAGGGAAGAACCCTAATTCTAGATGCAGTCATTGTGATAGATTTACCATATAATGCTCTAATTAAATGAAAATTCCATATTCCCATGAACACTCATGTGGTAGATAAAAATAATATATTATAATCAAATTATCTGTAGTGCTGAAAACTCCACAACAGCTCAATGAATCACATAACAAATATTATTTAAAATATTATAAATCTTCAAATAAAAAAATACTAAAGTTACTAAGTCCTCACCATAGTCAAATATTTTCACCTAGAAAAGTATATCCTGCTAAAAAAGATGAGGTTACTATGCATTCATCTACTTCTGATGCTCCCATGAGCTCTCTTGGAGGTTCCTATATTTCCAATCAACATGAACCAACAAAATATATTGTCAATTAAGAGTCCTTTCCATTCAGTGGTCAATCAGCACTGGGTACTTTGAAAATGTGGAACCATCATCAATTTAAAATTTTCCCTACTTAAGGACTTGTGATTATTCATACACATATCTCCTTATCTATAACACATGGAAGTAATTACACACTGAATCTAACTACAATAGAAATTCCATGTTATAAATAATCCAACCCACTTTGTGAGGGATCTAGAATGTATTGATGGATTAAATGAAAAAATTTCCTCCTAAACAAAATACCAATAAACCATTCCATTGAGGCACCTTTAATAACACATGATATCCCTTATCAAACATCAAAATACTCCATCATCAGTCAACATTGGACTTTAAAAAGCTTTGAGAAGTTATGATCTACTCCAAGATCTATTGCATTTTCTCTATCATCACCTACATTAACTTCTACCCGACAAATAAAAATGATCCTATAGATTTATATTATAGGTATGACCTATAGGGTCTCTGTGAAGGCCCTTTGAAGGTTTCATGCCTATGTAGAAGTGTTATTATTTTTACATGAACTCCACAATGGGAATGTGATATTTTGAGATTTGGAAGAAATACGACATGATAAATCTCAACAGATCCTTGTGAACCTAAATTATTCAATTAGTTTGGACATATTTTTTGAGGGTTTAATGTTGTACTCATTCAAAAGTGAGTCCCTAATAACTCCTAAAACTCCCTCTATAATTGGGATATAAATCGAGCACCTCAGTCATAAATGATCATTAAGGGTACACCACATAGTTGTATGACCTCATACATGTACAAATATCTCCCCCAGAAAATGATCCTAAATATCTAGAATGTATCACGAATTGGTATTTTAGTCGATGAAAACCCATATAACATCACAACCTCTCACTTACAATGGGATTACCATCACAAAATCTATTAATATTTCATCACACTTCTACTCTACAACCTCAAAGGTTTATACCAAACCTGATGGGTCCTGGTGCTTTGCCTTTAGCTATTCACTGGGGAGAAATCATGGGGTAAACATGGAATCACTCTATTTTATACTTTTTCACAATAACTAATGTCTGAGGTCTGGTAATTTCTTCATCACCCTAGGATGTATTGCTAAGGGTGAAGTATGAAACTCCATAAGAACATCTTAGAACTACATGAATAGCTCCTCTATCCATCCATATTAAAGAATAAAATTCTTTCCACCTTTAGAATATTTATCAGGGTTATCAACTGAGGTTATCAAGTCATATAAAACTTGGGAATCGATATCTCCCAATTGGGCCTCCCTCCCACATTAGAAAGTGGAGGGGTATCCCCCATCAATTAAAGATAATACACTTCTCCCTCATCCACTAAGGATAACTACAATGAGCCAATCTACTCAGATTCATACCTTAATAAATGATAATGATAATTATGTATAAGGGAATAATATACCATGTTTCTCTTTCTTATAGTATAGATAATCTCAACATCATTTTCCTCTATGAACTCCAAACAAGGCCTCTACCTTAGGTTTAGACCACATTGATTAAATATATTCTTCAGAATATAATGGTTTTTATAAGATATTAACCAAATTAAAAGAAGTTAGTTTCTCTATATATTCATGAAAAAATTTATTTCTAATAACTTCAAGTCATTAGTGGTATTGATCTTCCCACGATGTCCCAATTGTTTGAACCCAAAAGTAATCACTGTCCGACTCTGTATTCGTAAAAACCTAAGCCTTTTTAAGAGGAATTATAGAACACTATATAATTGACTCCCTCCTCTTGTAAACTTATGATATAATCACTAATTAATGTACACTTCTTCTCCACTAATACTTTTGAGAATCACCGTGACCAATCAAAGGGCTAATCCTTTCAGGTAAGAGAAATCATAATAGGTGATGTCCTATAGAAGTATCACATGAATCTAAAATAGTACCCTACAAACATAATAACAATACACACCATGAACATTATATTATGTGGCTCCCAATATATCACTTCCTGGATCTACAATGTGACCATAATTAATCTTCCATCTAGGATGACATGCCCTAGGAAGTCGACCTATCAAATCCAAAACATATCTGTCTTAGGGAAAACACTGGGTAATACACCTAATAATCCAAGATATTGGTCTATTGTGTCCCCTAAGGTAGCTTAGGTTATGTTGATTAATATTAAGTCTTAAGATTCTATCCTCATTTTTAGAGAACAACACATAAGATGCCTTAGTAGACATACCGAGTTTGATGAAAAAATACTCCATAAGGTCCTATAATTGTAATTTTAGTTTATTGAGATCAGTTGGGGACATCTAATAATACATGAATTATATTATAGTGATTCTGGGGGTATTGGTCTATGTACTAGTCAGCCAATTTATGAGGAGGAAACCCTATTCAATTATTGGAATTTTTCCATGAACTCCTTCACCACTATAGTTAGATGATCCTATGATGTGGAAACCACAGATAGATCGAAACTATTAAACCAATGGATTATTGGATATAACGTTCAATTTATAGGATATTCTAATCTCAACAAAAGGTCCCACTTTCCCTTGTAGGAGAATCTTGAACCTTCAGATCAAAAACACATCACTCTTTGATGGTAGTAGTTTATCTGGGAATGAAATAAATATATACAATTTATGATAATTATAAATTAATAGAGCTTTATCATCCATAAAATATGGTCCATGAAAATATATATTCCCTAAGTGCCATCATGCATCGATGAAAATTGCGAGTGAGTGTGTGATTGCTTCCAGTATGAGTCTCTAGCTATATTGGTCAAGATATGGGATAAATTAGGATATCATTCTCTAAAACTAGGGATTAACCAAAAACAAATAATTAATTGTATCTATATATTTGATTACACGTGCCAAAATATAGTTGAAACAAAATTTACCCCAAATAATTTCAATGAAAGCTTTCTCAAAACCCTCCAACACCTATATCTGGACGTGTCCTTGTCCACCAACCCTATGATCATGAAGTTTACTTTTTAGGGGTATAGATTATAAAAGTGGATCATAGTCACATACCTTATCATATCCTACTCTTCTAACACCACCACATCCTCTACTAAAATCACCTCCCATAAGACCACCTTACCTGCCTCTAAAAGGCATATAATTAGTTTATTTCATCTGATTTAGAGGTCAAAAAACACTTTTATTATCTATTCTACATGTCAGGTTAGGAATCAATATAACATATGACCTATTCCTACATTAGCATACAAAATATTTTCCACTATCTTATTATATACGTTATGTTACTCCTAAGTTATTGATCCATGTGTCTGATATGATGAATCTGAATGCCTCTAACAATCTAACCCAAATTCCTAATATCAGTGAGTTGTATCTGATAAATCTATACCTTAATGAGAACCACCAATATAGTCTACATATTTTACCTCTTCTAAGAATATCTCAATCACAAAGTCTTTCTCTATAACTTTACTACAATACCAAATTTTTTTATGATATATATTTTTACAAATAAATTTAATTTCCTTTATTGCATGTAATACACGCAACCCCAATTCTAAAGCAACCATAATATAGAATACCATTAAGACCTAGATAATAAATTTAAAGTATGAACATGAATAATTTTTTAAAAAAATTATCTAAAAGGCTTTATATAATTCAAATATATTGATAAATAAATAATCCATTTTTGGTAAAGAAAATTATACTTTAAAAAAACATTTTTTTCAAAAATGTTTTTATTTCATATTTTGTGTTGACACTATAATAAAATTTTCCATTTTTGGAATTTTTATTTGAAAAATGAACTTTTTTTTTGAAATAATCATGGAAAATTTTTCTTAGGTGAATTTTTAGTAATTTTTGGAGAAATCAGTTTTCTAAGAGAATAGTGGAAATATAGATTTTTTAAGGATTTATTTCTATTAAATTCAAGGATCCATTTTTATTTTCATAGTTTTTAAATCCACTTTATTTTATTTATATTAAGACTAATTTAATTTATACAATTTTTATCAACATTATTCTCGATCATTGTATATAAAAATGTATAGACTTAAAGTGGCATTTTTCATAAAACTGTTTTCATTGTGTTTTTAATTGTTTATGTTAATTTTTTTTTCAATTTATAGATACTAAATTATAAAGAAATAATTCTATATTTTCAATCATCATGTATAAATTTATCAATTATTTGATTTTTATTTTTGATCATTATGATTGGTAACTATGGTAATATTATTATCACCTCAGTAAAAATGTTAAACAAGTAAATTATGGTTAAACTAAGGGATAAAAGAATTTGTTTTCATCTTAATTTTTATTTAATGATGGTATTTTTACCCTTATTGTAATATAAGATTTTTTATAGGTACAAACATCATTATTTTTTAGTTAAACATGTTTTAGTAGGGTTTTATTTCCTTCTTAAAACTTGGTCATAGAGCGTTTTCTTGGAGACTGAGAGATTTTGTCGGGGAAAATAACCTAAAGATTGGGGATGTATGTTTTTTTGAATTAAAGGAGTATTAGTATAAATATTACAATGTAATTAGAAGATTTACCCTTTATTTTGGAAAACTTCAAAGGTGGTTCAAATTCTTTCCATAGGAGTTGGGTTGGAAGTTGTCTGTTGGAAACTTTGATGCCAGGAATGGTTTACACAATGTGAACCTATTACCAGGAAGATTCTATGAACTAATATAGAGTGTGAAATTTTTACACATTGTGAAACTGGTTCACATTAAAAAAATTTAAATCATTGTTATTTTAACCTGAGGTGACAATTTTTTGGTTGTATTTTATAAAATGAGTAATTCACATTGTGAATGTAGTTTACATCATGAATATTTTTGGACTACTGGATTTAGACCGCACTATGCATATGATTTATTTTTAATATTCTGTATTACTTTATATCTCAATCCCTTGGAAAACTCCATGTGATTTTATAGTAATTCCATTTCTTTTGGACATCTCGGTCTAGCATTTAATCTCTTTTGATTTTCTTCACTTTTGTTTTCCCCTTTCTTCCACTATCATCTATTATCACGATGTGATCTCATAAACATTGTTTAATCAAGTCTTTATCTTTATGTTAGTGTGATATATGTTTTCCTTTTAACCATTATCACCTTCTTTCTTTCTTCATGTTACATGTTTAAGGAATAAATATGATCTCTACGATATGATAGGTGTTCCAAAACAAATCTCTATGGTCTGCTTCTATTTGTTTAAGTGTGTGAAATATTCTGTGACTTCACTGAATCAATTTACACATTAACTAATTTAATAATGGGTCATGATAATCATTTGTTTGGAATAATCATTGGATCCATTTGTATCCAATAGTGTTGAGACCTGGCTTATGGAAACTCGTTGGGTGAGCCTACCCTTGAATAATAATGAAATTCCTAATGGATTAAAATATGTTTTAGAATGTCATAATACCCTATGTGATTGCTTGTGATAGATTCAACAAGGAAAATGGATTACCTTTTTATTGAAGATAATAGGAATAATTTGATATGATATGGGTGTGTACACTAACATGATAAGAGGATAAAATATATTTTGATGAATAAAAGGTTAATTGAAAGACAACTAATAATTAGCTCAATTAACCATTGTGTATTATCTTGTTATTTTGTGATATTAACACTATTAGGACATATGTTGTGATTCATGTTATAATGCTCTTACACATAGGGCTTGGAACATTAATGCTACAATTATTATAGGGATTGACCTGGTTATGATGTGCTGCTTATTGTGAATGGACTAGTTATACTGAAATGATTATATAAAGGGTTTGGTATAGTAATGTAATAAAACTTGAAGGGATTTCCTTAGTTATGCTATAATGATTATATAGAGGTCATGAACTAGTTATGCTATATTACTTATAGGGATTGACCCATTTATGATGTAATGTTTGTAGGGCTTGACCTGATTGTTTTATAATGGTTATATAGAGGGCTTAGACAGATTATGTTGTAATGTATATAGGTCTTGTAATGGTTATGTTGTAATTATTATAGGGATTGGATTGATTATGTTTTAATGCTTATATGGCTTGAACCGATTATACTATATTTATTTTATAAGTGGCATGACCCAGTGATGCTTTAATTCTTATAGGGCTTGGCCCAATTATAATGAAATTCTTATACAGAGGATTTTGTGCTAGTTATATGATTATTCAATGGAAGTGTGGTTATGTTCGGTAAGGTTATGCTACATACTCAAAGTTATTATGATATGGTGCAAAAACAGGTTGAATTTTGTTTTACATTAATTAATTAATTAATAAACTTGTTTATACTATATTATATAAACTTATTATCAGACTGGGTTTGTTTAGATATGGTGGTGTCGAGCTACAATGTTTTCCTCACATATTATTCGGGATACTGTTTGTCACTTGAGAAGATTACATGGATATATGTTTGGATAATGGAAACATTCCTTGTTGATGATTATTTCGTTCTGTATGGGTTAGAGATTTGATATGGGGCTGACCATGGATTTGGGACCTGGGTATTTTGAGTTTATTTTTGTTGTATTTTTATTTAATCTTCTTGAATTCTAGTATGTAATTTAGTTATATTCCAACCTAACATTACATGATTCATTATTATTTGGTTTACTTGGTCTATCAACTACTACAAAATAGGCCTTTAACAGTGCTATAATAGGCCTTTATCATCACTAAAAAAGTGATGATAATTTGAGCACGGTTAAGGGCCCAAAAATTTTATCAGTGCTAAAAAAGGGCAGTTAAAGGCCCCCTTCAAAGTGCAAAAAAAGCACTGTTAAATGGGACCTTTAACAACAATTTTTTATCACTATTAAAGGGACATTTTAACATCTATTTTCACCCCACCACCCCTTTTATTATCACTTTTCAAATTTCCAACCTCATGTGTGGCTACCTAAATTTGGACCCTGCCCATCTCCTTCAAATATGAAATGTCTTTACCAATACATCTTGTTTATTTTTTGTCTGTTTAATGATATTTCTATATATATATATACATATATATATATATATATATATTTCATATATATATATAAATATTTTTAAATACAGATATACAATATATGTATGTGTGTGTGTGATATATATATTCTTATATTTGTTTAAATATATTATATATTATATTCATTTACATATACTAGAATATAATATAAATATATATGTTCATTAATACAAACATATATCTATATATAAATATTATAAATAAATTTGTATAATGAAAAAAATGGAAAGATATTGTTTTAAATACGTTTTTCAATTATGGTGATTTCCATATATTAGAAAGTGCATTTTTACATTAATATGTTGATATATGTATTTATATGAGTGATTTATTATAATAATATATAAGAAAACATCCATATATTTAATTATAAATAAAATTGCATTGTGAAAAATGACAATGTTTCAGAACCATAATATCAATATTAATTTAATCCATAGGAATACATTTAGTCTGTACCCAAAAAGGTAAAAGACCCCCTTAAATAAGGCTAAAAAATCCATCGAATGTTAAAAAATGGGGGTACCTCGACTAAAAACTCAATTTTTGAAGACTTATGGGAATTTTTGTAATAAAAATATGGACAAAGGTTAAAATATGTCATTGAGGGCACATATCACGTCACATGCTTCAATTTGATATGTGGTAGAGCCCAAACAGACACCCGGAACAAAAGTTATGACCGTTTGAAGTTAAAGTTATGTTTTTAACTTATTTTAAATATTTTATTAGTGTTTTTATTTTTTTATCCTTGAAGTTGATTTCAAATGACTATTAATTAGTAATAATAATAAAATAATAAATTAGAAATATTTTTTTAATTATATTATAAGTCATTTTTATTATATATCTTATATATATTAGATATAAATTCCTATTTACATTATCTAAAACATATTTTAATAAATATATTATATTTATACCAATATAAATATATAAATATATAAATATATTATTTTTATTGATTTTTTTTAAAATATACCATTATCAATGTTACTAAAAAAGAGGTGATAAAGGGGGGTATTTATTAGTGCTTCTAAAAAACACAGATAAACCCCCCCCCCCTTTATCAATGATTTTTTACAAGAACTGATAAATGATTTCACTTTATCAAAACTGGTAAAAACATGCTAATAAATTTTCCCATTTAATAGAACAAAAAAATCTTTGTTAAAGACCCCCTTTTATAGCACTAACAAAGGGGATCTTTAAAATTTCTTTTAGCTAGCACTTTTAAAGCTCAACTGCTAGATAAAACCTATTTTATTGTAGTGATATCCATTATATTCCAATTATATGATATAATATTTATACTATTTCCATTAATTTTATATTTCATTATTTCAATAGTAATGAAACTATGTACCATGGGTAGAGTCTCCCCAGTTTGTTCTACACACCATCTCTACTTATCAATAGCCACTAACCTACAAGGAGGCACATTTAAGGTCCTGTCACCAGCCTAATTTTTCCATGTGGGAGAGTTCCAGATTGGGGGGATGTTATAAAGGGGTATCAGAGGATCAATTTTTTCTTTTCTATTTCATGACTATTTATAAAAGGTAAATAGGTGACTTAGTTTTTTTGAGACATGGTAATGATTTTGTGCATGGGAGTAACTAACCCATGTGTAGGGGAAAATATAACTACCCATGGATGGTATTTTTTTCATGATGTTCACTTCTTATGTTTAATATTATTTCACCTTGGGTGATTCACATGTTGTGTAATGTTAATGTTTCTTGCTATTTATTCTCATATCCCATTATAGAATGAGTCGGGTATACATACATCATGATAGGAACATAGGGATATATATTGGCATGAATTGTTCATAATAGGGACATATTTATTTCATGTGATATATTTTCTTGTATGAAATATGAAATGATATCCTTGTTATATCTGATAAATGAAATGAATGAACTGTTATGTCATGAAAATTATCCTATTAATCCATTTTTAAAGAGACCATGATCCAATGGTTCTCTTTTTTTGTCACTTCTTGTGGTTGAACTTGTTTCCATCTAGTGTTCTAAGGAGTTCATCTTTATTGTGGAGAAAATAAATCCTAATTTTCTTTGAATTAAGCATTAGGAGAGTGGTAATCAGTAAACTACTAAAAGTATCTAAACTAGAACTTCCTGTAGCTTTTTAGGATTAGATAAATATTTAGCTTCATGATAGCTTTCTGAGGGTCATGTGATCCATAGACATGGATACTATTCATGTTATTCCTTTTGTATGAGTTGGAAAGATATTACAAGATATAGCACTTGCCTATGTTCACTGGCGATGGAGGCCCCCAGGAGGTTGATTTATGGACTATATTTAAGGACTCAAACCTTCCAAGTAATATTTTTGGATATTGTATGGATTATTTTTGAGACCAGATACTGAGAAAACATGTGATTTTGAGATCATGTGTTCCCAAAATAAATATTTCAAATATATTAAATAGAACGCATGCACTGTTTTCCTAAAAAAGTGGAATAAAATCTAAATAGTAGCCTAGATCCTAAATATGAGGGAACCTTTGAGTTCAAAATATGGGTTTTACTCTAAGCATGATATAACATTTTTTGTCATGGGTTGTTTGTGTAAAATTCATCATGGAAAAAATAAATAAATAAAATAACAAATTAAATTATTTTGTATCAAATATTGATGCAATGAAATAATTATTTTATTTCTAAAAACTCTTATAGAATAATTGAAGGGTTAGAAACATAACTCTTAAAATTTCTGGAGAGCGTTGGAGGGATTCTATTGGAGGTTTAATACTGGATCAGAGATAAACAACCGCTGCAAGATGAAATTATAGGATCTCACCAAAAATCACGGTGCAACTCCTTTCTTCATTATCAGTTGATCCATATTGAGTTAGGATACTGTTTTTCTAGGATTTATTTCTTTTTTATTATTCCTAAAATGATCAAGAATCAATTGACCAACTAATTGATTTACTGATCATGTGTATTGCAAGATGGGTTAGTTATATTTAGGAATTAAGAGAATTTATTTGTGATTATTTGTTATCCATTTTTCTTCATTCTAATGGAAAATAATCATGGTTAATAAGGGAATAAATTGAGATCTATTCCTTAGGTTTTTTTCTTCATTCTTTTCTCCCTCGATTCTTCATTCATCACAAGCATTCATCATTTCGAATGCAGTTCGACATATACTAAGGAAATTGATCACTGTGCACATGTTTCTAGGTAAAATGATTCAATATCATAGATCCAAGATTGGAAAAATTTTATGGTGGTGTGGAGACAAAGGTAGTAGCATAAAAAATAATTTAGGTAACCAATTTTTGTGTTCCTCAGTACACAATGAATAACACCATTCAAATTATTTTTTTGAATGAATCGAAGGGCCGAATGTTGAAGATAGATGATGGCATGGCTTGTCGGGTCTTGATTCCCAATTATCTAGTGAGGCACATTATTGGATAGAGGGATGGAGGAGAAGTGAAAGATTCATGAAATGGATTTGGAATTCTGTAAAATACGATAAAAAATGACATGTAATCAGGTATTACATGGAGTGTGGGACCCTTCCAGTAGTGCCTACTGTTTTGAGTGGAAGTTAATGATCACATGGAATGTGGAACTATCATGAAACATGTGACCCCTCTCTAATGGATCGGTGTGTACCTCAAACATTCCATGAACACAGGCTGAGTACATGACCATTGGAAAAATGTATACTCTTACATGGACATTACTAGATAGAATAGACACGGGCGAAGTCGTGTACTGGTACACAGGCAGAAGTACATAGGCAGAAACACACCATGTAATTTTACACAAACATGGGCTTGAACCATTCTACATGGACAAGACACGATGCCTAAGGGACACAACATGTACCCCCACTACATGCCATGTACTAAATAAATTTTATCTTAGATCCCTTGTACTCTATATCATGGAATGGTTTTGATAAGGGTGAATTCCCTATACCATTTTCCCTAAAGGTTAGTATGGAATCACCTCCTACTAATAGAAGAATGATCCCTTCAGCATGACCTCTTGGGTAGAGTTTTTTGAATCCTTCCAAAAGGCCCAGTGTGAGATCCTCTATCATATTTGTTCCCTAGGTAGAGTTCTTAGTATCATCGTGACCAATACTAGGCGGGCCCTAATCCACTACTTAATGGGTTATTCCATATTGATTTTTTTGTTATCCTCCATGGTCCTATGTGTGATCCTCATCTCTATATATTATCTCTTCATACTTCTAGTATATACATCCAATGATGAGACCCGATGAGCACCATATCTCAAACAAACATCATCAGTGTTATTAGACTCATGGACTATTTTCTCCCAGTTGAGTGATTTGTAGAATATGAAAGTTGGGATCCTAGGTTGGAAGTATTATTGTGACTTTACCTTGAGACTATGTGCCTTTGTTCAGTAAATTTGGATATTAATGTTATATGTGTTGTCAACATATACCTATATAGAGTTGACTATTTTTATTTTGATATTTTCATTGTGGTTTTGATGTGTCCTACTGAGTATTTTTATTCTCACCCCCACATTGGATTTTACCACACATGTTGTGTCTTTTACAGACAACCATCCTTTTTTTCCAATGTCTTAGATGGACCAAGACTAGACGATGCTTAATGAGACTAGGAATACCAAGGCGTGTTCTTGTGGTATCTTAATAGAAGATAATATCTTTACATTCATATTAAAGTTATTTTACAACTTTTTGTGGTGGGATGTTATTTGGAATTATTTACTTTCCTTTACTTATTGTCCTACCCTGGATGAGAGATTTAGATGTATGCATGCATGGGTGTTCATTTTTGTTTTACGTTTAAGCATTGTATGGGCTTGAAGATGAGTACGTGTATAAATGTACTTAGTTTAGGGCATATAATGTTAGTGATATTCCTACTCGGTGTTAGTCTCCAACCATTGGCCATTTGAAGGTGGGGTTTGGGAGTTGTAGTATGGGAACCTTTGGGATGGGTCATAATAGAGTAGTATAAAAGGATTCAGTTCTACCTTTGGAATGGAGTCTGTGTGTTTGGATTGTGGAAACTGTGTAAAGTGTTTTGAGTTCTAATTTCAGGACAAGGACAATAGTATTGGTGTGGTGGCCAACACATCCATACACTAAGACTTTGATCACCTTACTTTTAACTAAGTACATGATAAGATCGGTTGGAGGGAAAACAATGGTACATGCATCATATAGGAATGAGTTTTGGTTTCCAAGTACTAATTATGTCATCTCTCTAGATATACTCATTGATCATGGTACATATAGTTTACAATATGGATTCCTCTAAAATACCTGCTAGCTAGGATTTAACAGCAAGATCACCATGATGATATCCATAGTTTTGATCCATTAATACAGGGATCAATTATAGATGTTTTACCTCCAGATGGTGCACTAGCTATACCACCACTAATATAGAATAAAATGGTACCCATAGTACAAGTTGATTAGGTGCATAGGCTAAGAACACTTAATGTGTTTCAGTGAACGAGGCCCCTCATGCTTCAACATGAGCCTGACACATAGGTAGCTGATTATTGTATTGAATCAATGACAATTGTTTTCCATCTAATCAGAAGACCAGAATATCAGATAGTGGTCCTAGTGACGAGCCTTCTCGATGGCTCAGTAGGATGATGGTGGGGGTTAGTGACATAGTCATACAATGAGGAGAATCTAGAAATGTTATAGTTTGAGTACCTTTTCATAGAGAAGTTCTCTCTCTCTTTTCTGAGGTATGTATGTATCCAAGAGATTCTCCAACTTATGTTATAACAACCTTACTCTTTATTACCACATAAACATGATTTATTACATAAACTTTCAATTAATTCAAATATGAGTATCTATAGGTCTAGTGTATAGGGAAATTAATAACATTACATAATAACTTAAAACATAAAACATAACATTTTATTGAAAAATTCTTTTACATGACCACAACATTGCTTCTTACATAGCCTTGCATGGGATTACCTGAGGACAAACATAAGAAAATTGTGAACCATAAAGCCCATTAAGGGCGTTAACAAGTCATAACATGGAGGAAACAATACATGATAATAAATTGTCATATCAATGAAGCATAAGAGAAACATGAACATAAATTCATGATATAGCATGACTATCATAACACGGAGAAGTGGAAAGAACATTTAACATGATATTAGCATGATCCAAGGATCATTGCACATGGAGCATGAGTAAAACCTCATTTCACATGAATTATCATGAGTAAATCCTCATTGAACATGAATTATCATGAGTAAACTCTCATTGAACATGGGGCATCATGATACTATTCTCTACCTAATGAATTGGAGCACTATTAGGGTGCACCCTTTATAAACATTTCATTTCATGCATAAGTGTGCCACATGGATCATAAAAAATTGAATAATTCAAAATAGTAATTTATTAAAAGATAAAGGAATGTGGAATACATACATGAAACTCTATAATCAATAACTAAATGTATATATAGGTGAACACCCATGATAGAAAAATGAGCATGGTATTCACTACACAATGACTTTATCTTGGAAAATCATGGTACAATTTCGGCACCATAACAATGTGACATGAGAATTCATAAAAATAGTTAATGAGAGTGAAAGGGGTATCTCATCATATTTACTAGAAATGGAATGTAAGGGGGTCATATAAATAAATGGTTCAACATATGTAATGGAATTTAGATGCATTATATAAAATATTTTCTTGAATGTAAATTAGGAGAGAGAAATTCCTTATGGAATATCAGTAAGGTAACGAGTGTATGTGGGATGAATTAATGAGAGAGAAAGAGGACTATCATTATTTAAAAATAATGAGGTAATTATGGGGGAGGTAATAAATCATACCCCAACATTTATAATTGACAACTGAAGGGTATAACAACATAAAGAAATTTGGATAAAAATGAGAATCGAAGAAATACCTTACATGGAAGTGTGATACCAAAGGCTTGGGAGAGGATTAAGAGAGGATTATAGGGAGATTGGGTAACCTTTGGAAGATTATAAAGATATTTGGGAAGAGGTTTTTCAAGTTCTATAGGTTTTGACTGAAGAGGAATGAGAGATTGAGTGGGTTTTTATATGAAATGAGATGGAATTCATTATTATTTAGGTTTTGCACACAACACATTAAACTAATCAAAAACACAAACCATCCAATGATTTTTGCCCATGTTTTTTGACATATTGGATTGGAAAACATTACTTTATAATTCCAATGGCCGAACTTGTTAAAATATTAGGCTTAATTTTGTAGAGGGAAGTCAAACTCTTAACGAATTCATTTTAAAAAAGTTAAAATATTTTATATGTCTTGGATGGTCTAATTAGGCACCATAAAATTAATTAAAAATAAAATAAAATCACATTATTTTAAATATAAAACATATATTGGCCGAACATAGTGTTTTATTACATTACTATTGGGTCATTATGATGTCATAAATAATAATATATATTTAAAAGATATTTAATTTTTACCCAAAAATTCAACTATCACAAAAAATTATGAAAAATTCACCAGTAGATAATTTCGACATCCTGAATCCAAAAATGATATTAATTTTGTCAAAATATTTTTTTTATATAAGTGAAATATCACTTTTAAAATAAAAACCTATATTTATTTAAAATTCATGGGTTTTGACAAAAAAAGTTTTCAAACCTTAATAAAATTTACAATTGTATTCATAAAAAAGTATACACTCATTTATATTTAATAAAAATAAATTTAGATATAATATTTTATTAAAATATTATTTAATTAAAAAATCCATTAATTCATGAAAATAGATTTCTTAATTGAATATTAAATAAAAATACTATTTGTAATTTAAAAACTATTTCTAATATAACAATAATAAAATGAAAATATATTATTTATTTTATACAAAAACAATGCACATAATCATAGTGCCATTGTATTGTTACATAACACCTTATAACACCCACATAAGACCTAAGGGTAAGGTGTGTGATGATGACATACTATTGGGGTGGATCAGATTATATCGCTCGGGTGGTAATCTCTGTTAACTTCCACTTCTCCAATAGGATATTTCATTCAAGATTAACATGTTTATTCTCGGATTGAACATGGTCATAAGAGAATCCCAGGGACACTACCTCTTTTTTGAGATCTCACAAATGGGCTTCATATGGAGCAATTTTTCTCGATGAGGCCATTGCTTACATTGACTCAGTAAATTGGATTTGTTAAAGCCCTATATTTATACTAATCATGTGATCACTGTTCAATAGATATATTAGTAATGGTAAAACTTCTTAAAGGTATTTTAAAATCTAGAAAACAAAACCAAGGTAGTACATATGTGTTGTATAACCATTTTACATAATAATACATTTAAATATATCTGGCGGAATTTTTATTAATAAATGTTTGGGTCGTTACACCAATAGGGTAGAACAAAAGTAGCTAAGTATTCATTGAGGTTAACCAACATCTCCAGGTAATCTATGAATATAGTTCATGACTAGTTATACAGGGGTAAGTACGTTGAGTGATGGCCATATAGAGAAATCTAGGATAGTGTCATACCTCTATGGATTCCTACCAATGCTGTGGTGCTAGAGTGAACTTTGGTGGTTGAAATTTTCCAGGATTAGAAGATGCAAACAATAGTTGATGTTAGTGGGACCACAAGAGTAGATACCATAGAATTAGGGATCCAAAAGTAGTCTTGGGGACCTAGAAATGAAGTATGTTTTAGGATGAGGTCCCAGGATAGAGGGTTTTTAGTTTAGTGCTCACATGATAGGTTTGGTTATCCCATAGAGAGGTGGTGATAATCCTATGATGGTAACTGACATCTTGCTTGAGATTATCCAAAAAATCAGGTGGTTGATAAAGAGACATTGGATGGGTCTCCTAGGTAGAGAAATAAATAGGAGTAGATAGGTTCATAGGGTGGTGGATGTGGCAGAGGAGTTGGGAGTATTACGAGAGGTGGTAGACGCTTTACCTATTACCACCACCACCCCTAGGTGGTCCATTCCATGTTCGAAGAGTTGGAGGACATGTGTTGGGATAACTAGAGGTGCTCGAGTATTATGAACCTAAGTCTCTGTGAATGATTCGTGGTTTTATATGTGTCTTATATGGCTTAATTTTAGTACTAATAGTCATATTTTCTAGTTATTCCATCATTTATACATATTTGGTTTGAGATATATATACTTTTATTGAGACCTCGGCTCGACCCGTGTGATTGGAGACTCATACAAGAGATGAATCAATGATCACACAGTTGTGTCAGAAATGTGAGATGACTCTTAGAGGTGAGAGTTTCTATTGGGATATCTCTGTAATAGTGGTGAAGTCTTGTGACATCATATTTGGTATGGACAGGTTATAATCAGTTCATACCTATATTTACTATTTACATCGGAGGATGTGGTGTATCCACAATGATGGGACTAGGTTTTAATTTGTGGGTGAAAATTAAACCCAATAAGCACATGATGTACTCATACATATGAGGGTTCATCTGATTACTCATCATTTGTATCTGATAACCCTTTGTGTAGTGGTTGTTGTGAGTTTCCAGTATTCTATAGTGGTGGTGGAGTTAGAGGCTTTATTCATTATGTATGTTCCAGGTTTACCTTCCCACTATGATATAGAGTTTAACATTTAACTACACCCTAGTAAGACACCGATATATGTGATATCATATTGGATGGATCCCATATAGCTTTTTGAGCTGAGGTTGTCGTTAGAGGACTTGTATAAGACCCAATGTTTCATCTTGAGAATCCCTAGTTTTGTTCTCCAAGAAGGTGGATGTGATATTGGGTTTATGCATAGATTATCGACACCAGAACAAGGTGACCATGATGAGCTAGTATCCACTACTGAGGATTGATGACCTATTTGATCTGCTGATAGGGGATTGATGGTTCTTGAAGGTTTAAAACAAATTAGTATATCCCCAGTTGTGAGTACATGATGAGGATATACTGAATACAATTTTCAAATTCAATGATGGATTCTATGAGTACTTGGTGATTCCATTTGGAATTAATAATTCCCTAGAAATGTTCATGGGATTAATGAACTAGATCTCTCATCCTTTCTCAAATCATTCCATGGTGTTCTTCATCTACGATATCCTAGTATATTTGGTGTCTAATGAGGAGCATGTGAGACACTTGAGGATGGTTCTAGATGTTCTTTGAGAGTACCATCTTTTCTGGAATCTCTCAAAGTTTCATTTCTAGTTAGAGGAGATCCACATTTTGGGACACATTATCTTAGCATATGGAGTGGAAGTGGACCCAGACAAGGCCGAGGTAGTGTTTCCTTGGGAGCACCCAAGAGCATGATGGAGGTGTAGAGATTCCTGGGGTTATAAGAATATTACCATACATTCCTAACTAATTTCTCCAGGGTATCATCATCAATGAAAACATTTACCTAAAAGATGCATCCTTTCATGTGGACAGAAAGATCCAATAATATTTTTATAAGTTGAGGTAAATATTGCTGAGTGCTCCCTTCTTGAGATTTCCATTGGGGGGTGTCGAGTGTGTAGTGTTCTACAATGCATTATGAACTAGGATTGGTCGTGTTCTGATGTAGATGAAGGCAATTATTACCTATAGTTCACATAATTTGATACCTCATGTGAAAAAATATGTGACACATGATATTGAGTTAACACTAGTAGTCTTTGAACTAAAGATGTAGAGACACTACGTGATGGTTGAGGTGTTTGTTGTCTATTTTGATCATTAGAGTATAAATTAAAAGTTCTCTCAGATTGATATTAATTTGAGATAGAGGCAATGTCTATAGTTCCTCTAGGATTATGAATTTAAGATTTTCCATACTCCTAGTAAGGGTAATTTGGTAACAAATTATCTCAGTAGGAGGTATTCTTCGTAGTTTTTGATAGAGGTGTTGGAGAAGTTTTCTTCATTTTTGATATCCTTTGTGGATGGAGATTGAGAAACTTTCCTAGATTCTATGGTTGTTATCCCTTCACATTTAATGTGGGTTGGGGAGGCACAACTTGGGTATATTTACTATGAGACCGTACCTACTTAGATATCCACTAGAAATGATCCTAAGGGATTTTATAAATGTGGAGAGAATGTCATTATTCTTTGAGGAAAAATGATGGTGTTAGTGATGTTGAGAGAGGTGGTTCCTATAGAGTTCCATAAATCTCCATTATCAGTACATATAAGTGTGTAAAATATGTACCAGGACCATTGATGTCTATTTTCGGTGTCCAGTGATGAAGAAGGGAGTTCCAGAGTTTATCTCTCAATGCCTTATTTATTAGAATGCGAACTATGAGAGCAATTTTCTAGAGGGTTTATCTCAACCCCTTGAGGTGCTATATTAGAATTTGTATGTGATATCCATGGACATCATGATGGTATTACCATGTACATCCAGGGGACACGATGCTATTAGAATGATCATAGAACAACTCACCAAGTCGATCCACCTCCTAGTTATCTGAGGGTAGAGTATTATAGATATATTGGGATGCCTCTCTATGAGAAATATAGTCCAAATCTATTTAGTTATATCAACAATAATTTCTGACCATGATGCTCACTTCAAATCTCTGTTATGGAAGGAATTATAGGAGGATTTTTGGACTCAGTTTCACTTGAGCATATCGTTTACTCCCCAACTGATGGCCAGATAGAGAAAACCATTTAGGCCTATGAGTAAATATAGATGTTTTAAATGTTGTAATTTGACCATAGTTGTTAGGATCACCAATCTTAGGTGGAGTTTTTTTATAACAATAACTATCATTCCACCATTAGTTTGAAACCATTCATGGATTTTTACATGCAACCCTATAGGTCACCACTTTGATGGACTAACCCTTGAGAGTTAACACTTATGGGAATAGAGTTGGTGTGAGCTACTACTGAAAACATACAAATCATCAGGGAGCATATGAGGACCACACGGAGCTATCAGAAGTCTTATGAAGATATATGATGGAGTCCACTGGATTTTGAGTAGGAAGTCTATGTGTTCCTATGATGGATTAAAATATTTTTTTGGTGTGATAAGTTATCTTTGATGTTCATTGGACCTTTTCAGATACTGCATAAACATAAAAATGTGGTGTACCACTTTTCTCTATCACCAAAGATAGTCCTGGAACACGAAATCTTCCTTGTGTCATGACTGAGCGGGTACGTACATTCCCCATTGCACATTATCGACTGAGGTGATATTGACATAAATAATGGAGCAACCTTTAGTAAGTACTATATAGAGATTGGGGATTAGTATGAGAGAATCCTTTATGGGAACGTGATTTTTTTAGTGTGTATCCAGTGGAAGCATGATAATTGTTAGAGGAGCACATGGGAGTAGGAGGCTCAGATACATGCCTAGTACCAAAATCTATTTTTGTAGCCCTTGTTTTGGAATTTTGGGATGTAAAGCACAAATGTGGAGAGAATTTAATGGCCCAAATTTCCTTGTATTATTTTAATATATTTTATGGATTATTTTCCTAACTAGGCACTGATAGGGAATAAAATTTTGAGGCCCAATGTGTGTGGAATAAATATTGGAAATATATTAAATAGCACACACATAGTGTTTTCCTAAAAAAGTGTAATCACTAATAAAGAGGGTATTGATTAAAAATATGTTGGAATTTTTTATTTGAAAATGTGAGTTTTCCTCTAGACATGACATAGAATTTCTTTAGTGTGGAGCCTTTTTGGAAAAGTCATCATGGGTGTAAAATAAATAAAATAATTAATTTTATTATTTTATTTCATTCATTGTTGTAGTGACCTAATTATTTTCTTTTTACACAAACTTATGGTATAATTTTAGGGTTAGATACATAACCCTAAAAATCATTGGAGAGAATTTTAGAGATTCTACTGTCAAATGATGACTAGATCAAAGATCAACAACTGGTGCAAGATAGAATCCAAGTATCTCCCCAATGATTTCTATTAGGACCCGATCCCAGTTGCCCAAAGACAATTTCTTTATTTAATTACATTAGCATAATTACAAGAAATTAGTATACCAAAGGAATGAACTTGTTTAGTAGTTTTGGAAGAGAAGATGTACACAAAAGTTCAACATTACAACTTGAAATGAAATAAGATATATCATCTTCTTTTGAATAACACATAATCACCTAAATTATCCTTGAAATTCATTCATAATATACCTCTTCACAACCTGGGGAAAATAAAACATGTGAAAGGGATGAGCTCAAATTATTAGTAAGGGTAAATAATAGAGTGGTAGAAATTATAAACATAACCACTTGGAATGAAGAATAACTAAAATACATTCCTTTAAAAATATACATTAGCATAATATGGCATGAATAAAATCTGAATTAATAATGCCATAATAAAACAAAAATTATTGGTATTATACTAGTCAAATAACCCCATGAGCTATAAATTACTAGGTTCATAATGAGGGAAATTAATAATGATGAAAATTTGGAAATATATAATCAAGGCCTTGGCCATTACATCTAAAAAAAATTAATGCCTTTTCCAAAACCATATCTCAAAATGGGTAAGGCCTCAGCCAAGTACAAATCTGTTTAGTCTCATGAGACCTACCGATGAATCAAGGGGATATATAGGGCCCCACCCATTACTTACTAAGTCCAATTCATTCCTCATATTAATGACAATAAACATAAACAATATATATATTCATATTGAAACTAACATATGAAATATAAATAACTTTCCCCAAACATAAACACTAACCATTTAGAGTAATATGATGAATGGTTTCCAGATAGAACATCTTTAGTCAAACTAATCATAAAACATTCAAAAAAATATGATAGATGATATAATAAAATATTAGTCCCAAATTTACATAATATTCAATAATATTGTTCAAATAGACAAAATTAGTCCTATAAAATCATTGAGTAATTCTTGGGATAAATACTTTTTTTTTACTTTGAAAAAAAAGAGTTCTTTGAAATTTTTTTATAAAACTAAAAGTGAAATAATATAGTTTTATCCAAATAAATTTATTGATTTTTGAAAAAAATGGGTCTAAAAATATATTATAGAGTGTACTTGAACATAGGTATGAATTTTAGAAGTTCTCTTGAAACATGCTTCAATTTTGGGAATAATTTTTGAAAAGTCCTTTTAAATCATGTACCTCCCCATATACATAAAGAATTATTTTGGTTAGTACACATATGTATAACATTAAAACATAATTTATGAGGATTAAATAATAATAAATAATAATTTAATATAGCTACATAGAGAATAAGAGTAACCCAAAATAAAATGGAGGTTCAGGTAGAAAACCCTTACCTTATGTCCTGATATGTTCCGTTCTTGAACTTAAGGGCCTATAATATGAAATTAGACTTATTAACAACCTAATTTAGAACATATTATATATTTATTTATTTTATAATAATTTTATTAAGTTCATTTATGACCATATTGATATGTTTTATGATTGAATTCTGTTGTTCTAGTGTGTTCGCTTCAATGATTTTCATAACCGGTTCGCTTTTTATAATTAATGGTGTTCACATGGAATGGATATAATTATCTATAATTAGATTTATATGATAATATTGAATATTTATAATCTTAAATTTTCATATAATTCATTTTTTTATATAGTATTATTATGAGTTTTTAGGTGAATCATTAATGACAATCATTTACATTATTTGGGCGGTATTTTGAATATTGCGAACTAGTTTTGATGTATGTAATAATATTTAGTATATATACTGGTTAAAAACATTAAATAGGTTATAATGCATAAATTATAGTTTTTATGAACCATAAAAATGGTTTCATGAGAAAAACTAAGGGAGAAATTGAAGAATGAGACTTCCTCATCCACAAAGGTTGAAAATTGGAAGCTCATGGACAATGATTTCATTTATAAAATAAGAGAGAGAGAGAGAGTAAGAAGATTTATAATAGTTATTATATTAACATTATATAATTCTAGTATATATTTGATAATATAGATATCAAAATCAATTGGATAAAGGAGTTGATTCGAGGATAATAAAAGAATGGAACATGAAATGAAATTAAGAGAAAGAAGATGTGGATTTACCTCTTGAATACACATCCTCGAGAATCTCCTTAATGGAAGTGGTTTTGGTATTTTGGAAGAAAAAATGGATCCAAGAAGTTGGTAGGTACTAGGGAATAGTATTTGGGGAGAAAATTGAGGATCATTAAGGCTTAGGGGAGGGAAGAGAAGGGGGAGTGATGGGTGGCTTTTATAGTGGAGGAGAGGAGATATTTCCCATTATTTTAATCATTATTTTATTATTTTGGTTCAAAACTCTGAATAGTATTTATTATAATGAATATAAATAGTAATAAATATATGTTAATTAAATACAATGTCCACTTACATGATCCATGACTCAATAATGATGCATAAATTCTTTTATTTAGCATATTTCATAAATTATCAAATTTCACTATTCACAAAAAATTCAAGTATTTCAAAAAAATACAAAAAATTCACCCTAATAAATTTTTGACATGTTTAATTTAAAAATGAACTCAATTTTATCATAATTATTTTCTAAATAAGATAAATTTAACTTTTAAATTAAATCAAAATTTATATAAAAAATACAGATTTTAAATTTAAATTTGATTATATAATACTTTGAAAAATTAAGTAAGGTATTATAAAATTTTCCTAAAATAATAGGAAAACGAAATATTTATTCATGATTATATTTTATTAAAATTAATTTTAATAATTTATTAATTTAAAATTGTAATTAAATATTTATTACTGACAGAAATACCAATACATAATTATTAATTTTTAAAATATTCACTCTCATTTATATGGTGACTAAATTTTATTTATACATACATGGGCGAGGTTATTATTCATAATGGTACATTAATATTAATAAGGGTATGTTATTATTCATAAGGGTAAGTAACTATTCACCAAAAATGTAAGTTGATCTGATCAGAATCTAAATATATTACTGATCACAACCTTGTATGTCAGTTTTTCAAAATTCAAATCACAGAAGTGGAAAAATTATTTCTAACAGCCAAGTTATAATGATTTCATCTAAATATAAAATTTTTTGTTTCACATAGACTCATGTTTTAATTCATTCTATAATAATTTTATTTGTAAAACCTGGGGGTGTTACATTCTTCCCCCATTACAAAAATTTCTTCCTCAAAATTTCTAGAATATTATCTCCTAAAACGATTTGGGTAGGTCTTCATCATAAGTTCCTTAGTCTCCCATGTTTCCTCTTCAATTTTATGTTTTTAAAAATTACCATTACCATATGAATAATCAGATTCCACAACACATTTTATTTAGTGTCCAAAATATGGATAATCTCTTCACAATAAGATAAGTGAGGTTCCAATTCTATACCTTAAAAAGTGAGTACATCCATTGGGTCTGGAATATTCTTTATCAATAATGAGACATGAAACACATTTTTTACCTTAGAAGGGATCAGAGAAATTTCTAAACTATATGCCACAACATCAATTATCTCTAGAATTTCAAAAGGTCCTAAGTAACTGAGGCTTAGTTTTCCTTTCATTCCAAATATTATAACACACTTCCATGGAGATACATTGATGAAAACATGATCTCCATCTTGGAATTCTGAATAATTCCTTCAATTATCGGAATATATATTTTTTCTTTCTTTTGATCTGCTTTGATATGGGTTTGAATAGTATTTACCTTTGTTGTTATTTCCTCTACAATCTCTTGGCCCACAAGATTCTGTTCACCAATTTCATCCCAACATGTTGTCCTACGACATCTCTTTCCATACAATGATTCATATGGTTCCATTTAAATAATTTTTTGGAAACTATTATTGTAAGAAAAATCCACTAAAGTCAAATACAGATCCCACACACATTGAAAGTCAAGCGATCATGATCTCAACTTGTCTTCTTAAGTTTGGATCACCCTTTCTAAATGCTTACCTATTTGGGGTTGATATGTTTTACTTAGAGAAAGCTTAGTGTCCAAATATTTCTGAAGAATCTTCAAGAATTTCTATGAAAATTGAGGATCATGATTAGACACTACTAAAATAGGTGCTCCATGAAGTCTTACAACTTCATTGATATAGAGTCGTCCAAGGTTTTGCAATGGAAAATCCTTCCTTATTTGTGAGGAAATGTGGATATTTTGTATGTCGATCAACAATTACCCATATTTCATCATTCTTTCATAAAGTCTTGGGTAATCCAATGACAAAATTCATGGTGATGTCAACCCATTTACATGTAGGAATAGGTATAGGTTGCATGACTCTTCTAGGATGTTGTCTTTCAACCTTCACCTATTGAAAGACTAAACATCTTGATAAATAATAAAAAATTTCCCTCTTATTGTTATCCCCCAAGAAATTCCTCTATACATCTTAGTGTTACGAGGATATATAAAGAATTTAAAACTCTGGGAATCATCGAATAACTCTCTTTTAGCTTGAGTATAGCGGGAACATAAAGCCTCTTCCCAAACATCAAAATTGCTTCTTCATATATGAATTCTGCCAACATCCCATCATTCACATCATTAAGTTTCTTTTGAACATTCTCATCATTAGGATAATAACTTTTAATCCTTTCTAATAAAGATGGTTAGGAAAATAATTGAAAAATTAATGATGTTTCACCTTTTTTGATGACTCTTAAATCCATCCTCTCTAGATCCATGTACATAAGATCCTTCTCAATTCAGATTTTGATTATAATTCCATGATCCTCACCCATTACATAACCTACCATATTTTCCTTCCCTGGGTGGTAGTGTATGGAATAATCATAATCCTTGAGGATCTCAATCTATCTCCTTTGCCTCATGTTGAGTTCTTTTTGTGAGAATATTTATTTCAAGCTCTTTTGATCAGTATATATCTCACATCTTTCACCAAAGAAATAATTTATCCATATCTTTAGAGAAAATATTGTAGCTACTGACTCAAGGTCATGATTCTAATAGTTTTGATCCTGAATTTTTAACTACCTTAATGCATATTCAATAACTCTATAATTCTACATTAGGAAACATCCAAGTCCTTTTTTAATGCATCACTATAGATCACAAATCCACCATCACCTAATGGCATATTTAGAATTGAATCATTCACTAATATCTTATTCAATTCTTGAAAACATTATTCACATTCTTTTTTCCATACATACAAAACACCTTTACGATTAATCTTGGTTTACAGGTTGGCTAATTGAGAAAGGTTCTGAATGAAATGCTGATAATAACCTGCTAAACTAATAAATCTACCTACCTCGGTTACGTTAGTTAGAGTAGGAAATTCATCAAATTCCTTTATCTTTGTAGGATCAACTATGATTCAATCCTTATAGACAATATAGACAAGATAAGAAACTTTTTGAGGCTAGAATTCACACTTTCTAAACATCCCATAAAACTCATTTCTTCTAAGAGTTTTTCAGAAAAATGAACAAATGATTCTCATGATCTTTTTAGCATCTGGAGTATACCAAGATATCATCAATAAATAAATAAAAATTCATCAAGATATTAATTTAAAACTATATACATTATATCCATGAATATAGAGGGTGAATTAGTCAGTACAGAAGGTATTACTATAAACTCATAACACCCATACCTAGTTTGAAATTCTATATTTAGAATATCTTCCTACCTCACACGCAAGTGATGATATCCAGATCAAAGGTCAATCTTCAAAAAATATTGGGTCCCAAGAAGTTGATCAAATAAATCATCAATGCGAGGTAGGGGATACTGGTTCTTTATTATAAAAGCATTGATCTCCTTGTAGTCAATGTATAACCTCATAGAGCTATCTTTCTTCTTAATGAAAAGAACATGGGATCCACATAGAGAAACACTAGGGTGAATAAATCCTTTATCACTCAATTAATCTAGTTGTTTCTTTGGTTCTACTAATTCTATAATGGCCATTCTTTAATGAGTCTTTGATATAGTCCTTGAACTAGGAATTAAATCAATAGAGAACTCAACTTCCTGCTCTGGAGGGAGTCTAGGAAAATCCTCTGAAAATACATTAACATATTCATGCACAATAGGTACATTCCAATTTGAAATTTTTTTCCTCACCCACTTATATTGCGTTCTCATCATCACCAAGAATTTCATTAATTATATCTATTGGGGGTAGATCTAGATAAGAATCACATGAGGAAGTTTATGTCCTAAAGATAAGGGATTCTACATCATTCTAAAAAATTGTAACTTTATTATTATTTCAATATATTTTTGCATCATAATTTGAAAGTCAATCCATACAATTTATTATATAAAAGTAAATCATGGGTAGGATAATAATTTTTTCAACTAAGAAACATTTATGTGTCATAAGGGGGATTGGTCAACACATCTATGTTGTAATGATGCTTCCCTTAATTGTTTTTACAAACAATTCCTTTATTAAATCAAATTATAAATATCCAATTTTATTGGAAAATTGTGAAGATATAAAAAAATGTGATGATCTAGAATCAAATAAAGCACTGGATAAGTTTGAGGAAATGATTAAGGTACCTTTCACCACATCATTATAAATTTCAATCTCAGTAGTTGTGGTCGCAAAAGCTTGGCCTTGCTCCCTTGGCCTTTTTAGGCTCGTTTCCTTGATGATTTGGACAATAATTACCATTATGAACCATAATACTATAATTATATAATTGAACATTGATAGCTTCTATCATTCCCTTGAAATCACCAGTATGATGGACTTTCTATCCACACTTGTAACACACGCCTTTTCCATTTAAGAAGGAACCAAGGTCTTTCCTTCCACAAGTATAACATATTTGAATATTTTCCGTTTTTTCTTTCCTTTATCCATTATATCCTTATCCACCATATTCTTCTCTTATTTTACCTTAAATTAATAAGACATAGAGAATTATTTCTCTATCTTGATAGAAAATTAGACAATGTCTTCGTATAATGAGAAAATATGGGAAACTGGTCCCCTTTGGAAGAGTGGTTCTGAACCACCAAATAATCGACCAATATTTCTCCTTGGATTACGTATATAGTATAAAAAATTCATTTATAACCTTGTAAAGTTGGCTTCATATTTTGAAACATTTTCATTCTCTTTCTTTTTGAGTCTTAAGAATTAACTCTCCATATCCTCTCATTGTTTATGAGGAAAATATTTTTCTTGTAAAATTTTCTTAAAATTACTCCATTAAATTTCATCTATTTCTTCCTCATCCTTTATTTTATGAATTAACAACCATAATTGACCCACATCTCCCAATAGATGATAAACCAACATGAAAAAATTATCTCTTTCATTACATCCCAAATGGAGAAATAGCTTCCCTAAAGAACTTATCCAATGCTCTTCTATGAATGGGTTTGTAGTCCCACTGAATGATGGAGGTTGTTATCACATAAAGCGATCTAACATTGCTCATTCACATTGTGGATGAAGATGTTCCATACGGGTAAGTTTATTGTTTATAACCTGAGTCATTTTTTCTAGTATATTTATAAGTTTCTCAATACCAGTCGTAAGTCATGTACCGATATCATTATCTTATATACGAGGGAATTCCCAATATGGGATATGTGCATTCAAGTGGTTTCCATTCCTTCCACTAGGATCTATTTTTAAATAATGGAACCCACTTTAATTGGTTATGAATCATAATTTATAGTCTCAATATAAAAAATAATTTACAATATT
The DNA here is from genome assembly GCA_963277665.1 of Viscum album. Lineage (NCBI taxonomy): Eukaryota > Viridiplantae > Streptophyta > Magnoliopsida > Santalales > Viscaceae > Viscum > Viscum album. The sequence goes on along the minus strand of OY728137.1, from coordinate 1,583,830,749 downwards.
TAAATCCTATGCATATCTAATCTCACAATCATAAATATCATTTCTTTGAGGAAAAATTTACTTTCAATTACATCATAATGTCTTGTAAAAAATTAAGAATTATCCTAAGCATATTCCCCAAGAGTGTCAAATCATGTGTGTAGTATTTCCCCTTTTCATGTACCAGAATACCCTGAGTCAAGCCCAAAACACTTAATCAGAGTTGTTACTCAGAGGTACCTCAGTGAGAGAACCACATCAACTAGTATTATCCAAACACGGGTGTATTTCATATAAGGACCAAAATAATCTATTCCTTACCAAAATTATAGGATGTTTTCATATTTTTATCCCCAAATATAATCTTAGGATATTTTTTCATTTTCTACATTTTGTAAATCTAGTATCTATGTTTTCTACTAAACTTCATTTGATATCATCTATAAGGACCTGACCCCGGTTTCCAAGAGCCAGTGCCTTATTTCATTACATTAGATTAATTACAGGAAAGTCTTATCCCAAAGTAATGAATTAGTCTAATTGTTTTGGAAAATGTGATGCATACATAAGTTCAAAATTACAACTTGAAATGAAATAAAATATATCAAATTATTTTGAATCACATATAATCTCCTAGATTATCCTTAGAAGTCATTTATAATATACTTTTTCACAACCCAGGGGAAATATAACATGTAAAAGGGGTGAGATCAGATGCCTAGTAAGGTTAAATAATACAGTGGAATAAATTCTAAACATAAAAACTAGGAATGAAGAATAACTAAAATACATTCCTTTAAAAATATACTTGAGTATAATATGATAGGAATAAAAGCTGAATAAATAATTCCACAATAAAACATAATCATGTGTATTATACTAGTCAAATAAACACATGAACTATCAATTACTAGCATCATTATGAGGGAAATATATAATTCCAGGCATTCTAAAATATACCATCAAGGCCTTGGCCAAGACATATGAAAATGATTAAGGGATCGACAAAAACCATATCTGAATATGGGTATGGCCTCAGCTAAGTCCATATCTATTTTGTCTCATGAGTACTACTGATGAATCAAAGGGATATAGAGGGCCCCACCTTTCACTTACTAAGACAAATTAATTCCTCATATTAATGTGGATAAACATAAACAATATATACATTCATATTGAAACTAACATATGAAATGTAAATAACTTTCCCGAAGTATAAACACTAACCATTCAAAGTAATACGGGGAATGGTTTCAAGATAAAACATCCCTAGTCAAACTAATAAAAAAACATTAAATAAAATATGGTATATGATATAATAAAACATTAGTCCAAAATATACATAAGATTCAACAAGAGTGATAAAATAGGAAAAATTACTCTTATAAAATCATTGAGTAATTCCTAAGATAAATACTCTTTTATTTTGAAAAGAAGTGTTATTTTAGAAAAATATTTCTTTAAAACAATAAATAAAATAATAATTTTTTCCAAAATTAATTTATTGATTTTAGAAAAGTAATTGTGGATAAAAATATATTATATAGTGTACTTGAACATAGGTAAGAATTAGGGAAGTTCCCTTGAAATAGGCTTGTATTTCGGGAAGAATTTTGGAAAAATATTTTTAACACAAGAAAATCCCCACAAAATAAAAAATGATTATGATTGGTACACATATATAGAAAATTAATATAGAATTTATGAGGATTATATAAGAATAAATAATAATTTCATTGAGGTAATTAGAGAACAAGAGTAACCCAAATAAAGAGTGTTAGGTAGAAAATCCTCACCTTATGTCTGAAAATGTTTAGCTCTATAAGTTAATGTCCTAGAATATAGAATTAAACTTATAAATAACTTAATTAAGAACATTTAATACATTTATTTAGTTATCATAATTTTATTATGTTCATTTATTTCCTTATTGATAAGTTATATGATTGAATTCTGTCATTCTGGAGTGTTCGTTTCGTTGATTTTCATAATCGGTTCACTTGTTTATAATTAATGGAGTTCATGTGGAATGTATATAATTACCTAGAATTATATTTATACAATAGTAATAAAAATTCATAATCTTTAATGTTCATAAAATTAATTTGGTCATATGGTATGAGGATGAGTTATTAGGTGAAACATTAACGACATTCATTTAGATTATTTTGGTGGTATTTTGAATATCAAGAACCAGTTTTGTTGTATGTATTAATATTATGTATGTATACTGGTTCTAGAAAATTAAATAGGTTATAATAAATATATTATAATTTTTTCAACATAAATATGGTTTCATGACCATAAATGAGGAATAAATTGAAGAATGAGACTTCATCGTCCACGAAGGTTTTAAATTGGCACATCCCAAACGATGATTTCATTTATAAAATAAAATGGAGAGGGAGTAAGAAGATGGATAATGGTTGTTAAATTAAAACGATATAATTATAGTATATATATGATACTAGATTTTTCAAGACCAATTACACAGAGGATGTGACTAGAGGATAACACAAGAAATAAACTTGGAATGAAATTAAGAGAAAAAATATGTGGATGTACCTCTTGAATACACCTCCTTGAGAATCTCATTAAAGGGAAGGGGTTTTGGTCATTTGGTAAGACCAAGGGACTGTGGAAGTGGGGAGGGTCTGGGGAAGAGTATTTGGGAAGAAAAGTTAAGATCATCAAGGCTTAGAGGGGTGAATAAAAGATGGAGTGATGGGTGGATTTTATAGTGGGGGAGATGAGTTATTTCCCATTACTTTACTCATTATTTTATTATATTGGCTCAAGACTATGAATTGTCTTGATTTTTGTGACTACAAATATTAATAAGATCATGTGAGTTTAAACCAATGGCTATTTACATCATCCATGACTCATGCATGATGCATAAATTCATTTATTTAGCATATTTCATAAATTATCGAATTTCACTATTCACTAAAAATTCATGTATTTCCAAAAAATCAAAAAAAAAAATCCATAACCATTTTTTACATGTATAATTAAAAAATTAACTCCATTTTTATCAAAATAATTTTTTAAATAGGAAAAATATTATTTTTAAATGAAATCATAATTTACATGAAGAATACATATTTTAAATTTAATAATGATTTTATAATACTTTCAATAATTAACTGAGGCCCCATAAAATTATCCTAAAATTATAGGAAAAATAATATTTATTTAGGAATAAATTTTATTTAAATGAATATTATTTCTTTATGAATTTAAAATTTTTATTAAATATTTCTTACTAACAAAAATACCATCACTTAATTTTTAATTTTTAAAATATTCACTCTCATTTATATGGTGTCTAAATTTTATTTATACTTACATAGGATATGCTAGTATTCATAAGGGTGAATTACTATTCATAAGGGTAAGTTACTATTTATATGGGTAATTTACTATTCAGAAAAATGTACGTTGATCCCATCAGACTATAAATATCTTACTGATCGCAACCATGTATGTTATTTTTTCGAAACTCAAATCGCGGAAGTGGTAAAATTATATTTAACAGCCAGGTTATAACTATCTCTTATAAATATAAAAGTTTTTTTGTAGAATTAGTGTTGAGTGTATTATATAATAAATTTATTTTTAAAACTTCGGGGTGTTACAATCACATAAGATCTTTTTCCTTCATCAGCAATCAATCCATATAGAGGTAGGAATTTTTTTTCTTTGATTTCATCCCAATTTATGATTCCTATGACTAACCTGAATAAATTGACAAATAAATTGATTAACAGACCATGATTATTATAGGATGAGTTAGTTTTATTTACTAATTTGGAAACTTTATTTGGGATTGTTTGTTATATCTTTGTTTTTCATTCTAATAATAATTAATCAAGGTTGACACAAAAATCGATCAAGGTCTGTTCCTAATGATTGTTCTTCATTCTTTTCTCCCTCAATTCTTTGTTCATCACATGATTTCCTTGTTTCGAATGTGGTTTAATGTAAACCAATGAAATATATAATTTCACACCCATTTCTTGTTGTAATGATTCAATATTGAAGATCCAGGCTCGATATGATGTGATGTTTGTGTGGTGATGGAGGCAGCTGCGGATCAGTCGATGTAGATACTCGATTTTCTTGTTCTTCAACGTGCAACAGAGAAAATCATTCAAAGGTATTTTCTGAATTAAATAAAGTCCTATATTTTTATTATAAATTATGGAATGGATATTTAGGGATTTATTCTTGATTTTTCGATGAGGAACATTGTTGGATCGAGGGCTAGAGGACTAGCCAAGGACCCGTGAAACAAATATTGAATTATGAAAAATTTCATAACACATAGTGTGTAATCAGAAATTTTACTGCGTGTGGGACCCTTCTAGTGGAGAATAGGTTTTCAAGAGTAAGTTAAGGATAACATGTAATGTGGCCCTATCAAATGGTGTGTTACCCCTCTTCGATAGCTCAACGTTTACCTTAGAGGGAACATGAACATGGGTTGTGTACGCAGCCATAGGCCTGACTGTACTCCTATAGAGACACAACTATCCGAAATGTACATGGTATAAGCTATATACTAGTACACAGTCAGATGTACAAGGGCAATAGGACACCTTTTACTTTTACAAAGACATGGGTTTGATCCATTTTACATGGGCATAACCAAGTTCCAAGGGGACAAAGTGTGTACTACAACTACATGTCGTGTACTCTATCAATTTTGTCTTTGATCCCTTTTACTCTATATCTTGGAAAGGTTTCGTTAAGTGTGTGTTACCTATATACTTTTACATAATGGTTAGTATGGAATTTACTCCTCCTAATAGTACATTGATCCCTTTAGTAGGACATCTTATGTAGATTTATCAGAATCCTTCAATGAGGCTCCGAGTGAGATCCTCTGTCATCTTCATTCCCTAAGTGGAGTTTAAAGTATCACCGTGAACAACAATATACAAGCATCGGTGCTCTAATTAGTAGGTTATTTCTAATTGAGTTATTGGTATCCCCTATAGACTAGGGTGTGATCCTCATCTATGTATTGTATCTCTTAATACTTCTAGTGTATACTTCCTACGATGAGACCTGATGAACCCATCCTCTCGGACATACGTCATTAATGCTATCAGATTCGTGGAGTGTGTTCTCCAAGATGATTGCTTTTTGGAACTTTCAATCATGGATAATAGGATAGAATTATGGTTTTGACTTTACCTTGAAACATTGTATATTTGTTGAGTATATTGGGAGAATATTGTTATATGTGTTGTAGAAATACACCTATACAAAGTTGATTATTATTATTCTACTATTTTCATTGTGGTTTAGGGGTGTCCTACTGAGTATTTTTATACACACTGTTGCATGGTATTTTCCTACACATTTCATGTATTGTTCATAAGATAAACCCCTTTAATAGATTCCCAGATGGGCTAGGACTAGAAGGTTCTTATTGAGACTAGAAAGACTGGGTTGTGTTCCTGCGGTATATTGACATCATTCTTTATCTTTACATTCTAGTTGATCATATTTTCAGATTCTTTGTAGTGGGATTTTTTAATCCCTTTTTTACTTTCCTTTAATTCCTATCGTACTCTGGTTAAAGGGTTTATATGTATGCATGCATGGTTATTCTATTGTTTTTACATTTCATAATTATATGGTCTTGGAGATGTGTGCATGTGTATATGTACTTAAGTTAAGACCTCCCATGTTAGTGATATTCCTACTTGGTGCTATTCACCACACCTATCCTATTGGAGGTAGGCTTGGGGAGTTGTGGAATGATCCCCTTTGGGAAGATTCATGATAGAGTCAGTCTAAATAATTTTTAGTCACATTAAAACACCTTAAGATAGGTTGTTAAAGCTTGTTGCATACATGTTTCATGGACCAACCAAGAATTTGTGGGACACTTTAGGGCATGATGGTCTATAAGAGGAGTTATACATAAAGTAATTTGATATAAATTTATTGATTCACTTATACCTAGAAACATTGTGGTATGAGAAGGAACACGAGTTCATCCCTATTGCAGGAAGCCATGTCAATGATGCATTATTTTGGACATTTAACTAACTTGGAGAGCTTTGCAGCATCTTTAGCAGCTGATGAGATTTCCTTAGTGAGGTTTTACTAGGATATAATTATCTATGACATTAGGTCACATTCAATCATTTTCTGATTGAGTATCATTTAAGATGTGATGAATCGTGATCTCATCATGGAAGGGAAAATGAGAGAGACCTCGAGCAGTGATTAGGCTATTTTAGTAGGGTAAATTGGGATCACTTGTTTTGGTTTCAAGAAGTTCCACAGTGATAGTAACCACTACAAACACAATTGGTAGAGAAGTTATTGTAGTGGGAAGAAATATTTGGACACTATTCCATTGAAATTATATCAGTGTAGAATGTATTTTCATAAGTGACCTCAGTATCCATGCCCTTCTTTGGAGTTCCATACTTGCAACATGCTGGGACACCTGGAGATGATTTTAGAGGTATGTAGTAGTATAGAAGTTGAATGGGATTAATATATATACTAGATTATGGGAAGGACTCAACAACCCCTCAGTAGAATGGTAGTTTGAGTTCCACTGGATGTTTAGGTTGAGGCAAGACACATAGTACCACAATGTAAGAGTAGTAGTACCAAGTAGAGGGAACAATACATGGGAGTTTGACTAGAGCCCTGGGAATAGGGGAAAGTCAACTGGATGCTATGCAGTCTACTGTAGCTAGTTTGGATATAAGACCTTCTACCACCAGAGGTAAAATTCTTGTATCATCAACACAATCTTGTGATTATTTTGATACAATAAAATCACATTCCTTTATATCTTATCATTTTTGAAATGGTTTGGGATTGGTTGTGGAAATATTAGTTGGTGTCTTGACCATCGATACACTGTTGGGAGTGTAGTAAGAGAATATCAAATGTTTCAAGAATTGTTCTCTAGGAAATAACGGTTACAATTTATTTTGGGAACCATTTTTTATAGAAATAGTAGGGTTTGATTGGATTCTGGGTATGGATTGGTTAGTTATGTACCATTTTCACATCAACTATTATTGATGGAGATTTACATTTCTCTCTCTAGAAGGAGGTAGATTTTTTTTCAACAGGGTGGATGAGATATTTCAGATGGTTGTACAGTACCAATTCAATGCATATTGGATTGTATAATGGCTTAGATAGTAGGTCCTTATCTTGATAAAGGTGGAATGCAATATGATACTTTTCATCTAGTGGTATATTATTTTTAGATGTCATTCCTAGTTTGTTTTATAGCTTACCCCCCAAGAAGAAGACTGATTTAGAGTTGGTAGAAGATCCATTTTTGATTTTATATTATAGGATGAGACCAGAAGAGCTTCGAGAGTTGAAGGTTCAGTTGGAATATCTAGAATCAAATGGTTTCATATGTCTTAGTAAATCACCATGGTGTTGTCCCATGATTTACACTAAGAAGCATGATGAGACTTTTCACTTGTGTGCGGATTATCTAAGATTGAACCAGATGACAGTGAAGAACTTATATCCCCTTCCCTGTGTTGATGATCTCTTCAACCAATTAAGAGGTACCAAGATCTTATCCAAGATTGACTTGAGACCAGGGTATCATTAGTTGATAGTGATATCTTTAGACTTATATTAGAAATCTTTTAGGAGTAGGTATAGATTATATGAGTTTTTAATGATGTTATTCGGCCTGACTAATGCACTGGGGGCATTCATGTCCTCAATGAATGATATCTTTCGTCCTTTTATGTATCATTTTGTTTTGGTTTTCATTGATGACATGTGAGTGCACTCCAAATCACCAGATAACCACCCCTAGAATCTTGATGTCATCATGAGTACACTGAGGGAGCAATAGATTTTTTCTAGCAATCCATATTTAGTTTATCAATTTAATAAGGTACCCTTCTTGGGCTATGTTATCTGAGGGAATGGAGTGTTAGTGGAACTAGATAAGGTTGTGTCCATGATATCTTAAGAGATACTCAATAAAATATTCTAGATTTTGGATCTTTCTGATTCTAGAAAGTTATTATTGATGCTTCATCGTAGACATATCCCTTCTAAAAGAACCATTTCCTAGGCAGACCAAGATATGGGTGAAGTTTTTTTAGTTAAATTCAAATGAGAGAGCTTTAACGAAGGAAAATATAAGGCTGGCCTCATCATCAATCCTGACCTTATCAAAGATTCATAAGGAGTATAATGTTTATTTTGACACATCCAGGGTCATACTTAGATCAGTTATGATGCAGGTGTAAATAGTGGTTCTTAATGGTTCCAGAAAACTGAGATCACATGAGAGGAATTATCCCAATAATGATATAGATTTAGATGCAGTGGCACATTCCAGGAGATGTTGTACATACTATATTTATGTGAGAGGTTTGTGGTGTACACAGACCACATGATCCTCTGGTGAATATTTTCTTATCAATATATGATCCTTTGGAAGAGGTGGTAGATTGTGTATCTATAGTTTTTAAAATTCAAAATGAATTACCCATCAGGAAAATGAATTTCCATTTCTTATTCCATGATCTATAATATGAAGATAGAGGTAGTGAAAATGTTTTTCAAAGAGTGGTGGATAATGGAACTCTTTGCAGACATGTATATAGATGTCAGGGAGTCCCATAGATGAGTGGATCTAACATTGACATCTATTATACTTTTACTTCTTGACCAGATCAAGACAAAGTAGTTATCTGATACATAAGGATTATCTATAAGGAAAATATATATGGTGGGAAGACACGATTTTGATGGTCTATTGGCAGTGAAAATTATCTTTTTTTCTATGGATGAGTATTGGTTCCTATGGGCTTGTGTGAAGAGATGATGGGAGAGTTTCATTATTATAAATGAGAGGTACTCCTAGTTCATTCAAATATGTTTAGTGATATCCACATATAGTAATGGTGTCTAGGATTGAATAAAAATTTAGTGAGCTTCATAGAAATATAATTCATCTATTAGTAGGTGAAAACTGAGCATTAGAGGACAACTGGGATGTTGCAGCCTTTGTTCATTCTGGAGTGGAAATGGGATAATGTCACTATAGATTTTTTGATATCATTACCTAGGGAATGTCATAGTAACAATACAATGTGGGTGATTAGAGATCAAGTAATGAATTTATCCCACTTCTTGCATACCTGGGAGAAATTCACTATTGATAATATATGTAGTTTTTACATGTGGGAGATAGTTCAGTTGCATGGTGTTCTAAGGAGTACCATTTCTAATAGAGATCCACAATTCATGTCTCGATTTTGAAAGGTTCTTTAGAAGGATTTGGGATGACATGTTCTTATGGGAACAACATATCATCTATACACTAGTGGAAACTCTAAATGGAGTATTCAGATTCAAATGGATGTGTTATGAGCCTGTGTTTTTGATTTTGATGGTTCATGGGAGAATCATTTAGCAATAATGGATTTAACTTATAATATCAACTTCAATGAATCAATCCAAATGGAACCTTTTGGGGTTTTGTGTGGAAGGACATTTTGTTTTCATCTTTGTATATTGGATGAAGGTGAGTCAACTCTTGTTGGACCTAGTCTCATGAAAAAGATGTCTGAGTAGTTTTATTTTATTAGAAAGCGGTTAGTGAATTCATAGAGCATGAAGAAATATTACATTGACCATTATAGATGAACTCTAGAGTTTGAGTTGGGTCATTTTGTTTTCCTTATGGTGTCTCCTATGTAAGGGAAATGCTACATTAGAAAATAGGGAATGCTTGCAACCAACTTTTCTATGTTGTTTGAGATAGTGGAAATGACAGTCCAGTAGTGTACTAATTTTATCTTCTATAATACTATAGTTCCATGAATTACATGTTTCATGGGTTTCATCATTAGATATAGCATCCAAAACCTTCTAATGTGGTATAAATTTATGAATTTGAGCTTGGTGTTGATGTTTCCTTTGAGGGGTATTCAATATGGATTTTGGACCATAGTGAGAAGTATCATTGGTGAAATAATATACCTCTAGTTTTAGTGTAGTGGTAGATAGAGAATGTTCAAGAGGAGACCTGGTAGAGAGAATCTGACATGCGAGGATAATGGATATACTTCTTCATCGAGACCCCAAAATGATGCTTGGATTAGCTTAGGGACAAGATATTATATGGTGGGTAGGTTATAAGATATCATATTTTCTAGGTATGTCACTCTTGATTTTTTGGTTTAACATCTTTTAGTTGGGTTTTCTTTTCTTCTTAAACATTGGTGGTAGAGCCTTTTCTTGGGGATGGTGAGAATTTTCCAAGGAAAATGTCCTATAGTTTGGGGATGTATGATTGCTTTATTTAATAGAGTCTTGTTATAAATGTTTCAAAATTATTATAAGAGTTATCCTTTGGTTTAGAAAGAGTTAGATGTAGTTCAGGATATTTTTATGGAGTTGGTTTGGAAGCTATTTGCTAGAAACATTCATGTCATGAACGATATACAAATCATGAACCTATTTCTGACCAGATGCAACAAATTGGTCCAAAGTGGGGAATGTTTACATGACTTAAAATTGGATCGCATTGTGAAAAGTTTGATCATTGTTATTTTTACTTGAGGAGATATGTTTTTCATTGTATTTTATAAATCAATAAATGCACTTCATGAAAGGGGTTCATGTCTTCAATATCATAGGACTAGAAAATGTAAACCACACTGTGCGTATGGCTTATTTTTTATCCTCCATGAATATTTCTCTCTCAAACCCTCAGGTGAATCCAGATGATTTTGGAGTGGTTGCTTCCATTTCCAATTTCTTAATATAGAATTTAATCTCTAGTGAGTTTCTTTGATTTTTTACCATTTAATCATATATATCCTATTATCATAGTGTGATCTCTTAACATTCATTGAATTGGGTCTTGATTATGATGTTTGTTTAATATATTTTTTCTTTTTATCATTATCACCTTTCTTCATCACTGGAATTACCTCTTAAAATCATTTCTTTGATCTCCAGATGAAGGTAAGTGGTCTTGAATAAATCCTTATGGTCAATTTAAATTATTTTAATTTTTTCAAATATTATCTGATTGTGTCAAATAGAAATAAACATTTACTAATGTAATAATGCGTGATGATAATCATGTTTTTAGACTACTCCATGCATCCCTTTAGATTGTATGGTGTTATGACCTCGCTTACACCTACCCATATGGTGATCCTACCCTTGAAAAATAATGAATTTGATAATGTCTTAAAATATGTTTTATCATGGCATGAGACCTCAGGTGATATCTTATTATAGATTCACCTTGGAAAATGGATTACTTATTTATTGAAAATACTGATGATAATTTGATATGAGATGGGTGTGTAAACTGACATGACAACTGTTTAAAATATAGTCTAATTAATAAAAGAGAAATTGAATGAAAAATGGTAATTGGTTGAATTAACCATTGTGTATTATGATGTAATTTTGTGTTATTCATACTATTATGACATGTTCCATGATTCATGTTGTAATGCTTATATATAGGGATTGTCTCAGTTATACTGTAATGCTTAAAAGGGTTTTCATGGTTATATTGTAATTCTTACATAGAGGGCTTGACCCAGTTATGATATAATGATTATATGTATTGGAACATTTATGTTTAAATGCTGATAGGGATTGGACCTATTATACTGTAACGATCCTAGGGATTGGCTTGGTTTTTTTGTAATTATTATATAGAGGGATTGGACTGGTTATGTTGTAATGATTATGGGGATTACCTCGGTTATGTTGTAATTATTATAGGGATTGGACTAGTTATGTTGTAATTATTATAGATCTTGGCTTGGTTATGTTGAAATTATTATATTGATGGTGTTTCCGACGCTTTCGCCGGGGCGTGCGCATCCGTCCGTGGAGGACGCGCGGCTGTTTCCCCGCATTCCCACTTTCCAAAGGCGGGCGGCATTCGCTCCTTGTTCAGGGACATCTGGTCCTTGATCGAAACGGGATGATGGGATGTCGGTTCTTCCTTCCGTGGATTCCTCCTCGGAAGTCATCACCTAGTCCGGGTCTCCCTTATAGATTTAATACGTAGGTCGTGAAACTGTTCCCAGTGCCATGTTTCCATGGACACCGGTTAATTACACTGCTTCTGTCGGGACATTCCAAAGGGTCCAGTCAGGGCAGCAACCTTCGGTCGGGGGAGTAGTCACGTTGAGGCATCAGTAGCGTGTCTGGATGCTGGGGTACCTGGCATGTCTATCTGTTATCCATGACCACAAGGCTTCTCAAGGGCGTGGAAGCCCGAGGCATCCCACATCGAACGCGGGGAATTATATGTCATAGACACATATCTGAGGTTTTCCTCAGCTTCCCGTGTTCAACACAGGGTATGCCGCGAGTTTAACGTCCAGCGGAGACGGATCAACCTAACCAGAGCATTGTCTAGGATAGATCGGATTAAGGGATCCTCCTTGAAGGGATATCGATACTGGGGCCAGCCTATGGGCGACTGTGGAAAAGAGCGTACCAACCTGGTCTCACCAGGATAAGACGGTCTGGGCGAGAATCAGAACGGGTGGTGGGTTGATGAATGGATTGGAAGGAGAGTGAAATGGGACCATCGCAGGGGGCGATAGTGAAGTTGGGCTTGAGCCTTGACAAGGCTTCCTACGTATCCCTATGGTAGGGAATCAAAGTCCACGTAGTTCGGGATGGTGCCGGTAAACCGACGTGAAGCTGGACCTTGGCCCGATGAATGTCGTCAGCGTACCGACGTGAAAGCGAACCTTGGTCCGATGGGAGTTGGGCTTGAACCTCTGGGAGGATTCCTACGTACCATGCCTTGACATGGATCAAAGACCTTGTAGTTCAAATGGTGGGTCGCAATGGCTTACCACTGGACCGGAATGGGACCCGACGTGAATGAGAGACGGGTGGGCTTGAGCCTCGGGGAGGCTTCCTACGTACCATGCCTTGACATGGATCAAAGACCTCGTAGTTCAAATGGGGTTTGTCGGTGAACCGACGTGAAAGTAGACCTTGGTCCACTATTGGTGGGCTTGAACCTCGTTAAGGCTTCCTACTTACCATGCCTTGACATGGATCAAAGACCTCGTAGTTCAGATGGGGTGTGTCGGTGAACCGACGTGAAAGTAGACCTTGGTCCACTATTGGTGGGCTTGAACCTCGTGGAGGCTTCCTATGTACCATGCCTTGACATGGATCAAAGACCTCGTAGTTCAGGTGGGTGGGTCGCAATGGCTTACCACTAGACCGGGGTGAAGTTTAACGTCGTGCTGGACGGAGGTGAAACCCGACGTGAATGACGGGCGGGCTTGAACCTCATAGAGGCTTCCTACATACCATGCCTTGACATGGATCAAAGTCCTCGTAGTTCGGATGGGAATGGGTCACAGCGGCTTACCGCTGGACCAGAATGGGACCCGACGTGAATGACGGGTGGGCTTGAACCTCGTGAAGGCTTCCTATGTACCATGCCTTGACATGGATCAAAGACCTCGTAGTTCAAAGGGGGTTTTTCGGTGAACCGACGTGAAAGTAGACCCGTGGATCCACTAGTGGTGGGCTTGAACCTCGTTAAGGCTTCCTACATACCATGCCTTGACATGGATCAAAGTCCTCGTAGTTCAGGTGGGATGGGTCGCAATGGCTTACCACTGGACCAGGGTGCAGTTTAACGTCGTGCTGGACGGGGGTGAAACCCGACGTGAAAGACGGGCGGGCTTGAACCTCATAGAGGCTTCCTACGTACCATGCCACGACATGGATCAAAGACCTCGTAGTTCAGGTGGGTGTCAGGGTCGGTGCTCACTCTAAGCCCACGTGAGTCATGATCGGTGTGAGAAACAATAGGTTGCATGGACCTGACGATCACGTCGCGAAGGGTGCGTCTGTGAGAAGCGAAGAGGGGCTTACGCGTTGGGCGGCCCATGGTGTTGGGACTTACTCCAGGATGGAGGCCCAGAGGGGGTGCCTCATTCCCTATCACGTCCTCCACTGACCTTGGTAGTGGGTAAGTACAGAGATGCATGGGTGCAATCATTCGTACCAAAGGTTAGGGGCTTACGCTCTGAGGCAGCCCTTCCCCTGCGAACATACACCACTCCGACAAGGAGGATCTCATTCCATGTGCGGAAGAGTTCCCTTCCCGTGGAGACGAGTGGTGTAAAAATTGTTCGAGTTGGGGGGACCCTTCGTGATGGAGATGAGGTTGGGTCACAGTTTAACGTCATGTGTTGAGGACGTAGTGCTTGGCAGTTTAACGTCCTGCAGCTCGGACGAGGTGGGTTCAGTCCACACCCCTAGGACTTACATAACCGGTACCCTCTGGTCCTTGGGGAAGGGAAGGTGCCGGTAAGGCCATGGTAAAGGGGGGTAGTGGGGAGAACCATTGGGGGGTCCACGTTAGCATGGCTATGCGAAGAAGCAATAGCCGTTAGCGTGCCTATGCGAAGAAGCATTAGGCGAAGCAACGCTACGGGAGGTATCGTCCATGGGACTTTGAAATCACATCGTGCAGACCTGGAGGGTCGCACGGGAAGAGGAATCACAAAGCAGAGGAGTGTGCTTTGCGAAGTGGGGTGCCTTGGCCTTAGCATGGGGCATAGGAGTGAGTGGGAGGTGCTTCGTGAAGTGGAACAGTGTTCGCGGAGCACTGCCTCGCAAAGAAGAAGTGTCTCGTGAAGCAGGGTGCTGCCGAGCAATGTGCTTTGCGAAGTGGAGCGATCCTGCCTTAGCATAGGGATTACTTGTATGGGTTGGGTGTTTCGCGAAGCACAAGTTCTCCGCGGCTGCCCGGGTTCCCTTGGGAATCCCCTTCCTTCGCGAATTCCCTTGAGCTTCACGAAGGGCATCCCTCTCGGAAGAGGGGCTCAAAACGAGACAAAGCAGAGTCGTCTCGCGAAGTAGAAATACCTCGCGGAGCTCATGATTCCCGGGGCAAAGCGTGCTTCGCGATTCGGGAGAGGAGAAGCCTAAAGGTCGGATTTTCCGTCCTCGGGACTCAGGGGGAGTCCAGTATTTATAGGGAAGGGGCGCCGCGATGCAGGACTCGCGCGCCGCCTCTCGTGCTTCGCGGCGGCTCGCGAACGTCAAACGGGTTCGCGGAGCATTATCGCCTCTGGAGCTTCGCGGCGGCTCGCGAACGTCAAACGGGTTCGTGGAGAATTACCACCTCTGGAGCTTCGCGGCGGCTCGCGAACATCAAACGGGTTCGCGGAGCATTTACCGCCTCTGGAGCTTCGCGGCGCCGCCATGGTTGGGGCGCTTCGCGGCGGGGCTTCGCGTTTGAGCTTCGTGAGGCAGCGCGCCGGCCTTTTTCGTTCCTTTCTTTTGGGCCACATTTTTGGCGCCCACAAATGCCCCCCCTCAGACTTGGAGCCGCGGAGGGAGAAGGGTCGATGTCTGAGAAATAATCGCCAAAATTGTCGGTGGTTCGTGATGCCGCATCGCGAAGGGGGCCCGCGATGCTCGCCGGGGCCGCGGATCCGGACGCGCCGCGATGCTTCGCGCGGATAAGGCGGGCCGCGATGCTCCGGGGTCGTCTCCTATTAATAGGGGGTCCGCCCTCTTTTGTCTTTACGTGCCTTCCTTGTCTTTTTGTGCTCTAGATTTCGCGAAGCTCCGCGTACTCCGCGACAGCCCTCTGCGAATCGAGCTTCGCGGCGAACCGTGGGTCTCTGACTCCGCATCCGCGCTAGGCGAACTTCTTGTCGGCCTTGGCCAGACTTCGCGCCTTGGTCTCACGACCGGTCTTCGCGATTCCACTTCACGGCCGAGCTTCGCGATTCTGCTTCGTGGCCGAGCTTCGCGATCTAGGGGAAAAAAAACTTTTCAGAGGGTCGGCATCAAAATGGCCCATTAAGAGGCTGTGCTGGGAGTGCTTGCAGATGCTGCTCGTCGGGATGAGATGGCCAACCGTCCAGGCTTGGGGGAAATGGTTCGGAGCCATTCGGACCACACTTCTCTGACGGATCTGCTGTCGGAAGGTCAGAAGGACTACCCGCAGTGTAAGAAACTGCCGTTGTATGGCTTCGGGCTGAGGGATGACGTCTTCATCCCTGAGGCGAGAAGGGATGAACCAGCTTGCTGGTTCAGGAGCACACCGTGCCAGCACCAATGGTTCAGGGTGGCCGATGGTCACGCACTGGAGGACTTCACACCCATCACCGTTGACTGTCTTTACAATCATGTGAATGATATCAATGGGAAGCCACTGCAACCGGAGATGTCCCCTCCTCTCTACCGCACCATGCTGAAGGCGGCTCTACAGGATCCGAAGAAGGGATGGTCCGATGAGTGGGACCTGCGCCAGGGCGGCAACTTTACCAATGACTGGGCCTGGGCCTATTGGGTAGGCGCCTCATGCGAGGAGTTCGAGGCCGAGCTGAGGAGAGTGTGATTGTATGAGGCGGCGTGGGCCTCCCAATTCCACATTTACCAACCAAAGCAGCTAATGTCGGAACTGCTGAGTAGATGGTCGTCCAGGACCAACACTTTTCACCTTCATCATGGGGAGGTGGGCATCAGCCTGTGGGATGTCCACCAGGTTTCTGGGGTCCCAATCTTAGGGGCCATGTATGATGAGTTCCTCCCCGTTGCCAGCACGTGGGGAGATGCGGAGCAAATGCCGCGACTGGCGTCAGCGCTGATGGCGCTTGTCCCTGGAGAGGACAAGGAGGCAGTGAGGGATGTCCACTTCAGAAGATGGTTCAAATGCTTCCTGAATTTCCCAGAAAATCGAGAGTTCCCTCCGAGGCCTTGAACTTGTCCAAGGGCAGCCCAGCGGGGCAAGGGACACTCGTATTGGCGGGTTTTGGAGGACAGCCAATGGAAGACTTGGGGTTTCAGCGTCAGCACCGAGCAACAGCCAATAGTCAGGCTGGCGGCGTTCATCGCGGATCTCATCTGTGGCTGGATCCTACCAGTGAGAGATACAAGCATGGGGGTATGGCCCAGCTCGTTCATCATGGCGTCGCTGTTGGCCATGGGGCAGCGGATCAACCTGGGGATCCCAATGCTCACCAAACTGTACAGAATGCTGCGGCATATTAGCGAGGGCAAGAAGCCGCCAAGGATATGCGGGCCCTTACACCTCCTGTATGGGTGAATCGCAGCGCATATCAGGGGGATTTATGAGTATCCAAACCCCATCTCACCACCGGGATCGAACTTTCACCCCTCCATTCTGAACGCAGTTGGGAGCTTCCCGTTCAAACTGGCCGTCCCGATGGTACTGAATCGGGTGTGGAGGGTGGATGAGTTCAATTTTCATCCCTTCCCGTTGCCGACGGGGATTCTTACTGATGACGGGAGAGGAACGGAAGAACATCGGTCTTACCTTCTGGCCTTCTGAGGTGGAGTTTTGGTGGCTCGGATAGATCGTGAGCCAATCTGCGAACCGTACACCCCGCATCGTTTTGCGAGGCAGTTCCGGTGCCTCCAGTGGCTGACCCCGCAGGTCTACTGGGAGGTGCGCCACGAGGAGCACCCGTGCGTGATGAGGCAGTTGTGGCTCATGTTCACACGGGAAGATGGGAAGATGCGGATTGCATTGCCTCCATCCACCGCCGCCTTCGGATTAGTGAAGGAGTACGCCATCAGTTGGGAGGCTGCTTATCCGGGGGAGATGCTGAAGCAGCCAACGATCCGGGTTGGTGACGGTGGGCCTCCTCTATCTCGAGGTCGGGGTCGGAGGGTGGCTAGGGCCGCTCGTGGTAGCGAGGCCGCCATGGCGGCGAGACCCGCACCGGCCGAGGGTATGGCAGCAGCGGCGGATCCGGTGGTTCCGGGAGAGCGGGGTCATCCGGAGGGGCGGCCACCGTGGGGATTTCGTCGGATATCCACTCAGGCTCCGGGGAAGCGGCTGCGCCACATTGACATGGCAGAAGATGCTGTCTTTCCAGAAGCTTGGGACATTTGGGATGTCAACCGGCAATTCCTCAGCCCACCTGAGATGTGGGCCCACCTGAATCGCCTCGGGATGGAATTGCCGGGCATAGGCCCAATTCGGGATGGATTCATGGTGTCTCCGGCGGAGGCAGAGCAATACCTGGACGAGCTGGAGGATTACGTCCATTCCAGCGGTGTTCCTCGCCCAATGACGGATCGGGTGAGGGTACTGTTGAATCAGACGGTTCCCCCGCAGTTATCGGCTGCCGATCTGAGGGAGCGCTTCCCCTTGTCGGAGGAATCAGAGGACTCCTCTCGGGGGGATGAGGCTGGAGGAGGGAGCCCGTTGGAGGAGAGCGAGGTCGAAGACCGAAGCTCAGAATCCGACGACCCCGCGGAGGCTCTCGAGGTAGTATTCCGAACTTCTCTCCTTACGACCTGTTTTTCGGTCCCTATGGACTTCTCACCAATGTTTGAGCCATGCAGGAGGAACTTTTTCATAGGCCTCGTTCTCGCTCCTTGGCGGGTGACGATGCGGGACCTTCAGAACCCGCGCTTATGGCTGCGTCCAGTTCTGCGTCTGGTGGGACCAAGGGGTCTGAGGCGGCTCCTCTGGAATCTCCATACCTTCCAACAATATACGGGGGGCCTCGTCTCGGAGTCCCATCAGTACCAGCTTAGGAGCAGCGCTCGGAGGCCGATCTTCGTAAGTCTCCTCTACCGGTCTCCTCGTTGTCATATGTAGGCCGTGCCAACTAACGTTTATGTCTCTCTGTCGTACAGTTCTTCAGCTGGCGTGGGCCGCTGCGGCGAGGCTGGTCGGGATGTCCGGCGGCGTCCCTCCTAGGGGCATGCCGGTGATGGTGGCGATAGTCCCTCCACCTCCTCAAGATGCGGAGCACACCATCACTGGCGGGACCACCAGCAGGGCCATACCTGAAGTCATCGAGGTGGACTCTGAGGAAGAGGATCAACCGGTCGGTCCCAGTCCTGTCGTGCCTGCGTCGGCGTCAGGTGTCGTACTAGACTCAACACCAGATGCAGATCCCGCTGAGGAATTCCTACAGGCATATCCTGCGTACGAGCCTGCCAACCGCGCGGATTGGGACGAAACGGCCTCCGATGAGGAAGACAGTAGCATAGTCCGTCGCCAGTCGTGGAAGCTGATCACGCGCTTTATCAGGGACACTCCCCAAGCGCAATGGCTAGCCGAAATGGATAGGCTCCGCTCGCGGTTGCGCGAACTGTGTGCCGGGGGAGTGGATGCCCAACGCCCTCACGCGCTCATCCGAGACCTCATGGCTGAGAAGATCCGGGAGCATGATCGTGGGCTGAGCGTGGGATGGCAGCGGAGGAAGGAGACCAGCATTAAGAAGCTCCAGGAGGCTGAAGGCGAGGTCCAACAGATGCAGATCCGGGCCAACAAGCTTTCATCCACTCTCGATGCGCAGTCTGAGCTGGTCTCACGATTGAAGGCCCAACTGTTAGAGGCTGAGGAGAATATGGGGCAGACCTCTAGAAGGATGGCTGCCATCCAGGCCGAGGTAGAAAGGTCCAGGGCCAGAGTTGACGAATTACGCCCCGCCGCTGCTGAAGAGGAGCGGGAGTTGAATCAGCGGCAACAAGCATTGGACGCTGCAAGTCAGCGAGTAGCGGAGCTGCAACGCTCTTTTGACGGGGTCAACCCGTCCATGGGGGAAGTCAACCCTCTAGTATTGTAACAAACCCGAAAGAAACTTTTATTAACACTTTTGTGCTTCAACTCTTTCTTTCTCCTTTGTTTTGAGTGTCGTGGCACGCACGATTTCCACTGTTGAATTGCCTTGTTACATCCCTACAATGTTTGCGGGACGTTTGATGAAAATTCCCCAAACCAGTCCAGATTCCCGAAAGATGGGGAAGGCTTGATCAGAGGAGGAACTTCCAGGATAGCCGAATTACCGTTTCTTCAACGTGCTCTTATGCATGAACGGGGCAACACCAGGGGCGCTGAAATCGGTTCAAACAAATGAAAATGGGAAGTGTGAATCACGATACCCAAATTCGGAACACTGTGGGGATGGCGTGACAATAAAAGACAACTGTTAACTGTGGCGGACAAACGGTATCCTTACTGCGTTAGCCTGAAATGGGGACAACAAATGAGCATCGACCGCTGACCATATTCGCAACGCGGGATTTTATCAATTTGTTGTCGATCAATCCTTCGGGACATTGGCCCGTAACGGTAGGAGAGCCCTTGGGCGTAGTATCCAGGCCGTTATTGGGGGTCCCTCCAAACATGACCAGTCTTCCGGAACGTTGGCCCAGGATGGTAGGTGAGCCGATGCGGCATGAGACCAGGCCGTTAGGGGGTTCCTTTAGACATGAAAGAGGACGAGGGTCCGAATAAGGGTCACTCAAAGCGTGGAACATGGAGTGGTGGTTTGTTCAAACAGAATACAACACTTCGGTAGTTACACCACCGTGGTGGGAGTACGCCAGATGGGAGCATCGGTATGACCACAGATCGTTCTTTCTTCCAGATAGGGCCTCTCTGGCGAGGGCTGGAAATGGGGAGGAACAAGATTTCGTGATTCCAGGGGCTGAACCCTAGGTGAAATACCTGGGTGTATCTACGTATCCCACGTGATGATGGGAATCAAGCCACACGTAGTTCTGGAAGCGCAGTTTAACGTCATGCGGGATGAGGAGCAGCCTGACCGTGTTGGTACACATCCTGCCAAAACTACTAAGCCCACGTGAGTCGTGCTCGGTGTGGGAAACAAGCAGTAGTTGTGGGAATTTCCCGACACAAAGGGGGAAGGTTAGGGAAAAGGGACACTCGGTGACTACCGGCCCAATGACACTAACACAATCATTTAGCAGACCTAGATGCGCGATGAGGAAGAGCCGAGTATGATGGAGTTCCACTCGAACATAAGGGAGTGGAAATGTGTGAATCATGACACTCGAGATTCGGATCACGGTGATGGCGGCGTGACGATGGAGGATTACTTCTGACCATGTTCGCAACACAGCATCCTGTCGCGTTAGCCAGAAATGGGGACAAACAAATGAGGGTCGACCGTTGACCATGTTCGAAACATGGGACCGTGTCACAAATGTTGTCAGATATCCGTAGGGACGTCGGCCCGAAACGATTGAAGGGCCCTTAGGTCCAGCATTCATGGAGAGCCCTTAAGCTTAGTATCCACGTCGTCCGAGGGTCCTTTTGGATGTGGAAGAGGACGAGGATCCAAATAGCGAGCTCACGAAGATTGGTCATGAGATGAGGGGAATGTCCCTGTGAAAATCCCATGCTTCGGGCTCTTTGTCAAAACACATCTGAATACGACAACAAAACGTATTAGAGAGAGGGAGAAGATTCCTTTCCCTTGGGGAGATCTTAGTTTAGGGTCATAGAATTCGGACCATAGATGGGTAAAGGGATCAGGGGACGCATGACATCAGAACCTGACGTGAATTAGGACATAATCCTACTTACCATGTGTTCTCTGGGGAAACGCTCGAGTCGAGGGACCGAACACAAGGGTTAGGCTGGGCCCACGGGGAAGTACCCGGGCGCTCCAACGTATCTCATAAGGATGAGAATCAAGCCATACGTAGTTCTGGAAGGTGGAACGGTAAGGTACCAGTGACAGGGGAAAAGGGAAGTGTGGGCATAGCCTTTGCACTAAAAGAAGCAGAATTTGATAACTCTTGTTTGTTCTTTAAGGTGAATGGTTTTTTTTGTGAAGCGACAGACCTAGAACAGTAGGTCTTGATGTCACCACAAGGATCAAGCCGTGATGGGCGTTGAAAAATGGCATGGCACATGACCAATACCCAACGTGATGTCCTCTACAGCGAGGTCACCACAATGCGGTGCCGTTTTTCGCCGTGCGGCCAGGACGATAATGTCACAGTTTAGGGTCGTATGATAGGACCAAGCATGCATTTTATCGTCATGCAGCGCAGACGTAGAAGAGACGATGCTAGGCGGGAATTTGCGCAGTGTTATAAAACACAATTGACAGAGACATGATCCCACATCAAATTGTACGCCATCCGGAGAGGGAAACCTTAGGCCGAGGGGCCTATACAGAGGTGAAAAAGGGAGAAAGACTGGCTTCCTGAATGGGTTGTACCCGGAGACAGGGCGTCTGGGTGGTCCTACGTATCCCATGAGGATGGGAATCAGGTTGAACGTTGTCCCGAATGGATCTTAGTTTATGGTCTTAGAGCTCGGACCATGGGAGTCCCAAAGGACACCAAATTGCAGCTTTATCCCCCTAGCATGCAAAGGTGCACTGAGGGATAGTGCCAAAAGTGTCGAGATTCCACATGGACATGATGGGGTGGAAAATGATGTGAATCATGCAACCAACATTCAAGGACTGAAGGGGATGGCGTGACGACAGAGGATTATTGCTGACCACGTTCGCAACACAGCATCCTGTCGCGTTAGCCTGAAATGAGGACTAACAAAATGAGCATCGACCGCTGACCATGTTCGAAACACGGGATTTTATCAATTTGTTGTCCGAAACCCTGGAGGGTGTTGGCCCGTATCGGTAGGAGAGACCTTGGGCGTAGTATCCAGGCCGTTCTTGGGGGTCCCTCCGGGTGTGAAAGATGATGGAAGTCCGAATAGAGGGGAACACGAAGCTTGACATGTGGAAGGAACTTGATCAAGTTGAATCTGACACTCTTGGTCCTAGACTAGAGTGCTCTTAATACATGGGTGAACCACTGCAGGGAGTCAAGGGACTCAACCTTGAGGGTGATCGAGAGATGGCAGATTCCTAGGGGAAGGGGGCATGGTGCCCAAAACCTTGTATCATACCTACACACCCCCCTGCTAGAGAGGGATGGACCAAGTGGCCTAGGTGACCGGGAAATCAGGAGATCTCCAAGAGGTGGGGCTGGACCCGAATCTTAGACATTCAGGTGGTCCTACGTATCCCATGAGGATGGGAATCAATCTATACGTAGTTCTGAAGGGTTCCTTTTAACGTCATGAAGGACAGAGAACAGGAGGACTGAACCTCAGAATGGGGGCGTGCGTGGTGCAGCTATTCCAAACCCGACGTGAATGAGGACGTAGTCCTACATCACGCCACGCAGCCCTGTGATCGGGGTCCTGAAGGCAGGATTAGAGGGGTAAATTTGCTGAACTCAAGCTGGGCCCGGAGACAAGGGGTCCGAGCATTCCTACGTATCCTATCGGGATAGGAATCATGCTGAACGTAGTTCTAGATGCGAATCTTAGTTTATGGTCTTAGAGCTCGGACCGTGGGTGGTGACAACTCCCGAGTAAGCACAGATGTCAACCCAATACCTAAGCCCACGTGAGATAAACTCGGTGTGGGAAACAAGGGGGTATCCTCATTGCAATACTTGGGGCGTCCATCAAAGGGGAGTCAGCAGAGAGTTCCGAAAGACACTTTTGATGTAGCTTGTTCCTCGAACGCGCAGACGTGCACGGGGGAAAAGTACCAAGAGTCCCGAGACTCTACTTGGACATGATGAAGTGATGAAGGGTGTGAATTGTGTACCCGACATTTGGGTTCAATGGGCTGGCGTGGCGATATAGGATTACTGCTGACCATGTTCGCAACACAGCATCCATATCACGTTAGCCTGAGGTGGGAACAACAAACGAGCATCGACCGCTGACCATATTCGCAACGCGGGATTTTATCGATTTGTTGTCCGAAACCCTGGGGGGCGTTGGCCCGTATCGGTAGGAGAGCCATTGGGCATTGTATCCAGGCCATTCTTGGGGGTCCCTCTGGGTGTGAAAGATGATGAAAGCCCGGATGCGGGGATATGAAAAGCCTGGAAAGCGTGTGCGGACGTGTCCGAATAAATCTTGGCATTCCAGGTAATAAACTAGAGTACTCTTAAGCACATTGGTGAACCGCCGAAAAAAGGGATCGACGAAACAACTCAGTAGGGGGGGAGCATGGCGTGGTCATTACAAGATCGTCGTGAATGAGGACATAGTCCCACACCACACCATATGATCCCCTCATAGAGGAAGGATAGGCCAAGGGGCCAAGATGGGATGAGGATTCCCGAGAGATGGGGCTGGACCCGAATGTTGGACATCCAGGTGGTCCTACATATCCCATTAGGATGGGAATCAAGCCACACGTAGTTCTTGAAATGCAGTTTAATGTCATACTGGACGAGGAGGGGAGTAATATACTCCGACACAAGGGAGGTGTGAGGTATGGCGAAGAAGCCGACGTGAATGAGGACGTAGTCCTACACCACACCATACACCCTGGGTAAGAGGGGACCTCGGCCGTGGCCTGGAAAGGCCAAGGGGCCTAAGGTCAGGCATCAGTCAGGAAGACCTGACTGGCTTGCAGTTTAACGTCTTACATGAGGACGGGGGGCCGGGGACCCAAGGAGGCCAATGGGCCTTGTAAAGGGAGTCGTACGGCATGGTACATGATCCCGACGTGAATGAGGACGTAGTCCTACACCAGACCGTACACTCCAGGTGAGGAATCCCGGATCGTGGCCCGGAGAAAAGGGGAAGTTATCAGTCAGAAAGGCCTGACTGGTTTGCAGTTTAACGTCTTACATGAGGACGAGGGTCGGGGACCCGAAAAGGCCAAGGGGCCTGAGGCTGGGCCTCGTAAAGGGAGGGCGTACGACATGGTACACGATCCCGATGTGAATGAGGACGTAGTCCTACATCACACCGTACACCCTTATGAGGAATCCTGGGCCGTGGCCCGGATCGCTAGCACCACCTGGGGGAAGTTTGTCACCTCGGGATGGGGCAGAATGAATCACTATTCTCGATGCCTGGGGCATCTCGGGGTGGACCCGAAGATCCAGGAAACTGTTGACCATGTTCGAAACACAGCGTTCCTATGGTGACCCGCATGGGGGCAACAAATGAGCGTCGAACGCTGACCAAATTCGCAACGCGGGACTTGTATCGATTTGTTGCTTGAAAACCCTCGGGGGCGTTGGACCGTATCGGTAGGAGAGCCCTTGGGCATTGTATCCAGGCCGTTCTTGGGGGTCCCTCTAGGTGTGAAAAATGACGGAATCCCAGTTAAGGAGTGGGTGAAGCATATTTGTATCCATCCACGAAAGGGGCAAACATCTCCAGGGGGAAATGTGCAGCCGGGTCGAGTCTTGCTCGATGGGGGTCGGGGAAAAAGTGCGCACCCTGCCACGTATCGACCCGAGGGGAAGATTTTGGCTTTTGGGCTGGGCCAACGGACGAAATGTCCGGGTGTTCCTACGTATCTCATAAGGATGAGAATCAAGACATACGTAGTTCTTGAAGGCCATGCCGTTTAGCGTCATGCGGTGAGGACGTGGGAGGAGAGAAGAACGGGAGTGGACGCATGGTGCGACCTTTACAATCTTTGCGTGAGTGGGGTTGCATGAGCGGGGCCAAGAAAGCCTACTCCCTGCTACACAAAGATCCTCCAAGGAGACTATTCCTAGGGGGAATATCGGAAGAGAAAAGCTTGGGACATGGCTCAAGACGAGGCGTCTGAGCGTTCCTACGTATCTCATAAGGATGAGAATCAAGCCACACGTAGTTCTTGAGATGCAGTTTAACGTCATGCGGGACGAGGGGCATTTCATTCAGGGAGGTGTAGGGTATGGTACACGATCCCAACGTGAGGACGTAGTCCTACACCGTACCGTACGATCCCGTAAGAGGGTAAGTCGGGGAGAAACGAGGGGGCCTGGGGCCAGACCGCGGTGGAGACGGGGCCAGGGGCCCAAAGAGGCCGAGGGTCCTAAGGCTGAGCCTCAGTCAGGAATACCTGACCGGCTTGCAGTTTAACGTCTTGCAGTGAGGACAGAGATGCAGTTTAAGGTCATGCGGGACCAAGTCGCAGTTTAGAGTCGTGCAGGACCCTCTCGCAATTTAAGGTCGTGCAGGACCACTTTTTCCCTAGGCAAAGTATCGCTTGAAAAATTTGGCATTGGTGGGAGGGGTTATACGCTCTCCATCTGTGGTCACCATGGAGTATGCTCCGTTGGGGTAAACCTTATGGATGATATAGGGCCCTTCCCATTTGGGTTCTAACTTGGGCGGTTTCCTACCGGGAATCATTGGCGCTCGAAGGGCCAGTACCAGGTCACCCTATAGAAAAGAGCAGAGACAAACCTTCTTGTCAAAAGCTCTCGCTATCTTGTCCTGATGCCTTTCCAGATTGTGTAGGGCACGAAGCCGGTTCTCGTCCAGTGCCTCTAATTCAGCTAGACGGATCTCGGCTACCTCATCTAATGTTTGATGATCATAAACTGCAGTGCGTAGCGACGACAGCTGGATCTCAATGGGTAGGACGGCCTCAGCTCCATACACCAGGGAATATGGGGTCACCTGGGTAGAGTTGCGAGTCGTCGTCCGGTAAGCCCATAGGGCGTTGGGGAGCTTGTCCGGCCAACTTTTCTTGTTCTGGCCAACCATCTTCTGCAGAATGTTAGAGAGGGTTTTGTTGAACGCCTCGATCTGTCCATTCGCCTGCGCGTGGTAGTGGGAGGTATGGTTCGACCGGATGTCGTACTTAACGTACAATTTCTTTAATTCAGCTGCTCGGAAGTTGGTGCCATTATCGGTGAGGACGGCGTGAGGGACTCCAAACCGGTGGATAATGTTGGAGCTCACAAAGTCAATGATGGAACGGGCCTTGACTTCTTTGAGCGGAACTGCTTTTGTCCACTTGGAGAAGAAATCTATAGCAGTCAGGATGAACCTACACTAGCGGGCTGTTGCCGGTGGATACGGTCCCACTACATCAAGTCCCCAAACCGCAAATGGCCAAGAATACTTGGTGGGGTGGAGGGGTTCTGGCGGCCGATGCAAGGAGTTGGCGTGTACTTGGAACTCGTGGCATCTCTTGGCGTATCCAATGCAATCGTGGATCATGGAGGTCCAGAAGTACCCTAACCTCCGGATTTGATGGGACAGCTTCGGCGCAGCTTGATGGGCGCCACAGGAACCGGCGTGAACCTCTTGCATAACTTGAGGTATCTCTACTCCTTGGATCCAACGGAGGAGGACACCATCGAAACTCCACTTATAGAGGATCTGCTCAAGGCTGGGGCCGCTCTGGAGGGTGAATTGAAGTGCGCGGCATCGTATTCGCTCGCGCTCGGCCCGGTCGTCCGGGAGTTGACCATTTTGGAGATACTCGACAAAAGGTGCTCTCCAGTCGGGGGTGGTTTCAACCACTGCGTCTGACGAACCCGAGACTCCTGATATGGAGGGTCCAGCGGTGAGATGGCTTACCCACAGGCTATCACGGTCCTCTTGGGTGACGGGAGCAATGACTCTCCGGTGGGCCACGTGTATGACCAAATCATCTTGCTCGGGTTCCGCGAGCGACGCGGCTAAGCCAGCCAGGGCGTCCGCTTGGCCGTTCTGCGACCGTGGGACATGGGTAACCTCTGGCCGAGAAGAGAACTGGGCCATTAGGAGGAGGGTGTACTCCAACAACGGTGCAAGCTCTGGCTTTCTGACGACGTAGTCGCCATTAACCTATTTGATTACCAGCTCGGAATCTCCCTTCACATGTAGATGGGGAACATGGATCTCAAGGGCCAACTCGAGGCTGGTGATGAGAGCTTGGTACTCTCCCTCGTTGTTCGTACAACCTTCTGACAACAGGAACGAGTACGGCAGGACGGCTTGCGCCGGGGTAATTAAAACAATACCCAGACCCACTCTGTTGAGCTTGGGGTCGTTGAGCCTTCTACCGGTGGGGCTCTGGGAGGTGCCGTCGAAATGCATTTGCCAACACGGGACAACATGATCGACTGAGAGGATCGTCTCGTCGGGGAAGTCCAGGTCCGGGGATTGATCCGCGGGGGTTGGATGGGCAGCTAAAAAGTCTGCCAACGCCTGTCCCTCAACGGCCTTCTGAGGCACGAACCTGATATCAAACTGCTGGAGAATCACCGCCCACCGTGCTAGTCGGCCAGTCAGCATGGGGCGGTTCAGGATGTACTTCAGCGGATCTACCCGAGAGATCAATTGCACCTCATGGTGTTGTAGGTAGTGTCGTAACTTCTGCACAGCGAAGACGAGCGCAAGGCAGCTCTTTTCGATAGGGGAATATCTGTCCTCCGTATCGAGAGGCATGCGACTGAGATAGTAGAGACTATTCTCAGTGCCCTCGTTATTCTTCTGGGCGAGCAGCGCACCGAGGGATCTCTCCAGGGCGGTCACGTAAAGGACCAGCGGCTTTCCGGAGACGGGCGACATCAAGACAGGAGGTTGGAGCAGATACTGCTTGATTTCCTCGAAGGCGATCCGACACTCCTCATCCCATTCGTAGGCAGCGCCTTTATTCATGAGCCGGGAAAAGGGCTTACACTTGCCGGCCATATTCGCAATGAATCGGCGTATATAGGCTAAGTGGCCTTGGAGGCCTCAGAGCTCTCGAATGTTGCTAGGGGGAGGCATTTGGCTGATGGCCTTGATCTTCTCCGGGTCGATCTCGATACCTCGGTATCTGACAACAAAGCCCAGAAACTTCCCGGTGGTGACTCCGAAGGCACACTTTAACGGGTTCATCTTCAGGTGACGGGAACGGAGGAAACCGAACAATTTCTCAAGGTCTTTGAGACGGTCCTGGCACTTGCATGATTTGACTACAAGGTCATCCACGTAGCATTCCACCAATGTCCCGAGAATCGGTTTGAATATGCGATGCATGGCCCTCTGATAAGTGGTACCTGCATTTTTCAAACCGAATGGCATTACCTGGTAGCAAAAGGTACCCTGGGGAGCCCTGAAGGCAGTGGACTCCTCATCTTCGGGGGCCATCCGGATCTGGTTATACCCGGAATACCCATCCATGAAAGAGAGGGCTTGGAACCCGGCCGTGGCGTCAATCAACAGCTCCGTCACTGGGAGTGGGAAGTCATCCTTTGGGAAGTGGCGATTGAGATCGCGGAAGTCGATGCAGACTCTGATCTGCCCATTCTTCTTCCTGACCGGTACAATTTTGGCGAGCCATTTGGGGTACTGGACCTCCTTAATGAAGTTGGATTTGATAAGCTTGTCAACTTCGGACTCAACCATAGCACCATGAGAAGGGTGCATTTTCCTGGGGGGCTGCTTAAACCCACGATGTTTTGCCGGGAGGCCCAGACGGTGGACGACCACCTGGGGATCCAGCCCTGGAATCTCATCGTAACTCTAGGAAAACACATCACGGTGCCGTTTGAGGAAGTCTACGTACTGCTGCCGCTCCTCGAGGGACATGGCCGCACTGATCAATGTGGGTCTTGGATCTGCCTCGCTACCAAGGTTCACCTGTACCAGTTCATCAACCGTGGTAGAGACGCCTTCTTCAAAGGCTGGGGGGGCATCCTCCAAGTCTTCCTCCCCAGCCATGGGGGGACTTCCCGCGACGGGAGATACTTCTGGGCTGTCATGATTCACGGGGCAGCTGGTGCTGACTCAGGCAGCAGCGGTCATCACATCAGGAGACTCACTTGTCGTTGAGACCATAGCAATGAATGCATTTGATCCTATCCCATCTGGCCTTCGGCCTAAGGGGCCACGTTTGATGATATCAAAGCAGTGGTGACGTGTCGGTCTGAGTCGGTTAATTCCAGCCCGGCGGAAGAGACACGTATGGCGCACCGCCGTTGTCATGAGCTTGACGTCCTGGTACCGTACAGGGGTAGGAGGTTCCGGGATGACCCGATCCTGGTTGATGTAGGAGTACGAGGTGATTTTCCTCCGTCGCTTAGACACGGGAACATGCCTTCCTTGCATACCCGAAACAACAAAACATTGCCCCATGTCGGGGGTCGTGGCCTCCAACCAGTGGATCGGGAGGATGTAGGCGTCGTCCATGCTTGCCCAGGGATCACTTGTGATCGGGGTGGGCTCATCATCGCTTACCAGGATTTGCTTGTCCTTACTTTTGTAATAACCCGCATCTAGATAGCGGGCCTCACAAGAAGCGAAAGGGGACGCGTCTCCTTGGAGCACGCCTACTCGACCGTTGAGCGAGTACTTGAGGCACTGGTGATACGACGAGGGGACCGCTGCATGCAGATGGAGCCATGGCCTACCCATCAATGCGTTGTAGGCGGTGTCCTGAGAAACAACCAGGAACTCGGTGCTGGCAATTAAGCCACCGAACTGAGTATTCAAGCGGATCTTGCCGACTGGGGTTTGCTCTGTCCTGTCGTACCCCTGGATCCTGAGGTCAGAGGGAGTCAAATCACCTTCGGACAGACCTAGCTTTCGCAGCGTCCGGGTCGGAATTAGATTGATTCCAGAACCTGTGTCAACGAGGCAGCGGCAGACTTCCACACCGTTGAAGTGGCCAGTGATATACAGCGGGCGAATGTGCCCCTGTATGGGAGGGTCCTCATCTTCACCGGAGAACGAGATAACCGCCTGACATTCGGCGTTTTCAATCATCTCGGTATGGAAGGCTTCCGCAGCTGCGACTTCCGTCTCGAACAGGAGGGGGCTCCTTAGGGCCTCGACAAGTGCCTCACGCATTTCAGATGACAGGAGCAGGGCCTCAAGGATGGAAAGCCTCACCGGGATGCCGACCAGGTGCTTCAGAACATCGTACTTTCGTGCCAAACGCGAACCTCTGCTTACAGGAGGTCATTCGGCATTTGGATGCATAGCGGGTCCTGCCGGTTGAACTGGCAGTCGGCTAGAACTTGGTACGTCCTGCTGCCTGCTAGTAGAATCCTGGAGAGTAATTGCCGGACTAGGATCGTACAGCGAAGGCTGGCCTGTAGCCGGGCAAGACTGACTGTGATACGGGCGAGGCGGCTCCCCCCGATCCAGTAGCACGAACGGAGGTGGAGGTAGAGCCGAGGGTGTTGGATGGGTTTGCGCGTGCTGAGATCTGCGCTGAGCCTGCTGCCTGGTCTCGGTAGCGTGCACGGCTTGGCCACAAGTGCCTATTGACGTGCCTCGATGACCGGCGCGATTGCGATTCCGCTGACGTTGACGTCGGCTGGTAACGTTGGGGAGGTCTGCCTGGGGTTCCCCCTCGTCGGGGGTCATATAGGACTTTACCAGCTCCACGGTGTTAACCGAAGTGTACCCTTGACTGTCACTCGAAGAGTCATCCACCGCTGGGCGGATTCTGGGAGGAATCCCCATTTCGGGAGGCATAAAGTCGCCGATAGTGCGGGACGACGACGACACTGGCGGTGCACGTTGCTTCTTCTTGCGTCGCCGCTGCTTGCCCTTTTGGGCAGAGGTCGACTGTGAAGACGACGCGGAGGCACCGGCTACTTCTTCTGAAGGTTCTGATTACTTCAGGCGCACCCGGATGATGACCTGGGCACAGACGACAGTTTTTCGAGCCATCCAGTCATCATATTTCTGGAATCCGCGGCTAGGGACCTGCTGCCACTCACCTTCGCTGTCGCTGCCGATTTCTGATCCTGCAAAGACGCCTGCAACTTGCGCTGGCGCTGGGCCCAACCTGACTATGTTGTTGTTGACCTGGTCCTGAAGCCAGTCTTTAAACACATAGCATCGCTTGAGGGTGTGCCCCAGGATCTGATGATAAGGGCAGTAGTTGGGGTGATCGGTGAGATGCGCCTCTACCGGCCTTCTGCACTCAGGAAGACGCACAATCCCTTGCTCTAAAGCACTTCGGAAGTAGCCAGGGACCAGATTTTCATTGAACGAATAGGTATGGTACCTTCTTTCCGGATAGGGGGCCCTGGGGGCCTGGTCCTGTCGAGGGACCGGAGGGGCCTGCCGAGGAGGCGGTGCCTGGTTGTCTCGCCTAGGTGGCGGAGGCGCGTTGCGCGGGGGAACCTGTCGGTTCTGAGGCGGTCGCTGCTGGGCAGGAGCCTGTGCTTGAGGTGGAGGACCTCTGCGGGGTTGCGGGGGTGGTGCCGCCGGCAGCAATTCCAGCTGCCTCGAGGCTTCTATTTGAGCCACCGCGGCGGGTTCGGCCCTGGCGGCCCTCGTGGCTGGGATCATAGGGGGCAACAAACGTGCCTGACTAGCCTGTTGCAGGGCTTCCTCGAGGCACTAGGCCTTATCCGAGAAGTCTCTGAACCCTCCAGGGTAGTTCTGGGTAATCAAGGAGGGTACCATCTCTGTCTTAACGTTCCCCACACACATCGTCAGTAATTGCTCCTGAGTCAGTGGCATATCGAGGGAATACGTAAGTCCTTTCCACCGGGCGATGAAATCTGCAACCCGCTCATCAGGCCTCTGTTTGCACTTGAAGAGGTCCGCAATGCTGGTCTTTCACGTGGTGGAGATGAACTGGTATAAGAACTGCCGGCGAAGATCCTCCCAACCGGTCACCGATCCGATAGGGAGCTGGCTGTACCAGACGAATGTCGGACCTTCCAATGTTTGTACGAAACATCGGAGCTTTGCGGCTTCTTGCTTAGCCGGGGTCCCCAGCATGGGGCCACACCTAGAAGAGAAATGAGCCAAGTGCTGGGGCGGGTCCCCTGTCCCGTTAAAAGGCGAGAAAGTGGGGTTCCCAAAACCCGGAGGCGTGGGCATATCATCCACCCACGCGGGATAAGGTTTGCCGTCTGATGGGACCGCAACCTGCCGCGTTTCCATTGCCTCGAGGCGGGCTGTGAGTGCCGAAATAAGGTCCTCCGGGTGGGGGTACCTGTCTTGACGGGGATCCATAACCACAAGTGCATTGCCAAGTTCTTCAACATGGTAGACGGCTTCGGCCGCTCGCGGGTCAACTGGCTGGACGACCTGCTGGGCGACTGGGGGAACCCGGGTTGGATTCTTCAGATTGCCCCGTCGCTCGGGGGGGGGGGGGGGGGGGGGGGTTGGCGAGACGTATCGCGCCCTCTTGCAGTATGTTCCGGATTCCGCCCTGTCTGCGGAAGTAGCATGATCAGGGTTGCCTGGAGGCATCTCACCGGGGGGAAATTGTTCCTGCCCCTGCTGCCCCGGCCTGGGATTACCATAGTCGGGTCGTCGCTCAGCGGCGCGTTCAGCCAAGAGTTCTTCAACCAGCCTCTTCTTCTCAGTAAGCTGCTGGCGTAACGCGGATTTCTCAGGATCTTCGTCCGTTTTCTGCACATAGGCGGACGGGTCGGAGTGCTTGACTGTCCCGACGTGCTCCTTACCCTTGCCGGCGTTTCGACTGAGTACCAGCGACTCCGTGGGTACGGGGAGGCCTAGCAGGTTCCTCTGTTGACGGGTAACTCTCCCTGATGGGTCGAGTAATGGCGGTGCACCCTCTGGGGGGATGTCTCCATCAAGGAGTTCCAGTTCGTCTTCCCTGTCCACAATGTCGGCCATGTGGACCACGATTCCTCTCGAGGGCATGTCCTCAATGTCGCATAGCGAATCGGGTTGTCGTCGAATAGGATTGAATAGAAGGGCAGCATAGTGTCCCCAACCATGGACTTGCACATGGGGGGTGGCTTCCCTGACGATCTTGCGGAGTGCTTTGAAACTTTGAACGCATTTTCGTTGGAGGGCACTCTGGTGATCTGGCGACTCGGGGTGCTGGGCCACAAGGAGCGCGGCCTCATCGATCAGGCGACATTGCTCGCCGATTTCCTCGAAGTTCTCACGACTTCTGGGGTACACCACCCGTTCATAACGGAGGTGGAAGTGTGTCGCCCACAGGGTTCAACAAAAGCATCCCACTTCTTCAGGGGTAAGAGACTCAGGTACGTGGAAATTCAGCGCCGCCGTGGGCCAGAACTTCTCCGGGAAGTAATCCGCTGCAAGGATACTCCAGAAGCTCCTAGGCTCGGACTCAGGGTCTGGCCCTGTGTTGCCCCACTCGTCAACTAGGGGCGGCTGAGGAACCGGAAGCGATACCGAGGCGTACCTTTGGGATAGTAAGCTTGGTGGTGGAGAATACGGCAAACGAGCTGACTGGCCGCCGAATTCCGGGCCATCCTCCGAAGAGTGAGGTGACCTGGCCACGATGTCACGATACGACAGGATGATAATCACAGCTTCCGGAACAGGAGCCGCGGCTACCGGCGACAGGTCGTGTCATCACTCTACCGTCATGGGCCCCCAAAATAACTCTACGTGATCCCTGGTAGAGGTAGAGGGCTCTTCTGGTGACAGAGGCGGTGATTGCGCGGTCGAGACCTGCGGAATTCCCAGAATTTCTTCCTCCTGGATGTACCTGCGGAGAGAGAGACGTGAATCTGGTGGACCTCAAATTCTGGGAGAACGAGGCTAACGCGTCTGGTTCCTGCCCCAGTACTTGATACAGAGGAGCGGGGAGAAGGTTCCATCGCTGAATCGCATTCCGCTTCCAAATTGGAGAAGCGGGCAGGTTTGATCTCCACCTGGGCCTTCCCAGGATTCTTCTTGTGGCAGTGACGACCCGCTCTTCTGCCCCTGGGTGGCTCTTCGGGACAGGGTTGACCCCTATCAGGCAGCCTCGGGGCGGTGCTGGCGCCGTGGCGGAGAGGGCCCCCACTCGAGACAGCCGGGGTGCAAGGGGCACCAGGGTAAATGTCGAAGGGTACACGGAGAGGACCTCCATGAAGAGTACCCATGTGGGCGGGGCCTCTGTTGGAACTGGCAGGAGCATGGGGAAGACCTCCATGGTCGATGCGAGTGGAGTGAGGCCGACCTTTACTCCTCGAGTTGTTGGGGAGAGGAGGACCTTCGCCGGTTGCAGAGAGGACATAGGGAGGGCCCCACGTTGGAGAAGGACCAGATGGACGGTTCCTTCATAAGGACAGACTCCATACCCCGTACAGCGGACGCGGGAAATGTTTCCACGCTGAGCGTCACTGCCGCGGGGCAGGTCTTCCTGCAGGATGGGGGTAGCACGAGGCATGCCTCCATGACGAACCTCCGAGCGGGGAAGGCCCACGCTCTGTGGAGTAGTGGTACGGGGAGGACCTCCGTACGGGGTGGCATCATCGCGGGTTAGCTCACGGTGATCCCCACTTGGGCCTGCAACCTGGAGAGTCAACCCAGCCTACCCATGGGGCGGTTGGGGTCTCAATCTTGGTTGGGCGAAGGGGTGCCCCTGCTCAATGTATGCGGGGGCTTCATAATGCACGTCGGCGGTGGATCGGGCTACTGTAGCTGTCGACGTGGACGCGCCTGAGCGAGCGTCCTCAGCCCGGGCCCGGCGCTGACGTCGGGTCAGGCGAGTCGGTGCAGGTGGTGCCGGTACGTAGTCTGCCTGCTCTTCCTGTGGGGCCGGACGGCGGTGCTGAAGCGGCCGGACGAGAGCTCTCTCTTGGGGCCCCCAGGTCGGGGCCCTGAGCGGACTGAGCCGGACAGCGCCAGCCTCTTCAGCGTAAGGCGAGGAGTCGTCAAGGCGTTCCGGGGATAGGCTCCCGAAACGGTTGAATGTCGGGGTGGGGAGCAGGGGCTCCCTGCACGGCCTGTTAGGGCGGCGTTGACGGCGGGGCCTGGAGGCCTCCAGGTCCAGGCGGGCCATATCCCGGGTTGGGATGACCCCTTCTTCCTCATACCTGCGCACGAGACTGTTGATCACCCTTCGTTGGATGATCTCTGATGGGGAAAGGGGACGTGGGCGTCCCGTATTCCGTGACGTGGCAGCCGTCATGGCGGTAGTGGCGCCATGTGGGGTGGTCGTCGTGGTGTTTCCCCTGCCCCTGCGTGGGCGAGGAGCGGATGGTGACCGCATCTCTGAAATAGAAACCTGGTTCCTGGGAAATGAAGGGATCAACTCATCAGTACTGAGAGGAAAGGATTGACAGCCAGTGCCCCAGCGTTCTTCCATCCTCCATGTCTGTGAGAAGGATCCACGCCAACACGCTGTAGAGAGAAGTGCCCCACATTCTACTACCCCGACTTCCGGTGAGTTTCACGACAGGCCCGCTATTTTCTTGGCAGGACCAGGCACCAGATATCGGGAACCGGTGACACGTCAATCTACTGGTGTCTTGAACGCTACTAATCTCCATGCTGAGGAGAAGAATTTCAAGTCGGGTTCACCATTTCTGTTTCCGACGCTTTCACCGGGGCGCGCGCATCCGTCCGTGGAGGATGCGCGGCTGTATCCCCGCATTCCCGCTTTCCAAAGGCGGGTGGCATTCGCTCCTTGTTCAGGGACGTCTGCTCCTTGATCGAAACGGGATGATGGGATGTCGGTTCTTCCTTCCGTGGATTCCTCCCCGAAAGTCATCACCTAGTCCGGGTCTCCCTTATAGATTTAATACGTAGTTCGTGAAACTCTTCCCAGTGCCATGTTTCCATGGACGCCGGTTAATTACACTTCTTCTGTCGGGACATTCCAAAGGGTCCAGTCAGGGCAGCAACCTTCGGTCGGGGGAGTAGTCACGTTGAGGCATCAGTAGCGTGTCTAGATGCTAGGGTACCTGGCATGTATGTCTGTTATCCTTGACCACAAGGCTTCTCAAGGGCGTGGAAGCCCGAGGCATCCCTCATCGATCACGGGGAATTATATGTCATAGACACATATCTGAGGTTTTCCTCAGCTTCCCGTGTTCAACACGGGGTATGCCGCGAGTTTAACGTCCAGCGGAGACAGATCAACCTAACCAGAGCATTGGCTAGGATAGATCGGATTGAGGGATCCTCCTTGAAGGGATATCGATACCGGGGCCAGCCTATGGGCGACTGTGGAAAAGAGCGTACCAACCTGGTCTCACCAGGATAAGACGGTCCGGGCGAGAATCAGAACGGGTGGTGGGTTGATGAATGGAGTGGAAGGAGAGTGAAATGGGACCATCGCAGGGGGCGACAGTGAAGTTGGGCTTGAGCCTTGACGAGGCTTCCTACGTATCCCCGTGGTAGGGAATCAAAGTCCGCGTAGTTCGGGATGGTGCCGGTAAACCGACGTGAATCTGGACCTTGGCCCGATGAATGTCGTCAGCATACCGACGTGAAAGCGGACCTTGGTCCGATGGAAGTTGGGCTTGAACCTCTGGTAGGATTCCTACGTACCATGCCTTGACATGGATCAAAGACCTAGTAGTTCAAATGGTGGGTCGCAATGGCTTACCACTGGACCGGAATGAGACCCGACGTGAATGAGCGACGGGTGGGCTTGAGCCTCGGGGAGGCTTCCTACGTACCACGCCTTGACATGGATCAAAGACCTCGTAGTTCAAATGGGGTTTTTCGGTGAACCGACGTGAAAGTAGACCTTGGTCCACTATTGGTGGGCTTGAATCTTGTTAAGGCTTCCTACGTACCATGCCTTGACATGGATCAAAGACATCATAGTTCAGATGGGGTGTGTCGGTGAACCGACGTGAAAGTAGACCTTGGTCCACTATTGGTGGGCTTGAACCTCGTGGAGGCTTCCTACGTACCATGCCTTGACATGGATCAAAGACCTCGTAGTTCAGGTGGGTGGGTCGCAATGGCTTACCACTGGACCGGGGTGTAGTTTAACGTTGTGCTGGACGGGGGTGAAACCCGACGTGAAAGATGGGCGGGCTTGAACCTCAGAGAGGCTTCCTACGTACCATGCCTTGACATGGATGAAAGTCCTCGTAGTTCGGATGGGAATGGGTCGTAGCGGCTTACCACTGGACCAGAATGGGACACGACGTGAATGACGGGTGGCCTTGAACCTCGTGAAGGCTTCCTACGTACCATGCTTTGACATGGATCAAAGACCTCGTAGTTCAAAGGGGGTTTGTCGGTGAACCGACGTGAAAGTAGACCCATGGATCCACTGGTGGTGGGCTTGAACCTCGTTAAGGCTTCCTACGTACCATGCCTTGACATGGATCAAAGTCCTCGTAGTTCAGGTGGGATGGGTCACAATGGCTTACCACTGGACCGGGGTGCAGTTTAACGTTGTGCTGGACGGGGGTGAAACCCGACGTGAAAGACGGGCGGGCTTGAACCTCATAGAGGCTTCCTACATACCATGCCTTGACATGGATCAAAGACCTCGTAGTTCAGGTGGGTTTCAGGGTCGGTGCTCACTCTAAGCCCACGTGAGTCATGCTCGGTGTGAGAAACAAGAGGTTGCATGGACCTGACGATCACGTCGCGAAGGGTGCGTCCGTGAGAAGCGAAGAGTGGCTTACGCGTTGGGAGGCCCATGGTGTTGGGACTTACTCCAGGATGGAGGCCCAGAGGGGGTGCCTCGTTCCCTATCACGTCCTCCACTGACCTTGGTAGTGGGGAAGTACAGAGATGCACGGGTGCAATCATCCGTACCAAAGGTTAGGGGCTTACGCTCTGAGGCAGCCCTTCCCCTGCGAACATACACCACTCCGACAAGGAGGATCTCATTCCATGTGCGGAAGAGTTCAATTCCCATGGAGACGAGTGGTGTAAAAAATGTTCGAGTTGGGGGTACCCTTCGTGAGGGAGACGAGGTTGGGTCACAGTTTAACGTCATGTGTTGAGGACGTAGTGCTTGGCAGTTTAACGTCCTGCAGCTCGGACGAGGTGGGTTCACTCCACACCCCTAGGACTTACATAACCGGTACCCTCTGGTCCTTGGGGAAGGGAAGGTGCCGGTAAGGCCATGGTAAAGGGGGGTAGTGGGGAGAACAATCGGGGGGTCCACGTTAGCGTGGCTATGCGAAGAAGTAATAGCCGTTAGCGTGCCTATGCGAAGAAGCATTAGGCGAAGCAACGCTACGGGAGGTATCGTCCATGGGACTTTGAAATCACATCGTGCGAACCTGGAGGGTCGCACGGGAAGAGGAATCTCTAAGCAGAGGAGTGTGCTTTGCGAAGTGGGGTGCCTTGGCCTTAGCATGGGGCATAGGTGTGAGTGGGAGGTGCTTCACGAAGTGGAACAGTGTTTGCGGAGCACTGCCTCGCAAATGAGTGTCTCGCGAAGCAGGGTGCTGCCGAGCAATGTGCTTCGCGAAGTGGAGCGATCCTGCCTTAGCATAGGGATTACTCATATGGGTTGGGTGTTTCATGAAGCACAAGTGCTCCGCGGCTGCCCGGGTTCCCTTGGAAATCCCCTTCCTTCGCGAATGCCCTTGAGCTTCGCGAAGGGCATCCCTCTCGGAAGAGGGGCTCAAAACGAGACAAAGGAGAGTCGTCTCGCGAAGTAGAAATACCTCGCGGAGCTCATGATTCCCGGGGCAAAGCGTGCTTCACGATTCGGGAGAGGAGAAGCCGAAAGGTCGGATTGTCCGTCCTCGGGACTCAGGGGGAGTCCAGTATTTATAGGGAAGGGGCGCCGCGATGCAGGACTCGCGCGCCGCCTCTGGTGCTTCGCGGCGGCTCGCGAACATCAAATGGGTTCGCGGAGCATTACCGCCTCTGGAGCTTCGCGGCGGCTCACAAACGTCAAACGGGTTCGCGGAGCATTACCGCCTCTGGAGCTTCGCGGAGGATCGCGAACGTCAAACGGGTTCGCGGATCATTTACCGCCTCTGGAGCTTCGCGGCGCCGCCATGGTTGGGGCGCTTCGCGGCGGGGCTTTGCGGCGGGGCTTCGCGATGGAGCTTCGCCAGGCAGCGCGCCGGCCTTTTTCGTTCCTTTCTTTCGGGCCACATTTTTGGCGCCAACAGATGGCTTGTAGCAATTATGCTGTAATTCTTAGATATTGGCCCAGTTATGAGGAAATTCTTATATTAAGGTATCTTGTCTGGTTATGTGATTATTCCATTTATTTTTGGATATTATTGACATGGTTATGATACATGATTAGATATATTTTGGAATGTTTCCAAAGAAGGATGATTGTTTTATTGTATTAATTGATTAATTAAGACACACATTTATCATTTTATTTCATGCACTTATTAAAAGACTGGTTTTGTTTATACACGATGGTTTTTACCTACTGATTTTTACTCACACCCTAATTGGGATGCCATTTAGTACCTAAGAATATTACATGGATGCATGTTTAGACAAAATAAAGGGACTTTATCATTGATTATTTCTTACAAGATGGGTTGGATATTGGAGATTTGACTGACTAGGGATTTGGGACCAGTTTCTTTTGAGTTTATTTGTGTTATATTGTTCCTTTATATAGATGAATTCTATCATTCCATTTAGTTATGTTCCATTATAACATTACATGATTCATTATTATTTGGTTTACTAGGTTCATCCATTATATTCCAGTTGAATGATGCACTATTTATTTTATTTTCATTAGACAGATATTTTTTTTTATTTCCACTACATTTCAACTCTTTCCCAAGGGGTATAGTCTCCCCATTATTTTCTCTATACCCCCATTTCTAGTCAGAAGCCTCTAACATATGGGGAGGCTTGCTTGAGGTTATGTAACCACACTCATTTAACCATGTGAGAGTGTTTCAGAATGGGGGACGTAATAATTTTATACTTAGGCTAGAAATTTAATTTTTTAGGGGATAATTTTCCCTGGATATGACATAATAATATTTTAATCTTATAAAAAATGTAGGGGTTTCCCTTCCACAATATATAAAAGGACACCCCTCATCTCTCTTATTTACACAACCATAATATTGTTATATTATCCAAAATCTAACAAATTCTCTTTAAAAATTATCTCTCTATTAATTAGAGGTTATGGTCTTCTTAAAATACCATTTAAATGGACTTTAAAAATTGATCTAAAGGTGGTATACTGAATATGGGGTAATCATATTACCTAAATTCTTTAAATTTCTTTCTTCTTACACCTCTTAAAAATATATGAAATCCTTTATAAAATAATGTTTTCATTATCTTCAATTTACTTAATTTTTATTATGATGATATATCTTCCATTATTCACATCCTTTCCATCAAATGGGAAATGAAAAGTATCTATCCTACGTATGCGTAGACTACTGCATCTATATAGTGATATGATTCATTATCAATCACCATAATTAAAGTTTGGTTATTTTATGTATTTAATTTATATATAAGATATTTCTGACATAAATATACTTTTATAATTAAACTATATTATATACCTTCTTACAATTCTATACTTTAAATAACAATAATGTCACTGATGCGTACGTGTGGAATACCACATCCAGAAAGCGATGTGATTCATTTGTCATTTACACACAAAATATATTTTAATAATGATAAAATTAATGAATACATATTATATATATGATATAATAATGATTATATCAATGTGAATTATTATTTATCTTTATTTTGTTAAAACCATAATAAATTAGAAAATCACTCGTGTGTATGTACGAACTACCATCTTTGCGAAGTGAGGTGATTCCTTTCTCATAACCACTTTATGTGAATAAATATAAAAGTTTATATGATGAATAAATATAATACTATTTTCATGATTAAAATTATTAAGATGATGAAACCATTATTAATGTGAAAGTATCAGAAGCATCCCACCAGAACATACATGAAAAATGAAGTAGTTATCACCGGAATAATGATTTTAATAAAGAATTAGTAATAAACAGGTGATAATCTATTATAAGTAAATAATATTTGGTATGTTATTTATGAATATGGTTCTATAATATATATTTATAATAAATTTATATTTATTATATATGATATTTTAATGTATATGAAGTAATATAAGACTTGATGCAGGGTATTTATATTTCAATCCCATTATAATTAGGATTGTTTATGATTATATTTCTATTGTGTAACTTATATGATACTTATTTGACAAGACAATTTAATTTTTATTTTCATATAGTTATTTCAATAATTTTTAAGTATTAGTACCATTTTTTCTCACTTTGGTACATAAAATGACTGAGAAAGTGTTCTAAAGAAAAAAACATTTTTTTATCTTTGGTCAATGAATAATTTCTCCCATATCCAAGATATTTAAAATTATTTTATGGAAGTTGTTAACTATACATAGAATATTAAAAAAATATAATTTTCACTAGATTATAATTTATTTACAATGTTTTAAAATGTAATCATTCTAAAAGTTTTACAAAAAAGTAATTTTCTAATTTTTACAAAAGTGAAATGGAATATTTTCTCGTAATGTATAAAATATGAATAAATTTTCCCATTAGAATGATCATTGTTTTTTTTGAATTTTTCTTCAAAAGTTAACATGGTTATTTTCAAATCAATTGATTTTCCCAATATTCTGGGAATTTATAGATATAATTTCTTTAAAGGAAAATGATATTTTTACATTTTTTCAATGAAATGTTTGAATGATATTTTAAGAGGATATTTCATCTATTTCCTTATCATTTATAGATTTTTATGCTTCATTGGTGATATGATTTTATTATCCAATATAACTTCTTTATCATGATGGATTATGGTGATAATGAATTATGGTTTATTCTATGAAACCCATTTATTTATAATGGGTTAATTAAGGTATGATTAATTATTAATGA
Source organism: Viscum album (assembly GCA_963277665.1). Lineage (NCBI taxonomy): Eukaryota > Viridiplantae > Streptophyta > Magnoliopsida > Santalales > Viscaceae > Viscum > Viscum album. Next base: position 1,583,788,641 of record OY728137.1, on the reverse strand, counting down.
AACCCATTTTTTTTCATGGGTTATGGTATAATGGAAATTTTATGAAACCCATTTTACTTCCATGGGTCATGATACGATGAATTGATGAATGTTTTATGATCTTTTAGCACAAAAATATATAGTTTTCATTATATAATCGGTTGTTTCTTTATATCCCTTCAATTAATTAGGTAAATCAATATATCTCATGAGATAATTATGGTATGTGAGTTTATATACTCTATCTGCTATATTAGATAGGTAGGGGTTCCAGATCAACTATGATATTGGAAATATGAAGTGATACATGATCCCCTAGGAATTTGGAAATAGGTTTTTATGCATGATCTATTATGGTATAATGATCTCTATAGTTAAAATTAACAATGATATGGTTTCTATACCTATGATGGTCCTACACACTGATGGCATGTTTTTTTTATTATGATTTGAACTTATAATTCATGATAGATTTATGATTATTCCTCACTCTAATGTTTCATTTATTTTGAAATGATAATGTTCTATGTCATGAATCTTGTTTATGATCTATGTTGTAAAAGATATATACATGGTAGGTTGTGACCATGATATCACACCATTATTCTTATCTTGTAATTATATATGGTAATAGATTAATATCTCTCATCTTTACCCATAAAATACATATGAGCTCACCATTTCTTATGTTTATTTTCCCTAATTTATGAAGAATTTTTTTATATAGGGTATTCAAAATAATGGTGTAATGTGAGAATAAGTTTATAAGAGATGTTGAAGACCTATCATGAAATAACTTTTTTTGTATCTAATCTCCATGTACACTAAAGATATTATTGTTTTGGTGTGTGTAATGTTATTATATGTATTGAATATTCATTGAAAAGGATGTAACATCTATGTATATCTTTCTTGGGTCACCTCAGTTGGTATCTGAGTGGGGTTTAGTTTTTTTAGACTAGGATTAATGAACATCAGTGATAAAACTAAGGATTATACTATGTATAAGATAAAATTCTATCATTTAGGTAAATTAGAGATTAAATGGGTTTCCTAGCAATACATCCTTATCTAAATAATAGAAGTGGATTTGGTTTTGGTATAGATTCATCTAGGGGTAATAACCCCTAAAATATTTAGTCGTGTATATCTCATCCCTAATTATGTTTCATGATGAATGTTCTCTTATTTCTTACCTTGTTTCACACTCCACATGGAATTTATTAGGTTAATTTAAATTTTCTTTATAAACAACTATGGTGAATTTGAATAGATAATGTCCATGGATGACTTGGGTTAAACCTAATATGTACTAGATTAAAAATAATGTGTCATGATTTAGACATAAAATTAATAATTTTTCATGATTATATAATTTCTCACTCTAATTATTGTATATTAATTCTTACACTATGTTTTTTGGCTTTAGTTAATGGCGAGAACTAGAAGAAATCATGCCAATAGTGCAACACCATGATATTTTTTGAAATATTTTTTCCCAATAAATTTAATCTTTTAAATATTTTTCATTACACACAAAAATTATTTTATCATGAATTACATGAAAAACTGAGTTTATCCTGTGTTACTCATGACATTTAATGTAACATGTGTTACTTTAAACATCAAGTTTAAATGAAACATAACATATTATTAAAATATTATTATTTAATGTGATAATAATCACCTAGATGTTGAGATGATGGGTATGATTAAGATTAAGTCAATTATGAAAATATATGGTTTACACATGAATATAAAATAAATTTTTTGGGGACCAATAAATTAGAAATTAAAATAAAAACTATTTCAAAATAAAGAAAATACCTTTCTAAAAAATATTTTTTTGCACACAAACATGTTTTAACTCAATAAATATAATAAATAAGTTTTGTATAATGATTTTAATTAAATTTATATATTATATACTCAATAAAAGTTTTAAAATTCATCCTATAAGTTTTTGAGACAAGAGATAATAATAAATCCAAACTGTATTTAAAAAATACTATTTTGTCATCATTTGCACACTTATTTTAAAATTTATTTTTTTCAAATTTTAAAATTTTATTTTAAAAAATGAAATTAATATTCTATATCATAATTTTAAAATTATCAGGATGTGACGTTTTGGGATTTTTTTGAGAATATTAATTTTTCGATGATTAGTTAAAATATTGGTTTTTGTTATGGATTTCAAATTCTTTTAATGAATTTAAATAAATAAAAATTATTTAAAGATTGTTTTAAAGGTAAAATTGTATCAAGTATATATATACATATATTAATAAAATTTATGTAAAAGGTATTTTTTCATATTAAATTTTTATATAAAATTGTTTTAAATATTTGAACCTTTTTTCTCTGGAAAACTGCTTTCTCGTCACGACTAAAAGATTAATTTTAGTTTTAAATTTTCTATTTTTTGAATGTATTTTTGAAAAATAGATTATATATTGTGAATAAGAATAATTTATATTTTTTAATAATGATAAATTATTTTTTGACCGTAATGAATTGTTAAACCAGTAAAAATTATTTACTGCGATTAAGGTAAAAAAGAGATTACAAGGGAGTTATACTAAATGGATAAAGATTAAAAATAAACCACAACTTTTAAAATGACAATTTACTATAAATATTTCTAAAATATATATTCTAGGAGTCATAATGGTCCATTTTGGGGCCTTTTTGGAATACAAAAAACATGGGAACACCTTTTTTATTCCACAAATTACTAGTGTGCCACTCACCTCACTTATAAAAGCCACACCATCTCCTCTCCTCTTAAATCATTCAAAACCCAATGGTTATATAAATAAATTCCCAAATAAATTCATTATTTTAATTTTACAATCCTAGGAGCCTTATGTTTTTTTTCAAAAAATCCAACCTAAGAAGCCTTTTGGTCCAAACCAGAAGAAGTAGTCTGAAAAAGAGGTACGGTCTCTAACTGAGCATTTTATTTTATTTCTTCCTCCACCTACTTAAATTCATATTAAAAAATTATGATATTATAAAATAAAAATATTAAATATATTGAATTTTTTTATCTTAATTTAATGATTTATATCCATCTCCTATTCCATAAAATGGGATACAAAATCATCATTCATGTGTACAAAGGACTACCGCTTCACGGACCAATGTAATTTAGTTTCCTTCACCACCTCTCATAGCTAGGTATAATGATAAATTAAATATTTATACATGAAATTTAGGATAATATTATACCTATTTAATTATAATACCACAATTACCTTCTTACTTAATAACTCATTAGAAAATAATAATGTCGCTCATGCGTACAACGGTCTACCGCCTTAAGACCCGATGTGACGTGTTTTTAATTATTTTACATAGATGGTAACAAGGATAGATAGAATGAATAAATATGATATTTTTAGTGTAATTATACTTATTTAATTATAATATCACATATAACTTCTTAATTTTTATTCTATGGGGGATAAAATAACTTCCTTCGTGAGTATGAAAGACTACCACCTCGTGAAGCGATGTGATTCACTTTTCATGTATGAATTTCATAGATTGTAATAAGGATATCTTTACATAAATAAATTTGATTTATACAACATAAAAACTATTTTTTAATGTTAATATATCATTTAACCTTATTTCTTTCGTTCTGTCAAGAAAATGGAAACAATGTTCATGCATACATAAGACTTACCATCTCATAAATAAGGTATTTCATTTTCTATCTCAAACTTTAATGGATTATGGTTAATAAATACATATAGAATATATTTGATATTTATATCATGGTTAAAATTCTGAATATTATGTAACCATGATAAAATAAATAGGACCAAAATAAATAACAAATCAAAACATACATGAAAAACAAAGAAGTTATTACCCCAAACATGAATTTTGTTGGTTCTGGGCACAGTAAAAGCATGCAGTGGTGGTAAATATATTAATATTTATTTTACTACTAATTTTCCCAAAACCTTGATTTATTATAATTTACATAAAACTTATAATTAACTTATTTAGTATTGAAATAAATAAATACATAGGTCTAAGATATTTATTCAATGTGAATGTTGATTGTCTGAAAAGAAAATTTTAAATTTCCATCATTGTACTATGAGGATCCAAGGATATAATGCCTCATGTGGTAATACACATAACCTCCTTTGATATAAAAACATTTCCAATAAATATATGGGTGTTATCATAGTGAATTGATTGTCTTTCCTTGTTTATATTGATCTCTCATCCTTCAATCCTAAAGAAATCTCTCCCATGTTTCTCATTCTTAAGGGGGAGATATAAGGAGGAGTTGAGAGAGAATCCATTATGTGGAAAAATTGTTTACTTTAGATTTTCGGATACAATACACATTGGACACAACCATTTATTTATAGAGATAATTTTTTGGTTAAAATAATTATATAATTTCATGTTGAACCTTAAAAAATATTATAAAAATAATAAACCCCATGCCTTATAATAATAGTATTATTATTTTATTGTGTGATCCAACTTAATAAATTACAAATATTATTTAATGTTCTTGTTAATTAATATTTTTCATATGATATGGTCTTGGTCCATACAAACTCTTTTAGATTTTATTAAACACTAGTATAAATATTTAATTTAAATATTTCATTCATTAATATATATTTTTGATCAATAAAAGGTGATTAAAATTATCCCTTGATCTTGGGAATAATATTTATTCAATTAATTAAATTCAAATTGAATTTAATCAAGATAAAAAAAACACATAGTGTGTGGCCCTCTAGGATTATTTCTATTTTTAATTAGGCAGGATTTATTAAAGTCAAAAATTACCCTCTAGGAATGGGTTAAGGTACCCTAGATAAAGAACATAATGTCACAATAATGACAAATACAAAAAAATGTTTACTGTATAATGAAATCCATTTATCGAAATATCTTACCAATGAGGTTTCACATCCATATCACCAATTGATATTCTTGAAACATCCTTCCTTGAATATTTAAATAAACACATCATTTCACCATGGACATGTAAATTTATATGATTTTTATATTTCAATAAAAGTATTGAGAAATGAACTTTCATCAATATGTAAGGGAAAAATCCTTCCTCAAATTATCCATTAATGATATGTCAGTTGTGACACACCCAACAAACCCAATCTCACTGTGAACATATGTTATCACAGTTTTCATAAATAAATATAGGTATGCGAGTCATGACATGCATTAATGGCTATATAAATGTCTAAGTACCATTACACATGATCAAAGATAGGAATATATGATGATACCAGAACATGAATAATTCATACTGAGAGGTTTGTTATCTTAATATATCATCTTGGACATTACTAAATGCGAACATCATAAGAAGCCTCATCCAATTATGATTACTCACACCAGAAATATTATGTACCATGTGAAGTGTCCAATATACTTCATTGGTTTTGAATAAGTTCTTGGGATAAGATTTCAATATTTTATGAGAGTTTTAATTGTGATGATTGCAGAGCTATTCGTATGTTCCGTGACATGTGAAGATATGGATTCACATTGTTTACAACAAAGATTGGAATAATAAGAATAAGAGACAAGTTTTTTTTTGTTTTTTATGAGGAATTTATGTTTTAAGTGGAATTAATTTGAGTTGAATGGTTTATTTTGGATAACACCTTATGTTGGCATATACTAAAAAATTGTACAAGCTAGCCATCAACCATGGGATCTAGGTGCACCCCTACTTATGTGGGTATTAGGATCAAACATGAAAACTGGCTAGAAAATATATTCTGATGGATTTTATAGTCGCTCCTACACAGAATCTCATGAGAAAAACATACAGCCACTATGTGGTGCGACACGTTGGTGGATGGGAGTGGTGAGGCTTATGTTCGATGTAGGACTACAACCAAATCTAAAAAACAATTAGAGCACTTTGTATTATATGGGAGCATGGAACCAAGTATCATTTTAATGTTTGAAAACAATATTTACTATTCATACACCTAAAAGGATATAAAAATAACCATGACATCCATATCTGTTGTATCCAAGTCATTTGATCGATCTCATCGTGTCATATTATACCTTCATCTCACCCAAAGATATCTATAAGTTGGGATCTTCATTCAACTACTTTCAAAGATCCATATAAGACATATGAGATCCTTTTAAGTGTCCGGATGATTCAAATGATATCGTAACAACATGGAACTTAATTATCATCTGTTAATGAAGATCAAACAATCAAGATAAAGTGTGGAGAAAATATTTTTTTTGATGATGGTGATATCTCATGAAGCTTGGTAGTGTCACACAAGCTGATAAAATGGATGGATGTACATGATTTTTTTTCATTCAAATTTGGTGTGTTTTCCTATAAATACTCGATACCAAATCATTTTTCATCGGTTTTTATCACACATCAAACAGATATAATTTTGGAGAGATGAGATAAAAACAGTGTAGTTATTGTACTCTATATTTATGAAGGATCTTCCATGCATTCATGTTCCACATACATGAGCTTATGGTGTTTGTTTGAGTTTATGAAAACCATTCTTATGAAGGACATAGAAGAACGATATATATTGTAACATGAAGAAGAACCTCATAAGAGAAGTCACCCATGTTTTGTTTTGCAATGAGCTTGTTAATACTGCATGAGATGGTATTCATGCATTGATGGAATTCTATTTGTATCATTTTAGAAAGAGAACTTGTAATAAATAGTGGTATCATGTGAGTGATTCATGTGAAGGTCTTATGATTTTATGTTTTTGTTATAAAGAGAATATTGGGGGTACTTTACTATTTCTCATGATGGAGTTTCACACACATGGAAGAAAATTTCTTTTTCCCCTATTTGGGTTTGTTCAACATTATGAGCAAGAAGTGTGACTAATATGTGTGTGTAGAGGTTTTTAGAAGGCCACATACATTGATAGATATTAATAGTGTATATTCATGATTTTTTTCATACACAGGGATTGATTATCAAATAGTAGAAAATGTGTGTATGATGAAAAATATATGAGGTATTTTGTAGTGAATTTTCATGTGAACCAATCACTACTAGTATAGATAGTGAGTGTATGTGTTCATTAATGATATAATACTTACATTCAAATTAAATAACACTTTCATAAGAAAATGTTGATAATATCATGAATTGTATTATAAATTCAGGATGACTAAGAAATACACATATAATATTCATTTCACAATCAATATATATTTAGTTGAGACTGAATATGAAGCATCATTATTTCAAAAGTATTTTATATCTCAGTTATTTAGTATTCAGTGAGGCTGGGTCTTCAAGGGAATAAAAAATTCAATCCTTCATAGTGTTGCACTAAAGAAACTTATTATCTATAGGTGATAAGAATTATTTGATAAAGACTATAATTAATGAATTAGTACTTGAAGTTATACACAATCCAGTTTGATCCAACAATCTTATGGTGGAGGAACTTTAATTGATCTTTCTATAGTTGACGAATCCATATGAAGAAGGAGTCTATAGCTGGGGGGTCTAACCTGTTTCTGGAAGATTATGATTGGGGGGAGTGTATAACCAATTACTATGAAGAAGGTGTAGTTGGGGGGGGGGGTCTAACCAACCACTAAAGGATTATTGGAATTGGTGGGTGGGTGGGTGGGTATAACCAGTTTTTAATTGAGGTGTCTAACTAATTACTAATGTAAACCTTTTCATTTAATGTAGAATCCATTTTTGGGTTCTAATCAATATTACAAGGAGTATGTCATTATGCTAAACGTTGTAAATATATCTGTGCTATGTTTTTTATTACTTATTTCAGGAAGAGGCTGAGTATTAAATATAAGGGATTAATTCTTTAATAATTCATATAGGTTGAATCATACATAAATGAATTTGAAAAAATAGTGTCCCATTGATTCACCCCCCCCCCCTCTCAGTGGCACCTAACTGATCCTTGGACAATGCGATTGATTTTAGAGAACATGGTACCATTTTTAGATCCTGAAAACTTTCTAAGAAAAAGAGAATTTAATTTAAGTAAACATTCAAGTAATTCCAACTTTTGATGGAATAAAAAACCAAAATTATTTAAATATTATGCCTCCATACATTCTATATCCTTTCTTGGAAGTCAGATATATAGGAAGAGTGGGTTTCCCACCTATAAATGCGGATTTTTCTATGACTTGGAATGATAATAGAAATCTAGAAGTTAGTGGAAAGGCTCAAAATTAAATTTTTATAGATTTATCAGAAAAATTATACACTAAAGAGATGGGTATCTAAACTTCCAATGATATTTTGGATAAACTGAGAAGCCATTATAAAGGAAATATTAAAGTCAAAGAGGCCGTGTATCAAATCTGGAGAAGCAAGTTAAAAGATATCAAAATATGTGACGATGAAATTATTGATGAATAAATTAAAAGGGTAAATTAGATTGTTATAAATATCATATGTTCTTTGTAGAAGCTAGATGGTTATACTATTTTCATGAAGTATATGAGAAATTATCAGATATATTCAACTAAAATATTTCAGCACTTAAAGAGGGTAAAGATCTACCATTGGATAAACTTTATAACACTATCATATATTATGAATTGAAAAAAGTTTAATAATTAAATAAAAATTAAAGAGATGAAATATACTTTGAATCGATGATTAAATGTAAAACTAAAATCAATGAAGAACTAGAATCAAGGGATTCTGAGGATAATGAAGCTGAATAAGAATTCAGTAAAATGATGGCCATGTTTTATATAAAATTAAAAAGGGGTAGATGGAATGGAAATAAAAAACCACCAAAGTGCTATAATTTTCACAATAGTGATCATTTTTCTTGTAACTGTACTAAAAATTAGGCAAATTAAACTAACTAATATTAAGAGAATAAGAATTATCAAGAAAGGAAGTGGAAGAAGAAAAAGAAGAGGTTTATTTACAAGAAGTGTATTATGATGAGTAGGGAAATGGATTAATTATCTTCATTAAGAGGTGATTTAGAAGATGAAATATATCCAAATAATCATAGGTGATTTATAAAAAAATACAACAAATATAGAGACTCATTTGTAGGTGATAAAGGGGATTATAGAACTTATTTTGAATGGATTTTAAAAGAAAACCTTGATTATACTCTTAAAGATAATATTAAACTCAATAAGGAATAGAAAAAACTGAAGAAAAAACATGATAATATCTCCATTGAAAATAAATAAAGTGTCAAGAAATAATAGATTAATCATAATGAAATAAGAGAAAATAAGATAAATATAGATGAACTAGAAAGATATGCCAAAACTACTAGAATGTAAGATCTTGGTAAGGAAGAATTAAATTTTTTTGAAGAGAACAAAAAAATTAAATGAAATTAGTTGAATATGAGAAGATGGTGAAAGATATTGAAGAATGAATTTTTGAGAAGGATAATAATTTTCCGAGACACAATCTATTTGTTTTTAGTTCAAATTGATTTAAGGAAGATAAAAGTAGACTTCACCAAAACTATTAAGATTAAAAATGAATATTCTAAAGTTGTTGAGAATAATTGTCCACAAAAAAAGGTTGATTCTAAAACCAAATGAATCTCAATGTACATTTTGTATTTATAATAATGATGGTATGAAAGACTAGACCAGAACCAGCTGGAACAAAATATAAAATAAAAAAATATCTTCCACAAAGTAAGAGTGGACTAATTAGGGAATAAGGTTTCCTGCCAAACAGATACATCAACATTCTTCGAAAAATAAATAACTACAATCATTAGAGTATAAATACTATTAGTCTATAAGATCAAGGTTCATAGGGAACTGTTAGGGTTTTGGTGTTTTTGGACATAAATCTTATTTATACTTGTATAACAAGTCACTACCAAGAAAAATGAATCAATTAAGGGGGATAAATACTGATCAAATGAGATTAAAATATTATGAAGAGAGGCCTATGATATAAACATCATCTAAAATGTCTGTGAAGAAATTATATAAATTCACGAATGAATTTTTTGGTAAATACTGTCAAGATGGCCATAGTGCAGATAAATTCAGAGTTTTTTTATCAAGTGAGACTTATCATTGTGAAAATGAGAAAATAAGTGAGATTGTAAAGAGACATATATTCACCAGTGAACTATGCGAGAAACTGAAACAATTCAAAAAATATGAAAATATTGTTAATGAAAATGAAAATAAAGTGGTGACAATTAAATAATTTAAAGATTATGAAGAGTCATATATGAATGATGAATTGAAAATTATGAAGTTTTAACAAGATGGGCATGGAAAAATACAAGAGATGAAGAAGAACTATTACAAATATGCCATTTAAATATATAATGGAAAATTAAGGTTGAGGGGAAACTCTAATCATGAGTGCTATTTATAAAGAATAAATAGGTTCCCCCATATTCTATTCTATTAATGATTTTTTACAAACATGATGGGAATTGAAGGATATGGTTGCAACCCTTTATTGGGATTATATATTATTTGGAGATGTCAAATATTCACAACATTGAGAAAATGATGATCACTATAAAATTCATAATCTGAATATTTTTAAAAAATTACTTTCATAAGATCATTGATATTTAGATAAAAAGGGGGAGTTATATGTTTTTTTAATTGATTTTTTTTTTATTTTTTTGAGATGTGTTCATGGAATCACTTGACAATATTTCTCAAATTTCATCTGTGGTAAAGTTGTTCAAAATATTTTACGAATTTTATACCATTATAAAATTTGAAAATATTTTATTCTTAGGAGACGTATATATTATTTTCAATATCATGATATCCAATATAGACTTTTATTTTATTAACATAAATCTCATTTATTTTGTTTTGTCTAGTTTCATTCTTTGAGAATAAATGAAGTGGTGATGTTGGATATAGTTTCTCCTTTGAAATAAAACTTTTTGTTCTTTTCTAATAAGGGGGAGAAAGATTAGAAAAAATATAGATTTATGAGTACCAACAACATATAAAATGTGGGATATTGTAGTGTCCAAGTAATTTAATTTGTTGTCAATAAGTGTTTGGGAGAATATTTCAATAGGTTTTGAGAATTTAATTTGTATCTATTACATAGCTTCTCTTAAGTTCCAAGACATTTGAAAATATTGATGCACATAGATTATGACAATTTTTTTAATAAGAAGAAGAATATACATGATAAATAATATTTGTTTTTATGAGGAATTTTAGTTTTGAAGTGGAAGTACTTTTAGTGGAATGGTTTGTTTTTTAAGAAACATTATTTTGGTCTATACTAAAAATATGTCCAATCTAGCTAGAAACCATGGGATCTAGGTGCACCACTACTTAGGTGGGAACTAGGATCAACTAGGAAAGCTGGCTAATACAAATAAGTTGATGTATTTCATAGGTGTTCCTACACAGAGGCACATGGGAACTACATAGAGACACCGTGTGGAGTGGCATGGAAGGGGATGGGAGTGGTGCAATGCATGTTAAGAATGGGATAGTAAACAATTATAGAAAACAATTAGAGCACTTTTTAAAATTACGGAGTGGGAGAATGGGTGATGTTTTTTGTGGGACAATGCCAATAACTATTCATCCTCTTAAAAAGATATGAAAATAACTATGGCTATTAGATATATTGTATCAAGGGCATTCGATCGATCTCACCACCTCATTTGATACCTCATGAACACCCAAGGATCTATGTGTGTTGAGATATACATTTAGAGACTTCCGAAGATCTATATGAAGCTTCTAAGATCCATTTATGTTTGTTAATGATTCTAATGAGTTCAAAATCACATGAATATTTTCTTTAACGTGTTAATGAAGATCAAAACTTTGAGATAAAGTGTGGAGAAAATTTTATTTTTTAGTGATGGTGATATCTCATGATGCGAGGAAGTGTCACATAAGCAAATGAAATGAATGGATGTTCCTGATTTTCAGATTGTTACATCAATGTGGTTTGCCTATAAATACCTGAGACCAGCTCATTTGGTATTTGTTTTTATCCCACATTAGAGAGAGATAATGTGAGTGGTAGGAGAGAAAAATAGGGATGTCCATGCATTATGTATTTGTGAAGGATGTTCCATGTGTTTTATTGTAACATACATGATCACATTATATTTTTTGAGTTTCAAAAAACCTTTTTTGTGAAGAAGACAGAGGAACCGTTTATACTGTTACGTGAATAAGAACATTAGAAGAGAAGGCATGCATATTCTGTTATGTGGTTATATTTTTTATACAATATGATATGGTATTATTCCATGGGGGAGTTATACTTGTCTCATTTTATAAGGGGAACACATAAGATATAATTGTATCATGCGGGTGATTCATGTGATGGTCTTATGGTTTTATATTTCTGTTACATGGAGAATATCATGAGTTCTTTACTATTTTTCATGAAGAGGGTTTTCAAATGTGGTAGAAGATTTATTTTTCACCTATTAGGGTTTGTGCGGGTTTTTAAGAAAGATGTGTGAAAATTATGTTTGTGATATGATTTTAAGAAGGCCGAATACATTTAGAAAGCACTATAGTGTATATTCAAGATTTAATGTACACACATGAATTGAGTATCAAATAATGGACAATGTGCGTATGAATAAAAATATTTGAGACAGTGCTAAATGAATGTGAAAGTGAACTAAAAGCTACTTGTCTAGACAATGAGTGTATGTGTTCATTCATTATAAAATACTTACATTCACATACAAAAACACTTTCATAAGAAAATGTTTAGAATACCATGTATTATATTATACATGGAAGATGATGAATAAATACACATAAAATATACATTTCATAATAAGTGTATATTTAGTTGAGATGCAATTTGGAGCCTTATTATTTTATAAGACTAGTATAACAATGTTATTCAATTCTCATTGAGGATAAGTATTAAGTAGAAGAAATAATTATAGCTCGATAAGTGTTGCACCAAGGAAACTGATTATCAATAGGTGACCACAATTGTGTGGTAAAGACCATCATCAGTGAAAATGTACTTGAATTTGTACAAATTCTTGTTTGATCTGACAATATTGTGGATTAGGATCCCTAATCGATCTATCTATAGTAGATCATCCCATCTGAAGAAGGAGGGTACAACTGGGGGTCCAACCAATTTCTAGAAGATTATGATTGGGGGGGGGGGGTCTAACCAATCACTATGAAGAAGGTACATTTGGGGGGTGTCTAAAAAAAATTTAAGGATGTCTAGAAATCGGGGGTGTAACCAATTTTTAATTGGGGGTGTGACCAATTAATTTTCTAATATAGTGGAGAATCCACATTGGGGGGTCCAACCAACACATAACAGAGTAGGTATTTTTAATGAACTTTTTAAATCCCCATGTGATGTGTTTTCTTTGTTATTAATATTAGAGGTTGAGGATGAGAATTAAATATGAGTGATTGAGTATTCATTCAGCCACAATGATTGAATCAAAAGTAAAAGAATTTTTAAAAACACTATATCACTAATTTCCCCTATCGATGGTACCTAATTAGTCCTTGGATAGTAAACTATGTGCACCATAATATTATGTTATACTATTACATAAATATATTTAAGAATATCCTCATAGCAATTCAAGTTTCTCATCATAGTGGGGAACTGCTATGACCTTATTAATGTGATGTAAAATCAAGGAAATTATTACATTATAGTCACACAGAATAATAAAAAATATGTAATAAGTTGTTTTGATGATATAAAATACATCTAATACACATGGAATCAATTTAAAAACATTTTATACATGGAAACAAACTCAAAAAAATCCATCTTAGACTATATCCATCTACCTTAAAATTTATGTCTGATAGACCTCACATGATAATAATATTTATACTAAGTCAAAGATTTTTAAGTGTTTCTCCATATTATCTTCCATGGAAAGATGATTCACTGAATATTGTCCTCTAGAACCAAAATACCTCATGATATGATACTTCTTAATTATGTGATTCGTCCACTGATTTAGCCCTGACCTTTTTTTGTGAGAGCCACCACTATAATATTATCGCAATAAAGCATGATAAGATAATTAATAGTGGGAACTAAACCAAGACTTTGGATGCATTTTTGTATATATATTTCTTCTTTAGTTACCTCATAAGCTGAAATATACTTTTAATCTACTATAGAATCTATGACCATACACTACTTTGAGATCTTACAGCCCACAAGAGCTCCATTCAAAGTGAAGATATATCCTGTTTGTTAATTCATATCATCTTGATCAGTTTGGAAACTAGAATATGAATACATTTTGATACATAACTATATAAACCAAGAACATATCCATAGTATACCATAGATTCTTAATTATGTATTTAATTCCATCTGATGGTGGTAACCTGGGTCTTCATGATATCTTCCTACCACACTCAATGAATAGAAAATATCTAGCCTAGTACATAGCATAGAATACATGATAGACCCAATGACTGATGTGAATGGAATCCTTTCTATTATATCTTCTTCCTCATGTTTCTAACGACACATTTTCTTATAAGGATGAATCCCATGTGACATTGGTAATAATCCATTCTTGGATTATTATATACTGAATCTCTTCATTATCTTATCAATGTATGTACTTTGACTTAGGATGAGTTGCCTCATGGATCTATCATGATGGATACTAATCCAAAGAATATATGCCGCCTCACTCATGTTATTATCAAGAATCATTTATTTAACAATTCCTTAATAGACTGTAATACTCATATTTTGTTTTCAATGAGTAACATGCCATCAACATATAATATTAAGAAAAGAACTACCCATACACTAAATCATTTGCAGACACAAGCCTCACACTAATTCTTTATGAAACAAAATTACATTATGACTTCATCAAAATGAATGTTCCATGATATAGTTACTTTCATTAATCCGTGTTTTTTTTAATTTTTCATATATTGTTGGTTCCCTTTGGAGTCACAAACCCTTCATGTTGTTTCAAATAAAAATCTTCCTAAAGGTTACCATTTTGGAAGGTTATTTTGATACCCATTTTTCAAATCTCATAATCATGGTAAGTTGTAATTCCATGTATAATTCTGATGGATTTCTTCATTTTAACCAATGAAAATATTTTGTCTTACCTGATACCATGATGCTGTTTAAACCCATTTGTAACCAGCCGTACCTTATAGGTACTGACTTATCTTTCCATGTATAGTTTCTTCTTGAATACCCATTTCAACCAATGAGATTTATATCCCCTATAGTATCTACCAAAATCTAGAGTGAGTTTTGGTAAATGGAATCCATTTCATAATTCATGGCTTCCTTCCACTGGGTAACATCTATTCCACTCACCTGCTTCTATACAGGTTAGTGGATCATTATTACAAACTAATAATAGGTAACCATCCTCAATGACTAGAAAAACACATCTTTATAGTTCTCTAACCTCCTTATTTATCCTATGTTGTACTTTTGTCTCTAGAAAATTGTTCTTGCATGGGTATTTGTGGAATCTATTCCAATTGAAACTCTTGGGTATCTTAAGCCTCAATTTTATTGAAGTCTATATCGCTCCCATGATATCTTTTAGTGATATACTCCCTCTCAATAAATATCACATGTATTACCACCATTACCTTTTTGTTTGAGGGTTAATATTGGTAATATCCCCTTATTTCCATAGGGTATCGTATAAAGGTACACTTTATGCCACGTGGTGCATGTTTGTTAAGTAAATATGAATTAACAAATGCTTCACAACCCCATGCATATAAGTATGAAAACACAGATTTATTTATATTCCATAAATTTTATGGTATACCATATTCCACTTTAGTAGGTAATTAGTTTAGTATTTGAACTGTTGTTTATAACACATATCCTTCAAAGGATAATTGAAGAATCTTGTAAATCATCATTGATCACACCATGTCTAAAAAGGTGTGGTTCCTCCTTTCACTCACACCATTCCACTGAGGTGTATAAGGAAGTGTGAGTTAAGATAGGATAAAAAACTCCTACAAGTAATATATAAAGTCTTGATTAATATATTCACTATCACATTCGGAGAAGAGTTTCTTATTATTATTAACAATATGGCTCTTAACTTCATTATTCTATTCCATGAATTTATTAAAAGAATCTGACTTATACCTCATTATGTATGAAAATACATATCCACAAAACTCATTAGTAAAAGTTATGAAGTATGACTACCCTACCCTTACCTAAATTTGAAATGGTCCAAACATGTTTTTATAATCAAATTTAAGAAGCTCTTTTACATTTTCCTCCAAATAGGGATTTGTTCATTTTACATTTTAAACATTCATGACACAAAAAAAGTGGTTTTAGTTCGAAAAAATCTAAATATCCTTCATGGTATCATTTAGTCACGATATATTTGTATTCATGACTTAGCATGTGATGCCATAGTTGGGTGTGGTAAGAGTTGTGTGAAATAGTTTTCATATCGATTTAAATTACTTGGTTTGTGTAATAAAAAATATAAATTTTGTTATTTAAATGAACCTTACTATAACAAATGATATCTTTATAAAATAATAAACATTCAATTTAAAACTTGAAAATAAATCCATCCATGTCATGGATAAATACAAATATAATGTTTTTGGTAATTGAAGGCACATAGTAACAATCCTTTAAAACCGGGATCATTCTTATTGGCATTGTGAGGTGGTAGTCCCCAATACCTACAATAATAATTTTTTCTCTATTTTATGATCTTATATAAACCTACCCTCAGTCAATTTTATGAATCTACTAGGTTTATATATTTGAATACAAATGTGTGAACCATAATCTGTATTCAATACAAAATTTTTAGAAATAGATAAATTACACTCGATAAAAAATACACCCAAAGCATCACATGTCTCCTTTGGTTCAGTGCAATTTTTCATCTAGTGTCCCTTCTGTTCACATTAAAAACAATTAACATAATATTATCTTTCATTCCCCTTGATCTTACACTTATAATAAGGGCATAATGAAGCTTTGTTCTTAGATATATTTTATTTCCCTTTTAATTTGTTCACCATAAGAACCAATGGATTTTAACACTTAATATTCTAATCTACTTAGAAAAGAAGAGTGATAAGATCATGAAGAGAATTATTATTGTTTTTCATATTTAAATATACAAAAAATATGGAAAATATTTGAGGGAGGTATTTTCATAATGAGTTTAGTGCCCAGTTATTTAGTGAGTTTAAACCCTATCACCTCTAGGAGCTCAATGTATCCAATTATCTTGACTATGTGTGGGACAACTAGGGAACCCTCTCCAAGACTGATCTAAAATATACCCTTGGAAATCTCAAGAAATTCCTACATATCTCTCTCCTAAAGAAGACCACAGAGGTTCACAGTTATTGTATACACATCCATGTTTTCATTAGAATTCATGAGTTTACTAGATATAGAAGAAAGGTTCAAACCTTGAATGTTGACCACATTGATAAAATATTTTTCATAGATAAAGAACTCTTCATTAGTTTCCTCCTTAGTTGGTGGATAAATTAGTGAGGATTATAGCATGTAATATTTACGTTCATGGCATAGCACAACCTGAAGACATCTAAAACACTCAGAGGAGTTACTAGTAGTGAGGATTTTGTCTTTATCCAATATTAATCATAAGTATAATGTGGATGATGAGCTTGATATTTTATTTCAAAATTGAGTATAATATTAGTATAAATTTTCTTAATTACAAATTATGTGAGAAAAAATAAATTAATTTATTTTTACTAAATCCATTACTATTTTATCAACTCCCAATATCTCTCACTATTGACCTCATAATATCAATTATCTAGAATATTCATGTGGAAGTAATCCACATTACCCATCACATAACCCCAACAAGGGTTGTTTTAGCTACTTGAAGGGGTTTAGGTAGGAAGGAATTTTCCAACTACGGGCTTGTAGCTCCTTGATTTATTTAATAAACTCTCATGTCCTAAAATTTTGACTTGGATTTATTCAACACATTGCTCCATGTTATAGAATGTATAGTTCGGACAAATCCTCTAGATATAAGATGGTTATGTCAACCCATAACCTTTATAAGAACTCAAAATTAAAATTATGTGTCCCAAAGAAGGTTGTTCAAACACTTATTTCTATGGATTTCATTCCTAATCAAGTAATTGATGTCCAATTATGACTTAATATTTTATTGATGGATTTTAATTTATTATGCACAAATTTTACCTTGTTTTATCCTTTACATATCTTGTTAATATGAAGTGGATGTTACTTAATTAATTAACCTTTATGAATAAAACATTTTCACACAATCCATTTATTTAAATTCCATATTTTTACATTAATTTATTTATTTAAGAGATCATGATATTACATAAATATAATAAATAATTACATTGAAAATAATAATAATTAATTAAATGAACCATCCATGAGATTTATCTAATGGATGATTTAATGAGAGGACATCAAATCAACCTATAATCTAGGGTAAATAACTCTTTTTGGTAGTCTTGGTATGTGTTACAACATTCCACCAATCCACCTATGTAACATTTGGGTTTCCATCATTATGCTTCCCTCTTGAACTACCTCTATGTGCCATGGGAAACTCTATAAATTAAAAGTATTTTTAACTCACATGCTAGAGAGTGTAACTAAAGGATTCATTAAAAGGGGAATTACAAAAATATCCTTGGACACATAGGTCCTATATAATAATTGAGGGTGGGATGAATTGTTGGAAATCACTTTTAATTTAATAATAAAATATTGCTAACCCAAGAAAAAATTAATGTAAATAAATTAAAACTAATACATTTGTCTGGGTCTTGCTCATGAATGGTCATAAATGCAACATATATGCAAAATTAAATAGCTAAAATTTATTTCTAAATACCTTATTTATTATTAAAATAAATGTGCTTACATTAATTAGTTAATTTATTAATTCCATTTCATATTTATTACCATCAAAATTCTTTGTGAGATAACCATCATTAAAGAATTAATGGAAAATAAAAATTAGATCTAATAGTTGTAGATTTATAGAAATAAATTAATTGATAATTTAAAATTATTTAAACACCGTATTTAATTTTCAAACACATTAACTGTCGATGAAAGAAATAAGGTTTAAAGGGTGAAATTATTAATTTAGTATAAATTAATTCTGCCACTAATTGGGAGACTACACAATATGTACTATCCAACTACATGTAATGTAACTATGCTATCCTGTATCTGGGTCACACATCCATGGCTTCATCACATATAATCATCTAGACTACATGACATATACATTCCAGCTATACACTGTGTATCCACTTGTCATGTGGCTGAGATACTCATCTGGGTATTTGGTGTGTATCTGGATGGGATCACATGGAGTTTACATGCCAAGTAAAAATCATTTTTTCTTAATGTCATATGATCATTTAAGCCACCAAATGATTTGGTGTTTTCTCTAGTGAGAGACTACATGATGTGTGCCTAATGCTACACACTATATATGTAAAATTCAATTGTTACATATAACTCATTGTGTATCTCAAATGTGGGAATTGATGAATTATATGTTTTGTGCACCATATACATGTTTTTATGTCATAAATTCTCTAGTTTTTCAGTATCACGCGGTTCTACCATGTATTATGAACACACAAGTTGCACTATTTACACCACTAACCCGTGTAGACTACATGACATGTACGTCATATACACACCATATAATTCGAAAATTGTGTTCCAGGTTGTCCAATCAACAAGGGGTGTATTCCACATGTAATAATTTCCTATAACTTCATATATCCTATGACATATCTAGGTGAAGCGTATTGGGGTACACGACATTTACATTGACTACACATTGTGTAACTCTAATATTTTAGAAAAAATTGGCAGTTCTTGATGGAATCTATGGTCATTATTTATTTATTATTATAACATTATGTAAAAGAAACACTAAACGAACATCATTAATATGTTGAAAACATGTAAATTGAAAATTTATTAAACAATAAATAATATAAAATGAAACTTTAACCATGATTTCATATTGATCAACAATAAAATTAATGAATATAAATTTAAACATGACCACTCTGTGACCAATTATTTGTTCTGGGCATAGTGGAAGTACACAGTGGTGGGAAATATATTAAAATTTATTTTCATATTTAGTTCCCTCAAACCCCTAGAGAGAATCTTATACATAAAATTTATGATTAATTAATTTCATTTTGAAAGAAATGAAAACAAATGATAAAGATATTTTTTCAATGTGAATATTGATCATCTAAAAATACACATTTAGTATGACTTAATTACTTCATGAGGATTCAAGGATAGAATCCCAATAGAAGTGATACACATGTGGTCCTTTAATCTCCAAGAAACTCTAATAAATCTCTGGGTTCTTGAGTGGAGAATCAATTTCCTTATATTTTTATTGATCACTCATCCTTCAGTGTTGATGGAATCTCTCTAGAGTTTCTCATTCATGATAGGGAGAGAGAATGAGGTGTCAAGAGAGAATTCATTATGTGCAAAAATTCTTTATTTTTGACTTTTTGGATGCAATACACAATAAACATAATGATATATTTATAAATTAAGGGTTTAAGTTAAAATAATTAATTAATTTCATGAAAAACCTTAAATAATATTATTAAATTTAATAAACCCATGCCTCAGAATAATAATAAGAGTATTATTATTTTGTGGCAAGTTCCATCCTGTCTGATAAAAAATATTTTTTGACCAGCTCGTTAATTAATATTTTTCATAAGACATGGACATGGCATGTTCAAACTCCACTATAAATTATTGAACACCCTAATAAATATTTTATTTACATATTTGACTCATAAATAAATATTATCTATTTATAAAATGTGAATAAAATTATAAATTTATCTTGAGAATAATATTTATTCAATTAATTAAATTCGAATAGAATTTAATCAAGATCATAGAAAAAACTTAGTTTGTGTCCCTCTAGGATTATTTCTCAATAGCATTATAAAATCTTTACTTACATACAATATTACTATCCAGTAATGGGGAAATGTACCCATAATAAAGAACATAATGTCACAATGATTAAAATCACATAGAAATACTCACTATGAAATACAATCCTTCTATCACAATATCACACCAAGAAGGTTGCACATCCGTGTCACCAACCTATATAATCAGTACTTATTTATTTTAATATCTAAAATTAATATTTCCTTTCACCATGGAAATGAAATTTAATGTGATGGTTCTATTTTAATCAAACGATCATGATATCAACTTCCATAAAGTGGGAAGGGTGAAATCCTTCCTCAACTTATCCATTAATGACATGTCAATTATGATGCACCCAAAGTACCCTACCTCACAAGAAACATCTATATTCATGTTTTTAATTAGAAAATATAATTTCCCGAGTCATGACATGAATTAATGGTAATATTAAACTCTAAGGACCATTACACATCCTCACAACTAAGAATATCAAACCAATACATGCAGAATTCTTAATGGATAATATGTTCTCATAATCTTATGTATTAGATAATACCAAGTGAAAAATTTAGGAGAAGAAGCTTCACCCACCTATAGTTACTCTCACCTAAAAATCTATGTACTATGTTTGACATCATAGTTTGTTATTTGACTACATAACTATATTTAAGAATATCATCAGAACACTTCAAGGTTCTCATCATATCGAGTAATTTCAATTGCATTATCCATGTGACATATAATGTAAAACATTATTAAATTATATTAATGCATAATAATAAAAAATATGTAATGAAACGTTTTATTAATAGTCAATACATCAAATATACATCTAATCAAAGTACAAATAGTAGTTCATAGGACATCAATTCCAACAATTTTGATAAGGAATTTTTGATAAAAATGTAATAAAAGTTCATAAGTAAATCATATATGGTATGATAAATATGAGTTTTGTTATATAATTGATTTATAATAAACTTATATTTATTATACATGACGTTCTAACATGTAAAAAGGAATTCTTGATTTAAGGTAAGGGATTTCTAGTCTCTATTTATGTTTTTTGAGATAAATATGAAAATTCACCACTCATTTATTTTGTGTGGGGTATATACATCACCTTTGACATGTTATATCATGAATATACTTATTTTCATGATATTTAAGGTTTAATTTGATGTTATTATTTATTAGGTCTTAGGATTCAAAAGACTCTTCTAAATTGGTAATGGATTTTTCATCTCACTTATATATATATATATGAGAGATACACGTCATATTCACAACTTATTTCTTAGAAATGGTGTATAAAATATACATGAATGGTTATATTTCATATCATGATAGTTATGGGTATTTAAATATCCTTTTGAGTATATCTCATTCATAGGGTTTACAGTTTAAAAGATAACCAAGTGGTAAGATATTATTTCCTCAATTAGCCTTCTTTGAGATATATGTCATGTTATGCACCTATCTTATTTCATAAAGTGCATATAAAACCCCTTTGATATGTAATATCATGACTTTATTTATTCTGATGATATTTTAAGTTTAATTTCATGTTATACTTTCATGGGGATCATGATTCAATGATATTAAAGTAGTAAGAGTTTTATGAGACAATCCCATCATTTATTTTGATTATTTATGATTATGTTTTGGATGATGAATCCTTATAATCCATATCACAAGAAACTGATGAATTTTATTCTCCTATTTTCATTTTCTGATAATAAATTTTTATCCTTAATTTTTATCTATTTATGTACTTAGGATACCAAAATAATATTTTTTTTAAGAAAAATAATTGTTATTTCTCACATTGATTGAAATTGTTTTTTCATCCTAAACCATATTTTCTGAAAATGTTTTCAAAAATGTTTTTAACATTATCCAAATGATTTATTAAATAAATTTTACCAATGTTTTAATTTTTTATAAGGAATCTTAATATAAATTGTCAAACAATATCCTTTTGGGTTTTACCAAAAAATGTTAAAGGAATCATTGTTTTAGAGTGTATGAAATTAATCAAATTTACCACCATAATGAACAGTTTTTTCATTAAAACTTCCATTTTCATTTTCAGGGTTATTTTCAATGAAAACTATTTTCAAGATATTTTATGTCTTAAAATGATTTTTTCAAATCCTAAAAGATATATTTTTTAATAAAAATTTTAAATTATTTTAAATACACCATTGTAAGTTTCAAAGTGTATTTACAAAGAAAATAATTTCTCAAATGTTATATAACCTTTTAGTTTTAAAAATTTTATTTTCAAAGATAATTTATTTTATTCTATATTTTATTAAAATTATTTTTAATTATTCACTTATATTTATTCATGTTTATTTTTAAACAAATGGATTTAAAGAGTATTTTATTCTTTAAATTTTTTTTTCTCAAAGTGGAAAGTCTATTTTACTCAGGAAATGTGACAAGTGATATTTAAAATTCATTTTACATCCATGATGAATTATTTTGATGTTATTTATGCTTTAATAGGGATATTATCCATTAGAATTCTCATTTATTCTTTGGATGTTTTATGTTTATGATGAAAAGATATTTATAAAACCCATTTCTCATTCATGGGTTATACCATGATAATATACTTTTGAATCCTGACACATTTTTCCATGTTTTTTACATTGAATAAATTATGAAATGATTACAAAACATGTTTATTTTCCATTGGTTATGTGATAATAAAATTTTTATCAAAATTATTTATTTTCATGGGTTCTAATATGAGGAATGTTTTATGATCTCATGGAACACATATTTATGATTTTCATTATGAGATGGTGGTTATAATAAAACCAAGGATGTTAGTTATGTTATAAATATGGTCAATGGCTATATTATAACCAAGATGGGTGAAACCTATATCCCCCCCTAAATCATTAGGTAAATATTGAACTCTCATGAGAAAAACATCATTTAAATGGTAAGTGAATCCTATACAGGAAGAGACATTATCCACTTCGATAGTCATGGGAGAAAACCTTGACTACTATACTGGTTTGGGGAGTGAACAAATTCTACTTTTAGATACTTTTAAATAATCCTTTAATACCATTGAAATTATTTTCTATACATCGTGTAAGAAAAAAAATCCATATCTTATTGTTTTCGATGCTTTTCGTCGGGGCGCGTGTGCATTCGTCCGTTTGCGGAGGAGGACGCGCTGCACTGTTGCCCCGCATTCCCGCTTTCCAAAGGCAGGAGTCATTTTCTCCTTATTCAGGGACGTCTGCTCCTTGATCGGAACGGGATGATGGGATGTCGGTTCTTCCTTCCGTGGATTCCTCCTCGGAACTCATCACCTAGTCTGGGTCTCCCTCATAGATTTAATACGTTGTTCGTGAAACTCTTCCCAGTGCCATGTTTCCATAGATGCTGGTTAATTACACTGCTTCTGTCGGGACATTCCAAAGGGTCCGGTCAGGGAAGCAACCTTCAATCGGGGGATTAGTCACGTCAAGGCGTCAGTAGCGTGCCTTGATGCTGGAGAACTGGCGTGTCGGTCTTTTGTCCCTTGTCACGGGACTTATCGAGGGCGTGGAAGCCCAAGGCATCCCACATCGAGCGTGGGGAATTATATTCCATAGACATATATCTGTGGTTTTCCTCAGCTTCCTGTGTTTAACAAAGGGTATTCCACAGGTTTAACGTCCAGCGGAGACAGTTACGCCAAAGGTGTGCCATCCGAGGTTTTCCTCAAGCATCTCATGTTTATCACGAGGTAGGTCGCAAGTTTAACATCCAGTGGAGACGGTTCAGCCTGATAAAAACACTAGCTGGAGTGAATCGAATGGATGAATTTTCCTTGAAGGGATGCCGATATAAGGGCCAACCCATGGTCGGCTTCCTGAGTGTTGTGAAGAGGAGCAGAATGACATGATCTCACCGGGATATGACAGTCCGGGTGAGAATCAGGGTGGATGATGGATGGATAAATGAAGTGGAGGGGAAATGAAAAGGGACCATCGCAAGGGAGACGGTGAAGTTGGGATTGTGCCTCGAAGGGACCTCCTACGTATCCATGTGGCAGAGAATCAAAGTCCACGTAGTTCAGGATGCTGCCGGTGAACCGACGTGAAGGTGGACCTTGATCTGATGGGTGTCGTCAGTGAACCGACGTGAAGGTGGACCATGGTCCGATGGGAATCATCAGCGAACCGACATGAAGGTAAACCCGGGGGTCCACTGATGGTAGGCTTGGACCTCGTGAAGGCTTCTTACATACCATTCCTTGACATGGATCAATGACCATGTATTTTAGGATGGTCTGTGGAATATAGTTTAACATCATGCAAGACAAGGGTGAACCGACGTGAGTGGGGTCGGAACGACCAGGTGATGTGGTTGAACCTTATGGAGGCTTCCTAAGTACCATGCCTTGACATGGATCAAAGACCACGTAGTTTAGGATGGTGTGTCGGAGAACCGACGCGAACAAGGACCTTGGTCCAGATGGTATGGGGCTTACACACTAGGATGCCCGGATGTTGGTGAACTGATGCGAAGAAGGTCGGGATGACCAACAGGTGGTGGGCTTGAACCTCTGGGAGGCTTCCTATGTACCATGCCTTGAAATGGATCAAATTCCTTGTAGTTCGAAGGGTTGGTCACAACGGATTGCCGTCAGACTGGAATACAGTTTAATGTCATGCTGGACAAGTGAACCCTGACGTGAATAAACGACGGGCGGTGGGCTTGAACATCGTGAAGGATTCCTACGTACTGTGCCTTGACATGGATCAAAGTCCTCGTAGTTCGGAGGGTGGGTTTTGACGAACCGACATGAGTTAAAGGACCTTGGTTTGATGGGAGATGGGCTTGAACCTCAGGGAGGCTTCCTATGTACCATGCATTGACATGCATCAAAGTCCTCATAGTTCAAAGGGGTCTTTGTCAGTGAACTGACATGAAGGTGGACCTTGGTCCGATGGGTGGTGGGCTTGAACCTCAGGAGGCTTCCTACGTACCATGCCTCGACGTGGATCAAAGACCTCATAGTTCAAAGGGTGAGTCACAACGGTTTTCCGTCGGACTGGGATGCAGTTTAACGTCTTGCGGGATGAAGGTGGAACTCGACGTGAATAAATGACCGGTGGGCTTGAACCTCATGGAGGCTTCCTACGTACCATGCCTTGACATAGATCAAAGACCTCATAGTTCAATGGGTGTGAAGTATAATGTCATGCTTGTAAGGGGCATACAGTTTAATGTCATGCTGGACGAGGGCATTGCCATGGCCGATGCTCACTCTAAGCCCCCGTGAGTCATGCTCAGTGTGAGAAAAAAGAGGCACCATGGACCTGAAGACCACGTCGCGAAGGGTGCATCTGTGAGAATTAGAGAGGGATTTACGCGTTAGGCGGCCCTTGGTGCTGGGACTTACTCCAGGATGGAGGCCTGAAGTGTGGAAAAGTGTGGTGAGAGAGGGATTTGGGACCAATGATGGGAGGTGCCTTGTTCCCTATCTCACCCTCCACTAACCTTGGCAGTGGGGAAATACGGAGGTTCATGGGTGCTACCTTCCGCAAGAGGGGCTAGGGGCTTACACCAAGGTGGTTTCCCTTCTCCCATGGACATACACTACTCCGAGAAGGAGGATATCATCCCTTGTGGAGGGGGTGACCCTGTATTTGTGGAGACGGGTGGCGTAAAAAATTCCCGAGCTGGGGGGACCCTGCGTGCGAGACATGGGGTCAAGTCACATTTTAACGTCATGTGTTGAGGATGAGGTGCTTGGCAGTTTAACATCATGTAGCTCAGACGAAGTGGGTTCACTCTGTACCCCTTGGACTTACATGACCGACACCCTTTGCTCCTTGGGGGATGGAAGGTACCAGTAAGGCCGTGGTCAAGGGGGGTCATAGAGAGAACCATTGAGGGGTCCACGTTAGCGTGGCTATGAGAAGAAGCAATAGCCATTAGCATGCCTATGTGAATAAGCATTAGGCGAAGCAATGCTACAGGTGATGTTGTCTGTGGGACTTTGAAATCACATCGTGCAAACCTAGAGGGTCGCATGGGAAGAGGAATTTCCAAGAAGAGGAGTGTGCGTTGCGAAGTGGAGTGCCTTGGCCTTAGCATGGGGCAGAGGTGTGGATGGGGGGTGCTTTGTGAAGTGGAATAGTATTCACGGAGCACTGCCACGCGAAGAAGAGGTGCTTCACGAAGCAAGGTGTCGCACGACAGTGTGATTCGAAATATGTAGTGATCCTGCCTTAGCATGGGGATCACTAGTCCAGGATTGGTGTTTCGCGAAGCATAAATGCTCTGTGGCTGCCTGGGTTCCCTTGGAAATCCCCCTCCTTCGTGAATTCCCTTGAGCTTCGCGAAGGGAATCCCTCTCAGAAGTGGGGCTCAAAACGAGACAAAGAGAAGGCGTCACACGAAGTAGAAGTACCTCGCGGAGCTCATGATTCCCGGGGGGAAGGCTACTTCGCGATTCGGGAGTGGAGAAGCCGAAGGGTCGGATTGTCTGTCTCCTGGGATCAGGGGGAACCCAGTATTTATAGGCAAGGGGCGTCGCGAAGAAGAACTCACATGGTGCGAAGGGGAGGCGGTTGCTTCGCGGTGGGCTCGTGAACGTCAGGCCATTCGCAGAGAGGTACCGCCTCCGTTGGTTCGTGGTGGGCTCGCAAACGTCAGGCCGTTTGCAGAGAGGTACCGTCTCCGCTGCTTCACGGTGGGCTCGCAAATGTTAGGACATTCGCGGAGAGGTACCACCTCCATTTCTTTGCGGTGGGCTCGCAAACGTCAGGCCGTTCGCGAAGAGGTACCACCTCCGGTGCGTCGCGGCGGGGTCGTGAACGCCGGGGGTGCTTCGCGTCGGTGCTTCACGAAGCAGCGTCTGAGGCTTATTTTTCACTCCTTCCTTTCGTGCAATATTTTGGCACCAACAAATCCCCCCCCCCTCAAACTTGGAGCCGTGGAGGGATGAAGGGTGGAAGTATGAGGGAAAATCAAAAAAATTGTCAGGAGTTCGTGATACAACTTCACAAAGGGGGCCCGTGGTGCTGACCGCGGACACGGGATCCGGACCCTCCGCGATGCTCCGCGCGGGTGGGGCACGCTGCGAAGCTCCGGGGGTTGCCGCCTATAAATAGGGGGCCGACCTCTTTTGTCTTCACGTGCTTTTATTGTCCTTTTGTGCTCTCGATTTTGCGAAGCTCCGCGTACTCTGCGCCTGCTCTCCGTGAATCGAGCTTCATGGTGAACCAAAAGCCTCTGACTCTGTGACCGCACCAAGTGAACTCCTGTTTGCCGGCCTAGGTTCGACTCCGCGACTTGGTTTCGCAACCAATCTTCGCGAGAGATCTCTGCGAGCCGGCTTTGCGATAAATCTTCGCGATCCTTTCTAATAAATTATTTTCTAAGTTTCAGAACTGAAATGGCCCATCGAGAAGCTATACTAGGGGTGCTTGAAGACGCCGCCCGGAGGGATGAGATGGCCAACCGTCTGGGCCTTGGGGAGATGGTCTGAAGCCACTCGAACCATACATCTTTGACAGAACTGCTATCAGAGGGTCAGAAGAACTATCCGCAGTGCAAGAAACTTCCCTTGGATGGCTTCGGTTAGAGGGATGACATGTTCATCCCTCAGGCGTGTAGGGACGAACCAGCTTGATGGTTTAGGAGCACGGAATGTCAGCACCAATGGTTCAAGGCAGGTGATGGTCATGCATGGGAGGAATTCACACCCATCACCGCCAACTGTATCTACAACCATTGAACAATATCTACGGGAAGCCACTACAACCGGAGACATCCCCTCCTCTGTACCGTACCATGCTGAAGGCGGCGTTGCAGGATCCGAAGAAAGGGTGGTCCGATGAGTGGGACCTGCACTAGGGCGGCAACATTACTGATGACTGGGCCTGGGCCTACTGGGTAGGCGCCACATGCGAAGAGTTTGGGGACGAGCTGAGAAGAGTGGGTTTATATGAGGTGGCATAGGCCTCCCAATTCCACATTTACCAACCAAAACAACTGATGCCAGAATTTCTGAGCAGATGGTCGTCTAGGTACAATACTTTTCACCTGCACCATGGAGAGGTGGGCATCAGCCTGTGGGATGTCCACCAGATTTCAGGGGTTCTGATCTTGGGGTCCACGTATGATGAATTCCTCCCCTTTATGAGCGCGTGGGAGGATTCAGAGAAAATGCCACGACTGGCGTCAACACTGATGGCACTCGTCCTTGGAGAGGACAAGGAGGTAGTGAGAGATGTCCACTTTAAGAATTGGTTCAAGCGCTTCCTGAATTTCCCAGAAAATAGAGAGATCCCTCTGAGGCCTCGAACTTGTCTGAGGGCATCCCAATAGGGTAAGGAGCACTTGTATTGGTGGGTCTTGGAGGACAGCCAATAGAAGATGTGGGGTTTCAGTGTTAGCACTGAAAAATAGCCAATAGTCAGGATGGTGGCATTCATTACGGCTCTCATCTGCTGTTGGATCTTACCAGTGAGGGATACCCGCATGGGGGTGCGGCCCAACTCGTTTATCATGGCGTCCATGCTGGCCATGGGGCAGCGGGTCAATCTGGGGATCCCCATGCTCGCCAAGATGTACAAAATGTTGCGGCACATTAGCGAGGGAAAGAAGCCACCAAGGATATGCAGGCCCTTCCACCTCCTGTATGGGTGGGTTGCGGCGCACATCAGGGGGATCTATGAATATCCAAACCCTATCTTGCCGCTGGGATCAGACTTCCGCCCCTCCATCCTGAATGCATTCGGGAGCTTCCTGTTCAAACTAACCGTGCCGATGGTGCTGAACTAGGTGTGGAAGGAATATGAGTTTAATTTCCACCCCTTCCCATTGCTGATGGGGATACTCACTGATGATGGGCGGGGAACGGGAGAGCACCGGGCTTACCTCTTGGCCTTTCGAGGTGGAGTTTTGGTGGCACGAGTGGATCGTGAGCCACTCTGCGAGTCATACACCCCACATCGGTTTGCGAGGATGTTCCGGTGCCTCCAGCGGCTAACCCCGCAGGTCTACTGGGAGGTGCATCACGAGGAGTAATCGTGTGTGATGAGACAGCAGTGGCTCATGTTCACACGGGAAGATGGGAAGATATGAATTGCATTGCCTCCATCCACCGCTGCATTCGGATTGGTGAGGGAGAATGCCATTAGTTGGGAGGCTGCTTACCCAGGGGAGATGCTGAAGAAGCCAACTATTCAAGTTGGAAACGGTGGGCCTCCTCTATCCCGAGGTCGGGGTCGGAGGGCAGCTAGGGCCTCTCATAGTGGCGGGGTTGCTGTGGCGCTGAGACCCACACCGGCCGAGGGTGTGGTAGCACCGGAGGATTCAGTGATTCCAGAAGAGCAGGGCCATCTGGAGGGGAAACCACCAAGAGGATTTCGTAGGATATCCACTTAGGCTCCAGGGAAGCGGCTGTGTCATATCGACATGGTAGATTATGTTGTCTTCCCGGAGGCCTGGGACATTTGGGATGTCAATCGGCAATTCCTCAGTCCACCCGAGATATGGGCGCACTTGAATCGCCTCGGGATGGAGTTACCGGGCATAGGCTGAGTCCGGGCTGGTTTCATGGTGTCTTCGGCGGAGGTAGAGCAATACTTGGAGGAGATGGAGGATTATGTTCACTCCAGTGGTGTCCCTCACCCAATGACAAACCAGTTGAGGGTACTGCTGGATCGAACGGTCCCCCCCACAGTTTTCAGCTGCCGATCTGAGGGAGCGCTTCCCCCTGCCGGAAGAATCAGAGGACTCCTCTCGGGAGGATGAGGCTGGAGGAGGGATCCCGTTGGAGGAGGGCGAGGTCAGAGATCAAGGCTTAGATTCCAGCGATTTCGTAGAGGCTCTCGAGGTAGCAATCCAAACTTCTTTCCTCATGGTTCGTTCTTGGGCCATTATGGACTTCTCACCGATGTTTGAGCCATGTAGGAGGAACTTGTTTGCAGGCCTCGTTCTCACCCCTCGACGGGTGATGATGCAGGACGTTCAGAACCCGCGCCTATGGTTGCGTCCAGTTCCGCGTCTGGTGGGACCAGAGCACCCGAGGTGGCCCCTCTGGAATCTCCAGACCTTCCAATAGTATATGGAGGGCCTCGCCTCGGGGTTCCGTCATTATCGGCTCAAGAGCAACACCAGGAGGTCGATCTCTGTGAATTTCCTCTACTGGTTTCCTTGTTGTCATATGTAAACTATGGAAACTAACATTTTATGTCCCTCTCTGTCGTACAGTTCTCCGACTAGCGTGGGCTGCTGCGGCAAGGCTAGTCGGGATGTCTGGTGGCATCCCTCCTAGGGGCATGCCGGTGATGGTGGCGATAGTTCCCCTATCTTCCCGAGCTGCAACACACATCGTCACTGGCGGGACCACCAGCAGGGTCATGCCCGAGGTCATTGAGGTGGACTCCGATGAGGAGGATCAACCGACCGGTCCCAGTCCTATCGCGCCTGCTTCGGAGCCAGATGTTGCGCCAGATTGAACGCCAGATGCAAATCTTGCCGAGGACTTCTTGCGGGCGTATCCTGCGTACGAGCCTGCCAACCACGCAGACTGGGATGAAACGGCCTTCGACAAGGAAGACATCAGCATAGTCCGCCGCCGGTTGTGGAAGCTGATCACACACTTCATCAAGGACACCCCCCAAATGCTATGGGTGAATGAAATGGATAGACTTCGCTCGCGGCTGGGCAAACTCTGCGCTGGGGGAGAGGATTCCCGACATCCTTACACGCACTTCCGAGATCTTGTGGCTGAGAAGATCTGGGAGCATGATCGGGGCTCAGCATGGGCTGGAAGCAGAGGAAGGTGTCAAACATCAAGAAGCTCCGAGAGGCTGAAAGCGAGGTCCAACAGCTGCAGGCCTGGGAAGATGAGCACTCAGACTCTCTTAATGCACAATCTGAGCTGATCTCATGGTTGAAGGCCTAGGTGGCAGAGGATGAGGAGCATATGAGGTAGGCTTCTGGAAAGATTGCTGCCATTCAGGCTGGGGTAGAAAGGGCCATAGCCAAGGCTGACGGACTGCGCCCTGCCGCTGCTGAGGAGGAGCGGGAGTTGAGTCGGTGACGACAGGTCTTTGACATCACAAGACAAAGGGTGGTGGAGCTGCAAAGTTCTTTTGATGGGGTCAACCTGTCCATGGGGGGAGTTAACCCTCGGGTACTGTAACAAACTAAACAACTTTTATTGGTACTTTCATGCTACAATTTCTTCCTTATTTGTTTTGAATGCCGTAGCATGCACGATTTCCACTGTTTGAATCGGTTTGTTACATCCCTAAAATGTTTACGGGACGTTCGACAATAATTCCCCAAGCTTACATAGGGCAAGCTCAATGTGAGAAATAGGAGATAGTTGCCTTCTCATCCTACCTAACATTGGAGTGGAGACCAAGCTCCGGTCATCTGAGATTTGGATTACCAGTCCGGATTTCTGAAGGATGGGAGAAGCTTGGACGGAGAAGAAATTTCTCAAAACAGCCAAATTACCGTCTCTTCAGCGTGCCCTCATACATGAACGGTGCAACTCCAGGGGCACTGAAATCGGTCCGATCAGGCGAAAAAGGGAAGCGTGAATTACGATTCCCAAGATTCAGATCACTGTGGGGATGGCGTGACAATAAAGGACAGTGGTTAACCATGGAGGAGAAGCGGTATCCTTTCTGCGTTAGCCTGAAATGGGGACAAAAAATGGGGGTCGACCGTTGACCGTATTCGAAACATGGGACCATGTCACAAATGTTGTCGGTCAATCTTTCAGGACGTTGACCTAGGATAGTTGGCGGACCCTGGGTCGAGCATCCATACTGTTAAGGGGTCCTTCCAAACATGACCAGTCTTCTGGGATGTTGGCCCAGGACGGTAGGTGAGCCGATGCCGCATGAGACCAGGCTGTTAGGGGGTACCTTCAGACATGAAAGGGGGAGAGGGTCTGAATAAGGGGCACACAAAGCGTGGAATATGGAGTGATGGTTTGCCCGAACAAAATCCAACACTCAAGTAATTACATCTCTGTGGTGGTAACACGCCAGATGGGAACATTAGTTTGGTTATGGATCCTTCCTTCTTTGGGAAAGGGTCTCTCTGGCGAGGGGGTCTATCGCTTCCCGATGGGATCTTGGGGCATCCTAAACTTGTTCAGGGTAAAATTGCAGCTACATAGTTCCCCTCTAGGGGTCAGGCAGAGGGCCGGAAATGGGGAGGAACAGGATTTTGTGATTCCTGGGGCTGGACCCTAGGTGAAATTCCTGGGTGTCTCTACGTATCCCATGAGAATGGGAATCAAGCTGTACGTAGTTCTGGAAGCACAGTGTAGTCATTGACCAACACTGACAGGTGAAATCCTCTCTGGCTGAGGCACTAGTGCATCCCATGATTAACATGGGGAATCCTGAACTTGTTCAGGGTAGAACCGCAGTTTAGTGTCATGCGTTGAGGACATATGAAATCCTTTAGTTTAACGTCATATGATAGGATGTGGAATAAAAGGGAAGATCCTAGGGAGAATATGGTGTGCTAATTATAAAACCGACATGAATGAGGATTGGAGTCTGAATCACACCACATACCACCAGAGGAAACACTCCAGGTCGAGGGACCAAGAGTGAGGATTAGGTTGGGCCCAAATCAGGGTGGTCGGGCATTCCTACGTACCCCATGAAGATGGTAATCAAGCAGTACGTAGTTTTGAAAGCACAGTTTAACGTCATGCGGGACGATGAGACGACCGGCCGTGTTGGTACACATCCTGCCAAAACTACTAAGCCCACGTGAGTCATGCTCGGTGTGGGAAACAAAAAGTAGTGGTGGGACATTCCTGACATAGAAAAGGGAAGGTTAGGGTAAAGGGATGCCCGATGAATACCGGACCCATGATACTAACATGACCATGTGGCGAACCTAGATTCAAGAAAAGATAGAGCCGAGCATGTTGGAATTCCACCTAAACACGAGGAAGTGGAAATGTGTGAATCATGATGCTCGAGATTTGGATCACAATGATGGCGTCGTGACGATAGAGGATAACTGTTAACCATGGCGGAAATGCAGTATCCATATCGCATTAGCCTAGAATGAGGACAGACAAATGAGGGTCGAACGTTGACCATGTTCGAAACACGGGACCATGTCACAAATGTTGTCCGAGATCCGTAGGGACGTTGGCTCGAAATGATTGGGGGGCCCTTATGTCCAGTGTTCATGGAGTGCCCTTAAGCCTAGTATCCATGTTGTCTGAGGGTCCTTTTGGAAGTGGAAGAAGATGAGGATCCAAATAGTGAGCTCACGAAGCTTGGTTATGGGACGAGGGGAATGTCCCCATGAAAATCCCACACTTCGGGCTCTTTGTCAAAACACATCTGAATACGACAGCGAGATGTATTAGATAGAGGAATCAGAGTCCTTTCCCATAGGGAGATCTTAGTTTAGGGTTGTAGAATTCGGACCATGGATGGGAGGAAACATAAGAGGCACATGGTGGAGTAACTCAAACCCCTGGCGTGAATGGGAATAGGGGGTGTGTACGGTGTGGTGAACAAAACGACGTGATGAGGACATAATCCCATATCACACTGCATAACCCCCATGGGAGAGGTTTTAGGTCAAGGGACCGAAAGAAAAAGTTATTCTGGGCCTGCAGGGATGTGCCCGGACGCTCCTACGTATCCCATGAGGATGGGAATCAAGCCATACATAGTTTTGAGGAGATCTTAGATTATGGTCTTAGAGCTTAGACTATGAATGGGTAAGGGGAGAAAGGGACACATTGCAAGGAGGTTACAAAACCCGACGTGATGAGGACCTAAGCCCTACTTACCATGTGTTCTCTGGGGAAATGCTCGAGTGGAGGGACCGAACACGAAGGTTGGGCTGGGCCAGCGGGGAAGTGCCCGAGACCTCCTACGTATCTCATAAGGATGAGAATCAAGCCTCACATAGTTTTGAAAGGTGGCATGGTTAGGTACTAGTGCCGGGGAAAAAGCGGAGTGCGGGCGTGGCCCTTGCACTAAAAGAAGCGGAATTTGATAAATCTTGTTTGTACTTTAAGGTGAGTGGTTTTTTTTGTGAAGCGACAAACCTAGGGTAGAAATCCTTGGTGTCGCCACAATAATCAAGCCGTGATAGGCGTTGAAAAATGGAATGGCACGTGACCAATACCCAACGTGATATCCTATACAACGAGGTCATCACAATGCAGTGCCGTTTTTCGTCTTGCATCCAGGATGATAATGTCACAGTTTTAGGGTCGTATGATAGGAACAAGCATGTGTTTTAACATCATGCAGCACAGATGTAGAAGAGAAGATGCTAGGAGGGGGATGTGTATGATGTCGTGCAATATAACCGACGTGGATGAGGACTTGGAGTCCAAATCACACCACACAGTCCCGTAGTCAGGGTCCCGAAGGCAGGACACTGAACTCAAGCTGGACCCAAAGATCGGAGGTCTTGGCATTCCTATATACCCCATGACGATTGGAATCAAGCCAGACGTAGTTCTTGGGAGATCATAGTTTATGGTCTTTATAGCTCAGACCATGGTTGGATGACACCTTTCCAGGTAAGCACATACCTCGACCCGATCCCTAAGCCCACGTGAGCTAAACTCGGTGTGGGAAACAAGGGGGGAAAGATCCTTATCGCAATACCCAAAACATCCAGCTAGGGGTAGTCGGTTAAGAGCCTTGAAAGATGCCCTTTTCACGGATTTGTTCCCCCTTACGCGCAGACGTGCACAGAGGAATAGTACCAAGAGTTTCAAAACTCCACCTGGACATGATGAGAATGGAGAAGGAGGTGAATCGTGTAACCGACATTTTGGGCTTAATGGGGTTGGCGCGGCGATGGAGGATAAACGTTAACCGTGGTGGAAACACAGTCTCCATATCACGTTAGCCTGCGGTGGGAACAACGAATGAGCATCGACCGCTGACCAAATTCGCAACGTGGGATTTTTATCGATCTGTTGTCCAAAACCCTCGAGGGCATTGGCTCATAATGGTAGGAGATCCCTTTTGCGTAGTTTATAGGATGTTCTTTGGGGTCCCTCTAGGTGTGAAAGATGATGGAAGCCCTGATGCAGGGATACACAAAGCCTGGAAAGTGAGTGCGGATGTGTCTAAGTAAAGTCTGTCATTCCAGGTAATAAACTGGAGTACCCATAGGCACATTGGTGAATCGCTGAAAAGGGGCAATGAAATAGCTTGGGAGGAAGAGGTATTTGGCATGGTCATTATAGGACTGACTTGAATGAGAACATAATCCCATACCATGCCATATACACCCCTCGTGGAGGAAGGGTAGGCCAAGGGGTGAAGGTGGGGTGAAGATTCCCGAGAGAGGGGGATGGACCCGAATCCTAGACATTCGGGTGATCCTACATATCCCATGAGGATGGGAATCAAGCCATACGTAGTTCTCTAGATGCAGTTTAACGTCATGCAGGATGAGATGAGGGATTAAGATACCCCCAAGAAAAGGAAGGGGAAATGTACAGTACGGTATACAAACCGACATGGATGAGGGCATAACCGCGTACCACACCCTACATTCTGGGTAATAAGTTGGGCGAAGGGGCCCGGAAAGGCCGAGAGACCTGAGGCTGGGCCTCATGAGGTAAAGAGTACGACATGATACATGATTTCGTCGTGAATGAGGACGTAGTCCCACACCACACCGTACACTCCTTTATAAGAGAGTCGGGGCCGTGGGCCCGACCGCTGCACCACCTGGAGGGAAGTTTGTCACTTAGGGATGGGGCAGAACGAATCACTGCACTCGATGTTTGGGACATCTCGGGGCGGACCCGAAGATCCAGGACACTATTGACCATGTTTGAAACACATCATCCCTATGGTGACCCGATATGGGAGCAACAAATGAGCATCGACCGTTGACCAAATTTACAACACGAGACTTGTATCGGCTTGTTGCTTGGAAACCCTCGGGGGAGTTGGCCCGTGTCGGTAGGAGAGCCCTTGGGCGTAGAATCCAGGACGCTCTTGGGGGTCCCTCCGGGTGTGAAAGATGATGGAATCCCAGTCAAGGAGTGGGTGAAGCATAGCTGTATCCATCCACAAAAGAGGCGAACATCTCTAGGGGGACATACAGCCAGGTCGAGACTTGCTTGACGTGAGTTGGGGTGGAAGTGTGCACCCTGCCGTATGTCTTGACCGGAGGAGAAGATTTTGGCTTTTGGGCTGGGCCAATAGACGAAATGTCTGGGAGTTCCTACGTATCCCATTAGGATGGGAATTAAGCAATACATAGTTCTTGAAGTCCATGCAGTTTAATGTCATGTGGTGAGGATGTGGGAGGCAAGAGGAACAGGAGCGGACACATGGTGCAACCCTTACAATCCTTGTATATGCAGGGCTGTATGAGAGGGGCTAAGAATCCCACTCCTCACTATGCAAGGATCCTCCATGAAAACTATTCCCATGGGGGATAGTGGGATAGAAGAGCTTGGGGCTGGGCTCAAGAAGAGAAGTCCGAGCGTTCCTATGTATCCCATTAATATGGGAATCAAGCCACACGTAGTTCTTGAGGCACAGTTCAACGATGTTCTAGATGAGAAATGTGTCTCAACTGGGTATATGTACGGTTCGACGGGTAACCCTACGTGAATGAGGATGTAATCCCACACCACACCGTACAATCCCAAAGGAGAGTCCGAGTCGACGAAGGCCAAGGGTCCTAAGGCGGCGTATTAGTTAGGAAGGCCTGACTGGCTTGCAGTTTAACGTCTTACAGTAAGGACGGTGGCCGGGGCCCAAGGAGGCCAAGGGGCCTGAGGCTGAGACTTGGTCAGGAAGGCCTGACTAGATTGCAGTTTAAATTCTTGCAGTAATTATGAGGGGATATCTTCGTTTAAGGTCATAGAGCTCAGACCATTTTGTAGTTTATCATCCTGCGGGACAGCGGTACAGTTTAAGGTCATGCTGGACCATACAGTTTAGGTTCATAGTGGACCATACAGTTTAGGGTCATGGTGGACAATACAGTTTAAGTTCATGCTGGACCATACAGTTTAAGGTCATGTTAGACCATACAATTTAAGGTCATGCTGGACCATACAGTTTAAGGTCGTTCTGGACCATACAGTTTAAGGTCGTGTTGGACCATACAGTTTAAGGTCGTGCTGGACCATATAGGATCCGAAAAAGTACTTCTTGAGGAACCTAGAATTGGTGGGAGGAGTTATGCGCTCACCGTTCTGGGTCACCAAGGAGTACGCCCCGTCTGGGTAAACCTTATGGATGATATAAGGCCCTTACCATTTGGGTTCTAGATTGGGAGGTTTCCTACTAGGGATCATTGGCGATCGAAGGGCCAGCACTAGGTCGACCTGTAGAAAAGAACAGAGGCAAAACTTCTTGTTGAAGGCCCTTGCTATCTTATTCTGATGCCTTTCCAGATTGTGCAGGGCACGAAGACAGTTCTCGTCCAGTGCTTCTAATTCAGCTAGATGGATTTCGGCCACCTCATCTGGCACTTACTGGTCATAGACTACAGTGCATAACGATGGCAGCTGGATCTCAATGGGTAGGATGGCCTCAGACCCATACACCAGGGAATATGGGTCACCTGGGTAGAGTTACAAGTCGTCGTTCGATAATCCCAGAGGGCGTTGGGGAGCTTGTCTGGCCAACTTTTCTTGTTCTGACCAACCATCTTCTGCAGAATGTTATAGAGGGTTTTGTTGAATGCCTCTATCTATCTGTTTGCCTGCGTGTGATGTCGGGAGGTATGGTTCGAACGGATTTTGTACTTGGCGTGCAATTTCTTCCACTCAACCACTCGGAATTTAGCACCGTTATGGTTGAGGATGGCGTGAGGGACCCCGAACCGGTGGATAATATTGGAGCGCACAAAGTCAACGATGGAATGGGCCTTGACCTCTTTGAGTGGAACTACCTCTCCCCACTTGGAAACGAAATTTGTAGCAGTCAGGTTGAACCTACACTAGAAAAATGTTGCTGGTGGATATGGTCCCACTACATCAAGTCCCCACACCGCAAATGGCCAAGATTACATGGTGGGGTGGAGAGGCTCTGGCGGCCGATGCAGGAAGTTGGCGTGAACTTGGCACGAGTGGAATTTCTTGGCATACCCGGTACAATCGTGGATCATAGAGGGCCAGAAGTACCCCAACCTCCGAATTTGATGGGACATATTTGGACCGGCTTGATGGGAACCATAGGAACCGGCGTGGAACTCCTGCATAACTTGAAGAATCTCTACTCCTTGAATGCAACGAAGGAGAATTCCATCGAAGCTCCTCTTATAGAAGATCTACTCAAGACTGGGACCACTCTGGAGGGTAAATTTTAGAGAACGGTGTCAGATTCTCCCACGCTCAGCCCGGTCTTTTGGGAGGAAAACATTTTGGAGATACTCAACAAAATGTGCCCTTTAGTTGGGAGTGATTCAACCACCGTGTCCGACGAACCCGAGGCCCTTGACGTAGAGGGCTCGGTAGTGAGATGACTTACCCGCAGGCTGTCATTGTCCTCTTGGGTGATGGGGGCAATGACTCTCTGGTGTGCCACAAGTATGATCAAATCATTTTTCTCAGGTTCCGCGAGCGACGCAGCTAAGCCATCCAAAGCGTCAGCTCGACCATTCTGCGACCGAGGGACATGGGTGACCTCTGGCCGAGAGGGGAACTGGGCCATTAGGCGGAGGGTTCACTCCAGCAGTGGCACAAGATATGGTTTCCTAATGACATAATCTCCATTGACCTTCTTGATTACCTACTCTGAATCTCCTTTCACATGTAGATGGGGCACGTCAACCTCAAGGGCCAACTTGAGGCCGGTGATGAGAGCCTGGTACTCTGCCTCGTTGTTGGTACAACCTTCTGACAACAGGAATGAGTATGGTAAGACGGCTTGCGCCAGGGTAATGAAGACGATACTCAGGCCCACTCTGTTGAGCTTAGGATCGTTGAGCCTCCTACCGGTGGGGCTCCGGGAGGCACCGTCAAAGTGCATTTTCCAACATGGGACGACATGATCGATTGAGAGGATCACCTCATCAGGAAAATCCAGGTCTGAGGACTGATCCGCGGAGGTTGGGTCGGTGGCTAAAAAGTCTGCCAACACCTGACCATTAATGTCCTTCTGAGGTACGAACCTGATATCAAACTTCTATTGAATCACTTCCCACCGCGCTAGTTGCCCAGTCAACATGGGGTGGTTCAGGATGTACTTCAGTGGGTCTACCCAAGAGACCAATTGTACCTCATGGTGCTGTAGGTAATGTCGCAACTTCTGTATGGAAAAGACGAGCGCAAGGCAGGTCTTTTCGATAGGGGAGTATATGACCTCCGTATCGAGAAGCATGCGACTATGATTGTAGAGACTGTTCTCAGTACCCTCGTTATTCTTTTGGGCGAGAAGTGTGCCGAGAGACCGTTCTAGGGAAATCACGTAAAGGACCAGCGGCTTTCCAAAAACATGTGGCATCAAAACCGGAGGTTGTAGTAGATACTGCTTGATTTCCTCGAAGGTGGTCCGACACTCTTCATCCCATTCGTAAGCGGCACCGTTCTTCATGATCTGGGAAAAGGTCTTACACTTTCTAGCCAGATTCATGATGAATCAGCGTATATAGGCTAAGTGGCCTTATAGACCTCGATGTTCTTGAATATTGCTCAGGGGAGGAATTTGGCTGATGGCCTTGATCTTCTCTGGGTTGACTTTAATGGCTCAGTATCTAACAACAAAGCCAAGAAACTTTCCAGAGGTGACCCCAAAGGCACACTTTAACGGGTTCATCTTCAGGTGACGAGAATGGAGGAAACCGAATACTTTCTCATGGTCTTTGAGATGGTCCTGGTGCTGGCATGATTTGACCACTAGGTCATCCACGTAGCATTCCACCAGCGTCCCGAGAATTGTCTTGAATATGCGATGCATGGCCCTCTGATAAATGGCACCTGCATTTTTCAAGCCGAAGGGCATAACCCGATAGCAAAAGATACCGTGGGGGGCCCTGAAGGTAGTGGACTCCTCGTCCTCAGGGGCCATCTGAATCTGGTTGTACCCAAAATACCCATCCATGAAAGAGAGATATTGGAACCAGGCCGTGGCGTCAATCAATAACTCAGTCATCGGGAGGGGTAAGTCATCCTTTGGGCAGTGGCGATTAAGGTCACTAAAGTCGATGCAGACTCTGATATGCTCATTCTTCTTTCTGACTGGCATAATCTTAGCAAGACACATGGGGTACTGGACTTCCTTAACGAAGTTGGATTTTATAAGATTGTCAACTTTGGACTCAACCATAACACTATGAGAAGAATGCATCTTCATGGGAGGATGCTTAAACCCATGATGGTTTGCTGGGAGTCCTAGATGGTGAATGAAAACTTGAGGATCTAGTCCTGGAATCTCATCGTAACTCCAGGAAAACAAGTCACATTGTTGTTTGAGAATGTCTACGTACTGATGCTACTCCTCGGGGGACATGGATGCACTGATCAATGTGGGTCTCGGATCTGCCTCCCTACCAAGGTTCACTTGCACCATTTCATCAACCGTGGTAGAGACTCCTTCCTCAAAGACGGGGGGATCATCCTCCAGGTCTTCCTCTCCACCCGTGGGGGGATTTCCCACAATGGGAGATACTTCTGGGCTATCAAAGACTGAGGGGAAGCTGGTGCCAGCTTGGGCGGAAGTGGTCATCATATCTAGAGGCTCACTCTCCATTAAGACCATAGAAATGAAGCCAGTCGACCCTATCCCATCTGGACTTCGGCCTAAGGGACCACGTTTGATGATATCGAAGCAGTGGTGACGCGTTGGCCTGAGTCGGTTGATTCCAGACTGGTGGAAGAGACACGTATGACGTGCTGCCATTATCATAAGGCTATCATCCCGATATTTCATAGGGATAGGAGGCTCTGGGATCACCTGAGCCTGGTTGGTGTAGGAGTACGAGGTGATTTTCTGCCGTCCCTTGGACATGGGAACATGCCTTCCTTTCATACTTGAAATAAAAAAACATTGCCCCATGTCGGGGGTCGTGGCCTCCAATCGGTGGATCGGGAGGATTTATGTGTCATCCATGCTTTCCCAGGGATCACTTGTCACCGGGGCTGGTTCATCCTCACTTACTAGGATTTTTTTATCCTTACTCTTGTAATAATCAGCATCCATATAGCGGGCCTCACTAGAGGGGAAAGGAGACGCATATCCTTGGAGAACGCCTACTCGACCATTGAGGGAGTATTTGAGGCACTAGTGATACGACGAAGGGACTGCTGCAAGCAGATGGATCCATGGACTACCCATCAACACGTTGTAGGTGGTGTCCGGAGAGACGACCATGAACTCGGTGTTGGAAATCAGGCCACTGAACTGAGACTTCAGGGGGAACTTGATGACTGGGGTTTTCTCGGTCCTGTCATACCACTGGATTCTGAGGTCAGAGGGAGTTAAATCATCTTCTGACAGACCCAGCTTTCGCAGTGTCCGAGTCGGAATTAGGTTGATTCTAAAACCCGTGTCAATGAGGCCACGGCAGACTTCCACACCATTGAAGTGGCCAGTGATGTAAAGCGGGCGAATATTCCCCTGTATAGGAGGGTCCTCGTCTTCACTAGAGAATGAGATAACCGCCTGACATTTGGCATTCTCAATTGCCTTGGCATGGAAGGCTTCTGCAGCCGCCACCTCCATCTCAAACTAGAGGGGGCTTCTTAGGGCCTCGGCAAGTGCCTCACACATTTCAGACGATAGGAGAAAGGCCTCAAGGATAGAAAGCCAAGCTGGAATTCCGTCCAGGTTCTTCAGTATGTCATACATTCGTGCCAAATGCGAGCCTCTTCTTACAGGAGGTCGTTCTGCAGTTGGGGGCATAGCGGGTCCTGTCGGTTGAACCGGCGGTTTGCTAGTGCTGGGAATATCCCGTTGCCAACTAGTTGAAGCCTGGAGAGTAGTTTCTGGACCAGGATTGGACAGCGGAGACTGGCCCTTAGCTGGGAAAGACTGACTGTAGTGCGGACGAGGTAGCCCTGCCTGATCTAGTAGCAAAAACGGCGGTGGAGGTGGAGCTGAGGGCGTCAGATGGGACTGCGCGCACTGAGCTCTGTGCTGAGCCTGCTGTCTGGTTTCAGTCGCGTGCACAGCCATACTGAAAGCTGCCACTGATGTGCCTGGACGACCAACTTGGTTTTGGTTCCACCGACATTGATGTTGGATGGAAACGTTTAGGGGGGTTCGCCTGGCATTCCCCCTCGTCGGGGGTCATGTAGGACTTTACCGGCTCCACAGTGTTAACCGAAGAGTACCCTTGAACGT
Organism: Viscum album; assembly: GCA_963277665.1. Taxonomy (NCBI): domain Eukaryota; kingdom Viridiplantae; phylum Streptophyta; class Magnoliopsida; order Santalales; family Viscaceae; genus Viscum; species Viscum album. The sequence goes on along the minus strand of OY728137.1, from coordinate 1,583,745,321 downwards.
CGCTCGACGAGTCATCCACTACTGGGAAGATTCTGGGAATAATCCTATTTCAGGGGGTATAAAGTCTCCAAGAGTGTGGGATGACGACGACACTAGCGGAGCGCGTTGTTTATTCTTGCGTCTTCATTGCATGCCCTTTTGGGAAGAGGTCGACTGTGAAGGCAATATAGATGTACTGGCTACTTCTTCTGAAGGTTCTGGCTGCTTCAGGAATGACCGGATGATACCATGGGCATGGGAGACACTTTTTCGAGCTATCCAGTCATCGTATTTCTAGGACCCACGGCTGGGAACCTACTGCCACTCACCTTCGCTGTCGCTACCAATCTCTGACCCTGCAAAGACACCTGCTACTTGTGTTGGTACTGGGCCCGACCTGACTATGTTGTTGTTGACCTTGTCTTGAATCCATTCTTTAAACACATAGCATTGCATGAGGGTGTGCCCCAGAATCCAATGATATGGACAGTAGTTGGGGTGATCGGTGAGATTTGCCTCTGACAGCCTTCTGCACTCAGGCAAGCGCACAATCCCTTGCTCTAGAGAACTTCGAAAGTAGCAAGGGACCTGATTTTTGTTGAACAAATAAGTCTGGTGCCTTATTTCTGAATAGGGGGCCCTGGGGGCCTGGACCTGATGAGGGGTCGGAGGAGCCTGCTGAGGAGGTGGTGCCTGATCGTCTCGCCTAGGTGGGGGTGGTGCATTGCATGGGGGAACTTGTCGGTTCTGAGGCGGTCGCTGCTGGGCAGGAGCCAGCGCTTGAGGTGGAGGACCTCTACGGGGTTGCAGGGCTGGTGCTGCTAGTAGTAATTCCAGCTGCTTGGGGGCTTCTATTTGGGCCACCGTGGCGAGTTCAGCTCTGGCATTCCTCCTCGCTAGAATCATAGGGGGCAGCGAACGTTCCTGACTAGCCTATTGCAGAGCCTCCTCAAGGCGCTGAGCCATATCTGAGAATTCCCGAAACCCTCCAGGGTAGTTCTGGGTAATCAGAGAAGGTACCAGCTCCGTTTTAACATTCCCTACACACATAGTCAGTAATTTATCCTGAGTCAGTGGCATATCGAGGGAGTATGTAATTCCCTTCCACCGGGTGATGAAATCTGTGACTCGCTCATCAGGGCTTTTCTTACACTTGAAGAGGTCTGAAATGCTGGTCTTCTGCGTGGTGGAGCTGAACTGGTATAGGAACTGCTGGCGGAGATCCTCCCAACCGGTCACTGATCCGATAGGGAGCTGGCTATACCAGACGAATGCGGGACCTTCCAATGTCTGCACGAAACATCGGAGCTTGGCAGCTTCTTGCTGGGCCGGAGTCCCCAGCATGGGGCCACACCTGGAAGAAAAGTGGGACAAATGCTATGGCGGGTCCCCTGTCCCGTTTAAGGGAGAGAAAGTGGGATTCCCAAAACCCGGGGGTGTGGGCATATCATCCACCCATGCGGGATATGGATTGCCATCCGGTGGGACCGCCACTTATCGTGTTTCCATCGCTTCAAGGTGGGAGATGAGTGTCGCTATAAGATTATCTGGGTGGGGGTCCCTATCTTGATAGGGATCCCAAATCACAAGTGCATTTCTGGGTTCTTCAACACGGTATATGGCTTCAGCGTCTCGTGGAGCGACTGGCGGAACGACCTGTGGGGCAACTGGGGGAACCCAGACTGGATTCTGCAGATTACCCTATCGTTCAGGAGGGTCTGGCGAGACGTATCGCGCCCTCTTGTCGTAAGTTCCGGCTTCTGCCCGGTCTGTGGAAGTATCCTGATCAGGGTTGCCCGGAGGCATCTCACCGGGGGGAAATTGTTCCTGCCCCTACTGCCCCAGCTTGGGATTACCATAGTCGGGTTGCCGCTTTGCAGTGCGCTCGGCCAAGAGTTTGTCAACCAGCCTCTTCTGCTCATCAAGCTACTGGCGTAACGTGGCCTTCTCAGGATCTTCATCCATCTTCTATACAGAGGCAGATGGGTTGGAGTGCTTGATAGTTCTGACATGCTCCTTACCCTTACCGGCATTTCGACTGAGTACCAATGACTCGGTGGGTACAGGGAGGCCTAGAAGGTTCCTCTGCTGACGGGTAACCCTCCCTGATGGGTCCAGTAGTGGCGGTACACCCTCGGAAGGTAAGTCTCCATCGAGAAATTCAAGCTCATCTTCCTTGTCCACTACGTCAGCCATGTGGACCGCGACCCCTCTCAAGGGCATGTCCTCAATGCCGCATAACGAATCAGGCTACCATCGAATTGGTCTGAAGAGGAGAGCGTAATAGTGTCCCCAGCCATGGACTTGCATGTGGGGGGTATCTTCCCTGATGACTCTGCGGAGTACTTTGAAACTCTGAACACATTTCCATTGAAGGGTGTTCTGACAGTCTGGTGACTCGGGGTGCTGAGCCATATAGAGTGCGGCTGAATCGGTCAGGCAGCATTGCTCGCCGATTTCTTCAAAGTGATCTCGACTTCTGGGGTACATAACCCGCTCGTAACGAAGGAGGAAGTGTGTCACCCATAGGGTTCGGAAAAAGCACCCCACTTCTTCTGGGGTAAGGGACTCTGGTGCGTGAAAGTTAGGCACTGCCGTCAGCCAGAACTCCTCCGGGAAGTGATCTGCTGCGAGAATGCTCTAGAAGATCCTGGGTTCGGACTATGGGTCTGGCCTTGTAGTTCCCCACTCATCAACCGAGGGTGGATGAGGGACTGGTAGCGGTACCGAGGTGGACCGTTGGGATAGTAATCTTGGTGGAAGAGAATACGACGAACGAGCTGACTGACCACCGAATTCCAGACCATTCTCTAAAGAGTGAGGTGACCTGGCCACTATATCACGATACGATGGGCTGATAGCCACAGCTTTAGGCGCAAGAGTCGTGGTCACCGGTGATGGGTTACGATGTTTATCTGCCGTCTTTGGTCCCCAAAACAGCTCCACGTGATCTCTGGTAGAGGTAGAGGGCGCTTCTGGTGACAACGGTGGTGATTGCACGGTCGGGACCTATGGAATTTCCACGATTTCTTCCTCCTAGATGTACCTGCGGAGAGAGGTGGGGATCCGGTGGACCTCACATTCCTGGATAATGAGGCTGACACGCCTGGTTCTTGCCCTAATCCTTGATGCGGAGGAGAGGGGATAAGGTTCCGTCGCTGAGTTGCATTCTACTTCAGAATCCGAGAAACGAGCTGGTTTGATCTCCACCCGCTCCCCCCTGGATTCTTCTTGTGGCAGCGACGACCCTCTCTTCTACCACGGGGTGGCTCTTTGGGGCAAGGTTGATTCTCAATATGAATTCTTGGGGTGGCGCTGGCGCCATGGCAGAGAGGGACCCCGCTCGAGGTGGCCGGGGTGCAAGGGGCACTAGGGAAAATATCGAAGGGCACATGGGGAGGACCTCCATGGACTGTGCAGGCAGAGCGAGGCTGAACTTCACTCCTCAAGTTTCTGGGGCGAGGATGACCTTCTCCAGTTGCAGAGAGAACATAGGGAGGACCCCTACGTTGAAGAAGGACCAGATAGACAGTGCATTCGTATCGATGGTCGAGGGAAGGAGGGGGGAATCCATACCCTGTATAGTGGGCGCGTGAGAGGTTTCCGCACCGAGTGTCACTGCCGTAGGGTAGGTCTTCCTTCGGGATGGGGGTAGCACGAGACATACCTTCGTGATGAGCTTCGGAGTGGGGAAACCCATGCTCTGTGGAATGGTGATACAGAGAGGACCTTCGTATGGAGTGACATTACCGTGGATTGGTTTTTGGCAATCATCGCTTGGGCTTGCGACCCCGAGAGTCAACCCAGCCTGCCCGTAGGGCAGATGAGGCCTCGATCCCGGTCAGGTGAAGGAGTGCCCCTGGTTAGTGTATGCAGGAACTCCATGATGCACGTCGGCGGTGGCTTGGGACCTAGTAGTTGTTGACGTCGACGTATCTTGGAGAGCATCCTCAGACCTAGCCCAGCGCTGACGTCGGGTTAGACGAGCTGGCGCAGGTAGTGCAGGGGCATAGCCTACCTGCTCTTCCTATGGAGTCTGACGGTGGCGTTGACGCGGCCGAATGGGAGCCCTTGTCTGGAGCCCTTGGATCGGTACTCTGAGCGGGCCGAGCTGGACATCTCCCATCTCATCAGCATAAGGCGAGGAGTCATTGAGGCGTTCCGGGGACAAGCTCCCAAAATGATTGAACATTGGGGTGGGGAGCAGGGGCTCCCTACGCGGCCTGTTAGGGAAGCGTTGACGGCGGGGCTTGGCTGCCTCCAGGTCCAGGCGGGCCATATCCCGAGTTGGGATGACCCCTTCCTCCTCGTATCTGCGTACAAGGATGTTGATCACCCTCCACTGGATGATCTCTGATGAGGAGAGGGGACGTGGGTGCCCCGTATTCACGGATGTAGAGGCCGTTGTGGTGGAAGTGGAGCCATGAGGGGCGGTTGTACTGGTGATGCCCCTGCCCCTGTGTAGGCAAGCGGGCGGTGATCGCGTCTCCATAGCAGCAACCTGGTTCCTGGGAAATAGAGAGATCAACTCATCAGCACTGCGAGGAAAAGTGTTGACAACCAGTGCCCCAACATCATTCCATTCTCCATGTTTGTAAGAAAGATCCACGCAAACACGCTACAGAATGGAATGCCCTACGTTCTACTGCCCCAATTTCTGGTGAGTTTCACGCCAGGCCCACCATTTGTTGGTGGGACCCAGCGCCAGATATCTGGTTTCGGTGACACGTCAATCTACTGGTGTCTCGAACGTTACCAATCTCCATATTGAGGATAAGAAATTCACGTCGGGTTCACCATTTCTATTTCCTATGCTTTTCACCGGGGCGCGCGCGCATCCGTCCGTCTGCGGAGGAGGACGCGCTGCACTGTTGCCCCGCATTCCCGCTTTCCAAAGGCAGGGGACATTCAATCCTTATACAGGGACGTCTGCTCCATGATCGAAATGGGATGATGGGATGTCGGTTCTTCCTTCCGTGGATTCCTCCTCGGAACTCATCACCTAGTCCAATTCTCCCTCATAGATTTAATACGTTGTTCGTGAAACTCTTCCCAGTTCCATATTTCCATGGACTCTGGTTAATTACACTGCTTCTGTTGGGACATTCCAAAGGGTCCGGTCAGGTCAGCGACCTTCAGTCAGGGGAGTAGTCACGTCCAGGCGTCAGTAGCGTGTATGGATGATGGGGAACTGGCGTGTCTATCTTTTGTCCCTTGTCATGGGACTTCTCGAGGGCGTGGAAGCCTGAGGCATCCCACATCGAGTGTGGGGAATTATACGCCATAGATATATCTGTGGTTTTCCTCATCTTCCTGTGTTTAACACAGGGTATGCCGTAGGTTTAACGTCCAGCGGAGACAGTTATGCCAAAGGCATGCCATCCGAGGTTTTCCTTAGGCATATCATGTTTATCACGAGGTAGGTCACAAGTTTAACGTCCAACGGAGATGGTCCAGCCTGAACAAAATACTAGCTGGAGTGAATCGAATTGAAGAATTTCCCTTGAAGTGATGCCGATATTGGGGCCAACCCATGGGTGGATTCCTGAGTGTTGTGAAGAGGAGCGGAACAACATGATCTCACCATGATATGACGGTCCGTGTGAGAATCAGGGTGGATGATGGATGGATAAATGAAGTGGAGGTGAAATGACAAGGGACCATCGCAAGGGTGACAGTGAAGTTGGGCTTGAGCCTCGAAGAGACCTCCTAAGTATCCCCGTGGTAGGGAATCAAAGTCCACGTAGTTTGGGATGCTGCCGGTGAACTGACGTGAAGGTGGACCATGGTCCGATGGGTGTCGTCAGCGAACCGACGTGAAGGTGGACCTTGGACCGATGGGCATCGTCGGCGAACTAACGTGAAGGTGAACCCAGGGGTCCACTGATGGTGGGCTTGGACCTCATGAAGGCTTCCTACGTACCATGACTTGACATGGTTTAAAGACCACATAGTTTAGGATGGTCTATGGAATACAGTTTAACATCATGCGGGACATGTGTGAACTGACGTGAGTGAGGTCGAAACAACCAGGTCATGGGCTTGAACCTTATGGAGGCTTCCTACGTACCATGCCTTGACATGGATCATAGACCACGTAGTTTAGGATGGTGTGTCGGCGAACCGACATGAACAAGGACCTTGGTCCAGATGGTGTGGGGCTTACACACAAGACTGCCCGGTTGTTGGTGAGCTGATACGAAGAAGGTTGGGATGACCAATGGGCGGTGGGCATGAACCCCTGGGAGGCTTCCTACGTACCATGACTTGACATGGATCAAAGTCCTTGTAGTTTGAAGGGTTGGTCACAACGGCTTGCCGTCGGACTGGAATACAATTTAATGTCATGCTGGACAAGTGAACCCTGACGTGAATAAACGACGGGCAGTGGGCTTGAACCTCGTGAAGGCTTCCTCCGTACCATGCCTTGACATGGATCAAAGTCCTCATAGTTCAGAGGGTGGATGTCGGCGAACCGACATGAGTGAAAGAACCTTGATCCTATGGGAGATGGGCTTGAACCTCAGGGAGGTTTCCTATGTATCATGACTTGACATGGATCAAAGTCCTCGTAGTTCAAAGGGGGCTTCGTCGGTGAACTGACGTGAAGGTGGACCTTGGTCCAATGGGTGGTGGGCTTGAACCTCAGGGGGGATTCCTATGTACCATGCCTTGACATGGATCAAAGACCTCGAAGTTCAAAGGGTGAGTCACAGCGGTTTGTCGTCGGACTGGGATGCGGTTTAACGTCTTGCGGGACGAAGGTGGAACTCAAAGTGAATAAATGATGGGTGGGCTTGAACCTCATGGAGGATTCCTACATACCATGCCTTGACATAGATCAATGACCTCATAGTTCAATGGGTGTGCAGTTTAACGTCATGCTGGACGGGGGCACACAGTTTAACGTCATGCTGGACAAGGGCATTGCCATGGCCGATGCTCACTCTATGCCCACGTGAGTCATGCTCGGTGTGAGAAACAAGAGGCAGCAAGGACCTGAAGATCACATCATGAAGGGTGATTCTATGAGAAGTGGAGAGGGGCTTACGCGTTAGGCGGCCCATTGTGCTAGGACTTACTCCAGGATAGAGGCCCGAAGTGCGGCAAATCGCGACGAGAGAGGGATTTGGGACCAATGATGGGAGGTGCCTCGTTCCCTATCGCGCCCTCCACTAACCTTGGTAGTGGGGAAATACGGAGGTGCATGGGTGCTACCTTCCGCAAGAGGGGCTGGGGGCTTACACCAAGGTGGTTTCTCTTCTCCCATTGACATACGTTACTCCGACAAGGAGGATATCATCCCTTGTGGAGGGGGTGACCCCATCTTTGTGGAGACGGGTGGCGTAAAAAATGTGTGTGCTGGGGGGACCCTGCGTGTGAGACACGGGGTCAAGTCATAGTTTAACATCATGTGTTGAGGACGAGGTGCTTGGCAGTTTAACGTCCTGTAGCTCGGACGAGGTGGGTTCACTCTGTACCCCTAGGACTTACATGACCGGCACCCTTTGCTCCTTTGGGGAGGGAAGGTACCAGTAAGGTCATGGTCAAGGTGGGTCATAGAGCGAACCATCGAGGGGTCCATGTTAGCGTGGCTATGTGAAGAAGCAATAGCCATTAGCATGCCTATGCAAAGAATCATTAGGCGAAGCAACGCTACGGGTGATGTTGTCCGTGGGACATTGAAATCACATCGTGCAAACCTAGAGGGTCGCACAGGAAGAGGAATTGCCAAGCAGAGAAGTGTGCTTTGTGTAGTGGAGTGCCTTGGCCTTAGCATGGGGAAGAGTTGTGGATGTGGGGTGCTTCGTGAAGTGGAATAGTATTCGTGGAGCACTGCCTCGTGAAGCGGAGGTGCTTCGTGAAGCAAGGTGCCGCGAGGCAGTGTGCTTCGCGATATGTAGCGATCCTGCCTTAGCATGGGGATCACTAGTCCAGGATGGGTGTTTCGTGAAGCATAAACACTCTGCGGCTACCCGAGTTCCCTTGGGAATCCCCCTCCTTCACGAATGCTCTTGAGCTTCACAAAGGAAATCCCTCTCAGAAGTGGGGCTCAAAACGAGACAAAGTGAAGGCTTCACACGAAGTAGAAGTACCTCGCGGAGCTCATGATTCTCGGGGCAAAGGGTGCTTCGCGATTCAGGAGTGGAGAAGCCAAATGGTTGGATTGTCCGTCTCCTGGGCTCAAGGGGAACCCATTATTTATAGGCAAGGGGTGCCATGAAGAACTCACGCAGCGCGAAGGGGTGGTGGTTGCTTCGCGGAGGGCTCGCGAACGTCAGGCTATTCGCGGAGAGGTACCGCCTCCATTGCTTCGCAGCGGGGTCGTGAACGTCAGGGGTGCTTCATGTCGGTGCTTCGCGAAGCAGCGTCTGAGGCTTCTTTTTCGCTCCTTCCTTTCGTGCAATATGTTGGTGCCAGCACTTATGTCAATGTTATTCTCTCACAGTTTATGTTATTGATTTCCTTATAATTCATGTCTTATGAACTTCTAATAATTATTCTCTGAATCAATATTTTGATCATTGATGTACTGGGTATGGTTTACATATGTTACACTCACATTATCATATCATTATGCTCATATTATGTTTATACATTTTACCTTGTTTACCCTTACTATAAATATGATCTCACCCTTTCTTATGTCAATTTTCCCTAAGTTATAAAGAAAGGTTTTATGTGGGGTATGTATATGAAGAGTACTAAATGAGAAGATCTTTTTGGGAAACATTGAATATATTTTACTAAATAAGAATATTTTTTAACTGGTCTCTAATGTTACTAGAAAATTATGATCCTAATTAGTGTGTGTATTTAATTTAACAAAGATTCATCTATAAGATTTAATATCTATGTATCATGAGCCTGGGTAACAATTGTTGGTATCAGAGGATATGTTTATATAACATTTGTAAAATGGGATGAGAAACATTTAGTCATATCCTTAATGACATGTCTATGGATGAAACAAATAATAGGAAAATTTCTTGGAATTTTGGTAAAGGATAGAGAGATTGGTTTCTAAGAAATTACATCCCTATATGGATACAAGTGGTTGTGACTCTAATATACAGGAACCTAGGGGTAATAAATCTTAAAGGGGAACATTAAGTTGGACTCAATCGTCACTTATTTTATGATATTGGGCCTTGATGCACACCTGGTTTGACACTCCAATGGTGTAACAACCTGAGATTTTATGAGATATATTATTTTTAATTTCTTTGATGTGTTCTATTATACACTACACTAAGATTATCTTGTGCTATACACCTTATTAGCTGGCAGTATACACAACACTATTCTTGGATCGTGTTACACAAAATTTCAATTTAGTTTGATAGAAGTCATTCTACGCAAAATTGAGTGTGTGTGTATATATATATATATATATTCAATGTATAAATGAAATATGGTTGGATTCTGTTATACAAAACAATGATGGAGTCTTTCACAACATGCAACCCTGACTTGGATTTCTTTACACGCAATCGCGACCTTCCTCGATAGTTTGCATTGTACGCAATACCGAGTTTCACTAAACAACGATATGCTATTAAAATATTACTAAAACTAGCCGTTATGAATAGTAATAACCACTTTTTGAAATTTTAAAAATTTTATATTTCAAAATGGACTTCATTTTTGGATTGGGAATATCGAAATTAGCCTAGGGTGAAATTTTGGTATTTTTCTGAAAACTTTCAATTTTTGATGAATAGTGAAAACACTCGGTTACTATTTAAAAACCGAATTTTTATTTAAATAATTATTTATTTTATTTAAATTTATTTTAGGTCAAAATTGATACATAATACCTATATAAGTTCAATGCAATTAATTGGAGTCATTTTATAATAATTTTAGATATATAAAAATTTTATTGAACTTTTCACCGTCTTTTACCCACATCCTAGGAGAATTTGCAAATTTACATAAAACATAATTTTAACGCTTCTGTGAGTGGAATTTCAAAAATCCAAGAGACACAGTTGATGTCAGTATGTAAAATGTGGTTCAATGAGATGAAAATAAAATTTGGTGAATAGTAACTTTTTACTTTTATTTACCATGGTTGAAAGTAAATAGGGTAATTAAGGGTAAAAATTGTATTATTATTACCCTAAAACATATACTAATTCTATTGGATAAGTGTAATTCGACCAAAAACAACATTAGGGATAAAATATTACCCTTTAGGTCCACTTGGATTAGATTAGGACATTTAATATTATTTTATTTAAAGAATAGTAAAAATAGTTAAAATCAATGTTTAATAACTAAAGAATTTTTAATATAGAGTTATAAATAAGACCAATTAGAGTATAAAAATTAATTAGAAATCTAAAAATATTTCCTACATAATGGTGTTTTATTTATAATTTTTAGACATTAAATAATTTTGTTTATTTATGACACAATGATGATGCAGTAATTATCTTATTAATGAAATATTGACATAATTGATGTTATAAATACCCAAATAAATGTAATTTGATACTTTTTATGAATTAAACTAATTTTTTATGTTAATATGACATGTTATTATTGATTTAGTTAACGTTTTTTGAACTGATCATTCTGTTAAGATTTTCACAAAAATAAATTACCAAATAGTGTCGAAATTGACATAAAATTGTTTTTAAAACAAATATTATAATATTAATTGTTATTTTGTTCATAAAAATCTAAGGTTTGGCCAAATGAATTTGATAATGTTATATATATTAATAATAAACAACTTGGGGTTCGTTTGGCTTGTTATAGTAAGTTTATTAACCTTATAGTGTAAGAAAACAAGAAGACATGGTAAAAGAAAAATTATATAACTTAAAGTTAAATCTAAATGATAAGGTTAAAATAGTAACCTAAAATTGTCCAAATTATATTTTATGAGAATATTTCGACCCATCCCCACCTTAGATTCTAAATAAATCAATCTGTAGCTATTAAAAATGAATATGACTTTATAATAAAATTATATTTTGAGTTTTTCCAAAGGTTCCCCTCTCCTCCCTTATAAAGGGACACCTCCTCCCTCTCTTCCTCACACCACTTTGAACCTTCAAGATCGGCCAAAACCTGCCAATTTAACTTCTAAACTTTCCTATAAACATAGTAGATGTTTTGGTCTTCTTCAAAGACCAATCTTAGTGCCCTAAGAGGAGGTTTCAAAAAGGCATGTCAAAAGAAGAGGTAATATCCGTAACCGATTCTTTCAACTTTATTTATTCTTCTACTTCTTCTTCTTTAGTAGTTTCATTATAAAGTAATAACATCAGTATCAATAATATACTGATAAGTTTTTATAAGTATGAAACAACCCTATCTCACCATCTATCCATCCTCAGAAAATGAAATCACCGCGCATGCGTACGTACGGAATACCGTCTCCACGCCGTGGTGTAATCTGTTTTCGACCACCACCTTACTTGGATGGTTATAAAGGTGTAAATAAATGACTATATATGATTATTGCATATTTATATTGATTCTGAAATATTATACATACACTTCAATGCAATTCCACGATCATGGGAATGATATCATCGCTCGTGCGCACGTACGGACTACCATCTCCACAATGCGATCAGATTCATTTTCTGTGTTAACCATTAATGAATGATTATAAAGTATATATAATAAGTAATAATGAAATATATGAAATATTAATGATACTGGATTTATGTATATATATATGTATGTCATCTACTTAATTCCATTCAATTCAATAAGGAAACAAAAACAATATTCATGCGTACGTACGAACTACCGTCTCCAAGAACGATGTATTTCATTCCTTTTATCGATCAATAATATATATGTATATGATGAATATATATTATATATAAATCATTTTTTACATTATGGAATTATGTAAATCATGATATAAGTAATAATATCAATAACGGAAAGTCGAAACACATATGATAAATGAAATGATTTTATCCAAAACGCTTCTTTAACATGGAATTTACAAAAGAACGGGTAATATAAAGTCATAAGTGAAATATATATGATATCATAACAATGAATATGATTATTTAATAAGTCAATGACATTATTTAAATCATTATAAAGGAGGTTCAGATCCATACAAAGCATATCAGACCTAAGGTAAGGGATAATTATTCCAATCTCATTCTTATCCGAGATCGTTTATTCGTAAGTATTTACTGGGCTTATGATTATTATCCATGTCCATATGTTCTCAAAATGTTTTCATAAAATGTTTAATTTTCTTACATGTATGTTTAAAGTCATTTTTACCCTTTTCTACTTTTACCACATCGTATGGAAGAAATCTTTCATTTAAGAGGTACTTTTTGACTTTTCGGGTAAAAGTACGAGAAGAATGTTTTTTTTAAATTATACGACATGAAAGGATTTTTATAGTTTTATAAATCCTTATTTTCATGAAGCTTCCTCCAAAATATTTCATGACTATTTTCAAAAAAAATTCTTTCTTTTCAAATTAGATGATGTTTTGTGAAAAGAAATTTATTTTGAAGAAGAAATGATATTTTCCTTAAGAATTCATTTCAAGTGTTTTATCAAAACCATTTTTCCATCTAAGATGACATTATTTCATATGTGTATGATTCATGTATAATGTCTCTATGATTTATATGGTTTTACTTTTCTTAAGATGAAATGATATCCATTTGTTTTATATGGATTATGTTATGATGAAATGATGTTAATGAAATCCAATTTATTCTTTGGGTTATGATGAATGATTTATGTTTATGTTGTGGCACACGTAAAGAATGATTTCAATATGAGATGGGTGTGACCTATATGTCCCTCTAATGCATTGGGTAAAGATTTATATCTCATGAGATAGACATGGCTGGAATGGTAAGTTAATCCGATTCAGTGTTATAGGACTGAAACGAGGAGCAAACATGATTCAGAAAGGGACTTTGTCCACTAAGATGGTCTTGGCAGCAATTCCTTGGCTACTATAGAAATCCTAACATGTGCTGATTGGTTTCCACAATTACATGTTTTATTACCCTTAAATTTTATCATGGTTGATATTCCATTATGATATATGCCTAACGTACTTCCACGATTTATGTCTTTGCTCAAGATTTTGATGTTTAAATTTCATGTTCAAGTTTTTGCTTTCAAATATTTATGGATTGTTTTTTGTTATCTATGTTTTCCCTTACTGAGCATTTGAGCTCAAACTTTTTTTGTTTTATTTTCCCCAGGAAATAAAGAATGGTTTTAGGTAAGTAAAAAAGGGAATATCGTTATGGGAGTTGTTGAAGATCTTTCAACATGATTAGAAGTTTATATTCCATGTTTCCAAAGACACTAAACTATTACGATCCTTATGTGTCTGTTATTGTTATGTATTAAGTATTCCGCAAAAGTAATGTAATGTCCATGTACGTCAAGCTTCGGGTCTCTATAGTTGGTATCAGAGGAAAGGTTTAGTCAACCTTTGGAAACTAGGATGCGAAAACGTTAGTGAGATCCCTAGGGATATTTCTAATATATGTCTTGGGATGTCCCTAAGGATAAGTATACGTATGGGATATAGTCCTAGAACTATAGTAACGATCTTATAATTTAACTTATGATGTTAGATATTGAAGGTACTCCCCCTTGATTATGTCATTTTCCTTGTATGATTTTTTCCTCTCACAGAATTCTTTTTGTGTTTTAGTCAATGGAGGGAACCAGAAGGAATTCAGTTAACATTGAATCCAATGGACAAATTAGTGACTATGAGCAACAAAATTGCATAATGCCTAGAGAGAATGATATTGTGATTATGCTGAATCGGTCATCGCGATATATGATTAACAAGGTGAAATTTAGTGGTATTCCTAATTCACCAAGTAAGAGAAAGATAAAATTTTATGCGTGTTCGCATGTTGAGGAGCATAAAGAAAAGAAGATTGATATTTCTAAATAAGGGAAGAATAAACTTGAGGAATACCTCAAATAGAGGGACATATGTTATCTGTGTGGAGAAAATGGTCATAGAGTTCCAGATGGTTATGGACTTTAATGTCTTATTTGTGGAGAACATGGGCATTACCCAACTCAATGCCCTGACCTAAGAAGTTACTTCTAAATCAAGGAAGGACTTATTCCATGACAATCATTGAAGAGGATTGATTGAAGTGTCTTGTATTGGTATTCAAGAATAATTTTGTTGAGGTACTTTTATGGTATATTGGAATATCTATGTATTGGTCCATTTTGGTTTTCTATAAGAATATGGCATCGGTAACCATGAAAAGTGATTGAAATATTTTGGGAAAGTAGATGATATGCGCATAATGAAGGGATAAGAAGATAATGAGATGTTTGATTGTATTCATGAGCTCATGAATTATATAAGGACTAAGTGATATTATGGTTTGATTATATTTTTTTTTTGTGATTTTGGTATGTGGAAAGAGTTACCTTTTGACAGTATTCATGTTTTCACTATGGTTATAGGGTAATTTATGTTATCAATAGAATATATGACTAAGTTAGTCATGTGTTTGGAATGAAACCCACAAGATATATCTTATGATATATGAGGGATAAATTCTTGTATTCACATTCTTGGTAGATAACCTTTCTAGTAATTTTTTTATTTATATTATGATCGTGGACCGAAGTATTTTAGATAATCCTAAAGATTGGAATGGATTATGTTGGACATAAGTTATTATTATTTACGGATAGAACTTTTTTCGATAATATTTAAGGGATGTTATAGTAATGTAGTTTTAGAAAAAGGACAACCTACAGGATGGGTGGCAACCCATCGTGTCGAACAAGGCTGTGGGAATCGAACCCACAACCGAAGTGCGACTGGCCTTTATCGCCTACCATAAGCCTACAGGAAGCCCCTTGTTATTAGAGACTAGTTTTATTTTATTAAGCGGTATGATATATGAAGTATAAGTTCATTTTTGAAACCATATACGATTAATCTAACCATAATATGGACTTATAACATTTTCTAACCTTTTTTTTTGAAACAGATAGAATGACCCATCATTCTATCACATGATCTGATAACAAATCACGAATAACAAATTCAACTTCATTTATTTAAGGGATGAAGTGGAAATTGTTCAAAGCTCGAACAATAGTGAGATTGAACCAAAAAAGTAATTCTTCTAATTCAATTTTTTTAACTTTAGGGAAGTGATATTGAAAACCAAAAATGTTGTCCTAGTACTCTCATATCTAATGAATCAGATGGTACCTTAGATCATCAAAAATCTATGGCTTTGTGATTGTTGGATTTTTCATAGCCATGTTCTCTACCACTCTCTATCAGAACATGATGATTATATTTCTCCTCCATATCCTTATTTTCACCCGTGTTCTCCTATGTGGAAACCCAAATGATTAGTTAATTTGGGTAACCATTACGTTTCAAACTTTAGTTTTTAAAGTTATGTTTTGTTGTTCCTTTTTGCGATATGGGTTTCTATTAAAGAAACATTCAAGTAGAAAACCATTTATAACCCTGACGAATTTCATGGGAGAAATTCATTTTAAGGGGGGTAGAATGTAACAACCTGAGATTTTATGAGATATATTATTTTTAATTTCATTGATGTGTTCTATTATACACTACACTAAAATTAGATTGTTCTATACACCATATTAGCTTGCAGTATACGCAACACTATTCTTGGATCATGTTACACAAAATTTCAAGTTCGTTTGATAGAAGTCATTCTACGCAACATTAAGTGTGTGTGTGTGTATATATATATATATTCAATGTATAAATGAAATATGGTTGGATTCTGTTATACAAAACAACGAAGGAGTCTTTCAAAACATGCAACCCTAACTTGGATTTCTTTACACGTAATCGCGACCTTCCTCGATAGCTTGCGTTGTACGCAATACAGAGTTTCACTAAACAACGATATGCTATTAAAATATTTCCAAAACTAGCCGTTATGAATAGTAATAACCACTTTTTAAAATTATATAAATTTTAATTTTCAAATGGACTTCATTTTTGGATTTGGAATATCTTAATTAGCCTAGGGTGAAAATTTCGTATTTATCTGAAAACTTTCAATTTTTGATGAATAGTGAAAACACTGGGTTACTATTTAAAAACCGACTTTTTATTTAAATAATTATTTATTTTATTTAAATTTGTTTCAGGTGAAAATTGATACATAATACCTATATAAGTTCAATGCAATTCATTGGAGTCATATTATAGTAATTTTAGATATATAAAAATTTTATTAAACTTTTCACCGTGTTTTACCCACCTCGTAGAAGAATTTGCAAATTTACATAAAACATAATATTACCGCTTCTGTGAGTGGAATTTCAAAAATCTGAGAAATACGGTTTATTTCAGTATGTAAAATGTTGTTCAATGAGATGAAAATAATTTTTGTTGAACAGTAACTTTTTACTTTTATTTACCACAGTTAAAAGTAAATTGGGTAATTATGGGTAAAAATGATATTATTATTACCCTAACACAAATCCTAATTCTATTGGATATGTTTAATTCGAACAAAAACAACATTAGGGATAAAATATTACCCTTTAGGTCCACTTGGATTAGATTAAGACATTTAACATTATTTTATTTAAAGAATCGTTAAAATAGAAAAAATCAAAGTTTAATAACAAAATCATTTTTAATATATGGTTATACAAACAATAAATTCAACTATAAATATTCATTAGAAAGATAAAGATATTTTCTAGATAATTGTGTTTTGTTTATAAATTTTAGACATTAAATAATATAATTTATTTATGACACAATGATGATGCAATAATTATCTTATTAATGAAATATTGACATAATTGATGCTATAAATACCCAAATAAAGGTAATTTGAGACTTTTTATGAATTAAACTAATTTTATATGTTAATATGACATGTTATTATTGATTTAGTTAACTTTTTTCGAACTAATAATTCTGTTAAGATTTTCAAAAAAATCAATTACCAAATAGTGTCGAAATTGACATAAAATTGTTTTTAAAAAAAATATTATAATATTAATTGTTATTTTGTTCCTAAAAATCTATGGTTCGGACAAATGAATTATATAATGTTATATATATTAATAATAAACAACTTGGGGTTCTTTTGGCTGGTTATAGTAAGTTTATTAACCTTATAGTGTATGAAAACAAGAAGACATGCTAAAAGAAAAATTATTTAACTTAAAGTTAAATCTAAATGATAAGGTTAAAATAGTAACCTAAACTTGTCCAAATTCTATTTGATGAGACTATTTAGACCCATCCCCACCTTATCTTAGAAATAAATCAATTTGGAGCTACTAAAAAAAGAATATGACTTTATAATAAAATAATATTTTGAGTTTTTCCAAAGGTTCCCCTCTCCTCCCTTATTAAGGGACACCTCCTCCCTCTCTTCCTCACACCACTTTGAGCCTTCAAGATCGGCCAACCCCTGCCAATTTAACTTATACACTTTCCTAGAAACATCCTAGAGGTTTTGGTCTTCTTCAAAGACCAATCTTAGTGCCCTAAGAGGAGGTTTCAAAAAGACATGTCGAAAGAAGAGGTAATATCTGTTACCGATTCTTTCAACTTTATTTCTTCCTATACTTCTTATTATTTAGTTGTTTCATTATGAAGTAATTACATAAGTATAACTAATATAATTATATGTTATTATATGTATGAAACAACCCTATTTCACCATCTATCCATCCTACAGAAAATGAAATCACCGCGCGTGCGTACGTACAGAATACCGTCTCCACCCCGTGGTGTAATATGTTTTCGACCACCTCCTTACTTGGATGGGTATATTGGTGTAAATAAAAAAAATATATGATTACTGAAAATTGATTGATTCTGAAATATTATACATACACTTCAATGCAATTCCACAATCATGGGAATGATATCATCGCTCGTCCGTACATACGGACTACCGTCTCCAAGACGTGATGAGATTCATTTTCCATGTTAACCATTCATGAATGATTATAAATTATATATAATAAGTAATCACGAAATATATGAAATAATAATGATACTGGATTTATGTATATATATATGTATGTCATCTACTTAATTCCATTCAATTCAATAAGGAAACAAAAACAGTGTTCATGCGTACGTACAACCTACCGTCTCCATGAACGGTGTATTTCATTCCTTTTATCGATCAATAATATATATGTATATGATGAATATATATTATATATAAATCATGTTTTACATTCTGGAATTATGTAAATCAGGATATAAGTAATAATATCAAGAACGAAAAGTCGAAACACATACGATAAATGAAATGATTTTACCCAAAACACTGCTTTAGCATGGAATGTACAAAAGAACGGGTAATATAAAGTCATAAGTGAAATATATATGATATAATAACAATGAATATGATTATTTCATAAGTCAATGACATTATTTAAATCATTATACAGGAGGTTTGGATCTATACGATGCATATCAGACCTAAGGTAAGGGATAATTATTCCAATCTCATTCTTATTCGAGATTGTTTATTTGTAAGTATTTACTGGGGTTATGATTATTATCCATGTCCATATGTTCTCAAAATGTTTTCATAAAATGTTTAAATTTCTTCCATGTATGTTTAAAGTCATTTTTTCCCTTTTCTACTATTACCACATCGTTTAGAAGGAATCTTTCTTTTACGAGGTACTTTTTGACTTTTCTGGCAAAAGTACGAGAAGAATGTTTTTTAACTTATATGACATGAAAGAATTTTTACGGTTTTATAAAGCCTTATTTTCATGAATCTTCCTCTAAAATATTTCATGAATATTTTCAAAAATATATCTTTCTTTTCAAATTACATGATGTTTTGTGAAAAGAAATTTATTTTGAAGAAGAAAGGATATTTTCCTCAAGAATTCATTTCAAGTGTTTTATCAAAACCATTTTCCATCTAAGATGACAGTATTTCATATGTTTATGATTCAAGTATAATGTATCTATGATTTATATGGTTTCACTTTTCTTATGATGAAATGATATCCATTTGTTTTATATGGATTATGTTATGATGGAATGATGTTTGTGAAATCCAATTTATTCTTTGGGTTATGATGAATGATTTATGTTTATATTGTGGCACACATAAAAATGATTTCAATATGAGATGGGTGGGAACTATATCTCCCTCCAATGCACTGGTTAATGATTTATATCTCATGATATAGATATGGATGGAACGGTAAGTTAATTTGGTTCAGTGTTACAGGACTGAAATGAGGAGTGAACTCGATTCAGAAAGGGACTTTGTCCACTAAGATGGTCTTGGTAGCAATGCCTTGGCTACTATGGAAATAATAACATGTTCTAAATGGTTTCCACAATTACATGTTTTATTCCCATTATATTTTATCATGGTTGATGTTCCATTATGATATATTCCTTGCGTACTTCCACGATTTATGTATTTGCTCAATATTTTGATGTTTAAATTTCGTGTTTGAGTTTTTGCTTTCAAATGTTTATGGATTGTTTTATGTTATCTATGTTTTCCCTTACTGAGCATTTGAGCTCACCCTTTTTGTGTTTTATTTTCCCCAGGAAATAAAGAAAGGTTTTAGGTAAGGAAACAAAAAGGGGAAGACCGTTATGGGAGTTGTTGAAGATCATTCAACATGATTAGAAGTTTATATTCCATGTTTCCAAAGACATTAAACTATTACGATCCTTGTGTGTCTGTTCTTGTTATGTATTAAGTATTCTGAAAAATTAATGTAATTTCCATGTACTTCAAGCTTCGGGTCTCTACAAATGGGATATACATTGGATGTTTATAAACTCTTTATGAACTATCAAGAATGATTTAAATAATGAACATGAATAAACTAGCTTTTCCTAATGGTTCATAGATTTAAAAGAAAGTGTCATGATTTAGACATCATATAGGTTATTTTTAAGGATTATTTTGTTTCACACTATTAATATTGTTACTCACACTATGCTAATAGTTTTGGCAATGATGGGAACTAGAAGGAACTGGATTAATGTTGAATATGATAAAAAATGTGTTTATGATCAACCAAATGTGATGATTACAGAAGTAAATTATATTGTTATTTTTTATAATTAGTTACTATGATATATGATTAATAACTTACACCCTAACTAACTCAAGGAATCACCAAAGAAGATAAGGAAAAATTTTGTTGGGATTTGTTGTGGGGGAGACCATAGAGGAAAAATGATTCTATTTTTTATATGGAGAGAATATAGGAATTATAACATAAGTGAGTTTCTAAAAGGATAGTAAGATGTTTTGATCATGGAAAAGATGTAAGATAATCAAGTAATTATAGAGTAACAAAGAAAAGATTGATTAATATAATGGATGAGAATAATGGTATCCCTAATATATCATCGGTGGTTGAATGTTTAAAATGATAAAAGTAAGAGAATTATAAAAATAAATTTCCTGAAGGGAAATCTCATGATGAAAATTAGAAAGGTTTTATGGTTATATTACTTATGATGAAGAGAAAAAAATGATATATGAAAGGAAAAAAGTGTTACGAAAAAAGTTGAAGAAGTCAAGCTAATGGTTTCTGATAAAAGTGGAATGATTTATATATTTCTGTATTGGGATTGAAATAATTATATTTTTATCAGTGAAATTTTGGTTATTAGAATCATGAAACATCAATGTATTGTTCCATATTAGTTTTTCATTAAAGAGTTTCAATAATATGTTAAATATCACTGATGTTCGAAATAAGGATTTAATTGAAATGTGATATTTTGATTAAGGGAATAGAAACCACAATAATTTCCTGATGTTGAGAAAATCATATTTAGTTTGCATAATGATATGTTGAAATTCTTATTGATATGATGAAAAAGTGATTTTTATTATCATTGATGGACTTCTCAAAATTTTAGTATTTATGGAATATATTAATTAATCTACGATTTTATTTATGGAATTAGGAAAGGCTTAATTTTGGAAAGATTTTACGTTTTCATAATAATTTTTATGATAATTAAAATATCATCATGTTTCAGGGGAATATGTGAATAATATATTGACATATTTGGTATGTAAAATTAAGATCTACTTCGTAATGTTTTCAAGATTAATTATAAGTTGATTTTGGAAATTTAGTGATCTTATTTACAAATTCTTGGATTTATGTTTTGATGAAACAAGAATTATACATAAGTTTAATGTTTCATGTAATGGGTTATCTTGAACTTTGGATAAGGTTTTGGAGATTAATGTATTGTTTCACTATAAAAATATTTATGCATATTGGAGAACCTGTGATGACAGTTATGTTTTTGATAATAACAAGAGAATCGATTAATGACTTATCATTAATTTATGTATCATATGATCCACTAGTGCTTCGTGTATAAAAAATTAACATTCATTTCTTGAAGTAAGAGATGAAGATAAAATTGATCAAAGAATAACCAAAGGATGATATTATTCTTATGAAATAGAATGGAATTAAGTAAGTATATATTCTCATAAAATCTAATAATGTTTAAGGTAAGAATATTGAAAAACAATTTTATACATTTACCTTCATTTATGATGAAAAATTGTCTTTTCACCTATAAAAAATTTATGACTTTTTGGTCATTAAAATTCTCCTAACCAAGTTCCTTATCACTCTCCATCAGTATTTGGGTGTTATTTTTATCTTATATGTCTATGTTTTCACTTCCCAACTATCTTCTTCTATTAGGAAACCTAGTATTGGTTATTCAATAAGAACTTCATAGATACATTTTTATAATTTCAAGAGATATTTACATTAACCATTTTTATCATGTGGGTTTCCCCCAAAGGTTTATTTATATGTTAAACACTTGTTTACCAAGAACAAGTTCAAATTATGTGGATAAAATTTATTTAATGGGGGTAAACTGTAAGAGGCTACGATTTTATATAATATATTTTTTCCAATAAATTTATTATTTTTGATATTTTTAATTACATTAAATTCAATGTTTATAATTAATTACATGAAACACTAAGTTTATCTTGTGTTACACACAACATTGAGTATATCTTGCATTATACGTAACATTGAGTTTAAAGAAAACATAACATACCATTAAAATATTCTTATTTAATATCATAGTTATAACCTGGCCAATGGAATGAAGGGTATGAATAGGATTAAATAAATTTTGAAAATATATATATTACACATATATATATAAATTTATTACTCGGTGACCAATTAATTAGAAATGAAATTTAAAACTCTTTTAATATAAAGGAAAACTTTATTAAAAAAAAATATGTGCATAATTTTTTTTACCACATTAAAAGAATTCAACTTTCTTGAACTATTTTAATGAAATTTGAGTAATATATATTAAATAAATTTTGAAAAATTTGTCTTATGTGTTTTCTAGAAAAGAGATAAGAATAAATCCAATTTAATCCTTAAATCTATATTTTTTCTAAAAAATTGTTTTTTCGCCTTTTGTGCACTTAAATTAAAATTAAAATTTTATAATTTTACAAAATTTATTTTAAGAAAAGAAAAAACATATTTTATATCATCATGTAAATATTATCTTTGAGTGAATTTTTGAAAAGCTAATTTTTTTGATGAATTGTGAAAAAATACCCATTTTTGTTAAGAAATTTCATTTCTTTTAGAATATTTAAAAACAAAAAAATTGTATTAAGATGAATTTAAAGGTAAAATTTTTTCATTTATATTTATATTAATCAAATTTATGTTATTTTAATCAATTTCATATTGATTGTTTATATTAATTATTTTTAATCTTTTAAACATTTTGTCCTTTGGAAACTGCTTTCTCATCAAGACTATAGAATTAATTTTAAATTAAAAATTTCAACCAATGTGAAAAGTGTTTTAAAAAATGGATTAAATATTTTTAATAACAATAATTTATATTTTCTAATAATTTAATCTTAATTTTTGACCATAATGAATAATAATATCATAAAAATTATTTTCCACAACTAATGTAAACATGGGTTTACCAAGGAGTTAAACTAAAAAGATAAGTGTTAAAAATGACCCAAAACATTTAAAAACCATTTAATAGAAATATTTAAACCTTATGTCTTATATAATCTATAATAGTCCATTTTAGAGCCTTTTTTCATGTGAAAAACATGTTAATACCTTTTTCGTTTCAAATATTACAGGTGTACAACTAACATAACTTATAAAAGGCCACCCACTCTCCTCTACTCTTCACATTTCCTGGGCCCTTTGGTTTGGAAAATACCTAAAAAACTAAATTTTTTAATTTTATAATATTATCCTATAATAATTATATTGGTCATAAATCTATCATAATAATCCTTTTGTTGTAAAGAAAAATAAGTTGTCTGGAGAAGAGTTAATGTCATTAATCGATAATTTTATTTTATTTATTCCTCCACTTGATTAAATTATTATTAAAACATGATGATATAATAAAATAAGTATCTAAAATTTAATGAATTTTTTTATGCTAATGTAATGATCTATAACAATCCCATCTTCCATAAAATGGGATATAGAATCATCTTTGTGTGTACGGCCGACTACTGCCTCACAAAATGATATTATTCATCTTCATCTACTCCTATAGCGACTAGATATAATGATGAATTTAATGCTTATATATTATATATATGACATTACTATAACACTTTAATTATAATACCACTCCAAATTTCATTACTTCTAACCTGTTAGAAAATAGTAACGTCGCTCGTGTGTACAGTGGACAATCGCCTTGCGAACCGATGTGATGTGCTTTTCATTTTTTTACTTGGATGGTAATAAAGATAGATTAAATAAATAAATATGATATTTAAAATATAAATATAATTATATAATTGTTATATAATATATACCATCTTAGTTTCTATTGTATGGGGGATATGATGTTTTCATTTAGGATTTTTGTAGTCTACCACCTTGTGAAGCGATGTGATTCATTTTTAACATACAATTTACATGACAGCAAATAAGGATTGGTTAAAATTAAAATATGTTTTATATATTAAATTAATTATTATTTAATCTTAATATATAACATAAAATTCTTTATTTATTTTTCTATTAAGAAAATGGAAACAATATTCATGCCTACGACCAAATTACCATTTATATGAATGGGGAATTTAATTTTTTACCTACAACTTTTAGGGATTACGATAGAAAAATATATTTTGAATTTATATTATATTTATATCATGGGTTAAATAATATATATTATGTTACCATGATCTATTTAATATGATAAATATAACCAATAATAATATACAAGAAAAACCAAGTAGTTATTACCGAAAAGGAGATTTTAGAAAAGAATTATAGGTAAATGAGGATATGATATCGTCGTTTAAGTGTATAACAGACTACCACCTTGTAAATGAATGAGATTCTATTTTAACATACACTTTACATGAAAGGAAATAAGGATTCAATAAAATGTAAATATGTGATATATATTAAATTAATTATTATTTAATGTTAATTTATAATGTACCATTCTTTATTTTTTTTTCTATCAAGAAAATTGGAACAACATTCATGCCTATACCCGACATACCATCTCCATGAATGGGGCATTTTATTTTATATATCCAAATTTTAGGGATTATGATAAATAAATATATATTGAATTTATATTAAATTTATATCATGGGTAAAATTATATAGATTATGAATCCATGATCAATTTAATAGGAGAAACATAAAAAATAAATTCATACATGAAAAACAAAGTAGTTATTACCCGAAAGGAGATATTAACAAGGAAGTGTTGATAAATGGGTAATAAAAGGTCATAAGTAAATCATATATGTAATAAAAAATATTAGTTTTGTTTTATAATATATTTATAAAAAATTTATATTAATTATACAATATTTTCAAATGTGTATGAAAGAATTGGAGACTTATTGTAGAAGATTTTTAATATCTATTTTATTTTTGGGAGACATATGAAAATTCACCACTCATTTATTTTGTTTGGTGTATATAATTCCCCTTTGAAATTTTATATCATTAATTTCCTTATTTTAATTATATTTAATGTTTCATTCTATATTATACTTTATTGCGTCTTACGATTCCAAATATTACTAAAGCGGTAAGGGATTTTTCACCTCACTTTTATATCTATGAGATACATTCCATATTAACGACTTGTTTCATATATGTGGTGTATATAGTATCCATTAATTTATTTTATAATATTGAAAAATATTTTGGTTTAAATATCCTTTTTGGATATATCATTCTTGGGGCTTTCGGTTCAAAAGGCACCCAAGCAGTAAGGGATTTTTTTTCTCAATTTGCCTTCTTTGAGAAATATGTCATGTTATGTACCTATATTCTTTTATGAGTTATATATACATACAATTTGGCTTGTAATATCATTAATTTATTTAGTATATTGATATTTTATGTTTCATTTAATGTTATTTTTTCATGTTTCTTATGATTCAATGTTATCAAATTGGTACGATTTTTATATTACAACATCAATATTTATTCGGATTATTTATGATTATATTTTTGACGATGAAATATTATGATCCACCTATCAAGAAACTAATATATTTTGTAATCCTATGCTTATATCATTATAATACATGTTTCCATTCATTTTTCTCTCTTTATTTGCTAAAGATAACAAAATAATGTTTTTAAGAAAAATCATTATTATTTCCCTCCTCAGTGAATAACCCTTTTTCTTCCCAAAAAATGTTTATTATAAATATTTTTTATTTTTTTGACATTATCAATATGATTTACTAATTACATTTTTACCCTATTTTTTTATATTTATTTAAAAGGAATCTTCATGTCATTTTCCAAAAAGTGTTCATTTTACTTTTACAGAAAATGTGAAAGGAATATTTTTTTAACATGTATGCCATGAACCAAATTTCCCAATTTTATAAACATTGTTTTTTAATATTAATTTATATTTTTTAAACGTTATTTTTAAAGAAAATAAATTTAAAATTATTTTATGTCTTAAAAGAGTTTTTCAAAGCAGAAAGGATATTTTCCCCAAAAATTGTTTTAAACTATTTTAATGGTTTCTTTATAAGTTTAAATATTTATTTCTAAAGAATAAGATCTATTAAATGTTTAATGAATTTTTATTTTTAAAATTTTTTTAATGAAAAATTATTTTATACTGTAAATTTGTTACTTGTTTTTTAAATATTCTTTTATAAGATTCTAATTTCATTTTTAAAGAAAATAATTCTAAAAAAGTAATATGTTTCAAAAGGGATTTTTCAAGGTGAAATGATATTTTACTCAAGAAATGTTCCAGTTGATCATTGAAAATAATTTTCTAGGTAAGATGACATTATTTTATGTTAGTTATTATTTAATGGGGATATTATCCAAGGATACCATTATTTTTCATTCTTTGGATTGTTTATGTTTATGATGAAAAGAGTTTTATGAAACCTATTCCAATTTCATAGGTTATTACATGATAAAATTATTATGAAACCAAATTATTTTTTCCATGGGTTATTCTTTTATGCAATAATGAAAAGATTATAAAACATGTCTATTTATACTGGTTATGTTATAATGAAATATTTATGAAAACCATTTCTTTTCATGGAATATGATATGATGCATGTTTTATGATTCTTATAGCATGAATATGTTTGATTTTAAATATTAGATGTTGGTTAAATTATAACCATGGAAGGTGGTTATGCTATAAACAAGGATGGTGGTTGTAGAATAACTAAGATGGCTGAGACCTATATCTCCATCGAATTCATTGGGTAAAGATTTAAATCTAATGACATAAAAAAGACTTTAATGTGGAGAGAAACTAGTTTAGTAAGGTTATTTTTACACTATGATAGTCTCAGGGGTGAACATTGACTATTATGATGGTTTGGGGAGTGAACCCATTCCATTATGATAGCCTTATAAATGATCCTTGAATGCTATAAAAATTATTTAATATTGTTTTGTGTATTCCACAATTCCATGTCTTATGTCAATGTTATGCTATTGTAGTATATTTTCCTGATTTCATTATGATTCATGTCTTATTTAATGCCAATATTTATTCTTTGACTCAAGATTATGATCTTTGATATGTAGGGTAGAGTTTTAATATGTTATGATCACTTTCCTTACCAAAAATCTGAGTTCACCATTTCTTATGTATCGTTTTCCTAGGTTAGTAAGAAAGTTGTTAAGTAGGGAATGTATATGAGGAATACTAATTAATAATGCCTTTGTGGGAAAAATTTAAGATCTTTTACTAAATAATAAGATTTTGTACCTAGTTTAAAAAAGGAAAAAACCATTATGTTCATCAGGAATGTATTTTTTTAATGTAATGAATATTCATCTAAGAAGATACACTATCTATGTATGAGAGTACTATGTCTTTATAAGAAACAAATATGATATAAAATGAAATTATTTTCCTTATATGAAATCAAATTCCTGGGGAGATGGAATATAAAATATTGTTTCTATGACCAGGAATCCTTCTCATGTGATGAATCGTGTTGGGATTCTAAATGATTAAAAGAGGGAACAATGTACTTTTGAGTCTTTCATGAGAAAAAATCTACCTTATCTTAGAGGGTCTTTTGATCCACTAGTATCTAGGTGATATATTATTACCAATGATAAAATATTTTCTATTCTCCAATGATCATAATATGAAAAATTTATCCTATTCATTTATCATTTAGAAGGTGAAGAAGATCCATGGTGGAGTATTATTAAGAATACTAGACATGAGGAATAAATTGACTCTATGTAATGGGATGAGTTTAAAAGTATATTTTTCTGAAAGAACTTCCCTCAAATTCGTCATATAAAAATGGAGAAATAATTCTTAGAGAATATGTATAAGGATGATGAATCCATTGGTACCTATAAGGAAAATTATAAAAAACTTTCAAGGTATGATTCTTATTTAATAATTCGGCATAAAAGAAAAATTTAATGATTCATAGTGGCTTAAAACCAAGTCTTCAAATGGTGTGGGCTATAAGGGACTTCAATAACTATGAATAAATTGGATTATGTACTCTCAATGTAGAAATATAAACTAGATATTCTGATCATTCCTATGGTTTTTGTAAGAAAAGGAAGTTATAGTCTCATTAAATCTTAAATAAATCACATGGTGGAAGGAAATTCAAGTCACCTATATGCAAGAAGTGCAGGAAGAAAAAACAATGTAATTTTTAAAATGGAACCAAGATGCACTATAAATTCAGAAGGGATAGTCATAAAGTTTGGGAATTTTGAAATGTGATGACTATTCCAGTTGATAAAATAAAGGATAAATGATTCCAACTAGAAAACTACGCACAATTTTATGCTTCAACTGTAAGGAGTAT
Source organism: Viscum album (assembly GCA_963277665.1). Classification (NCBI taxonomy): domain Eukaryota; kingdom Viridiplantae; phylum Streptophyta; class Magnoliopsida; order Santalales; family Viscaceae; genus Viscum; species Viscum album. The sequence continues at coordinate 1,583,716,963 of OY728137.1, read as the reverse complement.
GTACATTATACCAACCGATGCATGAATATGATGGTTTATGATGATGATCAATGTTAAATACGACTTATAATCAAAAGAAAAGGGTAATCTAATTCGATCGTGACTACTATAGTGGGTTATGAAAATGACATGGTGACATGTATACTTATCATACACTCTAGAACTTCTAATGTATTATTTGATTCTAGACCTTCCCAACAATGTATATATAAATAATTTTATAACGGTATCCCATTAGCTCAAAAATTATTAGATGTTTAAGAAGTGGTGAAAACTTTTAATGGTATGATGATAACATCTCATGTTTATAGTTCCTCTCTAATTGAATTGTTTGTGAATTTACTTCCTAAAAATATTATGATTTTACCTCTAGTTGAATTTGATATTATTTTAATAATGTATTTGCTTCATTACATATAGACCATATCAATTAATGAGGATGTGAAGTCACATTTCATATTCCAAATAAATCTATTATATTTTGTAGATATGAGGATTAATACGAACATCCAATGGAAATTAATTTTCTCATATGGCTCCAAACTTCTATCGATGAAGGTTATCCATCTCATGTGGTTGGGGAGAAACTCAACATTGAGGATATTACGATGTCATTGGAGTGTTTTTGATGTATTTCTAGAATAGTTTCCCAGTCTTACATAAAATATTGAAGTTTACTATTCAATAGAACTCATACCTATTATTATGCCTATTTCAAAGACTCTATATAGAATGGACCCGATTGAGTTGAACAAATTGAAGAATAAACTCTAGGATAGTCTTGATAAGGGATTCATATTCCCTAGTGCATCACTTTGGGGTGTACCTATTCATTTCGTTCAAAATAAATATTGGTAAATTCATCTTTTCAATGATTATCTAGAACTTAACAATATCACTATCATGAAAAAGTATCATCTACCACGTTTCAACAATTGTTTTATCAATTTCAAGGATATAAATACTTTTCAAAGATTTACCATTATTTTAGATATCATCAATTAATGGTTATGAATGAGGATGTACCCAAGATAGAATTAAATATGAGATTTGGGCATTGTAAATTTATATTGATTCCATTTGGACTTACTAATTCCTCTGTTATCTTCATGGATTTAATGAATATTGTATTTTGAGAATACTTTTATTCTTTTTTGGTAGTATTTTTATATGATATTTTTATTTATTCAAATTACATGGATGAGCATATATATCATCTAAGAATTGTGTTGAAGACCTTGAAGAAGGATAATTTGTATACTAAATTTACCAAGTGTAAATTTTCCCTTCACAAAGATTCATTCATAAGCCATATAATCTCAAGTGAGGGTGTATCCGTGGATCATTCAAAAGAAAAATTCATTAATAAATGTCTTAAAAAACCATGGAAAGTAATATTATCATTTTATATGGGTTCTATGAATACTAGTGATGTTTTTTTTCAGATATTTCTAAAGACAAACTAATATAATCACCAAGTTGAATCGAAATGGTGTTAAGTTCTTGTGGATAGATGAATACAAAGAGAATTTAATAGAGTTAAGGAGAAGGTTTTTTAGTCCACATATTCTCACACTAGCGTGTAGTGGATAATGGTTTTTCACTTATAATGATACATCAAATAAGGGGTTGGGTGGTCTCTTTCTGTAGAATGATATAGTCATAACATATGCCAATTGACAATTGAAATTTTTTTAGAAAAATTACCCAACTCGTGATTTGGAGTTAGAAGTAGTATGTTTTTCATTGAAGATATGAAAGCATTATATTTTTTTATAAAAGGTGTGAAATATAAACATATGTCCCCTTTCATCATAATTTCAATGATGAGAAATATATACATATGTCCCCTTTCCTAACATATATATATATATAAAGGTTGTATATTATTAATATATATTTATAAATAAGTACTTAATTTTAATTAAATACATTTATTCACAAAAAAATATGTTTTCTTCAAAAATGATTTTTATTGAACATTTTATATAAAAATTATAATTAATTTATACCATTTTTAGAAATTATATTTTAAAAAATGTATATTAATTTTTAAATTATCATGTCAAAATTATCTTATTGCGAATTTTTTGGAATTTCTTGGAAAAGTTTACTTTTGGGTGAATCGTGAAAATTATGATTTAAAAAGAATGAAAATATTCTTTTCTTTTTTTAAAATTTTCATAGATAAAATTTTATTTGAACTAGTTTTACAATTTAATTTGTTTATTTTTATTCAAATTAATTCAATTTATACCAATTTTATCAAATTATTCTTGATCTTGGTATGAAACTAATTTTAGACTTAAAATTTATTTTTTCCCTGAAAAGTGTTTTCAACATATTTTTATTTTTTCTATATTATATTAATTTATTCCATTTATAGAGATTTAGTATATAAAAAATTATTCTATATGAGTAATTATTATGTTAAAATTTATTGTTGAGGCCACCTTAATTTTTGGCCATCCTGAATAGTAACTATGATAAAAATATTTCTACGATAGTAAAAAGGGTAAAATAGATAAATTAAGGTTAAAAAAAGTGATAATAACTAAATTATTCCTCTTAGTTATTAATTTTTGAAGATATTTTTAATCGTAGATAGTTATTCTCAAAATTTAATTGTTTATGTGACACTTTTTTTGATTAGGACAAAATACTATTTTAATATTTAAAAAATAAAAGGTGTATCCCTTCCCCCACTTATAAAAATACACCCATCCTATCCCATTTTAACACAACTTTGATCCTACTAGATCGAAAAAAACATTATAAATTATCTTTTAAACATACCTATAAACTATATAGATATTTGAGTCTTCTTATAATAGCATTCCAAGTGTCCTTAATAAGAGATATAAAGATGGTCTACTCGAGAAGAGGTAATCATATTACCCAAAACGTTTCAATTTATTTCATATTATTCCTCCTAAAAATTGATGGTATCCAATATAAATTAATAAATTCAGAATCTTTAATATAATAAATTTTTATTATGGTGATGTATCAACCAGTTTCCATATGATTTTCATCAAATGAGAGATTAAAAGTATCGATCAGGTGTACATGTAGATTGCCGCCACCACATAGTGACATGTTTCCTTATCCATCACCATAATTCATGGTTGGTTATTTTAATGGATTTATTTTTATATATTATATTTATGAAATAATTATACTTCAAATATTTTCTATATTCATACATTTTCATCCATTGAAAAATGATAACATTGCATGTGTGTATGTGTGGACTACCACCACCAAAAAGCGATGTGATTTGTTTTTCATTTTATTCTAACATGGATAGTAATAAGGATATATGTAATGAGTATATATGTTAAATATTATATAATAATGATTCCATAGAGTTTAATTATTTTTTACCTTTCTTTCGCTTCAACTATTGAAAACTAGAAACATTACTCGTGTGTATGTATAAACTACATTCTCTATGGAGTGATGTAATTCATTTTTCATCACTGCTTCCTATGAATAATTATAAAAGTGTATATGATGAATAAATATGGTTATTATTTCATTTTTACGATTATATATTAGATCAAACCATGATCATGGTTCAAGTATGAGAACAATTTAATTGAAACATACGTGAAAAGAGAAGCATTTATCACCCGAAAGATTGATTTTCGGAAAATAATTGATAATAAATAGATGATAAGATGTTATAAGTAAATAATGTTTTTATGATAGGTATGAATAAAGTACTAGAATATTTTTACAATAAATATCTATTAATTATATATTATGTTTGAATGTGTATGAAATAAGATGGGACTTGAGGTAAGAGATTCATGTTTCAATCCATTTTAATTTGGATTGTTTATGATCAAATTTACATTGAAAAAATAATATAATATTTATTTTATTAACTTCTTTAATTTTTTTTAATTTGGATATTCCCATTATTTTCAAGTATAAGTACCACTTTTTCTATCTTTGGTTCTTAAAATGATATATAAAATGTTTTAAAAGAAAATCTTACCTTATTTCATCTTTAGTCAATGAATATTTTCTTTTATGTCCAAGATCATGAAATTGATTTATTAAAGTTCTAAATTAAACTTGGATTTTTCTAAAAAATAAATTTTATATACATTTTACTTTATCATAAAATGATGAAAAAATAATCTTCTAAATTTTTTCTGAACAAACTATTTTTTAATTTTTAAAATTTAGAAAAGGAATGTTTTGTATTAAATTATATGAAATGAACAGATTTTCCCAACATCCTAAAAATTATTTTCATTAAATATTCCTTCAAATGGTGGTATGGTAATTTTTAAAAAGATTTATTTTCTAAATATTTTTGATATTTTTAGTTCAAATGTTACCAAAGAAAAGTGACATTTTCTCAAATTTTCAAAGAAATATTTGAATTATATTTTAGGAAAAATTTTCATCAATGTCAATTTTTTAAGGATTGTTATGTTTCAATAGGGATATGATTTCATGATATGATCCTATTGAAACTCGAAAATGAATCCTTGTATTTCACCGAATGAAACCATACATGATTTCGATGCATATCTCATTCTTCAGGCCTCAATTTGACTGGTCATGGAGCCTGAACAGAGTAACATATAAAAATTTATTGACGTTTGAATTCATACTACTGAAAATTTCCATCCTGGATGATTTTGGGGAAAGGTATGGTCTTGCGTGTAAGAATGGAAATTTGGCATAGAAGATTGGATGTTTGGTGCGAAAGAATGGAATCTTTCATGCAAAAAACAAAATCTTCTGTGTAACCCATCACACAAACATTTTACGCACCCAATGAGATGTAATCTTCCCCCCAGCCACCCGAAAAACGTCCAAGTGCATGAAAGATCAACATTCATGCACACGATTCATACATGCCAAATGCGACGTATGTCAGGAATGTTATGGGAAGTCCTAGAAAAATTTATAAAAAAGGCGCATGAATGTTTTGGGATGTGCGCAAAATATTATCATCTGCGCGCAAGATTCTTACTCGCCCAATGCAATGTCAAATGCCCCTTTGCGCGCGCACCCACTGTAGGGTGCGTGGATGATAACTTCCACCCCCCTGAATCTTACACAGAACCAATACTGGTTTTTCCTATAAATACAAGTTCACCCCTCCCTTCAGGGTAAGTCTCCAAATGTCGGACACCACTTTTTTGGGTGTAACACCTCCTCTTCCACACCCATATGGAAGAATAGAACAATCCATGTGAGATATCTCATGATAGGTCCCCTATGAGATTGGCTTTGCGTGGGCCCATAGTGGTTTGACCCATGCACGACCTATTTTCTAACTAATTTATGGGCACACAAGATTACATTATTGTGTGAAAAACTTCAAATCTTGTAAGAAAAAATTCACTCTTGCATGCAATAGTTCCAATGTTCACTTCTTGCACACACCTGTGCTACACATCCAATTCTTGCATGCATTTCATCCTATGCGTAGACCATCTTACTGAAACAGTGACTAGGCCTACTCCCATTGGTCCATACCGTAGGGGATATTCCCCCACAAACCCACTTAGGATCTGTGTCGAGCTACGGTCCCAACCCTTCGAGCTACGTCAGTGACCCCTTTGAAAAATGGAGTGTCGCACCATGAACTTTTCAGGACAGGACATCGACATTTTTCATTATTCTCTTATGAACACCAACCTTCCACCTATGGAAAACGATTATTTGAGACACTCCTCCACACTCCATAAAATACCTTGAGTCGACATATTCTTCTTGGTCCCTTTCACATCTCGTGAGTTGAGATTATCATCTTCAATTCCCTAAGTACCTTGAGATAAACCATTCCACAAGAAACTCATCCAAACCCAATCTCTTGACTCCTATGATAGGTTGGACCATAAATGAGATCTCTTTCATGAGTCTAGCATCAGCCATTTCTAATCTACTTATGACTAACAATACTCTCTATACGACTATAACTTGTATTACAGCATATATGACAAACATAGGATACCACTTTCTCCAAAAAAGAGATGCCTTATGCACCAATCATAAGATGCAAACAATCCTCAGTAAATGACTTTAAAATATAACATGCCCTTCCATTCAATAACAAGATGCCTCTTGTTCCAAATAAGATATTCCTTATGTGATAATCATAAGATGCCTCATTCCATGATTATAGTGGAGTAATTTCAAGAGTGTTGGAATCCATTCAAGAATTCCATCACTCCACCTCATTCTTCATGTGTACTTTATTCGGAACATCATCTTATATCATGTCTAAAGGGACCCCCTAATAGCCTGGTCCCATGCCTCTTCGGCTCACCTATCATTCTGGTCCAACAACCCTGAAGAATTTGGATGACACATCGAGTTTGGCCCCACATTTGTTATACGATCAGTGGTTCACCGCTATTTGTTTTTTTTAATATCTGGATAATGTGACGTGGATGATATATTTCGAATGTGGTCATCAGTTATCACCCTCCATCATGTCTCCTTCATTATGATATAAATGTAGGACATATGATTCACAATTTTCATCTCCCATTGTTTAGACTGATTCAAATTCCCTTTCCATTATCCCGTATGTGCACTAGAACATAGGGGTAAGCTATAATCATATTACTCAACCTACCAGTGAGTTGGCATACCCTCATGTCCAGAAATTATGAAGTCACCCAGGCAGCTTCCATGCGTAAGCCCCATCCACCACTTCTACCCCTTAGTGGCACCTGGGTAGCATCCATGCCAAATCCCCATTCACCATCACACCTCCATAGTGGCACTTGGGCAACATCCATGCATAATCCCCATTAACCATTTCCACTCCATTTCAGCACCCGTGCATCTTCCATGCAAAAGACCCATCCACCATTGTCGCTCCTTAGTGACACATGGGTAGATTCCATGTGTAAGACCCACTCTCCATTTTTTCTCTATAGCCGCACCAAGGAAGAATCCATGCATAAGTCCCATCTACCATTGTTTCTCCTTAGTGATATATGGGCAGATTCCATTAATGATCCCCATTTTACATTTTTCTCCTTAGCAGCACCTGAATAGCTTCTATGCACAATCCCCCCTTCACCATTTCCACTCTTTAGTGGCACCGGGGCAACTTCCATGCATAAACCTCATTCACCATTTTTTCTCCTTAGAAGCACTGAGGAAGCATTCAGAAGTATGACCAAACCATCATTTCCACTCTATAGCAGCACCCAGGTAGCTTTCATTCATAATCCCCATTCATCATTGCCACTCCTTAGTAGAACTCAGGCAGCTTCCATGCGTAAGCTCCATTCATAGTTGGAACTCCTTAGCAGCACCTGTGAAACTTCCATACATAATCCCAATCCACCGTTTCCACATCTTAGCAGCACTAGGGAAAATTCTATGTGTAATCCCTATCCACCATCACCCCTCATTGTGTGCTCCATTTGTCTTCCTTACCATAAGGCACCATGTTCATGCCCCTATTATGCGTAACACCCTTGTATCATGCATACTTATCATGAATGGATTTGTAACCTCAAATAAATTTATTTCAAGGTCCCTTAGGTGGTGCTTCATGTTGAATTACTTTTCCTCATGCTTCCTCAAATAGATACGCTAACGACTATTGCTTCATCACATATCCACACTAACGTGAGTCCTTAATGGATCACGCCACAACCCCACATCTCCATAATGTTGCTGGTTCCTTCCCTTCACTAAGGGTTAAAGTGCAGTAGTTATATAATTACTAGGCATGAGGAGTGAATCCTCATCGTCCAAGCTACAGGACATTAAACTACCAAGCATCATCATCCCCATCACTTGATGTTAAATTGTAGACTCTCCCCATGAAATATACATGGGGTTCCCTACCTCAAACATTTTCCACACCCACTTGTCTCTATGGGAGTGATATATTCCTCACATGGAATGATATTATCCTTTCATGGAATGACATCTATCTATAGAGGAGGGAAACCATCCTGGTGTGTGCCCCTAGCCTTTCTTGTAGGAGGTAGCACCCTTGTTCCACCTATATTCTTTTGAGCACAAATACCAGAGGAGAAATGGTCATAGGGGACTCTAAAGACATCATCCCTCTACCTTTGGTCTTTATCGCCATTTGGAAACCATGCTGGTGTAATAACCTAGCCTTTCTTGCTGTAGGTATAACCCTTTCTCCCCCTCTCCTCTTTCATGCAAAAATACTATAAGAGAAATGGGTACATGGGACTGTTGATACCCTATCCCTCTCAGTTTGGGATTTATGGCCATTGGGAATCTATCCTAGAGTAAGTCCCAATATATATCTCCCTAGGCCGTTAACCATGTGTAAGCCTCATTCTATTCCCCACAGATGAAACTTTCATGAAACAATCATCTGGTCTTTGTTACCTATTCTTTTCATACAAATCACAACTCACGTGGGATTAGAGTAAGCCTAGAACATGACATCCTCAAACGGTCTGCCTTAGGGTTTAAGCCCTAACCCCACCACCTAACTATGTGGTCTTTGATCCTTTCCCTTTATGATCAAGGTACGTAGGAATCCACCCTGATGTTTAACCCATCATCCACCAGTCCTGACCACGTAACGTCGGTTCACCCTCATCAACATGACGTTAAATTGTTTACCCTTTTTCATCCCACATGACGCTAAACTGTATTCTTACAAACTACGTGTATTTTGATACCTATCTACTAAGAAGGGTATGTTGGAAGCCTCTCTGCGGTTCATCCCCAATCACTAGTAATCTTTGGTGTCCAATTTGTTGTGACCCACATCCTTGGTCTTTCCCTTAGTGGTGTTTAACTAACTCTCGGGCCACTAACCACATGTAACCCCGAACATGTCATCATGCCACTATCATTTTCATACACCACGATTCTTTGAACCATCCTAAATAATGTGGAATTTGATTCCATACCACAAGGTTATGTAGGTATCCTCCCTAAGGTTCAATCCCAACACTGATGTTTTATCCTAGTCTCTCCCTTGAGATTTTCTGGTTCGGGATGGTCATACTCCAACAAGGGGGTTCTACTTCCTCTAAGTCCAATCCACATGTCCATTCCCATAGGCCACCTCCTCTGGTGTCCCATCACCCCACTGAACTATGTGGAATTTGATTCCATTCCATAGGGATATGTAGGAAGCCTCCTTAATGTTCATGCACAAGATTTTTCATCATCCGAGTTGTAGGATGTTAAAATGCCAAGCAACATTGTCCCCAGCACATGCTGTTAAACTGTAACCATACCCCATGAAATATACGTTGGGTGCCCTGCCTTAGACATTTTACATGCCCACTCATCTCCAAGGGAGTTAGATCTTCCTCACATGGAATGAGATTTTCTTTTAATGGAATGAAATCTATCCGTGGGTGAGGGAAACCATCATAGAGTAATCCCCTAGCCTTTCTTGTAGAAGGTATCACCCTTGATCCTCCACTCTTCTTCCATGCATAATGACTAGAGGAGAAATGGGAACATGGGACTCTTGATAACCTATCCCTCTCCCTTTGGGCTTTAACTCCATTGGGCATCCATCCTGAAGTAAGTCCCAATATCCATCTCCTCAGGCCACTGGCCTCATGTATGTCCCATTCTATTCCTCACAGACATACCTTTCGTGATGTGATAGTCAAGTATTTGTTACTTCTTGTTTCTCACACCAAAAAAAATTCATGTGTGCTTAAAGTAAGTATAGACCATGATATCCTCTATAAAACAACTTAGTGTGTAATCCCCATCCATCACCACTGAACTATGTGTACTTTGATCCTTGACCTTTTAGAGAAAGGTATAATGGAATCCTCCTTGAGGTTCAATCCCATCATCCATCGGTCCCAACCACTTCACATTGATTTTCCTTTGTCCTTCATGATGTTAAATTGTATGCCCCTTTTCATCCTGCATGATGCTAACTTGTACGTTTATGATCTACGTGGGATTTTATTCCCATATCCTAGGAAGGGTATGGAGAAAGCCTCTATGATGTTCGACCCCAAACACTTCTAAACATCGGTGTCCCCATTGCTCAGACACACATCCTTGGTTCATCATTTGGAGGCGTTAGACCATCGCTCAAGATGCTAACCACGTGTAACCCCCAACATGTCATCTGTCACTGTCCTTTGTGTACACCCCAATTCCATTCCCCTTTTTAAACTATGTGGACTTTGATTCCCTACCACGTGGATACATAGGATGCCTAGCTATGTTTCAAGACCATCACTCTTGTTCCATCCTAGTCTCTCCCTTTATCCTTTGTGTTTCGAGAAGGTCATGCCCCAACCCAGGGGTTCCACTTCCTCTGGGTCCTATCCACGCATCGATTCTCATGGTCTGCCTCCTCGGGTGTCCCATCACCCCACTGAACTATGTGAAGTTTGATTCCTTTCCATGAGGATATGTTGGAATCCTCCTTGAAATTCATTCCAAACAACACCATCATGATCACATCAGTTGCATCCCACCCATCCCATCCACAATGTTCAACAATCCATTATACATCTTGATTCTTACCCGGGCCACCACATCCCTTTGGGATCATTCCATCCATATGGGCAGATAACCATGGATAATGCCCACACAATACATAACCATCAATTCAATAGTTCCTATCTTGTGATGGGCTACTATCCATGCATAGGCGCTAGTATGTCTCTGGATAATTATACTTTGTGTACACCCAATTTGTCACCCCTTCAAACTACGTTGGTTTTAGTCCCTATCATCTACATAGGGTATGTAGGAAACCTACCTAAGGTTCAATCCCAGCCAATGGTAAACCTTGGCATTCCCATTTCTAGGGTGGACTTTCCATGATCCATCCTCAGTGATGTTTAGATCAACCTTCATAGTGTGATATCTTCTCTCTATGGGACACACCACCATATGCCCATCCTCATTGGTTGTTTTTGGTCCATCATCTAGTAAACCTTCCAGATGATCCCTACTAAGGAGGTACCAATCTGATATGTCTCTATGGGATGTTCTGATAAATCTCATTCTTTCTATAGAAGATGTTAAACTCATGGATTACCTCGTGTTAAACATGATATGCCTAATGAAAACCCCAAAAGACACACCTTTGGTGTAATAATCTCCACTAGATGGAACTCAGGGCATAACCTGTGTTAAATAAGGGAAGCTAAGGAAAACCTCAAGGACATTTCTATGGAATATAATTCTCAGAAATCAATATGGTATACCTCGAGATTTTGTACCCTTGAGAAGCCCAATCATAAGGGGAAGAAACCCAGGAACATCAATGTTTGAGAGTCCACACATTCCAGTGATGTCCAACTTGAATAATCCCCTGATCAAAGGTTTCTTTCCTGACCTAACCCCTTAGAATGTCCAGATAGAAGCAGTTTAATTAACAGGAATCCATGAAGTTATGGTACTGGGGAAGAGTTTCACAAACAAAGTCTTAATATTTAATGGAGACCCGGACGAAGTGACAGATTCTGAGCAGGAATCCACGAAAGGAGAAACCGACATCCCATCATACCATTTTAATCAAGGAGAAAGTATCCCATAATAAATGATGGATGCTTCCAGCCTTTGGAAAGTGGGAATGAGGGGAAACAACCAGCACACCACAACAAGAATGTGTACACCCCGGTGAATGAATCGGAAACATATCCATTTTATTTTTCTGGAAGGATTATGGTGATAAATATTTAAGGTTTATTCTGTGAAACTTGTTTCTTTATAATGATTCAATTATGTTATGATGAAATCTTTATAAAACCTATTTTTTCCATGGGTTATACTATTATGAAAGTAGATAATGTTTAAAAATCCCATTTTTCTTATAGGGGTTATGGTATGGTGAATTTATAATTTTTTTATGAAATTGTGGCACACATATGTATGGTTTTCATTATGTAATGGGTGAGTCTGTTATGGCCCACTAACTCATTGGGTAAATCTTTATAACTCATGAGATAATTATGGGAAACATGTTGATTTAATCTATCTACTATGGGAAATACTTAAAGATGTTTTATATACTATTATAAGGGAAACATGTGGTGATACAAGATCTACTATGATATGGAAAGTAGGTGTTGATTTCTGATCCGCTATGATATGATGGGCTTAACTATTAACCTTGAAATATGATATAGTTTCTATTCAAATTATGGTTCCACACTATTATAATATGTTATTATGATTATTATTTGAACTTATGGTTCATGATTTATTTATGATTTATTTTTTTGATATGACAAAGTTTTGTGCAATGACTCACGTTTATGATCTACAATAAATTGGGTATAAACATTGTATGTTATGATCATGATTTCATACCTTTATTCTTATCTTATGAATGCATTTGATCATAAATTGATATATCCCATATTTACCAATAATGAGTTTATATTATTACCTTTTATTATGTTTCCTTTACACATATTATGATGTAAGTATTTAAATAAGGCATGTCAAAGAAGTGTATAAAGTCAGAAGAAATTTATAGGAGATGTTGAATACCTATAGTCAAATAAGTTTTTTTTGTGTATCTAGTCTCTATGTAAACTAAACCTTTTATGGTTCTAGGGTGTGTAATATTTTTAGATGTGTTGAATATTAATCAAAAGGTATGTAATTTATATGTAGGTTTTTTCTTGGTTTTCCTCACTAAAATAGTTTGGGATATATAAGGGAACAATGTTAGATATAATTTCCCTGTAAAGTCCAACTCAAATTTCTATTCTTGGAAGATTCGATGAATGAAAATGTTGAGGGAATACCTCATGAGATCAATGAATATCAAATCATACTCAATGAATGACATATTACCCTATTGTAACCCCAACTCCTTTTGGATTTGAATAGACCTAAACATAATCAGATATTGATTATCAGGGAATAGTTTCTCAAACTCTATCAAAGGAAGAGTAACCTCATCATGGGTTTGGAAGATCAAGGTTCTCAACCTACTAAGTACACTATAAATATGGATAAATGATATAATAACTATATGATTAGTAGGGCTCCATTTTTGGTGAAATAATTTAGCAACCACCTCAAGTGTTTCCTAATCTGGTTGAGGGTAAGAATTTCATCATAACCTAGTTAGTCTCGATCACTAAAACTCACATAGTAAAATCGACCAGCATATATCATCATCCTACCTTGTGTGAATAATATATTTCCAAATAGTTGGAATAATGTATTATTATATCGTGGAAGGTTTTTATATATGTTACAAAATGAAAGGAGGTACTGATGTCCACACACCTAATAGAATCACCTCATGAACTTGTTCTTAGATGCAATGTTTTCTGCTTAGATGGTCAACAATAGGAGGTTCATTCATTGGTATGGGAACATAAAAATCCTACCTTAGTATCCTAGTTGGTAGACTACATAGTGGAATACTACAAAGTAGTAAGATGGTCTAGGGCCATCAAAGAATATCTAGGTAGCTTACTTGGGAAGGAAATAGAAATAAATGACCCATTCCTATATGATGCATGTGTTTATTTATTCCACACAAATAGTTTTTTAGTGCACTGAGTTTTATAGAAGGTTATCAGAGTCTTGGTGAATGGATACATCAGCCATCACACTAACACCATGTTCCCTAGCCTAATAGACGAACTCAAGACACTTTAATACCATTTACCAATACATGTAAAGCCAATTCATTCCAGTGGTCTAACTCTAAACTCCATAGCTAAGAAAAAATAGCTCTGGTACCAATCAGATATGACTTTCCCACTAGGCCCCCTCCCGAGTAGTAAAAAGATGAGTGTGATAACATAATATTTCCTCTAATAGGCCATGGGATGGTGACTAGACCCATGTAGGTATATCGCATGTTGTCACACCTTCTGGGGCATTATTATGTTTTTAAATTGTTTCTTTTAGTTAGGTATTTGATTTTGGTGTTTTGGGGAATTTGGGAGTGTATGGGTGGTTTTGGGGGGAAATTAGAGGTTACCATGACAAAAAACTGTAGGACATTTGATATTGAGGGCATGAGGAGGTGTTCCATTTTAGTCTAGGGTTCTACATTAGGGAGACTTGGGGGGTCTAAAACCCTAGGCCAAACCCCATGAATGTTCCCATAAAACATCACTAAGGATATGTTTTAGAGGTTGGGGGATCAAAATACTAGGACATACCCCAGTGAGCTTCTCCATGGTAATAATACTAAGTAATTATATATAGGATCTTGGTGAGGTATCTATTCATAAAAATCCAAGGGCTTCTCTATGATCTGGTGTCCACATGAAAAATGAATTTATTATATTTTTCATATTGGGATTTATCCCCTAGAATACATATTTTATCCCAATTTAGATTCCATATGAGATCAAATCATTAGTCCCTTGTTTATCCTTCCTCCCTCGATTATTATTCTTAGAATCAAGTGAACAGATAATTAAATCTCATGATTTTCATCTATTTTATCCTATATTTCTCATATAAACACTTTCTCTTCCATATTCTATGAGTTGTGGAACCACAGGTGGCTATGTGTGAAAAACCTAAGGTTAGGGGTGATTACCTACGGAAATTTATTATTAGTATTGGTTTTTGTGGATCTCTTCTTCAAATTTCTTGTAGATTTTAATGAAGGTAGTGAATTTAACTCTGATTTGGTGGTATGCATCTCTAATTATTTGTATTTTTCCATGTAATACCTTTAGATAATGGATTTTATTTGGGTTAACTATATAAATTATATTTGAATTATATTGTTGTGGGAAATTTTTTTCTATTGGACGTTTTTGTGGATTTTGTTTTGAAAAAACGGATCGTTTGATCTAGTTTTAAAAATAGAACATATTTGAACATGGGATTTATTTTTTAAATGGTTTAAAAGGGGTTTCTGAAATGATTTACCCTAATAATCATTTTTATGGTAAAAGTGTATTTTTTAAAATATATTTAAAGTAGTTATGACAGTAAGAAGAATTCAAATGTTTTTTTAAAGACTCTTTTATTTTTATTATGGGATTATGAATGGTGGAGATTATTTGGATTGTGATTTTATTTGTATGAGTACTTTATTTTATGTTTTATTTGGATATGAATGGGAGACCATAGGTTTTTTGGGGATTGGAAGAGTGCTTCCCTAGCATTTAGTATAATTTTCGATAAGATTTTATTTTTCTAGTGACCTTGATGGCATCTTGTTATATCTTATATTTAGTTTCACTATAATTCCTCATAAATTAAATAACGCATAATTAAAATATTTATAAAAAGGGTTTCACTTTCTTACAATTTGAGGATATTTTTAATTTATAGTTTTTGATAATTAGGAAAAAATTTACATATCAAACCCTCTCAGTAAAAAGTGGTAACATCCACTAAATTCCTATTCTATTCCAGAAAAGTAGGATTATTGAATTTAAACTCATGTTTCATTTAAAATAGATATTATAGTGATAAATTTATTATTTATTCTAAAATATCACAAAAATCATTCAAATATACCTTATTGTTATCCTAAAAAATGGAGATTTAATAAAGGGTTAGATAGGATGCTATGTAAGGTAAATCATATAATAGAATATATTACAAAATAAATAAAGCACGAATAATATGTCAATGAAAAATAATAATCAAATATGAAGTATGACTAATATCTTAAGAGGGGAATATATCCTTAGATAGAATAAAAACACAAATAATCACATGGATAATAATAATTTTCTATAAGGATGTAATCCATAATTATAGGCATCATAATGACACCATTAAGGTCTTGTTCCAAGAAATCATAAACATACCGTTAGGGTATCGTACCAATACATCATAAATAATTGGGAAGAAATATACCAAATACCTAGGATAGTTTTCATCACAATACATACTTAAGAATCAATAATCTATAATGGGCCTCGCTCATCAATTACTATGTTTAATTAATTGGTCATATGAAAGGGGTGAATAATAAATAGAATACATAATCAACATAAATATATTTCTCTAACAATTAGCATATGAAATTTCAATATTTTTACTTAGTAAAAATATAGAATCATGATCATAAGACACTCAAAGTGACATGGTGGATGGTATCATCAGAGAATATCCTAGATAAATCATATGATTATTCAAAGAATATTTACATAAATATGAAATAATTTTAAAATAACATTCAAACCATTTTTTGCTGCTCCTTTTCGTCACATTTTCTAAAAGAATGGAAAGGGTAATGACTTAGCACAAATTGATTCATCCTTTGAAGAAAATATCAAAAATCGACAAAGGAATGAACAAGGAGAAGTTTTCCCATAAGTCGCGCATGTTCCCTCATAGTCCCGCAAGTCCACTTGTGCGACGCATGATGGTTTCACAAGTGACTTGCGCGACCTAAGTGATAACCACCCGGGGTCTTCTCTTGCCTATAAATAGACCATGTGGGCCCCCCATTCTGGGAGGATTTTTTCCGAAAACTCAGATTTGAGCTCCCGGCGCCCAAGTCTCTTTTCAAAGCTTCCGAAACACTTATAAGGTAATTTATTACCTAGAACTGAATATCTAAAGAGGGGAAGGAAGTCCTAAGTGTTGAAACTCATCAACACTTGCGCGCCTAAGTGACCAGCCCTTATGAGAAAAGGGACACACTTGTGCGCCGTCTTACTCCTTCAATAGAACCTGCGCGCCCCACTCCTGGAAGAACCTCAGGAGGATTCTAAAGGCCTTAACCAAAAGTCTCTCAAGTATTACCGTACTGGTTGAACACCGCGCAAGTACCCAACGCGTCGCCCAGGTATACCTGCGCGACCAAAACTTGCACGCCCACGGAGTACCTACGCGCCTGCCAGGACTTGCACGCCCCTACCTTTTTGGGTGCCTTTCTTGACTATTTCACCCCTCTTAAGCCATTACACCTTTCCTATTCATGATTCAGTCTTCAAGACACTTTTCAAAGCCATTTATGGCATGATTTCTTGATTTGAATTCCATATATGAAATGAATTATGTGGAATATCTCTCAAAACCTAGTGATTTACACATCTTTATGTCACTAATGATTGAGATTTCATTCATTCAACCTCATCCTTTATGATGAGAGAATCCTTAACATGGGTCTCCTTTTCAGGAATAATCCCCAGTCATAAGTCCTCTAATCTGGGCCTCCTTTTCAGGAGTAATCCCCAGTCTCAAATATGGGTATCCTATTTAGGAGTAATCCCTAGATCCCTTAACCTGGGCCTCCTTTTCAGGAGTAAGCCCCAGTCTCAAATATGGGTATCCTCTTCAGGAATCAGCCCCAATCCCCTAATTTGTGCATCCTCCTCAGGAGTAAGCCCCAAGCCTTAATTCCCTTATCTTGGGCCTCCTTGTAAAGAGTAATCCCCAGTCATAATCCTTAACCTGGGCCTCCTTTTCATGAGTAAGCCCCAGTCTCAAATCTAGGCATCCTCCTTAGGAGTAAGCCCCATTATTAATTTCTCATAACCAGTCCTAATTTACGTTTGATCTAGGATTCCTTTTCATGATTAAAACATGATCATAAGTCTTCCCCTAATTTGGTCCTCTGTTTCAGGAGTAAGCCCCATGTTAGAGTATTCAAAATCTCCATGAAGCACATATACCTTTATGGACCCTGTTCCTGGATTTCTTCCTTAAATTAAATCCTAAGCTTCATTTATCTGGGTAGTCATACATATATAATCCCCACATTATTTCTTATGATTGCATCTTTAATGGAACAATTATATAATTTTTACCAATACTTGTTGTTTCTCACACCGAGCATGACTCACGTGAGCTTATAATGTAAAAGTAATTGTGACATCCTTATTTGAGCCATCAACCATAAACATCATACTCCCTTACTCGAACTACGTGGGTTCTGATTCCTTTTCTAAACAAAGGATACGTAGGTAGCCCGTCTACAGGTTCGATCCCAACTATAAAATAATCCATGTCCTTCTGAATGACAATAAACATCAAGTGCCCCACTGAGTGGCTTTAAAAATAGCATGGTCATCATAATGACCAAGAGACTTCTTTATAAATGTGTCAAAGGGTACCATTGACCAAGAATCTCTAATAAATACCGAGGATTCTCTATCGATGAAGAACCTCGAATACATAAAAAAAGATTCTCTAAATTTCCTACATATTTAAACATTGATTGTCAGATCTGAAGGAAAGCTCATTTTATACTTGGTAATGTAATAAGGATTCACAAACATAAATTAAATCTATAAAGAGAGTCCCAGAGTAGAAAATAATTACCCTAAAAAAGGTGTGATGAGTCTGACCTCCCATCCTCTCGACCAATGAAAATTCCAAAGCCTCATCAGTCCACAAACTAATGAGCACCTACATTTGGAAAGTAGGTCCGAATGGATGTGGAATCATTGGATGTTTCAGGTTCTACGAAAAAACCCGTTAGAAACCGATCGGAATGTTTGAACCTCCCATCAAGGTGGTCATCCCCGAATTCCGAGGGAAACACCACTCTTTGAAAACATGAATAAAATATCCTTTTTCTTTTAATAATATTTTAAATAAAAAATTCCATAATATTGAAAAAAAATCATTCCCATGAAAATAACCAAGGAAACATATATAGATACTTTGGAGGAATGAAATATTATGAAAGTGTGAAAATATATTGGTGTATTAAATGATAAAATAAAGATTCCTTTCACACCTTTAGTAATAATTCAAAATTACCTTATTCGTAAAATGACCAGAATATTAATTTTTATACTTTGAAAAGAAAGTAAAATATGGATTAAAATGAAATTAAATAATAATTTGATCATAAAAAATTACATTATTCAAAACATGTTATAAAACATGGTCATGGAATAAAATGTTCATTGACAAAAGTGGACATAATGGTTTATTTTCATAATTTTTTTATTGATCCTAGTAAGTACAAAATAGAGGAATATAAAAGAAAAAATATAAGATCCTTATATATCTATAGGTGGAAATATATATGATATTGATGAGAGATATGTCATATAATTTCATCATCATCAATTAAATTATAAACAATGTCAGAAAATAGATAGATTGTAACATAAAACCGTTACGACTTTAATAAACTTTGAATAAAAACCTATTAAAAGTGAAATAACTAATTGAGAAATTAAATACAATGAATAAAGATAAATTAATGATATAATGTGAAGACCCGACTCCAGAAACCAAGAGACGATGCCTTCTGAACATGATGGGTTGTTTTGAAATTAAAACATGCACTGATAAACACACATCACATCCCATACATAGGATCGAGTTCGGTTCGGGCTCTGGGAAACCAGCAACTTCAGGGATATTTCATCTGATAAAAGATGTTACCTGGAAATTTTAAATCAAGACGTAGGGTGATCATAAGAATGCCCAGTAAGGGGTTTTAAAATAAACCATTGTAACTTTTGAAAGCATTCTTTAGAACTATCCATAGAACATTCTCTTAAGGAAAACTGTAATACATGTAACATAACATAAAAGTGCTCAATCAAGATTTTCAAGGAATACATGAATCAATTATGACACTTTTAAAAGGAGTAATGAATGTCATCATAAACAAGTATGACTTATGATTATTTAATCACACATTAAACAATTAAAATTAATACATAATAAAAGTTGCACATGGAGGAAACAACTTCAATTTCATAAGTTGGTTACTATCTTACTGAGTGATAAACACAAATCATGCCCTAAACCTTTACTTGTGACATCAATATAAACTTGATAAAAAACATAAGGACAAGAGTAGTGAAAGAATAGGCATATCATTTTGAAAAGAACTTGTAACATAACTTGAATATGTGGCTTCAACATTTAACTTATACAATCATTTTCGTATCACGAAGGTCAATCCCCAAGATGTCATTAAAAAAATTACCAAGGTTATTCACCAAGGTATCGTTAAAATGGTCATCTCTAGAGATTAAGTATTTACCTAATGTATTGGAGTGCTATCAGGGTGCACTCTTAATTTGTCTTTATTATCATGTGAGCCACATAGATCATACTTTACTTTAACGGGGTTGTATATTCAAGATGTCCCATACCACCTTGAATAATTTATTTTCATATTACCCAAGGTGTCCCATAACAATTTGGGTAACTTGATTCTTGGTCCATTATTATGATGTGTCATATGCATGTAGTATTTTCAAAGATATGGATAAGGAAAAGACCATTATACAATTGGTCTACAAACACATGACATGATAGATAACATTACAAACATGGAATAATTAATCAAAAGAAGGCATGGTTTAGTGAACATTCTATGTAAAAAGGACAATTACTAAACCACATCAAATTGTATATGAAAAGTGGTTGTCACATAAAATTATAAATTGATACTCTTTAAAATTATTACTTCATGGAAATGAAATACATAGATTATTTTCATTAAATATGCCGCTAAACATGGCACTGAAAATGAAAATAGGCTAAATCATAAATGTGATTAACCTATAGTGGACATGGTAGTAAATTCATTATGTGTTAAAATTTCATGCGAGCATAAGATTATTTACAAATCCATTTATTTTTTAATACATTTGGGTCAATTCAGAGTATATCCCTTTGACCTTCAATGTGGTTAATAATATAGAAATTAATTTAATCAAGCACATTAGTGTACACTTAGATTAAAAAAAAATAGGATAGAAAAACACTAAGGTCCTACATGTATTAAAATATTAACATCCATTACATGAAATTAGGGTTTCAAATATTAATCTTAAAAATACATACATTCATAACGATATATACACTAAGTGTCTATATGGGTTTTCTCGTAAATTAATCACGGTCCACTAAATCTCTTAAAATATGAAAACCTCTAACCCTCAATCATTTATTCGGTAGGCACCAAATCATATAGGGTTTATTATATATATACAAAACCATATTTACATAAATTTATGAAAACTGCGATTTTAAACTATAATGTAACTATACTTAAACCAGAAGACAAATTTGAACCTAGAATATTATTTACAGGTTAGTATTCAAGTAAAAAAATCATAAATGATTGTATTGGAAAATATATATATATATATAAATAATTATACACATAATAATACAATGTTTATAAAAAGATTTTTGTACATATAAAATAAATTCGAAACAAACTTTATAAGTATATAAATCTCAGTATATCATGCTGATTATTTGGAAACCTTAAGGAAATAGTTTGTATTGGGATTATATATATATGTAAATACACCCGATAATATATATACAAGTTATATAATGGTTCTGTTTAAAAGAAAACCATTCTCAACTAATCATACATAAATACTTGAGTACAAAAATCATAAACAACCTCTTTGGAAACCATTAAATAGGGAGTGTTTTAAGGTGCATATATAAATATATATAAAATTATATATACACATAGTATCATATGGGTTATAAAAAAACCTCTAAGGAAATAAAACCTTTAAATCATTTAGGAAATACTATTCCAAATCCACACACCCAATTTTAAAAACAGAGAGAAATGATCCCTATACTGAAAATATATATTTATATATACATTTCATATAACCGACTATACACAGTGTGTATATATTGGGTTTTTCATCACAAAAAGGTGGAGGTATCCCCTTATATTTTCTGTTACGAAGTAAAGCACCCTTGAAACCCTCTGTTTAAACCAAAGGGTTTGCATGGTATGTATATAAATGTAAACATAAACTGTATATATATATACCGAGGTTTAAGGATGGGATTTGAAAAAACATAAAAACAGAGCATCCTTACCTAGCTTGTAGAGGAAACTCAAACCATGGGTATGCTTACTAGATTTTCTGGGAGATCGAGAGGAGTTCGGGAGCAAGTGGATGTCCGTGAGGGGGATGGGTTTAAGTAGAGGCTTCGGTGCACTTATTGAGACTTGACCTGAGAGGTAGGCCGGTATGAGGGGGATGAGACTATAGTGCCCTAGGAGGTGGGGTGTGCAAGAGTCAAGGGGAGCAGTGGAAATGGAGGTGATCATGGCATCCTTGGGTGAACCAGTGTACTGCTAGCGAGAACACGCCATGAGGAATGAGGAGAAAGAGATTGCAGGATTTAAATGAATCGACAGTCGAGATCTGACCATGGGAGGATCAGATGGTTTCGGTGAGATGCGGGCATCCTCACGGCTTTTGACCGCGCATATGGTTGGGATTAAATGCGAGATGTGATGAACGACCAGGATTTCACATCACTGAAATACCATAAGGTTATAGAAACCAATTAGGATCGTTTATAAGAGTAATATTTTATTTTAAAATTAAGATATTCGAAAATATAACTCAAATCATTTGAACATTTTAACATACTTGAAATACCATAAGGTTATAGAAACCAAGTTTTTATAAAAAGATAAACTTTAAAAACCCAATGGTCATATATATATAACAGTCAAAATTTCTAAAGGACCCCTATAAAAATAGCGGGGTAGGGTGTTTCAAACTCAAGGTAACTAAAGAAGATGGTGCTCCCAATCCCACTGTTGATCAGTATGATATTCATGATTACGGTGGTGATGTTTTTTTCTTTAGTTCACTAAAAGGATCTCTTTAACTTAATGGGCCTCGTTGTGGTGATTGGGGGTCTTCCAGTGGATTTGATAGGGGTTTTAATAGGTATTTTTGGTTAGTGTGTTTACTCTTTTCATCTTAGTGCATTGTAAACACCACAGTGTTCTTAATTAAACAAAGATCCTAATGTTTGTCATTTAAAATTTTTCTTGGTTAAAAGGACTTCAAAAAAAGTGAAATCATAGTATCATTATTATAAGATACCCAAAATACGGGGCATTAAATTATTCCCCCCTTCAGAAAACCGAGTCCTTGCAATTTATTTCACAAAAGTCCGATGATGTTCTCACCATAACCCCCATCCTAGAGGATCCTCAGGTGCGTTCAACAGAAAACCAAAATTGGTGCTCAACTCCTATAATTCCCTGATCTAGATATACTTCAGGTAGAAGGGGTTGAACTCATGTACTGGACACTCAGGTTTCTAGAGGGAGGCTCGAATGGTATAAAGTTTGGAAATGTCCATAGAGACCAAAGTACGAAGAACCCTCCGAATTACGTCTCGGTTGAGAACATATAAGTTATAGATGTTGTCGTACAGGCTAATGCTAACGAGTTGGTACATGTAGGTCGCACAAATGTTTCCCTATAAGGCATCATCTTGAAATTTACTCTGGCCGTATAGTTCCATCCTAGTGTGAAACACAGAAACATCCCTTCATGGTATCCCCCCCCCACTTACGGTAGTTCAATTGTGCTGACCCAATGTGGTAGTAAATTGAATCATTCCCTTGATAGGTGTAGAGAATATCCAGAACGTTTGTCACCTCAAACAATTGTTTGCACATTTCTCATAGGTTTGGGAAGGGATGATACTCGACTTCACAGGTTTTGATTGTGATAATCTCTAGTATCTCGGTATGAAGAGATAACATGTGGTTTTCTTCTTCCATATAAAAGTTTAATATATATTTCAATCACTTGAAATACATCTAAAGGTATAAACAAAGTAAAGACAGGTACGAAAAAGACAATATTTTATTAAAAGTTAGTTTATTACTAAACATCCGTTTTTGAGTTTCCCCTAATGACCAACTACATGAACTCCACACAAAGAAGAAAAACTCCCTATCTCCCCAAACCAAGCATAGGCTGAGCATTTAGGGTTAAACTCATGGGGGCACCAGTGACATCTCCTGAGTATAACATAAGGGGTATGAAGTTTGGAGACATCAAAATACACTTTTTTCCTGCAAGACAGTTGGGTGGAATCATATTCTAACATTCTGATGTCCAAAAACTGGCCCCATAAGTAGTGGTTCAAGATTTGACAAAGATAGGCCACTTGGAGGTCACCGAATACAACATCTTCTTGAAAAGTGTCAAGGGACATAAAGGCAAAGTCCTCACCTACCCTGAACACCCAGAAAAGTCCCTCATGGTACCTTCCCCGACATACATAAAAGGGGAATTGGGTCATTATCATAAAGAGGTAATCCAATTCTAACCCCTGGTGTAGCCAAAGCACCTGTGGTGAGTTTGACATGTCGTATAGGTGTTTTCATGTCATGCATATATGGTCATAGTTCATAAAATTCTCATGGATAGATAAAGACAAAACAGACTCTAGAGCCTCAGTGGGGAGAGACAAAATATTAGTACCTTTGTTTTCCATCTAAAAATTAAGAAAACTCATTTTTAGTGATGCTGAAGTATATTTTTCTTTGTTTTAGTTCTGGTTTTCCAGAGTTATCCAAACCGAACCCTCTAATACCAACTGTGAAGACTCGACTCCAGAAAACCAGGATCCGGTGCCTTCTGAACATGATTTTTCATTTTGAAATAAAAACATGCATTGATTAACACACATCACGTCCCATATTGAGGATCGAGTTTGGTTCAGGCTCTAGGAAACTGGTAACTTAAGGGATGTTTCATATGATTAAAGCTGTTACCTAAAAATTTTAAATCAAAATGTAGGGTGAGCATAAGAACGCCCAGTAAGGGGTTTTAAAATAAACCAATGTAACTTTTGAAAGCATTATTTAAAACTATCCATCGAAAATTCTCTTAAGGAAGACTATAATACATGTAACATAACATAAAGGTGCTCAATCAAGATTTTCAAGGAATACATGAATCAATTTTGACATTTTTCAATGGAGTAATAATGGTCATCATAAACAAGTATGACATATTATTATTTGAGCACAAATTAAACAATTAAGAGTAATACATAATCAGAGTTGAGCGTGAAGGAAACAACTTCAATTTCATAAGTTGGATACTGTCTTTCTGAGTGATAAACACAAATCATTCCCTAAAACTTTACTTGTTACATCAATACGAGGTTGATAAAAAACATAAGGACAAGAGTAGTGAAAGAAGAGGCATATCATTTTTAAAAGAACATGTAACATAACTTGAATATGTGGCTTCAAAATTTAACTTAGAAAATCATTTTTGTATCACCAAGGTCCATCCCCAAAGTGTCATTAATAAAATTACTAAATTTATTCACCAAGGTATCATTAAAATGGCTATCTCTAGAGATTAAGTCTTTGCCCAATGCATTGTAGCGCTATCAGGGTGTAACCTTAATTTTTCTCTATTATCATGTGATCCACATAGATCATACCTTACTTCAATGGGGTTGTATATTCAAGATGTCCCATACCACCTTGAAAAATTAATTTTAATATTACCCAGGGTGTCCCAGACCACTTTGGGTAACTTGATTCTCGGTTCATTATTATGATATGTCATATGCATGTAGGATGATCGATGATATGGAAAATGAAAAATCCATTATAAAATTGGTCTACAAACACATGACATGATAGATAACACTACAAAAATGGAATAATGAATCAAAAGAAGGCATGGTTTAGTAAAAATTCTATGTACAAAGGAAAATTACTAAACCACATCAAATGGTAGATGAAAAGGGGTTGTCACATGAAATGATAAGGTGATACTCTTTAAAATTAAAGCTTCATGGAAATGAAATACATAGATACTTGTCATTAAATATGATGCTAAAAATGGCATTGAACATTCAAATAGGATAAATCAGAAACGTGATTAACCTATAGTAGACATTGTAGCAAATTAATTATGTGTCAAAATTTCATGCGAGTATAAGATGATTTACAAATCCATTTATTTTCTAAAACATTTGGGTCATGTCAGAGTATATCCCTTTCACATTCAAAACAGTTAATAATATTGAAATTACTTTAATCAAGACCATTAGCGTAAACTTAGATACAAAAAATACAAAATATCATAGAAAAAAACTAAGATCTTATATGTATTAAAATATTAACAACAATTACTTGAAATTAAGGTTTCAAATATTAATCATAAAAATACATATATTCATAATGATATATACACCATGTTTATATATGGGTTTTCTCTTAAATTAATCATGGTCCACTAAATATCTTAAAATCTAAAATCCTCTAACCATCAGTCATTTAGTTGGAAGGAACCAAACTATATAGGGTTTATTATATATATAAGAAACCATATTTACATAAATTTATGAAAGATGGGATTTTAAACTATAACATAACTATACTTAAACCAGAAGCCTAATTCACACCTACAATATTATTTATGTGTTAGTATTCAAGTCTTAAAAATCATAAATGATTGTATTTAAAAACATATATGTATAAATAATTATACTCATAATAATACGATGTTTTTAAAAATATTTTTACATGTATAAAATAGATTCGAAACAAACTTTATAAGTATATAAACCTATGTATATAATGCTGATTATTTGGAACCCTTAAGGAAATAGTTTTGATTGGGATTATATATATATATATGTAAATACACACAAGAATATATATAAAAGATATATAATTGGTCTATTTAAAAGAAAGCCTTTCTCAACTAATCTTAGATAAATACATGAGTACAAAAATCATAAACAACCTCTTTGGAAACCCTTAAATAGGGAGAGTATTAAGGCGCATATATAAATATATATAAAATTATATATACACATATAGTATCATAATTTTAAAGACCCGTAAAATTCAAGGGAAATTTTTTTCTTAATTTTCTTTGGAATTTTACAAGAGCGCGGTTTCTGACGGCACCTGATTCCGAGGCCCGGAGTGCCCAGAATCAATTTCCGAAGTTTGGCTTGGGTACGTTCAGTGAAAGAACGAGCGGGAATTCCTAACTTTTGATCCGGTGCTTGGAATTGAAATCCGAGGGCACCGATGAACTCGCAGCGCCGATATTCTTTTAAGGAGACCTTTTCAGAAGTTGCGTTTGTTGCGAGACGAAAGTTAGTTTTTGGGAGATTTATAAAAAGTTGAATAAAAAAATGTGGAAATCTTTTTATTTTACTTTTGTAGGTTAACTCCTCTCAAAGGGAGTTAGGGGTGGGACCCACACCCACTTAACCTCCCTTGAGAGGATTAAGTGTGGTGGGACCCACATGAACCTAAACCTCTCATCTTCCCCCTTAAACTCCCCTCTCCCCCTCTTAAAAGTTTGTTAACTTAACATCTAATTAATTACACATGACATGTATAATTAATTAAGTGTTAGGTTTTTGAATTTGAAGTTTTGAATTCCTTGGCTTGGTAAATAAAATAAAGAGGAACCTTATTTTATTTGGTTAGTTTTGTTTATTCATCTTGAGAGGTTTGAGAGCTTTTTCTTCCTTCTTCAATCTTTGACGAAGAACGCTCAACTTGACGAAGAACGCTCAAGCTCCGACGAAGAACGCCACTCCTCTCTTCTTCGTCTTCCGTGTCAACGAGAGGGAACGCCGCTTCCTCCTCGGACCTTCTTCGTCGGCATACGAAGATTTGCCAACAACGTATCTCTTCGGGCGTATCTTTTCGTCAACGGATTTGACGAACGACTACCGCGACGCCCGACCTCCGCGACGTTGTCTTCCGCGGGACGTTAACAATCTTCGAACCTATACCCAAGGTAGGGGTTGTTGTATTTTGTTTATTTATTTATCCTTGTTCGTGGTTCATGCATGATTAACGTAAGGATTTTAAGTTGTGTTATCTTTTAACGTGAGGGGGGCCGGACCGCATGAACACGGCCGAACCCCCTCCATCGTTCTTATTGATTTACCTTGAGGGTGGAAACAAGGTGGTGTGGTGCCGTCGCACCACGCGGTTAATTGTGCGATTATATTACGCGACGCCGTCGCGCGCGCGCCATGGAAGAATCATCAAGAACGCGACGCCGTCGCGCCGCGTTGAAGGAAATCAAAGGCACGGCGGAGGGACGCGGTGCCGTCGCACCGTGCCGGATGACGAACACCGCGGCCGGTTCCGGGCCGCGGCGGAACGAGAAGACCGGCGGCCGGGCCGCCGGTGTCGGAAGCCGGAGAGGGGACCGGATTTTCCGGTCCCGTTGGAGAAAACCGGCCGGCAGTTGGCCGGCCAGAAGGTCAAAGGCCGGGGGAAATAAATTCCCCCGTCCAGCTCTAAAAACCCCCCTCATTTAATAGGGGGGAGGTTTCCTTGAGGGGGGGGGGGGGCAGGAGGCCCCCCGGTTTTCTTCAAGCCGGCCCCCACGTGGGGGGGCCGTTTTTTTTGAAAGGGCGCAGCATATAGCCGCGCCGCCTCTTCAATCAAGCGGGGGCTTGATTCCCCCCGCGCGCTGCCTCCGTGTGGCGCCAGGCCGCCGCGCCGCCGGCCGGCCAGCCGGGCCGGGTCGGACCCGGGTCGGGTCGACCCGGTTCAGGCCGACCTAGGGGGGGTCGGGCCGGGTCGGCCCGGACCCGGACCCCCCCGTTTCGAATCAGTTTCGGTATTTTGGCCATAACATGAGCCACAGACCTCCGATCGACGAACCGTCTGCAGCAACACGATCCTTGGATCGAGACGGTCGTTTCGGTATATCGCACTCAAGGTTTCGGATTACTTTGAGTTCGGCCGGGTTGGTTCGTTCACGAAACCAACCGGGCCTTCGGAGCGGAAACACTCATATCTTGAGTTACGGACGTCCGATTGACGTGCCGTCAGCCGTGTTGTGTTCCGCTTAGTGAGACGGATCTTTTGGCATACTCCGCCCGAGGTTTGGACGCAGGTGGAGTACGGTCGGGTTGGTTTTGCCTTAAAAACCAACCGGGCCCCGGGAACGAAAATGCCAATAACTCTCAGACCGGGCGTCCGATCGACGCGCCGTCTGTTGCGTTGAGTTCCTGTTGACGATACGGAACTTTTGGATACATCAACTCTGGACATTGTGACAGTTGATGTATCAGCCTCTCGGCTCGTGGAGCGGACCCTCCGAACGAGCTTGCTGTGTGCGGGAACCCTAGTGCTGGTTGCGACTGTTACTGTGACTACTACTGCTGCTACTGCTACTGTGACTGCGACGACGACAGTACAGAGATCCTGTGTGGATTCGACGACGATGACTTCAGCACTCAGCGATCATACGTGGATCAGTGCTACAGGTCCTGTGTGGGCCCGATCCTGTGTGGGTCCGATCCTGTGTGGGTCCTTGCGCTCAACGGTCCTGTGTGAACCAGCGCCTACAGGTCCTATGTGGGCCCGATCCTGTGTGGGTCTTTTGCGGGGGTTAGTTACCTATCGATCCTTCGTGGGTCCGACGACTTAGATGGATCAGAGATCATCTTTATTGTCTTTCGAAGATGTATACCTGTGTGAGCTGAATCCTGTTGCTTTCCTGTGTTGATTGTGTTGTGCTATCCTGTGTGGATTACGTTTTGCTTCCCTGTGTGGAATACGTTTACTTTCCTGTGTGGACTGAGTGGTACTTGGGCTCGGAGGTTGGAGCGTATTTGAAATTGATGACTTAGGTATATGTATGGGCATATACCTAAGCAGTGTCGGTTGTTACTTCGTGATTGTACCTTTTTTCGTGGTTTATCCTTTGTGGATTTTGAGAGACCTTCAGGGGTCTCGGGGTCCCTACTAAGTAGCTTATACTCACCCCTGCACGGGCTTTTCCGCACTACGTTGTGTTGGTTGCAGACGACGGACAACGTTGATCTTAGCTGAGGCTTGCAGAGCAGGACGGTACCTGGAGGTGGACCACTGGGCGGGACGTGCTCGGAGCGGACGGCGGGACCCGTGGAGCAGTGGAGCTATCTGTACCCACCCTTCAGGTGGGATTTCCGGTGGACAGCTCGGTGTAGCGGCTTTTACTTTTCAGTTGCTGTTTTCCCTTTCGAGTTGTACTTTACTTTCAGTTTGGGTATGTATACTGGCCCATTTACTTTTCCGCACTTTCAGTTGTACTCTGCTTTTGCTTAGTGTTTACTTTCCGCTTGCTTACTCTGTGGTGTTTGTTTACTTTACAAAGGCAATGCCTTCCCTTTTTACCGGAATTTACGCCTTGGTGCTAGTCGCCAGCCCCTGGCCTATGGAAGGCGGGCTTGGGGTAGTCACGGCACGGACCCCGAGGGCGGGTCGTGACAAATTGGTATTAGAGGAGTTCGGTTCTACCGCGAACTCTGATCTTTTCTATGTGAAGCAATAATGTTTAGCGTATTGAGTGTGATTATCAGTCCAGGGAGTCCAGTGTTGGTGCGGCGGCCGACGTATCCGTACACCAGGACCCTAACTTCTGATTTCCGACTTAATGCATGAAAACATTGATTGCGTGTGTGTTTCAAAGTTTTCTTTGTGATTACTTATATCAGCTCACCAGGTATACTGTTCTGACCGTGGCGCACCTGTTTCCTTTTCAGGATGGCCCCACGACGGCAGCCAGCTAGGGTTCCGAGAGTCGAGCGTGACGATAGCCCACTGAGCAACGAGGCCTCAGTGTAGGGCCCTTTGTCAGCAGTGGCACCGGCGGTAGCTCAGCCCACCGAGCCCCCGATGCTTCCAGCAGCAGCCGCTGACGATGCACGTCGCCTCAGCGCACTGCATGAGTTTCAGCGCCAGCGACCGCCCAGGTTTCGCGGGGAGACGGATCCCCAGGCAGCAGAGGACTGGATGGAGGTAGTGGTACGAGTGTTTAGGCTAGTGAGGACACCAGCAGACCTCATGGTGATCCTCGTTGCGAGCCTACTACACGCAGCAGCAGGACGATGGTGGAGCTTGATGCTCTAGTTGCACGATGAGGCATCTCTACTTTGGACGGACTTTGAGAGCCTCTTCCGCTCTGAGTTCGTCCCAGCCACCCTTCGTGCGGTGCGTATCCAGGAGCTTCTTCAGCTGCGGCAGGGCAGCATGACAGTCGCTCAGTACTCGGCGAGATTTACTGATCTCTCGCGCTACTCGACCGACATGGTACGGGACCCATTCTTCCGGGCCCGGACCTTCGAGGAGGGTTTGAGACACGAGATCAGGGCATCGCTGATCTCCCTCAGCATACCGACTCAGACAAGAGTACTGGAGCGGGCCCTTCTGATTGAGAGCTTCCTTGCTAAGTCTACACCAGCGCAGAGACCCACCGCAGGGCGGCACGTGGCAGAGTCATCTGCAGCAGGCAGTCGGCGGATGACTCAGGGGTCCAGACAGACCAGACCTTCGGGCAGACGACCTCAGGACACAGGCTCAGCAGTGCGGGGCACACAGCGAGGAGCCTGTCTTTCGAGAGGCAGAGAATGCTACTCATGCGGCGGGCAGGGCCACATGGCTCGTGACTGCCCAACCCGCCGTGCCGAGGAGCAGCAGACGGTTGAGGGACCACCGAGGCAGAGGCAGAGGGTCGACCGTGGCGGTCCGCAGGGAGGAGGCGGACGAGGCAGAGGAGCTGGACGAGCAGCCGGTGGTGGGCGACGCTTTGGGGCTCTACCACCACCACCACCAGGAGGTCCACCCCGACCACAGGGAGCTGGCGGGCAGAGACAGGCACAGCTCCAGGCAGTAGAGGCCTACGACCACGGCGCACCCGAGATGATTCGAGGTACTATCTGTGTCTATTCCACCCTTGATGCAGTTATTATAGACACAGGAGCGAGTCACTCTTCATAGCCGCTGCCCTTGTTCGGAGCTCGGAGATTCCGACAGAGCCGTTGGCTCGATCCTTACGGCTAGAGACTCCTACGGGAGCAGACTCGACGATTACGCACTGGTGCCGGCAGTGTGAGCTTACTCTAGGATGCGAGAGCTTCGGCTGGGATCTTCTTGTAGCGGCATCGAGGCCTTACGATGTCATCGTAGGCATGGATTGGCTATCTACGGTCCATGCACAGATTGCCTGTTTTAGGCGCAAGTTGCGATGTGTACGCACCGACGGGAGCAGGTTCACCTTCACCAGCGAGATGGGAGCCTTAGCAGCACAGGATGGACTTCCGTGAAGGAGAGGATAGACCATCACTCATCAGTTGGCAAGCCTTATCCTTGGAGCAGTTGACGTGCGGAGTCCTGGTTTTCCTGCAGTGGTGGATCAGTTTGCGGACGTTTTTCCCGACGATGTTCCAGGGCTACCTCCTCGCAGAGAGGTAGACTTTTATATTGACTTGTACCCCGGGATAGCCCCGATATCCACTCCAGAATATCGGATGGCCCCCGCCGAGCTTCAAGAGCTACGGGTACAGTTGGAGGACTTGCAGGGCAAGGGGTTCATCCGACCCAGTGTTTCACCCTGGGCTTCCCCGATTTTGTTCGCCAAGAAGGCGGACGGGAGCTTGCAACTTTGTGTTGACTATCGTCACCTGAACCAGGTGACAGTGAGGAACAAGTATCCGTTACCGAGGATTGATGACCTCTTTGATCAGCTCAAGGGAGCACGGTGGTTCTCGAAGATAGACATCAGGTCAGGCTATCATCAGCTCAGAGTCAGAGACGAGGATGTGCAGAAGACAGCCTTCAGATGTCGGTATGGCCACTATGAGTTCATGGTTATTCCATTCGGTGTAACCAATGCTCCAGTAGTGTTCATGGCTCTCATGAACAGGATCTTTCAGCCATACCTCGATCGGTTTGTCGTAGTCTTCATCGACGACATTCTGATTTACTCTATGACAGAGGAGGAGCACACCTATCACTTGCGAGTTGTACTAGACACACTCCGAGAGCACCAGCTTTATGGTAAGCTCTCGAAGTGCCAGTTCTGGATACGTGAGGTCCACTTCTTGGGACACGTTATCTCTGAGGCGGGAGTTGCAGTGGATCCCGCGAAGATTGAGGCTGTGTTAGCTTGGGAGCCACCCAGGAGCGTGACTGAGGTTCGGAGTTTCTTGGGACTAGCTGGATACTATCGGAGATTCGTACCAGACTTCTCTAGAGTTGCGGCATCACTCACAGCTTTGACGAAGAAGGAAAAACCCTTCATGTGGTCAGGCAGATGTCAGCAGAGCTTCCAGGAGCTGAGACAGAGATTGACTAGCGCACCCATCTTGAGGTTGCCCGAGGAGGGAGTAGGGTACGTAGTCTACTGCGATGCGTTAGGGACCGGACTCAGATGTGTTCTGATACAGGAGTGGGCAGTGATCGCCTACGGATCACGTCAGTTGAGGCCGCATGATCAGAACTACGCTACCCATGACCTGGAGTTAGCAGCAGTGGTCTTCGCTCTGAAGACATGGCGACACTACCTGATGGGCGAGCGCTTTACAGTCTTTTCCGATCATCAGAGTCTCAGGTATATCTTCTCGCAGAAGGACCTGAACCTGAGACAGCGGTGATGGCTCGAGTTCCTCCAGGACTATGACTTTGAGATAGTCTATACTCCTGGGAAGGGGAACGTAGTAGCTGATGCCCTCAGCAGGAGGACGGGCATACAGCTACTTGAGGAGGCGACTGAGCAGCTAGCCTCTTTGCAGATATCCTTCGTGGATAGAGATGGAGCAGCCTTCGTTCAGTCTCTCACAGTCACTCCTCCACTACTGCAGCGAGTCAGGGAGGCACAGCATGGGGACGCTGACTGTGAGACACGGTGTGCACAGATATCCTCGGGACAGGCACCTGATGGTTTCTCCCTTGGAGCAGAGCACGACATCCTTTTCAGAGGACGTACCATGGTACCAGTCGCTTTGCGAGAGGAAGTGCCGAGAGAGTTTCACACTTCTCCTTTGGCGGTACATCCTGGAGTGGCAAAGATGTACCAGGACCTCAGACGACAGCACTGGTGGCCGGGCATGAAGAAGGCAGTAGCAAAGTTCGTTTCTCGATGCCTCACCTACCAGCAGGTGAAGGCAGAGCATCAGGTACCAGCAGGCTTGGTTCAGCCCTTGGAGGTCCCGGAGTGGAAGTGGGACGACATATCTATGGACTTCGTGACTGGACTACCACGTACTTCCAGAGGTCACGACTCCATCTGGGTGATTGTTGACCAACTCACCAAGTCGACACACTTCTTACCCATCAGAGAGCAGGGCTCAGTAGAGAGCTTGGGACGTCTCTACGTTCAGGAGATTGTGTGGCTCCACAGCGTGCCATCATCTATCGTCTCCGATCGAGATGCTCGCTTTACTTTCCGTCTTTGGAAGGGGTTACAGGAGGCGTTCGGGACACAACTACGTCTGAGCACAGCCTTTCACCCTCAGACGGATGGTCAGACGGAGAGGAACATTCAGACTCTCGAGGACATGCTCCGCGCATGTGTCCTCGACTTTGGTCGTAGCTGGGAGGACCACCTACCCTTGGTGGAGTTTGCATACAACAACAGCTACCACTCCACTATCGGGATGGCACCGTACGAGGCGTTGTACGACCGACCTTGTAGATCTCCTTTGTGCTGGACAGACCCCGGAGAGTCAGCACTGGTGGGACCGGAGATGGTCCAGGCCACGATAGAGAAGGTCCAGGTCATCCCGGAGCGGATGAGGACAGCTCAGAGCCGGCAGCAGTCATATGCTGACAGGAGGCGGAGGCCACTGGAGTTCGAGGATGGCGACCACGTCTTCTTGCGGGTCTCACCTCGACGTGGTATTCGGAGATTTGGCCGAGGCGGCAAGTTATCTCCGCGCTTCATCGGACCCTTCCAGGTCCTCAGCAGGATTGGTGAGGTGGCTTATCTCCTGGCTCTACCACCTCAGTTGCACTGGGTGCACGACGTCTTCCACGTGTCTCAGCTGGGGAGATACGTCCACGACCCGATGCACATCATTGATCATGGGGAGCTTGACGTTGACGATGGGGCGACTTTTACGGAGGTCCCGGTGTAGATAGAGGATCGACAGGAGCGGGTCCTGTGTGGGCGATCGATTCCTCTTGTGCGCATCAGATGACAGCACGGAAATCTCCAGGAGAGCACATGGGAGCGGGAGGCTCAGATGCGTGCTCAGTACCCTCATTTGTTTCCCTAGTTTTTAATGTATTTTTACGGGGACGTAAAGCCCTGAGGTGGGAGTAATGTAAAGACCCGTAAAATTCAAGGGAAATTTTTTTCTTAATTTTCTTTGGAATTTTACAAGATCGCGGTTTCTGACGGCACCTGATTCCGAGGCCCGGAGTGCCCGGAATCAATTTCCGAAGTTTGGCTCGGGTACGTTCAATGAACGAACGAGCGGGAATTCCTAACTTTTGATCCGGTGCTCGGAATTGAAATATGAGGGCACCGATGAACTCATAGCGCCGATATTCGCTTAAGGAGACCTTTTCAGAAGTTGCGTTTGTTGCGAGACGAAAGTTAGTTTTTGGGAGATTTATAAAAAGTTGAATAAAAAAATATGGAAATCTTTTTATTTTACTTTTGTAGGTTAACTCCTCTCAAAGGGAGTTAGGGGTGGGTCCCACACCCACTTAACCTCCCTTGAGAGGATTAAGTGTGGTGGGACCCACACAAACCTAAACCTCTCATCTTCCCCCTTAAACTCCCCTCTCCCCCTCTTAAAAGTTTGTTAACTTAACATCTAATTAATTACACATGACATGTATAATTAATTAAGTGTTATGTTTTTGAATTTGAAGTTTTGAATTCCTTGGCTTGGTAAATAAAATAAACAGGAACCTTATTTTATTTGGTTAGTTTTGTTTATTCATCATGAGAGGTTTGAGAGGTTTTTCTTCCTTCTTCAATCTTTGACGAAGAACGCTCAACTTGACGAAGAACTCTCAAGCTCCGACGAAGAATGCCACTCCTCTCTTCTTCGTCTTCCGTGTCAACGAGAGGGAACGCCGCTTCCTCCTCGGACCTTCTTTGTCGGCATACGAAGATTCGCCAACGACGTATCTCTTCGGGTGTATCTTTTCGTCAACGGATTTGACGAACGACTACCGCGACGCCCGACCTCCGCGACGTTATCTTCCGCGGGACGTTAACAATCTTCGAACCTATACCCAAGGTAGGGGTTGTTGTATTTTGTTTATTTATTTATCCTTGTTCGTGGTTCATGCATGATTAACGTAAGGATTTTAAGTTGTGTTATCTTTTAACGTGAGGGGGGCCAGACCGCATGAACACGACCGAACCCCCTCCATCGTTCTTGTTGATTTACCTTGCGGGTGGAAACAAAGTGGCGTGGTGCCGTCGCACCACGCAGTTAATTGTGCGATTATATTACGCGACGCCGTCGTGCGCGCGCCATGGAAGAATCATCAAGAACGCGACGCCGTCGCGCCGCGTTGAAGGAAATCAATGGCACGGCGGAGGGACGCGGTGCCGTCGCACCGCGCCGGACGACGAACACCGCGGCCGGTTCCGGGCCGCGGCGGAACGAGAAGACCGGCGGCCGGGCCACCGGCGTCGGAAGCCGAAGAGGGGACCGGATTTTCCGGTCCCGTTGGAGAAAACCGGCCGGCAGTTGGCCGGCCGGAAGGTCAAAGGCCGGGGGAAATAAATTCCCCCGGCCAGCTCTAAAAACCCCCCTCATTTAAGAGGGGGGCGGTTTCCTTGAGGGGGGGGGGGCAGGAGGCCCCCCGGTTTTCTTCAAGCCGGCCCCCATGTGGGGGGGCCGTTTTTTTTTTCAAAGGGCATGGCATATAGCCGCGCCGCCTCTTCAATCAAGCGGGGGCTTGATTCCCCCCACGCGCTGCCTCCGTGCGGCGCCAGGCCGCCGCGCCGCCACGCCGTCGGCCGGCCAGCCAGGCCGACCCAGGGGGGGGGGGGGGGGTCGGGCCGGGTCGGCCCGGACCCGGACCCCCCCGTTTTGAATCAGTTTCGGTCTTTTGTCCATAACATGAGCCACGGACCTCCGATCGAAGAACCGTATGCGGCAACGCGATCCTTGGATCGAGACGGTCGTTTCAGTATATCGCACTCAAGGTTTCGGATTACTTTGAGTTCGTCCGGGTTGGTTCGTTCACGAAACCAACCGGGCCTTCTGAGCGGAAACGCTCATATCTTGAGCTACGGACGTCCGATTGACGTTCCGTCAGCCGTGTTGTGTTCCTCTTAGTGAGACGGATCTTTTGGCATACTCCGTCCGAGGTTTGGACGCAGGTGGAGTACGTTCAGGTTGGTTTTTCCTTAAAAACCAACCGGGCCCCGGGAACGAAAATGCCAATAACTCTCAGACCGGGCGTCCGATCGACGCGCCGTCTGTTGCGTTGAGTTCCTGTTGACGATACAGAACTTTTCGATACATCAAATCTGGACTTTGTGACAGTTTATGTATCAACCTCTCGGCTTGTGGAGCGGACCCTCCGAACGAGCTTGCTGTGTGCGGGAACCCTAGTGCTGGCTGCGACTGTTACTGTGACTAATACTGCTGCTACTGCTATTGTGACTGCGACGACGACAGTACAGAGATCCTGTGTGGATTCGACGATGACGACATCAGCACTCAGCGATCCTACGTGGATCAGTGCTACAGGTCCTGTGTGGGCCCGATCCTGTGTGGGTCCGATCCTGTGTGGGTCCTTGCGCTCAGCGGTCCTGTGTGAACCAGCGCCTACAGGTCCTATGTGGGCCCGATCCTGTGTGGGTCTTTTGCGGGGGTTAGTTACCTATCGATCCTTCGTGGGTCTGACGACTTAGATGGATCAGAGATCATCTTTATCGTCTTTCGAAGATGTATACCTGTGTGAGCTGAATCCTGTTGCTTTCCTGTGTGGATTGTGTTGTGCTATCCTCTGTGGATTACGTTTTGCTTCCCTGTGTGGAATACGTTTACTTTCCTGTGTGGACTGAGTGGTACTTGGGCTCGGAGGTTGGAGCGTATTTGAAATTGATGACTTAGGTATATGTATGGGCATATACCTAAGCAGTGTCGGTTGTTACTTCGTGATTGTACCTTTTTTTGTGGTTTATCCTTTGTGGATTTTGAGAGACCTTCAGGGGTCTCGGGGTCCCTACTGAGTAGCTTATACTCACCCCTACACGGGCTTTGCCCGCACTACATTGTGTTGGTTGCAGACGACGGACAGCGTTGATCTTAGCTGAGGCTTGCAGAGCAGGACGGTACCTGGAGGTGGACCACTAGGCGGGACGTGCTCGGAGCGGACGGCGGGACCCGTGGAGCAGTGGAGCTATCTGTACCCACCCTTTAGGTGGGATTTCCGGTGGACAGCTCGGTGTAGCGGCTTTTACTTTTCAGTTGCTGTTTTCCCTTTCGAGTTGTACTTTACTTTCAGTTTGGGTTTGTATACTGGCCCATTTACTTTTCCGCACTTTCAGTTGTACTCTGCTTTTGCTTAGTGTTTACTTTCCGCTTGCTTACTCTGTGGTGTTTGTTTACTTTACAAAGGCAATGCCTTCCCTTTTTACCGGGATTTACGCCTTGGTGCTAGTCGCCAGCCCCTGGCCTATGGAAGGCGGGCTTGGGGTAGTCATGGCACAGACCCCGAGGGCGGGTCGTGACAATACTGGTTATAAAATTAAAACTAAAATGAAAAAAACCATTAAATCATTTAGGAAATACTATTCCAAATCTATACTCATCGTTAAAAAAAGGATAAAAAATCACTATACCAAAAATATATATTTATATATACATATCATAAAAATGACTATACACAGTGTGTGTATATTGGGTTTTGCATCACAAAAAGGTGGAGGTATCCCCTTATATTTGCAGTTACGAAGTCAAGCACCCTTGAAACCCTCTGTTTAAACCAAAAGGGTTTGCATGGTATGTATATACTTGTAATCATAAACCATATATATATATACCGAGGTGTAAGGATGGGATTTTCAAAAACATGAAAAAGTGTACACTTACCTATCTTGAAGAGGTAGCTCAAACTAGGGGTAAGCTTGCTATATTTACTGGGAGATCGAGAGGAGTTTGGGAGAAAGAGGATGTCCGTGAGCGGGAGGGGTTTAAGTAGAGGCTTCAGTGCACTTATTCAGAATCAACCCAAGAGGTAGGCCAATATGAGGGGGATAAGACTACAGTTCCCTAGGAGGTGGGGTGTGCAAGAGTCCGGGGGAGCAGTGGAAATGGAGGTGATCGTGGTGTCCTCGGGTGAACCAGTGCACTGGTAGTGGGACCACGGTGTGAGGAAGGAGATGAAAGGGATCATGGGATTTAAAAGAATCGATGGCCAGGATCTGATCGTGGGAGGATCAGATGGTTGCGGTGAGACGCGAGCATTCTCGCAGCTTTTGATCGCGTGGACGGTCAGGTTTAAACGCGAGATTTTCTGAACGGCCTGGATTGCGCATCACCGAATGGTTTCATTTAAAAAAAATATGCAATACTAATAGTAGAAAAATTGAATTTGTATAACCTTTTATAAGTTTTAAGAACTTATAACATTTAAAATCTATAATTAAATTTATAACATACTCTACCATTTGATTTAAAAGATAAATAGCTTTTCCTAATTCAAAATACATAGTTTTAAAGATCTAAAAAAATATTTTTTTGAATAATCATTAAAGGTATATGATTATAAGATACTATTTAAGCATGACTTTCACAACATTTAGAAGGTGCTAAAATACTAGGTTTTCAACCATTTGGATTTTGTAAAGAAATTAGGTTCCATTATAAGAGAAATATTTTATTTTAAAATTATGATATATTAAAATATAATTCAAATAATTTGAACATTTTAACATACTTGAAATAAAATATTTTTAAGAAACCAAGTTTCTATAAAAAGATACACATTAAAAACCCAATGGTCATATATATATAACAGTCATTTTTTCTAAAGGACCCCTATAAAACATTAGGGTAGGGTGTTTCAAACTCAAGGTAACTGAAGAAGATGGTGCTCCCAATCCCACTGATGATCAACACATTATTCATGATTACGATGGTGATGTTTTTAGCTTTAGTTGACTCGAAGGATCTCCTTTACTTACTAGTCCTCACTGTGGTGATTGGGTGTCTTCCAGTGGCATTGATAGGGGTTTTAATAGGTATTTTTGGTTATTGTGTTTACTCTTTTCGTATTAGTGTATTGTAAACACCATGGTGTTCTTAATTAAATAAAGAGCCTTATATTTGTCCTTTAAATTTTTCTTGGTTAAAAGGACTTCAACGAAAGTTAAATCTTAGTATCATTATTATAAGATACCCAAAATTCAGGGTGTTACATATAATATATAAAATGGGTTGTATATACACCATATAAAATAAAATAAATGTGTAATATAACATATGACTTAATTAGGTGGAATTGAGATGAAAAATCATTACCTCGAGTCCGACAAAACACATACATACATTATCTCCTATATAATATAATTATATTAATTTTATAATTTATTAAATGAAATAAAGTTTATTACCATATTAATATTACTTTTATTTCATTTATTATCTTCCCTTTTATTGAAATTAAACTAGTTTAGTTCTTGTCCGATGTTTTGAGGACATTCGGTTAATAATCAAAAAACAGCTTCTGTAGGTTTACATGGTAAAAGTGTCCATGGTTCCATAATATCTAAAATATTAATCATTTCATAAATACCATGTTTATATTTTATATACAATTTTATAATCATCCATTAAATTTATACATGAGAAGCGAATCACATTACTTCATGGAGGTTGTAATCCACACCTACAAAGGAGAGAAATTATCATTTTTTAATGGGTGTATGGGTATGCAGTTAAATTGTATTTTATCATTACAAAATCATAATTATGTCATGACTATAATATATATTCATTAAATCAATTGTATTAACTAGTCGTATGTAGTGTTGTATAAAATGAAACACATTGCTTCGTGCAGGTGGTATCCCACACTTACACATATGTGGTGTTTTAATATCCCATAGGATGGATATGAAGACAATTCAGGGTTATAACATAGACATAATAACATATTAGTATAGTTTAGATATTTATTTTATTATATAAATAAGTTTATGATATAATTGAAGTTGTTAGAAGAAGAAATAAAATGAAATAAATTGGTTAAGAGTTTTACCTTTTCTCTAAGAAACCTCATTTATTTTACACATTAATCCTTATAGATTGGTCTTTTGGTAAGATAGATCCTCTATGTCATGGTTATTATGGTTGGAAATGGATTTTTTTAGATCATTATTGATATAAAAGACTCAAAATTTTTTAATATGATAGGAGATGGGGAAACCTTTTATAAGTGAGGGGAGTGACAAAATTGTAAATTATAGAAACCTTAAAATATAATAAATATAAAAACCATTAAATGTGAAAAAATGTCTATAATTATTAATTTAGGACATGATAAGTTAAGAAAAATTTCAAAAATATATATATATACATATTTATGTTGTATTTAAAACATTATCTTTGGGTTTAACCCCCTCATTATCCCTTTTTATCATTAACCATAGAAATCAATTTTCACTTTTAAGGGTTATAAATATACTTAAAAGATGTAAAGTGTATAAAAAATAGTGCATGGATGAAATTATAAACCATTTACTATCCCACTTTTCCTCTTTAAATTTTTATACCATTTAATAAAATATTATTAATCATAAAATATCAATAACATCATTTATGGGAATAATCATTTCATTTGACTACAAAAACATAAATATAACAATGGAATTATAATATAAAAATATTTACCATTAATTATGCCTTTTAATTTGCTATGAAAATTTTGGAATTCAAGAATTCATCCAAAAAATAATTTTTTTTATTTTTTTTAAAATCATTAACCATGATTTTTCTATTGCTTTCAAAAGCATTGTATCTACATTGTGTAAGTGTTTAAGGTAATTATATCATCATTAAAAAATAATAACAAATTATAATCAATAATATAACTTATTTATGTAAAAATAATCCTTTATATCTTCATTCATAACATCTATTTATCCTAATGAAAACATATAAATGAAATTCTGTGTAAGAGAGTGAAATTTTTTTAATTATCCTTTATTTAAAATAATATAAGTGTTATAATAAAAGGAAAGTGGCAAGAAATTTCCAAAAGTTTCAAATAATGCATTGTTATGGTAAAAAAATAATTCAATAAAAATAATTATGTTTTAGAGATATTTTTAGGCCTTATCTCATAGCTTTAACCATGTTTTACCATTTTTACCCTAGTCATGGTGAGAACATTTTTACCAAGGTTACTATTCATAATGACATGAAATTTGAAACACCTTTACCTAGAACACTCTATAAAAATTTACTGGACAAGTTCTTAATGACATCTTAGGTGCAGCACCTTGAATTCCAAAGGCTACCGACTAGTAGTGGGGGTTTAGGGAGTTATTATGGGGAGATAATATCCCCTGTATTAGAGTACACGATAGAATAATAAATAAATAAATATCTTACATAAAAAAATATAAAGGAAGAATTAACATATATAATTTTTTTTGGAAATAAATATTTTATAGTAGATTCCCGAACAAACTTGTCATACATGGAACAACTGACCACCCATCAGACTGATCACATATACATACCAATGAAAAATAAAAAAAAGAAGTGTGGATATACCAAAACTCCAAGACATGATTCTTCCCAATATTTTATTATATTTGAGTTTTCCCAATTTATTATTGTTCCCTGTTCCACAACCCAACCAATCCCTATAATAACCATGTGAGAGCAACTTGGGTACCCATGTGTAATGGTGGCCTAAGTAAGGTGTGGGTAAAAAACGTAGTAGGGAACCACCAACCAAGTCATGTACTAATCAACATATACTGTGATATGCTCATGTGACGTGCATAGATGAAATAAATAAATAAACTACATAACAAAACCAATAAATACATACACCACCTCAAAACATATTTTGTCATAATGTGAAGTGTCTATGAGCACATCATGATAACCACATCTCTATATTATCACCACTTCCCCATGGACACGCACATATAACTTTTGATATTCCCAATAACTATCACCGATCCTTAGTTTTGCAGCCCTGATCGACCATACCATCCTTATCTAGTGCTGGAGTGTCTTTGAGTATGGGAATTACCTCAGTGGACCTTTGAATCACTCTAGGGATCCCATGATCCACTACTTTAAATGGTCTCTATACCAACACATATATACCAACTGTTTAGAAAAACAATTGGTATAGGGATACTATGCCAACAGTTTATATAAACCATTGATATAGTATGTATAGAATCAACCAATCCCAACACTTTAAGTAAACCACTGGGATAGTCTCCCATTTGAAAATATTTTCCAATGGTATTAAAATCCATTAGGATACACTATATATCCAAACAGTTTTAAAAACCTATTGGGAATGTTTTCCCCTAAATGCAGATTGGGCCTCCAGTTCCCCTTCCGCTCGATTTCTACCCTAAATCGAAGCTCCCTCTTCCCCAGCCCACCGAACTTCTTCCACCAATCGATCTATATTCAATCAAACAATTTGTTTCTTGTACAATTCAAATTTATAAGTTTTACCTTAGTTTTTTTTATCTAAATCAATTATTTTTAGTTATCTATTTGGTTTTATTGGAAAGGAGAGCTCCGTGTGGTCATTCATCAACCTTGTGGGTGGTGATTTGGGAAGTAAGATTGTATGATTTAATTTTACATGATATATCCAATAGTATTATAGATTCATGTGAACTTTTATTATATATGACTAATGATATTGTTTAATAAATTTTTACTAATAGTTATAACAATGACGGAATGTTATAAGGGTTCACATGGTGTGTATAAGGGTTCATATGGTGCCTACGATAATATAGAGTCCTAGGAATGTACACAAAGTACAAGACGTGGATATCCATTTATATATATATAGACAATCCCTTATGGTGCAAGGTATGATGGAAAAATGGGGTGTTGTAAATGGCCCATTGGAACATGTCTTTGTTTCATGGGTATGCTCACATGATGTGTTGTCCATTCTATAGGGTGGGTAGTAATTAGCTCAGCTAAAATAATTTCATCCCTGAAATACCAAACTATATGGAACATGTTCCTTCATGATACATGGAGTATAGTAAATTATTTTTTAGAACTCAAAATAATTCCCTCACAAAAATTACATATATATGATTTTAACAAAATTCTTCACTATTTTACCACTAATAATATTTTTATTTTATTGGGTCAGGGATTTTGAAATATTGATTTCCAACCTCCATTGGAAAGAATAACATCTCTAATTACATGATCAGAAATTAATCATTCCAACCACATCTCTTTAGGGTTTCATACATATAATTAATTACCCTCCACCAAAAATCATCCATAATCTATCCCTAATGATCTAATGTATAGGTCTTTCAAACATCCTCCATGAATTTAATGGATTATTTGTGCTTCAAACCATACAGAAAATGTTGAATAATGGATCCATTGGATGAAGAAAATGAACATAAAGAAAAATGGCCTGAAAAGTAAATGAGTGATGTTAAAACCCATTATAGGATGGTGTGTTCCCATCTAATTATATCATAATTTGGAAAAC
The DNA here is from genome assembly GCA_963277665.1 of Viscum album. Lineage (NCBI taxonomy): Eukaryota > Viridiplantae > Streptophyta > Magnoliopsida > Santalales > Viscaceae > Viscum > Viscum album. The sequence goes on along the minus strand of OY728137.1, from coordinate 1,583,672,814 downwards.
GGGTGAAATCAAGGAAAAATTAATAGAAACATATGGGTTAAAATATATAACTAAATTCGAGCTCATGCTAAGATAAAAAATTATAGAAAGTTAAAAATATAAATAATAAATGTCTAAAAAATAAATCACAGTGTATAAACCAATGACATATTATGAACTACCTGAATAACTGAATTATGTCTAGTGTTGGATTCTCTCTACTAGAAAAGAAGAATATGATACATCTATATTTATGATTTTTTTCTTGATTCTCCTTTCCCATTCATCATTGAACCTCATTACTACCCTACCAATTCCAAAGAATCTCTCCTCTTCCTCTCTAGTACACTACGTTTATGAATATAACTTGGTATACCCAATGTATGATTTAGTTTCTCTCTTCTATTTGATAGTATTTTTTGTCTGTGGAGGTTCACCTAAGGTGTTGTTGTGCACCTGTTTGGATTCTATTGTTTTTATTTTATTTTGGTCATTAGAAATCAATAGTAGAGTGTTTTTTATTTTTATTAATATTTGAGGATAATTATATAGTGATAAGAATGTGTTGGACTTGTGATAGTCCTAAAACAGGTGAGTTTTGAACCCATCTTTAATGGTAATTATAGATTAATAGGTTTATGAAATTGTGTTTCATAATTATAATTGTTACAGTACAGATATTTACTCAAGTATGATGTTCTGATTTGATATTGTAATTTATGTTTTTGGCACTTGGACCATAAAGAAAAGAGGTTTATGTACATTCATCATAAGTGGCATTTAGAATTCACCAGAAATTTATATTCTTATGTGTGATAGAATTTTCTAATGATATAGGGTTTAGTTCCTTAAAGTGTCCATAATGAGTTTTATATGGGTTTCTTATATAACTTGTTAGTGGAATTATACCAAGCCAAACCACAATGTTTTTTTTGAGTAAAGAACATTTGGATCTTATTTTGGGATGTTCTTTGATGATGTAAATAAATACCTTTGGTTCAATGGATGTATTTTAACACTCATGTGTTAATTTCTTAATTTTATAGATTTGTAATTGGTTAAAGTATTAAAGGTAATCATAAATGATGGTTCATGATGGGAATGATTCACCTTGATTATTTCGATACCAATGAGATTGTAAAAGTGAAGAAATAAAAAGTTATTTCTATCCATTTAATTTAAATTACCTGAAGTAATTTATGGATCATGATTATATATATAGGGAATAATTTATTATATACCTAGACCTATTGGTTTTCGGTGTGGTTTTTGATGAGATAGTTGATTATGATCTGATATGGTTGGATCTCAGATGGATAGATCATGAATATATTCTTTGTGGTTTAATAGTAATCCACGAGTGACTAGTGATCATTTAGTAATCTGTGACATGAGTTGAATTCTTTAGTATTGTAGGGAAGGAAGCACCAAGGGTGGTTTTTTTCCAGATAAACATAACATGGATGAGAATCATGGTCAGTTTTTAGTTGAATGATAATTGGTTTTATAGCATGTGACTCATTGGAGAACAAACATAGAGGTGTGATTGGGTGATATAGGGGTGTACACTCATTAGGTTTATAACACCTTGAGTTATAATGAATTATTATTATTCTTGAATAAATTCATCTTCATTGGTGGATTTCATTGAATGCTATACCAAAATAATTTCAATATGATTAATGAATATCATAGAATTTAATGAATATCTTACCATTTAATACTTATAAAAAAGACTATAAATAAGATTAATTAATTATGATTTTTCCTTAGTGGATAATTTTTCAGTAGATTAGTATAAATTTGACAAAATCACAAATGAAATTGGTGTATGGAACATATGAGGGTACTATGTTACATACTTCTCCACATAACACTTTTTTTCATATATTTAGTTCCAATCCTAAGATAAAGATTCATTGGATCAGTTAAACTTATATAAGGTATATATTTAAAGATTATTCATCAACCAAAGTTGACATAATACTGAGTTACATAAACAACTCAGTACACTATTCACCATCTATGTTTTATTTTTCATTTGATTTGTTCCTCTGTTTAATATATATTTACTTATCAATTATCTTATTATTGACAATGGTTTACTCTGATACTCCTTATTTCTTCTTCTTACATATTTTTCACATGAATAACTATAATAGAGGTCAATTGTATCCTGGAAATCCTAGTGTGAAGTTATTGCATGTAAAACCTCATCCATGTTATGGTTCATTTTATTTTTTTAAATAAGTGTTCTTAGTAGTGGGTTACTATCATGTGTAGAGGACTATGTTATATATTGGAAATAAACCTTATATATTTTTCATTCCAATATATTTCATTTTTCCCTTAAACAGTCTCAAATCGATGTTGATACAATACTATAATAACAATATTTGAACATGTATCTACATACTGTGGCAGTTATGGTTTTATATAAAGTGAACATTTCTCATTTACATAAAAATATTTTCGACTGAAATTAAATGTTATTGAATTATTTTATGAAATTAATAATTATAATTTTTTAAAATAATCGATAGAATTTGGATATATGAAAGTGATCAGATCTCGTGAAATTATCAAAACAATATGGAGAGATTTTTATATTCCGCAATTGAAAATGCATCAAATAGTGGTCACATACATTGCCTATGTTAAAATTGTGTTGGAAGACCATGGTTGAGCCATGATGAAGTTAGCTACCATATAACCATATATGCTTTAAAAAAACTATTATTTGTGGTTTCATAATGTTGAGAAAATGGAATAAAAAATGTTGATGATCAAAATGAGAGGACTAGATTAAATAATTTGATATATGACCTGTTTCCATTTATTCCTCATCAAGAGACGGAAAATATATTGACCTATGAAGAATTCGATACGGGCACAGATGATGTGTCCAATGAAAATGGTGATTTCTACCAAGTGAAGAAATTGAATGACACTATGAAGAATCCAGTATATCGACAATGTGGTAAAATGAAAATCGTAGAAATTTTTAATTTGATTATTTCATGGGAAAACCATGTATGGGATTTCTAACACTACCATTGATTAAATTCTTACCTTCTTAAAGTAATTACTTCTTGATTATGCAGATATTCCCTTAAACAACTATATGACATGGAAATTTGTTCAAGAACTTGGATTTTCAAAAAAAAAATCATGCTTTCCCAAAAAATTGAATCTTATTATGGGAGGTAACTGGTGAAAGAAATGATTGTATCAAATGTGGAAGATCCCAATGGGAGCCAAAACCTGATGGAACATCATCCAGTGCGCCATAAGAAGTAATATGTAACTTTCCATTGATCCCAAGAATCCATAATATTTTCATGTCTGATGAAGTATGAATAAAAATTCGATGACATGATATCAAGATAAAGAAGAATAATAATGATTTAGTTCTCCCTACAGATAGATTTTCATGGTAGAGATTAAATTCTCGATATCCTGATTTTGTATCTGACAGGCGTAATTTCTGGTTGAGTCTTTCAGGTGTTGGTTTTAATTATTTTGGGAATATTCTTACTTCGCACAGCATATGTCCAATTTTCATACCCATTTATAACCTTCCCCCATGGTTGTGTATGAAAAAACCATTCACTTTCATGAGTATAATTATATCCATCCCTTCTAATCCTGGAAGTGATATAGATTTATACATGAAACCTTTAATAAAAGAGTTTAAAATTCTTCGAGATGTGGGTGTGTTCACATATAATACATGTTAGAAAGAAAATTCCAGATCCGTGTTGTGCTTATGTTGATGATCAATGATTTTTCTTATTAATCAATGATGTTTGGATGGAGCACAAAGGGATATATATCAAGTCCTATTCATATGAATAATAATCTATCTATATGACTGAAATATCACTGTATTTTTGGTTTTATGAGACATCGATTATTCATTCCAATTAACCATCCATATAGAAACAATTATCATGGATTTTACAATACCATGGAGACCAATGATCCACCTCAGTGTGTTTCCAAAACTGATGTTATTAATGAATTGAAAGATTTTAGTTTTTCATTTGATAAGGGTCCAATTTAATCTATAATGGGAAAGAATGTTTCAAATAATACTTGTTACAATTGGAATAAGAGGAGTATCTTTTTTGAGTTGCTGTATTGGTCAACCAATTTGTTACGTCATTTCTTAGACGTAATTCACATTGAAAATAGTATATGTGAAATGTTTCTGTTGATTATTCTCAATTTCAAAGGAAAGACAAAATATGATTTATAATCTCAGGGTGTCTTGGTGGATTGAGGTATTAGACTAGAATTGCATCATGTGTGTATTAGTGAAAATAAATGGCAAGTTCAATGTTCTTCTTCTATGATGACACTTGCAAAAAAATCAATTTCAAAAAGTAATAGAGACTATTAAAGCTTCTGATTGATATTTATGAAATATATCAAAATGGGTCAACAAAAGAGAGTTGATGTTGAAATCATTAAAGACTCCTGATAATCACATCCTTGTTCATGAGTTGATTCCAATAGAAATCTATCAACTTTTGTCCAATAATGAAAGGGTGTCAGTTATTTGGTTGTGCCAATAGTTTAGAGATCTTTGTGCTAAGAAGTTTTCCCAGTCTTTCTTTAAAAAATGTGGACAGAGACACAATTAATTTTGTGCTAGTTAGAGGAAATGTTTCTTATATCAATTTTCACATGTATGTTGCATCTAACTATCCATATTCAAACTAAAATAACTCTTGAAGGGACTATTACTTTATGTTGGATGTATCCAACTGAATGAAATATGTACACATTGAAAACTTATTTCTTGAATAGGAATCATCCCTAAGGTTCAATCGTGAATGGTTTTTTGGCTCATGAATGTATGTATTTCTACACAATATATTTGAATGATCTCACTATGAGAATTAATAAACCAATGAGAAATGAAGAAGAACAATATGTGCAAATTGAACCCAGTTTTCCATCACTTCCTCAAGTAAGAGGAATTACAGGATCATATACATTGATGACATTAAGCCTTGACGAGTGGGAGATGGCACATCACACAATGTTGTTTAACTGTGATTTGTTTGATGACTACATCAAGAATGTAAATTGAGCCTGTATATCTTACCTCCTCACTTTTAATATTATATATCTATTAAACTATTTTAATTTTTATCCATAAGGAACATAAAGAAATGATAAATAAAAATAATCATCCATTATCTTCAATAAAGAGAGAGACTTTTCAAAGAAAATAGTTTTATACTTGGTTGAAATTTAAGGTATAAATATTGTTGTAATAAAAAATAAATTTTTTATTAAATTTAATATTTGTTTTTATTTCAGATATCAAGTTTTCCTGCAGAATCTGTTTTTGAGGAAATAAGAGTTTTGGATTTTGCATCTAATACCGTGGTTCTGGAATTTAAATAAATTGTGATAAATAGGTACAAATTTATTATCACTGAATGAGAAAGGAACATGAGAACAAAACATGATGGTGTTATGCTAACTATCACAACAAACTATTATGCCAATTTATCAGATATTATACCTTGTTTTTAAAATATTTCTTATTATGGATTAGTTGAGAAAATAATAATATTGGATTATTACTCTCATGGTCAAGTCATAATTATGAAATGCCAGTTGTTCAATTTGATGATGAGGCAGGGAAACATTATTGATGATTGTAGATTTATAGTTATTGACATGACTTGCATTATTTCAATTGATGAACCATATGTATTGGAATCAATGAAGAATCAATTTTTTTAGGTCAAAGTTCATATTAAAACTAAATTTTGTGTCATTATTGAAGTAATTCCAAGACATGTTTTTGATTACGGGGATGAGGGAATTGACACCATACCTACTACCATTGGAACCAATCCATTTATTACATATGATGACACTAATATCTCAATTGTAAAAGTTTATTGTAAACCCAAATTTATAGTGGGAAATATATATAATCATCCATCAATGTCCTCATTTTTTTGTATATCTCAACTTAGGTTTTTAAGGTTGAAACTATTCAAATTGATTTAATATTGATTACTAATATGTTGTATCCAACTTGAACTATATTCAAACCTACAAAAACCATGAATCCCTCTATCCCCTCTCTTATATTTTGTTTTTTGGGTTACACATTATTTGTCCTTTTCTATTTTCTTCCACATTTGTTTTCAAATGCTGGAAATGAATCCTATTAAAGAGATACGATGAAAGAGGATGACATACAACAATAATCACATAGTTGAGATGGTCATTCCTCTACTAGTTCCTTTTGTGAGTATTTTATTTCAAATATATATATAATGTCATGTGATTAATTTTGTTTTGAACGTTTTTTTAGGATCCACCACTGAGGTGACAATTATTTGATGTGAATCCTATTAGGGGTCATAGTACTCAGGCTGGTGGTACGAGTCAGGGTTGTATAAGAGATAGAAGATCTAGTCGGCGTAAACCATTAGACCCTGCCACTACCACTAACGTACCATCAATCCCACATTACAATCTCAATGTTTTGTTATATACAAATGGGATATTTAGGCCTCCTATATTTTCAACACCATTTTAATCTGAGCCTCCTCATCATTCAATACCATATACAATGATGATTCCGATTCCTCATCCATATCATGCATTTGGCCACCCATCCATTCCCTCTTCTTTTACTTATACTTTCGTCTCACCAAGCTTCTATATTCCATCTTCGTAGACTCCTGATCCACCATAGTTTGTGCCTGCAGAGTATACATTAAGACGCACCTCACCTATACGGGGTGTTCCTTCAGTTTCTGTGTATCCAATAGAGCTCATTGATCAGACTACTGTAGGTATATTTATAGAACTGTAGAAATTTTTTATAGAATTATTTATTTTCATTATGAAATGTATTGATTTAATATTTCGTTTTTCTTCATAAAAATTACATCTACTAATAGGAGGTGCGGGCGAGGGCATACACTCATGCATGTGGTGTTGAACCATCACACACAATTGATGTTGGTATATAACATAGACAATAAAATGATTGAAAAAATAGGGCAGTAATGTCATAGTTTTTTAGAGATGTGGGCCAAATACTCTAACATCATTACTATCATCCCACTCTCAAAGATACAGTTTCCAAATGAAGTCGAGGATAATTCTTAGGGACAAATATGGATAAAAAAATCTGTTGTATTTAATTTAATACATTTTTTTTGAATTTATATGAATTAATATTTTGATTTCATCTTTAGTTTAATTTCCCCAATGCTGAGGGTGCACAACAAGCACGTCTAAAGGATTTAGGAGAGATTTGGAGAGTCTATAAGCACTAGTTGTAAATTGGATGGTTTCCTAGAGTTGGAATTGAGTTAGAGGAAGTACCTATCATGGATGATTGTTCAATAGAATAGTATCAGAAAATGGTTACTCATTAGACAACTATCAAGTTTATGGTATTAACCACATTTGACATATTTAAATTTTAATTTTTTTTTCATTAATATTATATTTTGTATTATTGAATTTAATTTAGGAATCATCTGGAAAAAATAACAGAAATATTGAGGCTAAAAAATACCTTCACACATTGGCATGTACTATGATGTCAAATCATGAGTGGAAGCAGGAACAACTGTTGTTTATAATTTTTCTTTAGGACTTTCAATTTTTATTGTTCCCTCTATAATTTATTAAATTTATAATTTTTCAATATAAGTTTTGTTATGAAATTCATTATTTCTAACATAGTTTTTAATTATGGTTTCTTACATTTGATGTCATTCTAGAGAAAAAAATTAAATATTTAAGGATGAGTGACTTGAGCAAAACCGTTTTTCTTGAGTAGAAGAAAAAAAATGGAAGTACAATTAACGAACTGACACAACAACAAATTATAAGTTTTACTTCACTGATTTCGAATTTTAACATCTAGTTTTCATTTTAATATTCTATTTATATTTGAAATAGGATGCTTTAGAGGACCTTGATGCCCATGAACCTGACAATTTTGGGCCAAATGATCACTTTAATTAGGTGTTGGGAGATGAGAACCCTGGTAATTTATGGTACCGAACTGGGAAGAGTATAATCATAAAGAGGCATTTTCCCCTTTTAGGTACTAGTTTTAGTGACACCAAGTTGGAAAATGTTAAGTCACATGAAAAAGAGACTTAAAAAGGGCCATAGGGGTGGATAAATGGTCTGATAGGGAAAGTATTGAATTCCTGAAACAGATAATGTTTTATGTCTAGCACTTCCACCAGAGGTCAACACATCTCGTGATGAATATATGTCGTCTATGTGTTCAATATATAGTGCACCAGGTTGAATTTCTAGTGGTGGTCAAGATGATGTTAGTTCAGGAGATGAAGATAGAGATGAAGAGGCTGAGGATGAGGATAATGCCAAGGGAGAGGGTGAGGAGGAGGCTAAGGCAGAGGATTGAGGAGAGGAGGAGGCTAAGGAGGAGGCTTATGTAGAGGAAGGGGGTGAGGAGGAGGGCGAGGTGGTGTCCGAGGATGAGGGTAGGGATGAGGGTTGGAATAATGATGGGGACATGGATCTGGAAGAGGATGATGATGATAATGATGATAGTGATGGTGATAAGGGATATATTGATCTATTATATTTTTGAAAGATATTTCTAACGTTTAATGTTTTATGATTTGATGTGATTGAATATATACATGATTAGGTATGTCAATGTTTTTTATTTCTTGATCTATAAATAATAAAACATGAATTGATTAGGAGGTATGGATTCTATGAATTCTTTTTGTTTACATTGTAACAAAGATATTTCACAATTCTCTTTTTAAAAACACTCAAACTATTGGCTAAAGAACTTGAGCCTTTTCATTTTTATTATACCACTTCTTAGTCATGTTTCCCTGATTTTTTTTTCTTTTTAATCTTTACATAATGGGACACCATTTTTTTATCTAATCACATTCATAGATCACGTTGTACTTGATACATTGTGTTGTTGTATTTTTTAGAAAAAATATTTTTATTTACAGATAAATTATGAATCTTCTTGATCTGGTTTGTATGAATACATCATGGAATAATGTTTCATGATCCTAGAATTTGTTTTTGAGTTCGGTTAGAAGTCATCTTCAAAGGATATGAGTAAATTTGAGTTAAATATATAATTTTTATATTCATGTAAGAATTTATAGTGTAAAGGAATTTCATGTTTCCAAATACATCGCATAACTTGATCTAGTCATTTATACCATAATAGTATCTATTTAAATATTAACCCCATCGCTCGTCACACCACTCTAGGATTCTATGAAAAACCCCACCAATAATTTATCAACCAAATAAGTTAAACCTATTAACTATCACATTCACCTTAAGGAAAACTATCACACGTGAATCTATATTTTCCTCCTAATACCTTATTCATCTTTTATATTTTTTATATCCCACCTTCATTTAGGTCACATCACCAAAATACCACACCCATGATTGTATCAATATATTGAAATAAATATCATTTCACTACACAATAATTCTAAACCCTTCAAGTTAGATTCTGTAACACATAGGTTTTCTTAAATCAATGTATTATATTAGAATAAATAAATTCCATCCATCTAGATAATCTGATATCTAACTTCATGGTAAAACATTCCAAAGGTCTAGAAGGTCACACCAGGATCCTTACTGACCACTATGCCCTTAATCCCTAGTCTATTCACTTGAAAATAGATCTAAATGCTTATAAATTACCTTATAAAATCCTCTAAATATAACCATAGAGTAATGATATCATCACTATCAACCCACTATATGTCACTTGAGGTATTTAATCTATCTAAATAATTAATAAACATTGAGTATTATTTATTTCCATGCTTCGACTATGAATCTTCAAAAAATTCCCCATCCTTTATTAGTGATTGCACTATTTGTGGTGGAATGTTCATATAGTTCCTAAGTCCACAACCACTAAATCAAAGGGATGTTGGGGGATAGTAAAATTAAGGGAGGTGAGGAGGAATCATACCTAAACATTGCATATAGACACCACTAAAATCACCATTAATCATGGAGAATTTAATAGAGAAGGATAGATATGAGGAGCTATCAAAATAGACTTCCATGTTGTCCCCATTTATTATTTTATTTCAGACCACCTATATTTTGTGTATATGTTTGATAAATTATGACATAGTAGTTCTATCTTTGTTATAGTTGACACATGTGTGTTTGGTTTGGTTCCATTATAAAATGGATTATAAATTTTTTGGGAGATGTGTTTTGATTTTAATGACTCTTCTGTGACATTAATATTTGTATTTAAAAATGCATGTTTCGATTTAAAGAAGGCTTATGCCTATAAAATGTTATCAACATGGCTATTTTCATTAAATAAAAGAACATGTTTTTTTATTAATGTTAATGGATTTGTGATTTTTTAAATGTCTTTGGTAGGTGGGGATGGGTGGGGGTGTGGGTGTGTAGGTGGGTGGAGGGGGGGGGGATCTACTGGTGGGGGAGGGGTGTGAAAGGAAGGGGGTATAGGTGGGGAGGGGGGTGCTGGTGGGAGTGTGGGGGTGTTGTGCACGTGGGGGAGGGGGTGTGCAAGGGGAGGGATAGATGTGCTGGTGGGGGAGGGGGTGAAAGGGGGAGGGGGCATGCAGGGGAGGTTGGTGGGGGTGAGGTGGGGAGTGATGGGCTATGAAGGTTGAGAGGGGGTGTGCAGGTGGGGAGGGCATGTGCAGGTGGGTGGGGGTGTGTAGGTGGGGGAGGGGGTGTCCAGAGGAGGCTCGTGGGGGTGAGGTGGGGAGTGGAGGGCTATCCAGGTTGGGAGGGGTGTGGATGTGGGGAGGGGGTGTGCAGGTGGGTGGGGGGTGTGCACAGGGGAGGGGTGCATTGGGAGGGGGCTATGAAAGAGGATTCTACTAGGGGTGAGGTGGGGAGTTGGGGTGTGTAGGTGGGGGGAGTGGGGGGATGTGACAGGTGGAAGAGGGGGTGTGTATGGGGGAGGGGGGTTGTGGTGGGGGAGGCTGCAGGGGGTGAGGTGGAGAGTGGGGGATGTGCAGTTTGGTTGGGGGAGTGAGTAGGTCGGTAGGTGGTGCGATAGTGGGTGGGGGGGGGGGGGCGTGCAGGTGGGGGATGTATGTATTCAATTTAGAATTTCGTATTGCATAGGGTAATTGACTTCTGAATTCTGAATTCAATTCTCTATGTATTAAATTACCTTATGAATTATGTGTTATACTTGAATTTAATTCTGAATTCAAATATGTGTTATACTTGTTGGTAATTTCTGAAATATGTATGTGTATACTTGCTGGTAATTGCAATAGAGGGCCAATGTGCTCTATTAAATTAATAAAAAGGAAATTATCCATTTTCCATGATGTGACTTCTATCATTACACCATGAAAATTAAGGGTCTGATACCCAAAACGATCTTTTCATCCTAAAACCTTTTATGCCACCACAAGAATCCAATTCATGTAGTAAATAAACTATTCATGATGTCAATAAAATATGGTAACATTTCTCAATAACGATGGTCCCCTATACACTCATCCGATGACCTCAGGAACCTCCAGGTTATAACTTGAGCATTGATCCATATCACAGAACTCTATTTTGGGATACTCAAACTCTCAAAACGTTTCTCTAATGAATTTTCCTCAAAACTAACTACCTAGAAAAGTGAGGTTCAATATTACCTAGAAAATTCCAACTAGTAATGATGTGGAATATTACAATCTCCCGACCAAAGTGGTTACCCCCATTGAGATGTTTTTGTGTCACATGAATCATGAATCTTGATCAAACTCTTTATCACTTGTAAGTAGTGATCTATAGTCCATGATCGAATTTTTTCACCACCTCATAATCATTATATTTTTTAAATTCACATCACACACTCTAGTATGAATCCAAGAATAAACACCAGAAGATGATCCAAAATCTCATTTCATCCAAATTTGATACCACAAACACTACAATTTTCTTACTCAACACACCATAGTGTCCTAAACTAATTCCTCCTGAATACTCAAGGAGCTCCCCACCATAGGAATCATTATATTGGACATGATTATATAACTCCAATGGAATTTCCAGTGCTATTAATTTTCATCTCACATTATCAATGAATGATATAGGGGATTTTTCAATACCCAAACCCGATTCCTAGTTTAAAGATGAACCAATGAGTCACTACCATCAAATGAAATTTGAATAAGATGAATATCCTAGAACGAAACTAGATTATTATTACAAACCTTTTTAATACGTGATATTTTGAGCTCAATGCAGTTACAACCCACATCATTTAGGTTTATATAAAATAGTAGTTAGTTCACTTCCCATGTCTAGACATCATATTGAGGATATGGATGCAGGAGATATAGCCCATAATCAAAGGAAGATAGTTCCTATGGTGTTGGGTATATTCAAGTGTTTGTGTTTTGATTTCAATGTGATTCTGTATATTTTCTCCATGATGGTCTTTTTTGAATTTTTTACACTATATTATGGGCATGAGTTTTTTCTTGAATTTTGTATTTTAAGGTTTTGTATAATCATTGTATATTGTCTTTTTATATTTTCTTTGTTGTATTTTATAGTGTTGAATTCTGTATATTGCAGAGGGTAGGAAATATGGGAGGTACGCCCTTATTGAATTTTGTACATTGCAGAGTGGAGGGAAGAGGGAAGGTTGCTATCGAATTTTGGAGCACTATATACCAACGGTTCCTAAACCTTTGGTATAGAGATGAAAAAATTAATCTATACTAATGGTTTAGCTAATCTAGTGGTAAAACACTATACCTATGGTTCAAAAACTGGTGGTGAAGATTTTCAACATTAAGTATACCAACAGTTATTAGAAAACCATGGGAAAAGATATATACGAATGGTTTATAAACCATTGGTATATGTTATAGATTTAAAATTTACCAATAGTTACAAACCACTGGTAATTCTCTATTACAATGGTTTTATTTAAACTATAGGAATGTTTTATTTTTTATGGATCAATAGAAACAGTTTCTTTGTAACCATTGGTATAGGTCTATCCACACTCTTTACCTAGAAAATCATTGGTATAACATATACCAATAGTTTTAAACTGTTGGGATATCCTTGTTTTCCAGCAGTTCCCACACCACCACTGATGAGCAGTGGACCATAGGGAATCAGCATGAATCACTTCTCCTCACGAACATATGATTACCCTCCTTATATCCAATAGTCAATTTATAGGAAATATAATTACTTATGGATCCTCAACTAAAACAACTCTAGTGTGTCCACCTAATCCTATGGGGTATCCCAGGAATCAATCAAGGGAATCCAATTGTCACCATTAGGACATATAACATCGATGGTCAAGGATATATGCCTAACTAAAACCTCATATGGACATTCGAATCCTAGGAATCAGGGGAAATCATAATGTTATAATAGTATTGTAAAGACCCGTAAAATTCAAGGGAATTTTTTTCTTAATTTTATTTGGGATTCTACAAGAAAAAAGTTTCTGACGGAACCTGATTCCGATGCCCGGTGTGCCCGGAATAATTTTCCGAAGTTTAGCTCGGGTACGTTCAGTGAACAAACGAGCGGGTTTTCCTAACTTTCGAACCGGTGCTCGGAATAGAAATCTGAGAGCACCGATGGAATCACAACGCCGGTAATTGTTTATGAAGACCCATTTCTGGAGTTGCGTTTTCTCGGGATGGGTTGTTTAATTAAAGTGAGGGATAATAATATAATTGTTTTACAATTATATTTTCTTTTCTTGTTAAGTGGATTAAGTGTTGTGTCACAACACTTTTTCTCTCTCTTATGTGGTTATAACCTGTGTAAGGGAGTTAGGGGAAGGAGCCACTTGTTGATAACTACCTTTGAGAGGATTAAGGTGGGGGTAGGGCCCACACGAGCCCCACAGTTTCTTTTCTTCTTAAGTAACGCACCCGCACCCCCTATTAAACGAAGTCAACTCTTGCATTTAAACTTTTTAATAAACGCCTCTATTAATTGGGAGGTTTTAAACCCCTCAATTAATTGATCTTTTCTTTTCTTTTTGAATTTAAAGCGTTGTTTTGTGTGTAAATAATATAAGACACAACTTATTTTATTTAGTTGGTCTTGTTGCGTTGAGAGGATTTTGGGAGAAGGACTAAGGGGCTTGAAGTTCTTCTTCTTTGACAAAGAACGCGAAGAACACTAAGAACGTGAAGAATGTCGACTTATGATGAAGGTCGACAAGAACGCCGAATCCTCGGAGATCAACTAAGCGACATCGTATACTGCGACACCAATGACGTTCCTTCTGTGACACTTTCTTCTGCGAAGATCCTTCTCTTCTGTGACGATCCTCTTCTTCCGTGACAGATAATTCTGCGACGAACTCTCGTTCAACGACAACGTTGAGGTAGGAGTTAATTTTTTTTTGTGTAAGTCTATATTCCCGTGCTTCCTTCCTTTTAAAACAAAGAACTCAGATCAAATCATCCTCAAGTTGATCCATGGGTGATTTATTTTGTGGGATGGGAATATTAAATTGAGGGAAAAACTATTTGGGTTGTTTTCTTTTGTTCGTGAAAAATCCTTGTTGTTCTTCATCTTTTGTGCTGCTTGATACCAACTTAACGGGAGGAGGTCAGACCACACGAACACGACCGAATCTCCTCCCCCTTTGTTGTTTTGATTTGTTGTGGCACGAACAAAGGCGGCACGGTGCAACGGCACTGCGCGGACGCGAGAAAGAACGTGGCGAAGAAGCATGGCACCGTCGGGCCGCGCCGTTGAGGCCGAAGGAAACCGCGGCTGAAGTCGGGGCCGTGGAGGCGATTCGAAGACTCCACTGGTTGAACGTTGAGCACGGATTGACGGGCGATAACAAATGAGTCCGCAAGGTAATTTTGAACCCTCCGTAGTGAAGGTTGGGTTTCTGGAGGACCATTGGAAATGGTTGTTAGCAAAATGGACCACCGGAGCGCATCCGGTGGTCCGCAGAAAATACTGCCGGCGCGCCGGCACTGGCCGGCCACCAGGAGGCAGCAGCGCCTGGCGCGCTACAACTGAAGCCGCGGCGGAAGTCCGCCGGTCCCGCGACCGCGCGAGACCGGAGAGGCGGGACGCGGTGCTCGTCTCCGTCCAGTGGCAAGGGGCGGCCCCACGCGGGGCCGCGGTTATCGAAGCAAGCAGGGGCAGCCCCCCCCACCCCCCGTGTCTCAAAAATTTGTCGGTTCGGACAATCCTCCTGGTCGGTGTGCCAGTACACCGTGCAGCCAGACCGGACCGCCAGGCCGGGCCGTGCCCAGGCCGGGCTGCGCCGCGCCTTGGCAGGGCCGGGCCGCGCCCAGGCCGGGCCTTGTCGCGCCCAGGCCGGGCCGTGCCGCACCCACGCCGGGCCGAGTTGCGCCAGCTGGGCCGGGCCGCACCCAAGAAGGACAGACTCGGACCTGGGTCGGGTCGACCCGCTTCGGACCGACCCAGGGGGTCTCGGGCCAGGTCGGCCCGGGCCCGAAACCCCCACTTCCGGACCTCTTTCGGTCTTTTGAACATAACTTGGGCTACAGACCTCCAATCGACGCACCATCGGTTGCGTAGAGATCCTTGGATCGAGACAGTTGTTTAGGTATATTACAATCAAGGTTTCAGAGAACTTTGTGTTCGTCCGTGTTGGTTCGGATACGAAACCAACTGGGCCCTCGGAGCGGAAATGCTTATATCATGAGCTCCGGACGTCCGATTGATGTGTCGTCAACTTTTTTGGATTACTATTGATGAGACGGAAGTTTTGGAATACTTCATGTGTGGTTTGGATTTAGTTGGAGTATGGCCGCGTTGGATTATACCCGAAATCCAACCAGGCCCCTAGAACGGAAAAACCGATAACTTTCAAACCGGACGTCCGTTTGACGAACCGTCTGCGGCATTGGAAATCACGCTGTGAAACGGTCCATTTGAGTATAACCTATGAGAGTTCGGGGTAAAGTTGAGATATGGCCGGGTTGGTTTGCACATGAAACCAACCGGCCCCCTAGGACGAAAACGCTAATAACTCACAGACCGGGCATCCGATTGAAGTGCCGTCTATTGCGTTGAGACCACTATGACGAGGCAGTACTTTGAGATACTTCTTAATGGGACTTTGAGATACTTGGAGTATCGACTTGTAGCTCATGGAGTGGACCCTCCTAGAGACAAGCGTGCGGAGTACGGAGACCGTGTAGCCAACTGAGACCTAACGACTGCTTGACCGACTCGACTGGGAGTGAGTCGACTAGCCCAGTGGACGAAGTACTACTTTGTTTAGGTGAATACCCATGGAGGGTGGAGCACTACCTGTGTGATAGTGCAAACCCGCGGTACTCGTCCGAAGTGTACCTCTGTTGGCTATTAGGGGGTGTGCACTACTGTGTTCGGGTGGCATACCCCTGCGGGAAGCACTACTGTGTTTGGGTGGCTGACCCCTGGTACTCGACATGAGGAGTACCTCAGCAGTATTAGGTTAGTGAGCAGTACCTCAGAGTCGTGACAGGACCACTGTACACTCCAGATACGGGGCTCTTCAGCAGTTACGGTTTCGATATTGAAAATCCTGGTTTGAGCTGAGTCTATGACCTTGGTGTTTACCTCATGATTGAGATGGGTTACATGATAACTTAGGTATATGTATGGGCATATACTTGGGTGGTGGTTATCCATTGATTTCATAACTTTTGTGTTTACCTCATTATTGAGATGGATTACTTGATAACTTAGGTATATGTATGGGCATATACCGTAGTGGTGGTTATCTGTTGATTTCATAACCTTTGTGTTTACCTCATGATTGAGATGGGTTACTTGATAACTTAGGTATATGTATGGGCATATACCTGGGTGGTGGTTATCCGTTGATTTCATAACCTTTGTGTTTCCTCATGATTGAGATGGGTTACTTGATAACTTTGGTATAAATATGGGATTATACCTAAGTAAAGGTTACTTGTTGAGATCCTTCTTTGTGATTATCCTTGTTGGATTTAGTGAGACCTTGAGGGTCTCAGGGTCCCTAATGAGTATCGTATACTTAGCCCTGCACGGGCTATGCCCGCACCTCGTTGTGTTGGTTGTAGACGACAAGTAACGCTGATAGAGGCCGAGTGTTCGAGGACTGGACGATACCCCAAGGTGGACCACATTATGTTTCAGTATCCAGAGGGGGACTTCACAGCGAGATGACACTTAGAGGATGTTGACGGGTGAGACCGTTGTGGAGGCTATCTGTACCTACCCTTCAGGTAGGACCGTGGTGGACGATCCAGGAGCTGCACTATCTATACCTACCCTTCAGGTAGGATCCGAGGAGGACGACCCAGGAGCTGCTTCCTTTCTATGAGCGGTTTGTCTTTTTCTATTGTACTTTCGTTCAGTTGTAGCTGTACTTTCAGTTGGGTTTGTATTCTGGCCCATTTACTTTTCAGCACTTTCTTTTGTACTTAGTGATTTACTTCCGCTTGTACTCTATGGTGTTTGATTACTTTTATAATGGAAATTCCTTCCCAGTTATCGGGTTTTACACCTTTGGTGCTAGTCACCAGCCCCTGGCCTATGGAAGGCGGGCTTGGGGTAGTCACGACACGGGCCCCGAGGATGGGTCATGAAAAATTGGTATCAGAGGAGTCGGTTCTACTGCAGTACTTATAACTCTGATATTTACTATCTGTGAAGCGATAGTGTTAAGAGTACCGAGTGTGGTTTTCAGTTCAGGGAGTCCAGTGTTGGTGCGGGCAGCCAACGTATCCGTACACCAGGACCCTAACAACTGATTTTCGACCTTGTGCACGAAAATAATGATTGTGTGTGTGTTTCGATATGTTTTTAAAAGTCAGATCAAACTAGGTCAGCTCACCAGGTATAAACATTTGACCGTGTCATGTTGTTTCTTTCAGGATGCCTTTCCACGGACGACCAGCTAGAGCCTAGAGGGATGTGCGTACTGACAGTCTGCCGAGCGACGAGGCTTCAGTACAGGGCCCTCTTACAGTTGAGGCATCAGCATTGGCACCAACGGTACTACCATATGCTGGGCCACCAATTCCACCAGCCCCAATAGTAGGCGATGCAAGCCACATGAGCGCGCTGCACAAGTTCCAGCGCTAGAGGCCACCCGGGTTCCGGGGAGAGATGGACCCGCAGGCGGCTGCGGATTGGCTGGAGGCTGTGGTGAGAGTCTTCATGCTAGTGGGGACCCCAGCATACTTCATGGTGATCTTTGCTGCAAGCATTCTTCAGGTAGCATTAGGCAGGTGGTGAAGCCACTTGTTCCAGTTTTGCGACAGGATGACCTTCACATGGGAAGACTTCGATACCTTCTTCAGGGTGGAGTTTGTGCCAGTAGCTCTGCACCCCGAGCATGTTTAGGAGCTGCCGCCTTTTCCCTGGGATTTTTTATCAGTAGTCGAGTCATATGTGGGCAGTAGAAAGATAATTCAGAGGTCCAAGAAGAACAGATCTAGCCGTACGAGGAGCAGGAAGTGTTATGAATGTGGCAGGAAGGGTCAACTGGCACATGACTATCCGACTCCTCGCACAGTCGATCCGCAGGCATTGGAGGAGCCACCAAGGCAGAAGCAGCGGCGGGTGCTTGAGAAACAGCCGGGAAATGGACAAGGCAGTAGAGCTCCGGGAGCAGGTGGACTGGTGCATAACTAGTGGATATTTCCCTTGTACTTCTAGTTCCATGTTTCTACTATATTCGTGTCTTTGTACTATGAGATGCAATAATTAAAAGACACTTATCTTTGTGATGGTTGCTTTCCTGTCCTTTTGTTTGGTTGATGCTAAGTGGTCCCTGTTAAAACTGTTGACTTGACCCTCACTTTCGAGATTTCTACTGGAGGAGACCCAGTGACCTCACACTAATGCCGATAGTGTGACTCGACCCTTGGAGGCGAGAGTGAAAGTTGGATCTCTTGGTAGTTACGTCGAGGCCTTACGACGTCATCCATGGAATGAATGCATCATTCATGTCAGGATTGACTATATTAGGAAATGGGTGTGGTTCATCCAGTGGATGAGACTGAGTTTCATTTTTCGGCAAAGGAGAAATTTTAGCAGCTCTTTCAGGTCGTAGGCAAAGAAGGTGCAGATCTTCCAGGAATGGATGAAGACTGCACAGTGGAGTAAGAAATAGGAAACCGGTGCTAGTCTTAGAGACTCGGGCATGTTAAAGGTTTCAATAAGAGGAAGTTTAAAGGAGAGTGACCCAATGGATCTAAGAATGATTCAAGGGACAATCTGTGTCCACTACTAGCTACCGTAGTAATAGATGTTGATATAAATCATTCCTTCCTTACAAGAATCTTGTCCCAGACCTAGAGTTTTCGGTAAGCCGTGGACTTGACTCTCACGTCTAGAGACACCTTGGGAGGAGACTCGATAATCAAACTTATGCCGACGGTGTGGTCAGACCCTCGAGGCGAGATATTCGGTTGAGATCTCTTGGTGGCATCGTCGAGGCCTTACGACGTTGGTTTGAGTATGGAATGGGCTGTCACAATTCATACAAAAATTGTCGGTATTAGGAAAAAAGGTTGTGGTTTAACTACGACGTCGGGATGGGTTTTCCTTGGTCGGCGAAAAGGAAACCCCAAGCAGTACAGGATAAACTCATGCACAAGAGGGTGTGACCGATAAATCTTGAGTCGATCAACCTTACCCTCGTGGAAGCATGAGTTTTTAGTTTCAGTTCTAAACAGAAATTTGAGACCTCTAGAGTTCGAGGATGATGATCACATCTTTATACAGGTCTCACCTCGACGAGGTTTACGGTGATGTGGCCGAGGCGACAAGTTATCTCTGAGGTTCAACAGACCTTTCTAGGTCCTCAGCTGGGTAGGTGAGGTGGTTTTCCTCTTGAACCATCTACCTTAGTTGCACCAGGTGCACGACGAATTCCACGTATCTCAACTGAAGAGATACATGCATGATCCTTCACACATCATCGACCTCAGGGAGTTGGACGTCGATGACATGGCGACATATGCAATGATTCCAATAGAGATAGAGGATTGACAGGGGCAGATAATGTGAGGATGGTTGATTCATCAGGTGCACTTTCACTAGCAGTACGAGAACCTCCAGGTAAGCACATGGGAGCGGAAGGCTCAGATGCGTGCTCAGTACAGATTTTGTGACCCTAGTTTGTGTTAAATCATTACGAGGACGTAAAGCCCTGAGGTGGGAGTAATGTAATGAACTGTAAAATTCAAGGGAAATTTTTTTTTCTAAATTTTATTTGTGATTTTACAAGAAAGAAGTTTCTGACGGCGCCTGATTCCGAGGCCCGGTGTGCTCGGAATCATTTTCCGAAGTTTTTCTCGGGTACATTCAGTGAACGAACGAGCGTGTTTTTCTAACTTTTGAACCCGTGCTCGGAATAGAAATCTGAGGGCACCGATGGAATCACAACACCTGTAATTGCTTAAGAAGACCCCTTTCTGGAGTTGTATTTTCTCAGGATGGGTTGTTTAATTAAAGTGAGGGATAATAATATAATTGTTTTACAATTATATTTTCATTTCATGTTAAGTATATTAAGTGTTTTGTCACAACACTTTTCCTCTCTCTTATGTGGTTATAACCTATGTAAGGGAGTTAGGGGTGGAACCCACTTGTTGGTAACTACCTTTGATAGTATTAAGGTGGGTTGGGGCCCACATGAACCCCACCATTTCTTTTCTTCTTAAGTAACGCACCCGCACCCCCTATTAAACGAAGTCAACTCTTGTGTTTAAACATTTTAATAAACACCACTATTAATTGGGAGGTTTTAAACCCCTCATTTAATTGATCATTTCTTTTCTTTTTGAATTTCAAGCATTGGTTTGTGTGTAAATAAAATAAGACACCACTTATTTTATTTAGTTGGTCTTTTTGCGTTGAGAGGATTTTGGGAGAAAGACTAAGGGGCTTGAAGTTGTTCTTCTTCGACGAAGAACACAAAGAACGCCAAGAACACGAAGAACACCGACCTCCGACTATGGTCGACAAGAATGCCTAATCCTCGGAGATCAACTACAGGACACTGTATACTGCGATGCCAACGACGTTCCTTCCGCGACGCTTTCTTCCGCGACGATCCTTCTCTTCCATGACGATCCTCTTCTTCCACGACGGTTAAATCCACGACGAACTCTCATTCGACGACAACGTTGAGGTAGGGGTTAATTTTTTTTTTGTGTATGTCTATATTCCCATGGTTCCTTCCTTTTAAAACAAAGAACTCGGATCAAATCATCCTCAAGTTGATCCGCGTGTGATTTCTTTTGCAGGTTGGGAATATTAAATTGTGGGAAAAACTGTTTGGGTTGTTTTCTTTTGTTCGTGAAAAATCCTTGTTGTTTTTCTTCTTTTGGGCCGCTTGATACCAACATAATGGGAGGAGATCAGACCACACGAACACGGCCAACTCTCCTCCCCCTTTGTTGTTTTGATTCGTTGCGGCACGAACAAAGGCGGCACAGTGCAACGACACCGCGCAGATGCAAGAAAGAACGCGGCGCCATCGCGCCGCGCCATTGAGGCTGAACGAAACCGCGGCCGGAGTCGGGGCAGCGGAGGCGATTCGAAGAATCCACAGGTTGAACATTGAGCGCGGATTGACGGGCGACAACAAACGAGGCCGCAAGGTAATTTTAAAGCCACCGCATTGAAGGTTGGGTCCTGGGAGGACCATTGGCGAAGGCGGCGAGCAAAACGGACCACAGGAGCGCGTCCGGTGGTGTGCGGAAAATACCGCCGGCACGCCTCGCCGGCACGGCTGCCGGAGGCGGCGACCGGAACCAGCAGACCGCCAGGAGGCGGCTGCGCTTGGAGCACCGTTGGGGAAGGCCGCCACGGATAAAGTCGCGACGACCGTCCGCCGGTCCCTCGACCGTGCGGGACCGGAGAGGCGGGACGCGGTACTCGGCCGCGTCTGATGGCAAGGGGCGACCCCACGTGGGGCATCGGTTAGCGAAGCAAGCGGGGGGCATAACCCCCGCTCCCCCCGCGTCTCAACGCTCGGCTGGTTCGGCCAAGCCTCCTGGTCGGTGCGCCAGCACGCCGCGCGGCCAGACCGGACAGCCGGGCCGGGCCGCGCGAGCCGGGTCGGGCCACGCCCAAGCGTGTCAGACTCGTACCCAGGTCGGGTCGACTCGCTTCGGACTGACCCAGGGGGTCTCGGGCCGAGTCGGCCCGGGCCCGAAACCCCCACTTCCAGACCCCTTTCGATCTTTTGCCTATAACATGGGCTACAGACCTCCGATCGACGCACCGTCAGTTGTGTAGCGATCCTTGGATCGAGACGGTCGTTTTGGTATATTACACTCAAGGTTTCGGAGAACTATTTGTTCATCTGGGTTGGTTCGGATACGAAACCAACCGGGCCCTCGGAGCGGAAACACTTATATCTTGAGCTCCAGACGTCCGATTGATGTGCCGTCGAATTGTTTGGATTTCTCTTGATGAGACAGAACTTTTGGCATACTTCACCTGAGGTTTGGATGCAGTTGGAGTATGGCCGTGTTGGATTATACCCGAAATCCATCCGGGCCCCTAGAACGGAAAAACCGATAACTTTCAAACCGGAAGTCCGTTTGACGAAACATCAGCGGCGTTGGAAATAATGTTGAGAAACAGTCCCTTTGAGTATACCCTATGAGAGTTCGGGGTACAGTTGAGATATGTCCGGGTTGGTTCGCACACGAAACCAACTGGGCCACTGAGACGAAAAGGCTAATAACTCACAGACCGGGCGTCCAATTGACACGCCGCCTGTTGCGTTGAGACCCCTATGATGAGGCGGTCCTTTGAGATACTTCTTTGTGGGACATTGAGATACTTGGAGTATCGAACTGTAGCTCGTGGAGTGGACCCTCCCAAAGACGATCGTGCGGAGTACGGAGACCGTGTAGCCGACTGAGACCTAACGACTGCTTGACCGACTCGACTTGGATTGAGTCGACTAGCCCAGTGGATGGATCACTACATTATTTGGGTGCAGAAACATGGCAGATGGAGCACTACCTGTGTGACAGTGCATACCCATGGTACTCGTCCAGAGAGTACCTCTGCAGGCTATTAGGGGGTGTGCACTACTGTGATAGGGTGGCACACCCCGGCGGGAAGCACTACTGTGTTTGGGTGGCTAACCCGCGGTACTCGACAAAAGTAGTACCTCAGCAGTCTTAGGTTAGGGAGCAGTACCTCAAAGTCGTGACTGAACCACTGTACACTCCAGAGACGGGTCTCTTCAGCAGTTATGATTTCGATATTGAAAATCCTGGTTTTAGCTGAGTCTATGACCTTTGTGTTTACGTCATGTTTGAGATGGGTTACTTGATAACATAGGTATATGTATGGGCATATAACTCGGTGGTGATTATCTTTTGATTTCATAACCTTTGTGTTTACCTCATGATTGAGATGGGTTAGTTGATAACTTAGGTATATGTATGGGCATATACCTAGGTGGTGGTTATCCGTTGATTTCATAACCTTTGTTTTTACCTCATGATTAAGATGGGTTACTTGATAACTTAGGTATATGTATGGGCATATACCTGGGTGGTGGTTATCCTTTGATTTCATAACCTTTGTGTTTCCTCATGATTGAGATGGGTTACTTGATAACTTTGGTATAAGTATGGGATTATACCTAAGTAAAGGTTACCTGTTCAGATCCTTCTTTGTGATTATCCTTATTAGATTTAGTGAGACCTTGAGGGTCTCGGGGTCCCTACTGAGTATCGTATACTCACCCCTGCACGGTCTATGCCTGTACCTCGTTGTGTTGGTTGTAGACAACAGGCAGTGCTGATAGAGGATGAGTGTTCGAGGACTGGACGATACCTGGAGGTGGACCACACGACGTGTCAGTATCTAGAGGGGGACTTCATGTGGAGACAACACTCTGAGGAGGTTGACGAGCGAGAGTGTTGTGGAGGCTATCTGTACCTACCCATCAGGTAGGACCGTGGTGGCAATCCAGGAGCTGCGCTATCTGTACCTACCCTTCAGGTAGGATCCGAGGAGGTCGACCCAAGAGCTTCTTCCTTTCTACCCGCGGTTTGCCTTTTTTTGTTGTACTTTCGTTCAGTTGTAGCTGTACTTTCAGTTGGGTTTGTATTCTGGACCATTTACTTTTCAGCACTTTCTTTTGTACTTAGTGTTTTACTTCCGCTTGTACTCTGTGGTGTTCTCTTACTTTTATAAAGGCAATGCCTTCCCAATTATCGGGTTTTACGCCTTTGGTGCTAGTCGCTAGCCCCAGGACTATGGAAGGTGGGCTTGGGGTAGTCACGTCACGGGCCCCGAGGACGGGTCATGATAAGTATAACCATTTTAATCATAATACATAGGCATTCACATTGGTATAAATGTATCAAATAAATACCTACCATTCTAGGAATTTCTATATTCATTAAATCACATAACTTTGATGTTGGATCCTAGGTATCATATCTAGTGAACCACTCCCCCATCAACCATTTATTTGGATGATACAAAATCTAGGAATCTTACTCAAATGTTATATAAGAATATATCCCAACCATACTAAGCCTTCAAGGGACTTATCAATCTCATTAATTGGTTTTGGGTTATCCTAATAAATCACATATGTGTCAGGTCCAATGGTAAATTCATAGGCATCCTAGGAAATCTCTTAAAATCAAAAATAAATATTAGTAAAGAAAATACCATAAGTCTTGGATAAACACCCACTCCCATAATTATACTACCATCCCCAAAAGTATGACACATTGGTTTAGGTTATAGGTTAAACCCACAACCCTCACTACCCATATCCATACACACATACAATAAGGACCCAACCTTATTACATTACATAATCTTGAATTTAGACAAGAAATCACTTCCTTTCACATTGAGGATATTTTCATGTTTAGAGATTTAGAGAATTGTGACATAATACATTCAAAACATTATAGAATATTACAGAGTGGATACCATAGAAACAGTATTCATTTCTTACAAAATATAAAACTTTTCAAATAAAACATGATTTATTTAAAAACTCTACAAACATTTAACTCGGATTACCTTACTGTCTTAAAAACCCTTATAACCTATAGAAATCATTTAATAACATTGTATTTGAACAAAAAGTTCAGTATGTGATATAAAAAGAAGGAAAGAACACATTAGTCCCGGAACAGTTGTAACGTATGAAATCATTTTAAAGAGATATACTTGTCTCTTATATACACTAAATTTTTAAAAAATGAAATTTAAACAAGGTAAAATAACATAAGAACATAAATATAACCATAATGGTATCTTGGGTCATTAAGTACACAATATTTTAACCCTCACAGCTACCTTATAATTTTTAACCATCCTGGCTACCTTACAATTTGTTTAATCATCGAAGTTACACATGGAGTAACCATACAACTAACCTCCAACATACCCATAACCAATGCAGTAGAGGGATTTATAGGTCAAAAAATTCATCATAAAAATTTCCCAAGAACTAGAACATAATTATACAACATGAATAATTTTATAAAACCATTACTTTGGGGTTTTGTAAAATAAAATTTTAAAAAAGCATTTTAAAAGAAAAGCCACTTATAAATATCATACAATTGAAGATAAACTTTATAGAGTGATTGTAATATGAATATACACTATAAATACACATAATTCATCATAATATAAACCAAACCCATCACACAAAAAATTTTAATACCACATAAATAATGAAGTATAATGTTAACCCAAAGAATGGAAATCAAGTTAAGAATTCCCTTACCTTTGGTTTTCCTTACTTATAATTATTTTAAACATCTTGTTTAATGGTTGAAAGAGTGTTATTAATATTTTAGTGAAACCTATCCGTTTTTATAATACATTATATGATCATTTAATTACATCATTTCACCCTTTGATTGTTATTATTTTGTTCCTTGCACAGTTTTGGGTGAGTTCTTTACATGATTTCCATGATTGGTTCATGATGGGTGTTCTTGTAAATTAGAAGTGAAACTATAGAATTTGAATGGGATTGTATTTAAATATTTCTATTACCCTAAACTATACCAATTATCATTTTGAATTATTACATGAATATGATTCATGAGATAAAACATTATTGATATTTGTTTAGATTACTTTGGTGATTCTTTGATCATAAAGATCTCATTTTGTTTAAAAAATTAATAACATGTTGGAAAAAATATGAAAGAACCTTATATAAGTTATAATAAATAAATTATAATCTGGTTCAACCATAAAAATTGTTTTATGAAAAGTCTTGAAGGAAGTAAAAGAATTTGAAATCACATCGTCCATGATGTTGGTAAATCGACACATCACGTACAGTGTTTTAATTCCTTTAATAAGTGGGAGAGGAGAAGAATATTGATGATGAATATTCCTTGGCCAAGATCACATCTAGAATATATAAAATTATAGATCATTCCTACTTATTTGATAAGAGGAGTAGGGGAAACAAGAAGAAAAGAAATGAACTCAAAATAACAGAAAAATTGAGAAATCTCTCATGAAAAATTAGCAGCCTAACGTCGTCACATAAAATTTTATAAAATAGTTTGATGAGAGAAAGGAGGTATCTCATCACTCATACATAAATATGGATATTAAGGGGTATATGGAATTAAATATCACAAAATAATCAAATGAAAATTAAAATTAATAACATAAAATGAAGGAAAAAATAGAACAAAATGTGGATACTTACCTATTGATCTCTTCTCCTTGAGATCCTTCTTAAGGCCTTTAGTTTGGGCCTTTTAATGAGACCAACAGCTCTAGGACATAAAGAATATCCTTGGGAGGAGTGTTGGGCAATACTTAGGTTAGCCTCAAGGCTTGAGAGGTGTGGGAGGAAGAGGGTAATGATGGTTGTATTTATAGTGGTGGGGAGGAGGTATTTTTCATTATTTTAATCATTATTATAATATTTTTTCTCAAGGCTACAAATAATATTTATTCATGTGACCCAAAAAAGTAATAATGGAATTTGAGTTCGAACCAAGTGGTCTTACATCAGCCTTGAATCACCTATGATGCAGTAAATCAAGTATTTAACATGTATCATATTTTACTATTAATAAAAAATTCTAGAATTTCAGAAAATTATGACGTCTATAATTCTAAAATGAACTCCATTTTTTGAAAATAATTTTATAAATATTATTAATTTATTTTTAAATAAAAGCATACTTAATTCAATAATAAACAATTCTAATTCTATAACTGCTTTTATATCACATTGAAAAATTAACCAAGTTTTAATTATCTTAATGCCTTAGGAAAAGAAAATATTAATAAAATTTACTATTCATTAGGGTCATATTAATATTCATAAGGATATGTTACTATTCACCAAAAATACAATTTGGTTCCATCAGAATCCAAATAACTTGATGAACACAACTGTAGATGGCCTTTTTTTTTGAAATTAAAAACATAGAAGTAGAAAATTTATGTTTAAATTCCTGTTGTAAATATCTACTTAAAACAAACATTCTTTCATTTCAATTTATTTTTATAAATCCATGTAGCATTACATTCTTTTGACCTTCTGGAAATTCATTCCTCACATTTTTATTTACTTATTAAACATGTGATGGTATTTTTCCATCATAGAATTTTAAAACTCACATGTTGCTTCTTCAACCATGTGGTTTCTCTAAAAAACCATTACCCGGTGAATTACATTATTCTACAATACTAATTCCCTTCGATCAATAATATGAACTGGTTTCTCTTCATAAGAAAGGTTCTATTACAACTAAACTGTTTCTGGGCTCCAAAACTGAGTTAAATCTGGCACATAATTTCTCAACATCGAAACAAGAAAAACATTGTGTACCTGAGACAAACTCGGAGGAAAATCTACTCGGTAAGAAACTGGTCCAACTTTCTCCAAGATTTCAAAAAGACAGATGAACCATGGACTTAGATTACCTTTCTTTCAAAAACACATCAAACTTTTCCAAGGAGATATTTTAAGGAAAACATGGCCACCTACCTCGATTGAGAAGTCTTTCCTGCTGTTATCTACATATGTATTCTGCCTACTCTAACCTGTCCTCATATACTTCAAGACCATCTTCACCTTCTTAGCCATTTCCTCTACCAATTCTGGACCCATTAACTTTTTTTCACCAACTTCATCCCAAAATATTGAAGTTTGACACCGCTTCCCATACAATTTCTCAAAAGGTGCAATCTTCATACGGGAATGGAAACTGTTATTATAAGAAAAATCAACTAAAGAAATATGCTAATTCAAACTTCCCTAGTAGTCCACTGAATAAGATCAAAGCATATCCTCTAATGTCTGAATCATTCATTCTGACTTCCCATATGATTGAGGTTGAAAATCCGTATTAAAATTTAATTATGTGCCTAATGACTTCTAAAGCTCCTTCTAAATGTTAAATGTAAACCTGGGATCCCGATCCGACATAATGGAAAGAGGAAATCCATGTAAACTAACAATATAATTGAGGTATAGTAGATAAATATGATCCAAAATCATTATATCTTAAATAGGAAGAAAATGTTCGGATTTTGTCAGCTGGTCAACAACAAACCAAATTGCAATGTTACACAAGAAGTCATAGGTAGTCTCACCACAACGTCCATGGATACATTATCCCATTTCCACTATAGCACTGGCAAAGGCTGAAGCATCCCATTCAGTAACTATTATTCTGCTTTAACCTATTGAAATGTCAAACATTTCATGGTAAAATCAGAAATATCCTTTTTCATTCCATCCCCCTAATAATACCCTCAAAGGTCTCTGTACATCTTAGTTCTTCTAGGATGAACTGAAAAAGTGAGAACTATGAGCTTCACACAATGAATCTTTCTTCAACTGAGAATCAAAATGCACACAAAACCCTTTACAAAATCATAAAACACATCTTTATAAAGGTTATATTCTAGAAACATACCAATTTTAACTAATTATTACTTTTTATATAGCTCATAGTCTTCTTTCTGTGCTTGCTTAATTATTTCTGATATTGATGACTACATTGAAACCATATACAAAACAGTGGTATTTCCTATACCAACAACTTCTAATCTAAAATTCATTAAATCATTAATCAAGGGATCATGTTTCAAATGTAACATGGTTAATGATGCATGATGTTTTCGACTCAATGAATCTGCCACTTTTTTTTCTTTTCCCAGATGGTAATTGATCGTGAAATCATAATCCTTTATCAGTTCAACCCATATTCTATGCCTCATGTTTAATTCCTTCTGAGTGAATATATACTTCAGACTTTTATGATCAGCATATATTTGACATTTTGTTCTGTATAAATGGTGCCTCAAAATTTTCAAAGAAAAAAACCGTAGATTCCAATTCAAAGTCATGTGTGGGATAATTTAACTCAAGTGGTTTTAGTTTTCTTAAAGCATAAGCTATGAAATAATCATTCTGAATCAAAACACAACCAAGTATCGTTAATGAATCATCACAATAGATGAAAAACTCACTATTTTAGGAAGGCAAAGAAAAAGATGGAGCATTCAAAAATTGATTCTTCCATTCCTAAAATAAAACATCCCATTATTTAGTCGAAATAAATTTAACCCCTTTTTGTGTAAACATTGTTTTCAGGCTAGATAATCATGAAAAGTTCTTAATAAACCATTGGTAATAACCTGCTAATCCAAGAAAACTATGAATCTCGACAACATTTATGGGTCTTGTCTATTCATTAACAACTTTTGTTTTCATAGGATCAACTTGTATTCCATCGTTATATATAATGTTCCCATGAAAGGAAATCTGTTGTAACAAAAAATCACACTTAATGAATATTCCATATAGTTTCTTTTCTTTTAAGGTAGGTAAAACAACCCTTAGATGATTTTCATGCTCTTCTTTATTCTTATAAAATACCAGAATGTAATCAATAAACACAATCAAAAATTTATCCAAGAACTCATGAAATATTCTAATACTAAGATTCATGAATATAGAAGGAGAATTAGTTAACCCAAATGGCATAACAACAAATCCATAATGCCCATATCTAATACGAAAGACTGTTTTTGGGATGTAATCTTATTTCACCTCCAACTGATGGTATCTTGATCACAAGTCAATCTTGGAGAAGTATTGATCTACCAGGAGATGATCAAAAAAGTCATCCATGTGACGAAAATGATAATTTTCTTTTTAGTAGAGATTTTATTCAATGCTCTATAATTAATGAAAAGTTTCATGGAACCATCTTTCTTTTTAACAAAAAAAATAGGAGCACCCCATGGTGAAGTGCTAGGAAGAATGAAGCCTTTATCAAAAAATCCTACAACTGATTTTTCAATTCAAGAAGTTCTATTTGAGACATACAATATGGGGGTTTTGAAATTGGAATAGCAATAAGAACATAGTCAATTGTGAATTCTACTTCCCTATTTGGTAATACACTGGGTATCTAATCAGGAAATACATCAAGGCATTCATTTTCCACTAGTAAATCATTAATCTTAATAGTTCCCTTGTTTTCAATAATATGAGAAAGATAACATTAATTTCTATATTTCAATTGTTTTTCAGCTTCATGATATGTTATAAATTGTATGGGTTCATTCTTCTATACAAACTGAAACACTTTCTGAAGAACAACTTCTTTAGATTTATAGTCAATCTTATCAAGATAAACTGAAAGCCGATCAATTCCCAAAATAAAACCAAACATGACTAAAGGTAAAAAAATTAAGGTTTGAATGTAAAGTCTTTCCACAGACCACACTAGAAAGATTATTATAATTCCTCTTTGCTATAATATTTCTCCTTGGTGTTTTAACAACTAGTTTTGGTCTCATTTGCTGAGGAGATATTTCCAATTTACAAAAACATTTCCTAGAAATGAAGGAATGTGTAGACCCTATATCGAACCAAACATTATAAAAATATGAGTAAAAAACAATTACCTGATACAAATTCCTTAGATGGATCGAAATATGCTGACGTAATCACAAAGGATCCCACTACACCTTTCTGATTATTTTCTGGTTTCTTTGCATCATTCGGATCTTTCTCTGGGCAGACATTTGCATAATGACCAATCTCACCACATTTGTAACACTTAACAGTTTTCTTATCAAGATTAGCCTTAGGAACATTTTATTTATAATATCATTCCATATGTCCAAACTTACCACATCAAAAACAGTTCCCAATTTTGGTAAGACATTTTCCAGGGAGCTTTTTTCCACACTTTTAACAAATTGGAAACTGGATTTTCATACCATCAAATTTCTTTAGTTCATTCTAACCCATTTCTTACCATCTGTACCTATTCTTATCCTTGTTTCCAAAATGCACATGATCACCATCAAAATACATACCTGCCCTCTCTACACATTGGAGGAGTTTCTCATAGATTTTGAATTCACAGGAGTCGAGTGCGGTTCGATACCTTGGCTTAAGTCCTGAGTAAAAGTCGTTGATTCTGCTATCAAGATCCAGAATATGATTTGGAGCATACCTCACCAATTGGGTGATGTTTTCTTCAAACACAACCCCTTAGTCTTCCTCATTTTTCTTTAACTCAAATAATTTCTTCTCCATCCTAAGTCACACCACCTTAGAAAAAATATTCCACGGAAAATAATTTTAAATTTATCCCACTCTAAGGCATCAGTAACCTATCTATCCATGATATTCATTACCATTGACCCCCACTGACCAGATTCACCATCAAAAGGACAAATGGAAAGACTTACCTTTTGATTATCTGAATATCCCATAACATCGAATATCTTTTCAAGGGCTTTAATCCATCCTTCAGCTGCTATTAGGTCAGAAAATCCATTGAAAGAAAGAGGGTGTTGTCTCATAAAATGTTCCACTATTGTCATGTTCCATTATGGTACCTCTATTTGATATCTTGCATGGATTCCACCACCATTTATTTCATGTGTTAGCTAAGCCATTAATATCACAAACTACTCAGTTCCAATCCCTACCATTCCAGGCTGCAAATTCAGAAGGATTTCATTATTTTGGTGCCTCTCCTCTTTAGATTCCATGTCTCTTCTATGAAAAACCATTCTGAAAAAACATATATTAGATGAATAATCATGGTAATATTTAATTTCTATAACATTTAAAATTAATCATAGTGTAAATAATATTTATTGTATTCTTTTACCATCATTGTATCCGCTAAAGTTTGCTAAACCTTCCTCTGATACTACCTATAAGAACACGAACTTATTACATTACATAATATTGAATTTAGTCAAGAAATAACTTCCTTTCACATTAAGGATCTTTTAAAGTTTAGATATTTATAGAATTTTTACATAATACATTCATTAAAATACACATTCTTATGGAGTGGATACTATAGAAACAATACTCATTTCTTGCAAAATATAAAATTTTTAAAATAAAACATGATTTCTTTGATAACTTTACAAGAATTTGAAATGGATTCCTTAATTTTTTTTACACATCCTTATAACCTGTGAAAAAAATTTAAAAACTTTAGATGGGAAAAAATATCTTAGTAAGGGATATAAAAATAAGGAAAGCACACAATAGTCCATGAACACCTGTAAAGTATGAAATAATTTTAAAGAGACATACTTCTATCCCATATACACTTACTTTGTGAAAAAATGAAATTTACAATGGATAAAAAAACATAAGAAATTAAATATATAGAAAAAGTTATATTGGTGAATTATTTACATAACATTGTAACCCTCACGGCTGCCTTATAATTTGTAACCCTCAGTCCTTCCTTACAATTTATGAAACTAGCACAATTACACATGGAGTAACCATACATCTGACCTCCAAATTACACATAACCAATGCATTGGAGGAAGATATAGGTCCCAACCATCATCATAAACAATTCCCAAGACCATGAACATAATCATAAAACATTAATAATAGCATAAAATCATTACTTAGGGATTTTGTAAAACTGAATTTTAAAATATGAATTTAAAAGAAATGCCACTTAAAGATTTCCAAAAATTGAAGGAAGATTTTATAGAGTGAATAGACTCTGAATATAAACTATAAATACACATAATTAATTATAATATAAACAAAAAATCACCACACAAATAATTTTAATACCACATAAATAATGAAGTAGAATGTTAACCTAAAGAATAGAAATCGGGTCAAGAATTCCCTTACCTTGGGTTTTTCTTACTTCCAACTCTTTTAGAACTCCTGTATAATGGTTGAGAGAGTGTTATTAATAACATACAGAAACATATCCATCTTTATAATACCTTATATGATCATTTCATTACATCGTTTCACCCTTTCATTTATTAGTATTTTGTTCGTTGCACTGTTTTGGGTGAATTCTTTACATGATTTCCATGATTAGTTCATGATGATTGTTCTTATAAACTTGAAGTGAAACTCTATAATTTTAATGGAATGGTATTTAAATATTTCAAGTACTATAAATTCTACCATATATCATTTTTAATTCTAACATGAGGATGATTCATGAGTTAAAACATTATTGATATTTTTTAGGTTATTTTGGCTATTCTTCAATCATAAAGATCTAATAACATGTGTGAAAAAAGATTCCATAACATTATATAAGTTATGATAAAAAAATTAAAATTTAGTTCGTCCACAAAAATGATTTCATGACCAGCCTTTAAGGAAGTATAATAATTTGAAATATCATCATTCACGATGTCGGTAAATCAACACATCACAGATGGTGTTTAAATTCCATGAATAAGTGAGAGAAAAGAAGATAATTGATGAAGAATTTTCCATGAACATGATAAAATCTAGAATATAAGATATTTATGGAGCTTCCATGTCTCTTGGATAATAGGAGGTGAGGAAATAAGAAGAAAATAAAGGAACTCAAAAAAAAAAATAGAAAAATTGAGAAATCTCTAATGAAAAATTGGCAGCCTAACAACATCACTTAAAATTTCATAAAATTTTGTGATGGGAGAAAGGGGTATCTCATAAATGTTACATAATATGTGATGTAATGGGGTATGGAATGAAATATCCAAAAATATTCCAAATATAATTAAAAATAATAACATAAAATGAAAGAAAAGAAAGATAACAAAAGAAGATGCTTACCTCTTGACCTCTTCTCCTTGAGATCCTTTTTAAGGCCTTTGGTTTTGGCCTTTTGGTAAGACCAGAAGCTCTAGAATGTGGGTAAGAGCCTTGGTAAGAGTTTTTTTTAGATCTTAGGTAATTGAAAAGGCTTGAGAGGTTTAGGAGGAATCTGGGAATGAGGGTGGTATTTATAGTGGAGGAGAGGAGGTATTTTTCATTATTTTAATCATATTATCATATTTTAGCTCAAGATTATGAATAATCATAATTAATGTGACAAAAAATAGTAAGAATGGCATCTGAATTCAAACCAAGTGGTCTTACATCATCCATACACCACCTATGATGTAGTAAATCAAGTATTCACAATTTTTCATATTTTATAGTATTTTACTATTCATAAAAAATTCAAGAATTTCAGAGAATTCCAAAAAATTCACCCAAACCATTTTAGAATGTGTAGAATTTAAAAATGAACTCCATTTTTTGAAAAAAATTTTATAAATAATATTAATTTAATTTTTAAATAAAATCATATTTAATTTAAAAATAAACAATTCTAATTCTATAACTGCTTTTATATCACATTGAAAAATTAACCAAGATGTCATTAACTTAAAGCCTTAAGAAAATAAAATAATAATAAAATTTACTATTCATTGGGGTCATATTACTATTCGTATTACTATTCATAATGGTATGTTACTATTCACTAAAAACACAAGTTGGTTCCATCAGACTCCAAATAACTTTCTGAACACAATTGTAGATGATCATTTTTCGAAATTCAAAACATAGAAGCAACAAAATTATGTTTAAAGGAAAGTTGTAAATGTTTACATAAAACAAAAATTCATGAATTTCAATTTATTTTTAGAAAACCTTGGAGTGTAACACATACTCAGTGTCAGTTTTTCAACAGGGCATTCACTTGGGTCCCAATGGTCACTGAACACCTGATGCACCCTCATGTTAGTCCTCATTCTCTACAAATGTCTTCAATCAACAAACAATTATCTATGGATGTAGCATCCTATAGAATCATTAATGGGGTTACACAAAATCACTAACCACATGAGGTTCTCCATATAAGAAATTTTTGGGAAGATAGATCATTTCATATCACATTCCTCATGGTCACTCTAGGTTGGTCCACTATCTAAACTCATCATCCATAGCCAATGGTATATCCACCTAGGCTAGTAATATATCAAGGGTACACAAAAGTCTTAAAAGGGCCATCCATATCATGTTATGCCCAAACTTCCCTCTTAGATATGTTCAGTGTCAAGGTCATAGTAAAGGCCTTGAATATTGGTGAATAATGCAATCAAAATAGTTCCAAGGAACCTTACATCCTTAGCACTTTGTGAAATATACACAAGCATTCCATTAAAAAATAAAAAAATTCATCGAATTGGGTAATTTACCTCAATAGAGAGACCATAACACAAGACACATAAACATGACTAAACCAAAAGGTTAGGTACATAACACCACCTACCTTTAATAATATTTCTTTATAATTGTAGCTCGACTACTCTCATATGATATCATCTTAGGTTTGCTCAAGCTCAACTGACCCTTCACAAACCACCCAAGATCCTATCTCAAATAATATGAACCAAAAAAATTAATTATTATCAAATTATTTATAATTAAAAAATTTAAAACAATTACACACTGTATGACATACCCACTAAGACCTCACCATGTTACGGTTCTACCCCAAAACTATATGAAAATGTTTTCCAATAGCCTATGACATACCATCATCCTCATTCTAGAAAAAAATACCAAATGAGAGACTGAAAATGAAAACTAATGTAATTAAATTTAATTTTAAAAGCCTTGACAAATCACTATGCTGACATACGTCAATGGAAGGACACATGGAGACATGATTACATAGCCATGGGACATCGTCTTCCAAGCCTACATGAAATACCCTTGATGATTTGATGATTGTACCATGATCTAGTGGAAATATTATCAAATACATAACCAAGAGGAATGGAAATTAAAATAAACTCTTGTGTAGATCAAAGGTGACTAAAAATAGAGGAATCAAACCTGTAGTGATGATAGAAAAGAAATAGAACAACAATACCCCTTGAAGGGGGATACAAGGAGAAAAATGAGGTGGTTGGCATGACTGAATTACCTTTCCCCCATACCCCATCCCTCTTCAATCACATGAGGGAATGGAAAGTAAAATTACTGGACTTCCCCTCATTAAAAAGGAACCAAGACATCCATTTTATAGATAGAGGTAACTAAAACCCTATATATCCACTAGTTATGCCACCGGTGAGCCGGTGGCCTACCAACTACAAGCTCCTGGTTGTATACTTTGTACCTAGGCACCAAACCGTCTTTCAATGATCTACCAACCTACCTGATCACCTTCCTAAACTCCATACAATGTATAGAATGGTACTTTAGAGGGGTTCTAACCCTCATAATTCTATTCCTATTGTCATCTCAAAATCATGGACCCCACTAACTGAAAATTCAAATTTCCTCCCAAAACCAAATGCCTGCATCGAAACAAGATTTTATAAACATCCCACCATAACACTTATCATACTAGAGAAGTAACATCAAGATTCCCATAATTTTCCTAACCTAGTCAAGTCATCAATTCAATATTAGTCTGTCACATTCCACCATGAAATAAAAAATGAGTGTCTAAATAACAACATTAAATTAAGGTACTCATTCCACAAAACTATTATTCAATGCTTGAAACCATTACCAAAACAAAAATATTATGATCATTGGATCCCATCCATCCTGGTATTTTATAACATCATCTCCAAATTTTCTATTTGGCATATGGTTCTCCCCACCATATTTCATATCTCATTATAGCCATTTCGCACTCTATAGAGCCTCCACCATTTGAATTACACATTGGAGCCCCATACCCATACAGTAATGATTTTATATATGTTTTTCTCATCCAATAACACATAGAAATATGTGAAACCACAATCTCTACATCGGTTCCACTCTTTGTTATCAAATTACAAAACCAATAGATGAGTCTCCCTCATCCAAGTATAACATGATCGTGTGGTATTTTCCTTGAAAATACACATATAAGTCTAAAACAATACCCACCATCTCTATGAAAATGTTCTTTTTAGGTTTATGGATCACTGTTTTCCAGTCCATTTAAAACTCTGGTCAAACCTCCCCCAATATGAGCCTTTACAAAATGCTCGACCCCAATTGTTGAGGTGTTCCAACTACCCAATCATGATTCCATTAATCTCAGAGGTATCTTATGATTATTCCAAAACACTCACTAAGTTAAATATGAAAAATTAGATGAAGTTCCATGATTAAACCATCCACCATCCATTTCTACAGTCAATACATACCATAATCACTAATACACCATCATCCTGATCACTTTTAGATCACCTCAAAACCATCCCGATCCTAAAACCAATTATTGGAAACCATTTGAGGTTATAACCAAACTCATATATATCATTATACATAAAATGGAGATTAATTTAGATATATTTTCTCTCAAATTTCCCAGTTCCCAAAACAACTATCTGACATCCAGTTCCATGTATCCATGATCCTTGTAGTGGGAGGATTGTATCTCTATAAATGATGTTACACTCCCCACTATAGGAGTGACCTTGTAATTGTATAACTATATCTAATTTTTAACACAACCACCCACTCCCTATCCACCATTGTACATCATGGCTGGATGTATCCAAAACCACATATACCCAAGCACCATCTTAATATTAATTACCACCATTATCAGCTTTTAGGAATAATACACATGACATCTTACAAGATCAATTCCATAATGTGGTCATCACCCTATGATGATTTATAATGAAAGACCCAAAAAATAAATTTTCTCATATGGACCCTGGAACACATTCTCAGTATAATCCATTATCAAATACACCTTTCGTTCCTCTTGATCAATGCTCAGAAAATCCTAGGAAACTCTTTTCTCTAACCAAATCCCAGATTGAACATGTAACTACACCGAATACATTTACAAATAGCCCTCACTATAGGTAATTTTTTTAATTTTATCTTAATATCTATGTCAAAACCCCCATAATCATATCTCAAAAGTTAAATCTATCCTCAAATAACTCATGACCATCACTATTTCACAATTTAATAACATTATGCACAAGGAACACATTCCACTAACTTGATCTCATCAAAACCCAAGGTTCACATGCTATTTTTCTGACCAATCAAAAGAAATTGAATCATGACTTCATGAGATCCATTTCATTAAACTAAATACGAACACATCAACAAATAACCAGGTTTATTAACATGTCAGTCTCATCATTTAAGGATCCTATTTTAAACTCCTCTTCAAAACCAGGCACATTACCGGTGCCCAGTTTCTTCACACAGTAGCATGCCCATCAGTATTTTATGAATCATGAGTGATCACATATGATATCACCAAATATTAAATTCATCAATAATAATTGGTAAAATAACTTGTAATCCAGGGTTAACCCCTCTCATGGGTTTCCCTCAATCAAGATAAGGCTTTGAATCACTAAACAATTAACCGCATCTCACTGTATCTATGTCTCCAACTTACCCTAACCAGTTAAGTATTTCATCAGGATTATCTCATGGGAAATATTGCATGTAATTTTCCACAACCCATACAACATCCAACACACTAAACACCATCCCAATGGTATCCCCAAAAAACAATATTGCATGCCTCCTGAACAACCTACATTGATATTGATTCTCATCGAGAAGCCATACAAAGGACTATTTCCATGATAATCAAAACTCATCCATGCCCATACAAATAATATAATTTTATTAGAAAATAAATTCTAAGGATCCATCAACACACGGTTTTACTTGATATAATTTCACTCCAAACTATATGGGAAAACACCAGATAGGTTGTTACTAGAACATTAAATAATTTAGCCTACTAGAATCTCCCAATTCTAACATACAGACAACATACTCCTCTCAATATGATATTTTCACAAAAAAAACATAAACACTTATCCAATATTACCATTAAATGAATTTCATACAGTGAAACATCGTCACATGGTTCAGTGGAGTGAATTTTTCTTCCATGTTATATGAGACTATATAGGTTGTTACTGGAACTACCAAACCTAGTAAAAAATAACCCTTATAATAAACACTTATAAGGAAATAATTACCCTAATTTACCCTTAAGGGTCTCCACTCATCCCCTCTAGAACTTAATATATCACAATCACCACTATAGGATCTAAAAGACCTACTACCCGAATGAAACATACATGTAAAAGCTATCCTAACTCATTATGATGACACTATATATTTGTATAAGAAAAATGTTTTATGAGAAGTTGATAACACATTAGATAGATGAGCCTTATTATTCAATTAAAATAGTCCCATTGTCATGCCTATATTATGTGAATCTTATATTCCAGATATGATGCATGATATACTTGTTGCCTGTACAGACAAAGAGCCATGTCCAAAAATATTCTATTTCTAATGGGAAAAGATCCAAAAGTCCCATAACTCATAAATAATCAGTCCCTAACCTCATGTGAACCATTACAGAAGAAAATTAAAAAAATCATAATAGAATAAGTTAAGTGAATTAGTCCCATAACCACAGTTTCTTGGAATTTCATCTATAAAGGTATTCAGGATGCACTACCCCGAGCACTATCACAAGATTGAACACATTTCTATATCTTTTGTTTAGAAAATCAAAAGGAGTAAATGAAAAATAAAACCTATTTGATACCACTTTGTAACACCTTGACCCAAATCACTCTATAAACTATAATCATACCAGTTCCCACATCACTTTAGGTGTGCTTCCCCAAATGTTAGAGGATGCAGACTAGTATCATGGTTTTAGGGATGTATTGTGGGGAGGATAAACCCCTTGTATCAAAGTTTGAAATAGAATAACAAATAACTAAATATCAATCATCATTAAAAATAAAAATATAACTAATAAATATAAACAAGACTAGTAGTAAATAAAAATTGTTACTGGTCCGAACAACCATGCCACACATTCAACATATGAATTCCCACTAGTTCGATCATATATACATACAAGTGAAAAAGAAATAAAATAAAAAAGAAACTATAATATACAATAAATATGATCCATACCATACCTCAATATCTTATCACATACATTTCATCCAACTTGAACATGCTATCCTAGTCCATAACCCAAACCTTTCTTGGAAAGAACTTTTGAAACCTACTTGGGTAACCATCTACAATGGAGAATTTATAAGGGTGTGAGTACAAAGCTTAGTGAAGAACCACCAATGTAATCATGTACTAATAATAATATAAAGTGATATACTCATGTAAAATGATCCACTCAAATAAATTAATAAACTATAACACATTACCAATAAATTAATACACCATCTCAATACCTTATTTGTCTCGATGCTACAATGTCTCTGAGAACATCATGATGATCGTGCCTCTATCCTATCACCACTTTCCCAGGGGTACACATATATAACTCAGACCATTTCCAATAACAATCATTGATCCCTACGTTCGTGGGAGTGAATAAACATACCTAGGTCAACTAGTGTAAGAGTTTTTATGAGCACGAGAGTCTCCTCATGGGACCTCTATCCTCATTTTGGGGATCCCATTATCACACCACCATAGATGAGTAGTGGACCCTAGGAAATCACTAGGAATCCATCATACTCATGATATTTGGGTGAACACCACAAAAGTTTCATTTCATTCTTGATGTTAGGTTGATGAAAGATTCCTAAGAGGGGGAGGCCATATCAAATATTATACATATAGGCATGACTGATTCCTATTGAAATTAGAAAATAAAATGTAATACCTTCACTATATCAAGTGGTCAACATCCCAGACATCTAATAGCTTAAAAATCCTCATGCAAACCAACTTTGGTGTGTCGAAATTATCCAAAGTGATATCCTAATAATAAATCAATGGGACCCAATAGTCACCCAAATGATTTCCAAAATAAATTTTTAGGTATATTTTCACACGCGACACCTCATAAATCCATTAGATTTGGGGCATCATGGAAATTACTAATAGTTTACTGGTATCACCATTTAAATCCTAACATCAAGGCATTCACAATGTTATCACTATATCGATGGAATATTATATATTCTAGGAATTATTATACGTACATAATCGCATACATCTGATTTTGGATCCTCGGTACCACCTATAGGTATCCCTTCATGCATCAACCATATCTCTTAACTCTAGTTGATCTACGAATCTGCAGCAAATATTTTATCAGACCAGATCCCAACCATACTATGAATCCTATGGTCTCATCCATACAATCAAGTGATTCCCAAGAAATCACATTATTACTAGGCTCAATAATCAATTCCTAGGTGTTTTATGAAATCAGTTGTAATGAAATATATATATCTATATATATAAGATATATACCACATGGGATAGCCAAACACCCATTCCCATTGTCATTATCTCATCCCCAATGAGATTACACATCAAATTTGATTCTATGTGACAAACCCAACCCTCTATACCCATTTTCATATGCACCAACTTAGGGTCATTCTATCAATGGGGAACCCAATCGAGTCTCTTTGGTCACTATACATTAGTGTCACCCTCACACGGGTCCTTAGTGCCAAATATGATCTCAGGTAAACACATAACTCTCAAATGATGTTGTATCCTATAACATCGTCAATTTGGTAGTAGAAACACAATGACTACATAGGGTTTTCCACATAGGTAATTGTAATGAAGATGGCCCATGATCCATCTTATTCCTCAAGGTCACTCTATGTCAGTCTGCTCACCCAACTCATCCTCCAAAGCCTATGGTCTATCCGTGTAGGCTAAACACATATTAAGGGGTTACATGTGTCCTACAGAGGAAATACATCCATATTCATGTCACATATCCACTCTTGAAGGTTTATAGTGTCAAGTTCATAGTCCAAGAATCATCCACTAGTAACTGAGGAAATTAAGCTCAGTTCCATGGACCGTCATGGCATTGGAAATTTGTGCAATCCTCCCAAGAATTCCATTTTAATATAAAAAATTTCATTGAAGAAGTTGGTTTACCTCATTTTCAATAATTCGTAAGACATGACACATAAAAAATGAATAAACCTTAAGGGTAGGTACACAAGACCCCCTACCTTTATGAGGCTTTCCATTTAAGTATAGTCTGACAACTCTTGCATAAGATCACCATGGTCCATCCATGATCAACCAAATCTACACCGATTACTCTTATTCTATCTAAAAAAACTATAAAAAATAATTATAATCAAATTATAAAAAATTAAAAAATTTAAAATAATTCAACTTAGTATGGAATAACCAATGAAACCTCAACACATCATTGCACAACACTGGAACGATGTCCAAATACTCTCCAACAACCCAGATCTTATCCCCATTGTTATTCTGAAAAAAATACCTAATTAGAAATGAAAAAATATCACTAATTTACTTTAATTTAATATTAGAATATTTGGAAAATTACTATTGTGACAGACCTTGATGAATTATGAGGTGGAGACATGCATACATAGGCTTAGGGTGTCCTTTTTTTAGGCTTCATGAAAGACTATTAATTATCAGCTGATTCCACCATGATTCAAATGAATCAAAATAAAATCCCTAGGTAGATGGAATGAAAATAAAAATTAAAAGAGGATAATATTGATGAAGGAAAAAAACATCATAATCACACCTAAATCACAAACAATCAAAATGCCACAACATCACCCCATAAAGGAGAATCCATAGAAGAAAAGAAGGGGGTGGATTAGTCAAAATGCCTTACCCTATACCCCCTTAAACATAAAAACCCCAATGGTCTATCTGGTATAATCAATATCCTAACCTTCATAAAACAATTCACCGAGACTTTCACTAGATAGACGGTACATAGCCATCATGAGGTCGATGGTTGTAGACCGTGACATAGGTCACCCAACTTTCTTCTAATTCAATTTCAAGTTGATAAAATACAACCTAAACTTCATAACAAGATTAAATTAGCACATTTGAGTGGTTTTAACTTTCATAATTCCATTCTATATGTCATCTCAAAATCTAGCACCCCCACGAACTGAAAATTCAAATTTCCTCCCAAAACTGAATTCCCTCACAGGTATATGGTTTTACAATATAAAGGGACATATTTTAAAAATGTGAACCTTATTATTATAATCATGGAATTAAAATTTCAATATTCCATTTATATAAGTGGTATAAATCAATTTTAATATAAATTCATATAACAAAATAAAAAATTTTCTTTATAGGAATGCGTTTTTAAGCATAAAAATGATCTTATACCAAAATTAAATATGATGATAGTTATTTAGGAATTAATTGGATTATATATAATGTAGAATTATTCTACTTTAATACAAAATATAAAACCTAATTATGATTTAAAATTACTTTATTTAAAGGGAAAAATAGTTTTTTAACAAATATGCATTTTCACTATTCACGCTAAGATTAATATTTTCTAGAAAATACAAAAAATTAATTCAAAGAATATTATGAAATTAAGATTTAAAGATGATATAAAATTTTTCAAATACAATTTATAAATGTTTTATAAATTAACTATGACATCTATTCAAAAAATTAAATAACATTCATTTTAGAAGAAAAATCATTTTTGAAGAATAAAATAAATTTATTCTCTTTAATAATATAATAATCTTAATTAAATGTATGGTAGTTAATTAAATTAGATATTTTGACACCCAAAAAATGATATTTGGGAAATATATAAGGGAAAAAATACGAATAGTGTAAGTTTTAGTTTCTCCACAATGAAAAGGAAGAAAATGTGTCCAAGACTCATGGATCATGTAAATCTCCAATGGGAATGTGATCGCGTGACCTTCAGACGGTCTTGAGAATGGTCCATATACAACCCTTGAACTAATTTTGATCACTCATATCTCTGTTTTACAATCCCCTTATGTTTATAAAGGAATCTAAGACATTCTCTAATCATGTGGAAGATACCAAGTGAACTCCATTGTGTCAAGTGACTTTTCAATCGACGGATGCCTGAAAATCATCGAAAAGACATAAGAAGTAAAGGGAAACATATATTGATGTTAAAGGCATTATGTGACCAAATATATTCATGTTATGTTTCCATGCTGTTCATAAGAAACCACAAAATACCTAGATATATTACCACCTTGTCGTGTAAGAGCCTGCTGGCATGTCACCTTCATCATACGAATGGTTTTATACTTGTCTATTTGATTCGATGTTTACACTATTATCTTTAATGAAAAATTTAAGGGTTGATCATGATATTTTTTTTCACATCACTTTAAGACCCTTTACTGGTCACATGATGCATCCCAGATGAGGAGAGTGATTGTCTTCGACAACACTCTTAAAAAATCACGAGAATCCTATATCTTGTTAAATAAATAAGGGAATAGAAG
The DNA here is from genome assembly GCA_963277665.1 of Viscum album. Lineage (NCBI taxonomy): Eukaryota > Viridiplantae > Streptophyta > Magnoliopsida > Santalales > Viscaceae > Viscum > Viscum album. The sequence goes on along the minus strand of OY728137.1, from coordinate 1,583,628,204 downwards.
GGGGAATTATGAAAGCTCATTGAGAAATGAGATACATTATCCTTTATTTAAAAGGGTTATAAACCCTAGGAAATCACCACTTATCCCATGGGGGGTGGGGGCTCAACATATCAGCACAATCCCACAGAACCCTCATGACAAGATGACATGGTCTCACGAATGACCCCATACAAGTCTTCCTTATCTCTCAGAGAACCCTATACAATCCGTCTTCGATCGCATGAAATCCTATCAAAAGGCATAATAATATAACAATGACTTTTAGACCTGATGGACTATCCTTGTGGGGGTCCCTTGACATGACCACACGATCAGGGAAAATACCTTTGATTGGACTAGGACTGATAAAAGTGGTAAAGGAAGAACATTCCTATGGTTGTTGATCATTATGAGATCCCCCCGAATGAACTATGGTAGTATCACATGAATCAAGTAAAAATAAATCCCTCCATTGAATCTATCCCTAATATATGATATACACACCACACAAGGTGGCAGATAACTGTGGTGGTCGGGCCTATAAATCCCTCCCCCACATCACAAAGAAAGAGTCATCCAGGCATACACGACTAATCAAACATGGAGATGACACCATGACAAGTAAACTGGTTCTCGGGATGTTGACTGGGTATCCTAGCCTTGAACGTGCGACACCCTCTAGACATGTCAACCTGGTTCTCATGACATCCTCTAGACAAGACAACCAGGTCATGTGTCACCCTCTAGACATGTTATCTAAATCACGTGACACCCTCCAGATATGTCATCCGTGACCATGAAATGGTCTCTAGGACAAGTCATATAGATCGTACAATTTCCACCAGAAAAGTCATCCAAGATCACGCGAAACCCTCCAAACATGCTAAACATGATCATGCGATATGCTCTAGGAGAAGATAGATAGGTTTTGGGATGTCCTATAGAAAAGTTAGCATTGATCATGTAATACCCTCCATACATTACATTTAGATTATGAAACATCCTTCTACAAGTCAACTAAATCATGCACTTATCTTTGGTCATGTACTCTATAGAATTAGGACATGTATATTCATCCACAAACATTTAAGGTAGACAAGTAGACATGTTAGGAAAAAAACTATGCCATGTAAAGTAGACATCTCAAGATAGAATAAACTTGTCCAAGGGAAATATTAGCGAATCCTTAGTGTGTAATCCCCAACCCGTGGAATGATATGAATTACTCCATATTAGGGAAACCTTAGTGTGTAATCCATGATCACATTAACTATGAGAACTATGATTCCTTCCACAATTAGGATATATAGAATTACTTCCCAAGGCCCAAGATCTATCTTACGCATCCAAAGCAAAACTTCGTGTGTAAACCCTCACCAGTGGAATGATATGACTACCCCCATATTTGAGAAACTTTAGTGTGTATGACCTAACCAGTGGAATGATATGTCTACCCTGTATTAGGGAAAATTCAATGTGTAATCCCCAAACATTGGTATGATATGACAACCCCAATTTTATGGAAACATCAATGTTTTTGCCCTGATTAATTGAACTATAAGGACTCTGATTATTGGTATAACTAAGATATGTAAGACACCATACCAAGGCCCAATCTGAAATAAGAATCCACCTTAGTGTAATTAATACCATATCATGGACATTAAAACCATCGAGACCCATTCTCTCCCATGGTATGATCATTATTCCTCATCCACCATCATATTGAGAAGGAAACAGAACTATGAGAACTCTAATCCCTACCACATCTCGGATACATATGATTGCTTCCTAAGGCCCAAACTATATATAAATCATCCAAGGGATTCCTCAGTATTTAAGTCCCACATCCATATATAGTGAGACTTATTACATTGGATACATTATTTCTCACACTGATCATGTCTCACATGGGCTTAGGATGTCTCAATGGTCATATCATTCTCATCATGAATCTCCACAATCTAGGGAAACCTCAATGTGTAATCCACAATCAGTGGCATGATGTGAATACACCCATGCAAGGGTAGAAACCTTGGGGTTAGTCATGATGGAATAATCGAACTACAATGACTATGATTCGTGATATAACCAGGATACATATGAAACCTCCTCAGGGTGCAAGCTCAAATACTCGGTGCCTAAGTTCCTTCATATATTTCTATTACTCATGACTGTAAATTTCATGGGTTTAATGAACAATATGGGTTTTGATTCTTGTTATAAACCTGATAAGTTGGATTCATCATAACGTCTCAGTCCCATCCTTTAAATATTAATCACCTCCATGGATGAAAAAAATATAGAGTGATAGATGTACTCATTAATTTACTCCCATTTTCATGTATAGGGATTCAAAACATGACCACTGTTTTGGGTAACTAGTCCCAAATTAGAAAAACAGACAGAAATTCCATTTGAACTAGGTCAAGTGAGAACCCATTACAATCCCAAGGCCTAGAGGAATGAATCCTTAGATATTAACGGCCTAAAGTCCCACTAAAAAAATCCCAAAATAATGTCCTGACGAGAGGCCCAACATACTTCCGAAAACACCACAACAGAAACCCTATGATAGACACCACCACCACAACATTTTTGAGATAGTATATCGCTCACACATCAGATTTACTTTACTACCAACCCCTCACCATCATGGAATACTACACTAGAGATCCTACGCACCTCCACAATGAGAGAAACCTTTATAAAATACCACTGAATTTCATCAATGTCCTTAGTAGAGATTTTTGACCTCCTCCCGCATCATGACCGAAGGAAGTCATTCATCTCCCTTCACCAATGCCAATGTGACCATTTCTCCAAATTAGGATTACAATGATATTCATTAACATATAATAAATCTCTAATAGTGTCCTAGAGTAGGAAGAAATTCACCCCAAAAGTGTGTGGTGAACATGACCTCCCATCATCTCGACCAATTTGTGTTCCTATGTTCCATTGGTTCTGAAAACCCAATTGACCACATGCCTTTGGAGAGTTGGTCTATACCCAATTATAGATGTGGGAACCATTAGATGTTTCTATTGAAGATAAGAATGATTGGATAAATTTATGTGTATGACTGTACATAAATAAAACCCCCAAAATAAAATCGTCAGACAAATTTTTCCCACCATCCATGTGATATTTCCAATTAAACAAGAATAATTATCTTGATGTGATGTTCTCAAAAAAAATAATGATCGGTTTACCATACATTGAGCCACTTTTTTTCATATAATACAAAAAAACTAGAGAAAATATGATAAATATATCAGATGAATATGGGATTCTCATAAAATAAGTCCATACTCACTATGATAATCCATGTTAGTGGAATGGACACACCATGAATAATAATGAACAACAATGTTACCCATGAAAATATTATTGATCACATATCATTCGTATGATGATGCACTGATTGGGGACATTATTACTTGTTTTCTTTATGACTACATATACTTATCTCACAAAAAACACCCAATTTGAGATCATTTCTTCATACAGTGAATGTTATGGAAAATTAGAGGTAGCTACAACCCCCATGGACCTCAAAATGACCTCACCTACCCGAAACATTCAGGGTAGGGTGGAAAATGAAATGGTACAAGAATAACATAAAACATTTATGACCCCGAACCTTGAGGCTAGTTGTGAGGGTCTAGAACTGTTAAAACCAACAATTCCATATCATCCAATGAAAGTTATAGTAAATCCACTGGCACTCATAGCCACTAAAAACCGCTTCTGGAGCTTACCCACAAAGAAAAAAATAACAACCTTTAATATTTGATGATGGTTGACCAAGGAGTAAACAATGAATTCCTTTCAGTTTAGGGGCTATTGAGGAGGGATCTTGTCTACCGACATCACCAAGATCATCCCACAGTTTCCCTTTAGTCACCTAATGATCGTAACACCTGACAAACTACCACCTATAATAGCCATGCACAGAATACATAGAAGACACATAGATCATGAAATGTTCTGGATAATTAGGAGTGGGATCATATCCCCACTCCTACTGAGGATGTCAGCTGGCATATTCTGGCAGTAACCCGTGAACATGATCATATCCCTACTCACTAATAACAAGCCTTTGAGCATATTACTATAGAAATAATGGGGGAGGCATATTTCCCTACCCCCAAGCACGAATTCCATTGACATATTTTTGTTTCACAGGAGGATAGAAGTGGGATAATATCTCTACTTAAATTGAAGACATATTCCAATATATAGTGGAGACAGAAAATTTTTTGGCTTATATTCCTACAAAAACTTTTATAAATTTTCATCATATATTAGAAAAAACTAATGTACTCCACTGAAATATTCTAGAACTGGAAAAAATACAAGGACAAGTGCATATTCCCATCCCTACAGTTAGGGAAGCACAACACTCTATTTAGTATGGAAAAGTTGTTTCTCTAGAGAAAGTGAACAATCTTTCTCCCATAGAGGATGATTTTAAGCATATTATATAAAGTAAGAGGAATCATATTGGGATTATATTCTAATTTCAACTAGGGATCACCATGTTAGAGCATCACATGACTCTAGAAAGGGGAACATTCCTATCAAAAATAACTAGTTCCATATTCCAAAGGCCCAGTATCATGATCATATCCCCATTATAGTTAGGGATCACTAAGTGAGAGATGGATATTTGTTATTATATGCTCATATTCCTATCTAAAAAATCTAGAAATATACTCTAAAGGATTATGATTTGGATCATATCCCAATTTGGACCGAGGCTCTCCAAGTGAGGGTAACACATGCCTCGATAAGGGATCATATTACTATGAGTGAAGCTACTGTGAATATTACAATAGCTCATGGGATTCTGCATCATATCTCTAATTCCACTAATAAGAGAATACAATAGTATACTTATGAGGCTATACCCTAGGATTATCATATTCCTTATCCCATTCTGTAGGTCCATCGATATTTTATGATTGGGAATTCATATTCAGACCTGGCTCATATTCTCATTCCAACTGAGGATCACCATGTGAGATCAGAACATGCCTTAGGAAAAGATCACATATTTGTAGAAAATTATAGAAAACATAATCCAAAGCCTCAGGATTAGGATAATATCCTTATTCTTACTAAGGATCTCCAAGTGAGAGTGTCCCATGACTCGAGGAATGCATATATTCATTCATATAAAAAAGAATATCATTAGCATATTCCAACAGATTCTCAAAAGAGGACTCTTATTCCTGAAACACAAGATGGTTCTCAACATAGTATGAAATTCATCATACAACATTCCCATATCCCTTTATACTTACAAAAGCCACGTTAACATATTAAAATAATAATGAAAAATATGGCTCATATTTCTTATCTAATCTATTATAGTGTCCTTGAGTTTATTCTAGACACATTCCCAACACCCCAAGGGTCCTCAAACTCGTAAACCAAAGTATATGGTGATTATTACCACAATAGTCCTCCTTGTGGTAGTATGGACATGGATTATAGGGACTCAACTCCTAACATCCACTATGGTCAACCTCCCCATGATTATATATTCCACAAACAAGAAAATTGTTCCATTTCCAAGAAAACTTTGTCTAGAGAGGTGTTGAAAACACAGAGTCCTTCATATAGAGAGGGGCTCAAAATATCAGGGTTAACAATATATAGGTCCCCAAAAACTTCCAGAAGCACTACACTCCGATCAAAAATAAACCTTGATAATCACCTTTTATGGTTTGACTAGATATAGGTGTGTAATTCTGAAAAGGAATGTATCATTCCTATATGGATAGAGTTTTTTAGAAACATCCTCCCCGCCATGTTCTGGAACATTACCACTTCAGACTATGAGATCCCAGATGCAATAGGGAAGGAGTGAATGCCATTTATACACCAAAATATATGGGATAATCATTATAAATTTATGTATATACACATAAATCATCCATGATATGAGCTTCACCTTCAAACCATCAAGATACTCTATTTTTAAGCTAGACATGGCTACTATCTCAATGGCTTGGGAACCAATAAAGAAAAAGAACAACAAAAATCTATAACAAACATTCCACCATTGAATTATATCCCTTCAACAATGGATAGTAGAAGCTTTATCATGTACCAATATTCAAGTATGGGGAATGTATGGAGAGTTTCACATTACCACACCCCAAGAACAAAAGAACTCCCCAGATATGGTTTTTGGTAATGTCATATCATCCAAAAAATCATGGGACTAGGAAACGTGTGATCTAGTAGGTCTCTACAATTAAATTACCCCAATTAAAAAACACAAATAAATCAAAAAAAGGTATAAGATAGATAATATGTCTTTTAATTGGACCCCTCCAAATAATAGGAATGCATTTCTGACAAAAAATATGAATTTCTGTCAAATTGAAAACTTCCTGTAGAAATTGACTCTCATCATGAGATTCCATTTCACCCATCTCCTACATGAGGAAAAAATGATATATCAAATTGGTTTCAATAAAATCTTCCACAACATCCATCTAGGAGGGATCCCAGTCCAACGATATAATGATATATCTACCACCACCCACCCGTCAGATCATCAATCCCAGAGAGGATCAGCTCTAAGCCCCCCAACCCACTAGGATGGGTTGATATATCGATATCATCTCTAAACCCCCCAACCCACTAGGAAGGGGTAATTTTATCTCAATATTAATAACCAAGTTAATTATCCCCTGATACTATCCTAAGAAAATCAATGGTGGATTTAGATTAACCCCAACTTACTGAGTTGGGGGAATTTATATCTCAATTTCCATCCTAGGAATGATCAAATTCTCTACTAGAATAATTGAATCCTCAAAAAGAGAATCAAAAAATTCCAATTTTGGAAAATGATAGTTCCCAACCCAAAACTATGGGGAAATGTTCATCAGCATCATCAGTATAGAGGGAATCAATATTCTCTATGTTGGGAGGTAAACATCAACGACCAACATTCCATCTATTCCACATACCACAAGAAAAAACTCTGCTATTTAGTGTCCATTAGGCAATCACAATTGAGAACTCCATCAAGGTCACCACTCAGAGATCGAGATGGGAGGAGTGTATGATGAAGGTAGTGAAACCCCATTGGGTTCGTTTGCCAAAAAGAACCAATATAGCCATGGGTTCAATAAATAAACCTAATAAACAGAGAAGAAAAAACATCTTTTTGCGTCAAGAGAAATGTGATAACTATAATTACATAATACACCTCTGTGAATGTTTTCACCATCAACACATTAAATAATATGGTTCATGATGCAGATGTAGAGGTGCATAATATAACAGATATACCTTGAGAGGACGATCTGTATGCACCCACTAAGGCTGAATGCCCCTAGAAGTACAGTAGGTTCCTAAACCTAGAACCACTAAATATTTATTTTTTACCACTATGGTGGAAAACAACAAATGATAAAGGTAAAGTTGTGGATATATCCTAATAACCACCCAGAAGAACAAAAATTTCTTCCATAAAGGAATAACTAAAATGATATGAGAATGGGATACAAACTCTTTGACAAATTAATGATAAGATACTATAGGGAAACATTCCCACTGGGTATCATCTTCAAGTTAAGGTGAATATCCCTCCATCCATGTATCTAGAAAAAAGAAATCAATCTACAAGAGAGACATATGTGCATCAGACTAACCCTAGATCAAGGAATCCAGTCTACATAAATAAGAAAGCCAAAAAATGATTGTGAATTTACTCCATTATAGATAAATCTCATCCCTCACTAGGGTGATGAATATGTCTTATCATGAATATAGAATCAATGGGAAATAAAATGAGTCCATCTCATCAAGACCCACCATCTCCCAATAGATGAGAGGTGGATCAAGAAATAGTACCTCCAAAACAACTCAACTCGTTTAGGTCCATGACAACTCAAATTGAAGCCATTGAAGGGTGACATACACCAATAAAGCTTGAGAAGTTTCCATATCTTAAATGTGTGGATGACACCTTTCCCTCACCCAATTTCGGCTATCCAACCATGTCCAACTTCAACGTCATTGGAGACCTAGAACAACATTTCACCCATATCATGCCCCAATTAAATCTGACGATAGACTCTTGATATTAGCATGATGTAACCAATATAATGTGTTCTATATATACTTTGATAATTCCAGCATTTGTTTGGTACAAAAGTATTCCCTCTGTATCTCTTGGGAGATGGGAGGACCTTCATTTTTAATTTCATTACCAATTTGGCTCTATATTGAGGAAGATGATGATTTTCAACCTGAAAAATACTAGGAACATGAAAATAATAGGGTGTTAGATTTCATAGAAAGATGTGAAGTTCTAACCTATTAACATAGGATCCATCTTTCACAAGATAAATTCAGGGTGATCTGTGATGAAAATCTCCAAGATAAGCTGCATAAACCTCTTATAATAATGAAATATCTAGCCAGATTCCATGAGTTTTCATAAAAGAAATAATGATTGGAAGAAAAAACTCATAGAACCCAAGATAAGTCTCGATCAATTACCTCATCATAGGGGAAAGGATCAAAAAGGTATATGTTGCTCATATTTTCATCAAGCTGGTAGCATCACCCATTCAAGCACCTAGGAAGGTCCTGAACCACATAAAACCTCTTATAAAGAAATAGAAATTACAAAATAGATCTCATAGATATAGAAAATAGATCATGGTTGTCCAGGATTTGAGTAATAAATGAATAAAAAATACTCATTATTATATAATAAATACCCTGATTATTTCCTTACATCCATGGAAAACAACCTTCTCAAGCTTCCATATCCCATGAAGCCCAACAAGATCAACCTTAGTGACTATCATTAATATTTCCCTTTATAAAGGAGGATGGGATATACCATCCACGATTTTATTATCTTAAAATAAATATTCAAAATCATGACCAATTATTGATAGGTGATGTTGGATAACTCCTCAGAATAGGTGGACTGCATAAGTGTTTCCCAGTAAGATGAACAGGGTGATTCAATAAATGTTCTAGCTAGGTGTGGGTGGAAGTGCAACAACTGGATGACTCAAAAGATAGTTGACTGAGCTTATTTCCCCCCCTAAGAACATGAGTTCATAGAACCATAATGGTCCCATCACCTAGAGAGGAGACATCAAATATACCTCTAGAAATTGAATACAACCATTTGAAATGGGATAGTATAAAAGAGGAAGAGTCATTTTCAACTCTGACACAAGCTCCAACTCATGAAAATTTCTTCCCTAAAATATATGAAATATAGAAACCACACTTCCAAATGGAAAACTCATTGGATTAAAGGATCATCTTTGGTTCAATTAACACAATACACTTGGTATAATAATTCTACGATGATGAATACACCTTCGAGTATGAGTTCCTCATACCTAACTAGGGAATAAGAGGTTGTAAGCATATGAACTGAGGATAGAGGGGACTATGTGAGAATGGTTGGACCCAATATTTCATTCATATCCCAACAAAGTTATATTTGAAGATGAGACCCATGGGAAATTTCTATAGTAGAAATAAAAGAAATACATTGCTATCCTATAACCCTGTGGAGGTCATCCAATCCCGTATATCTTATATGACTGCCTAGTAGGTGTACAATTCTTCGATCATCCTAGAAAATAGGAAAGGATAGTATGAACTACACCAATGGAAGAAGATGATAACCTGTAATCTACACGAGCACCCATCCCATTTATCCCAAATACATATGCCCTTGAACCACATTTTAAGAAGCAACCCCACCATGGGAAGTGTCAATCTCTAGCATAAAAGTAATAAATTATAAAATAGTTTGGGATTAGACCATACAAACTTTCTATCCTTAATGTGACCCATCATTTAAGATAAATTATAGAGGAATTTTTGAAATCCTCCAGATCCTAAAAGAGTTGAATATTGAAGTATCAATATCCTAGGTTTATCAAGTGGATACAATGCCATCAGAATTAAATGTCACCATATTTTTTCGTCGAGCAGGATCAGGAAGAGGTCATCCATGGACACATCAGACCTCTATATGTTTTAGAAAGTCTCAATAATGTCATCATCTGAAGGGATTTGATTGAAAATGGTTATGGGACCAACCTCATCTTGATTCAAACCCGTCAATGTGTGGGATATATAAAGGGAATTTATATCCAACAAAGCTAACCATTAAAGGGTATGATAAGAATGAACAAATACCACTTGATAAGTGGGACCTCATATATAATGATGAGTTTCTGGTTATCTAGAAATGCACTACAAATAATTTCCATCTCGTAATTCCCTGAATTCACAGGCACATGGTAATGCCTTCAACATTCCATCATTTTTTGAATACCCCATTGATGGAAAGGTTGACATATTATATGGTGACAATTCTCCCTATCATTATCATGAATCCACATATACTAAAGTAGGGTTTGATAAATGAAATGGGAAATAAGAAATGGTGGACGAAATTACATAGTTTTCATCCCCTAATGGATTTGGAACTTCCCCTACAAATATCTAGAGTATTCTCTACAATGATTATGTGCCTCCCATAAATTGAAATGAGGAAATGGACTCAATCCCATATTTCCATGATCTTTGCTTCCCCAGTTACAGTGTGAAACAAAATTGGCTCCATAATCACTATACAATGAATCTAGAAGTAGGGTATGATAATGCCTTTTATCATAGACTCTATCATTTTGAAAGTGATAGACATACCCTCAGATTTCTAACTTCATAGGAAATTACCTCCACATAATCATATGTGGGAGAAAAAGAGGATGACCTTAGGAACAACCCTCCAAAATTTGAAGAAGGAGTCTCTACTACCATTGAAGAGGTTATACAGGTAAACATGGGAATAAAATAAGACCCTCAACCTACCCTTATTAGTTTCTCCATGATTCTCAAGTCATAAGATATGTATATCACATTTTTAAGGCATCATCGATATGTATTTTCTTGGAATTATTCACAAATTAATAAACTAAATCTATATGTGGATACAAATCATCTCATATTACCTAATAACCATCAATGTTTCAAGTAGGTGGCCTTATTAATAAACCCCATCATGATACTAATACTGATACAGATGTTGAAAAAATTAATTAAATACAATTTAGTTCAAGAAGTGCAACACCCATGATGGCTCACCATCACCATCCCTATCAAGAAGAAGAATGGTTAGATTAGGGTCTGCATTTATTTCAGATACCTTGATTGACATTTCCATAAGTATGAATCCCCATTTCAAATCATATAAATTTTGATTTATGAAACATTTTGTTTCCATTACATTTATTTTATGGATGGGTACTCGGGGTACAATCAGATAAATATGTTCCCTGAAGATGAGTAAGCCACTACCTTCAGACCTCTATATGGGATTTGCTTCTATCATTTAATTACCTTTTGATGATAGAATGATGGAAATACATATCAACACTCCATGAATCAAATATTTAATCATTTATTATGATGAATAGCTGAATGTTATGTCGATGAACTGATGGTCAAATCCCAACAATGATATATTCACTTCATGAATATTCAATGAATCCTTGAAAAGATTAAACATCAAGGTCTAAAGATGAATCCTCTGAAATGCACATTTAGGGTAACATCAGGGATGTTACATCAATTTTGGTATTCCATTGTGAAATTTAATTTGACCTTGAAAAGAATAGTGTTATTATAAAATTGTTTACCACACCAGAATATCAATGGAATGAGAGGAATCCAAGGGAACCTCATATATATTAAAAATTTCATAGAAAACCTAGCTTGAAAAAATATCCCCTCCACCCACATAATGAAGAAAGGAATCATCTTTTAATGGGATTATGAATTTTAACCAGCCTTAAAGAGTCTCAATCAAAATCTATTTTACCAACTGGTTCTATGGCCACTCATGGAAGGAAATACAGTAATCTTATACGTGGATTCCATTGAACAATCACTTAGCTATCTCCTAGAACATAAAAATAATGCGGGGAAAGAGAAAAATCTCTAGTACCTTATCCATATGATACTAGAAACTAAGACTCGGTTTTCTAATTTTGAGAAGAACTACCTCACACGCATCCTCACAGTGAAATATATGAGGCATTTCATACAACACCATGATGTACACATAGTCTCTCATATTGATCTATTTATGTAAATATTTTATTTTCCCATGTTTAATGGGTACTTAACCCAATGGGAGGTCATTATACAATAGTATGATGTGCAGTTGATATCACAAAATTCTGTCAAAGGGAACACACTGATTGATTTCCTCATGGAACATCCCACCCTAGAATGTACACCAGTAGATATTGAACTTCTGGATGAGGATTTTTCTAATGCCCATGGAACACCCTGAATATGGGAGATGTATATTGACGGTTCCACCCACAATCTAATTATAAATAGATTAGAAAACCTAATACTCAGTCGAGATAGCATAGGGATTGTATTTTTTCAGAAAAATCAAAATTTCACTACTATTTATCACTGTCTTAAGGATACATGAATAACAAGGCTGAATACTAGGAGCCCATCACTGGCTCAGAACTATCCCTATAGCCATTAATAGCGTACCTAAACATCAAATGGGAATTGAAGCTAGTGATAAAGTTGATCAATGGTGAATATTCAATAAAAAGGATGAACTAGCCCATATCCCTGGCGATGGTTGAGGAATAATGGAAGAGTTTCCATTTGAACCAACATTGCATCATGTTCCAGGGTTTTAGAATGATCATGTCGACATATTGGATACTATTGACATAGTCTTTAATGACCCAAATCAGGAGGAATAGATCTTCCACATCACATAAAAACTAATGGTTTTAGTGATAATCATTTTTGATAAGGAAGAAATCAATTAGGTCATCACTAATTAAGACAATGATGTACCAATATCCACTCCTATATAGATGGAGACCATAAATGGTTATCTCAAATTTGGGATACTTTAATAAGACTAAGCTATAATTGAATAAATTTTATGTTGAGTGGAAAAAATCACCCTATTGGATGGCCTGATTGAAACAAATCTCTATATAATAGAGGTTTTGATGGAATCATCCTAAAATTCATATTACAAAGATATATTATCACCATCAGGGAAGAAGTATGTGCATGATCCTATGATGATCAATAGCATGGGACCGGGATTTCCCACCAAATCAGGAGGTTGGGTTAGTACTGGAAAACCATGACACTAGACTTTTTGTAATACACCTGGATATGTTAGGAATTCCAGATTCATGAGAACATCATATATCAACCCCAGTGATTGGTAAATATATCTAAATATTCTTGTCTATTTTTTTGGTTTGGGGAATGGATGTTGTGGGACTATATACACTCTCCATATACAAAATGTCTAAGTACATCCTTACTCTTACCAACATCTTTTCCATGTGATGTGAGGCTATATCCCTAAAGTAACGAGGATGAAGAATGTCAGAAACTTTGTAAAGTCCCATATCATCATCAGGTTCAAAGTCCCTCACATGATGTTGATGGAAAATGACACAAAATTATATTCTATAGTGTCGAGGAAATCATACTAGGAGTAAAATATAGAGTCCAATCACTCGTCCCAATATCATGAAGTAGAAAATCAAAAAAAATAGAGGGCTGAAAAAATATTTTTTCAAATATACTCCAAAATATGGCGAATAAGAAGAATTAGTCCTGGTTGGACAAGATCCTCTATTCTTTATGGGCCTATCATACCACCATGTGTACTGTTACATATAAAACTCTATATTCATTGGACTACAAGAACAAAGAAATTTTTCCTTAATAATTCTAGTTTCCCTCACCTCGAATATCCATATGCAAGAAACTCTTAGATGATGGGAAATCAAAAAAGTGGTTGGATGAATTGGAAAGGCTCACTGAGACAAGGTTGTGTACATTTGAAAAACATAATGTTAATAAAAATCATTTTAACAAGACATCAATAAAAAGGTTCTCTTTCACTCATTCCTTTAAGGAGAATTAGAATTGGCTCTTATAATTCCAAGGATACTAGACAAGAAACCTACGAAGATGAAACCCAAATGGGAAGGGACATATATCATACACAAGTTATATCACAACTTATCTTACTCAATGGATACAATAGATGGGGAGCTTGTCACACCCACCACCAATGAAAGGTTTCAGAAGAAATACATCAAATAGCCTCCCACATCCTGGTTACATAACATTAAACTACACAATCGTACCCTGACCATATTATGTTATACAATATAGAGCTCATCCGTACTACATGATATTAAACTTCACGACAAATGTCATTGTGGAAAAATGTTAAACTGCACAACATTTCTCTTCCTGAATGAAAAATATAAAATAACATTGATCCCCACCATTTTTTCTCACAATTATAGACCCTAGTTCTTACCACAAGATGTTAAGAAACATGAATAATGTCCTTTATATGTGACACTAAATTTCATTGTTCCAAGAACAATGTGTGTCTTGATTCCTATCATCAAAAGATATGTAGTGATTCTTAAATGTTCATTATTGGGCCCAATAAAAATATTTATATTCTTTCATGTCAAGTAACATTTTTCCATAACACATGATGCTAAACTGCATAACTGATATACTTGCTATGTGACACTAAACTAAATGAGTCTCCAAGAACTATGTATAGGCTTTATTCAAATTCTATTGAGATATCTTGGGACTCCAAGATCCCATATCTTAGCCTAGTCAAGCCATGATACAAAGTGACCCTATCATTTCTCCAATTGCCACCATGTCTTGAAAAACCTCTTCCCTTACTTGTTTCTCTCACTAAGCATAGATCTTGTGAGCTTAAAAATTTTACAAGGGCTTCCTCACATGATCAAGGTGTATCCGTTCATGGCAAGGTTAACATGATCCTAAATGATAGTCCCTAAAAGGAAAACTAGTTTTCCTTACCACATGACATTAAACTATACGGTTGATGTATCTTTCATCATATAAAAATGTGCATTACAATGGATCTCACCCAAGAGGACCAGTATCATTGGTGTTAGTCTCCCACTACATATCCATTCCAGAACGACGTGTGGCTTGATTTATACCATTGTAGGATACATAGTGACAAAGAATACTTCATTATTAGGTCCATATGAAATATTAATTTTTCATATCGGTGAACCCATGTCCATCGTAAATTAATTTAAGCTTTATGGTTTATCATGAACTATGTGTGGTGTGATTCCTTCTATTAAAGGATACACAGTGAGGCCCATATCTAAAACCCTAGGTCTAGCTAAAAAAACCAATATAAAAAATCCACCACCCTATATATGGTTCAAACCTACATTGGAATATTTAATTTAATAAATATACGTGGCTTGATTCTTATCATCACAGGATATTTAGTGACACCCATATCTCTAATACTGGGCCCAGCTATAACAATTAATGGGAACAAATACCCCTGTAGATACAGTCCAGACCTATGTAGAGAATTTACTATTAAATAACTTTGTGTGGCAGGATTCCATACCTCAAAAGATATACATTGATGCACATATCTCTAATTATTGGATGTAACTATGATAAAATAAGAATGTACCCCCATATATATGTATGGGTCATACCATTTTAGGTAAATTTAATGCAAGAACTTTGTACAGATTAATTCTTGATACCATAGGTATATAGAAACACATGAATATGAAATTCTGGGTCCAGATGAAACATATTAATGATAAGAAAACACCACAAACTATATAAAAATCAGACCTATGAAATGACTTTCTAGACACATGTCATTAAACAACACGACAGAAGTATCATATACCCTTTTTCAAAGAGGGATGAGTTATTCAAGGTAATATTTCCTATGCATGAGCATAATTTGTGTAAAACATACTTGTGTGGAATGAATCAGTACAACAAGGGCTTTGATGTTTATCTATCAACCAATAGGCCTACACATAGATAAAAGATACACCCTACCACAAAATTCCCCAACTAGTGAAAAGTCCCCTAAGTGAAATCATGCACAATTATTCAGATCAGTTCCCACATTTTTACTACATGATGTTAAAATACATGGAATACACCCCCACTATATAAATTTAAAATGTGTAGGCTATTACCCATTATCATCTCTTATCAAAGGTCCCCAAAATCATAACTCTTACCAACAAGAGTATGGGGTGGTTCTATCATCTTTTAATCCCATCAACCCAAAAATAAAACTTCATGTCTTGAGCACCTCATATATCCAGAAAACATTCATGGCCCTTGGAAAAGAAAAATAGATCTCTCTATACAGCCACATTATTGATGCATTAGGGCTCAGAAATAGAAACCAGAGACATCCAGACCTTACAAAATGGGATTTTTGATCCTTGTGAGTATGGAATCACTATGGTAGAACTCAACACCTAAGGGAGTTCCGGTCCATCTCAGACATGATTTTCCCATATCATTACACATGGAATGAGAATATTGATACATGATTTATAACATTTTTATCTCATGATCATAAGGATTTAGGAGAACTCTTGTCCTTGGATATCCTAATTAGGTTCTTTTGTAACATTCCCTTCATATTTTGTCTATGCATGTCAAAAAATTAAACTACCCACACATTGGTCACATCTATACGACCCTAAACTATAGCCTCTAATGGTCCAAATAAAAATACAGTAAAATTCTAGAGAAAGAGACACCAACATTTTCTGGTGGAAAACCCGTAAAGGGTGGACTAAGTAATATTTAAGCAATTTCTCTCTAAACTCTTCATATCTAGAGTTTAGGAAAAAAATTATGGCATCAATAAATGAGGCATAATGCTTATATGACCTACATTTTTTCCCTAGTAATAGTCAATCCATCCTTGTTTGACCCACTAATCTTGGAAAAGGATAGAGAAATTACTTTTCACATCTAATCACTAGAAGAATGTGTTATATAGGTGATGAAACAACTTTTAGTATGCTCACACACATCATGAATATTATGATTTTCCAAAATCACACTTCATTATTTTAGCAATTAATGTGGTAACAAACCTTCCATACCCCTTGGAAAAGGATACCCAACTTCACAGGACCATTTTTTTGATTAGGCATGTATGGATATGGATCTTCCATATGTGCTTATATTTATCAACCAAATGCATTATTTCCATTTAAAATGGGATTTCAAGTCCTGATGATCCTAACATCACTATGGAAGAACCTAGAACCTGATGGTGTTTTGGGCCATTTTTGACAAAATTGTACCAAATCCTCCTCATGACCCAAGAACTTTGGAAAATGATTCACAATCCTTTTAACCAAAATATTAAAGAGGATTTGATATCCTTGATTTAAAATAATTGTGTTTTGTACCCTTTCTAAAAAGAGGAATGTGATGCCCTATTCCCAAACCTTTTGATGGACTACACCTTGTGAGTCGAAATCACATAGAGTAGGGCCTGAGCTTCACAATTAAAGGGCTAAAATTCCCAAGGGTTCCAGAACAATTCTTGGATATCTTTACCTCTATACCCAAATTAATCATATAGATGTTTAAGTCATTTAAAATCTTTTATGGCCTTTGATAAAGGGTGGGGAAACAACTTTTTGACCATGATATTGACACATAAGTCCTTGACCTACCAACTACAGGCATCTCATCCTTGTAAAAAAGGAACACCAATCATTGTGAGCCTTGGTAAAATCATGGAAATACCCATTATACAAGGTTGTTATGGATCATTCCCAGAATTTCTTCCCCATTCCATATTCATTGACTCAATCTTTTGGGATATTACTTACATCAACCACATTACAACTATCTAGGTGGACTCAGATTCTCTAGTATTTCACCATCAACCAATATTACACCCCTAAATCGTCCATTCCCCTTAGAAAAGGGTTGAGAAACATCTATTTGAAAATTATAATGATGGATAAATGGTTTTGACCAGCAAACTAAAGGAATACAGTCCTTGTAGTAAATGAACTTCAATCCTCATGAGCTCTACTAATACCACGATGAAACTCAAAACCGTAGGGTGCATTTGGGTCATCCCTTGAATTTCTTCACCATATTCCATACTCATCAAATAAATTCAAGAAGAAATAATTTAAACTAAATAGTATTTGATGTGTTGGATAAAAGATGTTAAAATATACAATGTATGATAAACTAACCACATGACACTAAACTATATGAAAGAATTCATGTAAGTAAATTGTAAACTACGCAATTTTTGATTCCTTGGAATAATGAATTTAACTTTCACTACATTTGTATATCCTTAACACATGACATTAAAATTAATGAAAAATTTCCTTACTGTATGCTATTGAACCACAAATATAATTATATACCACAAATGGTATATTACTAGTGATATAAGGTTTGAGCTAAAAGATCCTACACTACAACAATAGATGGATTGAGCTAAAATACACTAGTCATTAGTAATAGAAGGTATTAACTTAGAGAACCTATACTAAATTATTATAAAGTATAATATAGAAGAACTTAAACTATATGAAAAAAATATTTAATTTGAAATACTTGAAAAATTCAAAAAAATAGACAAATCAAAAACTCGATAATAGGATGGCCTCAGAAAAATTCAAGTCCATGCCTCCAAAGAGTTCCCCTATATGAAGTGTAGTAATAAATTAGTTTAATATAAAATAATGATATATAAATATTGAGATTCCCATCATATGAACTTAGAAAAAAATCAAGCTATGATCTCTAAGTCCGTTGACATTGTAAAATTATAGTGAAATCTCCCTCAGAGACATAAATTATAACAAAAGTTTCAATTTTTTTATCAGGTAATTTCAAGATAAATAGAGTAGACACATCATCAAGGAATCTCAGGTGGGAGGGAATTCATGATAATTTATCAATAATTTTCTGTTATGATTTAAAAATTCAAATATAGTTATTAATAATTACTTGATATTATATGAAGGATGGGTATCATTGATAATGCATACAACATCAGATCAAGGAGACACCATACACATCATGAATGAAATAAAATTGGAAAATGAAAAATAAATTTCGACACATCTATTCATTAGTATCATACACAAGAAGGGATATCGACATTTTATAGACTCTATAAATATTCAATCAAACAATAATACACATAAATGATCAAACAATAACAAGATTTTATGGGATCAGCTGGCCATATCAGGAAGATTTTGATAAGAAGCGTTGACTGAGCACTGAAGTGCCACCCATCTGACTCCTGACACTACTTTCTGATGATAAAAGGTATCAATAAGAGAAAACCACTATTGAAATAATTAAATAGTGGTTTTAAATGAGGATTATTACACTTAAAGGTCACATGTTAATTAAGCTATGATCTCCTCATATCTCACAATTTGTGTAGTCAAGACCTCCATTTGAGCATATAAATTAGATATGAATTGAAGGATCCCTTAAAATGCCTCTGAATCTTCCATAATCATTTTTTCTTGGAGTGTCCTATCATCAAGATCATGCAATCCCCTCTTTATGGTAGAAAATAATTTTTGTGTAAGGATTTTTTTGCATGATTTCATAAAATGGTTAACAGTCAAAAAAACCCACCCCAAAACATGAAATATCTAATGAAAATGTTATTCTTGGTCACAAAATTTTCTTAGAAGATTCTATGTGATTAGGGTGTAAATATAGTGATATACTAACCAATGTTTTTTTTGATCCTCAATAGCTTCTATAGTGGGTATGTCAAAAGGGGGAACAACTAGCTGAGCTGATGAGGATATTGGAGAATAAGCCCCATATATTCTTCTCTTAATAGGCACATTGTCCATTTAATATGTCAAAGTAATAGATTCCCCAATATATTATTCTTTTAAAATGGTATAGTCATCATAAGATGAACACACTTTCTCAAAGACTCCTACGAGTCTTGAGTTAACTCCATCTTTGCTACAAACTGGGGGTCAGTGAGGAAAATGTTTTATCCATGTGATAGTACAGTTTATTCTGCACACCAACTTGGTAGGATTCTACCCAAGACTAAATAATCATAATCATGGAAGATAGGGGTTCCAACAGGAGGAATAAATAATCTCAACATTGGTAACCTTACATGCCAATGTTATCCAAAACTATTGGATGTCCCCAGAATGTCTCTCTACTTGCATGATACTCGAGGGGATAGGGGAAATCCTTTTGATGCATCCAAACTGGAACAAAAACTGGTATGGGGTATATGGATCAAAAATTATCATATCATATATCCTATCCACAAGAACCTGATCCTGAAGTGAGATCTTGTGTGACCTTTCATTAAGAGAGTTTCCACCATTATCAATAATTGTCTCAGTTGGTGAAAGATATTCCATAAAATCAAAGTAATGAGAAAGGATCAATATATTAGAAACCTCATTGTGTCATAAAGACATGGGCTCAGCCCCAAAAAATGACTAGGAACCTGGGGTAAAATAAGGCACTAGGAATCCCTATAGTGTTGTGGTATCTATAGTTGTGGAAGTTCTCCACTATCTATCCAAGTAAAAACTAAAATGGACCACCAATCCTATAAGGGATGTTTCCCTACTAAATATGACCCAAAATTTGGTAATGTGTGAAATAGTTAGTATATCTAGATTGAGAGGTAATTTATCTTCTAGTAGTGTTTCCATATCCATCGTACTGATGCCGATTCCTGAGAATGTATCCCCAGTTCAAAAAATCCACCCATTCAATCACAAGGACATAAAATCCACCAGCTTGAGTCTTGGGGATATCACCATCCTCACCTGGTATACCCATGTGGTATGTTACCTAGCTTCCAATATTTCTAAATTTAAACAGGTGCTATCATGGACCTACTATGAAGGGAACCATTGGGGGTGTATAACGACCAACCATGCTTCGGTGCAGATGAGAAAAATGTTGACAAAATATTTCAGAGAGTCGAGAAAGTACATAATCAGATCCTTTCTTATATTTTATTTCACAATGTTGAGAAAGTAAATTTATAAGTGTGGAGTTTTTATGGAGTTATTCCAGGCATCCATAGTGGGGAGAAATTATCCATACATGTACCCAAGGGGGGATATCCTATCGAGTTGATAGAAATCCAAGAGGTTCATTCCTACTTTACCATGTGAATGATGGAATGAAATGGTACCCGTGAACCAATTACTTATCAGTTATCTAATTAATTCTAAATAATGAACTATTAAATCTATAAAGTTTCATAAATACAGAATATGTGTAGTTGGTCAAAAAATTTGAAACTAATATATCTAGCCTAGAATGGCCCCACCCATTCAACAGAGAAATCTCTACCAGGGCACATGTCCCATTTTAAGATCCATATTCCACACATATTGTTTAAATAAGAGACAAATGTTATAAAATAATTTTTAAAAATGGTATAATGGGAAAAATAACGTCCATATAGACCCATAGGGGTGTTCACTAGCATATAATTCAACCACTAGAAATTTTCCATAACCATTTGTCCATCCTAAAAAACCGTTGCTAGAATGCAATTAAGGAAACATGACACCCATAGAAATGGAATATTGTAATCAAGAGATAGAATTGAAACATCATATATCATTCCAAATTCATATAGAAGAAGCCGATGTGATAAAGGACAGTGCTGGAGTTCAGAAGGGAGAAGATATTTTAGGACCTTAATGTTAGAGCACACAAGATATCAAGGATTAACATTTCAGTTCCAAGAAATCATAGACATATATTTATACATGATGGAAAAAATATGATTATAATTAGAAAATATCTACTTTAGAGTAAGTATAATATGTCATACAATTAAAAATACCATCAAAATAAATTCATTAATCAAGCAGCATCATAAAAATCACATGACCCACAAGGGGGTTTGTGATCGCATGACCTAATAAAGGTCTCACAAACCACCCCATCAAGATCTCATGGAATATATAAATGTGCATGGCATGTCGCAGACCATATAAACCTCTTGAAATTTCTCAAATGCATGACCATTCATTAGACTTGAGGTCATGTGACCTTGACAGTGTCATGCAATTCAGATGATAGTTGAGTGGTTATGTGACCGAACTGACACATTCTGAAAAACTAGAAAAGAAAACCATATGATTGTATGGAAAATTTTCTATCAATAAAAAAATAAATATTTACTATTATTTTGAGTATGTGACGGGAAAAACTGATACCGTGAAACAGTTCTCATAAATCGATCTTGTGGACATGTACCATGATCAGTTCTTACATATGGTATTATGAAGGGGTTACATAATAGAACAGATCACATGATCTCTATAAAGTATGACTAGATAGTGAATGATATTCCCTCCATTTCCCTATCTATAGGGTCATTTTTATAATTCCAATGGTCTCCCAAAAGACCAAGAATCTCCTAATACACCTATTAGTGACAACCCTGAAAACTCATGAAGACATTTACCATCCTCAGAATCGAGCCCTATTCCCCATGAACGTCGCTCCAGAAGGTGGAAATTTGTTGAATCTATCTAATTGAGCATTGAAAAATCTAAAAGGGAAGAAATACCCTGGGTTTGGGAATTTGTTTCTATGAAAATAAAAGGAAGAAAAGGTTTCCAGGACTCACAGATCGAGTCAACATACAATGGACATGAAATTTCATAACCTTCAGATGGTCATGAGATTGGTTCATGTACAACACATGACATGATTAATATCACATGGAGAACCCTCATGAAATCCTATTTCTCCAGAAAAGGCCACCAATACATTATCTATTCATTCAGTGACTACCAAGTGAACTTCTCCACATCATGGGACTTTTCAATCATCAGACACTTGAAAATCATCCAAAACCCATTAAAAAAATAAAGGGTAAAAATATATTGAATGCAGAGGACTTATGAGGTCATATATCTTTATGAGATGAACCCATGAGGTTCATAAGACACCATGAAATCCCTGGCAACAAGACCACCTTTTTTGTGTTATAACCCACTAGCATGTCACCATCATCATACGTAGGGTCTTAGACTTGTACAGTCAACTCTATATTTCCACTAATAAATCCAAATAGAAATATAAGGGTAGCCTAAAAAATTATCACGAATCACATACATATCCTTTATTGGTCCAATGATGCAAAATAGACGAGGAGAGTGATTTTATTCAACAACAATCGTACAAATTTTCGATATTCCTAGCCCTTTTAAAATAAACAAGGAAATTAAAGGGGAAGTAAAAGAAGATCCTTGATGAATAAGAGATTCTAGACTTTACAAAAAATGAGTCATTCAACCTGTAAAATCTCCATTGATCCCATTGGGGGCCCCTTGATATGTTAGAACAATCCCACAAAACCCCTCTTGATAAGATGATTTGGTCCCATGAATGACCCCCCAAAGACAATATTTTCTCCCAGAGAACCCCAGAAAAGTCATATTTGATCATGATAAATCCTCCCACCAGTAATCAAGATCTCACAAAGACTCTTATACATGACTAACTAGCCTTGTGGTAGTCCCTTGACATTCCACATGGTCAGGAAAAACCCCTTTGATTGTGTTGAATCCAATAAAAGTGGGGAATGAGGAATATTCACACAGTCATTGATCATTAGGTAATTCCACCCAAATGACCCATGATAAGATCATGAAAAAAACAAGACAAAAAATCAATCCAATGACTCCAACACAAATCTACAAGATAGGTGGTACACAAGGCATAATATAACAAGGGTGGTGAGTTCTTTGAGTTCCCCACCCTCAGAAAAAAGGAGGCACTCAGGGATTCACAACTAATCACATACAGGGAAATTTTTTTAGATCATCTAGTCACGTGATCATGTAGGTATTCCACCATGTAAAATATAGGGAATGACATAAGGGATCACAAAACATGCATAGTCACTTCATGTGATCACTTGAAAGATCAAGTGAAGGACTCTAGGCCCATCAACTGAGTTTCTGAAGGAGGTCCCACATATCTGCTGGATCATGTGAAACCTTAAACAAGATAAAATTGGAAAAAACCAAATAACATTTCAATAAAGGCTATAATAAAAAACAAAATATTGGTGACTCATGAAAATAAAAATTCACTGATCCTCATGCACTTCGCATGACCAATCCAGGTATTGCAACAACACTACGACATGTCACATTAATCAAGAAATTATCCCTAAACATACCATATGGATCATGTGATGTCCATTGGACATGTGAAGAAAGTCACATAATTACCACCTGGAATTACACCCATGTCTCATGAAGTCCTATGGGATTTCCAGCTAAAACTTACGATGGACACCAGACATGTCATCCCGAATCATGCGGAGACACTAGAAAATGTCATTTAGGTCTCATGATGACACTAAGACATGTCAACTAATTCTCATGATATCACCATGATATACCATCCTTGATCATGTGTAACCCTCTAGACATATAACCCTATATCTCATGATGTCCATTGGACAAGACATCTAGGTCATACGACACACTCCAAAAATGTCATCCTGGTCTTGCGCCACCATCTAGACATGTCAGTATTGATCATGCGATGGTATCCAAGATAAGTAAGGTATGTGTTACAATTTACTCTTGAAAAGTTAACCTATATCATGAAAAACCATCCATAAAGTTTAACCTTGATGATGTGATGGCCTCTAGGACAAGTCATACATGTCTTGTGATGTCCTCCAATAAGGTAACCCTTGATCATGCAACACCATCCAAACCTGCCATTAAGATTATGATATGTCCTTCGAGAAGTCAACTAAATCATATTCTTATCTTTTGACATGTCCTCAATGTAACTAGGAAATGTCCATAAACCCTAAAAAATGTTATGAAGGCAATAATACATGTCGGGAAGACAAGCATTCCATGTCAAACAGATATCTTGTGACATGATAGCATTATCTCAATGACATATTAGGATAACCTAAGTGTGTAATACCCATATTGTGTCATGATATGACCACCCCCATATTAGGGAAACCATAGTGTGTAAGACTTAATCAATTTAACTATGGTAACTCTTATTCCAAAAATAATTAGGATATATAGGTTGCCTTCCCAAGACTAGATCTCAATATTAATCATCCAAAGGGAATCCTTAGTGTGCAATCCCTAACCATGATATGACGACCCCCATATTAGGGTAAACTTAATGTGTAGTCCACAACCATTGGCATGATATGACTACTCCCATATCAAGGAAAACCATAGTGTGTAATCTGTAACATGTGTCATTATATGATTTCTCCTATATTAGGGAAAACTCAGTGTGAAATCCTCAATCAATTAAACTATGATAAATACAATTCCTCCCATAATTAACATATGTAGGATGACTTCCTATGTCATGTTCTCAAATAGACATCCACATCGATGTGCATATCCCCATATCATTGACATTACAATCATTAGGGCCTAATCTATCCCATGGGATGATCATTATTCATTATACACCAATGGAATGAGAGGGAAACTAGACTATGATAAATATGATTTCTACCACAACCAAGATATATTGGATGCCTTCTTATGCCCCTAGATCTATATTAAACATCCAAAGGTCTATTCTAGTACAAAAGTCTCAAAACTATGTGAAGTGAGAATAATTACTTTCTGTCCCTTTTTTATCACACCAAGCATGGATTACATGGGTTTTGGGTATTTAAATGGTCATATCATTCACATAATTAATGTACACTAGGCAGGGAAACCTTAGTGTGTGGAATCCCCGATCAATGTCATGATATGACTTCCCCCGTGCAGTGGAATATACCTTAGGTTCAGTCCTAAGGGTGTGATAAAACTATGATGACTCTGATTCCTACTATAATAAGGATACAAAAGATACCACCTCAAGGCTTGATCTGAAATACCTGATGGTTATCTTCCCTTATATTATTTCTTTCTACATGATGCTAAACATCATGAGTTTAAAAATCTATTTGAGTTTTGATTCCTATTATAAACAGGACACATAGGATGCCTAATAATGTTCTAATTCTATCTTTGAATTAATAATACCCTCTTTAGATGATATTAAACTCATAAGAAACCAATTTTATGGCTTAAACATATAAATTGATTCCCATTAAGGTAAAATAAATGAAGAACCTTAGATATATACATATTGACACATTAACAAACTTCTCTTCACACATAGAGGGATTAAAAACATGATCATTTTTAGGGTAATCGGTCATGCATCATGATTAGGAAAATATTCACAGACAAATATTAAAACTATAAGAGAGTCCTAGTGTAGGAAATAATTCCCCTCAAAAGGGTGTGATGAACCCCACATACCATCCTCCCAACCAATGTATGTTCCTATGATTCATTGGTTTTGAAACCCCAATTTAACACCTAAATTTAGAAAAAAGGTTTTTACTTAGTTATAGATGCAGGAGCCATTGGGAGTTTCTATAAAATATAAGCATTAATGGAGAACCTGACGTGAATCATTGTGCATACATAAAATCCCCACAATCAAACTGTTAGTCAATTGTTTCCATTCTTTTGTGGGATATTTATGACGAAACAAATATATATTCATATTATATTATTATAAACATTTATCAATAGTTATTAATTTAATATATTAATTTAAAAATATGTTGCACACATAAATTGTTTTTTATGAAAAATATATCTTTTACCAAAAAAAATTTTATCATAATTTCTAACTAATTTGTAATCAATGTATGAATATTTATTCATTTTATTAGGGAATAATTTCCATACATATTTCATAATAGGATTATTACCAATTATACCTATCAAACCAACAGACCAGTTATACAATTAATATTTAAATAATAATATTTCTATAGTATATCATAGTTCATTTAAGCCCATTATTGCATGTGTTACATGATATCATTTATAGTATTATTGAAGGGTGAATTATATATTGAAATATTATGGTGTTACATTCCCCCCATTAAAAATTTAATATTCCCAATTTGAAGTTTATTCTCTCAAAATAAATGTACATAATATAGTAATTTAGTCAGATATAGATTTTATCGTGATGATTAATTTCTTGGTCATCACATGGAAAATTATTATTCATGTAACTCTATAGGAATCTTACATTAAAATAATTTTATGAATATTTACCTTGGTAGATGATTGTTAGTTTCCATATAAGACATGAAATATATTAATTTAGTTTTCTTTAGTTTAAGAAATTCATTTACCATTAGGATAGAAGATATGATAAAATTTACATATATGATCTCTTCCCATTCTATAAAAATTATTTCATCCTTTAATGTACATCATCGTGATCATGATTGAATTTTTATTCCTAAAGAACTTAAATTAACTTTTAATGGGGCATCAAACCCACAAAAGAATGAGAAGTTATTCCACATATCTCTAGATATTTACCAAAACCAAAATTGTTATAAAATGGAAATATAATACATAATTTGAATAAACCATCATATGAATAAATAAGAAAATAATATTTAAAACCAAGATAATAAAACAGAAAATTCAAAAAAATTAATTCCATAACAGATTAACTTTAAAACACCTCAAAAATATTCCTGACCATGTTAAGAACCCAAATATCAGAATATTTAGTCATATATTAATTTGATATCAATTTAATATTTATCTAAAAAAATATGAATCAATCATAAAGGCACAGAAAAAATTTATTTTCTCTAATTATGTAATCTCTAAAATATGTTAATCTTTCCCATAAATTACTTGAATCATCATAAAGAAACAATAAAGTCAAATATTGTTCCAAAAAATGACTCATCCTTTATTTACAAATAAAATCCCATCCAAATTTTTTTTCCATTTAGTTTAATTATACAATATTCCCAATATAGTGAAATTATTCAATATGATATTAATAACTTAGTTACAAAAAAACTTTTTAATCACATGGTTATTTATATAATAAAACATATATTCCAAAAATTTAATAACAAATTTACCAAATAAAACACAATTTACTTAACATAAAATATCACATTAATCATAACAGTTATGAATATCTATAAAATTATGTCAAAAAAATATAAAACCATTATTCCACAAATAATTTTTTCAGTAAAACACATACGAAACCCAAGGGTTGTATTCCCACAACTGTCAACAAAAATATCATTAATTATCTTAAACCCCCATCACATAAAACCTAAAAAAGGGTATCTATGACTTTAAAAGTATGATAAAACATAGAATTATAAACACATAATGTTATATTTAACTATTAAAATATCCTCATCTAAATTATCCTAACCTCTAAAGTTATATACAACTTTCAGAAGATAACCAAATTTAATTCCCTATAACTTAAACAACCCATAATTCCCTAATTTATAACAAGGGTTTAACTTTAAAAAATTACAAATATATTATGAATTTAGTGTTTTAAATAATTAAGACAAATTAATACATATCAAACTCTTACAATAAAAAGTGTACGCTTCCACTAAAATTCCATTGTTTTAAAAAAAAATATGATTCTTAAATTTAAAGCCATGCTTAATTCAAAACATTAATTCTAGGGAGAAATTTATTATGTATTATATAATATCAATAAAATCATAAATGGATATTTACATGATATCCTTGGGAAATGAAAACACAATAAAGGGAGATCTCAGAAGCTGAATAAAGGAAATCTCTATCATAGAATAAATAAAGCATGAATAGTATGGTATAAATAAAAAATAATTAAAAATTCAATAAAAATAATATAATAAAAGTGGAATTTATCCATAGATGAAATAAAAAAATAATTAATGAAATGTTGAATAATAATTTATTTTATAATGATATAATTCATTATATAAAACATAATAATCATACTATCATGTCCCTATACCAAGACATCAGAAACATACCGCAAAGCCCTCAAACTAAGACTTCATAAATAATTTAAAAGACTTACAAACAATACCACAGAACTATTGTCTTATGAGATCCACCAATATATCAAGGGGTTATAAAAGGATCCAAACATCACTTAATAGGTTTAATTTTCGTATAATATAAATGGGGTGAAAAATCAATATAATACATAACAAATGTATATATCAGTACTTGAAAACATGCATACAGGATGACAAACTTTTTACCAAATAAAAAATATAACATCATGATCATAAGCCATAAAATATTATATGGTGGTTGATATTGTAAATTTATATCCCAAATAAGGTAAAAGATTAATCAAATTATGTTTATAAAGATACAAATACTTCAAAAAGAACATTAAAATATTTCTATGGAAACATGAGAAAAATATGCTTTTCTTTTGATAAAATTTTAAATAAAAATTTACAAAAAAAGTAAAAAATTTCTTTTTTTTAAAATAAACATGGAAAATTTTAATTTAATAATAATAATAAAGAATAGTTATCGTGGTTTTAAAATCCGTTTATATGGTAAATGTTAAAATAAATATTCCTTCTACAACTTTTGTAAAAATTAAAAAGTACCTCATAATGAAAATGATTAGAAGATAACATTTAAAACATTTCAAAAAAAGTCAAATGTGGATGAAAATTAAAATAATAATTTGATAATATAAAATAATATACATGAATATATTTTATGAAATATAGACATGAAAGAAAAAGTTCATCAATGAAAGAGAAAACAAGGATAGATTTTATTAAAAATTGTATTCTCAATTGTATTAAGTTCCAAAAAGATTAAAATGAAAGAGAATAAGTATAAAATATATATATAACCATCGGAGTATAAAAGAAATGTTATTTTTTTGAGATATATCATATAATTCTTTCATGGGAAACATAAGCATAAATAATCTTGGAAAATAGCGATATTGTAACATAAAACCCTCATGACTTTAATATATTTTGAATCAAAACACCATAAGATATAAAAAATGAATTGAAATTTATATACCTTATATTAATATAAATTTAGTATATAATATGTAAAAGGGGTTTTATAGGAAATATATAAAATAAATTAGGGGCATAATATAACATAAGCCTCAATAAAGTTTAATTTAGTTGGAAAACCCTTACATTAAGTTCAACATTCCATGTACGTACTTTATATCCTATATTCTAAACTTATATTAATTTTATAAGATATTGAGAATTTTTTTATGAAAAATTCACTTATTATTGACCCTTTTTTGTTTATTATCATTCCTTATAAATTTATCAAATCACTTAAATTCACATCAAATGTTTTGAGGGAATTTGGTTAATAATTAAAAAATAGTATTGATAAGTTGAATGTGGTCAAATGGTAATGGATCCATCATATACAGAATATTAATCAAGAAACACTTATCATTTTTATACATGAAATAAAATTTTATAATCATTTATGGTGGTTGGATAAGAAAAATGAACCACATTGGTTCATGGAAGTGATAGTTCACACATACACACGAGACAATAATTTTAAATAGATTTACTGGTAAAAAGGTATGTAATATATTATATTTCTATAATCATAATTTTGTCAAGATAATAATTTATTTTCATTAAATTCATTATAATAACTATCATTGTGAGTTGATTATGAAATGAAAAATACATCACTTCGTGGATGTGATATTCCACACGTACACACAAGTTATGTTTTCATTTCCTATGAGATGGGGATGGTGATGAATAAGGGTTATAAAAAAGACATAAAAACGTATTAGTATATTAGATATAAAAATTTTATTATATTAACATGGCTAGGACATAATTTAAGGATACCAAAAAAGAAATAAAATAAAAGAACTCAATTATGAGTTATACATATTCTTTGGGAAACTATAACTCCCCGACCATAGATTCCTAGAGTCGGTGCATTAATTTAATAATTTGGCATGATTACAAGGTATAAATTTCTAAAATACTGATTAGTTTAGCAGACATGGAAAATTGATTACATACATGAGCATTACATTACACTTTCCAACATACAGCACAAAAAAATCCTTTGAGAATGCCATTGTTCCCTTAGCTTAACCCTGCATATTAAAATAAAACAATTCTTAGGATCTTGGGAAAATAAAACATAATAAAGGGATGAGATTAGATTCTTAGTAAGGGTAAATAATTTAGTGGAAGCTATAATCTTTTAAGGAAAGATGTGTAACAAAAACAACAGCCTTTTAAACATAAAATTGAACATAAAATGGGAAAAATTAATCAATAAATACCATATTAACATGAAAATTGATATTCTACTAGTCTAATAATCACATGTAATAACTAATTTCATAATTATCTAATTTTAAGTACTAGAATTTAATTTCTGTGTTAAGGCCTCGTGCCAGGACCTAGGGGAAAACTATAACCTGACCCCAACCCGGAGAGCCTCTATAACCAAACACCAACCCGGAGAGCCTCTGTAATTGGACTCCAACCCAGAGAGCCTCTGTAACTGGAATCCAACCTAGAAGGACTATATTAATTGGACCCCAACCCAGAGGGCTTACTTTTATCGGCCCCCAACGTGGAAGATACACGTCCAACACATTCATCTTAAGAAGAGGTTGAAATATAACATAAACATTCGTATTAAAACTCGAATAGGAAATGTAAATATTTAAACCATAAACCAAGAATGGAATAAAGATAACTCATCCATATTCAAACTTATCAAAAAACATTAAACACAATATGTATGATTTGTATCCTAATAAATCAACTTCAAACAAGTGTAAATTTTATCAAAGGATGTTGACGTAGATGAAATCAAAACTATTTGAGGGAAATATCTCTTTCTATTTTGAAATCATTTAAGAGTCACATAATTATAAAGAAAACATTTATTTTGAAAATATTCTTTTAAGATTGTTAGGGGAGCTTTGATGATGTTATAACGGCAGAAAATAGCCGCACCCGCCGTATAAGTTAAAAAAGACATTCTTACCTTAATTTTGTCAAAAAGGTTATAAAGTACCATGTTTGGAAAATGACAAAAAGATTCAACTAAAAACATATAAGGTAAAATAAGGGTATAAATTACATTAAACCATTGTTTAGTAAATTTTAAAAATGTTTTTAAATACATTTTCAGAAACATGGATGTGGACGATAAAGAGGTCCCACTAGATAATTACTTATAAACAATCTCGGATAATGAAGAGATTATAGAATTAACCATTACCTTCTATTTTTACTTGGTTGAGGGTATGTTAACCCCCTGTATAGAAGTAAAATCATTGTTATTAAATTATACAAGAACCATATACATAATTATGATATCATATATGATCTTCTAATAATACTTTGTTAATGATATTTTAGTATTATCGTCATTTCAAGAGTTAAATGTTTCGTTTTCCTTTATATTATTTGTTATGTGAGTCATGTTTTTTATGGATGGGATGTTTTATATTCATTTAAAGAATTAAATCAATCATTTAAACATTATTTTTAATCATCAACTGAAAATTAGTCTTGAGTGGTTATGATGAGGAATGAATCTCATCACGTTAGTGGAGACGGTAATCTGTACGTACGCACAAGTGACAATATCATTATTTTGATATTAAAATCATATATAATTAGATGGTATATCAGATATAAATAATAATTATCATGTTATATTTATTATTTACATGAATTATACATCATTATTATACCAATCCAAATAATAATGTATTGAATAACAAGTACACCAAAACGTGGAGACGGTAAGACGTACGTACGCACGTATGTTGACATATCATTCAAAGGATCAATAGAATAATGAATACGGTTGTAACATATTTTTAAAAACATCACAATATATAGAATATTATGGATTTATTATTTTGTAATGGAAACAACAAGGAAATATTAAGTGCAAGAAGAAAATAATTTGAAAGAGGTGATGAAATATTTACGTCTTCTTCGGGTTTTTCCTTTTGATTTGATCAAAAGGGATCCTTAGGATAGATTTTGACTAAAGAAATGCCTCTAGGATAAAGATATGAAAGTTGAGAGGATATTTGGGTAGTGTTAGGCCAACCCTAATGGATTTTAAGGTGTTATGTTTATAGAAGGGGAGTGCCCTTTTATAAGAGCGTTGAGGGGCACCTTAGGAAAAGATTGAAATATTATTTTATAATAAATTTATTTTCCATTTTTAATGGCTCAAAAATGATTTATTTTGAGTCCAAGGTGGCTATGTTCCAAAAAATACTCAACCATAGGTTTTAGACAGGTTTGGTAAGAATATTAACCTCATCTTTTAGATTTAACTCTAAATTAATTAGTTTGACATTTACCATGTTTCTTTGTATTTTTAGTGTTTATGGTTGATAAACATACTATAAACTTCCAAGAGAACCTAAAGTGGTTCATTAATGACATATATAATATAAATTAAGACCTTTGGTGGAACATTATATTTTTAGTAATAGAATATCAATTAATAATATAATATTTTTTTAAAAATTTTTTTATGTCAATTTTGATACTATTTGATATTTTGTTTTTGTTAAAATAATAACAGCATTATTACATCAAAAAAAATTCATTTAATAAAACCTAACATGTCATATTAACCTAGAAAAATAGTTTAATTCCTAAAAAGTCTCAAATTAAATTTATTTTGTTATTTATAATATCAATTATTTTAACATTTCATTAATAAAGTAATTACTGCATCATCATTGTGTCATAAATAAATTACATTATTTAATGTCTAAAATATATAAATATAAAATAATTATGTAATAAATCGTTTTAAATTTCCAATGAATATTTATAGTCGAAAATATGACATATATAACCCCATGTAAAAATTGATTTAATAAAAGATATTTGTTTATGTCATTTTTGCCTTTACTTTAAGTTATTTAAAATAAAGTGTCATTATCATTCATCAGTGGCTCTATGGTGTCCCAAAATCGACCCAAGGATACCCTTGGTCAGCCATGACTCATCCAATTAGGTTATGACAAGTGTTAAGGTAATTGTTTTTATTATAATATTCTTTTTACCTTGAATTACCCTATTTAACTTTTACCATGGTAAATAAAAGTCAAAAGATTATTTTCACCAAAAATTATTTTCATCATATTGAATCACATTTTACATACTGGGGCTAATTGTGTCTCTTGGAGTTTTGAAATTAAACTCACAGAAATGGTAAAATTATGTTTTATGCAAATTTGCAAATTCTCCTAAGAGGTGGATAAAGGACAGTAAAAAGTTCAATAAAATTTGAATATATCTATACTTATTATAAATTGACTCCAATGAATTATATTGAACATATATAGGTATTATGTATCAATTTTGGCCTAAAATAAATTTAAAAAAAATAAATAATTATTTAAATAAAAAGTCAGTTTAACCAATAACTTAGTGTTTTTCATTATTCATCAAAAATGGAAAGTCTTCGGAAAAATACCAAAATTTCTCCCTAATCTAATTATTATTTTCTGAATTCAAAAATTAAGTCTATTTTACCAAATTCAAAACATATATGTTTCATTTATTAATTTAAATTTAATTTTCGTTTTCAAAACCAAAAAGCGTGTTTTTAAGAAATAATAACTAACAAAAGATTGATACTTGTTTACGTTCAATATCAAAGTGAAAATATTTCCAATGAATAAAATTGGATTAAATGGTAAAAATATAATCTTTTTATACCTCTAAAACATGAAAATGTATAATTTAACACTACAAATTATTTTGATTAAAAATGTTGTTTTTAGTTAAAATATAGTATCTTCCACTATTCACCCAAATATGAAAGTTATCAGAAAAACACAAAAAATTTATTGAAACTAAATTCTTATATCCCAATTCCAAATAAGAAGTTTATTTTGTCAAATTTAATATATAAATGTTTCAAATATTTGATTTAGAAAAGGGTTCTCCATTAAAAGGTGGTAAAATTGCATTTTTAAAAAAATAGTTCTTTTATCTGTAAAAATGAATTTATTTTTTTCATTATGTGTAAGAAACTCATAATATGGATTCTAAAAATATAAGTATTATATAAAGTTCAAAATTTAGTTAATACTATTCATAACCTCTTTTGAACGACTAGTTTGGTAAGTCATGGTGCGCTTGATCTCGATGTTGCGTGTAGTGCAATTTATTGAATTACATTAAAGAAATAACGTACTATGAAATCTTGGGGTGTTACATTATTATCTACTTAAATAAATTGCATCCTCACAATTTGAAATTTTTCTTCGAAAATAGAAGGTTGGAAGTAGAAAATACCTTTGTGGGAAAATCCACATTGGAAATTGGGTTAATAAAATTTAGTCATAAAAAAAGGAAAAGGGGAATGAAAAAGTCACCACCAATTTATGATCTTGATTAGAAGAAAATTGGTTGAAATTAGAGACACATAATTGGAGGAAAAATGTAAATATTTATAGGGAGTGATTAGGGTCATCAGTCACAAATAATTGTAGAATTGAGGGCCTCAATTCCATCAATCAATGATGATTTAAAATATCATCGGTTAAAAAAACATAAGGTATTAGGATAACACATTTTTAGTTTTAAGATACCTTACCTAAATTTTAAGAATTAATTTCATCATAGAATAAGAGAAGAAAAAAATATACTTGACATGTAGAGTTCCATCCTTCAACTAATTTTTACCACAAAATAATTTTTCACTCTAAAAGATAACAGAATTTAAATAAATATTCTATTTATTCTATTCATATAGGGTTCCAAAAAATGAATTTATAATTCACCTATTAGACCCTATAAAAAAGAAACTACATTATACTATCTCGGGACATCACGTAGTCCAGTGGTAGGTGATAAATCCCAATCGCACTATGGTTGTGGGTTCGATTCCCGCAGCTTTTTCCGACGCGACGGGTTGTCACACGGTCTGCGTGTTGTCTTTTTTATAAAAATAAAAAAAACCTTATCAATAGTATCAAATTTTGAATATAATCCATTCTAACCTTTATACTTATCCAAAATAATTCTATATAAACTCACAATCCAAAATTTATAAGGAAGATAATCACAATGAAGATCCTTTTTCTACGTAATAACATTGGAACACCTTCATCATGTATTATTTTAAAACATGGAAACACCCTGAATTACCATAAAACCTTATTGATTACATTCATGCTCCCTTATCCTTTATATAATACTGTATATATTCCTTATATCCCAAAATATTGAATATTACAACAAATATGATATAAGAAAACTATTAATCAGTTCCAAGGAAGTCAAGAATATCCAATATAATTTATCGAAATCAACAATCTCTTATTCCAAAATCACTACCTCATTATCAGAACCATATTAAGGATTAAATTCCATTCAACCATGTATTTTACCTAATGTGTAGCTTACAATT
Source organism: Viscum album (assembly GCA_963277665.1). Lineage (NCBI taxonomy): Eukaryota > Viridiplantae > Streptophyta > Magnoliopsida > Santalales > Viscaceae > Viscum > Viscum album. Next base: position 1,583,591,935 of record OY728137.1, on the reverse strand, counting down.
ATTTTACTTTTCTTAGAACCATATAATCTCAAATACTCAATAAAATAGTACTATAGTTCAATCCTTATTTATCTCCATAATTCATATAACCAGTATATTGTTGATACAACACTCAAATGAAATAATTCTATTATAACAACATAACAACACTAGTCATTCCTCTTCATCTGAGGTAGTATAATAATTTGATTATTATCCAAAAGCATCATTTAAGTTATACTATAATGATTGGGAGATTGATTCGCGTAGTGTCCCAATGCCTTGCAGATGAAGCATTGTACATTTGAAACTTTTTTCTTACCCTTGCAATCATGTACTTGGTATCATTTTTCTCAACACTTATAACAAAATCCCATTCACTTCATCCATTTACCACGGATATTCTTTCCACAGTTATCACATATGGGAAAATCCTTCTTTTCCCTCTTCCCTTTATCCATCTTTCTCTGTTCCATCCTTTTCTTCTCTTGCTTCCCTTAAAATCCATAGGACTCAAAGATTTATTTACTTATCTTAATAACACATGATACTATTTATTCATATGTTTAGAATACATGGGAGATGATTTCTCTTATAAATTTTAACTTAATACCATGAAATATATGATCATTCTTACTCTTTGGATCATACGTATTGCTGGAGTTCACATTCCTTCTACTGGGTGCCATTACTATACAATGGAATGCTCTAGGTCAGTTTATGAATTACAATGAATAATTCCAAACTTGTAAAATACCTAACATAAATTGAACAGTTTATGGATATAATCCATAATCATAAAAATATTTTCTTTGAGGAGGTATATACTTGTAAATCCATCATAATGATTTGTAATGAAAATTAGAATTATCCTAAGCATATCCCCCAGGAGTGTCGTAACCAAGAGTACAGTAAGACCAATTGTTGTGCACCAGTTCTCATTCGAGTCTAGCTCAATGTGGTGCTTTCGGGTTTTACCCCTAGGTACATCTCTGCCAGAGACACCTCTACCTTCTCATATCTAGATAGGGATGTATTTGCTTGTAAAACTCACAAAATATCTACATTATCAAAATTCTTGGAAGTTATTCTATACTAATCCTCAAAGTCTATCTTAAGGTAATGTGATCTAATTAGAGTTTATCTAAATCTAGTTTCCAAGGTTATTGCTAAAATTCCTCTGATACTAATTGTAACGACCCAACCCAAGATTCCCAGAGTCGGTGCATTATTTCAATACATTGGAATTATTACTAGGAATGAAGTCCCGAAAGACTGATCAGTTTAGCAGTCCTGGAAAATAGATTACATACATGAACGATACATTACACATTCCAACATACAGCATAATAAAAATCATTTGATAATGCCATTTTTCCCTTACCTTAAACCGACATCTTAAACTTAAAACACTTCCTGGGATCCTGGGAAAATGAAACATAAGAAGGGAGTGAGCTCAGATTCTCAGTAAGGGTAAATAATTTAGTGGAAGCTATAAACTTTTAAGGTATGTTGTGTAATAAAAACAACAACCTTTTAAACATAAACTTGAACATAATATGGAAAAAATAAATTAAAAATTCCCATATTAACATGATCATGGTTATTATACTAGTTAAATAATCACATGTAATAACTAATTTCATAATGAGGGAATGTATAGTACCAGAATTTAGTTTTTATGTCAAGGCCTCGTGCTAGGACCTAGGGGAAAACTGTAACCGGACCCCAAACTGGAGAGCCTCTATAATTGGACTCCAACTTGGAGAGACTCTGTAGCTGGACTCTATCCTGGAGAGCATCTATAATAGGACTCCAACCCGAAGGGTCTTCTGTAACCAGAACCCAACCCATAGTGCTTACTTTTACCGGTCCACAACCCAGAACAAACAAGTCCAATACATTCATCTTAAGAGGTTAAAATATAACAAAAACATTCATATTAAAACATTGATACGAAATGTCAATATTTTAACCATAAATCATGAATGGAATAAAAATAACTCATCCATAGACAAACATATCACAAAACCATAAATACAATATGGATGATTTGTATCATAATAAATCAACTTCAAATAAGTGTAATATTTATCAAAGGATATTGTTATAGATGAAATCAAAACTATTTGAGAGAAATATGTCTTTCTATTTTGAAATCATTTAAGAGTGAAATTATTATAATGAAAAAATCTATTTTGAAAATATTTTTTAAAGAATGTAAGGGAAGCTTAAATGATATTATAATGGCGGAAAATAGTTGCCCCTGCCATATAAGTTAAAAAAGTCAATATTGACTTAATTTTGTAGAAAAGGTTATAAAGTACCTTGTTTGGAAAATGATAGAAAGATTCCCATAAAAACATATAAGGTAAAATAAGGGTATAAATTACATTAAACCATTTTCTAGTAATTATTAAAAAAAAATTGAAATACATTTTAAGAAATATGGATGTGGATGATAAGGAGGTCCCGGTAGATAATTACATATAAACAACCTTGGATAATGAAGAGATTGTAGAATTAACCATTACCTTATACTTTTCCTTAGTCGAGGGTATGTTAAACTCCCATATAATAGTTAAATCATTATTATTAAATTATACAAAAACCATATACATAATTATAGTATCATATATGATCTTCAAATAATGCTTTGTTAATAATATTTTAGTATTATTGTCGTTTCAGGTGTTAAATAATTTGTTTTCCTTATATTCATTGTTACATGAGTCAAGTTTGTTATAGATGGGATGTATCTAATTCATATCCAGAATGATATCTAGTCTGTAAACATTATTTTTAATCATCAACTGTTAATTATTCGTGAATGGTTATGATGGGGAATGAATCTCATCACGTTCGTGGAGATGGTAATCCGTACGTACGCATGAGCGAAAATATCATTATTTTGGTATTAAAATTGTTTATAATTGGATGGTATATCATATATTTAGAATCATTATAATTTTATATTTATTATTTTCATCAATTATACATCATTATTATTCCTATCCAAATAATAATGTATTGAATAACAACTACACCGTGACGTTGGGATGGTAAGCCGTACATACAAGCATATGATGACATGTCATTCAAAGGATGGCTAGAATAATGAATATGGTGGTAACATATTTAGAATAACATCAAATTATATAGAATACAATGAAGCTATTATTTTATAATGGAAACAAAAATGAAAGAAAAAGTGGAAGAAGAAAAGAATTTGAAGAGGTGATGAAATATTTACATCTTCTTCGAGTTCTTCCTTTTGACTAAATCAAAAGGGCTCATTAGGTTGGCTTTCTGACTACATAAAGGCCCCTAGGATTAAGGGAGGAAATTTGAGAAGATTTTGGGTAGGGGTTGGCTGATCCAAATGGAATTGAAGGTGTGAATTTTAGAGAAGGGGGAGTGCCCTTTTATAAGAGTAGTGAGTGGATCCTTCAGAAAAGATTGAAATATTATTTTATAATAAAATCATTTTTGATTTCTAATGGAACAAAAATAATTTATTTCGAGGATATGGTTGTGATGGGTCAGAACTATTCAAATAATAGGTTTTAGATAGGTTTGGTTCACTATATTAACCTCATCTTTGAGATTTAACTCTTAGTTAAATTGTTTGACATTTACCATGTCTCTTTGTATTTTTATATTATATGGTTAATAAACATACTATAAAATTACAAGAGAACCTCAAGTGGTTCATTAATTACATTTATAATATAATTTAAGACCATTGGAGGAACATTACATTTTAGGAATAGAATATCAATTAATAATATTTGTTTTATAAACTCTTTTATGTCAATTTTGACACTATTTTCTATTTTATTTTTGTTAAATTCATAACATAATTATTACATAAAAAAAATCCTTTAATCAACAATAAAATTTCATATTAACCTAGAAATTTAATTTAATTCATAAAAAGTTTCAAATTAAAATTATTTGGATTTTTTTATTAATAAGGTATTTACTGTATCATCATTGTGTCATAATTAAATTAAATTATTTAATTTTTGAAAAAATATAAATAAAAAACCATAATATAAGAAATTGTTTTAGGTTTCCCATGAATATTTATAGTCGAAAATATGACTTATATAACCCCATGTAAAAATTGATTTACAAAAAGATATTTGTTTATGTCATTTTTGCCTTTACTTTTTGTTTATTAAAATAAAGTGTAATTATCATCAATAAGTGGCTCCATGGGGTCAAAAAATTGACCCAAGGATTCCTATGTTTGTCCATGGCTCATCAAATAAGTTTAGGACAAGTGTTAAGTTATATTTCTGTTATTATAATATTCTTTTTACCTTGAATTACCCTATTTATTTTTAACCGTGGTAAATAAAAGTCAAATGTTACTATTCACCAAAAATTATTTTCATCTTATTGAACCACATTTCACATACATAATTAACCGTTTCTCTTGGATTTTTGAAATTCAACTCACAGAAACAGTAAAATTAAGTTGTATGCAAATTTTCTAATTCTCCTAGGAGGTGTGTAAAAGACGGTAAAAAGTTCAATAAAATTTATATATATCTAAACATATTATAAAATGACCCCAATGAATTATATTGATCTTATATAGGTATTATGTATCTGTTTTTACCTAAAATAAATATAAAAAAATAAATAATTATTTAAATAACCAATAACTCAGTGTTTTTCACTATTCATCAAAAATTGAAAGTTTTCAGAAAAGTACCAAAATTTCACCATAATATAATTTTGAAATTATGAATTCAAAAATTAATTCTATTTTACCAAATTCAAAAATTATAAGTTTCATTTATTAATTTAAAATTAATTCTCATTTTCAAACCCAAAAAAGCGTGCTTTTAAGAAATAATAACTAACAAAAGATTGATACTTCTTTATGTTCAATATCAAAGTGAAATTATTTCCAATGAATAAAATTGGATTAAATGGTAAAAATATAATCTATTTATACTTCCAATCCATTAAAATGTATAATTTAACACTACAAATTATTTTTATTAAAAAAGTTGTTTTCAGTTAAAATATAGTATCTTTCACTATTCACCGAAATATGAAAGTTATCAGAAAAACACCAAAAATTTATTGAAACTAAATAATTATGTCCTGATTCTAAAGAAGAATATTTTTTTGTCATATTGAATATATAAAAGTTTCAAATATCGGATTTAAAAAAGCGTTCTCCATTAAAAGGTCGTAACACTGCATTTTTTATAAAATAAATCTTTTATCTGAAAAAATGAATTTGTTTTTTAATTATGTATAAGAAACTCATAATATGGATTCTAAAATTATAAGGATTATATAAAGTTCAAAATTTAGTTAATACTACTCAAAACCCCTTTTGAACGACTTGTTTGCTATGTCATGGTGCGCTTGAACTCGGTGTTGCATGTTATGCAAGTTATTGAATTACTTTAAGGAAATAACATATTATGAAATCCTAGGGTGTTATATAAACCACCTTTCAGGTCATGGGTATGATATCTGGTAAAGTATTTTGGTATACCGTGTTTTCTAAAAATTACTCAAGAGGTGCGAGGAAGAGAAAAGATTGGGTTCCCATTTATATATGAGGGGAGTGTCACAATTGGAAATATTAAGAACTTTAAAATATAATATATATAATAATTATTTAAAGTGGAAAAAATGGATATAATTATGAATTTAAGAAAATATAATATCAAAGTGACTTCATCCAATAATACTTATATATGTTTATGTTTCATTTTAAAACATGACCCCTTGTAAATAGCTTTTATCCTTATCCAAAGTTACACATTATTTATTCTTTAATGATTATAAATTTACATAAAATTTAAAAAGTGAAAAAATTGCTCATAGATGAAATTTTATAAAATTTAATATCACACTTGTCCTCTTTAATTTTTGTATATAAATTAATAAAATATTATTTATCATAAAATATAATTCGAGCCATTCTTGAGACTATTCATTTAGTTTGACTTCAAAGACATCAAGAATGAAATGAAATTAGAATGAAAACCCATTTACCATTAATTATAATTTATAAATACATATTTATTTCATGAAATAAAAAAATTCATCAAAAAAATTTAAATTTGTTGTTTTTAAAATCATTTACTGTGATTTTTCTATAGCTTGTACAAAAACTATTTCGAAGTTGTGTAAGTGTTTAAGATAATTATATCATTTCCAAAAATAAAAAAGTATAATCCCATAAATTAAATAACTTATTTATGTTAAAAATAATCGTTGTTATTCATTGACAATATCTTTTTATCCAAATGAAAATAGATTATCGAATTTAAAATAGAGCTCCAATTTTTGAATGATTATTTATATAAAATAATATAAAAATCACAATCAATGGAAAGTGGAAATAAATTTACAAACATTAAAATCATTGATCATTATACTTGATGAAATTAATTTAATGAAATATAAAAACTGGTAGGGATATTTTTAGGACATATCTCACATATTTAATGATGTTTATCCTATTTAACCCTTACCATGGCAGTAATATTTTTACCAAGGTTATTATTAATATTGAAAAAATTAATGGAAAATTTAAAAAAATTGTTCCAAATAATACCAAATATGGAATCTATCTTTCTATATTCAATTTCTATATGTGAATGAAATCTATTTTAATAAAAAATCATAAAACTCAATAAAAAACAGTTTTGGAAAACTATGTTTTATGCCTAAAAATGAGCTTATACCAAAACTAAATATAATGATAATTAATTTTTAATTAGTTATATTATATAAAATTAATCGATACATTGGTTAATTGAATAAAAAATATCAAACATAATGAGTCATAAATTTCTTTATTTAAGGAAAATAAATAACAGATTTGAAAAAATCCCTATTTTACTATTCACCCTAATTAATATTTTCTGAAAAACTGAAAAAAAGTATACTTCATCCTTTTATAACATGATTATTTCAAAACAAGATATCAAATTTTTCAAATAAAATTTATAATAGTGTTCAACTCTAATTATAATATATTTTCACAAAATGCAATAAAAAAAATTTTAAGAAATTTTTTGAAGCATAAAATGAATTTATTATCACTAATTTTTAAATAAAAACAATTAAATTAATATTAATTCACTAAATTTGATATATTATGTAATAATTTCTTTACAATCATTTATCAATATTGATTAATATAATATATTAAGTAAAAAATACATTGCACACCTAAAAAAATATTTTTTTTCATTTATTATTAATTGATAATAAATGTATGATTTATTATTTATTTAATTAAAGAAAAAACATTATAAATATATTTCATAACACTATCATTCCTATTCATACCAACCAAACCAATGTATAGTTTATAAAAATCATATTTAAATAATAAAAAGTTTATATTATGTCCCGGTTTTTTAGCTCAGTGTTTTGGGTGGTAAATGATATCCAACCTAGTATTACTTATGGAAGTCATACATATGGATATATTTATTTATTATATTCAAATAATATAGTTATTGTTTTGTGATAGAGTCCTAGTTCCTTTGGGACCTCTAGTTATATCTCCCCCATTTTTATTGTGTTATGTTTTTGATAAGAAATAGTTTTTTGTTGGGATGTATTATCACATGTGGATTATTTATTGATATCGATACTATATATATTATCATAACACTGTGCTTTATTAATTATTGTCCCATATGAGTTGTTTTTTGAAAATGGATTATTTTTAATGAAAAGAAAAGGATGCGATAAAACCAATTTAAAATGAAAAATAAAATTCAATTATATTTTTAAACATGAAATATATTCTATAATTGATAAATGAATTACATATCCTTGGTGGTATCATACTAAGATACATGCCTGACATCCTTCACATTCAATTTCTCATATACATAATTATTTTATAGGATACAAGTAGGGAAAGGGGTTCCATGTGTATGGTGACCCCTCTTGATGATTTTCATTCTTCATAAGAATTATTATAGTGGTGACTAAATGTCACAGGGAGGATGGTATCATGTAGAGATTTCTAGTATCTTAATTAGTTTTTTGGTTATACATATTGGTATATTTAGATTTATTTGTTCTATATTGGTTTGTCTTGTCCTAAAGGAAATTTATTAGGTCTTGTTTCTTATTTTGTATTCTATATTGTTTATTGTTTTGGTAATTATTATGGTGTATTGTTTTTGAGTCATGGTTTACTTCTATAGAAATTATACTATATTTTTGGTTTTATATATTGAAACTATTTCTCTTGATTGCATGGACATCAAACATATAGAAGATTCATTCCAAATTTATAGGGTAATTACAGAATTAGTTTACATGGATTTTGAGGGTGAAATTATTACTAAGTGGTATATTTTGATACGTTAACACAAGTTTCCCTCATAGGGTGACCAAGAATGTGTCTTAGGCCTTATGGTGGGTATAACTGAGTGAAGTGATAAGATGAACTGGGTCGACTTCCTTCGAATGGTATTAGAGACCCCTGTTTTTATTTGAGGTATGTTATGATAAAAATTAGAATAATATCATAAAAGTTTAATTGGAAGATCACAAGTGTGTTCCTGATCCCCAAATCTCATGGTGAAACTATAGTTACCAAGAAAAGTGGATGTTTGAGACATGGTTATTAAGTTATGTTTTTTGTTGTTTTTCATAAATCTCAGAAAATGATAGTGATTTATTTATCCTTATTATAGTTTTATGGACTTTTTATAGATTCTCACGTTTTGGGGAAGAATTGGGGATGGAAACAACGATTTATTGTTAGCCTTCATGGTCTATAGAACCATTAAAATCATATTAAAATGGATTTTCAACCCTTACAAAAGTTATTTTATGGTTTTTAAAGGGACCACCAAACCATATGGATAAATTATGAACAACTATATAAAACATATGAATGTTTTTACTTACTTTTATTTCTCTCTAATTGAACTATAATGGTGTTTACCATTATATTTAACATGAATAAGAGTGTCGTTATTTGAAAATTGATGATATTGAAATTAATTTGATTGAAGTTTCAGGATGTATTGGTGATTTATTATTGATTATATTGTTTGGTTTGCATTAAATTTTTATTTCATATTAGTTATTGGTGTTTATTTTTTACTAAACTAGGAATTTAATAATATTACTTACTTTGAAAAAAATATAATACTCAATTTTGTTTAATCTTGAATGGGGTATCATAACCTATATTCAAATGTTTTTTTAATTTAAATGTTGTTTTTTAATCTTAAAGGAATTTTAGTTATTTATTTTGGGGTTTGATTAATGTGAATTTTAATTTTTATGAGATGATTAAAAGGTAGTTGACCTCCTATGATTTGGAAAACCAAGAAGGATTTCATTGAGTTGGTGGGAGGAGAATTTAATTTTAAAAAGGGATAATACTTTCAACTTCTGATAAGGATAAAATTTCAACCACTTAGATTTCAAAATAACACAATTTTTTTAATGATTTAACTTTTTAAATGAGGATTTATTTTATGAATGGAAAATATTTTTAGTTTTATTAGTTTTATTGAATTTAAATGATTTTATCAATTATTATTATTTTTGTTTTGTTTGGTTAGAAATTATTGTAAAATTTTTTTAAACTGGTAACTAGTGATTTTAATGGTAATGTATTTTGTAATAAAATTTAGATCATGTTTTCAAGGATAATTTTCATTTTCATAAAATTCTAGGTTAGGTAATATTTATGTTTTAAATTGTAGAATAGTTTTTAAATGCTTAAAAATGGGGTGTTTTAAAAGGGTGAATTTCCTTGAGGAAGTGTACATTTTTATAAAGGAGTCGGTGGACACTTTTTTGGTATTAGATTTAAAGGTGGATTTTTTGATATGTTTACCTTCGTGATTTTTAATTTTGAGATGTTTATTTGGTTATGATGAAACCATTAAATTTGGGAGTTGGGATGAAAATTTAATATACCAATGAATTATGTTATTTAGAGTATTCCCCCTAGGAATAACTAAATGAAATATATAGAGTTGATTATTTGGATTAGTTCTATAGGTGATTCCCATATTCAAACAGGAGTTATCCATTATTTATTAACCCTAACCAAACTCAAAATTAAGTGGTGGACTCATAACCCTCATTATATTAGACCTTATCTCAACTCTTCTAAATATTCACCATTTTATTTTTGATAAGGGTGATGTAAGATTGGGGTAGTGGTTTGACTAAAATGTGTGAGGTGAACTTCTAGTCCTATAAAAACACATTAAGCCTCATGGATGAAGCCCATTCGGGTCCTTCTTGATGAGTGTATATGGGATTTGTGGGAGGTCACTATCCCAATTAACCTTCATGCAAACATATAAAAAGATACTATCTATAAAGGGTTATTTCCGGGGTGTTGAGTTGGTGGGAGAAACCATTAAAATTTAAAGCCACTAACGAAGGTGAGTATTCATTGGAGGAGTGTATCAAGAGTTTCTTGGAATCAGTGTTCTTTATACTCAACTGTGTTTCTGGTCACGCTTTTAGGAACTATTTTTCTAGTGGAATCCTTCACTAGACCTTGGGGTTGTATTGTATGGATGATGCCAATCATCCCTGAGGGTGCATCTATAGTGTCTATATTTGTGTATTGGGATAACTCTAATTTGGTGAATTGTTTTGGAATTATTGATCACTCTTAATGAGTGGGATTTTGTATGGTTATTCCCTTTTATTATACACTATGTGTGTTTATTGATGCTTAAGTGTGCTACGAATGGGAGTAAAGAGACCTAACATTGATGGATTAGTCTTGGAGGAACTATGAGGTATGATCAAGTATCATGACCTAGAACTAAGTCCAATGATTGTCAAAGTTAATCTAGGGTAGAATGTTGTTGTTTCCACCCCTCTTTATTGAATGTTTTCAACAAGCCTATGAATTATGACCTATAACTTTAGGTTTTCTACAAGGTTTTCTTTTCCTTGAGGAAGCCTCATTTTAGTATGAGAATAGCGGTTGGAGCTTAGTGGGAATACTCTTATATGTACATATGGATAGGTTATATTATTCTATAGTGGTTTTTTAGAGGTGTTACTATCTTATTCAACCATTTTAGGTTAATTATGAATGGTGGGAAGACTTGGGTCAAATAGTATTTGGAACCCCTAAATTACCTCTTATTAGAGAAAGGATCCTATAACATTCATTATAGATATAAGTCATGTGTAGAAAGTTTATTTTCTTTTGAACTTGACTTAACTTTTTTGAGTGATGGTTTCACTAAGAGGGATATCCATATTCTATAATATACATGTATCGAGAATGTATTATTAAATATTATGTCTTTTGGAATGGAATCTAGTATCAGGACAAACCTCATTTCTGAATGGTTATTGATGTGCCTGTCATAGGGTGATGAACAAGATACTGTTATTTTTTCTAGTACAACACAGTGGTTAACTAAGGTCATATCACTTGAGGAGATTCACATTCAATCATAGAAGAATTAGTATTCACTTATTATCCTTTTGGGGGTTTTTTTTTATGATTTTATAAAAATCAGGAAGAATTGGGTAGGATGAGAGTGAATACAAAAATAAAACTAAATATATAGATGTAATTTTAATAGAATTAATTCTTGTTGGAAATAAAGGTCTTGTCCATATGGTTTCATCATTATTCAATAATTTTCCCAAAATTATGTTTAATAATTCATTCATGAACTACTACTCTTAATTTATTGAGTGTGAATTTTAGAATATCTTGGAGACATCTTATTCACACCAAACATCACCTCCTCCAATAGTCAAGGTTTATGTCACTCCTCAATCTAGAGTGTGGAACCTCCCAAGATCTGGCTCCATCATATTTCATTTCATCCATTGAATAAACTCAATTCCATTATATAAAAAGTTTTACTCAAGATAATTGAGGGGAAAATATTAAATAAAGAGTTAAGTGTGTTTGAGAAAACCTCCCCCAAGGATGTGCCTTGGTCCATGAAATCATCATTTAAAATGTATGATATCATAGTGGAAGAAAAAGAGATAGAGAAATGGAGAGAGGGATAATGGAATAAAATAGCACTTTGAGTTGAATATATATGAATATTACATAGAAAATAAAGAAAACAAAACTATGGTAGATACAAAGTATGAGCCTAATTATTCCATGAAGTAGGCAATACCCTCTACAATAGAAAAAAATCTCATTTTATAGGCATTCATGGCTAAAGTTACAGTATTTTAATATAAAGTATATTATATTTAAATATTTTACTCTTTATCACATTAAAATAATAAATGTGAAGATATAATTATTTTATCCATAAATGAGAGATAATGTGACATTATATTCCCATATTTTGTATATTTAATATTCAAATATATCTTGAATAAAAACTAACATCATATTTATTTTAATATAAAATATTTATCAATGTGGCATTGTTCATTTGAGTGGGTCTATGTCAACTGTTTTTGAGAAGGGATAGAGGTTATTTTATGTGGTTTTGATTAAATTTAAGTGAATTCTATAATTTCCCATATTAATGTAAATGAATTTGTGACATGAATGTTCATGGAACTATTTTTACATATAGACATTTTTCCATGTATTGAATTATTGTGACATATATAATGTTCTCTACATAGTCTAATCACATAGTTATTTCTCACATAGCCAATTCATGTAGTTGTTTCCCCTCATAACTAATTCACACAGCTAGTCTTCCTTTGTAGCTGATTTACATAGTCATTTTCCCATGTAACTAATTCACATATTTATTTCTTCAGGTAATGGTAGATAACTTTTTACAACTACTTAGGCTTTATCCTATGTGTAAGGATCAACAAATACAACTAAAATTTAATATTCATAATTTCCACCTACTTTTCTCTATATTTATTATTTAATTTAAAATCTCCCTCATTTTAATAAATAAACAATTTATATGGGAAAAAATATTTAAAACATTTAAATCTATTATTGAAATGTCAAAACATTTGGATGAAAAATAATTTTAATATCATTGATTTTTTAGATGATAATTTCACCATATCTATTTTTATAAATTATAAGATTTTTTTGTGAAGAAATTAAATATGATTCAATAATAATCAACTTAAAAATGGTTTTATGGATTCATGTAATTCTTAAATAAAACTAATATGGTCAACATATTTTACATCGAAATAATTTAGAATATTTAAATGAATATTTTTGGAGTTAAGTACTGAGTTAGTGTGTGATTCTGAGGAATTTAGTGCCTCAATATTGATATAATAAAAATATTAAATATATTTTATATCATGAATGTAGTTTTTCCATAAGTAATGAAATATCTCTTAAATGGTGTCCCATATTCGAAATCTTAAACCACCATTAAATTCTGAATGCATTTTTACCCTATTCATGATATTACATCTGTGTACATTGAGTGTTTGGTTAATTCTCACAATTGTGTGTAAGGGTAATTATTTATTTTTCCATTTATTTATATTTATATTTTTAATTAATTTTTTATTTTATTTTTTATTTCTTCTTCTTCCTCCATGTACATCAATCTTCATCCTTCTTGCGACCTTTGATACAAATCATGAATTTAAACTCGTTTTGGCCCGTTTAATTCAGCAACACCTTATATGGTGAAATTAAATACTGCACATTCAAGATTTAGTTGAAATGAAAATTAAATAGTTTATTAAAATTGTTGGTTTAAAATTTTAAACATATACGTGGTGGGTGTTTCTATAATTATCAAAGTCTACAATTTTAATTCTTGGTTGATCCTTAAATTTCGTTACACATGTTTGGTGAAGCCATATAGATCCATTTTATTTATCTTTTTCCAGATCTTGGATGTCGAGGGCTCTCCACTTCTTCATCCTTATGAACAAAACCTAAGGGGTTCTTAATAGTTTATTTTCATTTTTTATTTTTACTATTTTATTTTATTTTTTACCTCACCTCATTTTGGAAAACATTAAATAATAAAATGAAAAAAAGACAAAACCCATAATTTTAATAGATAATTACATTAAAAATTATCAGTGGATAATTTGTATAAAATATCCCAGGATAATATATAAAATTATCAAAGGAAAAATATTTTAAATTATCAAATGATAATCATATTTAATTATCAAAGAATAATTTATAAAATTAGTAATGTATACTTTATTACAAATTATCAAAAGATAATAAAATGTATTTCTCAATAAATGAAAAGATCTAATTATAAAAGTATAATTTATAAAAAATTATCAAAGGGTAATCCTGAAAAAAAAATTAAATGATAATTTTTTAGAACTATCAGAGAATAATTATAATTTACTACCAAATATGTTCATAGTTTAATATTGTGAGATATATATGATCAAATGTGGTTTTATAATTATTCTTGAAGAGAATAATACAAGAACATGTGTTGATCAAATATGATTGTTAGAAGTTATCCAGGAGAGATAATGTGTCATCACATGTGATATTTTATTTATTTTTGATATAATGTTACTCAATTCAATTATATGAATCTTTGATGACCCTTGAGCATTGAAATGTCAAAAATCATGATAATAAGGCCCATGAGGAGGTGTTATTCACATTTGAGGTTTCCAATCCATCTTTTGAACCACATAGGGTGGTTTATCCATAACGTTGACATCCATTACTTTGAGGTACTATGTTCCCTACCATGTAGGGATTTTCTTACAAAAATTTCCTTGTTATATTTTATATGTTGTCATAATTGATAAATGTCCTATACATTGATCAGAAGTGGGTGTGTTCTTATCCCTTGAGACCTAATATAACATTTGATTCCATAGGTATTTATAGAGTATCTTGTATCCTTGTTTGATTATGATCACATGTTGTTATGTGGGGTTAAAATATTCTAATAATGACCTATTATGCCCACCTTGTATGATTTACCTTGTATAAATGTCACAATTCCTTGGAGGTTATTATTAGTACTTCAGACAGGTGGTATATAGTGTTTTGTTTATCCATTAGAGGGGGAGTTTTCATGAAATGAGAAGACGATGAAAATGGAACTGAGAATATGGTAGAGGCATGATGGTATGGGGACCTGATGTAAGGCAACGCGTTAAGTCGATAATGATATGGGGGCATGCCATTGGGAATAGATGGGGTACGATGGTCTGGAGGGTAGACCCACAGTAGAGCTAAGATATGATGGTAAGAGGTCTCGATCTAACAAAATGTCCAGAGACCATAGAGGGACATATTTTGAGATTGGCGATTATTTCG
Organism: Viscum album; assembly: GCA_963277665.1. Lineage (NCBI taxonomy): Eukaryota > Viridiplantae > Streptophyta > Magnoliopsida > Santalales > Viscaceae > Viscum > Viscum album. Next base: position 1,583,576,715 of record OY728137.1, on the reverse strand, counting down.
TTATCAGTTTTGACATCCTATGTTTATTTTATTAGGATGGATATATAGTTGGTATGTCTAGGGGTCTGTAGAGACTTGGTTAGTGATTGACCCCTCAAATTTATATTTTAAGTTGTTATTCTTGTTATGAATTTATTATTATCATTGATTTTACCAATTTTACTTGAGAAAACTTGATTAAAGACACATTGGCGGTGTCCTACTGAGTCTTATACTCACACCCTACTCAGGAATTTCACTGTTCTTGTATATTTTATGAATAGAGACCCGACACATGTAAATGTACCTATATTAGACTACTGAGAAGAGAAGTATAGAGCTACTAGTGTAGAAATTTGGAGTGAAGATGACCCTCTATTTATTTATCATAACTCGTTACTACGTTTTGGTTTTCCACTCTGGGAATCATTTAATACTTATATATCATTTATTACCTTTAATTATTCAATTTCAATATGTTTACTATAGTTATTTATTATATTTTTTTTCTGATTTTTTATTGATCATATGATATGATAATGAGGATGTAGTCTCCCCAAAGATGTAATTAGACCTTCATTACTAGTCGGATATCTCTTACATACAGGGAAACACAGATGAGGTAATGTGTAATTTAGTTTTAGACCTAGTGGTTTTGGTTGGGGTGTTACAAAATGGCATCAGATAACCAAAAATCACCAAATTTTTTATTCACCTTTCCTTGATGTGGTATGGGATAAATAGAACATAATATGGTTGGGACTCATGTAAGGGAACTAGGTATATCCTAGTCAAAACTATAGAGTGGACCTTCGAGTTTCTATAAAGAGGGGAAATTACATTCTACTATTACCATTGATTAAATTCATTATGTGTGATGAAAAAAATGTTGATATGTTATTTATGACATTTTGAGTGCATTAATTCATCCTGAATAGGCATGTAGGTCCATATTCCATATATATAAACTTGTTGATATACGGTATATTATATCCTTAATTAAATGACTTTATTTTTGCTATATGTTGGTGGTAGTCTCTCAATTATATGATATATCTATTTTTCCATAATGTTATAATATATTTATATTAAAATTAATAATAAAAAATAAGTATTTTTTGTGTTAATGAATTTATAATGACTATGAATAACATGCTGGGATGAGACCATGTTTAATGTTAGAGAGTAGACCATGGTTTAAGGGTAGAATCCTAGGATAACCTTGTGTGATACCATAAAATGTGTTGAGTTTATCCTAATGAATATTGTATTTAGAAGTGTTTCAATCATGTTACAGAATATTTTAACTTGATTTAGTATTATGTGACTTCTGGGAAGTAGGACAGAATATTCCCACAAGGGAGGATGTTTTTTTATTAACCACCATAAGCATCAGAGAATTCACTTTAGCATGCTCCCTCACTTATTATGTGGTTCAGGTATTAAGGATTCTTCAATTAGAATTATTTAACATAGTTCATGTCCTAAACATAGGAGTTCATACAATGGTAAAATATGTTTGAGATTTCAACTCCAAAATTCCATATACATCCATGGAACCAGGTCCCTTAGAATGATTTGAAATAATTATGATAACCATTAACATATTTTTGACTCTAAAAGATTGAAATTTGGGTCGGGATAGATCTAATTACTAGTGCATAACCCATTTAAATAGCCCCATATCATATTGCTCCAGTTAAGATGAAGGAGTTTAAGGTGAGGAAGGATGATTTAGATATAATGTGATTTATTAGTAAAAGTAATTCACCATGAGGTACACCTATATTGTATGTTAAAAAAAATATGTTAGTCTTTGACTCTACATTGATTAAGTGATGTTGAACTAGGTAACAGTGAAGAAAAAAATAACCATTTCCTAATATCAATATTATTTTTGATTAGTTATGGGGAGCCAGATGGTTCCACAAAATTGATCATTGATCATCCTATCACCAACTTTGAGTTAGAGAGGAGAACATTATGGAGCTGACATTTTTGAGAAGGTTTGGGCTATATGAGTACATGGTGATGTCATTTGGACTAAAAGTTCACAAAAAATGGTCATGAACCCCATGAATAGGAATATCCACTGATGCCAAGACTCGTTCATCATTGTTTTCACCGATTACATCCTTATTGACTCACCCACATGAGAGAAACATACCTGATACCTAGAAATTGTTATGAGCATACTTAAAACAAATTGTATTTGCACTATGTTATTGAAGTTTGATTTCTATATTCATGATTTAATTTTCATAGGACATGTGGTGTCTAATATTGGAATATTCATAGACCTAGATAACGTATAGGCAGTCATTTTCTAGAAATGTTCCAGAATGTTTTTGAGATTAGAATCATTCTACGTTTAGTAGGATATTAACAATTATTTGTCTAGGAAGTATCAAAAATATCAACAATCATTAAAACATTTATGAAAAAGGTAATGGAATTAAAATGGTTTCATCAGTGTAAAATTGTATTCCATGAATTTAAAAGAAGGTTTATGATAGCCCTAGTACCGACACTCTCAGAGCTTGAGATTGGTTACACATTATACTATAATGTGTCTGGTCTTGGTTTGGGGGTGGAGATGATATGGAGAGAGCATGTAGTAGCTTAAGGGTCACATTAGTTATGAACCCATGAGATGAAATACCCTACTCAGGACCTGGATTTTGTATCAATGGTCCATGATCTAAAGTGTTGACAACATTATCTATTCAGTGAGATATTTTTTGTTTACACATACTATAAGTTCCTTCTCTATGTTTACACATAGGGGGTATTTATATCAAGATAGAGGTTCGAGGTAGAGTATCTTCAAATGTTTGAATTTAGAATAGATTACTTACTAGAGAAGGGTAATATAATTGTAGATTATCGTAGACATAATATGTTGGTTGGGTAGGAGATCAGTGAACAAACTTTAGAGGAGTAGTGGAACTTGATGATCCAATTGGATGACTAGAAGATGGATGATTCTAAAGATCAGAAATTGATGAATTTTTTATGTTTAGTGATCAAAATCGCACTTGTGAAATGAGTAAATACTGGTCTGGATTCAGAGTTAGAGTGTGTTGTGATATAGGAACAACTAGCTGGAGGTTACCCGGTACCTGGGTTGACTTTGGGTGATAACGATATGATCCTTATGAATGGGAGATTTTTAGTCTCTACTTCTATCAGTGGGGAGAATATTAGAGACTTCCATGCCCTGTTATGGGTGGTACATACCAAGGAAATGAACATGGACCATGAATTCAGGTGATAGTTTTGGTGGCCAGGGATAAAAAGAGAAATTGTTGGGTTTTTCTCGAGATACCTAACTTACTAGATCATATAGGACAAGAAACCACATCCTTTTGGGTTTCTACATCCACTTCTATTGAGCATGTGAAAATGAGAACAAGTCATGATGATAATTATGAAAAGGTTTTCCATGACCCCAAGGAGCCATGAATCTATCTTGGAGATACTTGACTATCTAACAAAGGACCATGAACTAAAAAATTAGAGACACTCACTTAGTTTACAAGTTAGGGAAATTATACATCCCCAAGATCATACACTTACATGGAGTTACTGTGAGCATTTTCTAGATAGAGAAATACTTTACATCATGGTTTTTGTAAGGATTATAGTAATCCCAAGGGACTCAGCTAAGTTTAATCAAAATATAACAACCTCAGACAGAGTGAACTACACACATACTAGATGATAAGTTTAGAGCATGCATTCTAGACTTCGGTGGAGCATGGGATGATAATTTATCCTTGGTTATGTTCATGTAAAATAATAGCTACAAAGACCTGATTCATATGGAACCTTAAGAGGATCTTTATGAGATAACTTATAGATCACCAATTTGTTGGGATGAGATGGGGAAGGTTGAATATGTGGGGTCCAATTTGGTTCAAGATATATCTAGGAGAGTGTAGCTAATTCAGAAGAGGATTGTCATTCCTTAGAGAAGGAAGAGATCAAATCTCAATTGTAGGAGGAGACCATTGGAATCCACTATGGGTGATCATGTTTTCTGGAGCATGAATCCTTGGTTAGGATATTAAAGTATTATAAATTATGTTAAGATAGAACCATAGTTTTTATACCCTTCATAATCACCAAGTGTGTTTGGACAGTGGCATATCGTATGGATCTTCCTTTTCACTACTGAGGTATACACAATGTGTTCTATGTGTGATAAATCTGGTGTTACATGGATGATCTTACACATGTAAACAACTATGGGGACATGGATGTTGTGACATATGAATATTATAAGGACCTTCTAGTGTAGATTATCGACTATAGTGATAAATTAATTAGTGGAAAAATGGTACCACTTGTCTGAATTATGTGGAGGCATGGATAGATCTACAAGGATATGTGAGAGAAGGTGTATGATGTTTTAGTATAGTGTCTGGATTTTTCTGATAAATACCACTAGTTCTAGTTCCCAGTGATGAGAAGTCATTAGAGAGATTGAATTATAATATTCCTATTTTTTTAATGCTAATTTAACCCTCTTTTATTTGTAAATTATTTGTTATTTTGTATGGAAATTGATTTTTTAGTAAAAATCAACATTAAAATTGTTATATGAGTTTACATAAGGGTAAAATACCAACTAATACGATGGATATTTTTTCACTTGAAACACTATAATAATTAAAGGAATATTTTTGGAGTTAGGAACTGTGTCAATGTAGGATTTTTAGTCCTTTAGAGCTTCAATATTGATAAAATTTAAAATTTAAATATATTACATCAGGTGTGAATTATTTTTATAAAATATTGGAATATATACAGAATGGTGTATCAATTGATAAATCCAAGACCTCCATTAAACCTATAATGTATGTTTTATACTAGGTGTGACATAGCCTTTTTGACCGTCAAGTGTTTTTTAAATAACACACCACTATGTAACGATATTTATTTATTTACCATTATAATTTAATTTTTTATTTAATTTTTTCTTCTTTCATATTCATTGATGTGATGAAATATTATTTCTTCATCTGGCCTTTGATCCAAATCATGGATTTCAACTCAATTTTTCCATTTAATTAATCAAACCCTTAATATGGTGAAATTAAATACGTTTTATTCAAGATCTGGTTGAAATGAAAATTAAATCAGTATTTTAATTTTGAGATTTAAAATGTGGAATGTATATATAGTGGGTGTTTCTTAATTTAAAAGATCTTACAGACATTGTTCTTAGTCGATACTAAAACACATTTTCATGTTTTTGGTGAAGCTCTGTCAACCCATTTTAGGTATTTTTTCACAAATTGAGGCGTATGTGGGATCTCCTCTTATTTTTTTAGTATCAATAGTACCTAATGGGTTTCTTACTAGTTTCATATGTATTCTAAATTCCAGAAAAAATTTGAATAATAGAATGGAAAAAATAATAAAACCTAGAATTTTCAAGTGACAATTTTATATAAAATTATAAAAGGAAAACAATTAATAATTATCAAATAATAATTACATTGAATTTTCAAAAAATAATTTTTAAAATTTCTGAAAGAATAATTTATTAAAAATTATTATATCAAATAATTGAAAGGATTTATCAAGATATAATTATATCAAATTATTAAAGGATAAAATATGAAAAATAATCAAAAGATAATCTACAAAAATATCAAAGGATAATTTTATAGAACTATTAGATAATAACTATAAAGAACTACCACATATTTTGTTAGTTTAATTTCGATAGATATATATTATCTTATGTGATTTTATAATTATTCTTTTGGAGAAGACCTCTAGAGAATGAGTTTACCTATGATGATAGTTATAAATTATTTATGATAACTAATGTATAACCACATGTTATATTTTACATATTTTTGTAATATAATTAATGGATTTGGTTCTAGGAAACTATGAAAACCCACGAGTCTTGACATTTTGAAACTATTTTAATAATTCCCAAGAATAGGTTTTCATTACTATTGAGGTTTCCACTCAATCTTTTAAACTACACATGGTGGTTTATCCTTTAGGATGATGTCCTTGAGTTTGTGGTACAATGTGACTTACCTCTTAGGGTTTTTTGTTTACATCTATTTCTTGTTAAATTTTATTTATTAGAATAAGTTATAATCATTCTTAACTTTAATATTATGCGTTTTTTATGAATCCCATGAGACTTTCTGTGATATTTTATTCCATGAGTATTTTTATAGTATTTTGTTATTGTTTTGGATTATGATAACATGTTTGTATTTATTTAAATTGTATTTTTAGTACGCATATTGTATGATTGATCCTATATGTGTGTTACCATACCTTGGAGGTTGTTATTTACACTTGCGAAATTAGGATAAACATGTGTTTTTTATCCACTATACAGGGTATAATGGTTTGGAGTCCTGGCTCAGGATGAATCCAGGATACAATGGTATGGGGGCATACATTGACTCAATGACTTGAGATCTTTTAGATGCACATTAAAATTAGAGTGGATTTTTGTTTCTCTCTATTGACATACAATGTTCATATTATTGGCATAGAGTTGTAGTAGGTATGGCTAGAGGTTTTTGGTGGGTTGGTTAGTGAACAAACACTTGGTTTTTGATTATACGTTATTATACTTGTTATGAATTTAATATTATCATGAAATAAACATGTATTACTTGAGAACACATGGTCAAGGATGCATTTTTGGTGTCATACTGAGTCTTGTACACACACCCTACGCATAAATTTCAGTGCACTAACATATTTAATGAATAGAGGCCCAATGAAGGGAAAGGGCTATGTGGTGGATAACTGAGAAGAGGAGAATAGAGCTACTAGATCACTAGGAAAGACTATATGGGACCCTATATTTATTTATTTATCTACAATTTTTATTATTTCTATATTTCCACTATGGGATCAATCTATTACTTTTATGAAATATAAACCCTTTTATTATTTTGTTTCCATATGTTTAATCTAGTAGTTTATTTTATGGTTTATGATTTATTATTGATCATATGACATGATACAATGGTTATAGTCTCCCCACTTACAACTAAAACTGTAGATACTAGTTGGCAGGCTCTTGTATACACGAAGGTGTGCATGAGGTCATGTGGAATTTAGGATCAAACCCAGTGGTTCAGGTCGGGGTATTACAAAATAGAATCAAATAGCCCCATTCTAGAACTGTGCTTCTCATAAAGCATTAAATCTCAAAAAAAAATTAGAGGACACCCATGAAACCAATATTGAAATTTGAAATTAATAAAACAATATTATTATCAATTTAAACCTAAAATTTTATGTCCCGCAAAAAATATCAATTCAATATAAAATTTTCAAACAAATAATCAACCCTATTTATTTAATTTTTCCCATTGCAAAATGATTGGTTCTATCCTCTCATTCATTTAATTTTCACAATTCCTTATTATCACACATGACAAGTTGTAACTTACCATATAATGAATTATATTATCTTATCACTCCTTATATATATTCATTTAGAGTTATGCTCAAACCAAGAGTTTGTACTCCTTTTACATAGACATGAAATGGTTCTAAATTCTCTATTTTGTAAAGAAAAAAATCACATGAAATCATGAGGTTTTTTAAATTAAGGTTATATGAACTATGAGGATTATGGTTAGATGGGATTGGTGTTCAAAAAACTAAGGCTTAAAGTGTATTTTTATCTCTAAATAATAATTCATGATATAAAAAATAAAATCTAAATGGAAATCTTCCCTTATCAATGACAACACCCTCTTCTTATTCTCAAATTAAAGGTCATGACCAATGAAATCTCAATGAATGATCTATACACTATTGAATTTTTCTTTACAATTTTTTATTTTTCAAACTAATTTTTATGATTTTTTTTCTTTTTTGAATGTTATTATTGAAATGAATCTCAGAGCCATCACATGAACCCATTTTATAAAATCATATTTTTGGTAATGGTGATTTTTTATTCTCCCATGTCAACACCCATTCTTTTTCGTTTTTTATCTTTTTTTTTCACTTATTTTATTATTTCTAGAGGGGTAATAGTGAAAATTATAAAAAATGATATCAATAACCATACCCAATACTCAAAAAGATCACCCCCACACTTATTCCATATAATGTATGACATCCCTTCTACCCTTACTTCTCCCACCCACACAGTTCAACATTAAATTATCATGCACAATACATAGAGTAGGGTAGAAAAGTGAAATATTGGCTTCTAATATGGGTCATTTATAATACGTCCATTCATGAAATATATGGTATAATTAATTATTAATGTAAAAGTTGTCCACAAAGATAAGGGATAAATCAACAAAAATGACTCAATCATGTTAAATGTGTCTTTGAATTGTCATAACCTTGATAAGTTCCAACACAAGTTGATGAAGACGGAATTCCAAAAGTTATATCCAGAATTATGTTCATGGTAAAAAGTACTAGTTATATAGTTTCTCTTGGGGATGAATCGTATTAAATTGGTCAATAATTAATGGCATGACTAATAATAACAAACTGATCCACATGAATTTTAGTAATTTAATGCATGAAAAAATCTATTGATATTTCATTTACAAGTGTCAATAGATTCACTCTAATCATGATTTATTAAATTAACAACCAAGATTCACTAGAATAATTTAATTTTATATCTTAATCATTCAATGTCATTAGCATTTACAACTAACACATGAAATCATCAGATTCTTAAGAATATCATGTCTCCTAGTTCAGTTAAGTAGAGTAAAAAGTATAAATATGGGAATGGAAATTATATTTTAAATCATAAATAATATTTCCATATAAAATAAGGAATATTAATAGAAAATTAAAAGTGAACTACCAATTCAATTAATCTCTATTCCCCCTTCTTTGTGACCTTACTAATGGGATTCATGTATAATAATCATTATGGACCTATAAAATAAAATCACTCATTAAAGCATAATAACCATGTTATTAAATCTCAAAAGGAATAAGGGGGATGAGACAATATCATAATATATTAATAAAACTAATTAATAAGAAATAAGTTGAAAGATGGATTATTGGAAATAAAATAATAGAAATGGAATACATGTCCTGGTAAGATCCCTCCACTCGGCCTAGGGTTTTTAATACCTCTAAAAGGGAAGTACCAACTATTATTTGAAAATATGAAGGTGGGTGGAGTTTCATGGATTTAAACACAAACACTTCTTTCATCTAGCCTACAATAATTATTCTATTTTTGAGGAATCCATGGATAGAGTACACCAAATCTATCCTCATTGTAATCATATTCAACTTTTATTGTTGGGGCATGATGAAGTATGGGTTATGTTCTTTCTTAGTTTTCACTTAAAAGACCATCTAACCATTATCCATTAATTTATCAAGGTATAACTCGTCATTGGAATAATAAAAGGTAATGTTATAAGGTAATTTTATCAAAAATAAAATTAAAGATAAAGATTTAATATCAAAATGTTCCCTTTTTATACAGGTTGCATGTGTATTTATTTCCTTAGGTAGATCCACATGGGTTATCTTCTTGGAATTCCTCCAAAAAATGTTCAATATGTTATGGGAGACCCGTATGTTCCTGAATAGGTGAATCTTATTTTTCTTCATCTTCCTCCATGGTATAACATGAGATAGTCGAGTCTGAAAATTCAAAATGGGTAGAGGTGAGACTAATTTATTTCAAAAAAATTAAATGATTATGAGTTCAAGAAAATATCAACTCAGTGACTTGGTTTTACTTCAATATATTTCTTATATAAATTACCTCTTTGAGTTTATTTTTACTTGATACAATTAGTTAGTTAGGATTCTCCATCCTTTCATCAAATTCCACCACTTGGGTGACTTCTTCTTATTCTAAATCTTGGGATATGTACAAAGGTGTCGATGCTTCTACTTTGTATATGGAGAGATCATGTTACATTTCATCATTTTCCCAGTCACTCCATTTTTTATTTGTATTGATATGTCATGTGTATGTCAGCATGTGAGTCTTCATCATCACTCTTTCTCACTTTATCTTAGGTTTGGGTCAATATCTTGAGACGGTTCAGAGGAAGATAGTTTTCATGTTAGGTTTCAACCTCTATAACTTATTTAGAGAAACTATGGGGTTCGAATAGTACTTCCTTCATGGACTTCCATCATTAATAATTAGTTTTGACTTTATTATGAATTTATATCTTTTTATGTAATATTTCCATCTCTAGGAAATTATAAATCTTCTTGGAAAAAAAGTAGATCATAAACCCTTTTTAATAGGTCCTCCAAATAATTTTCAATCACTTCACCTTTCACATGTGAGTAATTACTCTATGAATAAATTCATTTGAATTAATCATGGTGAATTATTTTATAGAGTTTTTTATTTTATAAAAACAAATAATACTATTTAAAAATTGTGAATATAAAAATCTAGATAAAAACTGAATGGATCCCCAACAAAGATGCTATGTTTTGGGGCACTAATAATAGGGTTTTGAAAAAGCTAATATTGTTCCCCTAGAAGAGAATAGTGGTTGACTAGGGTTATCTCAATAGAGTATCTTCACATTCATTCACACAATTATTCTTATTAACATATATTGTTTTTTATGATTTTTTAAAAACTATGAAAAGTGGGGGAGGATGATAATGAATTAAAAACTAAAACAAAACATTTAGATGAAATTATAAGAGTATGAATTATTGTTAGAAAGAAAGGTATTGGTCCTGGTGTTGGTTACTGGTTTCCTTTTTTATAAATTAATTCATTTCAAAATTCTATTTGATAATTCATTCATGAATGACTATATTTAATTTATTATGTTTTCATTTTAGCATGCCTAGGAGACTTCATTAAACAACCAAAATCACCTCCTCTGATAGTCAAGGATGATGTCAAACCTTAATCAAGAGTGTGGAACATCACAAGACCCAAATCAATCATATGTCCTTTCACCCATTGAATAAACTCAACTCTATCATATGAAATGTTTTGTTCATGATAAGTGAGGGAAAAATATTAATTAAATAGTATAATGATATCATGAGGTTCTTAAGAGACTATATTTATTCCTTGTAATATTTTGAAATATATTTATAAATATTTTTGGACCAAGGAACTACAACGACAAGAAATTTCTGAGTCCTAGAGTGTCAAGAATTAATTTTATAAAAATATTAAATATATTATTTATAACACGTGAAATTTCTTAATGAAATGTGGATAATTATTAAAAAGAGTCTCATATCAAAAATATGATACCACGATTGAATATTGAACATGATTTTTATCCTAGTCGTGACCTATAATAGGTTAGTGCATGATTTTTGGATAAAGTGGTCATTGGCGGGTGAATTTAAATAAAATAAAATATTAATTGTATAAGTTTTATTAAATTAACTAGAACTATCCTTCTCTATAAATTATTCATTATGGATGATCTCTTGGGTTAGAAGAATAACCATGGAACTGCTGAGAGGGGATTATTTACACCAATGTTAGTGAATCAAAATGAGACGACAACAAGCTTATGAATCAAGGAGAATTAAGATGAAGCGAACACAAAGACTTTTACCATTTGCTGGTGAGTGCATTATTAAGTGTCATACAATAAAATTTGAGGTAGTACTCATCATTTTTTGGATACTACCCCAACTAATTAAATATATTGAGTATTATTGAATCTATCTCTTAAACTGCATTTAATCAAGCCTTTTCATGTGCCTATATATCCATTTTCAATTGATTATTTAATTAATCACTTATATTAAATTCATCTCACCCCAGGAATCCCATTTTTTAATTTTTGGACAAGAACTATTTTCCATAATGTTTGCACCTTTGTTTTTTATTTTCCCTCACCCATTCCTCACATTCTTCTCTATTGGGAAACGAGTCCATAGTTCAACAATTCCAGGCGGGATCAAGCCAGTTCAAATTTATGAATTCATGATGGATTCATGTAAGAAGAATGTAACATAGATCACATGATGGTTCGGTATGATTGGATTGCTGGAAATGATTTCTTTATGGATCTGGGGTCCAAAGAGGGATTTTGTGAAGGAATGGGAGGTACATGAGGAGAGGAATTCATGTAAACTTTTGGAGATCCATTTTTTGGCCAATTGATGGCCCAAAAAGATGAAAAATGGCTTCAAATTCAATTTTAGGTATCTTAGAGGCCTGATTCTATGTGGGGGCGGTGGATTTTGAATGTGTAGGTGTGGAAATGCATTTCTGAAAAAAACTTCACTACACACCATGTAGTTCAATAGAACACATGGCGTGCCCCTTGGAAATCTACGGTACTTGGGTTACATGATATTATAAGAATCACATTCCTTATGGGACCCCCAAATTCTATGTGATTCAGTGCTCTAAACCAGTTATGTAATCTAGGAGTGCACTGACACAAGCATGGCCAGAGAGACATCTTGTAAAAAAGTTCATGACAATAGCCAGGATCCAGGAAGGACCCCTTGTGGGATGGCTTTCTATATACTAGAGTACACAGACATGTGGAAGCTTACACAGGCACAACCAAGGTCACAAGAAGGTCCCCAAATAGATGATTTTTTTTCATTTAATCCCTCTATATGATGTGTAGGAAAAATGATTAGATATCTATGTACTAGAAGAGACACATCCAGGTAGTAGTGTGAGAACACATGCCCAGTGGGTCCCCTTACATGTTGTTTACACCCTTATTACTTTTTGAGTAACCTTATATCTCTTGTACCTCCTTCATTTGGAATTGAATTTTTTTTCACGAGTATCCTATCTTTAGTGTTTTCTATAGAGATTGAGATGGTGGGCTTCGTATTGGTTTTTGATAGTGGATGTAAGGTGTTCCGAGTCTGAAACTTCTTTAAACGGTGATTAACGAAGACAGTTATCAAGTAGGATCATTAGAGTGGTACCCAATGGAAGTAGAATGTTGTTACTCTATCTAATGAGTGGAACCACATTTGTCATTAGGGTGTCAGCCCTCTATCTACTAAATGGTACCACTATGAAGTTCTTATAACCAATGAGTCGTACCCCTATGGAATGCAAGAACAAGTCCTCTATCTATTGAGTGGTACCCCATATGGTGTTATAGAAAAATTCCAATATATAATCAGTGGTACCCCCTCATAAGTTAGGTTCAGGTTACTCTATCTACATAGTGGTACCCCCTATGGTATTTTGGAATGAGTCCTCTACCTATCAAGTTATACCACCTACCGGGTAGGGTAAGGGTATTATTTTCTCTATGTGCCACCCCAAGATGCACTAGGGATCAGGTCATCTTCTTGGGGAATGCCCCCCCTCAACTATGATATAGAGTGGCGAGGCATGCCTCCCCACATTTACTTCATGGAACATACCCGTATGATATTAAGAATCGTTGATGGACCTTCTATAACTAATAAAAATATTTTTCTAGGGATGGTATATGAAATGAATATCCCATTTATATATCATTTAGGATTATTTTATTAGGAATAAATATATATATATCCATGTCATTGGATATTGTTACTCCCTTTCTTTAGTTTGAGATGTTTATTTAAATCATATCTCTTACTACTCTCCTTTAGCATTCTCGGCTTTCTACTGGGTATGTATACACTCACCCCTACATGGGATTCACCTGCACATGTCGTGTCTTATACAGATGATAGAAAATTTGATGAAGATTCCATATAATTATAGGGATACCATAGTGCATTATAGTGAAAATTGTGTTCAAATATTAGTGATTTAGAGATGGGATCTCTCAACATTTACCTTTTCAATTTTTTTGGTTGGGATATTTTTTGGGTTGGGCATTTATTTTTCCCTTTCAACTTTTTTGTTTACACTATCGTACTCTCATACACCCAAGACGTTTTACATGCATGATTTTTTCTCTAGATATTTCATGTTATATTTTTATTCCTCTACAAAATTGAATGGATATGGTTAGGTGTGTCTATACAGGTACATTAGGGAAAGGAATCCTATATTAGTTAATCCTTTTGGTTCTTTTTTTTCCACCCCTAGCCTATAGAGGCAGGCTGGGGGTAATTGTATCTCGATATTTTTTGGGTTGGGATGTGATAAATTAGTAGATGAGTAGTTCTTTTATTGAGATTTTTTTTGGAGTAGTCCCCTTATGAGGATTCCATTGGTATTTAGGGAAACATTTTCAGTGTGTATCGAGTGTGTCTTTTAGGATACGGAACCCAGTATTGTTGCGATGGATGAGGTATCCATTAACTAAGACTCTAAATAAATTCTTATAGACATTGTATACTAATAAATTGGTGGTAAAGAACAATGGAACACAAATATTATATTATTTATTATTTTTATTATTCATCTTGTGTCAGATTCCCATTATATACATGATCATCTCACCATGGTAAGTCTTGTTTAAATTTTTAGGGTGGATCTATGATGAAAACCAACTTGGTTACCAATTTCAAATATTTAAGATGATATAATTATTGTTGATGCCTTAGTTCAATGGACATCCCATGAGATATTTATTCCATTTTGATAGTTAGCATCACCCCCACCATTCGGATTTTATATCATACCAGAAGATCTGGAAAAATATTCACACAAGATTATCCCACTCTGTGGGTTCCAGAAATAGAGGAAACTGATGTTACATAGTGAACTATATCCCTAGGTAGTGTATGATTGTCTAGTTTTAGTGATCTATATTTTTAGGCTTATCCAAACAACAACTGATCAGGTGGTTGTGCTTGTATCCATCCTTCCCCAAGGAGAAACTTGATTCTGGTGGAGTATATTTAAGTAGATGAAAGATGATTTGAAACTCTCATGGACTATGTTCTAGTAGAAATTCCATGAGTATTTATACCCCTCAAAATTGTGCTCAGTTTAGATTCAGGACTTGTGGAGTAGTAGATGGGAGGGTTGATAGTGTATGAATATGTAATGAGGTTAACAGACCATATTCGGTAATCACTAAACAAAAATATGGATGAATAATTCTAGGAATTAATTTTTGAGAAATTTATTCATAGATATATCTATTCTAGTGTAATTCCATTGTGCATTTCCACATATTATGGGGTGCTGGAGTGGGTATTGGTGATAGAGGGACTCCTATCAAAGGGATTCTAGATAGATAGAGCTCAAAGTGAGTGTTTTAGGGCTGAGTTTCTAGAAGAGGCTAGAAAGATCTACCTGGTAGGATCTTAGTGTAGAACATGTACCCATTATCGGGCTCAGGCACATGGTTATGCGGTATAAGGACCAAACAGAGGTCAAAAGTAGTCTAGATATGGGTGGTTCTTTGCCTGTGTTGGGTGATTCTACATGGCTCATGATTTATTAACAAGATGTCCTGATGAGGGATGGTTGGTAGTAGATGAACTATCATGGAAGATTATACAATCGGATTATGAATCTACCAGGTGGGGGAATGGTGGCCCCTAGGGAGGGAATGTTGGTAGACAAACATATGGAGCTCTAAGAGATGGATATATGGGTGTTGAAAAACACTATGATAACCTTCCACCACCACCACTAGCGGGCCTATGTTAAGCTTACAGATCTAGTGGTTGGGGCCACATAAAACTGTAAGCTATGGGTACATTTGACCCAACACCACACAAGATGATTAGATCTATGATATTCAGTTATTATACTCTTTATTCAGTACTAGTAGACACATTTGTGAGTCATTTCATCATCTCTTTACATATGGTGTGAGATATGGTGCTCTCAGTGGAGGCTTGGACCAACACGTTTTTCTTGAGGTTTCTATGAGGAACAATTCTTCTAGATCATTAATGTTCTAGAAGTGAGTGTTATACTGGGTGGAGATAGGTTCTTGTGGGATATTATAGTTATAATGATGGAACCATATGATGTCATCATGGGTATTGATTGGTATTCCATGGTTGGATCATAGATTTTATGTCGCTATAGATGAGTTAGATGTCCTCACACTAATGGGACAAGAATCATCTATGTGGGAGAGAGGGATCTCTTGGTGGGATGAGTGGGTTTTGAAATTAGGAGGTTGTAGCCCATTGCCCATCATTTGGAAAGTGTGGCCCCTAGTGAAGTAGACTATTTAGGAATCTGGATTCCTTCACCCAGGGAGGATTTTATATAATCCTTCCCCAATGATGTTTTCAGGACTACTATTGAGGCAGCAGATGTGGGATTTCATTGACCTTCATCCCAAGACCACTCTGATATATTCCCCTATCGAGCTTTGAGAGTGGTGGTTACAGTTTGGGGACCTTTGAGAGAAGGGTTTTATCATACCTAGTGTGTCCCTAGGGTAGTTCTAGTGTTTTTCTTGAAAAAGGTGGATGGGAGATTGTGGATATGTGTGGATTTTCATAACCTAAACTAGTAAATGATAAAAAAAAGATCCCCTTTCAATGTATTTAAGACCTCTTTGATCAGTTTTGAGGTATGAGTTTGTTTTCAAAGATCTATCTTAGCACTGGATACCACCAGTTGATAGTTTCTAAGGCCAATATTAAAAAATATGAGATTTTGATGTCACAATAGACACTAAGAGTTCATTGTTTTACCTATATGTGTGTTGAATTCCACTACAATGTTTATGGATTTGATAAAATGGATCTTACAGCTGTACTTTGAATGATTTTTTTATCTTCATCGAATACAAACTCAGATAATCCTTGTAAGAGTTCAAGCTTGCAGAGTACTTAGGGATTGTATTAGATTTTATTTAGAATTTCCAGCTTTATTGTAATATCTTGAATTTATAGCTTTAGATTCACAATGTTCACTTCATGTAGAATGAATTTTTTAGAATGTTTTAACTTTGGACATGAGAAGTATCATTATAGTTATTTCTTGGGATCCACCCAAGAGTGCGTCAAAGGTGTGGAGTCTTCCTAGCATGGTGGGGTACTACAAGAGTTTTTGGAAGACTTATACAACATTTATTCCCCATTGACATCCCTGATGTTGAGAGGGAATTCATTTATCTAGACTGATCTATTCTAGAGAGCCTTTGAGGAGTCGAGGCTGAGGGTGATGAGTTCTCTGATTTTGAGACTAGTGGAGGAGGGCATGAAGTACATAGTCTATTGAGATGCCTCCAGAGATAGGCTCTATTTCTTATTGATATAATGGTAAGAAGTTATTGTATAGGGGTCAAGGTAGTTGATAACCTATGATAAGAACTACGTGTCTCATGACTTAAGGATAATAACAATTGTCTTTGATATGAGAATGTGGAGGCACTTTATTTTGGGAGATTACATTGTTTTTTAATCAGACCATCAATGCATCATGTATCATTTCACATAGAGATACTTGAACTTGAGATAGAGGAATTTTTGGAGTTCCTATAGGACTTTGAAATTGATATATTCTATAACCATTGGAAGGGAAATATCGTAGTCAATTCCCTTAGAAAAAGTTCCCAGTCTCATTTGGTGTATGAGTCATTTGAGCAGTTGGATTCCTTATAGATAAACCTGGTTGAGAAGGAGGGTGCGTCCTTTATTCATTCATTGTAATTGTATCCTCTTCTCCTCCAGTGTTTGATATAGTCCTTTTTTGGAGACATTTACTTTAAGGTCTTCCATGACCATATATCCTTAGGAGATTCACCATATGTATTCTATTAAGGAGGAAATAATGTAATCCTTTTACAGGGATATACAGTGGTCCTAGTCATAATGAAGGGTGAGCTGATGAGAGAGTTTCACACTTCTCCTTTGGATATACATCCTGGTGTGGGGATGATGTATAAATACATTCTTTAGTGGTTTTGGTGTGCTGGCATGAGACACAGTGCAGCCAAGTTTGTCTCATAATTCGTCACCTGTTAGTAGGTGGAGGCTGAGCACCGAGTTATTATAGGTTTATTACAAAAAATTTGAGATCCCAAAATGGGAATGGGATAGAATATACATGAGTTCCATGATAGGTATTACATAGATAATTAGTGACCATTACACCATTTGGGTGATAGTTGAAAAACTCAAAAAGTCGGCACACTTTCTTACTATCGGGGAGCATATGTCGGTGTAGTGTTTCGAGTAGTTTTATGTGCATGATATCTTTCTCTTTCATGGGGTTCCCTTGAGTATTGTATCCAATCGTGATTAAAAATTTTCATCATAGTTGTTGAGAGGCCTGTAGGGGGGAATTTGAGGCCCAAATTAGGATGAGTAAAATGTTTCACCGCCATCTAGATGAGAAGACTGAGTGTACAATCTAGGTGATGGAGGATGTACTAATGGATTATGTGTTATACTTTTTCTGAATCTGGGCAAATAAATTTCAATTAGTGGATTTTGGTTACAATAATAACTACCCCTCTACTATCAACAAAACACATTTTGAGGCCCTATACGGGAGACCCTACAGGTCACCCTTGAGCTAGAAATAGATCAGAGAGGCATATATTATTGGACCAGATATGGTGAAGTAGATTAAGGATAAGGTATAGGTCATCCGTAAGTAGATGAGGATAGACAATAGCAAAAATAAATCTTACATAGATCAAATTCGTAGGCCCTTAGAGTTCGATCAGGGAGACTAAATTAACCTGATGTCCATAATATGGATTGAGTAGATTCGATCAGAGTGTAAAGTTATCCCCGAGGTTCATCTATCCATTTGAGATCTTACAAAAGGATTGAATGGTTTCATACTATCTTTATGTATCCCCACATTTGGAAAACGTTCATGATGTCTTCCATGGGTCAAATTCGTGACGATACACACATGACCCCGCACACTCTACTCAATAGGGTGAGATAAAAGTTGAGGATGGAGCCACTTTTGTGAATAACCCAAGGTAGATTAAGGATTAATAACAGAGGTCCCGGTGTGGATGGACCATCCACTTGGATTGTGGGTTGTGGTAGCACAGAAGCAAGCAAGAGACCTTCTCGGTGCGTGAGTTCTAGATGTGAGCTCAATATGCCAAGATTTTTTTCCCTTTTTGAGAAAAATCTTGAAGAAGGGAATTATTTGGAGACCATTTTCCCTTTTAATGATTTTCAATATGTCTAGAAATATTTTTGGAGCCATGTGCTGACAACATATTCTATTATGAGGACTAGTTTTCTTTGAATTAATTTTATAAAAAATTTTAATATATTTGATGCTACACATACATAGTTTCTTAAATGAAATAGAATAAATCATAAAACAAATATTGAATATAAAATATAAGACTGCAGTTGAATCCAAAACATGAGGTTTACCCTATTCATGAGCTAAAATAGATCATCATGGCAGGTTTAGATAAAAAGGCTATTGGAAGGTGTGTTTAATTAATATAAATAAATAATTTAATTTTTTTATTATATTACATAAAACTAATATCTTCTATAAATTATTCATTATGATGGATCTATAGGTTTATCCACATAACCCTAAGACCGTTTAGAGTATATTTCCTCTACTACCATTGGAAAATGAAATCAAGAGACAATTTGAGTATGGATCCAAGAATTTAGAGGTACAAAATATGAATGAATTCTATCATTTTTTGAAGAGTGCATTATTAATTGAATAATGATCCAATTTTTGGTAGCACTCATCAATTTCTAGATTCTTACCCAATTGATTAAATAGTTTGAGAGTAATCAAATATGTCTCTTGATCTATTTTAAATTGATCCTCTGCATGTGACTATGTATCAATTTTCAATATATTATTAAATTAATCTATCATATTATATTCTTCCCACCCTGAGAATCGCAATTTGTATTTTTTTTGGAAAAGAATTATTATCCCACAATTGTTAAGGCATTGTTGGGGTTCTTTTCCCCCACCATTTTCATGTTATTTTGTACAAGGGAATGAGGCGATGATTTAACATTCTTGGGAGGGATCGAGCCTGATTGAAGTTCTAGATTTTTGATGAATTCACATGCGATGAATGGATCAATGATTGTAGGATGGTTTGGGATGATTTGTGTGATTTAGAGGATTTCTTCATAGATCTTGGATTGGATGTGAGGTTTCGAAATGGCACGGGAGGCACATGATGTGTGGGATTTGGGTATACTACCAGATATTCATTTTTTGGCCAAAAGACAGTCAAAAAAATGAATGATAGATTCCACATCAATTTTGGGCAGCCTAGAGGTTAGATAATAAGTGGTTGAGGTGGATATGGAATTTAAAGTAATAAATATGAGTTTCTAGAAAAAAACATGACTACACACCCTGTAGTTGGAAGAACACATGGAATGTCCCTCATAAATTCATGGTCCTAGAGTTGTATGGGATTACAAGTATTACACACAATGTGGGACCCACACACGCTGTGTTATCTAGTGTTGGAAACTCAAAATGTACTCCGCAAGTTCAGGGAAATATTCATGGACAAGAACACACTGTGTACCAGAGTACATAGACATGGCTTTGAGCATGGCTAGGACCTTGTGTAGGATGACGCACCCCATACTGGAGTATAAAAACACATGCAAGGTTACACAGTCATAGCTAGGGGTATGGATATGACCTTTTATTTTTGAGGAATTCTATATAGTCAATTTTAATTCCATATAGGGATATACAATGTAGTGAACTAGGTATTGGTAGTGACATGACTAGAAACTAGAGTGAGATCACTCACCGGGTGGGTTCCTTTACATGAAGTGTACTATCTTTTTATTTTCTGAGAAACTTCTACAAATCATATATAATTTTTTGGACTTTGATTTTGGCCCATGAGTTCCCTATCTAGAGTGGTTTTCCATGTAGAACATGACATTATCCTTTTTAGTGGATTTTGGGATATTATGTGAGGTGTTATGAGTGTGAATATTCTTTATGTAGTTCTCTATGATGACATCGATCAGGTACGATCATTAGAGTGGTATCCCCCTATAGTGTTAGGGTGTGGGTCCATTATCTACTGAGTGGAACCTCCCTATGTTGTTAGGGTGTGGGTCCTCTATGTACTAAGTGGTACCCCTATGTAAATATGTTGAGTCCTTGATCCATAGAGTGGTACACCCTATGAAATTTGGGGTCATGTCCACTCTCTATTGAGTAGTCCCCCTATGGTGTTAGAGAGTGGGTCCTATATCTAATGAGTGGTAACCCATATAGATTTAGGGGGAAGTTCCTATATTTACTATGTGGTACCCCTATGGTGTCAGGGAATAGGTCTTATATCTACAGAGTTGTACCCCTGATCAGGTAGGGTTCATCTCCTCCTTAAAATGAGTGGAACCAAGGTAACTTACTATGTCATGGGTCCTCTACTTTGATAATGTAGCATCTCAACTATGAAAAATAGTGGCGAAGCATAGATCCCCATAGTTACTTCTTTGGACAGACATGTGAGAGGAAAATCATCATTGATGGACCTTCTTGAACCGATGATACTCTTTTCCTGGTCCGGGTTGTGATATAGAGATCTCCTATCTCTCTCATTTTGGATTCATTTTTTGAGAATATATATATATTCACGTAATTTTATTTTGTACCTATCTTACTTTGGGTTGATCTATCGTTTTCTATCATGTCTCTTACTTCTCCCCCTTCAGCTGTTGGGGCATCCTACTGGATATGTATATACTCACCCCAACATAGGCTATTTCGTACAAGTCATTTCTTATGTAGTATATGGAAAAATCAAGAAGAATTATCAAGGAGAATAGAGATTCCCTAGTGCATTAGAACACATATGGTGGTTGGAGTTTAGTGATTTGGAACTTCTTTTTTAGTTTTTTTAGGTTGGAAAATCCTTCAGGTTGAATGTGAATTTTTTCGTTATTAATTTGTAGATTACACTATCATACATATGTACTACCTAGAGTTTTTACAAGAATTTACTATTCTTTATTTATTGATTATTTTGTATTTATTCCCCTGAAATTCATCATGGAGATGGTTGAGTCTGTGCATATAGGTAAATTAAGAAAAGGCCTCTCATATTAGTTATGTTTTTTCAGTTCTTATTGCCACCCTTGGCCTATGGAAATGGGCCTAGGGTAGTTACGGCTCAATCCCCATTAGGTCCAGCCCTGACAAGCTCACTACAGAATGGGGTATTATCTCTACACCCATATTAGTAACTACTCTTTTCCTCATAACAAATAGAAAATATAATATAAAATATTGAAGTACATGAATTTTAGAACCTAGTGAAAACCACTCCCAAGGGAAAACCTTGCATTAGTCACTCATCATTTATAGTGTAAGAGATCACCTTGTAAGAAAGAGTGGGATAGAAATAGATAGAAAGAGTGATAATGGAATGGAAGAATAGTGTGATTAGAATATTAATGCCGATTACAAGGAAAATAAATAAAACTAAATTGTAGAACAAAATAAAACCAAAGAACATGCATAATTTCATCATGAAGTGGTCAATCATTTTTATAGCAGCATGGATTTCCAATTTATAGGAATTTTTAGCTCAATGTATAGTCTTTGAATGTCAAATATATTCCCCTTCAATATTTTAATCTTTATCCCTCTGAATTGATAAATGTTTAATTTTTTTAATCCATCCAAATATCTCCTTATTTTAAATATTGAAGAATGGGAATATGAATTTCTCATCCCATATATTCATATATTCCATCTTCAGTCATATCTAGATTCCAAACATCCTTCATCCTTCTTCAAAATTAAATCCATTGTCCACATGACTTCGTGCATGGGAGTTGGTGTCTCACAACTATTATTGGGAAGAGTTGGAGGTAGATAAAGTTTTAATGATTAAATTTAAGTCAAATAAGGAATATTTCATATTCATATAGTTGAATTTGTGAAGTGAAAGATCACATAGCCTATTTTTTCACATATATATCTTTCAATGTATCCAATTTATGAGATATATCTAATGTTCTTAATGTAGCCTATTCATAAAGATACTTTTTTCTCATAGTAGATTCACATAGCTATTTTTCACACATTTCAGATTTTCCCATGTAGCCAATTCAAATAGCCATTTTTATCATATAACTGATACATGTATACATTTTCCCATGTAATGGTAGAGACAATTTTCCCTTGTATAGGCCCTAGTCCATTCTTAAGAGTACTAAAAAACATCCAAATTTTAATAATAAAATTAAACATTAAAATTAAAAAAATTAACCTCATTTCTATAAATTTATTATTTAAATGAAAAGAATAAAATTTTTATAAATCAACTAATTACATTGTTAAATTTTTGAAAAAAATAAATTTCATTTTGAAAATGTAAAAAAAATGGCATTAGTTATGGAACAAATATATTGGTGACTTCTTTGAAACCTTTTATTGTGGTCATGAGAATATTCCTAATAAATATCGAATTCAGTATAGAACTCTTGGTTAAGATCATTTTTTGTTCCATAGATGATTTTTCATTTACTATCCCAGTTTCCCCCCAGACTAGGCACCATAGTCAACCAACGAAAGAATCTATTGATGTCTTCAATCCCCTTGGGATGATGCCAATCATTATTGAAATCAAATGAAATCATTGGGGATGCTTTTTCCATAAACAAATTTAACAAGTATCATAACTTTCCAAAAAATTATAGAATGCCCCATCCATATGTTGGATTTCCATTCAAAAATAAAATATATTTTTTAAATTAAACATAAAAAGAGAATAAAAAAATAAATAGATAAAATGTAACGAAATATCTATTAACAACCTCCAATACCCTCACATAAAATAATGAAATTAATTAAACCTCTATAACTCTATACATATAATGAATCTCTTATTAAATAAAAAGAATGTAGAAAAGTCTGATTTATCCAATGTTATAAGGAAACATAAATAAAAACAAACTACTTAACCTCCATGAGTCATGATCTAGTCCCAAAATAATAAATACTCTATAGGAGGTCATAAGATGATATAGTTAATAAAAGTAAATTATTTAGTTAGCATAGGGATAATAATTCTATTTAGGTAACAACTTACAATGATGCATGATTAACCTTTAACAGAATATCCATTTTCATGCTAGTTTGAATATAAAGTCTATTAGAATATAGGTTTTCCATTCTATATGCAATGATAATAACACATAAGAAACCTTTATATATTTTTTGTATTTCCAATGAAAGAAATCACTTTAAAAAAAATTTAACCATCCTAATAATAATTTTAAATAAAACCCATTTTTAATCAACTTCTTCAAACCAGTTTCAAAATACCAATTTCAATGAACTTATAAATACACACATTCAAAGATTTTTATAATTTTTTAAAAATAAAACAATTGTAAGAGTGATAAAATAAACAGCATGATTTTAAATTTGTAAATAATTATAAGTTCCATAAAGTAACAATTTAATAGACTTGTACCATGGGAAAATCCATGGGCCATATATGACTATGGGAACAAAAAATATTTGCATGATCTTGTGATCCAATCAGTCAAAATTCAATAAAAGTACAAAACACTAAGGAGGGAATACATTTACCTAGTGGAATATTGAAATTCATTTAAGAAACTATATCCAATCAACCACTAATGAGTACATCACTTGGCCAAGCAGGGTGGTGATTCCCTTCCATGGGACAAAAAACTTTATCTAAGTCTACGTGTTGCATTAGTGTAGAAAATTCCAAAATGACATATAATCTAACCTTGACAACTAAAATAAAGAGCTTCACTTGTGATTTCCCCATTTAAAAGATATCAAATTCTATTTAAAAATGGTTCTCTCATTAACCCATCATAAATAATACATATTATTAAATACACAGACGCCTCTTTAAACAATTTTCTCATCAAAACTTGGAGATCCATTTATGAAAAGTCATTATGTATTTATTTTTTCATCTAAGATCTCAATAATATGGATTTAATAAATCAAAACAATCATTATATAACAAAAAAATGATATCAATCATTCCATGTGATGCCTTATAATTTTCTTTATAAATCTAATTTAACAAACTTGATTGAAAATCAATTTTCAATATTCAATTTAAATTCCTATGATCTACCTCTATCATTTTTCTCATATAAATTTAAATATATTTATATATATCTCATTGTTTGTGTGTGTGTCTATATTATTTCCTAAATACACAAATTATTATGTTAATTTTTCAATATATATTCTTGTATACTGATGTTTATATGTATAAAGACAAATATGTCAAAATTAATTTGAAAACAACACATTTTTATTGTTAACCTAACCTAAAAAACTTTTTCAATACATTAAATTTCCAGTATTACATTAAAATCTATAAAAACCCCAATATTTAATTAAAAATATTATTTTAATACCAACCCACCTTTTAATACATAATAATTTATTCCTAAGGGATATTTTAGCAATTATTTGAATAGATAGTGTTCACGATTAAAGAAAAGTATATTTTCAACCAATATATAAAATGGAAAGACCCTTAATTTTCTATGAAAAAAACATTGAAATACTTTTTCAGCCTTATTAATTAAAATAAATGTTCATAATAAAACCATTAGGCATACAAAAATAAATTTAAAATTCATGAAATCAAAGGTTATAAAGTTAATTATTCAAGCATGGGGAAAACCATCATTAATCGCTTGCACACAATAGGAAATCATTAGGTACTAAGAAATATGGCCATAAAAAAATATCTATATAACCTAGAAATAAGATTTTCAGTTATTTAGAATAAAGTAATTTCTTTTGTTTTGAATAATAATGATTAATAGTTAGGGAAGAAGAAAATAATTATAGAAATGATGGAATAAGGAAGAGTAGAGGAAGAAACTCTATCCTGGATGAATCACACTTGAAATCACAAGAGAGAATGAAATAAACTACTGAAGGTGAAGAGATGGTCATTCATAGGGGATGGGGATCTTGGACATGTCATGAAAATTGAATAATGGGTGAGATGAGGGATCGATTAAGGGGATAATAAGGTGGAGGTTATACTTGTAATTATTCATTTTTTTAAATCTGGGTTTGTCACACAGTTGGCTAAAACATATTCCAACCATGTTTCTGTTAAATACGAATATAGTGAACCCATATAGGTTTGTTAAAATATGTACCAACTATGAAAAATTGGTGTCTTAAAATTATACATCCATCTGTAATGTTATTACATAGTTTACTTAAACATGTGGGTTAACCATGCTATAAGAAAAAAATATTACAACATTCCATAATATGAAAATTATTGGTCCAAAACATTATGAATGTTTAAAAACCAATAAATAAATAACATTGTAAAATAAATCAAGGTCATATTGTGATATCACTCCCCACCAAAAAAAAATATTTCCCCAAAAAATCATCAAATTCAAAATGGACACATGCCAAAAGGATTCTGAAATTAAAAAGAAGAACTACCCAAAAGACATTCTCTAGGAAAATTCAAAACCACTAAAAACCAAAAAATAACACATTAATCTTATCACTAAAAGTCAAACCCAATAATAAAATGAATAATGAAGAATTTAAAGACCCATAATGGGTCATCCAACCATTTAGTAACTCACTAACATGAAAAGTAACATGGAAATGCATTAAGAGAGACCACTATTAAAGAAGATATCATCTCTCTACCAAAGGGACTCAAACGAGTCACCCAAACAAAAAATCCTAATTCTATAGTACAGTTACCACTATAATTTGGAAAAAGATAAGAAATAACCCAAAATAGCACATTTAGGTCAATTATAAGTAAGTTAGTAAGAAAATAAAGATAATGTAAGTAAGGTTACTATGGGTTACAAATTCAAAACCTAAACCCTCATCCATGGAGGCTCAAATAAAAACCATAAATGAAAAATAACTTTTAATTTACTGAATCGTCCATAAACTCTCCAAAAAAACAATAGGTATTAAGCATCACAAAAGAAAATGACCATAGGAGGACCCCAAAAGCACACAAATGATGTGTATGAAGATAATCAATGAAACCCACCAGCCAGAAATGAAAATGGAAGAGGAACCAATCATGACAAAATACAATTAAAACCCAAGTGAAGTAAACCTAGGTCAAAGATATATGGTAGTTTATGATATCATACCCAGGACACCACGCATGATAACCTCAATAAAATCAATCCAATCCTAGATAGTGTACAAACTTGAATGGTTCAACATCTATCACAATCACTTGATAAACCCAAAAATGGGTTTTCCCTTTACCAATGATCCCAAAAGAAATTTCCATAAAACCACAATAATAAAAATTCCTTAATAACACCCATTCACATCAATATATTACAATAAATACCTTAAATCATCACACAATATATGAAACAACTTAAAGGAAACCCGAACATGTAAACTCAATATGGATCAACAAAAAACCAATCGATTAAGAACCCCAAATAGATGATCTCATAGATTATATTTAACTAGAGGCCTTTCTTTAAAGAATCCCCACAAAAATAATGATTCAAAATATATGAGCAGTCATATTCAAATAAAAACTCACTTTTATGAAAAATCGTTCCCAATGAAAAATAAAAACAAAAAGGAATGGATCACAGTTTTCACTCAAAAAAATGAAAACACTAAATATATAAAAAATATCGACACTAAAAACATCAAAATCACAATGTTAAACTTTAAAATCATAAATTTTACAATAAAATAAAATTTTAAATCTTTTAAGTTATTCATTGAATACATTTATAAATTTCTAAACACCTATTTAATTTTAATTTATTAATAAAGTCTATTTAATAGTTTTAAAACCAGTTTTGTTCACTAAAAACTGATTCCTTCATCGAAAATTCCAATAAAATACATTCATAATGAAATTATTGGTTACAAAACACCAAAAATAAAATCTTATCTTACATTAACCATAGATAAATTATTAAAAAAATAGATATTATCCTTTTAAAATTATAAAAACCTACTTGAAATCCAATTTAATTTTAAATATGTTCCATTTATAAAATAATTTACTTACTAGCATACATAAAACAAATTTTGATTGTTTTGGAAACCACATCCATAAATGTTGAAGTTCCATTATAAATTCAATTTCTCTTTATAAAATACCTTTAACAATATTATTTTAAAACAAAAAAAGTTTTTCTTTTAAAAGTAACCCTTTCATTATGAAACATCAACAAAAACCTAAACAATAATGTCATATAACACCCAAAATTATATAAAAGGTAATATTTTTTGTGTATAACATTGACACAAGGTATAACTAATGATCTTCTTATCATTAAACTCTTTTATAAGTCATTCTTAATGATGAACTCAATTTCCACATAGTTTTCAGGCCATGAAATCTCACAACAAGACTCTAGTAAAGCTCCCATCATTACACGCAAATCATGAAAATCATTTAAAATATCCAAAAAACTAGAAATATGAACAAAAATATACTATAAATTAATAAATGAAACAAAAATATCAATAATTTAAACTAGAAAACTCATGGTAACATATGTTTCTCAATGAGCGATGGGGATTAGTCACCCACATGTGACCTACCTATTGAGCTCAGAAGATCCTAACAACAATATACCATTATTTCCAAATAACAAATAGAACTATTAAACCTAATACCTCTTAAAAAATATTTTATAACACCATTATTTCGTGAACTATCTTGTCCTATTCCTAAAACATGCACTAGATTCAACCTATGATATATGTAAGGGGTGTCCTTAATCCTCACAGTTGATTAAAAACATCATTGAAATCAAATGAAATCATTAGGGATTAGTTTTCCCATAAAATTATATTTAATATGTTGTTTAATTTCACTATATATTATGTCATAACTCTTCCATTCGTTAGACATCCTTGCCAAAATCAACTGAATGTTTTTAAATAAAAATTAAATAGATAATCAGAATACAATAGATAAAAAGGAAATAAATTCCATATGTTCCCCAATAACTACCTCACATGAAAAAAATCCTTTAATTCATTATAAATAACCAAATATATATAATTCACTAATGAGTAATTAAAAGGGGGGATAATTATTTGGAAAATTCCATAAGAATACAAAAATTAAATTAAATAACTAACTAACCTCTATATGACATTATCAGTCCCAATGTAGTTTGAAAAAAATAAATGCTATTAGTGATATCTTAAGATAATATATAACCTAAAAATAAAATATATAATAAAATTATAAGGATAATAATTCCAATTAGGTCAACACCCACTTTTCTAAATGATTATCCTTTAATAGAAGATCCATTTCAATCTAGTTTAAAAATAAATACAATTAAAGGATAGGTTTTTCATTTTATAAGAAAACATAATAATACATTATGAACCATTATAAGCATATTTTTCATTCACTTTTAAATAAAAATAATTTCCTTGAAATCATTTTTCATTCAAAATCCTCATTTTACAAAATACCCATTTTTAATCCATAACTGAAAACCACTCATTAAAAACCTATTCCAAAACACTTGAAAATAAAAAATTCCAAAAAAATTTATAGACATTTTAGTAAAACAAGTTAAATGAAATATTGATAGTGTAAAAAATATTGTTTTCAATTTATAAATAAATACAAGTGCTATAAACGTAAGTATTTCATAGACATGCACCATGGGAGAAGCCTTAGGTTATATAAGGTTATACAAACTCTAGATCATTGTATCTACTTTTGATCTAATTAGTAAAAATATAATGTGCATGAAAAAAAAATGAGGATAAAATGATGTGAAATAGTGTAATGGAGATTTCTATTTAGGGAACTACATCTAATTAACCACTAAGGAGAAAAGTACTTCACCTAGTGGTGTGATGATACCCTTACCTGACACCATGACCTTTCTCTAAGTCTATGTGTTTTGTTTGTGTGGAGAAATCCAAAAGGATGTGTAATAAAATATTAACCTCTTCAATAGCCAAATTTTTTATGTTCTTTAACTATTTAAAATATATCACATTTCATTTAAAAAGTTTCCATACACAAACCAATCACAAATAATCCATGTCATTAAATTCATATAATCCACATTTAATAAATTTCTCATCAAAACCATAGGAACCATTTAAGTAAAACCTTTATGTTTATAAATTTTCATCCAAAATGATAATGGAATAGTATTAATTAATAAAAATCTTTTAAAAACAAAACAATAAATGTAAATCATTTCAACTAGGAATTTATAATTTACTTAAGAGATTAACTTAAACAAACTTTTTTGAAATCCAAGTTTGAGTATAAAATTTAAATTCCCAAAGTTTTCATATATTTTTATTCTCATATAAATTTACACAAATATATATTTATATATATGTATGTATCTTATTGAAAAAATCCAAATATTCACATATTAATTTGTACATATATAAATACATCAACCCATTTATATGCATATAAACACCAAATAGGTCAAAATGAATTTTTAAACCACACATTTTTATTGAAAACCAATATTGAAACAATTTTACAATATATTAAATTCCATGTATTCCTGAAAAATTCATGAATAACCTAAGTTCTAATTTATAATTCCCTTCGAAGACCAAAACATCATTTAGAATCACATAATTCATTTATAAAGGCCATTTAGGCAATTTTTTAAACATAGAGTGTGAACAGTTAAACAGAAAATATTTTAAACCAATGTATAAAATGGAATTACCCATATATATAATTTAAAACAAAGCTAAAATACTATTTATTATTTATTAATTTAATAATAATTTCTAATATTATCATTAGGTTTCCAAACATAAATATAAATCCAATCAATAAAAGGTTGTGAAAATAAAGTGCCAAGAATAGGGAAAATCTACCTTGATTGAGTGGGGATGAAGAAAAATCAATGAATACCAAGATATATAGTCTAAAGGATTCATTCTCATATCATCGAAAGAAAAACCATAATTTTTTATAACCATCTATATACGTAAGGTTTGTCTACCCACATGTTTTATCGAGGGATAATAAAAAATAGAGAAATGGGGAAGAAGCATGAAGAGAATACGTAAATTTAACATGGATGGATCAATCATGAAATTATAGGGTATAAAACCATAAATTAGAAGAAGAGGGTATAGAATCACACATTTTGGAGAGGGATCTTGTAATTTTCATAAAAAAAGGAAGAGGGGTTAGATGAGGGCTCTATTTCATGTAAAATAAGTGGAATAACATACTTGCAATTTTTATTAAATACGGGAACATAAAACAGGTTGGATTAATGGTTGAAAAGACTATATTCTAACCATAAACCCCTGTTTAGGTCATTTAGGGAAGCCTATAGGTTCGTTACATGGTTATGAAACTTGTGTGTCAACTACATGAAATGAGTCGGTTAAAATTATAGACCCACCAACGTTATCATTGGAAAGATTACCTAACCATATAGGATAACCATGATATAGGAATATATTCTTATAATTTTTAAAATTTTGAATAATATATGCCCTAAATCAGTGGAGAGTTTAAAAAAAATAAATTAATAAAATAAATAAAGAAATGATTTTTTGGGGTGAAATATGATTGGCACACTTAATTAACATGGTATGATTGGATACAACCAAGGACCGTTGAAGTTTTTTTTTTGTGTTTTTTGTTTTCATTATTTAGAGATTGAACTTGATGATTGGGTGCCCTTATAAAAGATTATTTTGATTTTTAACCAATCATTTGGGTTTCTATAGATGGATTCTACTTTTTTTATTGGAACTTTTGGTAGTGTGGTCTTTTGGGAAGCATGTTTTCAGGTTCAGTTTCTGTTCATTTTTAGGTGGGAGAGTTGGGAATGAAAATAATAAATCCCCATTATAGAAAAGTCATCTGATGTTATTAGCTAGATTAGAACAATGATTCATGGTATTGAGGATCAATTTTATGGGTTCTATAGCAGTGGCTTTAGGATGACCTCATGTTTTGGATGATTTGGACCTCTATTAGATGGAGTTATGACTTTAATTCTTATTACAGATAATTTTTAATGACATTTACAGGATATAAATTTGTATAGTAGGGAGGATTATAACATAAACTAGGTAATTGGTAGGTTTTAAATTTTTTTATTTCAGTTAAGTCCATTAATTTTTATTTCTGGAGCCTTTGGGAGTGATCATTAAGTTTTGTGGAAAATAAAAGGTCACTAATCTATAAACCTATAAATAATGATGTAGTTATGGTATGGGGAGTTTCTACAATGTAGTCTGGGGTATGTTTGATGGAATAATATTTTATAAAAACCCCAGGACCTACGATGTAGAGGTGACCCATAATAGAGTCCCAAGTATACAATGAAGAGGCATGTGGATACAAAACCCCCAACCTAACCCTATGATGATAATCCATGGTGTAGATCATAGGCTTCACCACCTAGGGGCCTGGTGAAGAAACCCTATAATTCATTTTAAGGGGTCTGTTTCGATCTATTTTCCACATGAAAAATGGAAATTTACAATAGCGACCTTGATTGGATTTATATAACATCTAATGTTATGGTCCAAATAGAATTTCCATAGGAATTTAAAATTTTTCTTTTGATGATGGGTGATTTTGAATTTACTAAAACCAAGTTTGGTTAATAGGGTTTTTATTTCCTTAAATAGTGTTTTTGAATGTGTTTTATATTTTAGTGGAGGTCCTAAGGGTTCATGAAAACAAAAGAGGAAGAACAGGTGGCCAGGTTTCTTGAAATAGCTTCTGCGAGTTTTACACGTTATGTAAATAATTTATATGGTGTAATAATTTCATGGGCTGTATCCCAATAGATTAATAGTGTACAAGACCAATTCTTACACTGAGGAATAAATGAATTTTTTCTATTGCATGTCTTGAAACTCTTACCCAACTTGTAATAATTACACACCATGTAAAATGAAAGAATCCTTTTAAAAAATGAGAAATAAGGGATTAGCCCTTCATTTATTCGTGCATAGAGGGCACCCTACTGGGTAGTTCCTCCCATACCCTATCCAAGGGTTTCTTATTATCTCCTCCATATTATGTCCATTGTTTTACCGTTAGTCTTGTTCGATGTCTAGTGGTAAGATCTCGACTCTACTTCTTTCTAATCTTCGTTTATCTCTATATATTTGATGTTATTTTGGATTGATATAATTCTTTATGTTTTTAAAGAGTTTGTCAACTATTCTATTTTATCTACTTTTATCTCAAGATAAAGGCAGATACTGGATAAGTGGACCATCCATTTTATGAGGTAGGTATTCTATATAATTTTACCATAAATTCTTTCTATTCATAATCTTCGTCGTTGTGTCATGCACCTGTAATTCCATGTGGCACCATTTGAAATATGAAATTAGTTATGTAGTACGTAATAACCTAATTTTGTCCACAATTATATATATATTTTTAATTTTTGATGGTCGTGGACCTTTTTTGTAAACAAATCATATGGTTGTGTTCCTTGAATGACTTTAATTAATTATTTTTTTTAATCAAAACCCTCATTGAGGTGAACTATTAACTAAAATTTAACAGTTTAATTAAATGGAATGTTGAGGGATTTGACACCCCACTTAGTAACCCCCCATATTAGTGATAAATACAACTCATAATTGGGTTTAGCGTAATTCTTATAGAGAGAGATTGATTATCTTGAATGCAATGCAAGATAACATGGACTATCTTATACAATAACATTTATGCTATTAACATCCATGGGAAGTCCACTTGGCCCTAATATATTTATTAATTAATTGGAATAACATAATAATGGTAAGGAATAGTTAATAAATTAAATGAAAAGTTTATGGGATTGTCTCTCTTTTTGTGTCCTTATAATGGGTTATGAATGCTTATTTCATTTCATTAATTATCTTTAAAAATTTTAATGAATAATGGGAAAAGCCCTCTTTTTTATGCTGAGTAATGAGATGGAATGTTTATGAACATGGACTCATTTTCAATTAAACAAAAATAAATAAATGAATCATGAATTTCTTGATTTATACTTCAGTTCTTTTTTATGTAATTCTTTGTAAGGGATCATAGACATTTGAGACTGTATTATTCCTTGAGTGATACTTGGGTTTCCTTTTCAAAACACCAAGGACAAGATCATTGGTTACTTTAGATGTATTATAATAGGATTGATACTAGGAATTCCTTGGATAGGATCACAGTGTAGATTCTATACCTCCTTATAAGTGATAATGGTACCCAAGGTTATTCAACATAGAGAGGCTCATTGGAAAGATGGATAAACCATGTCAGGACTGATACTCAGTCCCCTATGTGAGATACTAGTGATGGACTCATAGGTTAGTTCATGTCTTCACATCATGCCGAGAGTGATAATTCGGTTTCCATTTATGGATCTACTTGTATAGACACTTATAGAACTGTGGATTTATGGTTCCCCTAGAGTGATACATGGTTGGGATCAGGGTTCGTCTTATTAAATTCAAATGATGTATTTTATTTTAAATACTAAGAATGCATAGTGGTTATCCAGGGGTGCATCCTCTAAGCCAAATCACAGGCTTGTGTTCGGTCTATATTATGATACATGTTTATGATTAATTATTCTCACTTCAACCATATAAAATATTTACTATTTGACCCTAGTTTAGAGGAATTATAGCTTGGGTTGAAGCAGGTATGGTCATTCAAGTGTCTCTGAGGAATCAGAACAGACTTGTTTGCTTTCGTTTATTATTTTCATTACATGTCATACCATAAATATTTCATAATTTGCATTAAAATAATAGATTATACTTTAAAACCCATTTTTAGTGGCCAATGGAGCATATCTCACACTCCTCTCTAGACTCCCTTACACTGGGGTAATCGAGCAGATCTCTTGTTCACATATTGATGGATTACTTCCTGTGTTGTGCATTGTACATGGGAGCTATTAGCATGAGATTTCTCTAGTGGTTGGGTTTCCCATGGAGAACACCCCAGGGCAGTTTACTTATTTACATTAATCATTTAATATATTTTATCACAAATTATATGTTAATTTCTTTAGATTTATATATAATCATCTAGAAATGCATGCATAATTGTATTTACCATCAGGCACTTATCGATTTATTTTTATCTTTCGTTGCTTTGTCCATAATTTAAAATGCTTACTCTATCGAGTTAACTTCATATTTTCTGGTATACCATTATGCCACTATAATAACGAGGGTATATTCTCATCAACGTACAACCATTATTCCCTCACTACTAGTTAGAAGCCTATGGTATATGGGGAGGCACGCTTTAGGCCAATTGGTGACTGGTCCAGCTACTGATTTTATAGATAATCAGACCTGAACATTAAATAGTTGTATTATATAATTATTTTCCTTTATCGCACTATTTATGGTTGGTATAATGGATACTAGGAATGTTTTAGTTCATAGTAAATAGTAGTGTTTTGGATTGTTGAACCAACCCATGTGGAAAAGTCGAGGAGGCTAAGGATGAGATTATTGTTCGTGTTGTTCATTTTAATAGTTGATTACAATTTAATCTTGACTAATTATTATACGTTACACTAAATGATTTATGATATTTATGTTATTTTCCCTTGGATTGTTATGGAAAGGATGTATCATTACATTAATCCTTCTAGGCACATATATATTCACAGTCCATGAATATTCCATTCCATGTAGATTTCGCTGCTAGGCTATATGATACTTCTTAATGGTCAATGTGTGTTATTAAAATTAATGTAATATTAAATGTTAGGTATTTTAGTAACATGTTTAATTTTATACATTCTTAGGTAGTTTATTATTTTGAATGTTTTTATAACTTATGTGTGGGTTTTTAGTATGTTTTCTTAAACAACGTGATTTAATGATTTATTTATCTTGATTTATCCATTATATTGCATGATTATATGTTTATTTTCATGATTAACTTTATATAATATCTAGGTTTAGAATTTATAGTTATAAATTTACAATAAAAATGGTTATTAAACTTCTAAAATCAACCAAAATGGTGTTTTCCCACATAGATTGATGGTGAAACCTTAATTAACAAATCATGAAATGTTTGATCCAATTACCATTAATTACAAGGTCCTAAAATTTTATGGTTGTAATGAAATGAGATCCAATTTGGAAATCTATAATGTGTATGGGAGATTTATAAATTGGAAAATGGAAACCCATATAATCAAACCATTATATAAAACAATGATATACCTCCAGCCTATTTTAAATATAATTATTGTAAAAAAAGTTAACCTTAAATGAAATGGGTGCCCTTATAAAGGTCAATATATCAATCAATTGGATTTGATGTCCCATATGACCAAACCATAAACACACAATGATACCCAAGTAGTCCATTTTGGGCATGTTTCTTAGGAGATAACCCAATAAAGGGTGTTTTGAAACCTCAATAATTAAATCAATTGTTGTTGTTTATATACTTGGGTTCAATATGAAGGGACCCTCAAATGATATATTTCTTTTATTATGCCTATGTACCAAACCCCATGAGGGTATGTTTATAATATATTGGTATGGTTATTTAAAGTGTCCACGTCTATTTATATGGTTTTACATATAAGATTTTGATGGAATCTTACTTGACTAGTCCCCTCATTAATTAATAAAAGTCCTTTTATTTTCTTTTGAGCTATGATTTGATGTGGAATTAGATAATTAAAATTCCAACATCAACTAAAAATGGTGTATTCATCTATATATTAGAATTTTTATTTTATTTTAAAAATCCCAATTGTGATAACTATGTGGATAAATAATATAGATAATAGGAAATTTATGTGAATATTAATGTTTAAAAGAAGATTGATTTAACTTTGTTGTATGCATTATGGTGATAGATACAAAAATATGAAAAATACATTTTACATTACAACTAGTAGTTGATGTTTTTAAATTTATCTATAAAATTTTTAAGATAAAATTTAAATAAATGAAGCAGATTAAATAAAAACATAAGAGGTGTTTTAATTCAATCCTCATTCAAAGTGTGTTTAGATTTTTCCATTAGTTCTTCATTGGACCGATAACGTGAGCATTGCCTATAGGATTCAATAACTTCTCTTAGATTGCACTAAATATATCAAATAAGTGGTAGGGCCTAATGAGTCTTCTTGAAATTAACTACTTATGATGTTGAAACTTTATGTTTTAGTAAGTAGAAATCCAAGGTAGGTAGCACCGTTAGTCATTAATACCCTGGTTAATGTTTGTGATGAGTTTATAACAAGAGGTTCCATTCAATTGTTATTATTACTAGGTAGGAATCTTAGTTTCTAAAATAATAATTGGGTCTAATGAGTGTTCATGTGGGGTTTTGACTTTTTTTACAAGAACAAGTATCAATAAGTGCTCAGTTTCAGTGGGTT
Organism: Viscum album; assembly: GCA_963277665.1. NCBI lineage: Eukaryota > Viridiplantae > Streptophyta > Magnoliopsida > Santalales > Viscaceae > Viscum > Viscum album. The sequence goes on along the minus strand of OY728137.1, from coordinate 1,583,539,527 downwards.
AGATATACCTAGGCTGTGGTCAGCCACCTGGTAAGTCATGTGACCTTTCTTCTACTTCAATGATGAGAGACATGATATGTCTTCATCCAAGTTAATGTTCATAAGGAAAATAGGACCATGGAATTAAGTAATTTATATGAGTTATCAGCTACTAGATGCATAGGGATAATAATCCTATGGATAATGTCGAATTATTTTCCTTTTTAAGAAATCTCAGGGTAGTATGTGTTGATACATGCAGTAACAATCAGTTGTTAAAAAATGTAAAATGAGCCGTATGTGTCGGAAATTACCCATTTCAGTCTTAATATATAGTGTTACATTATAATGAAATCTCTTTAGTAGACTAAATTGTGTTTTATAGAAATGAGACTCTTCAAAATGCTCGAGACTAGGTATTTAGACAAACTGGTCAATTGGATTTGGCTTTTACGATTTATTCTGTTGCACATGAAGACCTAAATCAAGAGGTGTTTCATATATAAATATTATGTAAATATATCCCTATGTGATTTTATATGGTTATAAAATCTCTCTATTTAGATTAAAAGTTCCTAAAGCATGGTTTCCATGTCCAGTAACTACCTTTAGTGGTCGATGGAGCATGTTCTATGGGTTTATTTCCTGTCTTCAATGAATCTAATGATATGGACACACCTAAGGTGGGGATAATTACATGGATCATAGAGAAACATGTACATCTATGTAGGAGGATCAAGTCCAATGTTAACCATTATGAAATGGTTGGTATTTCTTTCAAATTCCCATGGCTCTGGTATGCTTTTTCAATGTGTTTGTACTTGGAAGGAAGTACAATGAAGATATGGTTGGATGAGTGTGTAACCCTTGATTTTTTTTAATATAGATGGACTCTGGTTCTTATGAATGAGTAATCATGCGATTCCTTAGTAGTGAGGAAATTGTGGACTAGTTATGATGACATGTCAGTAGGTGCATCTGATCATATTCAAATGTAACAGCCCAATATTTCTTAGTATGTTATCTCCTTAATGTAAATTTATAGCTTATTTTGCATGAAACACTGACTTGACATGCGTTATAGGCAAGACTTAGTTTCTACGAAACAACACATTAGTACTATAATTATTTAAATGTTATATTTATTTAATAAATAAATAATGTAATATGAACTGTGAAAAACAAATTTTATATGTTATTTTTAATATTTTCACATAAATAAAACATAATTATATTTAATTTTTTATGTTTTTTTAAAATAGTTATAAATTTAGAAAAAGTATTTCATAATAGAGTTACCTTTTTCATTTTGTGAAAAATAATAAAATTAATTTTAGAAATAAATAAGAATTTAATTTTTTAAAACAGACTTCATTTTAGAATTCAGAATATCAAAATTAGCATAGTCATAATTTTTTTTATTTTTCTAACAACATTTAATTTTTGATGAATAGTAAAAAAATACTACATAGTACATAAAAATCGACTTTTTTATTGAAATAATTATTTTTAATTTAAATTTATTTTAAATTAAATTAGACGCATAATACCTAAATTAGTTCAATTTAATTCCTTAGAGTCATTTTATTATAATATTAGATATATGAAATTTTATTTAACTTTAACGTCATTTACACACCTTCTAGGAACATTAGCAAATTTTCATAAAATGTAAATTTTCCACTTCTGAGAATTGAATTTCAAAAATACGAGAGTCATAGTTGACATCATTAAGTAAAATGTGGATTAATAGGATGAAAATAATTTTTGGTGAATAGTAACTTTTGAATTTTATTTACCTTGGTTAAAAGTAAAAAGGGTAATTAAAGGTAAAAATAATATTATAACAATATAAAATTACACCAAGACATGTCCTAATTTTATTGTAAAAGTTTTTTTCGGTTAAAAGATTCCTTAGGACAATTATAAGATCCTTTTTGATCCATTTGGGTTATATTATAACATTTATTATTTTTTATTTAAAGAGGAGTTAAAAGTCTTAAATTCATCTTTTGAAGAATAAAATATTTTTAATATAAGGTTATAAATATGATAAATTAATCAATAAATATTAATTATAAAGCTAACAATATTTCCTACTATATGGTATTTTAGTTATTATTTTTTGACTTTAAATAATTGAATTTATTTGTGACCCAATGATGATGCAGTAATTACCTTATTAATGAATGATTAAAATTATTGATATCAAAAATATTAAAATAAATGTAAATTATATCTTTCTATTCCATATACTAATTTTATAAGTGAATATTAAATGTTAGGGTTGATTCAATATATTTGGTGTAAAGTAATTAAGTTTTTTTGACTTTAACAAAAAAACAATACAAAATAGTGTCAAAATTGACATAAATGAGTTTTAAAAGAAACTATATTATAGAGTTATATAATATTCCTAAAAAGATTTGTCCAAATTAATTAGATAATATTAGATATTTTACTAATGAACCACTTGATCTTATATTGGAATTTTATATTAACAATAGTAACCATACAATATAAAAATATCAGATGACATGGTAAAAGTTAAACTATTTAACTTGGAGATAAATCTAAAAGGTAAGGTTAATACGGGGACCTAAATTTATCTAAAACCAATTGGTTGAAAGTTTTTAGACCCATAAAGACCATATCCTTGAAATAAATCCATTTGGATCTATTAGAAACAAAAAATAATTTTATAATAAAATAATATCTCAGGCTTTTCCTAAAGTGCCCATCACCTCTCTTATAAAAGTATACTCCCATTTCTCTCAAATTAACATATCCAAAGCCCTTTTTCTCTTCCAATAACTTCCCAAATCACCTCCCAATATTTCTCAAATTACCACAAAGGCCTTACCATGAGAAGAAATCCAACCTAAAATGTCCTTCTGTTCAAATAAATAAGAAACACCCAAAGAAGAAGTAATTATTTTACCACCTCTTTCAATGTTCGTTACTTCTTCTACATCATCTTTCGTTGTTGTTACCAAACTAAAATAATATCTCTAGTACCTTATACATTATGATATTTTATTATAAATATGGTACAACCATATTCATTATTCTATCCATCTTATGAATGATACAGTCACCATACGTGTGTATGTACGACTTACCGTCTCCACATCGTGCTGTAGTTTGTTATTCAACACTTCATTATTTTTATGGGTATAAAAATGAGTATAAATAATGAAAATTATGAATATAAAATGGTAAATTTTTTTATATATTATATAACATCCATATAAATACCATTTCACCATTAATATAATGATATTGTTGCTCGTGCGTACATACGGCTTACCGTCTCCACGACGCTATGAGATTCATCTTCAATGGACACCCTTAATGAATATATATATATATATATATATTAATTAAGAGGTGTATAAAATAATTTTTCTATTGAAATAATATATATTTATGTAGATATGTTTATGTTGTTTACTTACTTCCATACTATACTATAAGAAAATAGAAACAACGTTCATGCGTACGTACGGACTACCGTCTCCATGAATGGTGTTTCCATTTCAAATATAAGTCTATTATACATATTTATATTCTAAATATATATGATATATAATTCATTTTTATATTCTGGATGTATGTAAATCATTATCTAAGTGATACGATCAAAAATATCAAGTTAAAACATGTACGATAAAGAAAGTGATTATTACCCGAAATGTTACTTTAACATGGAAGTTATTATTAAATGGATAGGATAAAGTAATAAATGAATCATATATGATATCATAAATATTAATATAGTTCTGGTATAATTTAATAACTTACTATGGTCATTCTTTATGAGGTTTAACGTACCCACGACTAAAGGAAAGTACAAGGTAAGGGTTAATTCCTCAATCACATTATTATCCGAGATTGTTTATGTGTAAGTATTTACGGAGACATATTTATCATCCATGTCCATGTTTCATAAAAAGGATTTCAAAAAAAATATTTTATGGTTTTTTGGAAGCCAATATTTATCAAATTAATAATTTTAAATGTTTTAAGGATTTATTTTTCTAAATATTTTTAATTAATGTCCATGTTTTAAATATGATTTTAAGGATTTATTTATACTGACATGATTGTTTTAAAATGTTAATTACTTTAAAAATATTCAAATTGGTTTGAGACCCTTTGATTCAAAAATATCTTTTAAAAAATTTCCTTTATAAATTTGTGACTTTGAAATGATTTAACAAAAAAGGATATTTCTCTCAAAGAGTTTTACTGATCAATTTCAACTATGTCAACATACATTACTGGATATTAATCTTTATTGAGGATAATTTATTGTAATACAATATCCCATATTTTATTGAATGAGTTTTGATATGTTCGACTGTGTTTGTGCTATTTTTATACCATTCATGGTTTGTGGTTAATGTATTGTCATTTTGTATACTAGTTTTAATAAGAATGTTTATGTTATGTTTTAACATTTTCATATGAGGAATGAATTGGACGTAGTAAGTGATAGGCAGGGCCCTCTATACCCCCTCGATTCATTGGTTGGCCTCATGAGACAAACTAGTGTCTTCGAATAAGGCTTGGAAAAAATATTATTTAGGGTCTTAGCATGAGACATTGACTTTGTGGTTATGATGTCCATCATTATGCATTCCATCATTATGGGATTTTGTATTAATGATACATGTGATTCTTTGACTAGTAGAATATGGAGGTGAATTCATAAATGGAATTATTTGATTTATGTTTTCTATATTATTCCAAATTGAATATTTAAAGGGCTTTGTTTCAATTTAATACCTTTACATAAAAGTTTATGATTATTTTTGATAGCTTCTACTATATTTCTTATCCTTACTAAGCATCTAAGATCACCCTTTTCATATGTTTTATCTTCCAAGGATGAAAAGAGTTGTATTATGATTTATAAGTAGGTTTAATCTTGGAAAATAATAGAACTCTCAAAGGATTATCTATGTAGTATTTTATGTTTGAAATTGTTATGTGAATATCATGTATATAATCTGTTTTCCAAGACTGCTAAACTGAGCAGTCCTTTCGAAAATGATTCCTTGTAATCATGAAAATGTATTAAACTAATGCACCAGCTCTGGGATTATGGGGTTGGGGTGTTATAGTTGTTATTAGGGGAAGTTTACCTATAACCTTGGAATGTAGATTTGCAAAATCTCTGATCATAGAACATTATCCTAAGATATAATTTGAAGATTAGTATTGAGGAAAATCCAAAAAAAATTGTGATGTAGATATTATGTGGGTTTCACAAAAAATACACCCCTGTTTGGATAATAGATGTGTATGTGGTTCTAGAATAGATGTACCTAGGAGGGAAAACTCTGACAGAGAGTTTTGGGCTTGACCTGGGGTATCCTTGTACATGACAACGGACCTTACTACGCACCTGGTTTGACACTCCCAGGGGATATGCTTAGGATATTTCACATTTTCATTACCCATCATTATGAAGTATTTATGAGTAAATATATCAGAAAAGAAACAATTTTTATGATTGTGATACTAGATGTGTGAAAATATTCAATTAATGTTGAATTTTTTTTATAGTTTTTGGATTATTAATTATTATATGATTTAACTTAGTATATGTCATCATTTAGAAATGGAACCTCATAGAAGGAATGAGAACTACAACAGTACGAATGATCCAAAGAGTAAGAAAGATCATATATATATATATCATGGTCTTAATACAAACTTTATAAGGGAAATAGTCTCCCACACATTATCATCATATGAAAAAATAGTATCATGTGTTAATAAGATATGTAATGAATTCTCCGAGTCCTGTGGATTTACAGGGAAGCAGGGGAAGAATAGAATGGTAGAGAAAAAGGTGGATAAAGGGGCGACGGGAAAGAAGGATTTTCCCTCATGTGATAACTGTGGAAAGAATTAACATGGTAAATTCTTGAAAGGAATGAGAGTTTGTTATATGTGTGGAGAAAAAGGACAACAAGTACAAGATTTCAATGGTAAGAAAAATGTTTTAAAAGTTCAATGATTCATCCGCAAGGTGTTGGGTCACTACAAAAATCAATGTACCAATCATCAGAGTATTCCCCAAATGATTCTACTTGATAATAATAATGTTTTTATACTACTACAGATGAAGAATAATAATTAATATTCAAATTTTTTATTAATGATTTGTGTCAATTGAGTATTGTTTTAATGATGTAAATGTTATAATAATTATAGAGTATATAAGGATTGTAATGTAGTACAATTTCCTTAAGGATTTGAGATAGTTTGTTACCAAGAAAAGTGACTCAATAGCAGGTTAAAATTTATAGAAAATATATGGTTGAGAGAAAGATAAACATTAAAATAATATTGAGGCAAAGGTAAGTATATTTTAATAAGTGATAATTGAGTTAATAAAGTATACTGGATATTATTGACTACCACGGAACTAGCTAATGGTGTTTTATTCCATAATTGTTAGAGATTAGAACATTTCATGGATTTAAGAAGTGTATCGAGTATTCTATATCTTATAAAAGGAAAAACGAAGTACATACCAATCCAAAAAATATTTTATGGTAATTCTTGTTGTTACCATGTTTTAATAGAATACATTATGAAGGTATTCACATGTTGTTCTGTGATAAAAGAGATCTTCATTATGTTATGTTTTCCAACCATATAAATTAATGGAATTTTAGTTTGGACACAAGTATTTTGGATAATTATAAAAGGTTGGAATAGAGTATGTTGAACACTTGAATTTTTTTGAGGTTAAAGTATGATTTATTGGATACTTTGACCAAACCTTTTGGTTTTCAATAATAATTTTGATGATTAATGGAATAATTTTCTACCTTTTAATTTATAAAATTTGATTCATAAATAAAAAAAGTTAATTTGAGCATTCATTTTCTATTTTGAAAGATGATGTAAAAATAAATCAAATCCCATCCAAATTATGAGATTTTGATAATGAAAGGTATTAAAATTAAGTATGTTTTCTTTAGTTCTTATCTTGATTGTAAATTAATCCCTCATCTTCAAAAAATATTATGTATATAATAAATGTGTAATCCTAATACCTTTTGATTTGTTGAACCAATGATATTTTAAATCATAAAATATTTATGGCTTTGAGGTCTTAATTTTCCATTTATAGTTCACTTGTTTGTGATTGATGACTTCAATCACTCCCTATAAATATTTTAATTTCCCCCCAATTATGTGTCTCTAATTGCCACCAATGTTCTCCTTTTTCTAAATCCTAATTTGGTGCTGACCTTTTCATTTCTGTTTTCCTCTTAATAAGACTAAATTTTATTAACCCTATTTCTGATGTGGGTTTTCAAAAAAGGTATTTTCTATTTTCAACATTTTATTTTTGAACAACAATTTAAAATTTTAGAGCTGCAATTTACTAAAGGAGAGGATATTGTTACACCCCAAGATTTTATATTACATTATCTATTTAATGTAATTTAATTGCATATATTGCACACAACCCCGACTTGGCTTGCGTTATACATGTGATTGTGTTTCTATGAAAGAACACATTAATATTAAAATTATTAAAATGATATATTTATTTATCAATTAAATATTGTAATATGAATATTAATAAATACATTTTAAATTTTATTTATAATTTTTTCACATAAATAGAACATATTTATAATGAAATTTGTATCATTTGTTAAAATAGTTATATATTTAGAAAAACGATTTTATTAAAAGAACTACTTCTTATTTCCTTTTGTGAACAATAAAAAAATTATTTTTTGACACTCAAAATAATTTAATTTGGTAAAATAGACATCATTTTGAAATTTGAATATCAAAATTAGCTTATGATGAATATTTGGTATTTTTCTGAAAATATTCCATTTTGATGAATAGTGAAAAATACTGCATAGTACATAAATACCAATTTTTTTAATTAAATAATTATTTTTAATTTAAATTTAATATAAATTAAAAATAGATACACAATCCATATATTAGTTGAATATAATTCATTATATTTAATTTATAATAAAATTAGATATCTATAATTTTATTGAACTTTATATGAGGTTTTACCCACCTTCTAGGCACATTTTCAAAATTGAATAAAAAATAATTTTAACACTTCTATATATTGAATTTCAAAAATCTGTGTGAAATGTTTGACATAAGTAATTAAAATTTGGTTCAATAGGATGAAAATATTTTTTCGGTGAATAGAAACTTTTGAATTTTATTTACCACGGTTAAGAGTAAGTAGCATAATTAAAGGTTGAAATAATACAATACTAATATAAAATTTCCCCAAAAAATGTCTTAATTATATTAGATAAGTGTTTTTAGACTGAAATAAACTTCAAGACAAAAATAAGTTCCTTTTTGATTCATTTGGGTTACATTAGGTCATTTATTATATTTAATTTAAAGAGGAGTAAAAAGTGTTAAATTCAAAATTTGATGACTAAACTATTTTTAATATTGGGTTATACACAAGATAAAATCAACTATAAATATTAATTAAAAATATAAAATTATTTCTTACATCATGATATTTTATTTATTATTTTTGGAAAATAAATAATAAAAATTATTTAAGACACAATGATGATGTAGTAATTACCTTATTATTGAATGATTAAAATAATTGATATTATATATATTAAAATAAATGTTAATAATAGAATTTTATTCCTTCAAAAAAATTTATATGATAATATGACCTATTAAGGTTGATTAAATCTATTTGGTTTAAAGTAATCAAGTTTATATGATATTAACAAAAAACAGATACTAAATAGTTTCAAAATTGATATAAATGAGTTTTTAAAACAAATTCTATTTTATTAAATTATATAATATTCATATAAATATTATATTAGGAAAAATGACTTATATAATTATAGATATTTCATTAATGGACCACTTTAGGTTCACATTTCATTTTTTAGTAAATATATTAACCATTTAGTATAAAAATACAAGAAGACATGGTAAAAGTTAAACTATTTATCTCCGAGTTGAATATAAAGGATAAGGTCAATATGGGGACCTAAACTTTTCTAAAACCTATTGGTTGAGAGGATTTAGATCAGTATCCAAATTATCCTATATATATATATATATCCATTTTTTGCTATTAGAAACCCAAAAAAAATTATAATAATAAAATATCTTAAGCTTTTCCTAAAGCGCCCCTCACCTCTCTTATAAAAGGGTACTTCCCGTTCTCTCGAATTCAGACCTCCAATACCATTTGGCTCGAAAAAACTCAACCAAAATCACTTTCCAACATCCCTCAATTAATAAGAGTCATTAACTTCAGCAGAAATACAATATAAGGATCCCATTTATTCAAATCAATAGGAAACACCAGAAGAATAGGTAATTATTTTATCACCTATTTCAAAGTTCTTTTCTTCTTCTACTTCCTCTTTCTTTATTGTTACCATACAAAAATTATATCTCCATTACCATTTAAGTTCTGAGATGTTATTATAAAGATGGTAAAACAATATTCCTTATTCTATCCATCTTATGAATGATAAAGTCACCATACATGCATACGTACGACTTAATATCTCTACGTCGTGTTGTAGTTTGTTATTAACACGCCATTATTTGGATGGGTATAAAAATAAGTATAATTAATTTAAATAATTAATATAACATGGTAATTATTCTGTATATATAATATATCATCCAATTAAACACCATTTAACCATCAATAGAATGATATTTTCTGTCATGCTTACGTACGTATAACCGTCTCCACAACGCGATGAGATTCATCTTCAACAATCAGACATCAAAAAAATTTTTAAATATATATATTGATTAATTATTAGATATATGAAATAATATTTATAATATAATAATATATATTTAGTCAGATAAATATATTTTGTTTACTTACTTTCATAATATATGATAAGAAAATGGAAACATCGTTCATGTGTACGTACAGAGTACTATCTCCAAGAACGGTGTTTCCATTCCATATATATATATATATATATATATATTATACATATTTATATTCTGAATATACAAGATATATAGATCATGTTTTATATTCTGTTAGTATGTAAATCATGATATAAGTGACACAATCAAGAATAACAAGTTAAAACACATACAAAAAAGAAAGAGATTATTTCCTGAAATGTTACTTTAACCTCGAAATTATAATTAAATGGGTAGTATAAATTAATAAATGAATCATATATGATATCATAAATAATAATATGGTTCTATTATAATTTAATGACATACTATGGTCATTATACCAGAGGATAAATGTTACTTTAACATGGAAATTATTATTAAATGTCTTAGTGATTTACTTATATAACTATTTTTAATTAATGTCCATGTTTTAAAAATGATTTTAAGGATTTATTTATATGGACCGGATTATTTTAAAATGTAAATTACTTTCACAATTTTCAATGTGTTATGTAACACATTGATTCCAAAATATTTTTTAAATTAGTTCCTTTATAAATTTTTGTCTTTTAAATGATTAAAAAAATGATATTTCTCTCAAAGAGTTTTACTTATCATTTTCAACTATATCAACTTGATTTACTGGATATTATTATTTATTGATGTTAATTTTTTATAATACAATATTCCATATTGTATTGAATGAGTCCTGATATGTTTGACTATGGAAGTTCTATTTTTATACCATTTATGGATTATGGTTAAAGTATTTACATTTCATATGATTGTTTTAATACGACTATTTATGTTATGTTTTATCATTTTCACATGAAGAATTTATTGGATTTTGTAAGTGACGAGAGGGGCACACTATAGCCCCTCGATGCTTTGTTTGGTATCATGAGACAAACTAGTGTCTTAGAACAAGGATTTGACAAAATTTATATTTATGGTCTTAGCACAAGGCTTCGACTTTGTGGTTAAGATGTACGACTTTATGTATTCCATCATTAGAAGATTAGTTAATAATGTTACATGTGGTTATTCGACTTGTAGAATATCTTTGTTAATAAGTAAATTGAATTATTTGATTTATATTTTCCATATTATGAAAAAATAGAGGTTTAAAGGTCTTGTGTTTCAAATTTATACCTTCCCATAAAAGTTAATTATTATTTATAACAACGACCATTATATTTTTTATCCTTACTAAGCATATGAGCTCCCCCATTTCTTATTTTTTATTTTTTCAAGAAGTCAGGATGTGTATTATGATTTATATGTAGGATTAAGTTAGGTGAATAATGGAATTCTCGATGGATTATCAATGTTTTATTTTATGTTTGAAATTGTAGTGTGAAGTTCATGTATGTATTCTGTTTTCCAAGATAGCTAAACTGATCAGTCCTTCAAGACATGATTCCTTGTAATCATGCCAATGTATTAAAATAATGCACCAGATCTGGGCTTCTAGGGTCAGAGAGTTACATCAAAAGAGTCACCTGAGGTGGTTTGACTATCCTTTCGTTCTTGTTGTTGGATTTTCAGTTGGCTCGTAACCATACCAAGCACTTCATTTTGATATATTAGGTGTGTCTCAAGTCCTTTTTGGAAATCTTTTAAATCCTTTTTGTGTACTATTTTATTAGTGACGATCATTTCCCATATCATTATATCATCTGGGATACACTGGGAGAGTGGAAATTGTATCCTGAGCTAAAGTAGGAACATAAATGGCATTGGGCTTGATAAATAAACTCCATAGAAGTTATGATTCTATAGAATGGTATGTTTATAGGTATGGTTAGTCTTCAGTTATACTTGTGTCATGGGTAGTTATTTGTTGGATAGAATCATAAATACCAGTTTTTTCCCTTTTACTTTACCATCAGGCAGATGCCTCTTTTGTCTTAGTCGGTGTTCTTTAAGTGTGGATTTTTTTTGGATTTCTACTGGCATCTCACTTGTAAACATGGAGTGTAGAATACCATGGACAATATCATTAAACTTTATTTTAGGATTCCAAGGTTAAACCAGTTTCTAGGTAGGTTATAGTGGAATGATTTAAGGGTTATAATCAAAGTCTGATAGATTAGGTATAACTCATGTTCATGATCCGACATAATAACATAAGAAATTGGGCGATGATGCAGTCAGAAGACATCACCAAAAGTAGATTACATGCTTCAGTTGACATTATTGAGGTGAATGTGGGATTATTTAAGGTAAGGAACCATGTTTTGGGTTTTGTTAAGACAACCATCTATGTCGGGATTTTTTGAGAATTATCAGATGAGTTTGGGTCAACTTATTTCCTTTCATTTCATTGAATATGGATAGAAAGTAACTATTTTTGTCACATACTAGGGATAGGATGAGTGTAGTGCGATTCGGTCAAGGATTTTATAAAGAACCATGTAAAGTATACTATTTGAGGTCAAATGGAAGTCGACCATTTCATCAAAAAAAGAATAATTTCATGAGAATCATTAGAATGTTACAAGAATACTTAAATAGGAAACTATAATAGTAAAGATTACCAAGGATAATAATTTTATATTGAATTTTAGAACCCATTGTGATGTGTTTTAAGGGTTGGTTGATGAATGAGACAACAATGTGATCATTTCTTAGGTTAGAAGTTCTTGAGAAAGTGTCATCTCAATGTCCCGGTTTTTGAATCTAAACATTTACTAATGTTTCTATAGATTATGTGTCATATAATTAATGGAAGTCTGGGAGGTGTGTTGGTCATTGAAAATTACTCATGGCTATTTAATGAAAATTAATCACCCAATTATGTTGGTTGTTGTTTTCATTGTTTCTGAAGGATTATCAGGGATGATAAGTTCTATGGTGGGGTGGTTGTAGTTTCTCATGTTCTAAACAATAGATAATTTCAATAGGAATTTAAAATTTTCCATTTGGGTATGAGTGGTTTTGAATCTTGGGAACCCAAATGAGGTTATAGGATTTAGAAATCCAAAAATAGTGTTTTCAGATGTGTTTTTTTTGTTGATGTCCTAGGGTTTTGAGAAAACACCAAAGGAAGAACAGGTGGCTAGATTGCTGAAAATAGCTATTGTGTGTTTTACACATCATGTCAATCATTTAAAAAACATGCAATGGTTTCATGGGGTGTGGATTAGAGGATTCATGATGTGAAAGCCCAAGGATCACCTTGAAAAATATACTATGTGTATCTGTTACACATATTAAAACTATTACATGATGTGTAACAATTACACGTCATTTAATATGTGTGAATCCTTTTAGAAAAGGAGAAATAAGATCTCAACCACTCATTTTCTTCACGTTCAAAGTCTTCATAACTCAGTAGATCCTCCCTTACCCTCTCTAAGGTATTCTCTAGATCTTCTTCATCTAGTGTATGTTTTTATTTCTGTCAGTATCATTGGTTTTGTAGTTGTAGTCTCTCGACTATGATTCCTTTTCATCCTTTTATTATATCACAATATTCAAAATTATTTTGATTTAATCAAATGCCAACTATTTTTAGGTCATTCTTCAAATCTTAGGCTTTCTCTTGATTTAGCTCAAGTTAAATTCTAGTGTTGGATTAGTTGAGGATACCAATCTAGAGGTAGGTGGTTTATATGCATTTCCCTTAAATTCTCACCGTTCATAATATTCATTTTTGTGTAGGACACTTGTAATTCTGTGTGACACATTTTTAAATATGAAATTAATTATGTATAATATAATTCTATAATTTTGGTAACTCTCTCATTTCACTTTGTCAATGTTGATGTTCATGGACCTCACGTTTTGAACCACCTATATTAGTTTGTTCCCTGAATTACTTGAATTAATTATTTTTTTCTAATAAAACTCCTCATCAAGGTGTTCTATCTTCTAAAACGTAATAGGTTGACTAATTGGAATGTGGAGGGATATGAAATCCCACTATGTTACCCCTTGATTTGTTAACAAGACAACTCATAAATGGTTATGGACTAATTTATGTAGAGTGATATTGTGGAATAAAAGTTAGCTTGGCCTGACTTAAAAAATTACATGTATTGTGTTATCTAAAATGGGTAGACCACCTATTGTTAATAAATTCATTAAATTCAGGGAATTAATTAATTACAAAAATGTCCACTTAAAGAATTAAATTACCTGATTATGGTCATAGAGATAATTTTGTGTCCTTGTAAGGGGTTATGGCATACTTAGTACATGGCCTTAATTTTCATTAATAATTGTATTGAATAATGTGAAAGGCAATCATTTGTATGATGAGTTATGAGGTGGCATGTTTATGAACACGGAATTATTTTTCATTAAACATAAATGAATAAATTAATCAAGAAAACATTGAGTGATAATCGGGTTCCTTTTTACATAACACCTTAGATGGGATCACATGTAGTTTAGACTGTATAATTCATTAAGTGATACTCAGGTTTCCTTTTTATAACTCAAAGGAATATCTCATATGTTACTTGTGATTTTTTTAATATGGGAGTGATACTATGTATTACTTGGAAGGGATCTCCATGAATATTTTCCACCCCTTTATAAGTGATACTGATTCCCTAGGGGAGTCACCATAGATGAGGTTACTATAAAGATGGTTAAACCATGACATGAGTGACACTCACTCCCCTATGTGAGATAACTAGGATGGACTCAATGGATAGTTCTTGTATTAACACCACATCAAGAGTGATACTTGAGATTCCATTTATGTATTTCCTTGGATAGAATCTTATGATGTTCTATTTTTATAGTTCCCCTATAGTGATTTTTGAGATACCTACTTGGATTGACTTAGACGGGCTTAGGGTTAGTCATATTAAATTAAAAAGATGTATTTTATTTTTAAAACTATGAATGCATAGTGGTTATATAGGGATTTATTCACCAATAGAAATCACATTCTTGGGTTCAGTCCAACTTATGATACATGTTTTATGACAACTTATTTTCACTAAACCCATATCACATATGTACAAGTTGAACCTAGTTCAGAGAAATTCCATGTTGTGCTGAAGTAGGTATGGATAGCCTGGTGTCCTTGAGAAACCTAAAGCAACTTGTTTAGTTTGTATTATTAATTTATTTAGCAATCAAACATTCACACTATCATAATTTATATTCATAGAATGGATTATGATTTGGAACCCATTTGTGTTGGGATAAAGTGTACATATCACTCCCCACTCAGGCCACCATTACATTGGGGTACTCGAGAAGATCTTATGCTTGTAGTTCTATGAATTATTTCATGTGTTGTGTACTGTACCTGGGATTTAGAAACATGGGACTGATCTAGTGCTCAAAATTCTCATTGGAGATCACACTGTAATTTTTTTTACTATTTTTCATTATTCATGTATTGTATTTTATCTCATGATGTACATTCATTGATTTGTATTTTTAGATAATTTTCTAAACATGCAAGTATGGTTGTATTTGCAATTGTACACTTATCAGTTTATTTTTTTCTCCTACTACATTGTCCTTTAGTTATAATGATTCCACTGATGAGTGATCTAATTATTATATAGTATACCTCAACGCCACTCTGATAATTAGGGTATAGTCATTCCAATGTACCACTGTTAGACCCTTACTTCTTGTTGGTAGTATTTGGTGTATGAGGAGTCATGTTTTTGGCAATGTGGTGACCATTTTTTCTAAGGGATTTATAGTCAGTCGGGTCAAGATGTTATAATTTAACCCCTCTAACCCCTCTTTTCTACCCAGTTTCTCATCATAGGGGCTTCGAAAATGGATCCTTATTTTTATTCAAATTATTTATGATTATTCCTAGAATCATGTAGGTAATATCATTCTTTCAATTGGGTTTCTCCAATCATTATCCTCTCAGCCCTTTCTCATTCTTCTTCTTTGGGGTTCTAACCTTATCCTAAGATGATGGTTTAACATAGGGTTTTGGGTGATAATATAATTAATTTTGTTAATATTTTGGGTTTTTTGTGATCAATTTTAGCCATTTATTATTTTTTATGATGTATGTGTTGATTTTAACTCTAATTTAGAGGTAATTGTTACTACATAATGGGAATTACCCATGGAAAACCTTTATTTGATGGGTTTCCCTTGGTTTAATTTGATAAATTATGTTGTAGTTATACCATTGAGGGATCATTATTTGTATTTTATTTTTTATGTAATTTTTTTCTGAAAAAAGTAGTGATTTTATATGGTCTTCCAAAGAAAATGTATTTTCGCATAATATGGGTTTGATAAATGGTTTTAAGTGGTGGGGGGGGGGGGTTCTAAATGGTTTCCATTGAAAATATGTTTTATTCCAAAAATGTATTTGTTAAATTTTATTCAAAGTTATTTTTTCTCCAAGGTGATTTAAATTGGTGAATTTAAAAGTGGGATTCATTTTCTGTATGATGTACTTGATTTGGAATGTGATTGAATTTGTAATTATATCCAGTTGTGGGTTGGATTTGGATGCACTTGGGTGACCTTAGGTATGAAGGTGAGTTGATGGGTGTTTCCAATGCTTTATGAAAGAATCTAGCCAAGGTTATTTTCTAGTGAACACAAGTGGCCTAGGTCTTATTTCGTATTTAGGTTAACATAATCCAGATATTGTTCTGTGAGAGAGACCTAGTACCTTTGGAACCTATAGGTCACAATTACCCTATTTTTTTTACATTATTTTTGTGATAAACTATGGATCATTTTTGATTGAGATGAGTTGTTTTGTTTTGTTTTATTTATTGATCCTTATACTATTTATACTTTGATACCCTTTTTTTATTAATTATGGTTATGTCTGAGTTAATTTTGGAAAATTTATTATTTTCAATGAAAACCAAAGGATTTGATAAATTTTTTTAAAAAATAATCCATTTTAAGTAATTTATTTTCAAACATAGACTAACAGTTTTCATAGCTAATGTCTTTATATATATTAATTGTAGTATTCTATCAAGATATGGGCCTCACACCCTGTATATTACTTTTGGCATATATATAATTGTTTTTAAAAACATAGGTAGATACAGGATTCCCATGCATATGTTGAATCCTCTTGATGAACTTATTCCTTGCTAAGTATTCTTATGGTGGGGACAGATTTTCACCTGGTGGTTTTTCTGATGTACAATATTCTGGGATTTTTGAAGGTATTTGTTTATTTATATCATCCAACCTGACAGTAGTAGTTTTATATTGGTTGATTACCATGTCATTATCCTGAAATGGTTATTTCAACATCCAAGAGAAGATGACCATATTTGAACTGATGAATGATATAGTGAACATGTAAGAGAATAAAAAAAATTTAATATCATGTTCCTGATGTAGAGGTTTCTTACCGTGATATTTTTATATTAATACAAATTAAATATCATATTAATGTATTTAACATTTTTAGACTTATCTCAATTCCATTAAAGTTGAGTTAATAGATAATATGGAGAAATTTTTACTGTTATCACCACTTCATAAATCACATGGTATGATGGAATCTACCATAATAACTTATTGTAGGAAAAATTAATTGGTGATTGAGGATGTGAGAAATAATTTTTTGAAATAAAATCTCAAACATAGGTAAGCCTATGAAAATACCATAACAATACATAATATGGAAAATATAGGATGTTATTCTCCACAAATAAGTAAGAATAAATCGAATTATATATCCAAATATATTATTCAATATAAATTTAATAGGGAGAGACACATAAGTTGACACTGTGGGAAGGGATAGAATATCATGAAGGACTAAAAGGATTGAAAGAAAAATTCCATAAGGACAACATCTGGAAGTTCCAGTTCCATTAATTCAAAAAATAAAGGTAGTAATAGTTTACTATTAAGTGTCATTTTTTATGGAATTAGGAATAATAGATTATGGTTATTTTTAAAAGAAATAAATATTGTATATAAATTGAAATTCATATGGGTAAAAAAAATTTGGAGGATTAAACATTGAATGTTTTGAATTAAGGAATTTTTGTCTTGGGAAAAATCAGTGAAAGAAACATGTTATTTAAAGAGGTATACTGATGTTCAATGACATATAGATTAGAATTTGTGAGTGTTGAATACTATGAATGTAGAAATTTTTTTTCATCTTAAATAGAAAAAATCATAGTTTAGAAAATTTATATCACATTCACATTGATGTTTGGGGTCCGAAGCCAATTTTTATCATGGTGGGTCATTGTACTTTGTTACTTTCATCAATCAGTCAATAAGGAATGCAAGGGTTTACTTTCTGAAAGAAAAATCTATGGTGTTTTGAGTGTTTATTCAAAGGAATTATATAGTGAATATAGAGATAAAGAGGAATATGAAATTCTTAAGTTTCAAGATTGGTGGTTAACAAAATAGCAGATATTTCTAGGACTTTTCAAGTGAATATAAATTTGGACTAAGACAGCTAAAATTGGGATACCAAAAAAGAATAAACTAGCTAAGAAGATGAAGTATCCAATAACTAAAAATTCATATATGACGAAACTAGAATCAAGATTGTCTAAGGATATTTTGGCGAAAGATGTAAATTTTGTGGGGTACCTAGTTAACAAGATTCATTCCACACTAATGGGGTAGAAGACTTTAGATTAGATATGGACTAAAATACCAATGGATGTTAAAAAGAATAATTTTTTTGTAATATTATCATATGCCCATATCGATGGACAAGATTGGGAAAACTCATAGTCAAGTCCAAGACATGCTTCATGCAGGATATGTTGATGAAAACATTAGATTTCATCTTATTGGGATGGTAAAAAGTGACAAGTAATTTTAAGAAAAAATGGTCTCTTAAATGATAAAATCTTATGGAAATAGAAGAACATGGTTGAAATGAAATATGAGTGTAAAATACCAAATGAAACAATATGAATTGATATAAAAGGGTGTTCAAAAAGGTCGAAAGATTTATAAAGTTCATATTGA
The DNA here is from genome assembly GCA_963277665.1 of Viscum album. Classification (NCBI taxonomy): domain Eukaryota; kingdom Viridiplantae; phylum Streptophyta; class Magnoliopsida; order Santalales; family Viscaceae; genus Viscum; species Viscum album. The sequence continues at coordinate 1,583,520,675 of OY728137.1, read as the reverse complement.
ACAAAACTTTTGGAAGTTATGATAGTTAAATATGTTATGAAATACTACAGGACTGTAGAGGATTTGGTCAGAGTACATGAAGGTGAATTTCAAGAAGTCATAGTTATAGAAATTTTATATCTATACGTTGAATTATAGAGATCTAACAGTGTTAAAAAATTAGTAGAATGGGTTATAAGTAATTTCCACAATTCAATTTTAATGAATGGAGGATAAACTAATATCCTAGACGAAGAATCCAGTCTCAATGATTCCAAAATATGGTAGATATCCTTAAAAAGAGTTGGATTCATTGTATAAAATTGAAACTTGGGAGATACTAGGACTAACACATTTAAAAAATGATATTGAGAACAAATGGATATTATATTTAAAAGAAAAGGCAGATAATTGGAAGAATTATAAGGAAATTCTAGTGGTTAAAGTATTTTAGCTGAATGTAGGATTATATTTCTTTGAAATATTTTCATTATTAGTTAAATAAACTATCATATATATAGTTTATAGTCTCATTAGCTTTGATAGGTTGCATCTAGAGTAGATGGATGTGAAAATGGTATCCCTTCATGGTGACATGGAGAAGGAAATATAAATAAATAAACTATATTTTTTAGGATAATTGCAACAAGGAATTATTTTAATGGAAGAAACCTCCCTGGCCCATTACATATAAAAAATATGGTGTTTAAGTTGTTTTCGGAGGAAATGGTGACCCATTTTAAGAGTTTTCCAAAAATACTATTTTCCGACAGTAGGCGGCGTTAGTAGGTGGTGTCAGTAGGTGGCACAGGTAGTCGCATCAGTAACATACTTCAGTAGTTCACCACGGTAGGGGTAATAAAATGGTAAAATCTGTCAGTGGCATTGATGAGTTGTGTAGGTGACTCATTTTAGTGACTTATTGATGGTAGGTCATGATTTTGGGTCACTGACAATAGCTTGTGTTAGTGACTCACCAATGGTAGCTCATGTCATTTACTCACCATTAGTAGCTCGCATCGTTGAATTTCCATAAGTAGATCATATTGGTGACCCTCCCTCCGTGACTTTCATAGGTAAGTCACCCAAAGGATATTCATTTTCAATAGTTTTTTAAAATATCAGATTTCCAGTTTTTCTAGATTCTCCCCTTTAATGTAAATTTTGATGTAAAATTAGTTTAAAACCATTTTTGAATGATTTTGAAGTTTTTAAAAAATATATAAATAATGCCTTTAATTTTATAACACCCTCAATACTTTTAATAGGAAAACATTCTGGTCTTGATCCTGATCCAACATTAATTTCCATTGAAACCATTTTTCCCATAAATTTATGATCTGGAATTTCGTAAGTTCAAATTATTACCACCCTATGTACTTTCTCTCTACTCTTACTACCACGTGTCCCCTTGACCCTTCTCTCCCTAGGATTCATGTGTCAGTATTGCATATGAGGACCGTGTCTCCCTGGAGGTTCCTCTTACTACTTTCACAACCCTATTTTGGCATTAGGAGGAGTTTCCAACCTTCTCTTCTTCCATGTCGGGATCCCTTCATCTCTTTTTTTGGTTCACTATACAGGTTGGGTGTATAAATTTTATCCTTCCAGGATAAAAGAATTATGAATGAATAAAGACAATCAAATATATTTAATACTAATATACCAGGGCTGGGGAAAAGTGATGCATGATTATGTATTATTTTTTACTGATATTGTGATCTGTATAGGCTATATGACTAATGAAAACCACGGTCGTTGGGGGTCTTTATTTTCACACCTGTGATGTTTTGTGGATGTTTATTATTGATCATTGTTCAATGACTGTATGAATATGGAATTAGAGAACCATGTATATTTGGTTAAAAAAATGTATGTCTCCTTATCGAACTTTCTCTGTATTAACCCTTGAATTATCAAAGTGGAATTAAAGAAAAAATATTTTCTAAATATGAATACACCTTGCTTTGTTTTTGTAGTTATGTTATGTGTGTGTTCTTGTTATTTAATTGTTCCTTGTGCGATTGTGTGGTGTTAGGGATGATACCATGTCTGTTTTGGGGTACTACGGGTGGGGTAATGGAATCTCATCTTGTGAGATTGAATGATTTTGAAAAAGATGGGAAGTGGTTGAGAATCGGGGTTGCAGGTTTGGGTTGTGAAATGTTTTTTACTAGTGTGATGGGTGTGGTGTTGTTATATAAATGGGATTACAGGTTTGGTTTTGATGAGGTGTGATGTGGGGTTTGGCTGTAAGTTGGGGGTTTTCTTGTTGAGAGGAAGGACATAGTAGAATGACATTGCAGAATGTTGATAGAAGTGGTTGGTATGGGTGTTAAATAGAGATAAAATTTAAAGTAGGTTGCTTGAATGTGTGGTTTTTCATATGGTGTGATTGGTGACTCTTTACCTTCCGAGAACTATTGCTTTTGTTGTGCTTGTTAGATTCCTCGGTGGTAATTGGATGTATTAACAAATTGATTGATATATTATGAAATGGTCGGCCGTGTTTGGATAATGGAATGAAAGTATTAAAATATGACAACAGGAATGGGTGTGATAATGGAATAAGATTGAAAACTCATAACTTCATCAAGAATTTCACCTTTTGAAACAAATTGTGTGTTAGTGTACTTTATAGAGGTAGGGAAAGAGTTAGTTGTATCATTGTGTGGATGATTGTTTGATTGAGATCCAATAGGTTGGATTTGAGTGTTTTATACTATATATATACATACCTATATTTTCTATGTGTTTTCAATGTGCACCCCACCCTAGTTGAGCACTATGTGCCGAACACCCTCATTGTCATTAGGGGTGGGTGAGATTTTGTTTACCATAAGTCTTGATGGGAGGATGGATGGATGGCCACCTACACTTCCCTGATACCACTTCTAGGTGGTGTTATCCTAAGATCCTTCAGTCAAGTTGTAGTTTGTGGGCCTAGGTGTACATGGGCGAGTTGTGGTTTTCCAAGTGTTTTCGTGATGAGACGTGGTGGGGTATGTGGACTAGGAGTCTTTGAAAAGAATGTGGTGTGGTATGTTGCCCAGATGCTTGTGGTCAGATGTGTTGTTTTTTCTGGCCTAGGTGTGTGTGGGTGGGTTGTGATGTTGTACTTTTGGAAGAGGTGGGAGCACCAATACATTTTCCATTAGGTCATGAGAGATGTGAATACGTGGAAATGTGGTACATGGTACCCTATCATTGTTATTCTTACTGTATTACATTACTTGACTTGTGATACTTGGTTAGAGTGCCTTGGTGATGTGGGGATGGCTAGTATACCATGTTAGGTGTTTTTGGGTTCTATTGTCTTTTATCATAGGGGAATTAGTATGCTTCTCCAATTGTGTGGGATAGAATTTGGTTTTTAATACTGAGTATACTTGTATTCTCACCCTAGGTTATAGAACTGCTTTTATGTTTCTAGTAGGACTATGGGGATGGGGTTGGGAATTACTATCTCAGAATTTGGGACAATTATGTTGTTGCGAAATAGATTTTTACTTTTGGTACTTAATTTAGAGTTTTATTGTATTTATAGTAGTTTTACTATAAACATGCACGTGGGATGGATGGGTGATTCTTTTATATATATGTCTTCTAGTTTTTTTGAGGTTGATACATCTTATCTCCCGATTGTGGTTACTATAAAATAGGTAATGCTGCATATCTTTGGTGGAGGAAATATAGCCGAAATCTGTCATTAAATTTGGTGGATCTTGGGTATCAAACTTTCTTTTGGTAGAGTTTTCATACAATAACAATTGTCACTATTAGACTAGCACGACTCTATTTGAGACATTGTATAAGAGACCATGTCGTTCACCCTTGTACTGGATAGAGGTTGGGGAGGCATCTTTTTTTGGTTCAGACGTAGTGTATAGTACGATCGAGAAGGTTCAACTTGTTCATGAGAGAATGATGGTAGAACACGGCTGGTAGAAGTTGTAAGACAACCGCAGGAGGAGGCCCTCGTAATTCAAGGTTGGGGACCAATTATTCTTGAAGATTTCCCCGTGACGTGGGTAGTAGCATTTTTCCATAGGGATCAAGCTTTCTACAAGGTTCATTGGGCCTTTTGAAGTGTTATAGATAGTTGGAAGGGTGGAATACCAGTTATCATTTCCATTGTAGTTTGAGAGGATCCACAACATCATTTACATAGCTCAACTTTTTTGGTTTCTTCATGATGACTACAATTTCATTGACTGGGGAATGTTGGATGTCGAAGACGACACGATGTTTGTAGAGTATCCAATAGATATTTTGGAGCATCAAGGAAAGGTGTTGTTTGGGCAGACCATTCCATTGGTTCAGGTGTTATAGATGAATGGGGGCCTCAAGGGGAGTTCTTGGGAAAGGGAGACTCAGATGTGTACCCAGTACCCAGATATGATCTATGTTTGTCCTTCTTGTCTTTAATTTTTAATGTGATTCTTGATCCTTGTTCGCTATGAGATGATTTTTTTCTTATTTTGAGATGTATGATGATTTCCAAACATGTGGAATGGGGAGGAGCTAATTCATAATCCAGACTAATTAATTGAGATGCGATTAAACCCATGTGAGTGAGTCAGTGCCGCCAAGAGTGGAAAATATCTTGACATGGATGAAGGAATTCATTGATTCCTTTATTTCAAACAGAGTGGTTGTTGTTCTTGTGAGGAATGTCTTCTAGTTGGATAGGGTAGTAGATGTTAGAGGATTTGTTCTTGGATGATGAGGTTCCACTGTATCTTTTCAACCATAAAGGGTTGTTTATCATTGAAATTTGATGTCGTAGAGGTGTTTGAAGTATAGAGGGAGCCTTAAGAGGTATCTCTTGGGGTGGTTATTCATACCCCTCTTTTCCTATTTTGTTGGTTTTGTATTCTAGAGGATGATAATAGTTATAAAGGTATATGATATAATGGTTTTTACCTCCCCTGTTAATTATATTGGATGAAGATGGTGTTTAATGTGTTATGGGAGGTAATGGTGACTCATTTCTTGAGTTTTCCAAAAAAATCGGTTTTAAAATGGTAGGTGGCATTGGTATGTGGTGTTGATAGGGGAGTCGATATGCGCATCGATAGGTATCATCGATAGGTGGTGTTAGTAGTTGGATTCTATAGGTGGATTCGTTTGGCGGTGTTGGTAAGTGACATCAGTGAGTCGTGTTGGTGGCTCGTATTAGTGACTTACTATTAGAAGGTCACGATGATGGGTCATTGATGGTATCCTGTGTTGGTGACTAAAATCAGTAGATTGCATCAATGAATCGCCTTTGGTAGCTCATATCATTGACTTTCCATCAGTATCTCACATCAGTGACTCACCCTCAGTGAATCGTATTAGTGACTCACCCAATGTATAGTCATTTCCATCAGTTTTTCAAAATTATAATTTTCTAATATTTTACAGATTCACCCCTTTAACATCCAATTTTTCATAAAATGAGTGTAAAACCATGTTTGAATGTTTTTGAATTATTTTCATAGGATATAAATTATTTCTTTAATTTCCTAATTCCCCAAGTCTTTTAATAGTGAATGTAACGACCCAATCTTTTTAGTAGTATATTAACTTACTCTTAATGATTTAATAGATATGTTATTGGTTAATGCAGAAAGAGGAGTCGATGGCTTCATCCAGTAGACTCGAACCTTATGAAGCCCACTTATCAGAGCTTGGGAAGGAGGTGGCATCTTTGGGCTTCGCTTTGGACCAAGCCCAAGCCGAACTTCAGTGTGTCAAGCTTGAACGGAAACGCCTATGGGAGAAGTTCACGTTAGTAGAGATTACTACTAGGGCAATGTTATCTGAGCCTCCCTCAGATTCTCTCACCATAGCACACCTTACACTTAGGTCATATACCGGTGTTATAAGGGGCTATGTGACGAGACCCTAGCTTCCTTGTGTGATCCTTTGTGATGAATAAATTGAAATTTTTTCCTTTAGTGATGTTTGTGAAATTTCAATTGTTCAGATAATTTTAGGATATATTTTATTGATGAATTTTGAAACAGGGATATTTTAAAATATTTATGTAAACCCTAAATAATTAATGATGTGTAATGATTTTCAAAAAATGGTCTTCTGCAAAAGTGTTCAGTAATGAATTTGGAGTCTAATAAAATCAACTAGATTTTTTATGAATAGTAAATTATGAATAGTGATTTTACCCTTAGGATTAGTAATGTGACCAAATTGATTAGTAATTTCACTCAAAGAAGGTTTTAATATAATTTAGGCACCTAGATTAAGTAATGTGATTCAATAAAATGGGTAAACAACAGTTTCATAAATTATTTGTCAAGTATTAGTTTTTTGGGGTGAATAGTGTTTTTTAATTAAAAATTAAATTAAAAATATTTAGAAAAATATTTTTATAAAATGGACTTTATTTTTGAACTCAGAGCACCGATATTATGTTATGGTAATTTTATGGGTTTTTTTCTAAAAAAATGAATTTTCACTGAATAGTGTTTTATTTAAAAATAAAATCAAAAATATTTAGAAAATTATTTTTATAAAATGGAGTTCATATTTGTAATCAGAGCGTCGATATTTGGTTAAGGTGAAATTTTGGGATTTTTCTGAGAAAGATGAAATTTCAGTGAATAGTAAAAAAAGCAGTTTTAGGGTTTCTGTATGTTTAATGACATCAAAGCTGTTTCATGGTGATTTCATGAGAAATTTTAAGGTTTGGCAGACCTTAGGTGATGATTTATTGTTTTGGGGGCCTCATGTGGCCTAAATTCATGGGAAATTTCATGAGAGTGCACATGGTTTTGAGTAAAGCACTTGTGAGCTGTCCTTTGGCCATTAATGCCTTGTCCCCTCACTTTCCCTATAAATACCAAGCCCTCCTCTCATCCTTTGGACTCAAAAACCATCCTCAATGAAGTTCTTGTCTCCTTACCTCCCAAGGAGTCCTCCCAAGGTTCCCCCAAGCCCTCAAGGTCCAACCCTTTGAGTGTTAAGAGTTACGTTTTAAGGTAAGGGATCCGACCTCTCTCTTCTTTTCAAGTAATCTCTTTTATGTCATTTCTTTTATACTCCATGTTATTATGTTTGAGGATGTTCTTATATATTCATATTAATTCCATTTTCATCTTCATATGATGAGATACCCCATCATTCTTTGATCAATTCGTTTTAAGAATGTTTAAGTGGTGCCGTTAGGTTGCCGAAATTTTAAGGGGATTCTTTCACCCTTCTCATTCTTTTCAAAGTTCTACTTTCATGTCACGTCTTTCAAGTTCCTTTTTTATTGTGTTGGGGTATGATATCTATATCTATCATACTGAACTCTTATGTTCATATGATAAGGGAACATATTTTATCTTTTAAATTCATTTTTGTTGAATTTTAAGTGACGCCGTTAGGCTGTCGAATTTTCATAAGAGAAATCTAATTTTTGTCTTCCTTACATGTTTTTCATTTCAAATGGTATGTCCTTAAAATTTCATTACCATGTTCATATATCTTTATTATTCTGTCCCTCTACTATTTTATGGGTCATTTATGAATGTTTGACCCATGTACCCTCTCTTTTCAATGTTTTCTAAAACCCCGAAACAAAGTCGTTATGCTGCAGAATTTTCATCTCAAAATGTCTCTCTCTTTTCTCAAAATTATTTTTATGTTATAAAGTGAATACTCAAAGCTCATCTATCTACAGGGGAATTCCCATATATACCAAAATGTTCTATTTTAAATTCTTGGATTTACATATATGAAATCCTCTCTCCCCTTCTGTGGGTTTAAAATGACGTAAAGATCATGTCTTTAAAGCAGTTTTTAAAACGTGATGATTATGAAATGAAACCCATTTATTTTATGCTATATGGGTTATTTATGAAATTTTTGATGATGATATATGTGTATCACATGATAATGAAGGCAAATTTAAGGGTGCGGCCTGATAGCGCTCCAATGCATTGGGTAATGATGTAACCACTAGAGATTACAATTTTCACGATACCTTGGTGAATAACCTTGGTAATTTTCAAATGAAACCTTGGGGATGGACCTTGGTGATATGTTCATGATTTTCTATGTTAAATGATGTATCCAAATCTTCATGTTATGAAAAATTTTATTTTTATTATGATATATCTCATGATTTCTGTCTCATGCCATAAAGATCTTTTCATGACCTTATTGAAGTATCTCAAGTTCACATGTAAAATGTATCTCTTGTTTTCCTTACTGGGCCTTCTGCTCACCCTTTCATTGATGTATGTCCCCAGGTTATGAGATACAGTAATGAACCTAGGATGAACTTAAGTATAAGCCTTTCAAGTGTTTAAGAAAAATTCTTTATGTTGTTTTCATGTATTATGTTCCTAGTTTCCAAGACACTAAACCTTAAAGATCCTCAGTTTTGTGTAATGTAATGAAAGTTTATGTTATAAAAAGACGAGATTCTATAGTTGGTATCAGAGGATGGTTTAGTAATTTGTAGAAATTAGGATATAAAAACTTTAGGAAGATCACTATATAAAAGTTTAAATATATGAACACATCCTGGTATTTTGGTAAGTATTGAGTAAGTGGTTTATCAAACAAATACATCCCTGTCAGGATACGAGCAGGTAGAGGCGGCTCTGGCACAGATGTACATTGGGGTAAAACACGAAAACACCGCTTTGATCTAGACTCGAACGGGAACTGGTGCACGATAACAGGCCTTGCTGCACTCTTGGTTACAACACTCCCGGGTGATATGTTTGGTTAATCACAAGCTTTTTATGAATCATTATGAAGGAATTATAGAGAAGTGTATTTGTCTAATAATAAAGTCTTAGTTAAAAGATTAATAAATGAAATATGTTTCTCATTTAAGTTTTACTCTTTTAGAAAATGGCGGGAAATAGGAGGAACCGTGCAGATGGTGACCGCAATGCACCATGTGCTGACAGCCCTCCGATGGAAGCCGGAATGGAAACATTCATGCGAATGATGAACCAACTGACTCAAGTTATGAGTAATATCTTAAATCAAGCTGAGAGGATGATCTCACCACAAAGGGAACAACATTCTGTTGAGTCCATTATGCGTCAACGACCACCAACATTCAGTGTATCTACTAACCCTTTGGTTTCGGAACAATTGATAAACTCCATTGAAAAGATATTTTCTGTACTTCATTGTTTGGAACAAGAAAAAGTCACCCTTGCTGTTTACCGCCTAGAGGGAGAAGCTGATCAGTGGTGGTCATTGATCAAAAACATGAAGCCACAAGGAGAGATGGAAGCTATAGAGTGGGAAGAGTTCCAGGGAATATTCTTTAATAATTATTTCCCTCGTTCGATGAGAACGAGAATGGAGAAAGAATTTCTGGAGCTGAACCAGAAGGAGAATGAATCAGTTGAAACCTACGAGATGAACTTCACAAGGCTTTCCCGTTATACCTAAAGCTTTTTCATGGACCCTAATGGGAAGGTTGATAGATTCTTTGGTGGACTACAACATCATCTGCGGAAGAATCTAGACAACAGTGACTGTGATAGCTATGAAGAAATAGTTCGAAGTGCTATGAAAGTTGAGCTAGAGTTTGTTGAGACACAGTGGTCTCATAAATCAAATGAAAATAAGAGATCGTTGGAGCCCATTTTAGGGAAGTCTTTTAATCAGGGAAGAGGTGGAAAGCATATGCAACATGCCACGCGCAATAAATGTGGGAAGAAGCATTCGGGGAACTGCTTGATCGGAAGTGGTAAGTGCTGCAGGTGTGGAAGAGAAGGCCATATTTCTCAGAATTGTTGTAGTGATGTGAAACCTCAAATTCCCAACACTAACCACAGAGGAAATATGGTTCTGGCCCTACCTCAAGTCACATGCCTCCAGTGTGGACAACATGGGCACTTTTTTAATCAATGTCCAAATCCGAGGGCGGTGGAGGGGAATCACCATCAACCTCAGCAGAGGCCAAGGGAGCAAGGTCGTGCTTTCACTATCACAACAACTGAAGTTGAAGTTCCGAATGATGTGGTAGTAGATACTCTTGTTGTCCTCTCAAAACTAGCAAGTACTTCATTTGATTCTAGTTCTACGCATTCCTTTATTTCCTCCAAGTTTGCAAGGAATATAAAATAAATCCCCGAATTGCTAGAGGTAGAGTTGTTAGTCAAGACTCCAAGTGTGATTATCCTTGCATCAACAATATTTAGAGACATTAGTGTTTACTTTGGTCAGAACAATCTTATCGCAAATCTAGTAGTCATTCTCATGATAGAATTCGACATTATACTAGGGATGGACTGGCTCTCAAAGTATAATGCTAAGGTCAAATGCAGAAGTAAGGAAATATCAATAGTCTTGAATAAACTACCTACAGTTATATTCCAAGGAGAAATATCCCGAACTGATCCCTATCTAGAAGCACCTCCTATAGCTTTCTTTATAGAGTTAATCGTTGATGATGAAGAAGGAAAAGGGAGCATACAAATAGAAGATGTTACGATTGTTCAGGAATACATGGATGTATATCCTGAGGAGTTACCTGGACCTCCCCCAGAAAGAGAGGTAGAGTTCTCTATTGAACTCATACCTGGATCACAAACGATATCAAAGACCCCGTATAGAATGTCAAATGTGGAGCTAGAAGAGTTAAAGAAACAACTCCAAGACTTATTGGAGAAGGGGTTTATACGACCGAGTGTGTCTCCTTGGGGAGTACCAGTTCTATTTGTGAAAAATAAGGATGAATCAATGCGGCTTTGCATTGATTATAGAGAACTGAACGGGATCACAGTGAAGAACAGATACCTCTTCCAAGAATTGATGATTTATTTGACCAACTTCATGGGGCTCAATTCTTCTCTAAGATCGACCTTCAATCTGGTTATCATCAACTGAGGGTGAAGAAGGAAGATATTCCAAAGACTGCCTTCTGATCATGATATGGGCATTATGAGTTTACTGTTATGCCCTTCGGCTAGACTAATGCTCCTGCTATTTTCATGTATTTGATGAATAGAGTCTTTAAGGACTACCCTGATAACTTTGTGGTAGTTTTTATTGATGATATTTTGATATATTCAAAATGTCGTGAGGAGTGTGAAGATCATCTAAGGGTTATTTTGAAAACTCTACGGAAGGAGAGGATCTTTGGAAAGTTCAGAAAGTGTGAGTTTTGGTTACAACAAGTGGATTTCTTTGGGCACATCGTAACCAATGAAGGAATCTCGGTAGACCCTACAAAGACAATGGTTGTGAAGGAGTGGCCTCAACCCACAACAGTAACTGAGATTCGTAGTTTCCTTGGTTTAACGGGATATTATAGGAGGTTTGTGAAAAACTTTTCACGGCTTTCTAATCCACTAACCAATTTTACTCGAAAATGGGTTATGTTCGTCTGGACAAAAGAATGCGAGGAAAGTTTCCAAGAGCTGAAGAAGAGATTGGTTACTGCACCTGTGTTAACACTACCCTCTATCGGAGAAGGATTCCTTATTTTTAGCGATGTATCTCTGAAAGGGAATGGGTGCGTCCTCATGCAAAATGACAAGGTAATAGCATATGCATCTTGACAGTTGAATATTCATGAGTAGAATTATCCTATGCATGATCTAGAGCTAACGACAGTTGTTTTTGCTCTAAATATATGGAGGCACTATCTTTATGGGGAGAAATGTGATATATACACTGACCACCAAAGTATAATGTATATTTTCACACAGAAATAATTGAACATGAGACAAAGGAGATGGTTGGGGCTTATTAAAGACTATGATTGTTAAATTCATTATCACCCTAGAAGAGCAAACAAATTCACGGATGCGTTAAGAAGGAAAGACCCTCTTGTTCTGGAAACAATGAGGAACCTAGGAGATCCCTTGATTAATGATCTAGTAAAACTGGACATTGGAATTATAAGGAAAGGGACATCATCAACCGTATCCCAAATGATTTCTCAACCTTCATTACTAGAGAAGATCAAGAATGCTCAAAAGAAGATCCTTTGCTATAGGAGAAGTTGGAGGCTGTAAAAGATGGGAAGTTCCCTGATTTCAATATTGATCAAGAATGTGTATTGAAATTTAGTACAAGACTATGTGTTCCATCTATTCCAGAGATAAATAAAGAACTGATGGATGAAGCTCATATATCTACATTCTCTATACATCTGAGAAGCACAAAAATGTATAGAGACCATCGTGGTCATTATTGGTGGGATAACATGAAGATGGAGATTTCTTATTACAATACAAGGTGCTTGGTGTGTCAGCAAGTAAAGGCAGAACGACAACTTCCTAAGGGGGTATTACAACCGCTACCCATACCAGTATGGAAGTGGGATAATTTCACTATGGACTTTGTAACTGGTCTCCTGAAAACATCGAAAGGAAACAATGCGATATGGGTTATTGTGGACCGTCTCACCAAGACCACCCATTTTATCTCTATTCGGGAAGATTTCTCTCTGGACCAACTTTTCAAGATATACGTAAATGAAGTGGTAAGGATGCATGGGGTACCACTATCCATCGTGTCTGATCGTGATCCAAGATTCACATCAAAATTCTGGAGAAGTCTCCAGCATGATCTGAATACTGAATTGAATTTTAGTACGGCCTATCATCCTCAAACTGATGGCCAATTTGAAAGGACTATTCAGACATTTGAAGACATGCTGAGATTAAGCTAAATAAAATTTAAAGGTGGATGGGATCTACAACTCCCATTAGTGGAGTTCTCCTATAACAACATCTTCCATTCGAGTATTCAGATGGCACCCTATGAAGCTATGTATGGAAAGCGATGTAGAACTCTTACATGTTGGGATGAAACTGGTGAGAGAAAGCTTCTTGGGCCTAATATTGTGAAAGAGATGATAGAACAGGTCCATGCCATCCAACAACACAGAAAGGCTGCTCAGAGTCTGCAGAAGAGCTATGCTGACAATCGTCAAAGGGACTTGGAGTTTGGTGTTGGCGACAAAGTCTTCCTTCGAATTTCTCCATGGAAGAGAGTCATGCAGTTTGGGAAGAAAGGGAAGCTCAGCCCTAGGTACATTGGCCCCTATGAAATCCTTGATCGCATAGGAGCAGTGGCCTATCGTCTATCACTTCCACCGATCCAAGCTCAAGTTCACAATGTCTTCCATGTATATCTCTTGAGGAAGTACATACCTGACCCTTCGCATGTACTGAACCTAGAGGTGGTACAACTGGAACATGACCTCTCTTATGAGGAGCGGCCAGTGGAGATCTTAGACCGTAGAGACAAGGTTCTACAAAACAAGACTACCCACCTTGTGAAAGTGTTGTGGAGGAATCATAAATATGAAGAAGCGACTTGGGAGCCTGAGGAAACGATGAAGAAAAAGTACCGTCACCTTTTCGACTAGTCCTCAAGTATAAATTTCGGGGACGAAATTTATTAAGGGGGGAAGAATGTAACGACCCAATCTTTTTCAGTAGTATTTTAACATACTCTTAATGATTTAATAGAGATGTTATTGGTTAATGCAGATAGAGGAGTCGATGTCTTCATCTAGTAGACTCGAACCTTGTGAAGCCCACTTATCAGAGCTTGGGAAGGAGGTGGCATCTTTGGGCTTCACTTTGGACCAAGCCCAAGCCGAACTCCAGTGTGTCAAGCTTGAACGGAAACGCCTACGGGAGAAGTTCAAGTTAGTAGAGATTACTACTAGGGAAATGTTATATGAGCTGCCCTCAGATTCTCTCACCATAGCACACCTTACACTTAGGTCATATGCCGGTGTTATAAGGGGCTATGTGACGAGACCTTAGCTTCCTTGTATGATCCTTTGGTATGAATAAATTGTGATTTCTTCCTTTAGTGATGTTTGTGAAATTTCAATTTTTCGGATAATTTTAGGATATATTTTATTGATGAATTTTGAAAAAGGGATAATTTAAAATATTTATGTAAACCCTAAATAATTAATGATGTGTAATGATTTTTAAAAAATGGTCTTCTACAAAAGTGTTCAGTAAGGAATTTGGATTCTAATAAAATCAAATTATTTTTTGATGAATAGTAAATTATGAATAGTGATTTTACGCTTAGGATTAGTAATGTGACCAAATGGATTAGTAATTTCACTCAAAGAAAGTTTTAATATAATTTACACACCTAGATTATGTAATTTGATTCAATAAAATGGGTAAACAACTGTTTCATAAATTATTAGTCAAGTATTAGTTTTTTGGGGTGAATAGTGTTATTTTAATTAAAAATTAAATTAAAAATATTTATAAAAATATTTTAATAAAATGGACTTTATTTTTGAACTCAGAGCACCGATATTATGTTATGGTAATTTTTGGGGTTTTTTCTAAAAAAATAAATTTTCGGTGAATAGTGTTCTATTTAAAAATTAAATTAAAAATATTTAAAAAATTATTTTTATAAAATGGAGTTCATATTTTTATTTAGAGTTTCTATATTTGGTTAAGGTGAAATTTTGGTATTTTTCTGAGAAAGATGAATTTTCAGTGAATAGTAAAAAAGCAGTTTTAGGGTTTCAGTATGTTTAATGACATCATAGCTATGTCATTGTGATTTCATGAGATATTTTAAGGGTTGGCCGACCTTAGGTGATGAAGTATTGTTTTGGGGGCCCCATGTGGCCTAACTTCATGCGAAATATCATGAGAGAGCACATGGTTTTGAGTAAAGCACTTGTGAGGTGTCCCGTGGCCATTAATGCCTTGTCCCCTCACTTTCCCTATAAATAGCAAGCCCTCCTCTCATCCTTTGGACTCAAAAAACATCCTCAACGAAGTTCTGGTCTCCTTACCTCCCAAGGAGTCCTCACAAGGGGCCCCCAAGCCTTCAAGGTCCAACCCTTTGAGTGTTAAGAGTTACGTTTTAAGGTAAGGGATCCGACCTCTCTCTTCTTTTCAAGTAATCTTTTTTCTGTCATTTATTTTATAATCCATGTTCTTATGTTGGAGGATGTTATTCTATATTCATATTACTTCCATTTTCATGTTAATATGATGATAGACCCCATCTTGATCTCATCAATTCGTTTTAATAATGTTTAAGTGGCACCGTTAGGTTGCCGAAATTTTAAGGGGATTCTTTCACCCTTCTCATTATTTTCAACGTTCTACTTTCATGTCAAGTCTTTCAAGTTCCTTTTTAATTATGTTGGGGTATGATATCTATATCTATCATACTGAACTCTTATGTTCATATTATGAGGGTCCCTATTTGATCTTTTCAATTCATTTTTGTTGAAGTTTAAGTGATGCCGTTAGGCTGCCGAATTTTCATAAGAGAAATCTAATTTTTGTCTTCCTTCATTGTTTTTCATTTCAAATGGTATGTCCTTCAAATTTCATTACCATGTTCATATATCCTTATTAATCTATCCCTATACTGTTTTATGTGTCATTTATGAATGTTTGACCCATGTCCCCTCTCTTTTCAATGTTTTCTAAAACCCCGAAACAAAGTCGTTATGCTGTAGAATTTTCATCTCAAAATGTCTCTCTCTTTTCTCAAAATTATTATTATGTTATAAAGTGAATACTCAATGCTCTTCTTTCTACAGGGGCATTCACATATATACCAAAATGTTCTATTTTAAATTATGGTATTTACATACATGAAACCCTCTCTCCCCTTCCGTGGGTTTAAAATGACGTAAGGATCATGTCTTTAAAGCAGTTTTTAAAACGTTATGATTATGAAATGAAACCCATTTATTTTATGCTCTATGGGTTATTTATGAAATTTTTGATAATGATATATGTGGATCACATGATAATAAAGGAAAATTTAATGGTGCGCCTTGATAGCGCTCTAATGCATTGGGTAATGATGTAACCACTAGAGATTACAATTTTCATGCTACCTTGGTGAAGAACCATGGTAATTTTCAAATGACACCTTGGGGATGGACCTTGGTGATATGTTCATGACTGTCTATGTTAAATGATGTATCCACATCTTCAAGTTATGAAAAATGTTATTTTTGTTAGGATATATCTCATGATTTCTGTCTCATTCCATAAAGTTCTTTTCATGACCTTATTGAAGTATCTCAAGTTCACATGTAAAATGTTTCTCTTGTTTTCCTTACTAGGCCTTCTGCTCACCCTTTCTTTGATGTATTTCCCCAGGTTATGAGATGCAGTAATGAACCTAGGATGAACATAAGGAGAATCCTTTCATGTGATTAAGAAGAATGCTTTATTTTGTTTTCATGTATTATGTTCCTGGTTTCCAAGACACTAAACCTTTAAGATCCTTAGATTTGTGTAATTTAATGAAAGTTTATGTTATAAAAAGACGAGATGCTATAGTGAAATGGCATGGTCTTGATTTTGATCCAGATTTAATGGCCTTTGAAACCATTTTACCTATAGATTTAGGATCTGGCATTTCTAAAGGAGGGATCCTTCTTCCCTTGTTCATTTTCTCTCTAATATTGCTACCGAGCATCCCCAAAAACCTTCTTCCTCATGGATCCATGAATTCGTGTAGCACCCGTAGATTTAATTTCCCTATAGGTTTTTTCTTCTACTTGCGCACTCCTATTTTTGTGTTAGATGATTTTTCAATCATCTGTTCTTCTAAGTAGGGATCCCTTCATCTCTTTTATTTATTCATCATGTAGGGTGGGTGTATGAATGTTTTTTATTGAAGATAGCATAATTATGAATAAATAAAGATCATTAAATATTTTTAATATTGATATATAGGGGCTGGGTAAAATCATCTCATTCATATGTTTTATTTGTTATTATATTCTAATCTATATAGGCTATATGCCTATTTAAAATCATGGATATTGGTGGAATTTGTTTGCACACATATGATGGCTTGTGAATGCATATTTTTGATCATATGGGAATGACTATATGAATATGAAATTGTTTATCCTTGTATATAAGGTTAAATAAATGGATTCCTCATGATCTAATTTTCTCTATGATAAACTTGGAATTATCAATGTGGAGTTAAATAATGAGTGTTTTCTAATTCTAAATTAACTTTTTTTCCCAACTAATAAATCTATTTTTTTAAAGAAAATGTATAACAATAAAAGGAAAAATGTGGACTTATGGGGGAAAAAATGATAATGTTCTAGGGAATCACCTAAAACAATGATCACATACTCTGGGTGAAAGGATCCCAAGCTAGAGAAGAATAAGAAATCATCATCATAAGGAAACCTGGATGCAAGGAAGTCTGCCACTTTGTTGCCCTAATTCCATTTATGATGTAATCTAGAGCTATTGTTCAAGAGAAGCTTTCATTTCCTGATATGGTATAAAATGCTCGATGGAGTGGAGCTGTGATCCATCTGAATACACCTTTCCTGGTTGGTTCGGTTATGTGTTGTATGTTTCTTTGTTCTATAACAGTCCCTTGTGTGGTTGTGTGTTGTTGGGGTTGAGAGAATGACTATTTATGGGGTAGTAAGGGAAGCGTAATGAAACATTAGGTTTATATGTTGACTGATTGTTGAATAGATGGGCAGTGGTTGGGTAGCGGGGCTGCAGGTTCAGGTTGGTCTATCTTTATGTTGCTGGTGTCATGGGTGTGGTGTTGTTATATAGCAGGGCTGTAGGGTTTTGTTTTAATGAGTTGTGTTATAAGGTTTGGATGTATGTTAGGGGTTTTCTCATTGAGATGAAGGGTAAGGTGGAATGACTTCGAATAAGAACGATGAAAGTGGTTGGTATCAGTGTCAATTCGATAGGAAATGTAATGTAGGTTGTTTTTCTATGTGGTTTGTCACATGGTGTGTTTTTTGAAAAATTTCCTTATGAGAACTATTTCTTGTGTTGTGCCTACAATTTTTCTAAGTTATAATGGGATGGTCAAACGAATTTTGTAATAGATTATGAAATGGTCGGGATGGTTTGGCTAATAGAATGAATGTAGTAAAATATAATAACATGAATTGGTCTAATCCTAGAATAAGCACAATACCACAATACTTCATCATGAATTTCACACTCTGAAATAGATTTTGTGTTGTTTTACTTTTTAGAGGTATCAAAAGAGTTTGAAATATCATGGGGTGTTTGATAGTTTTATCAGTAACCCCTATGTTGAGATTAAGTGTTTGATACTATATATATATACATACATTTGTTTTCCTTGTGTTTTCTTTGTGCACCCCACCATTTTAGTGCACTATGTTCCTAACACCCTCATTATTATGGGGGGATGTATTTCCCAAAAATCCTAAATAGAGGATGGATGGATGGCCACCCGCTCTTCCCCTCTCCCTCTTCCAGGCAGTATTAGACCAAGATCTATTAGATAGGTTGGGGATTGTAGGGGCTAGGTGTGTGATGGTGATATTTAGTTTCCTATGTGTTTTTAGGATGAGATGTGGTGTGGTATGTGGCCTAGGTGTTTTTGGGTAGGATGTGGTGTGGTATGTGGCCTAGGTGTGTGCGGGAGGGTTTTGACGTGGTACTTTCATAATAAGTGGGAGAACCATGACGTTTTCTATTAGAATGTGAGAGTATGTAATCAGTGAGAACATGTTGTGGGGAACCATATCATCGATCTGTTTACTATATTACTTTAAATGATATAAGTTACATGGTGATAATTCCCTGGTGAGGTGTGGATGGATACTATACCTTGCTAGGTGCTACTGGTTTCTTCTATTTTTCTGATAGGGGCATTAGTATGCTTCCCCCCTTATGGATTGGTGACTTTTTCTCCTATTGATTATACTTTAATGATCAACCTATGATATAAAATTGCTTCTAGGGTTCAGAGAGTACTATGAGGACTCTGCTGGTAATTACTTTCTCAGACATTGGGAGAGTTTTCATGTCACTTCTTAGCATTGTTCTTTTGGTAATTTGGATTTTTATTGTATTTCTAGTAGTTTTAATTTAAAAAAGAAAGAAGGATGGATTTTTGATTCTTTTAAATATATGTATTGGAGTTATTTCGAGTTCAACACATCTTATCTCCAAATCTTGGTAACTATAAAAAGTTAATGACTCTCATTTTTTGATATTTGTATACCCTTAGTGCTGGTCACAATCCCGGGGTCTACTAGAGGTGGGACTTGGGGGTCATTATATCTCTTACTTCTTTGTCAGCTTAGGAGTGGTATACTTGGAGGGAGGGGTACGTGACAGAATGGTATTATAGCCATGTTGAGAGATAGAATTGGGTTTGGAGTTTGAAACATTGAGTATTTCATGGGTTGGTATGGAAATAGTGTCAGGTGATATTGGAATGTGACATCGGCCAGGGAAAACTGACAATGACCAAGAATTTTAGGCCCCCCATGATGAAACACAAAGTCTCTAAGTCTACCAAATGATAAAGTGAGGCTACACCATTTGTAGGGTAGAAACACTTGGAATGGTACATGCATCATAATGACTTTGGTTCTTCTTTTAATTGGCGAGATTTTGGGAGTTTGAAATGTATAAAAAATGAGGTAAAATTAACTTTAAGAAAATTACATATAACATGGGCTTAGTAATTCCATGTTTACCTTTTAGCTATGGAACCCATTCGTCGTCTTGAGGTAGTACAGGTAGTGGAGTCTCAACAGACGAACCGAGTTGGTCAATGAAGGGTTGACCCAGTGGAGGTGGACGACCAATGGTAGAAAAAATTAGGTACTTTGCAACATCTTACTATGGGGAAGTACATGGGAAGGGTTTTGGACATGGAGACAAAGAGTTTGGTTACATTGGTGGTGAGCTAGATGTAGAGAGATGTGCGTTAGGGGTGGATGATTTTACTAGGGGGGAGGAAGAAGGCTGGAGTTTTGTGGGTCGATTTTGAGAACTAGTTCAGATCAAAATTCCTTTCTTCATCCATGAAGGATGAGAAGATGTAGGAGTTAATCTCCATCCAATAATAGAGTATGATTATATGGGAACTGGGGATAAAATTCAAGGATCTTTTTCAATTTCCTTCAGATATCTTTTCAGATGAGGAGTCATGTAATAGACACCTATAGGAGGCTCTTCATCCTACTATTGAGAACATGATTACTCCCATTACCTTTCAGACATACTTGGAAATCTAAATAAGGAAGTGGTATTTGAGAGGATGCAATCAAGTGTAGGTCTAACATGAGAGGGAAGTCAACCTTCTTCATTTAGGGGAAAGGTTATCAGCAACAGATCCCAGGATCCAAGGCCTTCAAGGTTGTGACTGGACGGGAGGTGACCTTTGTGGATTCCATTTCGACCTTCTGATCCTCGTACCTATCATGCAGGCCTGTGGATGGTGTCTTTTATCTCCGGAGTATGTTGGAATCTTCATATTCAGTTCCCAACAGCTGTTCAAGATCAGTATGGTGGAGGTGGTCGGGTTCAGTGCTCATTATAGTAGAAGTTTCCAGCAAAGTAGTACCAGTAGTAGGGGCAACAACCTCTTGCCCCACCGTTGGGAGATAGAGAAAGTAGGGTATAAAAATTGAGTGTTCCTGAAGGTCCTTGACCTAGGTGTGGTTGAGAAGGCGGTCTTTAGAAGATGGGAAATAGTTTTGTGCATGGCCAGTTTCATGACTATGAGGCAACGATTTCACCAGGAACATAAATCATTAGTGGTATGATCAATTTGTCCAATACTATTTATTTTTCTTTGTTTAATTCAAGAGCTTCAAATTTATTTGTTTCACCTGTTATAGCCCATGAAAAGGACTTTATGTAGAGAGACATATCATGCCACTAGTGTTGAGTATGCCTACTAGTGGTTAGAACAACTTGTTTGAGGTATGAAGGCGATATAGACTGATGATAGTGCTACATTAGTCCCTTGGGGATCTTTTCTTGTTATAGATGAAACTATACGATGCCATCCTTGGAATAGACTATTTCTTCCTTTTTAATTCAGTTATCAACTACTTCTGAAGGATAGTCATGTTTTTATATGTGGATGGCCAGTGTGTGGTGTTCGTTGATGAGTAGAGTTGTCAGATGGGAAGTCGGCATATGGGGACCCTTCTTTTTTGTATACCGGGATGTCAGTGGAATCAAAGTATGTTGAGATGGAGGAGGTTCCCAATGTTTTTGGTTAATTCATGGATGTCTTCCCAGATGAGGTTGTGACTCTTCCCCCCTCACCATGATGTTGAGTTCAAGATATACTTGCAGCCCAGGGCTTCTCCATTTTCGATGCCTCCTTATTAGATGACACTTTTAGAGCTATGAGAGTCTAGGATTCAGATAGATGACATGATGAAGAAGTGATTTATCCAGCCCAGTGCATCACCGTGGGGTGCTCTAGTTTTGTTTGTGATGAAGGATGATGGTGGTATGAGGTTGTGCATAGACTACTGATGGTTTAATTTGGTAACAGTCAAGAACAGTTACCCTCTCCCGAGGATATATGATATTTTAGAACAGATGATGGAAATAGTTGGTTCTAAAATATTGATATATGGTTTGGGAGTCACCAAGTGAGGGTAAAGAAAGGTGATATCCTGAAGACTGCTTTCAGGTGCAGTTATGGGCACTTTCAGTTCTTGGATATGTTGTTCGGTGTTACGAACACACCAACCGTGTTCATGGGGCTCATGAACTCTATCTTTCATGAGTTTATAGAATAGTTCTTCATCATATTCATCGATGGCATCTTGATCTACTCAAATTTAGACGAGGAGGATACTAACAAAATCAGTACTATCTCAGAGGTCCTTTGATGCCACCATATTTTTGAAATGTTTTCCATGTGAATGTTCTAGATATTATTGGTGCATTTACATGGATGTGTGGTTTCACAAATGGGTGTAGTAGTAGACCCTTAGAAGGTAGAAGAATTTGTTTCTTGGGAAGCACCCAATAATGTTTCAAAGGTTTGTAGTTTTCTTGGTCTGGTAGGCTATTACTGTAGATTTGTACTTGATTTCTCTCAATTTGCAACACCATTGTACCTATTGACTAGGAGGGACCAGGATATTGTGTGGAGTGAGTAGTGTCAAGAAGCATTTGACTATATTAAGGGGAAGTTGTTTATTTTTATAACACCAAGACCCTAGTTATCAGAGTCAGTACATTATTTTAATCCATTGGCATGATTACAAGGAATCATGTCCTGAAAGACCGATCAGTTTAGCAGTCATGGAAAATAGATTACATACAAGAACATTACATTAAACATTAGAAAATAAAACACACCATAAATGATCCTATGAGAATTACATTAATCCCTTAGCTTAATCCCACTTATCAACCATTAAATAATTCTTCACATCATTGGAAAAATAAAACATAGAATGGGGTGTGCTCAGATGCTCAGTAAGGATAACAATATAGCAGAAACATTCATAAATACGCATAAACATTTAAGAAAATGTATTAGACTAAAACGAAAGCCTTTTAAACTTAAACTTTAGCATTATATGGGAAATATAAAATCAAATAATTCCATTGACTTATTCACAAGGATATTCTAATAGTCAAATAATCACATGCAATATCAATATCCACTTAAATAATGATGGAATGCATAATGCCAGACTTCATAACCACATAGTCAAGGCCTTGTGGAAAGGCTACAAATAAGATTTTTTCAAGGCCTTATTCCAAGACACTAGTTTGTCTCATGAGACCTACCGATGGATTGAGAGCTATAGCAGGCTCCACCGGTCACTTACGATGTCCAATGCATTCCTCATATGAAAAGGTTTAAACATAACATAAACATTTGTATTAAAACTAGCATATGAAATGTCAATACTATATCCATAAACCGTGAATGGTATAAAAATAACACATCCACTATCAAACATATCACAAAACCTTCAGTACAATATAGAGGTTTTGTATCATAATAAATGAACATCGATCAAGAATAATATCCCGTAAAAGATGTTGACATAGTTGAAAATTATCAGTAAAAATCATTGATAGAAATATCCCTTTTTCATGAAATCATTTAAAAGTCACATAATTTATAAAGGAATTCATTTAAAATATAGTTTTGAATAAAAGTGAACCATGCCACTTTGAAATTTTTAAACGAATTAACATTTTAAATCATTCATGTCAATATAAATAAATCCTTAAAATCATTTTGAAAACATGGACATAATGAGAAAGGATTAGAAAAATAAATCTTTAAAATATTTAAAAAGATGTTTTAGTAATAATACCCCTTAAAAATAATCCCTTTGGAAACTCATTTATGAAACATGGACATGGATAATATATATTTGCCAGTAGGTACTTATGTAAATACATCCTTGAATAATAATGAGATTTTGAAATTAAACCTTAACTTGCACTTTCCTTTAGTCCAGGGTACGTTTAACCTTCTATATAAAGACCGTAGTATGTTATTAAATTATTCCAGAGCCATATTAATATTTCTGATATCATACATGATTAATTTATGACTTTATACTACCTATTGAATAATAATTACCATGTTAAATCAACATTTTGGATAATAATTTCTTTCCTTATCATACGTGTTTTAACTTGTTACTCTTGATTGTATCACATATATCATGATTTAAATACTCCCAGAATATAAAACACGATTTATATATCATATATATTTAGAATATAAATATATATAATAGACGTATATATGAAATGCAAAACACCGTTTATGGAGACAGTCGGCTGTACATACGCATAAATGTTGTCTTAGTTTTGATGTCGTATTGAACAGAACTAAGTGAATAAGATATATGTAAGTACAAAATTTTTTATATATATATCTTTAGAATAATTAGTATGTCATATAAAACATACTTATTAATGATATATATTTTATAATGGTCGTTTAATGGTGAACGTTGAAATGAATCTCATCGCGTCGTGGTGACGAAAATCCATACATTAGCACAAGCGAAAAATATCATTTTATCGATGGAGAATTCATATGTAATTGGATGGTATATCATATAAAAAGACTCATTAAATTTTTATATTTAATTTTTATATAAGTTATAATCATTATTATACCCATCCAAATAATGAAGTGTCTGAATAACAAACTACACCATGACATGAAGATTATAATTTATACGTATGGTGACATTGTCATTTATAGGATGGATAGAATAATGAATATGGTTGTAAAATTTTTTTAATAAAATCACAGTATATAGAATATACTGGAGTTATTATTTTAGAATAGAAAAAACCAAGAAAGTGGAGGTGGAAGATGAAATGAACTTGAAAGTGGTGATGAAATATTTACCTCTTCTTGGGGTTCATTCTTTTTATTTGATCAAAAGGGATCCATAGGTTGGATTTATGACCAGAGGAAGGCCTCTAGGATGAAGGGAATAAAGTTGGGAGGATATTTGATCAGGGGTTGGCTGAGATAAATGGTTTTGGAGGTATGAAATTAAAATAAGGTGAAGAGACCTTTTATAAGAGAGGTGAGGGTCACATTAGGAAAATCTAGAAATATAATTTTATAATAAAATCATTTTCGGTTTATAATGTCTCCAAAAAAATTTATTTAAAGGATAAGGTGGTGATTGGTCTAAAACCATTCAAACAATAGGTTTTAGACAGGTTTAGGTAACCATATTAACCTTATCGTTGAGATTTAACTCTTAGTTAAATAGTTTTACATTTACCATATCTCTTTGTCTTTTTATATTATATGGATAAAAAACTTACTATAAACTTCCAAGAGAATCCCAATAGGTTCATTAATTACATATATAATATTATTAAGGCCATTTGGCATAGACTTAGACATTTAGGAATATTATATTATCAAATAATATAGTTTTTGTTTTAAAAACACAATTATGTCAATTTTGAAATTTTTTAATAAATGATTTTTGTAA
Source organism: Viscum album (assembly GCA_963277665.1). Lineage (NCBI taxonomy): Eukaryota > Viridiplantae > Streptophyta > Magnoliopsida > Santalales > Viscaceae > Viscum > Viscum album. The sequence continues at coordinate 1,583,495,957 of OY728137.1, read as the reverse complement.
AAGTCCTAAAAACTTTATTACTTCGAAATAAAATAACATGTTCTATCCGAACATGTCATATTAACCTATAAAATTAGTGAAATTTGTCAAAAGTCTCAAATTTCATTTATTTGGATATTTATAATATCAATTATTTTATTATTTCATTATTAAGCTAATTACTGCATCAACATTGTGTCGTAAATAAATTAAATTATTTAAGGTCTAAAAATTATAAATAAAATATCTATATTTAAGAAACCTTTATATATTTCTAATGAATAATTATAGTCTAATTTATATTATGTATAACCCTATATTAAAAATGGTGTAGTTATTAAACTTTGAAATTAGCTCTTTTAACTCTTCTTTAAATAAAATAGTAATAAATGACCATATCTAATCCAAGTGAACCAAAGTGGTCCATATTTTATTCATAAGTTTTTTGGGTGAAATTATACTTTTCCAATAGAATTAGGAAATGTGTTATGGTAATTATGATATCATTTTTACCTTTGATAACCTTATTTACTTTTAACCGTGGTAAATAAAAGTCAAAAGTTACTATTCACCAAAAATTATTTTCATCTTATTGAACCCAATTTTACTTACTGATATTAACCATGTCTCTCTGATTTTTGAAATTCAACTCACAAAAGATGTAAAATTACATTTTATACAAATTTTCAAATGCTTATTAAAGGTGGGTAAAAGACCGTAAAATGTTTGATAAACATATATATATATAAACTTATTATAACATTACTAAAATGAATTAAGATGAAAATATATAGGTATTAAGTACCTATTTTGAAACAAAATAAATTAAAATAATAAATATAATTATTTGAATAAAAAGTCGGTGTTATATAATAACGTAGTGTTTTTCAATATTCATCAAAAATTGAAAGTTTTCAGAAAAAAACCAAAACATTACTCTAATCTAATTTTGATATTATGAATTCTAAAATGAAGTCTATTTTTCAATATTCAAAACATATAAGTTTCATTTATTAATTTAAAATTAATTACCGTTGTCAAAACCAAAAGCGGGTTTCAAAAAGGTAAGAACTATCAAAAGATTCACATGTGTTTTTGTCAAATTTAAATGTGAAATTACTTATAGTGATCTAAAATGTATTAAATGATAAAAATATAATCTAATTATACTTCAAATCCATTCAAATTCATAACTTATTACTATAAATTATTTCTATTTAAAATGTTGTCTTCAATTAAAACATAGTATTTTTCACTATTCATCAAAATATTATAGTTATCTGAAAAGTACAAAAAATTTATCTAAACTAAATTTTTATGTCCCCCTTTTAAAGAAATATTTAATTTCATTAAATTGAATATATAAATGTGTCAAATATTGGTTTTAAAAAAGGGTTCTCCATTAAAAGATGGTAAAATTTCATTTTTTTAAAATACTTTTTTTATCTGAAAAAATAATTTGTCCATATATTATGTATAAGAAACAAAAAATATGAATTTTAAAATTATATAGTGTATATAAGATTCAAAATGCATTTAATACTATTCATAGCCGCTTTTTGAATGGTTAGTGTGGTATGTTGTGGTGTGCTCGAACTCGGTGTTGTGTGTAGCACAAGCAATTGAATTACTTTAATGAGATAACATACTATGAAATATTGGGGTGTTAAATTCTCCCCTACATCAATAAATTTCATCCTCACAATTTGAAAATTTTCTTCGAAAATAACTGGTTAAAGATAGAAAATAATTATTGTGGAAAACCCTCATCAGAAATTGGGTTAATAAAATTTATTCTTAATAAGATGGAAAGGGAAATGAAAAAGTCACGATCAAATTATGATCTCGATTAGGAAAACATTGGTGAAAATTAGAGACACATAATTGGAGGGAAAACGTAAATATTTATAGGGAGTGATTGAGGTCATCAATCACAAACAAGTGTAAAATTGAGGGCCTCAAGGCCATCAATCTAAGATGATGTAAAATATCATCAGATCAACAAAACATATGGTATTAGGGTAAAAAAAATTTGGTTTTAAGATCGCTTCCCTAAAGATTAAAAATTAATTTATTCGTATAATAAGAGGAAAGAAATATATATTTATATATATATATATACTTGAAAAGTTGTGTTTCATCCTTGAACTAATTCCTACCACAAACTTATCTTTCAGTCCGAAAGATATTATAAGTCAAAAATATTCTATTTATCCAAATTGTTGAGAGTTCCAAAAATAATGAATTTATAATTCATTTGATAGAATATTTAAAAAAACTACATTATAAAAACTAGGACATCATAGAGGCTAGTGGTAGGTGATGCACCCTTGTCACCCTTCAGTTGCGGGTTCAAGTCTCGCGGCCTTGCCGAATGAGATGGGTTGTTATCTAACATCTTGGTAGTCATTTTTATGACAATCCAAAAATAATATCAAGAAATGATTTGACCTTGAAAATATTATCCAACGTAAAACATAATTGATTCCAACCTTTAGACTTATCCAAAATAATTCGGTCCAAAATCACAGTCAAAAATTTATAAGGAATTTAAACACAATGAAGATCCTTTTTTCCATGAAATAACATGTGAATTATTTAATCATCTATTCTTTTAAAACACGGTAACACCCTGAATTATAATATAAATGTATTGATTACATTATTACTCCCTTATTCCTAATATAATACTTGATATAATCTTTATATCTAAAAATGATCTAAACTCCAACAGTGATGCAATAAACAACCCATTAACCAGTTCCAAGGATGTCAATAATATCCAATATAAATTTTCCAAATCAATCATCTCTTATTCCAAAATCAATACCTCAGTATCAGAACCATATTAAAGGTTTTTCTTTCCTTCAAACATGTATTTTACAAGATGTTTAACTTTCTATTGGGTCACTTTTCTTGGTTCCACTAATCTGAAGCCCGTAATGAAATAGTACTTCAGTACAATCCTTATATACACTATAATTCTTATAACATATACATAATTAATACAATACTAAAATGACACAATACATTAATAAAAATATAATAACTCTTAATCATTCCTCTTCATCTTTGGTAGTCTCATAATTTTATTATTATCCAATTACAGTATTTGGGGTATACAATGATGATTTGGACATTGATCCATGTAGTGTCCCAACTCCTTGCAGATGAATCACTGTACATTTGACACCTTTTTGTCACCCTTGAAATCACATACTTACTGTCCTTTTCTCCACAGTTATAAAAAACTCACATTCCCTTCATGAATTTACCAAGGTGATTCTTTCCACAGTTATCACATATGGGAAAATACTTTTTCCACTTATTCCATTTATCCCACTTTATCTATACCATCATTTTCTTCTCTAGATTCCCTTCAAAGCCATAGGGCTAAATTTTTTTACTTATCTTATTATCACATGATACTATTTCTTCATATGATGATAATACGTGGGAGACTATTTCCTTTCAAAATGTTGGCTTAACACCATGAAAGATATGATTCTTCTTACTCTATGGATCATGCAAAATGTTGGAGATCTCATTCCATCTACTAGGAACCATTTCTAAACAATGGAATACACTATGTAATTTTATGAATTGCAAATCATAATTCCAAACTTTTAAAACAGTTAACATAAATTGAACAGTTAATGGATATAATCGATAATCATAAAAATATTTTCTTTGAGGAGGTATATACTCATAAACCATTCATAGTAGTTTGTAAGGAAAATTAGAATTATCCTAAACATATCCCCTAGGAGTGTCGTAACCAAGAGTGAAGAAGGGACCATTGTCGTGAACCAGTTCCCATTCGAGTCTAGCACAAAGTGGTGTTTTTGGGTTTTACCCCTAGGTACATTTGTGTTAGAGCCTTCATTACCTGCTCGTATCCAGGCAAGGATGTATTGCTTTGAAAACTCATAAAATCTATATAGTACCAAAATTCAAGGATGTTCTTCAATAATAATCCTCAATGTCTATGTTAGGGTAGTGTTCTCTAAAAATATTTTTTCTAAATCTAGTTTCCAAGGTTATTGCTAAACTTTTTATAATGCCAACTGTAACGCCCCAAACCTAGATATGATAGTCGGTGCATTATTTTAATAAATTGGAATGATTACCAAGAATAATGTTCATAAATACAATCAGTTTAGCAGTCTTGGAAAACAAATTACATACTTGAACATTACATTACACATTAGAATATAAAACACAACATAAATGATCCTTTGAGAACACCATTAATCCCTTATCTTAATCCTTCTTATCAATCATAAAATACTTCTTCACATCCTAGGAAAAATAAAAGATAGAAAGGGGTGAGCTCAGATGCTTAGTACGAATATCAATATAGCGGAAACAATCATAAATAAGCATAAACATTTAAGGAAATGTATTAGACTAAAACAAAAGCCTTTTAAAAAAAACTTCATCATAATATGGGAAAGATAAAATAAAATAATGCCATTTTCTTATTCACATGGATATTCTAATAGTCTAATAATTCCATGCATTATCAATATCCACTTTAATAATGATGGAATGCATAATACCAGACTTCATAACCACATAGTCAAGGCCTTATGGTAAGACTACAAATAAGATTTTGTCAAGGCCTTGTCCCAAGACACTAGTTTGTCTCATGAGACCTATCGATGCATCGAGGAGGAATATCTATCTTCATCCATCACTTACTAAATCCAACTCATTCCTCAAATGAAAAGGTTTAAACATAACATAAACATTTATATTAAAAATATCATATGAAATGTCAATACTTTATCCATAAACCATGAATGGTATAAAAATAACACATCCATTGTCAAAAAAATCACAAATCCTTCAATACAATATGGACATTTTGTATCATAATAAATCAACCTCGATCGAGGAAAATATCCCGTAAAGGATATTGACATATTTGAAAATGATTAGTAAAATCAATGAGAGACATATCCCTTTTTCATGAAATCATTTAAAATTCATATAATTTTTAAAGGAAGTCATTTAATAGGTAGTTTTGAATCAAAGTGTTACATTTCACGTTGAAAAATTTTAACGGAATTAACATTTTAAATCATTCATGTCCATATAAATAAATCGTTAAAATCATTTTGAAAACCGAGACATTAATGAGAAAGTCTTAGAAGAATAAATATTTCAAAATTTTAAAATGATGATTTATTAACAAATTACCTTAAAAATAATCCCTTTGAAAACTATTTTATGAAACATGGACATGGATAATAAATATATCCTAGTAGGTACTTACATAAATACAACCTTGAATAATAAAGAGATTATGAAATTAACCCTCACCTTGCATTTACTTTTGTCGGGGGTACGTTTAAACTCTTGTATAAAGATCGTAGTATGTTATTAAATTATACCAGAACCATATTCATATTTATGATATCAAAAATAATTCATTTATGAATTTATAATAACCATTTAATAACATTTTCTATGTTAAATTAACATTTTGGGAAATAATAACTTCCTTTATCGTACATGTTTTAACTTGTTACTCTTGATTGTATCCCATATATCAAGATTTAAATACATCCAGAATATAAAACATGATTTATATATCATATATATTTAGAATATAAATATTTATAATAGACGTGTATATGAAATTGAAAACACCATTTATAGAGACAGTAGACCGTACATACGCATAAACGTTGTTTTGGTTTTCATATCGTTTTGAACGAAACTAAGTGATTAAGATATATGTAAGTACAAATATATATATATATATATATATATATATACCTACAATAGAATTTTTATGTCATATATTTCATACTTATAAATGATATATATCTTATAATCACCGTTGAATGGGGAATGTGGAAATGAATCTCATCGCATCGTGGAGACGGTAATCCGTACGTACGCACGAGCGACAATATCATTATATTGATGGAAAAATAATATATAATTGGATGGTATATCATATAAGAAGAATAAAAACATGTTATATTTATTATTTACATCAGTTATAATCATTATTATCCCATCCAAATAATGAATTGTTTGAATAACAAACTACACCACGACGTGGGGACGGTAATCCGTACGTACGCACGTATGGTGACTTTGTCATTTATAGGATAAATAGAATAATGAATATGGTTGTAAAATTTTTATAATAAGATCACAGTATAGAGAAGATAATTGAGTTATTATTTTATAATGGAAAAAATAATGAAAGAGGAAGTGGAGGCAGAAAAGAACTTGAATGAGGTGATGAACTGTTTATGTCTTCTACGGGTCTTTTCCTTTTGATTTGATCAAAAGTGCTCCATAGGACGGATTTCTGACCAAAGTAAGGCCTATAGGATGAAGGGAGGAAAGTTTTAAGGATATTTGGTAAGGTTTTTGAGACCCAAAAGTCTTTGGAGGTGTTAAATTTAGATAATTCTAATTGCCCCTTTATTAGAGATATGAGGGTTACTTTTGGAAAAGCTAGAAATTTTATTTTATAATGAAATAATTTTCTGTTTCTAATTTCTCCAAGATGAATTATTTAATGGATAAGGTAGCTATGGGTTTAAAACCTCTCATCCAATCAGTTTTATACAGGTTTAAGTCACCATATTAACCTTATCGTTTATATTTAACTCTTAGTTAAATAGTTTGACATTTACCATGTCTCTTTGTATTTTTACATTATATGGTTAATAAAAATACTATAAATGTCCAATAGAACCCAAATGGATTCATTAATAACATATATCATATTATTAAGGCTCTTTAGCTGAGCCTTAGATTTTAGTAATGTTATATCATCCAATAATATAATATTTGTTTTAAAAATTCAATTATGTCAATTTTGACATTTTTTAATAAATTATTTTTGTGAAATTCCTAAAAAAATTACTTCAAACTAAATTCATATGTTCTATCCTACAATGTCTTATTATCCACAATAATTAGTGTAATTCATCAATAGTCTCAAATTACATTTATTTGGATATTTATAATATCAATTATTTTAATATTTCATTATTAAGGTAATTACTGCATCATCATTGTGTCATAAATAAATTAACCAATTAAATTCCTACAATTTATAAATAATATATAATTATATAGGAAATAGTTGTATCTTTCTAATGAATATTTATAGTCTAATTTATATTATGTACAATCTTATATTAAAAATGGTGTAGTTATTAAACTTTGAATATACTCTTTTAAATATTCTTGAAATAAAATAATAAAAAATGTCCTAATACAATCCAGGTCGACCAAAGAGGATAATAGTTTATTACTAAAGTTGTTTTTGGTAGAATTATACTTATCCAATAGAATTGGGACATGTGTTAGGGTAATTATTATATCCTTTTTAGCCTTATTAACCCTATTTACTATTAACCGCAGTATATAAAAATAAAACGTTAGTATTCACCATAAATTATTTTCATCTTATTGAACAACATTTATTTAATTATATTAATAGTGTCTATCGTATTTTTGAAATTCAACTCACAGAAATGGTAAAATTATGTTTTATACAAATTTGAAAATGCTCCTAGAACGTGGGTAAAAGACAGTAAAATTTCTGATAAAATTATATATATAAACTTATTATAAAATGAATCCAATGAATTACACTGAACATATTTAGGTATTATGCATCTATTTTGACCAAAAATAAATTGAAATAACATAACTAATTATTTAAATAAAAAGTAGGTTTTATATAATAACACAGTGTTTTTCACTATTCAACAAAAATTGAAAGTTTTCAGAAAAATATCAAAAAATTAGCCTAATATAATTTTGATATTCCAAATTCAAAAATTAAGCCTATTTTACCAAATTCAAAACATATAAGTTTTATTTATTAATTTAAAATTAATTCACATTGTCAAAACAAAAACGAATGTTTCTAAAAAGTAAAAACTATCAAAAGATTGACATGTGTTTATGTCAAATTTAAATGTGTGTTTTCTTATAATGACCAACATTGTATTAAATGATAAAAATATAATCTAATTATACTTCCAAAACATTCAAATTAAAAATTTATCACTATGAGTTATTTTGATTAACAAATTTGTTTTCAATTAAAACGTATTATTTTATAATATTCATCAAAATATGATAGTTATCTGAAATATACCAAATATTTATCTAAACTAAATAGTTATGTCCCTCTTATAAAGAAAAATTTAATTTCCTTAAATTGAATATATAAAACTATCAAATATTGGTTTTAAAAAAAGGGTTCCCCATTAGAATGTGGTAAAATTTCATTTTTTTGAAAAACACTTCTTTTATCTGAAAAAAATTGAATTTTTCCTTATATTTTGTCTAATAAACACATTATATGGATATTAAATTTATATAGAGTATATATGATTCAAAATGCATTTAATAATATTCATAATTTCTTTTTGAACGGTTAGTGTGGTAAGTTTTGGTGCGTTCGAACTCGGTGGTGCGTGTAGCACACGCTTTTGAATTACTTTAATGAGATAACGTACTATGAAATCTTGGGGTGTTACATTCTCCCCTACCACAATAAATTGCATCATCACAATTGGAAATTTTTCTTCAAAAATAAATGGTTAAAAATATAAAATTACCTTTGTGGAAAATCTTCATTAGAAATTGGGTTAATAAAATTTATTCTAAATAAGAGGGAAAAGAAAATGAAAAAGTCACCACCAAATTATGATCTATCTTAGGAAAAAATTGGTAGAAATTAGAGACACATAATTGGAGGGAAAAAATAAATCTTTATTGAGATTTATTGCGGTCATCAATCGCAAAAAAGTGTTAAATTGAGGGCCTCAAATCCATCAATCTAAGATGATGTAAAATATTAGTAGTTCAACAAAACATATGGTATTAGGGTAATACATTTTTTGTTTTAATATCCCTTCCCCAAAGTTTAAGAATTAATATATTCATAGAATAAGAGGATATATATATACATACATAAATAAATAAATAAATATATATACTAGAAAAGTAGAGTTTCATCCTTCAAATAAATCCTACCATGAACTCATTATTCACTCCAAATGATAACAGAATTCAAAAATATTCTATTTATCCAAAGAGTATAGGGTTCCAAAAATAGTTATTTTATAATTAATTTGTCATTATATTTAAAAAAACTACATTATACAAACTAGGAAATCATGTAGGCTACTGGAAGGTGATGCACCCATGTCACCGTTCGGTTGAGGGTTCAATTATTGCGGCCTTGCCGGATGCGACAGGTTATCATCGGACCTCTGGTTTGTCCTTTTCATGGAAATAAGAAAATAATCTCAAGAAATTATTTATCCTTAAAAATATTATCCAACGTCAAAATTAATCGATTCCAACCTTCAGACCTATCCAAAATACTTCTATCCCAACTCATAGTCCAAAATTTATAAAGAAGGTAAACAGAATGAAGATCCTTTTTGCCACGTAATAACTTGTGAATACCTTCATCATGTATTTCTTTTAAAACACGTTAATACCCTGTATTTTCATATAATCATATTGATTTCATTCATGATCCATTAGTCCTTATAGAATACTGGAAATACTCCTTATAACCAAAAATGATGTAAACTCCAATAATGATGGAATAATCAAACCATTAACCAGCTCCAAGGATATCAATAATATCCAATATAATTTATCCAAAATAATAATCTCTTATTCCAAAATCAATACCTCAGTATCAGGACCATATTAATGTTTAGTCTTTCCTTCAACCATGTATTTTCCAAGAAGCCTAACTTTCCATTGAGTCACTTTTCTTGGTTCCACTAATCTAATGTCCTTAATGAAATAATATTGCAGTACAATCCTTATATACTATATAATTCTTAAAAAAAAGGCACATCATTAATACAATACTCAAATGAAACAATACATAAATAACAACATAAGAACTCGTAATCATTACTCTTTATCTTTGGTAGTATCATAACTTGATTATTTTCCAATAGTAGCTTTTGGGGTATACTATGATGATTTGGACATTGATTCACATTGTGTCCCAACTCCTTGTAGATGAATCATTTTACATTTGAAATCTTTTTCTCACCCTTGCAATCACGTACTTGGTTTCCTTTTTCTCCACACTTATAACTGACTCCCATTCCCATCACGAATTTACCAAGTTGATTCTTTCCACAGTTATCACATATAGGAAAATACTTCTTTCCATTATTCCTTTTATCGATCTTTCTCTCTACCATATTTTTCTTCTCTGTCCTCATTCAAAGAAATAGGACTCAAAAAATTCTTTACATATCTTATTAACACATGATACTATTTATTCATATGATGATAATACGTGGGATACTATTTCCTTTCTAAATGTTGGCTTACCACCATGAATGATAAGATTCTTCTTACTCTTTGGATCATCCGTATTTCTGGAGGTCTCGTTCTATCTTTTGGGATCCATTTCTAAAAAATAGCATACACTAGGTTAGTTTATGAATCACAATGCATAATTCCAAACTTTTAAAATAGTTAACATAAATTTAACAGTTCATGGATATAATCCATAATCATAAAATGTTTTCTTTGAGGAGGTATATACTCATAAACCCATCATAGTGATTTCTATAGAAAATGAGAATTATCTTGAGATTATCCCCCACGAGTGTCATAACCAAGAGTGAATCAAGGACTATTATCATGCACCCGTTCCCATTCGAGTGTAGCTCAAAGTGGGTTTGCTTTGGGTTTTACCCCTAGGTACATCTATTCCAGAGCCGCATCTATATTCTCATATCCAGACATAGATGTATTTCTTGGAAAACTCACAAAATCTCTACATTACCAAAATTATAGGAAGTTCATCTATACTAATCCTCAAAGTCTATCATAGGGAAGTGATCCCTAATCAAGGTTTTTATAAATCTAGTTTTCAAGTTTATTGCTAAATTTTCTTTGATACCAACTGTAACGCCCTGACCCTAGTTATGGGAGTCAGTGCATTATTTTAATATATTGGTATGATTACAACGAATCAATCCCCAAAAGACTTATCAGTTTAGCAGTCTTGGAAAATAGATTACATACATGAACATTACGTTACACATTAGAATATAAAACACAACATAAATGATCATTGGATAACTCCATCAATCCCTTAGAATAATCCTTCTTATCAATCATAAAATTCATCTTAAAATCCTAGGAAAAATAAAACATAGAAAGGGGTGAGCTCAGAAGCTAAGTATGGATAAAAATATAGAGAAAAGTTTCATTAATAAGAATAAACATTTAAGGAAATGTATTAGAATATAACAAAGGACTTTTAAAATTAAACATCAGTATAATATGGGAAAGATATAATCAAATAGTTTTATTTACATATTCACATGGATATTATACCATTCGAATAATCACATGCAATATCAATAACCACTTTAATAATGATGGAATGTATAATGCCAGACTTCATAACCCCACAATCAAGGCCTTATGCCAAGACTACAAATAATATTTTTTCAAGGCCTTGTATCATGAAACTAGTTTTTCCCATGAGACCTACCGATTCATTGAGAAGCTATAGAGGGCTCCACCCGTCACTTACTAAGTCCAATGCATTCCTCATATTATAAGGTATAATCATAATATAAACATTCATATTAAAACTAGCGTATGATATGTCAATACTTTTTCCATAAACCATGAATGGTATAAAAATAACACATCCATAGTCAAACATGTCACAAAACCTTCAATACAATATGGATGTTTTGTATCATAATAAATAAACCTCGATCAAGAATAATATCTCGTAATGGATGTTGATATAGTTCAAAATTATTAGTAAAAATCATTTAGAGAAATATCCCTTTTTCATGAAATCATTTAAAATTTACATAATTTATAAAGGAAATCATTTAAAAGATAGTTTTGAATCAATTTATCCCATAGCACTTTGAAAATTTGGAAAGGAATTAACATTTTAAATCATTCATGTCTATATAAATAAATCCTTAAAATCATTTTGAAATCATGGAAATTAATGAGAATGGTTTAGAAGAATAAATCTCTAAAAAATTTATAATAATGCATTAGAAACAATGCACTATAAAAATAATCCCTTTGAAAACTCTTTTATGAAACATGGACATGGATAATAAATATTTCCGAGTAGATACTTACGTAAATACAACCTTGAATAATAAAGATATTGTGAAATTAACCCATACCTTTCACTTTTGTTTAGTCAAGGGAACATTTATCCTTCTGTATAAAGACCGTAGTATGTTATTAAATTATAACAGAACAATATTAATATGTATGATATCATACATGATTCATTTATGACTTTATACTACCTATTTAATAATAATTTCCTTGTTAAATTAACAATTTGGGTAATAATCGCTTTCTTTATTGTACGTGTTTTAGCTTGTTACTCTCGATTGTGTCACATAGATCATGATTTAAATACATCCAGAATATAAAATATTCTTTATAAATCATATATATTTAGAATATAAATATGTATAATTGACGTATATATGAAATGTAAAAACCCGTTTATGGATACGGTAGGTAGTACGTACGCATAAACATTGTTTCTGTTTTCATATCGTATTGAATTGAACTAAGTGAATAAGATATATTTATGTACATAAATTTATATATATATATATATATATATATATATTCAGTAGCATTATTATTACAAATATTACATACTTATTAATGATATATATTTTATAACCAATGTTGAATGGTGAACATGGAAATGAATCTCATGGCGTCGTGGAGACGATAATCTGTACGTACGCACGAGCGACAATATCATTATATTGATTGAGAAATCATATGTAATTGGTTGGTATATCATATATAATGAGTCATTAACATTTTATATTAATTATTTACGTCTGTTATACTCATTATTATACCAATCCAAATAATGAAGTGTTTGAATAACAAACTACACCACGATGTGGAGACGGTAATTCTTACGTATGCACGTATGGTGACTAAGTCATTTATAGGATAGATTGAAGAATGAATATGGTTTTAACATTTTTATAATTACATAAAAGTATATAGAAGATGCTGGAGTTATTATTTTAGAATAGAAACAACAAATAAAGAGGATGTGGAAGAAGAAAATAACATGAAAGAGGTGATGAAATACTAACCTCTTCTTCGGGTTCTTCATTTTGATTTGATCAAAAGGGGTCCATAGGATGGATTTCTGGACAAAGGAAGGCCTCTAGGATTATGGTAGGAATGTTGGTAGGATATCTGGGCTGGGTTTGGCCAAGCCAAAAGGCTTTGGAGGTGTGAAATTAAGAGAAGGGGAAGTGCCCTTTTTTAAGATAGGTGAGGGTCACTTTATGAAAATCTAGAAATATTATTTTATAATAAAATCATTTTAGGATTGAAATTGTTCCAAAATTAATTATTTAAAGGATAAGGTGGGGATGGGTCGATGTCCTATAAAAGGAGGTTTTAGATAGGTGTAGGACACCATATTAACCATATCTTTTAGAATTAACTCTTAGTTAAATAGTTTGACATTTACCATGTCTCTTTGTATTTTTATATTATATGGTTAATAAACTTACTATAAACTTCTAAGAGAACACCAATAGGTTCATTAATGACATATATAACATTATTAAGTCCCTTTGGCCAGGCCTTAGTGTTTTAGGAATATTATCAATAAGAAATATAATATCTGTTTTAAAAACTCAATTATGTCAATTTTGACATTTCATAATAAATGATTTTTTTAAAGTCCAAACAACTTTATTACATAAAAATAAATTCATTTGTACTATAATAAAATGTCATATTAACCTATAAAATTATTTTAATTAATCAAAAGTCTCAAATTATATTTATTTGGATACTTATAATATCAATTAGTTTAATATTCTATTATTAAGTTAATTACTGCATCATCATGTTTTCAACAATAAATTAAATTATATAATGTATAAAAATTATAAATAAATTATTATTATGTAGGAAATATGTTTTCTTTATAATTAATATTTATTGTCGAATTTATATTATGTATAACCCTATATTAAAAATGTTATAGTTATTAAACTTTGAATTTAACTCTTTTAAATCTTCTTTAAATAAAATAATAATTAATGCCCTAATCTAATAAAAGTGGGTCAAAGAGGATAATATTTTATTCCTATGGTTTTTTTTCAGTTGAATTATACTTATCCAATATAATTAGGACATGTTCTACAGTAATTATGGTATCATTTTTACCCTTAATAACCCTATTTACTTTTAACCTTGGTAAATAAAAGTCAGAAGTTACTATTAAAAAAATTATTTTCATCTTATTGAACCAAATTTTAATTGATTATATTAACCGTGTCTCTCTAATTTTGAAATTCAACTCACAGAAGCGGAAAATTTATGTTTTATACAAATTTGCAAATGCTCCTAGAAGGTGGGTAAAAGACTGTCAAATGTTAGATAAAATTATATATATATATATAAAAACTTATTATAAAATTAATCCAATGAATTACATTGAAAAAATATATATATTATGTATCTATTTTGACTTAAAATATATTAAAATAAAATAACTAATTATTTAAATAAAAAGTTGGGTTTATATAATAACATAGTGTTTTTCACTATTCATCAAAAATTGAATGTATTCAGAAAATTACCAAAAATTTCCCATAAGATAATTTTTATATTCTGAATTCACAAATTAAGTATATTTTACCAAATTAAAAACATATATGTTTCATTTATTATTTTAAAATTAATTCCCGTTGTCAAAAGCAAGAAGTGTGTTTCTAAAAAGTAAAAACTATCAAAAAATTGACATGTGTTTATGTCAAGTTTAAATGTGAAATTGCTTATAATGACATACATGTTATTAAATGATAAAAATATAATCAAATTATACTTCCAATCCATTCAAATTCATAATTTATCACTATAAATTATTTCAATTAAAAAAGTTATTTTCAATTAAAACATAGTAATTTACACTATTCATCAAAATATGATAGTTATCTGAAAAGTAGTTTTTTATTTATACTGTGTTTTTATGACTTTATTCTAAAGAAAATTTTAATTTCATTAAATTTAATATATTAATGTGTTAAATATTAGTTTAAAAAAAGGGTTCACCATTAAAAGGTGGTAAAATTGCATTTTTTGAAAAAATACTTCTTTTATCTGAAAAAAATGAATTTGTTCTTATATTATGTCTAAGAAGCACATAAAATGGATGTTAAAATTATATAGAGTATATAAGATTTAAAATGCAGTTAATACTATTCATAAGCACTTTTTGAACGTTTAGTGTGGTAAGTTGTGGTGCGCTCGAAGTCGGTGTTGCGTGTAGCACAAGCTATTGAATTACATTAATGAGATAATATACTATCAAATCTTGGGGTGTTACAAGTTCTCTACTGATCCAATTTTTAGATGAGGGAGTGATGTTTGATGTGTTTTGTTATTCTTCCCATATGATCTTGGGATATTTTATGATGCAATAATGGGGTGTTATCTCTTACGGGTCTAGTTAGTTACATCCCCAGGAACATAATAATTCCACCCATGATCTAGAGCTAGAGGCGGCCATGTTGTAGTGACATTACCTCATAGGGGAGAGATTTTTGATCTTCACAGATCATAGGATCTTGAGGGATATCATTGCCTAGGAATATCTGAACTTGTGACAATGAAGGTTGATAGAGTTTCTTCAGGATTACGATTTCATGGTATCTTACACCTTAGGGAAGGGGAATGTTGTGCCCAATTCATTGAGATGGATGTCACAGAAGGAGGTCGTTCAGAAATCTTTAGATTATTGGATGAAGATATAGGATTTAGAATCCATGACATTTGATATAAGAATGGATGGAGACAAAATCTATTTTTTTAGATGATGGTGAAGTCCACTCTGATGCAACATGTAGAAAATTATCAATGTAGAGACTCAAAGGTAGAGTTGTTGAACGATCACATTAACTAGGTTGATGGCCTGGAGGGATTTTCGGAGGATGTTCAGAATCAGATGATCTGCCATGGGATGATATTTTTTCTCAAGGGGATGCATGGTATATTTCTCTGTGAGTTTAATAGCTCACCCTTAGCATTGTACCCAACAGTTTCGCTGATGTACAGTGTCTTGGGGATATAGTTTTGGTGGCCCAGAATGATGTAAGAAGTGTTGGAGCTTGTGGTTATGTTCATAGTGTGCTAGAAGGTGAAATTTGAGCACCATGTTCTTGTAGTTTGCTGCATCCCCTAGATGTCCCTATGTGGAAGTGGAAAGAAATACTGATGGGTTTTTTCATAGGGTTACCCAACACTCAAGGTGGATGAGATGTAATATGGGTAATGGGGGGCCATCTGATGAAATTAGACCACTTATTAGTGATTAAGGATTTGGGCACAATGGATACCTTGTCCAAGAAGTATGTGGATGAGGTGGTGCAACTTCATCGATTACTAAGATTCATCATCTCATAATAGGATGCACAGTTGACCACAAGAGTCTAGAAGGGATTAAAATATTCATTTGGAACTCAGTTACACCTCAACATCACTCTCCACCCAAATATGAATGAATTGATAGAGTTGACCATCATGAAATTAGAGGACATTTTTTGGGCATGCGTGTTGTATTTTGACGGATCTTGGGTACAACACATTCCATTAGTGGAGTTTTCTTACAATAATAGTTATCACTTTCTCATTAGCATGGATACATTTGAGGAGTTTTATGGGAGACTGTGTCATCCTACAATGTGTTGTAAAGATGTTTGGGAGGAAAATGTTCTAGGTCAAGACATGGTGCAATGTATGACCGAGAAGGTACCATTTGTTTGTGAAAGATAATGATAATAGCACAGGAACAACATAAGTCATAAACCGAGGATAAAAGGATGCCCTTGGAGTTTGAGGATGTGAACCACATGTTCTTGAAGGTTTCCCTTCGATGTGGGCCATAGAGATTTTGAAGAGGGATGAAGCATTCTCCGAGGATCAATGGAACCTTTGAGGTGTTGGGCTGAGTTGGAAAGGTGGCATACCAATTAGCATCATCACTATAGTTGGAGAGGATACATGAAATATTTCACTTCTCTCAGCTTCATCGATATCTTCACAATGACTACCTTGTCATTGACTAGGGTGAGTTGGATGTTGAAGATGACTCGACAAAGGAGGAGTGGCCAGTAGAGACCCAAGATCATCAGGAGAAGGTGTTGTGTGAGTATACCATTCAATTGGTTCACGTGTTGTGGAGGCATGGTTCCCTCAAAAAGAGTACTTGGGAATGAGAGACACAGATGTGTGCCTAGTACCCATAGTTATTCTGAGTTTTTTTGTTGTTGTATTTTACCTTTTAATGTGATTCTTGAACCCTGTTCTCTATGGAGGGTTTTTTTTCTGGTTCTGTAAAGTGTTATGAAGTCTTTAGATGTGGAAAGGGTAATACCTGATTCCTAATCAAGATTTATTAATTGAGATGCGATTAAACCCATGAGGGTCAAATAGTTTTTCCTGGAGTAAAAATTATTGTTTCATGGATGGATGAATTATGTGATTCATTTGTTTAAGATAGTGTTGTTATTGTGATTGTAAGGTTTTTCTAGTGGTCGGTTTGTGTTGCATATGTTGGATGAGGTGATCTTGGATGTTGAGGATCCACCCCTTGTTTAGAATAACACAAGGTAGTTTATTATTGAACATTTATTTCATAGTGGTGTTTTAAGTATAGAAGGAACCATGAGAGGTATCTGGCAAGGTGGTTTTTTAGACCCCTTTTTCCTTCGAGGTTTGTTTTGGATTCTCTAGGATGAGAATAGTTTGAGAGGTATCTGATATAATGGAACAGACCACCCTAGTCCATTATGTTATAAAAAATGGTTTTTAAGGTGTTTTGGGTAGAAATGATGACTCATTTAATGAGTTTTCCAAAAATCAAATTTTCTTGCACTATAGGCATCAGTATGTGGAATCAGTAGGTGGAATCAGAAGGTATCATTGGTAGGTGGTTTCATTTTATGGCATAACCAGGTGTCGTGGGTAAGTGGTTTCGATGGGCGGTGTCTATAGGTAGTGTCAAAAGGTGATGTTGGTAGGAAGCATCAATTGGTGGTGTCCATAAGTGGAAATGGTGGGTAGTGTTAGTGACTCACATTGATGACTTTATAAAGGTAGGTCAGGATGTTGGGTTACTGATAGTAGCTCACATTGGTGACTCGCCATCTATATCTCGTGTTAGTGACTCACTATAGAGACTCAATGCTTGATGTACATGGACATTACATTACTTTTGTGGAATACTTAACACATAACAAAGACAAACACCTAAGGACTGTAATTGTTTAGTGTCTTTGGAAACTCGGAATATAATCTTCTAATTGTAGTGAATGATCTTAAACATCTCACATAAAGATCTTCCCATTTTGTTTTCTTACCTAAAACATTTATTTAAATCCTGGGGAAAAGAAAACATATAAAGGGTGAGCTCAAATTCTCAGTAAGGGTAAACATAGAGAACATAAAACAATCCAAAAACATTTTAATGAAAAAACTTGAACATAAAATCTAAACATCAAAATCATGAACAAAGACATAAATCTTGGAAGTATGTAAGGAATATATCATAAAGGAACATCAATCATGACAAAATATCTTGGGAATAAAACATGTAATTGTGGAAACCATTAAGCACATGATATTATTTCCATAGTATCCAAGGCATTGCTTCCAAGACCATCTTAGTGGATGAAGTCCTTTTCAGAATCGAGTTCACTCTTCATTCCAATCATATATCATTGTACCAGATTAACTTACCATTCCAGCCATGTCTATCTTATGAGATATAAATCTTTACCCAATGCATTGGAGGGATATATAGGTCCCACCAATCTCACAATGAAATCTTTCTTAATTGTGCCACAACATAAACATAAATCATTCATCATAACCCAAAGAATAAAATGGGTTTCATAAACATCATCCCTTCATTACATAATCCATATAAAAATGGATATTATTTCATCATAAAAAAATTTAAACCATGTAAATCATAGATACATTATACTTGAAACATACACATATGAAATAATTTCATCTTCGATGACAAATGGTTTTGATAAAACACTTGAAATGAATTATGGAGGAAAATATCCCTTCTTATCAAAAATAATTTTATTTTTAGGAAATGCCATGAAACTTTAAAAGAAAAGGATTTTTCTGAAAATAGAAATGAAATTCTGTAGATGAATCTTCATGAAAATTAAGTGTTATGAAACCGTAATTTTTTTTATTTCTTATATGTTAAAAAAACATTCTCCTCGTACTTTTGTTATAAAATTCAAAAAGTACCTCGTATGATAAACAAAAGAAAGATTCCTTCAATACGATGTGGTAAAAGTATAAAAAGTTAAAAATTACTTTATACATACATGGAATAAAAGTAAACATTTTATGAAAAAATTTTAAGAACATATGGACATGGATAATAAACATAACCCCAATAAATACTAATGAATAAACAATCTCAGATAAGAATGAGATTGGAATAATTATCCCATACCTTATGTCCAATTTCTTCCGTATGTGTCCAGGACTACTGTATTGTGGGTTTAAACATATTATTAACTTGTAACCAAATCATAATAATATTTATGATATCATATATGATTCACTTATGACTTTATATTATCTGTTCAGTTATCAATTCCATGTTAATGCATCGTTTTGGGTAAAATCGTTTCATTTATCGTCCGTGTTTTGACTTGTAATTATTAATATGATTACTTCGATCACTATTACTTAATTCCATAATAAAAAAACCTGATTTATATATAATATATATTAATTATAGACTTATATATTATATATTGATAAATGGAATGAAATACACCGTTCATGGAGACAGTAAGCAGTACGTACGCATGAACAATGTTTTTCTTTTCCTTATAGAATTGAATGGAATTAAGTAGATGCAATTCATATATGTATACACATAAATATAGTAGCATTATTATGTAATATATTTCTTGATTACTTATTATATATAATTTATAATCATTCTTGAATTGTTATCATGGAAAATGAATCTCATTGCATCGTGGAGACGGTAATCCGTACATACACACGAGAAATGATATCGTTCCCATATTTATTTGGGGGAATTGGAGTGGATGATATAATATCGTAGAATATGTTTGATTTTATAATAATTATATATATTTATTCTTTATACCATTATACCCATCCGAGTAAGGTGGTGGTGGAAAAACTGATTACACCACGCCGTGGAGATTGTATTCCTTACGTACGTATGCGCGATGATTTCATTTTCCGTAGGATGGATAGAAGGTGAAATAGATTTTTTCTCATATTTATAATAACTTATAATTATATAATTAATACTGATTTTATTACTTTATAATGAAAAAACTAAAGAAGAGAAAGTAGACGAAGAACAAAACTTGAAAGAGTTTGTAGAGGAGATTACCTCTTCCTCGACGCACCTCCTTTAAACTTCTTCTTATGGCACTAGATTTGGACTTATGAGAAGAAAAAAACCTCAATTATATATCTAAAGGGGTTTAGAAGTGTAATTTTCCGGGTTTGTCCAAGATTCGAGGCTCAAAAGGGTGTGAAGAGAAGAGGGAAGGGGTGCCCATTTTATAAGGTAGGAGAGGGGCATATTTGAAAAAACATAAAATATTATTTTAAAATAAAGTCATATTCGGTTTATAATAGATCTAAATTTATTTACTTAGAATTTAAAGTGGGTATGGGTCTAAATATTCTCAACCAATAGGTTTTAGAAAAGTTTAGGTTACTATTTTAACCTTATCATTTATTTTTAACTCTAAGTTAAATAATTTAACTTTTACCGTGTCTTCTTGTTTTCATGCACTATATGGTTAATAAACATACTATAACAAGAAAAAAGAACCCCAAGTGGTTCATTAATAATATATATATATATATCCTTATCTAAGTCATTTTTCTGAACCTTATATTTTTCGGAATAGAATATCAATTAATAATATAATATTAGTTTTAAAAACAATTTTATGTCAATTTTGACAATATTTGGTAATTGATTTTTGAAAAACTTATAACAACATTATTAGTTCAAACAAAGTTAATTTAGTCAATAATAACATGTCATCTTAACCAATAAAATTAGTTGAATTCATGAAAAGTCTCAAATTACATTTATTTGGGTATTTATAACATCAATTATGTTAATATTGCATTAATAAGGTAATTACTGCATCATAATTGTGTCATAAATAAATTAAATTATTCAATGTGTAAAAATTATAAATAAAATACCATTATGTAGGAACTCTTTTTAAAATTATAAGGAATATTTATAGTCGAATTTATCTGTTGTATAACTATATATTAAAGATTTTTTAGTTATTAAACATTGATTTAAACTCTTTTAACTCTTATTTGAATTAAATAATAATAAATGTCCTAATCTAATCCAAGTGGACCTAAATGATAATATTATATTCGTAATGTTTTTTGTCGAATTACAATTATACAAGAGAATTAGGAATTGCGTTAAGGTAAAAATAATATCATTTTTATCCTTAATTACCCTATTTACTTTTAACCATGGAAAATAAAAGTAAAAAGTTACCATTCACAAAAAAATATTTTCATCACATTGAACCACATATTACTTAGTCATATCAACCGTGTCACTCAGATTTTTGAAATTCTACAAGCTGAAGCGGTAAAATTATATTTTATGTAAATTTTCAAATTCTCCTAGGAGGTGGGTAAAAGACGGTGAAAAGTTCAATAAAATTTTTATATATCTAAAAATATTATAAAATGACTCCAATGAATTACATTGAACTTATATAGGTATTATGTATCTATTTTAACCCAAAATAAATTTAAATAAAATAAATAAATATTTAAATAAAATCTCAGTTCTTAATTAGTGACTCAGTGTTTTCACTATTCATCAAAAATTGAAAGTTTTCATAAAAATACCAAAAAATCATACTAGGCTAATTTCGATATTCTGAATCCAAAAATGTAGTATATTTTGAAAGATAAAATTTATAAAATTTCAAAAAGTGGTTATTACTATTCATAACGGCTAGTTTATATAATATTTTAATAATATATCATTGTTTAGTGAAACCCGGTATTGCATACTACACACGCTGTTGAGGAAGGTTGAGATTTCATGTAATGCAAGCCATGTTAGGGTTGCGTGTAGTTAAATCTCCCTTCAATGTTGCATATAACATAATGAAAACTTATTTCATTTATGCATTAATCAAAATCTATACTTAATGTTGTGTAGAGTAATTTCTATAAAACAAACTTTAAATTGTGTTTAACACTTGCCAGAATAGTGTTGTGTATACTGCAAGATAATATGGTGTTGCATATAGTACAAACTAATCATGGTGTACAATATAATAAATCAAAGAAATTAATAAAAATATATCTCATAAAATATCGGGGTGTTACATTCTACCCCCTTAAAATAATGTTTTCCGTTGAAATTCGTCAGGGTTATAAATGGTTTACTACTTGAAAGTTTCATTCATAGAAACCCACATCATAAAAAGGAATACAAAAACTTCATTTTAAACAGGAAATTTTGAATCATAACGGTCACCCAATGTAACTCAGCACTGGGTTTCCACATATGACAAAATAGGTCAAAATATGGATATGGAAGTGAAATATAACCTTCATGTTTTGATGGAGAGTGGTAGAGAACATGGCTATGAAAATTCCATCAATCACAAAGCCATAAATTTGTGATGATTTAATGTACCATATAATTCATCGGGTATGAGAGCACAAGGAAAATGTTTTTAGTTCTCAAGATCATTTCCTTATTGTTGAAGAATTGTTGAATTAAAAGAAATAGTTACTTGATTTTGGTACAATCTCACTGTTTTCCATGCCTTGAACAATTTCCACTTCATCTCTTAAAGAAATGAAGTTGAATTTGTCTTTTGTGAAGTGTTATCAGATCATGCAATAGAATGATATGACATTCCATCTGTCTCAAACATAAGGTTAACAAAATTTATATACATAAGTCCATTTATGGTGAGATTAATCATTTATGGTTCCAAAAATGTACTTATACTTCATCATTCATCTTGCTTAATAAAATAAAACTAGTTTCTAATGACCAGGGACTTCTTATAGGCCATTGGTAGGTAATAAAGGCCTGTCGCACTTCAGTTGTGGTTTCAATTCCCACAACCTTGTCTGACACGACGGGTTGTCGCCCATACTACGGGTTGTACTTTTTAAAAAAATATAATAATATCAAAAATTTATAACCTTAAACAATAATATCTGATTTCCAACATAATGCATTCCAAAATTTAGGATTATCGAAAATACTTCTGTCCAATCTCATAGTATAAAAAAATGACTACTAGAAATGTCAATACCATGCATTGAATACAATCATTTATCGCCTGTATATCATAAGATATATATATCTTGTTGGTCACCTTTCAAACATGTGAATTACTTAATCATGTATTCTCTTGAAACATGAGTACCCATTGAACCTTTGTGAGAACATGAATGTTGTCAAAAGTTAACACTTTCCACATACAAAAATCCCAAAATTATGTATACTCAAACCATGATATCAATTTGACCTTATACCAGTCATGAGCTCATTAATACTATCAAACATTTCATTATCTCCTTATCTTTTCATTATACACATATCATCTACCTTCCAAAAATATTTGATTAACCTTTCATGGTTACCAGTACCATTCATCATATACTTTCAAAAACTCAAGGAAAGACAACAGTTTAACAATAATTAGATTTTTCTTTATTCCATAGTTCTATACATTGTTCATGAAAAACATACAATCATTCCACTACCTTCTTAAACAACCGACTGAGCTTCATCATTTCTTTCATCTCATATATCATTTGAAGTCTCTTCATCATCATCCACATAAATACTACCCATATGACCATGATGATTCTCTTCATGAGATTTTCCCTTAGGGAATTGGTTTGCATAATGCCCGTACATTCCACATTTAAAACATTTAACCATTGTTGATGTCATAGCAATACCATTATCCTTATCCAAGGTGTTAATTGAACCTTTTCCTTTATAATTACTGTATTTGTGTTCTTGTTTTCCACTCCCAAAGCATCTTAAAGTTCCTTTGAAACATTCTCTCTAATGCCTCTTCCCACATGATTTACATGGGTGAAATTGAACTTTCTTTCCTCTATGATCATCATGAAACTCCATCTTTCTCTTATTAGCTGAGTCAGGAAACTTACCAAAGTTGATGTTATTGATCAAATTATGAGATTTATAATTAGGCATAATAACAATATGTGGAATTACAGATCCAATTTCCTTTGGTTTCTTTTGAAGAATATCATTCCATTGTCCATCATATCCTCCATTATCGCGAATCTTCCTGTTTCCAGCCATTTTCTAAACCCCAAAAAGAATAGTCTGAGAGGAAAAAATCATAATCAAGGGGGATTGACTTATATATCTATTATATTAGGTTTAATTATAAAATCGTTAAAGTAATTCTAGTACTATAACCTATACTTATACTTAACCTTAGGGACATCCCTAGACATACCATATAAATATCTCTAGGGATTTCACTAAAGTTCTCGCATCCTAGTTTCTAAAGGTTAACTAAACCGAACCCTTGATACCAACTGTAGATATCCAAAGCTTAACATACATGGAAATTACATTACTTTTGCATAATACATAATATATTACAAATACAAACACTGAAGGACCGTAATTGTTAATTTCTTTGGAAACTTGGAATATAATCTTCTAATCATGGTGAATGATCTTCAACATCTCCCATAAAGATCTTCTCCTTTTGTTTTCCTACCTAAAACATTTATTTAAATCCTTGGGAAAAGAAAACATATAAAGGGTGATCTCAAATGCTCAGTAAGGTTAAAAATACAGAACACAAAACCATCCATAAACATTTGAATGCAAAAACATGAACATAAAATCTAAACATCAAAATATTGTGAAAAGTCATAAATCATGGAAGTATGTAAGGAATATATCATAAAGGAACATAAATCATGATAAAATAGCATGTGAATAAAACATGTAATTATGGCAACCATTAAGCACATGATAAAATTTCTATAGTATCCAAGGCATTGCTACCAAGACCATCATAGTGGACGAAGTCCCTTTCTGAATCGAGTTCACTCCTCGTTCCAGTCCTATATCACTAAACTAGATTAACTAACTGTTCCATCCATGTCTATCTCATTTGATATAAATCTTTACCCAATGCATTGGAGAGAAATATAAGTCCCACCCATCTCATAATTAAATCATTCTTACATGTGCCACAACATAAATATAAATCATTCATCATAACCCAAAGAATAAAATGGGTTTCATAAACATCATCTGATCATCACATAATCCATATAAAAAAATGGATATCATTTCATTATAAAAAAAGTGTAACCTAGTAAATCATAGATTCATTATACTTGAAACATACACATATGAAATAATGTCATATTGGATGGAAAATGGTTTTGATAAAACAGTTGAAATAAATTCTTGAGGAAAATATCCTTTCTTATCAGAAATCATTTTATTTTTAAAAAATGCCATGAAACTTTAAAAGAAAAGGATTTTGTTGAAAATAGACATGAAATTTTGTAGAGGAATTTTCATGAAAAGTAGGTTTTATGAAACCGTAACTTTTTTTCATGTCGTATAAGTTAAAAAAACATTCTCCTCATACTTTTTTTAGAATAGTCAAAAAGTACCTCATATTGTAATCAAAAGAAAGATTCCTTCCATACGATGTGGTAAAAGTAAAAAAAGGGTAAAAATGACTTTAAAAATACATGGAAGAAGATTAAATATTTTATGAAAACATTTTATGAACATATGGTCATTGATGATAAACATAACCCCAGTAAATACATACGAATAAACAATCTCGGATAAGAATGGGATTGGAATAATTATCCCTTACCATATGTCCAATTTCTTCTGTATGTGACCAAGACACATGTATAGTGGGTTTAAACATATTATTAACTTGTAACAGAACAAAAATAATATTTATTATATCATATATGATTCACTTATGACATTATATTATCTGTTCACTTATCAATTCTATGTTAAAGCAGCGTTTTGGGTAAAATCGTTTCATCAATCGTCCGTGTTTTGACTTGTAATTATTAATATGATTACATAGATCATTATTACTTAATTTAAGAATATAAAACATTATTTATATATAATATATATTTATAATACACATATATATAATAGATCTTAAAATGGAAATAAATACACCGTCCATGGAGACGGTAAGCCGTACGTACGCATGAATGCTGTTTTTCTTTTCCTTATTGAATTGATTGGAATTAAATAGATGACATAAAAATATATATACATAAATCTAGTAGAATTATTATGTCATATATTTCATGATTACTTATTATATATACTTTATAATCATTTTTTATTTATTAACATGGAAAATGAATCTCATCTCGTTGTGGAGACGGTAATCCGTAAGTACGCACGAGCGATGATATAGTTCCCATATTTGTTGAATGGATTTGGAGTGGATGATATAATATATTAGAATCCATACGATGTTATAATAAAAATATATAGTAATTATTTACACCATTATACCCATCCAAGTAAGTTTGAGGTGGAAAAACTGATTACACCACGGCAAAGAGACGGTATTTCGTACGTACGCATGCGCAGTGATTTCATTTTCCGTAGGATGGATAGAAGGTGAAATAGAGTTGTTAAATATTTATAATAACATATAATTATATAATTAATACTGATGTTATTACTTTATATTGAAACAACTAAATAAGAGGATGTAGAAGAAGAAACAAACATGAAAGAGTCGGTAGAAGGGATTACCTCTTCCTCGACGCACCTCCTTTAAACTTCTTCTTAGGGAACTAGAGTTGGTCTTTTGAGAAGACCAGAACCTCTATGATATAACTATATAGTATTAAAAGATGAATTTTCAGGGGCTGGAAAAGCATCATGGATCAAAAGGGTGTGAAGAGAAGAGGGAAGGGGTGCCCTTTTTATAAGGGATGGGAGGGGCATCTTTGAAAAAACATAAAATATTATTTTATAATAAATTCATATTTGGTTTATAATAGCTCCAAATTGATTTATTTCTATGATATAGTGGGTATGGATCAAAATAATATCAACCCATAGGTTTTAGACATTTTTAGGTTACTATTTTAACCTTATCATTTATATTTTTCTCTAAGTTAAATAATTTAACTTTTACCGTGTCTTCTTGTTTTATTACACTATATGGTTAATAAACTTACTATAACAGGACAAAAGAACCCCAAGTGTTTTATTATTAATATATATATCTTTATCTAATTCATTTTTCACATCCTTAGATTTTTAAAAATAGAATATTAATTAATGATATAATATCCATTTTAAAAACTATTTTATGTCAATCTTGACAATATTTGGTAATTGATTTTTTAAAATTTATAACATCATGATTAGTTCCAAACAATTAAATTTAATTAATACTAACATGTCATGTTAACCTAGAAAATTATTTTAAATCATAAAAAGTCTCAAATTACATTTATTTCGGTATTTATAACATCAATTATCTTAAAATTTATTAATAAGGTAATTACTGCATCATCATTGTGTCATAAATAAATTAACATATATAATGTATAAAAATTATAAATAAAATACCATTATGTAGGAAATCATTTTTCATTTCTATGGAATATTTATAGTTGAATTTATCTTATTCATAACTCTATATTAAAAATGATTCAGTTATTAAACTTTGATTTCTACTATTTTAACTCTTCTTTGAATTAAATAATAATAAATGTCCTAATCTAATGAAAGTGGACCTAAAGGATACTATTATATTACTAAGGTTGTTTTTGGTAGAATTACACTTATCCAAGAGAATTAGGACATGTGTTAAGGTAATAATAATATCATTTTACGCTTAATTACCCTATTTTCTTTTAACCGCGGTAAATAAAAGAAAAAAAGTTACTATTCACCAAAAATTATTTTTATCTCATTGAACCAAATTTTACTTACTCATATCAACCGTGTCTCTTGGATTTTTCAAATTCCACTAACAGAAGTGGTAAAATTATGTTTTATGTAAATTTTCAAATTCTCTTAGGAGGTGGGTAAACGATGATGAAAAGTTCAATAAAATTTTTATATGTCTAAAATTATTATAAAATGACTTCAATGAATTAAATTGAACTTATATAGGTATTATGTATCCATTTTAACCTAAAATAAATTTAAATAAAATAAATAATTATTTAAATAAAAAGTCGGTTTTTAAATAGTAACCCAGTGTTTTCACTATTCATCAAAAATTGATAGTTTTTAGAAAAATACCAAAAATTCACCCTAAGCGAATTTCGATATTCAGAATCCAAAAATGAAGTCCATTTTGAAAGATAAAATTTATAAAATTTTAAAAAGTTGTAATTACTATTCAAATCGGCTAGTTTATATAATATTTTAATAATATATTATTGTTTAGTGAAACCCGATATTGCGTACTACACATGCTATTGAGGAAGGTCATGATTGCATGTAATACAAGCCAAGTCAGGGATGTGTGTAGTGCAAGGTCCCTTTGGTGTTGCGTATAACATAATAAAAACTTATTTCATTTATGCATTAATCAAAATCTATACTTAATGTTGCATAGTGTAATTTCTAGAAAACAAACTTGAAATTGTGTGTAACACTTGCCAGATTATTGTTGTGTATACTGCAATCTAATACGAAGTTGCGTATAGTACAATCTAATATTGGTGTACAATATAGGACATAAAAGAAATTAAGAAGAATATATATAAAAAATATCAGGGTGTTACATTTTACCCCCCTTAAAATGAATTTTGCCCTCAAAATTCGTCTGGGTTATAAATGGTTTACTACATGAAAGTTTAATTCATAGAAACCCACATCATAAAAAGGAATACTAAATCTTAATTTTAAAAAGGAAATATAGAATCATAACTGTCACCCAACGTAACTCAGCACTGGGTTTCCACATAGGACAAAATAGGTCAAAATATGGATATGGAAGAGAAATATGACCATCAAGTTCTGATAAAAATTGGTAGAGAACACGGCAATGAAGAAGCCATCAATCACAAAGCCATAAATTTGTGATGATTTAAGGTACCATCTAATTCATCAGGTATGAGAGTACTAGGACAATGTTTTTAGTTCTCAAGATCATTTCTTTAATGTTGAAGAATTGTCGAATTAAAAGAATTAATTACTTGATTTTGGTACAATCTAACTGTTGTTCATGCATTGAACAATTTCCACTTCATCTCCTAAAGAAATGAATTTGAATTTGTCTTTCGTGAAGTGTTAGCAGATCATGCAATAGAATGATATGTCATTCAATCTTTCTCAAACATAAGGTTAGAAAAGTTATATACATAAGTCCATATATGGTGAAATTAATCGTATATGGTTCAAAAAATGTACTTATACTTCATCTATCATCCTTCTTAATAAAATAAAACATGTTTCTACTAATCAGGGACATCCTTTAGGCCAGTGGTAGGTAATAAAGGCCTGTCGCACTTCGGTTGTGGGTTCAATTCCCACAACCTTGTCTGACGCGACGGGTTGTCGCCCGTCCTACGAGTTGTCCTTTTTATAAAACTATAATAATATAAAAAAATTAGCCTTAAACAATACTATCTGATGTCCAAATTAATGAATTCCAACCATTAAGCTTATCAAAAATACTTCTATCCAATCTCATAGTATAAAGAAAATGACTACTAGAACGGTCATCTTCCAAGCATTGAATACAATCATTTATCACCCGTATATCATAAGATATATATATCTTTTTGGTCACATTCCAAATATGTGAATTTCTTAATCATATATTCTCTTGAAACATGAGTACCCATTGAAACATAGTGAAAACATGAATGTTGTCAAAAGTTATCACTTTCCACAAACCAAAATCCCATAATTCTCTATACTCAAACCCTGATATCACTTTTTCCTTATACCAGTCAAGAGCTCATTAATACTATCAAAAATATCATTATCTCCTTATCCTTTCATTATGAACATATCATCTACCTTCCAAAAATATTTGAATAACCTTTCATGGATACCGGTACCATTCATCATATACTTTCAAAAACTCAAGGAAAGACAACAGTTTAAAAATCCTTAGATTTATCTTTATTCCATAGTACCAAACATTATTCTTGATAAACATACAATCATTCCACTACCATCTTAAACCACCGACTGAGCTTCATCATTTCTTTCATCTCATTTATCATTTGTAGTCTCTTCATCATCATCCACATAAAGACTACCCATATGACGATGCTGATTCTGTTCATGATATTTTCCCATATGAAATTGGTTTGCATAATGCCCGTACATTCCACATCTAAAACATTTAACTGTTGTTGATGTCTTAGAAATACCATTATCCTTATCCATGGTGTTAACTGAACCTTTTAATTTACAATTACCGGATTTGTGTCCAAGTTTTCCACACCCAATGCATCATCCAGTTCCTTTGAAAAATTCTCCCAGATGCCTCTTCCCACATGATTTACATGTGGGAAATTGAACTTTCATTCCTCTATGATCATCATGAAACTCCATCTTTCTCTTATTAGCAGAGTAGGAAACTTACCAAATTTGAGATTATTGATCAAATTATGAGATTTCTGATTAGACATAATAATGATATGTGGACTTCAAGATCCAATTTCATTTGGTTTCTCATTAATAATACCATTCCATTTTCCATCATATCCTCCATTATCATGAATCTTCCTTTTTCCATCCATTTTCTAAAACCAAAAAATAATAGTGTGAGAGGAAAAAATCATAATCAAGGGGTATTATCTTCAATATCTAACATCTTAGGTTTAATTCTAATATCGTTACTCTAATTCTAGGACTATAACCTATACTTATACCTAACCTTAGGGACATCCCTAGACATACCTTAGAAATATCTCTAGGGCACTCAGTAAAGTTCTTGCATCCTAGTTTCCAAAGGTTAACTAAAGAGAACCTCTGATACCAACTGTAGAGACCCAAATATTCAAATACATGGACATTACATTACTTTTTCAGAATACTTAATACATAACAAAGAAAAACACTGAATGACCGTAATTGTTTAGTGTCTTTGGAAACTGGGAATATAATCCTTAAATCATGGTGAATGATCTTCAACATCTCCCATAAAGATCTTCCCTTTTTTTTCTTACCTAAAACATTTCTTTAAATACTGGGGAAAAGAAAACATATAAAGGGTGAGCTCAAATACTCAGTAAGGGTAAACATAGAGAACATAAAATAATCCATAAACATTTGAATGAAAAAACATGAACATAAAATCTAAACATCAAAATCTTGCCAAAGACGTAAATCTTGAAGTATGTAAGGAATATATCATAATGAAAATCAATCATGATAAAATATCATGGGAATAAACATTTAATTATGGTAACCATTAAGCACATAATATTATTTCCATAGTAGCCAAGGCATTTCTACCAAGACCATCTCAGTGGACAAAGTCCCTTTCTGAATCGAGTTCACTCCTCGTTCCAGTCCTGTATCACTGAACTAGATTAACTTACCATTCCGGCCATGTCTATCTCATGAGATATAAATCTTTACCCAATTAATTGGAGGGAGATATAGGTCCCACCCATCTCATAATGAAATCATTCTTAATTGTTCCACAATATAAACATAAATCATTCATCATAACCCAATGAATAAAATGGGTTTTAAAGACATCATCCCATCATAACATAATCCATATACAAAAATGGATATAATTTCATCATAAATAAAGTGAAACCATGTAAATCATAGAGACATTATACTTGAAACTGACACATATCAAATAATTTCATCTTTGATGGAAAATGGTTTTGATAAAAAACATGGAATGAATTCTTGAAGAAAATATCCTTTCTTATCCAAAATCATTTTCTTTTCAAAAAATTCCATGAATCTTTAAAAGAAAATTATTTTGTTGAAAATATACATGAAATTTTGTAGAGTAATCTTCCTGAAAATTAGGTGTTATGAAACTGTAATTTTTTTTTCATGTCATATAAGTTAAAAAAACATTCTCCTCATAATTTTGTCAGAAAAGTCAAAAAGTACATTGTATGGTAAACAAAAGAAATAATCCTTCCATATGATGTTGTAAAAGTAAAAAGGGTAAAATTGAGTTTAAAAATACATGGAATAAATTTAAACATTTTATGAATACGTTTTAAGAACATATGGACATGGATAATAAACATAACCCCAATAAATACTTACGAATAAACAATCTCGGATAAGAATGAGATTGGAATAATTATCCCTTAAATTATGTCCAATTTCTTCCATATGTGTCCAAGACTCTTGTATAGTGGGTTTAAAAATATTATTAACTTGTAACAGAACCATAATAATATTTATGATATCATATATGATTCACTTATGACTTTATATTATCCGTTCATTTATCAATTCCATGTTAAAGCAGCATTTTGGGTAAAATTGTTTCATTTATCATCCGTGTTTTGACTTCTAATTATTAATATGATTACTTAGATCATGAATAAATAATTAAAAAATATAAAACATGATTTATATATAATATATATTCAGAATATACATATATATAGTAGATTGATAAATGGAAATAAATACACCGTTCATCGAGACGGTAAGCCGTACGTACGCATGAACGCTATTTTTCTTTTCCTTATTGAATTGAATGGTATTAAGTAGATTAAATACATATATATATATATATATATATAAATTTATTAGCATTATTATGTCATATATTTCATGATTACTTATTATATATAAATTATAATCATTCTTGAATTGTTAACATGGAAAATGAATCTCATCGCATCGTGGAGACAGTAATCCGTACGTATGCACGAGTGATGATATCGTTCCTATATTTATTGAATGGAATTGGAGTGGATGATATAATATATTATAATCCTTATGATGTTATTATAATAATATATATCTATTATTTTCACCATTATACCCATCCATGTAAGGTGGTGGTGGAAAAACTGATTACCCCACGGCGTGGTGATGGTATTCCGTACGTATGCACGCGTGGTGATTTCATTTTCCATAGGATGGATAGAAGGTGAAATAGATTTTTTTCATATTTATAATAACATATCACTATATAATTAATAATGATGTTATAATTTTATAATTAAACAACTAAAGAAGATGAAGTAAAGAAGAAAGAAACTTGAAAGAGTCGGTAGAAGAGATTACTTCTTCCTCAACGCACCTCCTTTAAACATCTTCTTAGGGCACTAGAGTTGTTATTTTGAGAAGTCCCAAACCTGTATTATATAACTAGAGAGGTTGAGAAGAGGATTTTTGTTGGGGTTGGCCGAGCTTCAAGGCTCAAAAGGGTGTGAAGAGAAGAGGGACTGGGTGCCTTTTTTATAAGGGAGGAGAGGCACATCATTTAAAAAAACTTAAAATATTATTTTATAATAAAGTCATAATTGGTTTATAATAGATCCAAGTTTATTTATTTCGAAGATAAAGTAGGGATGGGTCAAAATCATCTCAACCAATAGGTTTTAGACAAGTCCAGGGTACTATTTTAACCTTATCATTTAAATTTAACTATAAGTTAAATAATTTAACTTTTACCGTGTCTTCTTGTTCTCTTACACTATATGGTTAATAAACTTACTATAATAAGTCAAAAGAACCCCAAGTGGTGCATTATTAATATATATCCTTATCTAGGTAATTTGTTTGAACCTTCGATTTTTAGGAATAAAATATCAATCAATAATAGAATATTTGTTTTTAAAACTATTTTATGTCAATGTTTACAATATTTGGAAATTTATTTTTGTAAAAATCATAACAGCATGATTAGTTCTAAGAAAGTTAATTTAATCAATACTAACATGTCATGTTAACGTATAAAATTATTGGAATTCATAAAAAGTCTCAAATTACATTTATTTGGGTATTTATAACATCAATTATTTTAATATTTCATTAATAAGGTAATTACTGCATCATCATTGTGTCCTAAATCAATTTACTTATTTAATGTCTAAAAATTATAAATAAAATACCATTATGTAGGAAATATTTTTATATTTCTAAGGAATATTTATAGTCGAATTTATCTTATGTATAACTCAATATTAAGAATGTTTTAGTTATTAAACTTTGATTTTAACTCATTTAACTCTTCTTTGAATTAAATAATAATAAATGTCCTAATCTCATCCAAGTGGACCTAAATGATAATATTATATTCTTAAGGTTTTTTTGGTCAAATTACACTTATAAAAGAGAATTTGGATATGTGTTAAGGTAATATTAATATCATTTTTACCCTTAATTACCCTGTTTACTTTTAACCGTGGTAAATAAAAGTAAAAAGATACTATTCACCAAAAATTATTTTCATCTCATTGAACCAAATTTTACTTACTAATATCAATAGTGTCTCTCAGATTTTTGAAGTTCCACTCATAGAATTGGTAAAATTATGTTTTATTTAAATTTGGAAATTCTACTAGGAGGTGGGTAAAAGACGATGAAAAGTTCAATAAAATTTTTATATATCTAAAATTATTATAAAATGACCCTAATGAATTACATTGAACATATACAGGTATTATGTATCTATTTTAACCTAAAATAAATTTAAATAAAATA
This sequence comes from Viscum album, assembly GCA_963277665.1. Classification (NCBI taxonomy): domain Eukaryota; kingdom Viridiplantae; phylum Streptophyta; class Magnoliopsida; order Santalales; family Viscaceae; genus Viscum; species Viscum album. The sequence goes on along the minus strand of OY728137.1, from coordinate 1,583,461,144 downwards.
AATTATTATTTAAATAAAAAATCGGTTTTTATATAGTAACCCAGTGTTTTCACTATTAATCAAAAATGGAAACTTTTCAGAAAAATACCAAAAATTCACCCTAGGATAATTTAGATATTTTGAATCGAAAAATGAAGTCCATTTTGAAGGAAAAAATTTAATAAATTTCAAAAAGTGGTAATTACTATTCATAACTGCTACTTTATATAATATTTTAATAATATATCATTATTTAGTGAAACCCATTATTGAGCACTACACACGCTGTTGAGGAAGGTTGCGATTGCGTGTAATGCAAGCCAAGCCAGGGATGCATGTTGTGCAAGCTCCCTTTGTTGTTGTGTATAACATAATCAAAACTTATTTCATTTATGCATTAATCAAAATCTATACTTAATGATGCGTAGAGTTGTTTCTACAAAACAAACTTGAAATTGTGTGTAACACTTGCCAGAATAGTGTTGTGTATACTGCAAGCTAATACGGTGTTGCGTATAGTACAAAATAATCTTGGTGTACAATATAAGACATAAAAGAAATTAAAAAGAATATATATCATAAAATATCAGGGTGTTACACTCACCATCGGCAGCTCACATTGGTGAATTTCCCTTGGTAGTTCATTTAGGAAGCTCTCTATTGTTGACTCTCATTGGCGACTCACCCAATGGTTAATCACTTCCAACGGTTTGTCAAAATTACAATTTTCCCAAGTTTTTCTAGATTCAAACCTTTAATGTATTATTTGATGTATAATGAGCTTAATACAATTTTTGAATGTTTTCAAAGCCATTTAAAAGGATATAAAGTATTTTATTAATATCCTAATTCCCTAGACACTTTTAATAGTCAAAAGGCATGGTCTAGATCGTGATTTAGATTTAATGGCCTTTGAATGAATTTTCTCCATAGATTTAGGATTTGGCCTTTCTAAAGGAGATATCCTTCATCCATTTTGTGTTTTCTCTATACTATTGCTAGCAAGGAACTTCAGACCCCTTCTTCCCTGAGGATCCATGCGTTAGTGTAACACCTATTGATTGCATCTCCCAGGAGGTTCCTCCTCGTTCTTGTGCGCCTCTATTTTGGCACTAGGAGGAGTTGCAGATTAGTTTTTCTTCCAAGTAGGGATCCCATTATCTCATTTATTTGTACATCATGTGGGGTGGGTGTATGAATGTTCTCTTTTGAAGAAAGAATAATTTAGAGTAAATAATGATAATCAAATATGCTTAATATAGATATAAATGGGTTAGGTAAAAGGGATGCATGCTTATGTTTGATTTTTTACTGATATTATGAACTATATAGGCTATATTCCCACTAAAATTCATGATTATTGGTGTTTATTTTTTGTTCACCTTTGATGGATTGCAGATGCTTATTTTCGACCCTCTATGAATGATCTTATGAATATTAAAACAGTGAACCATGTATGTCTGGTTAAATAAATGGATGCCTCAGGATCAAACATTCTTTATGATAACCCCTCAATTATCAAAGTGGAATAAAATAACAAGTGTTTTCAAAATAATAATACACCTTACATTGTTGGTGGGACATGTGCTTTCTGTGGAATTGTTCTATAATTATTCCTTGTGTGGTTGTGTGGTGCTCAGGGTTGAGAGAACGAATTATTCTGGGGATAGTACATGTGGTGTAATAGAATCTTAGGATGAGAAATTAACTGATTGTGGAATGGATTGGATGTGGTTATGCATTGAGGATGCAAGTTCAGGTTGTGGCATGTTTATGGTGATGGTGTGATGGGTGTGGTGTTGTTATACAGCTGGGCTATCAGGTTTTTGTTTTTAGGAGGTTTGTTGCGGGGATTAAGTGTTTGTTGGGGGTTTACTTGTTGAGAGGAAGGAAATTACATAATTACTTTGAGTAATGATTATATAAATAGTTGGTATGGGTGTTAAATGGAGAGGAAATATGAATTAGGTTGTTTGAATAAGTGGGTTTTTACATGGTGTGATTGGGGACTCTATACCTTCTAAAAGATATTTCTTATATTCTTCCAGTTAGTTTCCCAAGTAGTAATGGGATGGATAAATAAATTGATTAATATATTATAAATTTTTTGGTAGGTTTTTACAATTTAATGAATATTGTAAAATTTGACAACATGAATGGATGTAATCATGGAAGAAGAACGAAATTGCATTAGTTAATCAGGAATTTCACCTAATGTAATAGATTATGTGTTGTTGTATGTTTCAGAGGTAGCAACACAGTCGGAAGTATTAGGGGGTGGTTAATAGTTTTATTCAGAACCCATAGGTTGGGTTTGAGTGCTTGATACTATATATATACATACCAATATTTTCCTTGTGTTTTATTTGCTCACCCCCCTAGTTGAGAACTTTGTGTTGAATAACCTCATTTCCATGGGGGGTGTCTTTTCCTAACATCCTAATGAGAGGATGGATGGAGGGCTACCCACTCTCCCCTACTCTATCTTTGAGGCAGTGTTGGCCCAAGATCCTTCGAGTTGGTAATTTTTTGTGATTATATGTGGTGTGGTATGTGACACAGTTGTTTGCAGGTAAGATATGGTGTGGTATGTGGCCTAAGTGTCTACAGGATGGATGTGATGTGGTATGTGGACTAGGTGTGTGTGGGTGTGTTGGGACATGGTACTTTAGAAGAGGTGGGAGTCCCATGATGATTTTTGTTAGGGTGTGGGAGTGACTAATCAGTTGAAAACTAGTTTGGGGTACCCTATCATTGAGGTGTTCACTATAATACTTTACTTGATTTTTGTTACATAGTGAGTGTTCCTTTTTGAGGTGAAGATGGATAGTATACCTTATTAGTTTATATTTGTTTCTACATCTTTTCTCATAGGGACCTTAGTATACTTCTCCACTTGTGCACGAGAGACTTTGGTTTTTCCAATTGAGTATAATTGTATCTTCTTCATATGTTATAAAACTACTTTCAGGATTCTAAGAGAACTACAGGGACCGTGTTGGGTATTACTATCTTGGACTTTAGGACAATTGTTGTGTCACTTCTTAGCTTTGTTCTTCTAGTACATACATTGGATTTTTAATTTATTTCTAGTAGTTTTACTTTAAACATGTTGCATGATGTATTTTGGATTCTTGTATATATATATATATTTGTATTGGAGTTTTATCAAGTTTGATACATCTTATCTTCTAATCATGGTTACTATAAAAAGGGTAATTTATCTCATTTTGTGACATTTTTATTCCCTTGGTGTTGGTTTCCATCTCAAGGCCTACTATAGGTGGGAATCGTGGGTCATTTACTCTCTTATTTCATTTCTAGCTCTGGAGGGGCATCTTTGGAGGGTGGGGTCATGACAATTAGCATGAAGATAAAGATAATTCTTTATAGATTAGATAAAGAACTAAGACAATGGAATTGGAAGTTTGATACATTCATCACTGAGAATGGTTTACTGTGGAGAATTTCAGATCACTATTACTACTAGAATACATTTGAGGTTTTAAGTTTCTTAATTTCACTCATTTATGTTTATGACATGCTCCTAATAAGTCCTAAACAGAAGTGTATTTAATTGAAGAAATTGGATTTTTTTGAAAGATTAAATACAAATGATTTTGGTGAGGCCATGAAAATATTAAGGATTCAGATTAACTGAGACATGAAGACCATAAGCATGATTTTATCTGAATGGAAATACATTCGAAAAAATGGAATGATTTTGGGTATTTGGATTTAAGACGCTCTCAAACCTATTGGCCGAACACTTCAAATAGTCCAATTATAAATATATAATAAGTGAATATAATGTCAATTATATTTTTAAATTTCATTTTACATCTTCCGTAGTAGGGTTTATGCTAGGAAAACAATGGAATTATCAATGGATTATCTATTTTGTATTTTATGTTTGAAATTGTAATGTGAAGATCATGTATATGATCTATTTTCCAAGACTGCTAAACTAATCGCTCCTTCAGGACTTGATTTTATGTAATCATGAAAATGTATTAAACTAATGCACCAGCTTTGGGATTTTGGGGTTGGGGCCTTATAGTTTGTATTAGATGAATTTTTGCAATATCCTTTGAATGTAGATTTAAAAAATCTCTAACAAGAGAACATTATCCTAATATAGAATTTTAGGATTAGTATTGAAGAAAATCAAAAAATTATGTTAATGTAGATATTATTTGGGTTTCCCAAGAAATACATTCCTGTTTGGATAATAGAAGTGGATGTGGTTCTGGCACAGATATACCTAGGTGTGAAAACTCCAACAAGGAGTTTTGGGCTTGACCTGGGTTATCCTGGTACATGACAAATGTCCTTACTGCACACCTAGTTTGATGCTCCCAAGGGATACACTTAGGATAATTCACAATTTCATTACCAATAATTATGATATATTTATGAGTAAATATGTCATCAAAGAAATTATTTTTATGATTATGATACAAGATGTGTGAAAATATTCAATTAATGTTGATATTTTTTATAGTTTTTGATCTAACCTACTATATGTCGTCATTTAGAAATGGTACCTAGTAGAAGGAATGAGAACTCCAGCAGTATGAATGATCTAAAGACTAATAAAGATCATATATATATCATGATCATAAGACAACGTTTAGAAGGGAAATTGTCTCCCACACATTATCATCATATGAAGAAATAGAATCATGTGTTAATAAGATAATTAATGAATTCTCTTAGTCCTATAGATTTAAAGGGAAGTAAGAGAATAATGCAACACCATAAGATTTCATAGTAAATTATCTCTTTTAGTAATTTAATAGCTTATATTGTACGCAACCCCAACTTGGCTTGCGTTATATGTGAGATTGAGTTTCTGCGAAGCAACACATTAATATTAAAATTATTTAAATGATATATTTATTTATCAATTAAATATTGTAATATGAAGAGTTATAAATAAATATAAATTTTATTTATAATGTTTTCATATAAATAGAACATATTTTTAATGAAATGTATATATATTATTAAAATAGTAATAAATTTAGAAAAACTATATTATTAAAATAACGTTTTTAATGTCCTTTTGTGAACAATAATAAAATTAATTTTTGACACTCATAAGAATTTAATTTGGTAAAATAGACATAATTTTGGAATTTTTAGTATCAAAAATATCTTAGGATGAATTTTTGGTATTTTTCTGAAAATATTCCATTTTTTATGAATAATGAAAAATATTGCATAGTACATAAATACCAAATATTTTAATTAAATAATTAATTTAAATTTAAATTTAATTAAAAATAAAAATAGTTACATAATCCTTATATTATTCCAATGTAATTAATTAGATTTATTTTATAATAATATTAGATATATAAAATTTTATCGATCATTTTAACGTCTTTTACCCACTTTCTCGACACATTTTCAAATTTGCATAAAATGTAATTATACAGCTTCTATGTATTGAATTTCAAAAAACCAAGTGACATGGTTGAAATAAGTAATTAAAATGTGGTTCAATAAGATGAAATTATTTTTTTCTGAATAGTAACTATTGAATTTTATTTACCACAATTAAAAGTAAATAGCATAATTAATGGTAGAAATAATACAATACTATTATAAAAATACCCCAACACATGTCCTAATTATATTAGATAAGTGTTTTTAGACCGAAATAAACCATAGGAAAAAACTAACATCCTTTTTCATACATTTGGGTTATATTAGCACATTTATTATATTTTATATAAAGAAGAGTTAAAAGTGTTAAATTAAAATTTTTAGGACTAAACTATTTTTAATATAAGGTTATACACAAGATTAATTAAACTATAAATATTAATTTAAAATATAAAATGATTTCCTGAATCATGATATTTTATTTATTATTTTTATACATTAAATAATCAAAATTTTTTGGGACACGATGATGATGAAGTAATTACCTTATTAATGAATGATTAAAAGAATTGATATTATAAATATTAAAATAAATTTAAATAGTAGATTTTTATTCCATCCACAAATTTTATAGGTGAATATGACATGTTAGGGTTTATTAAATATATTTTATTCAAATTAATAAAATTTTTATGACATTAAAAAAAATCAAATACTAAATAGTGTCAAAACTGACATAAATGAGTTTTTAAAACAAATACTGTTTTATTAAATTATATAATAGTCCTAAAAATATAATAGTAGGAAAAATGGATTATATAATGTTAGATAAGTCATTAATGGAACAATTTAGGTTCTCTTTTCATTTTATAGTAAATATATTAACTAGGTAGTATAAATGTACAAGTAGACATGGTAAAAGTTAAACTATTTAACTCAGAGTAAAATATAAAGTATAAGGTCAATATACTGACCTAAACATTTATAAAACCTATTGTTTGAGAGTATATAGAAAAATAACCAAATTATTCTCTATATAAATCCATTTTTATCTATTATAAGCCAAAAAAATTATAATAAAATAATGCCTCCAGCTTTTCCTAAAGTGCCCCTCACCTCTCTTATAAAAGGGTACTTGCCCTTCTATCGAATTCACAACTCCAAATCCATTTGGCTCGGCCAACCTTTGAATGAATCACCAAAAAAAATCCCTCACTTAATAAAATAGTCCTTAAATTCAGCATAAATCCAATATATGGATCCCTTTTGTTCTAATCAAAAGGAAACACCAGAAAAAGAGGTAATTATTTTGTCACCTATTTAAATGTTCTTTTCTTCTTCTACTTCATATTTTATTGTTATTACCATAATAAAATACTATCACAATTAGCTTTTAAAATATGATATGTTATTATAAATATGGTATAACCATATTCATTATTCTAACCATCCTATGAATGATAAATTCACCATACATGCATACATACAGCTTACCATCTCCATGTCGTGCTATAGTTTGTTATTCAACACTTCATTATTTGGAAGGGTAAAACAATGAGTATAATTAATTTAAATAATTAATATATCATGGTAATGATTCTGTATATATAATATATCATCCAATTAGACAATTTCAGCCATCAATAGAATGATATTTTCGGTCGTGTGTACGTATGCATAACCGTCTCCATGACGCGATGAGATTCATCTTCAACGATCACCATTAATGAATTTTTATAAATATATATATATTTATTATTTATGAGATATATGAAATAATATTTATACTAGAATAATATATATTTATTTAGATAAATATATTTTGTTTAATTACTTCCATACTATACGATAAGAATATAGAAACAATGTTCATGCGTACGTACGGACTACCATCTCCATGAACAATGTTTCCATTCCATATATATATATATTATAAATATTTATATTCTGAATATATATGATATATAGATTATTTTTTATATTCTTTAATTATGTAAATCATGATATAAGTGATACAATCAAGAATAACATGTAAAAACCTGTATGATAAAGATAGAGATTATTTCCAGAAATGTTAATTTAACAAGGAAGTTATTATTAAATGGGTAGTATAAAGTAATAAATGAATCATATATGATATAATAAATAATAATATGGTTCTAGAATACTTTAATAACATACTATTGTCATTATACAGGAGGATAAATGTTACTTTAACATGGAAATTATTATTAAATGTTTTAGTTATTTATTTTTATAAATATTTTTAATTAATTTCCATGTTTTAAAAATTATTTTAATGTTTTATTCATATGGGAATTATTTTTTTAAAATTTTAATTCCTTTTAAAATTTTCAACGTGGTATGGAACACTTTGATTCCAAAATATTTCTTAAATTACTTCTTTTATAAATGATTGTCTTTTAAATGATTTAAAAAAAATGACATTTCTCTAAAACTATTTTACAGATAATTTTCAAATATATCAAATTACTCTACTGGATTTTATTATTGATTGATGTTAGTTTATTATAATAAAATCTTCCATATTTTATTGAATGATTCTTGATCCGTTTGACTATGGAAGATCTATTTTTATACCATTCGGGGTTTATGGTTAAAGTATTGACATTTCATATGATAGTTTTAATATTACTGTTTGTGTTATTTTTTAACATTTTCACATGAAAAATGTACTTGATGTAGGAAGTGATGAGCGGGGCCCGCTATAGCCCCTTGATGCATTGGTATGTCTCATGAGACAAACTAGTGTCTAAGAATAAGGCTTTGACAAAATTTATATTTAGGGTCTTGGTATGAGGCCTTGACTTTGTTGTTAAGATGTCCAACATTATGTATTCCATCATTAAAAGATTTTTTATTAATGTTACATGTGATTATTCAACATGTAGAATATCTATTTTGATATTTAAATGGGATTACTTGATTTATCTTTTCCATATTATGCAAAATTTTATGTTTAAAGGTCTTGTCTTTCAATTTTATACCTTCCCATAAAAGTTAATTATTATTCCTGATAGCTTCAATTATATTGTTTATCCTTACTAACAATCTGAGCTGGCCCTTTCTTATTTCTTATTTTCCCAAGATTCTTGGACGTGTATTATGAAATATACGAAGGGTTAATCTTGGAGAATAATGGAATTCTTCAAGGATTATCTATGTTGTATTTTATGTCTAAAATTGTAGTGTGAAGTTCATGTATGTAATCTGTTTTCCAAGATAACTAAACTGATTAGTCCTTCGGGACATGATTCCTTGTAATCAGGCTAATATATTAAAATAATGCATTGGCTTTGGGCTTCTAGGGTCAGGGTATTACATCAAAAGAGTCGGGCTGAGGTGGTCTGACCATCGTTTTCTTCTTGTTGTTGGATTTTTAGTTGGCTCATAACCATACCAAGCACTTCGTTTTTATGTAGTCGGTGTATCTCAGGTCCTTTTTGGAAATCTGTTAAATCTAGTTTGTATAGTATTTTATTAGTAATGATCATGTCCCATATGTTAATATCATTTGGGATACACAGAGAGAGTGGAAATTTTACAACGAGCTAAATTAGGAATATAGATGACATTGGGCTTTATAAATAAACTCCCTAGGAGTTCCGATTATATATGAATGGTATGTTTGTAGGTATGGTTAGACATCAGTTATACTTGTGTCAAAAGTAGGAATTTATTGGATAGAATCAGGAAGACCAGTTGTTTCCATTTTACATTACCATCAGGCGGATGCCTCTTTTGGCATAGTTGGTGTTCTTCAAGTGTGAATTTCTTTGGATTTATACAAGCATCTCACTTGTAAACACGGAGTATATAATACCTTGAGAAATCTCCTTAAACTCAATTTGAGGATTCCAAGGTTACACTAGATTCTAGGTAGGCTCTGGTGAAATGATTTAAGGGTGATAATCCATGTATTATGGATCAGATATAACTCATGCTCATGATCAGGCATAATAACATAAAAAATAGGTGACGATGCAGTTTGAATACATCACCAAAGGTAGAGTACATGCTTTGGTTGACATTTCTGAAGTGAATGTGGGATTACATAAGGTAAGGAATCATGTTTTGGGTTGTATACACCAACCATCTATGCTGTTATTTTTTGAGAATTATCTGATGAGTTTGGGGCAACTAGTTTCCTTTATTTTCATTGAATATGGCTGGAAAGTAACTATTTTTCTCACATCCTATGGATGGGATGAGTGTAGTGCATGTTGGTCAATAATTTTATAAAGAAACATGTAAACCAGACTATTTGAGGTCAAATCAATGTCAACCATTTCATCAACAAAAGAATCATGTCTTCAGAGTCATTAAAATGTTACAAGCATACATAAATAGGAAATTATGATGGTGCATATTACCATGGCTCATAATTATATATTGAATGTTAGAACCCATTGTGATACGTTTCAAGGGACAATTAATTAAAGGGACAATAAGGTGATCAAGTCATAGGTTATATGTTCTTGGGAAATTGTCATCTAAATGTATGAGTTTTTGATTCGTAACATAGACAAATGTTTCGATATATTTTTTGTGGTATACTTAATGGTAGACATGTATGTGTGTTGTTCATTGAAAATTACACATGTCTCTTTTATGAAAATTAATCACCTGAGTAGTTCAGTTATTGTTTTCATTATTTGTGAAGGATTCTCGTGGATGAGAAGTTCTATAGTTGGTGGTTATAGTATCTCATGTTATAAACCACAGAATATCCCAAAATGAATTTAAAAGTTCCCATTTGGGTATGGGTTGTTTTGAATATTGGGAACCAAAATGAGGTTATAGTGTTTGGAAATCCTAAAATAGTGTTTTCAGATGTGTTTTTTTGTGGATGTTCTAGGGGTTCGAGAAAACACCAGAGGAAGAATGGGTGGCCAGGTTGCTGAAAATAGCTACTTTGAGTTTTAAACATCGAGTAAATCATTTACAAAATGTGTAATGGTATCATGGGGTGCAGATCAGAGGATTCATGTTGTGAAAGCCTTGGGATCACCTTGAAAAATATACGGTGTGTATCTATTACACATATTAAAACTATTACTTGATGTGTAACAATTAATCATCATTTAATATGAATGAATCCATTTAAAAAGGGGGAAATAATATCATAACAACTCATTTAATTCATGTTAAAATGGTTCATAACTCGATATCACCTCCCTTCCCCTCTCCAAGGGTTTCTCCAGATCTTCTCCATCTGGTGTCTGTTTAGATTTTTGTCGGTATCATAGGGTGTGTAGTTATAGTCTCTCGACGGTGATTCCTTTTCACCTTTATTTATATAACAAATTTTTAAAATCATTTTGATTTAATCAAATTAAAACTATTTGCAGGATGTTCTTTAAATATTTTTTCCTCATGATTTAGCTCAAGTTAAATGCCACTTTTGGATGAGTGGAAGCAACTAATCATGAAGTAGGTGGTTTATAGACTTTTCTCTTAAAGTCTCACCATTCATAATATTCATTTTTCTGTAGGACACAAGTAATTATGTGAGACATATTTTTAAATATCAAATTGGTTAAGTATAACATAATGCTCTAATTTTGGAATCACTTTCATTTCACTTTGGAATTGTTGATGGTCATGGGCCTCAAGTTTGGAACCACCCATATCAGTTTGTTCCTTGAGTAACTTTTATTAATTATTGTTCTCTAATAAGTCCCCTAAATGAGGTGTTCTATATTCTAAAATATAACATGTTGATTAATTGGAATGTTGAGGGATGTGAAACCCCACTATGTTACCCCTTGATTAGTGAACAAGACACCTCATAATTGGTTATGGACAAATTTTTGTAGAGTGGTATTGATGATCCTTTTTGGAATAAAATATTTCTTGGCCTTGCTTACACAATTTCATGTATGTTGTTATCTATAATGGGTATCCTGCCTGTTCTTAATAAATTTATTAAATTATGGAATTCATTAATAACAAAAGAGACCACTTAATGAATTAAATTTCATGATTATTAACATAGTGATCTTTTAGTGTCCTTGTAAGGGTTTATGGCCAACTTAGTACATGAACATAATTTTCTTAAATAATTGAATTTAATAATTGGAAAGGCCCAATTTTGTATGATGAGTTAGGAGGTGGAATGTTTATGAACATGGAATTGTTTTTCATTAAACCTAAATTAATAAATTAATCAAGAAAACATTGATTGATAATCGAGTTCCTTCTTACATAACACCTTAGATGTGATCATTGGTAGTTTAGACTATATTATACATTGAGTGATACTAAGTTTTCCTTTTCACAACTCCAAGTACTATTTCATATGTTACATGTGATTTACTAATACAGGAGTGATACTAGGTTTTACTTGGAAGGGCTCTCCATACATATTTTCCACCTTTTTATGAGTGTTACCGGTTCCCTAGGGGTGTCACCATGGATGAGATCGGTATAATGATGGTTAAACCATGACACGAGTGATACACAGTCCCCTATATGAGATAAATAGGATAGACTCAATGGATAGTTATTGTATTTACACCATGTCAAGAGTGATACTTGAGATTACATTTATTGATTTACTTTGATAGAATCATACGCTGTTAGATATTTATAGTTCCCCTAGAGAAATACTTGAGATACCTTCTTGGATTGCCTAAGATGGGCTTAGGGTTACTCATATTAAATTCCAATGATTTATTTTTTTTAAAAACTATGAATGCATAGTGATTATATAGGGATTCATCCAAAAATCCAAACCACCTTCTTGGGTTTAGTATATCTTATGAAGCATGTTTTATGACAACTTATTTTCATTAAACACAAATGACATATGTACAGTTTGAACCTAGTTCATACAAATTCCATCTTTGGCTGAATCATGTATGGTCAGGCTGCTATCCTTGAGAAACCTAAAGCAACTTTTTTAGTTTTTATTATTAATTTAATTACCTATAATACATTCACACTATCGTAATTTATATTCATAGAATGGATTATGCATTGGAACCCATTAGTGGTGGGCTATAGAGTATATATCACTCCCTGCTCAGGCCACCATTACATTGGGGTACTCGAGTGTATCTTATGTTTGTAGTTCAATGAATTATTTCTTGTGTTTTGTATTTTACATGGGAGTTAGATAAATGGGAATGATCTAGTGCTCATAATTCTCATGGAGATCACACTCGATTATTTTTAATATTTTTCATTATTCATTTACTATATTTTATCTCATGATGTACATTAATTGCATTATATTTTTAAATAATTTTATAGACATTCATGTATGGTTGTATATGGAATTGTACAATTATTGGTTTTTATATCTCCCACTACATTGTATCTGGAATTGTACACTTTTGTTTGCATTGTTAGACCCTTACTTCTAGTTGGTAGAATTTGGCGTATGGGGAGTCATGTTTGAGATAATGTGTGGACCAGTTTGTCTAAGGGATTTATAGTCAGACAGGTCAGGATGTTATAATTTAACCCCTCTAACCCCTACTTTCTACCCAGTTTCCCATCAAAAGGGCTCCTGCAATAGATCCATTATTTGTATTCTATTTATTTATGTTTATTTCTATAATCTTCTAAAAACCTAATGTAATATCATTGTTTCTATTGGGTTTCTCTTATCATTATCCTCTCAACCCTTTATTATTTTGTTCTTTGAGTTTTTTAACCTTATCCTATGATGTGGGTTTATCATAGGGTTATGGGTGATAATATAATGAAATTTGTTAATATTTTAGGTTTTTAGTGATCAATTTTACCCATTTATAGTTTCTTATGATGGATGTGTTGAGTGAAACTCAAATTTAGAGGCAAGTGTTACTACTTAATGGGAATTTCCCATGGAAAAACTTTATTTGATGGTTTTCCTTTGGTTTAATTTGATAAACTATTATAGAGTTATACCATTGTGGGATAATTATTTCTATTTTATTGTTTTTATGAAATTTGTTTTGAAAAAAGTAGCGGTTTTATGTAGTTTTAAAAATGAAATGTATTTTCACATAATATATGTCTGATAAATGGTTTTAAAGGGGGGTTTTTAATTGGTTTCCCTTGAAAATATGTTTTATTCCAAAAATGTATTTGTTAAATTTTATTCAAAGTTATTTTGAATCTAAGGTGACTTAAATTGGTGAATTTAAAAGTGGGAACCATTGTCCGCAAGGATTATGGATGTTGGACTAGATTTGGAATGTGACTGTCTTTGTAATTATATCTAGTTGTGGGTTGGATTTAGATACACTTCGGTGACCTTAGGTATGAAGGTGAGTTGATGGGTGTTTCCAATGATTTTGGAAATCATCTAGCCATGGTTCTTTTCTAGTGAACTCAAGGGTCCTAGGTCTTATTTCATATTTAGGTTCACATAAGCCTGTTAGTGTTCTGTGAGAGAGTCCTAGTACCTTTGGAACCTATAATTCATAGTTACCCTTTTTTTCTAACATTATTTTTGTGATGAACTATGGATATATTTTGATTGAAATGTTTTGTTTCATATTTTTTATTTATTCATCTTGATACTATTTATACTTTTATAACCCTTGTATTTATTGATTATTTTTATGTCTGAGTTATTTTTGGAAAATTTATTATTTTCAATGAAAACCAATGGATTTGATAAAACCATTTTATAAAATAGCCCATTTTAAATTATTGTTTTCAAACTTAGACTAATATTTTTCATAACTAAAGTATTTATATATATTAACGGTAGTATTCTATTAGGATTTGGGCCTCACACATGGTATATTCCATTTGATATATATAGAATTATTTTAAAAAACACAAGTAGATACAGGAGTTGCATGCATATGTTGAATCCTCTTAATAATATTATTCATTCATAAGTATGTGGATGGTGAGGACAAATTTCCACATGGTGGTTTTTCTCTTGTACAATATTCTGGGATATTTGAAGGTTTTGGTTTATTCATATCATCCAACCTGATATTAGTAGTTTTATTTTGGTTGATTAATATTCATTATCGTGAAATGTTTATTTCAACAACCAATATAAGAATACCATAATTGAGCCGATGAATGATTTAGTGAACATGTAAGATAATAAAAAACATTTAATATCATGTTCATGATGTATAGTTTATTTAGCATGATATTTTTAATATTAATTCCCATGAAATATCTTATTAATGGATTTAACATGATTTAGACTGAGCTGAAATCCATTAATGTTTAGTTAATAGATAATACGGCAAAACATTTCCTATTATCACCACTTCATTAATCATAGGTGTGATGGAATCCACCCTAAGAAGTTACTATAGCAAAAATTAATTTGTGTTTGGGGATGTGAGAAATATTTTTTTAAAATAAAATCTCAAACATATGGAAGTCTATAAACATACCATAACAATACATACTATTGAAAATATAGGATGTTATCCCCCTCAAATAAGTAATAATAATTCGAAATATATATCCATAGAGAGTATTCAATGTAAATTGAATTGGATGATACACATATGTTGGCACTATGGGAAGGGATAGAATCTCAAGAAGGAATGAAAGAAAAATTCCACAAGGTCAACATCTGAAAGATCCAGTTCCATTAATTCAAAAAATAAAGTTAGTAATAGTTTACTATTGACTGTAATTTTTTATGGAATCAGGAATCATTGACTATTGGGTTTTTTAAAGGAAATACATATTGTATATCAATAAAAATTCAGATGAAAAATCAAATTTTAGAGGATCAAACATTGAATGTTTTGAATTATGGAATTGTTGTCTTGGGAAAATCAGTGAGAGAAACATGTTATTTCTAGGGGTATGCCGATGTTTAATGACATATATATTAGAAGTTGTGATATTTTAATACTCTGAATGCAGAGAATTTTTTTGTTCAACCTAAATAGAATAAATCGTCGATTTGAAAATTTATATCTCATCCACATTGAGGTTTGGGGTCCGAAGCCAATTTTTATCATGGTGGGTCAATGTACATTATTACTTTCATCAATACGTCAATAAAGAAATCTTGGGTTTACTTCCTAAAAGAAACATCTAAGGTGTTTAGAGATTTTATTCGATGTAATTCTATTGTGAATAGGGAGATAAAGAGGAAGTTGAAATTCTTAAGGTTTAAGAATGGTGGTTAATAAAATGCCAGATATTTCTAGGACTTTTCAAGTGAATATAAATTAGGACTGAGAGGGCTATAATTGGGACACCAAAAAAGAATAAAGTGGCCAAGAGGATGAATTATCCAATAACTAAAAATTCATATAAAAAGAAACTAGAATATTGATTTTCCAAGGATATTTTGGTGAAAGATGTAAATTTTGTGGGGTACCTAGTGAATAAGATTCATTCCACACTAATGGGGTAGAATGATTTAGACTATATATGGACTGAAATACCAATTGAGGGTAAAACCCTTAATGTTTTTTGTAATCTTATCATATTCCCATATCGATGAACAATATTGTGAAAAACTCAATCCAATCATGTTTCCTGCAGAATATGTTGATGAAAACATTATATTTCATCTTTTTGGGAAGCTAAAAATTGAATATTGATTTTATGAAAAAATGTTCCCTTCAATGATAAAATCTTTTAGAAATATAGGAACTCCGTTGAAATGAAATTTGAGTGTAAAATACCGACAGAAACTATAGGAATTGATATAAATAGATCTTCGAAAAGGTCAAAATATTTAGAGAGTTTACATAGAACAAAATGTTTGGAAGTTAGGCCAGTGAAATATGTACTTAAATTCTATAAGAATTTAGAGGATTTGGTCAGAGAACTATATGGTTACATTCTTGAAGTCCCAGTTATTGGAATTTTAGAGCTATAGGTTGAATTATAGAGATATAACATTGTCAAAAAATTAATATAAGGGTTTGGATATAATTTTCACAACTTACTTTTAATGAATGTAGGATAACCTCAGATCCTTGAAGAATAATACAATATCAGTGATTCCAAAATATGGGAGTTATCTATAAAAAGTGTTGTATTCATTGTATAAAAATGATACTTGGGAGATACTCGGACTATGACATGTTAAGAATTATACTGATAACAAATGGATATTATATTTAAAATAAAAGGCTGAAAGTTGGAAGATGTATAAGGAATTTCTAGTGGATAAAGGATTTTTTCTGAATGTAGGATTGGATTTCATTGAAATATTTTCATTATTAGTTAAATAAACTATCTTATATATAGTGTCGAGTCTCATTGGTTTCTATAGGTTTCATCTAGAGTAGATGGATGTGAAAATGGTATTCATTCATGGTGACATGGAAAATGAAATATACCTAAATAAACCATATGTTTTTAGGATAATTCCAACAAGGAATTAGTTTAATGGTGAAAACCTCCCCGGTCCATTACAAAGAAAAAATATGGTGTTTAAGGTTTATTGGGAGGCAATGGTGACCCATTTTAGGAGTTTTCCAAAAATACTATTTTCCAACGGTAGGTGGCATTAGTAGTTGGTGTCAGTAGGTGGAATTGGTAGGCACATCAGTAAGAGACATCTCAAGGTGACAATGGTAGGGGGCTCCAAAAGGTGGAATCTGTTTGTGGCATCGATCATTTTTTAGGTGACTCATGTCGGTGACTTATTAATAGTAGGTTGCAATGGTGGGTCACTGATAGTAGCTTGTATTAGTGACTTGCCAACAATATCTCATGTCTTTTACTCACCATCAGTAGCTCGTATCGTTGAATTTCCATCAGTAGATCAAGTTTGTGACTCCCCCTAAGTGACTTGCATTGGTGACTCACCCAGTGAAGAGTAATTTACAATAGTTTTTCAAAATTATAGTTTTCCTGTTTTTCCGGATTCTCCACTATAATGTATTATTTGATGTAAAATGTGTTTAATACCATGTTTGAATTATTTTAAAGTTTTTTAAAATATTTATAAAGTATTTATTTAATTTAATAACAACCACAATACTTTTAATAGACAAATGGTGTGGTCTTGATTGTGATCCATCTTTAATGGACATTGAAACTGTTTTATCAATTGATTTAAGATCTGGCCTTTCGAAAGTTCAGATCCTTCCTACCTTGTGTATTTTCTCTCTACTATTGCTACCACGCATCCCCAAAACATTTCTTCCCTAAGGATTCACATTTCATTGTTGCATATGAGTATCGTGTCTCTCTGTAGGTTCCTCTTACTACTTGTGCAACCCTATTTTGGCGCTAGGAGGAGTTTCCAACCTTCGATTCTTCCTTGTTGGGATCCCTTCATCTCTATTTTATTGTGCACAAAGTAGGGTGGGTGTATAAATTTTATATTTTTAGGATAAAAAAATATGATTGAATAAAGATAATAAAATCTATTTAATATTGATATACCAGACCTAGGGAAAAGTGATTCATGATTATGTTTTATTTTTTACTGATAGTGTGATCTGTATAGGCTATATGACTACTGAAAACCACAGCCATTGATGGTCTTCATTTTCACAACTGTGATGGTTTGTGGATATTTATTATTGATCATTGTTCAATGATCATATGAATATGGAATTTTTGAACCATGTATATTTGGTTAAATAAATAGATGTCCCATTATCTAACTTTCTCTAGGATAACCCTTGAATTATCAAAGTGGAACTAAAGAACAAATATTTTCTAAATCTGAATACACCTTTCTTTGTTGTTTTGGTTATGTTTTGTGTGTGCTATTGTTATGTAATTGTTCCTTATGTGGTTGTGTGGTGATGGAGATGAGACCATGTCTTTTTTGGGGTAGTACATGTGGTGTAATAGAATCTCATCTTAAGAGATTGGCTGATTTTGGAATGGATGGGAAGTGGTTTAGAATCAGGGATACATGTTTGGGTTGTGAAATGTTTATGTTAATGGTGTGATGGGTGTGGTGTTGTTATATAGAATGTATTCCAGGTTTGGTTGTGATGAGGTGTGATGAGGGGTTTGGCAGTAAGTTAGGGATTTTCTTATTGAGAGGAAGGACCTAGTAGAACGACATTGAAGAATGTTTATGGAGTGGTTGGTATGGGTATTAAATGGAGATGAAATGTAAATTATGTTGTTTTTATGTGTGGTTTTTCATGTGGTGTGATTGGTGACTCATTAGCTTCTAAGAACCATTGCTTTTGTTGTGCCTGTTAGTTTCCAAGGTGGTAATTGGATGGATTAACAAATTGATTGATATATTATGAAATGGTTGACCATGTTTGGATAATTTATGAAATTAGTAAATTATGTCAACAGAATGAGTATGATAATGGAATAAAAATGAAAACTCCTTAGTTCATCAAGAATTTCACCTTTTGAAACAATTTGTCTGTTATTGTAATTTTTAGTGCTAGCAAAAGTGTTAGTAGTATCACGGGGTGGCTGATAGTTTGATTGAGAAACCATAAGTTGGGTATTAGTGTATGATACTATATATATACACACATATATTTTCCATGTGTTTTCAATGCACACCCCACCCTAGTTGAGCACTATGTTCCAAACACCCTCATTGTCATTTGGGGTGGGTGGGATTTTATTTACCATAAGTCTTGATGGGAGGGTGCATGGATGTCTACCATCTCTTCCTTAATCCCTCTTCTAGGTAGTGTTAGCCTAAGATCCTTCGGACAGGTTTTAGTTTGTGGTGCTTAGGTGTAGGTGGGCGAGTTGTGGTTTTCCAAGTGTTTTCATGATGAGATGTGGTGTGGTATGTGGCCTAAGAGTCCGTGAGAAGAATGTGGTGTGGTATGTTACCCAAGTGTATGTGGTTGAATGCATTGTGGTTTGTGGCCTAGGTGTGGGTGGGTGGGTTGTGACGTTGTACTTTAGGAAGAGGTGGGAGATCCAAGACATTTTCAATATAGGTGTGAGAGCAGTTAATCAATGGAAATGTGGTACGAGGTACCCTATCGTTGTTGTTCTTTCTAAATCACATTACTTAACTTGCATTACTTGTTTAGAGTGCCTTGGTGAGGTGGGGATGGATAGTATACCTTGTTAGGTGCTGTTGGTTTCAACTGTTTTTATCATAGGGGAATTAGTATGCTTCTCAATTGTGTGGGGTATACTTTGGTTTTTTCTACAGAGTATGCCTGTATGCTCACCCTATGTTATAGAATGGATTTTTGGTTTCCCGGAGGACTATGGGGAAGGTGTTGGGTATTACTAGCTCAGAATTTGGCACAATTATCTTGTGGAAACATAGATTTGTTATTTTTTATTTACTTTGGAGTTTTATTGTATTTCTAGGAGTTTTACATTAAACATGCAAGTGGGATGGATTTTTGATTGTTTTATATATAAGGCTTGGAGTTTTTTTCAAGGTTGATACATCTTATCTCCCGATCATAGTTACTATAAAATGGGTAATGCTACTTGACATTGGTTGAGGACATATAGCCAAAATCTGTCATAGAATCTGGTGGATCATGGGTATTGAAATTTCTATTGGTTGAGTTTGCATATGATAACAATTGTCACTATTCCACTAGAATGACTCTATTTGAGGCATTGTATGGGAGACCATGTCATTCACCCTTAGACTGGATAGAGGTTGGGGAGGAAGAATTTATTGGTTTAGATGTGGTGCATAGTATGATTGAGAAGGTGCAAGTTGTTTGTGAGAGAATGATGGCACAACAAGGCCGATAGAAGTCGTATACCGACCGCAGGAGGTGTCCCCCAGAGTTCAAGGTTGGGGACCACTTATTCATGAAGGTTTCCTGATGACATGGAAAGTAGAGTTTTTTCATAGGGATCATGCTTTCTATGAGATTCGTTTTAACCTTTGAGATGTTAGAGAGAGTTGGAATGGTGGAATACCAGTTGTCATTTCATTTGTAGTTTGAGAGGATCCACAACATCATTTACATAGCTCAACTTATCTGGTTTCTTGACGATGACTCCCCTGTCATTGAATGGGGAAAGTTGGATGTTGAAGATGAAACGATGTTTGTAGAGTATCCAGTAGATATTTTGGATCATTGGGAGAAGGTGTTGTGTGGGTAGACCATTCCATTGGTTCAGGTGTTACAGAGGAATGGTGGCCTCTAGAAGATTACTTGGGAAAGGGAGACTCAAATGTGTACAACGTACCCAGAGTTGTTCTATGTTTTTCCTTGTTGTCTTTTACCTTGTAATGTGATTCTTGATCCTTGTTTTCTATGAGATGTGATTTTTTCTTATTTTGGGATGTGTTATGATGTCCAAACATTTCGAATGGAGAGGAATTAATTCATAATCGTGACTAATTAATTGAGATGCAATTAAACCCATGCGAGTGAGACAGTGCCACCCAGAGTTGATAATATCATGACATGGATGGAGGAATTCAATGATTCCATTGTTTAGAACAGAGTGGTTGTTGTTCTTGTGTGGCTTGTCTTTTGGTTGGATATGGTAGTAGATGTTAGAGGAGGTTTTCTTGGATGTTAAGATTCCACTCTATCTTTTGAACAATAAAGGGTTGTTTATCATTGAAATTTGATATCGTAGTAGTGTTTGAAGTATATTTGGAGCCTTATGAGGTAACTCACAAGGTGGTTGTTCATACCCATATTTTCCTTCTTCGTTGGTTTTGTATTCTTGAGGATGATAATATTTTGAAAGGTATATGATATAATGGCTCAGACCTCCCCAATTTATTGCATTGCGAAAAGATGGTTTTTAAGGTGTTCTGGGAGTTAATGGTGACTCATTTCTAGAGTTTTCAAAAAAAATAGTTTTCAAATGGTAGGTGGAGTAGGTAGGTGGCAACGGTATGTAACTCCCTGACCCCAGTTAACTAGATTCGGTGCATTATTACATAACATTGGAATGATCACAAAAGATCAAATCTCGAAAGACCGATTATTTTAGTAGCCTTGGAAACACTAGATATATTCATAAGTCTTACATTACATCATAAAGTAAAAAACAACTACAACAACATCTTATCTTCATATCCCCTCATACTATTCCTAAAGTTCATTCATAAATTACTTCTTCACATCCTGGGAAATATAAAATATTGAAAGGGGTGAGCGCAGATGCTCAGTAAGGATAACAATATAGTGAAAACTTTCATAAATAAGCATATGAATTTAAGGCAATGTATAACTAAAAAAATCCTTTTAAACTTGAACTTTAGCAAAACATGGAAAATAAAAAATTAAATAATTCCATTTACTTATTCACATGGATATTGTACAAGTCGAACAATCACAAGCAATATCAATAACCACTTTTATAATGATGGAATGCATAATGCCAGACTATCATAACCACATAGCCTAGGCCTCATCCCAAGACTACAAATAAGATTTTGTTAAGGCCTCGTTCCAAGAAACTAGTTTGTCTCATGAGATCTACTGATGCATCGAGGAACTATAGAGGGATTCACCCATCACTTGTTAAGTCCAATGCATTCCTCATATGAACAGGTTTAAACATAACATAAACATTCGTATTAAAACTAGCATACGAATTGTCAATACTTTCACCATAAACCATGAATGGTATAAAAATAACACATCAAAAATCGAACATATCACAAAACCTTCAATACAATATGGAAGTTTTGTATCATAATAAATAAACTTCAAATAAGCTTAAAGTACATCAATGGATGTTGATATAGATGAAATCAAAACTATTTGAGAGAAATGTCACTTTTTTTAAATCATTTAAATGTAACATAATTAAAAAATAAAACATTTATTTCGAAAATATTATTATAATATTTTAAGGGAAGCTTCGATGATTTTATAACGGCGGAAAAGAGCCGCAGCCTCCGTATATGTTAAAAAAGATATTCTTACCTTAATCTTGTCAAAAAGGTTAAAAAGGACCTTGTTTGGAAAACGACAGAAAGATTCCTTTATAAACATCTTATAAAAAGTCAACAAGGGTATAAATGACTTTAACCAATAGTATATAAAATATTAATAAAGATTTTAAATACATTTTAAAAAAAACATGTATGTGGATGATAAAGAGGTCCCAGTAAATAATTACGTATAAACAACCCCGGATAATGAAGAGATTGTTAAACAAACCATTATCTTGTACTTTTCCTTGGTGGAGGGTAGGTTAAACTCCTGTATATTGGTGAAATAATTGTTATTAAATTATAAAATAATCATTTAAATTAATATTATATCATATATGATCTTTTAACATTGCTTTTTTAATAATATCTTAGTATTATCTTTGTTTCGGGTGTTAACTTACCCATTTTGTTTTGTATGTTTTGTTACATGAGCCTTGTTTTTTATTGATTGGTTGTATATTATTCATATCCAGAATGATATCAAGTCCTTAAACATTATTTTTAATCATTAAATTAGAATTAGTCCTGAATAGATATGATGGGGAATGAATCTCATCGCGTTCGTCGAGACGGTAGTCCGTATGTACGCACGAGCGACAATATCATTAATTTGATATTAAAATAATATATAATTGGATTTTATATCATATATAAAGAATCATTATCATGTTATATTTATTATTTACATGAATTACACATCATTATTATAACCATCCAAATAAAAATATATTGAATAACAATTACACCACGACGTGGAGACGGTAAGCCGTACGTATGCACGCATGGTGACATGTCATTCAAAGGATGTATAGAATACTTAATATGGATGTAACATATTTATAATAACATAACAATATATAGAAGATACTGGATTTATTATTTTATAATGGGAAGAACAAAGAAAGATGAAGTTGAAGTAGAAAGGAACTTGAAAGAGGGTGGTGAAAACATTACCTCTTCTTTAGGTTCATCCTTTTTATTTGATCAAAATGGATCCTTAGGTCGGCTTTCTGACTAAAGGAAGGCCTATAAGATGAAGGGAGGATATTTTAGAGGGTATTTGGGAAGAGTTTGTCTAAAAACAATGGATTTGAAGGTGTGAAATTGGGAGAATGGGGAGTTCCCTTTTATAAGAGTGGTGAGGGGAACCTTAGGAAAAGATAGAAATATTATTTTATAATAAATTCATATTCGGTTAATAATGGCTGAAAAGTAGATTATTCAAATTCTAAAGTGGGGATGGGTCGAAATACTTTCAACCAATAGATTTTTTACAAGTTTGGGTCATTATATTAACATTAACTTTTAGTTTTAACTCTTAGTAAATTAGTTTGACATTTACCATGTCTCTTTGTATTTTTGTATTATATAGTTAATAAAATTACTATATACTTCCAAGATACTTTCAAGTGGTCCATTAATGATACACCTATCATTATATAAGTCCTTTGGCCAAACCTTATATTTTTACGAATATAATATCAATTAATAATATAATATTTGTTTTAAAAACTCTTTTATGTCAATTTTGACACTATTGGATATTTGTTTTTGATAATTTCATAACAACATTATTACATCGAACAAAATTTATATAACCAATCCTAATATGTCATATGAACCTAAAAAATTAGTGGTATTTATAAAAATTCTCAAATTACATTTATTTTGATATCAATTATTTTAATGTTTCATTAATTAGGTAATTACTGCATCACCATTGTGTCATAAATAAATTAAATTATTTAGTGTCTAAAAATTATAAATAAAATTCAATTATTTTGGAACTATTTTTAGAATTCTAATTAATATTTATAATAGAATTTATCTTATGTATAAACCTATATTAAAAATGTTTTATTAATTAATCTTTGATTTTAACTCTTTTAACTCTTCTTTGAATTAAATAATAATAAATGTCCTAATCTAATCCAAGTGGACCTAAATGATAATATTTTATTCCTATGGTTTCTTTTTGTCGAGATACACTTGTAAAATAGAATTAGTACAAGTGTTAGGCTAATATTAATATCATTTTAACCCTTAATTACCCTATTTACTTTTCACCGTGGTTAATAAAAGTAAAAAGTTACTATTCACCAAAAATTATTTTTATCATATTGAACCACATTTTACTCCTTTATATTAACCGTGTCTATTAGATTTTTGAAATTCCACTCATATAATTAGTAAAATTTTGTTTTATGTGAATTTCCAAATTTTCCTAGGAGGTGGGTAAAAGACGATGAAAAGTTCAATAATAATATTATATATCTTAAATTATTCTGAAATAACTCAAATGAATTAAATTGAAATTATATAGGTATTATGTATTTATTTTTAACTTAATTAAATTTAAATAAAATAAATAATTATTTAAATAAAAATTCAGTTTTAAACTATAACTCAGTGTTTTTTTCACTATTCATCAAAATTGAAAGTTTTCATAAAAATACCAAAATTTTACCCTAGGCTAATTTTGATATTCCGAATCGAAAAACGAAGTCCATTTTGAAAGATAAATTTTTTAATATTTCAAAAAGTGGGTATTACTATTCATAATGGCTAGTTTTCTTGGTTGTGGTGTGTGTTAGAACTTGAAGATGCGTACACCACATGCTACTGTATTATTCAAAGAGAAGCATACCGTAGATGCATGGGGTGTTACATTCTCCTCTCCTTCAAATAATTTCTTCCTCGAAATTTCTAGAATACTACCACATGAAAAGGCTCGGGTGATTCTTCATCATAAGTTCCTTGGGTTCCCATGTTGCCTCTTCCATCTTATGGTTTCTCAATAGAACATTTACCAGACGAGTTGTCCGGTTTCTCAGCACTTGATCTCTTGTATAAAGAATCCTGACGGGCTCTTAGCAATAAGGCAGATTAGGTTCCAGTTCTAATTCTTCATAAATGAGTACATGCGTTGGTTCAGGCATATATTTTCTCAACAGTGATATGTGGAATACATTGTGAACAATGGAGAGACTTGGTAGCATTTCCAAATGGTAAGCTACAGCCCCAATTCGTTCTAGAATTTCTAAGGGTTCGATGTACCTGGGACACAATTTACCTTTCTTATCGAAACGTATAACTCCCTTCCATGGTGATACCTTCATGAAAACAAGATCTCCTACCTGAAATTCAAAATCATTCCATCAGTTGTCATCACAGATCTTGTGACTACTTTGAGCTGCTTTTATGTGCTTTTGGATTACCTTCACCTTCTCTATTGTTTCCTCCACAGGTTTTGGTCCTATAAGATTTCTTTCACAATCGTCATCCCAACAGGTTGGTGTGAGACATCTCCTTCCATAAAATGCTTTATATGGTTCCATCTGAATACTATAATGGAAGCTATTGTTATAGAAAAATTCTACCTGAGGTAAATATTGATCCCACATACCATGAAATTCAAGTGATTAAGATCTAAACATGTCTTCTATGGTTTGAATAGTACATCCTAATTGTCCATCTGTTTGAGGGTGGTAGGCAGTGCTCAAACGAAGTTCAGTATCCAAGGCCTTCTGAAGACACTTCTAGAATCTTGAAGTAAAACGAGGATCACGATCAGAAACAATTGATAGGGGTACTCCATTAAGTCTCACAAATTCATTAATATATAGTCTTTCTAGACTTTCCAGTGGTAGATCTTCTCTTATAGAAAGAAAATGTGATGACTTGGTAAGAAGATCAACAATAACACATATTGAATCATTTTTTCTAGGAGTCTTTGCATTCCCCATGACAAGGTCCATCGTGATATTATCTCATTTCCACCTAGGTATGGGAAAAGGTTTCATGACTCCTCCTGGGTGTTGCCTTCCAGCTTTCACTTGTTGCCAAACCATACATCTTGACACAAAATCCGCAATCTCCCTCTTCATGTTTTCTCACCAAAAATTTTCCTTCAAATATATATACATTTTGGTGCTCCCAGGGTGTATAGAGAAATGGGAACTATGATCATCATCAAAAAATTCTCTTTTTAGATCAGGTATATTGGGAACACAAACTCTCTTCCCAAATTTCAAAATTCCATATTCATACCCAATGTCATTCAATCTCCCATCATTCACAACTTTAATCATCTTTTGAAACTCTTAATCACCGGTCTAAGAACTCTTTATCCTTTATAGTAAAGATGGTTTGGAAACCATTTGAAATTTTTTGGATGTTTTACCTTCCATGGTAATTCCCATGACCATATTCACTAGATCCCTGAAAATTGGATCCCTTTCAATTCTCATATTGTTCAAAACTCCATGATCTTGTCTGTTCAAAGAATCTGCCAAATTATTTTCCTTCCCCAGGTGGTAGAGTATTGTGAAATCATAATCCTTGAGTAATTCAAGCCATATATTTTGCCTCATGTTGAGTTCTTTTTGTGAGAAAATATACTTCGAACTCTTGTGATTAGTATAAATCTCACATTTTCACCATAGAGGTATTGTCTCTATATCTTCAAAGAAAAGATCATAGCTGCTAACTCGATATCATGAGTTGGATAGTTTTTCTCATGAATTTTCAATTGTCATGATGCATAGTCAATAACCCTATCATTCTATATAATAACACAACCAATTCCTTTCATCGATGAATCACTATAAATAACGAACACATCATTCTCCGATGGTAGAGTGAATATTGGATCATTGACTAATCTTCTCTTCAATTATTAGAAACATTCTTCACACTATTTTTTCCAAACAAATTTAACCCCTTTACGTGTGATCTTTATTAATGGGTTAGCAAACCATGAGAAATTCTAGATGAAACGTCGATAATAACCTACTAAACCAATAAAACTGCGTACCTCAGTTATACTCATTGGTGCAGGCCATTCATGGATTGCCTTGGTCTTAGAAGGATCAACATAGATTCCATATTTAGAGAAAATATGTCCAAGAAAAGAAATCTACTGAAGCCAGAGTTCAAGCTTTCTAAACATCCCATATAATTCATGTCTTCTCAGAGTCATTAGGATAATGTGTAAGTGATTTTCATGATCTTCATAGCTTTTGGAGTATACAAAGATATCATCAATAAATACCACCACAAAATCGCTGAGATATTCCTTGAAAACTCAATTCATTAGTTCCATGAATACAGAGGGTGAATTAGTCATCCTTAAAGGCGTTACTGTAAACTCATAATTCCCACACCTAGTTCGAAATGCTGTCTTCAGAATGTCTTCCTTCTTCACACACAACTGATGGTATCCAGATCGAAGGTCAATATGTGAAAAGTATTGAGATCTATGTATTTGGTCAAATAAATCATCAATGTAAGGTATGGGATACTTGTTCATTATTGTTATAGCATTGATCTCTCTGTAGTCGATACATAACCTCATAGATCCATCTTTCTTCTTAACAAAAAGGACAGGGGCTTCCCATGGAGAAACACTAGGGCAAATAAATCCTTTATTACTCAATTCCTCTAGTTGTTTCTTTAGTTCCACTAATTCCACAGTGGCCATTCTATAAGGGGTCTTCGATATGGGCCTTGATCCAGGAATTAAATCAATGGGAAACTCAATTTCTCGTTTCGGAGGATTTCCAGGTAAATCTTCTGGAAGCACATCTACATATGCTTTAACAATAGGCACATCCTCTATTTGAACATTACTTTCCTTACCCACAGTTATTTCATTCTCTTCTTCCCCAATAATTGAATTTAGTTGAGCTACTGGGGGTGGATCTAGATATGAATTATGTGGTGATGATTCCGCTCTAAAGATACGGTGTTCTTTGTCATCATCATCAAAAATAGTAACCTCCTTCTTCTTATAATAAATTTTTTCATCATGGTCCGAAAGCCTATCCATACCAAGGATTATATCAAATTAAATCATAGGTATGATGATGAGATTCGCAGATAAAGAACATTTGTGTTCTCTAATGGGGATTGATTCACAAAACTTTGTTGCAATGATACTTCCCTTAAGATTTTTAACTGACAACTCCCTTGTTAAATCAAATTGGAAATATATAATTTTCATAGAAAACTTGGAGGATATGAAACAATGTGATGATCCAAAATCAAATAATGCATTTTCTAAACTAGATGAAACCATTAAATTACCTACCACCACGTCTTTTGGAGATTCTACCTCAGTAGTAGTGATAGCACAAGCTTGGCCTTGATCCCTTGGAATTTTTTGAGGAAAGTTTCCTTGACGCTTAGTAAATTCATTGCATGATGTCTCATCTCTCTGCAATATAGCATTGGACATCGGTAGCTTCCTTCATCCCCTTGAAATCATGAGCTTGGTGGCCTTTTTCACCACACTTGTATAAGAATCCCATTTTTTAAGCAAGTACCAGTGTGTTTCTTCCCACATTTATTGTAGTATGGATATTCAACTTTTCCCTTCTTTCCCTTATTTCCATTCCCAGAGTGATTAAAAAATCTCTTCTTCTCCTACTTTAATTTAAAGTCATAAGACTTAGAGAATTCCTTTTCTGTCTTGATACAATGTGAGAAAATATCTTCGTATGATGAGAAGGATTGCGACACTAATGCTTGATGAAGACATGGTTTTAACCCATCAAAGAAACGATCAATCTTACTTCATGGGTTACTTATATAATCTCTAGCATACCTTGATAACCTCGTAAGGTTATCCTCATACTTTGTGACATTCTCATCAACCTTTTGTCTCAGACTCAGAAATTGTTTTTCCATATCTGCTTGATGGTCACGAGGAAAGAATTTTACTAAGAAAAGATCTTTGAACTCCCTCTATTCCATATATGATACTTCATCATATTCATTCGTGTTTTTAATCAATGACTACTATTGATCTGCATCTCCAGTGAGGCGATAAAATTCCATGATATCTTTTTCCCTTTCACTACTCCCCATGGCATGAAATATTTTCTATAGGGTACTTATCCATTTCATAGCTACCAATGGATTTGTACTCCCACTGAATGTTTGTGGATATTGCCTCATGAAGAAATCCAACATTGATCCTCCACGCTGCGGATCAGTGTGCTCCATACGGGTAAGGTTATTATTCATTACCTGAGTGAGTTGTCCCCGTATGGTGATTAGCTGCTCAGCACCAGTTTCATTACCAGCTCCACTATAATTATCTTGAGTAGGAGGGAAATCCCTACAAGGAGTTCGTGCATTAATACAGTTTCCATTTCTTCCTCTAGGCACCATTTATAAACAATGTCATAAACTAGACCAGTTTATGAATAATAATACATAATTCCATACTTGTAAAACACTTTACATAAATTGAACTATTTATGGTTATAATCGATAATAATAAAAATGTATTCTTTGAGGAAGTATATACTCATAAACCCTTAATAATGGTTTGTATAGAAAATGAGAATTATACTAAACATATCCCCTGAGAGTGTCGTAACCAAGAGTGCAGCAAGGCCTGTTGTCAGGCACCAGTTCCCGTTCGAGTTTAGCTCAAAGTGGTGTTTTTGGGTTTTACCCCTAGGTATATCTATGCCAGAGCCTCCTCTACCTACTCGTATCCAAATAAGGATATATTTCTTAGAAAACTCACAAATATTAACAATACCAATATTCTAGGAAGTTCTTCTATACTAATACTCAAAGTCCATCTTAGGTCTATGTGCTCTAATAAGATTTTATCTAAATCTAGCTTCTGAGGATTGTACTAAACTTCCTCTGATACCAACTATAATGCCCCAAACCCAGCTACCCAGAGTCGGTGCATTATTAAATAACATTGGCATGATCACAAAATATCATGTCTCGAAAGACCAATTAGTTTAGTGGCCTTGGAAACAATAGATATATTCATAAGTCTTACATTACATCATAAAGTAAAAAAACTACAACAACATATTTTCTTCATATCCCCTAATACTATTCCTAACAGCCATTCATAGATTACTTCTTCACATCCTGGGAAATATAAATCATTGAAAGGGGTGAGCTCAGATACTCAGTAAGGGTAACAATATGGCGGAAACATTCATAAATAAGCATAAACATTTATGGCAATGTATAACTAAAACAAAAGCCTTTTAGAACTGAACATTAGTATAATATGGAAAAGATAAAATGAAAAGATGCCATTTACTTATTCACATGGATATTCTACTAGTTGAATAATCACATGAAATATCAATAACCACTTTCATAATGATGGATGCATAATGCTAGACTATCATAACCACGTAGCCAAGGCCTCGTGCTAAGACTAAAAATATGATTTTGTCAAGGCCTAATTCTAATAAACTAGTTTGTCTCATGAGACCTACCAATTCATCGAGGAGCTATAGCAGGCTCCACCCGTCACTTATTAAGTCAAATGCATTCCTCACATGAATAGGTTTAAATATAACATAAACATTCGTATTAAAACTGTAACACCCCGAGATTTTATGAAAAATATTCTTTTTAATTTCATTAATGTCTTGTGTTGTACGCTACACCAAAAGAATCTTGCACAACACGCATCCTTGACTTTCCTTTCATTACACACAATTGCGACCTTCCTCGATAGCGTGTGTAGTACGCAATACCGAGTTTCACTAAACAACGATATGCTATTAAAATATTACTAAAACTAGCCATTATGAATAGTAATAACCACTTTTTGAAATTTTTGTACATTTTATTTTCAAAATGGACTTCATTTTTGGATTCGGAATATCGAAATTATCTTAGGGTGAAATTTTGGTACTTTTTGGATAACTTTAATTTTATGATGAATAGTGAAAATTTATAAATTTTAATTAAAAACAACATTTTTAATCTATATAATTAATAGTGATAAATTTTTAATTTGAGTGGTTTTAAAGTATATTTATAATATATTTTTACAATTTAATACAATGTTGGCCATTGGATGTAATTTCACATTTAAACCAGACATAAACAAGTGTCAATCTTTTGATAGTTATTATCTCTTAAGAACACGATATTTGTTTTGACGATGGGAATTAATTTTTAAATTATGTAAGGAAACTGATATGTTTTGAATTTGGTAAAATAGGCATCATTTTTGAGTTCATAATATCAAATATAGTTGAGGCCTAATTTTTGGTATTTTTTTGGAAACTTTCATTTTTTTGATGAATAGTGAAACCACTAAGTGGTAGTTAAAACAAATGAATTTTTCATAAAACTTAATTTTACCGCTTTTGTGAGTGGAATTTCAAAAATAATAGAGACACAGTTGATGTCAGTAAGTAAAATGTGGTTCAAAGAGATGAAAATAATTTTTTGTGAATAGTAACTTTTTACTTTTTTTAACCACGATTAAAAGTAAATAGGGTAATTAAGGGTAAAAATGATATTATTATTACCCTTACACATGTCCTCATTCTATTGGATAAGTTTAATTCGACCAAAAAAAACCTTAGGAATAAAATATGACCATTTAGGACCACTTGGATTAGATTAGGTCATTTATTTTTAATTTATTTAAAGAAGGGTTAAAATTGTTAAAATCAATGTTTAATAAGTAAATAATTTTTAATATAAGGTTATAAATAAGATAAATTAGACTATAAAAATTCATTAGAAATATAAAAATATTTCCTACATAATTGTATTTTATTTGAAATTTTTAGACATTAAATAATTTACTTTATTTATGACACAAAGGTGATGCAGTAATTATCTTATTAATGAAATATTGACATAATTGATGTTCTAAGTACCAAAATAAAAGTAATTTGAGACTTTCTATGAATTCCTCTATTTTTCTAGGTTAATATGACATGTTATTATTGATTTAATTAACTTATTTAGAACTAATCATTCTGTTATAATTTTTACAAAAATCAGTTACTAAATTGTGTCAAAATTGACATAAAATAGTTTTTAAAACAAATATTATATTATTAATTGATATCTCATTCCTAAAAATCTAATATTCGTCCAAATGACTTATATGAGGTTATATATATTAATAATAAACAACTTGGGGTTAGTTTGGCTTCTTATAGTAAGTTTATTAACCTTATAGTGTAAAAACACAAAAAGACACGGTAAAAGTAAAATTATCTAACTTAATGTTAAATATAAATGATAAGGTTAAAATAGGAACCTAAACTTGTCTAAATTCTATTGGATTATAGGATTTAGATCCATCCCCACCTTAGCTTCTAAATAAATCAATTTGGAGCTATTTAAAACCGAATTTGGCTTTATAATAAAATAATATTTTTAGTTTTTCCAAAAGAGCCTCTCTCCTCCCTTATAAAAGGGAACCTCATCCCTCTCTTCCCCACACCACATTGAGCCTTCAAGCTCGGCCAAACCCTGAAAAATTCTCTTATCCACTTCCCTAGAAACATCCTAGAGGTTCTGGTATTGCTCAGAGACCAATTTTAGTGCCCTAAAAGGAGATCTCAAAGAGGCGCTTCAAAGAAGAGGTAATGTCCATTACCGATTATTTCAACTTTATTTATTCTTCCAGTTCTTCTTCTTAGGTTGTTTCATTATGAAGTAATAACATCAGTATCCCTCACATACAAATATGTTATTATAAGTATGAAACAACCCTATTTCACCATTTATCCATCCTACGGAAAACGAAATCACCGCGCGTGCGTACAAACGGAATACCGTCGCCATGCCGTGGTGTAATCTATTTTCCATCACCACCTTACTTGGATGGGTATAATGGTGTACATAATAACTATATATTATTATTTTAAAGTGATATAAATTCTAAAATATTACATATACACTCAAATACAATTCTACGATCATGAGAACGATATCATCGCTCATGCGTACATACGGACTACCGTCTCCACGACGCGATGAGATTCATTCTCCACATTAACCATTCATGAATGATTATAAAGTATATAAAATAAGTAATCATGAAATATATGACATAATAATGATACTGGATTTATATGTATATATATGTATGTCATCTACTTAATTCCATGCTACTCAATAAGGAAACGAAAACAGTGTTCATGCGTACGTACGGCCTACCGTCTCCATGAACGGTGTATTTCTTTCCATTTACTGATCTATTATATATATGTATATTTTGAATATATATTATATATAAATCATGTTTTATATTCTGGATTTATGTAATCATGATCTAAGTAATCATATGAATAATTACAAGTCAAAACACGGATGACAAATGGAACGATTTTACCCAAAACGCTCTTTAACATGGAATTTACAAAAGAACGGGTAAAATAAAGTCATAAGTGAACCATATATGATATCATAACAATGCGTATGATTCTGGAATAAGTCAATGACATTATTTAAATAATTATATAGGAGGTTCAGAGACTTACGAATCAAATCAGACCTAAGGTAAGGGAAATATCACAATCTCATTTTTATCCGAGATTGTTTATACTTTGGTATATACTGGGGTGTATTTTATCAGGCACATCCATGTTTCCTCAATATGTAATATTATTTCCATCCACAAAAATTTTTTTAAATCCAATATTACCCTTCGGTGAGTTTTTAGTAAAAGATATGAAAGGAATATTTCTTCATTTTTCGTACGAGGTACTTTTTTGACTTTTCTGACAAAAGTACGAAGATTGTTTTTTTACCTTATACGGCATGAATGGATTTTTAAAACATTATTTCCAAGAAGCTTCCTTTACATGTCTTAAAGTTTATTTTTAATCAACTTCTTTTAGTTTAGAATTGTATGACCTGTTAAGAAAGGAAAAGTATTTTTGAAGTAGAAAGGATATTTTCCTCAAGAATGGAGTTCAAGTGTTTTATCAAAATTATTTTTCATCTAAGATAATAAAGGGTTCTGTTTCTATCCCTATTATTACATGGATTTGATTATGTTGTGATGGAAATATTTTTATAAATTCTTTTATCTTATATGAATTGTTTTATGATATCACGATGTTTAAGAATCCCATTTTTATTACATGGGTTATGCTATGATGTATGGTTTATGATTTGTGGCACACATAAGAATGGTATCATTATGAGATTGATGGGACCTATATCTCCCTCCAATGCATTGGGTATAGATTTTATATCTCATGAGATAGACATGGCTGGAATGGTTAGTTAAACCGGTTCAGTGAAACGGGACTGAAATGAGGAGTGAACTCGGTTCAGAAATGGACTTAGTCCACTAAGATAGTATTCTCATTGAGTCTTGACTAACAAGAAATGATTATCTATGATAATTTCTATATGCCACAAAGTTTCATGTTTTATGTTATGATTATTGGGATTACATTTCACTACTATGATTTATCCCATGTTAGGAAATTATGATTTATTTTACAGGTTAAGATTTCCAAAAGTTATGTTCTTATGTATATGATGTGATTGATATTTCTTTTGTTTACCCTTATTGACCATTTGAGCTCACCCTTTTATGTTTTCTTTTCCCCAGGATATAAAGAAAGGTTTTATGTAAAAAAGTAAGATCTTTTTGGGAGATGTTGATGATCTTTCACCACGATTAGAAAATTATATTCCGAGTTTCAAAGACACTAAACTATTACGGTCCTTGTGTGTGTGTTTTTGTTATGTACTAATTATTCCACAAAAGTAATGTAATGTCCATGTACGTTAAGATTCGGGTCTCTACATTTGGTATCAGAGGAAAGGTTTAGTCAACCTTTGGAAACTAGGATGCAAAAACGTTAGTGAGATCCCTAGAGAAATTTCTAAGGTATGTCTAGGGACGTCCCTAAGGATAAATATAGGTTATAGTACAAGAATTATGGTATCCAAAGCTGTTAGATATTGATGGTACTCCCCCTTTATTATGTTGTTTTCCCTAGGGTGATTTTTTCCTCTCACATTATTCTTTTTGGGTTTTAGAAAATTGCTGGAAACAAGATGATTCACGATAATAGAGGATATGATGGATAATGGAATGATATTCTTCATGAGAAACCAAATGAAATGAGATTTGTAAGTCCAAAAATCATTATTATGCCGAATCAGCAATCTCATAATATGATCAATAAAGTAAAATTTGGTAAGTTTCCTGACTTGGCTAATAAGAGAAAGATGGAATTTCATGATGATCATAGAGGAAATAAAGTTCAATTTCCCCTATGTAAATAATGTGGGAAGAGGCATCAAGGAGAATGTTTCAAAGGAACTGGAAGATGCTTTGGGTGTGGAAATGAAGGACACAAATCCAGTAAGTGAAATGTAAAAGGTTCAGTTAACACCAGGGATGAGGATAATGGTATTGCTACGACATCAACAATGGTTAAATGTTTTTAATGTGGAATGTATGGGCATTATGCAAACCAATTCCCTAAGGGAAAGTCTCATGAAGAGAATCAGTTTGGTCGTATGGGTAGTATTTATGTTGATTATGATAAAGACACTTCAAATGATATGTGAGATGAAAGAATTGTTGAATCTTGGTCAATGGTTTAAGAATGTAGTGGATTTATTACATGTTTATCATGTGTAATGTTGTATAAGTAAGCTCATGTTACTATAGAATAAAAAGACATCTAAGGATTGTTACACTGTTGTCTTTCCTTGAGTTTTGAAAGTGTACGATTAATGGTACCAATATCCATGAAAGTTTATTTCTGGAATGTAGATGATATGCTCATAATGAAGGGATAAGGATAAAATTAAATGTTTGATAGTATTAATGAGCTCATGACTGATATAAGGAGAAGGTTATATCATCATTTGAGTATATAGAATTTTTGGATTTTTGTATGTGGAAAGAGTTAACTTTTTACAGCATTCATGTTTTCACTAAGGTTTAATGGGTATTCATTTTTCAAGAGAATACATGATTAAGGTATTCACATGATTGGGATGTGACCAACAAGATATATGGGGGATAAATGATGGTATTCACATGTTTGGTTGATGACATTTCAAGTAATTGTTTTCTTTATACTATGAGCTTGGACCAAAGTATTTTAGATAAGCCTAAAGATTGGAATGGATAATGTTGGACATAAGTTAGTATTGTTTAAGGATAGAACTTTTTTTTGATATTATTCATGGGATGTTATTGTAATGTAGTTTTAGAAAAAGGACAACCTGTAGGACGGGCGACAACCGATCGCGTCGGACAAGGATGCGGGAATCGTACCCACAACTGAAGTGCGACTGGCCTTTATCGCCTACCACTGGCATATAGGAAGTCCCTGTTTAGTATAAACTGGTTTTATTATATTAAGAAATACGATATATGAAGTATAAGTCCATTTTAGGAACCATATATGATTAACCTCACTATAGATGGACTTATGTATTTTTTGATAACTTTTCTGACCTTTTGTTTGAGACTGATGGAATGACCCATCATTCTATCACATGATCTACTAACACATCAGGAATGAAAAATTCAACTGCATTTCATTAAGAGATGAAGTGGAAATTGTCCAAATAACGACCAACGGTGAGACTATACGAAAATCATGAATGTATTTCTTCTAATTCCAATTTCATCAACTTTAGGGAACTGATCTTGAAAACCAAAAATGTTGTCCTATTACTCTTATATCTGATGAATCAGATGGTACCTTAGATCATCACAAATTTATGGCTTTGTGATTTCTGGGTTTTCCATAACCATGTTCTCCACCACTCTCCATCAGAACATGATGGTTATATTTCTCTTCCATATCCATATTTCCACCTATGTGGAAACCCAGTGATTAGTTTATTTGGGTAACCGTTACGTTTCATAATTTTTTTTTAAAGATTGGTTTTGGTATTCCATTTTACAATGTGGGTTTCTATTAATGAAAATTTCGAGTACTAAACCATTTATAACCCCGAAGAATTTCGAGGGCGAAATTCATTTTAAGGGGGGTAGAATGTAACACCCTGAGATTTTATGAAAAATATTCTTTTTAATTTCATTAAGGTATTGTGTTGTACGCTACACCAAAAGAAGCTTGCACAACACGCATCCTTGACTTGCCTTGCATTACACGGAATCATGACCTTCCTCGATAGCGTGTGTAGTATGCAATACCGAGTTTCACTAAAAAACGATATGCTATTAAAATATTATTAAAACTAGCCGTTATGAATAGTAATAACCACTTTTTGAAATTTTGTAAATTTTATTTTCAAAATGGACTTCATTTTCGGATTCGGAATATCGAAATTAGCTTAGGGTGAAATTTTGGTATTTTTCGGATAACTTTCATTTTCTAATGAAGAGTGAAAATTACTAAATTTTAATTAAAAACAAACTTTTTAATCGACATAATTAATAGTGAAAAATTATTAATTTGACTGGTTTTAAAGTATATTTAAAATATATTTTTACAATTTAATACAATGTTGGTAATTGGATATAATTTCACATTTAAACCAGACATAAACAAGTGTCAATCTTTTGATAGTTATTATCTCTTAAGAACACGATATTTGTTTTGACGATGGGAATTAATTTTTAAATTAAGTAATGAAACTGATATGTTTTGAATTTGGTAAAATAGACATCATTTTTGAGTTCATAATATCAAATATAGCTTAGGCTTAATTTTTGGTATTTTTCTGGAAACTTTCATTTTTTTGATGAATAGTGAAACCACTAAGTGGTAGTTAAAAAAAATGAATTTTTCATAAAACTTTATTTTACCGCTTCTGTGAGTGAAATTTCAAAAATCTGAGAGACACGATTTATGTCAGTAATTAAAATGTGGTTCAATGAGATGAAAATAATTTTTGGTGAATAGTAACTTTTTACTTTTTTTCACCACAATTAAAAGTAAATAGGGTAATTAAGGGTAAAAATGATATTATTATTACCCTAACACATGTACTAATTCTATTGGATAAATGTAATTTGACCAAAAACAACCTTAGGAAT
The DNA here is from genome assembly GCA_963277665.1 of Viscum album. Lineage (NCBI taxonomy): Eukaryota > Viridiplantae > Streptophyta > Magnoliopsida > Santalales > Viscaceae > Viscum > Viscum album. Next base: position 1,583,423,177 of record OY728137.1, on the reverse strand, counting down.
AAAATATGACCATTTAGGCCCACATGGATTAGATTAGGACATTTATTATTAATTTATTTAAAGAAGGGTTAAAATAGTTAAAATCAAAGTTTAATAAGGAAATAATTTTTAATATAAGGTAATACATAAGATAAATTAGACTATAAATATTAATTAGAAAGATAAAAATATTTCATACATAATGGTATTTTATTTGTAATTTTTAGACATTAAATAATTTAATTTATTTATGACAGAAAGATGATGCAGTAATTATCTTATTAATGAAATATTGACATAATCGATGTTATAAATACAATAATAAATTTAATTCGAGAATTTTTATGAATTAAAATACTTTTATAGGTTAATATGACATGTTATTATTTATTTAATTAACTATTTTCTAACTAATAATTCTATTATGATTTTTACAAAAATCTATTACTAAATAGTGTCAAAGTTGACATAAAATAGTTTTTAAAACAAATATTATATTATTAATTAATATTTTATTCCTAAAAATCTAAGGATCATCCAAATGACTTAGATAAGGTTATATATATTTATAATAAACAACTTGGGGTTATTTTGGCTTCTTATAGTATGTATATTAACCTTATAGTGTAAGAACACAAAAAGACACAGTAAAAGTAAACTTTTCTAACTTAAAGTGAAATATAAATAATAATGTTAAAATAGGAACCTAAACTTGTCTAAATTATATTTGATTAGAGGATTTCGACCCATCCCCACCTTAGATTCTAAATAAATCAATTTGGATCTATTTAAAACCGAATTTGGATTTATATTAAAATAATAGTTTTAGTTTTTCCAAAAGAGCCCCTCTCCTCCCTTATAAAAGAGCACCTCATCCCTCTCTTCCTCACACCACTTTGAGCCTTAAATCTCGGAAAAACTCTGCCAAATTCTCTTCCCCACTTCCCTAGATACATCCTAGAGGTTTTGGTCTTCCTATAAGACCAATTTTAGTGCCCTAAAAGGAGATCTCAAAGAGGCGCTTCAAAGAAGAGGTAATGTCCGTTACCGATTCTTTCCACTTTATTTCTTCGTCCACTTATTCTTCTTAGGTTGTATCATTATGAAGTAATAAAATAAGTATCCCTAATATTAGGATATTTTATTATAATTATGAAACAACCCTATTTCACTATCTATCCATCCTACGGAAAATGAAATCACCGCGCGTGCGTACGTATGGAATACCGTCTCCACGCCGTGGTGTAATCTATTTCCCATCACCACCTTACTTGGATGGGTATAATGGTGTACATAATTACTATATATGATTATTGTAAAGTGATATAGATTCTGAAATAGTATACATACACTCAAATACAATTCCACGTTCATGAGAACGATATCATCGCTCGTGAGTACGTACAAACTACCACCTCCACAACGCGAAGAGATTCATTCTCCACGTTAACCATTCATGAATGATTATAAAGTATATATAATAAGTAATCATGAAATATATGACATAATAATTATACTGGATTTATGTGTATATATATGTATGTCATCTACTTAATTCCATTCAACTCAATAAGGAAACGAAAACAGCGTTCATGCGTACGTACGACCTACCGTCTCCATGAACGGTGTATTTCTTTCCATTTAATGATCTATTATATATATGTATATTATAAATATATATTATATTTAAATCATGTTTTATATTCCTGAATTTTGTAATCATGATCTAAGTAATCATATGAATAATTACAAGTAAAAACACGGATGACAAATGAAACGATTTTACCCAAAACGCTCTTTAACATGGAATTTACAAAAGAATGGGTAAAATAAAGTCATAAGTGAACCATATATGATATCATAACAATGAGTATGATTCTGGAATAAGTCAATGACATTATATAAATCATTATACAAGAGGTTCGGACAATTACGAAGCAAATCGGACCTAAGGTAAGGGAAATATCACAATCTCATTTTTATCCGAGATTGTTTATACTTTGGTATTTATTGGGGTGTATTTTATCAGCCACATACATGTTTCCTCAATACGTAATATTATTTACATCCACCAACAATTGTTTAAATCCAATTTTAGCCTTCGCTGAGTTTTTAGTAAAATATATTAATGGAATATTTTGTCGTTTTTCGTACGAGGTACTTTTTGACTTTTCTGACATAAGTATGAAGAATGTTTTTTTATCTTATACGGCATGAATGGATTTTTAAAACATTAATTCCAAGAAGCTTTCTTTACAAGTTTTAAAGTTTATTTTTAATAAACTTTTTTTAGTTGAGAATTGTATGACATGTTAAGAAAGGAAAATTATTTTTGAAGTAGAAAGGATATTTTCCTCAAGAATGGAGTTCAAGTGTTTTATCAAAATTATATTCCATATAATAAAATAAAGGGTTATTTTTCTATCTCTATTATTACATGGATTTGATTATGTTGTGATGGAAATATTTTTATGAATTCTTTTATCTTATATGAATTGTTTTATGATTTCATGATGTTTAAGAATCCCATTTTTATTACATGGGTTATGCTATGATGTATGGTTTATGATTTTGTGGAACACATAAGACTGGTATAATTATGAGATGGGTTGGACCTATATCTCCCTCCAATGCATTTATTAAAAATTTTATATCTCATGAGATAGACATGGTTGGAACGACTAGTTAAACCGGTTCAGTGAAACAAGACTGAAACAAGGAGTGAACTCGGTTCAGAAATGGACTTTGTCCACTAAGATAGTCTTGGCATTGAGTCTTGACTAACAAGAAATGATTCTCTATGATTATTTCTATATGCCACAATGTTTCATGTTTTATGTTATTATTATTGAGATTACATTTCACTACTATGATTTATCCCATGTTATGAAATTATGATCTTTTTTGCAGGTTATGATTTCCAAAAGTTATGTTCTTATGTATATGATGTGATTGATATTTCTTTTGTTTACCCTTAATGAGCATTTGAGCTCACACTTTTATGGTTTCTTTTCCCCAGGATATAAAGAAATGTTTTAGGTAAAAAAATGGAATATCTTTTTTGGAGATGTTGAAGATCTTTCACCACGATTAGAAAATTATATTCCGAGTTTCCCAAGACACTAAACTATTACGGTCCTTGTGTGTGTGTTTTTTTATGTACTAATTATTCTACAAAAGTAATGTAATGTCCATGCACGTTAAGATTTGGGTCTCTACAAAAATTATCATATGAAATGTCAATACTTTCTCCATAAACAATGAATGGTATAAAAATAACACATCCAGAGTCAAACATATCACAAAAACTTCAATACAATATGGAAGTTTTGTATCATAATAAATAATCTTAAAATAAGCTTAAAATCCATCAAATGATTTTGACATAGATGAAATCAAAAATATTTGAGGAAATATCTCATTTTTTTGAAATGATTTAAAAATCACTTTATTATAAAAGAAAATATTTACTTTGAAAATATTCTTATAACCTTGTAAGGGAAGCTTCAATGATTTTATAAAGGCAGAAAATAGCCACACCCACCGTATAAGTTAAAAAAGACATTCTTACCTTAATCCTGTTGAAAAGGATAAAAAGGACATTGTTTGGAAAACGACAGAAATATTCCTTTATAAAAATCTTATAAGAAGTCAAAAAGGGTATAAATGACTTTAACCCATAGTATATAAAATAGTAAGAATTGTTTTAAATACAATTTTTAAAAAACATCGATGTGGATGATAAAGAGGTCCCAGTAGATAATTACGTATAAATAAACTTTAATAATGAAGAGATTGTGAAATAAACCCTTACATTGTAATTTTCCTAGGTCGAGGATAGGTTAAACTCCTTTATAATGGTGAAATAATTGTTATTAAATTATTCAAGAATCGTTTAAATTAATATGATATCATATCTGATCTTTTAACATTGCTTTGTTAATAATATCTTAGTATTATCGTTGTTTCAGGTGTTAACTTACTCATTGTCTTTTTTGTATTTTGTTACATAAGCCGTGTTTGTTATGGATATGTTGTATCATATTCATATCCATAATGATATCAAGTCCTTAAAAATTATTTTTAACCATTAAATGGGAATTAGTCTTGAATGGATACGATGGGGAATGAATCTCATCGCGTTCGTGGAGATGGTAGTCCGTACATACACACGAGCGACAATATCATTATTTTGATATTAAAATAATATATAATTGGATGGTATATCATATATACTGAATCATTATCATGATATATTTATAATTTACATGAATTACACATCATTATTATACCCATCCAAATAATAATATATTGAATAACAACTACACCACGATGTGGAGACGGTAAGCCATACGTACGAACATATGGTGAAATGTCATTCAAAGGATCGATAAAATACTGAATATGGTTGTAACATATTTATAATAACATCAAAATATATAGAAGATACTAGAGTTATTATTTTATAATGGGAAAAAAGAAAGAAGAAGTTGAAGAAGAAAGGAACTTGAAATTGGGTGGTGAAAACATTACTTCTTCTTCGGGTTCTTCCTTTTGATTTGATCAAAAGGGCTTTTTGGTTTGGCTTTATGACTAAAGTAAGGCCTATAGGATGAAGGGAGTATATTTGAGGGGGTATTTGGGTAGAGTTTGGCCTAGTCCAAAGGCTTTGATGGTGTAAAATTGGTAGAAGGGGGAGTTCCCTTTTAAAAGAGGGTTGAGGGGCATCTTAGGAAAAGCTAGAAATATTATTTTATAATAAATTCATATTAGGTTTATAATGGATGAAAAATAAATTATTGAACTTCTAAGGTGGGGATGGGTCGAAATACTTTCAACCAATAGATTTTAGACAGGTTTGGATCATTATATTAACCTTGTCTTTTAGTTTTAACTCTTATTTAATTAGTTTGACATTTACCATGCCTCTTTGTGTTTTTATATTATGTAGTTAATAATCATACAATATAATTCCAAGAGACTCCCAAGTGGTCCATTAATGATACACCTACCGTTATATAAGTCCTTTGGCCGAATCATATATTTTTAGGAATAGAATATCAATTAATAATATAATATTTGTTTTAAAAACTAATTTATGTCAATTTTGACACTATTGGGTATTTTGTTTTTGATAATTTCATAACATCATTATTACTTCGAAACAATTTATATATCCAATCCTAATATGTCATATTAACCTAAAAAATTAGTGGAATTCATAAAAAGTCTAAAATTATATTTATTTTGATAACAATTATTTTAATATTTCGTTAATTAGGTAATTATTGCATCACCACTGTGTCATAATTAAATTAAATTATTTAATATATAAAAATTATAAATAAAATGCGATTATGTAGGAAATATTTTTATATTTCTAATGAATATTTATAATAGAATTTATCTTATGTATAACCCTATATTAAAAATGTTTTAGTAATTAAACTTTGATTTTAACTCTTTTAGCTCTTCTTTGAATTGAATAATAATAAATGTCCTAATCTTATCCCAGTGGGCCTAAATGATATTATTTTATTCCTAAGGATTTTTTGGTCGATAAACACATGTAAAATATAATTAGGACATGTGTTAGTGTAATATTAATATCATTTTTACACTTAATTACCCTATTTACTTTTAATCGTGGTAAATAAAAGTAAAAGTTACTATTCACCAAAAATTATTTTTATCTTATTGAACCACATATTACTCCTTGATATTAACTGTTTCCCTATAATTTTCAAAATTCCTCTCCCGGAAGTGGTAAAATTACGTTTTATGTGAATTTCCAAAATATCCTAGGAGGTGGGTAAAAGATGGTGAAAAGTTCAATAAAATTTTTATATATCTAAAATTATCCTAAACTAACTCTAATAAATTAAATTGAACTTATATAGTAATTATGTATCTATTTTGACCTTAATTAAATTTAAATAAAACAAATTATTATTTAACTAAAAATTCTTTTTTAAACTATAACTTAGTGTTTTTTTCACTATTCATCAAAAATTGAACGTTTTCAGAAAAATACCAAAATTTCACCCTAGGTTAATTTCAATATTCCTAATCCAAAAATGAAGTCCATTATGAAAGATAAAATTTATAAAATTTTAAAAAATGGGTATTATTATTCATTATAGCTAGTTTGATTGGTTGTGGTGTGTGTTAGAATTCGAAGTTGCGTACAACACATGCTACTGTATTATTCAAAGAGAAGTGTACCATGGAAGCTTGGGGTGTTATAAGTATGTGGTGTTGATAGGAGCATCGATAGGAGCATCAATATGTATCATAGATATGTGGTGTCAGTAGGTGGATACTATTGGTGGCTTCAGTAGGTGGCGTTGGTAAGTGGTATCAGTGAGTCGTGTTGGTGGCTCACATCGGCGACTTACTATTATAAGGTCGTGATAGTAGGCCATTGATGGTAGCTTGTGTTGGTGACTCAAAAACAGTAGATTGCATCAATGCCTTGCCTTTGGTAGCTCTCATCACTAACATTCCATCAGTATCTCACATCAGTTACCCACCCCCAGTGACTTGCATCAGTGACTCACTCAACATATAGTCATTTCCAATAGTTTTTCAAAATTATTGTTTTCTACAATTTTACAAATTCACCCCTTTAACTTCCAATTTGACATAAAATGAGTGTAAAACCACGTTTTAATGTTTTTGAATTATCTTCTTATGATATAAATTATTTCATTAATTTCCTAATTCCCCAAGACTTTTAATAGTGAAATGGCATGGACATGATTTTGATTCATATTTAATGGCCTTCGAATCCATTTTCCATATAGATTTAGGATCTTGCCTTTCTAAAGGATGGATCCTTCCAACATTTTTCATTTTCTCACTACTCTTACTACTGAGCATCCCCAAAAACCTACTTCCTTGTGGAGCCATGCATCCATGTAGCACCCATATATTGAGTTTCCTTAGATGTTCCTCCTACTACTTGAACACTCTTTTTTGGGTTCTTGGAGGAGTTGTCGATCATCTATTCTTCTAAGTAGCGATCCCTTCATCTCTTTTATTGGTTAATCCTGTAGGGTGGGTGTATGACTGTTCTATATTGAAGATAACATAATTCTAAATAAATTAATATATTTAAATATATTTAATATCGATATATAGTGGCTGGGTAATGGTCACTCATGTTTATGTTTTATTTGTTACGAATATTGTGATCTATATAGGCTATATGCCTATTAAAAATCATGGATATTGGTGGTCTTGGTTGCAAACCTATGATGGCTTGTGGATGTTTATTGTTGATACTATAAGAATGACCATATGAATTTGAAATTGGTTAACCATGATTATAGGGATAAATAAATAGATTCCCCATGATTGAATTTTCATTATGGTAACCCTTGAATTATCAATGTGGAGTTAAAGAATTAATTTTTTCTAAATTTGAATACATTTATCTTATGTTGGTTTTGTTGTGTGTTGTATTTTACCTTGTTCTATAACAGTGCCTTTTAAGGTTGTGCACTATTGGGGTTGAGAGAACGACTATTTTTAGGGTAGTATGGGAAGCGTAATGAAACATCTGGTTTACATATTGACTAATTGTGGAATAGATGGGCAGTGGTTGGGTTGCAGGGCTGCAGGTTCAGGTTGTTCTATGTTTGTGTTGTTGGTTTCATGGGGGTGGTGTTGTTATATAGCGGGGCTATAGGGTTTGGTTGTGATGAGGTGTGTTACAAGGTTTGGCTGTAAGTTAAGGGTTTTCTCATTGAGATGATGGATAAGGCGTAATGACATTGAAGAATAATGACGAAAGTGGTTGGTATCAGTGGTAATTCGATAAGAAATGTAAAGTATGTTTTTTTCTATGTGGTTTGCCACATGGTGTTACAGGTGAAACTTTTCCTTATGAAACATATTTCTTATGTTGTACATAATAGTTTTCCATGTGATAATGGGATGGTTAAAATAATTTCTTAATAGATTATGAAATGGTTTGGATGGTTTCACTAACAGAATTAAAGTAGTAAAATATGACAACAGGAATGGGTGCAATCCTAGAATAAGCATGAAACCACATTAGTTTGTCAAGAATTTCACATTCTGAAATAGATTTTCTATTGTTTTACTTTTTATAGGTATCATAAGAGTTTTAAATATCATGGAGTGGATGAAAGTTTGATTGAGAACCCATATGATGAGATTGAGTGTTTGATACTATATATAAACATACATGTATATTCCTTTTGTTTTATTTGTGCCCCCCACCATAGTTGATCACTACGTGCCTCATGACCTCTTTATGTGAAGGGTATGTCTTTCCCAAAAATCCTAAATATAGGATGGATGGATGGCCACCCGCTCATCCCTACTCCCTCTTGTAGGTGGTGTTAGACCAAGACACTTCAGAAAGGTTTTAGTTTGCAGGGGCTAGGTGTGTGCAGGTATTTTTTAGTTTCCTATGTGTTTTTAGAATGATTTGTGGTGTGGTATGTGGCCCAGGTGTTTTCGTGTAGGATGTGGTGTGGCATGTTCCCTAGGTGTGTGCGATAGGGTTGTGACGTGGTACTTTCATTAGATGTGGGAGAACCATGACATTTTCTGTTAGGGTGTGAGAGTGGGTAATTAGTGGGAACATGTTGTGGGGAACCATATCATTTATGTGCTTACTATATTTCATTACATGACATGCATTACATGGTGAGCATGCCCTGGTGTGGTGTGGATGAATACTATACCTTGTTAGGTGCTGCTGGTTTCTTCAATTTTTATGATAGGGGAATTTGTATACTTCTCCCCTTATTTACGAGAGAATTTTTCTCCTTTTGAGTATACTTTAATGATCAACCTATGATATAAAATTTCTTATAGGGTTCCAAGATGACTATGTGGACTGTGCTGGGAATTACTAGCTCAGACATCGGGAGAGTTGTCATGTCGCTTCTTAGCTTTTTTCTTTTGGTACTTTTGAACATTATTGTATTTCTAGTGGTTTTACGTTAAGAATGCATGAATTATGATTTTTTTTATTCTTTTATATATATGTATTGAAGTTATTTCAAGGTCAATACTTCTTATATCCCAATCCTGGTTACTATAAAAATGTAATGACTCTCATTTTTTGAGATTTGTATACCCTTGGTGCTGGTCACCATACTAGGATCTACTAGAGGTGGGACTCGGGGGCCATTATATCTCTTCCTTAATTGTCATCTTAGGAGGGGTATACTTGGAGAGAGGGGGTCCTGAAAAAATGGTATCATAGCCATGTTATGAGATAGGACGGGTTTTTGAGTTAGGGATAGTGATAATTTCATTGGTTGGTAGGGAAATAATGTCAGTTGATTTTAGTACATGACATAGGCTAAGGATGACCGATAATGTCATAGGATTTTAGGTCCCCCATGATGCAACACAAGGACTCTGAGTCTTCAAAATGATCATGTTAGGCTACAACATTTGTAGGGTAGAGACACTAGGAATGGTACATGCATCATAGTGACATCGGTTTTTCTTTGAATTTGTGATCTCTGGGGATTTAGAAATGGATAAAAAATTGATTTAAAATGAACTTTAAGAAAATTAAATATATCTTGGGCTTAGGAATTCATTTTTTACCTTCTAGCTATGGAACCTGTTCGTCATCTACATGTAGTAAAGGTAATGGAGTCTCAACAGAACAAACTAGTTGGCCGATGAAGGGTTGACCCAGTGGAGGTGGATGACCAATGGTAGAAAATATTAGGTACATTCCAGTGACATACTATGGGTAAGTACAAGGGAAGGGTTTTGGACATGGAGACAATGATTTTGGTTACCTTGGGGGTGATCTAGATGCGGGGAGATGTGCGTCTGTGGTGGATGATTTTACTAGGGGAGAAGAATGAGGCTGACGTTTTGTGGGTCTATTTTTAGAATGAGTTCCAAACAAAATTCCTTTCATCAACCATGAAGGATGAGAAGAGTTAGGAGTTGATCTACATCCAGTAATAGAGTATGTTGATGTGGGAATTCGGGATCAAATTCCAAGATCTCCTTAATTTTTGTTCAGATGTCTTTCCACATGAGGAGTCGTGTGAAAGGAACCTATAAGAGGCTCTTTGTCCTTCTCTCGATTACATGATTATTCCCATTACCTTTAAGAAATACTTGTATATACAATGATGGAAGATGTAGTTGAGAAAATGCACTCATGTGCAGGTCTACCATGGGAGGGAAATCAAACTACCTCATCTAGGGGAAAGGTTATCATCAGCAGATCTCATGTGCCAATGATTTCGAGGTTGTGACCGGAGAGGAGGTGACCTTTGCAGCTTCCATTTCAACCTTCCGATCCTCATACCTATCAAGTAGGATTGTGGATCGTGTGTTTTATATTTGGAGTATGTAAGAATCTTCAGATTTAGTTCCCAACAGCTTCTCATGCTCAGTATGGTGGAGGTGGTCAGATTCAATGTCCATCAAAGTAGTAGTTTCCAGCAATGCAGTACTAGTAGTAGGGACAACAACCTCATGCCCCACTATGGGGAGATAGAGTTTGTAGGGGATGACCTTTGAGTGTTCCTCAAGGACAATAACCTAGGTGTGGTTGAGAAGGTAGTAATCATAACTGTTGAATTTGAGCTAGTCATGGTCAGTTTCATGCCTTAGAGGCATCAGTTCCACCAGGATCAGAGATCATTCGAGGTACGATAAATTTATCCAATACTATTTCTTGGGAATTGTTTTATTCAGAAGCATCAAAATCCTTTGTTTCACTCGGTTTATTCCATGCCTAGTATGAGAAATAGAGATACTTATCCTTCCATTAGTGTTGAGTATTAATTTCAAAGGTTAGAACAACTTGTTTGATGTATGAAGGGGATGTAGATAGATGATAGGGTTGAATTAGTCCCTTGGGGATTTTCATTGTTACAGATAAAACTATACGATCTCATCCTTAGAATTGACTAGTTGTTTGTTGTGCATTCATTTATCAACTGCTTCTGATGGAGAGTCATGTTTTCAGACGTGGATGGCCAGTGTGTGTCTTTTGTTGATGAGTAGAGTTGTCAGATGGGTAGTCGGCATACAAGGACCCTTTTTTTGTTTACTAAGAAGTCAATGGAATCAAAGTATATTGATATGGAGGAGGTTCCCAATGTTTTTGGGAAATTCATGGATGTCTTCACTGAGGAGGTTGTTAATCTACCCCCTCAACATGATGTAGAGTTCAAGATATACTTGCAGCCCATGGATTCTCCAATTTCAATGGATCCTTATTAGAGGACACCTTCATAGATATGAGAGGTGAGGATTTAGATAGATTATATGATGAAGAAGGGACTTATCCAACCCAATGCTTCACCATGGGGTGCTGTAGTTTTTTTGATGAAGTACGATGGTGGTATGAGTTTATGCATAGACTACCAAAGGTTGAATTAGGTAACCGTCAAGAACTATTACCCTCTCCCAAGGGTAGGTGATCTTTTTTGAAAGATGAGGGAGAAAGTTGGTTCTCAAATATTGATCTGTAGTCTGGGTATCACCAAATGAGGTTAAATAATGTTGATATCCCGAAGGCTACTTTTAGGTACAGGAATGGACACTTTCAGTTTATGGTTATGTTGTTTGGTTTTACGAATACACAAATTGTGTTCATGAGGCCCATGAACTCTATCTATCTGGAGTATCTAGAACGGTTCCTCATCGTATCCATCGATGGATTCTTGATCTACTCAAATTTAGAGGAGGAACATACTGACAATCTCAGGACTATCTTGGAGGTCCTTTGATGCCACCCGATCTATGAAAAGTTGTCCATGTGAAAGTTCTAAATACGAGAGGTGCATTTACATAGATGTGCGGTGTCACAGAATGGTGTAGTATTGGACCCTTTAAAGGTAGATAAATTAGTTTCTTGGGAATCACCAAAGAATGTTGCAATGGTTTTTAGTTTTCTTGGTCTAGAAGACTATTACTAGAGATTTGTACATGATTTCTCTCAGGTTGTAGCACCATTTATGGTATTTTCTAGGAAGGAAAATGCTTTTGTGTGGGGTGAGTAGTGTCAAGATGCATTTGACTATCTGAAGGGAATGTTTTTTAGTTCTCTAGTTATAGTCTCTCGACTGTGATTCCTTTTCACCTTTATTTCTATCACATATTTTTAAAATTATTTTGATTTAATCAAATTCAAACTATTTGCAGGATGTTCTTAAAATATGTTTTTTCTCATGATTTAGCTCAAGTTAAATGCCAGTGTTGAATGAGTGGAAGAAACTAATCATGAAGTAGATGGTTTATAGAGTTTTCCCTTAAAGTCTCACCATTAATAATATTCATTTTTGTGTAAGACACAAGTAATTCTGTGTGAAATATTTTTAAATATGAAATTGGTTTTGTATAACATAATGCTCTAATTTTGGCAGCTCTTTCATTTCACTTTGGAATTGTTTATGGTCATGGGCCTCATGTTTTGAACCACCCATATCATTTAGTTACTTGAGTAACTTTTATTAATTATTTTTCTCTAATAAGACCCCCCAAAGAGGTGTTATATATTCTAAAATATAACAGGTTGATTAATTGGAATGTGGAGGGATGTGAAACCCCACTATGTTACCCCTTGATTAGTGAACAAGACACCTCATAAGTGGTTATTGACAAATTTTTGTAGAGTGAGATTGACGATCCTTTAAGTAATAAAAGATTTCTTGGACTTTCTTACACAATTTCATGTATGTTGTTATCTATAATGGGTTTTCCATATGTTCTTAATAAATTTATTAAATTCAAGGAATTCATTAATAACAAAAAAGACCACTTAATGAATTCAATTACATGATTATCAACAGAGTGATATTTTAGTGTCCTTGTAAGGGTTTAAGGCCTACTTAGTACATGAACTTAATTTTCTTTAATAATTGAATTTAATAATGGGAAAGGCATTATTTTGTATGTTGAGTTAGGAGGAGGCATGTTTGTGAACATGTAATTATTTTTCATTAAACCTAAATGAATAAATTAATCAAGAAAACATTGATTGATAATCGAGTTCCTTTTTACATAACACCTTAGATGGGATCATAGGTAGTATAGACTATATTATACATTGAGTGATACTCAGGTTTCCTTTTCATAACTCCAAGGACTATTTCATATGTTACATTGGATTTATAAATATGAGAGTGATACTAGGTTTTACTTGGAAGGGATCTCCATACATATGTTCCACCTTTTTATGAGTGATACCGGTTCCCTAGGAGAGTTACCATGGATGAGATCGGTATAATGATGGTTAAACCATGACACGAGTGATACTCAGTCCCCTATCTGAGATACCTGAGATAGACTCAATGGATAGTTCTTGTATTTACACCGTGTTAAGAGTGATACATGAGATTTAATTTATTGATTTCCTTAGATAGAATCTTACGCTGTTAGATATTTGTTATTCCCCTAGAGAAATACATGAGATACATTCTTGGATTGCCTTAGATGGGATTAGTGATACTCATATTAAATTCCAATGATGCATTTTATTTTTAAAACTATGAATGCATAGTGGTTATATAGGGATTAATCCACAAAGCCAAACAACCTTCTTGGGTTCAGTATATCTTATGATACATGTTTTATGACAACTTATTTTCACTAAACACATATCACATATGTACAGGTTGAACCTAGTTCATAGAAATTCCATCTTGGGCTAAAGCATGTATGGTCAGCCTGGTGTCCTTAAGCAACCTAAAGAAACTTTTTTAGTTTTTATTATTAATTTAATTACCTATAATACATTCACACTATCGTAATTTATATTCATAGAATGGATTATGCATTGGAACCCATTAGTGGTTGGCAATAGAGTATGTATAACTCCCTGCTCAGGCCACCATTGCATTGGGGTACTCGAGTGGAAAATATTTTTGTAGTTATATGAATTATTTCTTGTGTTTTGTATTTTACTTGGGAGTTAGAAAAATGGGAATGAGTTAGTGCTCAGAAATCTCATGGAGATCACACTCGATTTTTTTAATATTTTCATTATTTATTTACTATATTTTATCTCATGATGTACATTCATTGGATTATATTTTTAACTAATTTTATTTACATTCATGTATGGTTGTATATGGAATTGTACAATTATTGGTTTATTTTTATCTCCCACTACATTGTATTTGGAATTGTACACTTTTGTTTCCATTGTTAGACCCATACTTCTAGTTGGCAGAATTTGACGTATGGGGAGTCATGATTGAGACAATGTGGTGACTAGTTTTTCTGAGGGATTTATAGTCAGATGGGTCAGGATGTTATAATTTAACCCCTCTAACCCCTCCTTTATACCCAGTTTCCCATCAAATGGGATGCTGCAATGGATCCATTATTTTTATTCTATTTTTTATGTTTATTACTAGAATCATGTAAAAACCTAATGTAATATCATTGTTAATATTGGGTTTCTCCTATCATTATCTTATAAACCCTTTCTCATTCTTCTTCCTTGTGTTTTTTAACCTTATCCTATGATGTGGGTTTAACATAGGGTTATGGGTGATAATATAACGATATTTGTTAATATTTTAGGTTTCTAGGGATCAATTTTACCCATTTATAGTTTCTTATGATGGATGTGTTGAGTGTAACTCATATTTAGAGGCAAGTGTTACTACTTAATGGGAATTTCCCATGGAAAAACTTTATTTGATGTTTTTCCATTGGTTTAATTTGATAAACTATGTTAGAGTTATTCCATTGAGAGATAATTATTTCTATTTTATTTGTTTATGAAATTTGTTTTGAAAAATGTTGCGGTTTTATGTAGTTTTAAAAATAAAATGTATTTTCACATAATATGTGTTTGATAAATGGTTTTAAAGGGGGGTTTTTAATTGGACTCCCTTGAAAATATGTTTTATTCAAAAAATGTATTTGTTAAATTTTATTCAAAGTTATTTTGAATCTAAGGTGATTTAAATTGGTGAATTTAAAAGTGGGAACCATTTTACATAATGATTATGGATGATGGACTAGATTTGGAATGTGATTGTCTTTGTAATTATATGGAGTTGTGGGTGGGATTTAGATACACTTAGGTGACCTTTGTTATGAAGGTGAGTTGATGGGTGTTTCCAATGATTTTGGAAATCATCTATCCATGGTTATTTTCTAGTGAACTCAAGGGTCCTAGGTCTTATTTGATATTTAGGTTCACATACGCCTGTTAGTGTTTTGTGAGAGAGTCCTAGTACCTTTGGAACCAATAAGTCATAGTTCCCCTTTTTTTCTTACATTATTTTCGTGATGAACTATATAGAGTTTTTGATTGAGATTTGTTGTTTCTTATTTTTTATTTATTCATCTTGATACTATTTATACTTTTATAACCCTTGTATTTATTGATTATTTTTATGTCTGGGTTATTTTTGGAAAATTTATTATTTTCAATGAAAACCAATGGATTTGATAAAACCATTTTAAAAAATAGTTCATTTTAAATTATTGTTTTTAAACTTACACAAACAGTTTTCATACCTAATGTATTTATATATATTAACGGTAGTATTCTATTAGGATCTGGGCCTCACACATAGTATATTACATTAGGTATATATAGAATTATTTTAAAAAACACAAGTAGATATAGGAGTTGCATGCATATGTTGAATCCTCTTAATAATCTTATTCCTTCATAAGTATGATGATGGTGGGGACAGATTTCCACATGGTGGTTTTTCTCTTGTACAATATTCTAGGATATTTGAAGGTTTTGGTTTATTCGTATCATCCAACCCGACAGTAGTAGTAATATTTTGGTTGAATAATATTCATTATCTTGAAATTCTTATTTCAACATCCAATATAAGAAGACCATAATTGAGCTGATGAATGATTTAGTGAACATGTAAGAGAATAAAAAACATTTAATATCATGTTCATGATGTAGAGGTTATTTAGCATGATATTTTCAATATTAATTCTAATGTAATATCATATTAATGGATTTAACATGATTTAGACTGAGCTCAAATCCATTAAAGTTGAGGTAATATATAATATGGTGAAAATTTTCCTGTTATCATCACTTCATAAATCATTGGTGTGATTGAATCTACCCTAAGTAGTTACTGTAGGAAAAATTAATTTGTGTTTGAGGATGTGAGAAATATTTTTTTAAAATAAAATCTCAAACATATGGATGTCTATAAAAATACCATAATAATACATAATATAGAAAATATAGGTTGTTATCCTCCTCAAATAAGTAAAAATAATGCGAAATATATATCCAGAGAGAGTATTCAATTAAAATTGAATTGGATGAGACACATAAGTGGGCACTATGGGAAGGGATAGAATCTCAAGAAGGACTGAAAGAAAAATTCCATAAGGTCAACATCTGGAAGTTCCAGTTCCATTAATTCAAAAACTAAAGGTAGTAATAGTTTAATATTGAGTGTCATTTTTTATAGAATCAGGAATCATTGACTATTGGTATTTTTAAAGGAAAAAAATATTGTATATTAATAGAAATTCAGATGGAGAAACAATTTTCAGGGGATCAAACATTGAATATTTTGAATTATGGAAATGTTTTCTTTGGAAAATCAATGAGAGAAACATGTTATTTATAGGGGTATGCTGATGTTTAATCACATATAGATTAGAAGTTGTGAGTTTTTAATACTCTGAATGCAGAGAATTTTTTTTCAACCTAAATAGAATAAATCCTATATATGAAAATTTATATCTCATTCACATTGATGTTTGGGGTTTGAAGCCAATTTTTATCATGGTGGGTCAATGTACATTATTACATTAATCAATCAGTCAATAAGGAAAGCTTGGGTTTACTTCCTAAAAGAAACATCTAATGTGTTCAGAGTGTTTATTAGGTGTAATTCTATGGTGAATAGGGAGATAAAGATGAAGATGAATTTCTTAAGGTTTAAGAATGGTGGTTAATAAAATTCCAGAGATTTATAGGACCTTTCATGTGAATATAAATTAGGACTGAGAGGGCTAAAATTGGGACACCAAAAAAGAATAAAGTGGCTAAGAGGATGAATTATCCATTAACTAAAAATTCATATAAGAAGAAACTAGAATATAGATTGTCCAAGGATATTTTGGTGAAAGATGTAAATTTTGCGGGGTACCTAGTTAAGAAGAGTCATTCCACACAAATGGGGTAGAATGAATTAGACTATATATGGACTAAAATACCTATTGAGTTTAAAAACCTTAATGTCTTTGTAATCTTATCATATTCTCATATTGATGAACAAGATTGTGAAAAACTCAATCCAATCATGTTTCATGTAGAATATGTTGATGAAAACATTAGATTTCATCTTTTGGGATGCTAAAAAGTGAATAGTAATTTTAAGAAAAAATGGTCTCTTCAATGATAACATCTTTTAGAGATATAGGAACTTCGTTGAAATGAAATTTGAGTGTAAAATACCAATTGAAACAATAGGAATTGTTATAAACAGATCTACTAAAAGGTTAAAATATTTAGATAGTTTACATAGAACAAAATGTTTGGAAGTTAGCCCAGTGAAATATTTATTTAAATTCTATAAGAATTTAGAGGATTTGGTCAGAGAACTAGATGGTTACTTTCTTGAAGTCACAGTTATTGAAATTATAGAGTTATAGGTTGAATTATAGAGATATAACAGTGTTGAAAAATTATTAGAAGGGTTTGGAAGTAATTTTCACAACTTAATTTTAATGAATGTAGGATAACCTGAGATCCTCAAAGAAGAATACAGTATCTGTGATTCCAAAATACGGGAGTTATCCATAAAAAGTGTTGGATTCATTGTATAAAAATGATACATGGGAGATACTAGGACTACGGCATGGTAAGAATGATACTGATAACAAATGGATATTATATTTCAAAGAAAAGGCGGATAGTTGGAAGAAATATAAGGAATATCTTGTGGATAAGGGATTTTTTCCGAATGTAGTATTGGATTTTATTGAAATATTTTATTTATTAGTTAAATAAACTATCTTATATATAGTGTCGAGTCTCATTGGTATCGATAGGTTTTATCTAGAGTAGATGGATGTGAAAATGGTATTCCTTCATGGTGACATGGAAAATGAAATATACCTAAATAAACCACATGTTTTTAGGATAATTCCAACAAGAAATCAGTTTAATGGCGAAAACCTCCCGGTTTCATTACATAGAAAAAATATGGTGTTTAAGGTTTTTTCGGGGTAATGGTGACCCATTTTAGGAGTTTTCCAAAAATCCTATTTTCCAATGGTAGGTGGTATTAGTAGGTGGTTTCAGTAGGTGGCATAGGTAGGTGCATCAGTAAGAGACATCTGTAGGAGACAATGGTAGGGGGTGTCAAAAGGTAGAATCTGTTAGTGGCATTGATCTTTTTTTAAGTGACTCAGGTCGGTGACTTATTGATAGTAGGTTACGATGGTGGTTCATTGATAATTGCTTGCGTTATTGACTCGCCAACAACAGCTCATGTCTTTTACTCACCATCAGTAGCTCGTATCGTTGAATTTCCATCATTAGATCAAGGTTGTGACTCTCCCTTAGTGACATTCATTGGTGAGTCACCCAATGAAGAATAATTTACAACAGGTTTTCAAAATTATAGTTTTCTTGTTTTTTCGGATTCTCCACTATAATGTATTATTTGATGTAAAATGAGTTTAAAACCATGTTTGAATGATTTTGAAGTTTTTTTTAAATATATATAAAGTATTTATTTAATTTAATAACACCCATAATAATTTTAATAGTCAAATGGTGTGGTCTTTATCGTGATCCATCTTTAATGGCCATTGAAACAGTTTTATCCACAGATTTAAGATCTGGCCTTTTGAAAGTTCAGATCCTTCCTACCTTGTGTATTTTCTATCTACTATTGCTACCACGCATCCCCAAAACCCTTATTCCTAGAGGATTCACGTTTCAGTGTTGCATATGAGTATCATGTCTCTCTGTAGGTTCCTCTTACTGCTTGCACAACACTATTTTGGCGCTAGGAGGAGTTTCCAACCTTCGATTCTTCCTTGTAGGGATCCCTTCATCTCTCTTTTTTCGAGCACTATGCAGGGTGGGTGTATAAAATTCATCTTTTGAGGATAAAAAAATATGAATGAATAATGATAATCAAATCTATTTAATATTTAAATTCTAGGGCTAGGGAAATGTGATGCTTGATTTTGTTTTATTTTTTACTGATATTGTTATCTGTATAGGCTATATGACTATTGAAAACCACAAACATTGATGGTCTTCATTTTGAAAATTGTGATGGTTTATGGATATTTATTATTGATCGTTGGTCAATGATCATATGAATATGGAATTTGTGAACCATGTATATTTGGTTACATAAATAGATGTCACATTATCTAACTTTCGCTACGATAACCCTTGAATTATCAAAGAGGAATTAAAGAACAAATATTTTCTAAATCTGAATAGACCTTGCTTTGTTGTTGTGGTTATGTTTTGTGTGTGCTATTATTATTTAATTGTTCCTTCTGTGGTTGTGGGGTGTTGGGGTTGAGACCGTGTCTTTTTTGGGGTATTACATGTGGTGTAAGGGAATCTCATCTTGAGAGATTGGATGATTTTGAAATGTATAGGAAGTGGTTTAGAATCTGGGATACAAGTTTGGGTTGTGAAATGTTTATGTTAATGGTGTGATGGGTGTGGTGTTGTTATATATAATTTATTCCAGGTTTGGTTATGATGAGGTGTGATGCGGGGTTTGGCAGTAAGTTTGGGGTTTTCTTGTTGAGAGGAAGGACCATGTAGAATGACATTGAAGAATGTTGATGGAAGTGGTTGGTATGGGTATTAAATGGGGATGACATATAAAGTTAGTTTTTGGATGTGTGGTTTTTCTTGTGTTGTGATTGGTGACTCTTTACCTTTTAAGAACCATAGCTTTTGTTGTGGCTGTTAGTTTCCCAGGTGGTAATTGGATGGATTAACAAATTGATTGATATATTATGAAATGGTTGACCATGTTTGGATCATTTAATGAAATTAGTAAATTATGACAACATAATGAGTATGATAATGGAATAAGAATGAAAACTCATTAGTTCATCAATAATTTCACCTTTTGGAATAATTTGTGTGTTATTGTAATTTTTAGAGGTAGCAAATGTGTTAGTAGTATCACAGGGTGGATGATAGTTTGATTGAGAACCCATAGGCTGGGTTTTAGTTTATGATACTATATATATACATACATATATTTTCCATGTGTTTTCAATGCACACCCCACCCTAGTTGAGCACTATGTACAAAACACCATCATTTTCATTTGGGGTGGGTGGGATTTTATTTACCATAAGTCTTGATGGTAGGATTTATGGATGTCCACAAGCTCTTCCCTACTGTCTCTTCCAAGATGTGTTAGCATAAGATCCTTCAGACAGGTTTTTGTTTGTGGCGCTTAGGTGTAGGTGGGCGAGTTGTGGTTTTCCATGTGTTTTCGTGATGAGATGTGGCATGGTATGTGGCCTAAGAGCCCATGAGAAGAATGTGGTGTAGTATGTTACCCAAGTGTCAGCGGTCGGATGCATTGTGGTTTGTGGCCCAAGTGTGTGTGGGTGGGTTGTGACGTTGTACTTTTGGAAGAGGTGGGAGCACCAAGACATTTTCCATTAGGGCGTGAGAGTAGTTAATCAGTGTAAATGTGGTACAGGGTACCCAATCATTGTTGTTCTTTCTATATCACTTTACTTGACTTGCGTTACTTGTTTAGAGTGCCTTGGTGAGGTGGGTATGGCTAGTATACCTTGTTAGGTGCTGTTGGTTTCTAGTATTTTTATCATAGGGTAATTAGTATGCTTCCCCAATTGTGTGGGGTATACTTTGGTTTTTCTTACAGAGTATGCATGTATTCTCACCCTATGTTATAGAACGGATTTTAGGTTTCCAGGAGGACTATGGGGAAGGTGTTGGGTATTACTAGCTCCGAATTTGGCACAATTATCTTATGGAAAAATAGATTTGTTCTTTTTTATTTACTTTGGAGTTTTTTTTATTTCTAGGAGTTTTACATTAAACATGCATGTGGGATGGATTTTTGATTGTTTTATATACATGGCTTGGAGTTTATCTTGAGGTTGATACATATTATCTCCTGATCATAGTTAATATTAAATGGGTAATGCAAATTGACTTTGGTTGAGGACATATATCCAAAATCTATCATAGAATCTGGTGGATCTTGGGTATGGAACATTCTATTGGTGGAGTTTGCATACGATAACAATTGTCACCATTCTACTAGAATGACTCTATTTGAGGCATTGTATGGGAGACCATGTCATTCACCCTTAGACTAGATAGTGGTTGGGGAGGAAGGATTTATTGGTTCAGATGTGGTGCATAGTATGATTGAGAAGGTGCAAGTTGTTTGTGAGAGAATGATGGTAGAACAAGGCCGATAGAAGTCGTATACTGACCGCAGGAGGAGGCCCTCAGAGTTCAAGGTTGGTGACCACTTATTCATGAAGGTTTCCTGATGACGTGGGAAGTAGAGTTTTTTCATAGGGGTCAAGCTTTCTATGAGATTCACTTTAACCTTTGAGATGTTAGAGTGATTTGGAAAGGTGGAATACTCGTTTTTATTTCATTTGTAGTTTGAGAGGATCCACAACATCATTTACATAGCTCAACTTATCTGGTTTCTTGATGATGACTCCCATGGAATTGAATGGGGAATGTTGTATGTTGAAGATGAAATGATGTTTATAGAGTATCCAATAGATATTTTGGATCATTGGGAGAAGGTGTTGTGTGGGTAAGCCATTCCATCGGTTCATGTGTTATGGAAGAATGGTGGCCTCAAAAAGATTACTTGGGAAAGGGAGACTCAGATGTGTATCTAGTACCCAAAGTTAAACTATGTTTTTCCTTGTGGTCTTTTACCTTGTAATGTGATTATTGATCCTTGTAGAGTCCTAAATATTAATGTACATGGACATTACATTACTTTTGTGGAATAATTAGTACATAACAAAAACACACACACAAGGACCGTAATAGTATAGTGTCTTTGGAAACTTGGAATATAATTTTTTAATCTTGGTGAAAGATCTTCAACATCTCCCAAAAAGATCTTCCTTTTTTTACCTAAAACCTTTCTTTATATCCTGGGGAAAATAAAACATAAATGGGTGAGCTCAAATGTTCAGTAAGGGTAAATAAAAGAAATATCAATCACATCATATACATAAGAACATAACTTTTGGAAATCTTAACCTGCAAAAGAAATCATAATTTCATAACATGGGATAAATCATAGTAGTGAAATGTAATCCCAATAATCATAACATAAAACATGAAACTTTGTGGCATATAGAAATAATCATAGAGAATCATTTCTTGTTAGTCAAGAATCAATTCCAAGACTATCTTAGTGGACAAAGTCAATTTCTGAACCGAGTTCACTCCTCGTTTCAGTCCCCTTTCACTGAACCGGTTTAACTAGCCGTTCCATCCATGTCTATCTCATGAGATATAAAATCTTTACCCAATGCATTGGAGGGAGATATAGGTCCCACTCATCTCATAATGATACCATTCTTATGTGTGCCACAAAATCATAAACCATACATCATAACATAACCCATGTAATAAAAATGGGATTCTTAAACTTTGTGACATCATAAAAAAATTCATATAAGATATAAGAATTCATAAAATTTTTTCCATCACAACATAATCAAATCCATTTAATAATAGGGATAGAAACAAAACCCTTTATTATCTTAGATGGAAAATAATTTTGATAAAACACTTGAACTCCATTCTTGAGGAATATATCCTTTCTACTTCAAAAATACTTTTCCATTATTAACATGTCATACAATTCTAAACTAAAAGAATTTGATTAAAAATAAACATTAAAACTTGTAAGGGAAGCTTCTTGGAAATAATTTTTTTAAAATCCATTCATGCCGTATAAGCTGAAAAAACATTCTTCGTACTTTTGTTGGAAAAGTCAAAAAGTACCTCGTATGAAAAACGAAAAAATATTCCTTTCATATCATTTACTAAAAACTCACCAAAGTGTAAAATTGGATTTAAACAATTTTCGGTGGATTGAAATAATATTATGTATTGAGGAAACATGGATGTGGCTGATAAAATACACCATAGTAAATACCAAAGTATAAACAATCTCGGACAAAAATGAGATTGTGATATTTCCCTTACCTTAGGTCCGATTTGCTTCGTAAGTGTCTGAACCTCCTGTATAATGATTTAAATAATGTCATTGACTTATTCCAGAATCATACTCATTGTTATGATATCATATATGGTTCACTTATGACTTTATTTTACCTGTTCATTTGTAAATTCCATGTTAAAGAGCGTTTTGGGTAAAATCGTTTCATTTGTCATCCGTGTTTTGACTTGTAATTATTCATATGATTACAAAGATCATTATTACATAATTCTAGAATATAAAACATGATTTTTATATAATATATATTCATAATATACATATATATAATAGATCAGTAAATGGAAGGAAATACACCGTTCATGGAGACGGTAGGCCGTACGTACGCTTGAACGCTGTTTTCGTTTCCTTATTGAGTAGAATGGAATTAAGTAGATGACATAAATATATATACACATAAATCCAGTATCATTATTATTTCATATATTTCATGATTACTTATTATATATACTTTATAATCATTCATGAATTGTTAATGTGGAGAATGAATCTCATCGTGTCGTGGAGACGGTAGTCCGTACGTACCCACGAGCGATGATATCGTTCTCATGATCGTGGAATTGTATTTTAGTGTATGTATAATATTTAAGAATATATATCACTTTAAAATAATCATATATAGTTATTATGTACACCATTATACCCATCCAAGTAAGGTGGTGATGGAAAATAGATTACACCACAGCGTGGAGACGGTATTCAGTACGTACGCACGCGCGGTGATTTCGTTTTCCGTAGGATGGATAGATGGTGAAATATGGTTGTTTCATACTTATAATAACATATTAGTATATGAGGGATACTGATGTTATTACTTCATAATGAAACTACCTAATAAGTATAAGTGGAAGAAGAATAATGTTGAAAGAATCGTTAACAGACATTACCTCTTCTTTGAAGCGCCTCTTTGAGATCTCCTTTTAGGGAACTAAAATTGGTCTTTTAGGAAAACCAAAACCTCTAGGATGTTTCTAGGGAAGTGGAGAAGAGAATTTTTCAGGGGTTGGCTGAGCTTGAAGGCTCAATGTGGTGTGAGGAAGAGAGGGAGGAGGTTCCCTTTTATAATGTAGGAGAGGGGCTCTTTTTGGTAAAACTAAAAATATTATTTTATTATAAAGATTAACTCAGTTTTAAATAGCTCCAAATTGATTTATTTAGAATCTAAGGTGGGGAGGGGTTGAAATAATATCATAAAATAGAATTTAGACAAGTTTAGGTTCCTATTTTCACCCTATCATTTATATTTAACTTTAAGTTAGATAATTTTACTTTTACCGTGTCTTTTTGTGTTCTTACACTATAAGGTTAATAAACTTACTATAAGAAGCCAAACGAACCCCATGTTGTTTATTATTAATATATATAACCTTATCTAAGTCATTTGGCCGAACCTTATATTTTTAGGAAAAAAATATCAATTAATAATATAATATTTGTTTTAAAAACTATTTTATGTCAATTTTGACACTATTTAGTAATTGATTTTTGTAAAAATCACAACAGAATGATTAGTTCGAAAAAAGTTAATTAAATCAATAATACCATGTCATGTTAACCTATAAAATTAGTGTAATTCATAAAAAGTCTCAAATTACATTTATTTTTGTATTTAGAACATCAATAATGTCAATATTTCATTAATAAGATAATTACTGCATCATCATTGTGTCATAAATAAATTGAATTATTTAATGTCTAAAAATTACAAATAAAATACCCTTATGTAGGAAACCGTTTTATCTTTCTAATGAATATTTATAGTCGTCTTTATCTTATGTATAACCTTATATTTAAAATTATTTACTTATTAAACATTGATTTTAACTATTTTAACCCTTCTTTAAATAATTTCATAATAAATTTCCTATTCTAATCCAAGTGGGCCTAAATGGTCATATTTTATTCCTAAGGTTGTTTTTGGTCGAATTAAACTTATCAAATAGAATTAGGACATGTGTTAGGGTAATAATAATATCATTTTTACCCTTAATTACCCTATTTACTTTTAATCGTGGTTAAAAAAAGTAAAATGTTACTTTTCACCAAAAATTATTTTCATCTCATTGAACCACATATTACTTACTGAAATCATCCGAGTCTCTCAGATTTTTGAAATTCCACTCACATAAGCGGTAAAATTAAGTTTTATGAAAAATTCATTTTTTAACTACCACTTAGTGGTTTCAATATTCATCAAAAAAATGAAATTTTCTAGAAAAATACCAAAAATTAGGCCTAATATATATTTGATATTATGAACTCAAAAATGATGTATATTTTATCAAATTCAAAAAATATCAGTTTCATTACTTAATTTAAAAATTCATTCTCATCGTCAAAACAAATAGCGTGTTCTTAAGAGATAATAACTATAAAAAAAATGACACTTGTTTATGTCTGGTTTAAATGTGAAATTACATCCAATGACCAAAATTGTATTAAATTGTAAAAATATATTCTAAATATTCTTTAAAACCACTCAAATTAATATTTTATCACTATTAATTATGTTGATTAAAAAGGTTGTTTTTAATTAAAATTTAGTAATTTTCACTATTCATCAGAAAATGAATGTTATCTGAAAAGTACAACAATTTCACCCTAAGATAATTTCAATATCCCGAATACAAAAATGAAGTCCATTTTGAAAATAAAATATAAAAAATTTCAAAAAGTGGTTATTACTATTCATAACGGCTAGTTTTAATAATATTTTAATAGCATATCGTTGTTTAGTGAAACTCGGTATTGCGTACTACACACGCTATCGAGGAAGGTCGCGATTGCGTGTAATGCAAGACAAGTCAAGGATGCGTGTTGTGCAAGCTTCATTTGGTGTAGCGTAAAACACAAGACATTAATGAAATTTAAAAGAATATTTTTCATAAAATCTCAGGGTGTTACAATCCTTGTTTTCTATGAGATGAGTTTTTTTTTCTTATTTTGGGATGTGTGATGATGTCCAAACATGTGGAATGGGGAGGAATTAATTCCTAATCGAGACAAATTAATTGAGATGCAATTAAACCGATGCGAGTGAGACAGTGCCACCCAATGTTGATAATATCTTGACCTAGATAGAGGAATTCAATAATTCCTTTGTTTAGAAAAGTGTGGATGTTGTTCTTGTGTGGCTTTTCTTTTTGTTGGATAGGGTAGTAGATGTTAGAGGAGGTGTTCATGGATGTCAAAATTCCACTCTATCGTTTGAACAAAAAAGGGTTGTTTATCATGGAAATTTGATATCGTAGTAGTGTTTGAAGTGTAGTGCGAGCCTTATGAGGTAACTCACAAGGTGGTTGTTCATACCCATATTTTCCTTCTTGTTTGGTTTTGTATTATCGAGGATGATAATATTTTGAAAGGTATATGATATAATGGCTCAGACCTCCCCAGTTTATTGCAATGGGAAATGATGGGTTTTAAGGTGTTATGGGAGTTAATGTTGACTCATTTCTTGAGTTAAAAAAAATAGTTTTCAAATTGTAGGTGGAGTCAGTAGGTGGAAATGATATGTAACGCCCCGACCCCAGTAAACCAGAGTCGGTGCATTATTAATAACATTAGAATGATCACCAAAGATCAAGTCTTGAATGAACGATTAGTTTAGTAGCCCTGGAAACATAGGATATATTCATAAGTCTTACATTACATCATACGGTAAAAAAACTACAACAACATATTATCTTCATATCCCCTCATACTATTCCTACAGTTCATTCATAGATTACTTCTTCACATCCTGGAAAAAATAAAACATTGAAAGGGGTGAGCTCAGATGCTCAGTAAGGATAACAATATAGCAAAAACTTCCATAAATAAGCATAAACATTTAAGGCAATGTATAACTAAAACAAAAGCCTTTTAAACTTGAACTTCAGCATAATATGGCAAAGATAAAATGAATTAATTCCATTTACTTATTCACATGGATATTGTACTTTTCGAATAATCACATGCAATATCAATAACCACTTTCATAGTGATTGAATTCATAATGCCAGACTATCATAACCACATATCCAAGGCCTCATTCCAAGACTACAAATAAGATTTTGTCAAGGCCTCGTGCCAAGAAACTAGTTTGTCTCATGAGACCTACCAATGCATCGAGGAGCTATAGCGGGCTCCACCCATCACTTATTAAGTCCAATGCATTCCTCATATAAATAGGTTTATACATAACATAAACATTCGTATTAAAACTAGAATTCAAAATGTCAATACGTTCTCCATAAACCATGAATGGTATAAAAATAAAACATCCAAAATAAAACATATCACAAAACCTTCAATACAATATGGAAGTTTTGTATCATAATAAATAAACATCAAATAAGCTTAAAATCCATCAAAGGATGTTGATATAGATGAAATCAAAACTATTTGAGAGAAATATCACTTTTTTTAAATCATTTAAAAGTCAAATAATTATAAAATAAAACATTTAATTTGAAAATATTATTATAATATTTTAAGGGATGCTTCAACGATTTTATAATGACGGAAAAGGTTGCACCCGCCGTATAAGTTAAAAAATACATTCATATATTAATCCTGTCGAAAAGGTTAAAAAGGACCTTGTTTGAAAAACGACGGAAAGATTAGTTTATAAACATCTTATAAAATGTCAAAAACGGTATACATGACTTTAACTCATAGTCTATAAAATAGTAAGAATGATTTTAAATACATTTTAAAAAAAACATGGATGTGGATGATAAAGAGGTCCTAGTAAATAATTACGTATAAACAACCTCGGATAATGAAGAGATTGTGAAAAAAACCCTTATCTTGTACATTTCCTTGGTCGAGGGTATGTTAAACTCCTTCATAATGGTGAAATAATTGTTATTAAATTATAAAAGAATCACTTAAATTAATATGATATCATATATGATCTTTTAACATTGCATTGTTAATAATATCTTAGTATTATCGTTGTTTCGGGTGTTAACTTACCCGTTTTCTTTTATATGTTTTGTTACATAAGCCGTGTTTTTTATGGATAGGTTGTATATTATTCATATCCAGAATGATTTCAAATACTTAAACATTATTTGTAATCATTAAATGAGTTTTCTTCTTGAATGGATATGATGGGGAATGAATAAAATCGCGTTCGTCGAGACGGTAGTCCGTATGTACGCACGAGCGAAAATATCATTCTTTTGATATTAAAATAATATATAATTGGATGTTATATCATATATACTGAATCATTATCATGTTATATTTATTATTTACATGAATTACACATCATTATGATAACCATCCAAATAATAATATATTGAATAACAATTACACCACGTCGTGGAGACGGTAAGCTGTACGTACACACATACGGTGACATGTCATTCAAAGGATGTATAGAATACTGAATATGGATGTACCATATTTATAATAACATCGCAGTATTTAGAAGATACTGGAGTTATTATTTTAGAATGAGAATAACAATGAAAGAAGAAGTTGAAGTATAAAGGAACATGAAAGAGGGTGGTGAAAACATTACCTCTTCTTCAGGTTTTTCCTTTTGATTTGATCAAAAGGGCTCCTTAGTTTGGATTTCTGACTAAAGGAACTCCTCTAAGATTAAGGGAGGATATTTGAGAGGGTATTTGGGTAGAGTTTGTCTGAGCCCAATGGCTTTGAAGGTGTGAAATTGGGAGAAGGGGGAGTTCCCTTTAATAAGAGTGGTGAGGGGCACCTTAGGAAAAGATAGAAATATTATTTTATAATAAATTCATATTCGGGTTCTAATGGCTCAAAAGTAGATTATTCAAATTATAATGTGGGGATGGGTCGAAATACTTTCAACCAATAGTTTTTTTACAAGTTTGGGTCATTATATTAACCATATCTTTTAGTTTTAACTCTTTGTTAATTAGTTTGACATTTACCATGTCTCTTTGTATTTTTATATTATATAGTTAATAAAATTACTATATACTTCCAAGATACTTTTAAGTGGTCCATTAATTATACACCTATCATTATCTAAGTCCTTTGGACGAACCTTAGATTTTTACGAATAAAATATCAATTAATAATATAATATTTGTTTTAAAAACTCTTTTATGTCAATTTTGACTCTATTGGATATTTTGTTTTTGATAATTTCATAACAGCATTATTACATCGAACAAAATTTATATAACGAAACCTAATATGTAATATGAACCTATAAAATTAGTGGCATTTATAAAAATTCTCAAATACAAAATATTTTGATATCAATTATTTTAATATATCATTAATTGGGTAATTACTGCATCCCCATTGTGTCATAAATAAATTAAATTATTTAGTGTCTAAAAATTATAAATAAAATACCATTATTTAGGAAATATTTTGAGAATTCTATTTAATATTTATAATAGAATTTATCTTATGTATAACCCAATATTAAATTTTTTTTATTAATTAAAATTTGATTTTAACTCTTTTAACACTTCTTTGAATTAAATAATAATAAATGTCCTAATCTAATCCATGTGGACCTAAATGAAAATATTTTATTCCTAAGGTTGTTTTTTGTCGAGATACACATGTCAAATAGAATTAGGACATGTGTTAGGGTAATATTAATATCATTTTTACCCTTAATTATCCTATTTAATTTTAACCGTGGTAAATAAAATTAAAACGGTACTATTCACCAAAAATTATTTTTATCTTATTGAACCACATTTTACTCCTTGATATTAACTGTTTCTCTTATATTTTCGAAATTCCACTCACAGAAGTAGTAAAATTATGTTTTATGTGAATTTCCAAATTCTCCTAGGAGGTGGGTAAAAGGCGGTGAAATGTTTAATAAAAATATTATATATCTAAAATTATTCTGAACTAACTCCAATGAATTACATTGAAATTATATAGGTATTATGTATCTATGTTGACCTTAATTAAATTTAAATAAAATAAATAATTATTTAAATAATAATTTAGTTTTAAACTATAACTTAGTGTTTTTTTCACTATTCATCAAAAATTGAATGTTTTCACAAAAATACCAAAATTTTACCCAAGGATAATTTTGATATTACGAATACAAAAATGATGTCCATTTTGGAAGATAAAATTTTTAAAATTTCAAAAAGTGGGTATTACTATTCATAATGGCTAGTTTGATTGGTTGTGGTGTGTGTTAGAACTCAAAGTTGCATACAACACATGCTACTGTATTATTCAAAGAGAAGCATACCGTTGAAGCTTGGGGTGTTACATTCTCCTCTCCTTCAAATAATTTCGTCCTCGAAATTTCTAGAATACTACCGCATGAAAAGACTCGGGTGATTCTTCATCATAAGTTCCTTGGGATCCCATGTTTCCTCTTCCATCTTATGGTTTCTCCATTGAACTTTTACCAGACGAGTCGTCTGGTTTCTCATCACTTGTTCTCTTGTATCAAGAATCCTGATGGGCTCTTCGCAATAAGGTATATCAGGTTCCAGTTCTAATTCTTTTTAAGTGAGTACATGCGTTGGGTTAGGCATGTATTTTCTCAATAGTGATTTGTGGAACACATCGTGAACTTTGGAGAGACTTGGCGGCATTGCCAAACGGTAAGCTAAAACTCCAATTAGCTCTAGAATATCGAAGGGTCCGATGTACCTGGGACTCAATTTACCTTTCCTACCAAAATGTATAACTCCCTTCCATGGTGATACCTTCAAGAAAACATGATCTCCTACCTGAAATTCAAAATCCTTCCTTCGATTGTCAGCATAGAACTTCTGACTACTTTGAGCTGCTTTGATGTGGTTTGGGATTACCTTCATCTTCTCCATCGTTTCCTCCACAAGTTTTGGTCATACAAGATTTCTTTCACCATCTTCTTCCCAACAGGTTGGTGTGCGACATCTCTTTCCATATAATGCTTCATATGGTGTCATCTGAATACTCAAATGGAAGCTATTGTTATAGGAAAATTCTACCAAAGGTAAATATTGATCCCACATACCCTACAAGGAAAGTGATTAAGATCTCAACATGTCTTCTAAGGTTTTAATAGTACATTCTGATAGTCCACCTGTTTGAGGGTGGTAGGCAGTGCTCAAACAAAGTTCAGTATCCCAAGACTTTTGAAGACTCTTCTAGAATCATGAAGTAAAATGGGGATCACCATTAGAAAAAATCGATAGGAGTACTCCATGAAGTCTCACAAATTCACTAATATATAGTCTTGCTAGACATTCCAGTGGTAGATCTTCTCTTATATCAAGAAAATGTGCTGACTTGGTAAGACGATCAACAATAACCCATACTGCATCGTTCCTTCTAGGAGTATTTGGTTTCCCCATAACAAGGTACATCGTGATATTATCCAATTTCCACTCAGGTATGGGAAAAGATTGCATGACTCCTCCAGGCTGTTGCCTTCTAGCTTTCACTTGTTGACAAACCATACAACTTGACACAAAATCAGCAATCTCCCTCTTCATGTTGTCTCACCAAAAATGTTCCTTGAAATCTCTATACATTTTGGTGCTCCCTCGGTGTATAGAGAAATGGGAACTATGATCCTCGTCCAGCAATTCTCATTTTAGATCAGGTATATTGGGAACACAAATTCTCTTCACAAATTTCAAAATTCCATCTTCATACCCAAAGTCATTCAATCTCCCATCATTCACAGCTTTAATCTTCTTTTGAAACTCTTCATCACTGGTCTGAGAACTCATTATCCTTTCTAGTAAAGATGGGTTGGCAACCATTTGAAAAAGAATCGATGTTTCACCTTCCATGGTAATTCCCATCTCCATCTGCACTAGATCCATGAAAATTGGATCCCTTTCAATTCTCATATTGTTCAAAACTCCCTGATCTTTTCTGCTCAAAGAATCTGCCACCTTATTTGCCTTCCCCGGGTGGTAGAGTATCGTGAAATCACAATCCTCGAGTAATTCAGGCCATCTACTTTGCCTCATGTTGAGTTATTTTTGTGAGAAAATATATTTCGAACTCTTGTGATCAGTATAAATCTCACATTTTTCACCATAGAGGTATTGTCTCCATATCTTCAAAGAAAAGATCATAGCTGCTAGTTCGAGATCATAAGTAGGATAGTTTTGCTCATGAATTTTCAATTGTCATGATGCATAATCAATAACCCTATCATTCTTTATAAGAACACAACCAAGTCCTTTCATCGATGCATCACTATAAATAATGAACCCATCATTCTCCGATGGTAGAGTGAATATTGGAGCATTGATTAATATTCTCTTCAATTCTTCGAAACATTCTTCACACTCTTTTGTCCAAACAAATTTAACCCCTTTACGTGTGAGATTTGTTAATGGGTTATCCAACCATGAAAAAATTTGGACGAAACGTCGATAATAACATGCTAAACCAATAAAACTGCGTACCTCAGTTATACTCGTCGGTGCTGGCCATTGATGGATTGCCTTGGTCTTAGAAGGATCAACAGAGATTCGATCTTTAGAGACAATATGTCCAAGAAAAGAAATATCTAGATACTAGAATTCACACTTTATAAACTTCCCATATAATTAAAGTCTTCTAAGAGTCTTCAGGATAAGGTGCAAGTGATTTTATTGATCTTCGTAGATTTTGGAGTATACAAAGATATCATCAATAAATACCAACACAAAATCATCGAGATATTCCTTAAAACTCAATTCATTAGATCCATGAATACAGAGGGTGCATTAGTCCTCCCAAAAGGTATTACTGTAAACTTGTAATTCTCATACCTAGTTTGAAATGCTCTCTTCGGAATGTCTTCCGTCTTCACACCCAACTGATCGTATCCAGATCGAAGGGAAATCTTTGAAAAGTATTGATCTCTATGTAGTTGGTCAAATAAATCATCAATGTAAGGTATGGGATACTTGTTCTTTATTGTTATAGCATTGAACTCCTTGTAGTCGATACATAACCACACAGATCCACCTTTCTTCTTAACAAAAAGGAAAGGGGCACCCCATGGAGAAACACTAGGGAAAATAAATCCCCTATAACTCAATTCCTCTAGTTGTTTCTTTAGTTCCACTAATTCCACAATGGTTATTCTATAAGGGGTCTTCGATATGGGCCATGATCCAGGAATTAAATTAATGGAAAACTCAATTTCTTGTTCTGGAGGATGTACAGGTAAATCTTCTGGAAACACATCTACACATTCTTTTACAATAAGCACATCCTATATTGGAACATTCTTTTCCTTACCCATAGTTATTTCATTCTCTTCCTCCCCAATAATTGAATTTAGTTGATCTACTGGGGGTGGATCTAGGTATGAATTAAGTGGTGATGATTCCTCTCTAAAGATAAGGAGTCCCTTATCATCATCATCAAAAATAGTAACCTCATTCTTCTTATAATAAATTTTTTCATCATGGTCCAAAAGCCAATCCATACTGAGGATTATATCAAATTCAATCAAAGGTATGATGATGAGATCCGCAGATAAAGAACATTTATGTTCTCTAATGGGGATTGATTCACAAAACTTTGTTGCTATGATACTTTCCTTAAGAGTTTTGACTGACAACTCCCTTGTTAAATCAAATAGGAAATATATAATTTTCTTAGCAATTTTAGAAGATATGAAACAATGTCATGATCCAGAATCGAATAATGATTTTTTTAAGCTTGAGGAAACCATTAAATTAACTTCCACCACGTCTTTTGGAGATTCTACCTCAGTAGTAGTGATAGCATAAGATTGGCCTAGATCTCTTGGCCTTTTCTGAGGTAAGATCCCTATACTCTTTGGAAATTCATTTGCATGATGTCTCATCTCCATGAAATGTAGCATTGGACATGGTTAGCTTCCTTCATCCCATTGAAATCACGATCTTGGTGGCCTTTTTCACCACACTTGTAACAGAATCCCATTACTTTTAAGAAAGTACTGGGGTGTTTCTTACCACATTTATTGCAGGATGGATATTCAAATTTTCCCTTCTTCCCCTTATTTCCATTCCCAAAGTGATCAGAAGATCTCTAATTCACCTGCTTTATTTTAAAGTCATATGATATAAATAATTCCTTTTCTGTCTGGATAGAACATGAGAAAATATCTTTGTATGACGATAAGGATTGAGACACTAATGATCGATGAAGAAATGGTTTTAACCCATCAAAGAAATGATCAATCTTACTTCATGGGTTACTTATATAATCTCCAGCATACCTTTATAACCTTGTAAAGATAGCCTCATACTTTGTGACATTCTCATCCTCATTTCGTCTCAGACTCATAAATTGCCTTTCTATATCTGCTCGATGGTCATGAGGAAAGGGTTTTACTAAGAAAAGATCGTTGACATCCCTCTATTCCATATTTGATACTTCATCATATTCCTTTGTGTTTTTAATCAATGACCACTATTGATCTGCATATCTAGTGAGATGATAAACTACCATGATAACTTTTTCCCTTTCACAACTCCCGAAGGCCTGAAATATTTTCTATAGGGTACTTATCCATTTCTCAGCTACCAATGGATTTTTACTCCCATTGAATGTTGGTGGATATTGACTCATGAAGAAATCTAACATTGATCCTCCATGTTGCGGATCAGTGAGCTCCATACGGGTAAGGTTATTATTCATAACCTGAGTGAGTTTTCCTCGTATGGTGATTAGCTGATCAGCACCAGTTGCATTACCAGCTCCACTATAACTATCTTGTGTAGGAGGGAAATCCCTACAAGGAGTTCGTGCATTGATTCGGTTTTCATTTCTTACGCTAGGCACCATTTACAAACAATGTCATAAACTAGATCAGTTTATGAATCAAAATACATAATTCCATACTTGTAAAACACTTAACATAAATTGAACTATTTATGGATGTAATCCATAATCATAAAAATGTTTTCATCGAGGAAGCATATACTAATAAATCCTTCATAATGGTTTGTAAAGAAAATGAGGATTATCCTAAGAATATCCCCTGAGAGTGTCGTAACCAAGAGTGCGGCAAGGCCCATTGTCGAGCACCAGTTCTCGTTCGAGTCTAGCTTAAAGCGGTGTTTTTGGGTTTTTCCCCTAGGTAGATCTGTGCCAGAGTCGCCTCTACCTACACGTATCCAAATAGGGATCTATTTCTCATAAAACTCACAAAATATCAACAATACCAATATTCTAAGAAGTTCTTCTATACTAATCCTCAAAGTCCATCTTAGGTCTATGTGATCTAATAAGAGTTTATCTAAATCTAGCTTCCGAGGTTTGAACTAAAAATCCTCTGATACCAACTATAATGCCTCGACCCTAGTTACCCAGAGTCGGTGCATTATTACATAACATTGGAATGATCACAAAATATCAAGTCTCGAAAGACCGTTTAGTTTAGTGGCTTTGGAAACACTAGATATATTCATAAGTCTTACATTACATCATAAAGTAAAAAAAATACAACAACAAATTTTCTTCATATCCCATCATACTATTCCTAAAGGTCATTCATAGATTACATCTTCACATCCTGGAAAATATAAAACATTTAAATGGGTGAGCACAGATACTCAGTAAAGGTAACAATATAGCAGAAACATTCATAAATAATCATAAACAGTTATGGCAATGTATAACTAAAACAAAATCCTTTTAAACATGAACTTTAGTATAATATGGCAAAGATAAAATGAAAAAAATGTCATTTACTTATTCACATGGATATTCTACTAGTCGAATAATCACATGAAATATCAATAACCACTTTTATAATAATGGAAGCATAATTGCAGACTATCATAACCACGTAGCCAAGGCCTCGTGCTGAGACTACAAATAAGATTTTGTCAAGGCCTCGTGCCAAGAAACTAGTTTATCTCATGAGACCTACCTATTCATCTAGGAGCTATAGCGGGCTCCACAAGTCACTTATTAAGTCCAATGCATTCCTTATATGAATAGGATTAAACATAACATAGACATTCGTATTAAAACTATCATACGAAATGTCAATAATTTCTCCATAAACCATGAATGGTATAAAGATAACACATCTAGAGTCAGACATATCTCAAAACCTTAAATACAATACGGATGTTTTGTATCATAATAAATAAACTTCAAATAATATTAATATCCATCAAAATATGTTGACATAGATTAAATCAAAACTATTTGAGAAAATATCTAATTTTTTTTAAATCATTTAAAAATAAATTTATTATCAAAGAAAACATTTACTTTGAATATATTCTTATAACCTTGTAAGGGAAGCTTCGACGATTTTATAACGGTAGAAAATAGCCGCACCCACCGTATAAGTTAAAAAAGATATTCTTACCTTAATCCTGTTGAAAAGGTTAAAAAGGACTTTGTTTGGAAAATGATGGAATGAATCCTTTATAAACATCTTATAAAAAGTCAACAAGGGTATAAATTAATTTAGCCCATAGTTTATAAAATAGTAAGAATGATTTTAAATACATTTTTTAAAAAACA
This sequence comes from Viscum album, assembly GCA_963277665.1. Taxonomy (NCBI): domain Eukaryota; kingdom Viridiplantae; phylum Streptophyta; class Magnoliopsida; order Santalales; family Viscaceae; genus Viscum; species Viscum album. The sequence goes on along the minus strand of OY728137.1, from coordinate 1,583,386,521 downwards.
TGGATGTGGATGATAAAGAGGTCCCAGTAGATAATTACGTATAAACAACCTTGGATAATGAAGAGATTGTGAAATAAATCCTTACCTTGTAATTTTCCATGTTCGAGGGTAGGTTAACCTCATGTATAATGTTGAAATAATTGTTATTAAAGTATTCAAGAATAATTTAAATTAATATGATATCATATATGATCTTTTAACATTTCTTTTACAATAATATCTTAGTATTATTGTTGTTTCAGGTGTTAACTTACTCATTTTCTTTTTTGTGTTTTGTTACATAAGCCGTGTTTGTTATGGGAATGTTGTATCTTATTCATATCCATAATTATATCAAGTCCTTAAGCATTTTTTTAACCATTAAATGGGAATTAATCTTGAATGGATACGATGGGGAATGAATCTCATCGCGTTCGTGGAGATGGTAGTCTGTACATACACACGAGCGACAATATAATTATTTTGACATTAAAATAATATATAATTGGATGGCATATCATATATATACTGAATCATTATCATGTTATATTTATTATTTACATGAATTACACATCATTATTATACCCATCCAAATAATAATATATTGAATAACAATTACACCACGATGTAGAGACGGTAAGCCTTACGTACACACGTATGGTGACATGTCAATCAAAGGATGGATAGAATAATGAATATGGTTGTAGAAAATTTATAATAACATCATAGTATATAGAAGATACTGGAGTTATTATTTTATAATGGGAATAACAAAGAAAGGGGGAGTGCCCTTTTATAAGAGGGGTGAGGGGCACCTTAGGAAAAGCTAGAAATATTATTTTATAATAAATTCATCTTCCATTTATAATGGAACCAAAGTAAATTATTCAACTTCTAAGGTGAATATGGGTCGAAATACTTTCAACTTCTAAGGTGGATATGGTAACTTGTGTTGGTGACTCGAAATCAGTAGATTGCATCAATGCCTTGCCTTTAGTATCTCATATCACTAACATTCCATCAGTATCTCACATCAGTGACTCACCCTCAGTGACTTTCATCAGTGAATCACTCAACATATAGTCATTTCCAATAGTTTGTCAAAATTATTGTTTTCTACAATTTTACGAATTCACCCCTTTAACTTCCAATTTGACATAAAATGAGTGTAAAACCACGTTTGAATGTTTTTGAATTATCTTCTTATGATATAAATTATTTCATTAATTTCCTAATTCCCCAAGACTTTTAATATTGAAATGGCATGGTCTTTATTTTGATCTGGATTTAATGGCCTTCGAAACCATTTTCCCTATAGATGTAGGATCTATGCTTTCTAAAGGATGGATCCTTCCAAAAAAAATTTATTTTCTCTCTACTCTTGCTACCGAGCATCCCCAAAAACTTACTTCCTTGTGGAGCCATGCATCCATGTTGCACCCATAGATTGAGTTTCCATAGAGGTTCCTTCTGCTACTTACGCACTCTTTTTTGGGCGCTAGGAGGAGTTGTCAATCATCTATTCTTCTAAGTAGCAATCCCTTCATCTCTTTTATTGGATAATCATATAGGGTGAGTGTATGAATGTTCTGTATTGAAGATAACATAATTCTAAATAAATAAATATAAATAAATATATTTAATATCGATATATAGGGGTTGGGTAATGGTCACTCATGTTTATGTTTAATTGTTACCAATATTGTGATCTTTATGGGCTATATTCCTATTAAAAATCATGGATATTGGTGGTCGTGGTTGCACACTTATGATGGGTTGTGGATGTATATTGTTGGTACTATAGGAATGACCACATGAATTTGAAATTGGTTAACCATGTATATAAGGTTAAATAAATAGATTCCCCATGATTGAATTTTCTTTATGGTAACCCTTGAATTATCAATGTGGAGTTAAAGAATTAATTTTTTCTAAATTTGAATACACCTATCTTTGTTGGTTTTGTTGTGTGTTGTATTTTTCCTTGTTCTATAATAGTGCCTTGTGTGGTTGTGCATTGTTAGGGTTGAGAGAACGACTGTTTTTAGGGTAGTATGGGAAGCGTAATGAAACATTTGGTTTACATATTGACTAATTGTGGAATAGATGGGTAGTGGTTGGGTAGAGGGGCTGCAGGTTCAGGTTGTTCTATGTTTGTGTTGTTGGTTTCATTGGGGTGGTGTTGCTATATAGCAGGGCTATAGGGTTTGGTTGTGATGAGGTGTGTTACAAGGTTTGGCTGTAAGTTAAGGGTTTTCTCATTGAGATGAAGGATATGGCAGAATGACATTGAAGAATAATGACGAATGTGGTTGGTATCAGTGTTAATTCGATAATAAATGTTAAGTCTATTGGTTTTCTATGTGGTTTGCCACATGGTGTGACTGGTGAAACTTTTCATAATTAAAAATATTTCTTATGTTGTACCTATTAGTTTTCCATGTTTTAGTGGGATGGTTAAAATAATTTCTTAATAGATTATGAAATGGTTTGGATGGTTTCACTAACAGAATGAATGTAGTAAATTATGACAACATGAATGGGTGTAAACCGAGAATAAGCATGAAACCACATTAGTTTTTCAGGAATTTCACATTCTGAAATAGATTTTTTATTTTTTCACTTCTTAGAGGTATCTTAAGAGTTGTAAATATCATGGAGTGCATTATAGTTTGATTGAGACCCCATATGATGAGATTGAGTGTTTGATACTATATATAAACATACATGTATTTTTCTTGTGTTTTATTTGTGCACCCCACCATAGTTGATAACTACGTGCCTCATGACCTCATTGTGTGGGGGGATGTCTTTCCCGAAAATCCTAAATAGAGGATGGATGGATGGCCACCTGCTCACCCCTACTCCCTCTTGCAGGTGGTGTTAGACCAAGATACTTCTGACATGTTTTGGTATGTTGGGGCTAGGTGTGTGTAGGTATTTTTTAGTTTCCTAGGTGTCTTCAAGATTATATGTGGTGTGGTATGTGGCCCAGGTGTTTGCGGGTAGGATGTGGTGTGGTATGTACCCTAGGTGTGTGTGATAGGGTTGTGACATGGTACTTTCATAAGAGTTGGGAGAACCATGACATTTTCTGTTAGGGTGTGAGAGTTGGTAATTAGTGGGAACATGTTGTGGGGAACCATATCATTGATTTTCTTACTATATTACATTACAAGACAAGGATTAAGCCCTAGTGTGGTGTGGATGAATACTATAACTTGTTAGGTGCTGCTGGTTTCTTCAATTTTTATGATAGGGGAATTAGTATGCTTCTCCCCTTATGTACGAGAGACTTTATCTCCTTTTGAGTATACTTTAATTCTCAACCTATGATATTAAATTGCTTATAGGGTTCTAAGATGACTATGTGGACTGTGTTGGGAATTACTAGCTCAGACATCGGGAGAGTTGTCATGTCGCTTCTTAGCTTTTTTCTTTTGGTACTTTTGAGTTTTATTGTATTTCTAGTGGTTTTATGTTAAGCATCAATGAATTATGGATTTTTTATTCTTTTATATATATGTATTGAAGTTATTTCATGGTCAATACATCTTATCTCCCGATCCTGGTTACAATAAAAAGGCAATGACCCTCATTTTTTGAGATTTTTATACCCTTGGTGTTGGTCGCCTTCCTAGGATCTACTAGAGGTGGGACTCAGTGGCCATTATATCTCTTCCTTCATTGTCATCTTAGGAGGGGTATACATGGAGAGAGGGGATCTTGAAAAATGGTATCATATCCATGTTATGAGATAGGATGGGTTTTGGAGTTAGGGATAGTGAGAATTTCATGGGTTGGTTGGGAAATAGTGTCAGTTGATTTTGGTACATGACATAGTCTAAGGATGACCGATAATGGCCTAGGATTTTAGGGCCCCCATGATGCAACACAAGGACTCTGAGTCTACCAAATTATAATGTTAGGCTACAACATTTGTAGGGTAGAGACACTAGGAATGGTACATGCATCATAGTGACTTCAGTTTTTTGTTTGAATTGGTGATCTGTGGGGAGTTGGAAATGGATATAAAAATTATTTAAAATGAACTTAAAGAAAATTAAATATAACTTGGGATTAGGAATTCATTTTTTACTTTTTAGCTATAGAACCCGTTCATCATCTACATGTAGTAAAGGTAGTGGAGTCTCAACAGACCAAACTAGTTGGCCGATGATGGGTTGACCCAGTGGAGGTGGATGACCAATGGTATAAAAAATTTGGTACATTCCAGTGACATACTATGGGGAAGTACAAGGGAAGGGTTTTGGACATGGAGACAAAGAGTTTGGTTACCTTGGGGGTGAGCTAGATGTGGGGAGATGTACGTCTGGGGTGGATGATTTTACTAGGGGAGAAGAATGAGGCAGACATTTTGTTGGTCAACTTTTAGAGTGAGTTCCGAACAAAATTCCTCTCTTCAACCATGAAGGATGATAAGAGTTAGGAGTTGATCTACATCCAGTAATAGAGTATGTTTATGTGGGAATTGAGGATCAAATTCCATGATCTCCTTAATTTTTTTTTCAGATATCTTTCCACATGAGGTGTCCTGTGAAAGACACCTATAAGAGGCTCTATGTCCTTATCTCGAGGACACGATTATTCCCATTACCTTTCAGACATACTTGGATGTCCAATGATGGAAATGGTAGTTGATAGGATGCACTCATGTTCAGGTCTACCATGGGAGGGAAATCAAACTACCTCATTAAGGGGAAAGGCTATCAGTAGCAGATCTCAGGAGCCAAGGATTTCGAGGTTGTGACCTTTGCAGCTTCCATTTCAACCTTCCGATCCTCATACCTATCAAGAAGGCATGTGGCTAGTGTGTTTTATATTTGGAGTATGTAAGAATCTTCAGATTTAGTTCCCAATAGCTGCTCATGCTCAGTATGGTGGAGGTGGTCAGATTCAATATCCATCATAGTAGTAGTTTCCATCAAATAAGTACTAGTAGTAGGGACAACAACCTCATGCCCCACCATGGGGAGACAGAGTTGGTAGGGGATGACCATTGAGTGTTCCTCAAGAACTATAACGTATGTTTTGTTCAGAAGGCAGTCATCAGAAGTATGGAATTTGAGCTAGTCATGGTCAATTTCATTCCTTATAGGCAACAGTTCCACCAGGATCAGAGATCATTCGAGATACGATAAATTTGTCCAATACTGTTTATTGGGAATTTTTTGATTCAGAAGCATCACAATCCTTTGTTTCACTCAGTATATTCCATGCCTAGGATGATATATAGAGAGACTTATCATGCCAATGGTGTTTAGTATTCTAGTCAAAGGTTAGAAGAACTTGTTTGATGTATGAATGGGATGTAGACAGATGACAGGGTTGAATTAGTCCCTTGGGGATTTTCATTGTTACAGATGAAACTATACAATTTCATCCTTGGAATTGACTAGTTGTTTGTTGTGCATTCAGTTATCAACTGATTTCGATGGAGAGTCATGTTTTCAGACGTGGATGGCTAGTGTGTGGGTTTTATTGATGGGTAGAGTTGTCAGATGGGAAGTCGGCATACAGGAACCCGTTTTTTGTTTACCAAGAAGCCAGTGGAATCAATGTATATTGAGATGGAGTAGGTTCCCTATGTTTTTGGGAAATTCATGGATGTCATCACTGATGAGGTTGTGAATCTACCCCCTCAACGTGGTGTAGAGTTCAAGATATACTTGCAACCCATGGATTCTCCCGTTTCAGTGGCTCCTTATTAGATGACACCTTCATAGATTTGGGAGTTGAGGATTAAGATAGATTTTATGCTGAAGAAGGGACCTATCCATCCCAATGCATCACCATGATGTGCTCTAGTTTTTTTGAAGAAGTACGATGGTGGTATGAGTTTATGCATAGACTACCAAAGGTTGAATTAGGTAACATTCAACAACTATTACCCTCTCCCAAGGGTAGGTGATCTTTTAGGAAAGATGAGAAAGAAATTTAGTTCTCAAATATTCATCTGCAGTATGGGTATCACCAAATGAGGGTAAATAAAGTTGATATCCTGAAGGCTGCTTTCAGGTACAGTAATGGGCACTTTCAGTGTATTGTTATGTTGTTCGGTTTTACGAATGCACAAAATGTGTTCATGGGGCCCATGAACTCTATCTATCATGAGTATCTATATTGGTTCCTCATTGTATTCATTGATGGATTCTTGATCTACTCAAATTTAGTGGAGCAGACCGACAATATCAGGACTATCTCAGAGGTCCTTTGATGCCACCCGATCTACCAAAAGTTGTCCATGTGAAAGTTATAAATATGAGGGGTGCATTTACATAGACGTGTGGTGTCACAGAATGGTGTAGTAGTGGACCCTTTAAAGGTAGAGAAATTAGTTTCTTGGGAAGCACCAATGAATGTAGAAAAGGATTGTAGTTTTCTTGGTCTAGATGACTATTACTAGGGATTTTTACATGATTTCTCTAAAGTTGTAGAACCATTGATGGTATTGTCTAGGAAGGAAAATGATTTTGTGTGGCATGATTAGTGTCAAGAAGAATTTGACTATCTGAAGGGAATGTTTTTTAGTTCTCTAGTGGTCCAATTTCCAGATGAGGGAGTGATGTTTGATGTGTTTTGTGATTCTTCCCATCTGGGGTTGTGATATGTGTTGAGGCAACAATGGAGAGTTATCTCTCAAGATAGTTACATCCCCATGAACATAACTGTGCCACCAATGATCTAGAGCTAGAAGCAGTCATGTTGTAGTGGCATTACCTCATTGGGGAGAGATTTATGATCTTCACAGATCACAATATATTGAGGGATATCTTTTCCCAGCGAGATATGAACTAGTGACAGGGAAGGTGGATAGAGTTTCATCAAGATTATGATTTTGAGGTATCTTACACCTTAGGGAAGGGGAATGTTGTGCACGATTATTTGAGCTAGAAGTCACTGAAGGAGGAAATTCAATAATTTTAGGATTCTTGGATGACAATAGAGGAGTTAGCATCCATGAAATTAGAAGTAAGTACAAATGTAGACATAAGCTATTTTTTTCAGATGATGGTGATGTCCACTTTAATGCAACAAGTATAGGATTCCCAGTGGGGAGAATAAAAGGTAGAGGTGATGATAGATCACGTTAACTAGGGGGATGGTCTGGAGGGATTTTTGGGTGATGTTCAGAATCATATTATATTCCATGAATGGATATTTTTTCTGGTGGAGATGCATGAGATATTTCTCTGTGAGTTTTATAGCTCACCCTTAGTAGTGTACCCAGAAGATTCCTAGATGTACTGTGGCTTGGGGATATAGTTTTTGTGTCCCAGAATGATGTAAGAAGTGGTGGATTTTGTGGTGAATTTCTTAGTGTGCCATAAGGTGAAATTTGAGCTCCATGTTCTGGTGGTTTTCACCAGCCCCTAGATATCACTAAGTGGAAGTGGGAAGAAATCGCGATGTATTTTTTCATAGGGTCACCAAGGACTCATGTTGTATGAGATGTAATATATGTAGTGGGGGATCATCTAATGAAATCATCTCCATTATTAATGATTAAGGAGTTGGGCGTAGTGAATATCTTGTCCAAGAGGTATGTGGATGATGTGGTGTAGCTGTATGGATTACTAAGATTCGTTATCTCAGATCGGGATGCATGGTTTACCACACGAGTCTAGAAGGGATTAAAGTATTCATTTGGCACTCAGTTACACCTCAACATTCCTATACACCCTCATATGTATGGAAAAAATAGAGTGGACCATCCTCACATGGAGAACATATTTTGGGAATGTGTGTTGGATTTTGGTGGATCTTGGGTACAACACATTCCATTAGTGGAGTTTTGTTACAATAACATTTATCACCCTACCATTAACATGGACACATTTGAGGTGTTTTATGGGATATGTTTTCATCCTATAATGTTTTGTAAATAAGTTTGGTAGGAAAATATTCTAGGTCAAGACGTGGTACAATGTACGACAGAGAAGGTGTTGCTCGGTTGGGAGAGAATGAAGGCAGCACAGGAACAACATAATTTGTACACTAAGGATAGGAGTATTACCTTGGAGTTTGTGGATGTGAACCACATTTTCTTGAAGGTTTCCCCTTGATGTGGGCCATAGAGGTTTGGAAGAGGGATGAAGCATTTTCCAAGGTTCATTGGAACCATTGAGGTGTTGGGGCGAGTTGGCAAGGTGGCATACCAGTTAGCATCATCACTGTAGTTGGAGAAGAACCATGCCATGTTTCACTTCTCTAAGCTTCTTCAACATCTTCACCATGAATCCATTATCATTGACTAGGGGGATTTGGATGTTGAAGATGACTCGACATTCATGGAGTGGCCAGTAGAGATCGAAGATCATCAGGTGAAGGTGCTGTGTGAGTAGACCATTCCATTGGTTCACGTGTTGTGGAGGCATCGTGACCCCAAGGAGAGTACATAGGAATGAGAGATGCATATGCATGCATTGTATCCATAGTTATTCTATGTTTTTTCTTGCTGTATTTTATCTTTTAATGTGATTCTTTATCCCTGTTCGCTATGAGATGAGTTTTTTTTTCTGGTTTTGTGAAGTGTGATGAAATCATTACTTGTGGAAAGGGTAGGACCTACTTCCAGGTCAAGATACATTAATTGAGATGCGATTAAACTCATGAGGGTGAGACTGTTCCACCTAGATTGAATAGTATTGTTACATGGATGGATGAATTCCTTGATTTGTTTGTTTAGGATAGGGTTTTTGTTGTGATTTTATGGTGTTTCTTGTGGTCATTTTGGGATGCAGATATTGGATGAGGTGATCTTGGATGTTCTGTTTCCACTCCATGTTTAGAACAACACATGGTGGTTTATCATTCTACACTGATTTCATAGTGGTGTTTTAAGTATAGCAAGAACTATGAGAGGTATCTGGAAATGTGGTTTTATAGACCCCTTTTTCCTTTTAGTTTTGTTTTGGATTCTCGAGGATGAGAATAGTTTAAGTGGTATCTGATGTAATGGACCGAACCACCCTGGTCCATTATGTTAAGAAAAAATGGTGTTTAAGGGTTTTGGGTGGCAATGATGACTCATTTATGGAGTTTTCCAAAATTCAAATTTTGTAGTGGTAGGTGGCATCGGTAGGTGGCATAAGTAGGTGGAATTAGTAGGGATCATTGGTATGAGGAATCCGTTGGGGGCATTAGTAGGAGTGGTGGGTAGGTGGCGTCAGTGGGTGGCGGCTACCAGTGGCGTCAAAAGGCGGCGTTGGTATGCAGCGTCAGTAGGTGGTGTTAGTAAGTGGAAATGGTGGGTAGAATTAGTGACTCACAATGATGAAATTATAATGGTAGGTCATGATGTTGGGTTACCAATAGTATATCACATTGGTTACTCGCCATCGATATCTCACGTTAGTGACTCACCATTGGTAGCTCACGTTGGTGAATTTCTATTAGTAGTTCGTTTAGGCAGCTCTATGTCAGTGACTCACATTAGTGACTCACCCAACCGTGAGTCACTTCCAATAGTTTGTCAAAATTCAGTTTTTTTCTAGTTTTTTTAGATTCACATCTTTAACATATTTTTTGAGGTATAATGAGCTTAAAACCATGATAAAATGTTTTTAAAGCCATTTCAAAGGATATAAATTATTTTTTTTTAATTTTTTAATTCCATGGAGACTTTTAGTAGAAAAGGCACTGTCTATATCCTGATTTATCATTAATTTCCTTTGAAATCATTTTCTCCAAAGATTTAGGAGTTTGCCTTTCTAAAACTAAGATAAATCCTACCTTTTGTGTTTTCTCACTACTATTGATCAAAATCATCTTCAGAACCCTTCATTCTTGAGGATCCATGCGTTAGTGTCACACTTGTGGATTGCGTTTACATGAAGGTTCCTCCTTCTGAATGCACACGTCTATTTTGGTACTAGGAAGAGTTGCTGATCAGTTGTTCATCCAAGTATGGATTCCTTGATCTCATTAATTTGTACATCATGTGAGGTGAGTGTATGAATATTCTCTTATTAAGAATAAATAATTCAGGGTAAATAATGATAAAAAAATATGTTTTATATTGATATAAATGGACGGGGAAAAAGAGAATCATACTTATATTTTATTTTTTTACAGATATTCTGAATCATATAGGATATATTCACACTAGAAATCATGATCATTGGTGGTCATTGTTTTCACACCTGTGATGGCTTCTGGATGTATATTTTTGACCCTCTATGAATGATCGTATAATATGAAATTGGGTTACCACGTATATTTTGATAAATAAATGGATGCCTCAGGATCAAACATTCTCTGTGATAACCCCTAAATTATCAAAGTGGAATAAAAGAACTACTGATTACTAAATCAGAATACACCTTACTTTGTTGGAGTGGCTATGTGTTGTGTGTGGACTTGTTCTGTAATTATTCCTTATGTGGTTGTGTGGTGCTCGGGGTTGAGAGAACGATTGATGATGGGGTAGTACAAGCGGAGTAATGCAATCTCAGGATGAAAAATTAACAGATTGTGGAATGAATGGGAAGTGGTTAAGCATTGAGGATAATATTTTAGGTTGTTCCATGTTTATGTTAGTGGTGTGATGGGTGTGGTGTTGTTATACAGTAGGGATGTCAGGTTTTAATGTGATGAGGTGTGTTGTGGGGTTTGGTTGTAAGTGGGGTGTTTACATGATGAGAGGAAGGAAATAATAGAATGACTTTGAGTAATGATTTTGGAAATAGTTGGTATGGGTGTTAAATGAAGAGGAATTATGAAGTAGGTTGTTTGGATAAGTGGGTTTTTACATGGTGTGATTGGGGACTCTTCACCTTCTAAAAGATATATCTTATATTGTGCCTGTTAGTTTTCCAAGTAGTAATGGGATGGATAAAAAAATTTCTTAATAGATTATGAAATTTTTGGATATGTCTTTCCAATTTAATGAAAGTAGTTAAATATGAAAACAGGAATGGGTGTAACTATGGAACAAGTATGAAATCACATTAGTTAATTAGTAATTTCACCTTATGTAATAGATTGTGTGTTATTGTACTTTATAGTGGTAGGAATAGAGTTGGAAGTATTAGGGGTTAGTAGATAGTTTTATTCAGAACCCATAGGTTGGGATTTAGTGTTTGATACTATGTATATACATACCTATATTTTCCATGTGGTTTATTTGTGGACCCCACCATAGTTGAGAACATTGTGTTGAACAAAATCATCAACATGGGAGGGGGTGTCTTTTCCTCAAATATATATGAGAGGATGGATGACTAGCCACCTGCAGTTCCCTACTCCATCTTCCATGCAGTGTTGTCCCAAGATCCTTCGAGTAGGTTATGGATTCTGTGGTGTAGGTGTGTGAGAGAGAGTTGTGGTTTCCCAAGTGTTTTTGTGATGATATATGGTGTGGTATGTGACACAACTGTTTACTGGTAGGATATGGTGTGGTTTGTGGCCTAGGTGTCTACGAGATGGATGTGATGTGGTATGTGGACTGGGAGTGTGCATGCATGTTGTGACATGGTACTTTAGAAGAGGTGGGAGTCCCAAGACAATTTCTGTTAGGGTGTGAGAGTGACTAATCAGTTGGAAACTAGTTTGGGGTACCCTATCATTGAGGAGTTTACTATATTACTTTACTTGATATTTGTTACATGGTTATCATGACTTGGTGGGGTGAATATGGATAGTATACCTTATTAGGTGATGTCGATTTATACATTTTTCTCTTATAGGGACCTTAGTATACTTCTCAACTTGTGCACGAGAGACTTTGTTTTTTTCAATTGAGTATACGTGTATGATCACCCTATGTTATAAAACCATCTTTAGGTTTCCAAGAGGACTACAGGGACCATGTTGGGTATTATTATCTCAGACTTTGGTACAATTGCTATGTCACTGCTTAGCTTTGTTCATCTGGTACTTTCATATTATTTTTCTTTTATTTCAAGTAGTTTTACTTTAAGCATGCTTGCATGATATATTTTGGATTCCTATATATATATATTGGGGGGTTTAAGGTTGATACATCTTATTTCAAGATCATGGTTTCTATAAAAGGGTAATGCCTGCCATTTTGTGACATTTTGATACCCTTGGTGTTGGTTGCCATCTCGAGGACTATAGAGGTGGGAATTGGGGGTAATGTTTTCTCTTATTTAATTTCTAGATCAGGAGGGACATCTTGGGAGGGTGGGGTCCTAAAAATTTGTGTGAAGATAAAGATAATTATTTATATCTTAGAGAAAGATATAAGATAATGATATTGGAACTTTGATACATTCATCACTGAGAATGTTTTAGTGTGGAGAATCTCACTCCACTATTTCTACTGGAATATATTTGAGGTTGTATGTTTCATCATTTCACACTTTTATGTTTATGGCATGCTCCTGATAAGTCCTAAACATAAGTGGATTTGCGTGATGAAATTTGATTTGTATGAAATATTGAATACAAATGATTTTGATGATGCCATGAAAATATTAGGGATACAGATTGACTAAGACATGAAGACCATAAGCGTGGTTTTGTCTCAATGGGAATACATTCGAAAAATAATCAAATGATTTTGGATGTTTGCACATAAGACGGTATCAAACCTATTGGAAGAACTATTCCAATAGTCCAAATATGAATATCCAATAAGAGAATATGAATTCAATTACATTTTAAAAATTCATTTTAAATCATCCATAGTAGGCTTCATGTACACCATTGTATATACATAGTGAGAAATTTCATTTTAAGTGATATTTGTACAAGGTATGGGATTTTCACTTAAAATGTATTTTTATCCGCACTAAAAATATATTTATTAGCGTCAAAAAAGAACTCATAATTGAGGTAATATTAAAAGGGGTCCCTTTTATGAGTGCTAAAAAGTGCAGATAAAGTCACTTTTTATCAGCGCAAAAAAATCCTTGATAAATGTTAAAAACATAAATTTCTAAAGTAATTTTTTCCTAAAAATTAAAGGGTGGACCACCCCTTTTAACAGTGCTAGCCTCCCCATCCCCCATTAATATCACTAACCTCCCCCTCATTTAATAGCACTACGCACCTGCTCACCCTCATGTGCTCCCTTCCCTTTGCTGGGTTTCGAACATGAGACCTCATCCTCATTAACCTGACACTATTCCACTCACCTATATTATTTTTAATACATTTTAAGATATATATTTATATTTATATATATATCATTACATTTTAATCTATATTTATTTATTTAAATACATATATAAATTTTCACGCGCGTGTGTGTGTGTTTAGATATACGTACATATATATAGTTATTTATTTATATATGTGTGTTCATCTATAAATAAAATTACAAATATTTATATTTAGTTACATATATTTTATATTAATATTTATATACATATATTATAATATGTAGATAAATATTTTTTTTCAATACACACATAAATCTATATATATATATATATATATAAACATCATAGATACATTAATTGTATATGTATTTTCATATAAACACTCCTACATTTTTATTTTAAATAAAATAGATCATTTTTTATTTAGATAAGTTGAATATATTGAGAAATATAGTTTATATGAAAATATGATTAATTTTTTATTTATAAAATTAATTTTTTTAGGGTGAATATATATAAAAATAGTTATATATTGATATATATATGTTTATAAATAACAGAAAAGTGTGATAAAATTTCAAAATCATTATATCAATATAAATTTAGTCCCTAGAAATAAATTTAATCTCCACCAAAATAAGACATATGACCCCCTAAAACAAGGCATAAAATCTATCGAATGTTAAAAAAATGGGTATACCTTCTAAAAACATTGTTTTAGAGGCCCGATGGGCCTTTCTTGGGTTTGGATAATGTGATAGAGTTTTACCTCTAACACTACGTGTATAATTCTTATCAAAGTATTTGATTTTATATGTGTTAGACCCCAAACAGACACCCATATCAAAAGTTATTATGGTTGGAATTTCAGGTTACGTATTAATGATACATTCCATATTTTCTTAAGTTTTTTAATTTTTTATATTCAAATAGTTATTAAATGACTATTACTCGATAATAATTTTAAATTATTAATAAAAAAATATTTTTAATAGTTTTATAAGACGTTTTCACTAATTATCTTATAAATTAATTGTAAATGCATATTTATATTTATCTAACACATATTTAAAAAATATATATTATATTTATGTCAATACTAATATATATATATATATATATCAATTTAAATATATTTATATATGAATATATTATTTTTAATGTTTTTTTGAAATATACCATTTATCTGCGCTAGTAAAAAATTACTGATAAATGGGGGGGGCTTTATCAACAATACAAAAAAATCATTGATAAAGGGATCCATTTTACATCACAAAAATCATTGATAAATGGGTAACTTTATAAGTGCTAAATAAGAAATGATAAAGGGGTAATTTTAACAGAACCTTTATAGTCCTATTAAAAGATCCCTTTATTAATGTTTTTTAGCGCAGATAAAGGCACCACCTTTATTACTTCTTTTTTTAGCACTGGTAAAGTGTGGCGCTGCAAAAACCTTTTTCTGTGGTAGGGTTTTCCAACCTTTTACATGATCATTTCTCATGTTCTAAGAGTTCATGTAAGTGTATCATTTAGTGAGTGTTATAATTTTGTTACGTATCAAATGTTTACTTAATATTAAATGATTTTTTTAAAGATAGTTTGATGTTTTATTATGAATTTCCAAAATATTATGCATTTCAAAAATCCATCCTATTACAATTTTTCATTAGTCTACTTTAATAATTTAGTAGTTGACTATTTTATGAAATTCTAATTAGAATTATTTAATTTATATTTCTTTTTGGGTTTAAAATAATTTATATCATATTCATAATAACATTGGAAGTATAATATAAGTATTTAATTAATTATTTGATTTTTTATTTGGTCAATTACTTGAGTTTCAGGGATTTTTTATAAATAATTAGGTAAATACAACCTTAGTGATTAAGTTTTATTTAATTTAAGAAGAAATTAATATATATAATTATATTAAATAGAAATTATTAAAATTTTAATTATTTTATTTATTTATGAGAAAATACGATCAATATAATATTAATTATTGAATTTAGATTAATTTTGTGACATAATTTTATTTTTAATTTATGGGAAAATGATTATATAAAGGTGGAGTGGGAATGGATATATAAAAAAATAGTGAAACATATACAAAATTAATTGAATTAAATTAAATGATAAAATCCATAATAGGTGTGAGGTTTTTCATTTAAAATGTCATGTTAAAAAAATAATAAATGGAAATGACTTATAAAAATGTATATGTAGAACATATACAATTGTGTAATTTTCCATATACAACACAGTTAGATAAAAAAATTTAAGAGAGGAATACGTGAATTGGATATTTTTAAAAAAAGTTCTGCATTTTCGTAACAAAGGAAAGAAATGATAAAGATAAATGTTTTAAAAAAACCGAGGGGGGGGTGTCATGTACTGCAATTTACCACATTGTGGCATGATGCATTTTTAGAAAATAAGTGAGAAAAATTATAATAAATATTATATGTTGTATATTCCATTTAAATCAAATTATAAATGAAAAATAATGAATTTTTCTATTAAAGTGAATAAACTGGACATAGGAAGTAAGAAGTTTTCCAAGTTCTTAGAAAAATTAAATTTTATTCTTTATTGAGTATTTATTAATTAAAAACATAGGAAATTATATCTATTATGATAAACCTCTATCTCTCTCAATTTTAAGCCAAATTTCAAGGAAAATAAATGTTATATTGTAATAATAATTTATTATAATGATTTTAAACCTAAATTAATGTTATTGACCTATTTTAAATGGGGGATTCATCCTGGTGGGCTATGAATCAGTATTTTACACACCTGCATATTTTAAAATGTAGAATCCCTCTCTTAAACTCCTCTTGTAATTTTGAAAACCAAGATAGTAAGAGTATTATCCTTGGAATATTGTGTGTACCATTCAATCTGTCTAAGTATTTGAGTAGCCACTTACTGATTCTAGAAGGGTATATCAATGATATATGGGGTGATACAGATAAAATGAAGGATGTTTCCATGAAGCTTATTTTAGGTTCATTAGTGAAGAACTTCTATCTCTTCAATGTGGAATGGCTAGACATCCTGATGTAGTGGATTTATAATCCTTATTTTATGTTCTATAATTTATGTCACATGACATGCTATGGACCCTTACACATTACCCTTATTTATCCTAAATACCTTTGATGTTATCCCTTTTTAACCTACGATTGGAATAATCATCATTCATAATTGACTGTTAGCCCTCTACATATGATTATTTTATTTAACAACATCCATCTCGATTGATTCCCACCCATTGTGATTCATTATATTACTCCAACCTATTTGTAGTCTACCCAGTCTATATTTTTCTTTAGAAATTTTTTTTTCACACATTGTCCCCAAAATTGTTTGAGATGTTTGGTACATAGGGAGGGGTTACTCTTATTCTATTTATTATTATCGTTATTATTATTATTACAATATTTTTTCATGCATGTGTTCCATTTGGGGGAGGGTTTATTGTATGATTCTTATTTTTTTAACTTCTTCAGTTCTCAGATATTATTATGACATGTTTTTACTATCATTAATTTTTATTTATGGGTGATAATAAATTATGCAATTAATTTATGATGATTTAATCACTGATATGACTGTGTGATTTATTATAAAAAATGTGAGGTATTTTTTAAGGAGAATTAAAATGGAAATCTGGAATAATAATAGAAAATATATTAGATATATTAATATGATGTTTTATATAGTTATGAATTCCACACTAAATTGATTAATAATACTATACTAAATTTAATTTAAACATGTCATTGTCATATACTATGCTGAAATTTGAATGTATGACGAAGATGGTAATAATACATATAAATATAGTATTAAATATAATTTGATTGAAATATCTTAAGAATGAGTATGAATAGGAAGTAAATATGAAATTAATATAAATATATGTGATTTGGGTTTTAAGAAATGTTATTTATGCATTAATATTCTAACAAATATGTCATTACTTGAGTAGGTTCATTAGGGTCAGTTTAGTTGAAGATGCTATCAATAATTTGTAGAGAATAAGAACGAAACCATTTAATAGATATTTAGTTAAGACCATTATGATGTTATGGTTAGACTATATTTTCTTCATAGATAATCATAAATAAGTGCTCAATTTTTGATTAATTAATTAATTAATTAGAATATTGTAATCAAATCATCAAGGTCTAAGATTAGAATATATCATGGCCTTATAGTTTTAATCTTAGTAGCTGTATATTTTTTTTTATACTAATTGTAATTAAATGATATGGTTGTTTTATTACCTTCCATATTTTTATTATTTTATGAATATTAATTGTTTTGTTGTATTTACTTTTATTGTACATGCTTGTCTGTATGCACTATTTTTCCTGATTGATTGATTGTATGATTTTTTGCTTACTTGATATCATTTCTGTATTTTCTTGATTCTATACAATAACAATAAAACTACTTTCAATTATATTTATTAATTTAGAAGATGTAATTTATAAAGGCATAATGCACTTATACACTAGATATAATGGAATAAGGTATTCTTATGTATAGTCTTCTATGTGTTTTAATAGATAAAGGTTGTGAGAAAACATATATAGATTCATATGATATAATGTCTTAAAGAGTACTATATTCATATTTGTGTGTGTGTGTGCGCGTGCGCACACACGAGTGTTTGTGTCTCGGGTGGGTGTGATAACTTACGGTAATGACAATTTCAAATTTCCATTGACTTTAATGGATCCCAATTGATATTTAAACCTTTCTATAAACTATGATGGTTTTTGTTTTTGTCATGTATTTAGGTTGTGATGGATCTAGGTTCTATCATGGTTTTTTTGAGATGATTATTTGGTGGTATGGTGGATATAATATGATCCTGATTAAAACAATGTTAGGATGGTCGGAATATGATGAGAGTTGATCTTCCCTATTTTTCCTACCTGATATGGTGGTGATATGATTGGTACGTGTTGATATTTAGGCTTTCATGTTTTCATAATTATTATGGTGATTTTGATTCAATGATAATATCGTTTTCCATTTCTGATCTTATGTGAATGATATTACAATTATTATTAATGAAATGATAAAATTATAATAGTAATTTTTGATATGGTATATTTATTATTTTTTGGGTCCTTTTTCTCATTATTTATGATTATGGAAACATCTCATCATCCTTATTTAATTACACTTTAGAGTATTGATCAAATGAGGCATTTTTATGTAGTACCACCATAGGTGATGTTCAACCGTGGAATTATACTCACTTTCAACCCACTTATTTTCTATTCATAACTCTATATTTGTATTAATTTTTTTATTTCATGCATGTACATCTTGAAAGATATATTTTATATGGATATATAACTTCTTAGAAATATTATCCCTCCATGAAATTTATTGTGAACACACATCAATAGTTTGATTGTGTAGTATTATTGGACCAAAAGATGGAGATTAGATGTGTTTCTTTTTGGAAAGATTGAGTGGAGATTTGGAGGATTTCAAATATTTTATCATTTTGAATTGTATGAATTTTATATATTTATATTTTGGGAATGATAAATGATAACTATCTGGATTTTATATATAGTTTATTACTGTTTGATATATTTTTTCTATGAATTTATGAAGTCAATGAATCCCATTTGAGTAACAAATACCCTCGATTCTACTCACCAACCCATGATCTATTCAAGGTAGGTTGCGGAGTTCACAATTATCTTCACTATCAATCTAGGTGGGGTTCAAATAGGTTTTAGTCATAAAAAATGGGTATCATAAATTTTGGATAAGGGATAAGATAGAGGTTGGATTTATAAAATGAGATAATTTCAAGGGTTTGGTAGAGAAACAATGATATCTAACCCTACTAGTTGAGAAGGAGGGATGTTGGATGAAACACAGTAATTTTGAACCCCTTGTGAACATCTACAGGACACATAATGTTATAGAGATTGTATTGGATCTATGAATCATCTCCCTCTGTGACTCAACATAAGGATCATGATATCCAACCAAGAATGTTTAGTTGAAAAAATTCACTAATTAAAGGTTAGAAATTTTATGATGAGTTCATGCATCCCTGTCTTCAGTTTCATTGAAGCTAAAATTTAAATTTAAATTTAATATTGGTTATTTATTTATATTATAATAAACATTAATATAATATAAAAATTAAAATTATAAGAAATTAATTTTTTTATAAAATAACATATGATAGTTATACATTCTTTAAATTAAATTCATGATATGATTTTTAATTTTTTTTTTGATATTTCACACTAGTTTTAAAATATAAAAATTAAAGAACCTGTAAAAAACGATAGGAACTAGATGTTTTATTTTAAAGTAGTTTCCTAATTATAATTCCTTAATAACGAGCCATTATTAAAATAATATTATTACCCGTAAAAAATCGAAAAATTTCTAGATGGTTTAATGTTTATGAATGAATTTATGAAGTAGTATTTATGTTAAAATGAATTTTGATGGAATATTTTTGAAAGATGTTTTATATTATTATGTTTCATAATATTATTCCAAGGTGAAAATTTTATTTTTTTAAAGTAAATCAACATTTTTACTATGATTTAATCTAATTAAGAATCTTTCTACAGTTGTTTTTTTGGGTATCTTATCATGTATGGTGTCATGAATATTGGGAATCTGGTTTAACACATATTGTGATTAGTAGGAATTAATGGCGTATACATTAAATTTCAATATAATTTGATAATAATATTATTATTATTATATACGAAGTTTCTAAAATTTTTAAATGTCATAAATTGAAATGAAAACATTCTAAACTATGTGATATATTAAAAGTTGTTATTATATAATTAACATGATTTAAACTTGCTACAATATATATGTTTCCATGTATTCATTAGGTATAAATCATTAAGAGAAATAATATGGCTAAAATGAAATTAATTAGATGATGATAAAAAATTAATGAATAAATTAATATTATTCAATTAATTTGATACATGTATTATAAGTTTGTGGTAATTATGCACGCATTAGATATGGATAATGTTTTGTGAATGTGGGTGTTAGAAACACAACATGAACATAAATTTTTGATTACCATATCATCTATCTAGTGAGTTATGTGTTATGAATTCTTACCACAATAGTGTTTATATTTATATATCAACTATTTACATGATAATTTTTATAAATATTTTTTCATACAAATATGTTATATAAGTTCCCAATTATAATATGAACCTTAATATACTATGACAATTATATTAAAAATATTACATACGGTCCAGATACATTGTACTGAATAGAAACAAATTATGTTTGACTGTCAGGTGTTAGGATATTATAATCATTGAGACTTATTATCATGAAGTTTTCACTTCGTGATCTTGAGTATTGAATATTGTGAATATAGAACTTCTAATAGGAACACCACATGTTTCTAGTTTCATTAGTGATTACTTTGTACAAGAATTTGAATTGGTATCTTGAATTGAGTTCATATTCATTGTATACCATTTTATCATGTACTAATATTCAAGTTGAAAACAATGTCATTTTTGTTTTGGTGAGGAATATTGCAGTGGGTGTGTCATTAGTGGTATGACATTGGTTGAATGGTTGAGAAAGTTTTTTTTCATCCAAAAGGAAGTGATATCATGAGCCTGGTTGAACATGATGTTAGTAATTTTACTAAATCATTGTCTATGGTAGAAGAACGTATGTTTGTACAGCTAGGTTATCGAATTACAAAGAAACAAAGGAAGATGATACAAAATGTACATCCAACATTATGAGATAACATGGGACAAAGATATTACATTACATGACATGTGTTTGTATGTGGTTGTAATTTCTATGAATATACATTATCTGTAATACCCTGACCCTAGTTACCTAGAGTCTGTGCATTATTATAAAACACTGGAAAGATTACAAGGAATCATGTCTCGAAGGACCAATCAGTTTAATAGTATTGGAAAATAGATTACATACATGAATGTTCCATTATACATTATAACACACAACACAGTATAAATAATCCATTATGAACTCCATTATTCACTTAGCTTAACCCTACATATCAATCATAATACACTTTATTGGAATCATAGGGAAAATAAATCATAGAAACGGGTGATCTCAAATTATATATAAGGATAACAATATAGAAAAAACATTCCTAAATAAGCATAATCATTTATATTAATGTATAAGACAAAAAAAGAAGACTTTTAAAATTAAACTTCAACAAAAAATGGAAAAGATAGAATAAAATAATGAAATTTTTTATTCACTTAGATATTCTACTTGTCAAATAATCACATGCAATATCAATATCCACTTTCAAAATGATGGAATGTATAATTCTAGACATTATAACCACATAGTCAAGGCCTCATGCCAAAAATGAAAATAATATTTTGTAAAGGCCTTGTACCAAGACACTAGTTTGTCTAATTAGACCTATAGATGCATCGAGGAGCTATAGTGGGCTCCAATCATCACTTCCTATTTCCAATGCATTCCTTATATGAAAAATTTTAAACATAACATAAACATTTGTATTAAAACTATAATATAAAATGTCAATACTTTATCTATAAACAATGAATGGTATAATAATAACACATCCAGAGTCAAATATATCACAAAAATATCAATAAAATATGGAATATTTGTTTCATAATAAATCAACTTCAGTCAAGATTAAAATCCATCAATGGATGATGAAATAGATGAAAACGATTTGTAAAGATCTTTGAGAGAAATAACCCTTTTTCATGAAATTTTTTTTAAAGTCACACAATTTATAAAGGAATAAATGTAAATAAATTTTTTAATAAAAGTGTCCCATACCACTTTGAAACTTTTTATAGGAATTAACATTTTTAAAGCATTCATGTCCATATAAATAAATCCTTAAAAACCATTTTAAAAACATGGACATTAATGATAATGATTTAGAAGTATACATATTTAAAACATTGAAAATGATGTTTTAGAACAAAAGCCTCTTAAAATAATCCTTTTAAAAACGTTTTCATGAAATATGGACAAGGATAATAAATATGTCCTAATAAAACATTACACATAAACAATCTTTTATAATAATGAGATTGAGGAATTAACTCTTACATTGAACTTTCATTCAGTCGAGGGTAAGTTTAACCTTCTGTATAAAGACCGTAGTATATTATTAAATTATACAAGAACCATATAAATATTTATGATATCATACATGATTCATTTATGACTTTATACTATCCATTTAATAATAATTTCTATGTTAAATTAACATTTTGGGTAACAATCGCTTTCCTTATCGTATGTGTTTTAACTTGTTACTATTGATTGTATCACTTATATCATGATTTAAATATTTAAGAAATATAAAAAATTATTTATATATCATATATATTAAGAATATAAATATGTATAATTGACGTATATATGAAATGGAAAACACCGTTTACAGAGACGGTAGGCCGTACGTACGCATATATGCTGTTTCTGTTTTCATATCATACTGAATGGAACTAAGTGAATAAGATATATCTAAGTATATAAATATAAATATATATATATATATCCAGTAGAATTATTATGTAATATATTACATACTTATTAATGATATATATTTTGTAATCATCGTTGAATGGTGAACGTGTAAATGAATCTCATCGCGTCAAGGAGACGACAATCTCTATGTATGCACGAGCAACAATATCATTATATTGATGGAGAAATAGTTTCTAATTGGATGATATATCCTATATAAATAATAATTAACATGTTATATTTATTATTTACATCATTTATACACATTATTATACCAATCCAAATAATGAAGTGTTTGAATAACAAACTGCACCACGACCTGGAGACGGCAATCCATACTTACGCACATATGGTGAGTTTTTCATTTATAGGAAGGATAGAATAATGAATATGGCTGAAATTTTTTTATAATAACATCACAATACATATAGGAAAATGGAGTTATTATTTTAAAATAGAAACAACAATGAAAGAGGAAGTGGAAGAAGAAAATAACTTGAATGAGGTTATGAAATATTTAAGACTTATTTGGGTTCTTCCTTTTAATTTGATCAAAAGGGCTCTGTAAGATGGCTTTATATCCAAAGTAAGGCCTCTAAAATTAAGGGAGTAATTTTGGGATTATATTTGGGTAGGGGTTTGCTGAGACAAAAGGCTTTGGAGGTGTGAAGGTAAGAGAAGGAAAAGTTCCCTTTTATAAGTGAGGTGAGGGTCACTTTAGGAAAAGCTGGAAATATTATTTTATAATAAATATTTTTATTGGTTTAAAATGGCTCAAAAATAAATTAACTAAAGGATAATGTAGGTATGTCTCGAAACCCTCTCAAAAAATATGGTTTATATTGGTTTAGGTCATCATATTAACCTTATATTTTTTATTTAACTGTTAGATAAGTGGATTCACATTTTCCATGTCTCTTCGTATATTTATATTATATGGTCAATAGACATACTGTAAACTTCCCAGAGAACCCCAAGAGGTTAATTATTAATATATATAACCATATATAAGTCATTTTAAAGAGAAATATATTTTTAGGAATATTATATTAATTAATAATATAATATTTGTTTTAAAAACTCTATTATATCAATTTTGACACTATTTAGTATTTGGTTTTTTTAATGCCATAAAAACATCATCACTTTGAGAAAAATTTATTTACCCAACCCTGAAATGTCATATTAACCTAAAAAATTAGTGTAATTATCCACATGTCTCAATTTAAATTTAATTTGATATTTATAATATAAATTATTTTAATATTTCATTAAAAAGGTAATTACAACATCATCATTGTGTAATAAATAAATTAAATTATTTAATGTCTAAATTTTTCAAATAAAAATCCATTATGTATTAAAAGTTTTCATAATTCTAATTAATATTTATAGTTGAATTTATATTATGTATAACCCTATATTAAAAATTGTTTAGTTATTAAACATTGAATTTAACTTGTTTAACTCATCTTTAAATAAAGTAATAATAAATGTCCCAATCTTATCCAAGTGGACCAAAGGGGATCATATTTTATTCATAAGGTTGTTTTCAGTCTTATTACATCTATATAATAGAATTAGGACATGTTTTAGGGTAATTATGATATCATTTTTACCCTTAATTACCCTATTTACTTTTAACCGTGGTAAGTAAAAGTCCAAAGTTACAATTCACAAAAAAATATTTTAATCTTATTGAAACAAATTTTACATGCTGATATAACGCATTTCATGTATATTTTTTAAATTCAACTCACAGAAGCGTTAGAATTATTTTTTTTAAAAATTTTCAAATGCTTCTAGAAGGTGGGTAAAAGACTGTAAAATGTTTGATAAAATTATATATATAAAAACTTATTATAAAAAGACTCCAATTTTTAAGTTGAAAATATATAGGTATTATGTATTTATTTCTACCTAAAATATATTAAAACAAAATAACAAATTATTTAAATAAAAAATCAGTTTTATATAATAACGTAGTGTTTTTCACTATTCATCAAAAAATGAATGTTTTCAGAAAAACAAAAAAAATTTACTATATGATAATTTTGATATTAAAAATTCAAAAATGAAGTATAATTTAAAAAATTCAAAACATCGAAGATGCATTTATTAATTTAAAATTAATTTCCTTTGATAAAACCAAAAGAGGGTTTTTAAAAAGTAAAAACTATCAAAAGATTGACATGTGTTTATGTCATGTTTAAATGTGACATTACTTATAATTAACTAAATTGTATTAAATGATAAAAATATAATTTAATTATACTTCCAAACCATTAAAATTGATAATTTATCACTATAAATATTTTCAATTAAAATATGTGGTTTTCAATTAAAACATAGTATTTTTCACTATTCATCAAAATATAAAAGTTATCAGAAAAGTACCAAAAATTTATATAACCTAACTTTTGATGTCCCACTTCTAAATAAAAATTTAATTTCAATAAATTGAATATATAAAAGCTTCAAATATTCTTTTTAAAAAGGCTTTTCCCTTAAAAGGTGGTAAAATAGCATTTTTTGAAAATTACTTATTTTATCTAAAAAATGAATTTGTTCTTATAGTATTCCAAGAAACACATAATATGGATGTTAAAATTATATAGAGTATATAATATTCAAAATGTAGTTAATACTATTCATAACTTCTTTTTTGAATGGTTAGTGTGGTAAGTTGTGGTGCGCTCGAACATGTTGTTGCGTGTAGCACAAGCTATTGAATTAATTTAATGAGATAACGTACTATGAAATCTCAGGGTGTTACATTCTCCCCTCCTTCAATAAACTGCGTCCTATCAATTTGAATATTTTTTTCAAAAATAAATGGTTAAAAATATAGAAATACCTTTGTGGAAAACCCAAATCAGAAATTGGGTAAATAAAATTTATTCTTAAAAAGAGGGAAAAGGAAATAAAAAAGTCTCCACCAAATTATCATCTTGATGAAGAGAAAATTGGTGGAAATTAGTGAAACATAATTGGAGGAAAACATAAATATTTATGGAGTGATTGAGGTCATCAATCCAAAACAAGTGTAAAATTGAGGGCCTCAAATCCATCAATCTAAGAAGATGTAAAATATCATCGGTTCAATAAAACATATGGTATCACGGTAACACATTTTTGCTTTTAAGATACCATTGATAAATTTTAAGAATTAATTTATTCATCAAATAAGAGGATATATATATATATATATATATATATATACTTGACAAGTAGAGATTCATCCATCAACTAATTCCAACCACAAACTCATCTTTCACTCCAAAAGATAATAAATTTCAGAAATATTCTATTTATCCTAATAGAATAGTGTTCCAAAAAATGAATTTATAATTTATCTTTCATAACATTTAATAAAACAATATTAAACAAACTAGGACATCACGTAGGCCAGTGGTAGGTGATTCACCCTTGTCACTCTTCAGTTGCAGGTTCAAGACTCGCAGCCTTTCCAGACGAGACAGGTTGTCTCCCGACCTCCAGTTTGTCCATTTTATGATAATACAAAAATAATATCATGAAATTATTTAACCTTAACAATAGTACCCAATGTCAGGAATAATCGATTCCAACCTTTAGACTTATCCAAAATACTTCTGTCCAAAATCACAGTAAAAAATTTATAAGGAAGGTAAACACAATTAAGATCCTTTTGGCACATAATAAGATGAGAAAACCTTCATCATGTATTCTTTTAAAACCTAGTAACACCGTGAATTATCATATAACCATATTGATTACATCAATTCTCCCTTATTCCTTATAAAATAATTTGATATAATCCATATCCAAAAATGTTATAAACTCCAACAATGATGGAATAAACAAACCATTAACCAGTTCCAATGATGTCAATAATATCCAATATAATAAATCAATCATATCTTAATCCCAAATCAATACCTCAGTATAACATCAATGTTTTTTCTTTCTTCAAACATGTATTTTCCAAGAATTTGAAATTTCCATTGAGTCACTTATCTTGGTTCCACTAATCTCATGTCCATAATGAAATAGTAGTTTAGTACAATCACTATATACTCTATAATTATTATAACATGTAAATCATTAATACTGTCACGAACCATCCTCGGGGCCCATGCCGTGACTACCCCAAGCCCGCCATCCATAGGCCAGGGGCTAGCGACTAGCACCAAAGGTGTAATTACAAATAAAAGGGAAGTCATTTCCTTTATGTAAGTAGAAAAAACACAACAGAGTACACAAGATGAAGTAAACACTAAGTAAACTGAGTACAAATGTAAGTGCTGGAAAGTAAATGAGCTAGAATACAAACCCAACTGAAAGTACATTAAAACGGTAAAGAAAGAACATCTACAGTAAAGTAACCCCACAACCATAGAGTTGCCCTCTGGATTTCCCACATGAAGGGTGGGTACAAATGGTCTCCTCAACTCCTCAGGTCCAGCCGTCTGCTCCGTGTACGTCCTGCTATGTGGTCCACCTCCCGGAACTGTCCCGCTCCACAAGACTCCACCTAGATCAGTGTTGTCTGTTGTCTACATCCAACACAACATAGTGCAAGCATAGCCCATGCAGTGGGGAGTATACGATACTCAGTAGGGACCCCGAGACCCTCAAAGGTCTCCCAGAATTCACAAAGGATAAACCACAATGGAAAGAAAAAAACACAAAGTATCAACCAACTCTACTTAGGTATATGCCCATACATATACCTAAGTCATCAATTCCAGTTTAGCTCTAACTCACGAGCCCAAGTACAACCCAGTCCACATAGGAAAGCACAACCCAGTCCATATTGGATATCATGTCAATCACATCAATGATAATGACTGAAAGTAAAGACTCAACCCACAAAAGTTTACTACTCACGAAGAGGGGTGGAGATGATAGATGTATCCTCTGAATCATTCCCTTGCTGAACCCATGTGGGATCTAAGTATAGAAGTCTTCGCTACCGAACACATGGAGGATCCAAGTACAGTCGTCCTCACTGCCGAACCCACATAGGATACAAGTACAGTCGTCATCGTCATCGCATTTGCATCTAGCTCTAGGGTTACTGCACACAACACACTCGATTCCGGGAGGGTCCGCTCTACGAACCAATGGGGTTGATACATCAACTATCATGATGTCTAGAGTTTATGAATCCCGATGTTCCGTCTTGTTAATAGGAACTAAACTCAACAGACGGTGCATTAATTGGACGATCGGTCTGAGAGATATTGGATTTTCTGTTCCAGGGTCCCGCCTAGAAATACACTCGATTCTAACCTGGTCGATATCATTAGTCGTCCAAAACTCACTTAGAGTATCGCAAAAGAACCGTCTCATCGAAAGGGTCCTAGTTCCATAGACGCCGTGTTGATCGGACGCGCGGTCTTTATGTTATTCATGTTTAAGTGATTAAGAGGACCAACACGTTTATCCCAATGGGCCTATGGGTCGGGTTGACCCAGTTTGACGTGTCTGACCCAGTAGGGGTGTCGGACTAGTCCGATGAAAATACACAACTCACCCCGAAGGGGTGCTGCCCGACCCGACGCGTCCCGGCAGGGTGTGCGGCCTGGCTGGCTCGACCGGCTGGACGAGCGAGTTCCAAGGGGGGGCTATTTTCCGCACTGGTTGCGCCACCATTCCCCAAACTGGCCTGTCTTCTGCGCACGCGGCCTGCATTGGCGGGCTGCGGG
Organism: Viscum album; assembly: GCA_963277665.1. NCBI lineage: Eukaryota > Viridiplantae > Streptophyta > Magnoliopsida > Santalales > Viscaceae > Viscum > Viscum album. The sequence goes on along the minus strand of OY728137.1, from coordinate 1,583,358,176 downwards.
TCTTCAGCGCGGCGCCCTCCTCGTACCGCGGTCCAGCTCCGCACGAACGATTCTTCCACCAAAGCGGCCCGTGTAGCGGGTTACAGTTCCTCCCGTAGAATCGGTGTGATGGCATCGACCTCTTTTATCGTGTACCCGACACGGCATGACGGCGGCGTGCCTCCTCCGCCGTCGATTTCCAATTATAGAATATTAAACGAGAACAACAGAGACTTGTCGGGCCGTGTTCGTTCGACCCACACCCTCTACGTAAAATGATAACAATAAGCGATATTTAACCAACAATTTCCAACGAGTATGGGGTACGTAAACATCAACATTCACAAATAAACCCCTACCTTGAAAATAAGTTTGTGTTGACAAGCGTCATGAATGACGGTGTCGTTTCTGACGTCGTCGGTGTGCACTCGAGGAAATAACATCTCTTCTTTTTTCACAGAGAGAAGAATAGAAAGTGCCCCGTCGTTAGCGAGTTCCCACATCGGTTTCTCCTCCCTTATCATGGATGAAGAAGTGGATGAAGAACTGCAGTCGATGAGTCAATGTTCTTCATCGGAGAGTTGGCATTCTTCAACAATGGATATGAAGCATTCTTCAAAACTGACGAGCATTCTCCCCAAAATATCAACACAAAAATCCATCCAAAAATAAAAAAGGCTTCTCATTATTTTATTTAATCATGCCATGCATTCAAAATTTAAAACTCAAAAACTTAATTAATTAATTGATGTGGTTCAATTAATTGATTAATGTGTGTTGGAAAAAGTTAAGAGGTAGAGAGAGAAGGTGGAAAGGTTTCACAAGTAATGAGGAGTTAACAAAATTAAGAGGGGGTTTAAGGAGTTTTAGGGAATGTGAAGGGTTTGGGCTCATGTGGCCCCCCTAACATTTATCCTCACATGGGTATTTAGGTGCTACTGGGTCCATCTCATACTCCCCAAAGTAGGATAAAACCACCATAGATATAAAAATAAAATTGTTCCACAATTTTATTCACTTCTCATATAATTCACAAAATTTAACCTCCCCTCCCATGAAAACACAATTACGGTATAGTCCCCCTAAGAAATTAATGGCACTGCGAGTTCATCAGTGCCCTCATATTTCAATTCTGAGCACCAGTTCAAAAGATAGAAAAACCAGCTCGTTCGTTTACTGAACGTACCCGAGCTAAACTTCGGAAAATTATTCTGGGCACACCGGGCCTCAGAATTAGGTGCTGTCAGAAAATGCGTACTCGTAAAATCCTAAATAATTTTAGAAAAAAATTTCCATGAAATTTAAAGGTCTTTATATTATTCTCACTTCATGTATTTACATCCCCGTAAATCTACATCATAATCTAGAGAAACAAATGAGGGTACTGTGCACGCATCTGAGCCTCCCGCTCCCATGTGATCTCTTGGAGGTTCCCATACTTCCAAAAAATGCGCACTAGAAAAATCGAAAATCCATGTAGGAACCGCTATTGATGATCATTTATCTCCACCACCACCTTCACAAAAGTCACCCTGTCATCGATGTCCAGCTCCCCAAGATCAATGATATGCATCGGGTCGTGAATGTATCTCCTCAACTGAGATACGTGGACGATGTCGTGCACCCGGTGCGACTGAGGTGGAAGGGCCATGAGATAAGCCACCTCACCTAACCTATGGAGAACCTGGAATGGTCCGATGAAGTGTTGATATAGATTTCCACCCCGGCAAAATCTCCGTAATCCCCATCGAGGTGAGACACGTAAGAAAACGTGGTCTCCATCCTTGAACTCCAGTGGTCTCCGCCTCCTACTAACATAAGACTTCTATCTGCTATGTGCTGTCCTCATCCACTCCTGGATGATCTGCACCTTCTCTATCATAGCCTGAACCATCTCTGGTCTTACGAGTGTTGACTCCCCAGGGTCAGTCCAGCATAGAGGTGATTTTCATGGTCGGTCGTACAATGCCTCGTATAGTGCCATCCTGATGGTGGAGTTGTATCTATGGTTGTACGCATACTCCCCCAAATGTAGATGATCCTCCCAACCATGATCAAAGTCGATGACACATTCACGGAGCATGTCCTCGAGAGTCTGAATGGTTCTCTTCGTATGGCCATCCGTTTGAGGATGAAAGGCGGTTCTCAGGCATAGTTGCATCCCAAATTCCTCCTGAAACCCCTTCCAAAGCCGGGAAGTAAAGAGAGAATATCTATCTGGGATGAAAGACGATGGAACACCATGAAGTCCAACAATCTCTTGAATGTGGAGGCGTCCCAAGTTCTCCACTGAGCCATGCTCTCTGATAGGTAGAAAGTGGGACGACTTGGTGAGTCGGTCAACAATAAATCAGATAGAGTCGTGTCCTCTGGATGTACGTGGAAGCCCCACAATGAAATCCATAGATATCCCATCCCACTTCCACTCCGGGACCTCTAAGGGCTGCACCAAGATGGTCGGAACCTGGTGCTCCGCCTTCACCTACTGGCAGGTGATGTATCGTGAAACGAACTCTGCCACAACCTTCTTCATACCCGACCACCAGTGCAGTTGTCTGAGATCCTGGTACTTCTTTGCTACTCCTAGATGTACCGCCAAAGGGGAAGTATGAAACTCCCTCAGCACCTCCTTATGTAATGCATCTAGTACCATGGTACGTCCCCTGATGAAGATGACATGCTCTACTCCTACAGAAAATCCATCAGGTGCCTGTTCTATGGATATCTGTGCATGTCGCGTATCACAGTCAATGTCCCCATGTTGTACCTCTCTGACCTACTGAATTAGTGGAGGAGTGACTATAAGTGACTGTAGAAAGGCTGCTCCATCTCTATCCATGAAGGATATCTGCAATGTGGCTAGTTGCTCCGTCGCCTCTCCAAGTAGCTGATTGCACGATCTTCTGTTAAGATAATCAGCTACCACGTTCCCCTTACTAGGAGTATAAACTATATAAAAGTCATAGTCCAGGAAGAAATCAATCCATCGCTGCTATCTCAGGTTCAGGTCCTTCTGCGAGAAGATGTACCTGAGACTCTGGTGGTCGGAGTAGACTGTAAAGCGCTTTCCCATCAGATAGTTCCACCACATCTTCAAGGCGAAGACCACTACTGCTAACTGTAGGTCATGGGTAGTGTAGTTATTCTCATGCTACCTCAACTGTCGTGAACCATAAGCGATCACTGCCTTATCCTTTATCAGGACACACCCGAGTCTAGTCCCTGATGCATCGCAGTAAACTATGTACACTACGCCTTCCTACAGTAGCCTCAATATGGGTGAACTGGTCAATATCTGTGTCAGATCTTGGAAGTTCTGCAAACATCAATCTGACCATACGAAGGGTTTCCCGTTCTTCATCAAAGCTGAAAGTAGTGATTCAACTCTGGAGAAGTCTGACACAAATCTCCGGTAGTACCCAGCCAAACCTAGGAAACTCCGCACCTCCATCACACTCCTGGGTGGCTCGCAAGAAAGTACTGTCTCAATCTTTGCAAGATCCACCACAAATCCCGCCTAAGAAATGACGTGCCCTAAGAAGTGGACATCTCAAATCTATAACTAACACTTCAAGAGCTTATCATAAAGATGGTTCTCTCAGAGTGTGTCTCGTACAACTCGTAAGTGGTAGGCATGCTCCTCCTCAGTAGTCGAGTAAATTAGTATGTCATCGATGAAGACTACGACAAATAGATCGAGGTAAGGCTGAAAGATCTTGTTCATGAGACTCATGAACACTGCATGAGCATTGGTTACACCGAAAGGCATAACCAAGAACTCATAGTGGCCATACCCACTCCTGAAGGTCGTCTTCTACACATCCTCGTCTCGAAATCTGAGCAGATGATAGTCGGACCTAAGGTCTATATTCGAGAACCATCGTGCTCCCTTGAGCTAATCAAAGAGGTCGACAATCCACAGGAGTGGATACTTGTTATTTACGGTTACCTTATTCAAGCAATGGTAGTCAACACAGAGTCATAAGATCTCATTCACCTTCTTGTAGAATAAAATCAGTGAAGCCCAGGGTGAAACACTGGGTCAGATGAATCCCTTGCCCTGCAAGTCCTCCGGCTGTACCCGCAGCTCACGAAGCTCAGCGGGAGCCATCCGATATGCTTTTGTAGATATTGGTGTTGTCCTGGGGTATAGGTCAATATAGAAATCTACCTCTCTATGAGGAGGTAGTCTTGGAACGTCATTAAGGAAAACGTCCGCAAACTGATCCACCACAACAGGAAAACTCGGACTCCGCACATAAACCGCTTCGAGAATGAGACTATCCAACTGATGTGTTATCAGCTTCCCTCTCCTCTACGTAAGTCCATCCTGCGCTGTAAAGGCTCCATTCTCACCGGTGAAGGTGAACCTGCTCCCATCTGTGAGGACACACCGCACTTTGCGCCTAATACAGTCAATCTGGGCATGGACTGTAGATAACCAATCCATACACAAGATATGTTCGTAAGGCCTCGACACCGCTACAAGTAGATCCCAGCCAAACCACATACCTCCTAGAGTAATCTCACACTACTGACACCAGTGTGTAATCATCGAGTCTGCTCCCGTAGGAGTCTCTAGTCGTAAGGATTGAGCCAACGACTCTATCAGAATCTCTGATCTCCGAACAAGGGTAGCAGCAATGAATGAATGACTAGCTTCTGTGTCTATAAGAACTGCAGCAAGGGTGGGGTAGACACAAATAGTACCTCGAATCATCTAATGTGAACCGTGGTCGTAAGACTCCCCTTATTGAAGCTGAGCATGCCCTTGTCCGCCAGCTCCCTGTGGTTGGGGTGGACCTCCTGGTGGTGGTGGTGGTAGAGCCTCAAAGCATCGCCCACCACCCGCTGCTCGGCCAGCTCCTCAACCTCATCCTCCTGCTCCATGCGGACCGCCACGGTCGAGACTATGGGTCTGCCTAGGTGGTCTCTCAACCGTATGTTTCTCCTCTACATGGCGGGTCAGGAAGTCACGAGCCTTGTGGCCCTACCCGCCGCATGAATAACACTACCCAACTCTCGTATGACTAGATATGTTGTGTGTGCCCCACACCTCCGAACCAGTATCCTGAGGTCACCCACCAGATGGCTTTGTCCAATTGGACAATTGCGAAATTTTCCTACTACCGGCCCCAGAAGACTCTGCTACGTGTCGCCCAACGGTAGGCCTCGCTGCTGGCGTAGGCTCAGCAAGGAAGCTCTCCACAAGAAGGGCTCGCTCCAGTACTCCTGCCTGCGTCATAATGCTGAGGGAGATCATATAATCCTTGATCTCATGCCCTAGTCCCTACTCAAAGGTATGGGCACAAAATAATGGGTCCCCCACCATGTCCGTGGAGTAGCACGAGAGGTCGGTAAACCTTGTCGAGTACTGGGCTACTGTAATGCTGCCCTACTGCAGCTGTTGTAACTCTTGAATGTGCACCGCACAGAGGGTGGCTGGAGAAAAATCAGAGCGGAAGAGGCTCTCGAAGTCCATCTAAAGTAGAGATGCCTCGTCGTGCACCCGGAGCATCAGGCTTCACTATCTACCTGCAGCTGCGTGTAGGAGACTCACGACAAGGATCAGCATAAGATGTGATGGTGTCCCTACCAATATGAAGAATCAGAAAATAGCCTCCATCCAATCCTCGGCTTCCTGAGGGTCCATCTCTTCACAGAACTTGGGCGGCCCCTGTCGCTGAAACTCGTTCAGTGCACTCAGGCGGCGTGTACTCTCCACTGCTGGGGCTAGTGGTATCGGTGGCCCGGTGGGTAAAGGTACTACTGGTGCCTCCACTGTAATGGATCCCTACACTGAGGCCTCATCGCTCGATGGGAAGTCATCTCACATGTAACTAGGAACCCTAGCTGGATGCTATCGTGGGGCCATCCTGAATAGAAACAGGTGCGCCACATTTAATACTGTATACCTGGTGAGATGACACAAAGTAATCACTAAGAAAACTTTTGAAACACACGTGCAATCAATGTTTTCATGAACTGAGTTAGAAATCAGTAGTCAGGGTCTTGGTTTATGGATACGTCTGCCGCCGCACCAACACTAGACTCCTTGGACTGATAACCACACTCAATACTCTAATCATTATTGCTTCACAGAGAAGAAATTTTCAGATTCTTGGGTTCTTTAGTTGAACCAACTCCTCTGATACCAATTTTCCATGACCCAACCTTAGGGCCCATTCCATGACTACTCCAAGCCCACCTTTCATAGGCCAGGGGATGACGACTAGAACCAAAGGCATAAATCTTGATAAAAGGGAAGGCATTTCCTTTATATAAGTAAATAAACACAATAGGGGACACAAGTGGAAGTAAGCACTAAGTAAACTGAGTACAAAAGTAAGTGCTAGAAAGTAAATGGGCCAGAATACACACCCAACTATAAACACAGTACACCATTAATGAAAGAACAACTGCAGTAATGCATACAAGTGACCACAAATTCGTCCTCTGGATATCCCACCTGAAGGGTGGGTACAAATGGTCTCCTCAGCTCCTCTAGTCCGGCCGTCCACTTCGTGTACATCCCGCCAAGTGGTCCACCTCCAGGAAGTGTCCTGCTCCATAAGACACCACCTCAATTAGTGTTGTATGTCATCTGCATCCAACACACATATTACGAGCATAGCCCTTGTAGGGCTGAGTATAAGATACTCAGTAGGGACCCCGAGACCCCTGAAGGTCTCCCAGAATCCACAAAGGATAAACCACAATGGAAAAATACAAACACAAAGTATCGACCAACTCTACTTAGGTATATTCCCATACATATACTTAATCATAAATTCCAGTTCATCTCCAACTCACAAGCCCAAGTACATCCCAGTCCACATAGGAATGCACAACCCATCCCACACAACATATCAAGTCAATCACATCAATGATAATGACTGAAAGTCAAGGTTCAACCCACACAGGTATACTACTCAGGAAGAGGGGTAGAGATGATAAATGTAGCCTCCGAATCGTCTCCCCTGCCGAACCCATGTATGATCCAAGTATAGAATTTGTCAGTGCCAAACCCACGTAGGACCCATGTACAATCGTCATCGTCGTCGTAGTTGCAACCAGCTCTAGGGTTCCCGCACATAGCATGCTCGATTCCGGGAGGGTCCACTCCATGAGCCAATGAGGGTCTACACATCAACTATCACGATGTCTAGAGTTTATGTGTCCCAAAGTTATGTCTCGTCAATAGGAACTCAACGCAATAGACAGTGTGTCAATCGGACGCCCGGTCCGAGAGATATTGGTTTTTCCGTTCTAGGGGCCCGATTAGAAATACACTCACTTCTACCCAGGTAGATATCCTTAGTCGTCCAAAACTCACTTAGTGTATCAAAAAAGAACCATCTCATCGAAAAGGTCCTAGTGTCGTAGATGGCATGTCGATCGGACACACGGTCTTTATGTTATTCCCGTTTAAGTGATTAACATGCCTGACCTGTTTAGCCCAGTGGGCCGACATTTCGGGTTGACCTAGTTTGAAGGGTCCGACCCAACAGGGGTGTCAAACCGGACCGAAGAAAATACACAACTCTGCCCGAAGGGGTGAGTCCTGGCCCGACGTAGCCCGGCTGGCCGAGTAGGTTCCAGGGGGGTGCCCCCCCGGTTTTCCGTACCGGCGGCACCCTCCTGGCACTGCTGTCCAGCTCCGCCGGGCCGGCCGACGGACCGATTGGTTCCTCAGCGCAGCGCCCTCCTGGGGCCGTGGTTTGCCTCTGCCCGTCTAGTCGTCGGGCTGGCCAGTTCTTTTGCTAAAGTGTCCCATGTAGCAGGTTGCTGTTCCTTCTGCACAACTGGCGCAACAACATCATCCTCCTTTGTCGCGTACCCAGCACGACATGACTGTGTCGTGCCTCCTCCAACTTCGATTGCCAATTCTAGAATAATAAACAAGAAAAATGGAGGGTTCTTGGGACATGTTCATTCAGCCTGCACCCTCCGCGTAAAATGATAACAATCATACTTATTTAAACAACGATTTACATCGAGTACGGGGTACGTAAACATCCACTTGCATGAATAAACCCCTACCTCGAAAAGAAGTTCACGGTTGACAAGCGTCGTGAATAAAGGTGTCATTTCCGTCATCGATTATGTTTACCCGAGGAAGTGATGTCTCTTCTTTTGTCATGGGGAGAAGAATAGATGGTGCCCCGTCATTAGCGAGTTCCCACGTCGGTGTCTCCTACCTTGTCGCGGAGGAAGAAGAGGATGAAGAACTGTGGCTGTCGAGTCGATGTTCATCGTTAGAGAGTTGGCGTTCTTCAACAAAGTAGATGAAGCTTTCATCAAAACTCAAGTGCTTTCTCCCCAAAATATCAACACAACAAGCCAATGAAAGATAAAATGAGGCTTCTCCTTATTTTATTTAATCATGCCATGCATTCAAAATTTAAAATTCAAACAATTAATTAATTAATTGAAGTGGTTCAATTAATTGGTTAATGTGTGTTGGTAAGAGTTAGGAGGGAGGGAGAGAGAAGGTGTAATGGTTTCACAAGTAATGAAGAGTTTACAAAATTAAGAGGGGGTTTAAGGAGTTTTATGGAATGTGAAGGGTTGGGGCTCGTGTGGGCCCCACCTCACATTTATCCTCACATGGGTAGTTAGGTGCTAGTGGGTCCCTCTAAAACTCCACCATGTTGGATAAAACCACCTTAGATATACAAATATAATTGTTCCACAATTTTATTCACTTCTCATTTAATCCAAAAAATTTAACTTCCCCTCCCGTGCAAATGCAATTACGGTAAAGGTCCTCTTAAGAAATTACCGGCGCTGCGAGTTCATCAGTGCCCTCTAATTTCAATTCCAAGAACCGGTTCAAAATATAGAAAAACCCACTCGTTCATTCACTAAAGGTACCCAAGCTAAACTTTAAAAAATTATTCTGAGCACACTAGGCCCCAGAATCAAGTTCCGTCAGAAATTGTATACTCATAAAATCCCAAATAATTTAAGAAAAAAATTTCCTTGAAATTTATGGGTCTTTAAAAATAAAATAAACAAATGACACAATAGTTTAATAATGAAATTAGAACTCTTAATCATTCCTCTTCATCAATGGTAGTATCATAACTTTATTATTATCCAATAAAAGCATTTGGGGTATACTCTGATGATTTGGACATAGATTAAAGTAGTGTCTCAACTCCTTGCAGATGAAGCACTGTACATTTGAAATATTTTTCTCACCTTGAAATCACATACTTTCTGTCCTTTTTCTCCAATATTATAATAAACTCCCATTCAATTGAATAATTTACCAATGTGATCCTTTCCATAGTTATCACATATGGAAAAATCCTTCTTTCCCTTATTCCCTTTATCCAACTTTCTCTCTACCATTGTTTTCTTCTCTGCCTTCCCTTAAAATACATAAGACTCAAAAAATTCATTACTTATATTATTAACACATTATACTATTTCTTCATGTGATGATAATAAATGGGAGACTATTTCCTTTCTAAATATTGAATAAATAACATGAAAGATATGATTCTTCTTACTCTTTTGATCATGCGTACTGTTGGAGGTCTCATTCCATCTATTGCGCTCCGTTTCTAAACAATTCCATACACTAGCTTAGTTTATGAATAACAATTCATAATTCTAAACTTGTAAAATAGTTAACATAAATCAAACAGTTTAGGGATATAATCCATAATCATAAATATGTTTTCTTTGAGGAATTATATACTCATAAAACCTTTATAGTGGTTTGTAAATAAAACATGAATTATCCTAAGAATATCCCCCAGAAGTGTCGTAACCAAGAGTGCAACACGACCTATTTTCATGGATCGGTTCCTGTTTAAGTCTAGCTCAAAGCGGTGTTCTCAGTTTTTAACCCTAGGTACACTTATGCCAGAGCCACCTCTACCTACTCATATCCAGACAGGGCTATATTGCTTGGAAAACTCACAAAATCTCTACACTACCAAAATTCTATGAAGTTATTATATACTAATCCTCAAAGTATAAGTTAGTGTAATGTTCTCTAATTAGAGTTTTTCAAAATATAGCTTACAATGTTTGTACTAAACATCCTCTGATACCCAATGTAATGGACCAACCCTAGTTACCTAGATTCAGTGCATTATTTTAATACATTTTCATGATTATAAGTAATGAAGTACCAAATTACCGATCGGTTTAGCAGTACTGGATAATAGATTACAAACATGAATGTTAAATTACACTTTATAATATACAACACAACATAAATAATCCTTTATGAATGCCATTATTTCCTTAGAATAACCCTGCATATCAATAAAAATATGCTTCTTGGAATCTAGAGAAAAATAAAAAATAGAATGGGGTGTGCTCAGATGCTCAGTAAGGATAACAATATAGCAGAAACCTTCCTAAATAAGCATAAACATTTATATTAATGTATAAGACTAAAACAAAATCCTATTAAACATAAGGTTCAACATAATCGGGAAAAGATACAATAAAATAATTCCATTTACTTATTTATATGGATATTCTACTAGTCGAATAATCACCTGAAATATCAACAGCCAATTTCATAATGATGGAATGCATAATGCCATACATCATAACCACATAGTCAAGGACTTGTTCCAGGACTACAAATTAGATTTTTTCAAGGTCTTGTTCCACGACACTATTTTGTCTCATGAGACCTATTGATGCGTTGAGGAACTATAGAGGGCTCAACTAATCACTTACTAAGTCCAATTCCTTACTCATATGAAAAGGTTTAAACATAACATAAACATTCATATTAAAAATAGCATACAAAATGTAAATACTTTATCCATAAACCATTAATTGTATAAAAATAACACATCCATACTTAAACATATCACAAAGCCTTCAATACAATATGGAATATTTGTTTCATAATGAATCAACTTCAAAAAAGTTTAAAATCCTTCAAAGTATGTTGACATAGATGAAAATTATTTGTAAAGCTCTTTGAGTGAAATATCCCTTTTCCATGAAAACATTTATAAGTCACGCAATTTAGAAAGGAAGACATTTAAATACATTTTTTTAATCAAAGTGACCCATACCACTTTGAAACTGTTGAATGGAATTATCATTTGAAATACATTAATGTCTATATAAATAAATCCTTGAAACCCATTTTGAAAACATGAACATTAATGAGAATAATTTAGAAGAATAATTATTTAAAACATTTAAAATGATGTTTTAGAAAAAAAGTCCCACAAAATAATGTCTTTGAAAAAACTTTCATGAAACATGGACATGGATAATAAATATGTCCCAGTAAAAGCTTACACATAAACAGTCCCAGATAATAATGAGAATGAGGAATTTACCCTTACCTTGAACATTACTTTAGATGGGGGCACGTTTAACCTCCTATATAAATACCGTAGTATGTTATTAAATTATAACAGAACCATATCAATATTTATGATATCATACATGATTAATTTATGACTTTATACTACCCATTTAATAAAAAATATATTGTTAAATTTACATTTCGTGTAATAATTTCTTTCTTTATCGTACGTGTTTTAACTTGTTGCTCTTGATTGTATCACATAGATCATGATTTATATATTTCCAGAATATAAAAAATGATTTATATATCATATATATTTAGAATATAAATATGTATAATATACATATATATGAAATAGAATACACCGTTTATGGATACGGTAGGCCTTACATACGCAAAAACATTGTTTTCGTTTTCATTACGTATTGAACAAAACTATGTGAATATGATACATGTAAGTGTATATATATATATATATATCCTGTAGCATTATTATGTCATATATTACAAACATATTAATGATATATAGTTTATAATCATCTTTTAATGGTGAATGTGGAAATGAATCTCGTCGCGTCGTGAAGATGGAAATCCGTACGTACACACAAGCGATAAAATCAATATATTGATGGAGAAATATTAGGTAATTCGATGTTATATCATATATAAAGAATCATTAAAATGTTATATTTATTATTTACATCAGTTATACTCATTATTATACCCATCCAAATAATGAAGTGTCTGAATAACAAACTACACCACGATGTGGAGACGGTAATGCGTACATACGCACGTATGGTGACTTTGTCATTTATAGGATTGATAGAATAATAAATATGGTTATAAAGTTTTTATAATAACATCAGAGTATATAAAAGATAATTTATTTATTATTTTAGAATATATAAAATAATGAAAAAGGAAGTGGAAGAAGAAAAGAACATGAAAGAGGTGATGAAATATTTACCTCTTCTTTGTGTTCTTCATTTTGATTTGATCAAAATGGCCCATTATGATGAATTTCTGACCAAAGGAAGGCCTTTAGGATGAAGGGAGGAAATTTGGGAGGATATTTGTGTAGGGGATGGATGATCCAAAAGGATTATTAGTTGTGAAATTATGAGAATGGGAATTGCCCTTTTATAAGAGAGGTGATGGTCACTTTTGAAAAATCTTGAAATATTATTTTATAATAAAATCATTTTCGTTTTTTAATGGATCCAAAATGACTTATTTTAAGTATAAGGTGCGTATGGATATAATTCCTCTAAACCAATAGGGTTTATATAGGTTTAGGACATCATATTAACATTATATTTTAGATTTAACTCTTAGTTAAATAGTTTGAAATTTACCATGTCTCTTTGTATTTTTATATTATATTGTTAATAAACATACTATAAATGTACAATAGAACTCCAAGTGGTTCATTATCAATATATATAACTTTATTTAATTCCTTTGGAAGAACTGTAGATTTTTAGGAACAATATATCAATTAATAATATAATATTTGTTTTAAAAGCTCAATTATGTCAATTTTGACACTATTAAGTTTTTGATTTTTTTGAAAGACATAAAACCATTATCACTTCAAATAATATTTATTTAACCAACAATAACATGTCATATTAACATATAAAATTATTTTAATTCATCATGAGTCTCAATTTACATTTATTTGTATATTTTTAATATAAATTATTTTAATCATTCATAAATAAGGTAATTACTGCATCATCATTATGTCATAAAAAAAATAAAATTATTTAATGTCTCAAAATTATAAATAAAATATAATAATGTATTATTTTTTTTATATTTATAATGAATATTTATTGTCGAATTTATCTTATGTATAACCCTATATTAAAAATAGATTATTTATTACACATTGAATTTAACTCTTTTAACTCTTCCTTAAATAAAATAATAATAAATTTCCTAATCTTATCAAATTGGACGAAAGGGGGTTATATTTTATTCCTAAGGTATTTCTGGTCGAATTAAAATTATCCAATAGAATTATGACATGTGTTAGGGTAATTATAATATCATTATTACCCTTAATTACCCGATTTACTATTAACCGTGGTAAATAAAAGTCAAAAGTTACTATTCACAAAAAATTATTTTCAACTTATTGAACCACATTTTACATACTAATATTAACCATGTCAATAGAGTTTTTGAAATTAAACTCATAGAAGCGGTAAAATTACGTTTTATACAAATTTGCAAATGCTCCTAGAAGATGGGTAAAAGATGGTAAAATGTTCGATAAAATTACATATATAAACTTATCATAAAATGAATCAAATTAATTAATTCTAACATATATAGGTATTATGTATCTATTTTTGACATAAAATAAATTTAAAAAAATAACTAATTATTTAAATAAAATGTCGGTTTTATATAATAATGTATTATTTTTCACTATTCACCAAAAATTGAATGTTTTCAGAAAAATAACAAATATTTACCCTACGCTAATTTTGATATTCCGAATTCAAAAATGAAGTTTATTTTACCAAATTAAAAATATATAATTTTCATTTATTAATTTAAAATTATTTTTCGTTCTCCAAACAAAAAGCGGGTTTTTAAAAAAGTAAAAACTATTAAAAGATTGACATGTGTTTATGTCAAGTTTTAATATGAAATTACATATAATGAAATATATTGAATTAAATTATACAAATATAATTTAATTATAATTCCAAACCATTCAAATTCATAATTTATCTTTATAAATTATTTTGATTAATAAAATTTGTTTTCAATTAAAACATTGTATTTTGCATTATTCATCAAAACATGAAAGTTATCAGAAAAGTACAAAAAAATTATCTAAATTTTTTTTATATCCTGCATCAAAAGAAAAATTTAATTTCATTAAATTGAATATATAAACATGTCAAATATTGGATTTATAAAGGGTTTTCCATTAAAAGGTGGTAAAATTGTATTTTTTTGAAAAATACTTCTTTTATCTGAAAAATAAATTTGTTCCTATATTATGTCTAAGAAACGGATAATAAGGATGTTAAAATGATATAGAGTATATGAGATTCAAAATTCGATTAATACTATCCACAACAACTTTTTGAACGGTTAGTGTGGTATGTTGTGGTGTGCTCGAACTTGGTGTTGCATGTATCGCAAGATATTAAATTAATTTAATGAGATAACATAATATGAAATCATGGGATTTTACTTTATCTACTTAGGATAATTTATGGATTTCTAGTATATGAGTAGTACTCGCTACTTTCATGGTAAGGGCCTAAAGGGTCTCACTGTTAGGGCATCAAAAAGTCTTACCAATTATTATGATTAGGAGTTGAGGTGATGGTGGGTCTCACCTTGGGGTCTGTGTAATTTCTATATTTAATGATCACCATTACATAAATAAATTCATCTTATTCAAATTTATTATAATTTTCTTTAAATTTATTTAATAATATAAATCAAAATTTATTTAGTGAATAAATAAAAAAATATTGGGAAAATTAATATTATTTTAATATTAAAGGCCCATTTAATAATTTCATGAATAAAGATTTGATTTAATGACTTGATTTTATCAAGTAATAATTTTATAATATTACAATTAAGAGATAAAAAAATAAAAGAAATTTATGACTCAGTAAATCATTCTTATGATTCTAGTTATAACATATTTAATAGGAAAAATATATTAAGGGATCACAGAGAAAATTTTAGAAGTATTTTAAAATGAAATATTATTAATAGAAATCTAATATTTAGTGGAATATTTATCTATCTGTACATTATATAACCACTCTGCTATCTCATTCTTCCTATTGAGAGAAACAACCTTCTTCCAGGATCAATCCATGTTCTTCTAAGTGGATTGACGGAATGACAAAACAATGATCGATGGGGGTATCAATGGGATAATACATTATCTGTGATATCACCCAAATATTGAAAAATGATTTACTCACATGCTTCATAAGCTCATTAGGATGATCTAGAGGGATCTGACTTCAGTTACATCGAGTGACGATCTCCGATGATGAGTGTAACATGTTTCCAATAAAAATTGGAAAATTTATAGTTTTATTTATGTTTTGTACATAAATTAAATTAAAATGGTTCCTCGGTTTGTAATAGGGTTGTGGTTGTATTGGAGACAACATCACAACGTCAATCACAATATAAAATTGTCAAATTATAGATTTTTCTGGATTCTTCTATATGCATCATACAAAAAATTTGTATTAGAGAGACTGTGTGTTTGTTTAATCCAATTAAAATTAAATTTTATTTAAATAAGAAGAGGTTGTAATTTTAGTCCCATAATTA
The DNA here is from genome assembly GCA_963277665.1 of Viscum album. NCBI lineage: Eukaryota > Viridiplantae > Streptophyta > Magnoliopsida > Santalales > Viscaceae > Viscum > Viscum album. The sequence continues at coordinate 1,583,342,554 of OY728137.1, read as the reverse complement.
GAAATTCTATTTCAATTCAACATTGGCTGACTGAGCTTTGTACATTTGAAGATCGAAAATCAGATTGAAGTCAGTGTTTGTGAGTTTGAAAATTTTATAACACACAGATGTAATAATTTTTCATGAGATGGTCAGTTGTGGACAATTCTATAAATCGCTAGTTATTAATTAAATTTTCAGTGTATAGAATATTTTTTTCCAAGGGGTCATATTTCCACACCATTTTTGAAAATAACATAAATGCTAAAAGGGTAGTCTTTGGAAGATTAATGAAAATAAAATAAAAAATTAATGCTGAAGGGATGGGGATCCCTCTGACATGATACACATAAACAAAAGAGAAGAAGAAGAATACTTGTATAGGCTGTTAATAAAATAAATTCAAGAAAAGGGGGTGGCTTAGTTTCCCCCATGTGGAACCATAGGCCTCCCCAAAATATGGAGACATGACTTGAAAACCTTCACCATTTTGGTGTATATATTAAAATTTTATTATTATAATGAATGGTGGAATACCATCCTCCCCCTTCTAACTTCTCAATACTTCTAGTGCAGTTGATCCCATTGACTTGTCAAGAAACCAGACTCGGTCTAGACCATTTGGTAATGAAAATTGGCATTCAACCAATTTTATGAAGTTTACAGGCCACCCAGGGCCCAAATTTTTCTATAATATTTCCAAAATATTAAAATTAATTTATTTAATGATTTAATTTAATTATGGGACCATAAAAGCAATATTAATTGAACTAAAATTAGATGAAGTTATTTTAATTCATTAATAATATCCTCGAGTAAAAATTATTGCGATTTTAATTTTATTATGCATTTGTTTTACATGTCGACAAATCATGACTGGTGATCGACTAGTGTTTGTATGAATTTAATTATAACATGAAATCAATTTTTGTAATAAAAAATTAAATAAATAGAGAGTTTGGGATTTTCATCCTTCCTAAATTTATTTATAAGGGAATTCATGTAAATGAGAGAAATATTTCATGTGTATTACACATTTCATAGAACCCATATACTACATGCAAGTATTTTTGTAATATGATGAATTTCATTAAAGATTAAGACCTTGCCGATATAAGGAAATATTCTAGGAAATATTTAATTACATTGAATGGGATTGTAAATTCTGACAAGAATCATTCACGACTCATGTAATTACCACTAGAATCATGGTTGATCTATTTTAAATTAGCGGTCAACCAATAGTATACTACAATGACCAATAATTTCTTTTATTTATTTACTAATGGTTTATTATTATTTTTTAACAATCGTCTTTATGTGATGACATATAATAATAAAAAATCATGCATAGATGAAAATAATAATATATTTTTATTAATAAAATTATTATTTATATATAACTACAAATATAATAAATATATTTGTTAAAAATTTATAATTAAAAATAAATATATATATATTATATATATAAATAAAAATTTATACATATATATATTTATAGTTATTATTATAAAAAAATAATTATATATATTATATATGTAATTTTATAAACATATACAAAAATATAAATAATTTATTATCATTATAGATTTATCATCACATTCTATTTTAGCACTGATAAAATATTACTTTATCTGTTATTTTTATGTAGCTCAAATAAAAGGATTATCTTTATTTATAAATACTCCCTAACAGCCTCCTCCTTCTCTCACATAAATCAAGCTCTGACGGAATATGAACCCCACCACCACCACCTCATCCTCCTCCTACTTCTTCGCTACTACTGAATCCTCTTCCTCCTCATCCTCAGCCACTATGAATCCATCCTCCGCCTTCATGAAGCGCCACTCCACCACTATGAATCCCTCTTCCTCCATGTACATCACCGCTTCCATAGAACCTCATCTGCTTTGTACCTCACCTTCACTGCATGCCAAACCCCTCCTCCACCTAGAACCCTTCCTTTGTCGTGAACCCACCTCATCCGCATACCCCAACTCTAGTGTTGAATCCCACCACTACTGTGCTGCCCTTATCCTATACAAAACCACCTCAGTCGTGAACCCATCTCCTCATGTGGTACCATTATTATTATTCTTTTAATCCAATTAGTAATTCCATTGTATTTTCTCATTTTATAATTTTCAATGATCAATTCTATGATTGTAGATTTCATATTTCTGATCATGGATATTGAAGAGCTTCTATAGAAAGAATATGTATTGTCCAAATCATTATATTTGAGGAATTGATTTTGTAGTTTTATCCCTGTTAATTATACTGAAGTGGGTCTTGGTGAATTAGATAACTATTTCAACAAATGATATAATAATCAATGAATATTCAGGATTTGAAATTGATACCTTGCAATTGGTATATAGTCAAGGATGTTTTAGATGTCAATCTAGGATACATATGATTAACTATATAGATCCCCAAATAATTTAGGTGAAATAATGATGTTTATTTTATTTAAATTTGATTGATAATAAATATATTTTTAGTATCTTTTAGATTCTCATTATTGATGAGTTTTTTTTACATTTCATATGTATTTCCACAATTTTATTATTTCTATCGAATAGTGCATATCATTTGATCGATTTTTCCATTTCAAATGAACAATATAAGTAAATTAAAGATAGAAATACTTTTATAAATCTAAAATTACAATAACTGATAAATAATAAATTTGATTGATATGAAAACTACGAGTCTAGTTTGTGAGAAAAAATAAAACCACCCCTATAGTGATAAATCTACTATATCATTGATTTTAATGATGGGTGTAATTTTATATTTTGAGGGTGATGATTATGTCTGTATTGGAGTGTTAGATATGAAATATAATTATATATGTCCTATATTTCTGTAGCTAGGAAGAATTGTAACCCATTTTTCTTGAGTAATTTTTTAAGATAGAGAGAAACATCAGTCATTTTGTCTTACTACCATTGAAATGTTTTTGATGTTTTTCCCAAGGGACTCTATAAGATATCACCCAAGAGATATATTGTGTTTATGATTGTTTTCTTAACTGGTGTGGATCATTTTACTATTCCACCATATAATATGGATCATATGGAGCTAAGAGAGGTGAAGGATCAATTGAAGGAATTCGAGGTGAAGGGGTTCACATGAATTTTTATGTCCTCATGGGGTTCCTTATATTTTTCCGTAAAAAAATCAAATGGCTCATTGAGAATTTGTGTCAAATGTTATATGTTATGCTAATTGATAGAAATGAATATATATCCACATATACATATTGATGTGATATTTGATCAAAAAATATGTTCTAATGTTATCTCTAAGATCGATTTGATATCAAGTTATCAGTATATTATGGTGAGGTATTTTGATATATCACAAACTATATTTAGTATTTTGTATGTATTGTATGGTTATACAGTGATGTCATTAATTTTTAAAAATACATTGGTAGATTTTATGAATGATATGAATTGTGTATTACATCCTTATTTAGATAATTTTTAATGATATTTTTCAATCATATTATCATGTAATCCTAGATGAGGGAGGAACATGCTCGATAATTGGAGATCATTTGGAAAAAACATAGGGATCATCAACTCTATGCCATAACCTGAAAGTGTATGTTTTGGATTGATAATGTAATCTTCATGGGGAAATTGATATTATTGGATATCATATTTTTTTAACTTGACATGATTGATGTTATAGTTTATTTAGAGACACCAAATAATGTTTTTGAGATCTAATTTTTTTTGGGATTTCTAGTTATTACGAGAGGGTCAACCCAGATTCCTTCTGATTGGAAGTACTAAGAAGTACATAAAAAATAATGTGGTATGGTTCCCTTTCTTATATGTTCATGAGAGATCCTTATATGATTATAATTAGAGATTTATGAAATCACCAATCTTAAACATAAACTATATGGATAATGGGTATTACTTATATTGTGATGTATATGAAGTCATTATTTGAACAGCTCCAATCTAAAATGGTTCTGTGGTTTCTTATGGTCCAAATAGTTAAATACACATAAGAGAAACATCCCAAATCCTTTCCATGAATTTGAAATATTGGTTCTTTCCATGAAGTTTTATTGGTATTATCTTTAGGCTATTATAATTTTAGAATACAGTAATTATTTTGAAAAATATTTAATCACAAAGTGAAATGAACCATTGACATCGAAGATGGTTTGAGTACCTATAGTCCTTTATCATTGACCTAATGTCTACCATAAAAAAGGGGAACGATTTTTATATTATATAATATTGGAAGGATCAATATTAGGGAGTACACTATTCAAGTATCATGTGGAATATATTTTCCCACATTAAAAAGACGGGAATTTATGTTCAAATGTATCATGGAATAGTGAAACTTATGTCATTATCTACCACTTATTCAATCCTCACTAGTATTATATGAGTAAACTATATGATTACTACTATTTATTCATGAAATACATGATAAAAATTTTATAGATTTATATTTTATAAAATGTTAGTTATTTCTTATTCACGTATCCTTTATAATGTGCCTCTCTTGGGATTTATTCAATTTTGAAAATTCTTAAGTGTCTTTTTTAAAATGATTCAAGTGTTTTTAAATGATTATTAAAAAATTATATGTGTTTAACATAAATCTTTTTGGTTTTAAATAACTTTAAATGATTTGATCACATGACGTGGACTTAGGATGCATGCCTAGAGTTTGTAAACTCACCCAATTTGGTTTAATAAAGGGATGTGAATGTTTATAAAGCATATCTAATGCTAGTTTTATCATAAAAAGGGGAGTGTGAAGTGTTAAATAAAAATTTGTAAAATATAGATGGGTTTCTATCATTTTCAATGATAATGAATGTTGGGTCATGATGTTTCCTTGAATACTTTAAAAAAGGAATTGAGGATTTTTGAAAGAGTGTTTGGAATATATTGGTTTATTATAAAATGGGTGTATTATTTTAATGATGGATTTGTTTAAATTGTTGGTTTTTTTGATTTCAACTTTGATTATCTATATATTTTTTAATGGACATATGAAATGTAGTTTTTCATAACATTTTATGTTTATATTTTTATATAATTGGGAAATCCATTACATTATATAGGGATGACAATTAGATCAACAATAACACCATAGAAAGGGTAAATTTATTTCAAAAATTTGAAAGATTATATTTTAGATATATTTTATCTCATACTATAAATCTATAAGGCCCCGACCTTAAATATTAATTAATATTGAATTAAATGAATAATTCACATTGAGGATCTTTTCAGGTTTAGAGTTTTAGAAAATTAGATCATAACTATTAATTCTAAAAATATTGCATAGTAGACACTTCTACAAAGATTCCTTTTATTAAAAAACATGAACTCTTAAAAAAAAGAGTCATGTCTAGTTCCATGATTAAGAAAACATGAATTTTCCTTGATCCCATACTTGACCCTATTCCACATTATGTCCTGTGAAAAATATTTCAAAAAAAACTTGGGGTGAGCATAAAAAGATTAGTAAGGGATACACAAAGAAAGAAAACTATTAGTATTTCAAAACATCTAGTAAACCATGAATACATTATCAAAGTAACCCTTTTCACCTTTATGAAGTAGTAAATACTCTTCAGTAAATAAAATATCATTAATTACCATTTTGTAACCAAAAGATTACCTTAAAAACCAAATAAAGAACACATAACATATAAAGGTAACATGGTACATAAACATACTTAAATGGAATAACCATACGGTCGACTTCCACAGATATCACTAAATGGAATAGCCATACGGCCGACTTCCATACCCAATGCATTGGAGGTTATAATGTAACCACCTATCCTGGTATTCACGACACCACCCGTCATGCCGTTTATCACTTAACCACCCTTCAAATGTCCAAGTACCATTATAAAATAATAAGACATAAAACAAATATAATGGAAAGAAATCATTTCCAAATTTCGATCACAATATATCACGTAAATATATTGACATAACAAATCCATTATGAAAACCAATTTAAATACTAAAATACATAAATGACTATATGGTATTTATTTCATTTTAGAAACATTACGTCTTGATGAGGAAGCCAAAGACCAAATAATACTCGCGTAGGATGAAAAGGTTGTTGTCACCGCGTATGTTAAAATAAACATTCATTTTTTTAGTTTAGTAAAATTCTTTATAGAAAAAGATTACATTTAAATGAAAATTAATTTCAAAGGTGTTTTATACAGCGTATAAAATAAAGTATTTTATTAGAACAAAATATGCCTCAAAGAAAGGAGATTGAGATGAAGTCCCTTACCTCATGTCTGACTTGACTCGATCACTCTTTAATCTCATGAATAATAAACTAGTCTTAATTTATAATTGATTAAGAACCCTTTTAAAGCTTATTATTCCTTTTATGTCACTTATTGCGATGTTATAAACATTATTTAATCATTTATGTTATTAATGTTCATTTTTTCGATATTTGGTACTTAAGTCAAAAATGGACTTCTTACAATTACATGTTGTTCACGTGGTCAAAGGTTCATTATATCCAAAATGATTTTCATGATTTTGATATAATATATATCATATATATCCAGAATATAAATTTATTTATAATAGTATATAACATTTAGAGGTAAGAAATGAAATGCACCATTCATGGAGGCAGTAAGCCGTACGTACGCATGAACGCTACTTTCATTTCTATTTCGTATTTAATGGAGTGAAATCATAATGAAATAAATGTTTATTGTAATTACATTATATTATCATATATAATATCATTAACTCCATCCTTTATACATCCCACATATGGCATTAATGAATCAAATCACTTTGAGGTGGCGGTAGTCTGCACTTCCTAAAATGAAATTATCACGTTTACCCATAATGGAAACCATAAAGTTATGACATAAATGAAAAATAAATAAGAATAAGGAAAAAATAAACATAATATATATATTATATAAATATAGTGACATCTTAATGGACACCATGAAAGGTGTTAAAAGAAGATTGAACAATTATCATTTCATGAGGTAGAAATTCACCAACCATAGAAATAGTATGTTCTTTAACCATTAGACGGAGGTGTGTGTAAGTGTAAATAAAATCCTTCTCATAAAAACCTTCTAGTATATTTAATGTACTGGTTTTGTAACTCCTCTTGGTTTGAACCAATGAGGGTTTCTTGAAGAGCATTCTGCCTAAGGTAAGGCTTCTTGGATGAAGAGAGGGATGTGGAGTGATAAAATGAGAAGATCTTGGCCAAGCCAATGGCTTGAGAGGTGTGGGTAAGGTGGTAGAGGTGGGGGGGGCTTTTATAATAGGGAGGAGGGGAAATCTTGGAAAGTCAAGAAATGTTACTTTAGTATATAATGAGTTTCGGATTTTAAAGGTCCCAAAATTATATATTTCGAGGATAAGGTGATAAGTGTTCGAAATCCAGACATCCAATAGGTTTTTGACAAGTTTAAGTCTTATATTTTACATTATCTTTTCATTTTATTTAAATCGTTAATTAATGAGGTAATCGTTGCATCATCATGGTGTCATAAATAATTTAATTTATTTAATGTCTAAAAATTATAAAAAAATCATGATTTAAGAAATATTTCGATATTTCTAATGAATATTTATAGTCAAACATATGACTTGTATAACCCCATGTAAAAATTGTTTTAGTAAAACAAGACATGTTTGTGACATTTTTATTTTAACTTTAAATAAAAATTTATTAATGTCATTTTCTTACCCAAGTGGATCCATGGGGTTCTCAAGTTGAAATATGTATTGTCTTGGTAGGCCATGACTCATCCAATAAGGTTATGACATGTTTCAAGGTAATTTTATATTATTGAAACATTATTTTTAAATTAAATTACAAGAATTAACTCTAATCGCGATTAATAAAACTTAAAAGTTACTATTCACCAAAAATTATTTTCATCCCATTGAACCATATTTTACATACTAATGACAACCATGTATGTCAGTTTTTTGAAATTCCATTAAAAAAAGTGGTAAAGTATCATTTAAATGAAAAATCAGTTTTTTTAACTACCACTTGGTGGCTTCACTATTCATCAAAAATTGATGTTTTTTAGAAAAAATCCAAAAAAATTCACCCTAAGATATATTTGATATTCCGAATTCAAAAATGATAACTATTTTTCAAAATTAAAAACATATAAGTTTCATTAATTAATTTAATAATTAATTCTCATTGTCAAAACAAATAGCGTGTTTTTATGAAACAATATATATCAAAAGATTGACACTAGTTTAAGTCCAATTTCATTGTGAAATTAATTCCAATGACCACCATTGGATTAAATGGTAAAAATATATTATAATTTCACTTTAAAAACAAATCAAAATATAATATAATCATATAAATATATTAGATTAGAAAGAGGTTTTGAATTAAAAGACAACATTTCTCACTATTCATTAAAAATGAACTTTATCAGAAAAATACCAAAAACTTACAAAAAGTAAATTTTGATGTCCCAATCCTAATGAAGAATTTTATTTGGTCCACTATAAGGTATAATAGTGACAAAAACTGTATTTAAAGTGGGTTCTCTTTCAAAAGGCGATAAATCGACCTTTTAGTGAATATTAGATTATCTATGCCTAAAATTGAATTCTTTTCTTATTTTAGGCCTTTATATTTTATTGGATAAATTTAAAAACATTTTAAAAACATATATAATAATATTTTAGTTATTTCTATTCATTCCTGCCAATACAACGACTACATGCTAACTACCATTTAAAATAATATTATTATATTACTAGTGTGCAACGTAAGATTTCAAAGAAAATCGTTCTTGCGTATCGGGTACGCTATCAAACATAGCAACCCCTTTAAAGTAAAATTAATATTTAATTCTCAAATAGTAATAAATATGAAAATGTATTATGCTTTATTTACCTAGGATGTTACAAAATCATATAATAATTCATATTGTTCTCATCTCGGTTCCCACTGATGGTTTACTTAGATAACAAATAGATTTCATGATTATATTCCATCATGAATATGTAGTGGAAGAGATATATATAGATTAACTAGATGGTTTCATCCTAAATGGAATAGAAGGTTCAGTCCTAATCTCAAATGAAGTTTTTTTTGGGATTAAGTAGGCACCAAGACAATGTAACAGGAATTTCAATGCCTTCATGGTAGAATTAATGTACATGCTGTGTAATGTAAATAATGGATACTATATTAAGGTGTATTATGGTGGGAATATTTTCATTTTACTTCTTTATGTGGATGAATTTCTCCTAGTTGGACTAATGATGGAATTAATGGAAGTGGTGAAGAATAATTTATCTAGAATATCAAAAATAAAGGACCATGGTTCTGGAAATTTGATATTGGGGATAAATAATGAATGAGATTTAAATTTAATAACATTTTATCCTTGGTTAATTTTTATATAAATGTTTTGTGTATTTATTTATTTTAATATTAATATTAATAAATAAAATAGGATGGATATGAATAATGAATAGATAGATGAAAATAATCTGAAAAAAGTGTATGAACATGGAGTGAAATAGTTCATCAATTTTGAAAAAGAACATGAATATGACCATTCTAAAAACCTTTTTCTATATTTTCACTATTGTTATTTAAGATAAATTATCCCAAAAAAGTTGAAAGAACACATGATCTTTCACTGAATAGATTGAAGTTATAAATGATGGAATACACCTGGATAAAAGAGAATGTATCTAGTGGATGGGATATCAATGTGTTTTATAGATAATCTGATTTGATTACAAGTGGGTACAATAAAGAGGAATATATCAAGTATGTCATTACATATTTTAAATATGATGAAGATTGTTTTGAAGAAATGATAAGGATAGTTGAAGATGACATTCATGATTTCCTAAAATTGTTTAAGAAGTTAAATAGTTGTGAAAAGTTTTCATTGTATAGTGGTTTCACTAAATATTCATATTTATTAGTCATACTCAAGGTGTATAATTTTAAATAATGAAAAGAATGGGCTGATGACAATTTTATGGAATTACTTTCTCTCTTGAAAGACACGCTCCCAGAAGAAAATGATATCCCTAGAAAAACATACAACACAAAATTAATGCTATTATTGTTGGGTTTGGTCTATAAAAGAATACGTTCCTACCCGAATGATTGTATAATTTTTCAAAAGGACCAAAAATCACAAAGAGAATGACTAAATATTGGTTCTTCTTGATACAAGAATGATGAATATGGTCTTATGAATGCTTTATGGTACCTTCCAATAATTCCAAGGTTTAGGATCCTATATGAAAGTGAAGAGACTACAAGGAAATTGATGTGGTGTAATGATACATGAAGTAAATATGGGAAAATATGTCACCAGATATACTCTCCTTAAAGGAAGAGAATTGATCATGAGTATCCTAAATTTGGAAATGAGATGAGTAACCTTCATCTTTCATTATCTACAGATGGAGTAAAATCTTTTAGTTTTCAAAGAAGCACTCACAGTACATTTATGGTTATGTTGGTAAATAATAACTTTCCACCATGGTCATGCATAAAATGAAAATACATCATGTTATCTAAGCCTACATTAATACCGAAACATCTAATTAATTTTATTGTTGTTAATTTGGCTCCAATTACTGAGGATTTAAAATTATTGTGGGATTCAAGTGTTACATTTTATGATGTATACAAAAATGGAGAATTCAAATTGAGATCCATGTTGTACTAGATGATAAATGATATTCTCATTTATGTAAATTTTATAGGATATAGAGTTAATGTAACTCAAGGGATACCCATCTGCAAACAATGTACATAATCAATTATGTTTCAAAATTCATCAAAAACGGTGTTTCAAGAACATCATGGATTTTTACCCCAATAGAATAAGTACAAATCTTGAATGAAATAATTTTATGAAATTTAAGAAGAACATAAAACACCATCCTAAAAATAGGTGATCAACTGTTTGACAAATTAACATATGTGGACACTGCTTTTGGTAAATTATTTTTGGAAACCTTATGAAAAATAGTTGAAAAAAATATAAGTGTTTTTGAATTACCATACTGGAATTCTCTGCATGTCAGACATTTTCTTATTATTATTCATGTTGAAAAACAAATTTTGACAGTTTCATTGGCACATTTCTAAATGCACCCAGTAAAAAAAGATATAATTAAGGCTAGATTAGAAATTCTTGACATGGGAATATGAGAAGAGTTGGCACCAATAAAGGGTGAAAAATGTGATTTTCTTCCTCTATATACTTGCAATCATTCCAGGCTAGATAGATATACGTTTTAAAACTTCTTGAAAGATGTAAAAGTTTTAGAGGGATATTTATCGAATATCAAGAACATCATGTTAATGACCAATTTGAAGTTAAATGGTAATTCCCTATTTTGATATAATATCAAATGCCTATAGATTTACTTTTCATTTTTTCCAAGACATTCCATCATACATTAACCAAGATCTATTTCATCTTCAAAGCTATATGTAGCAAGGTTATAGACCTGAAAAAATTTCTAACCATGGAAATAGAAATTTATGTCATATTATGTGAATTAGAAATGTTCTTCACACCAAAATACTTAATATGATAGTTCATTTGATAGATCACATGGTGAGAGATATTTGATGTTGTGTTCTTGTGCACAATAGATGGATGTACCCCATTTAATGGTATATGAATATTTTGAAATGGTATGTCAAAAATAAAATTATTCTAGAGGGTTTTATTGCGTGGAGATATATTGTTGAGAAAGCCATTGAATTCTGCACTGAATACCTATCCTCTATAGAAAGAATTGGTCTCCCAAAATCATATCGCACTAGGAAACTTGTACATGAATGAATTTATATAGGATTACTCGTCATAATGTATATTATGGATCATAAGTAGGCCCACTTTTACATTTTTCATAAATTTTTGGAGGTTTCCCCATATATTGATTTCCCAAAAAAAATCATAAGCATTTGAATCCATTAAGGTTTGAAATATGCATTTAGAATACAAATAATCAATACTTCATAAGATAGTTTCAGGACAATATTTTAAATGATTAATATGAAAATCCAGATTTAATTTTTGAACGACATAAATGGCTACCTGGAGGACGATGGGTGTATGTATTATCTTACATTGGTTATGTAACTAATGGTTATACATCCTATATAAATGATCACGAGGAAGATAATACCTTGAACAATAGTGGAGTTATAGTCATGGATGAGGTGATTCAGGTTTCTGGTACTAAGTATATAAATCAAATTTACATGAATATGTTGTACTTTGGATTCATCAAAAAAATATGGGAGTTGGATTATATAACATTCAAAGTGCTGATTTTTCAATTAAAGTGGGATTATAATAAAAATGATTTTAAAATTTATTAATTGAGATTCATGTAAATTGATATCAATAAAGAAGGGTACAAAGAAGAACAATTTATAATGGGATAATAGGCAGTACAAGTATTTTATGGTCCAGATATCACAAATCGAAATTGGTAAACTATTTTATTATTGACCTAAACCACTGAAGGGTCAGATGAAAAATTTTCTAAGGGAAACCATTTCATTGGGACTTATCAATCATTTCACAGTTTTCAAAATATAGAAGACACTTTTTATGTTCGAGGAGACACAAATGAAGGGATTTGGATCATCTATAGAGGGTTAAAATCCCTTCATCCATTAAAAAAGAAAATTAGAGATCTATAATCAAGCTACTTTTTTTAATATAAATCATTTTACATAAAGTTATTATCTGTTCACAGCTGAATTTATGTACTCTAAATTAAATGATAAACCACTTATATACAGATAATTAGTTCCACACATGCCGGTGCTCCATATCATGAAGAACAACATGTCTCTCAACCATATTGATAGTCATAGTGAAGAGGAACAACCCTCTGTATATGCTAGTGCTCCCATTCCGGAGGAAAAATAGGTTTCTCTACCTGCTACTACACCCAATGTAGGGGTTAAATGAACATTTGCACATGCCGACACTACTGATCCAAAGAAACATATTGGCGATGTTTATTCCAGGGAAATGGTAGGTTATAAAGGATAGATGATGAAAAAAATAAGATAATTGTAGTCTAACAGTGTTATAGAAAATAATTAAGATGAAATTCAATGGAATCAAATTTAAGGTCATATAGAATGTGTAGGGCCAACATTTTAACCTCAACAAGGCAATGTTCAGTAGTTATATTGGAATCTTCACTTGGAAATGCATGCTAATTGATATAGATTAATAGAACCATATTTGTCCTAATATTAAGACAACTATTTGGGATGAGATTACGATAACATTATGATATCATTTCTTTGTTTTACTAAAAAATAATATAATAAAACATTGACTTACTCTTCATCATCCATTGCAATGTGCATTTATAGTAGATGACTCACTCAAGTAATATGTATTAATTCTTTCTAGAAGGATTCATAGAGTATTTTTCACAATTATAATAAGACATCATCTTAATGATGCTAAAGGTAAGATGAACCCACACCCACAACATATATATGCACACCCGATAACTCACGAAGTGTTGTATTCATTTACAGGCTATTGAGTAGATGTGTCTTTTCAGGTACATTGTGGATAGTAATATGTTTTTTGATGATACATGTATTAATCACATTGATTGAAAATTTTTTATTTATGTAATAGAAACAGAGAACTGAAAATAAGGAAGGAGAAGATAAACCATTTTACCCCTACCGTAAATCAAGGATGGGGAACACTTCACTTAGAAAAATTGGTACATATTTTAAATCTATCGTAATAAATTTACATGACATGAAACAATCCCATAAATATGTTCCTATGTTTATATATAGGTTGAATAATCCAAATCCAAATACACATTTATCCCATTCCATGTAATATTAAAGGAGGAACATGTAAATAAAGATGGGATACTAATAGATGAAAACACATAAAAAGTGTGGGAAACATGTGTAAGTATTACATAAGAAAATTTGTTTTTTTAAATTTTTATTACAAAATTATGATTAATTATTTTCATATATTTTTAATCCAACATAGTCACAAGAATCAACAACATCTATTCCAGATGAAAACGTACTATTGGTAGCCTTTAAGCGGCCATAACAGTGTGGCCACATTAGAGGTGTGGGTTTTGGGGGGACAACCTGAACATATTATGATAAAAAACAAGAGGATGAGAAAAGTGAATTAATAAAGTAGATGATATAAATAATAAGTACCCATGAATAATAATTAAAATGATTTAGAGAGATTATGGAAACTTTAATGGGGGGAGGAAAATAGAAGAAAAAACTAAAGAAGTGCCCCCGTGTGGAGATCCCACCCCACCCCCACCAGCTATGATGGATTCCATTCCCCTCAAAGAGATGTCTTAGATGAGATAATCAATGTTCTAATATATATTTATATGAAATGTTAATCCTATAGACACTGATAAATTTCCTTTAGTGACATTCTACAAGGTGATATTGACTGTGATTTATATCTACGAACACCTACCCATCACCTTATAATGAGGGCTACAGTGTTCATTATTCAATGAAATATGATATGAAACTGACCACTTCCAATAGGTCATGTGTGATTTTTGATCAGAATTGTCCATGATCCAAGCACTAATCTACCTATTCAAATTCATGAGGAAGATATTAATATGGTCAAAAAATATGTTAGAACATTCATCACATGGCCGTCACATCTTATGAAAATGTCGACAAGGAGGTAATCATTATCAATTTATTTATCAAGATAAACCTTTACAAATAAATGAAAAAATGTATGAATTGAAGAATTTTATTACATGTGTAAAAAGGGAAATGGATGAAATGAAATACTGACTCAAAAAAATCAAAAGTATCATCCAATCGATCAAAAAAGATATTTTAAATGCACTATTACCCCACCCGTTCTATATCCACATTTACTTTCATTGAAGGTTCATGTGGAAAGAATGTGAAAAAATGGTCATAACCACATAGTTGATTTTGAAGAAAAAATGTATAGAGGGAAATATGAAGACGTCAATGGTTATTATAGTGCTATTGAAATCCACGACTGTGATTTACTAGGAGGATCAGTTGTAACTATATACATGAGGTATGTTTTCATGATTTTATTTTCAAAAATCTATTATAATGTATTAATTATGAATAATTAATTTAATATTTTTTTGAAAGAATATATATGAAAAAAAATTGAAGTTATTTTTATAAGGCCCCAGCCTTAAACCTTACTTAATATTGAATTAAATGAAAAATTCACATTGAGGATTTTTTAGGTTTAGAGTTTTAGAGAATTAGGACATAACTATTACATCTCAAAAGATTACAAAGTAGAAATTTTTTCTACGTTTCCATAAAATAAAAACTCTTAAAAAGAAACATGTCCAGTTCCATGTTTTAGGTTGCATGACTTTCCCTTGATCCCATCCTTGACCCTATTCCACATTATGTCCTGTGAAAAACATTTCAAAAACTTGGGATGAGCATAAAAAGCTCAGTAATGGATACACAAAGAATGAAAACTATTTGTTTTTCAAAACAACAAGTAAACCATGTATACTTTATAAAAGTAATACTTTTCACCTTTTCTAAGTAGTAAAAACTCTTCAATGAATAAAAGTTCATTACTTACCCTTCTGTAACCAAAAGATTACCATAAAACCCATATAAATATCACATAACATATAAAGGTAACTTGGGACATAATCATACTTAAGTGGAATAACCATAAGGTAGACTTCCACACATATCACTTAATGGAATATACATTCGGCCAAATTCCATACAAACTTAATGGAATTTCCATACGGCCGACTTCCATACCCAATTCATTGGAGGTTATAACGTAACCACCCGTCCTGGTATTCATGTCACCACCCATCATATGGTTTATCACGTAACCACCAGTAATATGTCCAAGTACCATTATAAAATTATAACACATAAAACCAATATAATGGTATGATAACATTTCCACATTTCAATCACAATATATCAATTAAATATATTGACATAATAGAATAATTTATCAAAACCATTTTCAATACCAAAATAAATAAAAGAGTATATGGTATTTATATTATTTTAAAAACTTTACGACTTGTTGAGGAAGCCAAAGATCAAATAATACTCGCGGCGGCGGAAAAGGTCGTTGTCACCGCGTACGTTAAAAGAAACATTCCTTTTTGTTGTTTAGTAAAAAGCTTCGTATAAAAAGATTCCTTTTGTATTAAATTAAAAGTCAAAAGGGTTTATACACCGTATAAAAGAAATTTGTGTATAAAACGAAATGTGCTTCAATGAATGGAGATTGAGACGAAGTCCCTTAAAAAGACGGTATCCTTGGTTTGAGGATAAATCAATTATATAATTATGTTTGACAAACGAATACACCAAATATAAGTGGATATTAAGTGTAAAACAATCATAGGTTATTCACACATATTCATAGAACGACATATTCAAAGAGTACAAGTTTATCCCAATGAATCAAAATTGGGTTAAGAAGTTCCCTTGCAAAAATTCGACAGCCTAACGGCGTCACTTCAAAATTCAGAAAATGATATGATGATAGATAAAAAGGGTATCTCATCACTTGGACATAAAATTTATATCAATAAGGATATAGAATAACATATCCCAACATAAGAATATTTAATTTAAAATACATAACAAAATAAGTCTTTTTTTAAAAGAGGAGTGTGAAAGGTTCCCTTACCGACTTGGGTATCTTTCGAAACATACACCTCGTGAAAGAAAGACAATACAACATTGATTTAAATACTCATAAATGAATTTATATTACAAAATTAGTAAAATAATGGGCAGTACATACACCAATCAAAGGAAATTGGGGAAAATTTAGCATAAATCCCATGGGAATAAATGTGAGATGAAAAATCCCTTACGAAAACTCGGCAGCCTAAAGGCGCCACATAAAACGTACTAAAATGGATTGATGTGATCAAATAGGGTATCTCATCATATTAAAATAAAGTTTATATAAAGAGGAATATAAAAAAACATCCCCCAACATAACACAGAGGAGCTTCAAAGAAGTGACATAAAGGAGAGTACTTAAAAAGAAAGAGAGAGGTTAGATCTGTTACGAAAATTCGGCAGCCTAACGGTGCCACTCAAAACATCCAAAATGGATTGATGAGAGAGAATAGGGTCTCTAATCATATGAACATAAAAATTAAGGTAAGATTAATATAAAATAACATCCCAATAACAAGAAATATGATCTTTAAAAGGAATGACATAAAAGAGCATACTTAAAATTAAAGAGAGGAGTAGGATCACTTACCTCGGGTCCAACTTGTCTCGATCATTCTTTAACATCCTGAATAATAAACTTGAGTAAATTTATACTTGCTTAAGCACCTTTCTCAAGTTAATTATTCCTTTTATATCAATTATTGACATGTTATAAACATTATGTAATCATTTAAGTTAATAATGTTTGTTTTGTCGATATTTGGTTCTTAAGTCAAAAGTGGACTTCTTACAATTACATGTTGTTCATGTGGTCCAAGGTTCTTTATATCCATCATGTCATTTCTGATTTGGATATAATATATATCATATATATCCAGAATATACATGTATTTATAATATTACATAATCATTTAGAGGTAAGAAATGAAATGCACCGTTCATGGAGATGGTAAGCCGTACGTACGCATGAACACTACTTTCATTTCTATGTCATATTAATGGAATTAAAACTAAATGAGAGATATGTATATTTTTAATTCAAGAATTATATCCATCCTTTAGATGTATCATACATCATATATATCCATTATATGTACTTATAAATTACATTACATTTGAGGATAATAAATGAAATGCACTGTAATGGAGACGGTAACACTACTACAAATCTGACCTATAGCCACGGACCTATAGCCGCAGTTCTATAGGTCCGTGGATATATCTTATATACAGCCACGTTAATATATTCATCTGTGGCTATATGTAGTAGCCCTGTTTTTTTCCCAAACCTATCAGGCTACTTCTCCCCCCCTCGGGATTCCTCCTCCTCGCAGCGCCCTCCTCCTCCCCGAAGCCTCCTCGCCGACGCCTCCTCCGCGCCGCACCCTCCTCATCGTTCCCTCCTCGCGATTACCTCCTCCTCGACGCGCCCTCCTCGCCGATGCCTCCTCTCCACACCCTCCTCCCCGAAACCTCCTGACCGACGCCTCCTCCGCGCCGCGCCCTCCTCCTCCCCGAAGCCTCCTCGCTGACGCCTCCTCTGCGCCGCGCCCTGCTCGCCGTGCCCTGCTCGCCGCACCCTCCTCGCCACGCCCTCCTCCTCGTCGTTCCCTCCTCGCTGACACCTCCTTGCCACGCCCTCCTCCCCAACGCCTCCTCGCCGACGCCTCCTCCGCGCCGTGCCCTCCTCGCCACGCCCTCCTCACCGCGCTCTCCTCGCACAAGTTTGTTAATGATGGGTGCTTCAATTCTTCTATTTGTCGCAATGTTTACTTGATAATAATTCTTCGATTCTTCTATTTGATAGCCCCTTCAAGCATTTTTCCTACTCTGGATACTACTCGGATGGCTGTAGCGCTTCATCTATCTTCATTTCCATGAGTTCTAATTATTGCGGAAACCATTCCATCATCTACTCTATCGAATCCAATTTCATCTCCATTATAGGATGCACTGACCATGATCCACAAAAACTAACAAATCTCTAAATTAAAGCACGAAATTTGTTCTGTTTTGAAATTAATGTATATGTTTACACTTATAGGTGATGAAATTTTGGAAATCAAAGGTATTTAGTCAACAAGAAAAGAAGGGAATTTTTTCCAATGATCTCAAATGAATAGAGCATCTGCACCATGGGAGTAACAGTTTAAATTCTATGATTTTTCTACTTAAACTTGAAAATTAACTTCTTTTTTTTAGTTGAAATAAATGTTTGGAAGTTTACTTTTAATAAATTGTGTATGCTGAAATCATCTTGTTAAATCTGTTGGTTGTTTCTTCCTTTTTTACTACCTTTGTGTATTGAAATTCTGGTGTGTATGCTTATTTTATTGTTTTACTAAAAATCAATTTTGAACTTCAAATGTTAACATGCATCTAATTTAAAACCCATGAATATGTGTTGAAGTTGTCAATATAGTAACTAGTGGGTATTATTCATGCATTTTGTGCGATTCTTTGAACTCTATGTTCTTCATTTCTTTTGTTTTTAATATATTAGTTATATGCTTTGTTTTTAATTAGATAAAAAAATTCATTATTGTTACAAATTGATGCATATATCTAATTAATCATTTCTACCATAGGACGAGATGGTTGGTTTTGGTTCTAATGCGGGCACATTGGCATGCAACCGAAAAGCATGGGGGAACATCCATTCTTGGTAATGGGAATCTATGTGAACTTCACATCTCAGTTATTGATTTTTATTAGAGTGATATTAACATATTATTTTGTTCACAGGTAGTTTTACAAACATAAAATAAAAATTTAATCATAGTTTTATGGTTGCAATTCTAAAATCTTTTTTATGAGATGAATTCTACGGTACTCAATTGTTGTGCTCGATATGATTGTATCACCTTCTTTCTCCCATAAACCTTTTACAGTTTGATGAAGATAGGGTGCAACTGGTGATGAAATTTTTGAAGCTCTAATTTCTAATAGTAACTTTTCCAACTAAAACATTTTCCTCTCAAGTAAGCTTTGATTTTTGGTTCTTGCATCTACTATTTTTGCAGGATACATGTTTGTATTCAGGCACATAAACACAAATACATTTCTTATCAATTATTTATTCTCTACATAATAACTTCTGATTTAGTTTGATCTTTTTTTCTTTATTTCTTGTAGGTAAAATATAGGCTTAGGGTGAAAAAGAAATGTGCACCAAAAGTACTCTTAAGGCAACATTTTGTATGATGGTAACGTGTTGGTAAGTTCATTTATTTATTTTTACCACACTACATCATGTATGTTGAGAGGGGTCTTTGATTTGTGGTTCTTGCATCATATATTTTGGTCTTTTGTTATATTTGTTGAAAATAGTCATTTTATGTCTTGAAGTGTTTTTGATAATATCTTCGGGATGTATTGAAGTATGATAGGGGGATGGGTGGAGGGGGGAAGGGGGAAGGGTGTAGGGGTGTAGGGGCAGGGTGGAGGGGGGGAGGGGGCAGGGGGAGGGGTGTCCGGGGGGAGGGGTTGTCCGGCAGGGGGGAGGGCTGTCCGGCAGGGTGGAGGGCTGTCCCGTAGGGGGGGGGGAGGGCTGTCCAGCAGGGGGGCTGTCCAGTAGGGGGGAGGTCTATTTAGCAGGGGGAGGGCTATCCAGCAGGGGGGAGGGGTATCCAGGAGGGGGGAGGGGTGTCCAGGCAGGGGGAGGGGCTGTCCAGCATGGAGGGAGGGGTGTCCAGGCAGGGGGAGGGGCTGTCCAGCAGGGGGAGGTGTTGTCCAACAGGGGGGAGGGGTGTCCAGCAGGGGGGGAGGGGTGTCCAGCAGGGGGAGGGGTGTCCAGCAGGGGGGAGGGGTGTCCAGGAAGGGGGAGGGGCTGTCCAGTAGGTGGGAGGGGTGTTCAGGCAGGGGGAGGGGATGTCCAGTAGGGGGGAGGGGTGTCCAGCTGGGGGAATTAAATATTACTTAGACATGGTTAATGCTATGAATTCTTCCCTTATTTATGAAATTGTGGCAAGAACCGAAAACACTCCTATATATTTAACAGGGGTGAGTGGTATGTGAAAATCATCATGAAGATTCTATATACAGATGAACAAAAAATATTCTTGAGGAAAATGTTGGCTTAAGGAGTATGTCAACTCCTTTCACCACGAAATGAAATAAAAAACACTCTCATTATCCTACCATTTGTAGTTTGAGAGATTTAGTATGGTTTTCTTCTATAGAATCAAGCTGAATTGCAATAGAAACATCCAATAGAGATCTTCCCACCCTGAAATTGATTGAGTCGATGAACCGGTGTACCCTACAAATGATGGTCCCTATAATTTCTGTATAAAGATCTTGGGTTTCAGTACTTAATTTTTAGGGGTCCCCATCATGGAATCACAATGGGACACAAAATGGGTCAAATTCTTCTTTGGGTCCCCTAAAACATTGAAATTTGGAAATGTAGTGTTTCCCAAATTTAGTGGGGAAAATTCAGATCACCCCATTTAGGGTAATTCATGTTTTATAGCTGTACCAATTCCCACTATACCACTATGGATTCTAATCAATCCATTAGAGAATCAATAGTTTTTATGAGCCCTTGAGGAATGTCTAGCTGAGAAGGAGCATGAATAGGTGCAACAGTAATTAGAGTAAAATGTGGCAGCCCTATTAGAGGATGGCTTGGAGACTTTCTGTACAATTCTTCACTTATCAGGGGGTTTAGGGGTGGAGGGAGGGGTGTCTGGGGGGGGGGGGGTCCCTGGGGGTGTCTAGGGGGAGGGAGGGGTGTCTAGGGGGGTTTTCTAGGGGGAGGGAGGGTTGTCCAGGGGGGTTGTCTAGGGGGGAGGGGGATGTGCAGGGGGTGCAAGGGGGGATGTGCAGGGGGGTGCAAGGGGGGATGTGTAGGGGGTGCAAGGGAAGCTATACAGGGGGGGTAGGGGGCAGGGGGTGATCCTCACATTTGGCCTATCTCAAATAAAGATTCGTTAAACTATTTTATTTTCGTAATCTTCACTTCCAACTGAGCATCACTGACATTCATGGATAGTTTATGCAATTTCTCCAAATCATAGATCACTTTTTTAACAAAATTTTCAAACACTTTTCACATAAACTCTTTGCAATTCTTCATCATCTTGAAAAAATCATTCATTGTAGGGGTGGGGGGTGTCCAAACATGCATTCTGTTTTAATTATTTTGTCTGTTCTATTGCATTCTGTTTTCACATTCTATTTTTGATTAGTTATTATTTTTGTTTCTTCTACTGCATTCTGTTTTTGTTATTTTGTTGTTTTTAAATTTCTGTTGTTTTGGAAACATGCATTCTATTTTTTTCCATGTGCATCAACAATCCCCATGATGAGATGTCAACACAATTCATCTTGTTGATGTATACTGGTGGGGAACGATATTTCTGTACCATTTCCCAACAAATAGAGGATTCCTTGAAAAGTACTAATCTCAAGTCCATGGAAACTCCATCATCCCCAAGAAAAAATAGTGGGGGGAAGGTGTGATTGCATTTCTGAT
This sequence comes from Viscum album, assembly GCA_963277665.1. NCBI lineage: Eukaryota > Viridiplantae > Streptophyta > Magnoliopsida > Santalales > Viscaceae > Viscum > Viscum album. The sequence continues at coordinate 1,583,320,314 of OY728137.1, read as the reverse complement.
AAAAAGCTCTGGAATCTGAAACCGATGAATTATTCACGTGTAAAAGCTTTTTGAGTTTTCAATGGAAATCTCTACCTTAGCTACTGGTAATGTTTGTGTTTTCCTGCAGGGTCTCAAGCAGGAAGTTATTGTAGATTTAGTGGAACAGTTCCATGCATACAAGTGAAGAGTGGTACACTTTGTTCCTTTGATATATCAAATTTGGTTTTCCTGCACTTAGAATGTTATGTGTTATCTTGTGAAATTTTTAATCATGGATGCTACTAGCATCTATTCAGACTTACTAGTTTGGTCCTTTATACAGGAATCCATATCCCCTGGGAATGTATATCTTGAATATGGTATTTTATTCTCATGATTTTATTCTATGTAATTGAATCGTTTCTATACAGAATTTCATTTTTGTTTCTATGAGGTTGAGGTAGGGTCCCTCTCCTAGACCATTTAATTCAAGAATGTTTTAAATTGCATTTAGTTTCCTTCTTAATTTTTCATGTTTATATTAAATATAAATTCTTGAATAAGTGTTAGTTTAGATAATTGTTTCATTTGATTAATAAGTCCCGGTTTTGTAATAAAACCCCTCCAACGAAGGTGTGCTATCTGCGAAAACTCACAGTGGTATACCTTGCTTAACATTATTGCATTGATGTTTTCCTGATACTTGATGTCATTGTTAGTTATAAAGCACACATCGTACTTGACCCTTTTTATATCCCTGTAGGGAGTTTCCCTCTTTTTATTAAAACAGTTGTTTGAACCAAAAAAATCTTTATGTGCCGTTAGACTTTTAAGATGGGTCCCATGTTGTGTGGCCATGTCACATGGCATGTGATATTTAAATCCAACCAAAATCCCAGTTCCATAGCCCAGGGGTCCCACAGTACCAATAATGTCAGATTACATGTTATGTAACCTATGATTTTCCTGATCCCATGGCGTATTCCTCTAGGTATTCCTACACATTTCTAGATCTCCAAACCTCACCGAATTAGGTATATCAGGGGTCATCCAATCCTCTAGTCATCACAGATTAGCATTCATTTCTTTAAATCTTCTGAGAAAACATCCTCTCATGCCATCTATATCATCCTATTTGAAACTAAGTGGAAGATGTTGCCCCACGGATGTTGCTGGACCGGGCCAACACGTTGTGGTCATGCTGCGGTCACGCCGTGATTTGGCCCTGCTCCAGGACGACGCCCTGCGGTGGTTACTCCTCCAAGACGACACCCTGCGGTGGTCATTCCGTGGTCACGCCGCGGTCACACCGTCGTCACGCCGCAGTCACGCCGCGGTCACACCGTGATTTGGCCCTGCTCCAGGACGACACCCTGTGGCGGTCACGCCGCGGTCACGCCGTGATTTGGCCCTGCTCCAGGACAACACCCTGCGTCAGTTACTCCTCCAGAACGACACCCTGCGGCGTTCACGCCGCGGTCACGCCGCGGTCACGCAGTGATTTGTCCCTACTCCAGGACGACACCCTGCAGCGGTTACTCCTCCAGGACGACACCCTGTGGAAGTCACGCCGCGGTCACGCCGTGGTCATGCCGTGATTTGGCCCTACTCCAGGACGACACCCATGCGGCGGTTACTACTCTTGGATGACACCATGCGGCGGTCACGTCGCGGCCACACCACGGTCACGCCGCGGTCACGCCACAGTCATGCCGTGGTCACGCCGCGGTCACGCCGCGGTTACGCCGTGATTTGGCCCTGCTCCAGGACGACACCCTGAGACGGTTACTCCTCCAGGATGACACCCTTCGGTGGTCACGCCACGGTCACACTGTGATTTGGCCCTGCTCCAGGACGACACCCTGCGGCAGTTACTCCTCCTTAGAGAAACCCTGCGACGATCACGCAGCGGTCACACCATGTTCACACCGCGGTTACGCTGCGGTCACACCGTGATTTGGCCCTGCTCCAGGACGAACCCTGCGGCGGTTACTCCTCCAGTACGACACCCTACGGCGGTCACGCTGCGGTCACGCCACAGTCACGCTGTGGTCACGTCGCGGCCATGCCGCGATTTGGCCCTGCTCCATGACGACACCCTGCGGCAGTTACTTCTCCTTAGAGAATCATTGAATGGTTGGCTCTATAATTTTTTGTATTTCATCATTCCTAAACTATATCTCCTCTCATCTCTTCCTCTCATCCATATTTCCACAAAACGTGCATAACAGGTGGTACAAAGGCTCAATTCAACTGAAAAAATTGGTTTGGAATTGTCTGGCATATTTTATTGTACATGTATCACATAATATTTGTTCGGTAATTATTCTTTTTCCTCATCCTCTTCACATGTTGTCCGAACCAGATCATCTTCATCCTCTGCACATTTCGTCTGAACCGGATCAACCTGTTGTGATGGAAATTCAATGTCTGCTTAGGACTGTTTTATATGAAATTCCTTCCATAATTCCCTCATCTCAAGTATCACTCATTAGAGGAGGATGATCACTGCCAAGTTGAGTTTTAAAGGCTGCACACAATCTTTTTGATGCAATTCCAAAGAGGTTGTTCTATTCTGCGGGCCTATTTCATGCTGGAGTTCCCACATTTCCCCCACAAGCTGGCAAAGGGAGGTCTGTTTGGGCCTATGCATATAGGGCTTGTTTGTTATGGACTAAGAGGCAACTGGAGACCTGGTTTTCTTGAGAGTTTCCATGAAGGGTCTTCAATGTAGAGGAGACTAGATCTGGTCTGTATTTGGTAGTTGCTTCCATGATGGTTCCCACAACCATTTGATTGAATTTCACACCAAACCAAGCCCTGCTAGTGACTATTTTTCGATGCACTATAAAAATCTCATGGCCAACCCACCAAAATCAAACCAGCTATTCAAGGGCCATTTCCACTCTCACTAAAAAATCCAAACTCAAACCCTACTACAATTCCATGATCCCACTTCAATTTAGCCACTATAAACTCCTTCCCAATCCCCCACCATTTTTCAATCCACCTAGGCAACCCATCCACAACTTGACCACCAATTAGGCCTACCCACCTCTCAACTTCTAAGCCACAAACCCCACATTTTCCACCAGGCATCCCACTTTAAAACCATTAAAATCCTCCCCCAATTCTAACTAATTAAACCAAACCCCTTAACATTTGATGCCCTCATCTAAATTCTTGTTCCAACTCATTTATTTTAGACCCAATCGGCCCCGCCACTTCAGAAAAACAAGAGCAGCCTACTTAAAATCCAGTCCAACTTCATTTCCTTCATGCTTGCCCCCATGAGTCCACAACCTCACCTCAACCAAATTATTAACCACCTGGACACCTGGAATCCACAAGAGGAGAGAGAAGGTTTATAGATTTTTTTGTAATATTTTAATCCATTGGAAGAGAATTTGTTTGATGCTTCCATTTGTAATGAGGTCCTTAATTTCCTCTCCCTCTTTCTTCCATTAAATATTAGACAAATCCTATGTAAAAAAATTATTCTCCACCTTCGGGGAAGGAACTGTCAACTACAGTTCTTCTGTTCTTCTTCCTGCTGATGAATAAAATTCCCCAAGTATATTGGGAAAAATTTATTCATTTTTCATCATTCACCTCTTCTTACTTAATGCTGATTTCAACAGCCGGATTTGGTCTTTTAGAAATATCCCATGACATCCATCTGTTGTCTAGGGGGTCCAATGGGGGGGGGGGTCCAGTGGGGGTGTGGGGGTGGGGTGGGGGGGTCTGTCCTGGGGTGTCCAGGGTCTGGGGGGGGGGGGGGGCTGTCCTGGGGGGTCTGTCCATGGGGTGTCTAGGGGGTCCAGTGGGGGGGGGGGTCTGTCCTGGGGTGTCCAGGGTCTGGGGGGGTCTGTCCTGGGGGGGTCTGGGTTTGGGGGGGGGGTAGGTTCTAGGGGGTGTCTATGGTCTGGGGGGCTATCCAGGTTCTAGGGGGGGTCTGTCCTGGGATGTCCAGGTTCTGGGGGGGGGGGGGGGGCAGGACTGGCATGGGTGTCCAGGGTCTGGGGGGCGGGGTATGTCCTGGGGTGGGGTTTGTCCTGGGGTCTCCAGGGTCAGGGGGTAGGGAGGCAGGGGGCAGGGGGCAGGGGTGTCCAGCAGGGGGAGGGGTGTCCAGCAGGGGGAGGGGCTGTCCAAGCAGGGGGAGGGGTGTCTGGAAGGTGGGGGGAGGGCTGTCCAGGGGGTGCAGGGGGTGTCCAGTGGGGCTATCCAGTTGGGGCATGGGGGCTGTCCAGTGGGGTGTAGGGGGGGCATGGGTGACTAAGGGGGGCATGGGGGTGCAGGGGGGTGTTTAAAAAGGCTGTCCAGGGGGTTGCAAGTGGGTGCAAGAGGGATGTCCAGGAACCTAAGCCCATGAAGGTTATGAATGTACTTATAGAGAAAATGTAGTGCTGTCCAGATCTGGAAAATATCATAAAACATCCCACAGATACTTCACAGGCACCAGGTATAACTATTTCACCACCTATAGATAGCTAGCACGATGCTATAAAATCTGGTAACTCTATTTCAAATCATAATTCCAATGTTTTGATTAATGCAGTACTACATGAAATGCAAGAATATTTTATCTGAGGATGAGCATGTCTGACCATGATTTCACCAAGCAGTTTATTTAGTTGATAAAATGTTTTTCTAGTAATGTTTTCCTATTTCAAATATGTTTTATTTTATTTCCATAAACAATTTATAGTTTATTCTGTTTTATTTTCCAGACTGATTATATGTATGTTTTCCTAGATTACTCATATATAGCTACTTCTGAATTTTATTTCAAGTGTTTCCCAAGTCCTACTAAGAACCTATAGTATGGGGTGGTCTTACTAAAAACCTATAGTACGGGGCCAGTGTCCAGCAGGGGTCCAGTGTCCAGCAGGGGTAAATATGCAGGGGAGTCCAGTGTCCTGGGGGGATTCTAGTGTCGAATATGGGTAAATATGATTTGGGCATCCCAAGAACTAGTTTCCAGGGGGAAGTCCTATGTCCAGCAGGGGTACAAGGGGGCTGGTAGGGGGGGGGTATGGGTCCAGTGTCCAGCAGGGGTCCAGTGTCCAGTAGGGGTAAATATGCAGGGGGAGTCTAGTGTACAGGGTGGAGGGAGGGGGGGGGGGGTGCTGTCCAGGGGGGGTGCTGTCCAGGAAGGTGGGGTGTCCAGCAGGGTGGAGGGGTGCTAATCATGGTTTGAAAATCTAAAGTAGTTCAGTCTGTTCCTGTCTTATCTCATGCTGCTAAACATGTCAGAATTTCTAAATTGGTACCAGTTAAACCTGAATCTGGCAGTGCTGAAGATGTTGTGGTTATCAGATCACGGGGCAGGGGGACTAGTAGGGGACTGACAAGGGGCCTAGCAGGGGGCAGGGGGCCTAGCAGGGGGCAGGGGGACTAGTAAGGGGCAGGGGGGCTGGCAGGGGGCAGGGGGCTGGCAGGGGGACTAGAAGGGGGGACTAGCAGGGGGTGGCAGGGGGACTCGCAGGGGGTGGGGGGGGGGCTGGCTGGCAGGGGGCAAGCAGGGGGTGGTAGGGGGCGGACTAGTAGGGGGCAGGGGGCAGGGAGGGGGGTGGTAGGGGGTGGCAGGGGGGACTAGCATGGGGTAGGGGGAAAGGAAGGGGGACAGGAAGGGGGTGGAAGGGGGAGGGGTGTCCAGGCAGGGGGGAGGGGTTTCCAAGCAGGGGGAGGGGCTGTCCAGCAGGGGGGAGGGGTGTCCAGGCAGGGGGAGGGGCTGTCCAGTAGGGGGGAGGGGCTGTCCAGCATGGGGGGGAGGGCTGTCCAGTAGGGGGGAGGGCTGTCCAGCAGGGGGGAGGGCTGTCCAGCAGTGGGGAGGGGTGTCCAGGAAGGGGGGAGGGGTGTCCAGCAGGGGGGAGGGGTGTCCAGGCAGGGGGAGGGGGGGGGGGCTGGAAAGGGGACAAACAGGGGGAAGGGGGGGGGGCAGGCAGGGGGACAAGAAGGGGGGGGGGGGGCTGGCAGGGGGACAAGCAGGGGGCAGGGGGGGCTGGTAGGGGGACAAGCAGGGGGGTGGGAGGGGGGGACTAGCAGGGGGAAGGGGGGGGGGGGGGCTGGCAGGGGGACAAGCAGGGGGTGGTAGGGGGGGACTAGCAGGGGTGGTAGGGGGGACTAGGAGGGGGCATGGGGGCTGGCAGGGGGACAAGTAGGGGGTGGTAGGGGGACTAGCAGGGGGCAGGGGGGACTAGCAGGGGGTGGAAGGGGGCAGGGGGACTGGTAGGGGGGGACTAGCAGGGGGTGGCAGGGGGGTGGCAGGGGGTGGCAGGGGGTGTCCAGGGGGGGTCCTGGGGATGTCGAGGGGGTGTCCATGTGGTGTCGGGGGGGGGGGGGGGGTATTTTTTTATGGATTGGACACCCTATAGCCAAGGTTTAAACTGTGGCTGTTGGTTTATTACCATGGTTATTAACCGTGGCTATAGACCTAATGCCACGGTTTTAAACCGTGGCTATTAAGTCTGTCTGACCTTTAGTATAGCCATGGTTGAAACCGTGGCTATAGTGTTAAAGCCACGGTTTGGAACCGTGGCTATAGGTCTAGCCCTATAGCCACAACAAACATAGCCACTATTTTAGGAATCGTGGCTATTAGCTATAGCCACGGTTTTAGGGCCTATAGCCACGATTTAAACCGTGGCTATAGCCTGAATATCTAGTAGTGTAAGCCGTATGTACGCATGAACACTACATTCATTTCTATCTCATACTTTAATGGAAAGAAAACAATAATGATATAAAGTTATATTATTATTCCAGTATAACATCATATATAATAACTTTAAATACATCCTTTATACATCCCACATATGGCATTAACGAATCAAATCACTTTGAGGGGGCGGTAGTATGCACTTCCTAAAATGAAGATATCGCGTATACCCATAATGGAAGCCATAATGGTATGCCAAAAATGAAAAATACAGAGTATTAAGTAAAAAATAAAAATATTATATATCATATATAAACATAGTGACATCTTAATGGCCACCTTCGAAGGTGTTATATGAGTGTTGAACAATCATCGTTTCGTGAGGCAGAAATTCGCCATCCACAGAAACTGTATGTTCTTTATCCATTAGATGAAGGTGTGTGTAAGTGTAGCTAGAATACTTATTATAACACCATCCTAATATATTGAAGATACTAGAGTTGTTACAAATGAAATGAATAAAAAGAATTTAGGGGGTTGGAGAAGCAAGATAAAACAAAAGATCACAAGTGAAGACGTCACCTAAAAATTGGGTAACTCCCTTTGGTTTGAACCAAAAGGGTTTCTTGAAGAGCTTCCTGCCAATATTAAGGCTTCTAGGATGAGTAGAGGGATGTGGAGAGACAAAATGATCAGATCTTGGCCGAACAAAAGGCTTGAGAGGTGTGGGTAAGGTGGTAGAGGTGGGGGCCTTTTATAATAGGAGAGGAGGGGCACTCTTGGTAAAGTATAAAATGGTACTTTATTTTCAAATGGTTTTCGGATTTTAATGGTCCCACATTGATATAATTAGAGTATAAGGTTATAAGGGTTCGAAATACACCCATACAATAGGTTTTTGACATGTGTAGGTCTTATAATATACATCATATTTCCATTTTATTTAAATACTTTGTTAATGAGGTAATCGCTGCATCATCATGATGTCATAAATAATTTAATATATATAATGTCTAAAAATTATAAAAAAATATCATGATGTAGGAAATATTTTTATCTTTCTAATGAATATTTATAGTAAAAAATATGACTTGTATAACCCCATGTAAAAGTTGTTTTAGTAAAACATCTCATCTTTGTGTCATTTTTATTTTACCTTTAAATAAAAGGCATAAATGTCATTATCATACCCACGTGGCTCCATGGGGTACCAAAAATCGACCCATGGGTTGTCTTGGTCGGCCATAACTCATAAAATAGGGTTAGGACAAGTTTCAATATATTTTCATTTTATTATAATATCATTTTTACCATAAATCACACTAATTACCTTTAATTGCGATTAATAACACATAAACGTTACTTTTCATCAAAAATTATTTTCATCCCATTGAACCAAATTTTACTCAAAAATTAAAATCATTTAAATTGGATTTTTTAAATTAAAATCCCAGAAGTGGTAAAGTCCCATTTAAACGAAAAATCAAATTTTGCAACCACCACTTTGTGGTTTCACTATTCCTCAAAAATTGAAGATTTTTAGAAAAATACAAAAAATTCACCCTAAGCTATATTTAATATTCAGAATTAAAAAATGATTTCTATTTTACCAAATTCATAACATATAAGTTGCATTAATTAATTTTATAATTAATTCCCGCAATCAGAGAAAATAGCTTGTTTTTATGAAACAATAAGTATCAAAAGATTGACACTAGTTTAAGTCCAATTTCAAAGTGAAATTAATTCCAATGACCACTATTGGATTAAATGGTAAAAATAGATTGTAATTTTACTTAAAAAACAATCCAAATGATAATCTAATCATATAAATAAACTATATTTAAAAGTGGTTTTGAATTAAAATTCAACATTTTTCATTATTCATTAAAAAATGAACTTTATCAGAAAGATACCAAAAATTTAAACAAAGTAAATTTTGATGTCCCGATTCTAAATAAGAATTATATATTGTCAAATATAACACATAAAATTGTCGTAAAGTGTATTTAAAAGAGGTTCACCTTCAAAAGGCAGTTAATCGACCTTTTAAAGAATATTAGAATGCCTATGCTTAGAATTGGATTCATTCGCATTTTTAATCCTCTAACATTTATTGTAAAGAGTAAAAATATTTGACAAACATATATAATCATTTTGTAGTTAGTTCTATTAATTCCCGTCATTACAACGGATAAGCATTAACTACCATTTAAAATAATATTATTTCATTATTAGAGTGCAATGTATGATTCCCAAGAAACTCGTTGTTGCGTATTGGGTACGCCATCGAGCATAGCATCACCTTTAAAGTAATATTAATATTTTATTCACAAATATGGATAAATATAAAAATTTCATATTCTTTATTTATCTGGGGTGTTACATCCTTCCCCACTTTTGGAAATTGCGTCCTCACAATTTTAAAATTGAGCTTGGAAACATCCTTGAAAGTCCCACATCGGAACGAGAGTCGGTAAAACAATCACATTAAAATAAAGAAAGATAAGTACAGAGGTCACCCGAGTTAACCCATACTAGGATTCAAAGTATGAAAATATGGACATGGAGGAAAAAACAAAGGGTCATGTTCTCATGGAGAGTGATAGTAATCATGTCTAGAAAAAAGTTAACCATAAGAAAATTACAAACTTGTGTTGGGTTAAACGGTATTCGATTCCACAATAAGAAAAGTTAACAAACAACATATTTGTTTTAAGTTACTTTTCATTGAAGAATTTTATTTTAGCTTAACTAAATCATAATGAAACATACTTACTTGTCATGTATACTTTCAACTGTTACTAGATTCCTTAATCAAACTCATATTTTCTCCAAAAGACGAGTATTTAGGAAGACTAGTTTGCACTAAGAGTACTATAATCAATTTCTAGAGAATCACCTAATACAAAAAAGAGAACTATATACTTCCCATGTCTTTAGATTCTAACCAAAACCCAAACCAAAAAGGTTAGTACAAGATCAGATATTCCAGAAAATGATAACCCTTTATAAAAAGAAAATCTATTCTTAATCTCCAAAATTTACCCCAACAAAACCCAAAGTTCAACGAGGACCATTCGATAAACAATTTGTCCATAAAATACTTCAAAGTAAACCAAACTAAGATTGAATCCCAAATATTTTAAGGATTTAGTCACATAGTCTTCCAAGTTAAGTCGTAACATTTATCTCCAAAAAAACATCAGTTGCTCCTAAAGTATCGCATTGAAAAGTAATTAACCTAATCCCATATCCTCCATGATAAGTTAATCATTTTCATAAAACCCTAAAATCAACTTACTCTTAATTCATAAAGTCAACTAACTGAAAAGAATAAGTCATACTGACTAGGGACTTCACGTAGTCCAGTGGTAGGCGATAAATACCAGTTGCACTTTGGTTGTGGGTTCGATTCCCGCAGTTTTGTCCGACGCGACGGGTTGTCACACAGTCTGCGTGTTGTCCTTTTTCCAAAACTACACAATTCTTACAACATTCCCCAATAACGAGATGAAATCTTCAAAAATAACCATAATATAATTTAACCTCAATTTTATCTCATCACTTTCACTTTCCATTATTACGTATAGTAACCCATAATTACCTAAAAAGTAAGGATCATATAGGCCCTAATGGTTACTTTAATAATTATTACCTGAACTTCCACATCGATTGGTCATCTCGTACATGATGCATTAGAGAACACACCAAGGTTAAAGTGGTTGATCATGACTCCTTGATAGTTGGTTTAGAACAACCATGAGATTCCTCAATGAATCCCCCATTTCATTCAGTCTCTTAATCATAGAACCACCACAGTTTCCTTCAAACCCATTGTCACTTTGGTTCCTGCTAGATCTAGCCATTTACTAAAACCAAAAAGGTCAGTGTGAGTATATCAACATAACCACCGTGTACTAATGAGGAAGATAAACACTAAGATATGCTTACTTATTCACTATATCTAAAAATAGGACTCTTTCTGAAATCCTAACCATTATGGTAATGCCACTTATGCTTAATGAATACCCTAACCTCTAAAGTTATCTAATCCGACCTTTGATACCAACTATAAGGCCCCGGCCATAAACCTTAATTAATATTGAATTAAATGAATAATTCACATTGAGGATCTTTTCAGGTTTAGAGTTTTAGAGAATTAGGACATAACTATTACATCTCAAAAGATTACAAAGTAGAAAATTTTACTAAGTTTCTATAAAATAAAAACTCTTAAAAAGAAACATGTCCAGTTCCATGTTTTAGGTTGCATAAATTTCCCTTGATCTCATCCTTGACTCTATTCCACGTTATGTCCTGTGAAAAACATTTCAAAAACATGGGATGAGCATAAAAAGCTCAGTAAGGGATATACAAAGAATGAAAACTGTTAGTTTTTCAAAACAACAAGTAAAACATGTATACTTTATCAAAGTAATACTTTTCACCTTTTCGAAGTAGTAAAAACTATTTTCCGAATAAAAGTTCATTACTTACCCTTATGTAACCAAAATATTGCCATAAAACCTATACAAATATCACATAACATATAAAGGTAACATGGGACATAAACATACTTAAGTGGAATAACCATGAGGTCTACTTCTACACATATCATTTAATGGAATAGCCATTTGGCCAACTTCCATACATACTTAATTGAATAGCCATACGGCTGACTTCCATACCCAATGCATTGGAGGTTATAACGTAACCACTCGTCCTGGTATTCATGGCACCACCCGTCATATGGTTTATCATGTAACCACCCATAATATGTCCAAGTACCATTATAAAATTATAACCCATAAAACCAATATAAAGGAATGATAACATTTCCACATTTCAATCACAATATATCATTTAAATACATTGAACTAATAGAATAATTTATCAAAACTATTTTCAATACCAAAATACATAAAAGAGTATATGGTATTTATTTTATTTTAAAAACATTACGGCTTGTTGAGGAAGCCGAAGATCAAATAATACTCGCGGTAGTGGAAAAGGTTGTTGTCACCGCGTACGTTAAAAGAAACATTCCTTTTTTTCTTTTAGTAAAACGCTTTGTAGAAAAAGATTCCTTTTGTATAAAAGTAAAGTCAAAAGGGTTTATAAACCGTATAAAAGAACGTTTTGTATAAAATGAAATATGCCTCAATGAAAGGAGATTGAGACGAAGTCCCTTACAAAGACGGTATCCTTGGATTAATGATAAATCAATTACATAATTATGTGTGACAAATAAATACACCAAATTTAAGTGGAGATTAAGTGTAAAACAATAAGAGGTTATTCACACATATTCATAGAAATCCATATTAAAAGAGTACAAGTTTTTCCCAAAGAATCAAAATTGGGTTAAGAAGCACCCTTGAAAAAATTCGACAGCCTAACGACGTCACTTCAAAATTCAGAAAATGAGTTGATGATAGATAAAAAGGGTATCTCATCACTTGGACATAAAATTTACATCAATAAGGATATAGAAGAACATATACCAACATAATAAGATGTAATTTAAAATACATAACAAAATAAGTCTTTTTTAAAAAGAGGAGGGTGAAAGGTTCCCTTACCAACTTGGGTAACTTTTGAAATATACACCCCGTTAAAGAAAGACAATACAACATTGATGTAAATACTCATAAATGAAATTTTATTACACAATTAGTAAAATAATGGGCAGTACATACACCACTCAATGGAAATTGTGGAAAATGTAGCATAAATCCCACGGGAATAAAAGTGAGATGAAAAATCCCTTACGAAAACTCGGCAGCCTAACGGTGCCACATAAAACTTACAAAATTGGATTGATGAGATAAAATAGGGTATCTCATCATATTAACATAAAGTTTATAGAAAGATGAATATAAAAGAACATCCCCCAACATAACAATGAGGATCTTAAAATAAGTGACATAAAGAAGAGTACTTAAAAAGAAAGAGAGAGGTTAGATCTCTTATGAAAATTCGGCAGCCTAACGGCGCCACTCAAAACTTCCAAAATGGATTGATTAGAGAGAATACAGTCTCTCATCATATGAACATAAAAATTACAGTCAGATTAATATAAAACAACATCCCAATAACAAGAAATAAGATCTTTAAAAGGAATGACATAAAAGAGCGTACTTAAAAAGAAAGAGAGGAGTAGGATCCCTTACCTCGGGTCCGACTTGACTCGATAATTCTCTAACGTCCTGAATAATAAACTTGAGTTCATTTATACTTTCTTAATAACCATTTCAAAGCTCATTATTCATTTTATATCAATTATTGACATGTTATAAACATTATGTAATCATTTATGTTAATAATGTTTGTTTTGTCGATATTTGGTTCTTAAGTCAAAAGTGGACTTCTTAGAATTACATGTTGTTCGTGTGGTCAAAGGTTCTTTATATCCAGAATGAAATTTATGATTTGGATATCATATATATCATATATATCCATCATATACATGTATTTATAATATTACATAATCATTTAGAGGTAATAAATGAAGTGCACCGTTTATGGAGACGGTAAGCCGTACGTACGCATGAAGGCTACTTTCATTTCTATGTCATATTAATGGAATGAAAACTAAATGAGAGATGTGTATATTTTTAATTATAGAATTATATTCATACTTTATATGAATCATACATCATATATATCCATTATATGTACTTATAATAGTACAATACATTTGAGGATAAGAAATGAAATGCACCGTTCATGGAGACGGTAGGCCGTACGTACGCATGAATGCTACTTTTATTTCTATCTAATACTTTAATGGAAAGAAAACAATAATTATATAAAGTTATATTATAATTCTAGTATAACATAACATATAATAACTTTAAATCCATCCTTTATATATCCCACACATGGCATTAACGAATCAAATCAATTTGAAGGGGCGGTAGTCCGCACTTCCTAAAATGAAGATATCGCGTATACCCATAATGGAATACATAAAATTATTCCACAAATGAAAAATACAGAAGCTTAAGTAAAACATAAAAATATTATATATCATATATAAACATAGTGACATTTTAATGTTCACCTTTGAAAGTGTTATATGAGTGTTGAACAGTCATCGTTTCGTGGGGCAGAAATTCGCCATCCACAGAAACTGTATGTTCCTTAACCATTAGATGAAGGTGTGTGTAAGTGTATATCTAATACTTATTATAACAACATCCTAGTATATTTAAGATACTGGAGTTGTTACAAAAGAAATGAATAAAAAGATTTTAGGGGGTTGGAGAAGAAAAATAAAACAAAAGATTACAAGTGATGACGTTACCTTAAAATTGGGTAACTCCCCTTGGTTTGAACCAAAAGGGTTTCTTGAAGAGCTTCCTGCCTAAGTTAAGGATTCTAGGTTGAGGAGAGGGATGTGGAGAGGGAAAAGGATCAGATCTTTTCCGAAGAAAAGGGTTGAGAGGTGTGGGTAAGTTGGTAGAGGTGGGGGCCTTTTATAAGAGCAGAGGAGGGGAACTCTTGGTAAAGTATAAAATGTTACTTTATTTTCAAATGGTTTTCCGATTTTAATGGTCCCAAATTTATATAATTCGAGGCTAATGTGATAAGGGTTCGAAATACACCCATCCAATAGGTTTTGTACATGTGTAGGTATTATAATATATATTATCTTTCCATTTTATTACATCCTTTGTTAATGAGGGAATGGCTGCGTCATCATGATGTCATAAATAATTTAATATATATAATGTATAAAAATTATAAAAAAAAATATCATGATGTAAGAAATATATTTTTATTTCTAATTAATATTTATAGTAAAAAATATGACTTGTATAACCCCATGTAAAAATTATTTTAGTAAAACATCTAATGTTTGTGTCATTTTTATTTTAACTTTAAATAAAAGGCATAAATGTCATTATCATACCAAAGTGGCTCCATGAGGTACCAAAAATCGACCCATGGGTTGTCTTGGTCGGCCATAACTCATAAAATAGGGTTAGGACAGGTGTCAATATATTTTCATTTTATTATAATATCATTTTTACCTTAAATCACACTAATTACCTTTAATCGCGATTAATAAAACTTAAAAGTTACTTTTCATAAAAAATTATTTTCATAAAATTGAACCACATTTTACTCAAAAATTAAAATCATTAAAATTTTATTTTTTAAATTAAAATCACAGAAGTGGTAAATTCCCATTTAAACGAAAAATCAAATTTTGTAACCACCACTTTGGGGTTTCACTATTCATCAAAAATTGATGATTTTCAGAAAAATACCAAAAATTCACCCTAAGCTATATTTGATTTTCCGAATTCAAAAATTATGTCTATTTTACCCAATTAATAACATAGAAGTTTCATTAATTAATTTTATAATTAATTCCCGCAGTCAGAACAAATAACATGTTTTTATGAAACAATAAGTATCAAAATATTGACAATAGTTTAAGTCCAATTTCAAAGTGAAATTAATTCCAATGACCACTATTGGATTAAATGATAAAAATATATTCTAATTTTACTTAAAAAACAATCCAAAAGATAATCTAATCATATAAATAAACTAGATTAAAAAGAGGTTTTGAATTAAAATACAACATTTTTCAGTATTCATTAAAAAAGGAACTTTATCAGAAAGATACCAAAAATTTATACAAAGTAAAATTTGATGTCCCGATTCTAGATAAGAATTTTATTTTTTCAAATATTACACATAAAATTTTCAAAAAGTGGATTTAAAAGAGGTTCTCCTTCAAAAGGCGGTTGATCGAGCTATTAAAGAATATTAGAATGTCTACGCTTAAAATTGGATTCATTCACATTTTTAATCTTATATCATTTATTGTAAAGAGTAAAAATATTTGACAAAAATATATAATCATTTTTTAGTTAGTTCTGTTCATTCCCGCCATTACAACGGCTAGGAATTAACTACCATTTAAAATAATATTATTTTATTATTAGAGTGCAACGTAAGATTCCCAAGATACTCATTGTTGCGTATTGGGTACGCCATCGAGCATAGTATCCCCTTTAAAGTAATATTAATATTTTATTCACAAATATGGATAAATATAAAAATTTCATATTCTTTATTTACCTGGGGTGTTATATCCTTCCCCCCTTTTGGGAATTGCGTCCTCGCAATTTTTAAATTGATCTTGGAAACATCCTTGAAAGTCCCACATTAGAACAAGAGTCGGTAAAAAATCACTTTAAAATAAAGAATGATAAGTACAGAGGTCACCAGAGTTAACCCATACTATGATTCCAAGTATGAAAATATGGACATGGAGGAAAAAACAAAGGGTCATGTTCTGATGGAGAGTGATAGTAAACATGTCTAGGAGAAAGTTAACCATAAGAAAATCACAAACTTGTGATGGGTTAAACGGTATTCAATTCCCCAGTAGGAAAAGTTAACAGACAACATTTTTGTTTTAAGTTACATATCATTGAGGAATTTATTTTTGAGCTTAACTAAATCATAATAAAACATACTTACTTGTCATGTAGACTTTCAACTTTTACTAGATTCCTTAATCAAACTCATATTTTCTTCAAAAGATGATTATTTAGGAAGACTTGTTTGCATTAAGAGTACTATAATCAATTTATAGAGAATCACCTAATCCACAAAAGAGAACTATATACTTCCCATGTCTTTAGACTCTATCCAAAACCAAAACCAAAATGGTTAGTACAAGATCAGATAATCCAGAAAAATAAAACCCTTTATAAAAAGATAATCTATTCTTAATCTCCAAAATTTGCCCCAACAAAACCCAAAGTTCAACGAGTACCATTCGTTAAACAATTTGTCCATAAAATTATTCAAAGTAAACCAAACTACGATTGAATCCCAAATATTTGAAGGATTTAATCACATAGTCTTCCAAGTTAAGTCGTAACATTTATCTCCAAAAAAACATCTGTTGCTCCTAAAGTCTCGCATTGAAAAGTAATTAACCTAATCACATATCCTCCATGATAAGTTAATCATTTTCATAAAAACCCAAAATCAACTTACTCATAATTCATAATGTCACCTAACTAAAAAGAATAAGTCATACTAACCAGGGAATTCACGTAGTCGAGTGGTAGGCGATAAATATCAGTTGCACTTTGGCTGTGGGTTCGATCCCCGCAGCTTTGTCTGACGTGACGGGTTGTCACATGGTCTGCGTGTTGTCCTTTTTCCAAAACTACTTAATTCTTAAAACATTCCCCAATAAGGAGATAAAATCTTCAAAAATAACCATAATGTAATTTAACCTCAATTTTATCTCATGACTTTCACTTTCCGTTATTACATATAGTAACCCATAATTACCTAAAAAGTAAGGATCATATAGACCCTAATGGTTTCCTTAATAATTATGACCTAAACTTCCACATCGATTGGTCATCTTGTACATGATGCATTAGAGAACTCACCAAGGTTGAAGTGGTTGATCATGACTCCTTAATAGTTGGTTTAGAATAACCATGAGATTCCTCATTGAATCCCCCATTTCATCCAGTCTCTTAATCAGAGAACCAACACAGTTTCCTTCAAACCCATTGTCACTTTGGTGCCTGCTAAATCCAGCCATTTACTAAAACCAAAAAGGTTAGTGTGAGTATATCAACATAACCATCGTGTACTAATGAGGATGATAAACACTAAGATATACTTACTTATTCACTATATCTAAAACTAGGACTCTTTCTGAAATCCTAGCCATTATGGTAATGCCAATTATACTTAAAGAATACCCTAACCTCTAAAGTTATCTAAACCGACATTTGATACCAACTATAAGGCCCCGCCCATAAACCTTACTTAATATTGAATCAAATGAATAATTCACATTGAGTATATTTTCAGGTTTAGAGTTTTAGAGAATTAGGACATAACTATTACATCTCAAAAGATTACAAAGTAGAAACTATTACTATGTTTCCATAAAATAAAAACTCTTAAAAATAAACATGTACAGTTCCATGTTTTAGGTTGCATGACTTTCCCATGATCCAATCCTTGACTCTATTCCAAGTTAAGTCCTGTGAAAAACAATTCAAAAACATGGGATGAGCATAAAAAGCTCAGTAAGGGATACACAAAGAATGAAAACTGTTAGTTTTTCAAAACAACATGTAAACCATGTATACTTTATCAAAGTAATACTTTTCACCTTTTCGAAGTAGTAAAAATTCTTCACTGAATAAAAGTTCATTACTTACCCTTATGTATCCAAAAGATTACCATAAAACCCATATAATGATCACATAACATATAAAGGTAACTTGGGACATAAACATAATTAAGTGGAATAACCATAAGGTCGACTTCCACACATATCACTTAATAGAATAGCCATTCGGCCAACTTCCATACATAATTAAAGGAATAGACATATGGACGACTTCTATACCCAATTCATTGGAGGTTATAACGTAACCACCCATCCTGGTATTCACGACACCACCCGTCATATGGTTTATCATGTAACCACCCGTAATATGTCCAAGTACCATTATAAAATTATAACACATAAAACCAATATAAAGGAATGATAACATTTCCACATTTCAATCACAATATATCATTTAAATATATATACATAATAGAATCATTTATCAAAAACATTTTCAATACCAAAATACATAAAAGAGTATATGGTATTTATTTTATTATAAAAAAATTACGGCTTGTTGAGGTAGCCAAAGATCAAATAATACTCCCAGCGGTGGAAAAGGTTGTTGTCACCGCGTACGTTAAAAGAAACATTTCTTTTTGTCATTTAGTAAAATGATTCGTAGAAAAAGATTCCTTTTGTATAAAAGTAAAATTAAAAGGGGTTTATACACCGTATAAAAGAAAGTTGTGTATAAATCGAAATATGCCTCAATGAAAGGAGATTAAGACGAAGTCCCTTACAAAGACGGTATCCTTGGTTTAAGGATAAATCAATTACATAATTATGTGTGAAAAACGAATACACAAAAGATAAGTGGATATTAAGTGTAAAACAATCAGAGTTTATTCACACATATTCATAGAATGACATATTTAAAGAGTAAAAGTTTATACCAAAAAATCAAAATTGGGTTAAGAAGTTCCCTTGAAAAAATTCGACAGCCTAACGGCGTCACTTCAAAATTCAAAAAATGAGTTGATGATAGATAAAAAGGGTATCTCATCACTTGTACATAAAATTTACATCAATAAGGATATAGAAGAACATATCCCAACATAATAAGATGTAATTTCAAAAGACATAACAAAACAAGTCTTTTTTAAAAAGAGGAGGGTGAATGGTTCCCTTACCGACTTGGGTAACTTTCGAAACATACACCCCGTGAAATAAAGACAATACAAAATTGATGTAAATACTCATAAATGAAATTATATTACACAATTACTAAAATAATGGGCAGTACATACACCACTCAAAGTAAGTTGTGGAAAATGCAGCATAAATCCCACGGGAATAAAAGTGAGATGAAAAATGCCTTATGAAAACTCGGCAGCCTAATGGTGCCACATAAAACATAAAAAAATGGATTGATGAGGTCAAATAGGGTATCTCATCATATTAACATAAATTTTATAGAAATATGAATATAAAATAACATCCCCCAACATAACAAAGAGGAGCTTAAAAGAAGTGACACAAAGGAGAGTACTTAAAAAGAAAGAGAGAGGTTAGATCTCTTACGAAAATTCGGCAGCCTAACGGTGCCACTCAAAACATACAAAATGGATTGATGAGAGAGAATAGGGTATCTCATCATATGAACACAAAAATTACAGTAACAATAATATAATATAACATCCCTATAACAGGAATGATGATCTTTAAAAGGAATGACATAAAAGAGCGTACTTAAAAAGATAGAGAGGAGTAGGATCTCGTACCTCGGGTCTGACTTGACTCGATCGTTTGTTAACGTCCTGAATAATAAACATGAGTTAATTTATACTTGCTTAAGAAACTTTTTCAAGTTAATTATTCCTTTATATCAATTATTGAAATGTGATAAACATTATGTAATCATTTATGTTAATAATGTTTGTTTTGTCGATATTTGGTTCTTACGTCAAATGTGGACTTCTTAGAATTACTTGTTGTTCGTGTGGTCAAAGATTCTTTATATCCAAAATGAAATTTATGATTTGGATATCATATATATCATATATATCCAGCATATACATGTATTTGTAATATTACATAATCATTTAGAGGTAAGAAATGAAATGTACCGTTCATGGAGACGGTAAGCCGTACGTACGCATGAACGCTAGTTTCATTTCTATGTCATATTAATGGAATTAAAACTAAATGAGAGATGTATATATTTTTAATTCCAGAATTATATTAATCCTTTAGATGTATCATACATCATATATATTCATTATATGTACATATAATAGTACATTACATTTGAGGATAAGAAATGAAATGCACCGTTCGAGGAGACGGTAGGCCGTACGTACGCATGAACGCTACTTTCATTTCTATCACATACTTTAATGGAAAGAAAACAATAATGATATAAAGGTATAGTATAATTCCAGTATAACATAATATATAATAACTTTAAATCCATCCTTTATACATCCCTCATATGGCATTAACAAATCAAATCACTTTGATGGGGCGGTAGTCTGCACTTCCTAAAATGAAGATATTGCGTATACCCATAATGGAAGCCATAAAGTTATGCCACAAATGAAAAATACAGAAGCATAAGTAAAACATAAAAATAACATATATCATATATAAACATAGCGACATCTTAATGTCCACCTTTTAAGATGTTATATGAGTGTTGAACAATCATCGTTTCGTGAGGCAGAAATTCGCCATCCACAAAAACTGTATGTTCTTTAACTATTAGATGAAGGTGTGTGTAAGTATAGCTCTAATAATTATTATAAAAACGTCCTAGTATATTGATGATACTGTAGTTTTTACAAAATAAATGAATAAAAAGATTTTAGGGGGTTGGAGAAGCAAAATAAAACAAAAGAGCACAAGTGAAGACTTTACGTTAAAATTGGGTAACTCCCTTTGGTTTGAACCAAAAGGGTTTCATGAAGAGATTACTGCCTAAGTTAAGGATTATAGGATTATTAGAGGGATTTGGAGAGACAAAATGATCAGATATTGGACGAAACAAAGGCTTGATAGGTGTGGGTATGTTGGTAGAGGTGGGGGCCTTTTATAAGAGGAGAGGAGGGGCACTCTTGGTAAAGTATAATATGTTACTTTATTTTCAAATGGTTTTCAGAGTTTAATGGTCCCACATTGATATAATTCGAGTCTAAGGTGATAAGGGTTCTAAATCCACCCATACAATAGGTTTTGAACATGTTTAGGGCTTAGAATATACAATATCTTTCCATTATATTTAAATCCATTGTTAATGAGGTAATCGCTGCATCATCATAATGTCATAAATAATTTAATATATATAATTTCTAAAAATTATAAAACAAATATCATAATTTAGGAATTTTTTTTATCTTTCTAATGAATATTTATAGTCAAAAATATGACTTTTATAACCCCATGTAAAAATTGTTTTAGTAAAACATCTCTTGTTTGTGTCATTTTTATTTTAACTTTAAATAAAAGGAATAAATGACATTATCAAACCCATGTGGCTCCATGGGGTACCAAAAATCGACCCATTGGTTGTGTGTTTCGGCCATAACTCATAAAATAGGGTTAGGAAAAGTGTTAATATATTTTCATTTTATTATAATATCATTTTTACCATAAATCACACTAACTACCTTTAATCGCGATTAATAAAACTTAAAAGTTACTTTTCATCAAAAATAATTTTCATCCCATTGAACAAAATTTTACTAAAAAATTAAAATCATTTAAATTTTATTTTTGAAATTCAAATCATAGAAGTGGTAAAGTCCCATTTAAATGAAAAATCAAATTTTGTAACCACCACTTTGTGGTTTCACTATTCATCAAAAATTAAAGATTTTCATAAAAATACCAAAAATTCACCATAAGCTATATTTGATATTATAAATTCAAAAATGATGTCTATTTTACCAAATTAATATCATAGAAGCTGCATTAATTAATTTTATAATTAATTCCCGCAGTCAGATCAAATAGCGTGTTTTTATGAAACAATAAGTATTAAAAGATTGACACTAGTTTAAGTCCAATTTCAAAGTGAAATTAATTCCAATGACCACTATTGGAATAAATTGTAAAAATATATTCTAATTTTACTTAAAAAAATCCATAAGATAATATAATCATATAAATAAACTAGATTAAAAAGTGGTTTTGAATTAAAATACAACATTTTTCACTATTCATTAAAAAATGAACTTTATCAGAAAGATACCAAAAATTTAAACAAAGTAAATTTTGATGTCCCGATTCTAAATAAGAATTTTATTTTGTCAAATATAACACATAAAATTGTCAAAAATTGTATTTAAAAGATGTTCTCCTTCAAAAGGCGGTTAATTGACCTTTTAAAGAATATTAGAATGCCTACGCTTAAAATTGGATTCATTCACATTTTAATCCTCTAACATTTATTGTAAAGAGTAAAAATATTTGACAAACATATATAATCATTTTTTAGTTAGTTCTGTTCATTCCCTCCATTACAACGGCTAGGAATTAACTACCATTTAAAATAATATTATTTTATTATTAGAGTGCAACGTAAGATTCCCAAGAAACTCGTTGTTGTGTATTGGGTACACCATCGAGCATAAAATCCCCTTTAATGTAATATTATTATTTTATTCACAAATATGGATAAATATAAAAATGTCATATTCTTTTTTTACCTAGGGTTTTAGAATTTTACCATGAAAGAAAATTTGGATTTGTTAGTCCTCACATCACCTCTATAAATCATGCAGAAATTGATTCCGAAAAAGGATGAAATAGCTGCAGGCCTAATAAAATCATTTAAAAGTAATTTTTTTGATGAAACAATATATTTAATACCAACGATTCAAGGGTAAAACCCTATAATTTAATAATATGAAATATAATTTCATTTCTTTTATTACTTTTTTTGTGTGTTTCTAGGCAGTATTGGATGCTCATTACGATAAATTTGGATACTCCAATGACTTATTTCCTAGATTCAATGCATGGATATCCTAAAAACCATCCACATATTATAGTGTTTTATAATTTTTAATACACCACATCGAACATTTTAGAACTAAACATAATGTTATATAATTTATATGTTCTTTTAATTAAGATTCTTTTATGATAGGGAGGTTCATGAAAATTATAAAAAACAAGGAAAGGGGCCTGGGGATATACACAAGGAAGAAGACAAGTTATACTAGTGGTCAAGTATTACAATATATTAAATATGATTTCAATATCTAAAAACATATCAAAATAAATTATTTTTCAACTCAATAATTCTACAGTTAAATAAACAAATGTAAATGATTGTGGTTATTATGTTTCAAAACTATTGAGAGAGATCATATTCCATCAGTAAAATAGCATCATTGAAGACATAGTTTCTAAGATAATTATGTTTCATGTAAAATATTTATTAATCTTTTGTGTATTTATATTTTTTGAGTACTACTATACTTTAAAAAAGACTCATATTCATAACATGATATAGATGTGCTTAAATATGAATGGGAAACATACCTGATGGAAGAATGTACTCAAACAACATGAAGACATGACTTCCATAGAAGTAGTGGATTATTTCATATTAATATTTTATTTACTTATTTTTAGTATTTCATGCATAAGAATATTTTTATCATATATGTGGATTACATTGTTCAAGATAGGGTGGTTTGTTTGAAACTGATCATGCTCGTGAGAGATTGGACTTCGAGGCTACAACTTGGAATTTAATGAGAAGGTGAAGTTTTTATAACATACTATGTTATTCCTTATAATATAATCTATTATCCACTTCATTAAATTTATTTAAATTATTTTATTGACTATTAATGCAGAAAATGTCTTCTGCAGACTTATTCTCTCTGAAAACCTTATCACCCCTGCATTGTCAGCATTTGTCACATTCCTTCAATGGATGTGGAGGGATCTTTAAGGAAAGTGATAAATATTGACACTGATGTGTTGGAATTTCGACAAAGTAATCAAATGGAATGTAGGATAATGCACGATGTGGTTGGTATGACTCAAATTATGTCTTTTTATTTATTTAATTAATTTTTTCATCATTTTATCAACTATTTGTATGTTAATTTAATTATTATTTTTATCTAATGATCATTTTTATGCCCATGTTATCCTTATATGATCATTGATATCACCATTGTTTACCCTTATTTAGAATATATGATCACACTTTAATATGATTCATATCCTTTTGTTATTAAGAATGGTTTTACAAATGATATGCCTAAGAAGGTTTCTCATAAATAACAACGTAATGAGAGACTCTTATAAAATAGTTTTGTATATTTCCATGTTTCCAAAAGCACCAAAACTAAACTATTCTATAACGAATCATTATGATATGTAAGGAATAATAATCTACAAGGATGTGATATCTGTGTATGAAATTTATAGGTCAATATATTTGGTATCATAGCAACTGACCTACAAAAAACTGAGAATATAAAACAAATTTCATGTGTCACTCAAAGTGTCTATTTTTTATTTAAAATTTAATTACTTTTAATAAAAAGAACATGTGAAATATTGAAAAATGAGAAAATTATTTCATATTTTATACTTTAGGACAATGAACCATATGTTTTTTTATGTGTAAAAATCAACCACACCTTAATATGATGCATAGTTTGGTCGGTATGACTTCTTGTTTTTATTTTTTTTAATTTACATTAAATTAATAAAAAAGAACTGGTGACATACTAAAATCCAATAAAACACCTTTTTATTATTTTGAAACATTAGGAAAATGATTCGTGAGTCATTTGTGATGTGTAAGAATCAACCACACCTCAATCCTACCAATGCTGTGACTTGAATGACTAAAAGTGTATGTTATCAGGTTAATATTGAAATTTTAGTTCAAAACATGTCACTTAATAAAACCCAAGAATACACACTCCAATTGTATTCATAATTTTTGATAAATATTCATAGGTCATTTTTTGACGTGTTTAAAGTAATCTCACATCAAACCAATGCATGATGTAATCGGTATGACTCAAAATGCATGTTTCCTATTTTAAACGACATTTTAGTAAAAAAACACAATCGGCATACTAAAAACTAAGATAAAACATTCAGGATGAATTCATAATTTTGGTGAAAATTATATTTCATTTTTGATGCGTAGAAATAAATATCACCTTAATATGTTGCACGATGTGGCCGGTAAAACTAAAAGTGTCTCTTTTTATTTAAAATTGACATTAATATATGTAAAAACAAAAAGTGGCATACTAAAATACAATAAACCCATTAATATTGTTTTGATATTTTAGGATAACTATCCAGAAGTCATTTTTGGTGTTGAGGAGTCAACAATTCCTGAATATGATGCATGATGGGTCCAATAAAACTCAAATTATCTCTTTTAATTAAAAATTGACATTAATTTAAGTAAAAAGAATAAGTAACAAAATGAAAATGAAGATAACACATTATATTTGTTTTTATATATTAGGAAAATTATCCATATGCCATTTTTTGACATGTAAGAGTCAGCCTCACCTCATTATGACGCACGTTGTGGCTGGTATGACTCCATGTGTGTATTTTTTATTTAAAATTGATATTAATTTATTTAAAAAGAAGATGTAACATAGTGAAAACTGAGAAAGAGCATTCAGATTGTTTTTATATTTTAGGGAAATGATCCATGTGTTATTATTGAGAGGTAGGAGTCAACCAAACCTCAATACGATGCACAATGTGACCGGTATGACTCCAATATTGTATTGTTATTTAAAGCTAATTATAATGTAGGTAAAAAATAACAAATGTCATATTGAAAATAGATAAAAAATATTTTTATTGATTTTATATTTTATGAAAATGATCATTGAGTTATTTGTGATGTGTAGGAGTCAACCACACCTCAATAAGACACATAGTGTGGCTGGTATGACAAAAACTGCCCGTTATGAGTATAAAATTAACATTTTAGTTCAAAATGTGTCACTCCCTAAAAACCAATCAAACATGATCTGATTATCTTGGTAATTCAAGAAATAGATTCATAATCCATTTGGGAAGTGTATGAAGTAGTATCATTTCTAACCTTTGCACTATGTGATCAGTATGACTCATAATGCGTGTTCCAAATATGAAATGGAATTTTATTAAAAAAACCACTAACATTCTAAAAATAGAGAAAACTAATTAGGTTTTTTTAAATATTATATGAAAACAATATATAATTTATTTATGACTAGTAGGAATCACCCTACCCCTAAAATGATGCACAATGTGTCCAGATTAACTCAAAGTGTCTCTATTTATTTTAAATTGACCCCAATTTAGGAAAAAACAACAAGTGACTTACTGATAACTGAGAAAACAAATTCAAGTTAATTTGATGTTATAAGGAAATGATCTATTAGTCATTTTTGAAATGTATGAATCAGCTACACTGCAATACAATATATAAAGTGGCCGATATAACTCAAAGTGTCTCTTTTTGTTTATAATTGATGTAACGTATGTAAAAACAATAAGCGACACGCTAAAAATCAATAAAATGCATTCAGATTGTTTTGATATTTTAGGAAAATGATATATTATTCATTTTTTTCATGTAAGAATCATCCAAACCTCAATAAAAACACGATGTGGCATTTATGATTCAAATTTTATATTTTTATTTAAAATTGACATTAATTTATGTAAAAACAAAAAGTGACTTAATAAAAACTGAGCAAACAAATTTAGATTGTTTTTATACTTTAGATAAATTATCCAAGAGTCTTTTTTGACATATAAGAGTCAACCTCACGTCAATTCAATGCTGAATGTGAATGGTATGACTAGAAGTGTTTGTTATCAGTTTAAAATTGACATTTTAGTTGAAAACGTTTCACTCACTAAAAACCAATAAAAAATGATATGATTATCTTGATAATATTGGAAAATTATTTATAAGTTACTTATCAAATTTATGAAGTAGTCTCACATAAAACTGATACATGATGAAATCTGTATGAATAATAATGCGTGTTTTTGGATTGAAATGACATTATATTAAAAAACAAAAATCACATACTTAAATTCAAGGAAACACATTCAGATTATTTTTATTCTTTATGAAAATGATCCTTGAATAATTTGTGATAGGTAGGAATAAAATTCAATTCAATCTAAAATAAAATTTGACTGGTATAACTCAAAATGTGTCATTATTTAAAATTGACATTATTATAGTAAAATAAAAACTTATATACTGAATACCAATAAAAAAACTTTGTAATATTTTTATATTTTAGGGTAATGATCTAAAACTCATTTTTGACAGGTAAGAACCAAACCCACCTCAATATGATGCATAGTGTGACCAATAAAAGTCTAACTATTTCATTTATATCAAAGATTGACAATTTATTAATTTATTTATTCATATTAATGTTTAATTTATTTTTTTATAGTAATACTTGCACAATATTTTTTTTCTTATATAAGAAGAATATTTATCTTAGGTTGAGATGATTTTTTAGGTAATTGATACTGTTGGAAAAAATTTTAGAGACAATCATGTGCTTCAAAAGAAGAAATATTAATGTTTTATAATGTTTGTTGGATAATTGTAAATTTATTTATATAAAACATTTTGTTTCAAATGTAAATATATGTGTTTTTTTGTATATACCATGGGTGAAAATTTTTGTATTCAAGATGTTAATTAATGGTGTATAGAATTGTTTTAAATTATATCATAGGTTTAAATTATAGGCTGTATATAGAATTTAAAATTGAATGTTTTTTTTCTAGTGGGATGTTATATAAACAAAACATTATAGCCTGCTAGGCGTTATGATCACTAAAAAAGTATTGATAAAGGGTGTCCTTTATCAGTGGGTTTTAAGTGCTATTAAAATCTGATTTCTACACTATTAAATTGAATATGTGTAGTAGTGCTAAAATATTATGTGTCCTATTATATTTTACCTTACCTTTGAGTATTTTCATAGTGATTTCATAAGGTTATTGTATTCATATATGTGGTGATATAGATAACATGTAACATGTTGTTGTTAATCTTCTCACATCTTCATTAGTATAAGTCTTATATATCTTCAATGGGGAATGTATTGAAATTATTAGGAAGGGGATTTCTATGAATTATTCTTGAACTATTATTTATATTCACTTATATAAGAATATATACATATTTTTTATATATTCACACTTTAAAAATTTATTTTATAAATAAATAACTAAACATATTTATATATAAAAAATATATTTCTCACTATATATGTATTTTCCTAATAAAAACTAATATACATTTTATTTAAAATTAAGATATATGAATATTTGTATACCAATATAATGTGTGTGTGTGTTTTTGTGTTTTAGTGTGTGTTTGTATTAACAGACTAATATATATAATCTATATACTCTAACATTTTTATATACATATTTATATAAAATATATGTATACGTATATAAATGTATAAAACTATGTATAATTATACATACAGATACACATATTTATAATATATATACAAATATGTGTATGTATGTTGTATATATGCATGTATTTATTTATAAACAGACACAAATAAACATATTTTGTAAATTTATTTAAAAATAATCTTATTAATATATATTAACATAAAAATAAATACACAAATAATAATTTATAACTAAATACATTTATAAACCAATAGATATAAATATAAATAAATATATGAATAAATATATAAATATATAAATATTACTAACTATATATATTTATTAATATATATATATATATATATTAATTTATGAATGAATAAATAAATATATAAATATAACTATATATATATATTAATATTACTTTATAAATAAATATTAATATAAATATATATTAATAAACAAATAAATATCACTACATATATAAATATACATTTCATTAAATGGAGAACAAAACAAGATGAATGTGTTGTAATGGTGCTTGCGCCTAATGGAGATGTCTCAGGTTCATATCCAACTAGATGTATGGGTGAACAGGCGGGTGAAGGGGGGATAACACTATTAAAGGGTGGGGGTGGTGTTTCTAGCATTGTTAAAATAGTTGTAGGGGTTCACTTTTGTGGGGTTTTCTGACACTATTGAGGGGGGGGGGGATGGTGTCAAATGCAGTTAAAAAGTGGTTGGTCTACCCTCTGATTTACAATTATTTTTATTTTTATAAATTTTATCTATGTTTTTTTAGTGTTGATAAAAAGGTCTTTTATTAGTTCCTTTTTAACACTAGTGAAAGGGACTCCCTTTTAATAGCGCATTGATTATCAACATTTTTTTAGCGCCGTTAAAAGCTTTTTTAGAACTAATAAAACCCTATTTTATAGTAGTATTAAATATGGATTCAATAGTCAGGAAGAGAATATTCATGATATAATTAATTAATTGTTATAGTAAAAACGTTATGTGGTTATTGTTAGACTATCATTTAATTATAGGTAATCCTATTTTAAGTGTTAATATTTAATTAATTTTGTAGTTAATTATAATAGTGGAATTAAATAATTAACCAGTATACTAACAATATAACCGGGACTTATAATGTTATTATTAGTATCATAATATAATTTATTATGGTGATGATTATTAAATGTTGTTTCTTATTTATTATTTTATTTATCATAACATTTTAATAAAATTAAATATGATATTTTATTTTTTTTGTATATTCTTGTTTATATGTACTTGTCTTCTTGTTGGATTTATTCTGTGATTCTATGCTAATTTGAATGCTTGTATGTGATTATTTTTTTCTATACATATAGGTTGTAATGGACTTTAGTTATGTGTATACATTCAGAGGATATAATAGTTAAGGAATAGTGCATCTATATATGGGATCTAATGGATAAACGTATTTACATGAACAATTCTTTATAGGATGTAATGAATCTATGTTCTGACATGTACTTATATACATACATGGGATATAATGGCTTAAAGTGTAGTGTATTCATATATATATATATATGCATGTGTAGGCTATAATGGATCAACAAAATAGCACATGTATCACTCTATGAGATGTAATATCTTACAATTGACATATACACATTTATTTTTCCTATCATGACTTAATGTTATATCATGTATTTGGGATGTGATTGATTGAGGTTCTAGCATAACTTTTTGAGGTGGTTATTTGATGGTATGGTGGATACATCACTATAATGATGGAAATATGGTTAGAATTGATGTAATAGGTTTAGAATCGAGCTTATTAATTTTTCTTAGCTGTTACGATGGTGGTGACATGATCGACACAAGTTGAGTGCCGGGCCTGCCCATTTTCCTACTTGTTATATTGATCGTGTTGTGATGGAAATATAGTTTTTTAGTTAGGATCAAATATGAATGGTATTTCATTTATTAATATTTAAAGATATTAAATTATTATAATGTCATTGATGTGATAAATTATTATTTATTGTTTACCTTTTTCAAATTATTTATGATTTTAGAATCTTTTTATCACCCTCATTTAATTATTCCTATGAGTCTTAATCATATAAGAATTTTTCTGGTATTACAAAAAAAATGTGATGGTAAATTGTGGTATTGTATTCACATTTGACTCCGTAAATAAATATTCATATCTCTAGAATTGGATATCATAGTTTATTAAAAAAATTCTATCATGAAACTTATTTTTAACAAAGATATAAGACAACTTAGAAATATGATCCCGCTGAGTAATCCCATGTGGTCATATCTATATAGTTTGATTGAGTTGTTTTTAGGATATATCAATATTGATTAATGATGATGCTATTTAAGAATATGGAGTAATGTTTATGAGATCGTTATGAATTTTAACTTGATTTATTATATATATTTCATGTAGTTGTAAATTGTAATGAGAAATATGAACTCATCTTTATTATTTATGTGGATTTGATTGATGGTTCTTTAATATTTTTTTAATTATTAATGGTAATTTAAATTTATTAAAATATATCCTAATTGTGAGTACCAAACCTGTGACCGATTGGAGGCTATCTTGGGTGGTCATAATTATCATTATTTTCAACTCAAGTGTGGTTCTAGTGGGGGTGAGTCATGATAATTTTTCTTCTATTTCGTGTCAAATATGGGGAAATATCATTTAGAAGCTAGGAAATGGATTATACGGTATCTCAAAGCTCTAGAAGATATTGATATATTATTTATAATAGTTTATCCATTATAGTTTTATGTCAATGCCTATATTGGGGAAGATTCAAACACCCAAGTGTGTAAAAAAGATATAAGCTAACATTTAAAAGAACACCACTATGCTGTACATCATGGTTTCTTCTATTCATATCAATAATCATAGTAAAAACTAAATATGTGGTCATAATAATAGTAGGGATAGAATCGATATGGTTTAGTCATATGTTAGTGGAACATATAATGGAAAAGGAAGGTGGTTTGTTATTCTATGAGAGTCATAAATCCATGATAGTTTTATGCAACATTATTTTTTAATCGGACTACGATGAAGAGATTTTTGTGGAGACACGTTCTTACATGGAATTTGGAAGGATTGATTGTCTACTTAAGTTCATGTGGTTTTCATGGATTCCCTTAATGATTTCATAAAGTGGTAGATTGTTAGGAAATGTGTAGTTAACATTAATGTTTTGATTATTGGACAAAAAGGAGAAAAATTAAAATATACAGTTATTCTTGATGAAGATAGTGGAAGAAGAATTCTAGCGGTGTAATATGTTTGAGATGTTCATGTTCTCAGTGTTGTATGTAATCATTTAGTAGTAATTATTATTTTTGAGTGGTACTTACAATGGTATGCCTAAGGATTCAAATGATAATACATAAAAGTCATTCATCAATTTGTTTTATGGTAATGGATGGACTATAAGAGTCATTACATGGAATATATGAGTAACTTACTCTAACATAGGGATTATAGAAATGTTCATCGGAAGCCATTAGTCCAGAGTATATTACTACATGTGATCATACATCTCCAAGGTAAATGATGGGTCCCTTAGAGGGTTTGGAAGGCAATTGAACTATCCTTCTAGATATGACTCCCTATAAATGTGGAGTGGGACCACATGTTCACTTGTTCTTATAAACTATGACTAGTTATTAAAATTAGAGGTAATTATAAATAAGTTATTGTATAAATTTTCAATCCATAATGAATATAAATGA
The DNA here is from genome assembly GCA_963277665.1 of Viscum album. Lineage (NCBI taxonomy): Eukaryota > Viridiplantae > Streptophyta > Magnoliopsida > Santalales > Viscaceae > Viscum > Viscum album. Next base: position 1,583,288,347 of record OY728137.1, on the reverse strand, counting down.
AGTAGTGTTATCACACAGATATAAAACCAAATGTCTGGACCATGTAAATTAGTTTTTTTACTTTTCATTTATTATTTTATTAATGTTATTTTGAGTTTATGGGAGTGGTTTGGACCAATTCTCTGATTTAGGGTAATTTTAATCTTCCTATGTTCAAGTAAATTGGTTTCATGGGGGTTTCCATTCAAGGAAGATCCAAATATTTGTGTACTATTTCATAAGTTTTGGTGGTACATCTTCTATTATATCAATGGTAGAGGTTCAACCCCAGTAGGTTGAGTATATTGATACCCAATAATATTCCCTAAGAATGAAAAAACGATAAAAAAAATAAGTAGGTAGATCAAAAATAGAAAGGAAAACGGGGATAGTAACCCATAATAATAATAATATATTCTATATATAATATAACCTAAGACAAAAGAGTGAGTATTACTCTATAGATAACAACCATTGGGAAATTAAAAAAATCCCCATAAAACAAGACCACCCATCCTATAAGCCAACATAACCTATCCATAACTATACTAGGGGTTCTACATATCACTGAAGGATAGTATCAGTAGATATTAGGGTTGAGAAAAAACCATCGAAACCAAACCAAACTATAAACCATGACTAAAAATAGAGTTTCTCTATAATTTTTTGTTTTGTTCTATGGATGGAATCAGACCATGAGGTTTGTGTATTAGTTAAGGTTACCAAAAAAATTGTTAAAAAAATATCACTCATTAGAAAAACCAATTTTTTTGTTTTACCCTAAGCTATATCCCAATATATCTTGACCAATATTCTAAATCCCCCATTCTAATCCCTCCCATACCATATCCCTATCATCATTCCTTTAATCACCCATATTTATTGAAATACTTCCCTATTCTAATATGATACATATCTTCCCCAAAACCCCCATTTCTATCTAATCTCCACATCTTTCCAATCCTTATCCATTTTAATCCCCTCCCCCTACCCCACTAGTCATAACCTTTTATAAAACACCCCACATATTTTATATAAAAAATATATTTCTAGTGCACATAGGGGAGATAACTCTATAATAGAGTAAACTATATAAACTAACCCCATAATGAGGAATTTTATTTTACAATTCCAACATCCCAAATAATCTTTTCTAGTTGTGGAAAAACTCATAATTAGGTTTTTTTAAAATAACCATATGGGTGCCAAATCTATAAATTTTATATCTCTCTATCAGTTATTTATTTTTGGAAGGTGTTGGAGATGATTTTATGTCTATAAATTAAATTAGTTTCTATATTTTCATTCATATTTACTTGTCTCTAGTTATTTTCTTACTTTAGTCTATATGATGGATTGTTAATCCATCTTATCGCATGGTGTTTTTTCACTTCTTGTTATCACTAATTATGGGATTATTACTATCTGTCACATTTTTGGCCTTTTAGTGTTAGATATAATCATTATTAGTGAGAAACTACAAAATAAGCATTTAACATTGCTAAAAATGGCCATTATCAGTACTAGAAAATAATTAACTACCAGAGAGGGATTAAAATCCCTATGACCTTATCAGTGCTAAAAACGTGTTGATAAAGGAAAAACATTTAAAAGTGATTTTATTTAGTTATGATAAAGGGTACCTCTATCAGTGATTCTAGAAGTGCTGATAAAGGGTACCTTTATCAATTTTTGTAAGATTTCTGATAAATAGTACCTTTAACAGCAATTGTAAATGAACTGATAAATGAACCCTTTTTGAGTGATTCAAAAAGTGCTGATAAAGGACCCCTTTATAATCTATTTTAAAAGTGATGAAAACGAGGCATACTATATTGTGTTGTAACAACATGATGCAACGCCCATATAGTGTGCAATAACAGAACACTACAACACCAGAAACTCTACAAAAAATAAGGAAAATTAAGTACCAATATGAAATATAAATGAAATAAGATTTACTGCACAATTATAATAAAAAACACTATATTATATACATTTAATACATTGGATAGAATCACATATGTATAAATTATTAGTTACATGAAAAAACTTAAATGTTCCTTTGTATTTTGATCCTTACCCTAAATCATGATATTTTCGGAAAAACCACCGCTGTTCGAGAAAAAGAACACAACTGTATAAGAAAAAATTATTATGCTAGAAATAATATAAAGAAATAAATTAACAGAAATTGTTATTTTTAAACTAAACATTGATTCCTACCAGGAATACTATGTATCAAATTTAGTTTAGGTTGATTATTGCAAATCACACAATTTATTGTTCATCTTCAAGAATTATCTCTATGAAAATTATCCAAAAAATTATACAATAAATGTGATAAGGGAATTAGTTAATTAATAAGACATATAATGATGAGAAAACAATCTTGTAATATTTTCTTAGATTTGGCTATGTGATGTGTGTTTTAAACTGAAATGACACCTATATATTGAAAATACATACTTGGAGTTATACCAGTAACATTGTGCATCCAATTGAGGTGCATATGATTCATTCATGTCTAAAATTACATATGGATCCATTTATAAAGTTATCAAAAAAATCCAAATTCATTTCATAGTTTTGAGTATCTCACATTTATTTTTATCTAAAACGTCATTTTAAATTAGAAACATGCATTTTAATCCATACTGAGCACATAGTGTATCTGATAGAGTAGAGGATGTTTCCAACAAATCAAAAATGAATTATGGATAATTTTACTAAATTATCTAAACAATTAGGGTTTTTGTATTTGTTTTTTCATATGTAAGTTGGTTTTTAATAAAACTGAGGTTAATTTAAAATAAAAAGACCGACTTGGAGTCATACCGATAACACCATGCATCAAGTTGAGGTGTGACTAATTACAACACATCCAAAAGTACATATGAATAATTTTAGTAAAGTCTCAATATAATATGAATGTTTTTCTTGGTTTGGTGTACATAACTTTTATTTTTTTACTAAAATGGATTCTTAAACTGGGAACACACACTTGGAATCATAATGGCCACATCGTGTGTTGTATTGATGTCAGACTAAATCTTACAAGTAAAAAATGACATATGAATAATTTCTAAAAATTATCTAGAAAATCCAAGCTTTCATTCTAGATTTTTAGTGAGGGACTCATTCATAACTAAAATCTCAATTTTAAACTGATAGTAGACACTTTTAGTTGTACTAGGCACATCATGTATGACAACCCTGCTTTTTCTTACAACTTAAACATGCTGTATTACATAAAACATCACTTAATACAAAAAAGAAGATCAAGAGGATTAGTGTCTTTGGGGCTTAGGATCGTTACATAAAAACATAAAACATGAAATACAACATCTTTATTGAAAATTTCCATTACAAGACCACTACATTCCCTCGTACTTAGCATTGCATGGGATAACCAGAGGACATGCATAAGAAAATGGTGAGCTATAAAGCCCCGTAAGGGAGTACACATGGAATAAAATGAGGAGTACAATATATGTTATACAATAGGAATATCAATAGAGAATAAAAGAAACATGAACATAAAGGCATGATAAATCATGATAATCATAACATGGAAATGTGGCAACAACACATAACATGGTTTTTGCATGAGCCACAGATCATTGCACATAAAGCATGAGTAAATCCTCATTGCACATGAAGCACGAGTAAACCCTCACTTCACTAGAATTAGCATGAGTCAACACTCATTGCACATGACGTATCTTGATACTATACTTTACCCAATGCATTAGAGCGCTATAAGGGCACACCCTTCTTAAACATTTCATTTCATGCATATGTGTGCCACATGGATCATAAAACATGGATTCATAAAACATAATCATTTATTCCACGATAATAGAATGTGGAATTCATACATGAAACTTTATAATCAATAAGTAAAGGTGCATGAAGTTGGATACCCTTGATGGAGAAATGGGCATGGTATCCAGTACACAATGGCATTGGCTTAGAAAATCGGTGCGACTTCGGCAACGTAACAGCGTGGCATAAGAATTGATAAAGAATAATTGATGAGAGAGAAAGGGGTTCCTCGTCATATTTACATATAATGGAAAGTATGTAGGTCATATAGATACATGTCCCAACAATTTTAATGGAATTTAGATCCATGATACAAAATTATTGGTTGAATGTAAAAGAAGAGAGAGAAGTTCCTTTCGGAATTTCATCATAGTATTGGGTGTACATGGGAGGCATTTAATGAGAGGGAAAGGGGTCTCCCATAATTGAAACAATAATAGGGAAGTATGGGGGAGGTGTGAAACCATACCCCAACATTCATAATTGATATTAAAAGGGAAATACAAATTAATGAAAATTGAGAAAAATGAGAAAGGAAGGAAAAACCCTTACTTGGAAGTGTGCTTCCAAAGGCTAGAGAGAGGCCTGTGAGAGGCTTCATGGGAGATTGCGTAACCTTGGGAGGATTATAGAGAGAGTAGGTCAGAGGTTGGATGAACTCCAAAGGATTTTAGTGAGGAGTAAGTGGGAGATTTGGTGGGTTTATATAGGAAAGGTGAGAGAATTTTTTATTATTTAGGTTTGGGACCCCTTATATTAAACTAACCCAAACTACAAACAATACAATAGTTTGTGCCCATGGTTTCTGGAAAAATGAAAGAGGAAAAAAATATTTTATAAGGCCAAGGTCCGAACTTATTAAAATAATAAGGTTGCTTATGTGGAGGTGAGTCACACTCCCATGGAAATTAATTTAAAAAGGCAAAGTGTTGAATATGTCTTGAGGGGTTCATTAATGCTTTGAAAAGTAAGTCAAACAAACCCAAAATCACATTATTTTAATTTTCAAACATATATTGGCCGAACATAAGGATTATAGTATTTTATTACATCACCATTGGGTCATTATGTTGTCATAAAACACATTATATATTTAAATGGTATTTAATTTTTACCCAAAAATTTGACTGTCTCAGAAAATTATGAAAATTTCACCGTTGGATAATTTCGACATCCTGATTCAAGAAATGACATTTATTTTATCCATATTTTTTAAATATGTTAATTGTTACTTTTAAAATAAAAACCAACATTTTTCGAAAATTCAAGGGTTTTGACATAAATGGATTTCAAACCTTAATAAAGATTTTAATTGCATTCATAAAATTACAATATAATTTATATTTAATAAAAATTAATTTAAGAATAATAATATTATTTTATTAAGATATTATTTAATTCAAAAATCACTTAATTTAATAAAATAGATTTTTTAATTAAATAATAACTAAAAACACCTTTTGTTCTTTAAAAACTATTTACAATGTATAAAAAATGATTAGAAATTATATTCATTATTATATACAAAAATAATGTACATGAACATAGTACTAATTATTTGTCACATAACCCCTTCAAACAGTTGCATAAGACGTAAGGGTAAGGTGTACGATGGTGACAGACTCTTGGGGCAGCTTGGATGACATCGCTCGAGTGGTAATCTCAATCAACTTCCACTTTTCCTATAGATGGTCACTTTTGAGCATGAAATAATGAAGCTCAGCTTGGGATTGGTCAAGGGAGAAGCCCAAGGATGCCACCTATATTCCGAGCTCCGAAAAATGGGCTTCGTATGGGGCAATTCTACTGGATGAGGCCATCTCTTCCTTTGTCTGAGTAAAATTGGGTTCGTTAAAGCCTTATATTTATACAAATCATGTGATCACTGTTCAATGGCTATAAAAGTGACTGTCAAAACTATTATCATAAAACCAATGAAGTTGACATCTTATAAAAACATTTTTTTATAAAGAGACAATTAACTGGATCAAGAGGTATTTTCCATTAATGAAACTTTGGGTCGTTACAATATTCACTCCTTAAGAAATTTCACCCTCGAAATTTTCCTTTTCCCACACTAAAATGTATGTGGGTAACTTAGCTTCATCATATCCTCCGACTCCCAAGTTGCTTCTTCAAACTTTTGGTTTCTCCACAACACCTTGATGAGGGGCATTGTCTTATTTCGTAGAACTTTTTATCTACGTTCTAAGATCTTCAGTGGTTGCTCCTCATAAGAACGATCATCTCCAATTGTACCACCTCAGAAGAGAGTACATCTGAAGGGTCCGGTATGTACTTCCTTAAGAGTGATACATGAAAACCATCATACACCTTGTCCATAGTAGGTGGAAGTGCTAGTCGATAGGCCACAACCCCAACACGATCAAGAATCTCGAAGGGGCCGATGTAACTTGGACTTAACTTCCCTTTCTTTCCAAACCTCATGAACTTCTTCCACAGAGATATGTGTAAAAAGACCATGTCTCTAACTTTAAACTCAAGGTCTCGTCGACAATTATCAGCATAACTCTTCTATCAACTCTAGGCTGCCTTGATATGCTGCTGAATGGTTTTCACCATCTCCACCATTTCCTCGACCATTTCTGGTCCAAGAAGCTTACGTTCACCGACCTCATCCCAACAAGTCGGTGTTCTACACCTTTTCCCATAAAGGGCTTCATATGGTTCCATTTGGATGCTCGAGTGGAAAATGTTATTATAAGGGAACTAAACTAGAGGAAGATGTTGATCCCATCCTCCTTTAAAGTCCATTGAGCATGCTCTCAACATATCCTCAAGTGTTTGGATAGTCCGCTCTGATTGGCCATCAGTTTGAGTATGATAGGCCGTACTGAAGTTCAGTTCAGTATTCAGAGCATGTTGAAGACTATTCCAAAACATAGAGGTGAATCTTGGATCTCGGTCAGACACAATAGATAGTGGTACTCCATGCAACCTTACCACTTCCCTAATATATATCTATGTCAGTTGATCCAATGAGAAATCCTCCTCAATTGCAATAAAGTGTGCAGTTTTTGTAAGACGATCCACAACAACCCAGATTGAATTGTTGCCTTTGGATGTCCTTGGATGTCCAATGACAAAGTCCATGGTGATGTTCTCCCATTTCCACTCTGGTAGGGGCAATGGTTGCATCATTCCCTTAGTCTTCTGCCTCTCTGCCTTCACTTTCTGACACACCAGGCACATTGATGTATATTTAGCAATCTCCTTGTTCATATTATCCCACCAAAAGTTTTCTCAAACATCTCGATACATCTTTGTGTTCCCTGGGTGAATAGAGAAATTTGAACTTTGTGCATCATCCAAAAGTTCCTTCTTCAGCTCCGGACATGATGGAACACGTAGTCTTTTCCCAAACCGCACAATTCCTTATTCATTAACATTAAACTCCAAGGATTTCCCCTTTTTGATAGCTTCAAATTTTTCTTGAATTCCCACATCATCCTTTTGAGCATCTTTTAACCTTTCCAAAAGAGATGGTTGAGCAATCATTTGTGAAAGGATTGACGATGTTCCCTTCTTTATGATTCCCGCGTCCATCTTCATCAAGTCTAAGAAGATTGGATCCTTCTCAATTCTCATCATTGATAGAATTGCTGTATCCTTTCTACTTAGGGCATCTACCAACTTGTTTTCTTTCCCAGGGTGGTAATGTATTGAACAGTCATAATATTTAATGAGCTCTATCTATATTCTCTGGAACATATTAAGCTCTTTATGTGTGAATATATATTTAAGACTCTTGTGGTCAGTATATATCTCAAATTTCTCTCCATAGAGATAATGCCGCCAGATTTTCAAGGAAAAGACCACCGCCGCCAACTCCAGATCATGTGTTGGATAGTTTCTCTCATGGATTTTCAACTTCCTTGAGGCATAGGATATCACTTTATCATTCTGCATCAGCACACATCCTAAGCCCTTTTTCGAAGCATCACTAAATACCAGAAAAAGCTCCCCACTTGTGGGTAAAGTGCGCACAGGTGCAGTGATAAGCCTCCTCTTAAACTCCTTGAAGCTTTTTCGCATTCATCACTCCAAGAAAACTTTACTCCCTTCCGATTTATCTTGGTAAGAGGGTTGGAAAATCATGAGAAATTTCGCACAAATCGTCGATAATATCCAGCTAATCCCAAGAAGCTACGGATATCCGTTACTGATGTTGGCCTCAGCCATCTCTAAATTGCATCTGTTTTGGAGGGATCCACAGATATCCCATTTCTTGTGATGATATGGCCCAAAAATGAGACATCCTTCAACCAGAACTCACACTTTCTGTACTTTTCATAGATCTTCTCCTTGCGCAAAGTCTCCAGTACAGTTCTTAAATGCTCCTCATGACCCTCTTTGGTTTTGGAGTATATTAGAATATCATCTATAAATACTACCACAAATTTGTCAAGGTAATATCTAAATACTCTATTCATCAAGTCCATAAATATTTCTGGATCATTGGTGAGTCCGAAAGGCATTACTATGAATTTATAGTGCCCGTACCTTGTACGAAAAGTAGTCTTGAGGATATCGTCCTTCCTCACCCTTACTTGATAATATCTTGACCGCAAGTCCACCTTGGAGAAGTATTGTGCTCCACACAACTGATTGAACAAGTCATCAATTCATGGGAGTGGATAATTGTTCTTTATCATGATTTTGTTAAGTTCACAATAATCGATGCAAAGCCGCATTGACCCATCCTTCTTCTTGACGAAGAGGACTGGTGTACCCCATGGTGAAGCACATGGGCGTATAAACCCTTTAACCAGAGTCTCCTGTAGTTGTTTCATCAGCTCTTCAAGCTCAACAACATCCATTATATATGGAGTCTTGGATATTGGTAACGCCCCAGGTAAAAGTTCAATTGAGAACTCAACATCTCTTCTTGGAGGAAGACCAGGCAGTTCCTCAGGAAACACTTCAATGAATTCCCCCATAATAGGCATTTCTTCAAGGATGGTTTCTTCCTTGGACTCAATCATCTGAGCCAGATAAACGTGCTCATAGGTTAGTAATATCCATGCTTGAGATGATGGAGCTAAAATAGATTCATCTTCCTGCTGACACTTGTAAAGAATCAGGGGTCGATTCTCCATATCGAGTGTGATTTCCCTCTCCCGAAAATTTGTGTTGGCTCTATATAAGGAATGTAAATCCATGCCAAGAATTGCATCAAATTCCACCAAAGGGAGTATGATGAGGTTTTCTGAGAAATTCAATCCACAGATTATAACATGGGAGGACTTATATTCATGGGATGCAATGATTTCCCCATTTGCAGTACTCACCGACATCTTTACTTCCATGATTTGTGGTGGTGCTGGGATTGTTCTACTAAATTTTCGAGATATAAATGAATGTGTAGAACCCGAATCAAAAAGTACATTATCTATTCATGAATGAATAACTAGCGTACCAATCACCACATCGTTGTCGGGGTTCACTTCGGCAGAAGTGATGGAAAAAGATCTTCCTTGCTATCTTGGAGGTTGTCGGTTGCCTCTGATAACCCTTGGATTAGGGAAATTATTTGCAAAATGACCCGGTTCTTTGCATTTGTAGCATTGAACAAAGCATTGAGGTTTGAACAGAGCGTTCCTCTCCTCTGTCGCAGCCACGTGTCCTTCTTGCTGACAGTTAATAGCTAGGTTCCCTTCTCTTCCACACCTGAAGAATTTTCTCGTCCCCTTAAGGCAATTTCCAGGGTGCTTGTTTCTGCACTTTTGACAAGTGTGGTGCTGCAACTTCTTAGCGCAGTTGGATTTATCCATCAGACCACCAGTATTGAATTCAACCTTACACTTCTTGTCCACATGATTACCCTATGATTCTCTGATATCCATTTCGACCATGAGGGCACATCGTACAATTTCCTCTTAACTGTCGAAGTCACGGATCCCTAATTCTTTCTATAAGCTAGGCTTCAGCCCACCAAAGAAGCAGTCAACCTTGCATTTGGGGGTAATGACAAAGCTGAAAACGTATCGTGAAAGCCTTGTGACGTTTTCCTCGTATGCTCCCACAAATTCTTCATCTTTTTTCTTGAGGGAAAGGAAGTCCCTTTCCATCTTAAGCCGGAGGGTGTGCAGAAAATATTTATCGAAAAACATCTTCTGGAATTCCTTCCATTCCAAAGCCTCGATCTCCTCCTTAGGCTTCGTATTTTTGATCAACATCCACCATTGATGATCTTCACCCTCCATATGATAAGCAGCCAGTAGAACCATATCATGTTCAGAACTTTTAAGGATGGAGAAGATCTTTTCAATGGAGTTGATCCATTGTTCAGCGATCATGGGATCAGATGATCCACTAAAAGTCGGAGGCATTTGTATCATGAAGCTCTCGATAGCGACTTGTTCTTTCTTGGGGGGGGGGGGTTGAACGTTCCTCTTGACCCGTGTTTCTATTCAAAACATGAGTTAGCAGAGACAGAAGCATGAAAAAGTTTGCGATTCCCGATCCCATTGGATTTTTCATCTCATTTGTACAATCATCACACAGATCTTCACAACAGTTGTTAGCCCGTTTCCTCCTATTACTAGCCATTGAATGGAATAAAAGGAAATTTAGGGGTAACACATAAAGGGTAATCCAATGAAAAAAGTTGACTTATAAATAATCTTTAATTTCTTTAACTCATGAGTCTATAGGATTCAATCTAGGCTTTTCATGATCTACTTTATAACATATATTATTAGGGGCATTTTTTTAATTCCCTTTATAAGGGTTCATACCAAGATTGTGAATTTACAAAAACATATCCCTCGGGAGTGTTGTAACCAAGAGTGCAGCAAGGCCCATTGTTGTGCACCAGTCCCCGTTCGAGTCTAGCTCAAAGCGGTGTTTTCGGGTTTTACCCCTAGGGTACATTTGTGCCGGAGCCGCCTCTACCTGCTCGTATCCAGACAGGGATGTATTTGTTTGATAAAACACTTACTTAGTATTTACCAAATCTTAGGGATTTTTTCATTAGACATAGTCTTGTATCTAAGGATTTACTAGGGTTTTCCTGATCCCAAATATAACTAAACCTATCATCTGATACCAACTATGACAACCCTGCTTTTTATTACAACTTAAACATGATTTATTACCTAAAACTTCCCTTGATACAACAAAGAAGATCGAGAGGTTTGTTGTCTTTGGGGCTTAGGATCGTTACATAAAAACTTAAAACATGAAATACAACATCTTTATTGAAATCTTCCTTTACATGACCACTACATTCCCTCGTACTTAGCATTGCATTGGATAACCTGAGGACATTCATAAGAAAAGGGTGTGCTATAAAGCCCAGTAAGGGAGTAAACATGGAATAACATGAGGAGTACAATACATGTTAGAAAATAGGAATATTAATAGAGCAGAAAATAAACATGAACATAAAGTCATGATAAAGCATGATAATCATAACATGGAAATATGGCAACAACACTGAACATGGATTTAGCATGAGCCAAGGCTCATTGCACATAAAGCATGAGTAAACCCTCATTGCACATGAAGCACAAGTAAACCCTCGTTGCACTTGAATTAGCATGAGTCAACACTAATTGTACATTATGTATCATGATACTATACTTTACCCAATGCATTGGAGCGCTATAAGGGTCCACCCTTCTTAAACATTTCTTTTCATGCATAAGTGTGCCACATGGATCATAAAACATGGATTCATAAAACATAATCATTTATTCCATAATAAAGGAATGTGGAATTCATACATTAAAATTTATAATCAATACGTAAATGTGCATAAAGGTGGAAACCCTTGATGGAGAAATGGGCATGGTATCCACTACACAATGACATTGGCTTAGAAAATCAGTGCGATTTCGACAGCGTAACGACGAGACATAAGAATCCATAAAAAATGGTTGACGAGAGAAAAAGGGGTTCCTAATCATATTTACATGTAATGGATAGTAAAAAGGTTATATAGATACATGTACCTACAATTTTAATGGAATTTAGATTCATGATACAAAATTATTTCTTGAATGTAAAAGAAGAGAGAGAAGTTCCTTTCTGAATTTCAGCATAGTAATGGGTGTACATGAGAGGAATTTAATGAGAGAGAAAGGGGTATCCCATCATTCAAAAAATAATAGGGAAGTATGGGGGAAGTGAGAAACCATACCCTAACATTCATAATTGAAATTAAATTGGAAATAAAACATAATGAAAATAGAAAAAAATGAGAACGGAAGGAAAAACCAATACTTGGAAGTGTGCTTCCAAAGGCTAGAGAGAGGCTTGTGAGAGGCTTCTTGGGAGCTTGGGGAACCTTGGGAGGATTCCAGAGAGAGTAGGGCAGAGGTTGGACGAACTTTGAAGGATTCTAGTGAGGAAGAAGTGGGAGCTTGGGTGGGTTTATAGAGGAAAGGTGAGAGAATTCTTTATTATTTAGGTTTGGGAACCCTTATATGAAACTAATCCAAACCACAAACCGTCCCATGGTTTTTGCCCATGGATTATGGAAAAAGGAAAGAGGAAAAAAATATTTTATAAGTCCGAGGTCCTAAATTATTAAAATAATAATGTTGTTTATGTGGAGGTGAGTCACACTCCCATGGAAATTAATTTAAAAAGGCAAAGTGTTGAATAATTCTTGAGGGGTTCATTAATGCTTCGAAAAGTAAGTCAAACAAACCTAAAATAACTTTATTTTAATGGTAAAACATATATTGGCCGAACATAAGGATTATTGTATTTTATTACATCACCATTGGGTCATTATGATGTCATAAAACACATTATATATTTAAACGGTATATAATTTTTACCCAAAAATATGACTGCCTCAGAAAATTATGAAAAATTCACTGTTGGATAATTTCGACATCCTGATTCCATAAATGACATTTATTTTATCTAAAAAAACTTCTTAATATATTAATTTTCACTTTTAAAATAAAACAAACATTTATAAAAATTCACGGGTTTTGACAGAAATGGCTTTCAAACCTTAATAATTTTTTTAATTGCATTCATAAAATTACAATATCATTTATATTTAATAAAAATTAATTTAATAATAATATTATGATTTTAATAAAATATTATTTAATTTAAAAATCCATTAATTTAATAAAATAGATTTCTTAATTAAATAATAACTAAAAACACAATTTGTACTTTAAAAACTATTTACAATGTATCAAAAATGACTAGAAACTATATTCATTATTATATACAAAAATAATGTACATGAAAATAGTACTACTTATTTGTTACACAACCCCTTAAAACAGCCGCATAAGACCTAAGGGTAAGGTGTGCGATGGTGACAAACTCTTGGGGCGGCTTGGATGACATCGCTCGAGTGGTAATCTCAATCAACTTCCACTTTTCCCGTAGATGCTCACGTTCGAGCTTGACATAATGAAGCTCAGCTTGGGGTTGGTCAAGGGCGAAGCCCAAGGATGACACCTCTTTTCTGAGCTCCGACAAATGGGCTTCATATGGGGCAATTCTACTAGATGAGGCCATTGCTTCCCTTGTCTGAGTAAAATTGGGTTCGTTAAAGCCTTATATTTATACTAATCATGTGATCACTGTTCAATGGCTATAAAAGTTACGGTCACAACTCTTATCATAAAACCAAAGAATTTGACATCTTATAAAATCCTTTTTTTATAAAGAGACAATTAACTTAATCAAGAGGGATTTTCCATTAATGAAACTTTGGGTCGTTACATCATGTATCCAATAGAGGTGTGGATGATTTAAACACATAGAAAATGAATCATGTTTTTTTACTAAATTATAAAAAAACATGAACCAGTTTTAATGGTTTGGAGATTTTTAGTTGTCTTTTTTATACCAAAACAAATTTCAATTTTAAATAAAAAGATACACATGGAGTTATACCGGTCACATGATGCCATAGATTGAGGTGAAGCTAATTCCTACACATCTAAAATGACTTATGTATAAATTTACTAATGTATCAAAACAATCCAGTTCTTTTTTCATTGTTTTGAGAATTTCATTTGTATTTTTTTTACAAAAATTTCATTGTAAACTAGAAACAAGAAACTTGAGTAATACTGATCACATAATTTATCGATTTGATACTAGACCAATTTTTAAACATAACAAATTATTATTAATTATTTTTCTAAAATTATAAAGACAATTTGAGGATATTTGATCGATTTTCATTGAGTAAATATTTTTGAATTAAAATTTAAATTTTAAACTAATAACAAACAATTTGAGTCATACTAGGCAAATAATTTATCAAATTAAAGTAAAATGGATTCCTACACATCAAAAATAAATTATGGATCATTTTTATATAGTATCAAAACTTTATGAATACATTTTTTGGATTTGAGTATGTCAGTTTCCTTTTCATCTAAAATAAATGATAATTTTAAATAAAAAGAAGCACTTGGGGTTATAATGATAACATCTTGTATCATATTTAGGTGCAAATAATTCATAGACATCACAAAGTCTCAAAAAATTGTCAACAACTAATTTCATAATGATTTCCATTTTATTTAATATTAAATCTACCAAAATTGGAAATAGTTTCGATGTTATTTCAAGAATCGGTTTTTCATCTAAGAAAATTGAATCAATATACAGTGTTTTAGTTCAATAAAGAATGATAATAGAAAGGGTGAAAATATTGGGAGTTTGGATTGTTATATATTTTTTGTATTGTTGTAGATAGTTGAATGAAAAATATCTATCAATCAAATGGCCTGATGGTCTTAAAATATTTTTATTATTGATAATCCCCCCTTTTAAGGGAATAATGGGGAAACCCAAGGACTTCCTAGAAATGGGAAAATCACACATGAATTACCAAAAGAGAGACAACCAGATTTAAAACCAGGGAATCCCCTCCCCAGCATAAAAACTAGATAAAGCACTCCAACGATTCAAGGCTAATAGGCTAGCACATTTCCTCTGTCAAAACACATGCCCAATCCGACATCTGACGCCAAAACCTCTCAAAAAACTGATTCCAAAAAGCACTAAAAAGGGGAACCACCAGCTCTGAATCCACCTCTGGATCTGTTCTAAGGACCAAGACTAGCTGCACATCTCCCCACCTAATTATCAATCCAAACAAACACAACTTTTAACAAATAAATCAAAATAAATAAGAGAGCCTATACACCTATAGAGTTAGGAAACTAGAAAAAGGGTAGAGCCAAGATGAACTCTCCCACAACAATCACTATTGTGACTGAAACCAGAAGTACCTCATCACGACCACAAGGAACCCTTCAAACACATTCGAAACAACCCAAAAAGGAGGAAAAACCAAAGAGATGGAGCCAAATATTCACCCCCAAGGACATGAAGATCTAAAAACATATCATTAGGGCATCACCGATGTGGTGAACTGAGAAGGTCAGAGCTGGAAATGCCACTCTGGGCTAGAATAGATTAGATTGAAACCGCAGAAGAACCAACTCTGGATTCCAAATCAGACGAACCACCGAAGGAAAAAGGGGCCAACGGGAAGAACCAAGACACCTCTGATGAAGAAACCACATAAATAACACCAATAATGCAATGAAAACATAGAAACCAAACCAAAACGAAAACTCCCACCTCAGATTCTCTTCAAGGAAGATGCCAAGCCCATCCAGAACGCGCCAAAATCCTACAGACAACTTAGACCCAATCTCAATTCAAGAAGACAGCACCCAGCCACAACGTATCTGAAGCCAAGCCACCAGAAGCCATCGAGTCACATCGTCTCCATACTGAATCCAAATAGCAACTGGGAGCCGATGATAAGACCAAACAACTAGAGCTTGCAGAACATTCCATCACTGAGCCAAGATTTGACCACCAGACCATCGCTAGATCTCACCATCGCCAGGTCGAGAGAGCCAAAGCTTGCCTGAGCCGCATGAGAACCATGCCGATGTTGTCACAGATTCACCTTCTCTGAGATGAGATCCCAAAGAAACCGTCACTGAGCCACACCACCATCGAGATGAGATCCAGAGAGACTAACACTGAGCCGTCGAGCACGCCGGAGGAGGTGAGAGATTCCACATATTAAGAAACCCTAGTCTGATAGTGTGGGTATTAGAGAATCTAAAGAGAGGGATACCTCTTCCTCGAAAAAAGACCTATGAAAAAACTTAATCTGTATTAAGTATAAATTATAAGAAAACTAACTTAAATATAGTATATAAAATGTGTGAACAATTAACAAAATAAGTAGCATGAAATCTCTTTTTTCATGATGAATGAATAAATTCTTGACTAATTTCATTATTTCCATTATCTATGGGATTTAAAAGAGGCAATATCATTACTCTTCCAACTATGTTATTAAAGATAACTTGAAGAAAATTGATAAATGAAAATAATGTAGGGGTGAAAATGTTTTGAGGGGGGATAATTTTGTGAAACTTTTATTCTATAAAGATATGAAATTTGAATAGAAATGTTCGAAAATAAACTAAATAATAAAATATTACTTCCCATAAGTTCTATGAAAAACTAAATAAGTATTAGCTAAAAATTATAATGAAATTAACATAAAAAATAGATAAAATGATGAAAAATTGTTTAAATGATTAGTAAGAATTGACCTTTTCCTGATGGTTGTATATATTTCTGCCCAACGTTCTTATTATCATTATTTGAGTGGAAGATTTGATGATAAATCATTCATAAGAATAAAATGGTTCAAAAAACCACCCAAAATTAGAAAAAAATAATCTACATGAATAAGAAAACAATACATATATGGGTAATAATTTAAAAAATATTAAAAATAAATTTGAAACAAAACATTAAATATATGGAAATTTTTTTTACTATGGAAACATAATTATTACCGCTGTGATTGAGTATAGGCTGAGCCATTTCTCTTCTTATAAAGGCAGTGGAGGTAACTTCAAGGAACTTGATAAATGCCAACACTGTAGGGCTGAAAAGGTTTTGATAGTGAATAAGTGTATGGATTTTTTATAAAATTCAAGAAATTTTGTAAATTTTTTTAAATAAACTACTTTTTTAATAAAAAATGAAAATTGAAGAAACATTTTATTATATAATTTTTCTGTAAAATAGATAATGTATATTGTAATATTTACTTTAATTCTTTTTAAAGTGTTTAATTTTTTATTGTCTCTTATTCAACAGGATTAGTATCATCATCATGTGTAGAATACATTTTTTGCTTGAGTAGTCAATAATTTAATTTATATTATTTTAATTTAGTAAGGAATAGATAATATTACTAGGGGAAAACAATATTTTAAAAAAATACTTTGACCTTCTCATTGAACTCTCTTTCTTTTTTAATGGTTTTATGGATTTTGTTCCACAATCGAGAATCCAAATCCCCAATTTTTTGTCCCCCTAACATAAAATACATTTTCATCATAGGGAACTACATGAACTAGTTGTGATCTCCCATAGAAAGGCTCATCTAAGATTTATTTTCTCATCTAAACTAGAATTTATTTTAGTTTCTAGTAGGACAATCAACGAATTCTTATTTTTTGGATGTAAGACATAAAATAGTTAATCTTTTTGTGATTTCATTAGGAATGAATCATATTTCACCCTTCAACATTCTAATTCACCTTAATTAATCCCTTTTCATTAACATTCACTGCACTCATATTGGCAACCCAATTGTAATGGAAATTTGACACGTGAAATGTTGTATAATAGAAATTGTTTATTTTTTTTGATAATACAAAAACATTATAAATATAAATAAATTTTATTTATATCCTTGAAAAAATATATGTGAATATCTTCCTACACAAGTGTAACACCGTTATTTTCCATCACACTGCATTCATCATATTACTTTGTGTAGAAAATATAACTATTGATTAAGAAACCAGTTTAAGACATATCATTTTTAATTGGTCCCTTGGATATCCATCAATGTTATTCTACAATTGGATTCATATTTTTAGATAATTCCTTATAAATTTGATCTTATAAAAATCCTATAAACTATTGATTATTTGTATATGATATCCATCATTCATTCCCTAACAAATTTGAATCCCAAAGAATTTATTTATGTGTTACAACATATAGGTCAACATATCTAGTATTATCTAAAATGTAAAGGTGTGATTACTCCCACTCTGGAAATTTAATTGTGAAAATATATCTTCCATAAATCCCGTCAAACATAACTAATCGTCTCTCACAAGACATTGGGAGACCAATTCGGTCAACAAATGATGAGTAATTAGTAAATAATTCAATAGTTTCTTTAACAATATATCATTATTCAACACAAAAGTTTATCCAAATTCAATTATTTACAAACCCTTTCATAATTTTTATATTCTCTTCAATGGGGATATATCCATCTGTATTAGACTATACTACATATTTGAACATTTCTGAACAAGTGAACCATCAGGTGGATTGTTATATCAAATAATGATGGTGGGAAGAAAATCTATAATTCACATAATATAACTGCAACCTCCTTAATCATGGATGGATACTTCATCAATTCTATAACTTTTTTGAACATGGATTTGAAAAATAAGCATATTTTTGTTAATGTTTGGAAAATATTTTGAGGCAGAATGTAATGGAAAATAATAGGAATCAAATACTTCATCAAAACATGACATTTGTGTGATTTTATTTTTTGAAACTTCAAATTAGTCATTTACATAACATTCATGATATTTTATGAATAACCCTATAGAACTTTTACTCTATTAAAGAAAATAAAAAAACATTTTTTCTGTATGGATAGAGTGTATGCTACTGGAGGAAGAAAAGTATGCCTTTTACCCTTCATCTGTGATAACTCATCTCTTTTCCCATTGTCAATCATGTCCAACCTAAACATGATGCCATATTTTTTTCCATGAAAATTTATTAAAATTCCAAAAACACTATAAAATATAATTTTTCTACTTGAATGTAATCAATAAAATTTCTATAAAACAAAAAATTTATATATGGTAATTCAAAAAAAAATATCACTTATTCCAAAATAATTTTGGAAGGTTTTTTGAAAATGGTTTATTAAAATAGTGTCAATATCTTTTGCATTATCCAATAGTTTATCACCTGTTAATGGAGACAGTGTTGTACCTTATTCAATATTCTCATCCAATTTTGTCATCTAGGATTAGTATTTATTTTAGTGTGCTGAAAAATTAGATGTTTTAAATGCACAATATTTGAGGAATATTTTAACTGAACTTAATTTGTGTATTATTCATAAATGGGGCTCCCCAACATTCATTTAATGCTATATCCTGATAACTTTTGGTTAGATGGGAAGTCATTTATCATCATGTACAATATGGCCCCCAAGGTGAATTCCTTACTTTTATGAGAATAATACGTTTTAACAACTTTAATTAACATTAATTTCAAATCAAGGATCAATGGAACTAAATAGGCATCAATATCATTAGCAGGTTACTTTGGTATAGTTGTAAACAAAGACAAAATAATGTATTTTAATTTCATACATAACCCTGCAGGAATGTTATCATTTTATAACATGATGGTCCATATACTATGAATACTAATATATAAAAAAATAATTTATTCCATTAATAAACATTCGAAAATGAAAGGTTCTCATCTTCTTTCCAAATTTAGGATAATAATAATAAATTTTCTTCCACTATGGAGAATCTACTGGATGATGTAAGTTCCCATATTTAATTCTTATATCTGAATTCCCTATAAATTTTCACATAGTTTCCTAACATTCATATTTTTTTCTATAACATGGAATGATAATAATTACCCATCCAAATTTTAAAGGACTTGATACATTTTTATTGTATATATCTACACCACACACAATAAATTTTATGAGTGATTCACGTTCCTTATAGATAATAATAAATAATTTGGACAAAAATATATTATTTAGAGATCATGCTAATTGAACATAGAATTAATTCAATGACATTCGTTTGATATGGTAGTTCATTTTTTTCTGATATCATATTATTCAGGGGACCAAGTAGTTCTATAAGATGGTGTCACACCATCCAATGCCAATATTCACATTAAATAACATCAACATACCAGATATTGTTTTCTATTTAGTACAAAAAGTATTCAATGGATTCTTATAAAAACTAATTAACATCTCCAAAAACATTGCAAAACAATGAAGGTCTTATTCAATTTCTACTTTCATTTCATCATTGTGATCTACTTTTTCATTTACAATGGTATTCATATCAGATGATTTATAAAACACAATATCATCCCAATTGGTGTACATGTTTAGTTTTCCCCCATGTTAGTTCAAAATTTATAGCTCTGATCTATTATGTGACAAACCAAATCATCTTAAAACTCTTAAGAACTAATTTTTCTTGAATAAAAACAATGTAAAAAAGGATAATTGATTTGAGAAGGGTAATATTCATGCTCTATTGCAAACTTGATGAACTATTTAACTCTATATTAATATTATATTGTCAAATGGTTTTCATGCATCGATTTTAAATTCAAATCCAACCCATTTGGTTCATAAAACTGTAATTTTTTTTAAAAATAAATAGATACAGATAATATATTCATTTTAAAAGGTAAAAGTTATAGATAATTATAATAAGGGAAACCCAACATTCTATTGTTTCAAATAATTATAGTAAGCTTTAAAGAAAGTAGGTAATTGGATTTATGAAAACAATTACTCCACTATGGTAGGTTTTTCCACTAAATTAATAGAATGGTAAATGTTATCGACAACTGTTATCCTCAATAGCTCATTCTATAAATCATTATCATTTCATTTTGTTTTTTGACACTCATCCTCCATCTATTATGGACAAGAACCAATGTTGCTTGAAATACTGTAAGATGTAGTCTTACATTTGATTACAATTACTAAGAGTAGTATAAGAAACATAAAAGGGATGTATGATGAGTCTCATGAAAAAATACT
Organism: Viscum album; assembly: GCA_963277665.1. NCBI lineage: Eukaryota > Viridiplantae > Streptophyta > Magnoliopsida > Santalales > Viscaceae > Viscum > Viscum album. The sequence continues at coordinate 1,583,267,607 of OY728137.1, read as the reverse complement.
TTTATAACGGTTCGGGAGATGAAGCAGATTAGGATAACAATTATACTCCATTGTGTTCTCTAAAAGGGGACAACCTCCCTTTTGAGAAAATTACCCCATTGCTACTACTTATTAACTTTTGGACTATTGAAAGTCAGAGTTGAGAGGAACACATGTTATATTCTATGATTTAAGAATTCTTTTTGGGGACATGTTATGATATATGAATAATTGGGGGCCTCCATTAAATTTATTTTTATTATATAAATCACACTTTTAATACTTTTAATTATTTAACAAGGACTATTCATAACTCTATTAAAATGATCCATCGTGTATTTATTAAATCCCTAAAACAAATGAAAATAAAATATTGGCAATTAAGATGTAATAAGAAACCCTAATATGATAAAAAATAATTATAAAAACTCATTTGATCAAATTGAAGATATAAAAACGAATTATTAAAATATTTTAATAAGTAATGCGTTATTTCGTAGACATGGTTGGTAATTAGAGATTCTTGGGGTTAAAACCAATTACATGTAGACCAAAAATGATGAGTACCTGAAAATAATTACTAATAATTATTCCAACAGTTATATAATTTGATAACATCCATTATATTTTATGTAAAAAGTGTTTTTACAACCCTAAGAATTATTACATTTAATATTAATGGTATATCAAATATTTCAAAACAACCCAAAATTAAAATTTCAATTAAAATTAAAAATTGATATGGAATGGAAAAAATAATGTTAGGAAACGAATATATCTAACAACTTTAAAGGGTTTAAACATGTTAAAATTCTTAGATGATAAATTGATTAATTTTTTTTCAATATAGGTTGAAAACATTAATTATTTTCAATAATACCAAGAATATGATTTATAAGAAATTTTCATTTTCATGTCTATTATGGGTTCTATGTTGATTTTGGGAACATAGTATAAAATTTTAGTCATAATGTGATAAATAATACTAATTATTGAATATATAGAGGTTTTAAATTAATGAAGTGATGAACGACTCTTGAAAACTAGGTTTGAAGTGAGATGAATCATCATAAGTAAAATTCGATGATGAATTTCAAACATTGAATGAAATATATTAAACATGTGGAAAATTAAATGGTTGTATGAACTATTTTCAAGATTTTATAATAATATAGATGAATGTAATGAAAGAATTAGAAATTTATTATATGAAAAATAATTGAATGTAAGAGGAAATTATTATTTATGTCACAGTAACGTTTTTTGAAAAGAAACATCGATTTAAATTAGATATTGGTTCTTCATCTCACAAAAAAGGTAAGTTGATGTAAAATAATATTTTTTGACAATTTAAAAGGGTACATATTATATTATAAATGGTGGATCAATAAAGATAATTTATTTTTGTATTTAAATGATGTTTGAAACAAAAGGAATTATTAATGAATGATCTGTTTTTAGATTTATTAAAGTGAAACCTACATAGTGTTTATTATATGTGTGATGTAGGAAATGAAGTTGTTTTTATGAAGTATTAATGAGTTAATTATGATTTCAAATATGACTTTTTTTACAAAGGTATAGAAAACTAGCTGAACACTTTTCTAATTTGGGGTCAGTAAACATTTATGATAATTAGGTTTGAAAGATGAAATTGATTTTTGGAAGTGAAAAATTCATTATATTAGATAATGAGACATTTAAATACTCCATAAAAATTGTGGGATGAGATGTTATTGTGCTGAAAAGGTAAATTTGATAATTTTTTTAACTAATTATAAAATGGAGATAGTTAATAAATAGAATAATAAATAAGAAATTTAATTGAAACAACCCTTGGAGTTTATTCATTATGATATGTATGAAACCTTATATTATAAATAAATGGATTGTGAAAATTTTTATTTCCACCCTTTTATAATTATACTCGAATTAAATGTATTTTTATTTAGTCATATGTATATATATAAATATATATTTGTATAATTATTTAAAAGGGATTACAGTTTTAGGAATAAGTATTAAGAATGAGTATCATTATGTTTTTAAGACGTCTATATTAGATTATGAGGTTGATTATATGAAACACGTATTATAGGGTGGTAAAAACTAATATTCATATTCCTCATTAGTATGTCACAGTTTTTCTCTAGCTTCATTCCCTTAAGGATTTTCATTTTGATCACTCAATATTCCAACGCCATTATTATATTTATGGTATTTTATATATATTTGAAATAATGAAAAATATTGGTGATTTTGAACATTCATGCAATGAAAACAAAAATAATGAATATATAATATTTTGAATTTAGTACTATTATAAATTATGATTAATCCTTTGGGGATTTCCCATATACATGTTCAACTTATTTCTTAATGTTTTGTCCAAAATTAATTATCACAGTAATTATATGATCAATATCATTCACCAAACCATGTCTAACTATTTATCCCATGCATGAAACTAGTGAATTACTATCACATGTGCATTGTGAATAGTATTTTATAAGTTAAATTGTAGGAGGAATCACTCAATTGAGTACAATAACCCTTGGCTTCCATATACATCAGGCTGATTGAGCGAAGAGAGCCCCACTGTAATGGTATAGTGTTCACTAAGACATTCTCTATATTTCCACAAACATTTATCGTATTGAAGATATATTTGGAATGGAAGAATTCATCAAACTATATTGTGAGAAGAAGTAGTTTGTGATGAATAAGAGAATGAAAGATGATAAGAAAGAAAAAAATAGATAATACTAAAAAAGAAATAAATGAGTGGGGAGGAGGAGAAAATAACATACATTGGATTAAACCTTTTAATCATCTGAGATAATGTAGAGATATCGGTAAACATGGAATTCATTTGAGCCCTGGATTCATTCAGCCTCTAAATTGTTTGAGCCTTGGATTGAAGCCTTGGAATTGCTCGAGCTATGATTCAAGCTTGGATTCGATAACGAAGAGCATCGATAGTTGGTGGCTTCTGTGGAAAGATTCAGATATCATTACTAGGTACAATCTAGTTTGGGTACTTAAAATAGATCAAGACACTTTTATCTGTGATTCCAAAAATGAACTAATAAAGATCCCATTTTTCAGCACTTCAAAAAAATGCTGATATTTATTTCATTTATCACCACTAACTTAATAAGTGCTGATAAAATAAACATTTATCAATGCCATTTCACAATCGATAAAGATGCCTTTTATCAATGCTTATTACTTAAGCACTGATAAAAGATTTATAATTATAATTATAAATATTATTTAGTATATATATTTATATAATTATATATATATATATATTTAATAAATATATATAAATATAAATAAAGAAAAATAATTCAATATATAAATATATTTATTATAATATTATAAGTATTTAAATAAATAATTATATAAATTCTTCTTAAAAATTAATATTTATATACTAATATATTTATATCATTATATATTTAAATATTTATATCCTTATATATATTTATGTAATTATAGAATGATATTTACTAAATATATATATATATATAATATAGAAAATATATTAATTATTAAAATAAATTTATTATAATATTTTAATTATTTAAATATATAATAAAAAATGTATAATTATATAAATACTTTTAAAAAAATATTTATTTATTTACAATTATAAATATATGCACGTATAAATATTGTAAATATACATTTATAAATAAATTAATTTACAAATATTTATTTACAAATATACTTTAAAAATTATTAATGAATATATAATTTTAAGTATGTGCATGTTAAAAATTTGTAAAATTAAATAATTAAAAATGTGTACACTTTAACAATATTGAACAAATAGATAAGTTTTATTAATTAAATATAAATTATAAAAAAATATGTATGTATGTTGAAATAAATATGAATACATATTTAAAATATTAAAACATTGTAAATATATATATATATATATATATATACAATAGAAATTGATTAAATTCCCAAAAAATAAAACAATTCAAAAAAATAATTAATATCTATCTATAATTAAATTTAAACTAAATAAATAAAAACTATCAATTAAAAAAATGTTATATTAATAATATCATGTTATAAAAATTCGAAATTGAATAATAAAATTTGAATAAATTACATAAATATTTTGTGTATCTTTTATATATCAAATATCATTAATTATGTAAATATTTGTATGTGCGTTGTATATATAAATTCCATAATTACGCATATTTATGTGTAATCTATAATTTTTTTTTGATATATGTTAAATTTAAAAATCAAATGACATTCAGCTTTACCCAAAACTCTATTCAATTTTTCAGTATTTCTATTTTATATTAATTTTTAATTATAAACCATTGTTCACTAAATATATTGAAATTTATTGTAAAGTGTAAATATTTTTGATAAAATAAATCATTTTATATATATTCATATATATATATATATATATATATTTAACATATACTATTTATTAAGATTATTAATAATTATATAATTAATTAACTGTTAAATATTTTTCTTAATTTACTAATTTTTAATTTTTATTTGTTTAATTTTTATTTTATATATATCTATATATTTTATAAACACTATTTATTAGTATTAATAATTTATATATAATATAATCAATTTATTCATTTTTATCTACACTTATTTAATTAATAAAAAAATTAATATATTTTAATAAAATAATTTTTATTTATTTAGTTATTTAAATATTTCATTTTATTTTTGTTCTTTATTGGTGATAAAAAGGATATGATAATGGATCCATTTATCAGGGCTAACAATAAACTACAGAAAATGTAACACCCTGAAAATTCAAAAAGGGTAACTTTTACTCAATAACATGAATGATATGAAACACCAAACATTGAAAGGAATATAGCCTCTTAATAATTTTTGGTATATTTATTATTTTAAATAAAATTACAATTTTCTACTTATTATAAAGCTTAAAATGCTGAGTCAGCATTCATCGCATTCAATAAAGACTTTCTTCAATAGTATGTGCTACACGCAAGGCCGAGTTTTATCGAACAACAATATATTTTTAAAATATTTTTATTTTTTATAATAATATATAACCTATATGTTAAATCAGATGCTATAAATAATATTTGTTAAATTATGAAAATATATGTTTTATCAAAAGATAAACAGAACTAATTGGTTTGCAATTAATTTCAAATGAATATACAAACCAACTGAATATAAAGAAAAACTTTTTTCGCAAAAAACTGTTTTATCATAATAAATTAAATAAATTAAATATTTATTTAAATATTCAACAAAAATATTTTTCATATTCATACAATAGATTTTAAAGGCATGAAATAAGAACAACCCCAATTTTATGCATAAAAGACAATATTTTTCTAAAGGGAATTTTGCTTCCTTTTATTGGAGAAAAGTATTTCAAACTAAATTATGAATTTTTTTTTAAATTTTATATGTCAATATAAACATTATTTTTGAAATTATAATTCCCAAATTATCTTTGGGAGAATTTTTTTCTATGAAGTTTCATTTTTTGGATAACTAGTGAAAACCAAAAATTTTTAATTAGAAATTACTTTTTGCCTAAATTATTTATAAGGCTAACATATATTTATATTTGTGAAAAAATAGAAAAAAAATATATCAACAAAAAAAATTTGGCTATTCTATGAAATTTAACATTAAAATTGGTTATTAAAACTTTGTACACTTTTGAACATTTTTTTACTTTAAAAACATGCTTTCTCATTCCATCTATAGGATAAATTTTAAATTAATTTTGACTACTTATATGATTTTAATATGGAAAAGTATTAAATATAATTAATAATATGAATTTGAAATTTCAAAAAGGTTCAACTTATTTTCCTTGAAAAAATAATAGTGAAAGTGATTAAAAATTATTACATCAATTAAAAGAAAAGTTAGGTTAACGAAGGGATAAACCATAAACATAAAGGCCAAAATAGCCTATAATGTAGTGGAAAGGATTTTTAATATTCATATTTAGACCCTATAATCTTTTGGATATAATTATTACCAATTATTAGTTTCAATTGAACTGGTAAACAAGTGGGTTGAATTACCTTTTCAAAAATTAACTAGATTTCCACTACTCTTCCACTATAAAAATGCACTCAATCATCCCACTTATTTACACCTATAAAGCCCTTATTATCATCTAAAACTACCCAAATAAGTTTATAACTACCATAACCTCATCTTAGGTGCCTCAAATATGTGTATAAATCTAACCAAGTTTGAATTTTCATATAAATGGAAAAGAGTTACCCGAAAATGAGGTAACATTCATCAATGATAAATTTTGTTTTATTTTTTTATCAATCCATTCAATTATTATTTTTCCATGATTATATAATAAAATAAGTATATTTAAAATACTGATATGTTTTTATGATAATTATCATACTTAAACTTTCACAGACATCTATAAAATGAGATACACCATCATAGTTCAGGTGTAAGGAGGACTACCGCCTCACTAACTGATGTCATTTGTTTTTCCATTTACCACCATTCAAGGATTGATTAATGATGGATTTATCATTTTATATGATATATATGATATTTATTATTCATTATTCTTATATTATTTTTAAATAAAATATCCCCTCATGATTTACTTTTTGTGGGAATATAATAACAACATTCATGGAAGTGTGGACTACCGCCTTCTCAAAGTGGTGGGATTCATTTATGCTATACTAGGAATATATTAGAGATAATTTTGATAAAAATATATTAAATAAATGATTTAAATATTATATTTGGATTATTATATATATTTATATATATCATTTACTTTTCATTCGTTTAATACAACAATGAAATGGAAGTAGTGTTCATGCATACATACGACCTACTATCTCCATGAACAGTGTTTTTTATTTCTTATCTCCAAATATTATAGATTATCATAAATAAATAATAACTAATTTATATAATATTTACATCATTTTTTACATTCTTTATATGGTTAAATAATTATTTCATTAATAGTAACAACAATTAACATGTCAAAACATACTCGAAAAAATGTGGTAATTAATAAACAAAATATTAAAAATAAGGAAATATTGTTAACAAACGAGTAATGAAATATTATATGAAGATAATATATGAAATTATAAATATTATTATGTTTATTTTATATGTTAGTTAAATGTTCAAAACCGTTATACTGAATGGTAAAGGATGTTCACCCAAAATGAAACACAAAGTAAGTTATTATTGTCTCACTTTTCTTTAAGTAAGGCATACAATATTTTCACCACTTATTTATTTTGTGTGGAGTATATACTGAACATATTATATTATATATCATAAATAAATTTATCTTCATGGTATTTAGAGTTTAATTTTAAATTATTTAATTTATGGTCGTTATAATTCAAAAGTCAGCAAGTTGTAATATATTTCGTCTCAATTTCCATTCTTTAAGGCATAATTTATTATTATCTTCCAAATTTCTTATAAATAGTGTACATAATTACAATTTGACATGTAATATCATTATTAGTTCAATATTTATGATATTTTGAGTTTTAATATGAATTATTTAATCATGGGGGATTTTTTCATAATGTTACCAAGTGGCACAAAATTTCATAACCCGATTCATTTTCATTAGGTTATATTACTTCATTATTTTCCTTAATATTCTAAGATTACATATTTATCCTATTTCTAATATATACTATTTTATTTTAATTTTTTTTATTTGTATTTACAGTGGAGACACATAATCTATTCATTTATTGATTCTCAAAGCCAAAATATGTTCTTTTCAAGGGTTTACTTTACAATCTCATTTTGTTCATGATTGTTTACACATGAACTTCCTTTAGAAGAAATTATTTGGTCATTTTTTTAAATAAATACTTTAATAATATTATTATAACGTTAGTCATGATCTTTTTAAAGTAATAGTTCCATTATTTCCATCTTTGGTACTCTAAATGTTTTAAAAATCTTTTTAATAAAACCCATCTTCTTGTATCATTTTATTATGAGAATTCATTTTCTTATTAAAACCATGTTTTATTAAAATGTTTTCAAAAGTGATTTTCAAAGAAAATTATGTAATTTTTTTAAACATTAAGATGATATTTTCCTCAATAATGTTTTTAAGAGATATTTTATATTATTTATATTCATCAAAAATAACAACCCTCTCTTTTTAATCCACTTGGGACATATTGTATTGATATCATCCTCATTCATCCTCTGTGTGGTATTTGATTTATTTGATCAAGGATAATATTGAAATTCACTTTATTGATTCCTTTTTAGTCCCCTTGAAATGTTCAATTTCTTATGATAATTTAAAATTCAATTTATTCCAATTATCTATATCATTAAGCATGGATATGTTAATTTCCTAGACCATATACCATTTTTACATATGATGATTACATTGATAGTTATTTATTTTTCAGGTGATATATTGTTAAATACATATTCTATATTAAATAATTAAATTTCATATGGTAAATTATTTTATTAATTAAATCAACTATTTGATATATTAGTAATTCTTTTGACATGAAAGACACATGTTGGGGACCGTTTAAGGTAAGCCAATAGATGCATCAAATGTATCATGAGATGAAATGAGTTGGCAAGAAACCCCTTGAGTTTGTTTTGGAGAAGAATAAACATGGTTTCTACACATATATTTAAACTCTCTTGTGAAATTATTTGAATGTATTATGATAAAAAGTATTATAGAAGTACTTGACAGTAATGGTATCATGTTCTTGATAAACATGTTGTTCGATAATTAAGCATTTCTATCATTAAGATTCAATATTTATTATCCATGAGATTTTCATTTTGAAAAAGTCTATGGATTTATTTAATTATCAGTTTACTAATGAAATGGAAATTGTTTTCTTTTATTTATGTTATCATATTGTTTATGCCTTATCTCGTTATTTAAATTTCTTACATTATAAGTAATTTACCTTTAAATATTTTTACGCACTTTCTTCTCATTTTGTTAAATACATGGAATCTATGTTCATATGTTTTCAATTTCATAATGATTATGCTCATTAATTCATTATTTATTCTACTTTACATACCCTTACTAGGAATTTGAGTTCACCGTTATTATGTCTCCTTTCCCCAAGATTCCCTAAAATGTGCTAAGAATTATATGCAAGGAAACACTAGATGTAACAAAGTTATTATCCTTGAAAAAATATGGTGTAATTAGGGTATGAATTTTTAATTTTAGAATCATGTATATATCTTTTTTTACCAAGAATACTAAATTATTCATTCTTTTAGGACATTATTTACTTGTATCTTATGGAAATGTAATTGTAGAATGACATTGACTCTAGGATGTTGGGGTAAGGGTCACTATATTTGGTATCAGAGATGGTTTAATATCAATCATGGGAAATATATTTAGTAAAATATATTAGGGAAACTATCCTAGATGTGGAATTTGAGAATATGTATTGATGTAAATCCTACAGTTTTGGTTTGAAAGCGATTACATGATTATGCAAGAAATACATCACTGTCGTGATACTACAAGTGTTCATGGTTCTAGTATTGATAAAACTAAGGTTAAAAACTCTAAAAAGGTGCATCGGGCCAAACTCGAGTGTCACCTAGAACATGATTACAGATCTTATTGTACACCTAGTTTGACACTCCAAGAGTATATGTTAATGAAAATTCATATTTTATTGATAATCCATTATGAAAGATTTTAATAGATAATTACATTGAATGAACTAGGTTAAACCTTTAACCAAGGAATATCCTATGATGGAATAAAATAGCTTAAGTATTTATGTATTGACATTGTATTCAATACCATGATTAAAAGGTTATTTAGTGATTAAGATTATTTCAAGGATGTTAATCTCATTTTTTGGAACATCATAAAAATTATATTAATATAATTTTGAAAAAGGAAAATCCACATATAGGGTTACAACCTGTTGTTTATAGTGAGGAAGTGGGTCTTGAACCCATGACCAAAGGGAGATAAGGGTTTCACACCTACCATTGGCCTATGAAATGTCCTGTTTAATTTTTCATTACTTCTAGTTAAAAAACATGAGGCATAAATATTAATGATGAACCTATAATATCTTATTTTTGGATTGGAGGTTATTTTATTAACCATATTAGTTTTGTAAAATAGTTAGTGAAAATTATAATGACTTGTTTTATGGGTATTACGTTCTATTAAAAGAAAACCTTATTGCTTTAAAAAAGGGGTTCGTTATAGAATATCAATTTCATGGAGTAAGGGATGAATTAGAATATGACCAAAGAATTACCAAAACATGGCATTGTTCATATGAAATTGAAAAATATCAAGTATGGATATATTCATATCTTCTTACACAGTAAAATAATTAGTCCACATTAAGAAAATGGGCAATGTGTTTTGGTCATAATATCTTCATTTTTATTGAACTAAAAGTCTTTTAAATCATTACTGATTTATATATTTGAGGCCCTAAAATTTCTATTGATCAGACAACTATTTTCTTGTATATTATCATAATACCTCCCCATAAATATTTACTCTGTCCCTCTATGTCCATATCTCCACTTTCCACGAATGTTATCTTAGAGAACTAGTTATAATTTAGTCCATGTGGAAATTGTGATTCCCATTGTCTATTTTCTGGAGTATGTTTTACAAATCCTTCTCTTGATTTGGGATTTAAAAATAGGTAATATCAAAAAATTTATTACCATGATCAATTTAAAATTTTGAGGACCCTATTTTTTTTTATGGGGAGAATTTCACATTTTAAAAATTATAAAATTGTAACATTTATTCGATAGATGTAAGACAAGAAACAAAAAAAGTAGAAAAGAATATGAAATATCATTTATTTTTTGTATATATATATTATTCTTAATGAAATTAATTAATTATATATCTTTCAATACACACAATACTGAGATTTATGGCATTTCATTATACTAAGACTTTCTTTGATTGCTAGTGCTAAAAAAATACCGAGTTTTAAAAAAAATAAATTTAGTATTTTAATATTATAATTTAATATAATAGGATATAAAATATCCAATAAATTATTAGTTATGTATATTATTATATAGATTATGAAAATATATATTTTATAGAATCATAAAATGAATTCATACATTAATAATTAATTAGAAATGAATATAAAAACCAAATGAATATAAAGAAAATGTATTTATTCTCACAATATTGTTTTATACTAATAAATGAAATTAATTACTATTAAAGAATGATATTAATGAAATATATATTTTATATATTCAATATAATAATTTTTACATTTATCCAATATATTTGATAAGTATAATGTAAGAAAAAACCCAATTTAATATGTAAAATGAAATACTTTTCTAAAGTAGTTTTTGTCTTATTTTTATAAAGAACCTTATTTTAACCAAAATGTTAAAAATGTTTTAAATTTTATATTTTACAATAATATTAATATTTTAAACATGAACATAAAAATTATATTTGGGTGATTTTTTTTTGTATTTTTCCATGAAATTTAATTTTTTGGATGAATATTTAAAATACTAAATTTTAATTGAAAAATGTTTTTCCTTATAATTTATTTATATGGTTAAAGTATATTTATGATTTCCATTAAAAAATAATTAGTTTAATTTTATATTAATTAATCCAATTTAGATCCTTATAATCAATTTTACATTGAATAAATATATAAAATCTTAACAAGCATTTGAACATTTGTTTCCTTTAAAAACCAACTTTCTCATTCCGTCTACAAGATCCATTTTAATGTAATTTGATCCAATTATGTGATTGGGATTTGTAAAATACATTCCATATTTTGAATAATAATAATTTATAATTTAAAATAAATTGAACCTAATTTTGGACCAAAAAAATTAGTAAATGTGATTAAAATTAATTACAGTTATTAAGAGAAAAATTAAGTTAAGAAAGGACTAAACCTAAAACATAAGGGATATAATGACCTTGAAACATGTAAAAAAATCCATTTTATCTTAATATTTAGATTTTATAATACCATGGATCTATTTTTTTTGTATTATTGGATCCAGATTTAATGGAAAAAATACAGGTGTAATTCCCATTTATTTTATTTTCAATAATTCCACTCCTCCACTATAAAAGGCACTCACCCTCCTACTTATTCACACATATAAAGCCTTTGAGATCACACAATAACATACAAAATAATTTCCTAACTTCTATCCTATCATCTTAGAAACCTTCTTTTGGGAATAAATCAAACCAAATATGTCTTTTGGTACAATCTAAAAAGAGTTATCCTAAAATGAGGAAACTTTATTCAACAATCACTTGGGTTTATTTCTCTCTCAAGATATTCAATTATTAATATTATATGGTTATATCATAACATAAATATATAAGATATACTTATATATTGTATTAAATTTTTATACCTATACTTTCACTTGCATCACTCAAATGGGAAACACAATCATCGTTCATGCGTATGAAAAACTACCACCTAGTGAACTGATGTCATTTATCCTTTCATTTCGTACCATTTTAGGTTGAAAAAATGACGTATTTATGATTTATTTAATATATATATTATATTTTTTATTTATTATGTCTTTTCAATTTTTTATATAAAACATACCTTACTGATTTACATTTTGTGGGAATATGATAACATCATTTATGGAAGTATGGACTACCACCTCCTCAAACCAATGGGATTCATTTACACTATATATTGAATGTATTATAGTGAATTTTAATAGACATATTTGACATATATGTCATAAATATAATACATGAATTATAATAAACACAGAAAAATATATATAACATTTACCTTTTATTCATTTAATATGCGAATGAAAAGAAAGTAGTGTTCATGCATATGTACGACCTAACATCACAATAAACAAAGAATTTCATTTCATATATCCATATATTGTGGATTAATATAAAAAAATTATACTAAATATATATGATATTTAAATCATGGTTTACATTCTGTATATGGGTAAACCATTCTCTAATTAATAATTACAACATGTAATATGTCAAAATATACTCCAAATACCAGAAAATTAACACCATAAATAGTGAAAATAATGAAATATTGTTAAAAAATGGGTAAGGAGATATGATAAGGTGATAATATATATAAAAATAAATATTAATATATTTCTCATATAAATTAAAGACATATTTAAAACCATTATATAGGAATTTAAAGGACATTCACCAGAAAGGAAACAGAAGGTAAGAGATTCATGTGTCACTTGTCTTTCTATGAGGAATAAACCATTTTCACAAGGTAATTCATTTTTGTGGTGTATATAATTAAACTATTATATTTTTTGTAATTAAAAAATTTATATTCATTTTATTTAGAGTTTAATTTGAAATTAAATCTTTTATGGGCATTATAATTCAAAAACTACAAAGTAGTAAGAGACTTCATTTCAATTTCCATTCTTTGAGGCATACATTATTATTGTCCACCTAATTTATTATATATCGTATACATATTACCAATTTTTAATGTAATAAAATGAATAAATCACTATTCATGGAATTTTTACTTTAAATTTAAATTATTTAGTCTAAATATTTTTTAACTTAATGTTAGAAAGTGGTAAATAATTTCATAACAAGATTCCTTTCCATTAGGTTACATTACATCCTCATTGTTGTTAATAATATTTGATTATGTTTATACAAAATTTTTACTATATATTATTGTATTTATACTTTTTTTATGTTTAATTACATTTGAAAAACATAATCAATTCATTTATTTATTCTGACAACAATTTTATGGTCTTTTCAAGGATTTACTTCATAATATTATTTTGCTCGAGATCATTTAAAAAATAATTTCTACTATATGAAATTATTAGATCTTTTCTGAATAAATACATTAACATTATTATAAAATTGTTATTCAAGACCTTTTCATGTAATAAAATTATTATACACTATTTGGTACTCAAAATTTTATAGAAAATGATTTTTAGAAAACCGGATGACATTTCTCTTTTTAGTCAGAGAACATGTTTTCTTCAAAAAATCATGTTCTACAAAAATATTTTCAAAAGTGATTTGTAATGAAAATGATTAAAAATGATAATTCCTTAATTAATATTTTAAATAATAAATTTTATTATTTCTATTCATCAATGAAAAAGACCCATAATTTTTACTCCTCTCTTGATATGTTGTATTGATACAATCCTTATTCATCCTCAGGATAGGTTTTTATTAATTTGACTAAGGATAATATTGACATTATATTCTTTGATTACTTTGTAGTCCTTTTGAAATATTAAATTTCCTATGATCATTAGAAACCTAAGTTTCATAATTATCCATATTATTTATCATTAACATGTTTATTTCCTAAACTGTATACCATTTATACATATGGTGTTTATTTTTTTTTTTGGGAATTATTGATAAATTCATATTCTTTAATCAATATGAATATTTGATAGGATAATTTTTTTAAATTAAATATATTATAAGTTATTTGAGGAATTATTTGGACAGGAAATAAGTCCATCAATTCATTGATAGTCTTAGGAGGTGAAATAAATCAGTGAAAAATCCTTTGAGTTGGTTTCTTAGAAGAATTGATAGGGTGTATACTGAAATATTTAAACAATTCATGTGGAAACTTGGTTTGTCTCTATGGGATTAGATTATGTGACATGGGGTGGTCGTTATTCTACACTAGGGTGATCTTCCACAGAGAAGGGTGGCTTCTCTCTCAACAACAAAGAGGATCATGTGGGATCAGATCTAGAAGTGTGGGGATTGATCTTTTATAGCGGGGTGTGATATTCCATGAATAAGTCTCAGGGTTGGGTCGAGGATTGTTTGTGGCTCATATCTGGTGGTGCGGTGAGGTTTGTTCTTTCATGGGGTAATGTCAGGGTGACAACATGGTTTGTTTGTGGCTTTGTTCTAGCACCGTAGTGGGGTGAGATCTTCCTTGAAGAAGTCTAAGGGAGACAGTGGTTCTTCTATGGCTTAGATTTGGTGGTGTTGGGTGGTTGTGTTTCTTCATTAAAGGGGGTTCGTACTTCTACAATGTAGGGTGGTCGGGTGTTCCATGGAAATTGGGTCATCTTCTAGGTCATCCTCAGTGAGGGTGGTTGTTCTAGTCTTCCGCATCATCCATAGATAGGGTGAGTGATTTGGGTGGTTTATGTGGAATCTAAAAGTTTTTTTGATGGAGATGATGGTATTTGAGGGTCATTGAGATGTTTCACTATGGTGGCCTCATTTTCAGCTCTCATGTGTTCCTCTTTCTCCCCGCATGCTTGCTAATTTTGGAATCCAGTGTGGGTTCTTCATCAGCTATTATCTTATTAGACTCATGTCCAGAGTGGTTATTGTAGTAAAAATTAGTCTATTCACCCTCTTTAGTGATGGTCCTTTTGTTTGGTTGTTTGGTCTTCCAACCCTATGTCACATTGGATTGTATTCTCAGATCTTGGAGCATTCGACTTCTTCGAGTTTCATATCTACTAATGCAGTTTTAGTAGAGCCTTGTGGGTTTGTTGCAGCGAGGAAGTCTTCCTGTGATGGTTTTGGCATCTGAGATTTGCATAATGTCATTTATTATTTTCTGAATGATTATTTTTTATCATGGTGAATGTTTTTCATGGTGGATTTCTACTGTACATTATGTGATATTATGACCTATGGCCTGAGTTTAAGGGCCTATGAAACTAGACATTCGTTAAGGGGAACTTTATAAGAGGTTCATAGTATGCTGTTTTCACCAGATTATTGTTATTAAGATGTTGAAGTTTGAAAGATTAAGAATTTTGTCATCGGTACCAGGCCCATGCAGGTCTTCACATGACAACGTGTCGAGTAGTGATGTGAAAGTGGAAGCTAGATTTAATTTTTTATGCATGAGGGGAGATTTACTTTGTTGTCTTGACCAAGTTGTTGATTGTTTTTAAACATTTAGGGCACAACTTATGTCTTTATGTCCTTGATGTCATGTTGGGTTCACCCTCACACATTCAAAGGGGTTTTATGATATAATAGGAAAATTAATTTTCAGTTGGTTGTTAATTTAGATTCAATATTTAATATCTATGATATTTTCACTATTAAAAAGTCTTTGGATTCATTTAATTATCAGTTTAATCATTAAATGGAATGTTTTTTCAGTTATTTACCTTGAAAATTTGATTATTATTTATCCATTTATTTAAATGGAGTTTGTTATAAGTTATTTAAATTTCCATATTGTTTTCTCCCTTCCTTCTCATTTTGTTGATTACATGAAATATGTGTTTAGATATTTACATTTACATAATGATTATGATCATTTATTCATTGTTTATTATACTACCCTTACCTTTAATAATAATTTGATACCACCATTATTATGCTCCCTTTCCCTAGGATTTCCCTATGTGTATGAAGAATGATATCCAAAGAAACACAAGATGAAATAAAGTTATTTTTCTTGAATTGTTTTTTGTAATTAGTGTATTCCATTTTTATACAAGACTCATTGGACTCCCTATACCCAATAAAAAGAGGCATTTTCATTAAATAATAAGGAGGCTTCATCCCCAATTTCTATAAAAAATAAACTATTAAATCCTTTGGGATGTGATTTGCTTTTATCTTATGCCAACATAATTTTATCACGACATCAGCTCTGCGCAGCTGGGGTTAGGGTCATTAAAAATAATGGTTACCCTTTATCAGAGATAAAAAAATCACTGATAAAGGCCAACATTGTTAGAGAATTATTTTGTAGTAGTGGAGTGATTAAAATAATTATTATATGGTCCATGACAAAGTGAGTTATTCTATTGTATTTATTAATATAATATGTTTTTAGGAATTTTTTTCACTACATGCTTGGAGTTTTGTGTTGTTCTCTAGGATACATGCTTATATATTTTCCTAGGGGAAGGTTGTGAATTTATCCAAAGGCCTAATTGGGTCTCTACTTTTCGTGGGGTATAAAGGAAAGAAGATTGAAATTTTTTTTGATTACAATCATTTTTTCAAATATAATATTATTTTCAATTATGTTGTATTACATTCTATTATAAATAAAAGAGAATCCTTTATTTTTTCCCCACGTAATTCCATCAACCTTATTCCATTTTCAATCAATTTATTATTTTTCAGCTGAACTAAGCCTATAAAAAATAAAATATTCTCTGTTTTTTTCATGGACTTAACTAAAATTAGTTTTTTTCTTGCCAAAAATTATTGTAGACGGTCATAATATATGCTACAAAAAAGTAAAAAGATGATATGATATGTGATAATAATACGAAAATTCTCATTTCGGTATATTATTAATGGATTTCTCTCTTTTATTAGTATAATATGGTATGCTTGGCACTATTTCATTGGGTTTTTAAAAAGTGTTCATTTTTCAATAATTTTTTTTTAAAAATAAAAATGAGAAAAAAATTCTTTTAGAATTTTATTTTACATTTTGGTCATCTATAAAATTAAAATAAACTAGAATAGTAATTAATTTATAAAATAAAAAATCTTATAGATTTTATAAATCATAAAACATTAAACTATAAAAAATATAATTTTAATCCTTGAAACATTAAATCATATATATGTGATCTACAAATGAAGCCATAAATTATTTTCTTCATCTTTATTAATCACTGAATTTTAACTATTACACATGGAACCACAATAAATTATTTATTATTAAAAATAATTAAATATGAAACCAAAAATGATAAAATAAAAAATATTTAATATTGGAAACTCGAAAAATTATTCAAAAAAATTATTTATTTATTATATAATTTTACATCTATTTTGGGTGTCCATTATTCACAATCACGTTTTTTGGGGGATCCTTTTTCTTGGGTCATGGTCTACACTAGTTGTGGAAGGATTTAGTGATGTGTTCATACTTAAAAATGATTAAACATCAATACAAACATAACTAAACAACAAATCAATGATTTATAAATTTCTTAATTTGAGCCAAACAATTATTAAATAGTATGGGTTCTATGTATAAAAACCCAACTAAAAAGTGTGTTTTGGTTTGGTTTTTAGTCAAAACCAAACCATTATCCCCACTAGTTAAGGGATTAAATGATCTTGGTGGAGGAACCACTACCGATAATAGCTTTTATATTTGGGATTATTGAATGTATATATATAGTACTCAAACATTGAGTATATGGGGGACTACTATATTCTGTCAATGATATGAGGGACCCATTTACCAATATAAATGTGATACTAAGGGAGTAACTTCCTCACAAAAACTCAATTTACCATGATTAATCTCTATAGTTATCCACATATATCTATTGAGAATAAAATGCATGTATCACATCACGTTTCACCTTTGATACCCAATATAAGTTCACTACTATTTTTTATATGGGAAAATGGATATGACGGAATACTCACATGCCCATTTTTGACTCCTAAACAAGGAGATAAAAAATCAACTATGGCTGGAAAAGAAGAACGTGTATGAATTGTGTACTCCCTATACACATTATAGAGGTTATTTGGGGAATACATGGAATTTTCTCCTGGGATACATGGTGTGAAATATTTTCCACAAGAAATATCATATTCTATCTAATCTCTTTATATTGTGATCAACACTCTTCAGACTATGACTAGGGCTCTTTACATTGCAACCAACCATCGGCATGTCCTGATAAATACTCGCAATGTCACAAAAAAGCCATTAATGCATGTCTATGTAACTTTATTCCATTAAAAATTAAATGATGAAGTAAAAAACTAAAAGTAATAAATTCATATGTAAGATTAATAAATCTATATTTAAATGTCTCACATTTTTCAAAATCCTCTTCAGAGTCTTCCATGTCATGATGAAACCCCCAAAAATTTGACCTTACTTACTCCTTGTGACAACATGATGAATAAAATCTATATAATATTCCATATACTGCGACTTAAATACCACATCATACATTAACACATCAAATTATAATCGAAACACACACAGGGAAAAAACCTTACATAACATGACTCAACCATATTCATTCAACCTCGATGTCTCTGCACACCAGAATCATTACATATAAAAATATTATATATACTGAATTCACATTCATAATAAATATAGTTGTCTATATAATATAGTTTAAACCGAATAATAAAATAAATAAATAATTAATTAATTGGATCATTACATTAAAAAAAATAAATATTTCCTATCATGACCCATCCCCGGGGCCCGTGTCGTGACTACCCGAAGCCCGCCTTCCATAGGTCAGGGGCTGGAGACCTTAACCAAAGGCGTAAATCCCGATAAAAAGGGAAGGAATTGCCTTTATATAAGTAAAAAAACAACAAAGTATGCAAGCTAGAGTAAACATGAAGTAAACTGAGTACAAAAGTAAGTGCTGGAAAGTAAATGGGCCAGTATACAAACCCAACTAAAAGTACAGTACAACTAATAAAGAATGTACAACAACTGCAAAGTAAAGCAGCAACCACCAAGTCGTCCTCCGGAAATCCCACTTGAAGGGTGGGTATAGATAGTCTCATCGGTAACTCGAGTCTGTCCGTCCGCTCTGTGTATTCCCCTCCAGGTGGTCCACCTCCGGATACCGTCCAGCTCCACAAGCCTCGACCAAGATCAGTGATGTCTGTCGTCTGCAACCAACACAACGTAGTGCAGGCATTGCCCGTGCAGGGGTGAGTATACGATACTCAGAAGGGACCCCGAGACCCCTGAAGGTCTCTCAGAAAACACAAAGGATAAACCACAAAGGAAAGATACAAACATGAAATATCAATAAACTCATCTTAGGTATATGCCCACACATATACCTAACTCATCAATTCCAGTTCGACTCCAACTCACGAGCCCAAGTATAACCCAGTCCATATAGGAAAGCACAACCCAGTCCCCATAAGAAAATCACAACCCATTCCACATAGTAATGCAAGTCAATCAATTCAATGTTAATGATTGAATGTCAAGACTCAGCTCACACAGGTATACTTCTCATGAAAAGGGGTGGAGATGATTAGATGTATCCTCTGAATCATTTCCCCTGCCAAAACCATACAGTATCCAAGTACAGAAGTAATCACTGCCGAACCCACGTAGGATCCAAGTATAGTAACCATCACTGCCGAACCCACGTAGGATCTAAGTACAGTCGTCATCACCATCGAACCCATGGAGGATCCATGTACATTTGTCCTCACTATTGAACCCACGTAGGATCCCAATACAGTCATCACCGTCGTCGCAGTCGCATCCAACTCTAGGGTTCCCACACACAACTTACTCGATTTAGGGAGGGTCCTATCATCGAGTAAAGGGGTCGATACGTCAGGTGTCACAAAGTACAGAGAAGATATATCCCAAAGTTCTGTCTCGTAAATGGGAACTCAACATGATAGACTGTGCGTCAATCAGACGCCCAGTCTGAGAGATAATGGCTTTTCCACTCCAAGGTCCCGGTTGGAAATATTCTCTTTTTTAACCTTTATGATACCCATAGTCGTCAAAAACTCACTTAGAGTATTGAAAAAGAACTGTCTCATCGAAAGGGTCCTATTGCCGCAGACGACGAGTCAATTGGATGTGTGGTCTTTAAGTTATTCTCATTTAAGTGATTAAGAGGCCCGACCGGTTTTGCACAGTGGGCCGACGGGTCGGGTTAACCCGGTTTTACTGGTCCGACCAAGCAGGGGTCTCAGACCAGACCAAATGAAATACACAACTCGACCCAAAGTGGCGCGACCTGGTGGGGCAGAACTCGGCCCTGCCCAGCGCGGCCTGGCTAGGCCCGTCCCGACACGACCCGGCTCAGTGCGCGCCCCGACTAGCTGAGTGGGTTCCAGGGGGGCCGGTTTTCCGCATCGGCGGCGCTGAGTAGCACCGCCCTTCCCCAAACCGGCCAGCCTTCTGCACACGTGGTCCGCATGGGCAGGTCGTCGTTCTTCCAGCGTGGCGCCCTCCTGGTGTCGCGATCCAGCTCCACCCGACTGGTCGACGGTCCGGCCAGTTCCTCAGCGCGACACCCTCCTGGAACCGCGGTCCAGCTCCGTCTGGCCGGTCGACATGCCAGCTGGTTCCTCAGCGCGACACCCTCCTGGCGCTGCGGTTTGCCTCCGGCCGGCCGACCAACGGGCCGACTGTTTCTTCCACAAAAGCAGCCCATGTAGCTGGCTGTGGTTCCTACCGCACAACCAGCATGACGAAACTAGTTTCCTTTTCCACATTTTCGGCACGGCTTCATGGCGTTGTGCTTCTCCACCATCAATTGCAAATTCTAAAATAATAAACGAAAACAACGGAGGGTTTTCGGGATGTGTTCGTTCGTCCTGCACCCTCCACGTAAAATGATAGCAATCAGCCATATTTAAACAATGATTTCCAATGAGTACGAGGTACGTAAAAATCCACTTTCATGAATAAACCCATACCTCGATAATCGATGTCATTCGCTGGGCGTCACAGAAGATGGCGTCGTGGCGCGAGGTTTTGTAGGTGAAATCAGAGTGCACTCAAGGAGGATGCAGCATCTCCCCTTTTTGTCATTGAGAGAAGAAGAGGAATTCATGTTATTGTTCTTTGTGGAGTCGGTGCTCTACGTCTAAGAAGGTTCATTCTTCGCAGAGAGGATGATGTTCTTCAATGAAGTAGGATTCCCCTTTCATCTTCACAAGAGTTCTCTCCCCAAATCCCCACACAACAAGACAACCAAAATTAAATAAGGCTACCCCATATTTTAATTGAAAATACCATGCATTTCAAAATACAAATTTTAATCTCTTAATTAATTAATGAAAGAGTTTCATTTAATTAATTAAGGTGTGTGTTGGAAGGAGTTTATGTGGGGAAGTGGAAAGGTTACAAAATTTAAAAAAGAGTTTCCATGTAATTAATGTGGGAGTTCATAGCGGTTAAGAAGTTATGGAATGTGAAGGGTTGGGGCTCATGTGGGACCCACCTCATAATTATCCTCAAATGGGTATTCGGGAGCTTGTGAGGCCCACCCCAACTCCCCCGTGTATGATATAATCACCTAGATATAAAATAAAAATTGTCCAACAATTTTTATCCACTTCTTATTTAATCCACATATATTAACTTCTCACCCTGTGAAAACGAAATTGTGGTAAATGTCCCCTTATAAAATTACCAGCTTTGCGAGTTCATTGACACCTTCATATTTCAATTTCGAGCATCGGTTCAAAAGATAGAAAAACTTTCTCGTTCATTTACTGAACGTACCCAAGATAAACTTCAAAAATTGAATCTTGGCACACCAGGCCTCGAAATCAAGTGTCTTCAGAACCCATAGACTCATAAAATTCCAACGTATTTAAGAAAAAAAATTTCGTGAAATTTACGGGTCATTACATTACTCCCACCTCAGGGATTTACATCCCCATAAAGCTACAACATAAACTAGGGGAACAAATGAGTGTACTGAGCACTCATCAGAGCCTCCCGCTCCCATGTGCCCTCCTAGAGATTCCCGTACTTCCAACGAATTCACACCAGAAGAATCGGTGCTCCATGTAGGACCCACTCCTGTTGATCCTCGATCTCCACCAGGGCCTCCATGAATGTTTCCCCTTCAACAATGTCTAGCTCCTTATGGTCGATGATGTGAGTTGGTCCGGGCACATATCTCCTCATCTGAGATACATGGAAGATGTTATGCACCCAATGAAACTGTGGTGGAATGGCTAGGCGGTAATCCACCTCGCCCACCCTGTTGAGGACCATGAATGGTCTGATGAAGCGCAGAGATAACTTGCCTCCCCGGCCAAATCTCCGTAATCCACGTCGAGGTGATACCTGTAGGAAAACATGGTCTCCATCATATAACTCTAGTGGTCTCCACCTCCTATCAGCATATGACTTCTCTCTGCTCTCTGCTATCCTCATTCGCACCTAGATGATCTAAACCTTCTCCGTCATATCTGGAACCATCTCTGATCCTATGAGTGATGACTCCCCAGGGTCAGTCCAACATAGAGGTGATTTGCATGGTCAGCCGAACAATTCCTCCTATGGTGCCATCCCGATGGTGGAGTGGTATCTGCTATTGTACGCAAACTCCAAAAAGGTCAGGTGATCCTTCTAGCTATGGCCAATGTCAAGGACACATGCATGGAGCATGTCCTTGAGTGTCTGAATGGTCCTCTCTGACTGGCCATCCATCTGAGGATGAAAGGTGGTGCTCAAGCACAGCTGCATACCAAATGCCTCCTGCAACCCCTTCCAACGTCGGGAGGTAAAGTGAGCATCTCGATCGGAGACGATAGACGATGAAACACAATGAAGTTGTACGATCTACTGAACGTAGAGGCGTCGCAAGCCCTCAACTGAGTCCTTATCTCCGATAGGTTGGAAGTGGGCCGACTTGGTGAGTCGATCGACGATCACCCAAATGGAGTTGTGCACTCTGGAAGTACGTGGATGCCCCATCAAAAAATACATAGATATCACGTCCCACTTCAACTCTGGGACCTCTAAGGGATACACAAAGCCTACCAGTACTTGGTGCTCTGCCTTCACCTACTGGCAGGTGAGGCATTGAGAAATGAACTCTGCCACAACCTTCTTCATACCCGGCCACCAGTGCTGTAGTCTGAGATCCTGGTACATATTCGCCACTCCTGGATGTACCGCAAGATGGGAAGTGTGAAACTCCCTCATCACTTCCTCCTGCAGTGAAATTGGTACCATGGTACCTCCCCTGAAGAGGATGACCTGCTCTTCTCCTACAAAAAATCCATTAGATTCATGTCCGGTGGATATATGTGCACGTCGCATCCCGCAGTCAAATTCCCCATGGTGTTTCTCTCTAACCAGCTGATGTAATGGAGGAGTGATAGTGAGTGAATGTTGGAAGGCTTCTCCATATCTATCAACGAATGATATCTGCAACGCGGCTGGCTGCTCCGTTTCCTCTCTATGTAGTTGAATGCCTGATCTCCTGCTGAGAGCATCAGATACTAAATTCCCATTCCCAAGAGTATATACTATCTCAAGGTCACAGTGCTTGAGAAACTCTAGCCATCGCCGCTATCTTAGGTTCAGGTCCTTCTTCGAGAAGATGTACCTGAGACTCTGGTGGTTATAGTAGACTGTAAAGAACTCTAGCATCAGATAGTTCCACCACATATTGAAGGCGAAAACAACTGCTTCTAACTCTAGGTCATGTGTATCGTAGTTCTGCTCGGGCTGCCTCAACTGTCGTGAACCATAAGCGATCATTACCCGCTCATATATTAGGACACACTCGAGTCTGGTCCCTGATACATCGCAGTAAACTACATACCCTGTTCCCTCCTCCAGAAGCCTAAACATGGGCGCACTGGTCAATCTCTGTCTCTGCTCCTAGAAGATCTGCTGATATCTATCTGACCACACGAATGCTTTCCCCTACTTTGTAAAATCTGAATGTGGTGCTGTAACTCTGGAAAAGCCTGGCACAAATATCCGATAGTACCCAGCCAGACCTAGGAAACTCTGCACATCCGTCACGCTCCTGGGTGGCTCTCAAGTAAGTAATGCCTCGATCATTGTAGGATCCACAACTACTCCCGCCTCCAAGATTACGTGCCCCAAGAAGTGAACCTATCGAATCTAGAACTGGCACTTTGAGAGCTTACCATATTGCTGGTGCTCTCAGATTGTGTCCAGTACAACCTGCAAGTGGTAGGCGTGCTCCTCCTCAGTGGTCGAGTAAATGACTATGTCGTTGATGAAGACTATGACAAAATGATCGAGGTAAAGCTGGAAGATCATGTTTATGAGACTTATTAACACTGCTGGAGCATTGGATACACTGAATGTCATAACCAAGAACTCATAGTGTCCATACGGTCACCTGAAGGATGTCTTCTGCACATCATTATCTCGAACTCTGAGCTGATGACAGCCTGAACTGAGGTCTATCATCGAGAACCATATTTCCCTATTGATCTGATCAAAGAGGTCGTTAATCCTCGGGAGTGGATACATGTTATTTACGGTCACCTGATTAATGAAACAGTAGTCAACACATAGTCATAAGCTCCTATTTGCCTTCATGGAGAATAGAATTGGAGAAGCCCAGGGTGAAACACTAGGTCGGATGAATCTCTTTCCCTGCAAGTCCTCTAACTGTACCCCCAACTCATGAAGCTTGGCGGGAGCCATCTAATATGATGGAGTAGATATTGGGTATTTCCTGTGGTATAGGTCAATGTATAAGTCTACCGCTTTGCAAGGAGGTAGCCCTAGAACTTCATCAGGAAAAACGTCCGCATACTGATCCACCAGAATAGGAAATCTTGGACTCCGCACAAGAACAGCTCCTATGATTAGGCTAGCCAACTGATGGGTGATCGGCTACCCTCTCCTCTGAGTAAGTCCATCCTGCATTGAAAAGGATCCATTCTTGCTGGTGAAGGTGAACCTGATCCTATCTGTGTGGACACACCGCAGTTTGCACCTAATGCAGTCAATCTGAGCTTTGACTGTAGACAACCAGTCCATACCCATGATGACATTGTAAGGCCTCGACGCCGCTACAAGAAGATCCCAGCCAAATCTCTCACCTCCTAGAGTATGCTCACAATTCCGGAACGAGTGTGTAATCATTGAGTCTGCTCCCGTAAGAGTCTCTTTCCGCAAGGATCGAGCCAACAGCTCCGTTGGAATTTCTGAGATCTGAACAAGGGTAGTGGAAATAAAAGAATGACTCAATCCAGTGTTTATAAGAACTGCATTAAGGGTGGAGTAGACACAGATAGTACCTCGAATCATCTCAGGTGCACCGTTGTCATAGGCCTCCACGGCTTGGAGCTGAACCTGCCTCTGTCTACCAGCTCCCTATGGTCGGGGTGGACCTCCTGGTGGTGGTGGTGGTAGAGCCTCGAAGCGTCGTCCACCACCCGCTGGTCGGCCAGCTCATCTACCTTGTCTTCCTACTCCCTATGGACCTCCACAGTCGAACCTCTGCCTCTGCCTGGGTGGTCCCTCAACCATCTGCTGCTACTATGCATAGCGGGTCGGGCATTCACTAGCCATGTGGCCCTGCCCTCCACATGCATAGCACTTCCTTCCTTTCGTATGACTGTCTCTACTGCGTGTTCCCCACACATCCGAACCAGTATCCTTGGGTCACCCACCTGATTGCCTGGTCTTCTTGGACCTATGAGACATCTATCTACTGCTGGCTGCATAAGACTCCTCTACGTGTCTCCCTGCGTTAGGACACTCTGCTTTTGTAGGCTTAGCAAGGAAGCTCTCCACAAGAAGGTCTCTCTCCAATACTCTTTCCTGTGTCATAATGGTGAAGGAGATCATCGAAGCCCTGATCTCATGCCTCTGTCCCTACTTGAATGTCAGGGCCTGGAATAATGGGTCATGTACCATGTTCGTGGAGCAGCGTGAGAGGTCCATAAATCTCACTAAGTACTGGGCTATTGTCATGCTGCCATGCCGCTGATGTAGTAACTCCTAGATGTGCACCGCATGGAGGGTTGCTAGAATGAAATCCTAGTGGAAGAGGATCTTGAAGTCCTTCCAAAGAAGTGATTCCTCGTCGTGCACCTGAAGAATCAAGATCCACTATATACCTGCTGCTGCGTGTAGGAGACTCACTGCAAGGATCACTATAAGGTCAGCTGGTGTCCCTACTAATATGAAGACTCAGACAATTGCCTCCAGCCCATCCTCGACTTCCTGAGGGTCATTCTCTCCATGGAGCCCAGGCATCCTCTGTCACTAAAACTCGTGCAGTTCACTCAGGCGGTGTGCACTCTCTACTGTTGGGGCTGGTGGTATCGGTGGCCCACCAGGTAGAGGTACCGTTGGGGCCTCTGCTATAATGGGGCTCTGCACTGAGGCCTCATCGCTCAGTGGGCTTCCATCCCGCACGTAATTAGGAACCCTAGCTGGCTGCCTTCGTGGGGACATCATGAGAAGAAACAGGAGCACCATAGTTAGTACAATATACCTGGTGAGATGACACAAATAAATCACAAAGAAAACTTTTGAAACACACATGCAATCAGTTGTTTCGAGCACTGAGTAGAAAATCAGATGTCAGGGTCCTGGTGTATGGATAAATCGGCTGCCGCACCAACACTAGACTCCCTGAACAGAAAACCACACTCAATATTCTTAACACTATTGTTTCACAGAGAAGAAAATATCAGAGTCCCGATTTTTGCGGTAGAACCGACTCCTATGATACCAATTTTTCACGACCTATCCTTGGGGCCCATACCATGACTACCCCAAGCCCGCCTTCCAAAGGCCAGGGGTTGGCGACTAGCACCAAAAGCATAAATACCGATAAAAAGAGAAGGAATTGCCTTTATATAAGTAAACAAACACAACAGAGTACACAAGCTGGAGTAAACACAAAGTATAATAAGTACAAAAGTATGTGATGGAATGTAAAGGGGCCAGTATACAAAACCAACTGAAAGTACATTACAATTGAGAATGAAATTAAAACAACTGGAAAGTAAAACAACAACCACCAAGTCATCCTCCTGAAATCCCACCAGATGGGTCGGTACAGATAGTCTCGTCAGTACCTCGGGTCTGTACGTCCGCTTCGTGTATGTCCCGCCAGGTGGTCGACCTCCGGATATCGTCTAACTCCACTAGCCTCGAACACGATCAGTGTTATCCGTCATCTGCAACCAACACAACCTAGTGCTGGCATTTACCGTGCAGGGGTGAGTATACGTTACTCAGTAGGGACCCTGAGACCCCCGAAGGTCTGTCAGAATCCATAAAGGATAACCCAAAATGGAATGATTCAAACACGATGTATCAATCTACTCTTCTTAGGTATATGACACAACATATACCTAAGTCATCAATTCCAGTTCGGCTCCAACTCATGATCCCATGTACAACCCAGTCTACATAGCAAAGCACAACCCAGTCCACAAAGAAAAATCACAACCTAGTCCACACAGGAAAGCAATTCAATCACTTTGATATTAATGATTAAAAGTTGAGACTCAGCTCACACAGGTATACTTCTCACGAAAAGGGGTGGAGATGGTTAGATGTAGCCTCTGAATCATCTCCTCTTCCGAACCCACGTAGGATCCAAGTATAGAAGTCATCGCTACCAAACCCATGTAGGACCCAAGTATAGAAACCATCACTGCCGAACCCACGTAGGATACAAGTATAGTCGTCATCGCTGCCGAACCCACAGAGGATCCAAATATAGTTTTCCTCACTGCCGAACCCATGTAGGATCCCAATATAGTCATCATTGTTGTTGCAGTCGCAACCAGCTCTAAGGTTCCCATACACATCGTACTCAATTCCAGGAGGGACTAATCGTCGATTAAAGGGGCGATACATCAACTATAACAATGTTTAGTGTTAATGTATCCCAAAGTTCTGTCTCGTCATTGGGAACTCAACACGATAGATGGTGCGTCATTCGGATGCCCGGTCTGAGAGATAATGGCTTTTCTGAACCAGCGGCCCGATAAGAAATATGCTCGTTTTTAACCCGGCTGATACCCATAGTCATCCAAAACTAACTTAGAGTATCACAAAAGAACCGTCTTATCAAAAGGGTCCTAGTTCCATAGAACGCATGGTCTTTATGTTATTCCCGTATAAGTGATTAACATGCTCATCCCATTTAGCTTAGTAGGCTGACGCGTTGGGTTAACCCAGTTTGACGGGTTCGACCCAGAAGGGGTGTCAGACCGGTACGAATGAAATACACAACTCGGCATAAAGGGGCACGAACTGGACCAAAGTGGTGCGGCCCAAACCAAAGTGTTGTGGCCCGGCCTGGGGCAGCCTGGCTCGGCCCTGCCCAGCTCGGCCAGACCCGGTGCGGCCCGGCTCGGCCTGGCCCGATGCGACCCGACTCAGTGCGAGGCCCAGTAGGCCTATCGGGTTCCATGCGGGGTGGTTGTCTACACCAACGGCGCCATGCGACACCACCCTTCCCAAAACCAGATGGCTAGAGCGGACGACCATATGTGCACGCATCCCGCATGGGAGGGCCGCCGGTCTTCCCGCGCGGTGCCCTCCTCTCACCACGGTACAGCTCCACCCGGCCAGCCGACGGGCCGACCGGTTCCTCAGCGCGGTACCCTCCTGGCACCGTGGTATGCCTCCGCCCGGCCGGCCGACGGGCAGGCTAGTTCTTCCGCCAAAGAGGCCCGTGTAGCGGGCCGAGGTTCCTCCCGTACAACCAGTGTAATGACTCTGGTTTCGTTTTCCACGTTTCTGGCACGGTGCGGTGGCGTCGTACTTCCTCCACCATCAATTACCAATTCTAAAAAAATAAACGAGAACAACATAGGGTTGTCGGGCCATGTTTGTTCAGCTCTCACCCTCCACATAAAATGATAGCAATCGGTCATATTTAAAAAATGATTTCTAACGTGTACGGGGTACACAAACATCAACTTTCATGAATAAAAACCTACCATGATTATCGATGTCAGTCACCGGGCGTCACAGAAGATGGAATCGCGGGGCGAGGTTTCGTAAGCGACGTTGGAGTGTGCCCAAGGAGGAAGCAGTTTCTCCCTTTTTTGTTACAGAGAGATGAAGAGGATTGTATGTCATTGTTCCTTATGGAGTTGGTGCTCTACGTCGAAGAGGTATCATTCTTCGCGAAGAGGATGTCGTTCTTCAACGAAGTGGGAATCCCTTTTCTTCTTCACAAGAGTTCTCTCCCCAAATCCCCACACAACATGCCACCCAAAATAAAATGAGGCCACCCCTTATTTTAATTGATCCTACCATGAATTTAAAAAAAATAAAACTCTTAAATAATTAATGAAAGAGTTTCATTTAATTAATTAAGATGTGTGTTGGAAAGAGTTTATGTGGGGAAGTGGAAAGGTTACAAAACTTTAAAAGGAGTTCCCATGTAATTGACATGGGAGTTCAAAGGGGTTAAAGAGTTACAAAATGTGAAGGGTTGGAGATCACGTGGGCTCCACCTCACAATTATCCTCACATGGGTAGTTAGGAGCTTGTGGGTCCCACCCCAACTCCCACATGTAGGATATAACCACATAGATATAAAATAATAATTGTTCCACAATTTTTATCCACTTTTTATTTAATCAAAAAAATTTAACTTCTCACCCTGTGCAAACGCAATTGTGGTAAAAGTCCCCTTAAGAAATTACTGGCATTGAATGTTCATCGGTGCCCTCAAATTTCAATTCCAAGCACCAGTTCAAATGATAGAAAAACCTGCTCGTTCGTTTACTAAACGTACCCAAGGTAAACTTCGGAAATTAATTTCGGGGACACCGGGCCTCAGAATCATGTGACGTCAGAATCCATAGACCCATAAAATTCCAAAGTATTTATGAAAAAATTTTCCATGAAATTTCCATGTCTTTATATTTCTATTAAAATGGAAACATGTACAATGGGAAAATAGAAAAGAAGAATAATAAAGTAGAATTGGAAAATATAAATCATGTCGATTACATAGAATTATTTCACTCATGAATATCACTGTAAAAAATACAAAACAAACAAATGAAATTTTAGAAATAAAAAATATAGAACCTTGATAGGATTTTAGGTGAATGATGGATGAAGGGATGTAGAAATATTTGTATGAAGTAAAATGGTAATTAATAATAGTAAAATATAGTCATTAATAGTAATTGGACCATTAGAAAAGCAAAATGACCTGTAAATAATAATTTTAAATATTAATTTAGATAATATTAATGTTATAATGTCATAAAATAATTATAGAAATTAAAGATATATGGAATGTAAATACAATGTTGTTAATGTGAAATTTTAACGTATTTTATAAAAATGATTAGTTTTATGTTAATTTAGCATTAAATATGTTAGAAAATTGATTTAGTAATATGAATGAACTTTTTATAATTATCACATTATAATTTCCCAAGGGTAAATTTTTTTCAACTGTTTGAGAAACATCAAATTTTAATGAATAGAAAAAATATAGATTTTCTAATACTATATGTTTTATAATATAATAAGTATGTAATAATTAATTAAAAAAATATTAAATTGGTTATATCGACCCAAAATAAATTTAATAAGATAAATGGGCAATTCAGAAGAAATAATACTAATTTCCAAACAAAATAATGCAATTTCCAAATTATAGAAGTTTAAAGCGTCCCTTAAAATAATTTTCTTATTTTTCTCCATTAATTTTTATTAATCTGTTCAATTCTAATTATAAAGTGTTTCAAAGTCATAATATCATGTTATTTAATTCAAATATATTTTATAATTTCCAAAATAATACTATTGAAATATTTACCTTGTTTATAATAATTAATTTATTATTATAACTTAAAATACACCTCCCAAAAACCTTAAACATCCTCTCCTCCCTTAGAAAAGAAATTTTTTGTACTTAAAAAAGAAAAAAAATTACCAAAATTACTTCTCTCAGTCCAATTACTACCATTTGGAATGTTTTAAGTAAATATACTCTAAGAATTAAAGGTATTTAGGACCATAGAAAAGAAGGAACACTATGAAGAGGGTAAGGTTTTTTCAAATTTTCTTTACGTCTTACTCTTTTCCTCTAATCCTTTAAAGCCCAAATATTTTAATATTAATTGGGCAGTATGTGAACATTATATTAAATATTAAAACCAAAAAAAATGAATATATTTATGATATATTTTGTGTTATACTCATATTAATCCTCTTTTGAAAACTTACCGTTAATACTCCCTAAACCACATATAAAGAACATGCCAAATATTTTCTTATCATAACATTCATGGATGGAATATATTTAACCATAGGTGATCGTTGGCCCCTCTCTAGTTTTCATGGTTTCAATAATAAAAAATCAGGTAAAATATTGCCCAATATTTCAATAAATTTTATTTACATTTAAATATGTTTAATTATGGTTAGGTATGATTGAATACGTATTTATTACATTCTCTGTATATTCATCTTACAAGAAAGTTAAAACATTAAAATTGTCTCTGACCCCGATGGAGAAAGTGTGACATCGATAACACAAACTTACTCACCATTACCGATAGAAGAAATGTCCAACTGAAAGAAGAAATCACCCATCAATAGAAAAAATGTCTCACTGATAGAAGAAATGTGTCACTGATAGAAAGAATGATTCAATGATAGTACACATTGAATCACTGATAGAAAACACACCGACATAAAAAATGTAGTCACTGATGCATTGATTCAATGACCTATGGTGATGCCGACTGAATTACTGACCGATAAAAGAGTCACTGATACCAACAGAAGGACTCACCAATAGAAGGAGTCACTGACCAAATGACTTACCAATAGAGGAGTCATTGATTGACTAGTTAATTTTTCATTCATTTGAAATTATCTATAATGGTCTTATTTGAGTGGTTTAATGCTACTGATTAAAATAATTCTTTTAGTAGACAATATTAATGACCATGTTAGTGGATAGTATGAGGTATGAGGTACATCCACATGCTTATTGGAGGGCTGTAAAATATAAAAGAGAAAAGCATTCGAGCAGAATGATATAAAGACTTATAGATACAAGAGAGGACTCGTTCAAGCACCCATACTCCACCTATAAACAAAAGGAAGAAGAAATCAATAATAAATACTATTCATTATATATGTGAACTAAAGGAGTATTTTTGTGCAACAAATATTCAATCATCCTAGCATTAAACACACAATAAGGAGGAAAATCCCATATCATTAGAAAACTAGAACACAAATCATCACAAAACCATGTTTTTAGTGTCTATTTCTAGAAGATGAGTCAAGATTCATATCTACTACATCCAATGAGTCTTGATTTCCATTTAATAACAATCAAAGCCTTCTAAACTCTATCTCTATTTTCTTCTCTATTGTGTGCATTTTTATTACATTTTGAGCAGTGTGTGGTTCTTTCTATAAAAATAACAATGTATCCTATACTGAACTGGAGGATACAAGATATCCTCACACAAAAAACATTTTACACCTTCTATATACCATTTAGAACTGTGGTAGAGGTCTTGTGTGACCGGGTTGTTTAGTTCCCATATAGAACATTGTTAGAGGTCTTGTGACATAGAAAATTTATATTCGATTGTGTAAACCCCAATCTAGGGTGTAGATCAAATATTTATATATATTTATTAGTGGCAGGTGATCACCAAGTGGAGAGGACTACATCTCAGATTGATATTGAACCTCTAGTTTTAATCTAGTGTGCTTTTAAATTTAGTTTACTCTGTTTTAACTCAAATTTCAATAAAATAAGTTTCACTTTGAGAGCTGATCTTGGATAGTATTTAGTACTATTTTGTTTTATTAAATTGGTTTCAAAAGTTATTTAAATCATTTAGGTTGATATAACTAATAATTAATCAATATTTTGAGAAATTGATGGAAAAGACAAGCATTTTTATGTTCTCTACATTGGTTAACTAGCTTGTTTTTTCAATTTGGGGGATTTTTTAAAATAAGGTTTATAGTAAAAATTTTCATCGGAACACAATTCACACCACACTTGAGTTTCCTCCTCCAACCATAATTTAGTATAAGAGGATTTTTAAAATATTTTTCAAATATTTTCAACAGTTATTTTTGATATGTTCAAAAGATCTCTAAATTTCTATTAGATATAATTTTTTATTTCTTTAAATTCAATTCTTTATATTTTATTATAGATAATAAACAAGAAGGTGATGCTACCAAGATTACTCCCTACTTTAATGGTATAAATTATGCACAATAGAAAATATACATAAGAATTCACTTATGAAGTATGGGGTTTTATATTTGATCTGAAATAGAAGATTATTATGGAATACCAAAGACTAAAATAAATACATGGAGTGATGCCAAAAAAACTACTAAAATAATAGTAAACTCAGGAATTCCTTTTTTGGATCTTTAGATGGATGGAGAATTTAATAGAATATTTGTTGTACATCTGACTATAAAATTTCAGATACCGTAGCTATTTCAAACGAAGTAACCGCTAATATTAATTAATCGAGACTTCATACCAATAATATTAAATATTATAACTTTAAGATGCAGCATTTTTTACCGATTTCTGATATGTCACATAGGGTCAATGAGATAGTCAATAAAATGAGAACTTTTGGAAATCTAATAGATGCTAAAGAAAAAATCATGAGACTACTTAGATTTCTAGCCAAAAGATGGAGAGGATCCTCAGTGTCAATTAGAGAATCCTGTGATATCTGCAAGTTTTCAGTTAAAGAGAAGATAGGAATGTTGAAGATGTGTGAGGAAGAATTAATATTAAAAATGTGAAGAAGGATGAACCAAAGAGAATGTCATTGGATTTGAAAACCACAACATCTAATCATAATGAAAAATAATGTATTAAAACTCACTCTGAGAGTACAAGTGATGAATATTAACCATCATATAGTGATTAATAAATGGCTCAGTTTTCCAGAATTCATTTGAAGTTCTATAGAATGGTGAAATTCATTAGGAATCCCATAATTATAGATAAATATGATAATAAGGGAAACTATAAAAATTATTGTAAAATCAATGATAACTCAAATGAAATAGATTGTTAATAATTTAAGTGAATAAGACATGTAAATATGATATTATGAAGTTAAAATAAAAAAACTAATATGAAGAAAAAAGATAAAAGTTATAAAAAGGCAATGAAGGCCGCCTAGAGTGCTTCTGAGGATACATACAGTGAATCAGAATCATGACATGATGAATAAGGTGAAAATTAAAACATGTGTTTTTATGAAGAACACATTTTAGGTATCCCTTTAGTCTCTCATACAAAATTATTATAAATATGAAGATGAATGAGATTATGAAATTATGACTAATGAGGAAATATTTGAATATTTTCAAATGCATGAAGATACTTGGAATGAATTAAATGATAAATATAAATCATAAAAGAAACAACTAGATCTTAGCTCTACTATTTTCTCCCATCATGCCATTGAATAGGAAAATAATACTCAATTACATAAAGGAAAAAATGGGCTAAAACTGACTAATGATAAAGAGAAAAAGTTCATAGATAATTTTAAAAATGGAAAACATATCCTGGTTCAAATTATTAGTAAACAAGTTACACAGAAATACACTAGTGGTATTATCTATCGACCTAGTAAAAGAATTTTTTTGAAAACCAATTTTGTATCTAAATCTGGAAAATCCAATTTTTCTCCTAGTTCTGGACAATTTTCTACATGTTCTAGCTTTGAAACATCTTATACTATTTCATGTATTTATAGCCAACAATAATTCCTATTTTCCCAATACTTTGCAAACTAAGTATAGGTTTCCCATGAAGCATGTATGGGTTCCCAAAGCACTTATTACTAATCTTATTAGACCCAAAAAATATGTGTAGCAAACTCATTTCTTCTCTAATATTTTTTTGTAGGAAAACTATTTTAAGAGATACTATAAATGTATATTGTACATGGACTTTGGATATTCAAGAAACATGATAATATATTAATCATTATTTAATAATTTGATAAATATTGATGGTGGCCATGCCAACTTTAGTGAAAATGTAAAGGAAAAATCATTGGTCTTGTCCAGATTGGTAACTCTAATTTAGTTTCTGATTAAAAAGTACTTTTTGTTGACAGATTAAAGTATATTCTTCTTAGTATCTCTTGGTGATGTGATAATCATCTTAAGGATAAATTTTAATATCAAGCACATAATGTTTTTAACTCTCAAAATGAGTTATTATTTAATTATTTTAGAAATGAAATTTTTTATTTTTTAAACATATATTATTAGTTTCTCAAAATGATTCTTGTGTAACTTCTTATCATAATGTGTCTTGGATTTGGTATAGGAGATTAGGACAATGTAATATGAATTCTGTTAGAATGCTTACTAGGAAAGGACTGGCTAAGGATCTATCTATGATTTATCTTCAAAATGACAGTGTTTTTAATCATTTCCCAAAGGGTAAACATCATAAATATCCTTCAAAACAAAGAAATAAGTCTCTAATTATCATCCTATAGAGTTGGTTCACATGTATTTGATTGGACCATCTAGAGTTTCATGTCTAAATGGGAAACACCATGCCTCTATTCTTGTAGATGAATGTTCTTGATATACTTGGTCTTACTTTGTAGCTCTATGAAGTTAAGATTTCTCTCATTTCATCATGTGTTATAGAACATTAGAAAATAGAAGTGGTCATTGAGTTAAATCCTTAATAATTGTCCATCATTGTGAGTTTGACAAGTTTTCATCCAAAAGTGATGAAGAAATCTATCTAGGTTATTCAATATCTAGTAAATACTATAGAGTGTTTCCTAAAAGAACTATGTCTCTGGGACAATATGAAAATGTGAAATTTGATGAAACAAATCCACATGAACCCAAGAGCTCCCTAGAAAATCATGATGATGATTTGTAAAATCAGGTCATAAATGCTATTTTTTTACTCTGGTATTAAGAAACATATTAAATCTTATAGTTCTTGAAATTATCTATAATAAATACATGATGAACCCAAACATGTTAAAGAAGATGAAATTACAAGCCCTTAATTTTCTAGACCCACATGATCTCTTAAGAAACATCCATTAGATTATATAGTTGGAGCCCTAGATAAAGGGACACAAAATAGATCTTCTATGATAAATCAACTTGAACCTCAAGCATTATTATCAGAGTTTGAACCCAAGAACATAAATAATGAAATAAATGATGATTTTTTTGGTAATTTATATGAATAGATAACTAAATTAGTTGTAAATATATAACATTTTTTAACATGTAGTCAAACCCAAAGACATACCATAGATAGTAATTTTTTTTTCAAAATAATTTAGATGAATCTGGTAATATTTTTTTGAAATAAATCTAGATTGGTTACACTATTTTATATTCATGAAGAATGGATTGAATATGAGGAAAATTTTGAACTAGTTTCTAGACCTGACGATATTAGAATAATTCATTCATATGAAACACTTCAAAATTTCAAGATATATCAAATGGATATTATGTGTGAATTCCAAAATGGGTATATATTTGAGGATGTGTTTTTAATAACCCCCTGGGTTTAAGATCCCCCACATTCCAAATCATGTTTTTAAATTAACAAAATCATTATAGAGTTTAATGTAATCTCCATGATCTTGGAATGATAGTCTAAGTAGTTTTTTATTTCCAAAGGTTTTACAAAAGGTATAACTGATCTAACTATTATTTATAAAATGAAATTATAATTATGTTTTAGTTATTAAAATTTATGTAGATGATATCCATTTTGGATCTTTTAAAAAATATTTATGTGTTTATTTTTCAAAAATGATTTAATGTGGATTTGAAATGAGTTTAATAGGCGATTTGAAATTCTTTCATTGAATTTCCAAAATTTAAAATAAAGAAGGTATTATTTTAAATCAATGTAAATATACTAAAGGTATTTAAAAAAGGTTTGTCTTTGATGGTACAAAAAGTAGTGATACTACAAAGAGTACCACCTGTATGTTGGATCTTGATTAAAATTACAAATCTATTGGTCAACCACTTATAAAGGAATGATTGGGAGTTTAATCTACATAAGCTCTAGAAGGCCTGATATTATGTTTAGTGAGTATATGATTGCATGTTTTCAAGATAACCGTAAATAATCTCATCAAAAAAAATTAAAAGAATTTTCAAATACCTCAAATATACCACAATCATTGTATTGTTCTATCCTTGGGAAAAAACTTTTGATTTAGTGAGTTATTCAGATAATGATTTCGGTGGTTATATGTTTAATAGATAGAGAACCACTGAGACATGTCAGATTTTTGGGAAAGCCTATAGTTTTATGGTGTAGAAAAAAGAAAAATTCAATTGCATCATCTACCACTAAAGCTGAATACATAGCCACTGGTAGTTGGTATGCTCAGATTTTGTGGATGAAAGACAATTTACTAGACTATGGATATCAATTTATAAATATATCTATAAATTGTGAGTATAAATGTTCTATTAACAACATTAAAAATAATTTTTCTCATTCTAGAACAAATCATATTGATGTAAGACATCACTTTTTGAGAGATCATTATCAAAAAGATGATATAACACTATTGTTTATTGGTACTGAACATTATCTTGAAGATATATTCAAAAATCCATTGAACACTGAAAGAATTAATTACATCAAACAAGAATTAGGAATGATTATTTTATAAGGGACTTATTTTGGTATCTCTTAGTGAAAAATATGTGTAGATATCATGCTGACAAAGACCCATTTTTCATGCCAACACTTAGTTATGATGATATCAACACTATGTCATGCTGATAGTAATAGTGTCACACCGATACTATCATTCAGACACTAATAGATCTCACTGTTTTATTGGTTTTATGTTTTAACCAAAATTACATTGTTTCATTTATTTCTTTGAGCCGATTCATGAATTTATGATCTTTAATGAACTGAATGATAAATTTGAATTGATCCATTCAATTTCTTTCCCTCAGAATTTAACACTTATGTTATCATACCATTTCTTTCGACCATTGACCATTCACCTTCTAGCTGTCAACTGAACCATTAGAAATGGAAATAATGAAGCCCACACTCAAAAGAGGATATAGAGATGAGAAAAAATTTTCTAAGAAGAATAATAGTGAATCTATCATGTCTCATCTTGTCAACCTAGTCTATTTTGCTTTAAGACAACTCTGAAGAAGCTAACTAGAAATGAAGTGAATAGAAGACCAAAAGCTACAGAGTTAGATCATAGAAGTAGGATGTTATTTATGTTTATTTACCACCATAGTTGGTCTTGGAAAGGGGAATTTGCCTATTTGAAGTATCAAGATGTATAATTTTGGTATTTGTTGAAGAAACGATTTATGATGGACCTATGTAAATATCTGAGAGTGAATTCCAGGGAAATGATTAATCCATATTACAAGACCTATTCCCTATTCCATCAAAGGTTTATTGCTACCATGTTTAAAGAGAGTTGTTGTGTGAGTTAAGATAAGGTGACCATTTCTACTTGATGTAGAATCTATTTGAATATGAAAATATTCCATAGAATGAAGATTCATTGGATTCCCTAAAAGAGGGTATGGGTTGGATATGCAGAGAAACATTATGAAATGTTTAATCCGAATGATCAACAATCTATGCCAAGCGATGTAGATGACCCTAGTCTAGGACTAGATGAAGAAGTATAATATGATTAAGATAGAGAAGAGGAATATTTACCTACTAGAGAGGAAGGATCTCTTATATATTATAGGGGTGAACTATGTATTACAGAAATCCCAAGAACAACGACCTATGGACCTCCCATTCCACCACTTGTTGTGCCTTCAAAAGAACGAATTTTATGAATTAATGAGGAAAAAAAGTGTTTGGAATTGTTATGTATGATAGAATTTATATTATTTCTCAAGATTATTAAGAAGAAGAAGAAGAAGAAGAATGAGACAAAGAAGAAGAAGTGGTAGTAAGAGAAAGTGGCTCATATAGTGAAGAAGAAGAAAAAGGAAGTTGATCTAGAAGTGGGAAGAGGGGAATGATAGAAATAATAGAGATGATGAAAGACGTGATGAAAATAGAAGTTACAATGAATCTGTTCACCCTAGTGGTGATCGATATGAAACCATAGAAATAAATATTTCTATAGAGTAGGGAAAGAATGTGGAACCTTGTGGTCAAAAATAAACTAAATCTTGAGGCGAAGAAAAAATAGTTTAAGTTACTGATATAGTGGATTCATAATTAGTCACTAAACCTTATTTAGTGTAAGATATGAGAATAACTTGTGTTGAGTTAGAGAATCATGAATGATAAACTCAAGCTGAGGGGGAACATCAAGATGGAAGAGTGAGACTTGACAGTCTCACCCCTTTGGTTAATGATGTCATGTATGAATGGGAAATGAATCTTGGATATCTAGATCTTGGTTTGAACTATGAAGATTTAGTTTATTAGGTGTTTCTTACTATTACAAGAGGCTCAATGTCTCAAATCCCTTCATGTGACTTTTTCACTATGGAGGATTTTGATATTTTTAAAGAAGAAGAATGATTATTTATTAGAGAATCTATTCGGAAAAAATTTGTGTCCATGCCTACTCCAAGTGATGAGGTAAACTCTTTAAAATCTTGGATTGAATACATAAGGATGTCTATAAATGTTTCTCTTGCTTCAGGTCAGGTATTTGGGGTATGTGATACCAATGTAGTCAAAGATTTAGAGAAGGTTATAACTGAGAATCAACCAAACCTAATTTGAATAGCAAATTTTTTTTGAAAACAATACTATACATGGGAATGAGATGGGAAAACTAGTTTCTAACATAACATGGGTTAACCTATGAGTTTAATGGATCTTTTGAGATAGTTCTAAAATATCTCAAAGAACACACATCATCTCTAGTTGTTCCTTCTACCTCTGCTCTACCTTATTAATATTTGGACAATGAAATGGTTAAATCTGTGTATCGAGAAGAGAATTAATCTCTGTTTGGTGTTATTGGTCAATAAATCCTAACAAACATTTATAATAACTCAGATTTTGTGTATTATATGATCCTATATTACACAAATGAATTATTTTCTACTCAATAAGAACTCACAATGATGGTTAATTCCTATTGCAAAAGAATTTACACCAAGAATCAGTTGACCAACCACTATAAATATATTGAAGAGAATCTCATGTTTCCCAAAGATACTTGAGATTTTAGGGAACAAGTTATGAAACTAAAGGACATCACACCTCTTATTGAATAGTTCATGGAGAATAAAGATGATTTTGAAAAGGAAATACAATATGGTAGAGAAAAAATCAGATATTTCATTAATCTATCAAAACCCTATCTCCATGTTTAGAGTGAATCCATAAAGGTTCCAGATGCTCCACCTCTGATACCACCAATACACTATTCATACTCTACTAGTAACTCTTTTCCACCACATCCTCAGTCTATGTTAGCTGCTCAGGATTTGAGCCAGATCTCACATATCATCCTAGAGATGATCGAATATCATGCTTCAACAAAACCTACCCTTGAACCTTCTATTTTTAAAGGAGTACCTATAGAACACTTGAGAATTAATTTAGACCCTCCAATATTTCAGCCCCATACACAGAACGTACTATTGAACCTTCTAAGAAAGAAAATGACAAATTAGATCCCAAGGAGTAGTGTCAATCCCTTTTTGATTGGGCGGATTGACTGTACTTTTTTTGTACACTACTGACTATACATTACATAATTTATGAAATTCACTGATCTTGTAATTATATTTGTGTGTTATGTATTTTTATTTCTTGATTTCTATTCATTCCCCCTATAAGATTTTTGAGAATACCAAAAGGGTGTGAAATGATAAAGGTGAGAAAATGATGAATTATTTATTTTACCATTGAACCTTATATATTTTTTGGAGAAATTTCAATTTTCATGAATATAAGTAATGGGATATAGTAAGAGGAATTATTATATTAATCATCAACTATTTTTAATTTAAAATTCCATCAGTTTTCATCATGAAAAGGGTGATATTGTTGTCCCCTTGCTAGTTTTAATGGGTTTATTAACCTAAAATATTGTCAAATCAGGTATAATCATTTCAATCAAGTTTATTTATGTTTAAATAAGTTTAGTTATGGTTATATATGATCAACTATGTATTTACCACATTTTGTGTACATTAATGTTATAAGATAGTTTAAAACAATTGTCACTCACACAGACTGAACAACTGTGACACTGACAACACTTACTGAATCTCTGATACCGACAGAAGTAATGTCTCACCCATAAAAGAAATGTCTCACTGAATAAAAAAAAATTTCCACTAAAAATATGCCTCACCAATAGAA
Organism: Viscum album; assembly: GCA_963277665.1. Classification (NCBI taxonomy): domain Eukaryota; kingdom Viridiplantae; phylum Streptophyta; class Magnoliopsida; order Santalales; family Viscaceae; genus Viscum; species Viscum album. The sequence goes on along the minus strand of OY728137.1, from coordinate 1,583,225,730 downwards.
GATATGTCTAACAGACCATAAGAATTTCTCACTGACTGTACATAATGAATCACGAATAGACGACTCACCAATAGAACAAAATGAGTCATTGATGCATTGAGTCACAAACATATGATGATACTAATTGAATGATGCCCTGATAGAATGAGTCATTGATACCATCATAATGACTAATCGGTAGAAGGAGTCACTAAAAAAATTAATTAATGATAGAGGGGTCACCGAAACGCCATTTAAATTTTCATTAATTTTAAATTATATCTATCAATCATATTTGAGTGTTTTAATGCTATTGAATAAAATAATGTTTTTTTGCAGAGAACATTAATGACTTGGTTAGAGGAAAGTATGAATAATGAGGTACCTGCACATGATTATTATCATTCTTCATAATATAAAAGATAAAATAATGCTAGATAAAAGATATAGAGACATAGACATACAGTAGAGGACTTGCATGAGAACCTATACTGAACTAGTGAACAAAAGGACTACAAACACATGATGAACATTTATTCTTAATAGCAATGAAATAAATGATGATTTTTATACATCAAAGTTTCAATCATCCTTGAAGGAATCAGAAAATAAAGATGAAAATCCCATCTTCTTGGAAAACCAGAACAAAATTCTTCACGACACTCTATTTTGAGTTTCTATATCCACAAGGGGACTGAAATATCACATCTACTACATCCAAAGAGTCCAATGTTTCATTTAATAAACCCTAGATCCTTCGAAACTCTATCTCTATATTTCCTACTCTATTATGGGAATTATTATTACATTTCATGCAGTGTGTGAATCTATCTATAAAACACACATTGTCACCAATACTGAACTAGAGGATATAAGTTATTCACACACAAAAAACTTTTTACACCTATCATATCCCATGTAGAACTATTGTAGTGGTCTTGTGACCTAGACAGTTTGTATACTATTTTGTAAAACTCAATCCATAGTATGGATCAAATATTTATATATATTTCATGGTGGTAGGTGATCACAAAGTAGAGAGGAATACGACTCATCTTGAGACTGAACTGCTTGTTTTAATCCACTGTAATTTTATATTTAGTTTACTATGTTTTAACTTATCATTCAGATAACGATGTTTCACTTCGATAGTCGACCTTAGGTATTATTTATATGTATTTTTGTTTGGTAAATTGGTTTCCCAAGTTATTTCTATCTTTTAGGTTGATATAACTGAGAAGTAATCAATCTATTTAGAAATTAATTTTATAGTCAAACTGTTATAAATTTAATACTTTTATTAACTATCAAATTTTGTTTTTAATATGGGGGATTCTTTCAAATAATTTTTAACCTATTTTTTATAGGAACTCAATTCACCCACAGATTGACTGTAATACTCGAACCAATAGATTGGTTGAATTATATATAATATATAGTCATTTAATTAAATTTATTATAATTGATTTTAATTTTTTATAAATTATATTAAACTAGAATATAGATATGAAAACAAAATTATATAAATTACTAAAAACATGACATCAAAATAAATCATTTTTAACAAAGGGTAATAAAAAATAAAACACTAGAATTTAATGGATCAGTAGGGACATAAGAAAATATAATTAAATTGTGTTTTAATTTTTAATAACATTTTTTTACTATACATGATTTATAAATTAGGCAAAACATAATTATTTTTATAGTAAAGTGATTATTGAACCCAAATCATTAGTTTTTCAATTATCGCCACTTTCACAGTATTTTCAATATGGATATTACTAAAATGTCCATAAATATTCCATAAAAATGGTATTTCCCATTATTTTCATTGGATATACATGTATATACCTAGTATAAATGGGTTATAATATAATTACAATTATTTTTCCAAAAGAATTTTTTTTTCAAAACACATCATCAACTTCTCTTGAGTGGTTTTTTCTTCAAAGAATAAGAATATTTTGGAAAAAATGTTATCTTCATTATCTATTTTGGAAACCAAATGGTTATTCCTTAAATAATTTTATATTAAATCATTATGAATCATATTCCTTTCATAGGGCTGATTTTGTGACTATAATTATTATATATACTTTTTTCCATGTGGTATTAATTATTATGAGAATCTAATGATACGATAAGTAGGCTATAATTATATACCCCTCCAAATTGTTATGTATTACGATTTAAGTCATGAATTTAGTTGTATTATAATTGAACAATTTTCTTACTTTTTTCAAAATTATTATGTTACGATATATGTAATTATATTATGAGTGAACATGATGCATGATTTTTTTAGAAATATGTGTGCTATTTGACCACTATGTTATGATTCTTCATTTCTATGAATATCCCATATTAAATTATTTTTTTTAAATTTTTTTCTTCAGGATTATTTTGATGATATTATTCTTATTACACAACAAAGATGATTATTCTCACCCATGTACTATTGATTCATGTATGTTATTACTTCCATGTTATCCCTCACATTACAAGGATTTTATCTCATATATTTCTTTGATTTACCTATTTATGTGATTACAAATAATAAAGAGAACATGAGATGATTATAAGGACTATAAATAAATAATTAAAATATTTTTATGTTTTATTATTTACTGGTTATCTATGAACATAATCACCCCACGATATAATTTTTTTGACACTAGAATGAATTAAAATTATGTTATTTATTACAGAAGTAATTTCGTAAAAAAGATAGGATTATATAGCTGCTGTTAGGGAAATTTTTAGTTAATTTTGGAATTTGGACTAGAAAATGTTAGAGAAAACCCTAAGGATAAGTCTGAGTTTGAATGAAAATATCATAAAGATTTGTTAATCTATATGAGTGTATGATTTATATGAAATGTAATCCCTATATATGTACTTCAAGTGTATGTGGATATGATATATATGTACCTAGGGGTAATAACCCTGAAGGGGATCATTGGGTATTAACTCAACCCTCACATGGTGTATGAAAATGAGGCTTTACTACCCACCTAGGTTGAAACTCCTGGGAAATATGCTTCAGTTAATCAAAATCTATATAAATACCATTACGAATGATATATAAATAAATAATTTTTTTATTTTAATTAGATAATATATAAAAGTACATGATTATATAAGAATCATTTGATAAAATGTACACATAAAAAGATCCCATAATATATGACTTTAAAATTAATTTTCACATGAAAATAATTAATTTAAATTTTATTAAATTATATTTTAATAAAACCATTCTTATTATAGAATATGGTGTGATGTTGGAAAAAAAATACTGACAACCCATGTGAGGGACAATACAACAATTTTCTAAATGATAATACTAATAAAATTAGAGGTAGAGTTAAAAAAATACTTAATATGTTTGCATATATATATAATTTTATGAATATTTACCTAGACTTTATTGAACACACATCTTTAGACATGAAGGTGAAACTATACATTGAACCATTTATGGACCAAGGAAAAAAATATTGGATCTTATGATAAAATTTCTGTGGAATTGTTGGTCTATTCAATTGGGATGATATGTTTTGTGCTTCACTATTTTAAGAAGGAGAAATTTACCTTGGTTTTATATTTTATAGATGGAGAGTCTAATAAATAGTGGGCAGTGAGAATGTATACAAATCCAAAAGATAAAATGTTGAAAATAGAGTTTGAAAAATATTAGTAATATATTTCCTAACAAGTATTTTCCTCAAAATATTTGAGAAAATATGGGGAGAAAATTTCTAGAGCTTAATTAAATGGGGAGGGAATCTGTGAGAACTTATAAAGAAATGTTTACAACGATTGAAAGAAATACCATAGATTTAGTTAAAAACAATGATAGAAAAATTGATATTTTATATAGTGGGATGAAAAAATTGTTGAAGTGAACTATCAATTTGATACATTGGGAGTTATGAAGAATTATTTTGATGTGTTGTAAAAGTACTGACAATATTGGGAGAATGGACCATTGATATGGAGAAAAGAAGATAAGAATTGAGTTTTAAGTCGGTGGTCAAATCAAAAAGGGGGAAATACCAAACCATCTAGTAAAATATGTATATGTTATATTTTGTTTCAAACAAATCATATATTTTTGATGTATTTTGTTACGCACAACACCAAGTTTAAGCAAACAAAAATATACTATTAAAAAGTGATTTTTAAAGAGAATCTTATCACATAGTAATTGGATTAGAGGTTATTAATATAAATAACTAAATTATAAAAAAATTTCTTTACACATGTAGAAATAAATTTAGTTGCCATAAAATAATTAGAAATACAAAAAATATTCATTTGAAAATAAAGGGTGTTTTTTGAAAACTATATTTATTCACAAAATGTTTTTATATGTTAATAAATAAAATAAATAAATATCGTTGAATGATTTTAAATACGTTTTTATTTTATAAATTAAATACAATGATTTAAACATTCATGTATAGTTTTTTATGTAAGATTTAGGAATAAATCCATTTTTATGATTAAAAAAATCCATTTTTCTGAGAAAAATCATCACATTTTGCACAATTATTTGAAAATTAATTTCAACAACTTGTAGATATTTATTTTGATAAATTATATTCCATAATTGGAATAAATACATTGAAATTTGGTAAATTTGACTTTTTTTTCAATAATACAATTAAGAGTGGTAAAATATATCACCTCGGTTAAAGATAAATCTAGTTAGCCTTGGTTAATAATAAGTGATAAGGCTATAATTTTCGGTAATAATTTTATTATATGAATTTATTTCTACCATTACCACTACAGTATATAAATTCATAATTCCAAGGGATACTTGTCTCGAACGATTACTTTTATAATATTAAAATCAATGAAAGTTACAAAATATCACCATTATAATTTTAAATATCTATTATGTGTCCACATTGGGAAAAATAATGTTATCAAAAATATAAGTCACCATTTTGTGATTAATGATATTATTTTTAGGATAAAAATGTGTTTCTAAATTTTAGTTATTATATCATGAAATTAAATTCCTATGAAACTCTAATGGAGTATTTCACCAATTAATAAAAAATATAATAAATGATTTTTAAAATATTAAAAGAAACATAATTTTAGTGATTTATTGTGTTACATAAATTTTATATATTAATATTACTTATTAGTGTAATACTAAAGGATTATAAAATAATTTCAACTATTTTTAAATTATGTATTTTATGTCAAATTAATAGAATTGTGTGTAAATTGGTAATAATGATATTTTATGAAATTAATATTGTATTATGTTACGTAAAAAAATATTAAAATTGTACAATTTGGATACAATATGTTGTGAAATTTTATCCCTTTATAATTTATTGCAAATTTGAAACCATTTTTCATGATGATTACTTTAATATGTTTTAATCTTTTAAGAAATTTTGAGAGTGCCCCCCTAATTTACAAAAGGGGATGCCTCATTAATCATATTCAAACAACATTGATCATTCTAGATTTAAAAAAATCAACTAAATTATCTTCTACACTCCCATAGAAATATTACAGAGATTCTGGTATTTTCCAATGTCCATACCAAGAGCATTTATGAGGAGATCTAAGGGATCCATTTCAAAGAAGAGGTAATCACCCTAACTTATCATGTTGTTTTAAATTATTATTTCACATCTTATAAATAATGTATATTTTTAATAAAATAATAAATAAAATGTACTTAATATACATAAATGATATTTTTATTATTAATGAACCATTATCAACCTTCTTTCCCATCAAATGGGTAGCGAATGTTTCACTCATGTGTACATACAACTTAAAATCTCAATGATGTGTGAAATTAAATTTTCTATTAATAAATTTTATGTATGGATATTTATATTTATATAATAAATAAATATTATATTTAAATCATTATTAAAATTTTTGGGATGATGGAACCATAATTAATGTACAAGGACTAAAACTACAAAACCAAAACATACATTAAAAACAAAGCAGTTATCACTAGGAATAATTATTTTATTACACAATTGTTAATGGATTGGTAATAAAATTTTTATGTAAATAATATATGGTATGATATACATGATTATTTATATATAATATATGTATAATAAATCTATATTTATTACCTCATATCATCAAGAATGTATGAATAAATTCAGAATCGAGAAAAGAGATTTACGTCTCAATACTATTTTAATCAATATTGTTAATGGTTGAATTTCAATTAAATGAAATAATATGATCGTTATATTATTAATTCATTTAATATTTCATATCCTATGGTTATTTATTAAGACTAATTTTTTTCCTTTCATTTTAATCTCTTTAAATACTTAATAGATTAAACAATTATTTTTAAGGAAAGCCCGCTATATTATACTATTTGGAGAGGAAACCTTTTCTTTCATATACTTAATTTTATAAAATATTTAGAAGGAATTTTTTATTGTTATCTTATGACTGTTTAAATTTATTTTTACACCGTGTTATACTTTTTAAAAAATGATTTAAAATGAATATTCATGTTGTTTTTTAAATGAGGTAGTTCTTGACTTTTTACCAATAATTGGAATGGAATGTTTTCTTTTATCTTATACTGCATAAAACATGATTTCCACCATCAAAAATACTTAATGTTCTAAATCATATATTACATGCTTTCAAGGTTATTTTCAATAAAAATATTTCCCTAAAAATATTGAAATATTTTTATTTTAAAAATGATTTTGAATATGGGAAGGTTATTTTCCCTAAGAAATATTTCAGTGAACCCTTAAAGAATGTTCATTTATGATAACATCATTTGAAATTAATTTATAATTACAAGGTATATGATTCAATTATAAATTTATTACTATTTATTTAGATAGTTAATTTTTATATTGAATATATGTTTATGAAAACCATTTATTTTGCATGGTTTATGCTTTGATAAATGGATGATGTGATTATGAAACCCATATTCATTGCACGTATTTTGATGTAATGATATGATGATGGATTTATAATCTTAAGAAAAACATATATATTATTTTAGTTATGTGATAGTGGTTATTTTATAACCATTTATAGTGGTAAAATTATATACAATGATAGTGTTTATGTTATAAAAAAGGAAAATAGATATATTAAAACCATGTATGGGTGGGGCCAAAATTTTAAAACCCTCCAATGAATAAGGTGATGATTGATATCTCATGAGATAATCAAGACTGTAATTGGTTATGAAAAAAATCTATTAAAGTAGTCTTTCTATTATGATATACTTGGTAATGAACCATGACTACTATGATGGTTTTGGGAGGTAACCCATTCCAGTATAATAGCATTCGAAATGAGCCTTAGATAGTATAGAAATTATTTTATATTCTTATGTTTCTACCAAAATTCCATGTCTTATGCCAATGTTATTCTCTCCTGACTCATGTTATATTATTCATTTATTATAAATATCTTATGATCTTCCATGATTTTTTCACAAACCAATATTATGACATTTGATAAATAGGGTATGGTTTTAAATTTTGATTATCATGTTATCATTATCTATTAATCATGTTACATTTAAGTGATCATTGATAGTGCCCATTTTTATCCATACCAATAATTTGAGATCACCATATATTATGTTTCCTTTCCCCAGGTTATGAAGAAATTCATTAAGTATGATATATATAAGAACGGTTCTTGTTATGAAAAACATAAAGGGAGAAACTTATACACAAATTTTTTATGCGTATATGTTTCCAAATTTACATGACCTGTATGATTATAGTGTAGATTATAATGATATGTATTTGATATTTATATAATAAGATTTAATATCTATGTATGAAACATATGGGTTTATATATAAAACATGTAAATGGCAAAGAAATAATTATCATGTGAATAAAATCCAAGGGATATGAAAATTCTATAAGTGTTTTACAGAATGACACTAAGTTCATGAATGTTAATGGTACATAATGAATTCAACCAACATGAAAAAGGAATGGATGGAACCTACCAATGAACCAACCAGGGTTCAAATCTCAAATTACAAGTAGAAATGGTTCTATACAAATTATTTCACTAAAATATTGGACTTTGAGGTTAATCAACATCATAAAATACAAAATTATATGGAGCAAGGGAAAGCTAATTAGATCACCACTATTAAGGTGGAACATGAAAATTAATTCATACAAGGTAAAATTCTTATTCAACCAATAATGGATTTTTATTTTATTTTATTATGGTTATATACATTACTTTATATACTAAAAGTTTTCAATAACTACTGTATCCCTTCCATGATACATTTATAAAGATACATTCATAAAAACACCAAGTGGTAAGATTAATGAAACCCAAGTGTTTGAATCTTCTCCTATTATAGCCAATAATTTTATTATTTTAGTGAATATAATAATCATTCCATTAAAATAATTTGAACGTATAATAGGAATGGATTATATATAACTATATATATCTCACATCAACAATTGGGAATAGAAATATCTTCATATACTATCAAATATCCCATGCTCTTGTAAAAATGAAAGGAAAATTTTGAATCTCCTTTGGAAAGTCTTTCAACAATTTGGGTCATGATAGCCATCAAATAAAAATATCTTAAACAAATGGTTTAGTTGAAGAAAAGTATAAATCATGAATATATCACTATCATGATGGAATATTTTATGTATTTCCCAAAGAGTTTCATAGACATACCCTAGATCCTGAGGTAGAGTTAACAATAGATCTTATTCATGGATCTACTCCTATCTCAAAATTCCCCTATAGAATGGAACTTATAGAACTAGAGGAGTTAAAGAAGTAGATAGAATTTAAAAAATGGTTTCATACACGGTAATTTATCTTCTTGGGGTGGACCACTACTCTTTATAATGAAAAGGATGTATCAATGTGCCTTTTCAATCAATTTATAGGTTATCAATATGATGACTATGAAGAACATTTATCCCCTAATAGGTATTTTTAATTTTTTTGATTAAATTAATGATCAATGTACTTCTTAATGGTGGGTATTCATTATTAATATCCTCAGTAAAAGGTGAATATGTAATTTATTTATATAAATACCATCTATAAATGGTACAAACCGTATATTTTTATATTGATTCCCTTCAGACTTACTATTTCCCTTAAAATCATTATAGATTATATGAATAATATTTTTAGAGGATACCTTGAAAACTTTATTGTAGTATTTATTGATGATATACACATTTTATCCCAGGGAAAAAAGGAATATCAAAATCATATAAATATTGGGATGGAGACATTAATAAAGGATAAAATGGATGATATGTTTAGAAATTACGACTTTTGGGTGCAATAAGTCACATTCTTGGGTCATGTGATAACAAGTAGGGGAATTTATATGGACGCTTCAATTATAAAGGTAATCTAGGGAACCTGAAACTTATTTATTAAATGAATCCACAGTTTTATTAAATTAGCTAGGTTCTACCAAATATTTGTGAGAAATTTATCACAGTTTTCTATCCCATTAATTAAGTTTACACAAAATGGAGGTAATGTATTTATACACAGAATAATGTGTGAAAGGATTTAAGGAGATTAAGAGGAGGTTAAAAACAATGTCTGTACTCAAACAACCATCATGTTGAGAAGGGGTTGTGATAAACTATGATAATTAGAGTCTCTTTTTGTGTAATTATGAAAAATAAAAAAGTGATAGCCTATGCCACACCACAGTTGACGTTTCATGAGAATAACTACCCAGTGCAATATCTCGGGTGAGAAGCAATGACCTATGACATAATGTGTTGGTAAAACTATCTATATGATGATAAGTGGGAAACATGCATAGATCATAGAAATCTAAATTATATATTAACATAAAAAAATCCCAAGATGTGTCAATGAAGATGGCTAGAGTTGATCAAAGACTGTTATATCTCTATTCACTACCATCTTGGAAAGAAGAAAATGAAAAATAATTCTATTACTAAAAATTAACATGCTACTCATTCCATTAGGTGGATAGGTAAATACCCTATCATCATGGATATAAAAAGGAGATATATTTAAATCATAATATTAAAAAATACATCCTACCATGACCAAATGATTTCCCAATCATATATCTATGAGAAGATCATGGAGGAACAGAGGGATTATTTGAAGATTCAATAGGGGATTAAAGAATAAAATGAAGTAAGGATTTATGAATTACACAATGAAAAATATATATTCATTAAGTTTGAATATATAATATGGTAACTTCATCTCCTGAGATAAATATAATTCTATTATATAATTCACAAAGACCATCTTTCTCTATCTACATTGGAAGTACCAAGATTCACCATGATAATCAAGATAACTTATGGAGTGACAACATGAAGAATGATATTATAGAGTACATATCAATGTTAATAGTATAATATAAAGTTATGTAAATGTTATATAAGTGTAAGGAGATGATGAAATAATTTCCCATACAAATATGTAAATTGGAGAAGATCACTGTGGATTTTTTTACTAGGCTCCTAAATATATCCAAATGATGTAATGAAATATGGTTTGTGGTGGATCGACTAACCAAGAATGTCCACTTCATCACTATTTGGGATGTTTTAATTCGTGAAAATTTTGATAAGATATAAGTAATGTAAGGTGAGAGTCTACACTGGGTTCCAATTTTGATTGTATATTGATCATAATTTAAGGTTTACCTCAAAATTATGAAGATGACTCTAACATTCGTTTTATACTGAATAGAAATTTAGGGTGCCCTATCACCTCCAAAGTAATTTCCAATTTAAAAAATACTATCCAGTAACTAAAGGAATTATTTAGAGCCTACTAAATTAAATTAAAAGTAGGATAAGATCATCTTATTTCATTACTATAGTTCTCATATAGTAACAACTTCCACTCATGTATAAAAATTCCCCAGAATTAATCTCTATATGGGAAACAATGTAGACGTCACACATATTCTCATAATGTTTGTGAATTAAATATTCCTATACATAATCTTGAACAATAGAAAATAGATAAGGTTAAATCTATCTAATAATATATAAAATCTGATAATATTTAAGAGGATAGATATGCTAAAAATCATTAAAGGGGATATAATTTTAATCTCAAAGAAAACATTTCCATCAACTATCAGAATGAAAGAGATTCATAAAGTTTGAAAAGAAGGGTAATTGCTTCCATAAGTCTATTGGACACTTTGAGATCCTTTATCACATAGGAGTAGTTTCTTATCAACTTACACTTTTACCAAACATGGATCAAGTTCATGATGTGTTCCACATATCTCTACATAGAAAGTACATAATTGATCCCTCACATGTAGTAAATTCGGTGGTAGTACAAATAGAACATAATATCTATTAGTATGATAAGACAATAAAGATATTAGATGACATAGATAATGTTATAGTGTAAAACCCTTCAATTTTACAATCACATTTATTTTGATCATTTGGTTGGTTATTTTTGGGTTCAAAACATTTAGAGGTTCATAATGTATTAATAGTAGGTTTTGACCATGTTTAGTGAAAATTGAAATTTCAATGACATTGGGGGAGGTTGTGGAGTTCCTTTATGCCACATGTGTCAAATGAACAGATCCACCACACCCAGTTCTAGGTATGTTATTCATCATGGAGTTAGAGGATTCCCCCTATTAACCACTAATAGTGTGGCCACCACCAGATTGCAGTGGAGGGTGTGATGCTCCAAAATAGTCTAGTTTTCATTTACATACCATGAACAATACCCATGTTCGGTCTCCTGGGTAAAGTCACCACATTGTGGCAAGGAACACCAGTTCATGGTGGTAGTGTTTTTAGATTTTTAAAATACAAGAAAGATGCTTAATCACTTGAATGAAGTTACTCTAGCCACATGTAACATTAATTATTGTTTTAATTCATATTTTGACATGTTATTCCTTTATTAAATTGACATTTATCTCCTAGTTGGAACATATTATCGATCAATCATGTTATATGAAGGGGTTTTGGGCATCCATATTCTGTCAAACAATATTATAGGGTGATTCCATTCTTATAAAACATTATCTTTGAAAGATAGAGGTTCTTGAGAACCAGATATATTCCTCTCAAATATCTTTTTAGGTGTAGGTGAGATTTAATTTAATATTAAGGTATGTGTCTCGATACTATAGTCTATACATTAGTATTCCTTTTTTTAGTATTTCCTTTGGTTTTTCATTTTTGAAATTATTGATTTGAAATAATTGAGGTGAATTTGATAATTTTTGTAATGTAATTCTTTTCAAAGGTATATTATTTGAAAAATAATTTATTATGTTAAATCTTGATTTAATGGAATTATTAAATGTTGGATTTGAAATTGAAATGGTTTTTTATTAATGAAAATTTCGTGGCATTACTATAAAAAGGTTTTATGAAAATATGGTCCTAAAATGAAATGGATTTGATTTGGGAAATTTCTATGAAATATGAATTTGGTTTCATCAATGTAATAATGATGTATAAAACATATTTAAACCTTTGGTAATGGGAAAAACATTACATACTAGAGCCTTAGTAGTGTAATGTATCACAAGGGTAGGTTCTCATGATTACATGGTGATAGTGGGTTGAATTTATCAAGGAACCATGGTTATAAAGATATAATTCACTTATACGATCTGCGGTTTTTTATTTTTCTTATAAGTACACACCGTTGTGTGATTGATTTCACTTTTTTACTTTGTAGATAAATTACATTCAATTCCACCTAATGTGCTTATTTTTTTATATAACACAGACGTTGATGTTTGAATCATGTTCTATTCATCTTATTATTCCTCATGGATATAAATGATATGTTATATGACAAGTTTTTTAAAATAAAACCAAATGAATATTTTTAAATTGAATAATTATTTGTTTTAGAAATTTTTTTAGAAACCAATTTTATATAAGAACTAACAGATTTATGTGGATAGATATTTTGTAGATTTTCTATGGTATATTACTTAGATTTAGTGATAACACCATAATTTTATTGGATGTTTTTTGATATAGTTTAATGGGTAACGGAAAATGGAATATCATTCAACAGAGGATGGATATCCTAGGTCATGTTCTCTTTAGTCAGGTTTTGATGGTTGTGAAATATGGTCAAATGGAGATAAAACCATGGCTTGATTCATGTTCTATGTTAATGGTATTTCATTTATTAACTATTCCTTATTATCCCCTTGTTATATGTAACCTTTATGGTTTTTTGTTTCAAAATATTATGTATTAGAGGATATATTCATTTATACATTGAATTATTCTAAATTATTATGTGTATGTTGATGGTGAAATCCTTCCATATTAATTCATATGATACCCTAGTTATTGCTAAGATTCTGTAGAGATTGAGTATTTACATTAGTCCTTCTAGAAGGAAAATTTATGTGGAATTATGAGGTGACCTATGTTGGTTTGTTACAGATTAGTATCAAAGGGTCATGGTATCATTAAACCCTACTCTCACAAATGTGTATCACCACTTATTTCTAGGGGTTATTGTTATACTATATATTGGATCATTGGAACTCCAGAGTGAGTGAGGTATTGTTCATATCTATTTCATTTTCTTGATGAACCTTGAGATACAAATGGATTTATAGGATTTTCTAGTATCCTTGATTATATGTGTATCCTTTGGTATTAAATCCTCTATTTTTTCGATAATGGAACTGAATTGTTTTCATGATGGTATTTGGGATCTTTGTTTGGTAGAATATGGATCTTATAAGAATACCATCTCCAAATTCTTGTGAGGAAGTTTTATGGTGATCCCCATAGGATAATAATCAAAATGAATCAATATTGGTGGAAAATAATTTCTGAATTATCCATAGCATTGAACAATTATTTAGTATTTAACTTTAATTAAAGGCTTACCATGCTATAGAATTCACTAAAAAATATGCATCGATCATTCTTGGTGATAAGGGACAACATTAATTACAAGAATGGATCAATAGGATTAGAATAATTTTCCACTTCCTAAAGAGTCTCAAAAAATCCACAATGGGGGTTCCCAGTATCTGATTCATGGGTTTGGAATGAGGTGGTAAGAATCTATTTTACAAGACATGTTTCACAATTATTTTTGTAGGATGACTTTCAGGAATAGATTAAATGAATATTTTTATCTTGGATCATTTTTAGTGGTGAAGAATTGGGAATTTTTAATCATAGATAATGGGAATCCTTCAGCTGTAGAGTATTCTACTTAATTTTCCAGGTTGCTACACCTATCTCTAGATATTTTTTCCAATTAATTTCCCATGTAATAGATGTTAATGATGATTTTTAGGTATGATATTTCTTCTATGAAAATTATTTTATTCCTAATCACTATCAATGAGTTTGTAGGTAAGAAATATGTGTTTGTGGTGGATATAGCTATAAATATAGGACTCTTTGGAGAATTAGTGACTTTATAAGGTTGCTAGATTTTATTTTCTAGACTAAAGGGGAAATTGGGTGACCAATATCGAGGTGGGGGAAGGAGTTCACAATAGATGTTAGGGTAGGAATAAGTGGTTTGTTTAAAATATGGTAGATATAGACACATAAAACCTAAATTTAATATAGCACCCACAATATTTTATAGAATTCAGTAATATGGTTATATTCAATATTTATGGTTCTAGAACATGATTCACATCTTAGAGGAACTCTTCAGGTGGTAGTGATCGGGTATATTGAAATTTTTCTAGATATTTCTTTTGGATACTACCTTAGAGGGAAGTAAAGTTCTTTATAGCCTTTCTTCTATGTATAATGTCCATTTCTTTACCTTCATACCCTATAACACCTCATGAATTAACATATTAAAAGGTTCATCTTGAGGATCATGAAGCTGATAAATTTATTCATCCTAGTGTTTCACCATGGGAATTTCCATTACTATTTTGAAAGGGTGGATGTGTCTTATGGATTTGTGTTGATTACCAAAACTCAACTAGGTTATAGATAATGACAAATATTCCCTAGATAATATTGATCACCATTTTTTCTGCACAAGGGGGTATATTTATTTTAAAAAATTGATCTTTTATTAGGATATTAGGGTCCCTAGAGGAAGATGTTCTTATGATGATTCTTAGGATTATGTATGATTATTATGGGTATTTGGTAATGGTTTCAGATCTTTCTATCTCTCCTATGATCTTTATGACTTCATTGAAT
Source organism: Viscum album (assembly GCA_963277665.1). Classification (NCBI taxonomy): domain Eukaryota; kingdom Viridiplantae; phylum Streptophyta; class Magnoliopsida; order Santalales; family Viscaceae; genus Viscum; species Viscum album. The sequence goes on along the minus strand of OY728137.1, from coordinate 1,583,210,524 downwards.
TTAATCTTCCATTAGATCTTGGATTATCTAATTATTATTTTTATGGATGAAATCTTTATTTATTCTAGATCAGAGCGTGATATTTCATGGAATAAGAATATTATTATTATGATCTTGAATGGAAGTATTCTATGTGGTAATCTATCCCATTGTTAGTTCTTGATTCAATTGGTGAAATTATTGGACCACGTGATTTTTGGGGAAGATTTATTAGTGAACCCTAAGAAGATTTAGGTACTGATATCTTGGGAGTATCCCAATTATTTTGAGATCCATAGTTTCTTGGGATTAGTTTGTTATTACTACTGATTTCAATGGGAGTTATATTAAATTTTATCTCCTAAAATTGAGTTAACATATAATTGTATAATTTTTTTTGGGATAGATTAGTGTCAGATATCTTTTGAGGAATTTGAATTGAGATTGACCTCAACACCGATCTTTATTTTTCCTAATTTGGGGTTGAGATATGATATTAACCAAGAAAGAAAATGTATAGTTTTGTGTTGTGTTTTTATTTAGGGAATGTAGGTGGTAAGTTATGAATATTTTCAATTATTCCTTCATGAAAATAACTACACCATTCATGATCTTGAGTTGGTTGTAGTGATATATGCAATTAAGACTTTGAACTACTACCTATTTGAAGAGAAATTTAAATTTTATTCTAAGTATAAGATTCATAAATATATCATTACTCAGAGTGATATTAACATGATACAATTGAATTTGGTATAAAAACATTAACCCTTTGATTTTTATATTACATATTCATCCATAGTTGGAAATGTGGTCAAAGATGCATTGAGAGAAAAAATTGGACTATGGCAGTGAAGAAATTAGTAGAAGAGTGGTTCATGATGGGATTGTTTTCTGAGGGGTTCTTTGATGAATGATGTGCTTACATACTTGTTTTCATATATTTTACTCAAGTTGTATCCTCTATAGATGATCATATTTGACATGTATATGATAATGGTGCGAAGATCATATGCTTTAGCAAGACTGTTTATGTTGGGGAGACTATATATGGGTTGTCTTGGCCTCTCGAATGGGTTTTGTACTTTCAAGGTCAGATAGTTGATCCAATATAACTGAGATGGTAATTAATGGGTAATGGGAACTAATATAATTTTTCCATACACCATGGAGATTCCACGATATTTCATTTCTCGATACTTCACTGTTATTGGTTAGAAAAGAGATGATCAATTGTTGATTTTGGGTCTCGATGCCTTACATGTTAGAGAATTATGGCAGAATAGTAGATGGTTAATGGTTTTTGAAATCTTTTACCTGTTGAAATATGAAACTAGGATGAGATAACCATTGAATATTTGATTGATATACCTCTAACTTCTAGTGGAAAGGATTCGAAATCGACAATTATCGATAAAATCCCAAAATCAACACATTTCACATCTATATAGGAGTCGATAAAGGTAAAGGATATTGAGCACTTGTATGTGTGGGAGATTGTTTGGATCCTTGGTTTACCATCATATATCTTTTCAGATAGGGATTATCAAATAAAATACTAGTTCTATAGTATATTATATGTAGGGATGAGTTATCATTTAAAATTGAGCATGACATATCAGCCTATTATGGATATCTAGTTTTCGTGAGCAATATAGATTCCTGTAGACATTATTTAGGCATTTGTGGTTGACTTTTGTTCATCTTGGGAGAAACATATTTGGTTAATTTAGTTTATCAATAAAAATAGTTGTTATGAATCAGTCATGTTGTCACATTTTGAGACTTTTTATGGGAGGCCTTGCAAATTACCAATTTGTTGGGAATATATTGGAGAACTATAATTATTTTGATTGATCATCATTCCAATGATGATAGATGTTATAAATTTTATTAATAAAAGGTTAGATACATCTCCTAATAACTATTTGAAAATGGTTCTATGCCCACATATCTTTACCAATAGTTTACAATAACCATTGGATTGAGCTTCATTTAAGTGATGATGGATGTTGTTAATTTGATTAGGAAAAGGTCAGAAATAACTCAGAATCACTATTGGAAAATGGGACTATGCCTATATATCTATACCAAAAGTTTATAATAACCATTGGTATGGATTCACATCCAGTAGTATAGCTAATGGTTTTTGGTAACCATTGGTATATATTAGCCTATACCAATATATTTTACAAATATTTGGTATATAATACCCAACAAAAATAGTTTTCCAAAAACTATTTGTATAGTCTCATCACATATCCCATGATCTCACCTCCCCCTCACCCATGATCTGTAATCTTGCCTCACTCATGCATCATCCATTCCTCTCTTATGCTCTAGTGATCTCCCCTTATTCAAGGAATTATTATTTTGTTTTTAACCAAAATCATAATATTGAGTTCAAAATCCTTCATCACTTCTATATAGAAATGTTTTCATTTTTATCTACATGTAGAAAAAATAAATGAGATTTGAGTAGGTCATGATTCTTCCCGATTCCTTCAATGAATATTCATTTAGATTATTGTGGTAATATTATTCTATAATTAATATGATAATAATATATATTTGTTTATTTAATTTAGTTATCCACTAATTTTACATAAATCAAATAAAATATTTTTTTAATATATATTAAATTATTTTTTAATTAATTAATATATTAAATTTTGGTTTATTAATTTATTAAGGGGTTATTATATATCCCATTATTGTATAGAAAAATATATCAGGGAGAAATTGGATACTATAGTGGGAGCATATGATAGATTATTTTTTGTTCATCTATATGATTTTGACATTGACATGATTAAAATTAGTATATAATGTTTTATGTAAATATTTCACTCTTGTAGAGTAAATAATTATTGGATATGTTTCTACCATCAGAATTGAACTATATATACATGTTTCTACCCTAAAAATACACTATAATGATATGGAACTCCCATATAAAATGAAATAGGTGGACATAGATTTCCCATGTAAATATTTCATAAGTACAAGGCACTATAAAAACATATATAATGATTCCCAAACGTAGCACTCTTGGTAAATACCCATGAACCTTACTATGGAAAATTTTTATGAGATATTATCTTAATATATTCTAATTTCATATAATTATCCTCACATAACTGATTTTTAATTATTATTATTTTTTTACTTATCATAATCAAAATGGTATTATTGATTATTAATTCCTCTAGATTTTATGTTCACTATGTAATTATATGCCCTAAAATTTAAATCATATTGTCAATTTTTTATAATCATGTTCACTAGATATAAAGTAGTATTTTATTTTAAATTAATATTTCAATTTATTCCACAATTTTTTCTATATTAATAAAATTTGATCATTGTCTCTTTATATTCCTTAATCCTCATTAACATTTTCATTACTAGACAATTTTACTCCCCATAAATTAAATCTAATTTCTTTATATGAAATTTCTTATTAAATATCTAGAAGAATATGGGAATATATTTTTTAATAGTTGATGAATTTCATGTATTAAATGGTATGAATAAAAGTTACTTATTTTATTCATCAATTTTTTTATATAAAACTAAAATATTATACCAATAGTTTTATTTCAAAATTTCATAGTGTGGATTGTTTTATAAATGTTTAGAATGGGTAATTTAGTTCAATCCTTATCAATGTTATATTATTCACAATTTATGCATGGTTTTTGTATTTAAACACAATTTACATTTATTGGATTAGGTAATAGTTATTGATTATTCCATGTATAATTATTTGTTTGGGTTTTTTACTTTTATGAATTTGTTATAACATATGTTATTACTATTATTTTTTAATTGGATAGATTCTAGTATGATTTAAATAATTTGACATAAAAATAGGTCATAATTAAATTTTCAATGATGGTTTACATTCATTAATTGAATATAAAATAATTCACTATAATAGAATGGATAAAGGATGGATGTATTATACTCATGAGATTTTAACCACATTTCAAATGAATTTGGATATTTTTTTTTTATATTTTTCATTTAACAATGCTTTAGATAGATTTGATATACATTTTCCATGTTATAATGTTGTTGTATGACCATGGTAATGTTTGTAAGAACCTATATAACTTATAATAAAATTTTGGTTTCAAACAAACTATTTTGCTGTGTATCATAATGAAGAGATGAGACAATCTTCTATTATACATGAACAAAAAGAAATGAGTGTTATGTATAATTTGATATTTTATTGATTGACATTTCTGTAAAATTGAAGTTATTAAAATTTTCTTGACTTATCATATAATCATTTTACTTATTTTATATGAAATGAGAATAATTTGTCTGAAATATTAATTTTTAAATATTAAATATAATTTTAGAGCAATATTTGAATTCATCCCGATTCAAGTCAGTTTACTAGTTTTATAATAACTATCAACCTAATGATACCAATTATGTAGTTATTGTTTCTTATGATTCTTTATTAAATTTCCCACATATCATTAGAAGGAATAATAGGCCAATTATTCCATTTGAAGGGTCATATGGACCACACAAGAAGGCCCAAAGAATATGTGAAGAAACTAGACCATCCATGAAGATTGAATTACTGGGAGTAATATAGAAGTGAAAATTCATTCATTCATCTATAAAATTCTTATAAAAATACAATGAGTCATGAATAACAATTTCAAGGCCCAAATACAAAAACAAGGGGGCCAAAATGAAGCTTTGATGTCCAACCCACCATTCTGGCAGGGAATTACAATAAGTACACTATTCATGAATTTAATATTAATTTAATCATCAAATCAGGCTGGGATTTTAAATGTTAAATCTAAGATATTGGAAGAAAACTTATTAGAATAAATTATTTTTATTTTAGGTCATATTCCTATTCAAAAACCCATTAACATTTTAGCCTTCGAAAAAGTTTTGACAAAAATGGACAGATAAAAATTGTGTTGTAAAATTAGTATATTATTTGATCAAAAAGAAAAATGGCATCCCAATATTGTTTTATGACAGTAATAATCAATATCTACAACTTTTATGAAGATATAATCTTGATATTTAGTAGTGTATATGGACAAATTAGAAATGAAAGTGGAGGGCCAGATTTGGAATGCAAACTGTGCACCTCCATTGGGTATAAATACAAACCCCTCTTCTCCATTCATTTGGATGGAATTTTAGAAGATATAAGAACGCATTGAAATTAAAAATGATTTTACAAAGGCTTGGGAGGACCTTTAATACTCATGTTTTCACTTGAGAGACCTTTCCTCCTCACTTTGTTTTAATTTACTTTTGCAGTTTTCGTCATTTGTAATTTTACAAGTGTTTGTCTTTGTAATTTTATTTTAATGAAATATTATTATTATTCATATATTATTCTTAACCAACATATATTACATAAAATTTTTAGTCTTAAATTTTTTTAAATTTAGTTTAATCCCCTTCCCTTATTGTAATTTATCATTCAATCTAATGTCAGTATTTAGTTCCCTTCACTGTTTGTGTGTGTGTGTTCGATTCACAACTATATTATTATACCATTATTTTCCTTCACTTATTAATTCATCATCATAAAATTATATCCAGATTGCAAACCACCCAAATGGATGTGTAAATATTTCATTGGGGTGAATTATAATTTAGGTATGGTAAGTGATTGAGTAGTTTCTCTCGATGAATATTCTTTGTATTAGCATTGTGCATATTGGACATAACATGTCATGGATTAATGACTTGTTTGGTTTAACAAGTGGTTTCAATGAATCATTGGAACCATAAATAAACTACTATAAAAAAGATATGATAAACATTTTAACCCTATGTTAAGTTAAGGTTTGGATTAAAGCCTTAACACTTGGGAATTCCGATCAACGTCAAATAGTGACATGGTTGTAAATTTAAAACAATATAAAGAAATAATCAGGGATATCACAAACTTAAGTACCTAATGATGAACTCACCCCAATCTTGAAAAAAATATTTAAATAAAACATCATCCATAAATTATTTCATAAGCTCTAAAAACACACCCCACATACAGAATACAATCAACAAAATACAATCGACTATTAAGAAGTATCATCGCTGAGGATTTGACCCAAGAGCTATTATACACATTAGAAGAGCACTGAATACTTGACCAGTCAATAGGCGAAAATTGTCTGTGATTTAAGATGGATATATTTTTTTAGGATTGTGAAATTTATTAGTCATTAGTTTCTGGTTATTGTAAAAAAATAATAATAAACTGAATTTTAAAAAAAATTGAAAACAAACACCTAGAAAACCATGACTTTTCATAAAAATCATAAAAAAAACAAAGGGAAATTCATCTTCTTAACTGTTCGAAAATACCTCAAAATGACCTATATCCTCCCAAAAAATAACTTGGATTAGTTTGAACCTGAAATTGAGTGAACACTTCGACAACTTAGGAGGATCATTAAGGATAATGAAATACTCAAGAACCAGTTATTTCCCAACCCATTGAATTAGAAAGGGAAAATCCCAGTGAACAAACATTTAAAAAACTAGCTACCCATGATATGAATTATCAACCACTTGGTATTCAATATAAAAACTTATAGGAAGACTCTTAACTCCAATCGGGTTTGATTCAACGTCTTCCTCAATTCCACGGGCTAGTCGGTGAGGATCCACATCTCCACCTTAAAGAGTTTGAAGTGGTGTTCTCTACCATTAAACCAAAATGGGGTTTATGAGGAACAAATCAAACTTCAAGAATTTCTTTTTTCCTTATCTGATCCACCATGTAAGGTATTTACTACCAACCTCCTAGTTCCATAACCACATGGAATGACATGAAGTGACCCTTTTTAGAGAAATTCTTACTTGTTTCTTGTACTACTTCTATGTGAAAGAAAATAACTGGTATTAATCAATTCCAAAATGAATCACTCCATGAATACTGGCAAATGTTCAAAATTCTTATTTAAACCTGTTCACACCACCAAATCCTTGACCAACTCATGATCCAATAATTTTATGAGGCGTTATTGGATATGTAGAGAACTCTCAGTGATGCCGCAAGTGGCTATTCTCTTATTGATAAAACTCTTAAAGCTGTGAGATATATCATACGAAACATGGCTGTAAACACACAACAATTCTATACTAGAGAACATGTTCAAGTCAAACAAGCCCAAGAGAGTCAATCCATAGAGCCCAACAAGATGACTGAATGGACGAGTGAACTTACTGGAATTGTGTGAGTACATGCCGTGGCTTCCAAATCCCCAACCTCACCTTCTCCACAATCAATGTTTCTAGGACCTGCCAAAAACTATGGAATCTGCAACTCACTAGATCATCTAGTAGACACCTATCCACAACATCAAGATGAATCATCTGATTCAACTGAACCTATTGAGCTTAATGCAGCATATGCTCAAAGGAACACCAACCCTCAATAATCAGGTTAGTTTGTTAGAATCTTCATCCAAATCCACTCTGAGTCCTTCTCTTATACCTTTAACCAAGTCTTGAGGTATGGTAATCACAATTCTCATCTCCCTCAATTCGTTCCTCAAAACCCAAACCAATACCAATATGGTCAATGTTATTGTAACATCCATCAACCTTTTCCTTTTTTCATCAACCTCAAAAGAACAATCCTCCTCCACGATTCCACTATCCTAGTGAGCCTTCCCAATTCTCAAACTAATAAAATCACTTCCAATGAACTATAATTAAGGTAATCCAAATTTTGGACACAAATCTTCGTCCAAACTACCATGGGAATGTTTAGTAGAGGATATTGCATCATTCACTCGATCAAGCCTAAAAAATATTGAAACAAAAATTGTTAACTTGTATCCCACCTAAGCTAGAAACAACAATCAAATTCTTCCCAACTCCCAGCTCTACCATTACCCAACCCCACGGGTAATGTAATTGAAATTTCACTAATACCAGGAAAGTAAATTTCTATACCTCATGATAAGTCCTCCAACCCCCACCCCCTTGATTGTCGACCTAGAAAATGAAAATAAAAAGAAACATGAAAAGTAACCTTGAGATATTTCCTAACCTCCTTTCATTCAACTTTGGAATCCAATTATTTTTCCTCAAACTTTTTTTAAACCAATGAAGTCCTTTGACCTAGATCCAAAAATTCTTGACATGTTTAGGAATGTTGAAGACAACATTACCCTCTTAGATGGAATAAAAAAATTCCAAAGTATGCCCGTTTTCTTAAGGAATTGTTCACCCTGAAGCAAAAACTTAGGACCTTTAAAAAAGGAGTCACCAAACCCTCTATTCCTATAATGAGAATAGATCTTGGAAACATTACAGTTCCTTAAAAAATAGGAAGTTGGAACATTGATTATTAAATCCAAGGACCTATGAGACTTAGTTAATGTCATGGCCAAATCCATCTTCTCTAACATTGGTCTAGGTCTCTTAAACCCAACGAGTGTTGTTTTCTAATTTTCCAATCAAATCATAGCCAGTACTGAGGAACTAATTGAGGATGTCCTTGTCTGTGTCAATAATATTGTCTTCCCAACTGACTTCTATGTCCTTAACATGGAATGTGAGACAAACGCTTCTTGATCTCCCCGAATTTTAGGAATACATTTCCTCATGACATCTAAAATAAAAATTGATGTCCATTCTAAAATCCTATCCATGGAATTTGGAGAAAAACTGGTCAAGTTCAATATTTTTCAATCCATGCAATACCCATTAGAGAATCAATATGTATTCTCTATCCAGGTTTTAAAAAGTCTCTATGAGAGCGTGTTAAATCCCAATCAATTATATTCTTCTTATTATACTGATATTGGAGTTTGTGAATATTTCATCCACATTAACCAAGTCATAAATGTAGAATTCGATGTTGACATTACAAATGAAAACTCCACTGATCTAAATGATCTTGAAAACTCTTTGGAATCCTAGCTCACCTCAGACATCCACTTCTCCAACATGGATGGTAATGGGGAAAATGAAAAATCATGTTCATTTTTTGATTCAAATATTATTATCCCACATTCAACATTTTTTATCCACGATTCTTCAAATTCTGTTATATGGGAGGAGAACCCTAAACGAATGTGTTTATATAGTCCCAATGGTAGTGATGTTTGTGATATTTTCTCCATCATTAATAAAGTGATCATTGGTGATATTGTAATTAACCATTCATTGGAAAACAAAATCGATATAAAGGATACTAAAATATTTATTTAGTCTTATGACTCCACCGATCCTCTTTATTTTACATCGGTAAGTGATGAAATAAAAGATTTCAAAAAAATTGGGATTTCATTCTCTGGTTTTGTGTTATACGATCCTTGCATAAATATGCCATCATAATTGAAACATATTCCTGAACATCCAAGCATAGAAAACCAACACTCAGTGGGATTCATAATACCTCAAATTGAAGTCCAAAGGTAGGATAGTCATATTATCTTTCCACCCTCATTGAATTGGAAGAATGAATAGATGGAATGGAAGAAATTATCCAATGAATCATCAGGAATCCCAAAGGTGAAGTTTTTCTAGAAGCACTATAGAGTTGAGAATATATGGGGGATGCTAATAGACTATGGGTTTCCACTGCAACTTTCTAGCTGTAGAAAAATTAATGTAGTGATTCTTGGGAGACAACCCATGTTTTCTTTTACTTTTAAGAAATTTTAATTTTTGTTTAGTTTTTCATTACATGAATAATGGTTTTTCTCTTTCAGGTAACATCCCACATGAGGCACATCAACTTCCACTATCTCACCACTGAAAAGAGACAACCACCAACCAAATTCATACAAGGGGAACCTATTTCCCTTTAACTCCCACTCTTTATTTTTCTTCCACTCTCTTCTATTATTTTCCACTATACTCATCACACATTTTTAATTACACTTAACTTTTTTTTGGTGTGTATTTATAAAATAAATTGAAAAAAACCTAAAAAGTTGAAAAACTATAAAAATATCACTAAAAAATTTGGAAAATAATCAATAATGATTAATTATCTTGAAAATTTGAAATTTTTTCCATCCATTTTACATAGTCAAAATAACATGTTTTCAACGATTTTTTTTATTTTTATTATGACTTTGGATAGATAATTATGTGTCATGAATAAAATATTTTGAATGCTTCGTTATTGATTTGGAAAATAATTTCCCCCACCCATGAGGTTCAACATTTTCATTCATGCTAAGGCCACCTATGGACATCATTTCAAAATTTGTATTTTTACCCCCATTTGGAGTCTCGAGTTAATGGACATTCAAGAAGATTTTTTTAATTTATTGTGAATAAATATGATAGAAGAATTTTCTTAACCCCATGAGAATTTTAATAACCAAATATCCTTTCAGTAAACTTAAATTACTCCTCCATTTGAAATCCCCTTTGAGCATATGAAAATATTTTTTCTGATAGCCACAATACAAACCCTATACCTTATCCCACCCAATATCAACAAGTATTTTTATTGCATAATTTTTCTGAAATTTAAGTGTGTGGGGGGCATGGAGTACATATTTTTGGGTTCCATTTTAATGATATTCAACTAGTTATCATATAATTATAGTAAAACATCCATTTAATTGTGGGGGAGATATTTTCCTTCAGTGGGATTTGGTAATGTATATATGTTTATCTTGTACAAATTATATTGGAAAGTGTTCCAAAAAAATATCAAAAAAATTAAAACAATATGTTGTGTCTTGGGTGGGTCAAAAATCACACTTCCTAGACCATTTATCTTGTTATAACTATTACAATGAGTGTCGTGAGGAGATCAATCATGGGTTGGGAGATGGTTTTGAGATCAATTTCACATTCAACATTCAAAAAATGAAAAAAATGAACACTTATGACATTATGAGAAGTTTCGGGGTGTGTAAATAGTTCATCTTTTCATCCACTTAAAATTTTCTTCCTCTATAGTAACTTTCTTCATAGATTATTCCTTTGAAAATATGATTCTCCATTTCCATTTATGTTTTATTTCAAAAATAATTCTGCATTGTTTTACCCATGCTGATGTTTTACCACATTTCTCCTGTCTCCTGGACATTATATTCCTACAATCCCATAGCCACATAAAAACCCCTAAAAATAACTCTTGAATCTCATTCACTTTTGGTTTAGGAATGAAAGCTGAGAGCACTTTTAAGATCTAAGATTTTCAATTTTTTATGATAGATTGAACCTCCATTAATGAGTTTTATCATTTTGAGAGGTGTGAGTTTTGAGTGTCCACATTATCTGTTTCTACATTTGAGCATGAAAAAAGAGTTTTTTATTGGAAAAATGTTTCTTTAACCATTTGATTTGTACTTAAATATGGAAGACTGAAATTTTCCAAACCTCCCTTCATTGGAGAAAAAAAAAATTAATATCTGTTGGTTAGTGAAAATGATTTTCTCATGTTTTTATAACTGTTGCACCTGAGGACATACACAAGACTAAGTGTGAGGTAGTTGATGTTATAAATATTTTAATCAACTATTGTATACTCAATTTACTTATTTTATATGAAATGTGGATAACTTTAATGAAATATTGATTTTTATGTATTAAATATAATTTTTGAGCACTATTTGAATTTATCTATATTCAAATGAGCTGGCTATTTTAATAATAAATATCACCCTAATGATCAACATAGTGTGGTTCTTGTTTTTTTCAATTCCTTATTCAATATCCCACATATAATTAGAAGTAATCATTTCCCTATTCTACCATTTTTAAGGGTTATATAGACCTCACAAGAAGTCCCACAGAATCTGTGATGAAATTGAACCATCCATGAAGATTGAACTAATGGTATAAATATAGAAGTGAAAATTCATTCATTCTCCTAAAAATTCACTTAAAAATTCAAGGAGTCATGAATAAAAATTTCAAGGACCACATACAAAAATAATGTGGCCAAATGAAGCTATGATATAATTCATATAATAGCCAAAAATAGTTATGGGACGAGACAACATGATCTATAAATCACCAAGACATCTAAGGTAGTAGTGTACCTACACATACTAGTCTGATATTTCTATCTACATAGTGTCACATATGTGAGTGGTTCAGCCACATTAAACCTGTTTTTACCTTTAAGGTGAAGAAGTGGCAATTATTTGGAAAATATGGGAATCTAAAAACATTATGATTTCATGGATTATCAAAAAAAATATAGTAATTATCTTTTTATAACCATGCATTGTAGGGTCCATTAGTAATTTAATGTATTGGATTTAGGTGACCACCATTGAGGAGGCCTAGTTGTGAAGTTAAATGTGGTAAATATGGAAAATTAGTTTTATTAGAGTCAATGGTATATGATGTCTTTCCTCACATTCATTACGTTGTTGTGGGTAGGGTGTATGTGTCAGAAAAATATACCACATATGTTGGAGTAGATACATCATTAACAAGGGTACTATTTTTATGACCCACACATTACCTTATAATTTATTTGATTCATGTTCACTACAGTCTTAAATTTCTTGTCAGTTTGTGTTGCTTATTGGGATTACAGTAGATGTTCTATCCTCCTATACAATCATTTATACTACTTTGTGAATGAGTGTAAATAAATCCAGTACATCTCCATAGTTTCTTGATTAATTGTTTATTTTTTACATTTCTGGGATCTTATGGTTGCGAATATGTAATCATTTGAATTTATTTTTGTAATTGACTATCTCGATCAATTATATTTGATTTTTATACATGAAGGGTATATTTCTCATATTTAATAGTTCAATAATATAATCAATGTAAATAGTGGGAGATTTAATCTAGTGAAGTGGATCCTAATAAGAGTGAGGTCATGGATATTTCCATTTCCTCATTCTATGAGATATAAAGTCAAAGGGAAATTCACTATTACCTCGTGTGGTAGATAACTACCAAGATGTATTCCGTTAGGAATTATCTAAATTTCCACCTAAGAAAAAGGTGGAATTTATCATTTATCTTATACCTAGAAATAATAATATTTATATTTATATATATTATGGATCTAAATGAATTGTGAGCTTTAAATATATAATTATAAGAGCTTGAGGCTAAGGGATTCATTTGGAAAATCATGTACCCCTGGGGTGCACCAGTCCTTTTTTTTATAAAATGGGTTTTAGAGCCTAATCATACGTTTGGAACACAAAAAACAATACTAGGTTATGATTTAGAACAAAAACCCTTTCACAATAATTGATGAACTTTATGATCAGTTAAAGGGTGAAATATGGTTTTTGAAAATTTTCCTCTGATTAGGTCATCACCAACATTGAGTGAAATTTGATGACCTTTCTATGAAAACATTCTTTTCTATGTATGGTAACTTTGTGTCTTTATCAAGGACTTTTGGTCTGAACAATAATCATTGAGTGTTTATAGATCAAATAGAGTATATCTTCCAACAATTTATTGACTTGTTTGTGGTGGTTTTTATTGATGATATAATATATTATTCCATATCCAATGATGAACACACTCAATATATTTAAATATCATTGAAGTTGTTACTGGAGAACCAGTTAAATTCAAATCTAAAAAGGATATTTTTTTATCTAAGAAGATAATTTCCTTTGACATGTCATCTCTAAAGAGGGAATATTGGCAGGACGTAATAAAGTGGAATCGATAATTTCATTAAAGGCTCAATTAAATGTATCTTAGATCAACAGTTTTCTCACCTTAGAGGAGTATTACCACCACTTTATTGAAGTATTTTTAAATATATTATCTCTTGTGATGGCTTAAAGCAAATGGGTCAACGATTATTTAGACTTTACAATGTAAAGTATCCCTTTATGAACTGCAAATAATGTTTAAGAAAACTAACATTATCATCATACATTAGCCAAGTGAGGTTTTTGAGGTGTAATGTGATTAATACACAATGGGTATTAACTATGTACTCATGCAAGATCCATGATAGGTGGTGTATAGAAATAGATAGATTTTTACTCATAAAAAGAACCGACCTACACAAGTTCTTGAATTGGTTGATGTTTTTAACACTTTAATGTACTAAACACAATAATTTTTCAATGAGTTATGCATGTTTTTCATTGATAATGAATGCCATATTTATATATTTTAAAAATGAGTTTTATAATAATGGATCATCTCTGAGTGGAGTACTTGTAGTCATTTTATATTGACATTCAGTATTCCCCAGGTAAAGGAAACATAGTTGTCAATTCACTGAGTGGAAAAATTCAACATGAAAATGTTTTAGAGGAAAATGAAGATTGGATATTTATGTTTATATGTTTAAAAATCATCATTTATGTGATCTAAGATCATATTAGGGATTGAAAACACCACATAGATTTTAGTTAATCTATTATGAAACTCATCAAAGACTCCCAAACCCCTGATTTCAATTGTATCATTATTTCAAAATGACTGAATTATGGGGATATCCTATAATTTTTGTTTTAGGATTCTCATTACTTATTATATACTCATGTAAGGTCCATCATCCATATTATGGTGAAACAGGAAGTGTTGAAGGAGTAACATTCTTCTAAGTGGGTCGTACACTATGGGATCATGAAGATGTTCCATGATACATGGTTTTAGTTATGGTGGCCTAGATTAAATAAATATCTTATAGGGTTTTTTATCAATATATAGGTAATGTTAGATCATAATAAACCCACAATAACTATTTAATAACAAAAGTTACCATTTTTTTAATGAGATAATATCACAATAGATTTTGTGACCCATTAACGTAGATTTTATTGGGGTAAGGATACAATGTGGTTAGTTATGGTACACCTAACCAAGACAAATAAATTTTTCTTATACAATAGGATTATTTATTTTCTATGGTTAAAAAATTAATTTTCAAACAAATTATTAATATTTATGGTGTTTCAACTAGTATTTATAATAACTAAGATCCAAGATTTACATCCCAGTTCTATAAAAGAATTCAATAAGAATTGCGGTCTTAGGTAATGTTAATATCTTATTTACACCAAAATATAATTTATAATCTAATAAAACTATCCACATTCTATAGGACATGATTCATTCATGTAATTAGGATTTATTAGGTCTTGGAGGGATCAACTCTCCTTGGTGTAATTGTTAATTAAGAACATGAAATCATCATTTATTAAAACGGATCCATTAAAATATCTATATTAGAAAATATATAATTTTCATCTTTAATAGAATTAAATTTGTGAGTCGTCATTTATCATGGCTAATAATGTATAAGAGATGCTCAAAGAAGTAATTATTTTCATAAAAGGTCTTGTGACGACTCAAAGATGGCAGGAATAATATAATGATCAGTGGAGGTGACACATAGTATTCAAATTAAGTGATCAAATTTATATTTGATTTCACCATGGGTGGGTCAAAATTTCATTGGAAAATAAGGGAGATTATACAAAAATCATATCATAGTCTATTAAAATTTTCAGCAGAGTTTGGGATGTTTCCTTTAGAATATCCTTACCCCCAATGTTTATCACCTTGCATAATATCTTTCATATCTCTCAATTCAAAAAGTATATACCCAAAAATTCAGACTAATCCTTTACATATATATCATGTTTTAGGATAATGGATACTATGTGGAGAGTCCAATTTGTTTCTTATATTGATGTTATAATGTACCATGATGTATGATAAATCAAATATTTTGGGTATGAAAAGAGCTCAAGAATCACTAAAATGTTACTTGGGATCATGATGCTGAAATGAAAATCCAATGGCCTTATTTATTACCATAAAATTGGTTGAAGATTATCATGTATGGGAATCCTTATGGTGGTTATGTTGTAAAGGCCAGGACCTTAAAAAACTGGGCATTCTCTTAAGTTTTATTTATAGTTTTTTGAGGTTGTTTTTTAGTAGTTTGGATATCCAGTGTATTTGTATATAGATCGAGGATTGTTCCAAGATAACTCACTAGTTGAGGTGATGTCCAACATTAATAGAAACATTATATAAATTTCATTGGAGTTCTTTTTGATTTTTTTAAAATTGACAAATTTCCATTTTCAAAATAATAATGTAAAAAAATCTCATTTAATCCCTTATTAATAATTCGAATTCATTTCAACAATTAGACCCATCCCATATGAAATAATCATATATTCATTTTTTATTGGATGAAACCACATTTTATTCTTCATCTATGTGGTTTGGGATGGTCTCAAACCATTATCCAGAAAAGGAAATACCATTGGACACTATTCTAATTTTATAACTCATGTTTTTCATTGTAGTGACATTCCTAATCTCATTAATTTTAGATTAATGATTTTGATTCATTCCTGATCATTCAATATCATTTTTTCGGTGTTAAAGATGGGGTTTCTTGAGAAATAATTAGGTTTGTCATTGGATTCCTTCTTTAATTTCTTTTAACATGTAAAGAAGAATCAATTATATAAGCCTATCAATTTCTAGGATTATATAAAGTTTCATTTGGTGGATTATTATTCTAACATGATCCCCATGGTACTTTTATGTGATCTAGTTAGTAGGAGAACCACTGAATTATGTCATACAAATTAATATTTTAGCTAGTAATGACATTGGGTTGATTGAATTAAATCCAACCAATCTTACATTAGTAATGATTATTCTTAAGTTGTTTTATGAAAAAATTGTATGAATTTGGTTGATTTTATATGTTATATGTTGGAATTAAATGTATAGGGGATATTAGTTTATTCCATGTTACTTATATGTTATATAATAAATTTAAATTCACTTTGTTAAATGATTTAAATCACATTAATTAATTTTTTTTCTTATTACCTTCTTCGTTAGGATTTATTATTAAGTATCGTTATAAATTTTATTTTAATAAGATTTTATACCCCATGCAATGTTTATTTTTTTGATATATGGGGTTGATGGATATTTTTTTGAATGGGTCTATTTTGAATGTATAATAAATGTGAGCATGTGATCCTATTATCATTAGAAATATTGATGAAATGGTATGGACTCACCACAACATAGATCTATTATAACCCTTTAGCATATCCATGAATTGTAAGGTTATATCAAGTATTTTGACTCTACTATATATAATTACCTTTAATCCAAGTTGATGGGTTAATCACCTTGAACTAATCCTTGTTTTGTCTCTGATTTTGGGTCAAGTCTAAAGTTGTATTGATAATTATATACCCCCAATATCAGGTCTTTCTTATTTTAGTTATAAATGATAATATTTTAAGTATGTTGAGAATTTTTTCTTCCCTATATATATATTCCCATATATCTATTATGTACCTCAATATGATTGAGTTTACTATAAGATCTCAAGGGTGTGTGGTTACCACTTACTAGGTATATCATATTCATATCCTACAGGCGACCCTCTCAAGATGTGTATAGTCTGATTTGTGTATAACACAGTTAAAGAAAAGTTCCCCACCAACCACATGTATATTACCTTTTTACATAGTGTCACTTATTTGTATAGTGTTTTAATGTTTTTTTGAATAGTTTGGTGCATCGGGATATATGTTCACGTAACCAGGCATTAGGCATAGTAATCCATCTCATCCATTCGACTATTAATTTTTATTGTATCAAAGTTCATAGGACCCTTTGATTAGGCCTCTCTTGGAAGAGACCCATTGACCTAATATTATTAATCCAAGGGGAATACTATTTCTCATCAATATTAACCTAAATCCATGACATTTTTTTCAAATTCCACTCACTAGAAGGCTTAACCGATTTGTTTCGGTACTAAGCCTAGTATTTTTCAAGTAATCTAGGAATAATTTTTGTAATGAGCATCATGAACATATGGTCAATGCCCTTTAGAAAATAAATCAGGAATAAAGGGTAAGGTAATTATAATTAAAAAATATTAATTTTCTCATGAGAGATAATAGTACATTGAGGGTCTATTTAATTACTGGACCCACCCATCAAAAAAAATTCAATGAATTACATTAAAGGATAAGATGAAATATATAATACATGGAATAATTTTTAATATTGGAAAACATAAATACATCTAAAAATATTTCATAAGGAGAGTATAATAACATTTTTTAGATGTAATCATGTATTATACAGACATATAAGTATAGTTCCCCAGACATGTAAATGATATATACATTTTAGTGAATTCAATTCAATCAAAATAATGATTAATATGATATTCACATTATATAGAATAGAGGATACAAATAAAAATTAATATTTTCTTCAAGTCAATTAAATAAACATAAAATTTTATAATGGACTATTGAGTATCCACAATATATAAAATAAATAAATATATAATCATATTAATAGTTTCTATCATTAATATAATGGTATGTATATCATGGTGAAATCACTTAAATTAAAATATTACTATTTATTCTATTAACATAGTATAGGAAAAAGAGATATATAATCATATCAATATAATAACCAAACCTATCATTATATAAGGAGAGAAAAGGTATATGATTTTAGACAGGCCTTTATAAACAATTCCTAGAATGTGTAGTGATAATATCATCATGGCTTCCTCCTAGTTCTAAAGAGAGAGACCATTGAGGGGATATCTAGATAGAGATATTCACATAATCCAAACCATGATATGGTGGTATAAACAACATCTTGGGGTTTATTTCACCATGGTTTAGTTCATGAAATTCATGTGTGATAAAATAATTCTAGAATTTTCCAATTCATCAACTTAAGATATCATGATCAATTTGGAATATCATTTGATGATATTCAAAGGAGTATGAATGAATAATTGAGGTCTAAATGATAAAAAATTCATTTTGATAATTGGAGTATTAATTATAATGAGTTTTAATACTTGAAACCTTTATGAATGTTTTATCTATAGGATAATCATTTGAGAAATTTTTTTATTCATTGTTACTAATATAAACAATTTATATCCTTATATAAGTTGTCGAATTAAAATATTATATTTATATTTGGAAAACATATTTCACTTAATAAAGTTGATTCTCTAATTTTCTTTAGCCCAATAATCACATAATCTTGATGATAATTACATGAAAATGGTCCCATCCAAGTATTGGGATATTTTTATAGCTCATATATACCCTAGTAAGATGGAGTCTATTGAAATATTCTTAGTAATCTATATCCAGATCATGTGAAAGAAGCATAAATAGATAATACTATTAGATAAAAAATATAATTTTATTAATTAATTTTATTTAGATCAAACATGTGAATGAATCCTATCAAAAATGGTTTTTGGTTGAATACTTCTACTTTATTTTGAGGAGGGTTATTCCTTCCAAACCATATCCTTTTTTGGTGGGTACTTGTTTTTACATGATATATATAGGTTATTTAAGGTGGGTGTTTTTTGGTGCTGAAGGGAGATAATAATTGAAGATCCCCTAGTATAGTTAATTATTGTTGAGAAGGATGGATATAGAGATCCTAACACAAATCATGTGTGATTATCATAATCCTTAAAGTATATATAGAATAATTGTTACTAAATTGATTGGGAAACCATGGTTGGTAGTTTAAATTACAATAAGGATGCGGGTGAATGATAAACTCAAAAATTATGTTGGTTAAATAAATAAATACCTACAATTTTTTTAAACCCCTACCTCAGAAAGGAGGTATGAGTGTATTCTTTTTGTTTTTTCATTTAATTTATTATATTTTTGTCTTCTGGTGCATTTTTTTGAAGTGCATCACATGATTCTATCTAGTTCGAAATAACATGTCACATCCCTATACGTGAATTGATTGTGATTTCCAGGAGATGTGATATCTTAAGTCTCACATAATGTATTTGGTCTTATTTTCTAGAATATTTTATTTCATTACAAATTATTTTCTATTTTATTACATTGAAAAACATAATTCTCCTTCCCTATGCATATAGGTCCATTTAAAAAAAATCATAAAAAATCATGGAATCCTTTATCATTTTTATTTCTTTTATATCATTAAATGTAGGAATAACCACCGATTGTATATTCAGTATAATTGTGATATTCAATTATTATATTTCATTAAAATAATTATTGTTATATATTTATTTCATGAACGTAATATGTTTCTTCTTTTTATGTATAACAGTAATTTTGTAAGAATTCATAATATTAAATTATAGAAAATTTTGATATAGAAATGATATTTAATTATTGTATAATGATTCATCCATAATTTCTATATACTTATGAATATAGAATATTTTATATTTTATTAATCCTTTCTTATTAAAGTGATTTTTTCTTTTTTCCTTATAAATTATGTTTTGATTAAATCATGTGTAAATAATATCATTTACTTAGTAGAAATTTATATCATGTTAATAATATCATTACTACCTTGTACGTTCACTATTAAATTAGTTTATATTTGATATTGGAAATTTAAAAAAATGTATCTATTTATTTAGTATTTTATTGATATAGGTTTAATAAAAAGTATTCATATTTATAATTTTTTGAGCTATAAAAATATTTAATATCATCAATTGGTTATTGAATATATAAGTAATATTATGAGAAGAAAAATTAAACTATAAAAATGGCATCAAATCCAAATTAAACATAATGTAGATCTTTATAAATGAAAAATTCAAAATATTTAATGGTAATTTTTTCTCATATATGGTGTATTATATTTCAGGAATTATATGTTCAATTATGTTATGTTTTTCTACTTAGACATAAATTAATATGTTTTTCTATGTCCACAGATAAATAGGTTGGTGTCTAGTGTTGTTCTCATAGTCTAATAACATATATAGATTTAAGTGATGGACTTGTTTGTTTTCCAATATAGTTTGTTATATTATAATGGTGAGAATAGGGTTTGTGTTAGATCTCCCAATTCAAAGGGATGTTACAAGAGTGTTGTAAGAAGGCGGTGTTAGTTTAGGTGTAAATGTTTTTGGGATCTATCTTGTATTCATATAGTAATAATCTAGATATTTTCTACATTAATTATTTTATAGTATTTTTGTCTTTGGAAGGGATGAATTCATAAAAAATGGATATATATGAGATTATAATAATGTCCAACCTTTTTATGAATAACCAGGTCATGAGTAAAACATTGTTAATTGTTTCACTATGTAATGGTATTATTAGATACCTTTTAAAGATGAAATAAAGGTTCTTTGTAATTAAAAAATTGATATCATTAGAAAGATAAATAAAAAGTGTTTGTCTTTAGTATACATACACAGTCTTAGAGTCAATAACATAGTCTCCTTATTATGAGATTGTTCTTTGGAATTTGGAAAATATGGTGATTGTATTGGTATTGGGTAAAAATCCTTTGAAATGAGATTGATTAGTCCTATTTACTTAGGTGGATATTATATTTGTTCATCCAACCCATTTTAGATCAAAGATTACCTTTTATAGAAATTATTTTTTTATTTGGTGGACAAGTGGAATTCCCTAGTATAATAAATGCAGCACAATATTTATAGAACAAGTTTAAAATAGTTTTATGTTAAGTGTTAATTTATGTAGAACAATGTTGGTTTAGCTATTTTGTAGTGATATATTTAATCTTCCATTATGTGTTTTCTTTTTCTAATATTTAAAATATATAATATTTATAATTTCGTTCTGTTATATTTTGGATATTGTTTTATATGTTGTTATAAGATTAGTTACTACTCTATTTCTTACTTATTGGACGTTGCTGATGATTTTTATCGAGGATATTCAAATGAATGATCTCAGTGGAAACATAGATATGTAAAATTGAGTTATGGTTAAAAATAATTTTAGAATTTGACATAATTTTAAGCATGGTTATGGGTATAATTATATGTAATTGATATATTTATGTATGTATAACATTGATTCAAAGTGAAGACAATATGGTCATTCGTTAAACTAATGTCGAATCATAGACACTTTTCCATCCTTCTACATTTTCGTGTTCTGATTATTGTTGATCTTATCTCCACTAATATTTCAGGGAAATATTATTTAACACCCTCAGGATAGAGAACAAATTTTTTAAACTATGTATACGATGAATGGGTTCTAATAATTTTGAATCTTGTGCAGGTCATAATATTGATACTATAAGATGTACATGTCTCTCATTTCCCTCGAATGTTTTGTTTTTTTGGCCTTTTTGAATGTTTTCATTCCAGTATGGTTTCCAATATAGAAATCAGTGGAATTATTAAATAATTAAAATTTTAATTTGGTATTGAAGGATAATGAGAAGGAGAATGAAATGTTCTCTCTGGACATTAACCGAAATAGATAATTCAACAATATAAAATATAGTAAAACTCAATATCGATAAGGAGGTTTGGAGGTATTATTTCACTTATATCCCTTAATTTCATATATTATCATCATGTTATTTATATCATGTAAGAATTAAAAAAATTCACAGTCTTGGATTTGATGTAATTTCTAGAAGCGGTGAGATTTTCAATCTGGAATAGTTTCATTATTCCTTTTTTCTTGAGTCTGTATACTCTATGGTAAGTTCATTAGGTATATGGAACCCCATGATTCAATTAATCATTCGACATAAGTATAATTATATCAAATCATAAAAAATATTAGTATCTATTAATAAATATATCTACATATTTAATGATCTTGATTTCTTGACTGAAGTTTTATTATATACTGAACATCACTATGATCTTTAGTTATAAAGTATGTTTTTAAATATTATTATTCAGTGTTTATTTATTTAAAAAAATATTTCTATACCATTTATATCCAATTTTTCTGTAATAATTATGAATATTAAATTATTCAAAATATTGATATTTTAAATAAATTTAATTGTTTTATAGAAACATTCTATCTTATTTCTGTGTATATAAATCTAGAATAACTTCTATGACATGATTATATTTAAAAATTGAACAATTTTTTCAGTTTCAAGGTGGTTAACTCTATTTCAATTAAATTAGGTGTAAAACAACTTAATTGAATGTTTGATTTTGATAACATTCCAACACTTCCATTAATTTCTTATAAATTTATTATTAAATATTTTTGTTCCCGATATTAGAAATGGATATCAAGATTTTTATGTTTTTTATTTATTTATCTTATATAAGTTTAACAAAAAATATTAATTTTAAGATTTTTAGGTTTTTAGTTGATTATTTTATTCAATAGCTTTATTGACCATTGAATATGGAGTTAATAATATGATAATAAAACACTCCCTTTTTAATATGTTTCAAAGACAAATAATACATAGTTATGAAAATGAAAATAATAAAAATTAAGAAAAATTGAATATAAAAAATTATTTTAATTTATAGAGTATTGTATTCCATGCATCTTATATCCAACCGGGGCATATTTTTCTCTTTGTCCTTAATTTAAATTATTATTTTTCATATTCTAGTGAACACATTGTTATCATTATTTTTTCACTGTCTAATCCATTATAACTATCTATGTAGTGGAATTGGGTGTTAAACTATCTATATTCTTAGACTGTGTGGGTAAAGAGTGTTATTAGGAGTCAGGCCAACTCTAAGAGATGAGATAACAATTGTGTGAGCAGGTGGGGTATTTTTTATTATGTTTTTTTTCAATAACTCACATGTTTACCTATTGAATTGGTTTTAATAGTTTTCTTGAGTAGTTATTTAAAAGTATTTTTTGTCTTATGAAAGCCTATATTCTTAAGAATATTTTACACATGAGATGATAGTCATGGTTAGACATTTTTATGAGTATAAATGTTATGGGTAAAAGTTTAGTGATGATAAAAATCCATGATGGTAACACTATGGATTATTTTAATGAAATTCAAAACGTAACTTGGATTTAGTGTCTTGATATATTTGGGTAGCTAGATCAAGGATTTGTTTTATTTGTTTAGGAACTATCATACTAGAATCACAATCTATATTGACTTGAATCGTTATAAACAAAATTCCATTGTGATTTAATTACATGTTATATTATGTGATTTGGTTATATAATACACATGCCATTATTTGTTCTTATAATATCCTATCAGATTTAAATGATCATTAAACATCATAATCATTGAGCATATATCCATTGACTAGTGATCCCATGTTTTGTATAAATGTAGGGGTTTGAAAAATCTAAATTACATAGATAAAATAAGTGATGGCCTCAACTAGTACTATCATAACCTATGAATCCAATTTATTTGATATTCTGTGGGAGATATAATCTATGATAATATCCCTTGAACAAGAAAAAGATGGGATCCAACACCTTAATCATGATAGAAACCGTTTATGGGATAAGTTCAAGCTTATCAAGATCATTACACAAACCATGTATGTTGAACCACCAAATGATGGTCTCACTATCACACACCATAATCATAGGGAATTTTTTGGTTTATTAATGGAATTTGTATAAATTTCCAAGTAATATGAATAATATATTTTATATAATATTGAATATATTTTCATTTTATTATTATTAATTTTCCAATTATTTTGATACAATAAAAAATATTTATTTTTAGGAAATATTAAAAATAAAATATTGATTTTATTTTTATAAATTAAGGTTTTTTAAAAAAATAATAGTAAATAAAAAACTATTATTAAATATTTTTTTATTAAATATAATTGATCAAATAATATTTTTAATGTTAAATGTAATTTTTATGGGTTAAAAAAATGTTATTGTCAAAAAACATAACATTTATTAATTAATATTTATTCATATTTTAAAAGGGTAAATTCATATATTTTTAAAATTATTTAGATAAAATTGAAATTATATTTGGAATTAAAATGTCGAAATTATCCAATGGTGATTATTTCATAATTTTTCTATACGGTCGAATTTTCAGGTAAAAATTGAATACCATAAAAATATATGGTGTGTATTATGACATCATAATGACACAAATGTTATTTAACAAATACCATAAAATTAATCCATGAACATATCTATTTTTTTCCTTCAATATAATATTATTTTAAGTTTATTTGATTAAATTTGTAAATTCTTAATGAATCATCCAAAATAATTAATATATTTTTTAGATTAAAAATAATTTATTTACGATTATGACTCACTTCCACACAAGAAAGGTTATTATTTTACTAATTTCATCCCTTTTACATTTAAAATAACTAAAACCACTCTCCTTTTGTGAGAAACGATGGTAAAAAATCATTGGATGTTTTGTGGTTTTGAATATTTAATTATACAATTAACAAACTTTACTTAAGAAATGAAAAATAATTCCCCACTAATTTCCTACATAAACTCACCAAATATCTGATTTATCATCAGTAAAAATCCATGTAAAACATCTTCACATTAACCTCATGTAATGACCTGCCAATTCTCATAGGCTTAAGAGTACAACATGTCATAACTAGGCCTTAAGAGACATCCCTAAGACGCCAAAGGATGGAAATAAATGCCAAAGGGTTTCATTATAAGTGGGGGATGACTTACCATTTAGGAAATAAATCAATAAACCAATCAACCAACATTCACTAAGATGAAGAAACAAATGAATGACAACTAATCAACTTCATTTATGTCAAACCACATCACGTACAAAACAGTGGAAGGCCAATCTAATCATCAATGTACACATTGGAAGAACAACTCAATACTCTCAAAAGACACCCAAGAATCCATGCTCTAGAATCTCCAATCTCCACAACATCTCCCAAGAATCACCACGAGCCACTAACAATACGATGCATTACCATTACCTGTATCCCGAAACACGAAATCTGCAAAAGCACCAATGGGAAACACATGGGTGATTATAAAACTCAGAAGGTTTTCTCAATGAATTCCCTACTAATCCCACCTAGATATAAAGGATAGAAACATTTATATAAAAACATTTTATATAAAACATTTTCCCAAGAGTTGTTTATAACAAAATACAATCATGTTTCCAAAAAATCTTGTAAATAAAAGAATTCCACGCAAAAGAAACCAATTTCCCAGTGATTTATTTTTCCGGAAAAATAACTAAATAATATTTAGAACCATTTTACATACATCCCATTTTGGTATACCCAATCATTTCACAACCCATTCAACCAACCATGCATGCTTTGTTATGATAGTTCCAGACTAATGAGCGGTTTCTCATTGATCTACTAAGTCGTCACAAGGTAATTGATCCCCATGTGCCATTACAACTTTGGCACCAAGCACAAAGTCATATTTTAAACAAGCCTTGTACGTATAATTACCATGTTCCATTAAGTGTTTGGCACCAAGCATAAGGTCAGATTTCAAACAAGCCTTGTACATCCAATATGAACACACACCACATATACACATCAATCATGCCAAAATACCCATTTAATAAAAAACCTTTTTATTGAAAACCATTTCCATCAAAACCATTTCAATGGAAAACCATTTCAATAAAACTCCCTTTTTATTGAAATCCAATTCCATAAAAACCATCATAATGCCAAACAATTTAAATTCCAAATCATTTCAATAAAAATCCAATTTTATTGAAAACCAATTCCATCAAAACCATCAGAATACCACGCCGTTTCAATTCCAAAACATTTCAATAAAACTCCCTTTGTATTGAAAAATAATTTTTCATCAAACAATTTACAATTTCATCGAATCCATAATTTAAAATAAATATTTTAAATTTAAGCAGCCAAATAACTTTCTCAAGAATTCACCAAGATTTCACAAATTCAATAAAACAATAAATCATCACCAAAGAATATTTATTATATTCCTTTCACCATCAATTCCATTCAAATAACTAAATTGTACATAATCCAATCAATTCTAACAATAGGAGTCGAGATTGAAGCCACCAACCATTAGGGTTTTGATGAAAACCACAACGAACAATGAACGCACAAGAAAACTGAGCTGCTTCTTCAAAAATAGACATTAGATTTCTTATCCTAGAAAGAACAAGACCAAATATCATCATATTTGGAATCCACACACTTATATCTACCCATAACGGCCATTGATCAAAGAAACATAGAGAAGAGGAGAAGATGATCTAATTAGATCTAAGAAACCAAACAAGAACGATGAAGAACGATCACGTACCTCAAGAGTCCAGCTTCTGTTTGCAACGATAAGACTTCGGATGGCCTCTGAAATTATGGGAGAACCCTCTTTGAACTTAGGAGAAGCAAAAAACTGAGTTTTGGCCACTTAGAAGCTTAAATAATTCAATTAGAGGCAATAAGAGTGAGATCCACTTTTACAGGATCTCATTTAAGTGGCCTAACGGTTTGCCCAGACGGTTTGATAAAACGTGCACAAACCGTGTGTTAGCCACTGCCTCGGAAGACCCTCCACACACAGTTTGGATGCACGGTTTGATAAACCGTGCATTGACCATGAAGAAGCTACTGACTCCAAGACCAACTACGCACGGTTTTACAAGATAGTTATGACAAACCCTATGCCATCTGTGCAGCTTCTCCTTTTACTCAAAACAAAATTCAATGTTCTCCCGACTCTCCCATTCGTCACCCTTAACATTAAAACCATGAAAAGAATCAAGTAAGGGTTACATTCTATAAATCGGGGGTACTAAATTCTCCCCACCATGGGTCTTTCCATCCTTATAATGTAGAAAACCATCATCCAACTGAAAGAGTTCCGACCATTGCTCTTTTATTTCCTTTTAATGTTCCCAAGTCTCTTCCTGAATCTGACCATGCTTCCATAAAACCCACACTAGTTTGATGATTTTTCCACCCAAGACATTCTCTTGCCTATCCAAAATCAATACCAGGATACGTATCAATGAATATTCCAGCTCTAGGTCAGCATGATCCCATCTGATCACACGGTCAGGATCAGGCTGCTACTTTTTCAACTGAGATATATGGAACACATTATGCACCTAAATGAATGGTTGTGGTAATGAAAATGGATATACCACCTCTCCAACCCATTACATTATCTCAAAAGGGACAATGTATCTAAGAGATAACATTCCCTTCTTCTCAAAACCACTATGTCCAAGCCTTGGAGATATCCTCAAGAAGACATGATCACCCACAAAAATCGACAACTATCTTCGATAGTGATCTGCATAAGATTCCTGATTACTCTGAGCTATCTCCATCATTTTTCTAACGAAATGGATATTACCTATTGTTACTTGGACAAGTCTTGTCCCGACTATTGATGTTTCACCTGTTTCCACCCATTATGGTGGAGAATGACATGGATGCCCATACAATGGCTCAAACAGAGCCATACATATCGAGGCTTGATTGCTGTTATTGTATGAGAACTCCAATATGGATATATGCTCCTCCCATGTGCCACAAAAATCCATTACACAAGAACACAACATGTCTTCCAATGTTTGTCTTGTCCACACGGATTTCCCATCCATCTGAGGATAATACACCACACTCATCTTCAACTAAGATCTAGGGGATTGTTGTAATGATTTCCAGAATCAAGATGTGATCCTCAGATCTATATTTGATACTATAGACACTGGTACACCATGCCTCTTTACCACTTCTTAGATATTGATTTTTGAAATATCCTCCACCATATGAGTTTCAAGAAAAGGGATGAAATGGGCTGACTTGGTTAGACGATCCACTATCACCCCAATGGAATAGTGTCTCAGGACCATTCTTGGATGACCTGTAACAAAATCCATTACTATCTAATCCCACTTCCACACTGGGGTGGACAAAGATTGTAACATACCAGCTGGTCTTTAATGCTTTTCTTTAACCTACTGACAAGTTAAGCACCACAAGACAAACTTATCCACCTTCATTTTCATGTCGCTCCACCAAAACTGCTTATTCAACACCTTATACTTCTTATATGTCCCTGGATGTATAGCCCATCTTGAATGGTGGTTTTCATGAAAGATTTGTTCCTGAAAAACTATAAGTACAACCATATGATTTTTGAAACACAAAACCGGACCCCTATCAAGTTTCAAACCCTCAATGGTCTCCCCGCCATTGAGTTTTGAACTTACAACCAAACATTATGCATTATATGTTTGTGATTTTGTAATAATTTTTACTAGATCAGGAACAAGCATATCTGAAAAGAAAACTGAAACATCACCTCAGTCTTTATATTCCAAATGAATGTCATATAAGACTGACATCAACTGCCTTTCATCTGATGGTTCTTTTTCCAACTGAGCTTACGCCCTTATAATAAATGCATCCGCCACTGAATTTCCTTCCGCTGGGGTTTACAACAAGTCATTGTCAAACATTAGGAGATAATTCATCCACCTCCTTTTTCTCATATTTAAATATCACTGTGAGATTTTTTTTAAAGATTTTGTGATCCGTAAACACAATAAATTTATCACCAAAGAGGTAATGTGTCAATGTTTTCAAAGCATTGATTACTACAGCTAACTCCAAATCATGTGTTGGGTGATTATTCTCATGCACCCTCAACTGACTGGAACCATAAGCAACCACATGGTCTCCTTGCATGAGAACACAACCCAACCCTGATCCCAAATCATCACAATAAACCACATACCCCTATCCTGATTCTGCAAAAATCATGATAATTGCTGATGTAAGGAAAACATTCAGTTCTTGGAAAGACTTTTGACATTCTTATGTCCATAGGAATTGATCATTCTTCTTTGTCAGAGCTGTCATTAGTGAAGCTAGTCGTGAGAAATCAGGCACAAAGCATCGGTATTGACCAACTAGACGAAGAAAACATCATATCTTGAACACATTATTCAGTGGTTTCCCAGAGATAACAGCTTCTATCTTTTCAGGATCAACAAAATTCTTTTCTCAGAAATGTCATGGCCAAGGAAATGTACTTCTTGTATCCAAAAATCAGACTTTGATAATTTGGAATACAAGAAATGATCTCTCAACATTTGTAACACTGTTTCCAGGTGCACCACATGATCAGCCCTTGTTTTTGAAGAGACCAAAATGCCGTCCACAATGACCAAAACAAAAGAATCCAGATATTGCTAAAATATTTGATTCATAAATTCCATGAAGACTATTAGTGCATTTTTTAAACCGTAAGGCATGACTACATATTCATTGTGGCCATATCTACTTCTGAAAACTGTCTTTGGAATATCATCCTTTTGAACTCGCAATTGGTGATATCCTGATATCAAGTCAGTCTTGGAGAACCACTAAAATACCCTTAATTGATCAAACACATCATCAATGCATGGATGTCGATATCTATTCATTTTCTTAACTTGGTTAAGATTATGATAATCAACACACAGTCGAAGAGTTCCAACTGCTTTCTTCACTAACAAAACCATTGCTTCCCATAGAGATGTTCTTGGTTGAATAAACACTTTTCTTTCTAGATCCTCTAACTACAAATTCAATTCCCACAACTCTTTTGATGACAACCTATAATATGGAAGGGAAATAGGATTGGTCCCCAAAAGGAGATCAATCGTAAACCCGACTACTCTTTGAGGTGGTATCCCTGAGAAGTTGTTGGGAAATACATTAGAAAATTGATCCACAACAGCTGGAAGACTATGTTCCTAAATCTCTTACATTGATGGAAATGTCCTTGCTAACAATTGTTAAGATATCGCTCCGACCATTGGTGTCGAAAATCTCTTTTCACCATTCCTTACAATCCTCTCTCCTCTAAAGAGATGCACAATGTTTACCTTAGACATGAAATTAACTGTACTCTTATAATAGTTGATTTGAGCCTTGATCATTGACAGCCAATCCATAGCTAGGATTACATAATAGATATCCATATCCAACATTGAGTAGTCCCATTTTAACTTATCTCCATCAACAGTTATAGCACATTCTCTACACGCAAAGGCTTGAAGTTCTCTTTCACCAATAAGAGTTTGTAGTTTCAAAATAGAAGGCATCATTTATAGTTTTAAACATAACAAGTCAATAGCACCAAAAGAAATGAGATAATGTGATGCAACAATATCAAAAAAAATTTCACAAAGGTATAATTCAAAAGAATCATACCTTTTACTGTATATGGTCCAACCTGATCATCGAAAATCATCTGCTCAGCTCCATCCAACTGCTTCTTCACTATAATGTTCTCCTTGTTTCCGTGCTGAGGTTGAACTGGTTGAGGAGTCCCAGTATTTCTACAATCACCTTGGGTATGTTTGCTATGCTGATGAGACTGACTCTGCTATCCTCGTCCTGTAGAAGCATATAATTCTTGCGATGCCTGGGACATGTCACGCACACCCGACCACAGAGCATTCCTACAATAGCGATATAAATTCCCATTTTGATTGCAATTCTGACATGCTCAAGGTTGTGTCAAATAGTCCCTCTTTATGTGGTCTTGTGAACCACATTGAAAACAAACTTCTTTGCTCTGGGTCGTGGAGGAAGGTTCACGGATCCCACTACCTGGTTTAGATTTCCACTTGCATAGGGGAAATAGTTGTGCTTTTCCTCTTGTTCCCTGTGGTAGAGTTACCACCGTCTCTTGTAGGTATCATCATTTCTTCTACTATCGATCCCGAGATGTCACGCTCAACAACAGTTGCTTGGTTCACCATTTCTGTATAATATGTTATATATAGCACTGCAATCTTCGATCGAATCAACTGCCTTAGTCCCGATTCAAACATGATTTCCTTCAAGGATGCACTTGACGCAACCTCAGGTAAAAAACAGACTACATTTAGGAACATAGCGGTAAACTCTATGATAGAGAGGCTCTCCTATTTTAGGCTGAAAAAGTATGTTGTTTTCTGGATTTTGAACGTGTGAGGATAGAATTATTTGTTGAACAATTCTTCAAAATCCTCCATTGTAAGGCCTTCATCCAGTTTAGGCTACACCACTAAATCCCACCATTGTCGTGCAATAGTGTCAAGCATATGTGTCACCAACATGACCTTGAGATTTGATGGTATGCCGATGATATCGAAGATCTGATTCATCCTACTTAGCCACACCTCCTCCTTTTCTGGTTCAGTATCACCCCGAAGGTTTGGTGGATTTTTCTTCATGAACTAGATGGTATGATCCACATTCCATGGTTCATTCATCTGGTTTCCCGTATCCATATCATGAAAATCCTGGACAATACTCTGAACTAGCACTTGGTTCAGTAGAGGTTCTGGTGGAACCACATTTTCTGCAGCTTTATCAGGTTGGTTTCAACGACGCCTATTGGGTGCCATTTTCTTAACAAACAACATCCTCCATCAGTAAAACTATCTAGAAACTAATAACTTAGTATTTCAAATTATATCACATCAACTATCTCAACATTTTTTTCCAAAACATCCTTTTTCCATATTCAAATATTTTTTTAAACATTAAACCTACCATTTTGAAAATTAACCCTTTTTCTAAATACATCAAATATCCTATTTTCGAAAATCCTTCACTTAAAACAATTTCTTCATTTTTTTCTTTTAAAAAATGCACACCTTTTATAAAATCATAAGTCGTTCCTCAAAATGAGATATGAAATCCTAGTGGGATGTCATTCTTCTATAATTCTTTTCATGCTTATCTCATTGGCTAAACCCATGATAATGAGATTTCCAACATTCTAGAAGTGTATCCAAAACACTTATATACCCAACACCTTGGTTTCTTGAAGTTCAACATAAACAGGTTAGCTACATCCTTTTATGTTATACATTTAATGTTCTGACAATCCTAGTCCTATCAATGATTTTGACCAATGGAATAGATAAGAATGAATTTCAACTCCAAATCTAGGAACATCGGTGACTACTTGTTAGGATGGTACCGAACAAGATGATACCATTTATAACACCTACACCTACCTCCTTGGCTTGAGGAGGTAGTGAGGGTTACATGGACTTACGAGACATCCCCAAGAAACCAATGGTTGGAAATAAATGCCAATGGGTTTCAATACAAGTGGGGGACGATTTACCCTTTAAGAAATAAATCAATAAACAAACCAACCAACATTCACTAAGATGCATAACCGAATGAATGAAAACTAAAAAAATCCATTTAGGTAGAACCACATCAAGTACACAACAGTAGAAGACCAAACCCATTATCAATGTACACAGAATAAGAACAACTGAAGAATCTTAGAAGACACCCGAAACTCTATGCTCCACAATCTCCAAGCTCCACAACATCTCCCAAGCATCACCATGAGCCACTAACAATAAGATGCATTACCGTTACCTATATCCCGGAACAGATCATCTGCAAAAGCACCAATGTTCCAACATATGGGGGAATATAAAACTCAGTAGGTTTCCCCAATGACTTCCCTACACATGCCACTAGGATAGAAGAGTTAGAAAATTTTATATAAAAACCGTTTATATAAAACTTTTTCTCAAAAGCAGTTTATATCTAAATATAACTTTTTTTCCAAAACCACTTATAACCAAAAGTATTGCATGAAAAAGAAACCAAATTTCCATTAAATTATTTTCCCATAAAAATAACTAAGCAAGATTTAGAAACATTTTACAATCATCCCATTTTGTCATACCCAAACATTTCCCAACCCGTGCAGCCAACCATGCATGCTTTGTTATGATAGTTCCATACTCATGAGTGGTTTCTCGTCGACCTAGAAAGTCGCCCCAAGGTAATTGTTTCCCATGTGCCATTACACCTTTGTAACTAAGCACAAGGTAATATTTCAACCAATCCTCCAACATATAGTTACCATGTTCTATTAAACATTTGGGACCGAGAACAAGGTCACATTTCATCCAAGCCTCGTACATGCAAGATGAACACACAACACATATGCCCATCAATCATGCAAAAACACCCTGTCTATAAAAACTCATTTTTTATTGAAAACCATTTCCCTAAAAACCATTCCAATTACAAACTATTTTAATAAATTTCTATTTTTATTGAAAACCAACTCCATCAAAACTATCACAAAACCAAACCATTTCAATAAAACTCACTTTTTATTAAAAACCAATTCCATCAAAACCAACAGAAAGCCAAACAATTTCAATTACAAACCATTTCAATAAAACTCCCTATTTATTGAAATCTAATATTCATCAAACAATTTACAATTTCAGCGAATCCATAATATAAAATCAACATTTTAAATTAAAGAATCCAAATCACTTGCACAACAATTCACCAAGATTTCACAATTTCACTAAAACCATATGTCATCACCAAATAATATTTATTCAATGCCTTTCACAATAAATTCAATTAAAATAACCCAATTGAATATATTCAAATTAATTCTAATAAGAGGAGTCGATAATGAAGCCTCCTACCTTTAGAGTTTTGACGAAAACCAAAACGAATGAAGAACGCACAAGAAAACCGGGTTTCTTTTTCAAAAACCCGTCTTCGATCTCTTCTAATAGAAATAACAAGACAAAATATCATCAAATTTTGCATCCCCATACTTATATCTACCCATAATGGGTGTATATCTAAGAAAAAAAGAGAAGAGGATAATCCGATCTAAGTAGATCTTAGAAACCAAACAAAAATGATGAAGAATGATCACATACCTCAAGATTCCAGATTTGATTCACCATGAGAAGCCATCAGATTGCCTCTGGAATGATGGTAGAACCCTCTTTGACCTTAGGAAAAGAAAAACCCAAGTTATGACCGCTTAGGAGATTAAACGAGGCACTTAGAGGAAAAAACATATGAGATCCACTTTTATATGATCTCATTTATGTGGCCGCATGGTTTGCTAAACATTGAGATGATCGTGCATTAGACACTGCCTCAGTAGACCCACCATGCATAGTTTGGAACCATGGTTAGACAAATCATATACTACTTGTGTAGAAGCTACTACCTCCAAGACCAACTATGCCTGGTTTTACTGAATAGTTTAGACAAACCTTGTGTTGTCCATGCGACTTCCCCTTTGCCTCAAAAATTCATTCCAAGTTCTCTTGACTCTCCCATTCATCAAACGTAACTTTAAAACCATAAAAATCATCACGTGATGGTTACATAAAGGAAACTGGGGGTATTACACCTCCCCTCCTTATAGTTATTCCATGGTGCCCCAACCTCTCAAGAAGCCCCTCCCAAGCATTTGGAGTCACAATCTCCTGGTAAGGAATCCTCTCATTCTCTTATTTATTCATGTTTCTTTATATCTTATCCCTTATATTTTTAATACCAAATGTTGGAATATGTATATCAATGTCCCTATTACTACCTATTTGATTTTAAAATGATGATAGACCCATTTCTCTCTCATCAGTGGATTTTATGAATTTCTATGCGACACCATTATGCGGCCAATATTTCACCGTGAGTTTTAATGCCAAAAAAATTATATAGTGAAAATAATAGCCATTTTCAATCAATGTTTTTTACCTTCATACAAATATACTTTTTTTATTTGAGACATAAATTTATGTTTTCCACACTCCTTGATCATGGAATAAAATATGATGATGAATGAATCCATGTTTTATAATCTATGTGGTATAGTTAATCATGAGAATGAAATGAATGTTATGGGTGTGACTGAATTTCTATATAAATCCACAACATTGGGTAATGTTTTGACTCATGAGACTTCATTCTAGGATAGAGATTAAACCTGATTCCTTCTTTTAACGATTACATACATGATTTCTTGGACGTTAGTGTAAGGACCTGGCCCCATTTTCCTAAATCTAGATCCTTATTTCCTAACATTAGAATAATTACAAGAACGTAGGATCCAAAAGGAAAGAATTAGTTTAGTAGTTTTGGAAATCTAGATGCATAAAATAGTTCAACATTACATCTTGAAAATAAATGCAATAAATCGACTTCTTTTTAATCAGAGATAATCACCTAGATTGTCATTGCAAGTTATTCATAATATACCTCTTAACAACCTGGGGAAAATAAAACATATGAAAGCTGTGAGATCAGGTGTTGAATAAGGGTAAATAATAAAGTGGAATAAATTACAAACATAAACAATAGTAATGAATAACAACTATGATACTTGCCTTTAAAAATATACTTGAGCATAGTATGGTAGGAATAAAATATGAATAAATAATTCCACTATAAAACATAATCATGGGTATTCTTCTAGTCAAATAACCACATGAACATACCTGAAAAAAGGTCTAGGTTCTCAAAAACTTCCCCCCTTAAATAAATTCTTCCCTGAATTTCCCTAGCGCGACAGAGAATGATAAACCCTAAACAATTCTGGCCACTATGCTCGTACATTGGCCTCCCTCTCCCATGTCTTGTCTTGCTCCCACTCATGCTACCATAACACATGTACCAGTTGAACAGACTGGCCATAGAGAACCTTTGTACTATGACCCAGAATCCATATAGGATTCTCTTTAAAAAACGCATTCACATTGAGCTCATCCTCAGGTTGAAAGATATGAGACGGGTCTGGGATGTAACGTCGAAGCTGAGAAACGTGGAAGTCATCCTGCATAGTTTGGTACCTCTAAGGTAACTGCAATAGGTAGGAAACCAGCCCAACTATCTCCAACACCTCAAACGGCTTGAAGTACCTCAGTGAAAGCTTACCCTGGCTCTTAATCCTCTAGTGTCCCAAATTCGGTGTGACATGCATGAAAACATGATCCCCGACCCTGAACTCTTTAGGTTGTCTCCGCTGATCAGCATAAGACTTCTGGTGGGACTGTATAGTATCCATCATCTTATGAATCAACTCTATCTGCTCTGTGGTCTCCTGAAGAAGATGAGGTCCCAGGAAACCTGCCTCTCCTACCTCCAGCCAACACAAGGGTGATCGACATGGCCTAATATACAAAGACTCATAATGTGTCATCTGAATAGTTTCTAGAAAACTATTATTGTAGTCAAACTCTACAAGAGGTATATGCATTTCATAATAACCTCAAAAATCCAATATTCATGCTCCGAGCATGTGCTCAAGCACATGAATCGTATGCTTGAACTGGCCATATTTCTGAGGGTGGTATGTTGTATTCAAAATTACTAGTGTACCCAAAGCCTTCTGAGGCCCCTGCTAGAGTCGAGAAGTAAAACCTGCATCCCTGTTTAAAACAATGGAGTGTGGAACTCCATGAAGATGTACAATCTCTAGGATGTACAACCGCCCATCTCATCAATATTGGAGGTCTCCATGATCGGCATGAAGTGAGTGACTTTCCTGAGTCTGTCAATGACAACCCAAACAACATCATTACCCCGATGCGAGATCGGAAATCCTATCATGAAGTCCATCACGACTTCATTCCAATTCCTCTTGGGAATCAATAACTGTTGTAAGAGCCCTGTTGTCTTCTGATGCTCCACCTTCACCTGTTGATAGGTGGAAAACCTCATAACAAAACAAGCGACATCCCTCTTAATATATAGCCACCAATACTGACGGTGTAGATCGTGATACATCTTGGTGACGCCAGGATGAAGTGCCCAAACTGGGGAATGAAAATCCCGCATCAGCTCATCGCATATGTCTGCTGGCACCCATACGTTCCCATAGAAATGAAAGTTCTCATCCTTACCTATGGTACATCCAAGAAAAGGGTCCCCTCCTAAAACACTCTCCCATAGGACTAGGCCTTTAGAATCTGATAGCTGCCTCATTCGAACTCGATCAAGAAGAGTAGAGGTAACAGTTAAAGAAGATAGAATTGTCTACTCCTGTCTCTTGTGAACCTCTAAATGCATCTTAGATAACAGATCCATAAGCTTCCACTCAATGATGGCCTCCTAGAAAACCTGTACCTTTTTCCTGATCAACACATTAACCACTATGTTTCCCTTCCCAGGCATATAGGAAAGCTCAAAGTCAAAAGACTAAAGGTACTCAAACCACCTCTACTGTCTCAAATTCAGATCTCTCTGGGTGATGATGTACTCAAGACTTTTGAGGTCGGTGAAAAAAACAAAATGCTATTACAGAAGATAATTCTCCAAAATCGTAGGGCATGAACAACAGCTGTCAACTCCAGATCATGTGTCGGGTAATTTATCTCATGTGGCCTCAACTGCAAACACCCATACGCAACTAATCCATCTCCCTGCATTAGCACAACTCCCAAATCAATTCCTAATGCATCATAGTAAATAGTATAGTTATTTCCTGGCTCTGGAAAAAATTTTATAGGTGCTGATGTCAACATCCCATTCAGTTATTTAACGGCTGACTCACAAGTGTTTGACCATAAGAACTTCACCCCCATATTAGTTAGACCCATCATTGGTGCTACTAAGCATGAAAAGTCATGTATGAAACATATGTAGTATCTAGCCAGCCCTATAAAACTCTACACCTAAAAAATGTTCTTCTGCTGCTCCCAGGAAACTACAACTCTCACTTTCTTTGGATCTACTAATACTCCTACCTCTGAGATAATACGACAAAGGAAGTGAATCCGATCCATCCAAAAGTTGTACTTTGAGAGCATAGAATATAACTAATGCCCCCATACTGTACTCAAAATGATCTCAAGATGGGTAGAATGGTCTTGTTGAGTGTGAGAGTACACCAAGATATCGTCCATGAAAACCACCAAGAAGGAATCTAAGTATGGATGGAACACTTGGTTCATCAGTTCCAAGAAAACTTCAGGCACATTCCTGAGACCGAACGGTATAACCATATACACATATAGACCATACCTGCTCCAGAAGGATGTAAGAGGTATATCAGTCTAACATGCAACTGATGATAACCGGACCTCAAGTCAATATTTGAGAACACTCGGGATCCTCAAAGCTAGTCAAACAGATCATTAATCCGAGGTAAGAGATATTAGTTCTTGACCGTCAATCGGTTCAACTTCAGATAATCCACCCAATTCCTATGGTTACAGTCTGTCTTCTTCGCAAATAGGACAGGAAAACCCCAAGGAGAAGTACTGGGTCAGACTAAACACTTGGCCTGCAACTCCTCCAACTATTTCTTGAGCTCCAACAACTCTTGTGTAGCCATCATATTATGAGTAATGGACCCTAGTGTCACTCCTAGAAAAATATCAATAGAGAATCTACCTCAAGCTCCAGAGGAAAACATGAAATGTATTCTGGAAATACATCTTTGAAATGATCCACTACTAGAGGAAAATCTAACTGTGAAGTCCCCTGGTCATGAAGATATAGACTAGAAATTTTTGATGTAACTCTTCCCAACCCATGATTCTCTAGACCCGCTCTGCTCGCCTGGACATCCCATTCGCCCTTATGAAGGAAGGATCCACCCTCTGGGGATACGAAACTCACCCTACGATGATATCAACTGGTGAGATCTTGGAATGGAACTAGCCAGTCCATTCTAAGAATGATATCATAGCCTGTCATCTTTAGGACATAGAGGTCCCATATAAAGTGACATCCAACAACCTCTAATGGGAACTCCTTATGTTGATGTAAAATAGTCATTATAGTCCCCAACAGAGTGTCTAGTGTCAATATATTGGCATAAGAAATGATGCAGATCCCAAGGCTCTCCATGGAAGAAAATTATATAAAGCTATGAGAATACCCTATATCAAAAAGAAAGAAGATAAAATTGAGCCTATTATGATCGTAACTCGAACAGTAGAAGGTCTCGGATTCGGCCCCTGTTGGGTCTGCTCCACTGAAAAAGTATGGCATGTTCCATGTCCCTTTGACCTTGCCTAACCACTATGAGTGAATCCGCCCTGATGTTTCTGGAAACCGGGTGACTCGCTACCATGGCCACGACCTCCACCTAAGCCTGATTGGTTTGAAGAACTCTAGTTCCTAGTCTGGTAGGAAACTAGGGGCACTGCTCCTGAACAAGGAGTCCTAGAAGAACCCCAGTCTTTAGATACTTGTGAGAATAACTGACAAAATTGATAAAGATGGCCCATATTTCTGCAATATCGGCACTCCATAGGGTCTCTTGGGAAACGTGGGCTCGTATGCCCGCTTATCCCACACTTTTAGCTCACCACCTAGAAACGGAAAGATGCATCACGCCTGCTCTGATCTCCTTGTGAAATCTCCCTACTTCACTTCTTGATATCAACTAGTGGACCACTAACTCTAGTTGCCAAACTATGCAGGCTCACATCTCTAAAATCCCTTGGATTATGCTCTGTAATCAACTCCCGGTTGACAATAGAAGATATCAAAGTCAACCTAAAGATGTTCACCTATGATTAGATGTTGTGCCATAGACCATCCTAAAACATTTGTGCAAGGAACAACTCATCAACTCCAGGAATAGGCATGAAACACTACAGTTCTGTGAATTTAGAGGAATACTATGTAACAGTAAGAGTACCCTGCTTCAGACACATAAACTCTTGGGCTCGATCGGACCACAAGGTCTCTAGATAGAAGTAATCATATAAGATGCACTGAAACTCTTCAAATGCCATATTCTGATTGAATCCCACCTATGAGATCACATCCCACCACCTTTTGGAAGAGTCTTAGAGAATATAGGTAGCGAGCTTCACCCTCTTCTCTGGAGGTATCTCTAGATTCTCCAAAATCATCATCATGGCATCTAGTCGTGACTATGAAGATTGAGGTCCTCCATCTCCTCAGAAAGTAAGAGGATGCTGCTACTGGAAGACCCACATCAAATCAGAAATCGACAGGGTAGGGGGAGGCACTCCCCAAATGGTCTGCATTATCCTCAAAAATCCCTCTCGGAACAGTGCATCAACACCCATGCTAGGTAAAATGGCTGGTGCCATGGATGAAAAAATGGGAGGATCTGTTGGTATTACCTGATGAGCCGTTTTCAGTGTCTGATCACCATCTGGATACTGACGCACAACCAGAGGATGTGTCGGTGGAGTGACTCTACATGGTGAAGAACACACCTTAGATCAAGGTTATCAAGGACTTAAAACAAGGAGTGTAAGAAGGGAACATGAGAAATAAAGCATTCATGTTTTACAAAACATGATTACACGGCGTGTAAATTTCCTACACGACATACTCCCTTAAGAAATTTACATGGGCATGTACTCTTTCCTAAACTGGTCGTGTAACACCGAAAACACATGGCTTGTTGTCTTAACCGGCGTGATGTACATGAGTCCTTTTTCTCTGCCCAAGTCCTCCTACATGGATAAGATACATGACTCTCATAAGGAAAGACCACACGATGTGTACAATTCCTACACGTCATGTAATGGATAAGTTTCACTTGGCCTATGTTGTTAGTGACACGACCTAACACACAGCTCACACTACATGGCATGTTCAATGAGGACCTGACATGTACATGAAAGGGTAACACCAACCTGTGTTGTTCGTGACACGGTCAGGTACCTGGGTCAGACTACCTGACGTGTTCAACGCGGGGATGACTTATATAGATTATGGTCTTATCTGACTATGTTGTTGGTTACACGGGTGGAAACATGGTCAACACTACATGGTGTATTCATTTGGTGGATGGGGTGTTCCCACCAGACCTTCCTCGTCCCGTGTCTCTACCCACACGCCCAACAACACTGTCAGAGATTGTGTGGCATGTACATAAAGTACACGACATGTACTTAATAAAAACAGTTTCTTCCCAAATGGAAGAACACATGGTGTGTACATAACACTACAAGACATGTATCCTGTGTTTTTCTAGACAGTATGCTTAAAAAACAACTCCAAAACACAAAAAATACAAAAAAAACAAAGAAAGTGCCAAATTCAAATCCACGATGTCCCATACTCCTCACATATCAATGTATGGCATCTTATACATGTTATAACAACGAAAATAGAGCAATGATCCACCAATGTTTGGTCGAAGAGGGCCTATAACACCTCAAGAACCAATTTTTGGCATCCATTCTAGAAAAAACCTTTCAAAAAACAATACCCTATCAAATAATAGGTATTTTTATCAAGGCATCTATTAGAATAGAATGAATATTATACAAAACATCTATCATAACAACATGCAATTGCTAATGATTCCTAGATATCATGGAAAGAATGCATGACATATGAATTCTAACAAGTGCTTATATGATTCATGAGATGGAATACCCTCATCTCATCAGGTTGTGATAGAAATAGAACCTCAATAATATCAATTATAACAATCCAATTCATGTGAGTCATCTAATGGAGAAAATCAAATCAACTGTAAATCACAAACCATAAAATATCAATAAACGATGTACAATGGTTTTTCCCTGTACATGGGGTAGCTACTCCCGGGAACATCTTGTTTCGAATTACCAATTCCATCTTATTCCTAACAATAGTCTCAAAAAAGTAAGTCAAGAGAAAATAAATTCCTCTGGTACCACTTTGTAATGTCCTGGTTCTGGAATCCACCTAGAGGCGCCCCGTACCCAACTGGTCACATGGCCTAATGCGCATTTCCCCAAATGCCAGAGGCTACCGACTAGTTGTGAGGGCCTTGGGTGTGACAGTGGAGAAACTATGCCTTCATTAGCAG
Organism: Viscum album; assembly: GCA_963277665.1. Taxonomy (NCBI): domain Eukaryota; kingdom Viridiplantae; phylum Streptophyta; class Magnoliopsida; order Santalales; family Viscaceae; genus Viscum; species Viscum album. The sequence continues at coordinate 1,583,168,231 of OY728137.1, read as the reverse complement.
GTAACATTGCGGAAGAGATACAAATATACGATAGCAGACGTAATAAATGTCCAAGAATAGTAAACAATAGGAGACTAAGATGATAAAAAACTGGAACACACACATATATAAAATGATGCATGGTACATATGTCTAGGAAAATATCCAAACATGTCACAATGATGAATACAACTAGAAATAAACCAAAGTACAAAATAAATAGATAAATATATCCTCATCATCACAAGCCTATGCTTGGTCCCATGCTCTCTAGCTCCACAACAAGTCATGTACCTGAAGTCGAAGGGAGATTTCCCTTCTCTATACCTGCATCAATATAATCTGTTTGGGCCCAAAAGAATGACCCAAACAGGGTGTGAGACTATATCACAGTAGGAAACCACCCAAAGATCTGTGCCATACATTCTGTGTTTATATGGACGGGTAAAAGTATAGAAAGCAGTAAATAAGAAGTACTCAGCAAAAAAAAAATACAATCCACGGTTTCAAAATCAAGCAGCAGCTAAACAAGTAGCTAAACACAGCAGGTTACCCTCTAGGCAGTACTCATAGCCTAACCCATATGGTTCAACCCAACAAATACTAGAGACCATCATGGATGCACAAACGGTCTCTCTCCTCCTGTTCAGCTAAGGTATATAATAAGACTCTCTAAGGAAACACTCAAAGTTAATCCCCTTATAGTCAAAGGTAAGGCTGAACTCTCTGAGGAAGCTCATACAGTCCATTCCCTATATAGTCTAGGGTATTCTAGGACTCTCTGAGAAAGAAGAAATGGTCAATTCCCCTTATATACCCATAGTCTAGAACTCTCTAGGGAAGCTCAATCGTTCAATTCCCCTTATATCCTAGGTATTACAATTTAAAAAAAGACTCTCTAAGGAATCGCATGCGTTCAATCCCCTTATAGGCCTAAGAAAACAAGGAATCTATGAGGAAGCTCACTCGGTCCATTCCCCTTATAGCCCTAATTGGTTCTAGGACCTCTTAGGCTGCTTACTCAGAATAATCCCCCTTATATCCTCAGTGCTCAAAGACTCTCTGAGGAATCTCAACCAGTCGATTCCCCTTATAGTGTACTACACCAGGTTCTCACGGCCCTGTGTAGGTAAACGAGCATAGTAGTGTAATATGGCCAATGAAAACCTATAGAACTAATTGGCTAAACAGTCTACAACATATCAATCATTTCAGAGAACAGTCTCTCCATCCAAGAAAAACGTATGTGGAAAACAAACAAAGCAGTCAAACTGGATAAACAGGACCAAACGGTCGCAAATAGAACATGCAAGGGCAAAAAGTCCAATCAGAGCAATTATCCCTATTCAACAACCAAATACTTCTACGTAGGAATACATGCACGGAAGAAAAACAATATGTTAAAAATGGTAAACACACAATAACCCGTTCAAGGGTATTGGTGGAATTGCACATAATACTCAATGACTTCGAACGGAAAGGCACAAACCACCTACCTCAGTGTTGTAGGGGTGATATATGTGAAAATAGGATCTTTGATCTCCTTAGAATACCGTAGATCTAAGAAAACATCTAAAAAGATCAACCCACAATATCTTGGAAAATAAGAGAGTTCATGAACCGAGGTTCCATCTTAAGAAAGTACCCACCGATGTGATTCCAATGCAATCGACGATGTTCTATTCAGAGGATGGATAAAGGCTCATGGGAACATAAAAGATCCATAGTTGTACTGACTCTCTCAGACGAACATGACCTATAAGGTGTGTGTTTTTTCTCTCAAACACGACCCCAGTGTGTTTAATGAAAAAAACAATGTACACGACATGTACTTTTGGATTACACGGTGTGTACTTTCTGTTTCCGTACTCCCCATTAGGCGGTCTCCAAGTCACTCCCACATGGCTATGTGGGTGGCTAATACATGGCCAGCACACAACTAGCTTTGGAAAGGATGTTCATGGTGTATAATCATAATGTACACAACGTGTACATAGAAAATTTCTAGATTTTCCTCTTTTCAGCAAAAACAACCATAAAAAGAAAAACATACCTGAAAATATGTTTCGGGTTCTCACATGAATAATTTGCTATCATTGAACGGTTTTAAATTAATAGATATGAAATCTCTTTATTTCCATGTATTGATGAATCATATTCTTCCTGTAGGAGTGTGTAGTCTATTTCTGACAACTACTAGAAATAATATCATCAGGCTATGCAATTTTTTCAATCCAATTTGTAGAAAAGTTATTGTTCCAAATTTGTAGATGTGTTAGAGAATGAATCAACTCTTATTATTTTTCAACTAGAAATGTATTTCCCATATACATTTTTTGATATAATGGTTAATCTAATGAAATATTTTTTTGTGAGAAAAGAATATGCGGTCCATTTTATTTACGACATATCTATCCTTTTGAATGATATATGAAATATTTTATTGGATATGTTAAAAATCCTTATAGACTAGAGGCCTCTATTGTTCAAAAATATTTATCTAAAGAGGTGATTGAGTTCTATACTGATTTTTTGTATATGGTGGAGAATATTGGTCTCCCGATATCTTGACATAAGATAGTTGATAGTGAAGATTGTGGGGTTCAAGGCTTAAAGGTAAAGTTCACTCCACATGATGAAGTGATGCAGAAACATTTATATATTTTTTACATCACAGATGAAGTTAAATCATATATATCATCACATATTACAGAATTAATGTTACAATATCAGAAAACATATGAAACGTGGTTAATGATTGAACATAAGAAGACATTCGTTTCCTAGTTTAAAGAGAAATTCACCACAGATATATGTGCATCAGAAACATTTAAGTGGTTAGCAGAGGGGACATATCTTAATGTGGTCACATGGTTTGATATTGATATTAATGATTACACACTTTAGAAAAAAAATCTGGATGATAGGTGTACCATTCAGAATAGAGGTGTGATAGTTTTGGCTGAAGTCGTACATTTTTTGAGTGCCAAAGATAAAAATCCAATTTCTGCATTTGCCCGATATTTTGGAGTTCTTGAAGACATATGGGAAATTGATTATATTAAATTTACATTCACTATTTTTATGTGTAATTTGGTTGTTTGAAATAGTGGTGTAAAACATGATGTATATGGGCTTAAATTGGTCTATTTAAAAATATTTACTTACAAAGAGGAACCATTTATCATGTAGACACAAGAAAAAAATTATTTTATTTCATTGATCCATCAAATGATCAATGACCTTCCAATTTTCAAGGAAAATGATATCCTTTTGGGTGATGAGGTTGATGGTGATGATGTTTTTTATTTTCATGTTCCTTATTCGTCTATTACACAATTTCTGGATGATTACAATGAGTAAAAGAAAAACATAGTGCATTAAATACATAATGATCATGATGAATGAATGTGATAAAACACTAAATTAGTCACCGAATTCTTCTGGTAAATATTTATGTTTTGTTTTTTAAAACATACAAATTCTTGACTCTATTTTATATAATTAATTTTTTTCCTTCTTATTTTTAAATATTCAATTTTCTAATGATATGAAGGTACAAAAAATTTCATGAAACATTATAGTAGCAGTTGTAGATACAGATAGAGGGGAGATGTTTTCGAGGTATATCTATATTTTCATATTACTAAATATTAAGTAATATACATATTTAATAAAAGAAAATAGTTAAATTACTATTTTTTACAAGACTACAAATGTGTCCTCAGCGGAGGAGGATTCTACTCTTACTACTAAAAAAATAATTTTCTAAAGCTGGTAAACGTGGTATTACACATTTACAAAAACCGTCATTTTCTCATGTTGATGAAAAATTTCACATCCATTTTGATGCTAATAAAAATGAATCTGGACCAATAGTAGTACATTTTATCAGTTATATATCGATGTAGAGCCGTTGCATGATTATTATTTTATATCATTATTGAATGTAAGTTGACAAGATGGAAAAGAAACAACTTTCGGAGGCCATGATGGTAAAATATCTTAATTGATTTCTTTTATCTCATTGTTTGATTATAAAATATTATAAATGAAATATTTAATTTATTCAATTACCGAAGATATAAAATTTTTATGAATCCAAATAAATTAAAAAAATACATTTCTCTTTAGAGGTGGTTTTATGGGGAGATTTTTTTAACAAAACTGAAAAAAATATGTTTTTGGAAAGAGATGGTTTTGAAAACCCATGCCTCATGTATCTGTTTATATATGAAGATTGTTGAAAAGATTTTTTCATCGACGTTATGATGAAAAATACCAGGAATGATAATTATTTTATATTGTAAAATTTATTATATATTTGTTAATTACATAGTATATTATTTTTATATAATAGGCCTCTAAGAGATCTCATCAAGAGATTCATTTGAGAAATGTATACCTGAATACATTATCACAATGGGGGTATCTATATTTGGAGCATAAAATAATAGAAGATAAATTTGAAGCATTAATATCTCGATCTTGTAGTGGTATAGAAGATGTTCAGCTTGGTCCTCCATATACTATCAGTCACCATGAAAATGGAAACGATCAAGAAGAAGAAAAAATGAACAGTATCTTACTGAGGAAGCTAACCAATAGGATGATAAAATTATAATTAAAAATTATTTATTTCTCATAAATCATTATATTTTTTTAAATTTTAAGCACTTATATATTTTTTTCATTTTAATTTCAGGATAAAATTAAGGAGAAAGAAACATGGGGTATTTTATCCCCCAGGGTAGTATAGGCATCCTAGCTGCTGCTTTTGGAAAGGTAGAACACCCCAGACATGTTAGAGGATATCAGAAAGGTGTTAGTATTAAAAATAATTTTGGTCAGAGTAAGCAATCGGGAGACCCATAAAAAGAATCCTCAAAAGTTGAGAACAAATATATGAAACCATATATGGGTGATCAAATTCAACCAGCAGTATAGAAGGCTTTCTTTGAACACATGGTAAAATAGTCACAGTCTGTGCTACCTTCACAGTTATATTATTTATTTTTCATCAATTTTTATATAATGTAAATTAAAAACACCAATATAACTTTTTCATTTTTATACCTTCCCAGCCGGTTCACCCAAACTACCCTGCCCCATCTGCCTACATTGTCTTGTATGTGCAGTCTTCATAGTTATATTATATAATTTTCATTTTTTTTATTTTATAAACTAATATATGTTTTTTATTTTTCAGCCTTCCCAGCCTACGTAGCCGGACTACCATGCCCCATATGACTACTTTAATCTCCACCTCCCTCCTTAGTCCAATCATTATATGATATATTTTTCATAAAATTTTCTATTTTAAAAATTATAAAAAGTAATATAATTTTTCCATTTATCAACCACTCATATTAATCACCTAGACTACCATTCCCATCAGCTTACATTGATCCTTCTCTACATTGCTCAGATAAAAAACATACATGCCGAGTTTTTTTCTGGAGATCCTCATATATATATATATTGTAGAGTTAGGGATTGTGAATTTTTAGAGGATTGTATACATCACCAGAATATGAAGGTGGACTAGGATAGAGTATTAATACATGATATTATAGATCCTAATGTTATACTACCATTTCTTACTATGGAGATTACCAGAGATGGGGGTTGTTTAGGTCATTTTTTACATTGGCCAACTGGTCTAAATTTTAATATTTAATATGAGGTATTCAATTTTTAAATATTCATTATAAATGATTCAAAATTTCCTAAAATTTTTTATAACATTTATCTTATATTGGATTATCAAAAAGAAAAAGAAAATACATAAATGAAATATAATGTTTAGGAACAATCGATTGTAGACACTACTTATATTTCTTATGGGATACAAACATTATCTGAGGATTATTAATCCTTTAATTAAATGTATCTATTTTTTATGATGTCAAATGAATTTGGAAGAGAATATCCATCGAGATTACTCAAATATGATATCATGCATCTCGTTGATTTTGCAGACCTAGGCCTAAATGTGGTACAATTGTTTTATATATAAGTAAATTTACATTTAAATTTGTATTTCATTAACAAAATATGATTCTAAATAGACTAAGTATACATTAATTTTAAATTAGTTATCTACAAACACTTCATCTAAAAAAATGAATTTTCATGAATTTATAGTTTTATAGATCCAGAATTCAATTCCATGGATGTGCAACATGTGAAGAATCATGATTGAGTTGCTATATATGTGAGAGATGATCACATAAGATGATTGATTATTGGGTTTTTCCATTTATTGATATGTATGAACAGAAACATAATTATGAAATAATGATCATTATAATATCAATAACTGGGAACTTTTTGTATTATAGGTGGCATCAGATGTTAGTATTGATATTCCCAGGAGAATGCATCTTATATATGTTTTTACCTTTATCATGTAATGCCCATAAAAGAATTTCCACCTTATTATACATGTATTTTTTATGTTTTATATAGGCTTATTATGATTAATTATCCTTGTTTACACATGCATTATTAGTACATATATATGAAGATACAGTTTATGAAAAATTTTTAACAAGGAATACATGTTGTTAAAGTCACCAAATAAAATAAAATATGTTGAATTACGGGCAATAAATTTTTATATTAGATTTTATTCGTGTTTTTTTTGTTATATATTAATTTTTACTATGAGTTTAATGTTTTATAATTGTAGTGTCATCATCAATAAGTACAGGTTGAATCTGGTAATTATATTCTACAATTCATGTGTGAGATAAGAACCACTAGGGAATCAATTTAATTTTATAAGGATAGTTGTATTAATTTTTCTAATATCTTCTACCATATTATTCTATTTGTTATCTCATATCATTCAATGTAAATGTAGGCATTAAATGATTCTGAGTCTAATTCTCAATATGATTTTACCCATATTCAATCTATTTTCGAGAAATATTTGTTAAGTTGGATTATGATTTGAGGTATGTATATTATAATATATATAAATAACATTACATATGGGATCGAAAAAATACCACTTTTGATAATAAAGATTATTGAACATATTGATAATCAAATTAATGCTTCAACAATAAAAGACAATGATCATGTTTTAAATTATAGGTACACTTATTTTAATTATAATTTATAATACAAATGTGTAGATAATTTTTTGATTAACTAGATAATATAATGTAAGATATATATTTTTAGTTAATGATAAATACTGCTTGATTGTTGTATATTTTTTTATTTCAGGGGTTTTGATTGTTTTGGGAGTGTAATATTTTCAATTTTATAATTTTGTTATCTTTCAGTATCATTTTTTAGAAAACTGACCTTTAATTTTTCAAAAAAAAGATTCAGTTTTCAGCATTGGGTTTTTAAAGAAATTGACAATGAATCATATTCAGAGAGGGTTTTTGGTGTCAGTTATTTAGTAAACTGACCCCAAAACCCTGGAAGAGGAGTCTTGTAGGAGTCGGTTTCGGGAAAACCGACACCGAAACCCTTAATGAAGATGATTGTTAGGGTCAATATTTTAAAAAAGACTCTTAAAATATTTTTTACCTCACCATCATAAACATTGATGGAAAAAATACTTCAAAAATAAATAAAAAACAACGTTAAATCATATTTTTTCACTAGTTCAGGCTTGTATTTTGTTAAGATTTTTTGAAAAGTTCTTTTAAAGCCTGTAATTACCTATAAAGTAATGAAATATTATAGTGTGTCCACATATATATAACACTCACAAAGAATTAATGAGTAGCCAAAAAGATTCAATAATAATTTTATTGAGGTATGTAGAGAATTAGAATAACCTGAATGAAAATGGAGGGTTGGGTTGAGAATCATTACCTTATGTACGAACATGTTCCTATCTTAAACATAAGGTATTGGAATATGTAAGAAGACTTATTAAAAACATAAATGAGAACATATTGGACTTGAATTAAATTTTTGATAATTTTATAATGCTCATTTATGGAATTATTGATAAGATATATGATTGAATTCTAACGTTCTGAATTGTTCACTTCATTTATTTTTATAATTGGCTCACTTGTTCATAATTAATGGAGTTCATGTAGAATGGATATAAGTCTCCAAAATAAGATTTATATGATACTAATGAAAACTCAAAATATTAAATGGTAATAATATTTATTTGTTTCTGTGGTATGAGGATTAGTTATTAGGTGAATCATGAATGACTATCCTTTAGATTATTTTGGCAATATTTTGAATATTGCGAAGTAGTTTTGTTATATATTTTAATATTTTTTATATATACTAGTTCATTAACGTAAAATAGGTTATAATCCATATATTATAGATTTTTTCAACCAAAAAAATGGTTTCATTACCAAAACATAGGGAGAAATTATAGAACAAGACTTCTTCATCCATAATGGATGCAAATAGGCACCTCACAGACAATAGATTCATTTATAAAATAAATGAGAGAGAGATAGAGGTGGAGTAAGAAGATTTAAAGTTGTTATCAAATTTAATTATGTAATTATTTTATATAAATGATAAAAGAGTTATGAATATAAATTAGAAAAATCAGGTGAGTAGAGGATAAAAAAAGAATAAAACATGAAAATAAATTAAGAGAAAGAATATGTGGATTTACCTATTGAATACACCTCATTGAGAACCACCTTAAGAGAAGGGGTTTGCGTCTTTTTTAAATTCCAAGGGCTCCTTGTGATGAGGAGTGACTGGGAATGTCTATTTGGGTAGAACATTGTGGATTTTCAAGGCGTAGATGAGTGAGGAGAAGACAGAGTGATGCGTTTCTTTTATAGTGGAGGAGAGGATTTATTTTCAATTATTTTAGTCATTATTTTATTATTTCAGTTCACAACTTTGAATAGTATTTATTATTGTAACTAAAAATAGTAATAAGTTCATGTGATTTTGAACCAATTGACATTTACATCATCCATGACCCAAAAATGATGTAGAAGTTCATTTATTTAGCATATTTTTTAAATTATCGAATATCACTATTCTAAAAAAACTCAAGTATTTTGGAAAATTACCAAAAAATCACACTAACTATTTTTTGACAAGTAGAATTTTAAAATAAATTCTATTTTGACCAAATTATTTTCTAAATAAGATGAATTTAATTTTTAAATAATCATTATTTACTTGAAAAATAAATATTTTAAATTTGAAATTGATTTTATAATACTTTAAAAAAGTATCTAAGGTATCATCAAATTATCCTAAAATAATAAGGGAAAAAATATTTATTTAGGAATAAATTTCATAAAAATTAATTTTATTTATTTGTTAACATTAAATTATATTTATATATTTATTACATAAAAAAATACAGGCACTTAATTATTAATTTTTTAACAGTCAGTCACATTTATATAGTCCTTACAATTTATTAATACATTCATGGGAAGGTTACTATTCATAAGGGTACATTAATATTCATAAGGGTAAGTTAAAATACTTATGAGAAAGATTATATTTAATAAAAAATGTATGTTGATCCTATCAGACTCTAAATATCATATTGATCGCAACAATGTATGTCAGTTTTTTGAAATTGAAATCAAAGAAGCGGAAAAATTATATCTAATAGAAATTTTATAAGTATCTTATATAAATATCAATTTTTTTAGATAGCATCAGTTTGTAATTCATTCTATAATAATTTTATTTGTAAAACCTTTTATTTTTATAGTTTTCATTGAACTATGTTTTTGATTTAGTGTTTTAAGTTGTTGTCACATTTTCTATGCTTATTTTATTATTATCATGATATATCATGTCACGTTGTTAATGTTTTTAAGTATCACTCCTTTTATGCCCCATTGATATTCTTATTGTCTAACATGTATTATTTTCTTCATTTTATCCCATTTTTATTCCCATATTGGGCTTCATATCTCACCTTGTTCTTATGCATTCCCTCATGTTATCCCATATATTGTTAAGTATGAAAGAATAATATCATCATGTTAAAGAGGTTTTCAATAAAGATGATATATTTACTATTTTTGGTTGTCATGTAATGTGACTAATTCCCAAATACACTATAATTTTCGATCATTGGGGTTGTATTAATTGTAATATTATGTAATAAATCATGTATTATTGTGAAATAAAGAGAATGGTTTTCATAGTTGGTATCAAAGGAAACATTCATTAATTTTTGGGGTAACAATTATAAATGTATTGAGAAAGTATTTGGGATAATACTAAGTATAAGGAAACATCCCTAAAATTTGGTAAGTATATTTATCATGAAAATAAATACCATTATGGAAACTACAAGTAGAGGAGGATTTGGAATAAAAGTAAATAGGGGTAAATCCCAAAAACATCACATTAAGCTAGACACAATCCATAGTTTGTGCAAAATAACAAGACTTGCTTCACACCTAGTTCAAAACTCATAGGAGATATGATTTGGTAAATTCATTAGCAAATTTGTAACCATTATTATAGGGACAAAAAAATCCCAAAATAATATATTTTAGGAAATAGATCATGGATATCATAGAATGAATCCTAGAAATTTTCAAGATATAGTAATTCATGTAATTTAGAAGTTATTTTTTTATTTCCATTGAATTATTATTGATGTGTTTAATAGATAAACAATAATCATCCCTAATTTTCCCTTTATTCTATCCATTGGACAGAAATAGTAGGAATCGGGTAAACAATCAATGTGATAACTTCCAAAATAAGATGCCCAAATCGATGGGAGTGGACATCACAAGAATTATAATGATATACTCTCAAATAACCCTAGTTTTTAATAGATAACTGATTTGTATAAGTATTCAAATACTCAAAATATATAATAATCTATAATTGATAGCTTTATGTGTGAAAGGAAACTAACTTTCAGTAGATCATTTGATCCCATAATCATGGAAGAATGGATCAACTCCATTGGTAACATCTTCCCTACCCTTCAATGTTCTGAGAAATAGAATGCTTTACACGTTTTTTATCATATGTATGAAGAATCTGATCAGTTGTTTAAATTTATCTAGAATAAGAATCATGAGTTAGATATTGATGTGATATTATGGAATGAATTCAAGAAAATTATTTTCAATAAATATTATTTTTAGAATCTCTAACCTAAATTCAAAAGGCATTTTCATTCCCTTAAGGAAAGAGATGATGATTATATCAAGGAATAGAAGAAAAAATTCACAAGACTTGCATGATATTCTTCATACATTGATGTTACCCTTGAATACAATGTTGACCACTTATTTAGTTGGATAACACCTAGCCTATGAAAATCATTAGTGATCCAAGCCTTTTATAGAAGTGAGAAAATTGTCAAATAAGTTTCCTGAAGAGTTTCTTGGTCTTCCTCCTAGCAGGGAGGTTTAATTTTCATTCAATCTTATACCTGGGGTGATACCATTATCCCATACTCCATATAAAACGATTGTTGTGAAACATGAGTAGCTAATGAAAAAACTCCAAGAGAATATAGAAAAAGGTTTCATAATCCCAAGTGATTTTAAATGGGATTCACTAGTCCACTTTTTAAAAAATAAGGATACGTCAATGCACATTTTCAATGATTATCATGCACTAAAAAATACCATGATAAAGAAAAATTATCATCTACCATGGATTTATGACTTGTTCGATCAGCTACGTAGAGCATATTAATTCTTCATGTTGGATATAGAGTCGAAATATTACCTAGTTAGGGTGAATAAGAGTATATCCAAAGAATAACTTTCATACAATGTACTGGCATGATGAGTTCTTACTAATTCCATTAAGACTCAAAATTTCTCAAAAAATCATCATGGACATAATGAATAATGTTTTTAGTGATTAAATAAAAAATTTGTTTTAGTATTTGTAGATGATATTCTAATATACTACAAAACCAAGGAGGACCATGAGAAGCATCCTTGTACTGTGATAAAGACTATATGAATAGAGAAGATTTATTCCAAGTACATGAAATATGAGTTCTAGTATCAGGATGTCTCATTCTACGGAAATATCATCAAAATAAATGGGATAAGTGTAGACCTTTCAATGATTGAAGCAATTGAATGATAGAAGAGGCCAAATTCTCTGACATATATCTATAGTTTCCTTAGATAAAGTAGTTATTATCGTCAATTTGTGAGAACATTCTCATGATTATCAAAATATCCAACCAAGCTAAATCGGAATGAATTTAAATTTTCTTGGAATTATGAATCAGAAGAGACATTCAAGGAGGTAAAAATAAATCGTATCACTGCACTTATTCTTACACCACCCACAATGGGAGAACATTTTGTAGTATTCATCAAATCTTAAAAGAAGGGATTAAAAAATGTGTTAATATAAAATTATAATGTGATATAATATACTTCAAAGATATTTAAATTTCACAAATATATATATCCAACACATGATCTAGATTTGGCATTATGGATCTTTATTTGGAAAATATGGAGTCATTATATCTTTGGGGAGAATTTTGAAATATATAAAGATCCCAAAAACCTCAAATATATAATCACATAGGAAAATGTGAATATTTATCGATAAATATAGTTAGAGATAATCATGGACCAAGACTGGTCAATACACTACCTTCCTGGAAAAGAGTATAAAGTGGCAGACACTCTAAGCAGAAAGAATCAATAAATTTTATCATTGATTTAAATTGATAAGGATATGATCATATATTTGAAAAGTATAGACATGTGAATCATAAATTAAGTAACATCATCAATCCTACCACAAATTATTTCTCAACCATCACTTATAGGGAGGTTAATGGATACTTAAATAGATAATATTGGAATTCAAACAAAAGTAGAATCTATAATAATGTTTAAATCCTCTTATCTCAATGTTAGTAGAGATGGTGTTGTGAGATTTGTGTAAAAACATTATGAACCATCAAATATTGATTTAAATAAATAGATTTTTGATGATTCACATAGCTTGAACTTATCCATCCATCCAGGGAGGATAATGATATATTGAGATCTCCAAGACCATATTGGTAGGAAAATATGAATAATGAGATTGTGGAATATACATCAATATGAATTTTTTATCAAAAAGTGACGGATATAAGGAAAACATATATGGGGATGATGAAACCATTACCCATACCTATATGGAAATGGGAAAAATCACCATGGACTTTGTCACCTGTCTTTCAAATACATCAAGAGGAAATAACACTATCTGGGATATAGAGGATCATCTTAAAAAGGCCATACACTTCATTTAAATTTTAGATGTCATATAATTAAATCAAATTACTATGATATATACCTTAGATAAGTTGTGAGGCTTTATGGAAACACACTATCGATTGTATCTGATTGAGATCAAAGATTTACTTCCATATTCTGGAAGATTCTACACCACACTCTAAATATTAAGTTGAAATTTATCTTGGATTATCATCCTCAAACTGATGTCCAGTCTGAGTGGACTATAGAGGGACTTGCGGACATGTTTAGAGCCTTCTAAACTGACGTCAATAGAGGATGGAATCAACATCATTCCCTGTTAGAGTTCTCATACAAAAAAAAAATTTATTCTCCAGAATCCAAATGGATCCCAATGAAGCCATTTATTGGAAGTTGTGTAGAACCCATGTGTGTTGGGATGATGATGTGGAACAAAAAAAATACTATGTCCAATAATAGTCTAGGAAATAGAGGAAATGGTCAAGAACATTTCACAACACATCAAGTCTTCTCAGAGATGAAAAAATAACTATGCTGAGAATCATTGATGATACCAAGAGTTTGATGTTGGAAACCTGGTATCCCTCCTCTTATCTCCATGGATGAAAGTCGTGAGATTTGCGAAGAAGGGAAATCGTAGTCCATGATAAATTGACCCCTATTAGGCCCTTGATTGAATCGCAGTTGTGGCCTATCAATATATAGAATCTACAGGAATTTCATTATCAGTTCTTTCTTTACACACTCTTCTATTGACTTTTCCTCCACTTTTTTTATTTTATTCATCTTGTCAACAGATCACATAGGTTTGTTCCACCTGATCTTCAATCAATAATTATTCATGTGGGACTTTTCCCTAGAACTAATATCCTCCCCATTTAGTTATTATTAAGTTATTGATCATTCCAATATGAACACAAAAATTATCTTATTACAGTCCTAAAAAATCATATCTAGTATATTATCATTTATTATCTTTTGAATGTATCCAAATAAATCTACAATAAAACCACTATTTTTTTATTCATAAATTATTAAAAATATTTATATCCTTGAATTATTACACCATGATTCTATTAATTTGTTCTCATTTATTTATCCTTCTAATATAACTTTAATAATAACTACAATACATAAAAATCATGAAATTTAACCCATGAAAAAAACATAAAACAACTAATTTTATATTCTATAATTGTCACAATTATCAATCTAATAGACCTTATATATCAAATAGAATATCATAATTATCACTTAAATAATTTCAAATATCTTATGCATCCTTAAGAATATATTTTCTATAGTAATGATTATCTTATATATTCTTATAAAATTACTATAAATTACTTATAATATTTTCTCCATCATCAAAAATATAATATTTAACAAATTATGTCTGAATATTTGTCAAATTTTACATCACAATTACATGCATATCATATTTAAAATATTATGTGTCATCAAAAAGATATTGAATACCATCTATGAAATAGTACTTATTGAATTGTAAATATTATGAATTCTTTAAATATGATATGTATCAAAATTTTATTTACCTTATTTAATGTCCACATGAACTTTATAATATATCTCTTGTATGCATTATGATACATTACATATCATATAAAGACACAATCTATCATCCAGAAGATTTTATGTATCATAGTGCATCACGTAAATTTTATTATGTGTCATCTAGAGAATGTTATATATCATTGTGATCTTTGGTAATTTTGTAATATTATTCAACTGATAAAAATATTCATATGCATTTTTTAATCTTATAACATCAACTCATTAATCTGGAAATTATATTAGTAATGCCAAAAACTATTCAAACATTGTTCAGAAATATCCAAGAACATTAATTCATCATAAAAGAGATCAATTGAATTTGGAAATATATTCAATATTTATAAAAACTAGTACTCGCCCATGCATTTTCACAGCGATAAAACCAAATTATTAGTTCATGCGTTCTCACGACGATATGGTTCATTGCTTTTATGGAGGCAATACAATATTTCATTGTTTATAATGAAAAAGAATATTCAATAATTTGAAATCTCAAAATATTGATTCTTATTATTGAAATACAATTGGACAAAATGGACACACATATGATTATAGATAACATTTTGGAAAAATAAAATAAACTGGGAAAGTTGTTAACTAAACAATGCGTAGTAATTAGAAACCAAAATCAAGTGGAAATAATTGTTTGAAAAGAACAAGTGTTTCATAAAAATTGTTAAAAATGTGTTAAAAATATCTGCATAATCTATTAATAGTATAGATTATAGAGGAAATAAAATTAAAAAAAATGTTGAAAATAACAGAATAATGCTTGATTTTCAATAACCATGCAATTACATCATGAAAAAATAGTTTATTTGATTAGTTATTTAGTTAATGCTTTCTTTCATTTAGAGTTTCATTTCAATGGAATAGACTACTGTTTCAGGGGAGTATGGAATTTTTTTTTCATATCTTCGGACCGCATCATCAGCATCAAACACAGTAAAAAAAATTCCTACATGAAGAAATTAATATAATGAATAAGTAGAAGATAATATTGAAAAATGAATTCATTAAAGCAGAATTCTAACAGTTTCCAATAGAGAAGAAGAAATTTAGTATATGTGATAGTTAGAGGAAATGAATATGAAATTAAAAAATTCAGTATTGTTGGTTCCAATGATTTTATTAAAATAGTGGTTAATGAAAATAGAAATCACATACAAGAGAAGAAGAAATATTTGTATTTATTGTAACATACCCAGTTTCAGTTTTCCAAGAAACTCTTAAATTACCCCCATTGTGTCATCATCTAAATCAAATGATCTACCATGATCTACAACAGAATTGAACATGATCAAATAATCTACAAAATAATTGCACAGGATCAACAAAATTGGACATGATCATCTACAATAGAACTGTACATGATTAACAAAACTGGGCATGATAATCATCTACAATAGAAATTCACATCAAAGAATGGAATAATAAATTATCTCCATTGAATCATCATTTATGAAAATGATCTACAATAGAACTACACATGATTATCATAGACGTAATATATATGGTCATGTTAGTGCATGAATTGATCAAAACATGATGAAAATCTTAGAAAGCTAGTTATATTTATGATTTCTATTGGTCAGAATATTTTAGTGTGAACATGAATTCACATTAGAGAGAGTTATAAATATCTATTAGATAATAATAACATATAACCTCTATTTTTTTGGATGAACCTTCATGTCAATACTCTTTAATTCGAACTTATTGTTTTTGTTGGTGAATCCCAAAGATCGAGTGATTTAATATTCCTATAACACAAGGGTAAAATGAAAATTACTATAATGTGGTCTATGTGTTGTAAATAATTAAAATTGTGAAATTAGAAAAACAGTAGCTTTTCTTTCATCATATAATTCTGATTTTCCAGATTTCAGATGAAAAATTCTTGATCATTAGAAAGAATATCATATATCTTCATCAAAAAATATTTAAGATTGATATCAAGTTTTTCTTCATTGAGGTTTTTGTTTTCTTCAAATTGATGGGTACTTCTGAGGATGGTTATATATGTATTATCCCGCAATATTCCCATAACAGGAAAAACATATGAATTGATATTCACTTAATTCATTCCAATCCCTAAAGTTTTCTATTAGATGCCAACACAAAAAATAAGGGGTCATATTTAGCACTTGAGATTCAGTGCAATCAGAAAACAAATCCATGAGATAAATACAAAAAAGTAGCTTCAAAATACCAAATTAGTATATATAAAAATTATTTATAAGTGGTAGGAATAGGCACAAAATAGTAGAATCAGAAAACACATACCTTCATGATATACAAGCTCAAATACATAGCTAAAAACAGTCTGACAGATAAGGGTAGACCAATCTAAAACATCCAGTGATAAGGAGTGAAGAAAAACAATGAAATTACTTCAAAACACATGAGTATCGTACTTCATATCATCAATATGGCCAATATAAAAGATTGAAAATGCTCAAAAAGAGAACAAAATATAATGTGGAACAAAGGCCTACCATATATCATCATAAAAACAGACAAACGAATGTCCATTTCATTGAAAACCCCAAAATAAACTGAAATATATCCTCTAAATGAAACCAAAATTAAGGATTATATCAACAAAGAAGAAAATGGAAAACCAAAACCTAATAAAACATTGAAAATTATAGAGTATCCATTAGCTCAAAGTTCATCCTTACTATCAATAAAAGGGCATCAATTCCATAGACAACTTATAAAGAGGATGACAGAAGGAAATTGTTTACCTGATAAAGAGTAGGAACCAACTCAAAATGAAAAACCTGCATACTGTGAGTTTATCCTCTACAACCCCCTGAAATAATTTTTTCATCAAGAGTAATACTAAATTGTAAACATCAAGGTAAGAAATAAAATATTATCCCTAGTATATATATTTTTTGGATGAAATGCTATTAATGGTAATTTTTGATTAACTTTGACATGATGTAGGATAGAAAAATTAGATAAAAATATAACTACATATAATTAGAATAGAAAAAATATAATACAATATTTAAAATATACATGTTTCAACTTAAATCCAAGAGTAAATAACAATAAAACCAAGGTATTAATGGAAATACATAGTGAAAGTAGAAAATTAAAAAGGAATCCTTGCACTATGAAAAGAGGTTGATGATATACCCGGATGTATAATTCGTTGATCCAAAATTGAGTCAAGTATGATACCATTATTTTGAAACATCTTTCTCCCAAAATTTATACCCTGATGATGCATTTGGAGTGCGAAAACTGTAGTTTCATATTTCAAAACATCTTGAACATTCATTCCCTTCTCAGTTGAATATGTTTTAGTAGAATATCATATTTGAGAATGACCCCACCATCACAATAAATCATATCTTAATAATTAAAAGAAGATAATCCTGGTAAAAATAAATTACAATCAAATAATCTAACCATAACATAATGCAGTAGTTTGATATAATGATATCATAACAAGAATCTCCTCTCAAAACAACTAATCCAAGAATGTAATCCACCAACTAATAAAGTAGTGATTACATATTAAAAAACAACATGATGAAGGGAGCTTCTTCTCTTAGTGATTCGTCGACACACTCACCTGCTCCCCACTATGTGTAGTGGTCCTCATATAATTTTCATTTAATGCATTGAGAAAATGTGATCAATTTAATAAGAAAAGATATGGGCAGATAGACATACAATTTAACTTTTCTCTGTATGATTTTCCCATGAAAAGTAAACTAATACGATCATATTGATAATATTGTTATCATAGCATATAAGATAAAAATTGGAATGCAGTTGTGTGGAAATTAAAATTCATGGAAGTAAAGTCACACCTAGTATCTGATCTTGACCACATCAATTGGTGAATTTACAGTACAAGAAACATTACCAAAAAAGGCCATCGATTTCACATCATCAAATAAGATCCGTGTACACATATAAAAGTATCAGGCATGCTCCAATTAACCCGGAAAATCACAAATTTTTTCTAAGTATTTTTTCCATAAAAAAGGTAAAACACATACGTTGAATTTAACAATGTCTTAATATGAAATAATATAGAAATAGAAATTATATATAGTTGATGTAAAAGAAATCTTGAAATAGATATATGCTGACAGAACAATAAAAGGGAAAAATAAAATATTTACAATTTCAGCAAACAAACAGAAAGTCTGACTTCTCCAAAAGATGGTAGTAAAACGGAAATACTGTTTTAGTACTACAGAAATGTTTGACAGTAGATACAGGGAACTATATTGGCAACATAATAAGATAAGTCATGCAGACCATAGATGGTGTCAATAAAATTCCCAATCAATAGCCTCGATAGACCCCAGTTTCAGTAGTTAGTTGCTGTAGTCATTCCCCTTGATGAATTATTGCATCATTGGTATGTCAAAGTGAGTACCATGACTTGATGATCCCAGGGTGTCTTCAAATTTCAGCAGATTATGTTGAAGCTGTTCTTCATTTTCAAAATCATATAGGAGGTTTTCCTATGTGTATAATAATGGCACATCAATATGTATGTAACCTTCACTGAGATTTGTAATCAGTGAAACAGATAAAAATAGTGTCTAATAATAATGGATGTCATTCGAAAAATATGGAAATATTATAATAGTTATTCTAGGTAATATTATTTTACTTGAGTAGATGACATATATAAGACCGAAACAGCTATTTCTGAGCTACCGTAAGAATTAGAACACCCATCATCATGATGTTGCAATAAGGGAAAGTAGAAAAGAGTATTAGACTATGGTTTTTCATGTTTTGGTTTATAGAAATTGAAATAAATTTAATGGTATGAACCATCATATTTTTAACCCCACTACCCAACTTTGAAGACCCACTACTCTGATGTGTCTGTTTTGTCACAAACAGAACAAATAAGTTATATGTAATCAGTTCTATAGTATGTCGAGAGTGCTAAAAAATATTACCTCTTTCAGGTCAAAGGTGTCACTAAAGCTACGAATGTACATATCATTATCACTGATAGAAATAAAATTGTATATATTATGTTCAAACAAACGATAACGGTTTTGAATATTAAAAGTAGTTACATCAATTGAGAATAAAAAACTCATTGACTTGAATACTTCCAACTCATGAGGGAAACCATACTCATCATCAATATAATTTAAAAATGAAAACAACTGTTAGTTGTTAGATAGCAGAAATAAGGTCAGATGTTATAAAAAGATGCTGCTACATGTATCAGAGTAGCTCTTAACTTTGTAGATGTTTCATGTATGAACTACATAACTTGTTTGTCGAATATAACAACTGAAACTGAGAGTGACTCATCTGCAACCATGGGGTGTACCCTAAATCTGTTCAGTGTATTTTTAAAATGCAAAATCAGTGGAAGAAAGTGTATCCCATCAGTAGCCCCGAATTACAATGTCAGAATATTTAAAAATCAAAGTGTTACTGACCTGTCAGTGGTAGTATTAGGTGATTACTTTCATTTGTGGCATCATAATGTTCTATCTAAATTGTGAAATTATATCATGAAAGAGTCACATGACTTATAAAACTAGCTCTGGGTGCTTTTAATTTTTTGTATTGTTGCTGAAATTAAGTATCTTGTAGGCTACAATAGAATGCATACATTAAATAAGTTTTAATAAAATAAAGAAGAGTTTCAAAGTAAAAGTAGCTGAATATTAACATATGAAAAGTAAGGAAATATTACTTACCCATTGAATGTTTTTTACATAAGAAATGTATTTTTTGTTACTCTAATGTATTACTTCTGTAGAGGGTTCTGGATTTGTTGATGGTGGACTGTGTAACTGGGATGGCAATATGGACCCAAATCTACATACATCTGTAATAGGAAAAAAATAAACAGACATCATATAATTTATTATACCAATGAAAAACCAATAACAAGGACCTAAATATTGTGACATATTTACAGTACATACAAAACCTATTTCTAGAACTTTCAAATTCTGAAATTTCTAGGTTGTACAAAATCATTGTTTCTTGAAAAGTAGTTGTCACAATAACAGTTCCTGTAAAAGATATGAAAACAATTTTAGTCATCCTAATGTCGAAGATACATATAAAAAAAATTAATTTACAGACTAAAAATTGGTAAATTGTGGACATATACTATACTACTTAATTTATTAACTTGGAAGAGTTGTAAGATCAAAATATTTAGTTAGTCCTTCTGTTGATCAAAATAAGCTGTCATTTCAGTAGCATATTTTCCCCATAAGCTGCAGCGAACATGCAAACCTCTGTAAGAAAAAATAGCAATATTTGTAAATATCATATAAATTTTCCATGTCACATTAATTCAAATTTTATAGCACTTGTAATCCTCAAGAAGAATTTACATCCTAAGGTTCGAATTGCCCATTTATTGCACTGGCTGAGAGTATCGCAAAAGCACAATGATTTCTAAACCATAAAATACAAAAAGAAAAAAAAGATTGGGAATAAGATTGATTTGGAAGACACTATCTTGATGACTAAAAACTTTTGAATACAGAAGTATATCAATGCACTGAAATGGAAGTATACCTATTAAATTATCTTATGTTACATTCTTTTGAGAAATTTCATTAAATGATGTGAAATTAAAACTGAACACTAGGAGTTGTGCATCAGAAGGACAAAGAAACGTTTTTGATGTGAATAGAAGTTGGCATGCATATCGAGTTGTCAAGTAACATCCTTGATTTGGATCAATTTGAATGTTTTTTATGTAATAGAAGAATCCATCCCACATGAGATCTTTGAACTTAGAGATAAGCCGATGGTTCGTAATTGAACATTGTACCTTTGTTCCCAAAAAAGTGTAAATTTATTGGTGGTAGTCATAGAGATAAAATATTTGATAGAATAAATAGTTATAAATGAATATATTTCACCACATTAAGATAATAAAAATCAGGTGTTTTTGTAAGAAAGACCAACCTATATATCTCCAAGTACGGAATCGATAACAATGACATTATTGGAGTTTTTTGATGAAGAATTGCACCAAATGTTCAATACATGAACTTGTATCTTCAGAGTCTCATTTGACTCCGGTGAAATCTCACTAAATGGGGTTATTGATTTGGACATAATTTTTTTATTTTGTACATTTACAATTATATTAGAATGATAACTAAATCATAAGATAAGGAATGAAAAATGTTTCAAAGAATGCATTATATAAAAATAATAAAAGGTGAATAGTTAAATTTTAATGATACCTAAGAGAGGTTATAAAATATTTCATTATAGAAAATATTACATGTGAAATAAGCAGCTGTGTTATGGCTATATGTACCTTTTATTTTCAGACCATTCAGTGAGGTGACCCTAGAAACAACCACATATAATTGACCATGAGAGAAGACATGCCTGCATATAAATAACCCAACTGAAGAAAAAGATTGTCCAAGACTCTTATTAATAGTCATAACATAACATACTATCAAAGGATATTGCCATATTTGTAATTTAAAAGGCCATATAACATCAGATTGTAACTTAGTTAATCTTGGAATGAATGCACAATAACCCGAATGACAGCCAGTTAATTTTTTTTTCTCTGATGACATGGTCTCTGAAGTGTGTAACAATCATAGGAGTTCTATTACACAGACCGACTGATTGATCCACATTTATTAACAATATGACACGAACACCAATATTCAGACTAATTTTGTGTGAAGCCAATCTAGAGATATTAATACCATTTAAAAACTCAGAAGTGTATTTATTCTCTGGCCTATTAGAATCAAAACTGGCATTGAAAACACTGTCAGAGCAGAACTAGTCCCTTCTTTCAGCAATTGTGAGAGATATCATGTAGTCATTTATTTCTTGAACAACATCACAAGTTGGATCTAGATTTACTTTTTTTCCTTTAGAAAGCAAACATCATTGTAATGGTCTGTGAAAGCAGGATATATGAAGTCAACCATTGCCGCCAATGCATTGTCGGTTGATTTTAGAAGATAATTTGCTGGAATATGTGATTCACCATCATCAAGCTCCCCAGTGTTACCATCACCAATATCTAAAACTATCTTTGAAAAGGTTTGTAAGTCATCTGATTCATTATTGGCAGTCCCAAAATAAAATCACATGTTTTTTTGTTAGAGTTAATACTCTACATTGTTTCTAAAGATATGATGAAATAATACTTGCAAAAAAAATTCATCTCTATTACCACATGGTATAACATGTAATATTTGATAGAAATATCTACCGAATACAACTATTATACCTCTATACGGTAAAGCTGTTGCATTGACATTTTTTGTTGTCATTATATCTCTTAGAGTATGGTCCAGAGCCTCAAAATAGTACTTGAGAACCATGGATTCCTCATCCCAAATATTCTATTTTGTAACATGTAATAACATTTCTAACTCACTCCCTTGATGAATATTGCAAACAGATTTCTCATTAACAGAGATTGGAATACGAAATTTAGAATGTGTTGTCCTTCAACCTAGAAGAAGTAGTGATGTTATTTCACTTAAATCTACTACCAGAACAATACTACCCCTCGACCGCATAAAATATGTGAGTACTCTCTAGATAAATATTTTAACGGTCCCTTCATATCAATGTAAGAAGAATAAACCCCCAAACACAGTTGATATTGAAGACAAAATGGCATTGATCACATTTTTTGTTCAATAGTAAGCATACCCTGTAAAGTTAGGTAATAATTATTATGACCATCTCTATTGTAGTTTAGTTCCATCACAACTGAACGATTAGTATGAGTGTCAATTACAAATTCTAGAACAGGCATAGGGGGAAACACTAAAGAGATCTACCATTGCTTAGTAAAAAGTCGTCTATTTATTGTAGAGAAAACATGTGCCTATATTCATCAATGAGTGTGAAATGTAAAAAAAATTGAAACATATTTAAAGGGATCTATGAATGAAATGGTAAGTACTGAATTAAAAAATGCAGAGTCAGTATATTGCAGTACAAAATTGCAGGAAATGATAAGATAAATTCTCTTTAGAGAAATTAGGCATAGTACCTTTGAAAACTGTCAATAAAATGGTCAGCATTAAAAAGAAGGATGGATCCTAAATAGTATTAAAGAGAGAAATCACATATATTATGACCGACAATATAATTTAAATTTGGAGTAATAATATAGACATCAATTCAAACTGCATTACAAACACAAAACAACACATTTCAATCAATCATAGAACTGTGTAGATATATAGAGAACAACATAATTATGAAAGTAGTAGAACCCTTCACATGTAACATAGAAATGCACAGAAACATTCATTGTACATGACAGGGACTGCTAAAACATTTAAAGACACAAAATATATCACATTATATAGAAACAAATGACTGTGCAATTACATTTTAGACATCATAATTAAAAACGCAGGACAGACATGCAGTTTTTTCATAGAACTATGCATGAACATGTATAGAACATAACATAGACTAATGGAAAATTTAACGATGTGTGTAGAAACATGCAGGCAGAACCATGTCATTTAGATTTCTGCAAATACATGCAGTTTTTTATTGTAAATGAATGTCTGACATAGAATATACTGAAATATTTATAGAAACATATGCATATGGTTACATTTTAATAAAAAAAATTATACCAAATACTAGATATAATGAAGTAATTAAAAAATGACAGCTACTACAAGGAATAGTTTACAATAATGATATAATCCATCTATAACCATGTCATTTAAAATTATATGAATGTTTCAACCATTTGATATGTGTTCACCTAGGACAAAATTTTTATAGAATGACCCAGTTAACAATATAAAAAGTGTTACAAAAATAGGTACATGGAATCTTTAAAGTAACATATCATAGATGCAATGATAGTGTTAGTGATGTTTATAGGTTTGTATAGGATTAAAGAGATGATTTGCAAATAAATAAACAAAACATTAATGTAATGATGTATTAGAAAAAGTAGTTGATAATTTTCAATTTGTACATTGCATTTGAAGCCTTTGTCTTGAAAAATATAAGTTATCTTCAGAGAGAATATTACATATTTCATTCCAAACTATATCTGGGTTAGAAATGTTATTTGAGATTAACATGCTTGAATCTAGTTTGCGTAGAGAGTGGACCATTCCCTATGCTGATACCTCTTTAATAGCGTCAATGAATTCTTGGTCATCACTTTTTAGTCCCATAGCAGAACAGACCTCCTTAAAAGTTCCATATGTAATGTTGTTGAAAGTTTTCAAATCATCATATAATGTGACACCTCTGATTTTTGTTTGAAGAATATGTATTTATTATAGCTCTCTAGTTATAGGAGGCACATAGTATAGTCGACCAATACTGAAACCCTGTTTTCGGGGATGCCATTTTATTTCTTGACTATGGAAGTCAAACCTAGTTAGGTATTCTACGAAAGTTAAACTTCTACCTTCTGAGAATGTCACATTTGATTTAATCTAAGGCTTGAACATTGTTTTAGGAACACTTAATTCTGTTAGGACATCTTCAGTTTTGTCATCACCTCTTTTTGTCACATAATTTTTCCCTGGTAAATGATAATTCAGCATGTCGGCTGGTGGGTATTTGTAATCTATATCATTAGAGAAGATCCTCTAGGAATCCTCACAAGGTGATATGTAGCGATAGTCATAATATAGTTTTATCTCAACAATAGTGTTGTCTAATAAGTCTTTGTTGTAGCTTTAATATAGTACTGTCATTACAAGGTCATTTACATTGCTTATATATTTAAACAGATACTTGATAGAAGATGACTGGTTGCAAACTTAAATATTGAGATGGTCATGACACTTGAGTAGGAAAACTGGATTGTATGGTACCACAAAATGATTATCCAAATCAAAACCATTTTTATGGATTGTTCTGTCATCATCCCTTCTCCGATATATGACATAACTGTTATCATCTACTATTGTATGTCCCAAAAGGTTTTTAGGAAAGAAGATAGATCATTTTCAATTTTTTATACAAGGAGAAGAACATCTAACATCTCTACAAGGGTCATGGAGCATATAGTTTTCAATAGCTTCATGTAGTCTTGGGAAGGAAACATTATCTGGAATCTCAACGAAGACCACTCTGTTAACATCTGATAGAGTGATCATTTAGTTTTGATGACAAAGAAACAATACAATGTAGACATGTGGCAAAACACATTTCAAGAATTCAATTGTTAGAACAACTGTAATAGAATAAATAGATTACATATAGTTATTATTAGGTGATGTAATAAGAATGAATAAGGTAAATATACTGAACAATAAAAATTGATCTTATAAGGTAAATATATTGAACTGCAAATAATGATCTTACCTGCCATTGATTTTCCAAATATAAAATGTTCTCTTAAATCTTTTAGAAGATGTTCAACATTTATATTGAATAATCAATATATTAATTGTGGAAAGTTAGCTGGATGAATATTCTTTTGTGTAAAAAATCGACCGATTTCAGGCCACATTGGGTTACCTATAAACATTAGGAACAAATCTCGATACCCTGCCCAATTACAAATTGACATTGTGTCCTGATAATTTTTAATCATATATCTAGGACCACCAATAAAAGAAGAGGGAAGTATGATGCGCTTCCCGCAAGAGGACCGTTCTAGGTCACCTAGAAGGAATGCATCTTTCAACCCATTATATAGGTCGACCCGCAATCACTTCTGGTTGAAACGAATATATGATAGTTTTTGAGACTCAATCATTATGTAAGCATCAAAGAATTTTATTTACAATAATCTTATGGAATGTAGCAAAGTGGATGCTTCAATTTCATGGAATTGCAGGTGAAAAGAGAAGTATTATCTCATTATAACCTTTCTTAGCTTATCATTGGTTGTGAATGGAGTAGCGCGATGCCATACCTTGTCAACATATCCATTCTAGCCACTGGGGAAAATCAATGGATACTATAATGGCTGATATAAAGGTTGAATTTCATCAATTCGTTGCAATGCACCACATTTGGTTTGAATTTTGATGTCACATTCTTGGTTAGGATCTTCAATATCACCAAAAATAAGCATGGAAATATCAAGTGTTTTCGGTAAGTTAGGTGTAGTCTCATTTGTTTTTCTTTTTTTTAAGTAGGTGTAGCATTATGTTTGGAACATCTTCACGAATAAGGACATATTTTAGAGATTTGACCTACTAAGATAAATAATTGATCACATGTATCAAATGTTGCAACTTCTCAACAATAATGCAGTTAATAATTTAGTGAAAATTTTAGCCATCATAGCTTGAAGACATATTTGTGTCAAAAAAAATATAATGAAAAGCATGAGATTGATATTCATAGCATTGAATTTGAGAAATACCTCATAATTCTAAATCTATTCTAGCACTCATGTTTTGTGTCAAACACATACAGTTGGGAAAACCTTGGGGGCTTTCCTTCTACCAGACACAAATTACCTATGTGATGGTAGTTCTGTCCATTTAGTCTGAATATAGATGGGTCTCTACCATTGTACAAAGACCTATCAACCTTCCCACCCATAGACGTGAATTCAAACATAGAATTATAACGATGCATATGTTCTTGGAAAGCTCTTGCTTGGGATGAAGTTCTATTGAAAAATAACATCTGTATGTATGGAAGAGGTGATAGGAGTAAATCCAAAGCAATCATTCCCATCGAGCAGCATATAGTAAAATGTGGGGTTTGTCGGTTGCTGTATTTCCTATTTCTTTTGTCATTCCACATAGTAGAGTGACAGTATGGGCATATATATGCGGGGTCTTCGATATCTGAGTATCATGAACGTTGGGGAAAAACATATAAAAAATTATTCTATTTGTAGAGACTATCAACAAATATCATTTGATTTATGATATTAATAATGCAGGATTACTAAAAACAATAACATGTGTTCTCCGCAATGTCTATTTCTAATGAGTTTCTAGCAGTAGTCGATGAAATTTAAATATGGTGTGTCCTATCTTGTATAAAATTTAATAATATTTAAAGATCAATTTGTTAGTCAACAAACCTATGGAGTTTGCAGTTGTGCTGATGAAATCACTACTGTTTGATCACATTTCTAAAATATGTTAAGGGAAAACTTGTTGAATAGAATATCATGGGATAGAAAATTTATGTAGTTATAATAAAATAATGAAGAAATCTATATTAATGCAGAAATAACTTATAACATACATGTAAATGATGCAGTAGTGTAGTGTGGTACAATAATATTTGGATGATAGAATCTGTACATATATGATATAGTAAAAAATGAAATTTAATTGACATTTTTAGAAATATTTAAGTGTATCAGTAATTCATACTCTGTCGAGTTTACTACTGTAGATTCAATGATATTGTTGTCCTCATTCAATAGACCTAAAGTAATAAGTGGCATAAGTGTTAGATGGATGATAATTAAACAGTTGACCAATATTATTATCATAAAAGTTCATAGACATCAGAATTTTAATAAGGTACTAGGGGGAGGGTTTGATGTCTTCGTTTTCATTTGTTTTTTATGGCAGACATTGTTGACTCAGTACGACTTGTAGTTGGTACTATGAACAAAGAAGTAACAAATAATGAGTATTATAAGTTAGATGGAAATATTAATCTTCATCTAGGATTTTTAAAATGAATATACCATTAAATTATAGAGGTGACAATGGTACTCATCGGACTGTATGTCCCATGCCATTTGCTGATAGTGGCTGAATAATTGGAGTACCGGTGCACACGGTAGAAGGCATTGGAGAACCTAGATTACACAACAATATTATTAATATAAAGATTTAACTTAAAATCATATAATGATAGAAGTTGAATTAGTAATTAAGTTATTTTTTAAAAAGATAGTTCTCAAAATTTTCATGACATTGCTGCATGAGTAGTCTTCTCTATATCCTTGATTCTCTTGAGTTTGAAGGGGTATGCATGGTTTTGTTGATTTTCTTTTTATAAAATTTTTACGGTGGCATGGAAAATATTTTATGAACAGTTGATAATTGAATATAAAATGATTATCAATAGGCAGAAAACAAATTTACTGAAGATCATGTTTAGAAGATTAATATTAACATAGTAGACAAGAAATTGATTCAAGGAGCATATATACATTAAAATACAATTATTCAATATAATGAATATGTAACCGTGAACATAATGTACAAATAATGGTTTTAAACAAAATTTATAAAGCGATACCTATGTGACACGATTTGATTCCGTTCAAATGAAAGGCAGAAAAGGTTGTTGTCAAAGGATTCGTATATTATCATCGACAAGACTCCAGCTATATGTGATCAGTATCAATGATGGAATGGAGCAATGAAATATTTCATGTATCCAAAGAAAGCCTATGTCAAAGAACAATTATTAAATGTTAAAGTGAAATAAAATATCTATCTAATAAATGTAACATTCAATGTCACATATAATTGCTATTTTAATATACTTGAAATGAAATAAATTACGCAATGAATGGTGAGTTGATAATAAAATGAGGAACTATTTTACAACAGCTGCCATAAATGTATCACAATGTAAGATGTTGGTATGTGCTGTTATATATTACAGAATGGAGAGGCCTTCTATAGTTTAGGTTGCAAAAATCTAATAATTGGGGCTAAAAAACAGTGACCCAATGAAAGCACCTACTTGTTGGAAGCAGAACAAGACGTATGATGCAGGGATGTTACCAATATAGCCATAGTACATTCGCAATAATCATGTCAATGATGTAGTGCAATGTGACAAAAAAATATGTCGCATTGAAAGTAGAAAATGGATCTATACTGGGTTATTGTGGCAAACCCTTATGCAAGATCAAAATACTGTTTATCCACAACTTATAAACTATGTTCCTAACCTGGCAATTTCTTCTACGGAATACACAGAAACCCGACTCCTAAGATCAGCGATGAAATGGGTGACGAGGATTTGGATGTTGGCAATGGTAAGCCCAAGGTGGTTTTAGAGGTCAGGGATTGTACCCGCAATGATTTTGGGGAAAGTATACGGGATGAGATGAGAAGATTTGGGCAGCGGTGTAATGAATCGAGCTTTCTCGAAACCCTAAATGTGGATGGATAACCTGGAATAGAATGCGATCTAGTTTGAATGCTTTAATTGGGGAGAATCGATTGAGGAGGTAGCACGTGATGGTGTTTGGGGTATTTTTGGGATAGTATGTTTGTATTTGGTGACATGGGTGAATATGGAGGTGAATAATCAATGGGGAAACACCCAGCTATAGTAGAAATATTAGATATTTAAATCAATTCCAATAAAATTTCCTAGAAAATAAATACTATTATTTCAGTATTTCAATGAAAAATCACCACGTCATCAATTCATAAATTAAAATTCATCATATTCACTCAATCTTGGTCATTCGACTTTTCAGGAAAAATAAAACACCTACTTTATATTCAAAATCAGTCCTCATAAAAAATAAACAATACATATTATCCAATATATGAAAATCTTCAATGATTGATTACATATGTATGGGATCTCACTCTTGAAGACAAATTTTATAGTTCTTCAAATCCATACTCTTGTTTATTTTATATTTCCATCATTTCAAACACATCATATATCTTTGGGTAAACATTGATATGAACATCCATTGATACTTTTCATTGAATCTCATTATGTCTATCTCTAAAATCACATGTTAAGAGTTCATTAAAAAACATGTATGTGACAAAATACAAATAAATTTATTAATATTTTATTATATTATACTTTTCTAGTTTTTGAATGGATCTACCTCAAAATATTGGATGATATGTATAACATTATATAATTATAGGAACTATGATTTGTATATCATACTTTTAGTCCATATTAAAATTACTATATTCTAAATATATTCATCTCTTATTCACAATGAATATGACACTCAAAATCAATTTTGGAATTTCAATCTCTCCCTTTGTATTTATTGTTAATAATCATTTAAATAGTAAATAAAGAAATAATCAATATGTTCTATTACTTAATTATCATCTATTTATAATAAAAATAAAATATCAAGAACAAGGGGAAGGAAAACTCCTTTGATGATTTTTTTTGAAATATCATCCTTTTCTCCATTTTAATTTAAACAATAATTTAGTTTAGAGAAACATGCCATAATATTTCTAAATTATGTGTTACATATATTAAACAAATTTAAGACTAAATGAGCTAGATCACTGTAATAAACAAGAGTGACTAATCTAATTATCAAAGATACCCATAAAATTATTGACAATGCAATACCAATTAACAAAATATATTTCAGTGGATGTTCAAGTAGATTTTAATGTTATTTATCACCTACACTCAACTCAAAAAACACATAACAACATTTAAAAAAAAATATAAGGTTCTCTAATTTAAAATACCTTATAGATCAAAAAACTATCTCCCTTAATAATCAGAATTGACACAATCAAAATAAGGATGGTAAATTTATTTTCATACATGAAATTTATTTTGTCCTGACATTATATATTCTCATAAAAAATTATAAGAAATAGATTATTCAACACAACTCTTCTCTAGTGATAGATATATCAATCATTATCATGAATGGTATTCATTAAATAAAACTCAATGAAATTCTTTGTGAAATCAATTGAAGTATTGCATGAAGGGACCATGATATAATATAAATTACTTCATGATGGATAATACTTCTTGTTGCAAGATATTCAAATAATTCCAGTTATCCATTATATGCACCACCTTCAATTACATTACACATAGAAGGATAAACAAATTTATAGGAATTAGGTGTGTTCTCTATATATACTTAAAGAAAGAAATAGGGATGAGATTTGAATCTAAACCCATAAAATATATTCATATTAGATATAACTTGGGGATTAATCTCAATGATTTATTATCCTTTTATTTTGAATACTTGATCATTAATGGGTAACTGTGTGTTCACTATTTCAAAACAGTCTTCCCATGTGGAATTGTATATTTCACGTCATCTAAAAAATAACATTCATTCTATTATACATGGTCTATAATTTTTTCCATTTCTTATTAAGATGGAAAAATAATCATGAATTATTTATAAACCATTCCATATTTCATAGATTTTATATATTTATTCTCAAAAATTATTCGGCCATCAGTATTTAGAAACCTCTCACGTTACTCTTATTGGGAGTTTTCACTAAACTATTCCATATATTTATATCTTGGATTGGTTTTTTTATTTTATCTATATTCATTATATATTGATATTCAAAAAAAATCATATAAATATCTATGATGTGGAAATTTTTAGGGTAAAAGTATCTCTTCTTTGGTGTATCTTCGTACTGAAACTTTATTATGACCAGTTAGTAGCTGAAAAAAACTGGGGGGGGGGGGAATGAACCATCCAGATCCACCACCTATATCGATTCTTGTATCATCCCACCAAAAACCCAAGGATAATCCCCAATCCCCTTGAGCTTATATCGAGCATCAAGGTTATAAACATAACCTCTTGGGATGTTATCTCCCGCAGGAAACCAAGAACACTATCCAATCAATGAAAAAACCACTAAAACATATATAATTGAAATATGAAAACCCATAATTAACCATTATATAAAATATTAAAAATAAAAATTAAGGATAAAATAAAATAAAATAAAGGCTAAAAATGTCAATAAAAATATCAAGATATCTTTTTCTGTGAAATTGAATGACTAATCACCATCTCATGTGAATCTCAATTCACCACCATGATCATAACAACCACCTTCTTCCCATGGAATAAAACAAAGGATCAAACCCAAAATTCATGGCCCAATGAAAACATAAACAATACAAGAATACTACATTCAGAACAATATGATTATGTAGGGTGTGACCCAAAGTTAGTAGGTGTAACACCCTGAGATTTTATGAAAAATATTCTTTTAATTTCATTAATGTCTTGTGTTGTATTCTAAACCATGATTACCTTGCGCTATACGCAACACCGTATTAACTTGCAGTATACGCAACACTATTCTTGGATCGTGTGACACACAATTTTGATAATAGTTATTCTATGCAACATTGAGTATATATATATATATATATATATATTCAATGTATAAATGAAATATGGTTGGATTCTATTATACGAAACAACGAAGGATTCTTTCACAACACGCAACCCTGACTTGGCTTGCATTACACGCAATTGCGACCTTCCTCGATAGCGTGTGTTGTGCGCAATACTGGGTTTTAATAAACAATGATATATTATTATAATATTGTCATGAACTAGCCGATATGAATAGTGTTAACTAAATTTTGAATTTTATAACAGTATTATTCATCTTACACATTTCTGGAACATGGTATAAGAACAAAATAAAATTTTCAAGTAAAATAAGTATTTTTAAAAAAATGCAGTTTTGGCGCCTTTTGATGGAACACCCACTTTAAATATAGTTTTTGACATGTTTATATGTTCAATTTGACAAAATAAAATTCTTCTTTTGAATCAGGATATAAAAATTTACATTAGACAATGTTTTGATATTTTTCTGATAACTTTCATATTTTAATGAATAGTAAAAACACGCTATATTTTAATTTAAAACAACTTTTTTCATCGTAATATCTTATGTGGTTAAATTATAATATTGAATGGTTTTAAAGTATAAATAGAATATATTTTTACCATTTAACATAATGTATGTCATTAGCATTGATTTTACCATAATTCGTAGGTTAAATCAATTCAATCTTTTGCAATGTTTTAAAGAAAAACCTGTTTTCTTTCGACAACAGGATTAATTTTAATTTAATTTATGCATCTTTTGTGTATTGAATTTGAAAAAAATAGATTCCATATTTAGAATCATTGGGTCCAAATCATGTTAATAAGCTACTTTTTATTTTTGGGAATTATGAATAGTAACTACGGTAAATTTTATTTACCATAACTAAAGGTAAATCAGGTAATTAAGGGTAAATATAATATTTTAAAATTACCCTAACAAATGTCAAAATCCTATTGGATGACTAAAAGTCGACCCATATCACCTAAGGGTCGGATTAGATTCATTTAATTAAATTTTGTCAATGAAAATAATTTACTTATTATTAAAACCAAAGAATGTGACAACATGTCACTTTCTTAAATTATATAAGTATAATAATTTTAATCTAGTGATAAACTTCATGAAAATTCGATCATGAATAGTCTCCAGAATTCTAATACAATTATCTACATCATAGGAATTTATTTAGAATTTTTAGGGATTATATAATTATCATTTATTATGACACAAAGATGATGCAATAATTATATTATTAATGAAATATTGACAAAATTGATGTTATAAATACCCAAATAAATGTATTTTGAGACTTTTTATGAATTAAACTAATTTTATAGTTTAATATGACATGTTAGTATGGATTTAATTAACTTTTTTAAAACTTATCATTCTGATAGGATTTTCACAAAAATCAATTACTAAATAGTGTCAAAATTGACATAAAATAGTTTTTAAAACAAATATTATATTATTAATTGTTATTTAATTCCTAAAAATCTAAGGTTCGGTAAAATGACTTAGATAAGGTTATATATATTAATAATAAACAACTTGGGGTTCGTTTGGCTTGATATAGTAATTTATTAACCTTATAGTATAAGAACACAAGAAGACACGGTAAAAGTAAAATTATTTAACATAATGTTAAATCTAAATGATAAGGTTAAAATAGGAACCTAATCTTGTATAAATTATATTGGATGAGAGTATTTAGACCCATACCCACCTTAGCCTCTAAATAAATCAATTTGGAGCTATTTAAAACCGAACGTGACTTTATAATAAAATAATAGTTTTAGTTATTCCAAAGGTGCCCCTCTCCTTCCTTATAAAAGGGAACCTCCTCCCTCTCTTCCTCACACTACTTTGAGGCTTCAAGATCGGCCAACCCCTGCCAAATTCTCTTCTCCAATTCCCTAGAAACATCGTAGAGGTTCTGGTCTTTCACAAAGACTAATTTTAGTGCCCTAAGAGGAGGTCTCAAAGAGGCGCTTCAAAGAAGAGGTAATTTCCGTTACCGATTCTTTCACCTTTATTTCTTCATCCAATTATTCTTCTTAGGTTTTTTCATTATGAAGTAATAACATCAGTATCACTCATATACTGATATGTTATTATATGTATGAAACAATACTATTTCACCATCTATCCATCCTACGGAAAACGAAATCACCGCGCGTGCGTACGTACGGAATACCGTCTCCACGCCATGGTGAAATCTATTTTTCACCACCACCTTACTTGGATGGGTATAATGGTGTAAATAATAACTATATATTATTATTTTAAAGTGATATTGATTCTGAAATATTATACATACACTCCAATACAGTCCCATGATCATGAGAACGATATCATCGCTCTTGCGTACGTACGGACTACCGTCTCCACGACGCGATGAGATTCATTCTCCACTTTAACCATTTATGAATTATTATAAAGTATATATAATAAGTAATCATTAAATATATGACATAATATCGATACTGTATTTATGTGTATATATATGTATGTCATCTACTTAATTCCGTTCAACTCAATAAGGAAACGAAAACAGCGTTCATGCGTACGTACGACCTACTGTCTCCATGAACGGTGTATTTATTTCCATTTACTGATTTATTATATATATGTATATTCTGAATATATATATATATATATAATTCATGTTTTATATTCTGGAATTATGTAATCATGATCTAAGTAATCATATGAATAATTATAAGTCAAAACACGGACAACAAATGAAACAATTTTACCCAAAATGCTCTTTAACATGGAATTTACAAAAGAACGGGTAATATAATGTCATAAGTGAACCATATATGATATCATAACAATGAATATGATTCTGTAATAAGTCAATGACATTATTTAAATTATTATACAGGAGGTTCGGACACTTACGAAGCAAATCGGACCTAAGGTAAGGGAAATATCACAATCTCATTTTTATCCGAGATTGTTATTACTTTAGTATTTACTGGGGTGTATTTTATCATCCAAATCCATGTTTCCTGAATATGTAATATTATTTGCATCCACCTACAATTTTTTAAATCAAATTTTACCCTTCGATGTGTTTTTAGTAAAAAATATGACAGGAATCTTTTGTCGTTTTTCGTACGAGGTACTTTTTGACATTTCGACAAAAGTACAAAGAATGTTTTTTTAACTTATATGGCATGAATGGATTTTTAAAACATTATTTACAAGAAGCTTCCTTTACATGTTTTCAAGTTTATTTTTAATCAACTTCTTTTAGTTAAAAGTTGTATGACATGTTAAGGATGGAAAAATGTTTTGGAAGAAGAAAGGATATTTTCCTCAAGAATGGAGTTCAAGTGTTTTATCAAAATTATTTTACATCTAAGATAATAAAGGGTTCTGTTTTTATCCCTATTATTACATTGATTTGATTATGTTGTGATGGAATTATTTTTATTAATTCCTTTATCTTATATGAATTGTTTTATGATGTCATGATGTTTAAGATTCCCATTTGTATTACATGGCTTATGCAATGATGTATGATTTATGATTTTGTGGCACACATAAAAATGGTATCATTATGAGATGGGTGGGACCTATATCTCCCTCCAATGCATTGGGTAAAGATTTTATATCTCATGATATAAACATGGATGGAATGGTAGGTTATACCTGTTTAGTGAAATAGGACTGAAACGAGGGTGACTCGGTTCAGAAAGGAACTTTGTCCACTAAGATAATCTTGGCAATGAGTCTTGACTAACAAGAAATGATTCTCTATGATTATGTGTGTATGCCACAATGTTTCATGTTTTATGTTATGATTATTGTGATTACATTTCACTGCCATGATTTATCCCATGATATGAAATTATGCTCTCTTTTGCAGGATAAGATTTCCAAAATGTTATGTTCTTATGAATATGATGTGATTGATATTTTTTTTGTTTACCCTTACTGAGCATTTGAGCTCAACCTTTTATGTTTTCTTTTCCCCAGGATATGAAAAAAGGTTTTAGGTATAAAAAAAGGAAGATCTTTATGGAAGATGTTGAAGATGTTTCACCACTATTAGTAGATTATATTCCGAGTTTCCAAAGACACTAAACTATTACGATCCTTGTGTGTGTGATTTTGTTATGTACTAGGTATTCCACAAAAGTAATTTAATGTCCATGTAAGTCATGATACAGGTCTCTACAGTTGGTGTCAGAGGAAAGGTTTAGTCAAACTTTGGAAACTAGGATGCGAAAACGTTAGTGAGATCCCTAGAGACATTTCTATGGTATGTCTAGGGATGTCCCTAAGGATAAGTATACGTATAGGATATATTCATAGAACTATGGTAACGATATTAGATTAAACCAAAGTTGTTAGATATTGAAGTTAATCCCCCTTTATTATGATTTTTGCCTCTCACACTATTCTTTTTGGGTTTTAGAAAATGGCTGGAAACAAGATGATTCACGATAATGGAGGATATAATGGACAATGGAATGATATTCTTCATGAGCAACCAAATGAATTGGGATTTGGAAGTCCAAACATCATTATTATGCCGAATCAAAAATATCATAATATGATCAATAATGTAAAATGTGGTAAGTTTCCTGACTCGGCTAATAAGAGAAAGATAGAGTTTCAAGATGATCATAGAGGAAAGAAAGTTCAATTTCCCCTATGTAAATCATGTGGGAAAAGGCATCAAGGAGAATTTTTCAAAGGAACTGGAAGATGCTTTGGGTGTGAAAAAGAAGGAAACAAAGCCAGTAAGTGAAAAGTAAAAGATTCAGTTAACACTAGGGATGAGGATAATGGTATTGCTACGACATCAACAATGGTTAAATGTTTTAAATGTGGGATGTACGGGCATTATGAAAACCAATTCCCTAAGGTAAAGTCTCATGAAGAGAATCAGTATGGTCGTATGGGTAGTATTAATGTTTATGATGATGAAGAGACTACAAAAGGTATTTGAGATGAAATAATTGTTGAAGCTCGGTCAATGGTTTAAGAATTTAGTAGAATGATTACATGTTTATCATGTGTAATGTTGTATAAGTAATCTCATGGTACTATGGAATAAAGAGACATCTAAGGATTGTTACACTGTTTCCATTCCATGTGTTTTGAATGTGTTACCAGTATCCATGAAAGGTTATTCAGATATTTTTTGAATGTAGATAGTATGCGCATAATGAAGGGATAAGGAGAAAATTAAATGTTTGATAGTATTCATGAGATCATGACTGATATAAGGAGAAGGTTATATCATGGTTTGAGTGTATAGAATTTTGAGGATTTTGTTATGTGGAAAGTGTTAACTTTTAACTGCATTCATGTTTTCAATAAGGTTCAATGGGTATTCAAGAGAGTACATGATTAAGGACTTTGAATGTTTGGAATGTGACTAACAAAACATATCTTATGATATATGGGGATCAATGATGGTATTAAATCTCTAGTAATCGTTTTCACTATGTTATGAGAGTGGACTGCAGTATTATGGATAAGCCTAAAGATTGGAATGGATTATGTTGGAAATAAGTTAGTATTGTTTATGGATAGATGTTTTTTCGATATTATTGATGGTATGTTATAGTAATATAGTTTTAGAAAAAGGACAACCTGCAGGACGGGTGACAACCCATCGCGTCGAACAAGGCTGTGAGAATCGATCCCACAACCGAAGTACGGCTGGCCTTTATCACTTACCACTGACCTACAGGAAGTCCCTATTTAGTAGAAACTAGTTTTATTTTATTATGCGGTATGATATATGATGTATAGGTTCATTTTTGGAATCGTATATGATAAACCACACCAAAGACGGACTTATGTGTATTTGATAACTATTGCTAAACATTTGTTTGAAACAGATGGAATGACCCATCATTCTATCACACGATCTGTTAACACTTCACGAATTACAAATTCAACTTCATTTCTTTAAGAGATGAAGTGGAAATTGTTCAAAGCACGTACAACAATTATATTGTACCAAAATCAAGTAAGTATTTCTTCTAATTCAAAATTTTCAACTGTAGGGAAATGATATTGTAAACCAAAAATGTTGTCCTAGTGATCTTATATCTGATGAATCAGATGGTACCCTAGATCATCACAAATTTATGGCTTTGCGATTGTTGGCTTTTTCATATCCATGTTCTCTACCACTCTCCATCAGAACATGATGGTTATATTTCTCTTCCATATTCGTATTTTAACCTATGTGGAAACCCATTGATTAGTTTATTTGGTTAACCGTTACGTTTCATACTTTTGTTTTTAAAGATTGGTTTTGGTTATCCTTTTTACAATGTGGGTTTCTATTAGGGAAACTTTCGAATAATAAACCATTTATAACCCCAATGAATTTCGAGGGAGAAATTCATTTAAAGGGGGGTAGAATGTAACACCCTGAGATTTTATGAAAAAGATTCTTTTAATTTCATCAATGTCTTGTGTTGTATTCTACACCAAGATTACCTTGCGCTATACGCAACACCGTATTAGCTTGCAGTATACGCAAGAATATTCTTGGATCGTGTAAAACACAATTTTGATAATAGTTATTCTACGCAACATTTAGTATATATATATATATATATATATATTCAATGTATAAATAAAATATGGTTGGATTCTATTATACGAAACAACGAAGGATTTTTTCACAACACGCAACCCTGACTTGGCTTGCATTACACGCAATCGCGACCTTCCTCGATAGCGTGTGTTGTGCGCAATACTGGGTTTTAATAAACAACGATATATTATTATAATATTTTAATTAACTAGCCTTTATGAATAGTGTTAACTAAATTTCGAATTTTATAACATTATCATTCGTCTTACACATTTCTAGAACATGGTATAAGAACAAAATAAATTTTTCGGGTAAAATAAGTATTTTTCAAAAAATGAAGTTTTGCCGCCTTTTGATGGCACACCCACTTTAAATCTAGTTTTTTACATGTTTATATGTTCTATTTGACAAAATATAATTCTTCTTTTTAATCAGGATATAAAAATTTACATTAGATAAAGTTTTGATATTTTTCCAATAACTTTCATATTTTAATGATTAGTAAAAACACACTATATTTTAATTAAAAACAACTTTTTTCATCGTGATATATTATGTGGTTAAATTATAATATTGAATGGTTTTAAAGTATAAATATAATATATTTTTACCATTTAATATAATTTATGTCATTAGCATTGATTTTATCTTGAATTGGTATGTTAAATCAATTCAATCTTTTGCAATGTTTTAAAGAAAAACCCGTTTTCTTTCGACAACGGGATTAATTTTAATTTAATTTCTGCATCTTTTGTGTATTGAATTTGGAAAAATGGATTCCATATTTGGAATCCGTGGGTCCAAATCTTGTTAATAAGCTACTTTTTATTTTTGGGAATTATGAATAGTAACTACGGTAAATTTTATTTACCATAGTTAAAGGTAAATCGGGTAATTAAGGGTAAATATAATATTTTCAAATTACCCTAACAAATTTCAAAATCCTATTGGATGACTAAAAGTCGACCCATATCACCTAAGGGTCGGATTAGATTCATTTAATTAAATTTTTTCAATGAAAATAATTTAATTATTATTAAAACCAAAGAATGTGACAACATGTCACTTTCTTAAATTATATAAGTATAATAATTTTAATCTAGTGATACACTTCATGAAACATCGAACATGAATAATCTACAGAAATATAATACAATTATATACATCATAGGAATTTATTTAGATATTTTAGGGATTTAATAATTATCATTTATTATGACACAAAGATGATGCAGTAATTATCTTATTAATGAAATATTGACATAATTGATGTTATAAATAACCAAATAAATGTAATTTGAGACTTTTTATGAATTCCACTAATTTTATAGTTTAATATGAAATGTTAGTATGGATTTAATTAACTTTTTTCAAACTTATCATTCTGCTAGGATTTTCACAAAAATCAATTACTAAATAGTGTCAAAATTGACATAAAATAGTTTTTAAAACAAATATTTTATTATTAATTGTTATTTTATTCCTAAAAATCTAAGGTTTAAGAAAATGACTTAGATAAGGTTATATATATTAATAATAAACAACTTGGGGTTCGTTTGGATTGATATAGTATGTTTATTAACCTTATAGTATAAGAACACAAGAAGACACGGTAAAAGTAAAATTATTTAACTTAATGTTAAATCTAAATGATAAGGTTAAAATAGGAACCTAAACTTGTATAAATTCTATTGGATGAGAGTATTTATACCCATCCCCACCTTAGGATATAAATAAATCAATTTGAAGCTATTTAAAACCGTACTTGACTTTATAATAAAATAATATTTTTAGTTATTCCAAAGGTGCCCCTCTCCTCCCTTATAAAAGGGAACCTCCTCCCTCTCTTCCTCACACAACATTGAGCCTTCATGCTCGGCCAAACCCTGCAAAATTCTCTTCTCCAATTCCCTAGAAACATCCTAGAGGTTCTGGTCTTCCTCAAAGACCAATTTTAGTGCCCTAAGATGAGGTCTCAAAAAGGCGCTTCAAAGAAGAGGTAATTTCCGTTACCGATTCTTTCACCTTTATTTCTTCTTCAAATTATTCTTATTAGGTTGTTACATTGTGAAATAATAACATCAGTATCACTCATATACTGATATGTTATTATAAGTATGAAACAATCCTATTTCACCATCTATCCATCCTACGGAAAATGAAATCACCGCGCTTAAGTACGTATGGAATACCGTCTCCACGCCATGGTGAAATATATTTTCCACCACCACCTTACTTGGATGGGTATAATGGTGTAAATAATAACTATATATTATTTTTTTAAAGTGATATTGATTCTGAAATAGTATACATACACTCCAATACAGTCCCATGATCATGAGAACGATATCATCGCCCGTGCGTACGTACGGACTACCGTCTCCACGACGCGATGAGATTCATTCTCCACTTTAACCATTCATGAATGATTATAAAGTATATATAATAAGTAATCATGAAATATATGACATAATAATTATACTGGATTTATGTGTATATATATGTGTGTCATCTACTTAATTCCGTTCAACTCAATAAGGAAACGAAAACAGTGTTCATGCGTACGTACGGCCTACCGTCTCCATGAACGGTGTATTTCTTTCCATTTACTGATTTATTATATATATGTATATTATGAATATATATTTATAAATCATGTTTTGTATTCTGTAATTAAGTAATCATGATCTAATTAATCATATGAATAATTACAAGTCAAAACACGGATGACAAATGAAACAATTTTACCCAAAATGCTCTTTAACATGGAATTTACAAAAGAACGGGTAATATAAAGTCCTAAGTGAACCGTATATGATATCATAACAATGAATATGATTCTGTAATAAGTCAATGACATTATTTAAATCATTATACAGGAGGTTCGGACACTTACGAAGCAAATCAGACCTAAGGTAAGGGAAATATCACAATCTCATTTTTATCTGAGATTGTTTATACTTTAGTATTTACTAGGGTGTATTGTATTATCCACATCCATGTTTCCTGAATATGTAAAATTATTTCCATCCACCTACAATTTTTTAAATCCAATTTTACCCTTCGGTGAGTTTTTAGTAAAAAAATATGAAAGGAATCTTTTTTCGTTTTT
This sequence comes from Viscum album, assembly GCA_963277665.1. Taxonomy (NCBI): domain Eukaryota; kingdom Viridiplantae; phylum Streptophyta; class Magnoliopsida; order Santalales; family Viscaceae; genus Viscum; species Viscum album. The sequence continues at coordinate 1,583,125,730 of OY728137.1, read as the reverse complement.
CGTACGAGGTACTTTTTGACATTTCTGACAAAAGTACAAAGAATGTTTTTTAACTTATATGGCATGAATGGATTTTTAAAACATTATTTCCAAGAATCTTCCTTTACAAGTTTTCAAGTTTATTTTTAATCAAATTTATTTAGTTTAAAGTTGTATGACATGTTAAGAAAAGAAAAATGTTTTTGAAGAAGAAAGGATATTTTCCTCAAGAATGGAGTTCAAGTGTTTTATCAAAATTATTTTCCATATAAGATAATAAAGTGTTCTGTTTTTATTCTTATTATTACATTGATTTGATTATGTTGTGATGGAATTATTTTTATGAATTCCTTTATCTTATATGAATTGTTTTATGATGTCATGATGTTTAAGATTCCCATTTGTATTACATGGGTTATGCAATGATGTATGATTTATGATTTTGTGGCACACATTAGAATGGTATCATTATGAGATTGGTGGGACCTATATCTCCCTCCAATGCATTGGGTAAAGATTTTATATCTCATGAGATAGACATGGCTGGAATGGTAGGTTATACCGGTTCAGTGAAACAGGACTGAAACGAGGGTGACTCGGTTCAGAAAGGGACTTTTTCCATTAAGATAGTCTTAGCAATGAGTCTTGACTAACAAAAAATGATTTTCTATGATTATGTGTGTATGACACAAAGTTTCATGTTTTAAGTTATGATTATTGTGATTACATTTCACTGCCATGATTTATCTCATGTTATGAAATTATGCTCTCTTTTGTAGGATAAGATTTCCAAAATGTTATGTTCTTTTGTATATGATGTTATTGATATTTCTTTTGTTTACCCTTACTGAGCATTTGAGCTCACCCTTTTATGTTTTATTTTCCCCAGGATACAAAGAAAGGTTTTAGGTTAAAAAAAGGAAGATCTTTATGGGAGATTTTGATGATCATTCACCACGATTAGAAGATTATATTCCGAGTTTCCAAAGACACTAAACTATTACGATCCTTGTGTGTGTGTTTTTGTTATGTACTAAGTATTACACAAAAGTAATGTAATGTCCATGTATGTCAAGATACAGGTCTCTATAGTAGGACACCCCTAATAGTCCCATTCCTCCGTTTCATAGATGAAAATAATGATTATAGTTTGAAAATTGTGTAAAAAATGTGATTTTTGTTTTCTTCACATGATATAAGGTTAAAAAAACATACACTGTGTACTTTATCAAGGAACATCATTTTTAAAACCTTCAATAAGTGTTTTTACCCAAAACCAAGCCAATTCTAAATTCAATAATTTATCTTTATAATATTATGATTTTTAATACAAACCCTCACATGGTTTAGGACAATTTAAAAATCATTCCACATTAAAAATATCAATAGAAACCATTTACCCATTTTTTTAAACACATTTTGTAGAAAACTGAAAGGTAACTATGGATACAATGGAAACTACAACAAAACACAACCATAGAACGTCACAAATTTTTCTAATAATTGGATAAAATATACTAGTCAATATCAAGACTAAAATAGAAGTGTATCAACACATCACGAAGGTATATCCTAGTGATAAAAAATACAAAATCCATTATATATAATGTAATCCATAATATATGATACATAACAAGAGGAAAACCCATAGGTAATAAAAGGATATTGTAATACATGTAATGGGGGTTATACTATCAGTAGGTTAATATTCACACATCCATCAACTAAATAAATCTTATAGAGACTCATCAGTCAAAACCTAATAGTTAAGAATTATATATAGGTAGGGGTAACTATAAAATTTATAATATATTATATCCTGAAAAAATCCCACTACTTCCTACATAGTAATCCTAGTTTCCTCATGGAACAATACAGGGAGGTGAGCCTTTAACAAATAAAATGTTATCAGATGACAATAAAAAATCCCCAAAGGATAGTACCACAACCATGTCCTTTCCACCACATATACTTCCCTTGGAAGGATCTCCAATTAAAAATCATAAAATAAATAAAACAACAAAAACCCATCACATGGATTACTATAACATAATAATTAAAAAGGGGGATCAATAATGCCACAACAACAATCAGTCAACACATCATAAATTTCCTACATGGGCTTTATCTTCCCACATATAAAATATACATTCTAAAATCAATTTCTAAAGAAATTTGTAATCCAATAAAAATCAAAATAGGAACCATGATTACCAGAAATCATAAACAAAAAACCCAATGGAATCTATTCTTCATTTATTAAAATAACTCCATATATATTTAAATCAAGAAATAACCTTAAACAAAAACATTATTCACTTTGAAAATAACATTTGGATTAAAAAGATGAAAATGTTATTTTCATATATAAAAATAGTTCTCATTCTATCAAACAATAAAAATGAATATGGTACTTATTTATAAAAAAGTTCTATTTAAAAATGAAATTCCACCCATTAATCACCATGTAAATGAATCAATGTTATTGAAAAAAATTATAAACTAATCCTTGATAACTGGAACCATCATTATATAAATTATCAATTAATTTATAAATCCAATTACTCATGAAAATATTAAATATGAGTAAATTAAATTTAAACAAAAATTTAAATTTTTAGAATCAAATTTGATTCAATGAAATACACTAGTTTAGGTCTCATGATAAGGATTAATACTTCAGTAAGACAACAAATAATTTTTAGTACAACCCTCAGTATAGAAATTGAAAAAGCAAAACCACTAGGGTAAGAGGAGGAGAGTTAAATTATATAAAGGAACAGAAGGAGAAGGATAACCTAACATATTGATCTAGATAAATAATCACCATGAAACCTCCTTGAAATCACAGAAGAGGTCTTAGAGAAGAAAGTAGAAGGTTGAGAGAAGTATCCAAGTCACGGGGTTGTATGTGGGGGAATAAGTGAAGAATCCTAAATTAAAGGGATGAGAAATATAAAAATATATTTCTTCTAATGGGATTCAAGGTTTAACAACATTTTTAAAAAAACCTTGAACTAAACATATAGATCTCGATCATTACGATCTACATAGACTACTAAATTTTGATATGTGGTTAGTTTAACCATACATAATAAGTATGTGACCTATAAAAAACTACATGTTTCACCATTTTCAACCCAAATTCCATGAACGTTTCTGACAAAAACATCTAACAAATACCAACACATAAAAGAAACATGTGGGGTATCACACTTTACTTATCATTACACATTCCACACCAGAAATTACCATGTTAAGTTGGATGTAAAAAAGAACAATAAATAACATACCCTCCATAACGCGATGTGTATATGATGATGAAACACTAGATAGTGTCCTATAAATAAAATCCTTAATAAATGATGATTTATATAAAATAAACCACCATATATACACATATTTCAATTTTACGTTAGAAAAACACAACCAATCTCATTGATACAATACTCAAAAAAGGAAATGGATAATTGAAACATTAATATGTATGATTTATAAATATCTTAAATGAATTTACAAAAGTGAAAAACTCATAGGAATACCTCAACGATCGTGAATAATTTCAAGAAGGTTCCAAAGAACACATAAGAATATATTCTCACTTCCATAGACAAAAAACAACCTCAATACTTTCAACATTGTCATTGTAGAGCCACCAACATGGTTAAAACTCACTTCCACAAGGAATAAATTTCATGGTATTATATAATGAGAAATGAACCGGGATGATGATTAGGTTAATCATACCCTAGAGGTAATCCAGGAAAACCACATGGAAAACCATCCCCTTAATAACCCAACAAAACTAGAACTATTGAGTGATTAGAGGATCAAAAGAAAAAGTTTCTTGATTACCCTTGTATTGGAAAAAAGGAAACTTATTACCCAACCATCATGAAACTAACCCTAAAATTGGAGACCATATTAAGAGAAATTGGAGGAATCAAAATAATACAACAAAATAATAATTCAAGCACTCATGTTCAAAACCGAAGGAATCATAATAGATATAATATGTGAAAAAAACTATAAAAATTTAAAATAAAAAACACACAGAATCATTTAAAAAACAATTCCATTTGGATTAAATAAACAACCACGTAAACATTCATATATTTTGGCCACATACCCTTTTGTGAAACAATGAAAGAGGTTTGATTCCAAAAAAACATATAACCAACCAAAATACATTTTGGAATCTATAAAAGTACTTCACAAAAAAGGTGAAATAAAAACACAATTATTTTCAAGAACCACTTTCCTAATCATTTTCTCTATCAATTTTGAATGTGAAATAAAACACCACTCACCCATTTCATTTAGGAAAACACTATATGTGTAATTTTACAATGGTTGAAGTCTCACATTAAACCATTATTTTAAAACTAATATCATAAAAACTAATTTGAAAAAAATATTCCTAATACATTTTTACAAAAATAAAGAATAAAAATTCCAAAAACCAAATCATTTTTCTTTAAAACCCTTAATGGGCCTAAAACACCCCTTTATGATTTCAAAACACAACTTTATTTGGATCAAAACATTTTAAAATACTAAATTTTTTTTAAAATCACATTCCTAACAGTATACAAAGAACCTTGAACATTAAATATCTACTTGAATCACCCAAGAAAAAAAATGGGACTTGAAACCCACACCTCCCATTACATTTCAAAACCCATATGTGGTCATACCGCACATAAAATTACACATATAATTTTAAATAATCATTTAAAACATTATTCTACATTTAATTTTAAGTATCACTACAAATGAAAACTAAAATCCATCATTAATGAAAAATAAATTCATATTGAACACATTTAAAAACAAAACAATCCAATGGGAAATGCATTAACTCAAACTCTATGGATTTTAAAAAACATTGAGCACTCGATGAATGACATAACACAGATACCCAGTTTGATAAGAACCCTGGTTAGAGGCAGTCACAAAACACAATGAATTCTCCCTAAAGACTCACGAAATCCCTATAATCAACCTGATGATCAGATGGAATCAATAATAGAGATGGTAAAATCCATAACAGTGAATGAAACCATCAATGGAAAAAACATTGTAACAATACTCTCTATTCCATGATGAATTTTTTGGGAGGCATCATGAACCCAACTCAATACATGATCCCATTCGGTAAAACTTAGAAAAAATTAGAAGAACCATAACCAATGGAAATAAACCAAACACCATTTGAAATGATCCTCTAAAACAATTACATCCACATTAAAATATCATTTTAAATATCATCAATTTTACATCTCATTTCCAAAAAAACCTCCAACCCTCACTATTTTACATAACCTAGGTGCATCCTCGGCCCCCTCCACCCAAAGTGGAAGGAAATCATCAATGATATCGAATATAAACACTTGGTATGTTTTCACCCTCTTGAAACCAAGTACGTCACCCCAAAAGTTAACCACCAAGAAAATCATATATAAATTCAAATAAGAAACTTATAAATAACCACTAAATACAAATATTACAAAATAATAATCGGTGTTAAAAAAATAATAAGAAGATGAAATAATCAATTAAAAACTCAAGGCAACCAGTTCTTCCAAACAGAATGGCCGATCACCATATCCATGTGACTCTCAACTTTCCACCACGATCTAAACAATTTCCAGCTTCCCATAGAATGATACAGGATTAAACGCACGTGCCAATATCAAAAAATTCACATTATATGAATACTACTTTATCACCAATGTTATCATATGGGGAATGAGCCTATGAATGTTTCATACCACCCATGAGTCCCATTCATTCCTTTCATATAAAGCATTAGAACCCATATTTTGAAAATAATGTATACAAATACATTTTCCGTATCCTTTACATGGTATAAGTGTAAAAAATGTATAACATGTACTTTCTCAATGTAAACCATTTTTAAAAACTTCTAAAAATGGTTATATTGAAAACTACACCTATTAAAAATCCAACCATTAATCTTTAAAACCTCATGACTTTGAAAACAAACCCACACATGGTTTAAGAAATTTTAAATTCATGAAATACATAAAAATTTCTTTGAAAACCACTTCCTAATTTTTCATTTAAAAAAAATTTATTTACACACTAAAAATTGGTAAATTGTGGAAATATACTATACTAATTATTTTTTTAACCTCGAAGAGTACTAAGATCAAAATATTTAGTTAGTCCTTCTGTTGATCAAAATAAGATGTCATTTCAGTAGCATAATTTCCCCATAAGCTGCAGTGAACATGAAAACCTATGTATGAAAAAATAGCAATATTTGTAAATGTCATATAAATTTTCCAAGTCACATTAATTCAAATTTTATAGCACCCGTAATCCTCAAGAAGAATTTACATCCTAAGGTTCGAATTTCCCATTTATTGCACTGGCCGAGAGTATCACAAAAGCACAATTATTTCTAAACCATAAAACACAAAAAGAAAAAAATAGAATGTGAATAAGATTGATTTGGAAGAAACTATCTTGATGACTAAAAAATTTTGAATACAAAAGTATATCAATGCACTGAAATGGAAGTATACCTATTAGATTATCTTATGTTACATTCTTTTGAGAAATTTCATTAAATGATGTGAAATTAAAATTGAACACCGGGAGTTGTGCATCAGAAGGACAAAGAAACGTTTTTGATGTGAATAGAAATTGGCATGCATATCGAGTTGTCAAGTAACATCCTTGATTTGGATCAATTTGAATGTTTTTAGTGTAATAGAAGAATCAATCACACATGAGATCATTGAACTTAGAGATAAGACGATGGTTCGTAATTAAACATTGTACCTTTGTTCCCTAAAAAGTGTAAATATATTGGTGGTTATCATAGAGATAAAATATTTGATAGAATAAATAGATATAAATGAATATATTTCACCACAGTAAGATAATAAAAATAAGTTGTTTTTGTTAGAAACACAAACCTATATATCTCCAAGTACGGAATCGATAACAATGACATTATTGGAGTTTTTTGATGAAGAATTTCACCAAATGTTCAATACACAAACTTGTATCTTCAGAGTCTCGTTTGACTCTGGTGAAATCTCACACAATGTGGTTATTGATTTGGACATAATTTTTTTATTTTGTACATTTACAATTATATTAGAATGATAACTAAATCATAAGATAAGGAATGAAAAAAGTTTCAAAGAATGCATTATATAATAATATTAAAAGGTGAATAGTTAAATTTTAATGATACCTAAGAGAGGTTATAAAATATTTCATTATAGACAATATTGCATGTGAAATAAGCAGCTGTGTTATGGCTATATGTACCTATTATTTTCAGACCATTCAGTGAGGTGACCCTAGAAACAGCCACATATAATTGACCATGAGAGAACACATGCTTGCATAAAAATAACCCAACTGAAGAGAAAGATTGTCCAAGACTCTTATTAATAATCATAACAAAACATACTATCAAAGGATATTGCCATATGTGTAATTTAAAAGGCCATCTAACATCAGATTGTAACATAGTTAATCTTGGAATGAATGCACAATAACCCGAATGACAACCAGTTAATTTTTTTTCTTTGATGACATGGTCTCTGAAGTGTGTAACAATCATATGAGTTCTATTACACAGACCAACCGATTGATCCACATTTCTTAACAATATGACATGAACACCAATATTCAGACTAATTTTGTGTGATTCCAATCTAGAGATATTAATACCATTTAAAAACTCAGAAGTGTATTTATTCTCTGGCCTATTAGAATCAAAACTGGCATTGAAAACACTGTTAGATCCGAACTAGTATCTTCTTTCAGCATTTGTGAGAGATATCATGTAGTCATTTATTTCTTGAACAACATCACAAGTTGGAGCTAGATTTACTTTTTTCCTTTAGAAAGCAAACATCATTGTAATGGTCTGTGAGAGCAGGATATATGAAGTCAAACATTGCTTCCAAAGCATTTTCGGTTGATTTTAGAAGATAAGTTTCTGGAATATGTGATTCACCATCATCAGGCTCCCCAGTGTTACCATCACCAATATCTAAAACTAACTTTGAAAAGGTTTGTAAGTCATCTGAATCATTATTGGCCGTCCCAAAATAAAATCGCATGTTTTTTTGTTAGATTTAATACTCTACATTGTTTCTAAAGATATGATGAAATAATACTTGCAAAAAAAAATCATCTCTGTTGCCACCTGGTATAGCTTGTAATATTTGATAGAAACCTCTACCCAATACAGCTGTTATACCTCTATACGGTAAAGCTGTTGTATTGAAATTTTTTGTTGTCATTATATCTCTTAGAGTATGGTCCAGAGCCTCAAAATAGTACTTGAGAACCATGGATTCCTCATCCCTAATAATCTATTCTGTAACATGTAATAACATTTCTAACTCACTCCCTTGCTTAATATTGCAAACAGATTTCTCATTAACAGAGATTGGAATACGAAATTTAGAATGTGTCGTCCTTCCACCTGGAAGAATTAGTGATGTTATTTCACATAAATCTACTACCAGAACAATACTACCCTATGACCGCAGAAAATATGTGAGTACTCTCCAGATAAATGTTTTAATGGCCCCTTCATATCCATGTAAGAAGAATAAACCCCCACACACAGTTGATATTGAAGACAAAATGGCATTGATCACATTTTTTGTTCAATAGTAAGCATATCCTGTAAAGTTATGTAATCATTTTGATGACCATCTCTATTGTAGTTTAGTTCCTTCACAACTGAACGATTAGTATGAGTGTCAATTACAAATTCTAGAATAGGCATAGGGGGAAACACTAAAGAGATCTACCATTTCTTAGTAAAAAGTCGTCTATTTCTTGTAGAGAAAACATGTGCCTATATTCATCAGTTAGTGTGAAATCTAAAAAAAATTGGAACATATTTAAAGGGATCTATGAATGAAATGGTAAGTACTGAATTAAAAAATGTAGAGTCAGTATATAGTAGTAAAAAATAGTATGAAATGATAAGATAAATTCTCTTTAGAGAAATTAGGCATAGTACCTTTGAAATCTATCAATAAACTGGTCAACATTAAAAAGAAGGATGGATCCTCAATAGTATTAAAGAGAGAACTCACATATATTATGACCGACAATATAATTTCAATTTGGAGTAATAATATAGACATCAGTTCTAACTGCATTACATACACAAAACAACACATTTCAATCAATCATAGAACTGTGCAGATATATAGAGAACAATATAATTATGAAAGTAGCAGAACCCTTTACTTGTAACATAGAAATGCACAAAAACATTGATTGTACATGACAGGGACTACTAAATCATTTAAATACACAAAATATAGCACATTATATAGAAACATATGACTGTGCAATTACGTCTTAGACATCATAATTAAAAACATAGGATAGACATGCAGTTTTTTCATAGAACTATGCATGAACATGTATAGAACATAACATAGACTAATGGAAAATTTAACGATGTGTGTAGAAACAAGCAGGCAGAACCATGTCATTTAGATTTCTGCAAATACATGCAGTTTTTTATTGTAAATGAATGTCTGACATAGACTATATTGAAATCTTTATAGAAACATATTCAAATGGTTACATTTTAATAAAAAAAATTATAACAAATACTAGATATAATGAAGTAATTAAAAAATGACAGCTACTACATGGAACAATTTACTATAATGAAATAATCCATCTATATCCATGTAATTTAAAATTATATGAATGTTTCAACCATTTGATATGTGTTCACCTAGGACAAAATTTTCATAGAATGACCCAGTTAACTATATAAAAAGTGTTACAAAAATAGGTACATGGAATCTTTAAAGTAACAGATCATTGATGCGATGATAGAGTTAGTGATGTTTATAGGTTGGTAGAAGATTAAATAGATGATTTTCAAATAAATAAACAAAACATTAATGTAATGATGTATTAGAAAAAGTAGTTGATAATTTTCAATGTGTACATTGCATTTGAAGCCTTTGTCTTGAAAAATATAAGTTATCTTCATAGATAATATTACAAGTTTCATTCCAAACTATATCTGGGTTAGAAATGTTATTTGAGATTAACATGCTTGAATCTAGTTTTCATAGATAGTGGACTATTCCCCATGCTGATACCACTTTAATAGTGTCAATGAATTCTTGGTCATCACTTTGTAGTCCCATAGTAGAACAGACCTCCTTAAAAGTTCCATAAGTAATGCTGTTGAATGTTTTCAAATCATCATATAATGTGGCACCTCTTATTTTTGTTTGAATAATATGTATGTATTATAGCTCTCTAGTTATAGGAGCCACATAGTATAGTCGACCAATACTGAAACCATGTTTTCGGGGATGCCATTTTATTTCTTGACTATGGATGTCAAACCTAGTTAGGTATTCTACAAAAGTTAAACTTCTACCTTCTGAGAATATCACATTTGATTTAATCTAAGGCGTGAACATTGTTTAAGGAACATTTACTTCAGTTAGGACATCTTCAATTTTGTCATCACCTCTTTCTGTCACATAAATTTTCCATGGTAAATGATAATGCATCATGTCGGCTGGTGGGTATTTGTAATGTATATCATTAGAGAAGATCCGCTAGGAATCCTCACAAGGTGATATGTAGCGATAGTCATAATACAGTTTTATCTCATCAATAGTGTTGTCTAATAAGTCTTTGCTGTTTTTTTAATATAGTACTGTCGTTACAGGATCATTTACATTGCTTATATATTTAACGAGATACTTGATAGAAGATGACTGGTTGCAAACATAAATATTGAGATGGTCATGACACTTGAGTAGCCAAACTGGATTGTATGGTACCAAAAAATTATTATCCAAGTCAAAACCATTTTTATGGATTGTTCTGTCATCATCCCTTCTCCGATATATGACATACCTGTTATCATTCTAGTGTTGTATGTCCCAAAAGGTTTTTAGGAAATAAGATAGATCATTTTCAATTTTTCATACATGGAGAAGAACATCTGGCATCTCTACAAGGGTCATGGAGCATATAGTTTTTAATATCTTCATGTAGTCTTGGGAAGGAAACTTTATCTGGAATCTCAATGAAGACCACTATGTTAACATCTGATAGAGTGATCAGTTTGTTTTGATGACAAAGAAACAATACAATGCAGACATGCGGCAAACCACATTTCAAGAATTCAATTGTTAGAACAACTGTAATAGAAAAAATAGATAACATATAGATATTATTAGGTGATGTAATAAGAATGAATAAGGTAAATATACTAAACTATAAAAATTGATCTTATAAGGTAAATATATTGAACTGCAAATAATGATCTTACCTGCCATTGATTTTCAAAATATAAAATGTTCTCTTAAATCTTTTAGAAGATGTTCAACATTTATATTGAATACTCAATATATTAATTGTGGAAAGTTATCTAGATGAAGATTCTTTTGTGTAAAAAATCGACCGATTTCAGGCCACATTGGGTTACCTGTAAAAATTAGGAACAAATATTGATACCCTGCCCAATTACAAATTGACATTGTGTCCTGATAATTTTTAGTCATATATCTAGGGCCACCAATAAAAGAAGAGGGTAGTATGATGCACTTCCCGCAAGAGGACCGTTCTCGGTCACCTAGAAGGAATGCACCCATTGTATAGGTCGACCCGCAATAACTTCTAGTTGAAACGAATATATGATAGTCTTTGAGACTCAATCATTATGTAAGCATCAATTTTTTTTTACAATAATCTTATGGAATGTAGCAAAGTGGATGCTTCAATGTCATGTAAGTGAAGGTGAAAAGAGAAGTATTCTCTCGTTATAAACTTTCTTAGCTTATCCCTGGTTGTGAATAGAGTAGCGCGATGCCATACCTTGTCAACAAATCCATCTTAGCCACTAAGGAAAATCAATGGATACTGTAATGGATGATACAAAGGTTGAATCTCATCAATTCGTTTCAATGCACCACATTTGGTTTGAATGTTGATGTCAAATTCTTGGTTAGGATCTTCAATATCACCAAAAATAGGCATGGAAGTTTCAGGTGTTTTCAGTAAGTTAGGTGTAGTCTCATTTGTTTTTCTTTTTTTAAGAAGGTGTAGCTTTATGTTTGGAACATCTTCACAAATAAGGACATCTTTAACTGATTTGAACTACTGAGATAAAGCATTTATCACATGTATCATATGTTGCAACTTCTCAATAATAATACAGTTAATAATTTAGTGAAGATTTTAGCCATCATAGCTTGATGACATATTTGTGTCAAAAAATTATAATCAAAAGCATGAGATTGATATTCATAGCATTGAATTTGAGAAATACCTCATACTTCTAAATCTATTCTGGCACTCATGTTTTGTGTCAAACACATACAGTTGGGAAAACCATGGGGGATTTCCTTCTACCAGACACAAATTACCTATGCGATGGTAGTTCTGTCTATTTAGTCTGAATATAGTTGGGTCTCTACCATTGTTTAAAGACCTACCAACCTTCCCACCCATAGACGTGAATTAAAACATAGAATTATAATGATGCATATGTTCATGGAAATCTCATGCTTGGGATGCAATTCTATTGAAAAATAACATATGTATGTATGGAGGAGGTGATAGGAGTAAATCCAAAGCAATCTTTCCCATCGAGCAGCTTAGAGTAAAATGTGGGGTTTGTCGGTTGCTGCATTTCCTATTTCTTTTGTCATTACACATAGTAGAGTGACAGTATGGGCATATATATGCGGGGTCTTCGATATCTGAGTATCCTGAACGTTGGGGAAAAACATATAAAAAATTATTCTATTTGTAGAGACTGTCAACGAATATCATTTGATTTATGATATTAATAATGCAGGATTACTAAAAAAATAACATTTGTTCTCCGCAATGTCTATTTCTAATGAGTTTCCAACAGTAGTCGATGAAATTTAAATATGGTGTGTCCTATTTTATATAAAATTTAATAATATTTAAAGATCAATTTGATAGTCAACAAACCTATGGAGTTTGCAGTTCTGCTGATGAAATCATTATTGTTTGATCACATTTCTAAAATATGTTAAGGGAAACCTTGTTGAATAGAATATCATGGGCTTGAAAATTTATGTAGTTATAATAAAAGGATGAAGAAATCTATATTAATGAAGAAATAACTTATAACATACCTGTCAATGATGCAGTAGTGTAGTGTGGTGCAATAATATTTGGATGATAGAATCTGTACATATATGATATAGTAAAAAATGAAATTTAATTGACATTTTTATAAATATTTAAGTGTATCAGTAATTCATACTCTGTTGAGATTACTACTATAGAGTCAATGAGATTGTTGTCCTCATTCAATAGACCTAAAGTAATAAGTGGCATAAGTGTTAGATGGATGATAATTAAACAGTTGACCGATATTATTATCAGAAAAGTTAATAGACATCAGACTTATAATAAGTTACTAGGGGGAGGGTTTGATGTCTTTGTTTTCATTTGTTTTTTATGGCAGACATTGTTGACTCAGTACGACTTTTAGTTGGTACTATGAACAAAGAATTAACAAATGATGTTTACTATAAGTTAGATGGAAATAGTAATCTTCATCTAGAATCTTTAAAATGAATATACCATTAAAAGATAGAGGTGACAATTGTACTCATCGGACTGTATGTCCCATGCCATTTGCTGATAGTGGCTGACTAATTGGAGTACCGGTGCACATGGTAGAAGGCATTGGAGAACCTAGAGTACACAACAACATTATTACTATAAAAATTTACCTTAAAATCATATAATGATAGATGTAGAGTTAGTAATTAGGTTATTTTAAAAAAAGATAGTACTCAAAATTTTCTTGACATTACTGCACGAGTAGTCTTCTCTATATCCTTGATTCTCTTGAGTTTGAAGGGGTATGCATGGTTTTGTTGATTTTCATTTTATAAAATTTTCAAGGTGGCATGGAAAATATTTTATGAACAGTTGATAATTGAATATAAAATGCTTATCAATAGGCAGAAAACAAATTTACTAAAGATCATGTTTAGAAGATTAATATTAACATAGTAGACAAGAAATTGATTCATGGAGCATATATACATTAAAATAAAATTATTCAATATAATGAATATGTAACAGTGAACATAATGTACAAATAATGGTTTTAAACAAAATTTATGAAGCGATACCTGTGTGACACGATTTGATTCCCTTTCAAATGAAAGACGCAAAAGGTTGTTGTCAAAGGATTCGTATATTATCATCGACAAGACTCCAGCTATATGTGATCAGTATCAATGATGGAATGTAGCAATGAAATATTTCATGTATCCAAAGAAAGCCTATGTCAAAGAACAATTATTAAATGTTAAAGTGAAAAAATATCTATCTAATAAATGTAACATTCAATGTCATGTATAATTGCTATTTCAATATACCTGAAATGAAATAAATTACGCAATGAATGGTTAGTGGATAATAAATTGAGGGGCTATTTTACAACAGCAGCCATAAAAGTATCACAATGTAAGATGTTGGTATGTGCTGTCATATATTGCAGAATGGAGAGGCCTTCTATAGTTTAGGTTTCAAAAATCAAATAATTGGCGCTCAAAAACAGTGACCCAATGAAAGCACCTACATGTTGGAAACAGAACAAGACGTATGATACAGGGATGTTACAGATATAGCCATAGTACATTCGCAATAATCATGTCAATGATGTAGTGAAGTGTGACAACAAAATATGTCACATTGAATGTAGAGAATGGATCTATATTGGGTTATTGTGGAAAACCCTTATGCAAGATCAAAATATTGTTTATCCACAACTTATAAACTATGTTCCTAACCTGGAAATTTCTTCTACAGAATACACAGAAACCCGACTCCTGAGATCAACGATGAAATGGGTGACGAGGATTTGGATGTTTGTTATGGTAAGCCCAAGGTGGTTTTGGAGGTCAGGAATTGTACCCACAATGATTTTGGGGACGGTATATGGGAGGAGATGAGAAGATTCGGGCAGCGGTGTAATGAATTGAGCTTTATCGAAACCCTAATTGTTGATGGATAACCTGGAATAAAATGCAATCTGGTTGGAATGCTTTAATTGGGGAGAATCGATGGAGGAGGTAGCACGTGATGGTGTGGGGTATTTTTGTGATAGTATGTTTGTATATGGTGACATGGGTGAATATGGAGGTGAATAATCAATGGGGAAACACCCAGCTATAGTTTAAATATTAGATATTTAAAACAATTCCAATAAAATTTCCTAGAAAATAAATACTATTATTTGAGTATTTCAATGAAAAATCACCGTGTCATCAATTCATAAATTAAAATTCATCATATTCACTCAATCTTGGTCACTCGACTTTTGAGGAAAAATAAAACACCTACTTTATATTCAAAATCAGTCCTCCTAAAAAATAAACAATGCATATTATCCAATATATGAAAACCTTCAATGATTGATTACATATGTATGGGATCTCACTCTTGAAGACAAATTTTATAGTTCTTCAAATCCATACTCTTGTTTATTTTAAATTTCCATCGTTTCAAACACATCATATATCTTTGGGTAAACATTGATATTAACATCCATTGATACTTTTCATTGAATCTCTTTATGTATATCTCTAAAATCACATGTTAAGAGTTCATTAAAAAACATGTATGTAACAAAATACAAATAAATTTATTAATATTTTGGTATATTATCTTTTTCTAATTTTTGAATGGATCTACCTCAAAATATTGGATGATATGTATAACATTAGATAATTATAGGAACTATGATTTGTATATCATACTTTTAGTCTATATTAAAATTACAACATTCTAAATATATTCATCTCTTATTCATAATGAATATGACACTCAAAATCAATTTGGGAATTTCGATCTCTCCCTTTGTATTTATTGTTAATAATCATTTAAATAGTAAATAAAGAAATACTCAATATGTTATATTACTTAATTATCATCTATTTATAATAAAAATAAAAGATCAAGAACAAGAGGAAGAAAAACTCCTTTGATAATTTTTTTTGAAATTTCATCCTTTTCTCCATTTTAATTTAAACAATAATTTAGTTCAGAGAAACATGCAATAATATTTCTAAATTAAGTGTTACATATATTAAACAAATTTAAGACTAAATGAGCTATATCTTTGTAATAAACAAGAGTGACTGATCTAACTATCAAAGATACCCATAAAATTATTGACAATGCAATATCAATTAACAAAATATATTTCAGTGGATGTTCAAGTAGATTTTAATGTTATTTATCACCTACACTAAACTCAAAAAACACATAACAACATTTAAACAAAAAATAAGGTTCTCTAATTTAAAATACCTTATAGATCAAAAAATTATCTCCCTTAATAATCAGATTTGACACAATCAATATAAGGATGGTAAATTTATTTTCATACATGAAATTTATTTTTTCCTGATATTATATATTCTCATAAAAAATTATAATAAATAGATTATTCAACACAACTCTTCTCTAGTGATAGATAAATAAATCATTATCATGAATGGTATTCATTAAATTAAACTCAAAGAAATTCTTTGTGAAATCAACTGAATTATTGCATGAAGGGACCATGATATAATATAAATTACTTCATGATAGATAATAATTCATGTTGCAAGATATTCAAAGAATTCTAGTTATCCATTATATGCACCACCTTCAATTCCATTACACATAGAAGGATAAAAAAATGTGTAGGAATTAGGTGTGTTCTCTATATATACTTAAGGAGAGAAATAGGGATGAGATTTGACTCTAAACCCATAAAATATATTCATATTAGATCTAACTTGGGGATAAATCTCAATGATTTATTATCCATTTATTTTGTATACTTGTTCATTTATGGGTAACTATGTGTTCACTTTTTCAAAACTGTATTCCCATGTGGAATTGGATATTTCACGTCATCTAAAAAATAACATTCATTCTTTTATACATGGTCTATAATTTTTTCCATTTATTATTAAGATGGAAAAATTATCATGAATTATTTATAAACCTTTCCATATTTCATAGATTTTATATATTTATTCTCAAAAATTATTGGGCCATCAGTATTTAGAAACCTCTCACGTTACTCTGATTGGGTGTTTTCACTAAACTATTCCATATATTTATATCTTGGATTGGTTTTTTTATTTGATCTATATTCATTAAATATTGATATTCAAAAAAAGCATATAAATATCTATGATGTGTAAATTTTTAGGGTAAAAGTATATCTTCTTTGGTGTATCTTTGTACTGAAACTTTATTATGACCAGTTAGTAGCTGAAAAAAACTAGGGGGGGAATGAACTATCCAGATCCACCACCTATACTGATTCTTGTATCAGCCCACCAAAAACCCAAGGAGAATCCCCAATCCCCTTGAGCCTATATCGAGCAATAAGGTTATAAACATAACATCTTGGGATGTTATCTCCCGCAAGAAACCAAAACACTACCCAATCAATGAAAAAACCACTAAAACATATTTAATTGAAATAAGAAAACCCATAATTAACCATTATATAAAATATTAAATTGAAAAATTAAGGCTAAAATATAATAAAAGAAGGGCTAAAAATGTCAATAAAAATATCAAGATATCTTTTTTTATGAAATTGAATGACTAATCACCATCTCATGTGAATCTCAATTCACCACCATGATCCTAACAACCACCTGCTTCCCATAGAAGAAAAAAAGGATCAAACCCAAAATTCATGGCCCAATGAAAACATAAACAATAGAAGAATACTACATTCAAAACAATATGATTATGTAGGGTGTGACCCAATGTTATTAGGACACCCCTAATAGTCCAATTCCTTCGTTTCATAGATGAAAATAATGATTATAGTTTGAAAATTGTGTAAAAAACGTGATTTTTGTTTTCTTCACATGATATAAGGGTAAAAAAACATACATTGTGTACTTTATCAAGGAAAATCATTTTTAAAACCTTCAATAAGTGTTTTTACCAAAACCAAGCCAAATCAAAATTCAATAATTTATCTTTATAATATTATGATTTTTAATACAAACCCACACATGGTTTAAGACAATTTAAAAATCATTCCACATTAAAAATATCAATAGAAACCATTTCCCCATTTTTTTAAACACATTTCATAGAAAACTCAAAGGTAACTATGGAGACAAAGGAAACTACAACAAAACACAACCATAGAACGTCACAAATTTTTCTAATAATTGGATAAAATATACTATCCAATATCATGACTAAAATAGATGAGTATCAACACATCAAGAAGGTATATCCTAGTGATAAAAAATACAAAATCCATTATATATAATTTAATCCATAATATATGATACATAACAAGAGGAAAACCCATAGGTAATAAAAGGATATTGTAATACATGTAATGGGGGTCATACTATCAGTAGGATAATATTCACACATCCATTACCTAAATAAATCTTATAGAGACTCATCAGTCACACCCTAATAGTTAAGTATTATATATAGGTAGGGGTAACAATAAAATTTATAATATAATATATCCTAGAAAAATCCCACTACTTCCTACATAGTAATCCTAGTTTCTTCATGGAACAATACAGGGAGGCAAGCCTTTAACAAATAAAATGTTAGCAGATGACAATAAAAAATCACCAAAGGATAGTACCACAACCATGTCCTTTCCACCACATATACTTCCCTTGGAAGGATCTCTAATTAAAAATCATAAAATAAATTAAACAACAAAAACCCGTCACATGGATTAATATAACATAATCAATAAAAAGGGGGCTCAATAATGTCACAACCACAATCAGTCAACACATCATAAATTTCCTACTTGGGCTTTATCTTCCGACATATAAAATATACATTCTAAAGTCCATTTCTAATGAAATTTGTAATCCAATAAAAATCAAAATTGGAACCATGATTACCAGAAATCATAAACAAAAAAACCAAGGGAATCTATTCTTCATTTATAAAAATAACTCCATCGATATTTAAATCAATAAATAACCTTAAACAATAACATTATTCACTTTGAAAATAACATTTGGATTAAAAATATGAAAATGTTATTTTCATATATAAAAATAGTTTTCCTTCTATCAAACAATAATAATGAATATGATACTTATTTATAAAAAAGCTCTATTTAAAAATGAAAATCCACCCATTAATCACTATGAAAATGAATCAATGTTATTGAAAAACATTATAAACTAATCCTTGATAACTGGAACCACCATTATATAGATTATAAATGAATATAGAAATCCAATTACTCATGAAAATATTAAATAAGAGTAAATTCAATTGAAACAAAAATTTAAATTTTTAGAATCAAATATCATTCAATGAAATACACTAGTTTAGGTCTCATGATAATGCTTAATACTCCAGTAAGACAACAATTAATTTTTAGTACAACCCTCAGTGTAGAAATTGATAAAGCAAAACCACTAGGGTTAGAGGAGGAGAGTTAAATTATAGAAAGGAACAGAAGGATAAGGATAACCTAACATATTGATCTAGATAAATAATCACCATGAAAACTCCTTGAAATCACAGAAGAGGTCTTAGAGAAGAAAGTAGAAGGTTGAGAGAAGTATCCAAGTCACGGGGTTGTATGTGGGGGAATAAATGAAGAATCCTAAATTAAAAGGATGAGAAATTTCAAAATATATTTCTTCTAATGGGATTCAATGTTTAACCACATGTTTAAAAAAACCTTGAACTAAACATATAGATCTCGATCATTAAGATCTACATAGACTACTAAATTTTGATATGTGGTTAGTTTAACCATACATAATAAGTATGGGACCAATAAAAAACTACATGTTTCACCCTTTTCAACCCAAATTCCATGAACTTTTGTGACAAAAATATCTAACAAATACCAACACATAAAAGCAACATGTGGGGTATCACAGTTTCATTATCATTACACATTCCACACCAGAAATTACCATGTTAAGTTGGATGTAAAAAAGAACAATAAAAAACCTACCATCCATAAAGTGATGTGTATACGATGATGAAACACTAGATAGTGTCCTATAAATGAAATCCTTAATAAATGATGATTTATATAAAATAAACCACCATATATACACATATTTCAATTTTACATAAGAAAAACACAACCAAGCTCATTGATACAATACTCAAAAAAGGAAATGGATAATTGAAACATTGATCTCTATGATTTATAAATATCCTAAATGAATTTACAAAAGTGAAAACCTCATAGGAATACCTCAACGATCGTGAATAATTTCAAGAAGGTTCCAAAGAACACATAAGAATATATTCTCACTTCCTTAGACAAAAAACAACCTCAATAATTTCAACATTGTTATTGTAGACCCACCAACATGGTTAAAACTCACTTCCACAAGGAATAAATTTCATGGTATGATATAATGAGAAATGAACCGGGATGATGATTAGGTTCATCATACCCTATAGGTAATCCCGGACAACCACATGGAAAACCATCCCCTTAATAACCCCACAAAACTAGAACTATTGAGTGATTACAGGATCAAAAGAAAAAGTTTCTTGATTACCCTTGTATTGGAAAAAATGAAACTTATTACCCAACCATCATGAAACTAACCCTAAAATTGGAGACCATATTAAGAGACATTGGAGGAATCAAAATAATAAAACTAAATAATAATTTAAGCACTCATGTTCAAAACCCAAGGAATCATAATAGATATAATATGTGAAAAAAAATAAAAATTTAAAGTAAAAAACACACAGAATCATTTAAAAAACAATTCTATTTGGATTAAATAAACAACCCCGTATACAGTCATATATTTTGGCCACATACCCTTTTGTGAAACAATGAAAGAGGATTGATTGAAAAAAAACATATAACCAACCAAAATACATTTTGGAATCTATAAAAGTACTTTACAAAAAACGTGAAATAAAAATACCATGATTTTCAAAAATCACTTTCCTAATCATTTTATCTATCAATTTTGAACGTGAAATAAAACACCACTCACCCATTTCTTTTAAGAAAACACTATATGTGTAATTTTACAATGGTTGAAGTCTCACATTAAACCATTATTTTAAAACTAATACCATAAAAACTAATTTGAAAAAAATATTCCTAATACGTTTTTACAAAAATAAAGAAGAAAATTTCCAAAAACCAAATCATTTTTCTTTAAAACACTTAATGGGCTTAAAACACCCCTTTATGATTTCAAAACACAACTTGATTTGGATCAAAACATTTTTAAATACTACAATTTTTTTTAAATCACATTCCTAAAATTATACAAATACCCTTGAACATTAAATATCTACTTGAATCACCCAAGAAAAAAATAGGACTTGAAACCCACACCTCCCATTACATTTCGAAACCCATATGTGGTCAAACCGCACATAAAAATACACATATAATTTTAAATAATCATTTAAAACATTATTCTACATTTAATTTTATGTATCACTACAAATGAAAAATGAAATCCATCATTAATGAAAAATAAATTCATATTGAACACATTTAAAAACAAAACAATCCAATGGGAAATGCATTAACTCAAACTCTATGGATTTTAAAAAACATTGAGCACTCGATGAACGACATAACACACATACCCAGTTTGATAAAAACCCTGTTTAGAGGTAGTCACAAAACACAATGAATTCTCCCTGAAGACTCACAAAATCCGTATAATCAACCTGATGATCAGATGGAATCAATAATAGAGATGGTAAAATTCATAATAGTGAATGAAACCGTCAATGTAAAACCCATTGGAACAATACTCTCTCTTCCATGATGAATTTATTGGGAGGCATCATGAACCCAACTCAATACATGATCCCATCCGGTAGCACTTAGAAAAAATTAGAAGAACCATAACCAATGGAAATAAACCAAACACCATTTGAAACGATCCTTTAAAAAAAATTACATCCACATTAAAATATCATTTTAAATATCATCTATTTTACATCTCATTTCCTAAAAACCTCCAACCCTCACTATTTTACATACCCTAGGAGCATCCTCAGCCCCCTCCACCCAAAGTGGAAGGAAATCATCAATGATATCGAATATAAACACTAGGTATGTTTTCACCCACTTGAAACCAAGTACGTCACCCCAAAAGTTAACCACCAAGAAAATCATATATAAATTAAAATAAGAAACTTATAAATAACCACTAAATACAAATATTAAAAAATAATAATGGGAGTTAAAAAAATAATAAGAAGAAGAAATAATAAATTAAAACTCAAGGCAACTAGTTCTGCAAAACAGAATGGCCGATCACCATATCCATGTGACTCTCAACATTCCACCACGATCTAAACAATTTCCAGCTTCCCATAGAATGATACAGGATTTAACGCAAGAGCCAATATCAAAAAATTCACATTATAAGAAGACTACTTGATCACCAATGTTAGTATATGGGGAATGAGCCTATGAATGTTTCATACCACCCATGAGTCCCATTCATTCCTTTCATAGAAAAAATTAGAACCCATATTTTGAAAATAATGAATACAAATACGTTTTACATATCCTTTACATGGTATAAGTGTAAAAAATGTATAAAATGTACTTTCTCAATATACACCATTTTTAAAAACATCTAAAAATGGTTTTATGGAAAACTACACCTATTCAAAATCCAATCATTAATCTTTAAAACCTCATGACTTTGAAAACAAACCCACACATGGTTTAAGAAATTTTAAATTCATGAAACCCATAAAAATATTTTTGAAAACCACTTCCTTATTTTTCATTTTAAAAAAATTATTTACAAACTAAAAATTGGTAAATTGTGGACATATACTATACTACTTAATTTTTTAACCTGGAAGAGTAGTAAGATCAAAATAATTAGTTAGTCCTTCTGTTGATCAAAATAAGCTGTCATTTCAGTAGCATAATTTCCCCATAAGCTGTCGTGAACATGCAAACCTCTGTAATAAAAAATAGCAATATTTGTAATTGTCATATAAATTTTCCATGTCACATTAATACAAATTTTATAGCACTTGTAATCCTCAAGAAGAATTTACATCCTAAGGTTCGAATTGCCTATTTATTGCACTGGCCGAGAGTATCGCAAAAGAACAGTGATTTCTAAACCATAAAACACAAAAAGAAAAAGAAAAGAATGGGAATAAGATTTATTTGAAAGAAACTATCTTGATGACTAGAAAATTTTGAATACAGAAGTATATCAATGCACTGAAATGGATGTATACATATTATATTATCTTATGTTACATTCTTTTGAGAAATTTCATTAAATGATGTGAAATTAAAACTGAACACTGGGAGTTGTGCATCAGAAGGACAAAGAAACATTTTTGATGTGAATAGAAATTGGCATGCATATCGAGTTATCAAGTAACATCCTTGATTTGGATCAGTTTGAATGTTTTTAATGTAATAGAAGAATCCATCACACATGAGATCTTTGAACTTAGAGATAAGTCGATGGTTCGTAATTGATCATTGTAACTTTTTTCCCTAAAAAGTGTAAATATATTGGTGGTTGTCGTAGAGATAAAATATTTGATAGAATAAATAGATATAAATGAATATATTTCACCACAGTAAGATAATAAAAATAAGGTGTTTTTGTTAGAAACACCAACCTATATATCTCCAAGTACGGAATCGATAGAAATGACATTATTGGAGTTTTTTGATGAAGAATTTCACCAAATGTTCAATACACAAACTTGTAACTTCAAAGTCTCGTTTGACCCCGGTGAAATATCAAACAATGGGGTTATTGATTTGGACATAATTTCGTTATTTTGTACATTTACAATTTTAGTAGAATGAAAACTAAATCATAAGATAAGGAATGAAAAAAGTTTCAAAGAATGAATTATATAAAAATATTAAAAGGTGAATAGTTAAATTTTAATGATACCTAAGAGAGGTTATAAAATATTTTATTATAGACAATATTGCATGTGAAATAAGAAGCCGTGTTATGGCTATATGTACATATTATTTTCAGACCATTCAGTGAGGTGACCCTAAAAACAGCCACATATAATTGACCACGAGAGAACACATGTCTGCATAGAAATAACCCAACTGAAGAGAATGATTGTCCAAGACTCTTATTAATAGTCATAACATAACATACTATCAAAGGATATTTCCATATTAGTAATTTAAAAGGCCATCTAACATCAGATTGTAACATAGTTAATCTTGGAATGAATGCACAATAACCCGAATGACAGCCAGTTAATTTTTTTCTCTGATGACATGGTCTTTGAAGTGTGTAACAATCATATGAGTTCTATTACACAGACCAACCGATTGATCCACATTTCTTAACAATATGACATGAACACCAATCTTCAGACTAATTTTGTGTGATTCCAATCTAGAGATATTAATACCATTTAAAAACTCAGAAGTGTATTTATTCTCTGGCCTATTAGAATCAAAACTAGCATTGAAAACACTGTCAGAGCTGAAATAGTCTCTTCTTTTAGCATTTGTGAGAGCTATCTTGTAGTCATTTATTTCTTGAACAACATCACAAGTTGGAGCTAGATTTACTTTTTTTCCTTTAGAAAGCAAACATCATTGTAATGGTCGGTGAAAGCAGGATATATGAAGTAAACCGTTGCTGCCAATGCATTGTCGGTTGATTTTAGATGATAATTTGCTGGAATATGTGATTAACCATAATCAGGCTCCCCATTACCATCACCAATATCTAAAACTAACTTTGGAAAGGTTTGTAAGTCATCTGAATCATTATTGGCAGTCCTAGAATAAAATCGCATGTTTTTATGTTAGATTTAATACTCTACATTGTTTCTAAAGATATGATGAAATAATACTTGCAAAAAAAAATTCATCTCTGTTGCCACCTAGTATAACTTGAAATATTTGTTAGAAATCTCTGCCCAATACAACTGTTATACCTCTATACGGTAAAGCTATTGCATTGAAATTTTTTGTTGTCATTATATCTCTTAGAGTATGATCCAGAGCCTCAAAATAGTACTTGAGAACCATGGATTCCTCATCCCAAATAATCAATTTTGTAACATGTAATAACATTTATAACTCACTCCCTTGCTGAATATTGCAAACAGATTTCTCATTAACAGAGATTGGAATACGAAATTTAGAATGTGTCGTCCCTCCACCTGGAAGACGTAGTGATGTTATTTCACATAAATCTACTTCCAGAACAATACTACCCTCTGACCGTAGAAAATATGTGAGTAATCTCCAGATAAATGTTTTAACAGTCCATTCATATCCATGTAAGAAGAATAAACCCCCACACACAGTTGATATTGAAGACAATATGGCATTGATCACATTTTTTGTTCAATAGTAAGCATACCCTGTAATGGTAGGTAATCATTTTGATGACCATATGTATTGTAGTTTAGTTCCTTCACAACTGAATGATTAGTATGAGTGTCAATTACAAATTCTAGAATAGGCATAGTGGGAAACACTAAAGATATCTACCATTTATTAGAAAAAAGTCGTCTATTTCTTGTAGAGAAAACATGTGCATATATTCATCAGTGAGTGTGAAATCTAAAAAAAAATTGAAACATATTTAAAGGGATCTATGAATGAAATGGTAAGTACTGAATTAAAAAATGTAGAGTTAGTATATAGCAGTACAAAATAGCATGAAATGATAAGATAAATTCACTTTAGAGAAATTAGGCATAGTACCTTTGAAATCTATCAATAAACTGGTCGGCATTAAAAAGAAGGATGGATCCTCAATATTATTAAAGAGATAACTCACATATATTATGACCGAAAATATAATTTAAATTTGGAGTAATAATATAGACATCAGTTCTAACTGCATTACATACACAAAAGAACACATTTCAATCAATCATAGAACTGTGCAGATTTATAGAGAACAATATAATTATGAAAGTAGCAGAACCCTTCACTTGTAACATAGAAATGCACAGAAACATTGATTGTACATGACAGGGACTGCTAAATCATTTAAAGACACAAAATATAGCACATTATATAGAAACATATGACTGTGCAATTACGTTTTAGACATCATAATTAAAAACGAAGGACAGACATGCAGTTTTTTCAGATAACTATGCATGAACATGTATAGAACATAACATAGACTAATGGAAAATTTAACGATGTGTGTAGAAACAAGCAGGAAGAACCATGTCATTTAGATTTCTACAAATACATGAAGTTTTTTATTGTAAATTAATGTCTGACATAGACTATATTGAAATCTTTATAGAAACATATGAAAATGGTTACATTTAAAAAAAAATTATAACAAATTCTAGATATAATGAAGTAATTAAAAAATGACAGCTACTACATGGAACAGTTTACTATAATGAAATAATCCATCTATAACCATGTCATTTAAAATTATATGAATGTTTCAACCATTTGATATGTGTTCACCTAGGACAAAATTTTCATAGAATGACCCAGTTAACAATATAAAAAGTGTAACAAAAATAGGTACATGGAATCTTTAAAGTAACAGATCATAGATGCGATGATAGCGTTAATGATGTTTATAGGTTGATAGAAGATTAAATAGATGATTTGCAAATAAATAAACAAAAAATTAATGTAATGATGTATTAGAAAAAGTAGTTGATAATTTTCAATGTGTACATTGCATTTGAAGCCTTTGTCTTGAAAAATATAAGTAAAATTCAGAGAGAATATTACAGGTTTCATTCCAAACTATATCTGGGTTAGAAATTTTATTTTAGATTAACATGCTTGAATCTAGTTTGCATAGACAGTGGACCATTCTCCATGCTGATACCTCTTTAATAGTGTCAATGAATTCTTGGTCATCACTTTGTAGTCCAATAGCAGAACAGACCTCCTTAAAAGTTCCATAAGTAATGCTGTTGAAAGTTTTCAAATCAACATATAATGTGGCCCCTCTAATTTTTGTTTGAAGAATATGTATGTATTATAGCTCTCTAGTTATATGAGGCAAATAGTATAGTCGACCAATACTGAAACCCTGTTTTCGGGGATGCCATTTTATTTCTTGACTATGGAAGTCAAACCTAGTTAGGTATTCTATGAAAGTTAAACTTCTACCTTCTGAGAATGTCACATTTGATTTAATCTAAGGTGTCAACGTTGTTTTAGGAACATTTACTTCAGTTAGGACATCTTCAATTTTTTCATCACCGCTTTCTGTCACATAATTTTTCCCTGGTAAATGATAATCCAGCATGTCGGCTGGTGGGTATTTGTAATGTATATCGTTATAGAAGATCTGCTAGGAATCCTCCCAAGGTGATATGTAGCGATAGTCATAATACATTTTTATCTCATCAATAGTGTTTTATAATAAGTATTTGTTGTTGCTTTAATATAGTACTGTTGTTATAGGATCATTTACATTGCTTATATATTTAAAGAGATACTTGATAGAAGATGACTGGTTGCAAACTTAAATATTGGGATGGTCATGAAACTTGAGTAGCCAAACTGGATTGTATGGTACCACAAAATGATTATCCAAGTCAAAACCATTTTTATGGATTGTTCTGTCATCATCCCTTCTCCGATATATGACATAACTTTTATCATCTACTGTTGTATGTCCCAAAAGGTTTTTAGGAAAAAAGATATATCATTTTCAATTTTTCATACAAGGAGAAGAACATCTGGCATCTCTACAAGGGTCATGGAGCATATAGTTTTTAATAGCTTCATGTAGTCTTAGGAAGGAAACATTATCTGGAATCACAATGAAGCCCACTCTGTTAACATCTGATAGAGTGATCAGTTTGTTTTGATGACAAAGAAACAATACAATGCAGACATGCGGCAAACCACATTTCAAGAATTCAATTGTTAGAACAACTGTAATAGAAAAAATAGATTACATATAGTTATTATTAGGTGATGTAATAAGAATGAATAAGATAAATATACTGAACTATAAAAATTGATCTTATTAGTTAAATATATTGAACTACAAATAATGATCTTACCTTCCATTGATTTTCCAAATATAAAATTTTCTCTTAAATCATTTTGAAGATGTTCCATATTTATATTGAATACTCAATATATTAATTGTGGAAAGTTAGCTGGATGAAGATTCTTTGTGTAAAAAATCGACCGATTTCAGGCCACATTGGGTTACCTGTAAACATTAGGAACAAATCTCGATACCCTGCCCAATTACAAATTGACATTGTGTCCTTATAATTTTTAATCATATATCTAGGACCACCAATAATATAAGAGGGAAGTATGATGCGCTTCTCGCAAGAGGACCATTCTCGGTCACCTATAAGGAATGCATCTTTCAACCCATTGTATAGGTCGACCCAAAATCACTTCTGGTTGAAACGAATATATGATAGTCTTTGAGACTCAATCATTATGTAAGCATCAAATTTTTTTTTTACAATAATCTTATGGAATGTAGCAAAGTGGATGCTTCAATGTCATGGAATTGCAGGTGAAAAGAGAAGTATTCTCTCATTATAACCTTTCTTAGCATATCACTGGTTGTGAATGGAGTAGCATGATGCCATACCTTGTGAACATATCCATCCTAGCCACAGGGGAAAATCAATGGATACTGTAATGGCTGATACAAAGGTTGAAGCTCATCAATTCGTTGCAATGCACCACATTTGGTTTGAATGTTGATGTCACATTCCTGGTTAGGATCTTCAATATCACCAAAAATAAGCATGGAAATTTCAGGTGTTTTCGGTAAGTTAGGTGTATTCGCATTTTTTCTTCTTTTTTTAAGCAGGTGTAGCTTTATGTTTGGAACATCTTCACAAATAAGGACATCTTTTATTGATTTGAACTACTGAGATAAAGCATTGATCACATGTATCATATGTTGCAACTTCTCAAAAATAATGCAGTTAATAATTGAGTGAAGATTTTAGCCATCATAGCTTGAAGGCATATTTGTGTCAAAAAAAATACAATGAAAAGCATGAGATTGATATTCATAGCATTGAATTTGAGAAATAACTCACACTTCTAAATCTATTCTGGCACTCATGTTTTGTGTCAAACACATACAGTTTGGAAAACCCTGGGGGATTTCCTTCTACCAAACAAAAATTACCTATGCGATGGTAGTTCTGTCCATTTAGTCTAAATATAGTTGGGTATCTACCATTGTTTAAAGACCTATCAACCTTCCCACCCATAAACGTGAATTAAAACATAGAATTATAATGATGCATATGTTCTTGGAAAGATCATTCTTTAGATGTAGTTCTATTGAAAGATAACATCTGTTTGTATGGAGGAGGTGATAGGAGTAAATCCAAAGAAATATTTCCCATCGAGCAGCATAGAGTAAAATTTTGGGTTTGTCGGTTGCTTCATTTCCTATTTCTTTTGTCATTCCACAAATTAGAGTGACAGTATGGGCATATATATGCGGGGTCTTCGATATCTGAGTATCCTGAATGTTGGGGAAAAACATATAAAATATTATTCTATTTGTAGAGACTATCAACGAATATCATTTGATTTATGATATTAATAATGCAGGATTACTAAAAACAATAACATGGGTTCTCCGCAATGTCTATTTCTAATGAATTTACAGCATTAGTCGATGAAATTTAAATATGGTTTGTCCTATCTTGTATAAAATTTAATAATATTTAAAGATCAAATTTTTAGTCAACAAACCTATGGAGTTTGCAGTTGTGCTGATGAAATCATTATTGTTTGATCACATTTCTAAAATATGTTAACAGAAAACTTGTTGAATAGAATATCATGGGCTAGAAAATTTATGTAGTTATAATAAAAGAATGAATAAATCTATATTAATGCAGAAATAACTTATAACATGCCTATCAATGATGCAATAGTGTAGTGTGGTGCAATAATATTTGGATGATAGAATCTGTACATATATGATATAGTAAAAAATGAAATTTAATTGACATTTTTAGAAATATTTAAGTGTATCAGTAATTCATACTCTATGGAGTTTACTACTGTATATTCAATGAGATTGCTGTCCTCATTCTATAGACCTAAAGTAATAAGTGGAATAAGTGTTAGATGGACGATAATTAAACAGTTGACCGATATTATTATCATAAAAGTTCATAGACATCAGACTTATAATAAGGTACCAGGGGGAGGGTTTGATGTCTTTGTTTTCATTTGTTTTTTATGGCAGACAATGTTGACTCAGTACGACTTGTAGTTGGTACTATGAACAAAGAAGTAACAAATAATGAGTACTATAAGTTAGATGGAAATAGTAATCTTCATCTAGCATTTTTAAAATGAATATACCATTAAAAGATAAAGGTAAAAATGGTACTGATCAGACTGTATGTCCCATGCTATATGCTGATAGTGGCTGAATAATTGGAGTACCAGTGCACATGGTAGAAGGCATTGGAGGACCTAGAGTACACAACAAAATTATTACTATAAAAATTAACCTTAAAATCATATAATTATAGAAGTAGAGTTAGTAATTAAGTTAATTTTAAAAAAGATAGTACTCAAAATTTTCATGACATTGCTGCATGAGTAGTCTTCTCTATATCCTTGATTCTCTTGAGTTTGAAGGGGTATGCGTGGTTTTTTTGATTTTCTTTTTATAAAATTTTCAAGGTGGCATGGAAAATATTTTATTAACAGTTGATAATTGAATATAAAATGCTTATCAATATGCAGAAAACAAATTTACTGAAGATCATGTTTAGAAGATTAATATTAACATAATAGACAAGAAATTGATTCATTGAGCATATATACATTAAAATAAAATTATTCAATATAATGAATATGTAACAGTGAACATAATGTACAAATAATGGTTTTAAACAAAATTTATGAAGTGATACCTGTGTGACACGATTTGATTCCCTTCAAATGAAAGACGTAAAAGGTTGTTGTCAAAGGATTCATATATTATCATCGATAAGACTCCAGCTATATGTGATCAGAATCAATGATGGAATGGAGCGATCAAATATGTCATGTATCCAAAGAAAGCCTATGTCAAAGAACAATTATTAAATGTTAATGTGAAAGAAAATATCTATCTAATAAATGTAACATTCAATGTCACGTATAATTGCTATTTCAATATACTTGAAATGAAATAAATTGCGCAATGAATGGTGAGTGGATAATAAAACGAGGAACTATTTTACAACAGCTGCCATAAAAGTATCACAATGTAAGACGTTGGTATGTGCTGTCATATATTGCAGAATAGAGAGGCCTTTTACAGTTTACGTTGCAAAAATCTAATAATTGGGGCTCAAAACAGTGACCCAAATGAAAGCACCTACATGTTGGAAGCAGAACTAGATGTATGATGCAGGGATGTTATAGATATAGCCATAGTACATTCACAATAATCATGTCAATGATGTAGTGCAGTGTGACAAAAAAATATGTCACATTGAAAGTAGAAAATGGATCTATACTGGGTTATTGTGGAAAACCCTTATGCAAGATCAAAATACTGTTTATCCATAACATATAATCTATGTTCCTAACCTGGAAATTTCTTTTACGGAATACACAGAAACCCAACTTCTGAGATCAGAGATGAAATGGGTGATGAGGATTTGGATGTTGGCGATGGTAAGACCAAGGTGGTTTTGGAGGTCAGGAATTGTACCCGCAATGATTTTGGGGACGGTATACGGGAGGAGATGAGATGATTCGGGCAGCAGTGTAATGAATCGAGCTTTCTCGAAACCCTAATTGTGGATGGATAACCTGGAATAGAATGTGATCTGGTTGGAATTCTTTAATTGGGGAGAATCGATTGAGGAGGTAGCACGTGATGGTGTGGGGGTATTTTTGGGATAGTATGTTTGTATTTGGTGACATGGGTGAATATGGAGGTGAATAATCAATGGGGAAACACCCAGCTATAGTAGAAACATTAGATAATTAAAACAATTCCAATAAAATTCCCTAGAAAATAAATACTATTATTTGAGTATTTCAATGAAAAAAACCACGTCATCAATTCATAAATTAAAATTCATCATATTCACTCAATCTTGGTCATTCGACTTTTCAGGAAAAATAAAACACCTACTTTATATTCAAAATCTGTCCTCTTAAAAAATAAACAATGCATATTATCCAATATATGAAAACCTTCAATAATTGATTACATATGTATGGGATCTCACTCTTGAAGACAAATTTTATAGTTTTTTAAATCCATACTCTTGTTTATTTTAAATTTCCAGCGTTTCAAACACATCATATATCTTTGGGTAAACATTGATATGAACATCCATTGATAATTTTCATTGAATCTCTTTATGTCTATCTCTAAAATCAAATGTTAAGAGTTCATTAAAAAACATGTATGTAACAAAATACAAATAAATTTATTAATATTTTAGTATATTATCCTTTTCTAATTTTTGAATGGATCAACCTCAAAATATTGGATGACATATATAACATTAGATAATTATAGGAACTATGATTTGTATATCATACTTTTAGTCTATATTAAAATTACTATATTCTAAATATATTCATCTCTTATTCACAATGAATATGACACTCAAAATCAATTTGGTAATTTCAATCTCTCCCTTTGTATTTATTGTTAATAATCATTTAAATAGTAAATAAAGAAATACTCAATATGTTATATTACTTAATTATCATCTATTTATAATAAAAATAAAAGAGCAAGAACAAGGGGAAGGAAAACTCCTTTGATGATTTTTTTTTAAATTTTATCCTTTTCTACATTTTAATTTAAACATTAATTTAGTTCAGAGAAACATGCCATAATATTTCTAAATTAAGTGTTACATATATTAAACAAATTTAAGACTAAATGAGCTAGATCACTGTAATAAACAAGAGTGACTAATCTAATTATCAATGATACCCATAAAATTATTGACAATGCAATACCAATTAACCAAATATATTTCAGTGGATGTTCAAGTAGATTTTAATGTTATTTATCACCTACACTCAACTCAAAAAACACATAACAACATTTAAACAAAAAATAAGGTTCTCTAATTTAAAATACCTTACAGATCAGAAAACTATATCCCTTAATAATCAGATTTGACACAATCAAAATAAAGATGGTAAATTTATTTTCATACATGAAATTTATTTTGTCCTGATATTATATATTCTCATAAAAAATTATAAGAAATAGATTATTCAACACAACTCTTCTCTAGTGATAGATAAATCAATCATTATCATGAATGGTATTCATTAAATTAAACTCAATGAACTTCTTTGTGAAATCAATTGAAGTATTGCATGAAGGGACCATGATATAATATAAATTACTTCATGATGGATAATACTTCATGTTGCAAGATATTCAAAGAATTCCAGTTATCCATTATATGCACCACCTTCAATTCCATTACACATAGAAGGATAAAAAAATGTGTAGGAATTAGGTGTGTTCTCTATATATACTTAAGGAGAGAAATAGGGATGAGATTTGACTCTAAACCCATAAAATATATTCATATTAGATCTATGTTGGGGATAAATCTCAATGTTTTATTATCCTTTTATTTTTTATACTTGATCATTTATGGGTAACTATGTGTTCACTGTTTCAAAACTGTCTTCCCATGTGGAATTGCATATTTCACTTCATCTAAAAAATAACATTCATTATTTTACACATGGTCTATAATTTTTTCCATTTCATATTAAGATGGAAAAATAATCATGAATTATTTATAAACCTTTCCATATTTCATAGATTTTATATATTTATTCTCAAAAATTATTTGGCCATCAGTATTTAGAAACCTCTAACGTTACTCTTATTGGGTGTTTTCATTAAACTATTCCATATATTTATATCTTGGATTGGTTTTCTTATTTGATCTATATTCATTAAATTTTTATATTAAAAAAAATCATATAAATATCTATGATGTGGAAATTTTTAGGGTAAAAGTATCTCTTCTTTGGTGTCTCTTCGTACTGAAACTTAATTATGACCAGTTAATAGCTGAAAAAAACTGGGGGGGGATGAACCATCCAGATCCACCACCTATACCGATTCTTGTATCAGCCCACCAAAAACCCAAGGAGAATCCCCAATCCCCATGAGATTATATTGAGAATCAAGGTTATAAACGTAACCTCTTAGGATGTTATCTCCTACAAGAAACCAAGAACACTACCCAATCAATGAAAAAACCACTAAAACATATATAATTGAAATAAGAAAACCCATAATTAACCATTATATAAAATATTAAAATGAAAAATTAAGGCTAACATAAAATAATATAAAGGCTAAAAATGTCAATAAAAATATCAAGATATCTTTTTCTGTGAAATTGAATGACTAATCACCATCTCATGTGAATATCAATTCACCACCATGATCTTAACAACCACCTGCTTCCCATGGAAGAAAACAAAGGATCAAACCCAAAAATCATGGCCCAATGAAAACATAAACAATACATGAATACTAAATCCAGAACAATATTATTATGTAGGGTGTGACCCAAAGTTAGTAGGACTCCCATAATAGTCCAATTCCTTCATTTAATAGACGAAAATAACGATTATAGTTTGATAATTGTGTAAAAAATGTGATTTTTGTTTTCTTCACATGATATAAGGGTAAAAAAACATACACTGTGTACTTTATCAAGGAACATCATTTTTAAAACCTTCAATAAGCGTTTTTACCCAAAACCAAGCCAATTCAAAATTCAATAATTTATCTTTATAATATTATGATTTTTAATACAAACCCACTCATGGTTTAAGACAATTTAAAAATCATTCCACATTAAAAATATCAGTAGAAACAATTTCCCCATTTTTTTAAACACATTTCATAGAAAACCCAATGGTAACTATGGAGACAATTGAAACTACAACAAAACACAACCATAGAACGTCACAAATTTTTCTAATAATTGGATAAAATATACTAGTCAATATCAAGACTAATATAGAAGAGTATCAACACATCAAGAAGGTATATCCTAGTGATAAAAAATACAAAACCCATTATATATAATGTAATCGATAATATATGATACATTACAAGAGGAAAACCCATAGGTAATAAAAGGATATTGTAATACATGTAATGGGGGTCATACTATCAGTAGGTTAATATTCACACATCCATCAACTAAATAAATCTTATAGAGACTCATCAGTCACACCCCAATAGTTAAGTATTATATATAGGTAGGGGTAACTATAAAATTTATAATATAATATATCCAATAATAATCCCACTACTTCCTATATAGTAATCCTAGTTTCCTCATGGAACAATACAGGGAGGTGAGCCTTTAACAAATAAAATGTTATCAGATGACAATAACAAATCCCCAAAGGATAGTACCACAAACATGTCCTTTCCACCACATATACCTCCCTTGGAAGGATCTCCAATTAAAAATCATAAAATAAATAAAACAACAAAAACCCATCACATGGATTAATATAACATAATCAATAAAAAGGGGGCTCAATAATTTCACAACAACAATCAGTCAACACATCATAAATTTCCTACACGGACTTTATCTTCCAACATATAAAATGTTATCAGATGACAATAAAAAATCCCCAAAGGATAGTACCACAACCATGTCCTTTCCACCACATTAACTTCCCTTGGAAGGATCTCCAATTAAAAATCATAAAATAAATAAAACAACAAAAAACCATCACATGGATTAATATAACATAATCAATAAAAAGGTGGCTCAATAATGTCACAACAACTATCAGTCAACACATAATAAATTTCCTACATGGACTTTATCTTCCCACATATAAAATATACATTCTAAAATCCATTTCTAAAGAAATTTGTAATGCAATAAAAATCCAAATGTGAACCATGATTACAAGAAATCATAAACAAAAAACCCAAGGGAATCTAGTCTACATTTATTAAAATAACTCCCTCAATATTTAAATCAAGAAATAACCTTAAACAAAAACATTATTCACTTTGAAAATAACATTTGGATTAAAAAGATGAAAATGTTATTTTCATATATAAAAATAGTTTTCATTATATCAAGCAATAATAATGAATATGATACTTATTTATAAAAAAGTTCTATTTAAAAATGAAATTCCACCCATTAATCACCATGTAAATGAATCAATGTTATTGAAAAACATTATAAACTAATCCTTGATAACTGTAACCATCATTATATAGATTATAAATTAATTTACAAATCCAATTACTCATGAAAATATTAAATAAGAGTAAATTAAATTGAAAAAAAATTTAAATTTTTAGAATCAAATTTCATTCAATGAAATACACTAGTTTAGGTCTCATGATAAGGATTAATACTCTAGTAAGACAACAATTAATTTTTAATACAACCCTCAGTATAGAAATTAAAAAAGCAAAACCACTAGGGTTAGAGGAGGAGAGTTATATTATAGAGAGGAACAGAAGGAGAAGGATAACCTAACATATTGATCTAGATAAATAATCACCATGAAACCTCCTTGAAATCACAGAAGAGGTTTTAGAGAAGAAAGAAAAAGGTTAAGAGAAGTATCCAAGTCATGGGGTTGTATGTGGGGGAATAAGTGAAGAATCCTAAATTAAAAGGATGATAAATTTAAAAATATATTTCTTCTAATGGGATTCACGGTTTAACAACATGTTTAAAAAAACCTTGAACTAAGTATATAGATCTCGATCATTACGATCTACATAGACTACTATATTTTGATATGTGGTTAGTTTAACCATACATAATAAGTATGTGACCAATAAAAAACTACATGTTTCACCCTTTTCAACCCAAATTCCATGAACTTTTGTGACAAAAACATCTAACAAATACCAACACATAAAAGCAACATGTGGGGTATCACACTTTCCTTATCATTACACATTCCACACCAGAAATTACCATGTTAAGTTGGATGTCAAAAAGAACAATAAAAAACCTACCCTCCATAAAGCGGTGTGTATATGATGATGAAACACTAGATAGTGTCCTATAAATAAAATCCTTAATAAATGATGATTTATATAAAATAAACCACCATATATACACATATTTTAATTTTACGTAAGAAAAACACAACCAATCTCATTGATACAATACTCAAAAAGGAAATGGATAATTGAAACAGTGATCTATATGACTTATAAATATCCTAAATGAATTTAAAAAAGTGAAAACCTCATAGGAATACCTCAACGATCGTGAATAATTTCAAGAAGGTTCCAAAGAACACATAAGAATATATTATCACTTCCTTAGACAAAAAACAACCTCAATAATTTCAACATTGACATTGTAGAGCCACCAACATGGTTAAAACTCACTTCCACAAGGAATAAATTTCATGGTATGATATAATGAGAAATGATCCGGGATGATGATTTGGTTCATCATACCCTAGAGGTAATCTAGGACCACCACATGGAAAACCATCCCCTTAATAACACCACAAAACTAGAACTATTGAGTGATTACAGGATCAAAATAAAACGTTTATTGATTACCCTTATATTGGAAAAAAGGAAACTTATTACCCATCCATCATGAAACTAACCCTAAAATTGGATACCATATTAAGAGACATTGGAGGAATCAAAATAATACAACTAAATAATAATTCAAGCACTCATGTTCAAACCCCAAGGAATCATAATAGATATAATATGTGAAAAAAATTATAAAAATTTAAAATAAATAACACACAGATTCATTTAAAAAACAATTCCATTTGGATTAAATAAACAACCACGTAAACAGTCATATATTTTGGCCACATACCCTTTTGTGAAAAAATGAAGGAGGATTGATTCCAAAAAAACATATAACCAACCAAAATACATTTTGGAATCTATAAAAGTACTTTACAAAAAAGGTGAAATAAAAACACCGTGATTTTCAAAAACCACTTTCCTAATCATTTTCTCTATCAATTTTGAATGTGAAATAAAACACCACTACCCCATTTCATTTAGGAAAACACTATATGTGTAATTTTACAATGGTTGAAGTCTCACATTAAACCATTATTTTAAAACTAATATCATAAAAACTAATTTGAAAAAAATATTCCTAATACGTTTTTAAAAAAATAAAGAAGAAAATTTCCAAAAACCAAATCATTTTCCTTTAAAACCGTTAATGGGCTTAAAACACCCATTTATGATTTCAAAACACAACTTGATTTGGATCAAAACAATTTAAAATACTACAATTTTTTTAAAATCACATTCCTAACAGTATACAAAGAACCTTGAACATTAAATATCTACTTCAATCTCCCAAGAAAAAAATGGGACTTGAAACCCACACCTCCCATTACATTTCAAAACCCATATGTGGTCAAACCGCACATAAAATTACACATATAAATTTAATTAATCATTTAAAAAATTATTCGACATTTAATTTTAAGTATCACTACAAATGAAAACTGAAATCCATCATTAATGAAAAATAAATTCATATTGAACACATTTAAAAACAAAACAATCCAATGGGAAATGCATTAACTCAAACTCTATAGATTTTAAAAAACATTGATCACTCGATGAACGACATAACACACATACCCAGTTTGATAAGAACCCTGGTTAGAGGCAGTCACAGAACACAATGAATTCTCCCTGAAGACTCACGAAATCCCTATAATCAACCGGATGATCGGATGGAATCAATAATAGAGATGGTAAAATCCATAACAGTGAATGAAACCGTCAATGGAAAACCCATTGGAACAATACTCTCTCTTCCACGATGAATTTTTTGGGAGGCATCATGAACCCAACTAAATACATGATCTCATCCGGTTACACATAGAAAAAATTAGAAGAACCATAACCAATGGAAATAAAACAAACACCATTTGAAATGATCCTTTGAAAAAAATTACATCCACATTAAAATATCATTTTTAATATCATCTATTTTACATCTCATTTCCAAAAAACCTCCAACCCTCACTATTTTACATACCCTAGGAGCATCCTCGGCCCCCTCCACCAAAAGTGGAAGGAAATCATCAATGATATCGAATATAAACACTACGTATGTTTTCACCCTCTTGAAACCAAGTACATCACCCCAAAAGTTAACCACCAAGAAAATCATATATAAATTCAAATAAGAAACTTATAAATAATCACTAAATACAAATATTTCAAAATAATAATGGGAGTTAAAAAAATAATAAGATGAAGAAATAATCAATTAAAAACTCAAGGAAACTAGTTCTGCAAAACAGAATGGCCGATCACCATATCTATGTGACTCTCAACTATCCACCACGATCTAAACAATTTCTTAGCTTCCCATAGAATGATACACGATTAAATGCAAGAGCCAATATCAAAAAAATCACATTATAAGAAGACTAATTGATCACTAATGTTAGTATATGGGTAATGAGCCTATGAATGTTTCATACCACCCATGAGTCCCATTCATTCCTTTCATAGAAAAAATTAGAACCCATATTTTGAAAATAATGTATACAAATACGTTTTCCATATCCTTTACATGGTATAAGTGTAAAAAATGTATAAAATGTACTTTCTCAATGTACACCATTTTTAAAAACTTTTATAAATGGTTTTATTGAAAACTAAACCAATTCAAAATCCATCCATTAATCTTTAAAACCTCATTACATTGAAAACAAACCCACACATGGTTTAAGAAATTTTAAATTCACGAAATCCATAAAAATATCTTTGAAAACCACTTCCTAATTTTTCATTTAAAATATTTTACACACCCAACTCAAAGGTAAGTATGGAATGAAAGGATACTATAATAAAAAAAACCATAAAAGGTCACAAAAGATGATAATAAGTTGATGAAACAAAACTGTTCAATATTTAGACTAAACCAAAATAATATCATAACATTAATAATGTCTATCAAAGTCATAAACAAAAATCATTAAATTATATATATTGAAATTCATATCATATTATAAATAAATTAAAAATAATTCTTAAGGACTAATAGGGTAGTAAAACACATGAAAAGCTGGACCTACTATTGGTAGGTTAATGGTCACACATCTGTCAAAAAATCGATCTTAAATATTCTAAATAATGAAAACCCACTAGCCAAGTATTACGAATGACTAGTGTAACAACCCATCTACTTATAATATCATATATTTAGTTATGGGATTAAATATTTCTATTTAATTAGTATTTATAATGAAATAAATAAT
Source organism: Viscum album (assembly GCA_963277665.1). Classification (NCBI taxonomy): domain Eukaryota; kingdom Viridiplantae; phylum Streptophyta; class Magnoliopsida; order Santalales; family Viscaceae; genus Viscum; species Viscum album. Next base: position 1,583,085,439 of record OY728137.1, on the reverse strand, counting down.
ATTCATATAAACTAAGAAATTTTTTCTAATGGATGAGTAACATGACCTTAGGTATAGTTACATGACCATTAGGAATAGTAAATTATCCAATATAATAGCAACCTCATATATAAGAGTATAAAAAAATTTATCCATCCTATATGTGTAATATTGATATATTTATATCATGAATAACTGAATAAATGTTTTGGGAATTATAAATTAAGTGTTGGTATATTTATAAGTCATAAATATCTAATTAAATTTTTTTAATTAATTCAACGATTGAAATGATAATTTATTTTCATGAAATAGAATCATAAATTAATAATTTATTGTCTTATTCTTATATGATAATTTTATGTGGCCTTGATTAATATTTCATTGTTTAATAAAATTAGTTATAGTTTTAAAATTATTAAATTTTTATTAAATTATGGTATTATTTAAAAATTAAATTTATCATATTTAGAAAATTATTTTTATAAAATTATTTATGTTTCAAAATTCTACATGTTGAAAAATGGTTGGGGTGAATTTTGGAAATTTTTCTAAAATTCTTGAATTTTTGGTGAATAGTTAAATACAGTCATTTACAACATATATACATTATATGTTAAATACACAATTCATATTATTCTAAATGATGTAAGCACCCTAATAACAATCTGACCTTGATTATTTTAATATATTTGATGAGAATTCTATAACAATTCATAGTATTGAGCCAAATTAATAATCTAATGAATAAAATAATAAAAAAACTCTCATATCATTCATTATAAATACCACCCCTCACCCCCAATTATTCTCACACCTCCCAATATTTTAATATTTTCCAAATTCTATCCAATAATCTTCATAAGCCTCTTCCACACGTCCAAGAACATCTGGTCTCCCAAAAAATTATAAAGCCAAGGACCTTAAGGAGGATCTCCAAGTGAATAAATGAAGAGGTAAAAATCCACTTTCATTTTATTTTATTTTATTTTCAATTCTATTTATCTTATTATACAATATTCAAATCCCCATATCCAAAAGGATTTAAAACTGAACTATCTTATATATACTATAATTTTATCATGTTTATGAAAAAATTCGTTATCATACTTCTTCTCCTCTCCCATTTGGAAAACATCATCTGTGATGTGTCATATTACCAACATCTTGGATGATGTGTTTTAAATTTAAATTACCGCAATAATGGATAGAAATAAATAAATTTTAATGGATGAAAAATATTTTAATGTTTATGATATAACCTCTTTTATGTTCTGTAACTAACTTATATTCATTATATTAAATTATATAACAAAACTGGTTTGTGATTATCAATGAACCACCAATATTATTTAAATGAATATCATTAATATTTTATCAAATGATTCATCATCATAGTTGAATAAAAGTTTAATGGTATCATTTACTATTATACAAAAATAATAATAATAATATATTTCACTTTTTGATTTTTTTTCTATTTGATAATAAAATATATTACAAACCAACCATGGAAACCATGTAAATCATAAAGTCAAAATAATGGAAGTAACAAAATAGTATAAAAAAATGGCTGGAATTATGTTATAAAATGATCATATAATGTGTTATAAAAATTAATATTTTTCATTAAAATATTAATAACACTTTTATAACCGTTTACAGGATGTTTAATCACATTTGAAATTAGTCGAACTCGAGGTAAAAGAATTCATAACCCACTTTTAATTCATTGAGTTAACCTTATACTTCATTGATTTTGGCATGATAAGTATATTTTTTTATTGTATTATGATGAATTATTTGTATTTAAAGTGACTATTATTCATTCATTCATTTTATTAATTATCTCTTAAATGAAATGTTATATTTAAGGTACTATTCGTTAAAAATCCTCATAGAAATTTATATTATTAAATAATTCAAAAGTAATATTTTTTTTCACGTATTCAGGTTTTACGATTGTGTTACAGATTTTGGGAATTTTTTATGATGAAGGGTGGGACCTATATTTTCCTCCAATGCTTTGGGTATGTGTATGTTGGAGGTTGACTATATGGTTACTCCATGTGTACATATTATGGTTACACCATAATGTATCCATGATGGTTACATTTTTATGTAGCCTTTAGGGTTATAAATCATAATTTATTTGCAAGGGTCGTGATATTAAGTAATTAATTACCAATGTAACCAATAATATTTTTATGTCTCTATTTTTTGGGAAATATCTTGTTTCACAATGTGTGCTCATGATACTTTATGGGTAAGAAGTAAGTCTTGGTGAAAATGATTTCATATGTTAATAAGTAATCAGGTACTAACAATTTATCATCATTTATTTTATATACCTTACAGATATTTAGTGATCATACCATGTTTTATAATTTTATTCATAGGGTTTAAGGATGGGTAAGAGAAAAAAAATAATCCTAGATGAATGTTGTGAAGAATTTTTATAAAAAGATTTCATATATTTAATAAAAGTATTTGTATTACGAATAAATGGATATTTTTATGGTTTTACCCACACTTTATTCTTGTGGGTTGATATATGTATGAAATATATAATAATTTAAATAACTCTAAACTGGAAACATTGTTAGGAATGTGAAGAAGTGAATTTCATAATCATTTACAAGATCATGTAATGTTTGTGGCCATGTCCTTATAGTTGGTATAAGAACACTGTTTAAATACCTTTAAATGTTATGATAATATTAATAGAAAACATTAAATGAATTTTAACTTATATTTTTGTTGAATGTATATAGAATTTGAAGATTACCATGTTGCTTCATCTTAGAAATATATGTTCAGAATGGTTCTCTATCGAAGAAACATGGATGATGAAGTTGGAAGGAATTGAGAGGCTAATATCTTTAATAATATTAATTTTGGAATGGTAAGGATTGGAAACAATTTATTTTTTATAGTAATGGCTCAAATAATGAATGAATACATTTTAGAGAACATCAAGGACTACAACAACGATACATGACAATTATGGAACATTTTATGAGGCAACACCCTCCTGCTTTTAGTGGATCTTTTGTCCTCATAAAAACAACATCCTCCAGGTATTAAATATCAAAATTGATAATATATTTATAATTAAATAATTAATATTTATATAAATTAAGAAACATTTTCAGATGGAATAGTAACTTGACCTTAGAAATAGTAAAATTACCATTATGAGTTATAATCTAAGAAATAAAATAGTAACCTCACCCATGAGAGTATAAATAAAATATATGAATCTTATATAAGTTTAATAAATATATAGTTTTATCAATAAAAAGTAAAGAAATGTTTTTGGAATGGTAAATTATGTGTTGGTATTTTTATAAATCATAATTTTTTAATAATTTTTTTATAATTAATTTAATGATTTAATTTTTTTTTTCATAAAATATATTCATAAATTAATATTTTATTTTATTATGGTCGTAAGTGAATTTTATATTACCTGGGTCAATTTTTCTAGGTGTTATAAAATAAAATATATTTTTATAATTTATATGTTTTGATTAAATTTGGATTTTATTTAAATATTAAAATTTTCATATTTGGAAAATTATTTTGATAAAATGGAGTTAATTTGTTAATTTCATAAATTTAAAAATTGTTTGGGTGAATTTTTGGGTTTTTTCTCAAATAATTGGATTTTTTGTGAATGCTGAAATATGGTAATATATTGTATATATATATATTATATGACAAATACACTATTACTAACATCATGAATGATGCAATCACAATAATCACAATATTATCTTGATTATTTTAATATATTTTCTGTTAATGATCAAACTATTCATTGTCTTGAGATAATTTAATAAACTAATGAATAAAATCAGAAAATACCATCCTCTCCTCCACTATAAATTCAACCCCTCATCCTCTCTTATCCTCACACCCTTCAATTGTTTAGAATTCTCTAAATTCTATATAATCCTTTACCCAAGCCTCTTCCTCACATCCCAGACCTATTGTTCTCACCAAAATAAAAAACCAAGTGTCTTAAAGAGGATCTCAAGGAAAGGATATTAAGATGTTAAAATCCTCTTACATTTTATTTTATTTAATTTTCAATTATTTATATTTTCTTATACTCTATTCACCTCCCATTATCCAAGAGGAATGAAAAATATAGTATCATATAAATATTTTAATTTTATCACAAATGTGTAAAAATTATTCATCTTAATTCGTCTCCTCTTCCTTTTTAAAAACATAGTCTGTGGTGAGGTACCAATATTGAGGATGATGTGTTTGCAATGATCGAGGATTTGATATTATTTTGGGATTCATGTGTTACATTGTATGATGCATAAAACATGGAGGATTCATGTTGAGAACCATGTTTTAACAGATGATAAATGAATGTATTGTCTATGTAAATTAATAAGATATAGGATTAAAGGAAATAAAGGGTTTCCCATCATCAAATAGGGTACATAATCAATTAGGTTTAAAAATTAATCAAAAACAATGTTTATAGAAAATCATAGATTTAGAACCCAATATAATAAGTACTGATCTTAGAAGGAATCATTCTATGGAAGCTTATAAGAACCTACAACACCGTCTCCACAAATATGTGATCAACTATTTGAGAAATTAAATTATGTGAACACAGCTTTTGGTAAACTATTTTGAAAAATCATGTAAAAACTGGTTGAAAAAATAGATTAGTTTGTTTTGAAATTACCATACTAGAAACGTCTGTATGTTAGTCATTTTCATGATATTATTCATGTTGAAAAAATTTATTTGATAGTGTTATTGGAATGTTGCAAAATGCACCCGACAAAAAAAAAGGAAGGAATTAAAGATAGGATGGAAATTCTTGACATGGGAATACGAGAAAAGTTGACACTAGTAAAGAGTGAAAAATGAAATTTTCTTCCCCCTACTGGTAATAATGTTTCTAGGTAGGAGAGATATTAGATTTTAATCATTTGGAATGATGTAAAGGTTTCAAATGTGTATTCATTAATATCAAGAACATCATATCAATGAAAAATTTAATGTTAAAGGGTATAAAATCACATGACTACCATGTTTTGATGCATGATCTAATAAAAATAGATTTAATTTTCATTTTGACCAAGAATTTCCATCATACATTAACCAAGATCTATTTCTTATTCAAAGCTATATGTAGTAAGGTTATAGAGCTAAATAAATTTCTGACTATGGAATCATAAATTGCTATCATATTATGTGAATTAGTGATGTTATTCACCCCAAATTCCTTGATATAATGGTTCATTTGATAGATCACATAGTGAGAGAGATTCTATTATGTGGTCTTGTACATTATAAATGGTTGTAACAAATTTAATGGTATATGAAATTTATAAAGGGTAAAAAAAATCAAATTCTTCAAGAGGGTTGGATTGAGAAGTGATTTTTGTTGTGAAAGTTGGTGAATTATTTACGGAATACCAACCCTATAAAGAATGAATTGATCTACAAAAATCTCATTACACTGGATGTCTTGGGGGTGAATGAATTTATAGAAGAGATGTTTTCATAACCAATATTACAGATTGGGAGTAAACCCACCTATACATTTTTCAAAACAGTTTGAAGGTTTCCCCTTATATTAAAAGCCATAATCAAATTCTGAGGCATCTAAATCCATCATGGTACGAAATATGTATATCTCATACACATAATCAATAGTTCATAGGATAGTTTTAAGACCATATTTTAAATGAGTTAGATGAAAATCCTGATTTAATTTTAGAATGACTTCGATGACTAGCCAAAGGACCTTGTGTGCATGTATTATCTTACATTGATTGTGTAATTAATGGTTATAAGTTCTATACAAATGATCACGAGGAAGATAATACCTTAAATAATTATGGAGTTACACTAATGGATGAATCAATGGATTTTTCTAGTACTAAGACATAAATCTGATTATAACAAATATTTCACACATAGGAATCACCAAAGAAAATATGAGAGTTGTATTATACAATATTCCATGTGCCTATTTTTAAAAACTAGTGGGTTTATAATAGAAGTGTTGTTTAAAAAGTTGAATTAAAAATCATGAACGTATATTTCTATACGAAATGGTACAAAGAACAATTATTTATAATGGGATCATAGGGAGTACTAGTATTTTATGTTCTAAATCCCATAAACTGAAATTGGTAAATTATTCTATTATTAACCAAAACCACTGAAGGGTCAGATAAAAAATCAGCTAAGGATAGCCTTTTCATTGGGATATCACAATAATTTTTTAGGGGTCCCAATATAGATTATGTTCTTAATGTTAGAGGAGACTTAAATTAAGGTGTTTGGATTGTTGATTGAGGGTTTAAATCCTTTAAGACATTAGAAAATAAATACAATGTTCAATAATTAGGTAAATTTTTTTAATATAAATCATGTTACCTCAAGTAATTATATGTTTACTACTACATTTATGTATTCTAAATACAATGTTAAACCACATATACTGATAATGAGTTCCTCATATGATGGTGCTTCCGATCTTGAGGAACAACGTGTTTCTCAACTTACTACTACTCGCAGTGCATAGAAATGGCCTTATGCACATTCTAGTGATCCCATTCCTGAGTAACCAATGCTTTCTCAACCAGTTGCTACACCTAGTGGAGAGGTACAAGGGAAATCTACACATGCTGATGCTACCTCCCTAAAGAAAAATATTGATGATGTTGATTACAGGGGAATGGTTAGTGATGAAGGGCTGATGATGCAAAAAATAGGAACACTATAGTTTGAAAGTGTTAGAAAAAAATAATTAAGAAGAAAGTCAAATAAATCAAAATCATGGTCAGATAGAATGTGTTGGGCTAACATGTTAACCCATACAAGGCCATGTTCAGAAGTTATATTTGAAGCATCACTCAGAAATGCATGCCGATTGATATAGATTCATGGATCCATGTTGTGCCAAATCATTAGACACTGATATAGGAAGTTATTCTGATAACATTATGATATCATTTCTTTATTTTACTAAAAAAATAAAATAAAGAAACATTCACTTTCACTTTATCATCCATTGAAAATTGAATTTTTAGTAGATGACACCCATAAGAAAAATTTATTAATAATTGTTGGAAATATTAACAGAATATTATTCACAATTATAAAAAGAAATCATCTTAAGGGTGCTCATGGAAAGATAAACTAACACCCACCACTTATCTATGAACAGCTAATAACCCAATAAGTGTTTGATGCATTTACTGGCTGTTGTATAGATCTATCTTTTCAAGTAAATTGTGGATACTAATATGTTTTTTGATGAAACATGTATTAATGAATATGATTGAAATTTTTTAATTTATGTAATAGATACTGAGCAATAGAAATAAAGAACAAGTATAAAACCCATTTTTCCCAAACTATAAAGCAAGTATGGGGTACACTTCACATGGAAAAAATTATTACATATTTTAAATATACCATTATACATTTTTGTGACATGGAACCACACAATACTTATTTTTCTATGTGTATATATATATTGATGACTCCATGTACAAATCCACTTCCATCTTATGACCTATTCTATGGAAGGAGCATGTGTAAATTAATACAGGATACTAATAGTTGAAAACCCATAAAAAGTTTGATAAACATGTCCGAGTATTGAATATTAAAAAGGTCATTTTTATATAAAGTTATATTACATAACAAGGATCACTTATTATCATATATTTTCAATCCAACAGAGTCACAGTAATCAACAACACCTGTTCCAAGTGAAAACATACTATCGGTAGCCTTGAAACGAACAAAACAATAATGCCGAATCAGAGTTGTGGGTTTTGGGGCGACACAATGAACATATTTTAAAAAAAGTAGATGATCATTGTGAATTAATTAAATAGATGACTGAAATGACAATGAAACATGAAGAATAATTAAAATAGTAGAGAGAGAAGATGGAATCCTTAATGGTGGGAGGAAAAGGGAAGAAGCAACTCAAGAACAGCCACTGTGTGGAGATCCCACCCCACCCCCACCAGCTATAAGGCCTGCCATTCCCCTTAATGAGATGTCTTAGTTGAGTTTATAAATGTTTTATTAAATGTTTTTGTGATATTTGAATCAGATAGACAGATATACATTTCATGTATATATATTCTAAAAGATGGTAATGACTACGATTAATATATAAGAACACACACCCATCACCATGTAACAAGGGATACAATTATCACTTTTAAAAATGGCATTATATGAACGACACCACTTCAAATAGGTCTTGTGAGTGTGTTTATTAGTATATCCCATGAATCAAGCACTGAGCTACCTATTCCAATTCATGAGGAAGATATTCATATGGTTAAAAAAGATATTGTAACATTGATCACATGGCTAACACATCTTGTAAAAAATGTGTTAAAAAAGAGGTATTGATTTCTACTTTATTTCAAAAGTGAATCTTTAAACGATTAATAAAAAATGTATGGCTCGATGAATTTTAATACATATGGAAAATGATAAGGGGATGACATAAAATACTAACATAAAACCATCGAATGGATCGACCTATAAATAGAAGAGATATACTAAAATCACCATTACCCCACTCATTCTATATCCACATTTACAGTCATTGAAGGTTCATGTGGTTACAATGTTAAAACATGGTCATAATTACATAGTTGGTTTTAAAGAAAATATTAAATAGGGGGAAATATCAATACATAAATGGCGTTGATAGTGCATTTGAAATCCTTCACTAGGATTGGCTAGGCATCTCAGTTTGAAATATATATATATATGATATGTTTTCATTATTTTTTTCCAAAATATGATATAATGTGTTAATTATGAATAAATAAATTTCATATTTTGAGAAAGTGTGTGTCTGAAAAAATTTAAGGTATTTCCCCATGAAATAAAATTAAGACATGTTATTCCTCACATCACCTCTACAAAACAACCAAAAATATATTCCAAAAAAAGGATGAAATAGTGGTAGGTCTGATAAAATATTTTGAAAGAAAAAATTTCCAATGGCATGCTCTACATAACTCCATTGATTTAGGGGTAAAACTGTATAATTGAGTCATATGAATTGTAATTTCATTTCCTTTATTACTTATGTTTTTAGGCAGTATTGGATGCTCATTATGGAAAATTTGTATACTCTAATGATTTATTTCCTGGACTTAATGCATGAATATCAAAACAACCATCCACTCATGATGGTGTTTTTTATTTTTTAATACTGTACTTACTTTGTTTCAGAACTGATCATCATGTTATGTAATTAATATTTTCATTTAATGAATATTCTGTTATGAAAGGGAGGCACATGGATATAATAAAAACAAGGATTCGGGATAGGGGATATGAACAAAGAAGAAGAGAAGTTCTAAAACTGGAAAAGTATTAGGGAATATTAAATAAGAATTCAATATCTGAACACATATACAAATAAGTTACTTATTCTTCTCAATTTTTCTGTAGTGTGTGAAATAAAAAAATGTAAATGATTGTGGTTACTATGATTGAAAATTATTGTGAGAGATCATACTCCATGAACAAACCATCATCCATGAAGAGGTAGTTTATATGATAATTACTTTTTCATTTAAAATATTTATTAATCCTTTGTGTATTTATTTTTTTTCAGTAGTACTATGAATATAAAAGAGACTAATATTAACAACATGATATAGATTTGCTCAGATATAAATGGGCAACATACATAATGGAATAATGTACCAAAATTTCATTAAGTTGTGTCTTCTATATATGTAGTCGATTGGTTTATATTTACATTTAATTTAATTATTTTTATTATTACTCACATAATAATTTTTTTCTTACATAGGTGGATTCCTTTGTTCATGTTGGGGCGGATTGTATGAAACAAATCATACTCATGAGAGATTGGACTTTGACACTGACACTTAGAATTCAATGAGAAGGTATTGTTTTTTAATATACCATGTTTTTCCTTATAATTTTTTTTTATTATCAACTAAATTAACACTATTTTAATTATATTTAGACTATTCATGTAGAAAATGTATCCCATAGACATATTATCTCTCAAAAACCTATTCACCCATTCATTGTCGGCATTTTCCAATTACCTATAATGGTAGTAGAGTCAACTTGAAGGAAAGTCATAAATGTTGAAAATTTTGTGTGGGATTTTCAAAAAAGAATTCAAATGGAATGCATGATAATTAAAAATGTGGCTGGAATTAATCAGATTTGTCTTTTTTATGAAATTAATTAAATTTTTCATCATTTTGTCTACAATATATGTTAATTTTTTTATCATTTTTATCTAATGCTTTTTAAAATTTTTATCAGGGTTTCCTTATATGATCATTGATATCTCCCTTTGTTACATTAATAGATAATCTATGATTCCCTTTCATATGTTTGAAATCCTTGGGTTATTAAGAATGGTTTTATATATGATTTGTCTAATAAGTATTCTAATAAATATTTATATAATGAGAGACCCTTATGAAATATTTCTTTAAGTTTCTAGGTTTCCAAAAGAACTAGAAAAAAACTATTCTAGCATAGATCATTATGTTATGTAAGGAATATTAATCTAATAAGATGTGATATCTATGTATAAAATTTATAGGTCAATATTTTTCATATCACAGAAATTGACTTACTGAAAACCAGGAAAAAAGAACAAGTGTTTGTATCACTAAAAGTGTCTGTTTTTATTTAAAATTAACATTAATTTTAGTAAAAATAATATGTGACCTATTGAAAAATATGAAAATTATTTCATATTGTATACTTTTGGACAATGACCCATTTTTTTAATGGGTATGATTTAACCACACCTCAATCCAATGCACAGTGTGGTCAGTAAAACAATATGTTTTTACCTTTTTATTAAATTGAAATTAAATTCCTAATATTGAACAAGAGACATACTAAAAATCATTATAAAACATTTTTATTATTTCCAATCATTTGGAAAAATGATCCACGAGTCATTTGTGATGTGTAGGAATCAACCACACATAAATTCATCCCATGTTGTGACTGGTATTACCAAAAGTGTATGTTATCAGTTTCAAATTGAAATTTTAGTTCAAAACATGTCACCCACTACAATCCAAAAAGAAACAATCCTATTGTATTCATAATTTATGATAGAGATTCATAAGTAATTTTTGATGTGTTTGAAGTAGTATCACATCAAATCGATGCATTATGCTATTAGTATGACATAAAATGCACGTGTCTTATTTTAAATGACATTTTATTAAAAAATAAAACTAGGATTAATTACTTAGAGAAAAAATTCAGATTGAATTCATAATTCAAGGGAAAAAATTATTCATTTTTGATGTGTATGAATCTATTTCATCTTAATATGTTTCATGGTGTGGCTGGTAAAACAAAAAGTGTCTCTTATTAATTAAAATTGAAATTAATTTACCTAAAAACAAAAAGTGGCATAATAAAATCAATAAAACACATTCGGATTTAATAGATATTTTAATAAAATGATCCACGAGTAATTTGTGGCATTGAGGAGTCAACTAAACATCAATTCAATGCATAGTGGGGCCAATATGACTCAAAGTATGTCTTTTTATTTAAAATTGACTCTAATTTAAGTGAAAAGAACATGTAACATAATGAAAAAAACCAAACACATTCAAATTATTTTGATATTTTAGGATAATGATCCATGAGTCATTTTTGGAATGTAAGATTCAACCACACATCAATACAACACACATTATGTCCAATATGACTCAATGTGTGATTTTTTATTTAATATTGATATTAATATACGTTCAAAGAATAAGTGACCTAATGAAAATTAAGAAAACACTTTCACATTGTTTTGATATTTTAGGAAAATGATCCATGATTAGTTCGTGATGTATAAGAGTCAACCTGACATCAATATGATGCACAGTGTGACCGGTATGGCTCCAATTGTGTCTTTTCTAAAACCAATAATAATTTCAGTAAAAAAGAATAAGTGATATACCAAAAACCAAGAAATCACATTTGGATTTTTTTGATATTTTAGTAAAATGATCCATGGGTCATTTATTTTGCGTATGAGTCAACCACACCTCAATAGGACACATAGTGTAGACAATATGACAAAAAGTGTCCATTATCAATTTAAAATTAACATTTTAGTTCAAAATCTATCACTCACTGAAAACCAATTAAAGAAGCCCTGATTGTCATTATAATTTTGGATAGTGATTCATAAGTCATTTTTGATGTGTATGATGTAGTATCATATCAAACTGATTCACTTTGAAATCATTATGGCCCATAATACATGTTCCCAGTTAGAAATGTCATGTTAGTAAAAAAAACACAACTGACATACTGAAAATAGAGAAAACACATTAGGATTTTTTATAATCTTAGAAAATAATATAAAAGTAGTTTTTGACAGTTATTATTCATCCCAAACTCCACATTATTGACAATGTGGCCATAATATCTCAATCTCCCTCTTTTTAGTGAAAATTGACATCAATTTAAGTAAAAACAACAAGTGATATACTAAAAACTGAGAAAACACATTCAGGTTGTTTTTATATATTTAGAAAATGATTTATTAGTTACTTTTTATGTGTAGGAATTAGTTTCCAATCAATACAACATACAACATGTCCAGTATAACTCATAGTGTCTCTTTTTATTTATAATTGACACTAATGAGGTAAAAAAAATGTGACATACTAAAAAATAAGAAAAAAAATTTGGATTCTTTTGATATTTTAAGAAAATGATTTATTAGTCAACTTTTTCATGTAAGAATAATCTGAACATCAACACAATACACATTGTGGCCAGTATGACTCAAATATTATATTTTTATTTAAAATTGACATTAATTTAAGTAAGAATAAAATGTGACATACATAAAAACGAGAAAACACATTCAGATTGTTTTGATACTTTAGAAAAAGGATACCTGAAAAATTTGTGACATATAAGAGTAAACCTCACCTAAATATGAGGAAAATTGTGACCAGTATGAATAAAAGTGTCCATTATTAGTTTAAAACAGACATTTTAGTTCAAAATCTTTCAATCGCTAAAAAACTATCAAATGCGATCTGATTGTATGGATAATTTAAGAAAATTATTTATAAGTTAGTTTTTACTTATATTATTTAGTCTCACATAAAACTGATACACTATGTGATTAGAATGACTCTTAATGTGAGTTTCTGGTTTGAAATGACATTACATTAAAAAACACAACTCATAGAAATAAAACTAAACAAACACATTCTGATTTTATTGATACATTTTTAAAATGATCCATGAGTAATTTGTAATTTGTAAGAATAACCTTCATTTCAATATGTTTCATGGTGTGAATTGTATAACTCGAAATGTGAATTATTAACAATTTAAATTAATTTTAGTAAAAGAAAAACTATCATACTGAAAACCACGGAAACAACATCAGAGTGTTTTTATATTTTAGGACAATGATCTATAACTCATTTTTTACATTTTGGAATCAACCCCACCTTAATCTAATGAATGATGTTACCATTTTAACGCCACATGACTCGTTTTTATTAAATAGTGACAATTTATTAATTTATTATTATATATTAATATTTAATTTATTACAATTTTGTATTACTAGAATAATATTCGTTTTCTTATATAGGTGGAATAATTTTCTTAGGTATAGATGATTTTTTAGGAAACATATACCATGTGCAGATATTTTGGATCATGTACTTCAAAAGATGAAATATTAATGTTTAATAATTTTTTTTGTATAATTTTTAATGTAATTATATAAATATTTTTGTTTCAAATATAAATAGAAGTGTTTTTTCTATATCCCGTGGGTGGAAATTTCTATATTCAATATGTTAATTACATTTGTAGAGAATTTTTATATATTATATCATTGTTTCAAATTATAGTTTCTATATTGAAATTTAATGTTAAGGTTATTTCCTTTGGTGTTCCATTATATTAACAACACACTATAGCCCGCTAGACCTTATGACTACTAAAAATGCACTGATAAAGGGGGTCCATTATTAGAGGGTTTTTATCACTGATAAAGGGGACCCCCATTATTATTTATACAATTAACAACACTTTTTTAGCATTGTGAAAATCCGATTTCTAAACTGTTAATGGGAATATGTGTAGTAGTGATATTCAATTTTACCTTATAATTGAGTAGTTCAATAGTGATTCCATAAGGTTATTTCAGAGATATATTGGGTGATGTAGATAACATATAAAATGTTTGTGTGAAGCTTCTCATGGGTTCATTAGTACAAGGCTTCAGTCTTTTCAACGGGGAATGTATTGACATCATTAGGTAGGGAATTTATATGAATTATAGTATCTTATAAAATTTATGTTTCTTAATAGGTTTCATAACCTTTAAATCTACACTTAATATGCCTAACTCTCATCAATTATTAGTCCTTTTGAATCATTGAGTGGAATAATCTACATTCTCCTTTGATTGGTATTACTTCACTAATAATGAAAAAAATTATTGAAATCCTCATTGATTTAAAACCTTCTATTTATCCTTATCATCTCTGATTAATACCACTTTAACCATTTGTATTCCTCCTACTACGGACATGCCTTTAGATTTGGGGCTTTCATAATATCTTCTTCGGTTTAGTGGAGATGGTTTGTCTTAGGGGAGGTATTTCCATTATTTTAGGTATTTTAATTTTTATTATCAGACTATTATCTCAGGTATGTGTTTGGTTTGGGGGAAGGGGTTATTGTATGATTATTATTTCATTTAATTTTTAAACTTATTAATTTTTATTATCTATTTTTCCTTATTGGATTTAATTTATATTTATGAGTGATAATATATTATTCCATTATTTCTTGATGATTTAATATATAATTTAGCAATGTAGTTTAATAAAAAATGAGAAATCATTTGAAATTAGAATTGGAAAGGAAATCTACCATAATAATAAAAAATATATTTGGGACATTAATATGCTATCAATATTAATTATGAATGTATTACTATGTTGATTAATTATATTATTCTGAATTTAATGTGCATATATTGTTTTATTATACGATGTTGCAATTGTAAATTAAGAAGAATATGGTAGTAATATATATATAAATAGAATTTAATTTAATTTGATGGATAGTTGGTAAGATTTATTATGAATATGATAGTATTCTATAATTAATATTAATTTAGGTTGTCAATGTTTTAAGAGATATAATTTATGTTTTAATAGATTCATAATTATTACTTTAATTATGTAGTTTTTTAGGATTAGTTTAATAACACTGTCATAGGAATAGTTTTATTCTACTTCACCCTTTAACACTACTAAAAAAACTGATAAAGGGGGTAAGTTTATAAGTGTCAATAAAAATCGATGATAGAAGTTATTGTAACATCTCTAAAAAAGTGTTGTTAAAAGTAACCCATTATAAACACTTTTTGTAAGCACTGATGAAGGTACACCATTTATCCGCTCTTTTTTAGTACTCTTAAAGAGACCACCATTATCAGTGTTTTTTAGTAGCGTTGTTAAAGGGGGGTCTTTATCAGTGAATTTTTTACTTGAAAAGATTTGGGATATATTTAAAAAAATCATTAAAAATCATTTTAAAATTTTAATATATAAATATATTTATATTTATTTAAAAATAATATATATTGTATAAATACGTTTTTAAGATGTACAAATTGATATTTACACTTAATATTTTTAATATTCATTGAAAATTAATTTTGAAATATTTTAAATTTGGTTCTTAATTAATGATTTTATCATAATTATCAATTAATAATCATTTAATAAAATATTTTAGATATAAAAAATAAAAAAATTAATAAAATATCTAAAATAAGTTGAAAACGTAACTCAAACTTCAAACAACTATTACTTTTCTCACAAGTTTCTGTTTGAGCTCCACCACATATCAAATTGAATCATGTGATAATATCTAAACAGTAGTGATAGGGAGGAACCCTCTATCATATTTTTTGATGCCAAAAAAAGTCCAAGAAGGTCTCCAAAATCGAGTTTCTAGTGAGGAAATCCAAATTTGATAATAGTCGATGGAATTTTATCCTCATTTAAGGGGGTCTTTTTCACTTTATTAGTGGGGAATACATTTATTTTCTTGGTATTAAATTCATATAGATATTATGCCATCAAAATTTTATATTTTTTCACAATGTTTTGTTATTTATAAGAAATTATATAAAAATATATACATATTTTTTATATATTCACACATAAAAATTTTATTTCTTTAATAAATAATTAAGCATAATTATATATATAATATATTTCTCAATATATATGTCTTATCTAAATAAAAACAAATATATTTTAATTTAAAATAAAAATATATGTATATTTATATACCCATATAATGTTTTTGTCTATGTGTATTAGTGGGTGTCAATATTAAATAACTGATTTATATAATCTATATATTCTAACATAGGTATATAAAAATTAATATATAATATATCTAGATATATATACATATATATAAATATGTTTAATTATACTTAAAAATACCCATATATAATATATATTTACATATATGTGTATGTATGTTGTATATATG
This sequence comes from Viscum album, assembly GCA_963277665.1. NCBI lineage: Eukaryota > Viridiplantae > Streptophyta > Magnoliopsida > Santalales > Viscaceae > Viscum > Viscum album. The sequence goes on along the minus strand of OY728137.1, from coordinate 1,583,068,843 downwards.
TATGTATTTATTTATAAACACAAAAAAGATATTTTTTAAATTTACATAATAATAATCTTATTAATATATATTCATATACGAATAAATACATAGATAAAAATATATTAATAAATAGATATATAAATAAATATATACAAATATATATTAATATATGAATAAATATATAAATATATATATACCTAATTATATATATATATATTAATATATGAATAAATAAATTAATATATAAATATAACTATATATATATATATATTAATATAATTATTTATATATATTAATATAAATGTATATTGATAAACAAAAAAATATAACTATAAATATAATTAGATGTATCATTAAATGGAGAACAAAAAAAGATGAACATGTGGTTCAAATCCTTGTGGAGGCAGGGGTGCAAGGGCAGGTGCATGGGGGATAGCACTATTAAAGGGTGTGTGTGGGGGGGGGGGTGCCTAATGTTTTCAAAAGGGTGTAAGGGGTGCATGTGGGGGGGGGGGGATTTCCTTGCACTATTGATCGAGGGGAGGGGTCAAATGGGGTTAAAATGTGACGGGTCTACCCTTTGATTTAAATTTTTTTTCAATTATATATATGTTCATATAGTATTGATAAAAGTGTATTTTATCAGTTCCTCTTTAATACTAATAAAATAGAAACACTTTTAATAGTGCCTTGATTATCAATGATTTTTTAGAGTAGATAATGGATTTTTGAAGAACTAATAAAACCTGGTTTATTAGAAGTATTAAAGATAGATTCAATAGTTAGAAAGAGAATATTCATGATACCATTTATTAAATATTATGTTAAAACCATTATGTGGTTGTGGTTAAAATATATCTTATTTATAGGTAATAGTATTTAATTGTTAATATTTAATTAATTTTTTAATTAATTATAATCATGGAATCAAATAATTAATGGGTTTACTAACAAAGTAACCTAGAATTATAATGTTATTCTTAGTATAATAATCATACATATTTTGGTGATGATTATTAAATTTTTATTTATTTGTTATAATTTATATTATCGTAGTTTAATATTATTAATTATGATATTGTATATTTTTCGTGCATGTTTATATATGTAGTTGTTTTCTTGGTTGAATTCTTGTGTGTTTTTATTATTATTGATTGCTTGTAAGTGTTTATTTGATACTATACCACCAAAATATATTTTTATTATTTTGATAATATACATATAAGTTGTAATGGAAATTAGTAATGTGTATACCTTCATGGAATATAATGGTTTAAGGAATAGTGAATCTATACGTGGGATGTAATGGATAATGTTATTTACATGAAATATTCTTTAGGGGATGTAATGGCTCTCAATTGTGACATGTACTTATATATATGCATGGGATATAATATCTTCAAGTGTAGTGTGTATATATATATATATCTATGAGTGTAGGTTGTAATGGCTCAATGAAATAACCTGTGCATCATTCTGTGGGCTGTAACATCATACAATTTACATGTTTACAATTCATTGAGATATCATGACTAAATTTTATATCATTTATTTGGGATGTGATGGATTGGGGTCCTAGAACTTTTTTTGAATTGGTTGTGTGATTGAATGGTTAATACATAACGATAATGATGGAAATGAGGTTATAATGGTTGGAATAGGTTGATAGTTGATCTTGTTAATTTTTCTTACTTTTTTATGATGTCGGTGATGTGATCGAAAAATTTTGAGTGCTAGGCTTGGCCATTTTCCTAGATGTTATAGTTATCATATTGTGATGGAAATATAGTTTTCTAGTTATGATCAAATATAAATGATAAGTAATTTATTAATATATTTTTTAAAATTATTATGATGTTATTGATGTGATAAATTATTATTTATTATGTACCTATTTAGTATCCTCTATGATTCTAGAAACTTTTTTCAACCTTATTTAGTTATAAATAAAAGTCTTGATCAATTAAACCATTTTTAGGTAATTCAAAAAAATGTGATGGTAAACTATGGTATTGTATTCACTTTTGACTTTCTAAATTAATATTCATAACTCTATAATTATCTTCCATATTTTATTTCATAAATTTCTATCAGGACACATATATTTCAAAATGATATTGAACTACATAGAAATATGATCCTACTGAGTACTCCCTCGTAGTCACCTCTCTATAGTTGGATTGAGCTGTTTTTTAGGATAGACTATTTTCGATTAAGGATACTACTATTTAGGAATATGGATTAAATTTATGAGTCATTAATGAATTTTCACTTTTGGTATTGTATATATTTTGATGTAGTTGTAATTTTTGAATGAGTAATATTAAATCTAATTTTTATTTATATGTTGTTTACTTATGGTTCTTTAATTTTTTTTGGGATTTTAATGGTAATTTCTATCATTTAATTAAATTATACCCTCATTATTAGTATCAAACCTATGACCTATTGGATCCTATCATTGGTGGTCATAAATATCATTATTTTTGACTCAAGTGGGGTTCTAGTGGGGCTCAGTCGTGATATTTGTTTTGTTCCATGTCAAATATGGGGAAAAATTGAGAAGCTAGGAAATAGATTATATGCTATCTTAAAGGATTTGATGTCTTTCCTCTTTTCATAAAAATAGTTCATCCATTATAGTTTTATACCAAGGCTTACATTGGGGAATATTGAAATAGCCATGTGTGTAAAAAAATATATGTGTTCACATTGAAAGGAACACCGCATAGTTGTACATCATGGTTTCTACTATTAATAGTGCTGATCACAATAGAAAATAAATATGTGGTCTAAAAAACATTGTCATAGAATAAATATTGTTGATTCATATATTGTGGAAGCATAGAATGTATGAGGAAGGTGTATTTTTTTCAGTGAGAGTCATAAATATGGGATATTTTTAGGCAAAATTATTTCATATTGGGACTAGGGTGACAATATTTTTTGGGAGAAACATTTTTTATTTGGAATTTGGAAGGATTTTTTGCATAAATATGTTATAGTGGTATTCTTGGTTTCTATTAAGGTTTTAATAATGTGGGAGATTATTAGGAAATGTGAATTTAACATTAATGTTTGTATTAGCTGACTAAGTGGAGAAACATTAAAATATTCAATTATTCTTGATGATGATAGTAAAAGAAGAATTCTAGTGGAGGAATATGTTTGAGATGTTCATGTTCTGAGTGCTGTGTGTAATCAATTAGTTGTTAGGTTGATTTTTGAGTGGAAGTGACAATGGCATGCATTGAGGTTTCAGATAATAATATAAAAAATTTAATCATTACTTTGTTAATGGTAAAGGATGGACTATAAGAGTACTTAGATGAATCATATTAGTAACACACTATGACATATGAATTATTGAAAAGTTCATCGGAATCATGTATTCAGGTGTAGATTACTACATGTGATCATATGTTTCCAAGGTAAATGGTGGGTCCTCTAGAGGTTTTGTAAGGAAGTAGAACTTATATTATGGATACGACTCTCTATAACGGTTGTGGTGGGACCATTGTTTCAAATGTTCTAATAGGAATTGATTAGTTATTAAAATTATTTGTAATTATTCACAAGTTATTATAATCTTTTGAAATTCATAAAGAATAGAAATGAATCAGTGTTATCCCATGGATACAAATTCAAATGTCTGAACCTTGTAAATTAACTATTTTTTACTTTTCATTTATTTTTTTAATGTTTATTTGAGTGTGTGGGAGTGGTTTGAACCGATGACATGATTTAGGGTTCTGATCAACATCCTTTGTTCTAGTACATTGGTGTCATCAGGGTTTTTCTATTCAAGGATGTTCTAATCATTTATTTCCTCCATCATATGTTTTAGTGGTGCAACTTCTATTATATTGATGGTCAAGGTTCAATCCTAATAGTTTGAGCATATGCATCGCCAAAAATATTCTCTAAGAATAAAAATGGGATAAAAGTATGAGCCTTCATCTCAAACTCAAAAAAGAAAAATGGGTGACTAACCCATAATAAAAAAATATTCTTTAAATAAAAGAATATAAGAGACAAGAGTGGGTATTATTATTTATAGAATAACCATAATAGAATTTAAAATAAACCCCATGAAACATAATCACTCATCATAGAGGCCCACATTTCCTCTCCAGATCAATATTTTGGGTCTACGACTCACTGATGTATAATATCGGTTGAGTTAAGGGGTGATAAAAAACCAAAGAAACCCAACAAAAATATACACCAAGACAAACAAAACAAAAATAGAGTTTTTCTCTTATGGTTTATTTTGGGTTATGTATGGAACCAGGCTATGTTGTTTTTGTTTTTTTAGGATGAAAAGAAAAACACTTTTTAAAACAAATAATATCTTTTAAAAAACATATATTTTTTGTATTATGTTAACCTATCTTTCAATTTGTCAAGCCCAATATTCCCAAATCCCGTTCCTAATCCCTCCCCTACCATATCCCTACCATCTTTCCATTAATCACCCATATCTATTAAAATCCCTCTGTATTCTAATATGATTCCTACCTTCCCAAAACCATCCCATATCTATATTATTTTTTCATCTTTCCTGTAATTATCCATTTTATCCCCTCCCCCTACCCTACTAGTAGTGACCATAGATCAAACAACCCACATATTTTCTATAAAAATATATTATAGGGGAACATAGGGGAGCTAACTCTATAATCAATTAACCTATATTAATTAAACCCATAATGAGGAAAACTAATTTCAATTCCAACATCCCAAATAATCTATTCTAGTTTTCAAAAACCACATATTTAGGTTATTTGTTCTGAAAAAACAATTAGGATACAAAATCTATGAATTTTATATCTCTTTATCTGTTATTTTTTTTGAAGGTGTTGGAGTTGACTTGATAAAAAATAAAATTACTTTCTATATTTGTAATGATATGTAGATATCTCTAATTTTTTTCTTACTTCAATCTATTTTATGGATTGTTAATCCTTCATAGGGCATGGTGTTTTGTGCTTCATGTCATAAATACTAATGGAATTATTACTATTGGTCACAGTAATGACCTTTTGGTGTGATGTATAATCCATCTTAGTTTACAACTACAAAATATACGTTTAACAGTGGTAAAAATGGCCTTTATTAATAATAGAGAAGTATTGAATACTATAGAGGGATTAAAATACCTATGACCTTATTAGTGCTAAAAAATCGATGATAATGGAATATATTTAGTAGTGCTTTTATTTAGTGCTGATAATGGGTACTTCTATCGTTGATTATAGAAGCGTCGGTAAAGGGTACCTTTATCAGTGATTGTAAAAGTGATTTTAAAGAGTAACATTATCAACTCTTATAAAAAACTGACAAATGAAACATTTATCAGTGATTTTAAAATTGATAATGACGGATCCCTTTATCATCACTTTTAAAATCAAGGATAATAAGGCATACTCTATTGTGCAGAAACAACATGTAGAAACACCAGTATAGTGAGAAGTAATAGAACACTACAACACCTGAAACACCACCAAAAATAAAGAGAATTAAGTACCAATATGGAATATTAATGAAATTAAATTTAAAAAACTTGTAAAACAAAAAAAACTATATTATAGAAATTTCAATCACCGTTTTATACAATTACATAAGTAGCAATTATTACTTACATTAAAAAAACATTATTATTTATTTGTAATTTGATTCAGAACCAAACTCGTGATGTTGCTGAAAAAACCACCTCTGTTAAAGAAAAACAAAGAAACTATATAAAAAATTATTATGTTAGTAATAATTTAATGAAATAAATTAATAGAATGAGTAAATTTTAATCTAAACTATGAGTCATACTAGGAACACTATGTATCAAATTGAGTTGTGGTTAATTCTTGCACATCACACCATTTATTGTTCATCTTCAAGAATTATGTCTTTGAAAACTAACTAAATAATTATAAAATAAATGTGATCAATTATTATTCAATTAATAAGATATAGAATTATGATAAGACAATCATGGTTCGTTTTCCCGGTTTTGGTGATGTGATGCATGTTTAAAACTAAAATTCCACCTATATATTGAAAAGATGTACATGGAGTTATAACATTAAAATTGTGCACCATATTGAGGTGTATATGATTTAGAAATGTCTTAAATGACATATAGATCATTTCCCCAAATTATCAAAACAAACTAAATGCAAATTATTAGTTTTGAGTATGTCACATTTCTTTTAATATAATGTCATTTTCATCTCAAAATATGCAGTTTTAGTCATACCGAGAACATGGTGTATCTGATTGAGTGGAGGATGATTAATACACATCAAAAATAAATTATGGTTAAATTTAATAAAGTATAAAAATAATTAGAAATTTTTTATTGGGTTTTTAGTATGTTAGTTGTTCTTTTAATAAAATTAATGACAATTTTATATTAAAAGACATACTTACCGATCACACTTTGAATCATGTTGAGGTGTGAATAATTCCAACACATCCAAAATGAGACATGAATCATTTTACAAAATTCTTAATATAATATGAGTGTTTTCTTATTTTTGATTACATCACATGTATTTTTACAAAAATGGCATTTTAAACTGGAAACACACATTTTGAGTCATACTTGTCACATCGTGTGTTGGTTTGATGTTAGACTAATTCTTATAATTCCAAAACTACTTATGAATCATTTTTAAAAATCATCTAGAAAATAAAAGTGTGTTATCACAACTTTTAGTTAGTGACATATTCAGAACTAAAATGTTAATTTTAATCTAATAACAGAAAATTTGAGTCATACTGGGAACATCATTTATCAAAGAGAGGTGAGGCTGAATCACACACATATAAAATGAATCATGGATTTGTTTACAAAGTATAAAAAATCATAATGAATTTTCTTGTTTTTGAGAATGTTTTTGGACTTTTTTTACCAATATTAATATCAATTTAAAAAAAAAGATACACTTGGAGTCATACTGGTCACACTATGCATTAGATTAAAGTAAATATGATTACTACACATCTTTATTTGCTTATGAATAATTTTAATAATGTATCAAAAAAATCCAAATATGTTTTCTTAGTTTTGACTATGTCACTAGGCTTTTTTATGAAAATGAAAATTTTAACTAAATCATGAAACTTGCATCATTCTGGTCATATAATGTATCGATTTGACATTAGACCAATTATTAAACATAAAAAATAACTTATTAATTATTTTCCTAAATTATAGACTCCATTTGAGCATGTTTGATCAATTTTCATTTAGTTGAACATTTTGAAATAAATTTTCAATTTTAAAATGATAAAAAACATTGAGTCATACTGGGCAAATAATGTTTTAGATTGAGGTGAAACTGATTCCTACAAATCAAAAATAAATTATTGATAATTTTAATAAAGTATCAAAACATTATGAATATGGTTACTTGGTTTTGAGTATGTAATTTATTTTATTTACTAAAATAAATGTTACTTTAATCTAAAAATAATCACTTGGAGTTATACCGATCACATAATGTATGAGATTGAGGTACTACTGATTTATACACATCCCAAAGTCTCAAAAAAATCCCAACTACCAATTTTACAATGATTTCCATTTTTTCCTATTCAAAATGTCAAAATTGTAACTTGAGAAGATGTTTTAACATTAAAAGGGTTTTCAGCTAAGAACATCGAATCAATATACAATGTTTCAGTTCAACAAAGCAAGATAATGGAATGGGTATAAATATTTGGAGTTTGGATTGATATTAACTTGTTTTGTCTTGATGTAGATAGTTGTGTGAATAATAATACATTCTAAAAGATCAATTAAAATACTAAATAAGTATTATATAAGAATAATAAGAAAATTAACGTAAAAATAGTATATAAAATGAGGAGAAAATTAACAAAATAAGTAGTAATAATTCACCTGTTCATTATGGCTATATAAATTCTGGACCCATTTCCTTGTTTTCATTATCTATGTGACTGAGATGAGGGAAAATAATTTATCCTCATAAAAAGGTAGTGGAGAGAACATGAAAGAAATTTACAAACTACAATACTGTAGGGGTGAAATTTTTTTGAGGGAGAATCTTTTTGTGGATGTTTTAGTGTATAAATACATGAAATATGAATATAAATGTTCTAAAATAAATAAAATATGAAAATATTACTTCTCATAAGTTCTGGAATAAAACTAAATAATTATTAAATAAAAGGTATACAAAATTCACATAAAAATAGATCAAATGATGAAAAATTTTATTAAATAATTAGTATGAATTATCCTTTTAATGATGGTTGTATACATTCCTTACTCATTTACTTATTGTAATTATCTCAGTTATAGAGTTGAAGTATAATATTTCAAGAGCATAACATGCTTCAAACAAACCACCCGAAATCAAATAATAGAATCTACCTATAATAAAAAACAATTATTTTATGAGTAATAAAAAAATTAAAAATAAATATGAACCAATACATTAAATATGTAGAAAATTATTTTTCTATGAAAACATCAAGATTAACTCTATGATTGAGTAGATGCCGATCCAGTTCTTTTCATACTAAGGTAGTGAAGGGAACATAAATGAACGTGGTAAATGCCAACACTCTTGGGGTGAAAAGGATTTGATGGAGAAGTGGTCTACGGATTTTTTTTAAATTCTTGAAATTTGGAAAAAAATATTCCAAAATAAACAAACATTGTAAAGAAAAATTATAATTAAAGAATAATATCATTATATAATTGTTTTGTGAAATAGATAATGTATATTGTAACATTATGGTAAAATATTCTAAAAGGGTTTACATTTTTTAGTCAGTTTATCTATAGGATTAGTAGTAAAATCATGTGCAGAAAACATTGTCTAAATGAGTAGTTAGAAATTTAAATTTTATTATGATAATTTATTAAAAGTAGTTTGATATTTTCATTGAACTCTCTTTAGTTTTTGGTATATTTTATGGATTTGGTTCCTCTATCGAGAATCTAGATCCCATATTTTTGGTCCCCATTAATAATAAATACTTTTTCTACATAGATAAGAACATGAACTAATTGTGATCTCTTATGGAAAGGGTCATCCTCAACTGAATTTTTCATCTTAACTAATAAGTATTTTAGTTTCTAATAGGTCAATTGATGAATTCTTGTTTACTAGACCTGTGACATTAAATACTAACATTTCTTGGGATGCCATTATGAATGAATCATATTTTCTCCCTTCCACAATGAAATTCACCTTAGTGAATCCCACTTCATTAACTTTTACTACACACATATTTTCAACCCATTTGGAATGGAATACTGACACATGAAATGTTATATAACATAAAATGAATGTTTTATATAATACCGAAATATGAAATATCTGCATAAAATGTATTTCAATCCTTAGAACCATATATGTGAATCACTTCAACAATAAGTGTAAAAACACTTTTTTACATCATACTGCAGTCATCATGTTATTTTGTATCGAATGTATAACTATTGATTAAAAACCAGTGTAAGATATATCATTTTTGATTTTCCCCTTGATATCAATCAATGTTATTCTACTATAGAATTCTTATTTTTAAATATGTCCTTATAAATTTGATCTCAATAACCATCCAATAAATTGATTCTTATCTGTATATGTTATACATCCTTCATCACATGAAGGATTCAAATCCCTATGAACTTATTTGTGTGTTACAAAATAAGGATCAACATGTTCAGTATTATCTAAAATGTAATGGTGTGATTAATCCCCCTATGGAAAATTAATTTTGACAACATCCATTCCATAAATCCCTTAACCCATAATTAATATGTTGTGCTAAGCCCTTGGGAGACCAATTCTGTTAACAATTGATAAGTAATTATAAAATAATTCAACAGTTTTTTCAATAATATATTATTTTTCAATACAACATTTTAGATGACTTCAATTATTGACACAACCTTTCACAGGCTTCATATTCCATTAAATGGGGGTATAACCATATATATTAGACTATACTACATAGCTAAATATTTCTTACCAAGTGAAACATTAGGTGGATCGTTATATCAAAAATTTATGGTGGTCAGAACATATCTAATTCACATAATATGACTGCTACCTCCTTATTCATGGTTGTAAGCTTCATTGGTCTAAAACATTACATCATTTTTATTTGAAAAAAAGCGTAGAATATTTAATGTATGCAATAAATTTAGAGGTAGAATTAAATGGAAAATAATAATCATCAAATATTTCTTCAAAACATGTTATTCGTGTGATTTTATTTCCTATAGATTCAAATTAATCATTTACAAGATATTATTGATATTCTATGAATATCACGATTGAAACTTTTCAATATTAAGGAAAATAATAAATTACAAACATTCATGTATGGATAGTGTGTAATCTACTAGATGATGAAATGTCTACCCTTAACCCTTCATTAGTGCTAACTCTTCCCTTGCCCACATGTCAATCATATCCAACCTATCCTTTATGGCATCTTTCACTTTTCCATGAATATTTATTATCATTCAAAAAACACTATCAAATATATTTTATTCTTCATGTATGAAAACAATAAAATATTTGACATACATGCAATTTTAATATGGTAATTCATTGTAAAATAATCTCTTTTTAAAAAATAATTTCTCTAGGTTTTTTTAAAATGGTATATTGAAAACAATGTTTATATGTTTTACTTTATCAACTAGTTTATCACCCATTAGTGGAGGTAATGTTATACCTTCTTCAATTTTACAATAAAATTTTTTCATCCAAGATTAGTATTTATGTCTTCGAGGTCAAAAAATTTGATGTTTAAAAAACAGAGTCTTCAAAGAATATTTTAACTAAACTGAGTGTGTGCATTATAAAATATTGGGACGCCCCAAAATTCCATTAATACATTATCCAAATAAATTTCCATAAGGGGGTAATTAATATATCACCATTTACTACATGGCCCTCAATGTGAATTACTCACTTCTATGAGCATCAAACATTTTAATAACTGTATCCCAAATTAATTTTAGATCTTCGATCAATGGATCCAAGTAGACATCAATATCCTTACCAAGTTGTTTTGGTCCAGATATATGAAGAGGCAAAATACTGTATTTTCATTTCATGCACAACCCAGGTAAAATGTCATAATTCTACATCGTGATGTTTGTAACATCCCCTTTCCGAAAGCCACCCAGAGGTGCCCCTTACTTGTTTGGTCACATGCCCTCAAGTGCATTTCCCCTAACACCAGAGGTTGCAGACTACCAATGAGGGCCTTGGGTGTGATAGTGGGGAAACTATGTCCTCATTGATAGAGTACATAGCAGAAGTAAACATCACATACAATAGTGGAAGTATTAAATATCCAACAACATTAAACAACAAAAGATTAAAATAATAAAAAACTAGAGCACACATATATATGAAATGATGCATGATACATATGTCTAAGAAAGCATCTAAACAAGTCACAAAACTTTCAATAAAAATAGTGCTAAACCAAAGTACAAAAGAAAGTAAAATAGATAATCTCCTAAGCATCACAAGGCATTTCTTGGTCCTGTGCTCTCTAGATATACAAAAAGTCATGTACCTGAAGTAGAAGGGCGCTTGCCCTTATCTATACCTGACACAATATAATCTATTTGGGCCCACAATCATGACCCTAATGGGGCATGAGACTAAATCCCAGTAGGAGACCACTTGAAGATATATTTCTTACGGTTAGTGAGTATACTGAAGGTAAAGGATAGTAAATAGTAAATAGTAAACAATCAATAGTAAACAGGAAAGTACTCAGTGGTAAACAATCCACAGATCAATCAATCAATACTGAAGCAAATAGCTAACCACAAGTAGGTAACCCTCTGTCAAGTACTCACATCCATCCCCTATGGTCCAACCTAATAATTATAGACAATCCTCTAGAAAGCACACTCGGTCTAACCCCTCTGGTTTTGTATAGTAATTTAATAAATACTCTCTGAGAGAACACTCACAGTCTATCCCTCATACTCAAACTAAAGCATGACTCTTTGAGGAAGCTCACACAATCCAATCCCTGCATAGTCTAAGGAAGTCAAGCACTCTCTGAGGAAGATCACATGTCAATTCTTCTTTTTTCCCCAAGTTCTAGGACATCATGAGGAAGTGCACACGGTCAATTCCCCTTATATCCCAGATCATTCAATTCAAATACAGACTCTCTGAGGAAGCTCACGCAGTCTCTACCATTTTAGTCTAAACCAATCAAGGACTCTTTGGGGAAGCTCACTCGGCCAATTACCCTTATATCCCCAAGTGGCCCTAGTCTCTCTGAGGATTCTCTCTCATTCAATCCCATCTTATAGCCAAATGTGCTCAAAGACTCTCTAAGGAAGCTCACACAGTCAATTCCCCCTATAGTCTACTACACTAGGTTCTCACGACCCTGTGTAAGTCAACAAGCATAGCAGTGATATATAGCCAATGTAAACCTACAGAACTACTTGGCTAAACAGTCTACATCATATCATGCATGTCATAAATACAGATAATCCATCCTACAACAACATGTATAGAATCAAACAAAGCTGCCAAAGTTGAACATGACCAAACGGTCATAAACAGATCATGCATTGGAAAGATACATCCATATAATGAAAATAAACCCTATTCTTATCCAAATATCCTCTAAAAAGGCATAAAAGAATGATAGGAAAACAATAGGTGAAAAACAGTAAACACGCAATACACCGTTCAATGGTATTGGTGGAATTTCCTCATAAAACTCAATGACTTCTAATGAAAAGGCACAAACCACCTATCTCATGGTTAAGAGATAAATATAATTGAACCATGAAGCTTGAATCTCCTTATAACGTCATAGATTAATGATATTACAACACAATCAATGGTGCTCTAATCGGAGGACGGACGAAGGATCAGGGGCTCGTTGATGATATGTGGATGCTCGACGCTATTTGATGAATGAAAACTAAAATAAGTGGTTTCAGTCCATCAGACACAACCCTGGTTTGTTTAATGAAAAAAAGAAAGTACATGGCGTGTACTTTTGGAGTACATGGAGTGTGCTTCCCATTTCAATACTACTCTTTAAGTGGCCTCCAAGTCACTCCCACACTGTCGTGTATGCGGCTACTACACGACCAACAAACGGCCTACTGTGGTAAGAAAGTACATGGTGTGTACTCATAAAGTACACTGTGTGTGCTTAGAAAATTTCCAAAATTTCCACTTTTCTCAAAAAACGACCAGAATGGAAAAACATACCTGAAAAGAAGGCCTGGGTTCTTACAAACTTCCCCCCTTAAGGAAATTTTTTCAAGAATTTACTAGAGTGGTGTAGAAGAAGAAACTAGAATAGTTCCTGCCAACATACTCGTACATCAGCCTCCCACTCCCATGTCTTATCCTGTACTCACCCGTGATGCCATAGCCCTCGTAGTAGAGGAACAAACCAGCCATAGAGATCCATTTTACATTGATCCACAATCTAGATAGGATGCTTCTCAAACGACTCATCCACTTCGAGCACTACCACCTCAGGATTAAAGACATGAGACAAGACTGAATAGTATTGTTGGAGGTGAGAAATGTGGAAGACATCGTTCAAATATTGGTACATCGGAGGTAACTATAACCAATAGGAAACCGTCCCAACTCTCTCCAACACCTAAAATTGTATCTGTCCTTTGGTGAAATATTACCCTATCTCCTAATCCTCTTGTGTCCAAACCTCAGTGTGACACACAGGAAAACCTGATCCCCGACGTTGAACTCTAGAGGTCATCTCCGCTGATTGTCATAAGGGTTCTATCGAAACTGTGCAGTATCCATCCTCTTCCAAATCAACTCCATCTGCTCTGAGGTCTCCTGAACAAGACGAGGTCCCATCAAGGCTACCTCTCTTGCCTTCATCCAACATAAGGGTGACTAGCATGTCCTACCATATAGAGCCTCATAAGGTTTTATCTAAATATTTGCATGAAAACTATTATTGTAGGAAATATCCACATGAGGTATATGTTTCTCCCAAGAATGAATAAAATCTAGAATTCATGCCCAGATCATATCTTCAAGCTCCTGAATCATACGCTCGGACTGGTCATCTATCTGGGGATGGGATGCTGTACTAAAAAGTACTGGTGTACCCAAAGCTTTCTGAAGCCCTTTCTAGAACTGAGAGGTAAAACATGCATCCTTGACTAAAAAAATGGAGTGTGGAACTCCATGAAGAAGTATAATCTCATGGATGTACAACCATGCCATCTCATCAACACTAAAGGTCTCCTTGACCGGAAATAAGTGTGAAAGCTTCGTGATTCTATCAACAACAAACCAAACTACGTTGTTCCCTCATGGTGACCTCGGAAAATCGGTCACGAAGTCCATCGCGACATCATTCCACTTCCACTGGGGAATGGGTAACTGATGTAAGAGTCATGCTGGACGCTGATGCTCCGCCATAACCTGCTGACAAGTAGAACACCTCATGATGAAACCAGCAACATCACTGTTTTTACATGGACACCAATACTAATGGTGTAGATCACGATACATCTTTGTGAAGCCAGGATGAACTACCAAAATTGAGGAATTAATATCCCACATCAGCTCCTCACATATATCTGTTGGCACCCATACGCATCCTTGGAAATTAAAGATCTCATCCTTGCCTATAGTCCATCCAGGAAAAGGGTCCTCTCCTGACAAACTTTCTTGCTAGACTAGGCCTTTAGAATCTAATAGCTTCCTCATTTGATCTTGATCCAAAAGAGTAGAGGTAACAACTATATAAGAAAGCAAAGTATACACCTGTCTGTTGTGCACTTCCAAATGCATCTCAGTGAACAGAGCCATAAGCTTCCACTCACTACTGGCCACCTGAATTGCCTGAATCTGAGTCCACATGCTCAATGCATTAGCCACTACGTTTCCATTCCCAAGCGTATAGGAATTCTCAAAGTCGAAAGACTGTAGGTACTCAACCCACCTGCACTGTCTCCAATTCACATCATGTTGAGTGATGATGTAATTGATACTCTTGTGGTCATTGAAAACCACAATGTGGTCTCCCAAAAGATAATGTATCCAGCATAGTAGGGAATGAACAACAACTCCCAACTCCAGATCGTGCGTCGGGTAATTCCTCTCATGTTGCCTCAACAGGCGAGACCCGTATGTCACAACTCTATCCCTCTGCCTAAGCATAGCTCCCAGCCCGATACCTAAAGCATCATAGAAAACAATATAACTCATTCTTGTCTTTAGAAAGACTAGTACCAGTGATGATGTGAACCTCCATTTTAGCTCTTGAAAGGCTGACTCACAAGAATCTGACCAAAACAACTTTGCCCCATTCTTGGTCAGAACTGTTAGTGGTGCAGCTAAGCGTGAAAAGTATTGTATGAAACTTCTGTAGTATCTAGCCAGCCATTAAATATCCTCACCTCAAATACATTATTGGTCTTTTCCCATGATACTACATGTCTCACTTTATCTGGCTCTACTAATACTCTTACCTTTGAGACTGCATGACCCAAGAACTGAATCTGATTCATCCAAAAGTGGCACATAGAGAGAATTAAATATAACGAATGCCCCCTCAGTGTTCTCAAAATAATCTCAAGATGGGTATAATGGTCATGAAAGGTGTGAGAGTACACCAACATACCATCCATGAAGACCACCATGAAGGAATCTAAGTATCGATGGAACACTCGGTTAATCAGTTCCATTAAAACTGTGGCCACATTCGTGAGGCTGAACGACATAACCAAGTACTCATATAGACCATAAAAACTCCTGAAGGCTGTAAGAGGTATATCTTATGGTCTAGCGCGCAACTGATGATAACTAGATCATAGGTCAATCTTCATGAACACATGGGATCCTCAAATATGATCAAAGAGATCATCAATATTAGCAAGGGATATTGGTTCTTGACTGTAAACTATTCCAGCTTCCGATAATCCACACAAAGCCTGAGGGTACCGCTTGCCTACTTTGAAAACAGGAGAGGTGAATCCCAAAGAGAAGTACTGTGTCGGATGAAACCCTTTCCATGTAACTCCTCCAGCTGCTTCATGAGCTCCTTCAACTATGGTGTATCTTTCCTATAAGGAGGATTGAACACCGATGCCACTAATTTCACAAGATTAATCGAGAATTCTACCACACGCTCTATAGGAAAACATAAAAAGTATTCTATAGACATTTTTGAAATGATCCACCATCAGAGGAATGTATAACTATGAAGTCACCTAGTCATATAGATAAATACTAGAAACATGGTCTGTAACATCTCCCAACACATGATGATCTGGACTCGATCTACTCTCCTAGACATCCCATTCACCCCTATGAAGAAAATATCCACCCTCTAGTGATATGAAACTCACCCTACGACGATAACAGTCGATTACTACCTATAATGGAACTATCTAGTCCATCCCAAGAATGAAATCATAGACTATCATCCATAAAACATAGAGGTCCCATAAGAAGTGACATCCACCAACCTATAGAGGTCACTCTCTGCACTGAAGTACACTAGTAGTTATAGACCCCAATGGTTTTTCTAGCATAATGATATCAGTTGAATAATTGATGAAGAGCCCATGGATATCCATTACAGCAACAGATATAAATCTTTGGGAAGCCCCTGTATTAAAAACAAAAGAAGCTAAAACTGAGGCTACTAAGATTGTACCTAGAACGGTAGAAGGTCCGAGAACCTACTCCTGCTGGGTTTTCTCCACTGTAATAGTCTAGCCTATACCGCAGTCCTGTGACCTTGCCTGGCCACTCTGAGCTGATCCACCTTGATGTCGCTGAAAATAGGGTGACTGGATGCCACAACCATGACCTTTACCTTAGCCCAAATGGCTGGCAGAACTCCAGTTCCCAGACTCCTGATAAGCTGGTGGTGATGCTCCGGAATGATGAGTAATAGAATATCCCCTATCACCAGTTGTTGGAGAGAAAAATGACAAAATTGATGAAGTAGACCCATCATGCTGCATGGTTGGCACTCCATTGGGACTCTAGGGAAATGTAGCCTTGTATGCCTGCTTCTCCCACACTGGTAGCACACCACCTAGATACCAGAATATGCATCTGGCCTGCTCTAATATCTTCATGCAGCCTCTATGCGGCGCTTCCTACTATCAGCTGGTGGAGCACTAAATCTGGATGCCTAATCGCCCTGGCTCGCAAATCCAGAATACTTCAAGTTTCACTCTATGATCAGTGCCTAGTTGACGATAGAAGATATCAATGTCAACATGAAGATGTTCACCGGAAACCGGAAGTCGTGCCTTAGACCATCAACAAAATTTCGTGCATGGAACAAATCATCACCTCCTAGAATATGCTTGAAACACTGTAGCTATATGAAATGATAGGAATAATCCATAACATAAAGAGTACCATGCTCCATAATCATGAACTGCCTGGCTCAATCGGCCCTCAGGGTCTCAGGGTAGATGTAATCATATAAGATGCGTTGAAACATATCCCAAGCCATATTCTACTGGCGTCCCACTTGTGAGACCACATCCCACCATATATTGGTGGAGTCTCGGAGCGTATAGGTAGAATGCTTCTCCCTCTTATATAGAGGTATCTCCATATGCTTGAAAATCGTTAGCATGGCCTCTAGCCAAGACATAGCAGCCTGAGGTCCTCCATCCCCTGAGAATGTTGGAGGATGATGTTGCTGGAAGAATCACATCAAATCATCCATCGATGGGGTAGGAGGAGGTGCTCCCTGAAAGGTCTGAATTATTCTTAAAAATCCCACACTAAACATTTCATCAACTCCTATGTCTATTACAACAGATGGGGCCATGGCTGGCACAATGGGTGGATCTGCAGGAGGTCCCTGATCGGCCATGTCTGTTGTCTGATCGCCATCTGGAAACTGGTGCACAACTGGAGGATGTCTTGGTGGCATGACTCTGGAAATTCAAGCACCAATCATAGATCAAGATTATCATGGACTGAAAAAAATAAGTTTAAGAAGGGAATCAGACAAATAAATAACTCAAGTTTAACAAAACATGACTACACAAACGGGTACATTTACTACACTGTGTGTTCCTTGAATTCATTCACATGGGTGAGTACTCTTGTCCAGACTGGTTATGTAACACCCATGACCCACGACGTGTTTTCACCACACACAGAGTGTACATGAGTCCCCTTTCCCTGCCCGAGTCCCTCTACATGGCTAATCCACATGGCTCTCTCCTAAAGAAATACTACATGACGTGTAATATTAAAACACAACTTGTACTAGAAAAGAATCACCTAGCCCATGTCGTTATTGACACGGCCTGACACATGGATGAAACTACACTGCATGTTCCATATGGACACAATGGGAGAGGATAACACTAGCCCATGTTGTTTGTGAAATGGCCGTGTACCCCAGTCAGACTACACGACAGTTTCAAGGTAGACACAGAGTGTACCTGAAATGGTAATAGTAACTCGTGTTGTTCGTGACATGACTAGGTACCTAAGTCATACAACATGATGATTTCATAAGGAACATGATGTGTATTAGACATGACTCAGCCAAACTATGTTTTTAGTGACACAGGTGGGCACGAGGTTGACACTACACAACGTGTATGGGAAATACAGGGTGTGTTCAATCCATGTGTTTCCCATCCCGGGTATCTTCCCACACTGCCTATGAGACAATTTATAGACTAAAAGGCGTGTGTATAAGGAACAAAATGTGTACTTAAGAAAAAAAGTTTCTTCCTGAGTAGAAGAACACACGGCATGTACATAACATTACCCAGCATGTATTCTAGGATTTTCCAGACAATAAGCATAAAAAACTACTCTAGAACCCATAAAACACTAAAACTATCATTGAAAGTTCCAAATTACAATTCGTGGGGGCCCATACTCCCCGAGAATCAATGTTTTCATCTTATGCATATTATAACATGGAAATCAAGGCAATGATCCCCCAAATTCTATTCTATGAGGGCCCATAACAGCTCAATAACCAAATTGTGGCATTCATTCCAGCAAATATCTACACAAACAATACCCTATCAAACAACCAGTATTTCTATCAAGGAAACTATCACAACAACATGCATAATTTACACTTTATCTATCATGACAACATGCTATCACTAATGCATCCTAGATGGCATGAAAAAAATGCATGATATGTGAATTCTAGCAGGTGCCTATATGATGCATGAGATGGAATACCCTCATCTCATAGGGTTGCAATAGAATTAGAACCTCAATAACATCAGAAGTAACATCACAAATCTGGTGAGTCACTCAAGCTGAAATCAAATCAACTGAAATAATCGAAAAACCAGAACAATTACAATTAAAGGAGGTAGATTAGTTTTTCCCTGTACACGGGTTCACTACTCTCAGGCATAGCATAACACCAAGTAAAAATTACATCCTATCCCTGGCTATATGCTTCAATCAGTAAGTAAAAATAATAGAAAATGTATGATACCACTTTGTAATGACACGGTTCCTCAAGCCACCTAGAGGCGCCACGTACCCGGTTTGTCACATGGCCTCAAGTGAGTTTCCCCGATAACAAGAGGCTACCGACTACCAGCGAGGGCCTTGGGTGTGATAGTGGGGAAACTATTCCGTCTTTGGCAGAGTACACAACGGATGTAAACAACACATACAATAGAAGAAGCAGTAAATATCCAACAATAGTAAACATCGGATGACTAAAATAATAAACAACTGGAGCACACATATAAATGAAATGATGCATGATACATATTTCTTGGAATGTATCCATTCAAGTCAAAATGATGGAAATACAAATAATGCTATACCAAATTATAGAAGAATGTTAAACAGATAAACTCCTCAGCATCGCAAGACAGAGGTTGGCCCCATGCTCTCTAGGTCTACAAAAAGTCATGTACCTGAAGTAGAAGGGTGAATTCCCTTATCTATACCTACAAAAAATGTAAAATGTTCGGGCCCAAAAGCATGACCTAAATATTGTGTAAGAATAAATCCATGTAGGAAACCACCCGACGATCTATTAATAATAGTCAGAGAGTATATGATAGGTAAAGTACAGTAAATAGTAAAAAATCAATAGTCAATATGAAAGTACTCAGTAGAAAACAATCCACAATTCAATCTAGCAATAATGAAGAAAACAGCTAACCACAAGCAGGTAAGCCTCGGCAAAGTTCTCACAGTCGTCCCCTCTGGTCCTACATAAGAAGTACAGACAACCCTCTGGGAATTACACTCAGTCTAAACCCTCTAGTAATGTATAGGAATTTAATAAAGACTCTCTAATGAAGCACTCACAATCTATCCTTTTATAGTCAAAGTAAGGAAAGACTCTATGATAAAGCTCACACAATCCATTCCCTACATAGTCTACGATAGTCAAGGAATCTATGAGGAAGCTCACATGTCAATTACCCTTATATCCCCAAGGTTGAGGATTCTCTGAAGAAGCTCCCTCGGTCAATTCCCCTTATAGCCCAGGTCATTCAATTCAAATACAGACTCTCTGAGGAAGCTCACACAGTCTCCCCCCATTTAGTCCAATGCAATCGAGGACTCTCTAAGGAAGCTATATCTGTTAATTACCCTTATATCCCCAAGTGGTTCAAGGCTCATTGAGGATGTTCACTCGGTCAATCCCCTCTTATATCCAAATGTTCTCAAAGACTCTCTGAGGAAGCTCACCCAATCAATTCCCACTAAACTCAACAACCTCATGTTCTCACGACCTTGTGAAAATCAATGAGAATAGCAGTGAAATATAGCCAAATTGAACCTATAGAACTACTTGGATAAATATTCTACAAGATATCAAGCATGTAAAAAATAAAAATTCTCTATCCTACATCAATAAGCATGGAATAAGGAAAAGCAAGAAACTCTTAACACGACCAAACTGTCATAAACATAACATTCTTGGGAAAGACACATCCAAAGAATGAAAATAAACCCAATTCATATCAAAATATCCTCTACACATGCATACAAGCTTGGTAAGAAAACAATTGCAGTAAAATAGTAAATACGCAATACCCCATTCAGGGGTATTAGTTGAATTTTCACATAAAACTCAATGACTTTGAACTGAAAGGCACAAACCACCTACATCGGGGATAGAAGATCAATATACGTGAACCATGAAGCTTGAATCTCATAGTAGTATCGTATATTGATTTGATTCCAACACAATGAATGGTTTACGAATCAGATGATGAATGGAGGATTAAGGGTTCGTCGAAGATCCATGGATGATCGATGCTCTCGGATGAATAAAACCTAAAAGAAGTGGTTTTTGTCCGTCAGACGCAACCACAATGCGTTTAATGAAAATAAAGAAATTACAAGGCATGTACTTTTAGAGTAGTTTGCATGTACTGGCCTTTTCTATACTCCTCATTAAGTGTCATCGAAGTCACTCCAACAAGGCTCTATATGTGGCTAACTACATAGACAGCACATAGCCTGCTACGGCAAAAACGTACATGGTGTGCACTCATAAAGTACACAACGTGTACTTAGAAAATTTCCATAAATTCCTCTTTTCTCCAAAAATGAATAGAAAGGAAAAACAAACCTTAAAAGAACATACAGGTTCTTACAATGTTCCATGTACTATGAGTTCTAATATGTATACCAAAAGTATTTATTCCATTTATAAACCACACAAGCCGAAAGGTTATTGTCTTGTTTCTAAAATTAGGATACTAAAAATAAATTTTCTTCCACGGAGGAAAATCTACCGAATGATATAGGTTCCCATATTTAATTATTATATCTAAATTCCATGTAATTCTTCTAACAGGTTCCTAAAATTCATATGGTCTTCTAAACCTCGTAATGATATTAATGATCCATACAAATATCAAAGGGATTGATTCATTTTTATTGTATCGATCTATACCACTCCTATGGAATGTTTTGAGTGATTCATGTTCCTTGTAAATAATATAAAGTCATTTGGGAATGATTGTATTATTTAGAGATAATTCCCATTGAACATAGAATTAATTTAATGACATATTCTTGATATGGAAGTTTATTTTATTGTGTTTTCATAACACTCAGGAGACTAAGTAGTTCTATAAGACAGTTTCACACCATACACTACCAACATTCACATTTTATAACTTCAAAACCACTGACAATGTTGTGTATTTAGTAAAATGAGTATAAAATGGTCTCTTAGCATTGCTATTTAATTTCTCAAAAAAAATTGTAAAATCATGAAGGTCATCTTAAATTTCCCTTTTCATTTTTTCTATGTGATCTCCTTCATCATTTACACTAGTATTCATATCAGATGATTTATAAACCGCAATATCAACCCAATGGGTGTACATGTTCAGTTTTACCCCATGTTTAGGTCAAAATTTATTGCTCTGATCTACTATGTGACAAACCAATTGTTCATACAACTATTAAGAACTCATTTTTATTGAATGACTACAATGTAATCAAAGAAAAAAGATTTGAGAAAGGTAATATGCACACTGTTTTGTAATCTTGATGAACTATTTACCTCCATATTAATACTATTTTGTCAAATGATTAGCATGAATCTATTTCCAATTCATATATGTCCTATTGCATTAATAAAAAATCAATTTTAATAATAAATAAATAGATACACCGATGATATTCAATACAAAAGGTTAATGTTATACATAATTATAATAAGGTGAATCCAACATTTCATTGATTAATATAAATTTATTATGATTTGAATATAATTTGTAAGTAAATTTAATAAAATAATAACTCCACCTTGATAGATGTTGTCCACTAAATTCATCTGAAGGTGAAAGTTATAAAAAACTGTATTCCTCATCAGCTAATCTACAAATTAGATATCATTTCATTCTGTTGATTGACACTCATCCTCCATCTATTATTGACATGCACCAATGTTTCTTGAAACACAGTAAGAATCAGTCTTTCATTGGAATAC
Organism: Viscum album; assembly: GCA_963277665.1. Classification (NCBI taxonomy): domain Eukaryota; kingdom Viridiplantae; phylum Streptophyta; class Magnoliopsida; order Santalales; family Viscaceae; genus Viscum; species Viscum album. Next base: position 1,583,045,878 of record OY728137.1, on the reverse strand, counting down.
TATTACATAGAGTAAAAAATGAAACATAAAAGAGTTGGCAGATAAGTGTCAAGAAATAAATTTCATTAATAACTGTTTAGAAGTTGAAGCTAATTAGGAATATAGTTATACTGAATTTTGTTCTCTAAAGTGGGAAATTCCTTCCTTTTGTGAGAAATGCCTTATTGGAAATAGTGATTACCTCATGGACTATTTAAGGTGAGATTTGGGTGTCAAAAAATCTATTTTATATGATTTAATTTTCCTTAGCCAGGGCATGATATGATATATGAATCATTGGGGGCCTATATGAGTTCTATATTTAATGGAGAAACTAAACATTTAATAACATTAATACTCTAAAAAAGAATAGTACTACCTCTATTAAAATGATCTTTCATGTGAATTTTAAATCCTTAAAACTATTGAAAATAAATTATTTGTAATTAAAGAAGTAATAAAAAACAAAAATATGATATACAATAATAATGAAACCTCTATTGATCAACAAGAAGGTTAAAAAATGAATTGATAAAACATTTTAATATGTAAATACTTATTTCATATACATGGTTGGTAATCATAGATTCCAAGGGGTGGAACCAATTATATCTAGACCTAAAATGATGAGTTCTTAAAAATAATTACTAATAATTATTCCAACATATATATAATTTCATAACCTCCGTTATATTTTTTTAAATGTGTTGTAACTACCCAAGGAATTATTTCTTTTAATACTAATGGTATATCAAATATTGCAAAATATCTAAATTTTTTTTAATTTAAATTAATAATTGATAAGGAATGAAAAAATAACGGTAGGAATAGAATATATATAGTAACAATAAATGTTTTAAATAGATTAAAATTTATAGTTCATAAATTGATTAAACTATTATGACTATATGGGATGAAAACAATAATTATTTTCAAGCATACCATGAATACGATTTAAGAGAAATTTTATTTTCAAATATATTATGGGTTATATGGTGATTTTGGACAGATAGTATATATGTTTACTCATAATTTTATAAATAATAGTAATTGTTGAGCCCTCTAGAAGATAGTTGAATTCTTCTTATGATTGCTGTTTTAATAATCACAAATCATTGTGACTTAATCCGGTTGGATTTCTCATATACATAATCACAATATTTTCTTGAATCTGTTTATATCTGTTGGATCATGTTTTAATCTCTTTGTTATTGATTTACAAGTATTCTGGAAGTCTTCTGGATCAAACAGGCACTTTGTGTTCTGTTAAGACCACGGTCGCACTGATCCATATCACAAGACAACGGTCACACCGATCCATATCACAAGAAAACGGTTGCACCGATCCATATCAAAAGTGAACGGTCGCACTGATCCATATCAAAAGTGAATGGTCGCCCTGATCCATATCAAAAGAAAATATATCTCACCGATGCTGATCAAATGAGTCACAGATCATGACACACCGATGTTGATCAAATGAGTCACTGATCATGACACACCGATGATGATTAAATGAGTCACCGATAATGACACACCGATGCTGATCAAATGAGTCACCGATCATGAAACACTGATGCTGATCATCTGAGTCACCGAAGATGTCTCACCGATGCTGATCAAATGATTCACCGATCATGACACACCAATGATGATCATATGAGTCACCGATCAGGACACACCGATGTCTAGCCACCGATGCTGATGCTGATTACCTACCGATCACTTGACTCACTGATAGCCATAAAAAGTTGTTCGAATTTATTTATCTTTATTTAATCTACCCAACGGTCATATTAGTTATATTTTAATGCTCTGTCATTTATATAATGAAGGTTGTTGGATTTCAGGGAACCATACCTTGTACCTGCAAAAAGAAATCATTTCTTTGGCTGGAGCTCGTGCCATAAATACAAGAATTCACTGTTGGTGAAAACACACCATGTGACAATGACAAGACTTATATGAGTGCAAAGAGTGGTGGATGAGGTAACTGTGGAAGACAAGAGAAGAACATACAATAAGAAGACACAGAAGCTCATACACACTCAAGCTTACTCAAAAATAGTTCTGTACATTCACGAGGACATTAAAGAACTTCATCAACTACATTTCTCACTATCTTTGAACCTGGATGCCAGGTAGACGACACTCTGTTTTTCAGAAAAAAACCTGAAGAGGACACAGAATCATTTTTGATCAAACTCATGGAGTCCAAAGCTTCACTAAAATCACTAGAGCCATTTCTAAACTCTACAACTCTGCTCTGTGATTCATTATTTTACATTTCGAGCAGTGTGTGTTATCTGCTGTATTCAACACACACACAATCTCCTGTACTTTAGATGGAGGATCTGTATATCCTCAGCAACCTCTTTACATCTTTCATTTCCAACAGTAATAGTGGTAGAGGTCGTGTGTGACCAGGACAGCTGGTTGCTGTTGTTTTGTTTTCCCACGAATAACAGTGGTAGAGGTCTTGGACCTGGACACTTATAAACTATTGTGAACCCTGATCCAGGGTGTGGATAAATTTATATAAGTTGTTGAGAGGTCTATGTCTCGGCATGATACTGATCCTCTTGGTTATATCTGTTGTTCTATGTCTTTCAAAGTTCTTATTTTATTCCGCTGCTAATTACATTAAAACCAAAATTGTTTTAAAGTCACTTTGATAATAAAACTCGCAAGTGATTATATTAGTTATAAATTAGAAAGTTAGTTTCAAAAGTTAATCAACATTTCTATTTTGATTAACTGGGAAATATTAAATCCCTTGAGAACCCAAAAGAACCTTTACTTTGATATAAATTCACTACAGTTTAATTCAGTATTTTATTTTGGGGTTTTTAAGACAATGTTTTTAAAACACGAAATATTAATTGGAACTCAATTCACCCCCCTCTTGAATATCCACTCCGACCAACATTTGGTATCAGGGGATTTAAAATATTTTCTAAATTCCTCTTTTTTTTTAATTGTGATTTTAGTTGTATGTAAAAGTTCATAAAATTTCTGTTATTTCTAAATTTTTATCTCATTAAAATCTTTGCTTTAAGTAAGTTATCATGGATAACAGACATGAAGGTGTTTTCACCAATAGACCACCATTTTTCAATGGAAACAACTATGCTCAGTGGAAGATTAAGATGAAAATTCATTTAGAGAGCATGGTTTTTGATATTTAGACTACTATAGAATCAGAATATAAAATTCCTACTAATGTTAGATCTACTTGGAATGAAGCTACTAAGGCTTCCTACAATAATAATTGCAATGCTATGAATTCCTTGTACTTTACTTTAGGAGATGAGGAATTTAATAGAATATCTTCTTGTAAAGCTGCTAATGAAATTTGGGATACCATAGCCGTCTCTCTTGAAGAAACAACTAATGTTTAGGAAATTATATTGAATAATTATACTATTAAGTATGATAATTTTAAGATGAAGCCTGATGAACCCATTTCTGACATTTATCTCTGCTTTAATGAAATTTTCAACACAATGACTTCATTGGGAAAGTATCTTTTATCAAAGGAACAAATTATGAGAATTCTGAGATGTCTACCTGAATGATGGATAAGAACTTCTGTCTCAATTAGAGAATCATCTGATATTGGTGAACTGCCAGTCAAGGAACTAATTGGAATGTTGATGATGTATGAAGATGAACTCAAGTTTAAAAATTAAGAAGAAGATTAACCTAGAAGGAAGTCAGTTGCTTTCAAGACTTCAACTTCAAAGAACAAGGATAAGGATAATCTTCAAGCTATAAATGAGAGTTCAAGCTGTGAAGATAGTGAAAGTGGTTCTGATAGTGATGCTGAGATGTCTCACATTTCCAGAAGGTTTAAAAAGTTTTAATGGAAGAATAAGTTTTTCAGAAAATCAAATTTTAAAGGTAAGTATGATAACAAGGGACATTGGAAAAAGGATTGGAAGAAATCGGACAAATCAGATGAAGTTGTCTGCTATGAGTGAAAAAGAAAGGGACACATAAAAGAAGACTGTCCAAAGTTGAAATACAAGAAGAGGTATGAATAAAAGGATAATAAGTTTAAGAATTACATGAAGGCTACTTGGAGTGCTTCTAAGGATAGCTCCACTGAATCTGAATTTTCTGAAACTGAACACAAAAATAAGGCACACATAGGTTTTATGACAAACACCTCTGAGGTACCATCTGAAACTCCTGCTTTAAATTCATATTATTCTGAAGATGATTCTGACTCAGAAAACATGTCAAAATCTGAACTATTTGAATACTGTGATATGTTAGAAGAAACCTGTAATGAGCTGAAAGACAAATACAAAGGTTTAAAGAAACAATATACTTTAACTGTTAAACATAAATCTGATCTTGATATTGAAATGGAAAAGAATGCTCAGTTTCTTAAAGAAAACACTGAACAGAAATTATCTAATGAGAAACTCAAGAAAGACTTAGAGAAATTTACCAATGGAAAAGATACTCCTAATCAAATGCTTGGTAAGAAAATAGCACCTAGATACACTACTGGTATAGGATACCAACCTGGAAAAGGGAAAATTACCAAAACTAAATTCATTCTTAAATCTAGACAGAATGTAGCTAGTTCTGAAACATCATATGCTTCAACTAGTTATATTCATAGTTATGGATCTAATAAGGTTTATCTTTAAAAATCTATTGAATCTAGAAATCTTATGAGACCTATTAGACAAATATGGGTACCTAATGTTTTATTGGCTAACCTGTCTGGAACTAAGAAGATCTGGGTACGAAAATCATTTCCTCTCTAAATATGTTTTTAGGGAACCTTCTTAATGATCTCTTGTATAAAGCCTTGGTATTTGGATAGTGGATGTTCATGACATATGTCAGGAGGCTTCTCATGTTTTAAAAGCATAGTCAGAGTTGATGGAGGGTTTTTCACCTTTGGTGATAACTCAAAAGAAAAAATTATCGGCTTAGGCCAGATTGGTAGCATTGACTCAGTATTAATTACTAAGGTTTTATTTGTTGATGGACTTAAATAAAATTTGTTAATTATTTCTCAGTTATGTGATGATGGTTCTTATGTTAAATTTGAAAACTATTCTTGCAATGTTTTTAATTCTAAAAATGTTTTAGTATTTTCTGATTTAATAAATGAAAATGATTATAGTGTAAATATAAATTCTTTAGATAAACAGAATATTACCTGTTTAAATGTTTTTCATAAAGAGTCTTGGCTTTGGCACAAAAGATTAGGACACTGCAATGTGCATTCACTTAGAAAACGTGCTAGGAAGAACTTAGTTAGAGACATACCCAAACTTGAATTTCCTGCAGACAAAGTTTGTAATCCCTGTCAAAAGGGAAAGCAACATACAGATTCTTTTAAATCAAAGAAATGAATTTTCAACTTCTCAACCTCTCAAGTCGGTTCACATGGATTTATTTGGACCTTCCAGAGTTTCTAGTTTAAATGGGAAGCACTATGTCTATGTTCTTGTAGATGACTTTTCTAGATATACATGGGTATATTTTCTAGCTCACAAAAGTGAATCTTGTTCTTGCTTTGTAAAATATTCCATGTCTGTAGAAAAACATAGTGGAATTAAAATTAAAAACCTGAGATGTGATCATTTCCATGAGTTTGAAAATCATGAGTTTGAATCTTACTGCTCACACATTGGCTATAGTCACAATTTCTCTGCCCCTAGGACACCTCAACAGAATGGTGTAGTAGAAAGAAGGAATAGAACCCTGCAAGAAATTGCTAGGACTATGCTTAATGAGTATGACCTACCTGTTTATTGTTGGGCTGAAGCTGTAAATACATCTTGTTATGTTATTAATAGAGTCTTGATTATACCTGTTATTAAGAGGCCCCCTTATGAGTTATGGAACCATATGAAACCTAAGGTTAACCACTTAGATTTTTTGGCTACAAAGTATTTATTCATAATACTCAAGATAATCTGGACAAATTTGCATCCAAGAGTGATGAATGAATTTTCCTAGGTTACTCTATTTCTAGTAAAGCATATAGAGTTTTCAATAAGAGAACCAAATGTGTGGAAGAATCTGTTCACATCAAATTTGATGAAACTGATCGACATTAACCTATGACCTCTCTTGAAAATCTTGAAGATGATCTCTCTGTTTTGAACCTTAATGGTAAAGACAGTGGACCTGTAATTAAAACATCCAGTTTTAGAAATTTTCCAGAACCTGCTTCTGTTGAACCTCAACCTGTAGATGAACCTGAAATCTCCAGTCCTACCTTTTCTAGACCAACTAGGATTCTAACGAACCATCCTTTAGATACTGTTGTAGGTAGTTTAGGTAGAGGAACACAAACTAGATCTTCTCTAAGAAATCAGGTTGAACATCAAGCCTTTCGTTCACAGTTAGAATCTAAAAATATCAATGATGCTATCAATGATGAATTTTGGGTAATGGCTATGAAAGAAGAACTAAATCAATTTGAATGAAACAAAGTCTGGAAATTAGTAGAAAGACCTAAGGACACTATAACCATAGGCACAAAATGGGTGTTTAGAAACAAAGATGATGAATCTGGAAACATCATTACAAACAAAGCTAGGCTAGTTGCACAGGGTTACAATCAAGAAGAAAGAATTGACTATGATGAAACCTTTACACCTGTAGCTAGATTATAGGCTATTAGGATCTTACATGCCTATACATCACATATGAATTTCATGTTATATCAAATAGATGTGAAAAGTTCTTTTTTAAATGGTTTTATTGTTGAAGATGTATTTGTAGAACAACTGTGACGCCCCAGGTTTTATGAACTGGTTTATGTAAGAAGTTTTATGCCTTTAATATTGACTCTTGTTTTATTTGTTTTGCTAATAAGGAATTAGAGATAAAATAAAACATGGAGAATAAGGTAAACTGTCATTTATTAAAACATTACTTTACAATGAGACCCAACTAGTTGAATGTACGATGCACAAGACCTAACACGGCCACCGCAAGACTACAAAGGACCACAACGCGGGCAATCAGATAGTCGTCATCTTCAGGGTCCATCAGTCTGAAAAGTATAATCGCCAAGGCCACGGCACACATACTCAACGTCAATGGTATGAGGAGAGCCATCCTTCCTGTTCAAGTGTTCTATTTTAAAGAGGTACCCCACATCCCTGTATTTATATTAGTTCTTTGAGTTATGACCGTTATGTTTATATATCCATTGGGTTTTCAAAACGACCATTGCGTTTCCACTAATAAAGTTTACTTTAAAAGAGAACTTGATTTTTATTCCCTCATTCTTAAAAACATTCTTTCATAGAAGATCCTTCGTTTTAAAATAAAGAGTATTCTTAGAAGTAAATCTCCTCGTTTTGACAAAATCTCGATGAATACCTAGGTAGTTGAAAACTTGGTATTCTTTTTATAAAAAAAATATATGTTTAGAAGGAATTGGTAATAATTTTATCTTTTGATCTCATAAATTATGAAATTTGTGGGAAACATTTGGTTATTAAAAGAATTTTATAAAAACAAATAGTGGAGTATTTTAGAAATACTAATTATTTTAATAGTATTGTGCAAAAGGTATATCTTTTAAAAATTTAGATCAAGAGTTAAAATATTTTATCTAAACCAGAAATTGGTTTTAAGATTTTAAGTTTCTATTTTTTTACTCAATTCCTACAAATATTCATATTTCACTCTATTGTGATATACGTATATAATAAAACTTTCTTTTTATAAAAAAATTGAGTGGGTCCCGGCCAGCCAATGGCATCCTTATGGGACAAGCCCTCAGGCCACGGCCGAGACCCCATAGGGACCCGAGGTACCGCCATCGGGCTCCCCAGGTGTGCGTGCTCATTCAGAGAGTCAGCCAGGCTAGAGGCTCGGGGTGGGCCGAGCATAGGTTACACAGGTCGCGTGAAGGCCCGTCTATAAGGCCGCGGCTCGCGCTGCGTGTGGTTGGTCCAAGGCCCACGTGGGAGGGGAGGGACCTGTGTATAAGGCCCCGTGTGCGTGTGTGTTGTGCTATTGCACCGCTCCCCGAACGGCTTGATATTTGTACCACGCCTCAAAATCCTTCCGTTTCGATGTGGGACGAGCTCCCTGCGATCGGGACCATCCGATCAACTTCCGCGACGATCTCAGCCATCCAGCCTATTTTAACCGCGTGACCTCCCTGCGTCTCCGTGAGCCGTCCGATCCCTTCGGTGAATTAATCGCAACCCTCCATCCCTTTAAATCATTTAAAGTGAATCCCACATCTCCCTCAGCCGCACGATCTCACCATCTTCAATCCGGACCGTTCCTTTTCTTACCGCGTCGCCCCATCATCTTCTTCCTCGCTTCAACAGCCGACCAGTAGGCCTGCCCAAGGACGCCAGGCCCCTCCCTCCCTCGCACTGCTCCTTGACTTCCGAGCACCCCCCCTCCTAGGTCCCTTTTCTCCCGTCTTCCCCACATCGGTCTATGCCTGGGTCGGGTCACCAATGATGCAATGAGGCCTTTATAAACCCCCTGCTTCGTTGAAGCCAGGGGCAGCCCCTTCCTCTCATCCTCCTTTTTTTCCACAGACTCCCATCAAAAGGCGAGTTACACCCGGTCCGAGCTTCCTCCTCAAGCACAGTAAGGGTTTTTCTTGCATTTTTGCCTTGTTTCAAATTAACCTACATTTTATATACTGACGGTGTATATATATATATACAATTTATACATATATATATATATACTTAATCATCACCCTCTCAGGTTGCTTTGTCTTCAAAGATTTTTGCCTTCGTGATTTTAATGGGTTGTATATGTAAGGGTCCTTTATTTCTTTTTTTAAACCTTCGGTATATATATATACACCTTATATTAGTTTATATATATATATATACTTAATATATAGACCCCTTGAATGTTGTTGTCTTCAAATGGTCTGTTTTCATGTACATATAAGAATGTTTACATGTTCTGTTTTTTTCTAAACTCACACCTTTATACTCTCGTAGTATTTTTAAAGTTTATATATGTATATATAATTTGTATAATTAAATTCATCCAGTTTAAAACGGTTCTACTTAAGGTTTAATACAATGTTTACAAAAGAATTATCTTATTTCGTTTTAAACCAATCCTTAAAAAAATATGTTTTGGTATGTATATATACGGGTTACCTATTATATATATATATATATTTATATATACACATGGGTGGTATACTTTTTTTTATTAATCTATGTTGAGAATGGCATCTGGATGCTAAGTTTGATCATTTCTTTCGGTTATATTTCATAAAACCTTTATAGATAAAAAATATATATATACATTTTTCTATATGTATATACGAATATTTATAACCAAAACTCTATCTATTTTTTTCAGATTTCAAAATGAACCAACATGTAATATTATGTACCATATGTTAATGTGGGTTGTTTTACCATGAAGGGTGAAATTTGGTTTGATTTAAGACGTATTAAAGGATTCAAGATTTGAGGGATCATGATATCATGTTGTATTTATGTATTATCTTAAGACATAATGAACCTACCTTGTTTAATGTGTTGACTAATCAAGTCATGATTTAATTTATTTATACAATCAAGGGCCTATTTATCACCATAACTAATTTCAAGATTTTTTCCTTAAGCACTCCTTTTCCATGGATTTATAATTCATCATTGGGATATCATTAATCATATGCTTTAGTGTAAAGGATGTTTTACTAATCCATGTATGCCTTTGATTAGTTACTGATACTTTTTTTTAAGATTAACCATTATACCTTGTATTAGCACGATTTGTAATGGTTTTTTTTTATTTTTTTTGTACATAATGTATGCTTATGACATATCACTAAATGAACTAAGAAATTAAATCACCCAAAGTGGTATGGGACACCTTGGGTAAAAATGAAAATGAATGAGATATTCAAGGTGGTATGGGACATCTTGAATATATGAATGGTTTAAGTAAAGCATTAACGATGTGGCTCACATGATAATAAAGGCAAATTTAAGGGTGTGCCCTAATAGCGCTCCAATGCATTGGGTAAAGGCTTAATCTCTAGAGATGACTTTTTAGACTGATACCTTGGTGAATAACCATGGTAATTTTTACGAAGCCTTGGGGATGGACCTTGGTGAAACGAAACGATTGTCAATATTAAATGTTTATGCCACATAATTCAAGTCATATAACAGGTTCTTTCCATGATATAGTTCATTCACGACTGATGCCTTTAAAGTTTTTATAACGTTCATAATTCCCTAGCTTTAAGCTTGAAGCATGCCTAGTGTTATCACTTAATAGAATAGTAACCATGATATGAACATTTAGTTGTTTCCTTGTGCGCAACTCTGTTTATGCATTACTTTTAACTGTTTAAATATATGCTCAAGTAAATCACATGTAGTACTTGTTTATAACAACCATTATCCCTCCTTCAAGAATTGACGTATTCGTTTCATGTTTTTCTTGAAAACTTTGATTAAATCATTGTTATGTTTTGTGTGTTAAAATCTTTCTTAGTGGATGTTCAAAATTATTTTGAAGGAATGTTTTCAAATGTTACAGTGTTTTAAATTCTTTATAAAACCCCCTTACTGAGTATTTCAATGCTCACCCTACGTTTTGATTTAAAATTTTCAGGTGTCATCTTTTGAAAGATGATTTGTTTCAGAAGTTTCTGGTTTCCCAGAACCCCAACCGCACACAATCCTCTGTATGGGACATGATGTGTTGTAAACAAAGTGTATTTTTTAAGATAACACATCATGTTCAGAAGGCACCGACTCCTATGGTTTTCTGGGGTTAGGGTCTCTACAGTTGGTATCAGAGGATCGGTTTGGATAACTCTGGAAAGCCAGAAACTGAAACAAAAATATATATGTATATGTTTTTCAATTTTATTAAAAACTGGGTTTTCTTAATTCATAGATGGAAAATGAAGGCACAAATCTCTTATCTCTCCCCACAGAGGCCCTAGAGACCATTGTGTCTTTAGCCAGCCATGAGAACTTTCTAAACTATGCCCATATCCGCATGACATGCAAATACCTTTACGATGTATCCAATTCACCACGGGTGCTTCAGCTACACCAAGGGGTATGAATAGATTACCTCCTTATGATGATAACCCAGTTTCCCTCCTATGTATGTCGAGGAAGGTACTACGAGGGACTTTTCCGGATTTTCACGGCGGGTGAGAGCTTTGGCACTATGCTTGATAACCCCTTTCAAGAAGCTGCTGCTGACGGAGACCTCAGAGCAGGCTACCTTTGTCAGATTTTAAACTATGGCTTCTGGGGTCAGTTGGTGGACTTCAGAAGGTTAGAAGACGAGCCCACCCATTTGTCTTACAGACGACAAGTGTATGCATATGTCTCTCAACTTCATGCCCCCCATGCTAGACTCATAAGACATCATAGGTGTCCTCGTGAGTTTTTCCCTGAATGCTCGTCCTGTGTTTGGTTCGAGGAGTTAGGGAGTTTTTCTTCTCTGTGTGGAGTTCTCTTAGTCAATGAGTATGGGAAACTCAAGAACTAATAATAATTAACATATGTTTATTGAAATGTTGTCTTTCCCCTTTCCTTGTCCTTACTTTGTTTATGTCCTTGTATGATTTTCAAGTAATGGAACTCCTGTCTTAAAACTTTCTGATGGAAGGACAAACCCACATGTTATCTCTTCCCACCGAGATTTTGGAAATCATTGCGATAAAAACGTGTGAGGACGAGTATGACCCATTTTCAAATTTGCGAAGAACATGCAAGCAATGGTTTGAGATAACAAACGGTCCGGAGATTCTCCGCACCTGCCAGGGGAATTCCTCCATCTATTACCACATTGGCTCTGCTCAGCTAGCCGGACGTGAATGACGAGGAAGTTACCACGAAGGGCTCTTTCTTTGTTTCACCCTAGGCCGGAACTTCACGGCCAGAGTGAAATTCCAGGAGGCTGCGTTAGAGGGAAATATTTATGCAGCTTATATGCTCCAACTTCTCAGCTTTAGCCTATTTGACCATATCTATGGCTTCGATATCCTCGACCGAGACATAATTCGGAAAGACCTTCGTACATTGGTCTGCAAAGACATTTCAGAACTTTGTACTGTTCGAGCTTCCCTTTGGAGGCCTGAAGGCCCGGAACATAAGTGTAACCCCTCCTGTCTTAGGTGTGTGTGGATTAGGGAGCTGGAAGAAGTATGCTTCGCTACGGGGATCCCTCTAAATGGACCTGTTGACCCTATTCGTTGGTGGAGGTGTTAGGAACGTTTCTGATCCTTGTAGTGTTGTGAAATAAATTGCGAGGACGCAATTTTCTAAAGGGGGGGATAATGTGACGCCCCAGGTTTTATGAACTGGTTTATGTAAGAAGTTTTATGCCTTTAATATTGACTCTTGTTTTATTTGTTTTGCTAATAAGGAATTAGAGATAAAATAAAACATGGAGAATAAGGTAAACTGACATTTATTAAAACATTACTTTACAACGAGACCCAACTAGTTGAATGTTCCATGAACAAGACCTAACACGGCCACCGCAAGACTACAAAGGACCAGAACGCGGGCAATCAGATAGTCTTCATCTTCAGGGTCCATCAGTCTGAAAAGTATAATCGCCAGGGCCACGGCACACATGCTCAATGCCAATGGTATGAGGAGATCCATCCTTCCTGTTCAAGTGTTCTGTTTTAAAGAGGTACCCCACATCCCTGTATTTATATTAGTTATTTGAGTTATGACCGTTATGTTTATATATCCATTGGGTTTTCAAAACGACCGTTGTGTTTCCACTAATAAAGTTTACTTTAAAAGAGAATTGATTTTTATTCCCTCATTCTTAAAAAAATTCTTTCATAGAAGACCCTTCGTTTTAAAATAAAGAGTATTCTTAAAAGTAAATCTCCTCGTTTTTACAAAATCTCGATGAATACCTAGGTAGTTGAAAACATGGTATTCTTTTTATAAAAAAAATATATGTTTAGAGGGAATTGGTAATAATTTTATCTTTTGATCTCATAAATTATGAAATTTGTGGGAAACATTTGGTCTTTAAAAGAATTTTATAAAAACAAATAGTAGAGTATTTTAGAAATACTCATTATTTTAATAGTATTGTGCAAAAAGTATATCTTTTAAAAATTTAGATAAAGAGTTAAAATATTTTATCTAAACCAGAAATTGGTTTTAAGATTTTAAGTTTCTATTTGTTTTTACTCAATTCCTACAAATATTCATATTTCACTCTATTGTGAGATAAGTATATAATAAAACTTTATTTTTATAAAAAAATTGAGTGGGTCCTGGCCAGCCAAGGGCATCCTCAAGGGACAAGCCCTCAGGCCACGGCCGAGACCCCATAGGTACCTGAGGTACCGCCATCGGGCTCCCCAGGTGTGCGTGCTCGTTCAGAGAGTCAGCCAGGCTAGAGGCTCGGGGTGGGCCGAGCATAGTTTACCTAGGTCGCGTGCAGGCCTGTCTATAAGGCCGCGGCTCGCGCTGCGTGTGGTTGGTCCAAGGCCTGCGGGGCTGGGGAGGGACCCATGTATAAGGCCCCGTGTGCGTGTGTGTTGTGCTATTGCACCGCTCCCCGAACGGCTTGATATTTATACCGCGTTTCAAAATCCTTCTGTTTCGATGTGGGACGAGCTCCCTGCGACCGGGACCATCCGATCAACTTCCGCGACGATCTCAGCCATCTAGCCTGTTTTAACCGCGCGACCTCCCTGCGTCTCCGTGAGCCATCCGATCCCTTCGGTGATTTAATAACAACCCTCCATCTCTTTAAATCATTTAAACTGAATCCCGCTTCTCCCTCAGCCGCACGATCTCACCATCTTCAATCCGGACCATTCTTTTTCTTACCGCGTCGCCCCATCATCTTCTTCCTCGCTTCAGCAGCCGACCCGTAGGCCTTCCCAAGGACGCCAGGCCCCTCCCTCCCTCGCACTGCTCCTTGACTTCCGAGCACCCCCCTCCTAGGTCCCTGTTCTCCCGTCTTCCCCACGTCGGTCTACGCCTGGGTCGGGTCACCAATGAGGCACTGAGGCCTTTATAAACCCCCTGCTTCGTTGAAGCCGGAGGCAGCCCCTTCCTCTCAGCCTCCTTTTTTTTCCACGGACTCCCAGCAACAGGCGAGTTACACCCGGTCCGAGCTTCCTCCTCAAGCACAGTAAGGGGTTTTCTTGCATTTTTGCCTTGTTTCTAAATAACCTACATTTTATATACTCACGGTGTATATATATATATATACAGTTTATACATATATATATATATATACTTAAACATCACCCTCTGGGGTTGCTTTGTCTTCAAAGATTTTTGCCTTCGTGATTTTAATGGGTTGTATATGTAAGGGTCCTTGTTTTCTTTTTTTTAAACCTTCGGTATATATATATACAGCTTATATTAGTTTATATATATATATATATATACGTAATATATGGACCCCTTGAATGTTGTTGTCTTCAAAGGGTCTGTTTTCATGTACATATAAGAATGTTTACATGTTCTGTTTTCTTTTCTAAACTCACACCTTTATACTCTTGTAGTATTTGTAAAGTTTATATATGTATATATAATTTTGTATAATTAAATTCATCCGGTTTAAAACGGTTCTACATAAGGTTTAATACAATGGTTACAAAAGAATTATCTTATTTCTTTTTAAACCAATCCTTAAAAAATTATGTTTTGGTATGTATATATACGGGTTACCTATTATATATATATATTTATATATACACATGGGTGGTATACTTTTTTTTTGGATTAATCTATGTTGAGCATGGCATCTGGATGCTAAGTTTGATCGTTGCTTTCGGTTATATTTCATAATACCTTAATAGATATAAAATATATATATACAGTTTTCTATATGTATATACGATTATTTATAACCAAAACTCTATCTTTTTTTTCAGATTTCAAAACGAACCAACATGTAATATTATGTACCATATGTTAATGTGGTTTTTTTTACCATGAAGGGTAAAATTTGGTTTGATTTAAGACGTATTAAAGGATTCAAGATTTGAGGGATCATGATATCATGTTGTATTTATGTATTATCTTAAGACATAATGAACCTACCTTGTTTAATGTGTTGACTAATCAAGTCATGATTTAATTTATTTATACAATCAAGGGCCTATTTATCACCATAACTAATTTCAAGTGTTTTTCCTTAAGCACTCCTTTTCCATGGATTTATAATTCATCCTTTGGTATATCATTAATCATATGCTTTAGTGTAAAGGATGTTTTACTAAGCCATGTATGCCTTTGATTAGTTACTGATACTTTTTTTAAGATTAACCATCATACCTTGTATTAGCACGATTTGTAATGGTTCTTTTATTTTTATTTTTTTTTGTACATAATGTATGCTTATGACATATCACTAAATAAACTAAGAAATTAAATCACCCAAAGTGGTATGGGACACCTTGGGTAAAAATGAAAATGAATGAGATATTCAAGGTGGTATGGGACATCTTGAATATATGAATGGTTTAAGTAAAGCATGAACAATGTGGCTCACATGATAATAAAGGAAAATTTAAGGGTGCGCCCTGATAGTGCTCCAATGCATTGGGTAAAGGCTTAATCTCTAGAGATGACTTTTTAGACTGATACCTTGGTGAATAACCTTGGTAATTTTTACGAAACCTTGGGGATGGACCTTGGTGAAACGAAACGATTGTCAATATTAAATGTTGATTCCACATAATTCAAGTCATATAACAGGTTCTTTCCAAGATATAGTTCATTCACGACTGATGCCTTTAAAGTTTTTATAACGTTCATAATTCCCTAGCTTTAATCTTGAAGCATGCCTAGTGTTATCACTTAATAGAATAGTAACCAGCATATGAACATTTAGTTGTTTCCTTGTGTGCAACTCTGTTTATGCATTACTTTTAGCTGTTTAAATATATGCTCAAGTAAATCACATGTAGTACTTGTTTATAACAACCATTATCACTCCTTCAAGAATTGACGTATTCGTTTCATGTTTTTCTTGAAAACTTTGATTAAAGCATTGTTATGTTTTGTGTGTTAAAATCTTTCTTAGTGGATGTTCAAAATTCTTTTGAAGGAATGTTTTCAAATGTTACAGTGTTTTAAATTCTTTATAAAACCCCCTTACTGAGTATTTCAATGCTCACCCTACGTTTTGATTTAAAATTTTCAGGTGTCATCTTTTCAAAGATGATTTGTTTCAGAAGTTTCCGGTTTCCCAGAACCCCAACCGCACACGATCCTCTGTATGGGACATGATGTGTTGTTAACAAAGTGTATTTTTTTAAGATAACACATCATGTTCAGAAGGCATCGACTCCTATGGTTTTTTGGGGTCGGGGTCTCTACAGTTGGTATCATAGGTTCGGTTTGGATAACTCTGGAAAGCCAGAAACTGAAACAAAAATATATATGTATATGTATTTCAATTTTATTAAAAACTGGGTTTTCTTAATTTTCAGATGGAAAATGAAGGCACAAATCTCTTATCTCTCTCAACAGAGGCCCTAGAGACCATTGTGTCTTTAGCCATCCATGAGAACTTTCTATACTATGCCCATATCCGCATGACATGCCAATACCTTTATGATGTATCCAATTCACCACGGGTGATTCAGCTACACCAAGGGGTAGTAATAGATTACCTCTTTATGATGATAACCCAGTTTCCCTCCTATGTACGTCGAGGAAGGTACTACGAGGGACTTTTCCGGATTTTCACGGTGGGTGAGAGCTTTGGCACTATGCTTGATAACCCCTTTCAAGAAGCTGCTGCTGACGGAGACCTCCGAGCAGGCTACCTTTGTCAGATTTTAAACTATGGCTTCTGGGGTCAGTTGTTGGACTTCAGAAGGTTAGAAGACGAGCCCACCCGTTTGTCTTACAGACGACAAGTGAATGAAGATGTCTCTCAACTTCATTCCCCCCATGCTAGATTCATAAGACGTCATAGGTGTCCTCATGAGTTTTTCCCTGAATGCTCGGCCTGTGTTTAGTTCGAGGAGTTAGGGAATTTTTCTTCTCTGTGTGGAGCTCGTTTAGTCAATGAGTATGGGAAACTCAAGCACTAATAATAATAAACATATGTTTATTGAAATGTTGTCTTTCCCCTTTCCTTGTCCTTACTTTGTCTATGTCCTTGTCTGATTTTCAAGTAATGGAACTCCTGTCTTAAAACTTTCTGATGGAAGGACAAACCCACCTGTTATCTCTTCCCACCGAGATTTTGGAAATCATTGCGATCAAAACGTGTGAGGACGAGTATGACCCCTTCACAAATTTGCGAAGAACATGCAAGAAATGGTTTGAGATAACAAACAGTCCGGAGATTCTCCGCACCTGCCATGGGAATGCCTCCATCTATTACCGCATTGGCTCTGCTCAGCTAGCCGGACGTGAACTACGAGGAAGTTACCACGAAGGGCTCTTTCTTTGTTTCACCCTAGTCCGAAACTTCATGGCCAGAGTGAAATTCCAGGAGGCTGCGTTAGAGGGAAATCTTTATGCAGCTTATATGCTCCAACTTCTCAGCTTTAGCCTGTTTGACCATATCTATGGCTTCGATATCCTCAACCGAGACATAATTCGGAAAGACCTTCGTACATTGGTCTGCAAAGACATTTCAGAACTTTGTAGTGTTCGAGCTTCCCTTTGGAGGCTTGAAGGCCCGGAACATAAGTGTAACCCCTCCTGTCTTAGGTGTGTGTGGATTATGGAGCTGGAAGAAGTAAGCTTCGCTACAGGGATCCCTCTAAATGCACCTGTTGACCCTATTCGTTGGTGGAGGTGGTAGGAACGTTTCCGATCCTTGTAGTGTTGTGAAATAAATTGCGAGGACGCAATTTTCTAAAGGGGGGGATAATGTGACGCCCCAGGTTTTATGAACTGGTTTATGTATGAAGTGTTATGCCTTTAATATTGACTCTTGTTTTATTTGTTTTGCTAATAAGGAATTAGAGATAAAATAAAACATGGAGAATAAGGTAAACTGACATTTATTAAAACATTACTCTACAACAAGACCCAACTAGTTGAATGTACCATGCACAAGACCTAACACGGCCACCACAAGACTATAAAGGACCACAATGCGGGCAATCGGATAGTCGTCATCTTCAGGGTCCATCAGCGTGAAAAGTATAATCGCCAGGGCCACGGCACACATGCTCAACACCAATGGTATGAGGAGAGCCATCCTTCCTGTTCAAGTGTTCTGTTTTAAAGAGGTACCCCACATCCCTGTATTTATATTAGTTCTTTGAGTTATGACCGTTATGTTTATATATCCGTTGGGTTTTCAAAACGACCATTGCATTTCCACTAATAAAGTTTACTTTAAAAGAGAACTTTATTTTTATTCCCTCATTCTTAAAAACATTCTTTCATATAAGACCCTTCGTTTTAAAATAAAAGTATTCTTAGAAGTAAATGTCCTCGTTTTTACAAAATCCCGATGAATACCTAGGTAGTTTAAAACTTGGTATTCTTTTTATAAAAAAAATATATGTTTAGAGGGAATTGGTATTAATTTTATCTTTTGATCTCATAAATTATGAAATTTGTGGGAAACATTTGGTCTTTAAAAGAATTTTATAAAAAAAATAGTGGAGTATTTTAGAAATACTAATTATTTTAATAGTATTGTGCAAAAGGTATATCTTTTAAAAATTTAGATCAAGAGTTAAAATATTTTATCTAAACCAGAAATTGGTTTTAAGATTTTAAGTTTCTATTTTTTTACTCAATTCCTACAAATATTAATATTTCACTCTATTGTGAGCTAAGTATATAATAAAACTTTTTTATATAAAAAAATTGAGTGGGTCCCGGCCAGCCAAGGGCATCCTCAAGGGACAAGCCCTCAGGCCACGGCCGAGACCCCATAGGGACCTGAGGTACCGCCATCGGGCTCCCCAGGTGTGCGTGATCGTTCAGAGAGTCAGCCAGGCTAGAGGCTCGGGGTGGGCCGAGCATAGGTTACCCAGGTCGCGTGCGGGCCCGTGTATAAGGTCGCGGCTCGCGCTGCGTGTGGTTGGGCCAAGGTCTGCGGGGGTGGGGAGGGACCTGTGTATAAGGCCCCGTGTTCGTGTGTGTTGTTCTATTGCACCGCTCCCCGAACGGCTTGATATTTATACCGCACCTCAAAATCCTTCCGTTTCGATGTGGGACGATCTCCCTGCGACCGGGACCGTCTGATCAACTTCCGCGATGATCTCAGCCATCCAGCCCATTTTAACCGCGCGACCTCCCTACGTCTCCATGAGCCGTCCGATCCCTTCGGTGATTTAATCGCAACCCTCCATCTCTTTAAATCTTTTAAACTGAATCCCGCTTCTCCCTCAGCCGCACGATCTCACCATCTTCAATCCGGACCGTTCCTTTTCTTACCGCGTCGCCCCATTATCTTCTTCCTCGCTTCAGCAGCCGACCAGTAGGCCTGCCCAAGGACGCCAGGCCCCTCCCTCCCTCACACTGCTCCTTGACTTCCGAGCACCCCCCTCCTAGGTCCCTATTCTCCCATCTTCCCCACGTTGGTCTACGCCTGGGTCGAGTCACCAACGAGGCACTGAGGCCTTTATAAACCCCCCTGCTTCGTTGAAGCTGGAGGTGTGACGCCCCGAGCCCGCTCTTCCGGACTCGTTGCTTCAAAATGTTGTGTAATAATTTTTTTTTATAAACTTAACTTAAAAATTACACAACACCTTAAACAAAATGAGGATCTTTCACCGGTCTAGGTTCTGGATGATTTAGACATAACCTTACATTTATCAGAGTCGAAACAATGAAACAACAGTCCACTACTCTTCCACTGTGCGCTACAACAAAGATGACCAATCTCTGAGATTCAAGATCACCTGTGAAAAACATTTCAAAAACGTAGGGTGAGCACAAAATTTTCCCAGTAAGGGTTTTTTAAGCCTTTGATAAATCTCTTTTAAAAATATTACTTGATAATACATTTGAAATATTCAATTAGAAATACCCTTGTAAAATAATTCTTTGGAAAATAATTATACTTTGAAAACAATTTTAAATTAATCCAGTGATTCGATAGAAAATATTAAGCAAGCTCTTAAAACAAAACAACTGAGGCCACTTGAAACTTTGAAGGCTATCTTGGGCCTACCCACTTAAGGGATGGATTCGTTATCCAACTCCCTATCATATTTACAAAGTTCTAGAACCATTTTATTTATAATACTTTTTTTTAGCTTGCCTTACTTATTTATAATTTTCACTGGAGTTTTAAATCTTGAAAATATATTTAAAATCATTCTTGGAACAAGTAAATACCAGTCTTTACTGAAAACTACATCTTCGACATGGTATGATCTAATCATTGCATAATCCCATTTATGATAAATCAACATCCACACACTTGAAATTTTAAAGGCATATTTATTAAAATTCATTTTATGCAGGAAGGTAAACTGATAGCAATAACAATCATATAATTTTATCTTCTTAAAAATCAATCAATATCAATGAATAATTATATGTCACACACAAAATTATCAAAGCAGTATAATAAAGTCATACTTTTGTATGCACTTAAGTTTTATGAAAAGTGAATTTGAGAAGTTTATAAAAATATACACAACCATAGAACATGAATTAGAACCAACGATCTTAAAAGTTAATTAAATTGTTATTTTTTTTATATGTATATGTTTGATTAGCATGTACATATGTATCTCACTCCAATAATTAGATACTTGGATTGTTTAAATTAAAGTGTGAAAAATAATAATTCAATATAAATATATGTATCAAGAATTTTCATATACTATTAATAAACATGATAATTTATAAATATTCATATAAACATATCATGCATGAAGAAAGAACAAACGTATTAATTTGTGAGTTCAAAGTATGGATTTGGATTTCATGAACATAAAATATTTAAACTATTAAAACCACAAAAATGGGGATTATGATTTTTAAGGGAGAAAACTCCCTTACACAAAGATAGAACTACCTTACTAAAATAATATATCTTATTGTAATGAAATTATATATAAATCCTTATACATAAATCCAATTAATTTTTTTTTGAAAACCTTAGATGAAAAATGGAGAAAAACTCTATTGAGATCCTCATTGAGACGTGATGAAATCAGATATAAAATAAATATTCATTGCGCAAATATAATTTGGGTGGAAAATAATTTGGCATGATAGATATAATGAAGTAGGAGAGTACATATTTGAAAATAAAGTCCTCTACTATAATCTACCACAACTTCAAAAGTGAAAACTATTCTGATTTTCATTTGAAAACCCATAAAAGAAATAAATTTTAGTTTCATAATTATAGTTTTGAAGAAAACAAATTGACAGAATAAATAGAAAGATCCCTTACCTGGTTTGGCGTAAACTGAGAGTCCAAATTATCTTCCTACCATTCAGACTTTCTTTCCCCCCTTTTTTTCTCAACATAAATTTATCTCTCTGCGTTCTCTCACGTTAGCATAACTGGCAAGCATAAAGGAAAGAGGATAGTGGTTCACTACCCTTCTAGTCTCCACATATAGAGTGGAGAATCCTCATGGGCTACGAGTAAGATAGACATGGTTTATATAGCAGTGTTATATCTTATAAGATACGCTAAAAAAAACTAAGTGTATATGCTACAGTGTGTGTATCCTATCAAAAGAGTTTGACAAAGCTAAAAAAAATATGGCGGAAACGTCAATTCTCCTACAGTCCAAATGCAGTGTATCAATTAATAAAAATTGAATTTTATGGATTGATGAAAGAAATCTCTTAAACTATATTAAAGGACCACCAATACCCACACAAAAATCCAAAACATCTTCCAGACGTATTAATTGACAGCCGCTTGACAGCCGCTCAATAAACAAAATGAAATGCTGGAAATCCAAACTCGCAGTAGATTACACTGTTTTAAACATTGACATTTGAATAAACAACTCATCTATGATGAAGATATGGATTGGAACGGGTCAAGGATTCTTCATAACAAAACAAACCACAGTCATTCACATTTCGGTATTAGACGAAACCGTTGACAAAGATAAGGATATCAATTTCTGATCATAAACACCATAGAAATTTAATAATATAAACAGATTGATATCTAATAACAGGACAAATGGAAAAAAAAAGATTCGGATAATAAGATTTCTAAACACATAAGTCTAAAATAAACAATACAAAACAGATTAGAAATATATAAACCATGGATGAAGTCGATTCAAGTACAAAATACCAAAGCCACTCAGATCTAGACAAGAAGATCACCTTCAACCTCAGGTACAAAAAAACGGAAACCCTAAACCGAGATCAGACATGGTGTTTCGAAACCCCTATGGAATCGACCGCTGGACGACGCCCAATCTTCAATCGAAGATCGACGCAGCCCTCCCCATCTCGAAGTCGCGTTCTCGGACTTCTGGTTCGAAGAAGATAACGAAGCCTCTCCTCGGCTTCTGTCTCTCCCGAAACCAAAAATGGAATCCCGTGAAACCAAAACCCCCTTTTTTCCCTTCGTTTTCATTTTTTATATATATTACTTTACTTACAAACTTTTATCGGTTTGTTGTTTTTTTTAAATAAAACAATTTTCTGAATTTATATATTTGTTTCGGTTTATATATATATATATAGATGAATATCCATTCTTTTGGTTTTATTTTAAACTCAAATTATCAAGTTCTTTATATATATTACTATGTTTTAAATAAATTATCATTATATATATGTATACAAAACAACCCTTAATAAAATTAAACATATAAATATATATTTATAAAATTAGTTTTAACGAAATATATAGTGTTCGTTCATAATTTAAATCTCATTCTTAATATTATGATTCCATTATAATTTAAAATAATTCCACATTATTTAATAAAATTTATTAAATTCACAAAGTTTGTTTATTGTATATCAGATATATAATAATATTTAAATAATCATTGTCTATTTATTTTATTAACAGATGTCAAATGTTGGTTTTAAATATTACAGTTTCTAACGGATAGTTCCTTTTTCTAACGGTCGGATAAAACTCTATAAATATCAATATTTTATGGGTCTTTCAAATACTCAGAAGAAAAATATCTCGACGCTCACGCCACTGCTTTCGGAGATGGTTTTATATGTTCCTCTTATTTTTAGTTTCTTTTCTATCTTCCTTACCATAATGTTTGTCCTTCTATCAGATCCAAGAGATGATAACTACTCGATCGGCATCGTTGTGTTTCTCGGTAGTCTTCCAATTGTTTTATTATCAATAGCAGTGGTTTTAATGGGTTAGTTCTTGTGTATCAAGGGTGTATTCTGGTATTTGTATGAATAAAGTGCTCGCTAATTATATATTTTCATTTGGTAATTTATTTTATTACATCTTGGAAACATTGTCAAAACATAAAACATAATTTTAAACCTGGGGTGTTACATTCTACCCCCCTTAAATAGAATTTCGCCCTCGAAATTCATTTACACTTATCGCTCTCAATTCTCATCTATTCTGAGTCTCACATGATGTCCCCAAGGTCTGTATAGTTGTCTTCCACGGTTTCCATGTCTCCCTAAGAAATTAAAGTTCAATGTGGCTTCGAAATCTTCCACTTCCTTCGCCCATATGCAACTAGTGCAAGAGGGGTTGTATGGATGTAGGCACCGGAAGACAGTCCTCAAGGAATGATAATCAATATAGTATCCGAGAAGTTCGTCTTGAATTTGATTCCTATAAGAAAGTCTCATTGCTTCGTCTTCGAATGTTTCAAATTCATCATAAATTCTTCCTATGAATCAAAAGCTTAAAAGTTGACACATAAATGCTGCGCGAAGATTTCCTTCTTCAGCTGCTCTATAAAAATTTGAGATTGATTCTGGTTGCTCAAACATTGTAAAGCACCTAAAAAGTCCTTCGTAATATGCTCCTTGGCGTTGATAGAAATGACGTTGGATCTGCCTGATATCTTCGAAGACGAAAACAGAACCACGATGAAAACGAAGTATATCTGCTGTGCCTGATATATTATAGAGACGTTTACAAGAAAGTCGCATGGCTTCATAGGGCTCAGATTCTTCTTTGCATGATTTTTCCATGATCATAGCAAGTAATTCTTCCGGAAGGCCTAAGAGACTTGTTTGAGTTCTCCTTCCTTCCATCTGAAAATTACAAAGAAGTATGTTGACTGAAAAGGACAGTCAATTTATCAAAGGGTTCTAAATTTCCAGAGTTATCTAGACCGTTCCTCTGATACCAAGTGTGACGCCCCGAGCCCGCTCTTCCGGACTCGTTGCTTCAAAATGTTGTGTAATAATTTTTTTTTATAAACTTAACTTAAAAATTACACAAAACCTTAAACAAAATGAGGATCTTTCATTGGTCTAGGTTCTGGATGATTTAGACATAACCTTACATTTATCAGAGTCGAAACAATGAAACAACAGTCCACTACTCTTCCACTGTGCGCTACAACAAATATGACCAATCTCTGAGATTCAAGATCACCTGTGAAAAACATTTCAAAAACGTAGGGTGAGCACAAAAGTTGCCCAGTAAGGGTTTTTAAAGCCTTTGATAAATCTCTTTTAAAAATATTACTTGATAATACATTTGAAATATTCAATTAGAAATACCCTTGTAAAATAATTCTATGGAAAATAATTATACTTTGAAAACAATTTTAAATTAATCCAGTGATTCGATAGAAAATATTAAGCAAGCTCTTAAAACAAAACAACTGAGTCCACTTGAAACTTTGAAGGCTATCTTGGGCCTACCCACTTAAGGGATGGATTCGTTATCCAACTCCCTATCATATTTACAAAGTTCTAGAACCATTTTATTTATAAATCTTTTTTTTAGCTTGCCTTACTTATTTATAATTTTCACTGGAGTTTTAAATCTTGAAAATATATTTAAAATCATTCTTGGAACAAGTAAATACCAGTCTTTACTGAAAACTACATCTTCGACATGGTATGATCTAATCATTGCATAATCCCATTTATGTTAAATCAACATCCACACACTTGAAATTTTAAAGGCATATTTATTAAAATTCATTTTATGCAGGAAGGTAAACTGATAGCAATAACAATCATATAATTTTATCTTCTTAAAAATCAATCAATATCAATGAATAATTATATGTCACACACAAAATTATCAAAGCAGTATAATAAAGTCATACTTTTGTATGCACTTAAGTTTTATGAAAAGTGAATTTGAGAAGTTTATAAAAATATACACAACCATAGAACATGAATTAGAACCAACGATCTTAAAAGTTAATTAAATTGTTATTTTTTTTATATGTATATGTTTGATTAGCATGTACATATGTATCTCACTCCAATAATTAGATACTTGGATTGTTTAAATTAAAGTGTGAAAAATAATAATTCAATATAAATATATGTATCAAGAATTTTCATATACTATTAATAAACATGATAATTTATAAATATTCATATAAACATATCATGCATGAAGAAAGAACAAACGTATTAATTTGTGAGTTCAAAGTATAGATTTGGATTTCATGAACATAAAATATTTAAACTATTAAAACCACAAAAATGGGGATTATGATTTTTAAAGGAGAAAACTCCCTTACACAAAGATAGAACTACCTTACTAAAATAATATATCTTATTGTACTGAAATTATATATAAATCCTTATACATAAATCCAATTAATTGTTTTTTGAAAACCTTAGATGAAAAATGGAGAAAAACTCTATTGAGATCCTCATTGAGACGTGAAGAAATCAGATATAAAATAAATATTCATTGCGCAAATATAATTTGGGTGGAAAATAATTTGGCATGATAGATATAATGAAGTAGCAGAGTACATATTTGAAAATAAATTCCTCTACTATAATCTACCACAACTTCAAAAGTGAAAACTATGCTGATTTTCATTTGAAAACCCATAAAAGAAATAAATTTTAGTTTCATAATTATAGTTTTGAAGAAAACAAATTGACAGAATAAATAGAAAGATCCCTTACCTAGTATGGCGTAAACTGAGAGTCCAAATTATCTTCCTACCATTCAGACTTTCTTTCCCCCCTTTTTTTCTCAACATAAATTTATCTCTCTGCGTTCTCTCACGTTAGCATAACTGGCAAGCATAAAGGAAAGAGGATAGTGGTTCACTACCCTTCTAGTCTCCACATATAGAGTGGAGAATCCTCATGGGCTACGAGTAAGATAGACATGGTTTATATAGCAGTGTTATATCTTATAAGATACGCTAAAAAAAACTAAGTGTATATGCTACAGTGTGTGTATCCTATCAAAAGAGTTTGACAAAGCTAAAAAAAATATGGCGGAAACGTCAATTCTCCTACAGTCCAAATGCAGTGTATCAATTAATAAAAATTGAATTTTATGGATTGATGAAAGAAATCTCTTAAACTATATTAAAGGACCACCAATACCCACACAAAAATCCAAAACATCTTCCAGACGTATTAATTGACAGCCGCTTGACAGCCGCTCAATAAACAAAATGAAATGCTGGAAATCCAAACTCGCAGTAGATTACACTGTTTTAAACATCGACATTTGAATAAACAACTCATCTATGATGAAGATATGGATTGGAACGGGTCAAGGATTCTTCATAACAAAACAAACCACAGTCATTCACATTTCGGTATTAGACGAAACCGTTGACAAAGATAAGGATATCAATTTCTGATCATAAACACCATAGAAATTTAATAATATAAACAGATTGATATCTAATAACAGGACAAATGAAAAAAAAAAGATTCGGATAATAAGATTTCTGAACACATAAGTCTAAAATAAACAATACAAAACAGATTAGAAATATATAAACCATGGATGAAGTCGATTCAAGTACAAAATACCAAAGCCACTCAGATCTAGACAAGAATATCACCTTCAACCTCAGGTACAAAAAAACGGAAACCCTAAACCGAGATCAGACATGGTGTTTCGAAACCCCTATGGAATCGACCGCTGGACGACGCCCAAGCTTCAATCGAAGATCGACGCAGCCCTCCCCATCTCGAAGTCGCGTTCTCGGACTCCTGGTTCGAAGAAGATAACGAAGCCTCTCCTCGGCTTCTGTCTCTCCCGAAACCAAAAATGGAATCCCGTGAAACCAAAACCCCCTTTTTTCCCTTCGTTTTCATTTTTTATATATATTACTTTACTTACAAACTTTTATCGGTTTGTTGTTTTTTTTAAATAAAACAATTTTCTGAATTTATATATTTGTTTCAGTTTATATATTTATATATATAGATGAATATCCATTCTTTTGGTTTTATTTTAAACTCAAATTATCAAGTTCTTTATATATATTACTATGTTTTAAATAAATTATCATTATATATATGTATACAAAACAACCCTTAATAAAATTAAACATATAAATATATATTTATAAAATTAGTTTTAACGCTATATATAGTGTTCGTTCATAATTTAAATCTCATTCTTAATATTATGATTCCATTATAATTTCAAATAATTCCACATTATTTAATAAAATTTATTAAATTCACAAAGTTTGTTTATTGTATATCAGATATATAATAATATTTAAATAAACATTGTCTATTTATTTTATTAACAGATGTCAAATGTTGGTTTTAAATATTACAGTTTCTAACGGATAGTTCCTTTTTCTAACGGTCGGATAAAACTCTATAAATATCAATATTTTATGGGTCTTTCAAATACTCAGAAGAAAAATATCTCGACGCTCACGCCACTGCTTTCAGAGATGGTTTTATATGTTCCTCTTATTTTTAGTTTCTTTTCTATCTTCCTTACCATAATGTTTGTCCTTCTATCAGATCCAAGGGATGATAACTACTCGATCGGCATCGTTGTGTTTCTCGGTAGTCTTCCAATTGTTTTATTATCAATAGCAGTGGGTTTAATGGGTTATTTCTTGTGTATCAATGGTGTATTCTGGTATTTGTATGAATAAAGTGCTCGCTAATTATATATTTTCATTTGGTAATTTATTTTATTACATCTTAGAAACATTGTCAAAACATAAAACTTAATTTTAAACCTGGGGTGTTACAGGAGGCATCCCCTTCCTCTCATCCTCATTTTTTTTCCACGGACTCCCAGCAACCAGCGAGTTACATGCGGTCCGAGCTTCCTCCTCAAGCATAGTAAGGGTTTTT
Organism: Viscum album; assembly: GCA_963277665.1. NCBI lineage: Eukaryota > Viridiplantae > Streptophyta > Magnoliopsida > Santalales > Viscaceae > Viscum > Viscum album. The sequence continues at coordinate 1,583,017,736 of OY728137.1, read as the reverse complement.
CTTGCATTTTTTCCTTGTTTCGAAATAACCTACATTTTATATACTCATGGTGTATATATATATACAGTTTATACATATATATATATATATACTTAATCATCACCCTCTCGGGTTGCTTTGTCTTCTAAGATTTTTGCCTTCGTGATTTTAATGGGTTTTATATGTAAGGGTCCTTGTTTTCTTTTTTTTAAACCTTCGGTATATATATATAAAACTTATATTAGTTTATATATATATATACTTAATATATTGACCCCTTGAATGTTGTTGTCTTCAAAGGGTCTATTTTCATGTACATATAAGAATGTTTACATGTTCTGTTTTCTTTTCTAAACTCACACCTTTATACTCTCGTAGTATTTGTAATGTTTATATATGTATATATAATTTTGTATAATGAAATTCATCCGGTTTAAAATGGTTCTACTTAAGGTTTAATACAATGGTTACAAAAGAATTATCTTATTTCGTTTTAAACCAATCCTTAAAAAAATATGTTTTGGTATGTATATATACGGGTTACCTATTATATATATATATATATATACACATGGGTGGTATACTTTTTTTTTGGATTACTCTATATTGAGCATGGCATCTGGATGCTAAGATTGATCGTTTCTTTCGGTTATATTTCATAATACCTTTATAGATAAAAAATATATATATACAGTTTTCTATATGTATATACGAATATTTATAACCAAAACTCTATCTATTTTTTTTCAGATTTCAAAACGAACCAACATGTAATATTATGTACCATATGTTAATGTGGGTTGTTTTACCATGAAGGGTGAAATTTAGTTTGATTTAAGACGTATTAAAGGATTCAAGATTTGAGGGATCATGATATCATGTTGTATTTATGTATTATCTTAAGACATAATGAACCTTCCTTGTTGAATGTGTTAACTAATCAAGTCATGATTTAATTTATTTATACAATCAAGGGCCTATTTATCACCATAACTAATTTCAAGTGTTTTTCCGTAAGCACTCCTTTTCCATGGATTTATAATTCATCATTTGGTATATCATTAATCATATGCTTTAGTGTAAAGGATGTTTTACTAAGCCATGTATGCCTTTTATTAGTTACTGATACTTTTTTTTAAGATTAACCATCATACCATGTATTAGCACGATTTTTAGTGGTTCTTTTTTTTATTTTTTTTGTACATAATGTACTCTTATGACATATCACCAAATGAACTAAGAAATTAAATCACCCAAAGTGGTATGGGACACCTTGGGTAAAAATGAAAATGAATGAGATATTCAAGGTGGTATGGGACATCTTGAATATATGAATGGTTTAAGTAAAGCATGAACGATGTGGCTCACATGATAATAAAGGCAAATTTAAGGGTGCGCCCTGATAGCGCTCCAATGCATTGGGTAAAGACTTAATCTCTAGAGATGACTTTTTAGACTGATACCTTGGTGAATAACCTTGGTTATTTTTACGACACCTTGGGGATGGACCTTGGTGGAATGAAACGATTGTCAATATTAAATGTTGATGCCACATAATTCAAGTCATATAACAGGTTCTTTCTAAGATAAAGTTCATTCACGACTGATGCCTTTAAAGTTTTTATAACGTTCATAATTCCCTAGCTTTAAGCTTGAGGCATGCCTAGTGTTATCACTTAATAGAATAGTAACCAGCATATGAACATTTAGTTGTTTCCTTGTGCGCAACTCTGTTTATGCATTACTTTTAACTGTTTAAATTTATGCTCAAGTAAATCACATGTAGTACTTGTTTATAACAACCATTATCACTCCTTCATGAATTGACGTATTCGTTTCATGTTTTTCTCGAAAACTTTGATTAATGCATTGTTATGTTTTGTGTGTTAAAATCTTTCTTAGTGGATGTTCAAAATTCTTTCGAAGGAATGTTTTCAAATGTTACAGTGTTTTAAATTCTTTATAAAACCCACTTAATGAGTATTTCAATGCTCACCCTACGTTTTGATTTATAATTTTCAGGTGTCAGCTTTTGAAAGATGATTTGTTTCAGAAGTTGCCGGTTTCCCAGAACCCGAACCGCACACGATCCTCTGTATGGGACATGATGTGTTGTTAACAAAGTGTATTTTTTTAAGATAACACATCATGTTCATAAGGAACCGACTCCTATGGTTTTTTGGGGTCGGAGTCTCTACAAAAACCACCTAGTTTCTCATATCCTCATTTTCAAAATCATGATTTTTAACTTTCTATTTCTTTATATGGTTTAAAACAATCTCCAAGATCATGTTATTAAATACTTTAAAACATTCTTATTTCAAAAGGATCTACAAAAGGAATCTATAATCCCACTCTTTTTATAAAAAGGTTTTTAAAAGATGTTTTAATAGTACAAATCTATGTTGATGATATTATTTTTGCATCTTCTAAAAATTCTTTATGTACTGATTTTTCAAAGGTTATGCAAAATGAGTTTGAAATGAGCTTAATGGGAGTTCTTATGTATTTTCTTGGATTTCAAATATTTCAAAATAATGATGGTATTATTCTAAATCAATGTAAATTTACTAAGGATTTATTAAAACGTTTTGGTTTGGATAGTATTAAGGAAAGTGATATACCTATGAGTATTACCTGTAAATTGGATTTTGATGAAACTGGGAAACCAGTTGATCAATCCTATTACAGAGGTATGATTGGAAGTCTACTTTATCTTACTGCCAGTCAACCGGATATTATGATTATTGTGTGTATGTGTGCTAGATTTCAAGATAATCTTAAAGAATCACAATTACTGGCTGTTAAAAGGATTTTTAAATATCTTAGGTATACTGTAAATTTAGGTTTGTTTTATCCAAAACGACAATCATTTGACCTAACTAGTTATTCAGATTCTGACTTTTCTAGATGAAAGTTAGATAGGAAGATCAGATATGGAACATGTCATTTACTTGGAAAGTCCCTAGTATCGTGGTGTAGTAAGAAACAGAACCCAGTTGCATTGACTACTGCTGATGTAGAATATATTGCAGCCGGTAGTTGCTGTGCACAGATTCTGTGGATGAAACACACATTATTGGACTATGGATTTGATTTTAAACATGTTTCAATTAACTGTGGCAACACTAGTGTGATCAACATATCTAAGAACCCTGTGTCTCACTCTAGGACAAAGCACATTGATGTCAGACATCACTTTCTAAGAGATCATTATTAGAAAAGTGATATTTCCTTACAATTTATTAGTTCTGAACATCAATTAGATGATATTTTAATGAAGAATTTATGCTCTGAAAGAATGAATATTATTAAAAAATAATTTTTTAAGATTGATCTGTGAAACTGATCTATGAAACTGATCTGTGAAACTGATTTGTGAAACTGATCTGTTAAACCGATCTGTGAAACCGATCTCTGAAACTGATCTGTGAAACTGATCTGTGAAACTGATCTGTTAAACTGATCTGTCAAAATGTTATTTCTTTCTATTACTTTTTATTATGTTGTAATTAATTAATTACTTTTATCTTTATTATGGAAACCCTAAATGATGAAATAAATGATACACGACTATTTCTATTCCCCAAACCGTCGACCTTTCATTTCCCGCCAAGCCTTATATCCTCTCTTCTCCTCTACTTCGATCCTTCGAACTCCTGCTTTCCCAAGATTCTTCAAATGACTATGTAGAAGTGACTAAGAAAAGGATCAGAAAGTCTTGTACCTTCAGAGCGAGATCGAGGCGAGTCTAGTAGTACCTCTCAAAGATCAGTAAATCCAAATCTGGAATGTCGGATTATTGTTGTAGAAAAGGAAGTCAGTTCCGCCTGGCTTTTGACAAGTAAGTCGCTATTGATAGAAGTTATTGAATCGCAAGGATGGAAAGCATGGTTCTCATATAACACTCGTCTATACTACCCAATGCTAGTGCATGAGTTTTATATAAATCTGCAAGTTACTTTAGATGGTGTAGAGGCTGCCTAAATGTCTTCCGTGGTGAAAGGAAAGAAAATATCTTTTTCGTCTAAACAATGGGCTGAATGTTTAAATGTACCCCATTAGGGTCGGTATGAGGATTATGATGGAAACATTCCTCCAACCACTGATTACTTCTCTTATGAGTTAGCTTTAGATATTTTGACTAGAAATAGAGAGACAGGGAGAATAATAGCCTCAGAGTTGGATGGTGAATGTAGACTTCTATTTATGTTTATTCAGCACCAAATTTTCCCTAGGAAATGAGATTTTGCTGCTGTAAGATACCAGGATGTTTTTCTATTGTTTTTACTAAAGACCCATGAGAAGATCAATTTGTGTAGATATCAAATGGTGCACATAGATGGAATGGTGAAACTTTCTAAGAAAGCCACTGCCTAATTCTATTCCAAAGTGATCTCTGCTATGTTAAAGAATCTGGAATGTGTTGATGAAGCTGAGAAGATAGCTGAATCTGATAGTGATTTTTGCATTAACAATGAAATTTGTAAAAGGATGAAAATAAACTGGAACCCAGGGAAAAATTCTAGGTTGCTGATGAGGTCATGTTGTATGAATCCTACTATCCCACTGATCATGGAAAGAGGCCGAAGGGTTTGAGAGACCCTGGTTTGAAATCAGATGAGGAGCCAACTTATTTTGATGATGAGGAAGAAGTAGATGTTCAAAGGAATAAGGACACTGAAGAGTCTAGTAAAAAAGGGATGGAAGAAGCTGAAACAGAAGAAGGAAGTATGTCACCTCCTGATGATAGGAGTGATCCTGATACTGTGAGCCCTAAGAGAAGAGTGGACTTTGGATCTGCCAGTCCACATTTACCCTTACCTAAATCAGAACCAGTTCTTGGTGATGAAGAAGCTAGTGACAGTAAAGTATCTGACAATGAAGTTTCTGTGAAGAATGGAAATGGGAATGCAGATGATGATGATGATGATGATGATGATAATAATGATTATGGTGATAAACGACCAGTGGATGGTCTTCCTGTACCTCCAACAGAAACACATCAAATTGTACCAGTAAAAAATTCCAATGGCAAGAGAGATTCTCTAGAAATAAGTGGAAAAGAATGTTATGATAAAACGAAATATACTCTATGTGCTGCTGTCTGGGATGATTACCCTGGTTTTGCTATTTTGGCTTTAGAGTATTCTGTAGACGAAGAGGAAGAATCAGAATCTGTTGCAGTTGTGAAGGAAATCCAACCAGTTGAGGTAAGGTTTTCTCATGCTGCTGATGCTGCATATGTTCATCTACCTAGTTCTAATGTCTCTTAGTATGATTTTGATAAGTTCAAAAGTGAGTTGGTTGCTGCTGTGAGAGATACAGTCAGAGAAGAAATTTCAAATGCTATTAGACCAGACCTGGCAAATACTGGTGAGTTTATTGGCAGGAATATAGCCTATCTAAATCAGATTCTGAAGGATCTACAATCTGGCTTAGTTTCTTTATCAAACGAATTTAGATCAACCATCTCTGGTATGATGGAAGTGTTGAGGAATCTGATTAAACATCTTAAGAAGTCTGATATGAGAAAGTTAAAAGCTGAGATAACTCAGATAGTTTCTCAAGCTAGTACAACCAAAGTAACCATGATCACTACTCTTGAGCTAGAGGCTCTAGGCAGATTGTGCCTGATGAATTGGCCGCCATTAGACAAGTTCTTGATTTGGACTTGTTGAGGAAGATGAAGGATCACAGTGATCACATTCATAATATGGTAACAGTATATTAAGAAGATTCCACTAAATCTCAGAGAGAGATCAATGAAAAGTTCGATCATTACTTTTTAAAAATCTATACCAAGCATGAGATGACCGCGAATTTCAATGTGTTGGCAGAAAATCTAAGACTACCTCTAATCACTCAAGATTTCAAGACTCAAGTTTGTCAGTTGAAAGATTTTACTCCTACCTTGGAACGGTTCATGGAGAATAAGGATAATTTTGATAAGGCTATGCAGTATGGTGCAGATGTTATTTAGGATTTCATAAATCTTTTGAAGCCTTATCTAAATGAACAAGCCACCGCCATTGTACTTACTACTGCTGAACCTCTCAGTGCCTCTGATGTTTCTCCAAATCAGATCTTTGTTGCTTAAGATCTATCTCATCTACGACCAGTTCCTCAGCAATCTTCTCAACCAGCTTATACTGCTCCATAGCAAATCCAAGTGGCATCCTCTCCTCCACCTTCCAGAGTCATCTTACCACCTTTTCAAATTCTCGCAGTTCAACCTACCTCCAAGACTTCCAACGTACCAACCATTGATCCTTTTGAAAAAGGAAAAGACTCGTCACATCCCATGAAATAGTTGTGTGTTGTTGTTGATAGGGTGAACCCTGTTGTGTTTGTACTGTTATGTACCTTATAAATGTTATTTTCATTTCTTTTTATTCTCTCTGATGCCTTCTTTTAATCTCCTCTTTATTTGTTTTCCCTCCTTTGTGATTATCCCAAAGGGGGAGAAATATGTATATATATGGGGGAGATCTATCTCTAAAGGGGGAATTTTTTTTATATCTATCAGGGAGAACCTTTCTATGGAAATGTTTGCATAAATATTTAAAGGAATATATTCAGGGGAGATTTATATCTCATTGTGTTTTTATTCTTATTATGCCTTGTCACTATTATTAGTGATATATTATATTTATTTATGACTAAGATTTGTGATTATCAAAAAGGGGGAGATTGTTGAGACCTCTGTAAGATTGTTGAATTCTTCCTATGATTGCTGTGTTAATAATCACAAATCATTGTTTCTTAATCCGGTTGGATTTCTCATATACATAATCACAATCTTATAGTGAATTGTTTATATCGGTTGGATCATGTTTTTATCTCTTTGTTATTGATTTACAAGTATTCTAGAAGTCTTCTGGATCAATCAATCACTTTTTGTTCTGTTAAGACAACGGTCGCACCGATCCATATCACAAGACAACGGTCGCACTGATCCATATCAAAAGTCAAAGGTCGCACCGATCCATATCAAAAGTGAACGGTAGCCCCCATCCATATCAAAAGACATGATGTCTCACTGATGCTGATCAAATGAGTCACCGATCATGATGCACCGATGCTGATCAAATGAGTCACCGATCATGAAGCACCGATGCTAATCAAATTAGTCACCGATCATGACACAACGATGCTGATCAAATGAGTCACCGATCATGACACACCGATGCTGATCATCTGAGTCACTGAAGATGTCTCACCGATGCTGATCAAATGAGTCACCGATCATGACACACCAATGCTGATCATCTGGGTCACCGATCAGGACACACCGATGTCTAGCTACCGATGCTAATGCTGATGACCTACTGATCACTTGACTCACCGATAGTCATAAACAGCTCTTTGAATTTCATTATCTTTATTTAATCTAACCAATGATCATATTAGGTATATTTTAATGCTCTGTCATTTATTTAATGAAGGTTGTTGGATTTCAGGGAGTCATACCTCGTACTTGCAAAAAGAAATCATTTGTTTTGCTGGAGCTCGTGCCATAAATACAAGAAGTCCCTGTTGGGGAAAACAAACAATGTGAAAATGGCAAGACTTATATGAGTGCAAAGAGTGGTGGATGAGATAACTGTGGAAGACAAGAGAGGAACTTACAATAAGAAGACACAGAAGCCCATACACACTCAAGATTACTCAAAAAGTGTTATGTACATTCACAAGGACATTGAAGAACTTCATCGAATACATTTCTCACTATCTCTGAACCTAGATGCCAAGAAGACGACACTCTATTTTTCATAAAAAAACCATAAGAGGACTCAGAATCATTTCTGATAAAAATCAAGGAGTCTAAAGCTTCACTACAATCACTAGAGCCATTTCTAAACTCTACATCTCTGCTCTGTGATTCATTATTTTACATTTTGATCAGTGTGTGTTATCTGCTATATTCAACACACACACTGTCTCCTGTACATTAGCTGGAGGATCTATAAATCCTCAACAACCTCTTTACATCATTCATTTCCAACAGTAATAGTGGTAGAGGTCGTGTGTTACCTAGACAACTGGTTGCTGTTGTTTAGTTTTCCCACGAATAACAGTGGTAGAGGTCTTGGACCTGGACAGTTATAAACTGTTGTGAACCCCGATCCAGGGTGTGGATCAATTTTTATAAATTGTTGAGAGGACTAAGTCTTGGCTTGAGACTGAACCTCTTGGTTATATCAGATGTTATATATCTTTCAAAGTTATTCTTTTATTCCGCTGCTAATTACATTAAAACCAAAACTGTTTTAAAGTCACTTTGGTCATTACACTCACAATTGTTTATATTAGTTATAAATCATTAAGTTAGTTTCAAAAGTTAATCAACTTTTATGTTTTGATTAACTGGGAAATAATCAATCCCTTGAGAACCCAACAGAACCTTTACTTTGATGTAAATTCACTACAGTTTAATTTAGTGTTTTATTTGGGGGTTTTTAAGACAATGTTTTTAAAACAGAAATTTTGATTGGAACTCAATTCACCCCCCTCTTGATTATCCACTCCGACCAACAGTAATTATAGAATATATAGTGGTTTTAAGTTAAAGGATAGATGAACCACTCCTAATGAAATAGTTTCGAAGTGAGATGACTTATCATAAGTGAAATTTGATGATGAATTTCAACTATTGAATGAAGTGTATTGAACATGTGACCAATTAAATGGCAGTACAAAGGATTATCAAGATTTTATAAAAATATAGAATAATGTGACTACCGAATTAGAAATTTAATATATGAATAATAATGGAATGTAAGAGGAAATAATTATTGATGTCAAACAAATGATTGTATAAAAAACATCATTTTATATTAGACCTTGGTTTTTCATCTAACATGAATGGTCAATTGATTTAATTTAGTATTTTGGAAAAGATTAAAGGGTACTTATCATACAATAAATGGCGGATCAATTATGATATTTTTTTGTATTTAACAGATGTTTGAAATAAAATGAAATATTAAATAATGATATGTTTTTAGATTTATTAAACAAAAACATACAGGGTGTTTATTATATGTGTGATGAATGAAATGAAGTGATTTTTACAAGTATTAATGATTGAGTTATCATTTCAAATATGGATAAGTTTTTACAATGGTATATAAAACTATCTCAACCCTATTCTAATTTGGGGTTTGTAAACATTTATGATAATTATGTTGGAAAGAGGAAATTGATTTTTGGTAGTGAAAAATTCATCATATTAGAGAATGAGACATTTAAATATTCCCTAAAAATGGTGGGTTGAGATGTTATTATGATGAAGAGATGAAATTGATAGATATTTTTTACTCATTATAATGGGGATATTGTTAATAATTATGATAATTAATTAGAAATTAAATTGAAACAACACATGATGTTTATTAATTACGATATGTATGGACCTTAAATGTTTAAATAAATGGATTGTGAAATGTATTTAATTCCATCCATTTATAATTATACTCAGATCAAATGTATTGTGTTATAGACAAATGTATATATATAATTATTTATAGGGGATTACAATTTTAAAAAAAAAATTAATAATGAATATCATTATGTGTTAAAGACATCTATAATAGATTACAAGGTTGATTATAGGACAAACATGTTATGTGGTTGTAAAAAATAATATTTATATTAATCATTATTACGTCACGGTTTATGGCCATGTTCATTCCCTTAATGATTTTCTATTTGATCACTCTTTATTCCAACCACATTATTATGTTTATGGTATTTTATCTATATTTTAAAATAATTATAAATATTGGGTACTTTTAACATTCATGTCAAAAAACCAAAATAATAAAAATATATTATTATGAATAAAATATTATCAGAAACAATGATTAATCTTATAGGTATTTCCCATATACATTTTAAATTTTTTTCTTAATGTTTTCTCCCAACTTAATTATCCCACTATAGAAATGATCAATATAATTCACCCAACCTCCTCTTCCTGTTTGTCCCAGGTATGGATCTAGTGAATTTCTATCACATGTGCATTATGAATGGTATTTCCTAAGTCAAATGGTATGAGGTATCCTTCAACTGAGTAGAATAACCATTGGATTCCACACACATCATGATGAATGGGTGAAGAAAACCCCATTGTATAGGTTAAATTGTTACTAATACATTCCAAATTTTTTTATCAATATCAATCATATTATTGATAAATTTGGTAGGGGATGAATTTACCAAAATATAGTGTGATAATTAATAGTTGTGTAATGAATAAAAGAAGAAAGATTATAATGTATATAGAAATAGATAATTCAAAACAAGAAATAAAAGATTGTGGAGGAGGAGAAAATAACATACCTTGGATTAAAGCTTTGAATCATCTAAGAGAATGTTAAGATATCGCCTAACAAGGAATTCATTTGAGCCCTTGATTCATTCGACCTTTGAATTGTTTGATCCTTAGATTCATGCCTTGGAATTGTTTGAGCCTTAATTCAATCATTGATTCAACAAGGAGGATCACCAATAGTAGGTGAATTTATTGGAAAGCTTCAGATATTATGACTTGGTCCGTGTCAATTAGGGTTCTTAAAATAGATCATCACCGTTTTATCAGCACTTCCAAAAAAGAACTCATAATGATATCTTTTATCAGTACTTTTCCAAAACCGGGGATAATGATTTCATTCATCAATGCTAAATTAATAAGTAATGATAAAATAAATCTTTATCAATGCCTTTTCACAATTGATAAGGATGCCTTTTATCTACTCTTATTACTTAAACGCAGATAAAAGATTTATAATTATAATTGTAAATATTATTTGTTATATATATTTATATAATTATATATATTTTTAATTAATATATATAAATATATATAATGTAAATATATTAATGATTTAATATATTTCTCATAATTTTTTAATTATTTTTATATATAATTTTTTATATTTAATTATATAAATAGTTTTAAAAAATTATGATTTATATATTTATATCTTTATATATAAAAAAATTTATATACTTATATACTTATATATTTTTTTGTAACTATATAACGATATTTAATTAATATTTATAAATTTTATGTAGTACATATATTCATTATTTAAAAAAATATTATAATTTTTTATTATTTAAATATATATAATTAAAAATATTTAATTATATAAATAATTTTTTAAAAATATGTATTGATTTATAATTAAAAATATGTAAATTTATAAATATATTAAATATTCATTTACAAATATATACATTTATAAATATTTATTTACAGATAAATTTTTAAAAATATTAATGTGTGTCTAATCTTTAGTGGGTGCATGTTTAAAATGAGTAAAATTTAATAATTAATAATGAGAACACATTAAATATATTTAAAAAATTGATATTTTTTGTTAATTAAATATAAATTATAAAAACATATGGATATATTTTGAAATAAATATGAATATATATTAAAATTATTAATACTTTGTAAATAGATATATATATATAAATATAAAATAGAAATTGATTAAAATACCAAAAATAATACTAAAAATGAATTAATATGTAACTATATTTAAATTTAAAATCAATAAATAAAATTTATCAATTAAAAACATCCTTAAATAAATGTATCATTTTATAAAAAATATAAATTAGGTAATAATATTTTAATAAATTACATAAATATTTGGTTTATGTGTTTTATATCACGTATCATTAATTATGTATATATTTGTATGTGTGTTGTATATATGAATTAATTAAATAATAATATGTATTTAATATCAATACAAAACATGTTTCATATAAGAAAAATGAAAAAATCAAACGATAAGAAATTTTGTCCATTTTTCGATTCAATTTGTCTGTATTTTTAATTCATATTAAATTTTTATTATTAACCATTCTTCACTAAATATATGAAATTTATTGTAATGTATAAATATTTTGGATGACACTAATAATTGTTATATACATTCATATATATATCTATGTATTAAATATATACTATTTATTAATATTATCAATAATTTTTTAAATAATAAAATATTTAATAATTTATTATTAATTTACTTATTTCTTATTTTTATTTTCTTTTTTTAATATTACATATATCTATATATTTGATAAATACTCTTGATTATAATTTATAATTTATATATAGTACAATCAATTTATTAATTTGTAGTAATAATTATTTCATTAAATCAACTTTAATTTTTTAAATAAAGTCATCTTTATTTATTTATTTAATTATATCATTATATTTGGGATCATTAGAAATGCTAAAAAAGTTAGTATAAAAGACCCCGTTATCAAGGCTAAAACTAAAGCGCTGACAATGTAACACCCCGAAAATTCTAAAAGAGTAACTTTTATTTTCTAGCATGTTAGATATGAAACATAAAACGTAGAAAAGAATATAACCTATCAATAATTTATGGTATATTTTAAATTTTAGATTTCTTTTGATCTAAAAATTACAAATAACACAATGTAGAGTTATTATTTGTCGCGTACAACAAATACTTTCTTCTATAGTTTGTGCTACATGGTAGACCAAGGTTAAGCAAACAACAATATGTTATTAAAATATTAATATTTGATATAACAATATAAAACAAAGATTTTAAATTGGAAGTTATGAATAATGTTTGATAAATTATTAAAATATATATTTTATAAAAATATTAAATGAATTCATAGGTTACATATTAATTGGAAATGAATATACAAACCAATTGAATATAAAGAATATATTTTTTTCCACAAAAAGGTATTAAATTGTAATAAATTAAATTAATTAATATTAGTGAACGATATTAATTAAATATATATATATATATATATATATATATTACATATACAATAATTTTTTTCACAATTATCAAATAGATTTTATAGGCATAAAATAAGAACAATCCCATTTTAGGAATAAAAGACAATAATTTTCAAAAGCCAATTTTGCCTCCTTTTGATGTAGAAAATTATTTAAATATAAATTTTGGAAGGTTTATATTTTTTAAATTTCAATATAAACTTAATTTTTAAAATATTAATGTACTAATTATCTTATGGTGAATTTTTTGGTATTTTTCTGTGTTGTTTCATTTTTTGGTAAATAGTGAAAAACACAAAATTTTTATTGAAAAGAACTTTTTAGTTTAATTTATTAACAATGTTAAATTATTTTTTATTGATTTAATAAAATAAATAAATAAATATTATATCAATTATACAAATTTAGTTTATTTTAATAAATAACACATTTAAATAGTTTATTTACACTCAGTTAACTTTTGAAAATTTTTTACTATAAAAACCTTTTTTCTCATTTCAATTGTGAGATTAATTTTAAACTAATTTACGAAACTTATGTGATTTTAATTTAGGAAAAGATTAAATATTTATTATTATCATAATATATAATTTTAATATATTATTCATTGATTTTTTACAAAAAAATAATATTGAAAGTGAATGAAATTTATAAAAATAATTAAAAGAAAATCTGGATAATAATTGACTAAACCTTAAACATAAATGCCCAACTGACATATAAACTAGTAGAAAGGCCATTAAATGTTCATATATATAATGTATCATCTTTTATATATAATATTTTGCATTAATAATTCAAATTTACATGGGAACCAAGTGGGTTGAATTACCATTTCAGAAATTAATAAAAATGTCACTCCTCTTCATCAATAAAAATGCACTTACCCGTCCCACTTATTTACACCTCTAAATCCATTTTTACCATCCATGAACTACAGAAATAATATCATAACTTCCATAACCTTATCTTATAATCCTCCATTTTTTATAAATCTAACCATGTACTCTTTTTCTTATAAATGAAAAAGAGTTACCAGAAAATGACGAAAAATTCTTCAACGATAACTTTCATTTTATTTATTTATCAAGCCATTAAATTATTATATTTCATTTAATATATAATAAAATTAGAATATCAAATATATTTATATGTTTTTATGATAATATTTGGACCTAAAAATTCACACACATCTATAAAATGGGATACACAATCATCGTTCATGTGTAAGGTGGACTACCACCTCGGGAACAGAACACATTAGTTTTCCCATTTACTACCTTTCTTGTTTGGAATAAGGATGGTTTTATCATTCATATATGATATATATGAAATTTATTATGTATTTATTCTTATTTAATTTTCAAATAAAATATAACAATAGGATTATTATTTTTTGGAATATGATAACATCATTTGTGGAAGTTTGGACTGCTGCCTTCGGAAAGTGTTGGGGTTTATTTACGCTATAATAGAAATGTAATAGGGATTGTTTTAACAAACATTTTCGACATATATGACATAAATATAATACTGGTATTATAATATATATATATATATATATTTATCATTTACTTTTCATTCATTTAATACAAGAATGAAATCTAAGTAGCGTTAATGCGTATGTATGACCTACCATTTCAATAAACAGTGAATTTCATTTATTATATCCAAATATTATTGACTATTATAAATATATAATAATTGATTTATATTAAATTTTAATTTTTTTTACATTCTGGATATTATTAACTCGATATTTTCTTAATAGGGATAACAAGTAACATGTCAAAACATACTCGAAAAACTAGGTAATTAATGCACAAAATAATGAGAATAATGAAATAATATTAAAAAATGGGTATTAAAATCTTATAAGAAGATAATATATGAAACTATAAATATTATTATGGTTATGGTATAATTTATTTCCATGTTTAACACCATAATAAAATATGTTAAAGAATGTTCAGCCAAATGGACACACAAACTGATTCTTGTCCCACTTTTCATTTGTGAGGCATACACTATATTAACCACTTAATAATTTTGTGTGGTGTATATACTAATCCTATTATATAATAAATTAGGAATAAATTTATATTCATGTTGTTTAATGTTTTATTTGAAATTATTTCTTTAATGGGCGTTATAATTCAAATGTAACAAAGTTGTAACAGACTTCATCTCAATTTACATTCATTAAGGCATAATTTATTATTTTCAACCAAATTAATTATATATGGTGAACATAATACCAATTTTATATATATTATCATGAAAAAGTATTTATTAATAGTATTTTGAGTTTCAATTTTAATTATTTTATCTCAAGGGATATTAACTTATATTTACCAAATTGTACAAAATTTCATAACCCGATTCCTTTTCATTAGGTTATATTAATACTTTATTATCTGTAATATTCTATGATTATATGTGTAATAAATTTATACTATATAAATTTTTATTTAATCTTATTTTATATGTATTTACATTGGACACACACAATATATTCATTTATTGATTCTCACATCAATGTTCTGGTCTTTTCAAGGGTTTACTATACAATCACATTTTGGCCGAGATTGTTTACACCTGAATTTTAATTAGAAGAAATTATTTAGTAATTTTTTTAATAAATACTTTAATATTATTCTTATATAGTTATTCATGACCTTTTTTACGTAATATTAAAATTCATACCCTATTTTGAACTAAGAATATTTTAGAAAACATTTTTAATAAAACCGAACGTCATTTTTATTTTTATTAGGGGAACCCATTTTCTAAATAAAACCATGTTTTATTAAAAAAAATTAAAAAAGATATTCAAGGAAATGTCTTTTCCAAAAAAAAACTAAATAAAAATTATATTTTACTCAATAATGTTTTTATGTGAATTTTTATAGTGTTTCTATTCATCAACGACAACAACCCTTAATTTTTAATCTACCTAGGATATTTTATGTTGATACTATCCTTATTCGTCTTCTGGGTGGTCATTGATTTATTTGATCAGGGATTATTTTGACATTCACTTCATTGATTCCTTTGTTGTCCCCATAAAAGTTTCAGTTTCTTATGTTCATTGAACATTGAATTTCCACCAATTATCTTTATCATTCATCATGGCTAGGTTCATTTCCTAAACCATATTCAATTTTTTCAAACTATGATTACATTGATTGTAATTTTCTTTCTGGTGATATATTGTTAAATCCATATTCTATATTAAATAATTAAATTACAAAAGGTATATTATTTTTTAATTAAATAAATTAACTGATATTTTAGTAAATGTTTTTAAATTAACGATACATGTTGGGGAATGTTTAAATTAAGACCATTGATGCGTCAGTGGTATCATGAGATGAAATGAGTTGGAAAAAAAACCCTTCTAGTTTGTTTCCATGAAGAACATACATGGTTTTTACAAATAGATTTAAATTTTCTTCAGAAATTCGTTGATAGTATTACAATAAATAGTATTATTAAACGTAATGATGGTAAAGGTATCATGTTCCGGGGAAACATGATGTCCAATAAATAAGCATTTCCTTTTTAAGATATAATATTTATTATCCATGGGATTTTCACTATGAAACATTCTATGGATGCATTTAATTATCAGTTTATTGATTAAATAGAATGTGTTTTCAATTATTTACATTAACATATAGATTATTGTTTATCCTGTTATTTAAATACATTGCGTTATCAGATATTTATAATTCCATATTGATCATTAAATTTCATATAATTTTATTGATTACATGGATTATGTTTTCATATGATTGCATTTTCACAATGATTATGCTCATTGATTCATTATTTCTTTTAATGTAATTACCCTTTCTGAGAATTTGAGCTCACCTTTATTATGATTCATTTTCTCAGGATTCCACAAAGTATGATATGAATGATATGCAAGGACACACTATATGTAATAATGATATTGTCCTTGAAAAAAAATTAGGGTGTAATCAGTGTATTCATTTGTAATTTAAAAATCATATAT
The DNA here is from genome assembly GCA_963277665.1 of Viscum album. Lineage (NCBI taxonomy): Eukaryota > Viridiplantae > Streptophyta > Magnoliopsida > Santalales > Viscaceae > Viscum > Viscum album. Next base: position 1,583,000,910 of record OY728137.1, on the reverse strand, counting down.
ATATCTTTTTTACCAAGACTAGTAAACTATTTATCTATATGAGGCATTATTTAATTGTATCTTATGAAAATTTAATAGTAAAATGATATAAATTCTACACTGTTGGGGTCATGGTTTGTACATTTTGTATCATAGATTGTTTAATAGTAGTCTTGGGGGAATAGATTTAGGGAAAAAATATATTGGATAAAATATCAGTATCGTAGAATTTGAGAAATGTGTTGAAGGATACACTAATATTTAGGTTCGATAAATATTATTATTTTTCATAAAAATTCCTCCCTGTCTATATAATATATGTGGACATGGTTCTGCCATAGATATACCTAATGAAAAAAATTCTGAAATGGTGCATCTATCCTGACTCGAGTGTCACCTAGAACATGAAAACATATTTTACAGTAAACATGGTTTGACACTCCAAGGGAAAATGTTTAGGGTAATTCATATTTTCTGGATAACCCATTAGGATGGATTTGAATAGATAAATAAAATGAATGACCTAGGTTAAGTCTTAGACCAAGGAAGTACCTATGATGGAATAAAATAGTTGAACTATTTAGGTATTGAGGTTGTATTAAATACTATATTTAACAGACAATTTAGTGATAAACCTTACTTCAAAGATGATCGCCAAATTTTTGGGAACATCATAGAATTTATATTAATATTATTTAGGAAATGGAAAATCCATATAGATGATTACAACTCGTTACATCTGATGATGTTGTGGGGCTTGAACCCAAGACTTAAGGGCTATAAGGGTTCCACACCTACCATTGGCCTATGAAAAGTCACAGATAATTTTACATCATTTTAAGATAAAAATTTGTTGAATAAATATTTAAAATGAACCTATATTGTTTCATTTTAGGCTTATAGATTATTTTATTAACCATATTTGTTTTGGAAAATAGCCAGTGACTAATATAATGGCTTGTTTTATGGGTATTATGATCTGTTAAAAGAAACACTTATAGATTCAGAAAAAAGGGTTTTCATCCAAGGATATCCATTTCATGGATTATGGGATGAATTAGAATTTGACCAAAGCATAACCAAAACATGGAATTGATCATATAAAATTGAAACATATCATGTATGAATCTTTTCTAATCTTCATAGGCAATAAAACAATTATGCATCATTAAGAAAATGATCAAGGAACTTTTTTTCCAAGTAACTTAACTTTTGTCTAATTAAAGGGATTTTAAATCATCATATATTTATATATTTGAGGTAATAAAATTTTCATTTAACATTCAATTTTTCTTTATATATTACCTTAATCACTCCATATAAATATTTACGCTTTTCCTCTAAGTCTGTATCTCTACTTGAAACTATTGTTCTCTAACATAGATACCTAACTATATATTAGCCCATATAAAAATTGCACTTCCCATTTTCTCATTTCTGGAGTTTTTTTATAAATCATTCTCATGCTATGGGATTTTATCATTGGGAATATCAGAAAATTTATTAATAAGATAAATTTAAAATTGTGAGGACTTTATTAATTTAAGGTGGGGAGAATGTAATTGCTTAAAAATTCTAAAAAGTATATTTTATTTGATAGTAAGTATGACACGCAACAAAAAACATAAAAAAGAATATAAACTCTCAATTATTTATCATATATTTAATATTTTTATAAAAAATAATATATTATATATATTTCAATACCCACAATACTGGGTTTTCTTATGGTTTACGCAATGAATACATTCTTCAATAGCTTGTGCTACAAAAAATACTATGTTTTACCAAATAATAATATATTATAAATGTATTATAAATTAATATAATAAGATATGAACTATCCATTAAATTAGATGTTATGAATATTATTTTCTAAATTATGAAAATATATTGATTATAAAAATATAAATTTTCCGATCAAAATAAAATTATGGTGATTTTTTGTTATTTTTTAATGAAATTTCGTTTTTTGATGAGTAATGATAAATACTAAATTTTAATTGAAAACATTTTTCCATTTAACATATTTATAAAGCTAAATTATATTTTTTATTTCTTTTGAAACATAATTAGATAAGTTTTATATTAATTAATCCAATTTAGATCATTATAATTAATTTAAAATCAAATTATATTTAAAATCTTAGCAATCATTTAAACATTTTTAACTTTAAAACCCAGCTTTCTCATTCCCTCTACAAGATTAGTTTTAAATAAATTTATACCCTTTTTGTGATTGAATTTTATAAAATTTCTTACATATTTTGAATCATAATAAATTACAATTTAAAATAAATCAAACTTAATTTTTGAGGAAAAATATTAGTAAAAGTGATTAAAATTTATTATTACGATTTAGAAAAATTTAGGTTAACAACGACTAAACCTAAATCATAAGGGCCAAACTGACATAAAAACCTGTAAAAAATTCATTTTATGTTAAAATTTAGATCCTATAATTCCATGTATTTAATTTATAGTAATATTGGATCCACATTAAATGGGAAAAAAGACTGGTGGAATTTCTTTTTAATTTGTTTTCAAGAATTCCACTCCTCCTCCACTATAAAAGGCACTCACCCATCAAAATTATTCTATCACGACCCCTCCCACCAAAGATGCCCCTCCTGAGCTGGAAATGGTGAAAGGGAGATAATGACCCTCGATTCCCACCTCTAGTAGGCCCCGGGGTGGCGACTAGCACCAAGGGTATGAGTTTTCACAAATATAGGAGGCATTACCGTTTTTATTATTTAAAATCGGGAAACATGACAAGTCAACCACCAAAAAAAAGAACAAGTGTATAGAAATAACCCCAAACCAATCCCACATGCATGTTTAAATAGTTTTGAAACAAGGTACAAGTACAAGAAAGATAAAAAGTACATTACCAAAAGAAACAAGTATAGAAAACTGCAACAAGCTCCAACTGTCCTGACTAGTAGGGTCGCGCACGGCCCTGGTTGTCCTCCTGGAAACTTAAAATTAAACGTAGGGTTAGCATAAAAGTATACTCAGTAGGGAAACCTAAAGCTCTCGTGCACAAGTGGGTAGACATCCTAATGTCCCATGAGAACAATAGAAGAAACCTAGAAAAGAGTTATATCCACCCAACCTCACCAGCCACACTCACAAAAACACAGGCACAATAAGTAGTAGTATATAAAAACAAGAGTATTGGGTACCCCACACCATTTTCCCCCACTAGATAGCTGCTCTTCCTAACAGAGAACGTCCTGGTGCTACCACACTCTTACCTCCTACACACACCTGGGCCTCACAACCACGTATTCCACCCGCACACACTTGGGCCTCAAAACCATGTATCCCACCCACACAAACCTAGGCCTCACAACCACGTATCCCTCCCACACACACCTGAGCTTCACAACCACTTATCCCACCCGCACACACCTGGGCCTCACAACCACGTATCCAACCCGCACACACCTGGGAATCATCTCGAAGGTTCTTGGGAAATAGTAAAACCTGCCTGAAGAGTCATGGGCAAAACCACCCCAACCGAAACCTACCCGAAGAGTCTTGGGTATATGGTCTCCTCAAGACATCATAGCCTAGGGAAGAAGGAGCATGAAGGAGCTAGTAACTAAGGGGAAAACACCCTCTCCCATGAAATGGGAGTGTTTGGAACTAAGTGCTCAACATGGGTGGTGCGCAATAAAACACAAAGCTACTGGTATATATATATATATATATATATATCAATCACTCAGCCCAACCTAAGGCTTCTAATCAAAGAAATGAGCACGTGCCTCAGCACTACTACTATGAAGCATGCATACAATAAACAACCCTAACCCCATTTAGGTTTTCATGTTTCAACAGAATTAGATTATTAGTTCCTTAAATTCTGGGAAACTATCCACAACCAACCATATCGATCATTCATAAAACATATCCCTTCCTTCCACAAATCACGTTAGGAAACCAAAAGCAATAAAACCAAGTCCTTCTTATTAACCAACCAACCCATTAATTATTATTCTCATTCCACTATCATGCCCCACCATTTATCAACTCTTCCAAATTTATTTATTAAACACAACCCATAGTTTTTTTACATTTAAACCCATCCCTACAGCCCCGCTTCCAACCACCACAACCACAACCACACCATACATCATCATCCCTTGATACCATTCATCGCAACCCCACTACCCATCACTAACATAGCATTCTCACTAACCCATAACCAAGCCAACCGTAGCCCCAGCATCTCACTCAATCCACAAAAACCCACAAAACACCCCCTTCACATAAACAAACCCCAACAACACCCACATATTTATTATTTCAGTTTAGTTCAACCAGGGTGATCACACAAGGGTTCCAAATTTCCATTCAATCAACTAACATTACATGATTACCCAATTTCCACATTCCATGAAGTTTCCATCCACAAAAATGGTCTAGAAAGATATTCCATCATTTAATTGCGCACAAAAAGGCCCCCAACGACTGTGATTTTCAGTAGGCATAAGCCTATTCAATTCTCAATATAATATCATAGGATATAAAATAATTTAATAGCATTCACAAACTTCCCATCCCTGTTATATAAGATAGTTATTATATTTATTAAAACGGTTCAAATTTGTTTCACATAAATAAGAGGACAATCACCCCGGATGATGCACAATTTAGAGAGATTAAGGTAAGATCCTACTTCAAAAGGTTCTGATCACAACGCTCCCCCATATCAACATTAGGAAATGTCCGTCGGCGTCCATTTCTTCTGAAAAAACCCAGAAAAACCTCCTCAGGTGGAAGCTGTGTAGGAAGGGACAACAGATCCAGGCTCAGATGTTCTGCCTCGTCGTTACGATCCCGTGGCCGCTGACGGATTGTAAATCGGACCTCAGACGAAGATGTTATTGAAGGAAAAGGAGCCTTCGAGTCTCTTGGGAGAGCTCTGCTCAGAGGAAAGGGGTGGAGAGGGTTGTGTTGAAATGGAGGAGGGGACCCCTCCTTTTATAGGCATGAAAAACATAAGTACACATCATGTACTTTATGGTACACGACGTGTACTTGGCCATTTCACACAGCCACCACGCGACTTCCAACACGCCCTTCAACGCGGAATACGGCCATTGAATGGTCAACACATGGTTTGAAGGAAACGCATATGCGGGGAGACACTACATGGCATGTAATATTGGGTACACAACACGTACCCATTTATTTCACACAGCAAGGGCAGAACTCCAACACGACACACAGTTGCTGACTGGTCAACCCACAGTTTGAGGGTAACACATACGTGGGGAGAAACTACACGACGTGTAGTATTGGGTACACGGAATGTACCCATTTATTTCACATGGCAAGGACACGACCTTCATCACGGGGTATACTTGGCGTGGGGGTAAACGACGTGTACTCACAATACACTGCGTGTACTTACAAAATTCTGAAAAGTGTCGGAAAAGACCATTTTACCCTCTAAAACACTTCATGACCCAATTTTTGACAAAGGAATTGGCCATAGAGGTCTGGGCCATTACATTAGATACTTATTAAAACATTCTTGTCCTCGAGAACTCAAAATCCAACCCAGAGGAACCCAACAATATACCTCTTAGGACCCTCGTTATAACACAAACCCAACTAGAAACCCTAATTATAGGTGTTTAGGAATTCCTTCTCCAATTTCGAGATATTATCCTCTTTAGGCGGCACTGACTTGACTGCACAGTTTTAATCACATCCTCATTAATGCATCTTGATTAGGAATCAGGTCTTCCCACTTCCATACAATAGTATTTTTCCAACTTGCACTACCCCCAACACCACACAACCAACACAATGCCTGAACATGTGGTTTGGGGAACTTCCTTCTCTTATGTCGAGATATTATCCACTTTAGGAAGAACTGACTCGTCCGCATGGGTTCACTCACATCCCCATTAATACATCCCGATTAAGGATCATGTTTTTCCCTTTTTCCCACACATCTGGACATGCTACACACTTCCATTGAAACAGAAACAAAAGGGTCTCATAACCGACAAGCCAAGGAATCCATATATCAAAAGCAGAGAGTACAACATCAAAACAAATCTCAGAAGAACAAGGGAAAACACAAGTAAAAACCACTCCGGGTACTGATCATGCATCTGGGTCTCCCGCTCCCAAGTGATCTCCTCGAGGCCGACATGCCTCCACAACACTTGAACCAAGGCGATGGTTCTTCCACGAAGCACTTTCTCATTATGATCCTCAATTATGTCTGGTCATTCCTCGAAGGTTGCATTGCCTCCAATATCTTACTCTCCCCAGTCGATAACATGAGAGTCGCTGTGTATGTACTGATGAAGCTGGGAGATGTGGAAAACGTCATGAACTTTCTCCAACTGAGGTGATAGTGCCAGCTGATATTCCACCTCGTCGACTCGCCTCAGCACCTCGAAAGGTCTGATGAACCTTGGGGAGATCTTACTCCCCTTTCCCAAACCTCCTATGCCCCCACCAAGGGGAAACCGTCAAGAACACATGATCTCCCACCTCTAACTCCAAAGGCATCCTCCGACGATCAGCATAAGGCTTCTGTCAATCCTGAGACGCCTTCATCCTCTCAAGCAGAAGCTGGACTTTCTCTGTGGTGCTCTACACTACCTCTGGCCCAAAAGCACCTTCTCGCCTGCCTCTTCCCAGCAAATGGGTGAACAATATGGTCTTCCACACAAAGCCTCAAATGTTTTCGTGAAAATATTAGAGTGGAACCTATTTATGTATGAAAACTCTCTTAAAGGCAAGTGTCCTACCCATGATCCTCTGAAATCCAGAACGCATGCTCGCAGCATGTCCTCCAACGCCTTGATAGTCCGCTCTGTATGCCCATTGGTATGGGGTTGGAAAGCAGTGCTAAGGTGTATCTGGGTACCAAAAGCATGCTGTAACCCCCTCTAGACTCGTGAGGTAAACCGAGTATCCCGTCCTGAGACGATAGTCTTCAGAACTCCATTAAAATGCACCACCTCGTCTACGTACCTCTGTGCTAAGGCACTCACTAGGCCCGACTCCTAAATTGCTATGAAGTGAGATGATTTCGTCAGACGATCCACCACTACCTAGATAACATCATAACCTCCTTGAGCTCTGGGTAGTCTTATGATGAAGTCCATCAATATGTCATCCCACTTCCACTCGGGGAAATCTAAAGGATGCAACAAACCACTGGGAACACGGTGTTCATCCTTCACTTCCTGACACACTAGGCATTTAGCCACAAACTCTGCCACTGACCGTTTCACCCTAGGCCACCAAAACTATTCCCTCAGGCCTCGGTACATTTTTGAAACTCTCGGATGAACTATGAAGGCTGAGCTATGGAACTCACAGAGAACTTTGTCACGTATCACCTATGGAACAAACAACCTTCCATGGAAAAGCATCCGATGTCGGATGTCCTCTGACCATCCTTCTGGAGAATTTCCCTAATCGACATGATCCCGTGTCACATCTTCGTCGATGTCCCCCCCACTGAGACTCTTCCACCTATTGCGACAAGGAGGATTACACCGTCATCTGAAACTAACATCCTCTAACACCTTCTACCCTTGCATCCAAGTGCAAGGCATCCAACTCTCCTATCACTTTCCAAGCATCAATGGATTCCCGAACCACTTCCTTATGTGACTTCCTGCTCAGGGAATCAGCCACAACGTTGTCCTTACCTTCAGTGTAAGGGATCATGAAGTCATAGTCTTGGAGAAACTCGACCCATCTCTGATGTTGAATGTTTAGGCCACACTGGGAGAAGATATAATGTATGCTCTTGTGATCTGAGAAGACCAAAAAGCACTCCCAAAGAGGTATTTTCTCCATAACCTCAGTGACAACACTACTTCTGCAAGCTCCAGGTCATGGGTGGCATAATTACACTCGGGAAGGCACAACTGCCTAGACCCATAACAGATCACTCCCTTCTTCTGCATCAGCACACACCACAAACCAAGGATAGAAGCATCACAAAACACCTCATACAATAACCCTTCCTCTTGAAACCCGAGTACGGGAGCACTAACCAACTTATCCTTCAGGTAGTCGAAAGCCTTCTGGAACTGCTCACTCCATAGGAAGACCTAGTTCTTCCTAGTCAAAACTATGAATGGAGCTGTAACTCGAGAGAAGTCGGAAACAAACCTCTAATAGTAACCTGATAACCCCAGGAATCTACGATCTTCTGCCACTCTCTTGGGTGCTGCCCAAGAAACAACTGCCTCCACCTTCGACGGGTCCACTGACAATCCATGCTGAGACACCACAGTCCCAAGGAAGTGCACTTATTGTGTCATGGACTTACACTTAGACAATTTACCATAAAGCTGGTGGTGTCGAAGGACTTTCAAGACTGCCCTGAGATGCTCAATGTGCTATTCCTCTGTTGTTGAGTAGATCGGGATGTCATCAATAAACACATTGACGAACCGGTCTATAAACACTCGGAATACAAAGTTCATAAGTCCCATGAACATAGCCGGTGCATTCGTAAATCCAAACGGCATCACTATAATCTCAAAGTGCCCATACCTGCACCTGAAATCCGTCTTCGAGATGTCACTGTCCGTCACCCTCATCTGATGATATCCCAATCGTAGATCAATCGTAAAAACCCAACCTTCTCCCATCATCTAGTTAAAGAGATCATCTATCCTTGGAAGGGGGTAACAGTTCTTGACTGTTACCTAGTTCATCCTTCGGTAGTCTATGCATAGCCTGAGACCACCATATGACTTCTTTACGAACAAAACTGGAGCACCCACGGCGACACACTGGGTCGAACAAATCCATTCTCCATCAGACCGTCAATCTGAATCCACGACTCCCAAAACTCCAAAGGTGCCATCCGATAAGGGTCCATCAAAATCGGACGGGCACCAGGATGTAAGTCTACCCTGAACTCAACATCACGTCGGGGGGGGGGGGGAGGTAGAGTCACAACCTCCTCGGGAAAAACATCTAGGAACTCCCCAACAACCTCTGGTACATCCATCATCTCTTCATCAGATGGATCCACTGATAACCCGCCTAAAAAATAAAGGAGAGGCTCCACACTCTGAATTCCTAGCTGAGAGCTCCTCTCACCAACTAAAGCTACACACTGCTCGTCCGTGTCATAGAAAACGACTCTTCTTTAGGAATAGTCGATAACGACACTAACAGAAAACAACTAGTCGATGCCTAGAATGACATCGTATGGGTGCATCTGTAATACAAGGAGGTCCCCACTAGATCGATGTGGTCCCAACATCCGCCCACACCCTCGGAAAACACAAGATACACTGGTCTGGCCCCCAACTGGGGTACTCTTAACCAGTGGTACAGAAAGTCTCTCTATGTCTAGTCCCAAAGCATGGGCTAGACTAGGTGCAACAAAGGAGTGTAAAGCTCCTGAATCAAAGAATGCAGAAACGTGAGTTCTAAACAAAAAAATCGTACTCGCACAACCTCTGGTCCTGCCGGAGCTGTCAACTCTGCTACATGCAACAGTCCACACCCATCTCCTCTGCCTATCTATTGATGTCTAGGTGCCATAGCGGTATAGTAAACAAGGATCTCCAATGACCAAGCACTAAGGAAATTTCTCAAGGTTTTATTTTTATCACATAATTTCAATTTCTTTCCCAGAACGCCCGAATCAAGTAAAAAACAATCATGATGATGCTTGTACCTTCCCTAGGGTCTCTACCCTAAAATCAATGTGGTCTCAATTGGTCATTCGGTAGGCTCAGAGTCCTTTCATCAGATCACGGGGGGCCCTAAAATCCCATGTCCTAGCCTGTCTTCCATTTCCTATGTCACACACAAAGATTCACCAGCACTGTTGCCCTACCGTCCCATTAAATCCTCATTGTTCCTAACTCGAAACTCCATCCTATCACTCAACCATCACCTCTGATACCATTCTTTCATGACCCACTCCAACCAAAGATGCCCCTCTTGTGATGGTAATGGTGAAAGGGAGATAATGACCCTGAGTCCCACCTCTAGTAGGCCCATGGGTGGTGACTAGCACCAAGGGTATGAGTTTTCACAAATATGGGAGGGATTACCCTTTTTATTATTTAAGAACGGAAAATAGGACAATTCAACCACCAAAAAGAAAACGAAAGTGAATAGAAATAAACCCAATGAAATCCCGCATGCATGTTTAAATAGTTCTCAAACAAGGTACAAGTAGAAGAAATCTCAAAAGTACAAAAACAAATGAAACAAGTACATCAAACTGCAGCAAGCTCCAACTGTCCGGACTCGTAGGGTCCCATACGGCCCTGGTAGTCCTCCTAGAATCCTGAACATAAACGTAGGGTGAGAATACAAGTATACTTAGTAGGGAAACCTAGTGCTCTCATGCACTATTGGGGAGACATCCTAATGTCCCGTGAGAACAACCGAAGAAACATAGCAAGGAGTTCTATCCACCCAACCTCAACAGCCACACTCACCAAAACAAAATCACAACAGGTAGTAGTATATAAGAACAAGAGTATTGGGTACCCCACACCATTTTCCCCCACTAGCTAGCTGATCTTCCTAACGACGAACATCCTGACGCTACCACACTCTTCCCACCCGCACACACCTGGGCCTCACAACCACGTATCCCGCCCGCACACACCTGGGCCTCACATCCATGTATCATGCCCGCACACACATGGGAATCACAACCAAGTATCCCGCCTGCACACACCTGGCCCTCATCCCAAAGTTTCTTGTGAAATATTAAAACATACCCGAGGAGTCTTGGGCTAAACCACCCCAATCGAATCCTACCTGAAGATTCTTGGGTGTAAGGTCGCCTCATGTCATCACAACCTAGGGATGAAGGAGCGGGAAGGAGCTAGTAACTAAGGGGAAAAAACCCTATCCCATGAAATGGGAGTGTTCGTCACTAAGTGCTCAACATGGGTGGGTGCGAAAAAATACAAAGATTCAGGTATATATGTATATATCAAACACTCAGCCCAACCTATGGCTTCTAATCAAAGAACTGAGCACGTGCCTTGACACTGCTACTACGAAGAATGTATAAAACAAACAACCCAAACCCCATTTAGGTTTTCATGTTTCAACAGAATTAGTTTATTAGTTCCTTAACTACTAGGAAACTATCCACAACCAACCATATCGATCATTCATAAAACAAATCCCTGCCATCCACAAATCAAGTTAGGAAACCACAAGCAACACAACCAAGTCCTTCTTATTAACCAACAAACCCCATTAATTATTATTCCCATTCCACTATCAAGCCCCATACTTAAATAGCTCTTATACTTTTATTTATTAAACAAAACCCATAGTTCGTTCACATACAAACCCATCCTTGGAACCCCACTTCCAACCACCATAACCACAACAACACCGTACATCATCATCCCTTGATATCATTCATCACAGCCCCACTGATCATCAATAACATAAGATTCACACCAACCCACAACCAAGCCAACTGCATCCCCCGCAGCTCACCCGATCCACAAAAACCCAAAAAACACCCCCTTCACATAAACAAACCCAAACAACACCCACATGTTTATTATTTCAGTTTAGTTCAACCGGGGTGATCACACAAGGGTTACAAATTTTCATTTAATCATCCAAAATTATGTGATTAACCAATTTACACATTCCATGATGTTTCTATCCACAAAAACGGCCTAGAAAGACATGGAAGATTTTAATAGTGCATGCAAAGTCCCCTAACGACCGTGATTTTCAGTAGGCATAAGCCTACTGAATTCTAAACATAATATCCTAGGATATAAAATAATGTAACAACATTCACAAACATCCCATCCCCGTTATATAATCCATTTATTATCTTTATTAAAACGGTTAAAATGTTTTTCACATAAATAAGAGGACACCCACCCCGCATGATGCACAATTTAGAGAGACGAAGGTAAGATCGCTACTTCAACAGGTTCTGATCACAATGCTCCCCCATATCAACTTTAGGAAACGTCCGTCAACATCCGTCGCTTTTGGAAAAACCTGGGAAAACCACCTTTGGTGGAAGCTAGGTTAGAAAGGACAACAGATCCATGCTTAGAATTTCTTCCTCGTCGTTACGATCATGTGGCCACTGACAGATCGTAAATCGGAGCTCAGACGAAGAAGTTATGGAAGAAAAAATGAGCCTTCAAGTCTCTTGGGAGAGCTCTTCTCAGAGGAAAGAGGAGGAGAGGGGTGTGTTGAAAAGGAGGAGGGGACCCCTCCTTTTATAGGCATGAAAAATAATAGTACAGGGCATGTACTTTATGGTACACGGCGTGTACTTGGGAATTTCACATGGCCACCACACGGCTTCCAACACGGCCTACAATGCGACATGCGACCGTTGACTGGTCAACACACAGATTGAAGGTAACACATACACGGGGAGACACTACCGGACATGTAGTATTGGGTACACAACGTGTACCCATTTATTTTACATGGAAAGGACACAGATCTAACGTGGAACGTAGCCATTTACTGGACAACACACGGTTTGAGGGTAACACATACGCGTGGAGACACTACACGACGTGTAGAATTGGGTACACGATGTGTACCCATTTATTTCACACAGCACGGACATGGACTTCAAAACGGGGTATACCTGGCGTGGGGGTACACGACATGTACTCACACTAGACGGAGTGTACTTACAAAATTGTGAAAAGTGTGGGAAAAATCTATTTTACCTTCCAGAACACTATGTGACCCTCTTTTTGACAAAGGAATTGGCCGTAGAGGTCTCGGCCATTACATATTCACACATATAGAGCCATTATGTTCAGAAATAACATCCCAAATAATCTACCAACTTCCTTACCATAAGCGTAGAAACACCCCTTTGAGAATAAATCTAATGAAGGAATACTTTTCGTATAAACCAAAAGGAGTTACCTAAAAATGAGGAAAATTTATTCAAAAATCAATTTTGTATTATTTCATTATCAAGATATTAAATAATTATTATTACATGCATATAAAATAACCCATGTATACAAAATATACATATATTTTGTAATTTTTATTGTTATAGCTATGCTTTCACATGCATCCATTAAATGGGACACACAATCATCATTCAAGCCTACGATAACCTACCGCCTTGCAAACTGATGTCCTTCTTCCTTATATTTCCTCCCATTCAAGTTATTAATAATGATTTATTTATAGTATATATATGATATATATGATATTTTTTATGTATAAAGGCCTCTCTTATTTTTATATAAAACATTACTTCATGATTTACATTTTCTGGGAATATTATATCTTCATTTGTGGATGTAAGGACCACCACAAAGACACATATAGAGTTAATATAATAGTGGAATTATAATACCCTCACACACACACAAACACATATATAAAATTTGTAGTGTTAATATAATAGTGGAATTATACATGGAATGTATTATAGATGATTTTTATATAAAATGTGACATATAAAGAGTTAATATAATAGTGGATTTATAATACCCTCACACACACACACAGACAAATATATAACATTTACCATTTATTATTTTAATATGTGAAAGAAATGGAAGCCGCGTTCATGAATATATACAACCTAACATCACCATGAATGGTTCATTTCATTTCATATATCATAATATTATGGATTAATATAAATACATTTATACAAAATATAGGTTTTTTTAACGATGTTCTACATCATGTATTTGTGGAAACCAATGTTCAATTAATAAGAACAACATGTAACGTGTCGAAATATACTTGAAAAAATTGTCAATGGACACCCAAAATAGTTAAAATAAATAAATATTGTTAAAAATGGGTAATGAGATATTATAATGTGATAATATATAAAATAAAAAATATTATTTTAGTTTTGTTATATTTTAGCTACATATTTAAAACAATTAAATATGATGTTAACAGACATTCACTTTAAAGGAAACACATGGTAATAGATTCTTATCTCACATGTATTTCTGCAGGTCACACACCATTTTAATGAGGTAATTATTTTTTGGGGTGTATATAATTACACAAATCTATTTTATATCATGATTAAATTTATCTTCATGGGTTTTACAGTTTATTTTGAAATTATTCCATTGATGGGCATTAAAATTCAAAATATACCATGTAATAAAGGACTTCATCTCAATTTCCATTCTTTGAGTCATAATTTTGTATTTTCCACCTAATGTTTTATATATGGTATAAATACTACCAATTATAAATGTAATATATTGAATAAATAATTACTCATTGTACTTTTAGTTTCAATTTTAATTATTTTGGCTAAATGGATTTGAAAATGAAGTAAGAATGTGGTAATGAATTTCATAACATGATTCCTTCACATTAGGTTATATTAAATCCTTATTGCAGTTAATATTATATGATTATGTACGTAATAAATTATTACTATACATTATTTTATTTATAATTGATCTATTTTTAATTACATTTTACTATCATAATCTATTCGTTGGCTGATTCTCACATCAATGTTATGGTATTTTCAAGGGTTTAATTCATAATATTATTTTCCTCGAGATCATTTACAAATGAATTTCAATTAAAGGTAATTATTAGATTTTTTGTATAAATACATTAATTTTCATATCCTATGATTATTAATGAACTTTTCAGGTAATAATACAATTTATACACTCTTTGGTGATAAATTTGTTATAGAAATTGTTTTTATGAAAACCCGATGTCATTTATATTTTTGGCCAGAGAACCTATTTTCTTCATTAAACCATGTATTACTAAAATGTTTTAAAAAGTGATTTTCAAAAAATAGACTAAAATATATATTTTCCATAATAATTATTTTAAAATATCTTTTACATTATTTGTATTTATCAAGTAAAACAGCCCTCTATTTTTAATCCTCTCGGTATATGTTATATTTGTTCCATCCATATTCTTTTTTGGGATAGTTTTTGTATTATTTACTAAGGATAGTGTTGAAATTATCTTCCTTGATTCCTTTGTAGTCCCCAAGAAATATAAAATTTCATATGACCATGGGAAATATAATTTCAGCTAATTATCCATATCATTTATCATTGATATGTTCATTTCCTTGTTTCCCTCAGAATCCGGGGATGACCACCTTGATTGGAGGTTCAAACCTTCCGATTGGTTTCTAACGGGTTTTTTCGTAGAACCAGAAACATCCAATGATTCCACATCCTTTAAGACCTAATTTCCAAAGGTAGGTGCTCATTAGTTTGTCGACTGATGAGGCTTAGGAATTTGCATTGGTTGAGAGGATGGGAGGTCAGACTCATCACACCTTTTTGAGGGGAATTATTGACTACTCTGGGACTCACTTTGTAGATTTAAGTTATGTTCGTGAATCCATATTACATTAGCAAGTATAAAATGAGCTTTCCTTCAGATCTGACAATCAATGATTAAATATGTAACAAATTTATAGAATCTTTTGTATGTATTCGAGGTTCTTCATCGATAGAGAATCATCTGTATTTATTAGAGATTCTTGGTCAATGGTACCCTTAGACACATTTATACAGAAGTTTCTTGGTCATTATGATGACCATGATGGTTTTAAATCCACTCAGGGGGGAACGTGAAGTTTATTGTCATTCAGAAGGACATGGATAATTTTAGAGTTTGGATCGAACCCGTAGATAGGCTACCTATGTATCCTTTGTTTGGAAAAGGAATCAGAACCCACAGAGTTCGAGTAAGGGAGTATGGTGTTTATGATTGATGGCTCAAAGAAGGATGTCACAATTACTTTTACACTCTAAGATTACGTGAGTCATGCTCGGTGTAAGAATCAAGAGGTATTTGTAAAAATTAGACAATTGTGCCATGAACGATGTAATCATAAGAAATAATGAGGGGCTTATGTATGTATGACTGCCCAGATAAATGAATGTTTAGGATTTACATTAGAGAAGAAATCCAAGAACAGGTTCCATAAAGGTATATGTGCTTCATGGAGATTTTGAATACTCTAAATTGGGGATTACTCCTGAAAAGGAGGCCCAAATTAGGAGAAGACTTATGATTGGGTTTTACTCCTAAAAAGGAATCTCAGATCGAAGGTAAATTAAGACTGGTTAAGAGGATTATGACTGGGGCTTATTCCTGAAAAGGAGGCCCAGGTTTGAGACTAGGGCTTACTTCGGAAAAGGAGGCCCATGTTAAGGATTATGGTTTGGGGCTTTCTCCTATGGAGGATGCCCAGATTTTGGAATTTTAAGAATTGGGGATTACTCCTAAGGGAGATGCCCAATCTTGAGACTGGGGCTTACTCTTGAAAAAGGAAGCCCAGGTTAGGGGATCTGGGGCTTACTCCTCAGAGGATGCCCAAAAATTAAGGGACTTGGGGCTTACTCCTCAGAGGATTCCCAAAAATTAAGGGACTTGGGGCTTACTCTTAAAGAGGATGCCCATATTAGAGGAATTATGACTAGGGATTATTCCTGAAAAGGAGACCCAGGTTAGGGATTCTCTCATCTTAAAGGATGATGTTTAATGAATGAAATCTCAATATTTAGTGACATAATGAAGTGTAAATCACTAGGTTTTGAGAGATATTCCACAAAATTCTTTTTAGATAAGGACTTCAAATCAATAAATCATGCCATAAAATGGCTTTGAGGAGTGTCTTGAAGACTGAATGTTGAATAAGAAAGCTGTAATGGCTTAAGAGGGGTGAAGTGGGAAAGAAAAGCACCAAAAAAGGTAGGGGCGCACAAGTCCTGGTAGGCGCGTAGGTACTGCGTGGGCGCGCAAGTCCTGGTCACGCAGGTCTGGGTCGCGCTGGTATGCATGCGCGACACATGGTGTACTTGCGCGACGGTTAACCAGCAGGGTAATACTTGAGAGACTCTTCATTAAAGCCTATGTAATCCTCTTGAGGTTTTTTCAGAAGAAGGGCGCGCATGATCTAATGAATGAGTAAGGCGGCGCGCAAGGGTGGCCCTTTTCCCATAAGGGCTGGCCACTCAAGCGCGCAAGTGTTGATGAGTTTCAAAACTTAAGCCTTCCTCCCCCTCATTAGATCTTCCTTTCTAGGTAATAAATTACCTTAGAAGTGTTCCGGAAGCTTTTAGAAGAGACTAGGGCGCCGAGAGACCAAATATGGGTTTCAAGAAAAAAATCCTCCCGAAATGGGGGGCCCACAGGGTCTATTTATATGCAGGAGAAGACCTCGGGCGGTAATCATTTAGGGAGCACAAGTCACTTCCACGACCAACATCGGCACGCAAGTCACTTGCACAACCAACTTCGGCGCACACGTGTACTTGCACGACCAATGATGCGCGCAAGTATACATGTGCGACCGTTGTAGAACTTGCGCGAACTATGCGCAATGTTCTTCCTCATCCTTCCTTTGTCAATTATTGATATTTGTTGAATGGATGAATCTTCTTTGTTCAAGGTATTTCCATTTTCATTCATCTAGACTCTATGACGGAAAGGAGCATCAACAAAAGCCCCCCCATAGAGTTGGATCCGGAGAGAAAAGAGGATTTGACTCTAAGGTGAAAAAAAAAAAACAAGAAATCTGGCAGTTTAAATTCATGCATGTCAGAATATAAAAAGGTTAATGTTTAAGGTCGAAATATCTTTGATTGAATGGATTAGAATTGACTCAATTCTTTGAAAACCCATCTGAAAACAAAGTTATATACTCAAGTATGAGGGAAAATATGTAACCTATGACTTAAGAATATTTGAATATGAGGGATGATATGAAAAAGAGCTAAAATGAATTATAATAAGTAGTTTCCATGAATGAAGTTACCATTATTTAACAAACCCGTTAGGGGGTTCAATTATGCAGGGCCACCTAAGGGCATTGGCTGCATAGTTAAATAAAATAGTTTCTTTTGGCTAACAAGTATGTTATGTAGACTATTTATGCAAGGCCGCCTATGGGCATGCGCTGCATAGTCAGGAAAAAGAACTCTCAGAAATTTACTTTCCTAGTGCTAAAATCTAGTGAAAGTTTATGGATATTCAAATCCTCCAAATTATAGAGTTTGCTGTATGGATAGGGGTACTTGAATATGGAGAAAATATTTCCAAAAAAAATTATCGAAGAACTGGATGAATATCACTCCTACGAAGGTCTGACCCAAATGTAGGGAAAGAGAATATAAACCATAGACTTGAATACTTTCAGATCATGAAAATGGATATGGGACAAATATGTTAATGATTACTATTTTTACGGATCCCTACATACTATCATTTAAGACAAATAAGGTCAAAAGAGGCATTCTTCCCAAGAATGAAGTTACCACTTTCCGAAAAACTTGTTAGGGGGTTTAATTATGCAGGGCCACCTAAGGGCATTGGCACCATGGTCATATTATAGTACCTTTTGGCTAACAAGTCTGTTATGTAGACTGTTTATGCAAGGCCGCCTATGGGCATGTGCTGCATAGTCAGGCAAAGGAACTCTCATAAGTTTTACATTTCTGTGACTAAAAGTCATGAAAAGGTTTATGAGGATCTGGAAATATTTAAGGTTAGGATTATGACACATAAATATGGGTATTGTTCAATGTATACAGAGACACACAGATCAATGCTAACCATAATCATGTTGTGGCTGGGTCCTGAATTGAAATATTGGACTTCACTGCAGATCACATAAGGATGAGAATCAAGCCATACGTAGTTCTTAAACTACAGTTTAATGTCATGTGGGACAAAAGGATTAGAGATCTTATTTTAGGGTCATAGATCTTGGACCATTGTAAGAAATACATAGTGTGTGTTTTCATGGGGACTTGTCAGCCAAAGGACTGAAAGTGGAATTTGGGGTTAGGATCAAAGAATTGGGACTAGATTTGATGGACACTCAAATGTTCCTACGTATCCCATAAGGATGGTAATCAAGCCCACTTAGTTCTATAAATACCCTTTGTACAAATTTGGTTCGTACATATGAAGGGTGAAAGGGGCATTTAGTACAATGATGGTTTAACCCAAGATAAAAGGTTTAGGTGTTGCCATGTATGCACGTAGACTTTGAAATGAAAAATGATTGAAAAATCAATTTATGTAATG
The DNA here is from genome assembly GCA_963277665.1 of Viscum album. Taxonomy (NCBI): domain Eukaryota; kingdom Viridiplantae; phylum Streptophyta; class Magnoliopsida; order Santalales; family Viscaceae; genus Viscum; species Viscum album. The sequence continues at coordinate 1,582,981,857 of OY728137.1, read as the reverse complement.
GTTCCCTCCCAGATGGGGGTATCAAGGAATATTGTAGTTTATTGTGATAATGGACAAAAGTGTTGAATAGTTTAATGTTGTATAACAAGGACGAAAGTGAACCAATGTAAAGAAATTGATTCCAGGGGCGGTATCACGAATCAACATCGTATGAGATGGAGATGAACAGACGTGATGAGATTGGTTTTGGGCATGAACCCTGGGAGGTTGCCTACATACCCAGCCTAGAAGGAAAGGATGAAAGTCTGTGTAGTTCAATTAAAGAATGAATTAATGATCAAGATGTTCTTGGGGACAACGACCTAAAAAAATGTTGTTGGGACTTACACAAGGTTAGCGGCCCAGAGAGAGTGTTATGGTTGAGGTTTGCTCTAAGATCACGTGAGTCATACTCGGTGTGAGAAACAAGAGGTAACAACAACCTTAACGATGCATAGATTAATGTCATGTAGGACATATAAAGGGACTATGCAGTTTGAAGTATTGCAGTTAGGACTATTGGTGATGCATAGTTTAGTGTCATGTAGCAGGGACAAAATATAGTTTAATGTCAGGTAGGAAATATCACAAACATTGTGTACAGTTTAGAGTCGTGTAGTTAGGACTATGGGGACAATAGAGTTTAACGTCATGTTGGACGAAAGGGGGGGACTGTGCAGTTTAATGTCATGTAGTGAGGACAAAAGAGTGCACCATTTTATCGTCATGTTGGACACATTGGTGATTTTTTCCACAATTTAACGTCATGTTGGATGAAAAAGGGACGATACAGTTTAGCGTCATGTTGGAAAAAAGTGAGAATAGTTTATGGTCATATTCATGGACCGTGGATAGTGCAGTTTAATGTCATGTTGGACGTTGGTGTAGTTTATGGTCATACATGACATTTGATGATTATGTAGTTTAACGTCTTTCTGGACGTAAGGGTCTTTTATACAGTTTAGCGTCATGTAGTTAGGACGTCACAGTTTAACGTCTTTCTAGATGTTAGAGACTTTGAAATAGTTTAGGGTCATATGCATGGACAGTTGATGATGCAGTTTAAGGTCATACATGACCTAGTTGCAGTTTAAGGTCATACTAGACCATTTAGGGTACTTTTTCATAGTTTAACGTCATGTGGGAAGAAAGTACAAATAGTTTAAGGTCATATGTATGGACCGTTGCTGTATAGTTTAATGTCATATAGCAAGGACGAACTGGTTCCACACAGTTTAGTGTCATGTTGCGGGGACAAAGTACAGTTTAATGTTATGTAGGATGAATGTACAAATAGTTTAGGGTCATATTCTTGGACCGTTGCTGTATAGTTTAACGTCATAATGAAAGGAAGAATTGCGCCCGCATAGTTTAGTGTCATTTTGCGGGGATAAATTATAGTTTAATGTCATGTAGGACGAATCTACAAATAGTTTAGGGTCATATTCTTGGACCGTTACTGTATTGTTTAACGTCATATAGCAAGGACGAACTGGTACCACACAGTTTAGTGTCATGTTGCAGGGACAAAGTACATGTTTAATGTCATGTAGGATGAATGTACAAATAGTTTAGGGTCATATTCTTTGACCGTTGCTGTATAGTTTAACGTCATACAGAAAGGATGAACTGGTGTCACATAGTTTAGTGTCATGTTGCGGGGACAATGAAGGTGACACAGTTTAAGGTCATGTTGGACGTATGTGCAAATAGTTTAGGGTCATATGCTTGTACCGTTGTTGTATAGATTAACGTCATATAGCAAGGACGAACTGGTGCCGCACAGTTTAGTGTCATGTTGCGGGGACAATGAAGGACTTTCCAGTTTATACAAAATTCTTCTTCAAAAATCTTGCATTGGTTGGAGTAGTAATGAGTTCCCCATCCATTGAGATTAATGAATATTCTCCATATGAGTAGACCCTATGTATTGAATAATGTCCTTCCCATTTTTTCCCAATCTTGGGATGTTTTTTTCCTGGTATCATTGGAGTTCTGAGAACTAAAATCAATTCTCTCTGAGTGAATGAATGAAGACGAACTTTTTTGTTAAAATCTCGTGCTATTCGATTCTGATAGACTTCCAAGAGGTGTAAAGTGCACAATCTTTTCTCATCTAACCATTCCAATTAATTCAATTGCTTTTGAGATTGTTCATCTATAGATGATTGATCACAAATGGCAACTCTGAGCGAGGGTAGTTGAACTTCAATGGGCAAGACAGCTTCCGTTCCATATACCAATGAATATGGAGTTGACCGAGTTGCAGTGTGGGTGGTAGTCCGATAAGCCCATAAAGCATGAAAGAGTTTATCAGGCCATGACCTCTTATCTTTATCCCCCTTCCATTTCAGTATATTTGAATGAGTCTTGTTAAAGGATTCTATCTGATCGTTGGCCACTACATGATACCGAGATGAATGGTTGGATTTGATGTTGTATTCTTGATACAACTTCTTCATCTCAGATGAACAGAAATTGGTGTTGTTATCCGTCAATATGGTATGAGGGACACCAAATCTGGTAATGATGATAGACTTGATGATTCTAATAGTGCATTTAGAACTGACTTCCTTGAGATGTATTGCCTCTGCCCATTTGGAAAAGAAGTCAGTAGTAGTAAGAATATACTTAAACTGCTTAGCCATAGCCGAAGGGTAAGGTCCCACCACATCCATTCCCAATGTGGAAAATGACCATGAGTATTTAGATGTATGAAGAAACTCTGGAGGATGATGAATGATGTTGGCATGTACTTGGCATGAATGACACTTCTTTGTGAAATTGACAAAATATCGTATCATTGAAGGAAAAAGTATCCAAGCCTTCAAACCTGATCAGACAGTCTATGTCCAGACTGGTGGGCACCACAGAATCCTCCATGCTCTTCCTTTATGAGAGCCATTGTTTCTTCCCCATCAATGCATCTGAAGAGAACTCCATCAAAACCTCATTTGTAGAGAATTTTCTCTCGGTGACCTGGGCTATCATAAAGAGTAAAATTGACCACACGTCACCAGATTTGTTCTTTCTTAGCTCTATCAGGTGGAAGTGTTCCATTTTGAAGGTATTCCCGGATAGGTGACATCCATCCAATAGTATGACCATACAATTCAAAAATGGGAAAAATTTCATAAATTTCCTCTGTCCTGATTTGAACATAAGGTGAAATTGCACGACGATGGGCAATACTGATGGTTGTCTCATCCCGATTTGGATCTGCCGGAGCTGTGGCTATATTAGCCAAAGCATCAGCTTGAGCATTTTGTGATCTTGGGACATAAGAAAATGTCGATTCCAAAGGGAATTCTGCCATTAACTCTCTCACGTAATCATAAAAAGGGATTAATTCTTCTTTTCTGATGGCATAATCCCCATTGACTTGTTTGATTACCAGGTCTGAATCACCTTTCACCTTTAAGTGATTCACTTGTGCTTGAAGTGCTAATTCCAAACCTACGATGAGATCTTGGTATTCTACTTCATTATTCGTACCACCTTCCCACAATAAGAAGGAATAAGGTAACACTACATTTTCTAGAGAAATGAGCACAATTCCTAAGCCAACTTTGTTGAATTTGGGATTTTCCATTTTCTTCCCTGTTGGTCTTCTGGAAGCACCATCAAAATACATTTCCCAGGCTTGAGGACATTCTTGAATAGAGAAGACTTCCTCATCAGGGAGTTCAATATCTGAAGACGTGTCTTCCACTGAAGGGTATTCATCCAGGAAATCAGCCAGAGCATGGCACTTTATCGCCTTTTGAGACACATACTGAATGTCGAATTGCTACAAAATAGCTGCCCACCTTGCTAGACGTCCTGTAAGCATTATATGAATAAGGATAAATTTGAGTGGGTTATTGAAGGATACCAATTGGACCTCTTGATGTTGCAGGTAATGTCCCAACTTCTGAACTGCAAAGATTAATTCTAGGAAGCACTTCTCAATACTTGAATACTGGGTTTCAGCTTCAAGCATGGTTCGACTAAGATAGTAGAGGCTGTTTTCATTCCCAACATCATTCTTTTGAGCATGAAAGGCACCCAATGATCGCTCTAGAGCTGTCACGTAGAGTATAAGTGGTCTTCCTTCAATAGGTGGCATGAGTACCATTGGACTCAAGAGGTATTTTTGAGAATATCGAATGCTTCTTGACATTCTTCAGTCCACAGGTATGTGACTCCATTCTTCATCAATTTGGTAAAGGGTAAACCTTTTCCTGCCAAATTGGCGATGAAATGCCGAATATTGGCTAAGTGTCCTTGAAGTCCTCTTAATTCTTTCAAATTTTGAGGAGCTGACATACCTATGATTGACTTGGCCTTCTCAGGATCGACTTCAATACCATGATGGTGTACAACAAAGCCGAGAAATTTTCTTGAGGTTACCCCAAAAGAACATTTTAAGGGGTTCATCTTCAAATTATGTTGTCGAAGCTTGCAGAATATGACTTCCAAATCAGCCAAGTGATTAGAATGTTGTTTGAATTTAACCACCAAATCAATTACATAACATTCAACAAATTTACCTAAGAAGGGATTGATGATACGATGCATGGCACGTTGATATGTTGCACTTTCATTCTTTAAGTCAAAGGGAATTACCTGGAAACAAAACAAACCCTGAGGGGCTCTGAAGGCTGTGAATTCCTCATATTCTGGGGCCATTCGGATCTAATTATATCCAGAATATCCATCCATGAAGGAAAGTGCTTCATATCCAACTGTTGCATCAATTAGAAGTTCTGTAATCGGAACTGGGAAATCATCCTTAGGACAATTCCGATTAAGATCTCTAAAATCGATGCAAACTCTAATTTTTCCGTTCTTCATCTTTACGGGGAAAATATTAGCCAACCACTTGGGATACTGAACTTCTCTGACGAAGTTAGCTTTGATAAGCTTATCCACTTTAGCTTCAATTTTAGAAGCATAAGTTGGGTGTGTTCTTCTCGCGGCTTGCTAAAATCATCGATGTTCTTCTGGTAAACCCAAATGATGAGTAGAAACATCAAGATAATTCCCGGGCATTTATGTATAGTTCCAAAACAAATATCTCTATTTTGCTTTAGAAACGAAATATATATCTCTTTCTATTCAAGGGTCATGGCTGCACTGATGAAAGTGGGGCATGGATCTTCCTTTATAACCAGATTTTTTTCCTTGAGTTCATCTACAGTGGTAGAGATACCCTCGTCAAATGCTGGAGGAGCATCTCTGAGATCTTACTCTTATTCTTCACCATGTGTTATTTCTTCTGTTTCTACTTGCATTGTAGATGACAAATCAGAATTTTCATGATCAGAAGAGATGTCAAAATTTGCACATTTTGAAGAAGAAGATTCCATTTCCAACCCGATTGATGATTAAGGGTCTTCTTTGGGTAATAAAGAGGAGATGATGGATTGAGAATCGACATCATTGTTAACCTCCAATGTTGCTATAACTTCTTCTGGCCTAATTGGCGAAGCATAGACTTGTTGGATTTTAGCAGATGAAATGAAGACGTCACCATTTTTAATTTCATCACTGCATGGTAGATTACCAATTTCTCCTATGTTGTCTGGCTCAATTGCCGTAATTGACATTATGGATCTTTCTATAAGAGCATTTTTATTTGGGTCTATCTTGTCAATTTGACTGATAAAAAACCCATAATCTGTACTCACATGTGTAAATGGATTTACTTGAATTTTTTCCAAACCATATGGATCATTAACTTTGGTAATCTCTTTTGTTATGGATTTCTCCTTTTGCTTCATGTGATAGAATTTCGCCTCAATGAATTGAGACTCACATGTCTTGAACGAGGCCTTATCACCATACAACATCCCAACTTGACCATCCAAACAATATTTAAGACATTGATGGTATGAAGAAGGGATAGTCGCATGTTGATGTAACCAGGGTCTTCCAAGAAAAATGCTGAAGGTTGAGTCTTGATCAATAACCAGGAAATCTGAATTGGATACAAGATCTCCAAACTTAGTTCTGAGTGTAACTTCACCCAGTGGTTCTTGTTCATTTTTATCATATCCCTATAGCATCATGGTGGAGGGAGATAAATTAGATTCTGTGAGGCCCAATCAATGAAGTGTACGAATGGGCATGTGGTTAAATCCTGAACCATTGTCAATGAAAACTCTTCGAACATCCACACCATTGACATTGCCAGACAAGTATAATGGTCTAATATGTCCATGCACAACATCCTCTTCATCTTCCTCAGTAAAGGATATTATTTCATGGAATTCTGTAGTATTATTCTCTATGTGATAGACTTCAGCTGCAGCAATTTCAGTTTCAAACTCTTGAGGACTTGAAAAAGCCTCGATGAGTGCTTCCCGAAGATCTTTTGACAGATTCAAAGAATTCAGAATTGATAACTTGGATGGTACATGGGACAAGTGTTTCAATATATCATACTTTTGATCAAGAGGTCTTCATTTCCCAATAGGAATATGTGGTTTAGTAGGTACCTTGGAAGCAGAAGCTTCGGATGTTGATGCATCTTTTATAGGAGTTGACAATATTCCTGGTTTTGGAAGATTAGACTGATTAGATATATTTACATGCTGAGAGGAAGAAGATAGAACCTTCAACCGGTCTTCCAAAATAACTATGCCAGGACTGAATTTTCTATTGGTAGAAGAACTTTCTTGTTCTTGCTGAGCTCGCAAAAGGGCTCTACCACGAGTTTCTGCTGCTTACACAGTTCTAGCAGTGGTAGAATTGGAATAGTGGCTTCTGAAAGATCCACGTCTTCCCCTGTATCCTGATCCCCTGGAACTTCCTCTGATTCCTCTCCTTGATACAGGGAATTCAGGCTCATTGAAATCAAAACTACGACAGTCATATGGATCTATTAATTGAATAATATTAATAGAACCAAAGATTAACTCTTCTTCAGATGAAGACTCTGCTTGATTAGCCTATTTAGGTTGTGCCGTTTGGTGGGGCGGTGCCCGTGGCTTTGAAGTAGATGGCATGTAGTCCGCCAAAGTCAGAGACAATTTAGGCATTGACACAAACTCATCTTCTTCTGATTCTTTTTCTTTCTTTTAATCATGACGTTTCTTTGAGGACTTTCCCTCTCAAGAAGAGGGTTTCTGCAACATTCATGGAACAAGACACAATTGGTTTCCTTAATTGTCTTCGAAAAATAGCATGAGTTTGATATATTGTCTTTTTGACCATCCAATCATCATACTTTTGTGCATTTTTTCTTTTGACTTCCTGCCATTCATCTTCCACCTCTGGAACTCTAGTAGTGACACATGCTACCTGGGATGAGGATCCATTCAATGTGACCTATCCCGAGTCGACCATATTTTGAAGAAGGTATTTGAAGACAAAACACTCTTGGATGGGATGCCCCAACATTTGATGAAAATGGAAATAATTTGGACGATATTCATCTCCTTTCTTATTTGGCCTCTTGGGTATTGGCAATTGAACCAAATTGTTTTCCAGAGCCGAAATGAAATAACCATGAACTTGTTCATTTCGGAAAGAGTATGTTTTGCTCTTTAAATCCTCAAATTGTTTTTGTATTTGATCTTTTTGATCATCTAGATTAAAAGTACTTTGTTGTCGGTGCTTAGAATGTGGAGCCCTTCGAGAAGATGAAGGTTTTGAGGTAGAAATAGGTACAGGTGCTTGTTTAAGCATAACTGTAGTAGTTTCTTCTTTACCCATTCTTTTTCCTAGAGATGATGGAATTGCACGAGATTTATCCTTAGCCTGTATAAGGAAATCATCAATCTACTGAGCGATTGAATTAATGTCTAGAAATCCTCCTATGTATTTCATAGGGATTAACGGCGTGCGTAATTCGTCACGCAGATTTTCCACACATATTGGAATCAATTCTTCATGAGGGAGTACTAAACTCAAGAAATATTTTAATCCCTTCCATCGAGAAATGAAATAAGAGACTCTTTCATTATCCCTTTCTTACAGTTTGTAAGATCGAAAACTGCTGTCTTTGGCAAAGATGAGATAAACTGATGGAGGAATTTTTGGCGAAGATCCTCCCATTTGGTAATTGACCAGGATTGCAAGCTTGTATACCAAACAAATGATGGTCCTTGGATGGTTCACACGAAGCATCAGAGTTTCACTCCTTTTACTGCTCCGGAGTTCCCATCATAGGATCGTAACAAGACACGTAATGCGTCAAATGTTGTTCTAGATCACCTGATTCATTGAAAATACAGAATACAGGGTTCCCAAAACTGGATGGAGGAGAAATTGAATCTACCCATTCAGGGTAAACATTCTTTTCTAGTTGAACTTGCGCATGCTTCCCTTCCATAGTTTCTAACCGAGCGGTAAATGACTCAATAGTAGTTATTAACTTTTGAGAAACATCCGGTTGAACTTGGACTTGGGTAGGTGCAATGACTGGAGCTTGGACAGATGTGGCGATTGGCGTTGCAACTGATGGTAGTACTGCAAACTGTTGTTGCACTTGACCCGTAGGATTAGACCTGTGAGCGTGTACTGATAGAGGAGGATATTCTTGATCCATCTCAGTAGCTGCAACAAATTGCTTTGGCTGAATGACTCTATCATGCTTAAGAAGAATACTACTCTGAAGTAGTTCTGCATTCAACATTCTTAATTCCTTCATTTCTACCTCATGTGGTGCAAACCTCTGCTCTAGTGAGAGTGATTGACCTTATCCAGAAAAAGGATATGTAACTTGGTTCTTTCCCTTTCCATTGTTGGATCCTTTTCGGAGAGGGGGAAGTGGGTAACTCGAATGATTACTTATGTTCTAAGTAATCCTTTGACTTCATGTACGCGCATCTTCTTGATTTGTGTCGGTGCGTACATCTTCTTGAGCAGGAACCTCTTCATCTGAGTCCCCTGAGTGAGCCTCATCTGGTGGATCAGCAACAACGACATTGATGACATTAATCGATGCATAACTCATTGCATCCCTTCTATCAGCATTTCTGTGATATTGTCTTCTCCCATTTCTTTGATGAGACATTTCTTTTTATTGATTCAATCCTTCATGAAATTCTTGAGGAACCTTAATTTGGAGGGAACCTCGTGATAATTTGGATCTTTGTTCCTCTTGAGGTATCTTCCCCAATCGAGAATAGACCGACTTTCTCTGAGGAGGGGATTGATGATTTGAGAATGTCCCCAGTCCAGTGGAATGGGGCTATTCCTATTGTTCTCGCCCAACTCCTTGGAACCTATTTGTTGATTCCAAGGGTTAGTTTAAAAGAGTCCCCAGTCTGGTAAGCTGGGGTGGTTCATGACATGCTATGTCTGAGACATTCTTGAAAGTCCTCCTGATCTTGCGAACCGTAGTCCAGAAATTAGATGGATGCATTAATTTGTATCTGCTTTTATCACCCGGTTCAAATGACCATTGAATGATTTTCGATACTTCTGTCATTTAGTGATGTGCTTGCTCCAAATGAGAGTCCTATTCAATATTCTCGTCTTCTTGATGCAAGAGTAATTGAACAACTTGTTCTCTGTATTCTTAATTTTGAGAGGAACTAGTTGAAGCCTGTCCTTGGGAAAGCTTTTGATTACAAACAAAGCACATTGACTGTGGCCAGCCATGGGCAATAACATTGCATGAGACCATTTTCGGTGGGCTTTGCTGACTAGGGAGCACCGTGAAATGTAGTGCTCCATGAACACCCCATCCTCTAACAAGAATACCAGATGGGGAACTAGCAATTAACAGACGCAATCTTCTTAGTGTGCCAATGCATGAACGTTGAAGGGATCTCTACTACTTTTCATCCTTTGGATATCGAGAGACTGATAGAGATTCCAAATCAATCTGACGTTGTAACCCGTATATTATCTTTAAATGATTTTCATAATTATCATAAGATAATACTTTCTTTTTCAACAGACAAAGAGTTTTCCATATGTTGAGACGAATATCATGACTATCATCTTCCATCAACATTTCTGGAATATTATACTGAGAGTCAGCCAGAGGCCAAAACATAACTGGAACCTCACCTTTTGCCTGTTGTTTTCTCATGTTCATCATTTCCTCATTATCATTTGATGAAGATTAATCTACCTGATTTGACCAGAGTTGGTGTTTCCTTGTTTCTTCATTAAATTCAACAGGATTGGTAGAGAAATCATTGATCAAACTAGAAGATGCATGACTGAGGGGTGGTTTGGAGAATGACCTACACCCTAGTCTATCTTCTGATTGATAAAGTATTTCACCTGCTAGAGATGAAGCTTCATACATGACTGGTTTCACATTTGCAAGTTCCTCAAGTTAAGAGGGCTTTCTCAGCACTACATTGTCCACTAGAGTATTTTCTAGGCAATGTGCATCACTAATGCAGAGAGGACATTCGTAGCGAAATTCATCATCATGGGGAGGACCCCCATAATGGGTTATAGCAAAAGATGAGATATCTTGCTCCTTGATCTTCTGAACACACAGAGGGTTCATGTGGCTCTCATATGAAGATGAAACTTCGAGATCGACCGAATTTTCATGAAGCAAGCCTTCATGAAGAAGTGTCTATTGAAGACCTTCAAAATTAATGTTCCCACTATTGGGGACTGAGGGAGTAGAATATTTAATTCCAACAGATAATTGTCTGAGGGCTTCATGAACTCCAGCATCGAGCAATCCCTTATTACATATTGGAACATGATCTCTTGACTTTACTGGGCTGGTCGTTTTCTTAGACGCCTTCTTACTCGCCTTGGAAACCACTTATTGACGAAAGTGGATACTCTGAGCAGGTGTATGTGCCTGAACAGGAAAGATGGCCATGTTAGGCTGAATATATCCTCTCAAATCAGGTGTATGTGCCTGACATGTTCGTCCATATGATATGGGGGAGTATGACCCATAACCCTCTTGGACTGGAACAAATTTGTGTGTCTGTTTCGGAGTGAATTTTTGATGTATCACTCCACTGGTAGGGATATATTTATGTATCTTTCCCTGAGATGCCGCTGAAGTTGTTATAATATCCTGGCAGGCATCCAGAATATGAGAAGGGATTTTCTTCTGCTCTTTCACCATTGATAGAATATGCTTGGTGACATCAGCTTCCGGAACGGGAATATATGTCCATTCCGGGCTTGGAGCAGGTGTATGTGCCTTCTCGTGTCCTCCTTTTCCTGTTAGTGAATCCTGATAGTACTCAAGTGTGGGGGCAGAGAGTTGAGTCTTCCTCCTATTTGTTGTCGGGGATTTCCGACTAATTTCCCTGAATGCTGCCAAGCGAGACTGTTGGTATGCTTGGTTAAAACTAGCAGGTGTATGTGCCTACTTATTGCACTTCGCCAAACATGGTTGACGAGATCCATCATATGTAGTCAGACGTGCCTGCTGACTAGATGATGATGTATAAACAGGTGTATATTCCTGCCTATAGTACTCTGCCGGAATTGCCTGGCGGGATTGGCGTGATTCTGCCAGACGAGTCTGTTGGACAGTGGAATTAAAACAGGAAGGATTATGTTCCTGCTCATTGATTGCCACCAAGTTAGGTCGGTGGACTTCTTCGGAGATGGAAGAGATGAGAACCTGCTCACTGTTGCCCGGATTCCGCCTCTGGTGGTTCGTCTTGCTTGCTCGGGTTCGAGGAACCTGAGCTGAACACATGGAGTTGGAACCCTCATCATGTTGAGGGCGCACTGCCGCATGAGTCTGGCAGCGATTGTTGGTGGGAGCCCTCATGAATGACTCATGTCTGTTTGAATTAATGTCCTGAGGGACCTGCTCATTCACCTCCCTAGAATAAGGGAGCGAATGGTGATTGCGTTCCGGGGATAATGACCCGAAACGGTTGGAGATGGTAGTCAGCACCGCATGTTTCTTGATCACAGGTTGTCGTTGTCCGAACAACCGATGTGAGTTATTTACTTGGAGGGCTTGTTGGGAACCCTCTAGAGTTGGGATGGTACAATGTTGACGGTACTCCTTAACCAGTGCATTTGATACCCATCGTTGAAGACGCTGAGTAGGTGATATCGTCCTAAGAGCGGACGTCGATCCAGCAGGATTAGCAGTAGTGGCATTTGCAGTAGCAGTATTCACAGGTCTGAATTTGAGGGCGGCCATTATGGAAATGTAGAAGATCTTGGAAAAGAGTTCTTGTTTGATATGATAGACGTAATCAAGATAAATTTAGCTACTACATCTTTGGGATGAGCACATATGTTATTGACTGTCTTGTTGGCCCTCTCATTGAGTTTAAATAGGGGCCTAACAAATAGGTAAAACATCATTTTTAATTTGGTTATGGATTCACGTCGGGTTCACCATTTTTGTTTCCCTCGGAATCTGCGGATGACCACCGTGATGGGGGGGGGGGGGGTTCAAACGTTCTAATCGGTTTCTGATGGGTTTTTTCATAGAACCGGAAACATCTAATGATTCCACATCCATTCGGACCTACTTTTCAAAGGTAGGTGATCATTATTTTGTGGACTGATGAGGGTTAGGAAATTGATTTGGTCGAGAGGATGGAGGGTTAGTCTCATCACACCTTTTTGAGGGGAATTATTTTCTACTCCTGGACTCTCTTTGTAGATTTAAGTTTTGTTCGTGAATCCTTATTACATTACCAAGTATAAAATAAGCTTTCCTTCAGATCTGACAATCAATGATTAAATATGTATGAGATTTAGAGAATATTTTGTTTGTATTCGAGGTTCTTCATCGATAGAGAATCATATGTATTTATTAGAGATTCTTGGTCAATGGTACCCTTAGACACATTTATACAGAAGTTTCTTGGTCATTATGATGACCATGCTGTTTTTAAAGCCACTCGGTGGGGCACATGATGATTATTGTCATTCAGAAGGACATGGATTATTTTAGAGTTGGGATCGAACCCATAGACGGGCTACCTACATATCGTTTTTTTTAAAAGGAATCAGAACCCACATAGTTCGAGTAAGGGAGTATGATTTTTATGATTGATGGATCAAAGAAGGACGCCACAATTACTTTTACACACTATGCTTACGTGAGTCATGCTCGGTGTATGAAACAAGAGGTATTGGTAAAAATTATACAATTGTGCCATGAAAGATGAAATCATAAGAAATAATGTGGGGATTATGTATGTATGACTTCCCAGATAAATAAAGGATTAGGATTTACTTTAGAGAAGAAATCTAGGAACATGGTCCATAAAGGTATATGTGCTTCATGGAGATTTTTAATACTCTAACTTGGGGCTTACTCTTGAAATGGAGGCCCAAATTAGGAGAAGACTTATGATTGGGTTTTACTCCTGAAAAGGAATCCCAGATCAAAGGTAAATTAGGACTGGTTAAGAGGATTATGACTAGAGATTATTCCTGAAAAGGAGGCCCAGGTTTGAGACTGGTGCTTACTCCTGAAAAGTAGGCCCAAGATAAGGATTAAGGTTTGGGGATTACTCTTTAGGAGGATGCCCAGATTTGGGAATTTTAAGAAATGGGGCATACTCCTAAGGAAGATGCCCAAACATGAGACTGAGGCTTACTCCTGAAAAAGGAAGCCCAGGTTAGGGGATCTAGGGCTTACTCCTAAGAGGATGCCCAAAAATTAAAGGACTTAGGGCTTACTCTTAAAGAGGATGCCCATACTAGAGGAGTTATGACTGAGGATTAATCCTGAAAATGAGACACATGTTAAGGATTCTCTCATCTTAAAGGATGAGGTTGAATGAATGAAATCTCAATCTTTAGTGACATAATGATGTGTAAATCACTAGGTTTTGAGAGATATTCCACAAAATTCCTTTCAGATAAGGAAGTCAAATCCAAAAATCATGCCATAAAATGGCGTTGAAGAGTGTCTTGAAGACTTAATCTTGAATAGGAAAGGTGTAATGTCTTAAGAGGGGCGAAATGGGAAAAAAAGCACCAAAAAGGGCAGGGGCGCGCAAGTCCTGGTAGGCACGCAGGTACTGCGTGGGCGCGCAAGTCCTGGTCGCGCATGTCCTGGTCACACAGGTATGCTTGCGCGACACATGGTGTACTTGCACGACGGTTAACCTGTGGGGTAATACTTGGACGACTCTTCATTAAAGCCTTTTAGAATCCTCTTGAGGTTTTTTCAGAAGAAGGGCGCACAAGATCTAATGAAGGAGTAAAGCGGCGCGCAAGGGTGGCCCATTTCCCTTAAGGGCTGGCCACTTAGGCGCGCAAGTGTTGATGAGTTTAAACACTTAAGCCTTCCTCCCCCTCTTTAGATCTCTCGTTCTAGGTAAGAAATTACCTTAGAAGTGTTCCGAATGATTTGAGAAGTGACTAGGGCACCGGGATCTCAAATATGGGTTTCTGGAAAAAAATCCTCCTGAAATGGGGGGCCAACATGGTCTATTTATAGGAAGGAGAAGACCCCGGGCAGTTATCATTTAGGGCCCATAAGTCACTTGCACAACCAACATCGGTGCACAAGTCACTTGCATGACCAACATCTGCGAACAAGTCACTTGCATGACCAACATTGGTGCGCAAGTGTACTTGCACGACCATTGAGGCACGCAAGTATACTTGCGCGACCATTGTAGAACTTGCGCGACCATTGCGCAATGTTATTCCACTTCCTTCCTTTGTCAATTATTGATATTTTTTCAAACGATTAATCATCTTTGTTCAAGGTATTTCCCTTTTCATTCAGTTAGACTCTGTGACGGAAAGTAGCATCAACATTCCTAAACCATATTCCATTTTTACATATGGTGTTTACTTTGAGAGTTATTTAATTTTGGGTGAATTATTGAAAAATCGTATTCTTTATTCAACATGGATATTTGATAAGGTAATTTTTTTAATTAAATATATTATTAAATATATGAATAATTCTTTGTATATGCAATTCACATGTTGAGGACTATTTAAAGTATGCCCCTAAATGCATCAATAGTCTTATGAGAAGAAATAAATTTGGGATAATCCCTTCATGTTTTTTCCCAGATGAATATATAGGGTATCTGCGGAAATATTTATCTGTTTTAGTGGAAAAATGATTTTTCTATGTTGGATCTGATCATGTGGATTGGGGTAGTCGTTCTTCTGTAGTTGTGGGATCTTCCGCGGTGAAGGGTGGCTTTTCTCTTAGTGGCGATGTAGTTTGGGTGGGATTAGATCATGCAGCGTGGGGCTTGATCTTCCATAGTAGGGTGAGATATTCCATGAAGAATTCTCTAGGTGGTGGAGAGGTTTGTTTGTGTCTTGGATCTGGAGTCGTGGTGGGGTGCATTCTTTCAGGGTCAGGTTCCAGGGCGATAGTGAGGTTCATTCATGGCTAGGTTATCGAAGTGCATCACTATGAAATATTCCATAAAAACATCTAAGGGAGATAATGGTTTTTATGTTGTTTAGATCTAGTGTGTCATGGTGGTTTTTATTCCTCATATAAAGGTGTTCATGCTTCTACAACATTGGGTGGTCAGTGGTTCTCTGGCGAAGGGGACAACTTCTAGGTTATCCTCGAAGAGGGTTGTTGTTATAGATATCTGCATCGGGTTTGGATAGGGTGAGTTCTTTAGGTAGTTTCTGTGGTCTCTGCATGTGGTTTTGATGGTGGAAATGAGATTTGAGTATCATTGAGACATTGAATTCACTAAGGTAGCCTTGTTTTTGGCCCTTATGGGTTCCTCTTCATCCAACATGCTTTCTAGTTTTGGAATCCAGTGCGGGTTCATCCTCATCTTAGATCTAATTTATTCTTCCTTGGAGTGGGGCTTCTAGTGTAGACTGGCATGGTCACATTCTTCAGTGATTTTACGTTTTTGTGGTTTTTTGGGACTTTCATCCCTATGTGGTGTTGGATTGGATACTCACATCATTAAGCATCCGGCTTCATCGTTTTTCTTATCTACTACTATAGTTTCGAGGGAGCCGCGTCGGTCTGTTATCGCGAGCCAGTGCTCCGACAACGGTTTCATAATCAGGGATACAAATAATATAATTTATTATTTTCTAAATAATGATTTTGTGTTGCCTTGGTGAATGTTTTTCATTGTGTTTTTCTACAATACATTATGTGATGTCCTGATCTATGGCCTGCAATCAAGGATCAATGCAACTAGACCTTTTTCAAGGGGACCTTTTGATGAACTTCTGAGTAGGAAGTACTCACCATATTATTTTTATTTGGATATAGATGTTTGAGAGTATATGAATTTTTTAATCGATACCTATCCCATGAAGTTCTTCACATGACATCTTGCCGAGAAGTGATGAGAATGAGGAAGTTAGACATTATATTTTTTTTCTGGGGAGGAGCTTTCATTTGTTATCTTCATCTGGTTGTTTATTGATTATGGACTTCTAGGGAATAATTTATGTATTTATGTCCAGGATGTCATGTTGGTTTCCCACTTACCCATTAAAATGGGGTTTATGATATAATAAAAAATTAATTTTCATCCAGTATTTTATTTAGATTTAGTATTTATCATACATGATATTTTCACTAGGAAAAAGTATTTGGATTTAGTTAATTCATAATTTATTCGTTAAATGGAATATTTTTTTATTTATTTACCTTTCCATATTGATTATGATTTATCCAGTTATTCAAATGGTGTTGGCTATCCATTATTTTCCATTCCATATTGTTTGTGAACTTCTTTCTTGTTTTATTTATTACATCACTAATGTATTTAGATATTCACATTTATATATTGATTATGCATATTTATTCATTATTGATTATATTGTACCTACCTTAACTAAGAATTTTAGATTACCCATATTATGTTTCCTTTCCCCATTATTCTTATATGTTTTCTAAGAATGATATGAAAAGAAATACTGGATGGAATAAAGTTATTATCCTTGAAAAATTGTTAAAATTCGTGTATTAATTTATCATACATGACTCATGTATGTATCTTGTTTACCAAGATAACAAAACTGTTTAGTCCTTTGGTATGTGCTTTTCATTCATCTTATACCAATGTAATTATATCATGACATCAGCTCCGTGCTTCTGCGGTTAGGGAAACTAAAAATAATGGTCACCCTTTATCATAGCTATAAACAACACTGATAATGGCCAACAATATTAAAGGTCTATTTTGTAGCAGTGTAGTGATTAAAATAATATCTATATGTTTCATGATAGAGTTAATTATTTTAATGATTTATTAATATAACATATTTTTATAATTTTTTTTCCACTAAAAGACTGGATTTTTGTGTTGTTATCTTGTTTACCTACATACATA
This sequence comes from Viscum album, assembly GCA_963277665.1. Lineage (NCBI taxonomy): Eukaryota > Viridiplantae > Streptophyta > Magnoliopsida > Santalales > Viscaceae > Viscum > Viscum album. The sequence continues at coordinate 1,582,964,671 of OY728137.1, read as the reverse complement.
TTTTTTGATGGGAAGGATGTGCATTTTTTCAAAGGTATCATTTTTCACATCATTTATAGGGGAAAAATAGAAGGGAGATTGAATATTTTTTGTGGATTGTATCATTTTTTATAAATATAATATTATTTTCAATTATGTTGGATTATATACCATTTTAAAAATATGCACAATCACATAGAAGTATATTCTTAATGGTTTTTCTCTTGTATTGGTAAAATTTTATAGATTAGGAATTATTTGATTCTGTTTTAAAAAAGTGTTCATTTTTCAATCAATTTTAACAAAAATTAAAAATGAAAAAAAGATTCTTTTAGACTTTTATATTACATTTTTTTCATCTATTAATTTATGAAAAACTAGAAAATTAATTAATCATTAAAATAAAATCTCTTCTGGGTTTTATAAATCATAAATAATTAAACATTAAAAAATATAAATTTAATCATTGAAACCTTAAATCATATATATTTGATCAAAAAATGAAACCATAAATTATCTTCATCAACTTTCTTAAACTCTGAATGTTAACTATTACTCATGGAACCACAATACTTTATTCATGATTGAAAATAATGAAATATTTAAACTATAATGATAAGATTAAATATATTTCATTTTTGAATCTCAAAAAAATTAGTCAAAAATATATATTAATTTTACTTATAATTTTATATCTATTTTGGGTATCCTTTATTCCCAATAACGTGTTTTGGGGAGTCATTTTTCTGGGGTCATGTTCTTCATAGGGGGTTGTGGGATTTAGTCAGGTATTTATACATATAAATAATTAATCAGTAATTCCAATTTAACTAAATAAAAAAATAATGGTTTATAAATTTTCTAATAAAAAAACATTTATTAAATTTTATAGTTTTCATGTATAAAAACTGAACTGAAAATTGTGGTTTGGTTAGGTTTTTAGTATAAATCGAACAAAACAAATCCATTCTCACCCCTAATTAGGGGAATAAAAGACCCAAGTGGAGGAACACTGCCCCATTAATGCTTTTATATGTGGGATTATTAACTCTATATGTATAATACTCAAAAATCTAGTATGTGAGGGATTATTTCCTCTATCAATGAAATGAAGGACCCATGCCACTATATAAACATGACACTAAGAGATTACATTGCTTATGTGGACTCAATTTTCCATGATCAATCCACATAGTTGTCCACATATATATAATGAGAATAATGTTCATTTATCACCACATGTATCACCATTGAATCCCAATATAAGTTAACTATTGTGTTCAACATGGGAGAATGGTTATGATGGAAAACTTGCATGCCCAAATTCAAGTCCTGAACAAGGTGATTAAAAATCCACCAAGTCTGGAAAATAAGAAGGTGTATGAACTATATTCTTCCTATACACATTATAGAGGATAGATTATGCAATACATGGATTGTTGTCCTAGGATAAAATGTGTGAAATATTCTCCTAATGAAATATCACATTGTTGAAGACATCTTTATATTGTGATCAACGATCTTCACACTAAGACCAAGTCTCTTTAAATTGAAAACAACCATCTAAATGTCATGAAAAACACTATATATGTCATAAGAAAATCCATTAATTTATTCCAAAGTAACTTTATTTCATGAAAATGTAAATAGTGAAGTAAGAAACTAAATGTAATAATTACATAAGTAAGATTTAAAAATCCATATTGAACTGTATTACCTTTATCAAAATCCAATTCAGGTTCTTCCTTGTCATTTGTATCTCACTATTTCTGTAAATTATAAACACCTTGAGATAACTTAATTAATAAATTCCACAGCATATTCCTAATACTATGACATAAATACAACAACATGAATTAACTATTCAAATTTTACAGTAAACCCACACCATGAATCAACATAACATTACATGACTCAACCCATCAAATGCAACCCCGATGTCTCTACACACAACTGTTTTTACATATAAAATTTATATATATATTGAATTGACATGGAAAAAAATAAATTTTTTCATATAATATAGATTAATCCAAATAAAAAATAATAATTATTTATTTAATAAATTAGGATCCTTACATTTAAAAAATAAATATATCCATGAAAATGGAAATATTTAAAACTAGACAATATAAAAAAAGAATAAAAATGTAGAATTGGAAAATATAAATCAAATTAAACACTAAAAATTATTTCCCTCACGAATATCAATGTAAAAACATACAATGCAACAATAAAAAAATAGAAATTTTAGATATAAAAAATATAGAACCTTGAGATGAATTTAGTTGAATGGTGAATGAAGGGATGTAAAAATATTTAAAAAAAGTAATATGATAATTAATAATAATATATTTATATTTATTAATATTAATCATCGAAAAAAATATAAAAATTAATTCTAAATAGTAATTTTATTAGTTAATTTAATGAATAGTAATGTTATATTGTCATAAAATAATGATACAAATTAGAGATAAATGAAAATTAAATATAATGTTGATAATGTAAAATTTTACCATATTTTATAATAAAAGATAAATTTTTATGTTAATTTATAATTAACTATGTTAAAAAAGTAATTTAATAATATAAATTACCTTTTTATAATTTTCACATTTTAATTTCCCAAGGGTAAATTTTTTATAACTGCTTGAGAAACATAAAATATTAATTAATAGTAAAAATATAACATTTCAAATACGTTATTTTTTGTAAAATAATAATGATGTAATAATTAATTTAAAAAATATTAAATTGGTCATATCAACCCAAAATATATTTAATACGATAAATGGTGAATTGAGAAGAAATAATACTAATTTCTAAACCAAACTGCAATTATCAAATTACAGTAGTCTAATGTGTATCTTTAATTTTTTTAATTTATTCCATTTTTTTTAATATAATATATTTGAAATAAAAGTGAGTTAATGTCATAAAATTATTTCATTTAATTCAAATATATTTCATAATTTCAAAAATATTACTATTTAAATGTTTACCTTGGTTATAATAATATACTTAAAATAATATCTTAAAATACACCTCCCATCAACTATAAAACCCCCTCTCCTCCGCTAGAAAAGATCTTCTTCGTCACATATAATCAATTGTTTTTTTTTCAAAAGCTCCTCTCTCAGTCCCATTAATATCATTCGTTATATTTTTTTGTAACTAAACTCTAATAATATAAGTTATTGAGCACCAAATAAAAGAAGCAACACTTGGAAGAGGGTAAGGATTCATTAACTGTTATCCTAGTATTCATCTTTATAGTTTTTCCGTTTAAACCCAAATATTATAATTTTAATTGGGTGGTATATTGACATTATATTATCTATTAAATCCTACTAAAATGATTATATTTATGATATAATGTTATTCATACTCATCTTCCTCCTCTATTGACATTGTCCCATCGACAGTCCATAAACCGCATATGAGGATTTTTCAGAATATTTTATTATCTGGACATTCATGGATAGATTCTATTAGCCAATATCTAATTGATGTCCCTTCACGGGTATTAATGGTTTTAATAATCAGAAATCATTTCAAATCATGTAAAATCATGTTTATTTATGTTTAAATATGTTTTATTATGGTTATCTATTGTCAACTATTTATTTATCAAATAATATGTATATTCATCTTATAAACTAGTTAAAATTTAAAAATTGTTACAAACATTTATAGAACAAGTGTGACATCAATAACACAAACTCACTCACTATTATCTATTGATGAAATTTATCACCAATATAATTTATGTCTTATCGATAGAATAAATGTCTCATTGAAAGAAGAAATGTCTCATTGATAGAAGAAATGTCTCACTGAGAGATGAAATATCTCACCGATAGATGAAAAGTCTCACCGATTGATGAAATGTCTCAATGAAAAAAGGAATGTATTGCTTACAGTACAAAATTACTCACTGATAGACGACCCACTGAAAGAAAAAAATGAGTCCTTGATGCATTGAGTCAATAGTATATAGAGAAATCAACAGAATGACTCATGAATAGAAAGTGTAACTGATAGCAACAGAGGGACTCACCAATAGAAGGAGTAACTGAAAAAATGAATTACAAAAAAAGGAGTCATTGACAACTATTTATTTTTAATTTAATTTTAAATAATCTGTAACAATCATATTTGAGTGTCTTAATGCTATTGATTAAAATAATTTTTTATAAAGACAACATTAATGACCATGTTAGTGGAGAATATGAGGTAAGATATACATCCAAATTCTTATTATTGGGGTGTAGAATATAAATGAAAAAAGCACGTGAGATGAAAGATATAACGACCTAGACTTGTAAGAGATGAATTTTACGAGAACCAATACTCAGCCTATGAAAAAAGGAAGAAGAAGACATGACGAGATTTTATTCTAGCCAACTTATAACTAAAGGAGGATGTTTATGCATTAAAGCTTCAATCATACATGTAGAAAACACACCATAAGGTAGAAAATACCATCTTCCTGGAAAACCAGAACCCAAATTATCATGACACTATATTTTTAGTTTTTTCCCCATAAGAGGCCTAAAACATGACATATGCTACATCCAAATAGTCTCGAGTTTCATTCCATAACACTCATATCCATATAAACACTTTCTATCATTTTCCTACATTATTTTGTACATTTTTATGAAATTTCGGGTAGTGTGTTCATCTGTCTGTAACACACACTATAGCCTATGTAGAATTGGTGGATACAAGACATCCTCACACAAATATATTTTTACAACTATTATATCCCATGTAGAACTATGGAAGTGGTCTTGTGTTACATGGAGGTTTTAGTTCCCACGTAGAACTATGGTAGTGGTCTTGTGACATGTGAATTTTGTATACGTTTGTGTAAACGCCAATCCAGGGCGTGGAATACAACATTATATATATTTATTGGTGGCTAGAGATCACTATGTGGAGTGAAATAAGTCTCATCTTGAGACTAAACCTTTTTTTAATCCAATGTGTTTTCTTAATTAGTTTACTCTATTTTGACTCATAGTTTAGAATGATATGTATCACATTGATAATTGATCTGGGATAGTTTTTATAATGGTTTTGGAATTGTAAACTGGTTTCAAAGGTTATTTCAATAATTCAAGTTGAAATAACTAATAATTAATCAATCTTTTTAGAAACTAATTAAAAAGTAAAACTATATTAAATTTAATAAGTTGATTAACTGGCCTATTTTTTTTTATTTCGAGGATTCATTAAAATAAAGTTTTTTAACCAAAGTTTTTATCGGAACTCAATTCACCCCCTCTTGAGTGTCCTACTCCAAACAAAATTTGGTATTAGAGGGTTTTTACAATATTTTTAAAATTATTACAGCTATGATTTTAGTTATTTTTCAATGATCTCTAAATTTCATTTAGTTATAAATTTTTATCACTTTATATTATAGGCATTCTATTTTATTATAGATATTATTCATGAAGGTAATGCTACCAATAAAACTGTATACTTTAATGGTAAAAATTATTCCCTGTGTAAAATAAATATGATAATCCACATAAAAATAATGGCGTTTGATATTTGAGATGTAATAAAAGATTAGTATAGAATACCAAAGACCGAAACAAATAAATTGAGTGTTTCCACAAAAACTACATACACCAATCATTGTAAAGCCGTGAAATCATTGTTTTATGATTTAGGGGATGAAAAATTTAATAGAATATCAACTTGTACAACTGCCTATGAAATTTGGGATACCTTTGATGTTTCCCACGAAGGAACACTAATTTCAAAGAAATGATTCTTAATACCTACACTATTACATATGATAACTTTATAATGAATCCTAATTATCCCATTTATGATATTTTTCTCAAGTTAAATTAGATAGTCAATCAAATGAGATCTCTTGGAAATTCAATGGATACTAAAGAACAAATCATGCAGCTAATTATATGTCTACATGAATGATTTTGAACATCTTCAGTGTGAATTAGATAATCCTATGATAATAGTATGTTTCTTATTAAGGAGCTTATAGATATGTTGATGATTTTTGAGGAAAAATTACGAGTCAACAAATAGGAAGAAGATGAACCAAATAAAATGTTTGTTTATTTAAAAAACAATACTTCAAATCATAAAGAAATGTAAATTATTCAATGTCACTCTGAATGTACAAGTGATGAAGATTCACCATCATAAAATGATTATGAAATGGCTCAGTTAACCGGAGGGTTTAAGAAGCTTTATATAATTAAGAAATTCATCAATAATATCATTTTGAATGGTAAATATTATAATAAGGGAAACTATAAAAACGATTTTAAAATCAATGATAACCCAATTGAAATTGTTTTTGTATGAATGTTAGAGAAGAGGGCATGTAGAGTCTGAATGTCCGATGTTAAAATTAAAAAAAGGGTACAATGATAAAGGATAAAAAACGGTAATAAAGTCCCCCTAGACTGCTTCTAAAGATAGATTGAGTGATTCAAAATCACAACATGATGAGAAATGTGTCAAGGAAAACATGTGCTTCATGACAAACACATCTGAAGTAACCCTTGAGTCTCTTGTACATAATTATTATATATATGAAGATGAATGCTATTCAGAAAATATGACTAATGAAGAAATATATGAATATTTCAAAATGATTAATGATATATACAATAAATTAGAAAATAAATATAATGATTAATGAAACAACATGATCTTATCTCTACTATTAACTCTGTGCTAACAATAGAAAAGAAAAATAATTCTCCAATACATAAAGAAAATAGTGAGCTAAAATTTCCCGATGAGATATTGAAAAAGGATTTAGAAAAGTTTACAAATGGAAATGATATCCTGGTTCAACTGTTTGGTAAACAAGTTACATAAAAATATTCTAGTGGTATTGGTTATCAACCCATGAAAATAAATTTTGTTCAACCCGATTTTGTATCTAAATATGGAAAATCTTGTTTTATTACTAGTTATTGAATATTTTCTGCAAGTTCCAGCTATGAAACATCCTATATTATTTCATGTTTTTCTAGCCCATATAATATCTATGATTTTAATACATTAAAAACTATGTATAAAAATTCCATGAAGCAAGTATGGGTTCCCAAATCACTTATTACTAATGTTATTGGACCCAAAAAAAGTTCTGTAATAAATTACTTTCTTGTCTAGTCTATTTTTAGGAAATATATTTAAAGAGATCATGTAGAAGACAATAGTACATGGACATTGTATCTTCATGAAACATGATAATATATTATTCTTTCTTCAAGAATTTAATAAATATTGTTGGTGGTGAAGTCACGTTTGGTGACAAAGCTAATGGAAAAAAATAGGCCTTGTCCAAATTGGTAACTCTAATTTAGTATTTTCAATGTAAATTATTTTAACGTATTAAAGTAAAATCTTCTTAATATATCTCAGTTACGTGATGCCAATAAAATTTTTAATCATTAAAATGATGCACAGAATGTTTTTAATTCAAAAAATATGTTAGTATTTTATGCTTTCAGAAATGAAAATTATGATGTTGTAAACATTGATTATTAGTATGTCACAATATTTGGTGATTATGTTCCTTTCATAAAGAGTGTTGTATTTGGAATAGGAGATTATTATATTGTAATATTCATTCGCTTAGAAATCATACCAGAAAAATACTTGTTAAGGATCTACCTAATTTTGAGATTCAGAATGTAGAGATTGTAATCGTTGCAAAAAATGTAAACATCATTAAAACAATTCAAACCAAATAAAGAAGTTTCTACTTAGAGTCCTCTTGAGTTAGTTCACATTGATTTGTTTAGACCATCTAGAGTTTCTAGTATTAATGGGACACACTATGACTATGTTCTTGTAGATGAATACTCCATATAAACTTATTCATTCTTTTTTCTGTCATGACCCCCTCCCACCAAAGATTCCCCCTCTAAGCTGGCAATGGTGAAAGGGAGATAATGCCCCCCCCAAGTCCCATCTCCAGTGGGCCCCAGTGTTTTGACTAGAACCAAGGGTACGAGTTTTAACAAATATGGGAGGCATTACCCTCTTTTATTATTTAATATCAGGAAATATGATTAGTCAAACACCAAATGAAAAAGGAATAAGTAAATGAAAATAAACCCAAACCAATCCCACATGCATTTTTAAACAGTTCTAAAACAAATTACAAGTACAAGAAAAGTCAAAAGTGAAGTACAAAAAGAAACAAGAGTATATAAACTACAACAACTCCAACTGTCCCAACTAGTAGGGCCCCGCATGACCCATGTAGTCCTCTTGGAAACCTGAAAGTAAACGTAGGGTGAGTATAAAAGTATACTCAGTAGGGAAATCTAATGCTCTCATGCACAGGTGGGGAGACATCCTAATGTCCCTTGAGAACAACATAAGAATCCAAAACCTAGAAAGGAATTATATCCCCCAAACCTCACCATCCATGCTCACCAAAAACACAAAACAAAAGGTAGTAGTATATAATAACAAGATTATTGGGTAGCCCACACCATTTCCCCCCACTAGTTAGTGGATCTTCCTAACGATGAACATCCTGATGCTACCAAACTCTTCATTCCCACACACACCTGGGCATCACAAACCATAATCACATCCCCGCCTGAACACACCTGGGCCTCACAACCACATATCCCTCCTGCACACACCTTTGCCTTACAAACCACATATCCCACCCACACACACCTGGGCCTCACAACCACAGTCAAATCCCCGACGGAACACACTTGGGAATCACAACCACATATCCCGCCCACCCACACCCGGGCCTCAAAAACCACATATCCTGCCCGAACACACCTTGGCCTCATCCCAAAGATTCTTGGGAATAGTAGACCTGCCCAAAGAGTCATGGGATGAAATCACAGCAATCTAAACCTACCCGAAGAGTCTTAGGTGTAAGGTCACCTCAAGCCATCCCAGCCTATGGAGAAAGGAGTATGAAGGAGCTAGTAACTAAGGGGAAAACACCCTCTCCTATGAAATGGGAGTGTTCGGCACTAGGTGCTCAACATGGGTGGGGTGAGACAAAACAAAATGATACTGATACATATATGTATACAAAACACACAGCCCAACCTATGGCCTCCAAACAGATAATCTGAGCACGTTCCTCGACATTGCTACTACGAAGCGTGAATACAACAAACAAATACAATCCCATTTAGGTTTTCAAATTTCAACAGTATTAGTTTATTAGTTCCTTAACTACTGGAAATTATCAAACCGGATCAAATGTTTCGTAGAAAATACCTTCCAACCACAAATCCAGTTAGATTGAACACAAGAAACACAAAACCAATATTTTTATCATCAATAAATCCCCATTGATTGTTCCCACATTTAATTCATTATTGTTCCCCATAGTTCATTTATCAACTTCCCACTTTATTTTAAAAATCACAACCCATTACTGCAGCCCTGCTCCCATTATAACCACGTCTCTAAAACCGTATCACAAAATAAGGATCATGCCACATCATTTCCCCTTTAAAAAATTTACCGCAGACCAACTACCCATCATATTCGTAATAACCAAGGATTCACCCCCCCCCACTTTTCACACACCACGTAACCAAAACAACAACCACATGTTCGTTATTACGTTTTTTTAACCAAGGTGATCACACGAAGGTTCCAGATATTCATTTAATCGGCCAACATTATGTGATTAACCAATTTACATATTCAACAACGTTTCCATCCACAAAAACGGCCTAGAATGATCGGGAAAAAATTAATTGCGCATGAAAAGGCCCCCAAAAACCGTGATTTTTAGTAAGCATAAGCCTATTTAATTCACAACATAATAATAAGATAAACAATAGTAAACATAACAACTTCCCCATCCCCGTTCATTAAGCTAGTTATTATCTTCAATAAACTGGTTCAACTATGTCTTGTGAAAGAAAGAGTACACCCGTCTTGCATGATGAAAAAATTAGAGAGACGAAGGTAAAATCCCTACCTCAATAGGTTCTGATCACAACACTCCCCCATATCAACTTTAGAAGATGTCTGTCGGTGTCCGTTGCTTCTGTCAAAACCTAGAAAAAACATCCTTGGGTGGATGATGGTAAGGAAAGGCCAAAGGGAAAACAAAAAATCCAAGCACAGAAGTTCCACCTCATCATTACGATATCGTGGCTACTGACAGATCGTAAACCAGAGCTTAGACGAAGAAGTTATGGGAGAAAGGAGCTTTGGAGTCTCTCGGTAGGGCTCTGCTCAAAGGAATGGGGAGGAGTGGAATGATCTGAAAAGGTGGAGATCCCCCCTCCTTTTATAGGTGAGAAAAACTAATGTAAACGGCATGTACATTATAGTACATGGCATGTACATTGCTATCCCACATGGTCTCCATGCGTCTTCCAATACGACATTCAACGCGACACACGACTGTTGACTGATCGACACACGGTTTGAGGGTAACGTGTACATGGGGAGAAACTATAGGGAATGTACGATGGGCTACACAGTGTGAAATTATTTATCTCACATGGCAAGGACACGACATCAGCATGGCACCCGACCACTGACTGGTCAACACATAGTTTGGGTGTAAGACCTACGTGGGGAGAAACTACACGGCGTGTAGGATGGGCTACATGGAATGTACTTATTTATTCCATACGACAAGGACACGGCTTCAACACGGGGTATACTCGGCAAGGTGGTTCATGTCGTGTACTCACCCTAGTCAACATGTAGAAAAAAAAACTAAAAAGTGTGGGAAAAGTCCATTCTACCCTCAATAACACTTTATGACCTTATTTTCGACAAAGGAATGTGCTGGAGATGTCCATTCCATTAAAATTTCTCACAAAATTAAAGCATTCTCTCATTTAATCATGTGTTCTAGGACATTAAAAAACCTAAGTGGTCTTAGAATTAAATCCCTATAAAGTTACCATGGATGTGAGTTTGAAAAAGTTTCATAAAAAATTGATAATGGAATATTTATAGGTTATTCCATAACTAGTAAATGCTATAGAGTGTTTAATGAAATAAATAATTGTTTATAAGAATCTATACATGTCAAATTTGATGAAACAATTCCACAAGAACCCCATACCTCACTAGAAAATCTTGATGATTATATGTCAAATCTGGACATAAATGAAGAATGATTTGACTGTTCTGTTAAGAAATCTATTTAATCTTTTAGTTCTAGAAATTCTAATGAATCAAGAAATGATGAACCCAAACCTATTTATGAAGTTGAAATTACTAGACCTTATTTTTCTATACAAACAAGAACTCTTAATAACCATCCATTAGAGGATATAGATGGAGAAATTGATAAAGGGAAACAGAATAGATATTATATGAAAAATCAACTTGACCATTAAGATTTTTTATCACAACATGATCATAAGAACATCGATGATGTAATGAATGATGAATTTTTGGAAATGGCATTGCAAGAAGAACTAAATTAGTTTGAAATAAATAATATTTAGAAACATGTAGACTAACCTAAAGGCATATTGACCATAGGAAATAAATGGGTGTTTTGAAATAAAGTATATGAACATGGTAATATTGTAAAAAATATGGCTAGATTGGTTACACAAGGTTATATTCAAGAAGAAATGATTAACCATGAGGAAACATTTGAACCCATTTCTATACATGAGTCTATTAGAATCATGCTTTCATATGCAAAACATCTAATTTTAAAACTATATAAAATGGAATTTATGTGTTCATTCCAAAATGGGTATATAGATGATGATGATGATTTTTTTAATATCCTCTTGGTTTTACAAAACGCCACCTTCCAAATAATTTTTTTAAATTAAAAAAAGATTTATATGGATTAATGTATGCTCCAAGAGCTTATAATGAAAGACTAAATATTTTGTAATTTCCAAAGGTTTTAAAAAAATATATAGATGATACTATACTTTTTTTAAATTGAAAATATAATGATGTTTTAGTAGTTCGAATTTATTTAGATGATATCAATTTTGGATATTTTAGAAACTCATTATGTGTTGATTTTTCAAAAATGTTGAAAAGTGAAATTTAAATAAATTTAATGGGGGAACTAAAATTAATTCATGGATTTCAAATATTTCAAAATAAAAAAGGTATTATTTTAAATAAATGTAAATATACAAAAGATATTTTAATAAGGTTAGGCATTGATGGAACAAAAAGTAGTGATACTCCAATGACTTCCACATGTAAGTTGGATCTTGATGAAAATGGTAATTCTATTGATCAAAGAACTTATAAGGGAATGATTGGGAGTCTACTCAACATAACTACTATTTGGCCTGATATTATGTTTAGTTTGTATATGTGTGCATGTTTTCAGTATAAACCTATTGAATCTCATCTAAATGTTGTTAAAATAATTTTCAAATACCTCAAATATTCAACCAAAATAGGATTGTTCTATTCTAGTGTAAAAGTATTTGATTTAGTGAGTTATTTAGATGATGATTTTGGTGGTTGTATATTAGATAATAAGAGAACCTATAGAGCATTTAAATTTTTGGGAAAGTCTATAGTTTTATTGTGTAGACAAAAGAAAAATTTTGTTTAATCATCTACTACCAAAACTGAATACATAGTTATTGGTAGTTGTTGTGCTTTGATTTTGTGGACAAAATACAATTTACTAGATTATGGATATCAATTCAGACATCTCCCAATAAACTGTGATAATACTAGTGCTATTAACATCTCTAAGAATCTTTTTTCTCATTCTCTAACAAATGATATTGATGTAAGACATCACCTTTTGAGATATCATTATCAAATAGGTTATATAACACCAGTTTTTATTGGAACTGAAAATTAGCTTGCTGAAATAATCACAATGACATTGAAATATGAAAGAATTAATTATAACAAACATGAATTATGAATGATTAATTGATAAGGACCATATATTGATTACTCTTTGTTAAAAATAATTGTATATTATAATCTGAAACATAACATTTCTTGTCGACACCAACCCAATTGTTATGAAAAAAATGGTTATGCTGACACTAACACTATGTCATGCTAAAAATGATAGTGTCACACTGATACTATCATTTCAGATCTAATAGTGTCATGTCGACACCAATAAATCCTGCTCTTTTATATGTTTTATATGTAAAAATAAATGACATAGTTTCATTTATTTCTTTGAACATGTTTTATGAATTTATGATCTCAAATTACCTAAATGATAAAGTTGAGTTGTTCTACTCTATTTATTACACTCACACTATAACCCATATTTTATACTATCATTGCTTTCTACCATTGATCATTCACCTTCCATCCTTCAACCAAACCTTCAAAAATGGAAATAATGAAGAACACAATCAAAAAAAAGGATATAGAGAGGATTCACATTATTCTAAGAAGCATAACAGAAGATTTATAATGTCTCATCCTTTTAATACAGATCTCAGGTATCATGTCAGAACACCAAAGAAGGATGTCTTCACATAATGGTTGTTAGAATGCATGTCTCTCTTATTAATGATACTACATACCCAAGGTTGACTAGAACGATTTTTAAATAATGAGAGTCCATTTTCTCGAAGTTTGTTCAGGAGTTATACAATAATGTTGAGTTTCTTATGGATGTACGTAAGGTATGATGGGTTAAGTAAGTAGTAAAAGGAATGATAATTTCATTTTATTATAGACATTGGGAAGAATTACTTAAGAAACCTCATGAGTGTATCTATGATTACTACCTAGTAATATCCCCACCAACAAGTTGTCTATTTTTCTTTGAGACAACTCTAAATGTTCTATCTTTAAATGAATAGCATAGAAGTCCAATGGCTATAGATTTAGATAGTGAAATGTGGATGATGTTTAAGGTTATTCTACATTAGATTTGTCCTTGGAAAGGGGAAATTTCATCTTTGGTGTATCAAGATGTATAATGTTTGTATATTTTGAAGAAAGGAGTCCAGCTGTGCCTGTTTTGATATATGATAGTGCATAACCGTGAAATCATTAGACCCTATTTCAAGACCAATTACGTATTCTATCCAGGTCTGATTTTTTTCAATGATGCATGTGAAAGTTTGTGTTAGAGAAGATGAGGAGACAATTTATAACTACAAAAGTATTTGTTTGAAAAATAAAATTTAGAAAACAATGGAGATTCATTGGAATCCCTAAAAGTTAGAATGGGTTGGAGATGTAGAGTATCATTATGAAAAATTTAATATGGTTGATCATCCTTCTAGGCCAAGAGATATAGATGATATTGGTATTGTACAAGATGAAGAATATGAATATGATGAAGAAGAAAAAGTGGATCGTGGTCCTACTAGAGAGGAAGTATATAATATAGATGATTGGAGTGACCTAGATATTGATGAAATACCAAGAATAATGACATATGGACCTCCCAGTCCACTTATTTCTCTGCCTTTAAAAGAACTAATTTTAGGAAATAATTTGGGGGTAGAAGTTTCAGGATGTGTGGAGTATGAGAGAAAGTATAGGGGTCCTAAAGAGGATTCAGAAGAATAAGAAGGAGATAAATAAGAAGAATTAGTAGAAAAATAATGTTGAACATGTAGTGAAGAAGAAGAAAAAAATTTCGTTGAATTCGAGAAGAGGAGAATTATGGAAATAATAGATATTTCGAAACAAGTGAAGAAAATAGAACTGAAAATGGTTCTAATCATACTAGTCATGATCAAGATGTAACCATAGAACTAAATGATCTTATGGACCAAGGATGGAATGTTGAACCCAGAGGCCGGGAAGAAACTTCAACTAGAGAAGAAGAAAAAATAGTTCAAGTTGCTGATATAATGGATGCATAGTCCGTATCTACACCAAAATTAGTGTAATCTCGAATAAGACCTCATGTAGAGGGGAATCCTCATGAAATAAAAACTCAAGCGGAGGGGGGGGGGGCATCATGCTGGAAGAGTGAGACCTGACACTCTCACCCCATTGGATGATGGTGTCATGTCTGGATGGGCCAAGAATCCATGATATCTAGATCTAGGTTTGGAATATGATGATTTAGATGATGTGGTGTTTGTGCCTATTCCAAGATTCATAGTGGATCCTATCCCTTCATGTGACTATTTCAGGATATAATATTTTGATATTTTTGAAGAAGAAGTATGATCAGCAGTTAGGGAATCTATTCAAAATCAATAGGTGTCCATGCATACTCCAAGTGATGAGGTAAAATATTTAAAAGAATTTATTGAATAAATGAGACTATATATGCATGCTGCTCCATCTCGACTTTAGGCATTTGGTGTAAGTGATACCGATGTACTCATTGTTTCATAGAAGGTTATAACTGAGATTCAACCAAACATAATTTCAACTGATGAAAAAATTATTGAAAACAATACAAAAAATGGGGATGAGATAAGAAAACTATTAAATTACATAAATGAGAAACCCTCTGGGTATAAAGGATATTTGGAGATAGATATTAAATCTCTTAAGGAACACACATTGTCTCCTACAGTTCCTTCTACCTTTACACATCCCTCTAAATCATTGGATAGTGAAGTAGTTAGATCTATAGTTCGAGAAGACATTTAATATTTTTGGGGTACTTATGGTATGGAAAGCCTTATGAAAATTTAGAATAAAACTAATTTTTTTCATGATACTGTCAGATTTTATACCAAGTAATTTTCTATTATTCAGGAAGAACTCACAACGAGGATTAATTCCTATTTCAAAAGCATTTACACCAACAATCAGCGGACCAACAACTTCAAATATTTTGAAGAGAATATCAAGGTTCCCCCATTTATTCGAGATTTTTTTAAACATTATAGGAAACTAAATAACATCACACCTATTCTTGAGAACTTCATAAAGAACATAGAATATTTTGAATGAAAAAACATTACAGTGGAGAGATAATCACATATTTCATTAATCTATTGAAACCCTAACTCTGTGTTCAGAGTGAATCCACAGAGGTTGAAAACAACACACCTCTCATACCACCTATAAACACTTTAGACTCTCCTAGTACCTCGTTTCAACCTTATCCTCTATCAATGTTAGTTGCTCAGGATTTAAGCTTGATCCACCCTATCATCATAGAGAATATCATGTGTCATTCTTCAAATAAACAATCCCCTACACCTTCTGTTTCAGAACGAGTACCTCTTTCTCCATTGACATTTCTTCTATACCCTACAGTATCTCAACCCCATACAGTTTACCTACTAGTGATCCTTCTGAAAATTTAGGATGATAAAAAAGATATCATAGTGTTTTGTGGATTACTTTTTGATTTGGAAGACTAAATACACTATTGTTTTATTACACTGATAGTACATTACATTATTTATAAAATTAACTGATCTTGTATTTTATTTGTGTGTTATGTCTTTATATATCATCAATTACATTATTTGTCTCCATTTAATCTTTTTGATAATCCATAAATGGGGAGAAATTATAAAGGGGAGAAAATGTGGCATTATTTATTTTACCTCTAAACCTTACCACTTTTTTTGAGCAATTTCGATTTTTTAAGAAAATTTGTAAGGAGAGATAGTAAGTGAAATGATTATATTAACAATCAACTAATTTTAATCTACAATTCAATGATTTTTGATCCTAAAAAGGGAGAGATTTTTTTCCCATTGGTGATTGTGGGCCCCTTGCTCATTTTGATGGTTCTAAAAATCACAAATCATGTTAAATAATGTCCAATAATTTCAATCATGGTTATTTATTCTAAAATAAGATCAATTATGGTTATCTATGATCAACTATGTATTCCATTCATTCAATGTATATTAATTTTATAAGATAATTAAAAAAAATTCTCAAAGACACCAGCTGGACAAGTGTGACAACAACAATAGAAACTAACACACCTATATCGATAGAAGACATGGATCACCAAGAGAGGAAATGTCTCACTGATTGATGAAATATCTTACAAACAAAATAAATTTCTCACTGAAAAAATAAATATCTCACTGATAAAAGATATGTATCACTGATAGAATGAATGTCTCACCGAACGTACAGAATGTCTCACCAATAGACCACTTACCGATAGAACAAAATGAGTCACCGAAACCTTGAGTTTCCTACATATAGAGATAATGATAGAATGACTCACCGATAGAATGAGTCACTAATACTAACATAAGGACTAAATGATAGAAGGATTCACTAAAATAATGACTTACTGATAAAGGATTCACCGATATATTGTTAAAATTTTCAATAATTTGAATATATCTTCAACGATCATATCTGAGTGTTTTAATGAAACTGATTAAAATAATAAATTTTGCAGACAAAACTAATGATCGTGTTAGTGGAATGTAAGATGTATAAAGTACCTCCTCATGATTATTGTCTTGCAGAAGAATATAAAAGATAAATGTATGAGAGTTAAAAGATATAGATAGAATGACATACATGATTGGACTCGCACGAGCTCCCATACTGAACTTGTGATCAAAAGTTATAAGAACACATGATGAACATTCAATCTTGATATATTTAAACTAATGGTGGATTTCCATTCATCAAAGCATCAATCATCCTTGCAGAAAAAAAAACAATTTGGAGGAAAATACCATCTTCCCAAAAAACCAGAACACAAATCTTCACAATATTTTTTTTCAGTGTCAATATCCAGGAGAGGACTCAAACATCACGTATACTACATCCAACGAGTCCAGGGATTAGTTTTATAAAACATAGAGCCTTTTATACTCTATATCTATTTTTATTACTCTGTTATGTGAATTTTATTACATTTCTATTAGTGTGTGAAACTTTCTTTATAACACACATGTTCTCATATGCTGAAATAGAGGATACACGATATTATCACACAAACATGATTTTACACCTATTATATCCCATGTAGAAATGTGGTAGATGTATTTTGTGACATGGATGTTTTAGTTACAACGTAGGACTATGGTTTATGTCTAGTGAACGATAAGGTTTATTTGCCATTGTGTAAACCTCAATAGAGAGATTGAATAAATGGCTTGTATATATTTCTTAGAGGTAGTGATCACCAAGTGGAGAAGACAAAGTCTCAGATTGAGACTCATATTCTAGTTTTAATATAGAGTGTTTTTAAATTTAATTTACTATATTTTATCTCATATTTATGAAAAAAAATTCACTTTGATAGTTAATATTTGATGGTATTTATATATATTTTGGTTTAGTAAATTTGATTCAAAAGTTATTTCAATATTTTAGTTTGATAAAAATGAGAAATTATCTATATCTTGAGATTATTAATTGAATAATAAATCTATTACAAATTTAAAAATTTTATTAACTGGATGATTTTGTTTTTGATTTGGGGGATTCTTTCAAATAATTTTTTAATTAAATTTTTTATAGGAACTCAATTCACATCCCTTGAGTTTCATTCGCCAACCAACAGATTGGTGGAATTATATATAATTTATATTCATTTATATTCATTTATTTTAATCTTTTGTAATTATTTTTAATATTTAATAAATTAACATGATCAAGAATATAGATATCGAAACAAAAAGGTATAATTTACTGAAGACATGACATCAAAATAAATCATGTTTAATAAAGATTCATAGAAAATAAAACACCAAAATTTAATAAATCAATAGTGACCTAAAGTATTATAATTAAATTCTATTTTAATTTTTTAAAAATATATGATTACTATATAGGAGTTATAAATCAGACCAAAAATTATGATATTAATGGTAAAGTGATTATTCCATGGAACTCAGGGATTTAGGGAGGGATAAAGAGACACTTTTAGAGACAGAACATCGTATTAATTCCAATAGAGTTCAAAAGGATTGAATCAACAAACAAGTCTAGATATAAGAATGCAGATTAAATTAAAATAAGATAAATGTGGAGGAATTCATCCCATCATGGGAAAAGATCTCTACTAATTTTTAGGATCTTATAAATGAAGATCCATATTCAATGGTTCATGATATTCAATGGGGATTATATCAGGTTAGTAATTCCAACAACATTATCCTCATTTTCAATCACTATGTCACACCATTTTGTATTTAACTACATTTAGCATGAATATGTTTTATTTATCACTTGTATTTATGTTTGTATTTTGTTAGGGTTGACACTTTTCCTATAAAAATGTTGTTAGAAAATACAAAACACTGATTAGTGGTGGTGGTGGTAAATCTATTATCGAACCCAACTTATTCTTATTTTCACAAATCTACTCTTTCACATTATTTTTAGTATAGATATTACTACAATGTCCTTCAATTTTTCATTAAATGTTATTTCCCTTTAATTTCATTGGATATACAAGTATATAACAAGTCTAAAAGTGTTCTAATATAATTACCTTTATTTATCAAAAAAGTTTTTTTTTTAAAACACAACTTTACCTTCTTTTGAGTGGTTTCTTATTCAAGGAATAAGGATATTTTTGAAAAATGCCTCTCTTAATTAGTTATTTGGGAATCCCAATGGTTATTCCTTAAATAATTATATATTAAGTCCTTATAAATCCCATTCCATTCTCAATCTCTATTTCATGACTATGGTTGATATATATTCTCTTTCTATGTGTAATTCATGATTATTTTCATTTAATGATGTGATATGTATGGTAGAATTATATATCCTTCAAATTTATTGTGTAACACAATTTAAATAAATATTGTTTTGTGAATTATATTTGAACAATTTTCTTACTTTTTCATAATTATGATGTTACGATTTATGCACATCTGTTATGTGTGAACATATTGAAATATTTTGACAAAACTGTGTGTGATATATGACCACTACATTATGAATCTTCATTATTAAAAATATTATATATTAAATGATTTATTTAAAAAAATTTCCTCATGATTATTTTAATTATATTATTCCTATTACATGATGAAGATGATTATTTTCACCCATACACCATTGATTCATGTATGTTATTACTTCCAGGTTATCCCTCCCCATAGTAGTATTTTATCCCGCATATTTCTTCGATGTTCCTTTCAAGGTGATTTCACATAAAAAGTGATCATGAGTGGTTTTGAATGACTCTAAATAATTAATCTCATTATTGTTATGTGTTACTATATTCAAGTTATCTAAAAACCAAATAACCCTAAGATACAATATTTTTGAAACTAGAATGTATATGTATTATGTTAATTATTTTAGAAAAAAATGTTGTAAAAATATAAGAATATATAGATGATATTAGAGAACTTTTTAGTTTATTTTGGAATCTGGACTATAAAATGTTAGAGAAAACACTAAGTATAACACTGAGATTGAATGAAAACGTCATCAAGATTTGGTAAAGTATATGAGTGTTCATTTTATAAGAAATGAATTCCCCATAAAGATACTATATGTGGATAAGAATATTATAGATACTATTGGGACCACATTGTGTATAAGGTTTTATTTGTTGTCAATAGTTGTCAATGAAGATCAAAATGAAGGTGATCAAGTACTCCAATGAAATAGAGGAATGGAAATTTAGATGATTGTTTTACTGATCATAAATTCAGAGAACATGTTTCAATAAAAGGTGACACAATGTTTACAATAGTGAATAATTGTGAGCTATAATCCATCTGAGGATGATTGAAGAGGAATGGGGATTTGATGAATACCATGCAATTCATCATGATTGCATGAGAACCATGAAATACCCTACATGAATAATTGAATCAAATGATATGAATGAATGAGAGAATGATGATTTAAGAAGAAGAGTTTTTGAAGAAGAAAAATCACAAAATAGAATCACGAACATTATGGCCAAACCATATATTGATGGTGGTGCTATTTCCCAGAGTTTGGAAAATTTTTGGGCCTGGAAATCAGAAAATGAAGACATGGGTTGTTGTTAAAAGGATGTGTGTGCAAAGATGTAGTGGTGTGTGATAAAGGTGGGATGTTCATGAATGTTTTGAGTTGTGCGTGAAAAATAGTGAGGTGTGTGATATAGCAGAGCGAGGTTTATCACACAAGAGGTGTTTCAGAATGAGAATGTCGAAAAATGGAAAATGCATGGGCTACACGAAAAATATCGAGCTATGTGTGGAAAAATGGGAATGGGCACAGAAAAATGTTGTGCATGAAATAGATGTATTAGTTTATCTAAAAGAGGTTTCTCGAATCAGAACTACTTAAAATTGACAAAGGCTAGAGGTGCATGAAAAATCAGATCTATTCATGCCATGTGCATGGAAAATCAAACTTCTGTACGAAATGATGGTTGTGTGCAAAATCTGGGATTGATGTTTTACGTGAGAAGGAGGCTTCAAGTTCAGAATGATGAAAAATATCAAATTCATGAGGTGCATGAAAAACCATGGTGGTGCAAGAGAATAAAATGATGGTGCACATAATATAATGAACTGAGAGAAAATTTTATGCTTAGGAAGGGGATTTTATGCGTAGGAAGGGGTTATACACGTAGGGTCAAAAATGCATATAAATAAGAGGTGGACCCATCTCATTAGGTGTGTCATGACACTTAGAAAAATCCTAAGCTATGACATGTAGAAAAAATGAGGTATAGAGTGGTACGCGAAAATAAGAAGCATTGCACGAAAAAGAAGGTGTTGCACGAAAAAGGTAAGTTCTCTGTGAAAAAGAAGAGTTGTGCGAAAAGCCTTTTTCACACCAAAAAGGTATTTTTACGTGCATGGTTTGAATTTTATGAGAAAGACAACGAGAAGGATGCATGAAAATTTTGGAGGGGACTTTGATATGGGCTTAGCACTCTCAAATATGCTTTGAAAACATGGAAGAATTGGGAAGCATTTGGTTTTACGAAGAGAAGTAGTGCGGCACACACATGACTGGTGTTTAACACCCTCAATGTTCTTTGAGAAGATATTAAGAATGATTCATGCAACTAAACTCATATTTTCACAGAGAGAGGGAAATATATCTATACAATAGGGTTTCAGAATTGGGAATTTAAGGACGAGATGAAGGATATATAGTGCATTCAATTATTATACTAAATTAGAATATTGATTACAGAAGAGCATCATCTCCGGAATCTGATGCAAGAAGTGTCTCATTCTATATAGAGGCAAAGACTTCAATGTGAATATATTTCTGAGACCATCTCATCTATAAACTAAGGGTGACATCACCAAGGGTAGTGAGCCAGGTGGAGTCAAAAAGAGTGACTCGAGGGACGCAGTGAGCCATCCCTAAACTTTTGTAAAGGCAGTGAGCCTGGGACAATGTGACTATGACCGAACCATTGTAATCAACAAATAGTGAAGAATAGTGGAATTAGGTATGACCGGAAACCTGTCGGCATATGATCATTGGACATTTCCCTTAGTGGTGAACGAAGTAAAAGTGTTGTGTCAACTCAGTGCATGTGAATGTTTGATTGTTGATCATATCAATCATACAGGTTTTACATGTTCCTACCCACATGGGGATAAGATCCATCACATTAAGAGAAAATGATGACACCCTAATTCACTCCTCCCATCTCAAGGTGTCCCATGGTCCTACAGATATGTACCTAGGGTAAATAACTCCTAAGGAGATCAATGGGTGTTAACTCAACCATCACATGGTGAATTAAATATCAGCTTTACTATCCACCTAATTTGACACTCCTGGGAGATATGCTTGAGTTAATAAATATCTCTATGAAAGCCATTACAAATGATAAATAATGAAAGAAATTTTGTATTTTAATTTTATAAAATAATAAAAAATTTCATTATTGAAGAATCATTTGATAAAAAATCCAAATAAATTGATCGCCTAATATAGGACATTAGAATTATCATTCACATGAATATAAATTAATTGTTCTTTAATAAATTATATTTTGTGCAAATAATTTCTATTTTAGAAAATAATGGGATCCAGGAAAAATGAGACCAATAACCCATGTGAGGTAAAAATCAATAATTTTCTAAAGGATAATCCTAATGGAATGGGAGGTAGAGTTAAAAAATTATTTAATATGATTCCCAAATATCTATTTCTATAAATAATTACCTAGTCTTTGTAAAACACCCACGGTTACCAAAGAAGGTAAAACTATCCATTGAATCATTTATTCACCAATGAAAACCAAAATATATTGTATCTTATGATCTAATTTTTGGGGAATAGTGGGTTAATTCAATTGGGAAGTTATTTTTTGTGCTTCACTATTCTATGATGGAAAATGTTAATTTGTTTTTATATTGTTTAGATAGAGAGTCTAATCAACTATGTGTATTGAGAATGTATAAAAATCCAAAAGTCAAAATATAAAAAAAAGTCAAAAAATATATTAATAATATATTACTTAACAATTATTTTCCTCAAAATCATTGATAATAAATGGGGAGATAATTTGTAGATCGTAATCAAATGGGGAGTAAAATTTTCATGACTTAAATAGAAAATATTGCAAGGATTTTAAGAAATGCCTTAGATATTGTTATCAACAATGAAAGAAAATTTGATATTTTATTTAGTGGTATAATTTTTTTTAATGATCATTCTGTTTGAGATTTTTGGAGTTATGAAGAAGTAGTTCGATGTTCTTTAAAAGTACAAACCACGTTCAGAGAATGGTACCATTGATTTTAAGATAAGAAGAAATGAATTGAGTTTTATACCGGGGGAAAAAATTAAAAAAGAGGGAAAACGATCCAATAGCCCAATAGAACATGTATATTTTAGAATTAATTTTTCAAATAAATCATATTTTTTCAGTGGCTTCCATTACATGCAACACCATTTTTAAACAAACCATAATATATTATTAAAATATTATTATTTAAAGAGATATTTATCTCTGAGTAATTGGATTAGAGGGTATCAATATAAAAAACTAAATTATAAATAATTAATCATTATACATGTATAAATGAAATAATTGGCCATCAAATAAAAATAAATAAAAATAGTAATAATTTTAAAATAAATGGATTTCTACTGGAATACTATTTGTCTCCCTGAAATGTGTTTTTATGTTAATAAATTAAATTTGTCACTGTTAGTGAATGATTTTAAATAATTTGTTATATTATAAGTTAAATTAAATTATATAAACATTCATATAATATTTTACTATGTTAGAGTTAGGGACTCCATTTTTCTAAAAATAGTTTTTATCATATTTGTCATACTTATTTTAAAATGAATTTACACCACTTATAGTTATTGAATTTGATAAATTATATTCCATATTTGTAATCAATACATTCAAATTTGGTTAATAAGACAAATTTATTTATTTCAATATGAAAATTTGGAGTTTTAAAACTTATTACCCTAGTAAAAGGTAAATTTAGTAATCCTTGGTAAATAATATGTGATAATGATATATTTTTTCATCCTAATGTTTATGTTAGGATTATAATTCTACCCTTAACACCATAGGCTATAAATTAAACATTATAAGTGATACTTGTCCATGAAAATGACCTATATAATATTTAAATCAATAAAAGATACAAAAATAACATTCATAGATTTAAATATCACTTAGGTGTCTATATAGGAAGAAAATAATTTTATAACGAAATATATGTGTCTATTTTGTAACTAATGATAATATTTTCATGATATAAAATTTTTCTAATTTTTTATTTTTATCTAAATTGCTTAAAAGCTTATGAAACTCTAATAGAGTATTAATCCAATTGATTAAAAATATAATGAATGGTTCTAAAAATATTAAACAAAATAATAATTTAGTGATTTAATGTGTAACCTATATTTTTTAGATTAATATGACATATTATTTTAACAGTAAAAGATTATATAATAATTTCAACTTTTTTATTTATTTATTTTATTTCAAATGAATATAATAGTGTCTAAATTAAAAATAATGTTATTTTAGAAAAATAATATATTATTAAATTTCATAAAAAGAATAAAATATCAAAATAGTAAAAATGGGTTAACATATCATCTAAAATTTTATCCCTTTCAAATTTATAGGCAATTTGGAACCATTTATCTTGATAATTAATTTAATATATTTTAATCTTTTAGGGAATTCCTAGAGTGCCCCTCCCATTAATTATAAAATTGGATGCCTCATTTATAATATTCACACAACATTTAGACTTATAGATTTAATAAAATCAACTAAACTATCTTTAAAACTCCCATATAAATATTCTAGAGGTTCTCATATTTCCAAAATACCAACCCAAGAGCTTTTAAGGGCTGATCTAATAGAGATGTTTCCTAGAGGAGGTAATCCCCTTAACTAATCATGCACATTTTAATTATTTGTTTAAATCATATAAATATATTAAATTATTATTTAAATAATAAATTACCTATCTTAAATGCAAATAAATTGTATTTTGCTTATTAATGAACCATTATTCAACTTCTTTTCAATCAAAAGGGAAGTGAATGTATCATTCATGTGTATGTATAACCTACCATCACAATGAATAGTGAAATTCATTTTTTTAAAAATAAATTTTATGGATGGATATTAATATTTATATAATAAATAAATATTATATTTAACTATTTATTAAATTATTCAGATGATGAAACCATAATCAATGTACAAGTACTAAAAATATAAAACCAAAACATACACGGAAAAAATGAAAGTTTATCACTAAGAAAAATTATTTTAATAAACAACTGTTAATGAATAGGTAATAAAAAGTTATAAGTAAATAATATATGTTATGATATATATGAATATTTATATTGAATATAAGTACAATACATCTATATTTATTAAATGGTAGGTTCAAACAATTATGAATAAATTCAAAACATAGGCAAACGATTTATGTTTGAATACAATCTTATTGATGGTTGAATTTCAATTAGATGAAATTATATGATCATTATATTGTTAATCCATTTAATATTTCTTATACCAAGGTTATTTAATATGAATAAATTTTTTACTTTGAATTTCATCTCTTTAAATACTCAATAGATCGAAAAATCATTTTTAAGGGAAACCCATTATGTTTTCCTATTTTTTCGGGAAAACTTTTCATTCACATACATGTTTTTATAAAATATTTTAATGAATATATTTAATATTATTCTATAATTGTTTAAAATCATTTTTACCCAATGTTTTAATTTTTAAAAAATTGGTAAAAAGCAATATTTATTTTTCTGAATGAGGCACTTCTTGAATTTTTACCAAACAATAGAAAGGAATATTTTTATAAATTATGTGGCCTGAACAAAAAGTTTCCCCCTCATAACTACTTAGTGTTTCGAATATTCCTTTACATTTTTTCAAGATTATTTTTAATTAAAATTTTTCATAATACTTGTCAAATGTTTTTATTTTAAAAGTGATTTTCAATATGGGAAGGTTATTTCCACCAAGAAATATTTTAGTGAACCTTTAAATGAATGTTCATTTATGATAACATTCCTTTGAAATTAGTTAATATTTACTAGGTATATGGTCCAATTATAAAATTCTTATTATTTATCTGGATGGTTGTTTTTAATATTGAATAAATGTTTATTAAACCCATTTATTTTCCATGGTTTGTGCTTTGATGAATTGAAGTAGTGCTTATGAAACCCATAATCATTTCACGGGTTATGATAAGTTGATAAGATGAATGTTTTATAATATTATGAAACAAATATTTATGGTTTCTATTATGTAATAGTGGTTATTATATAAACAAGTGCAATGGTAACATTATAACCAAGGATGATGGCTATGATATGAAAAAGGAAAATGGTTATGTCAAAACCAAGGATGGGTGGGGACAAAAGTATACATCCCTCCAATGAATTAGGTAATAATTGATTTCTCATGAGATAAACTGGACTAGAATCAATAGTAAACCAAGTCTATTAAATAATCCTTTCTATTAGGATTGTTTTTTCAATTAACCTTGACTACTACAATGGTTTGGGGAGTAAACCCATTCCACTATGATAGCCTTGAAAATGATCATTGTATACTATGGAAATGATTTTATATTCTTTTGTTTCTATCAAAATTCAATGTCGTATGCCAATGTTATGCTTTCATGGATCATATTCTATTATTCCTTTATTATTAATATCTTATGATCATCCATGATTTTTCCATAGTACAATATTATAATCATTGATATATAGTTTTTAGTTTTAAAATTTGAATACAATGTTATCATAATCTAATGACCATGTACCATTTATGTGATCATTGAAACTGCCCTTTTGACCATTCCTAAGAATTTGAGATCACCATTTCATATTTTTCCTTTCCCCAGGATATGAAGAAATGAATTAAGTGATATATGTATATGAAAGGTTCTAGATATGAATAACATAATTGGATACACTTTTACAACTGTTTTGTATGTGTCTATATTACCCAATTAACATGACCTATATGATTATTGTGTAAATTTTAATGTTATGTAATGAATATTTATCTAATAAGATGTAATATATATGTATGAAAATTATGGGATTCTATAAAAAAATGTAAATGATGAATAAATAATCATCATGGTTTTTGAATAAAATGTATATGAAAATTATATATGTGTGTGAGAGAATGACACAAACACATGTATGATAATGTGACATAAATATTTTAGCCAACATGATAAAGGAATGGAAGAAACCTACCAATGAACCACTGAAGGTTCAATTCATCATCTATAATGAGAATCTGAACTATACATGACTTTTAAAAAAACAATGGTTCTTTTAGGATAATCAACATCAACAACAAAAAAGGAGTGGGGTCAATGCAATGTTAATTCTATCACCAAAACTAAGGTGTAACAAGAAAATAATTTCTTATAAGGTAAAATTCATATTCAACCAATAATGGGTTTTTTATAATGGTTATATAAATTACTTTATATACTAAATATTTTCAATAAATATTGAAAAAAATTCTTGATTACTTTATGAATATATATTAATTAAAAAACTAAGTGGTTGGATTAATGAAACCCAAGTGTTTGGCTCTTCTCATATTAGAGTCTATGAGATTATTCTTCCATTGAATATTATAATCATTTCCATCAAGTGATTTGAAATTATACTAGGAATGGATTGGATATGATTACATATACATCACATCAACTATTAGGAAATGAAATATCTTTATATACTTTTATCTATCCAATGCACCTATACAAATTCAAGGAAAATTATGCATAGCCTTTGGAAAATCCATCAACAATATGGGTGATGATACCTCACAAATAAAAAAATAATTACCCTATGGTTTATTTGAAGAATATAATCATTGTGGAATATTTTAGTATTATGAGAGAATATATATATATATATTTACCAAAGCGTTTTAGATTCATCTCATTGATCATAAGGGATAGTTCCCAACAGATCTTATACCTAGAGAAACTCATATATCAAAATACCCTAATAGAATGGCCATTATAGAACTAGAGGAGTTAATGAAGTAGATAGAATTTAAACATGGTCTTCACACACCCGAGACCGTCTTCTCAGGGTTCACTAATACTCTTTGTCATGAAAATGATGGATCAATATAATTTCACCTCAATTACTAGGATCTAAATATGACGACTATAAAGAACATGTATCCCCTACTATGGAATTATGATATGTTTTATCAACCTAAATAATCAAAATACTTAATAATGATGGATATTTATTCTGAATATCCTCAGTAGAAGCTGAAGAAGACATTTTTTATTTAAAAACCTTCTATACAGGGAATGGACACTATGTGTTCATAGTGATTCCCTTCAGACTTACTATTTCCCTTGAATACATTATAGATTATTCGAATAATGTTTTCAAAGGATACCATGAAAAATTGATTATAGTATTTTTTGATGATATTCTCATTTTATAAAAGATAAATGAGGAAGTTCAAAATCATATAAATATTGTGATGAAGTCATTAAGAATGGGTAATTTGAATTCTATGTTTAGAGTGTGCTACTTTTTGGTGCAACTAGTCACATTATTAGGTCATGTGATAACAAGTGGGGGAATTTATATGGACACTTCAATTATAGAGGAAATTGAGGGATGACTCAAACACATATTTTTCAATGAAACTCATAGCTTTATTTAATTATCTAGGTTCTAACAAATATTTGTTAGAAATTTATCACAGTTTTCAATCCCATTAATTAAGTTTACATAGATTGGGGGAAACATATTTATAGACAGAATCATATGAGGTAGGATTTAAGTATATTAAGTAGACATTAATAACTATGACAGTACTCATACTAACTTCAAGTGCAGAAGAGTTTCTGATACACTATGAAAATTCAATGAAAATCAATAGTTGGGTCATCATGAAAAATGATATAGTGATATACTATTCCTCACCACAATTGAATTTCTATGAGAAAAACTACATGAAGAAATATATAGAGTGATAAGCAATGATCTATGGCTTAATTATTTGGTAGAACTACCTAAATGGTGATTAGTGGGACACATGTATAGATCTTAAGAGTCCAAATTATATATTAACATTGAACGAGCCCAAAATGTGTTAATGAAGATGGTTAGATTTGACAATGGACTATTATTTATCTATTCACAACCATATTATATAGGAGAATAGGTAAACTAATGATCATAGTAGAAATGAACATGTTACTCATTCCATGATGTGGATTGGGAAATACCATATTGTCCTGGATATAAAAAGGTTAGATCTAGAAATAATTATATCAAAGAATACATCCTACCATGTGAAATTATTTCCCTTCTATATATATTTGATAAGATCAAGGAGGAACAAAGGGATTAATTGTAGATTAAATATAATATGAACGAATAAAATGAAGTATGGATTTATTTAATACACTTTAAAAAATATAAATTCCTTAATTTTGAATCTAGAATTTGGTACCATCATCACCTAATATAAATATAAAGCTATTGGATAATTCATGAAGACCATATTTCTCTATATATTACGGAATTACCAAGATTCACAATGATACTGAAGATAACATATAGTGGAACAACTTAAAGAGGGATATAATTGAGAAAATCTCAATGTTCAGAGTATATTAGAAAGTTATGGAAGTGTGATAGAAGTCCAAGGAGATGATGAAACCAGTTCCCATACCCATATGTAAATTGGATAATTTAACCACGTACTTTTTAACTATGATCCTCAATACATCCAAATGAAGTAATGAAATATGGGTTCTGGCAGACTGAATCACCATGAATTTCCAATTCATAAATATATGGGAAGATTAATCTCTTGAAAATGTTGATAAGATACAGGTAATGTAATGGGAGAGGCAATATGGGTTCCCCATTTCTATTGTATTTGATCAAAATCAAAATCTTACCTCAAAATTATGAAGATGACAATAAAATTCTATGGATATTGAATTGAAATTCAGTGTGTTCTATCACCTCCAATCTATTTTAATATTTTAAAAGACTATTTAGTCACTAAATGAATTTTTATGAGCCTATTAAATGGAATTAAAAGTAGTATAGGATCATCACTTGTCATTAGTTGGGGACTAATAGTAACAACTTCCACTGAAGAATAAAAATGGCCCCAAATTAAGCTCTATATGGGAAAATATATAAAATTCACACATGTTCTCATGGAGTTTGTTAACGAAATAAACCTATACCTAATCTTGTAAAATAATGATAGAAGAGGTTCAATCCATCTAAAATCATATAAAATGTGATCATATTTGAAAAGAGATCTATGATAAATATCATCAATAGGGCTAAAAGTTTAATCTAAGGAAAAAAATTTCCTAAAACTATCACAATGAAAGGGATTCATATATTTTAAAAGAAGGGGAATCTTATCCTTATGTCCATTGAAACCATTGAGATACTTTATCACATAGTAGTAGTTTCCTATCGACTAAAACTTCCACCAGACATGGATCAAGTTCATGATGTGTTCCATTTATCTCTCCTCAGAAAGTACATACCTGATCCCTCACATGTAATAAATTCTATGGTTGTAAAAATTGAGTATGATATATCTTATTTAGAAAATACAATGAAGATATTGGATCTTACAGATAATGTTTCACTATAACACCCTTCACATTACAATCAAGTTTTATTTGAGCCTTTAGTTGGTTATTTTTGGGATCGAATGATTTAGTGGTTCATAGTGTCCAAAAAGTTGGGTTTGACCCTTTTTGGTTAATAATAGAAATCCCAATGACATTGGTGGAGGTTGTGGGGAATCTTTATGTCACATGTTTCAAAAGAATAGAGCCACCACACCATGTTTTAGGTATGTTCATCAACATTTAGTTTGAGTAGTCCCCCTATTAAACAAAAATAGTGTGGACACCACCAGATTTTGGTAGAGGGTGTGGTGATCCAACATTCTATAATTTTCATCTACATACCCTGAACAATACCAATGTTCAGTTTCTTGGGTGATGCCACCACACGGTGGTTGTGAAAAAATGTTCATATTAGAAACAATATATGAAATTTAAAAATCAAGAATGATGCTTAATCATTTGAATGTAGTTACTCAAGACCCATTTAATATTATTTATGATTTTAATTCATTTTTTGACTTTGTTTTCCTATATTAAATTGAAATTTATCTCCCAATTGGATTATATTCGAGATCAATGATGATCTATGAATGGGTTCGGGGCTTCCAACGTCTATCCAACAACATCACAGGGTGATTCCCTTCTTCTAAAACATTATCTTTGAAAAATATTGGATTTTGAGGACTAGATATATTCCTCTCTAATAATTTTTTTAGGTGTAGGTGAGGTGTTAATTAATATTATCGTATGTATCTTTAAACTTTAGTCAATACCTCATTATGCCTTTTGTTTTTATAATTTCCATTGGTTTTTATTTGTGAAATTATTAATTTGAAGTAATTGAGAGGTGAATTTGATATTTTTTTGTTATGTAATTATTTTCAAAGGGATTTTATTTGGAAAATATTTTTTAATGTTAAAAAATTATTTACTGGAATTTGCAAAAGATGGATTTGAAAGCTAAATGGGGTTTTAAGCCTGAAAACGATGTGGAATTACTATAGAAAATGTTTTATAAAAATATGGTCATTGAAATGAAGTCGATATGGATTGTAAAATTTTATGAAATTTGAATTTTAGTTTCATCAATATAATAATTATTTAAAACACATAAGAAGACCTTTGGTCGTGGAAAAAACATTATACATAAGATCCTTAGTATAGTAATCTATCACAATGGTAGGTTCTCTTGATTACATGGTGATAGTGGGTTGAATTTATCAAGGAACAATGGTTATGATGATAAAATTTCTTTCTTCAATATGTTGTTTCTTATTTTTCTTATATTTAGAAAACCTTATATCATTGATATTCTCTTGGTGATTTGTACATACATTGCATTCAATTTTACCTAATATTCTATTTTTTTCAATTAACAATGTTTTTGATTCTTGAAACTTGTTTTATTCATGTTCTTATGGCTAATGAAAAATAAAATTTACTTATATTACATGATGTTTAAAATAAAACCAAATGATTATTTTTATATTGGAAAAGTATTTATTTTAAATTTTTTAGAAACATATTTTATATATAAATTAACATATTCATGTAGATAGCATGTTTATATAATTTTATTGTTATCTTAATTAGATTTAGTGATAATAGTCAATTTTTTTGGTGTT
Organism: Viscum album; assembly: GCA_963277665.1. NCBI lineage: Eukaryota > Viridiplantae > Streptophyta > Magnoliopsida > Santalales > Viscaceae > Viscum > Viscum album. Next base: position 1,582,932,075 of record OY728137.1, on the reverse strand, counting down.
TTTAGACTTGGTATTGCATGTTAATGAAAAAGGGAATATCTTTCCAAAATAGATGGATATTATAGTTCATGTTTTATTTATATAGGTTGTTATGATGGTGAAATATGGTCTCATTGATGTTAAACCATGGGTTCATCCATATTCTGTGTTAACGGTGTTTCATTTTTTTCATCTAGTCCTTTTTATCCCCTTTTTTGATATTAAATTTATGGTTTCTTTTTAAATACGATGTATTCATCGATATATTCTATGATAATTTGAATTTTTCTTAATTTTTATATGTATATTTATAGTGAAATCCTTCCATATTTCATCATATAATACCCTAGTTCTTTTTGTGATCATGTAGAGATTGAGTATTTAATTTTCACCATCTTGTAGGCAATTTCATGTAAAATTATGGGTTGATAATTGTTGGTTTTATAAAAATTAGTGTCAAATGGTCATATTATCATTAAACCCTACACTCTCACTTATTTATCACACTCTTGTTTCTAGGGTTTATTGACATACTATATATATGATAATTGGAACACTATAGTGAGTGTGGGAGTGTTCTTATCTAGTTTATTTTCATGATGAAACATGAGAGACAATGGTAATTATAATATTTTCTAGTAGCCTTGATTAAATTTTTATCCTTTGGGATTCTATCTCTAATTTATTTTTATAAGGTAATTGATTTTGTTTCTTGGTGGTTTTTGGTGTCATTGTTTTGTAGAATATAGTTCTTCTAAGAAGATCATCTCTTAATTATTGTGAGGAACTTTAAAGGTGATACCCATAGGATAATAATCCAAATGAATCAATTTTGGTTTAATATATTGTCTGAATTATCCATTACATTTAAAAATTTGTTACTATTTAGCTTCAATGAGAGGTGGACCATGCGATATAATTCAAAAACAAATATCCACTAATCATTCATAGTGATAAGGGGCCACCTGAATCAGAGTAATAGATCAATAAGATTAAGAGAATTTCCCACTTCATGAATAATTTGAAAAAAATACACAGGGGTGTCCCCATTTATGTTTCATGGGTTAGTAATGAGGTGGTATGAATATATTTTATAATCCATTTTTCACAAATATCTCAACCCATATGACTTTCAAGAAGGTATTAAATGAATATTTTTATCTTGATACATTTTTTTGTTGAAGACTTATCTATTTTTAAGCCTAGATAAACGAAATCCTTTAGTTATGGAGTATTCTACATAATTTTCCAATTTGGTGAACCTGTCTCTAGACCTTGTTTGAAATTACTTTCTCATGTAATGGAGGTTCAAGATGAGATTGAGGGATAATATTTTTTCTATAGTAAATATTTTATTCCTAATCACCTTCGAAGAGGTTGTAGATAATGAATCTATGCACGAGGTGAATATAACTGGAAATATAGGACACTTTAGAGTAGTAGTGACATTAGAAAGTAGCTAGAGTTTCTTTTCTAGCCTAATGTCGATACTGGGAGACCACCATCAAGGAGGTGGAAGGAGTTCACAACAGATGTTAGGGAAGGAATAAGTATTTTATTACCAATATGGGAGAAAGGGACACATACAACTAAATTTTAAGGTAGCACCCAAAATAATTTATGCAAGTGGGAAATATGGTTATATTTAATATTTCAGTTTCAAGAACATAATTCACATATTATAGGTCCCCTTCCTATGGTGGTGAGTTGGTATCAAATAATTTTTCTAGATAATTTCATTCGGGTTGTTCCTCAGAGGGATGCCAAGTTCATTGTAGACATTCTTTTGGGTAAAAGGCCATTTTTAACCTTCATACCATATAACACCCAATGAATTAATATATTTAATGGTTTATCTTGAGGATCACAAGGATAATGGATTTATTCAACTCAGCGTTTCACATGGGTAACTGCCTTTAATATTTGAAAAAGTTGGAAATGACATATAGATTTATGTTGATTACCAAAACTCAAGTTGGTGATATTTAATAACAAATATCCCCTAACATGTATTGATCACACTTTTTTTTCAGTAAAAGGGGGTATAATTATATTAAAAACTGATATGGGATAGGGTTATGAGGGTCCAAGAGGAAGATGTTATTATGATAATGTTTATTATTAGTTTTGAGAATTAGGAGTATTTGGTTATGGTTTGGGACCTTTCTAACTCTCTTACAATGTTTATGAATTCAATGAACGGAATCTTCCATTAGTTCTTAGATTTTTTCATTATTGTTTTTATGGATGAAATCATTATTTATTCCAGATCACAACAAGATCATGAAATGTATTTTAATATCATTATTAGGATCTTTAAAAATATATTCTATGCTGGAAACTATCCCATTCATTGTTCTTGATTAAATTAGTGAATTTTTTAGGCCATGTGATTTTTTTGGAATGATGTATTTGTGATACCTAATAAGAGTTAAGTAGTGATGTCATGGGAGTATCCAAAAATTTGTTTTGAGATCCAAAGTTTCTTGGGATTATTTTGTTATTACAAGTTATTTCATTAGGACTTATATAAAATTTTATCTACTATAATTGACTTAACATATAATGGTTTAATTATTTTTGGGATATATTAGTGCCAACTATCTTTAGAGGAATTGGAATTGATATTGACTTCAACACCGATCTTCAATTTTCATGAATTGGTTTTATGATAAGATATTTACCAAGAGACATAAGGTATAAGTTTGGGTAGTGTTTTTATTTTCAAAAGGTAGGTAGTCGGTTATGGTTATTTTAAATTATTTCTTCATGAGAAGAAATACAACAATCATTATCTAGATTTGGTAGAAGTGATGTATGAAATTTAGACATGGAACTACATTCTAAATTAAGATTGATTTACACTGTATTCTAACTATAAGATTCAAAAGTATATATTTCCTCATAGTGGTATAAACCTTAAAAATTATATTGGGTAAAATACCATACACTGATTGATTTTTATTTTACATATACACCCATAAATAGAAATGTGGTCATATATGCATTGAGAGAAAAATTATTTACTCTTGTAGCAAAGTAATTAGTAGAAGTGTGGTTATTTATGGGATTGTTTTTGAGTTGTTCTTTGATCAAGGGGGAGATTAAATGAATTCTTTCAAACAGTTTCCTCAAGTTTTAACCAATATGGATGATCATATTTGAATTTTAATGGATAATGGTGTTGATATTATGTTCTTTTGAATGACTATTTATGGTAGGGAGACCTTAGGTGGGTTGTCTCATCCTCTCGAAGGGGTTTTTTACTTTTGATTTAGATAGTTGTTCAGAAAGAACTGAGATGAAAATTTATGGATAATGGACACTAATATTATTTGACCATACACCATGGAGCTTCAATGAAATTTCATTAATTTAAATTTCTTTGATGGTGGTTAGGAATGACATGAACAATTATTGATTTTTTGTCTCGGTGACTTACGTGTTAGAGAATTATTGTGGAACATTACAAGCCTAATGGTTTTCTAAATACTTTACCTATTTTAATATGAAATTGGCATTAGATCACCATTTAATTTTTGATTGAGATTCCTCAGAATCCTAGTGGCAAGAATTTTATGTTGGGGATTAATGATCACCTCCTAAAATTAAACCATTTCATATCTATCTAGGAGTCGACGATGGTAGTGGATATTGAGCACTTGTATGTATAAGAGATTGTTAGGCTCCATGGTTTACCATGATCTATCATTTCAGATATGTATTCTCAATTCCAATCCTAGTGTAATATTATATTATAGGTATTGATGAGTTCTCAGTTAAATTTTAGCATGAAATATCAACCTCTGATGGATAGCTATATTGAGTGAGCATCCCAGATTCTTCAAAACAAGCACCATGCATGTGTGGTTGAGTTTAGTTGATCTTGGGAGAACCATATTCCCTTAATGTAGTATAACAATAACAATATTTTTTAATAATAGAACATGATATCACATTTCGATTTGTTTTATGGGAGGCCTTTCCGATTACCTCTTTTTTGGGATGATATTGGAGAACAATCGTTATGTTTATTGAGCACCATTCTAATGATGAATGATGTTATAAATTTGATTAGTAAAAGTGTAGTGACAACATAGAATCACTATTGTAAAATGGTTCTAGGCCCACATATCTATACCAATAGTTTATAATAACTACTGGATTGAGCCTTTTTCATGAGACGATATATGATGTAAATTTGATTAGGAAAAGGCCATAAATAAATTAATATCACATTTAGAAAATGGTAGTATGTATAGATATCTATAATAGTAATTTACAATAACTATTGGCCTATTTTCCTTTAAGTATTTTATCAAATTGTTTTTTTTAATCCATTTGTATATATTAGCCTACCCCAATGGTTTTTACAAATTCCTAGTATAGAATACCCTATATAAATAATTTTTTTTGAAACTGTTCATATAGTCTCTTCACATTACCTTTGACCTCCCATCAACCTCAACAATGATCTATTATCTCACCTCACTCAAGCATCAGACATTCCTTTCTAATATTCCATTGATCTCCTCTCACTCAATTATTTGTTATTCTATTCTTCTTCAAAATATTATAATTTAGTTCTAAATATTTCATAACTTCAATCAAGTTCTATTTTCAATTTTATCTTCTTATAAAAAAATAAATGATATATTTTAAGGTCAGGATTCTTCCCAATTATTTGAATAATATTTCATTTATAATTTTTTTTATATTATTGTATAATAAATTTGATTGTATTATATATATATATATTTAATTTAGTTATCCAATACTTTTCTAAAAATAAAATATAATTATTTTTGGGAATATATATTAAAGGATTATTTAATTAAATAATATATTAATTTTTTTATTAAGGTTGTAGAGGGTTTTTAAATGTCATGTGATTATATTTAATAATTTATTGGGGATAACTTGGATACTATGGTGGAACTTAGGAAAAAAACATTAGTTATCCATCTTTGTAAAATTGGGATTGACATGATTAAAATTACTATATAGAGTATTATGTGGAGATGTCACTCTCGTAGAGTAAATATTTTTTGGATGTGGTTCTCCCAAAAAAATTGAACTATATTGACATTTTCTACCATTGGAATACACTATAATGATATTAAACTCTCATATGAAATAAATTTTGTGGACATGTATCTCCTATGGAAATATAGAATAAAGAAAATTGACTCTGAAACATGTATAATGATTCCTAACCTAACACTTTTTGTACATACCCGTGACCCTTATTGTGATACTTTTTTTATGATATATTCTTTTAATACAATATTATTTCACATAATTATTCTCACATAATATTATTTTTAATTATTAAATTTTTTACTAATCTTTATCATAAATTAATTATTCATTGTTAATTCCCCTAGAATTTATGTTCACTATGTAATTATATTCATTGAAATTCAAATCATATTATCATTTTTTATATTCATGTACACTGGATATACAGTTATTTTTATTTGTTATTATTATTTATATTTTGGCCAATATTTTTTCTATATGAATAAAATTTGGTCCTTATTTATATATATTCCTTAATCCTTATTAAAATTTTCTTTAATATACACTTTTACCCCCATAAACTAAAATTAATTCTTCTATATGTCCATTTTCATTAAATATCTATAAGTATATGGAAATAATTTTTTTAAAAGTTGAATAATTTCATATAATAAATGTTATGAAGAAAATTTAATTCTATTATGCTCTTATTTTTTTATTTATAACTAAAATATTATATTAATAGTTTTATTTCAAACTAGGATAACATGAATTATATTATACTGGTTTCGAATTGGTAATTTAGTGCAATCATAGTCGAAGTTATATTTTTCACAATTCATTCATAGTTTGTGTATGTAGACCCAATTTACATTGATTGTATTGTGTATAAGTTATTATTATTCCATGTATTATAGAATATTGGTTTTTATTTATATTAATTACTTTTAACATATGTATTTCTTTTATTTTTTTGGATAGTTTCTAGTATGATTTGATGAAGATGACATAAAAATAGATCATAGTGAATTTTTTAATTCTTTTTTTACATTAAATATTTGAATATAACATTTTTCCCTATAATATAATAGATAGAGGATGGATGTATTATAATCATTTTGTTTCAACGACATTTCAAATGAATTTGTATATATTTTATATATTTTTTAATAATGATTCAAATCGAGGTCATATAATATTTCCATGTTATAATTGTGTTGTAAGACCGTGGTTTTTTTTGGAAGAAGCTATCTACCATATTAAAAAATTTATATTACAAACAAACTATTTTGTTGTTTAAAATAATATAGAGATGAGAGAATATTCTATTGTTCATGAACAGAAATAAAGAAGTGGTATGTATAATTTAATATTTTACTAATTTATATTTGTGTATCATCATGAGATTGTTATTACGATACTGCAAGAATACAATTATATCAATACACGTGAGTTAAAGAATGAAAATGATGATGTTTATAGAGAGAAAAAACTAATTTAGTATTCTAGGAAAATTTTATATTAGGAATGTACTAAAATAACAATGATTTAATTTTTAACGTGGTTATATCATGGAAATAGCAAGTATGGAATTTTAAATGATAAAATTTACTACATTATTACCTTTTCTAACAACTAAATTCTTCATAATATATATATTAGCTAAAATAATAATATGAAATGCAAGTTAATCAATGATCCTATATTTTCTACTAATAAAATCCATGATTTTATGAAATATTTTAGTTTATTTTGGGAGTAAATTCCAATACATAATGAATATAAAGATTGTTTTATATATATATATATCTATATATAAGACAAATGAAGTTGTAACACCACGTCATGTCCCTCAAAAATTCAGGTTTCACATTCCTCTGATTCCTAATCTTTAAAATCTAATAATTTCTATTGAAATATCAACAATATGTGAAGGGATGATGTTGAGATAATTACAGACAGTGATGAGTATGATCATACTAGATATAGATTTTATTGAAGGAAATTTGATGCCGAGAATCATGATTTTCTAAATGAGGTGTGTAGTGGTAGGTTGGGTCTATCTTTTGATTATTTTAAATCTATTTGTTCAAATTCATATTTATCAAAACTAATGAACAATTTTTATTGACATTTATAATCATTCTTTGTTGATGTGTATAAAAATTTATACAATTTCATGATTATTCAAATTTATATTCCTTCTGATCATTGAAATTATATACACTTCTACTTCAACCCTTTAATAAAATATTTTAATTATCTTTGGGATATGGGTGTCCGCACATTAAATGTTTACTTAATAAAATATATTTATGATTTGTGCGACAAATTTGTTGACTTGAAATGATTTCCCTAATTATGTAATGATTTCTAGTTCAATAATGTAAAGAAATACATCATGACCTTTTTTATAATGAATACATGATCTTTGATAATTAAATATCATTATAGTTTTAGTTTCAGGGTGTATCAATGATTTTTTATATGGATCAATAATACATGAAGAACCATTATAGGGTTGATAATGTTTCTAACACTAAACAAGCACCTCAATGTATATAAAGAACTGATGTGATTAATAAATTCAAAATGTAGTTTTTTAGGGAAACATTATATGAAATCTGAAGAATAATAATGTTGGAACTGAATCGACATACAATTGGAAAATGAGAGGTATCTTTGTTTGTGTCTCTATAATGGTTAACCAATTTTTCATGACATTATTTAGATGCAATAAAAACTGAGAAAAATATATGGGTAATTTTGAATTCAATTCATTTAAATATCAAGGGGAAGACCAAATATGTCTTATGATCCCAGTGGGACTATTGGTATTTGGGTATTTGAATAAAACTACATCATGTGTGTTTACTTGAAAATTAATGGAATGTTCCCTATGCTTCTTAGGTGATGACTCACATTGAGACAAATAAATATATGGAATTATTGGATTACATCGAGGTTCATAATGTATATTTATGATACATATATAAATGAGTCAATATAATGTACTTTAAATTAAAATCTAAAAACACTCCTTATTATCACATCCTTCATCATGAATTTATTCCAATATTAATCTGACATTTACTATCCAATAATATTTGGGTTATGGGGATTTGATTGTTCCATTTTTATATATACCATTGTGTAATATTTTTATCCAACTATTTTTTAATAAAAAATAAAAAATAGTAACTATTAATTTGGTGTTAGTTGGAGAAAATTTTTCATCCAAAACTATTCACATTTATACTACATTTACGATTCCTGATTCTAAGTGAAACACTTTTCGAGGGACACATTTTTTTGGTGGATGTATCATACTGAAAGATATATGTACACAATGAAATCTAATTTTTAGAATAAGAATAATCTTGAATGTTACCCTGTGAGAGGTAATATATCTTAAGAATGTATGGATTTTTGTTCAATGTATTTATATTATGTGAGTACATGGTATAACAAGCCAATGAGATATGAAAATTATATGGAAATTGATCCCTCATTTCAATCAATACCCTATATTAGTGGAATTCCTGGGACATATACATTGGTTATGTTTTTAATTTAAGAGATGGATATGGAACATCACATAGTCTTTATTATCCATGTTTTGTTTGATTACTATATCATGTATATAATTTGAATATTTATATGTTATTTTAGAGAAATTAATTTCCAAGATACCGTTAAATTATATTATAATTTTATGCAGTGAACATAATAAAATTATAAATAGAGTTTATAAATAATTTTCTTTTAGAAGGATAAAAACATTTCATAGTAAAGAGTTTCTCTATTTGTTGAACTAAATATTAGGACCATATAATTAATCAAGTAAAAATATAGATATTAATTTCATTTTACTATTTCTATATTTTTCAGGTATTGAGTTTTTATGTTGACTCTATCACTCATGAATTAATGGATTTGTCTTTTGGTCTGAAATCATTCCTTCACCAATGAAAATATTCAATAATAAATGAGTTTAAATTTCTTATAATTGATTGAGTGTTGAATATTAGAACACATCCTGATGATGTTATGTTAAATAAAACTATAAATTCTTCTTCTAATGAATCAAATACTCGGCATCGATATATAAATTTGTCTTATTGTGAATTTATTGAGAAAATATTGGTATTTGATTACTAATATATAGGTTAAGACACTATGATGAAATGATAATTGTTTGACTGAATAATTGTCCATGGTACATTTATTTTTGAATACAATGTTATTGAAATTCCTCACTTGCTTTCTACTAATGAACCATATATTTTAGCATCAATGGAGAAACAAGTGTTTTATGTAGAATATAATCTATGACCTGATTACGGTGCCATTATTGAAGTATTAAAATGTTATTGTTTTTATAATGGTGAGGATGAAATTGACACCATTGATTCTCCATTGATTTTGATAAAAATATTTTATTTGATTACACGAATTAACTAATTTTTATAATTGATGTTGAACCTAATGTAGTGGTCATTAATATATAAAAAAAACATATATGGTCACAATTTATTTATTTTACCTTTATATGAGTTTATTAAGATGGATCTACTATAATTACATGTATTTGGTTTTATTTTGGAATAATATTATCATTTAAGTTTTCTTTGTTTTTGTTTCAATTAATAAGATTAATTTCAATTAAAAAAATTGGGTTCAAAATTGGGGTTTAAAAAATGTATAATGTGGTTTTCAATTAATGTTGTAAAAAAATGTTATTATATTGTTTATGTCAGGTTTGACTTATAATTTGTAAGAATTATATTTGAAAACAATTTATAAAAATGTACATTTAATTAATTTAATGATTATGAATTATAATGATGATATTTAAGGAAGATACTATTTGATAATGATCAACGAATGCGTTAACTGGGGATACCTTTTCTGGTACCCTTAGTGAGTATAATGCTAGCAACACATTTCTTCTACATTACATTTAATGTAATGTTATCATTATTCATCATATTTTTTAGGGACATCGTTATGATCCAAAGTTGACCTATCCCTAGCATATAAATATGGTTCAAAAATTGGAAAATTGCATGAGGTTTCTATGAAATCTATATGGAGAATCTTTTATACCTGTTCGTACCCAGAAACACCAACAAACTTCCTATATACCACATTAGGTCCACCTCCACTTGATATTGAAAGAATGTTCACACATATTACTCCATCGTCATCATATTTAGGTTTTACTTCTCATTCCATATCAATGCCAACTCTAGTGATGTTCCCACTTATACCATATCCATATCCTTGGATGTATCATATCACAACTATCCTTATGTTAACATGAGTATGCCACCTCCATTTCCCACTCATATTCATAATGGATATGAGGATTTTTTTCCCTTCATTTTCCACTCCACCAAATGTAGATGACCAAGTGAAATCATTGGAACATATACACCATGAAAATGCTACTAATCTAGAACAGCCCACTGATCCATCTGAGCCAAATGATATGCAAGTATCACATTTTTTATAAGTCTCTTAAAATAGATGACATAATTTTTTCAAATTGTGATGTGAATTAATTTTTTTTCCTTTTATCTTAATCAGTGGGATATTATAATATGAAATGTTGGTGAACCGATATGCATGATGTCTAGAATCATCAATCAAAATTAATGGTAAATTAAAATGAAGATAATAAAAATGTAGGTAAAAATTCTAGACAATGTAGAATATTCATGTAAATGTTTTACATGTAGAGATATATAATTCTAGTTAAAAAATTCGCATGAAGGTATATTGGTAAAAAGAGGAGAATACATGCTCAATGTTATGGGTAAGATATTTTTTAATATTGATATCAATATTTTTATTTTTATTTTTATTAATTAACAGGTTCATTGTACCATCGATTTATCTTTCCCAATATCCCAGACTCAATGGTCACATGATTTATAGAACTTGGATATTTGCGGTGATTATATGAGAATGAGTTATATATGTCTTTGAAGAGTAGAGTCAGATATATGTTAGAGGGTGCACTAATATTAAACTACATTCAAAGAACATGATACTTAGAAATGATCATATATTGGAAGAGTATTGATTTTACGGTATTCTTAATCATTTATAGTTTGTAATGAAAATTAAATCTTCTAAAATTAATAGAATTTTTATTAGGTTTCATCAGAAAAATAAAATTAATAATATTACTATGAATTATATATACAGTTTTGGGTGAACTATATTGATGGAGCATGAGAGGTTCTGTGTACTTTTTATGACAAAATGAGTTTTACTGGGAACAAATTAAGATCATTTTAATGGTTATGAACACTGATAGGGGAAGGGGTCAATATTTTTATTTTAAAAAAACCCTTCCTATAATAATTTGAATATTCTTTGGATATTTAAAAATATTTAAATTAATTGATATTCATCAAAATGTGATCTTTCCATTCAAACCAATATATATTTTCATATTAAATTCTCCTGAATAAACTCTTAAAATATCACTATTTATAATGAAAAATAAAATTAGATGTTATCTATCAAAAATGATAGAAATTTGTATAAATATTAATTCATCGTCTAATGGAATACATGATCACATGCACAAATCTTTCGAGAATTTCAACTATTTCATATGAAATGGAAAACTCTCAAACTGTAGACTGATCATCGAGTTGATTCCCATATTAGAGATTGTTAAAAAATTGTGGAAATATTAAAATGTTCTTCATCTCATCTTTTTATTTATGATCAACTAATTTTTTTATAAATCCATGTAATCTTATGATCTCCTACTAAAAACATAATATTTCATGCTATATAGCTTTTGTGCTTCTTTTTCATGCTTTTGTAGTTCAACTGAAAACCTTATGAGGTCCCAAAATGTACCTTACAATGATACATAAGTTTAAAATTATAAATTAATTTTAATTAACTCAATTATATACATATTAAAGAAATAAACATAATAATAATAATAATAATAATTTTAATGTGTAGCCTAGGAGCATAGAAGTTCTCACAAAACCATTTTGATGAAAAAATTATAGTTTAGAGTATATGAGTTTTATAATTCACTCATAGGTATAAATATAAAAAATCTAGTGTTTAATATTTGAATATATATGGAACATAAAATTCACTCAAAATTTTATGATGAGACTCTTATCAAATTATATTATCCATAAATATATGAAATAAAAAAATCATGTATAATATGAGAAGATAAATGGTCAATCGATTGATGAATTATATTATATAAATGATCCATTTAAATTGTCTTATTGTCTGGACACCGGTTTATAAATATTAGAAACAACAATTTAAAAGTGATCATAATAATCTAGGAAATCCTCTAAGTGTGCTGCCAATATCCACTTGTATCCAACATACATGCCCCTTATTATATTGAATATGCTATTGAAATTTACATCAAGATAAAGTTTTTGATCTCCTCTTTATATTTAAATTTTAACGGATTGGATTATATATTCAATATAATCCTCAAAATGAATCAGAAATCCCACAATATTTTTAAATTCTCTCATTACATCCCCCATGTTGTACATAAATATATCCATACAAAGAGCATGTCTATGATACCATTTTATTACTCCGTGCATTTTTATTTTAATCCTACCAATAATTATAGGATTTAAAGTTATATATATAACTAATATATGTTATATTTGTTTCTTATATTCAGAATATTCCAAGAACATATCTAATATGAATAAAAATTTTCCTAGCCCAACTGCTTAAAATTTTCATCCTTTATTATGGGAAAAAATGTATTAGAAGGCCTTATATACTTGGAAACCATGATCATTTAACCTAATATGATTTTTTATATATTAATAAGGTGGGGAAATTGTAAAATTACATTAATAAAATGGTTTTTTTGTATTTCATATATATATATAGGAATTAACAACTTAAAATGATCCTCCATTTGGACCTCTCCTAGTATTTCTCATCCTCCAAGAGATATAGATCTATCCCTCTATTCAGGTCACCCCCAATAAATGAATTTTCATTATAATAAATCAATCTCCAATCATCTCCCTCAACAATGTTATTCATTCTGGATAGAAGATGTGACTTTTTAAGCTGCAGTATACTCAAATAACCCCTTTGATAGATTTGTTTCATCATATCTATAGTGAAATACCCCCTAAGATCTTAGTTACCTCACCTACAATAATCATATTATATTTCTCTAAATTCTTCTTGATTTTTTGATATATTGAAAAGGTATGATTTTAATTATTTCTAGGCTGTGTTGCACACTAATATAGCTTAAATTAGTTATTTTAAATTGATATTCTCTCTAATATTATTAATTTAACCCAACTTCCTCCCTAGACATTATCCTCTTTGGAGATTTAATTGGACTTAATAATAATTATATTAAATATATTTTAGTTTAATCTAATGTGATAATTTATGTTAATACCACATATTGATTCACAACTCTAATTTAATCTAATGTGTTAGTGTTTTAAATTGATGTGATTAGAATGTAAATCTTATATGTCTTCATAAAAAAATTAGTTTTAGTTTTGTTTATCAATTTCATATTATTCAATAATGTATTTTTACTATAATCAATTCTAGTTTGGGTAAGAATATTTGTACATTGAAGGCCATTTATCAAGTAAGGGAAATGGTTGAAATGCTATAAATTTAAATACATAAGAAAAATTATAATTATTTTTATTGATATTTAAAATTTTTATACATAATTTATAATTAAATATATTATTAAAATTTTCAATAGTTTATCATGGAATCCCTCTATGAGAAAGAAGAAGAATAAATTGGGCCAAATAATTATTTGAGAACGTTATTAGGTGGGGAGTAGTAGAGGATATTCTGATGTTGACACGGTATATGTGTAATAACCACTAGTAATTCATCCTCATTGAGTACTTCTCAAATCTCTTAAACCATTAAATAGAAAGACTATTTTCTAGAAGTAGTTGTGGTAAAAAATAGTTACATAATAGTAAGAAATATGTAAACTTGTCACCAAAAAATTCATAAAATATATATGTTAATAATTCCTATTAAATTTTGATAATGTTCTTGCTTCATCTATGGAATCCATTTACTCTTTATATGAGGTACCGATTTATGTAAATGACGGTCATTTTGGCAGTTGATGTGATGAAAATCATATTGATGATGATGATGATGTTGAAGACGATGATATTAGTGATCTAGAAGATGATGTTGATGAGGATGTTAGTTATGATTATGATGGTACCAGTGGTGATGATGGAGATATTGACCACTCCATTTTATCGTTGACAATAATGACACATTTGTTTTGATATTGTTTAATGACTAAAAATGACTGATTGTGTACATTGTAAATATTTGTTATATTATTTTAAATAGTTACTAAACCATTGAAAAGATATCATTAAAGGATAAATATACAATATTTATACTACATTAAATATGTAATACAATGTTTATTTTTTTACCAGTTCTATAAGAGATTGTGGATGGATGTTTTGATCTTGTTGGGGAGAGAAAGCTATACCAAATATTTTATAAACCATTCATATATATATATATATATATATTAGATAACATTCTATACCAAAAATTTTATGAACCATTGGTATACATCTATACCACTAGTGTTCTGAAAACCATGTGTATTAAAATTTACCCTTGGTATGTACCAATGATTTCCTTCGTAACCTTTTCTATGGACTTATATAGATTACAATATACACCATGATTCATAGAACCACTTCTATAGATTATAATAATTGTTTTATGTCCTATAAAAATGGTTTAATTTTTTTTGTATATGGTACTTTTCTAGAGTTCATTCTCTATAAATAATATTCCAACTAATGTCATCGTCTTTTAGAGTTTGATGTATTTTTGTCCTGTTTTCATCCTATTTTAACCTTTTTTGGGGAATAAACATTTATGGAGATAGGGTATGTTAACACCACATTATATCATTTTATTTGATGTTGTAGAGTGAATAAATATGGTGTATTATCGATTGTACATTCCATATAATTTGACTTCAATCACTGTTGTGTTCCATGTTTCCCCACTAAAGAAGTATCATCTATAATCACCCCTCAAGATTGAGTAGGAGGACATTGATGTTAAATGAGACCCCACAGTGTTTGAAATGAATATTCAGATAGTGGAATGAAATGATAAGGATATCCATATAATGATGATCCCCTTGAATTGAGTGTGGTGATAAAGTGGTAGAGACAACCATGAGATATGGAATGTGGGGCCCTGATGGTGTAGTAATGGGATTGTCCCTTTTTTTGTTTCGTGATCCTAATCGTTTTTAGGGACATGAAGTGTTAATGGTGGTGACAAGTGTGATTCCATTTGGGTTACATGTATATTTAATTTGATACTTAATATGTTTATATTTAGTTTTAGATTATTTGGAGGTTCAGTGTGGCATAAAAGTTGGTTTTAAGACATTATGTTGAAAAATAAGAAGGTCCACTACCATGGTGCATTTTTTTCCTCATTTTTAAAATTTTTAGATCCATTACACCCACTGTTGGTTTTGGTCTTCAACATAGAGTGAAGGGAGTCCACCAATGTTCTATGACTAGT
This sequence comes from Viscum album, assembly GCA_963277665.1. Classification (NCBI taxonomy): domain Eukaryota; kingdom Viridiplantae; phylum Streptophyta; class Magnoliopsida; order Santalales; family Viscaceae; genus Viscum; species Viscum album. Next base: position 1,582,916,460 of record OY728137.1, on the reverse strand, counting down.
CTGGCCACTACTATGCTATGGTGGAGGGAATGTTGGGACTATGTGGCCTGGTTTTCAGCACCCCACCATAGATTGTCTCCATTGTTTGTCTTCTAGGTGAATCCATCACACAGTGGTGGAAGACATATACCATGGTAGTAGTGGTTTTTGATTTTTTAAATACAAAAACATTTCCTAATCTAATGTACATGGTTAGTCCCATCTCGGGAAACCGTAATATGCGATTTTAATGAATCTTTTAACATATATTCCCTTTATTAAACAAATTATTATTTCCCCATTGGCATCGTTTATAGATCAACCATATTCTAGGAATGGTTTTGAAAATTTATCATCCATTAAACAATAACTTCTATTTATTCCCTTATTCTCAGGATTACACTTTACATGATTAAGGTTCAAGAGGGACATATATGTTCCTCTCCCTTTATCAGCATTAAAAATAGCGAGGTTTTCATTTCTATTAATGTTGGATTATATATCATATATTATATCCTATGTAATCCCATGTGTTCTTATGATTTTCTGTGGTTTTGATTTATGGAATAGGTGATTTTAAATTTATGAGAGGCGAATTTTATGTTTGTTACCAATGATTTTTTCAAAAATTAATTTTTTTTGAAAAATGATATTTAATGTGAAATAGATAATTTTGGAATTTAACAAAGATGAATTTTAAAGGGAAATGGGTTTTTAACCATATAATCAGTGTATTATAACAATATAAAATCTTCTCCAAAAGTGAGGATTTGGAAATGAAATGGAATTACATTATAAAATGTTTTGGAAAAAGGAATTTGGAATTTTCAATGTAATGATGATCTATAACAAATTTTAAGACCTTGGTATATGAAACAAATAGACATATATGAGCCTTAGTGGAGTCTATTATCACTAAGGTAGGTGCTTGAGATAAATTAGATCTAGTGGTTAGCATTTACTAGGGAATTTATTTTTACAGACATTGAATTCACTTATGAAAACTATTGTTTGTTTTTTTGTACACCCTTATGTCATGGATTTCTATTAAGTTCATTGGGTATACATTATGTCTATATTTACATGGTATTCTTATTTTCCCACTTTACATGGATAATGATACTTAACACCTATATAATTCCACAACATATACCTCATAGATATCAATGTTATGTCATACTGAATTTTTTATTTGAATATGGAATGTTTTTGAAATGAAACCAAATATATTATTTTTTTATGCGAAAAAGATTTCTTTTAGAAATGTTCTATAATTTTTATATATAAGAAATAAAATATGAATGTGGATATAATGTTTATTTATTATTTTTGATATCCTAATGATATTATGTTCTCAGACAAAAATTTTATCTTTGTTAATTTTTAGACATGCTTTTATAGGATACAAGATGGGATAGACTCTGACCAATACTCCTAGACCCAGTGGTGAAAATATCCGATATGCATCTTTCGGTTTTATACTAATAATAGTAGTATAATTTCAACCGTTAAAAATATATATCATCAATAGAAAAAATTGGATCATTTAAATACCCAAGTAACATTTAGTTTTATAGTTTTTGAGTATTTTAAAATCTTATTACATAGTAGTGTTTAATTTTTTTATTAACTTTTATTCAACATCACTTGAACTAGACTATTAATTCAGGATATTCATCATTTTCATTCTACTCATCACTATGAAATATAAAAATTAATTGAACCATGCAGTGTGAACAAAATGTCCCAATAAAGGGTATTTGTATTTCATTAAACAAATTAGTGATTTTTTTGTAATGATATTTTGTAATTAAAATAAACTATATAATATCATTATAATGAATAATAATTATTTAGAATTCATAAGTTATTCTATAAAAATATTTATTCAAATGAAATTTCCATACTCTAATTCTTCATAAATTTCATTTCATTACTATATAATATCATAAATATGTATTTTAAAATCTCATAATATTTCTTAAATAATTACTGATGGAACTTTGGATCATAATACAATGTCATGACTTACTACCAAGACATCATAACATGGTTGACATAGTCTTATAATGGATTAGATTAATTCTCTAATCTCTTCCAAAAAATATCAAGTGATATAAACATTACCCAATGAAATGGAGGGATTTATAATTTGGGACCACCCATCTTATAGTAGAAAAATTCCAATATGGGGTGTCTGGGTTCACTCCCTATCTCCATCCTTCATTTTTATAATGACAATGTGAAAATATTTGGAATAAAAAAACAGTTGTGTTCCACATCATAATGACTATGAAACAATCTTTAAAACCATGGGAATCAATATCCATAATATTAAAGGGGAAATAATTTAATAAATATTTATTTAGTTAATAAAACTCAAAATGAGGTGGAATATGAAGGATTTCCATTAAAAAACTAGAGTCTAAGGTTACCAAATAAGAATGACCAAGATTCAGAAAATAAAATATAATTATTTACTTTTCAAAACAAAATATGTTTGTGTCGAAGTAATAAAAATCTAAATAACTCGTTATAATATTGTACTTTAATCATAGATGGATAAGTTTCAATATAAAAATAATCATTCCATAATTTGGAACATAAAATTATAGATTTTGAAATAAAAGATAATTCATTGATTTAATTACACGCAAGATTATATTTTTAAAAAATAATATGTATTATATTTTTTTGAAATTATAAAATTTTTTTCTTAAATAATATATATATATATATGTAATTTTAAAATGGAACATTTTTACTGAAAACAATAATTTTGGAAATACAATAACATCCCTTACCTTCAAAAATATAGAATTAAATCATTTATAAATTTTAGAACACTCTTATAAAAATAAATATCATGGGATAATATAAAATATTAAAAAAAAATTAAATAGAGGAACCATTTTGAAACAATAATATAGAGCTAAAAATTATTCCCCATAATTTCATACCTGAAAAATGTGACCAATTGAAAAAAATGTTATTTTTCAATGTTATAATTCTAATATCATTATTTTGTTTCTTTTCACATTCACTATCAAACTCAAAAATATAACGTTATAACCAAATGTATATATCTTAGTAATATTGTAAGTAATCATAAAGAATGGTCCAATTTTAAATAACTTTCCTTAACTATTTATTCATATTTAAATATTATTATATAAAAGACTAGTTCTTCAACATATAAATTCTATATATTTGATAAATATTTTACTTTGACTTTTATATAAAAATTAATTACAAATATATAGTTAAAATTATGTAATTTTATTTTCCATAAAATATTATATAAAATCCAAAAAAGGATTTCATGTTGGACAAGTTATTTCTAGCTTACATAGATTTTTAGAAAACATCACCAAAACATATAGAAAGATACTATTTTTGATATGTAGCTGTTTAGATTCAAGTTTTTATTTTGTAATATTTTTATAATTTATTGTCTTGTAAACCTGAATTACATATTAAATATAAATATATGTATTAGTTTTATTTATATTTTTCATGCGAGTAAAACACTATGTGATGTAATATGATTAAATTTGAGAGTGTAATTAACTTTATATAGATTTAATCTTATCTTTACATGAGTTTTGAAAATAGAAATTGCTTTTAAATAGGTCCTATATACCAATATATTATGCGATTTTACCCATACATATGTAGTATAATACCATTAATAGGATTTGGTGATGCATGGTGTACACTTATACATGTTTTTATTGAGGAAAAATATCCTTATATGGTTATAATCTACCATTAGATGAGTTCATTTTACCCATAAAGAACCTATTTATAGAAGGGCCTACCTATATTCAAGTGCTAGAGTAACCTTGCATAATCACCAAGTTACACCTTAACAAAACATATAGAATAATATTCATAGAATAAAAAAATGTAAGTACAACCCTTATGTGGGAAAAATGACACTCAGGTTAACATTAAATAAGTGTAAAGAGGTCACGGTACGTTTACAAGAGGCTTGTGAAGACCTATATGTAGGTGAGGCTTCAGGAAAGCTTCTATTACACAACGTTGGGTCTTACCCATAAAATAGAACAAAATCGAGTTCCAACCATTACACAACATTCAAATTAATGATATACCATTACATGGTACCCAAAATCAATATTAAATAAACAGACTAACCCTAACATAGTTGTATAGTTACCTTTATTGAGTATTCAAAACTTTTACCTCACCCTTATGTAGATTCTATTTTTATATAGAATAAATATTTAATTGGATTGTCATTAAACCTCTTATGATCCATAAATTTTAATATATTATGTTTATATTTTTCATATAATTATTTATATAATAATATAATTTTTGTACAATTATTTTATAAATATATCTATAATTATACATTTTCATTTCAAAAACATATTACTTCAACCATCTTATAACAATAATAATGTCATATGTTATTTATGATAATGTTTTATTTCCATAATTAATATTATAAAAATATTAAAAATTTAATACACTTACATTAAATCAATTTTTTACTAAAAATAGTATTTAAATTATTCAATAAATAGTATTTCAGTATTAATCGGATCTTGTGCATTAATATTAGTTAGACTACACCATATTATCTCACTATTAACAAATACCTATATTTGCCTTAAAGATGTTAATTAATTTTTTATCCATATGTTAATAATAATCCATTTGATTTCAAAACAATAATAGTTATGGTTTGGCCTAAATTTTTAAATGGTATATTTTTAAATATAAAATTTTGTTTAATAAAAATTTATTAATATTATTCATATAAAATAATATATATATTGAAGAATAATTATTATTATAATGTGAATAATTTAAAATTACTTTTCAAAAATTTATATTGTTTGTAGAAAACAATATAATTTTATTAAATAAACATTATGTTAAAATATTTCATAGTTTGTTTTAATGGTGAAAGAAGGCATTTAGTAGAAACATATTTAAAATAAATTTCTTTTATAATTCTAAATATGTTACATTCTACTCCCTTAATGAAATTTCGTCCTTGCAATTTTAATTATAAAATTTTAAATTTAAAACAATCCTCAATAACTTAAACAAAACAGTTCAAATACACCATATATATTACTAATATCATTAGACATCTGTCCATGAAATAAATACATTAATCATAAATTTATCCCTTCACAAAAACATATACCAAAACTGATGTTCATATTACAATAAATATATCCCAAAATTATAAAAACAAGGATAACTAGATCTCTAATTAGCCAAATGGTTAGTAGTGGCCTAAAGAATTATCTCCAAAATAATAAAAATAAAATTACATCCTTATAAAAAATCATTTTGATTTCAAATGTTGTCTAATTAATTGTTTGATAATAAACAAGATAGCCCAAGACTCGCACTCCTAGATTCAGTGTTAAGAAAATCATATTTACATTTATATATTTGATACCGATAAATGTGACCCAATTTAAAACCTTAACAAAATATAACTTAAAAATATAAAAATGGATCAATTACATACCCAAGGACCATTTAGGTTTTTAGTTTTTGTGGATTATGAAATCTTAATACAAATCTCAATTAATAAAAAAATTCTATGAACTTGGCTTCACTCAAGAAAGTCACTTAGTTGAGGCTATTCCCCATTAATCTTCGAATCATTATTATGAACTAATTTTTTTAAACATTTGGTGGAACCAAAATAGCTGAGTGATAGGTTTTAAAACATAAGGAATCCAATTAGGGGACTTTCGTAAGGTTATAAAACAAACAAAACATGATATATATTTTGAAATTGCAAACATAATTTTGGAGTCCTGAGTTCCTATTTGAAAACATTTTTTGTAATTAATTTTCAATACTCAAATTACTTGGAAAATAAATTTTTTAATTCAAAAAACTACAATTAAATTTTTTTTAAAGGTTGGGGCCGAAGCCTCATTTTTATTACAAAATCAAGGAAAAGTCCTCTTTTACAAGTATTCCATTGGTGAGATACCATTAGGACACAATGCTTCTTACCTTTAATATAGAATAAAATTGATATCCTAAGCTTATGAAAATTTATAATTATAGTGCTACTCGAACTTGAGATCCCAAATTACTGTTACATTAATCGACTAACCCTTACATACCGATATAGTTACTTGAATAAAACATTCAAAACTTCTTCCTCAGCATTATATAGATTTAATTTTTAAATAGAATAAGTATTTAATTTTAATACATTTTAATCTTTTATAATCCAATAATATTAATATATATCATTTATATTATAAATATATTTAATATTATATTAATATAATTTCTCTACAATTATTTTATTCATATATGTATAACATGGAAATTTTTATTTAAAAACTATATTTATTTCAATATTCTTATATATATAATAAAATCTATTTTATTCATTATAATTTCATCTTTTATTAAAAGAAGTTATATTACTATGAAATGTTTAATATACCGACACCAAAATAATATTTTACTAGTAATAATATTATTATTATTAAATAAATAATATTTCACAATTAATAAATTCTTATATTCATCCTAAAAATCTTAATTAAATTTATATGAAAATATCAATAATATTAATTATTATTTCAATATAAAAAATTTCTGTTAATATATAAATTTTGAAATGATTATATTTTGAATTTTTTCTTTATTTGTAATAAAAATATATTCATTTAATTTGTTGGAAAATAAAAAAAATAAGTTATTATTTATTAACCTGAAAATTTTAAATTAACTTCTTCCAATTTTTATGTTATTTATAAAAAATAATTATATATTGGGAAATAAACATTATGTTAAAAGATATCTCATTTTTTTATTATGAAATAATACATTTGGTGAACATTTATTTAAAATAATTTTATGCTGGAATTTGTTTGGAAAAATCCCTTAAAGTATCATTGAATTGTTTTTGAGGTTATTGTGTTTGTTGAAACAGCAGGGCTTGAAGATGTGTTTGTGGATAGAGCATACCAGAATGTCTAATTTCTTGTAAAATAGGGTTTAAATGGTTATTTTTTGAGTTACATTGATATTGTTTGCAACCTATGTTGACAAAGAACGATGATAAAGGAATGGATGATATGGAGGCAGTACAAAAATAACATATCTATGTTTGCACCATTTTCTAGTGTCTTCCAAATTTTTGGGCCAGAAAAATGGAAGATGGGGAAACATGTTTTTGGCAACGTATGGTTGCATAATATCTAGTGTGGGTTGTAAACTAGCGTGCAAGGCATATTTCAGGGTTATAATGTTGAAAAATGTCAAAGGCATGTTTCACATGAAGGATTTGAAGATGTTCACAAAATATGGATTTTCATGAAGGAATCTTGCAAGTAATGGATTTTTAAGATCTGAATGTTGAAAAAATGGAAAAGCAATGATGTGCACGAATGATTAGGTAATGGGTGAAAAAGAGGATGTTTCATAGAAGGAACATGAGCACCCAATGTGACATCAAATGGGGTTTTGCGTGCTCGAAGTGGAACACACATGGAAATAGTTTTCCACGCAAGGTTTACGAACCCCTATAAATATGAGGTGACCCCACTCATTCAAGAGAGGTCAACAGTTTGAGAAAATATAAGCACCAGAACATGTAATAATTGTGCACCAAAGTAGTGTTGTGAATTATTTTGAGTTTCATGCCAGCTAAGAAAGTTGTGTGTAAGATTTGAGTTGCGTTAATGATTGATGTCATGTGAAAGGTGTGTTTTGCGACAAAAGTGGAATCTTGCATGCAAGAGATTATAGTTCCATGCAAGATGCAGTACGGGTTTTGCGAATGATTTGGATTTAACTGGTCCATCCTATGTATAGAGAGATTCATCTGTGGGTGAATGTTGGCCGTCAAAAGAGAATCTATCAACGGTTAAGGATGGATATTTCATTAGAGATAATGAAGAGACCTATAGGGCTAAAATAGTGAGAGGATATTCTGAAGAAGAAGTCAGGACACTTTAGTTGAGATAACAGTGAGCTTTCAAATTTTGAATTGTTGTATACCAGGAGGGACAATGATTTTGCTTCGAACATGTAAATAGTAGTTCACTTTTAGTGGATTTGGAACAATGGAACTCTGTCGGTGTGTGCTCCTTGGATGTATCCTAGTGAGAGAGATCCAAGTAAATATCATTGTGTCATGTGCATGAATTAATTTTTATTTATTCTTTTCTATAAAAAATATAGAGAATAGAGTTTTCCTTAACAGAAAAGAAAGATCAATAGTTGAAGTTCTCTTAATCTATTATACCATGATTCACCCCCCTCGTAGGGTATCTTAACAAGTTGACATAACAGAATTTTTAGGATGTTACATTGGTAAATTGAAGAGTGTCATAATGAAGATTGATCTCATGGTTTTTGTTACCATCCCATTATTTTGAATGGTGGTAAAAAATAGTCACACTGAGATGGACCCACCTTTCACTTCAGGTTCCATATCATGGGTCATTTTATTTTTTCATTTAGACCTTATTATCCACTAGCTTTATGAAATATTTATGGTTTTATTGTTTTAAAAAATGAATTATTATTCTATATATTCTAGGATATATTTTTTGTTTTCATTTAACCATATATCTATTGATGGTTAAATCATTCCCACATTTCTATGTATGGTACCCCAATGCATGTTGTTGTCCCTGGGTGATCGATAAAGCACTTCAGGCCTTTGGGAAGGACGAATTGGGAGACATTATTGTTTTTATTAGGTTAGACTATTACATCTATTCAATAATACTACACATATTGTTAATGTTATTTAGTGGAATCATAATTATGAAGAAGCAACATCAGAACCTAAGGAATAAATTAAACAAAAGTACCCACACCTATTCTTTGGTAAGCACATGAGTTGACTTTTTTGGATGAAAATTCAAATAGGAAGAATAATTTTATATCCCAAAAATTTCTATATATAGAATTTTTATTCTAAATAAATAATTTATTTCATATTATATAGCTTAAACACATTCAAAACATAACAAATTTTTTTTATTAATTTGGAACATACATTTGTAAATTGTATATATCCTTGAAAATAGGAGAAATTAAAGTAGAAAAAAACAAGTAGGATGGTAAAAAATGGATCAAGCCAATCTATTAGAGTTATTGAACTTATAAAAAATATTAAAAAAATACAGAACATTAACAAACCAGTTTTTATTTTAGAAACAGAGAATGTATAACCATAATAATATTAAGTTGAATGATGAATAAAGGGATTGAAAATTATTTATAAGAAGTTTCATGACTGTTGGAAAATTAATATAGTCAAGGGAATAATTATTATGATAATTAAAATAGTAACCTAGCCATTAAAAATATTAATATGACTATAATTTATTTTAAATAGATAATTATAGTAGTAAAATGACATGCAAAAGTACAACATTGATAATGTTAAATTTTAATGTATTTTGAAAAAACTATAATTTTAAAATTAGTAATTAAAATTAAGAAAAGAATAAAATTAATTTAATAAAATTAATTCCATTCCTAAAATAAATATGCCAAAACTTTCGGAGGTTTTTTTTATAATTTTCCAAGAGACCTCAATTTTTATGTTAATAGTAAAAATGTGATTTTTCAAATACTTCGTGTTTTATGATATGATATGATGTAATAATTAATTAATAAATATTAATTTTTTATTATGATCCAAAATTATTTTAATAATATAAATGTGTCATTAATAAAATAAATGTAATTTCAAAAAATAAAAAATAATTTGCAAAGACAAAAATTCTATATTGTCCCTATAAATATTTTTTTTTTCATTTTTATGCATTACTATTGATAAACTAATATATTAATGTTTTAAAGTTATTTAAATTTCTAAAATAATTTTATTTTATTCAAATATATTTCATAATTTCAAAAATATTATAATTTAATGTATCTATATGGATATAATTATTTATGCATTATTATAAGTTAAAATATCTCTCACCTCAACTATAAAATCCCTATGTCCCTCCTCTTGGAAAAATAATTCTCCATCACTTACTAATCCAAAAATTCTCACATAAATCCCATTCTTTAATCGCCTTATAATCACTATATATTTTCTAGAGTAACTAAACTCAAGGAATTTATGGAGTTTAGTACCACAAAAGTGATTAAACACTGTGAAATGGGTAAGGGTTTTTCAACATTTTTCACATTTACATAATTTTTTATATTCTTTTCAAACATAAATCATAAAATATTAACTTAGTTTAATGTTAACATAATATTAAAGATTTTAAATTATTTTATTTATTATATTTGAGATATAATATGTGTAATACTCATCTTCCTCATCTTTTTACATTATCTCAATAATGGACGATTAACCACCTCTGAGAAACTTTTCATCTCTCTTCTTATAACAACCATCATGGATAGATAATATGAATGATTTTTGATGTCTAAATAATTAGTTTCATATAGTTTAAATTTTTTGAATTCGGTTTATTTATGTATAAATGAAATTGAACAATAAAATTGAAATGATAAAAATGGGATAGTTTAATGAAAAACTGAAATAAAAAAATCATGTTTTAAAAAAATTGATATTAATATGAATCCAGATTTTCTAATGGATAAATTCTAATATAAGAGAATATAACTCAATTTTATCATGTTTTATGAAACATATGTTTATTTTATAGGGTGAATAAATGAGGTGAAACATAAAAGGGATGTATGGTTAAGTGTTTATCAAACCCAACTCTTATTTTTGGTTACCTCATATTTCACATTATTTTTTCTATATATATTACAATATTATCCTTTAATTTTAATTTAAATATTCGTTATCATATATAAGTTGGGATATACATGTTTCTATATTATTATAATTTTTTAGGATCTAATTATAATGATTTTTTTGATGGAAATTATTTTTCTAAAGAACATCTTTCACTCCCTTTTAGTGGTTTCTTATTCTATTAATAAGGATATTTTTTTAAAAAATATGATCAATATTATAAATTTGGTAACCTGAAGGGTTATTACATAATAAATGAAATAATAAATCCTTATAAATACCATTCCATTCCCTGGGGTTTTTTCATGACTATGATTGTTATGTATTCTATTTCCCTTTGGCATGCATGAATATGAGAATTTAATGATATGATGGGTGAAACTAGAAATTTATATTCATTTAATTTAGTATACAATGTGATTTATCTAATGAGATTATGTGAATTATGAGTGATATTTATTCTGGACAATTTTATAACTATGATGTTATGATTTATCCATATATGATATACATGATCATGAATATATATTTGTTTAAAAAATGTATGGGGTATGAAATGTAGGCTATAATTTTAATTATTATTTATATGGAACCTTCCATTCATTTTCAAATGTTTCTATTATTATTGTTATTAGGATGATCAAATTATTATGACATGATTATTATTAATATTATCTCGCATGAACTATCTAATAATATATATTATTAATTATATGTGATCCCTACATTATTGGGATTTCTGATAACCCTCTTCATTAATATATATCCTTAGAGGACTACTTATTCTAAGGGGAACATGAGAGGTTTAAAATGACTATGAAAAATTAATGAAATAATTTTCTTTTTGTATTATTTATACGTGATGTATAAACATAAATTTATCAAGATACTAATCCTTTTGGTCATGGAGAGTATTAATATTATGTCATTTATTTTAAAAATAATTTAATAGTCATTTAAGTAAAAATTGGGTCGTTATAAATTCAACAATGATTCTGTGTATGTCCTTTTTCCACTGATCTTATGTCACCCATAATCAATCCAAACTTCCCAATAATTTATTATACACACTGTTACATAAATTGGAGGCCTTGGGTTTTAGTTTCTTGTCAATCCATATCTTTTCCATTATACCACAATTCATGATAATATCCTATGGTGAAAAAATAGAATTTTGATGATGGTAAGAATAATTTATAATGGGATTTTTGGTGTCTTTAATGATGGGTTAGGCACCATTTTTTGATATTTCATTAACTAATAATGAATATTAAAAGAAAAATAGTTCATATTCATGAATTATAGGACAAAATAAAATTAAAGTAATTCATAGGGAAACTTATATGAGAATAGATACCCAGGAAAAAAACTCCATTCCAAAAAAATAAGAAAGAATAAAAATGAAAATAAAAAAAACCTACATTGAGTATAGGTCAATTATTTTTGAAGATCATGCTAGATTATCGATTCATTGGTGATTATAATGAATAATATGGTTATTTTGTTCCACAAATTTCTAGATATCCCTTGATCTTCACCCTACTATCCCTCTTTTAGACCAGGGTTTATGGTGATTAACATTATCAGTATATGTGTATTATGATTAAATAAGGTGGATTTAATAAAATTTTCTAATCAATACATTATTATATAAATTTTATTTTATCAGTTAATTCCACATGTGAATAATCTATCTCAACGACCCATTTCAAATGAATGTTATACCATCTATAGGGTAAATAATCCATTCCTTAAACAACTAAATTATTGTATTTCCCATTCAAGGTTTCAATTAAATGAATATTCTATATTCATATGAATGAATGAATTTGGGATGAAAATAATATATTATATTTAATTTTTTTATTTTCTCGGATTTATATAATAAAAAATCTAGAATGTAACAACAAACCCATAAAAAAATTATTTATCTTAGGATGATACACTACTGATTTAGAATGATCCAACCATTTTTCAAAAGTGGTGTTCTGGTAGGGCATCCAATATTATGGTCTTCGACATAAAAAATTATAGGAATTCATAATTCCATTTTGTGGAAAGCCTTCAGATTAGTCAAATATAAATTCTAGTAATTTTCATGTTAATTTTAAGACATCCATCTCAGAACATTATCTTGGGATCCCATTCTTGATGTAGTCTGATCCTACCGCCAGAGAAGTGGTTTCTTCCCCTTTATCTTTGGAGATTTTATGGGCCCCTCTACTGGACTATCATTCTCGGAGAAGACTTCTAGTGCTATTGATGTAGAATTCTGATGGGGCTTCTGACTCCATGCAGGGGTTTTCCTAAAGATTTTTATTATAAGGGGATCTGAACGATATCCAGCTGGAACGGTGAGCTCATTATATAAATATTTTTATCCCACTATATCTAGATTTGTTGTAGATTAGGACTAAGAACCCTCCAATTTTATTGAAAAAAATCCTTATCCCTTGATTATGTTTAAGATACCAAGAACCATGAGGGCGATTCTCTGTATTTGGATGTTCTTCGCTCTACCAGGATGAACATAATATCTGTAGGCCATATAACTCGATTAAATCAAAGGAAACAAAAAATGATGGCTTAGTTTTTTCCTCAGGCATTGCTGGTTCAGGGGAAATATCTTTGTTCTTATAATATTTTCAATCTTAGTTGGGAATTTTATAGTGTTATGAGTGCAATCCGACCATGATTTCATTACATTGGAGATTATGATCCTTCATCATTCCACCGTGGTGATACTTAACCTAAATAGGAATTTGACCAATTTTTTTTCTAAGAACATTGGATTTATGAAGTACATTCACTATGCTCCTAATAACATGTACATTTGGTTATTCTAGAGATAATATATAGATGATCAACTTGTGGATGATACATAACAATGCATAAACCCCAAAATCACCACTAAAGGGTTTTAATTTCTATTTTTCGATTGATTATTCTCTCTTTCAGGCTATAGAATGGAAGGCTCTTTAGAATCATCCCAAAATGTATCAAGAAGGGAATAAACTGTGGTTGGGGGGATACATTAACTGTATTTCTTATAGCATAGAGAAATAAGGAGGGTTTGGATGTACCAATAAAAGTATGCATGACTTCATGAAATTCGTGGCCATGGTAGGGAATATGTTACAAGGCTTTGTGGTAATCAAATACACATGGTGTAATAATCACAAGGGGGTGAGAAGAAGATAGATTCATTTGGATCATTCACTCTCTAATATTTTGGAATTTGACTCCTATTGATTGTAATTTGTAGGTCATATAAGTTTGTCCCTTTTTAATGATATTCGTCTACTGGTTGAGATGATGAAAAAAACCTCAAAAACGAGTTTTTTTCTATTCATCTTGCTGGCACTAGAGGGAAGGTTTTCTGGAAATTATTAGATCATATTATGTAAGTGTAGAAGTTGTGAGGAATTGTATTTCCCAATATAATAACCATAAAAGTTTAAATAAATTCATCCAAGATTGGGTAATGGAGAATCCAATAGGGAATGTTAATTTGGAGGATATGAAGTAAAAAATAGATAATTTAGTGGCTGGTATCAAATAATATTAGTATGTTGATGTCTTCTCTAATATTAATGAAAATTTTTGGTAGCTAGATGAGAAACTTTTGAAGGTTGAGAGGGTCAATAGGCAAAAATTTAGGCTCTTGTGGTAGATGGAAGGGGATATTGATATATATTTTCCCTTTATTTTTTGAAAGAGATGAAAAGTAATATTTATTTCAATATGGAATTGGAATATGACTCATTTGCATCGGTTTTAGAGGAAATATTGATACATGATCTTGAATATTTTGAAGATATTTTGGGTAGATCTAGAAATAGAGAAGGTCAAAATAGCACTAATGAATAAAATAGTTTTTTAGTTTCATGCAAGAGCTAGTGAGAGATAGTGACAACAACTTTATGGTGGAAATTCATACAGAGGAGGAGTTTAAGAATTCATTTTTAGATTGAATCTGGATAGTGCACCAATACCATATTTCTCTCATGGCGACTATTATGTGGTAGCTATGGAGTCTGTGAATCCTCAAGTTGTTGTTTCTATTCCGAACATTTATAAAGGTGGTCCACCTCTGAGAAGGGTGTGTTCTTGTATGGTGGTATTGGTCCCAATGGTTAAATGCCTTTTAAGAGTTAATCAGTTATAACCTATGTTCTTGAGAAACTATTCCAAATAGATGATTTCCATCCTCATTAGAAGAAGGATGAGTTTCGTTATCCCAAGACTTGTCTCTGAGGATCAAAAAATATTTTTAAGGGTCAGGGAATTCAAGGGACAATTGGTATTTCAGAAGAATTAGTTGGGGATCTCAAAAAGTGAGCCATTTTATCCAAAATAATCATCCAATTAGATATGGATAAATCAGTTGAATGCCCTAAGAGGGGATTTATCATTCATGTGATGAATATATTGGGATTCAATGAATGGTTATACGATCTATGTTTTTGGTGTTACTGTTAATGCTCGATCACTATTTGGCTCATGGGGAAGAGCTTTGTATTCTTAAAAAATATACATGGTGTCACAATGGGATATCCTTTATGAACTTTTATATTTTTATTAGCTCAAGAGGATATATAAAAGAAATTCAATCATATCTTGGTTGAGGGGTGGATGTACCAATTTATCAAAATATGTGGTCGTAATATGGTCTATCATATGATGTTTGATGATGATGTGATTTTGTTTAAAAATTAATCAAGAAGATACTAAATTCACATCATGTAAATCATTTAAACTTAGGGAATAATCATTGGTAAAAACATTAACTTTTGTTAGAGATAACTATTCATCACTAAAAAATGCTCGATTCTGTAATGTGGAGATATACATGTGGTCTTAGGGCTTTATAAGAGGTCTCCTCCAATGACATTTCATGGATATCTGATCTCTATGAGTCGGATGAAGAATGAACCTTTTCATGTTATTACTAACAAAATTACAGGCTAGATTGACAATTTGATGAAAAGTTTCCTTTCATTAGAGGAAGGATTACCTTGATTAATAGTGTGCTGACCTATATTCCAGTGCATGTCATTTTGATCATTAGACATCCCAAGGGGAAAATTGTGAAGAAAAAAAATAACATGAACTCTTTCTTATGTGATTCTATGTAAGAGGGTAGATGTCATTGGGAATCAAAGAAGCATTTGGATAATCCTATTGAAGAAGGTGGGGTCAAAATCTATAATATCATTGAATCTATGTAATCCACACAAGCACGTCTAGCATGAGATGTGGTTGAAGGTAAATCTATTTGGGCCATATTTATACAGGATAGAAATGGGGATATATTAGAGGAATTTCCTATAAATATGGTTCTTTATAGGATATCTAAATTCATGTTGAACCATATAGATGATTTGAAGTATTATTCTCTTTTGGTGATTGGTAGAGGGGATATTAGTCTTTTGAAGGACAATTTGGTAAGTGTTAAAATATATTTTATAGGGTGTCTATCCTCTCATATTACATTCATGTAGGGGAGTAAGAATTCAAATTTGATGGAGTCTGTCCTTAATTATGAACAAAAGGTTATTTTTGATAGAATATGGTAGGTTCATTCCACTGGTAGGTTCTTCTACATAGGTTAATTTTTTGTAAAATTCTTCATCTAGTATTATAGATTCATTTATCATGTCTAGAGATCACATGATATGTGGGTTCCAAAACAAAGGTGTATGGAAATTCCAATTAGAATGAACATTCTCATTTGGTGTAGATGGACTAAATATGTCCCCATAAATGAAAATGTGCAATGAATAAGTATCACCCTCGTCTCTTGGTGCTTCTTCTGGGACTTTCCTTAGAGAGAATACATTGTGCATGTTTTTTCATATTGATTGAGAAATAGGTTTTTGGAGCACAGTGGGGGTTTATAGAATGAATTAGGGGATCTATCTACATGGTTTTTTATCTGAATGGATTCAATGAGTAGGTTCATTGGACCTAGAAACTCAAGTGCATGACCTTCTATTTGTGATTAACTACTACTCCATTTTGGAAGCATGAAATTTTGAAATGGAGGGACCTCGTCAGTCCTAAAAACAATTATTAATCATTATGAATGAGTTGTCAGAAGGGATGGGTCCCCTTATTTGACGAAGGAGGAAATCATTCCAGATTTACAAACTACTTCCTAGATTCTCAGTAGCATTAGTCGATACTGAAACTATATTGGGTCGATGGTTAGGTTGGATTCCACCTATTATTGGTGTGAAATTAAATATTTATATATTTTTCACGGCTGCTATAATGAGACGATGTCGAATAGTGAGAAACCATATGGTTTTAGTACTATTTGGTTTCAATGCTTTATATGGTTCCAAAATCTCCATGGGTGTAGATGTAAGAGACTTGCTCATTAGCATTGTTATTTTCAAATGGTTTGCCTTTCTAATAGATGAAATTGGATTGGGCTGGGAATCTCTGGTGATGATCATTCCAGGGATAAGGGACACACCTAGAAAGTTGAATTATTATGTGAGGAAGTGAAAATTATTTATCTGACAACCAAAATCTATTAGGAATTTTTGTAGAGGGAATAATTTTGAGGCAGATAGGCTAGCTTGAGACAGTAGAGATGATGAACACCTTATTATCTATAATATCACTGGTTACCTACCCATTTACGAAATGACGATTATCAATCAAACCAATTTGGGGATGCACTATTTTGGGCCTCCATGACTTGTATTCTTATTATTTGTGTGCTTTTGTGATTTTATTTTTCAATTTTTTCTAAAATTATCATTCCATAAAAAAGTAATTTTTAGTCAGTCCTAATTCCATTCCTATAAACTCTAACATACACATGTTGTTATTTTATTTAATTATGGTATTAAAATATATTTTGAGGATTTTCAAAGGGTTTGATGGTGGGATTAGTTTAGAGAGATGGTTTGGGGAAAGGTTTATGTTATATTAAATAATTGGGAGATGGGAAGTCTTATATTAATAAAAACACCGACTTGAAAGAAAGTGGGGTAAAATAGTCTTCTTGGGGGGGGGGTGGAAGAAGCCGATGATTTTTCCACTTAAAATTTTGTGGGTTCCAGAATAGATCTAGTAGAGACCCTATTACTTTTTATAAAAATTTGACACATGATATTTCATGATTTAAAACCTAAAAATATACTCTTTTAATCCACTAGTTGATATTTCCATTAATTTCACCCATGATAACCATTACACATGATCTCATCTTTGTATCATTTTCCTTGAGTGAATCCACCCTCAATACTTGATCCAGAATGTTTTGGTTGGTCACAAACCTTCATCCCCAACATGGTAAGACCATTATACCCTATTATAATGTTATTATCCATAATTTTCTTCATAAAGTATCCCTAACCTATTTATTATTGATTTTTTATTCTGTATAATTTCTTATCGATTAGTCATCATTTGGTTTGTAATCAGTGGTGTATTTTCTTGGGTAATACCAAGGTAATTCATTGGGTTCCTTACTGGATTTTTTTCCCATGTTAAGAATGGTCTAATACCAAATTCCTTATTAATTATATATTTTTTCTATTGTTTAATTAGAGTAATATTATTATTACATAGACCCCAAGAACTACTCTATGATTTAATTGGTAGGTGGAGCCCATCCTCTTATCATACTATTTAATATTTTGTCTAGAAATGATATTTTTTTAAATGAATTTAATTAAAAACATATGGTTTTGATTTATTAAAAATTTCACACAGTGGTTTTCTGAAAAACCTATTATGGATTTGGTTGATTTTCTGGTTTACATTTTTAAAACCCATTCCTATTATATATTATCTTATTCTATGATTATTAAATGATAAATCATGGTTAAAAATTGAAATTCAGAAAATATTGAAATTCCAAGCATAAACATTGTATTGATTATTACCTACTAGATTAGGTTATATTATTTTGTTTCATTATACCTGTTGTGTTCATTATATTTTATACAGTAGGGTGTTTTTAGTTAATTTATATTTATTGAAAAAAAATCATCTTTTAAAGGGGTTGGATATGCATGTTTCAGAAAGGCTCCAATATACACCTATTCCCATTGGGAATTGATGTAATTTTGTGGGTTCATAGTGGCATAACTATATCATACCCCTTTTATAGATCACCAAATGTTATGGAAAACTCTGTTATCCTATCTCCATTATACATGATTTCTATTCCCCCAAATGGGATGGGTGATTCACCTTATATTTCGTTATTGTTTGTCTTAAATAATGGGTTAATCTGGATCTAGGATTGATAGGTATGAATACTCTCCATATAGAGAGGTAATTTTTTTTCGTTATAAATTAAAATATTTGAAATATGTTTAGAATGTAACTTTAACTATTTATCCCTTCCTCATGCTCGGTTTTTATGATTCATGAACATTAGTTTATGATAGGTTATTATAACAAGGTATTGGCCACCTTCTGAGTATATCATACTCACACCCCACACATGTACCTCTAGGGATGATGTCATACTTATTTGTGTGTGACCTAGGTAATGGAAAAGTTATTTAGAGGGGGATTTTTCTACACATGGATTAAAAATCATATTCTATACCTTTTTAAATTATTAGAAGTCATGAATGATAGGTTTATATAGTATATGCTCGATGTCTATAATTGGAGATCGCCCTTTTTACGTCTTCATTATTGGTCATTAGTATTAGTTGGGATCACCCGCTAATTTTATAATCTATTTTTATTAGTTTAATTTTATGATATAATTTTTGAATGTATTTATTCTAGTTTAGTGTATACTGTTATAAATACATGGTATCATACATAATGTATAGTTTTCACTTGTTTCCCATGATTATTCTATTTTGATGTTACGTATCATAGTTATTAGGATTTCATATTCATGCCAATATAAGAATGGAACCATTATGGTTATATTATTATTTAATGGTGGAAAATCCTATCCCCACAATATTAAACTCAATGCATCGAATTTACACTATCCTCTAGAAACCTAGAGGCATTCTTGAGGCATTATAGTGACCTAACATGAATCTATTAAGGAAATATGGACATGGTGATTTAAAATGGTATTATATCACACATTAAGGGATATAGTGAATGGGTCTTGAGGTTAATTTTGTCATTGAACCACAAAAACTCTAGAGTAATCACATAAATATATATGACCATCATAGTTATGGTGAAAGAATGAGTTTCCAGGGGTATTATGAGATCTTTTCCTTATTTACCCTTAATGTAGAAAATAATTATTTGGTATAGAACATCATAAAATATATCAATTTTTAATCAGGAGCATATATTATTTAATATCATGTCATTTCTCGTGTTTGTCTTATTTTGGCAAGAAATAATTAAAAATTAATACTAGCTAAAATTTTAACATTAAATAAATAGTTTTTTCTTATATATTTATTATTAAATACTATGTCAATATGATTCAATAAAAGTATTCAATTATTATACATCCATTTTTATATTATTGAGAGTCTACTTATTTTATAAAAAACCTAAATAATATATATTTTTTTCTCTTAAATGTTTTTTAAAGCACGTTATATTTATTTTGCGATAAATTAATATAATTTATAGCCTACATAAAATATTTAGGTATTGTATTTAAAGGATAATTTTTTTCAAAAAAAATTAAAAATGAAATGTTGAGAGAGGGGAAATTTGGGTTTGATCTATTCTTTCTAATAAAACGATGAACAATGAGGTCGTTAATAAGGGGGAGAATTGATATTGTTCTACAATATATTATAAATCAATCCTCCATGTAAACACATTATAATATATATGATGTCTATGGGGAGTACATGACAAAAGAATAAACGGTGGTAGAATTTCAAGTCTAAGATGGGATTGCATAGTTGTTATAGGTTACAGGTTAGGGAGATGTATGAAATCATCCTACCACATATAATATTTTTATGGAATTAAAATTTCACTATCCTCCTATCTTTTATAGTGATGTGTCTCACCTATAGAAAAAAAATTTATTAACATACTTCCCCATATCATTAAAATTAATGAGACCCAAAGTGACATTGAGTTCAGCTGGATGCATCATGCTTGAATGGGTTACCCTATGGTTGTTTGATGTTATAATAGTTGCTAAAAAGGAATAGGGATTAACCTATAAGAAATTATTTGAGTTTATCAAGTAGTTTAAGAATAATAACATATTCTAGGATAAGGATATTGAGTTTATATACCTTTAATAGGTCTCAATGATAGCTATTGCCAATCATTTTTTTTATTTTCGAATGGCCGGTTTGAGGGTAGACGGTTCCCCTGAAACCGGTTTAGGGGTTTCCGGTACCCGAAACAATTCAAATCCACATCACCACATCAAGAAAATCAAAATTCAAACGAAATAATTAAAAAATATTAAAACACCTCCTTCAATGCCCCGAGCCATGCACCACCTTGGGCTTCGTCAATTCACACGATCACCTCAGTCCGCACACCTCGTCGGACGTCGCCAAATGCACCGCCACCGCAGACGCCGGCGAGACCGCTCACCGGCAACCACCGCTGCCATCCCTTCACCAGCGCACCAACACCCCTTCACCGAATTCAACGAGGCAGAAACCCTCTTCACTGATTCCAACAAGGAAGATACCCTCAGCGCATTGAAAAAAGCATCAACGGATTTCCATGAAATTCTGCTGAAAGAAACCACAAACTCAATGATTACAACCCGCAAAGTAACCAACAACAACCAAACATCGGAACCATCAACGATGAAAAGAAAAACATCAATGGAGCTGAAGATCCCACCACCACTAGACAAACCAACTGCAATAGAGACAACGAAAACCCCATCGAACTCACCTGAGAGGGGACAGAGCCCAAACCGCCGACGCAAGAGCGAGACCCTCAAACGTGAGTAAAAACACCACCGGTCACCAAAAAACTACCGAGATCTGATCCAGGAGCGCTCTGGAGAGTGTGCCGTCAACATGACAGGTCTTACACCCGTAGAACAGAACCAACAACCACCGAAGCCCGAGATCATCTCCACCGCCGGAGATAACTACGCAGCGCCGCACATCGGAGGTCCACCACCAACCCACCGAGCATGAGAAGGAGTCGTCACGCCTTCCGCAATAGAGGAGCTGGCCTCGACAAGAGGGAGGAAACCCTAGGTTGAGATCCCCTTACGAGAGCGTGAATTCCTTGTCCTCAATGATAGATATTGAACACATATCAATGTTAATGTATTTACCATAGTTTTCTCACCATTTGAAAAGTGGTGAGGACTCTAATGTTAGGATTTTTGAGATCTTATTTAATATTCCTTTGTAGACATAAGTTATTCAATTCAGCCTATATACAATCTCAGAACTAGTAATGAATGATTTTCTATCTGAGGATATATATAAATGAGTTTTTGTAATATTTATCCTAATTATTCACTAAAATATTTGAAATAATTTCTCTAATGCCTAGAAATATTGATGGGAGGAGGAAAGATGTACTAGTTGTCACCATGTGATTCATGGTAGTAGTGTACCTATACATCCTAGTTTGATATGTCTATCTATATAGTGTAAAAATTGTGGTTAGTTTAGCCACATAAATTTTTTTACCTTTAATGTGATGGAGTTCCATTTATGTGTAAAATATGGGAATCTACGAGGGTTATTACGTCATTTTTTCTCTAAAAAAATCATTAAATTACCATACAAAAACAATACAATTTAGAGTCCAATAGTAAATAAATGTATCGAAGTTAGTTTACCATATATGAGGAGTTCTAGTTGCGATGTTTGACGTGGTAGATAAGGAAAATTATATTAATTGAAATCATTGGTATATGATTTATTTACTCATTTTTATTATGTTGTTTTGGGTTGGGTGTATGAGGTATAAAAATATTCCACTAAAGTTGGAGTAGGTCCATCACTATCAAAGGTACTTTTATTATGTCCCACACATTATCTTATAATTTATTTCATACATGTTCACTACACTCAATAATTTCCATGGAATTAGTATTGCTTATAGGGTTTAATGAAGAATCTCTATCCTCTTATATAGTCCTTTATACTACTTTGTTAAAGAGTGTAATGAAATCTTGTAAATTTCCATAATGTTTTTATTAATAGTATATTTTCAATATTTCCTGGATCCTATGGCCCTGAATATGGAATCATTTGAACTTAGTTTTGTAATGGGCAACCTCACTAAAGTATGTTTTATTTATATCCATGAAGGGTATATTTTTTGTCTCTAGAAGGTCAAAAATATACACAATGTAGATAGTGGGATATTTAAGTTGGTAAAGTGGATACTAATCAGAGATAGGTCAAGAATATTCACATTACCTCATTCTTTTAGAAATAGAGTCTAATGGATATTTGGTATTACCTATTGTGGGGGACCTATACCCTGATGTATTCCTTGAGTAATTATCTAAATTACCACCTAACAAATAGGCAGAATTTATCATTTATCTTATACCTAGAAATAATCCTATTTACAACTATATATATATTATGGATCTAAATGAGTTGTGAGCCATACAAACATAATTATAAGAGCATGAGGCTATGGGATTCATTATGAAAATCATGCATCCCTCGGGTGCACTAGTAATTTTTTATAAAAATGATATGTACCATCTACACATTTGTGTAGAAAACAAAATACTAAACCAAGTCATGATTAATAACTGAAACACCTTAACTATAATTGGTGAACTTTATGATCAGTTAAAGGGTGAAATATGGTTCTTGAAAATTTTCCTTTGATTAGTTTATCACCAACATTGAGTTAAATTATATGACATTTCTAGGAAAACATTTTTTTGCTACTATGGTAATTTTGTGTATTTATCCATGCCTTTTGGTTTGAACAATATCCCTATAGTGCTTATAAATCTAATGAAGTATATCTTCCAACCGTTTATTGAATTGTTTATGGTGGTTCTCATTGATTATATAATAACACATTCCATATCCAATGATGAACACACTCATTATCGGCAAATATTAATGGAGTTTTTATTGGAGATCTAATTAAATTATCATCTATAAGAACGATATATTTTAATCTAAGAAGATAATCTATTTTGATATGTCATCTCCAAAGAGGGAATCATGGTGGTTAATAATAAGGTGGAATTGAAAATTTCATTAAAGGCTCAATGAAATGTATTTTAGATCTAATTTTTTCTCACTTTCAAAGGATATTAGCACAAATTTATTAAACAATTATCCAACGCATCCTCTCAAATAATGGATCTAACCAAATGGGTCTATGTTTATATATTCTAACTAATTTAATGTACCCTTTTAGGAACTAAAAATATTGTTGAACTAAAATAGAATTCTTGTCTTACATTAGTCAGGTGAGATCTTAGAGGTATAATGTGATGCATCATCAATGAGTATTGGATATTTCCTCATGAAAGATCCAAGATAAGTGGTGTGTAGAAATAGATAGATTTTTTACTCATAAAAATAACATACTTACACATGGTCTACAATTGGTAGTTGTTTTTAACACTTTAATGTACTAAAGACATTACATGTTCAAGGAGTTCTTCATACTATTCACTGATAATGAGGGACCTATGTATAAATTTTTTAAATGAATTTGATCATATTGGAACATGTCTTAGTGGAGTAATTTTAGTCATTTTATTTAAACATTTAGTACTCCCATGTTAAAGAAAACATATTTTTCCATTCACTCAGTGAAAAAATTCATCCTAAAAAGGTTATAGAGGAAAATGAAGAGTTGATATTAATCATTATATTTGTTAAATTCATCTTATATGTGATCGAAGATCATAGTATGGAATGAACACAACCCATATGTCTTAGTTAATCTATTATCGAATTGGTCAAGGACTCTAAAAACCCTGATTTCAAGTGTATCAATATTTCATAGAGAATGAATGGTGGGGAGATCATAAATGGTCGGTTATTGAATTATAACTTCTTATTATATATTCATGGAATGATCATCATCCCTATTATGGTTAGAGAGGAATTGTGGAAGGAGTACCACTCATCTAAGTGGGTCGTAAACTACGGGATCATGAATGTTGGACTCCTCATATACTAATCTTGTTTTAATGATCAAAAATACTATTCAACCTTGTTAAATTCTATAAATTATATCAAATAATGTGTATAATTGATTAATTATTATCATGATTTATGAAGAGAAATTAAAGATCTTATTTGTTGTACACTCAGTTTGGAAACTATATACTATCTTTGGACTCACTTTATAATGATTTCTATGATAAATGATAAAGTTTAATTATTTTCATAAATATCACCACTTATGTCTGAATACATATATTTTCCTAAGTCCGAGACACCGTGATATACAAACACCATGAACATTGAGACACCGTGATATCAAGACACTGTGAAGTAGACACCATGATATCCAGACACCGTGAACAAGACACTAGGAATAAGATACCGTCGACAAGACACCATGACCAAGAGACACCATGACCATAAGACCCCATTACCGCAACACAACATGACCACAAGACACCGTGACTATGATACTCCATGACCAATATAGACACCATGTGAAGGAGACACTGTTTCCATGACTTACTGTGACATTGTTTCCTAAAATATTTTGTTGTATTTCAAATGAATCTCTAACAGTCATATTTAAAGATTTTAATGCACTGAAATAATTAATGATTATTTTTAGACATATCATTAGACTGTACAAGGTAAAAGGTGCAGAATAAAAGAAACATTTCTTCCTCAACACATGCACTCTAAGATAAAAGAGTAATGCGGCCCAGAAAATATATAGCGGTAGCATGACACAATGAAAAAGCTAGTGGCCATGAAATTGAGAATAATATATATTTTGTAGAATTAGATCATTCAACTCGATTCTTCCAAAGAAGATATGAAACATACTGGAATCCCGAGAACATCTTCGCACTGTCAAACATCATGAAAAACACAAGCTAGATCTGTCTGACATTCGACACTCTATTTTTTAGATGAGTACTCGAATTCTACATCTGCTTTATCTCAGAAGTCCAGAGCTACAAAGAACAAAACTCAGAGCACTTCTAAACCTATCTCAATATTTCTGCTATGTTGTGTATAATTTATTATCCTTGAAGCAGTGTGTGTATCTATATATGAACACACTTAGTCTCTTACATTAAACTGAAGGATACAAGATATCCATACTCAAATAATCATTTAGTCTTGTGTATACCCCGTGATAAGGATGGAAGAAGTCCTTGTGTGGCCTGGTAATTTGTACCCATGAAGAACTATGGAAGAGGTCCATGTGTGGCCTGAACAGTTATGTGTATTGATTTTTAACTCCGATCCAGGGTGTGGATCAATGTTTATTTGTATAAACTGCATGGTGGGCGCCGATCACCAAGTGGAGTGGATTAGGTCGAAGCTTGAGACTAAAAAACATGTTTCATATCCACTATGCTACTTAATTTGATTTTATGTATTTTACTTATTTTCTATATATCTCAAGAAATTAGTAAATTCACATTGATAGTTAATCTTAGAAAGAAGTTATATGTGCTTTGCCTTAGTAAAATTGTTTTAAAAGTTATATAAATAACCATTAATATTACTGTGAAATAATCATTTTTCTAAAAAGTTATTTAAATAGTCAAACCTTATAAGAATTTTACTTTAATTAACTGGGATGTATTTATATATAAGGGGATGTCTTTTAAAAATATTTTTTTCAGAAATTTTTACAGTTACTCAATTTACCCCTCCCATCTTGAGTAATCTACTTCGAAAAAAATTTGGTATCAGAGGGTATTTATTAGGACACTGTTTAATCATATTCAACTATTATTGTAGTTGTACTTTAATGATATGTATATTTCAATTAATTCTAAATTTCTACCTCTTTTAAATCAATAATTTATTATGAATAATAGATTTAAAGGTGATGCATCCAACAGACCACCATTCTATAATGAAATCAACTATGTCAATGGAAAATTAAAATGAAAATGCATTTAGAGAGTATGAGTTTTGAAATTTGGTCTTCCATTATAGATTAATATAAGGTTACTACTATTGATAGAATCACATGGGATGAACCTTCAAAAAATGCCTACAATAATAATTTCAAATCTATGAAGGCTTTATACTTCCCTTTATGAGATGACGAATTCAATATAATTTCTGTTTGTAAAACTGCCCATAAAATTTGGGATACCATGCCTATCTCACATGAAGGAACATATAGTGTTAAAGAAATGAGACTTCATAATTTTACTATCAAATATGATAATTTTAAAATGAAACCTAATGAGCCTATTTCTGACATGTATCTTAGTTTCAATGAGATTTTCAACACAATGATCTTTCTTGTAAGAGAAGTCACTTCCAAGGAACAAATCTTGAGGATTATTAGATGTCTACCTGATAGATGAAGGGGAACTCAATCTCTATTAGAGAATCATGCCACATCAGCAAGCTACTAGTAAAAAAACTCATTGGGAAACTGATTACGTATGAAGAAGTGCTGAAAGTCAACAAAGAGTAGGAGGTTGGACCAAATAGGAAATCTGTTGCATTCAAGACCACCACCTCTAAACAAAATGTCAAAGAGAAACTAGAAGCTTCTGTAGAAAGCTCCACCAGTAAAAAATCATCACCTGATAGTGATGAGGACATGGATCAAATAAACAGAATATTTAAATGATTATACAAGAAAAATGACTTTTTCAGAAAACCTAACTTCAAAGGAAAATATGACCAAAAAGGATATTGGATGAAGGAATAGAAATGAAGTGAAAAGGCTGATGAAATTGTCTTCAATGAATTTAAGTGAAAAGGAAATATCAAGGAAGACTATCCAAAGGTCAAGTATAAAAATAAATGTGAGGATAATAAAATGAAGTATAAAAAGGCCATGAAAGCAACCTAGAGTGCTTATGAGGGTGGTTCTAGCGACTCAGAAACATCACATGGTGAACATGAAAATAAATCCAATATGTGTTTTATGAAAAACACATATGTGGTTACACTGGACTCCTCTATACATGAGTCATACTATTCTGGTGATGAGAGTTACTCTGAGAACATGAATAATGAAGTAATGTTTTAATACTATATCATGCATGAAGAAACATGTAATGAACTAAAAGACAGATACAAATCATTGAAGAAACAACATGATCTTACTATGAGTATTAAATCTGAACTCAAAATTGAAAAGGTGAAAAATTCTCAACTACATTAATAAAACAACTAAATTAAAAAAAATAACGATAAATTGAAGAATGAACTTGAAATGTTTACCAATGGGAGGAACACCCTTACTCAAATTCTAGGAAAACAAATTGCCCCTATATACAGGATTGGAATTGGTTATCCACATGGAAAAAGAAATCATGGTAGAGAAAATTTTGTTTCAATATCTAGGATATATTGTTTTACTTCCAATTCTAGACACAAGTAAACTAATAAAATTCATGATACATATTCTACATTTCATGTTTTTGTGAACCGAATAGAGTATATTTTTCATATACTTTACATAATGATTATATGAAAACTATGAAGGAAACATGGGTTACCAAATTACTTATTACTAATATTACTAGACCCAATCATGTATGTGTACCGAATTCTATTTTTTCTTGATCATTTATTAGGAATGTTTTATAAAGTGTTCCTATAAAAGTATATGGTACTTGGATAGTGGATGTTCAAAGCACATGATAAAAGGCTACTCTTTCTTTACGAACCTAATCAAAATAAATGGAGTACATGCCACATTTGGTGATAATTCCAATGGAAAAATTATTGGCCTTGTCCAACTCTGTAACTCTAACTCAGTTTTTATTTCTAAATTACTGATTTTTGATGGATTAGAATATAATTCTATTAGTATCTCAAAATTATGTGATGATGGATTTAATGTTAGATTTTAAAAAGATTCTTTCAATATCTTTAATTCAAAATATGAATTACTATTTCTTGTTTTAAGAAATGAAAATATTTACTTTGTTAACTAATATTCATTAGATTCTAAAAATGTTTCATGTTTAAGTGTATTTCATAATGATTCTTGGATCAAGTATAGGAGACTAGGACACTGTAATGTTCACTCTCGTAGAAATTTAACTAGAAAATGCTTAGTTTAATAGTTACCCAAAATTGAGTTTATAAATGAAAAAGTGTGTTGTCCCTATAAAAAGGGAAAAAATAAAAAATTTCCTTAAAACAAAAGAAATACGTGTCAACTTTTCAACCTCTTGAACTGGTTCACGTGGATTTATTTGAACCATCTAGTGTTTCTATCTTAAATAGGAAGAACAATGTTTATGTTCTTGTAGATGACTTTTTTAGATATACTTGTGCTTTATTTCTGGCTCACAAAAGTGAATATTGCTCTTAATTTACAAAATATTAATAGACTGTAGAAAACCATAGTGGATTTATAATTAAATCGTTAAGAATTAATCATGGTCATGGGTTTGAAAATCATGAATTTTAATCCTTTTGATCACAAAATGGTTATAGTCACAATTTATCTGCCCCTAGATCACCCCAACAAAATTGAGTTGTAGAATAAAGAAATAGAAATTTGTGAGAGATAGAAAGAACAATGCTTAGTGAATATAACCTACCTATTTATTTTTCTACTGAAGATGTCAATTCAACATACTATATAATCAATAGAGTGTTTATTATACCCATTCTTAAGAGGTCTCCTTATGATTTATGGAACAATAGAAAACAAAAAATTAACTACTTCAAATATTATGGCTGTAAAGTCTATAATCTTAATACTATGATCATTCTTGACAAATTTGCTTCCAAAAGTGATGAAGCTATATTTTTAGGATATTCCTTGTGTAGTAAAGCCTATAGAGTGTTCAATAAAATAACTAAATGTGTGGAAGAATCTATCCATGTAAAATTTGATGAAACTGATCGAGAGGATCCTAATACCATTTTAAAAAAACTGGAGGATGATGTATCAAATTTTAACATCAATTCAGAATCATCAATAACTTATATTAATGAATCTGTGAAAACTTCCAGTTTAGGAAATTTCTTAGGATCATGTCACAATGAACCTGGACCTGTCGATGAACCTGAAATCACTATTCCCTCTTTTTTTAGAAATGTTAGAACTCTTATGAACCATAATTTAGATGATGTAGTAGGAGACCTAGACAATGGATCACAAACGAGAACTTCTCATTGAAATTAGGATGAACATCAAGTATTCTTGTCACAACTTGTAATTAAAAACATTAATGATGCTATCAATGATGAATTTTGGGTGATTAATATTCAAGAAGAACATAATAAGATTGAAAGGAACCTTGTTTGGATTTTTTTTGAATGATCTAAGGACACATTCACCATATGAAATAAATGGGTGTTTAGAAATAAAGTACATGAAGTTGGTAACATAGTTAAAAACAAGGATAGATTGGTTACTCAAGGCTATATTCAAGAAGAATGAATTGACTACCAGGAGGCTTTTTCACTAGTATCTAAACTCAATGCCATCTGAATCCTGCTTTCCTATGCTACACATCTAAATTTCAAACTATATCAAATGGATGTTAAACGTGCATTCATAAATGGGTATCTAACTGAAGTTGTTTTTGTGGAACAAGCCCCTGGATTTACAAACCCTCATTTTTTAGATCATATTTTTAAATTATCCATTACTTTATATGGTTTTAAACAAGCTCTAAGAGTCTGGTATGATAGGCTTTTTACTTTTCTTATTTCCAAAGGTTTTAAAAAAGGGATAGCTTATCCTACTCTTTATATAAAATGAATTTCTAGTGATGTTTCAGGTGTTCAAATCTATGTAGATGAAATTTTTTTGGATCTACAATAAATTCTTTATGTGTTGATTTTTCTAAAATGATGCAATACGAATTTGAATTTAGTTTAATGGGTGAACTAAAATTCATTCTCGGGATTCAAATCCATAA
Organism: Viscum album; assembly: GCA_963277665.1. Taxonomy (NCBI): domain Eukaryota; kingdom Viridiplantae; phylum Streptophyta; class Magnoliopsida; order Santalales; family Viscaceae; genus Viscum; species Viscum album. The sequence goes on along the minus strand of OY728137.1, from coordinate 1,582,885,738 downwards.
AAATAATGATGGAATTATTTTAACTCAATGTAAATATGATAGAGATATTCTATAACATTTTTGATTGGATAGAACTAAATGTAGTATCACTCCCATGAGTACCACTTGTAAGTTGGATCTTGATGAAGATGGAAAATCTGTTGATCAAACCACTTATAGAGGAGTGATTGGAAGTTTACTCTACTTGACTGCTAGTCGACCTGACATTATGTTTAGTGTGTGTATGCTGGATCGCATTGATGAAAATCCTAAGGAATGTCATTTAAATGTTGTAATGATATTTTTAAAATACCTCAAGCATACACCCAATCTAGGACTATTATATCCTAGAGGACAGTCATTTGAATTAGTTAGTTATTTTGATGCTGAATTTGATGGTTGTAAGTTAGATATAAAAAGATCCTCTGGAACATGTCACCATTAAGGAAATTCACTAGTAACATGGTTTAGTAAGAAATTTTTTTTTGTGGAATTATCTACTACAAAAGCTGAATACATAGCTGATGGCTATTGTTCTGAACAAATTTCGTGGATGAAACATACTTTACCTGATTATGGATATCAATTCCAGCTTGTACCTATAAACTATGACAACACAAGTTCTATTAACATCTCAAAAAATCCTATTTCACATTCTAGGACAAATCATATTGATGTAAGACATCACTTTTTGAGAGATCATTATCAAAAAGATGATATCACTTTGGAATTAATTGGTACTAAGTATCAGCTAGCTGATATATTTAAAAAATCATTAAATTCTGAAATAATATACTACATCATATATGAATTAGGCATGATAAATATTAAGTAAATATCTTACTATTTCATGATTATGGTCTCACAGTTAGTGCTTCATCACTACTGTTTGATAGTTACCGTCTATCCGAAATGTTGACAGTTACTGTCTCACCGTAAATTTCATGTTTATTGTCTCATTGTAAAGATCATATTTACTTTATCACCATAACACTTAGTTATTGTCTCACTATAAAATTCATTCTCTGTCTCACCGTAAAGATTGAATATGATCTCACTGTAAAGATTAATTATTATTTTTAAAATTGATTTAAAAACCTTTTTGAGATAATTATTCAATACCCATTTTTTCCCGCACTTTTACTTTTGGGATGTTTGGTATTCCTAAATGATAAATAAAGGAAGTATTATTTTCCATTCACACGAGATTTATTCTGTTTACTCATTCATGACCCCTCTTCAAACCTTCAACCCTTCTCTCTTTCTCTCAAATCATTGGTGGATGCCCAGGATGAAACACACTTCATTGTCCACTCCTGAGAAACAAACTCAAAGAAGAAGAAACTTTCACCCAAGCAAGCACACGAAGGTCCTCTAAACCCAAAAATGGTAATCCAAATTTAAGTAATTGAGAAAGAGATTTTCTCCAAATAGAATCTGTCATATAGGTATGTAGATCTGAATGTTTTAAAAGGGAAAGGCTGGATAGAGTGGGTTTCTAAGTAAGATAGAAAGATCTATCCAATGTTAGTGGCTCTATTCTATCTATATGTTTAGTTATCATTTTAGTCTAAAGATGGATATGTTGTGAGAATCTATTTCAATGGACAGAAATGCTCATTCTCTTCGAGGTCATGGGCTGCATGCCTTAGGAAATCTCATGAATGAATCTGTGATGATTTTGATAGAGGACCTCCACCTATAACTAAATTCTTTGATATGGTGGATGCCTTGAAATCCTTAACTGGAAATGGAACCAAGAGGATATCCATTGCTTCTGAACTAGATGATGAAATGAGTCTTTTGTTCAAGTTTATTCAGAATTTGGTTAGCCATAGAAAAGGTGATTTTGTGGTACTGAAATATCTGAACGTTATTTTGATTCATCTTATGATAAAATGGGCATAAGATAAACCTTTGCAAGTATATCATACACCTTATTTGTGAACTGATCAAAGAAACATCCAAGCCAACCTCCCTGTTTTACTCATGGCTTATCTTAGTCATGATTCATACTAATGGTATAGTTAGAACAAATGAGTATGTCATAAAGGATTTCGAGTAATTCAATTCAAAATTCACTATCCAGAGGATGATGATAAATTGGAACCCTTGGAAAAAGGCATGGGTAGTATACATTGATAGAAATTATGAAAAAACAAATCTTCCAGAACATCCCTCAAGACTAGGAGATATTTTTGATCTTGGTTTGGAACTAGATGAAGTTGTTGAGTACTCTTCCATAGAAGATGAAGAAGATATTGTGCCCCCAATGGAAACTGTTTCTATTAAGGAAGAGAGTACTCATATCCCCCATTTGGTAAGTGAAAAGGAATTCCATGCACCTACAAAAGCTATTACTCTAGATAGTCATCCTGAGGTTGAAACTGAATCTATTTCAAATGAAACCGAAAAGAATGTCTTGGAAAATCTTATAGTGGAAGTGATACCTGTTATTAAAGGATATGACCTTGAGAAACTCCCAGTGGAACAATCTATTACTGAGATTATCCCTTCATCTCAGGAAGGGATGGAGATGGATTTTTAGTTGGCTAGATAGGAAATGAGTGAAGAACTCCGAGATGACTTTGTGGAATTAAATCAAGATCCTAAAAGTCCCAGTCCTAAGAAGGATGCTACTATTGAGGAGAAGAAACCCCCAAATCTGGAATCCATTGAAGAACCAAACTCGATAGTTTCAAGTCCTATAGACACTCGATATAAGTTCCCATGTTTCATTGATTTGGATGATTCTCAGCATATCTTAGCAAAAGGCCATGACTATTTTTCTTTGTTACAATTGAAATCGGTCTCTAATATAGCCCCTGCAGAAAAACTGGAAACCGTATCAATACCTATTTCTAAAATGTCATCATACCAATCAAACTTGGTGAATAAGGATGATCTAAAGAAATTGGGTGCTACCCTTTTGTCTAGTGTTGAAGAAGTTCTAAATTCCCAACCAGATCTTGTGACACATCTCTGTGAGAAATATTCCTCTTTATTATTGGTGGATGTTATTTGTAAAATACAACCCAATATTAATCATGAGATTCAGGAAGTACGAGTTGAAAACAGAATGCTTAGTGATAATGTGATGACACTGAGATGTATGATTGAAGAGATACAGAAAGAGATGTATTCGAGATCAGAGCCTATTTCTCATCCTATAAAAAATATTTTTCCTCAAAATCCATAGAATTTTGTCATTGATATTCCGAAAAATTGATCTTCTTTAGCAGAAAATGTCATAGAATGGAAAAAATATATTGTGTATGAAATATGAGAGCTTGTGGGTTATCTACACAAACACACTGATGAGTATACAAGGTGTCTTTAGAATGTTTTGAATCAACTAAAATATCTCAGCACCAAAGTTAATGCTTCTAAATACTCTGGTAAATCCTCTCCGCCATCTTTATACAGTTCTTTTCACAGGATAATGATAAATGAAAAGATTCAAATTCTTCTTGGTGGCTTCAACAAAGATTCTCTGTCTACAGTTATCAATAACAGTGACCTAGTTCTTGGCATTTCCCAAATCTATTATAAAATTATTAATGATTATTATTAAGAGATTTCCATGAAAGAGGATTTCTACTTCAACTGAATCTTCTCTAAGACTGAAAGGAATAATCATTTCAATTATCTTTTGTAAAATATGTGGAATCCACCAATTAATCAAGATTTTAGGACCCATTTTTAAAAGATAACAGATTTTACTCAGTTTCTGGAAAAGTTTATGGACCACCAGGATGATTTTGAGAATGACATGTAGTATGGTGGGGAGACCATTGAAGTTTTACCAAACTCATGTGGCCTTATCTTCATGTCTAGATTACAACCATTGTTTCTCCTATGACTACATCTCTAAGTCATGGGTTTAATACCTCTACTCCTTCCCTATCCTCCAGTACTATGTCTCTCATCTATGCTCTGAGTCCGATCAGGCCTGTGATCCTTGATCAACAACATCCTCGATCTTCTACTACACCTACTCTGGTGCCCTCTATTTTTGAATCATATCCTTTTCCTTCTCTATCGAAAATATCCCTTTATTCTTCTACCTCCAATTCATCTCCTATGGATTCTTCTTCAGCTACTAATGCTAAAGGCAAAGAGAAGTCCAGTCCCTGAAAAAGAGAAATGATTAATCTTTTTTGATAGGATTAATGTTGCTTTTTTTTCTCCTTTCTGTTTGTGCTGAATCATATTTTCTTTAACAACATGTGAACTTTTCATGACTTCTCTTATTCTATATTTTTGATAATCCCATAAAGGGTAGAAATCTATATTTGTTAGAAATTTATCTTTATACCAATAGTTGAATCAAATATACACTTTAATCTACATGATTTGTGATCATCAAAAATTGGGAGATTATTGGACTCCTCATGTACTTATCATGTTTTAATGATCACAAATCCTATTCAACCTGGTTAAATCCTATATATTATATCAAATCATGTGTATTATTGTTTGTGTATTATCATGCTTTGAGAAGATCCATTCAATAGCTTAATTTCTATACACTCATTTTGGATACTATATACTATCTTTTGAATCACTTTATAATGATTTCTCTGAAAATTGATTGAGTTTAATTATTTCTATAAGTATCACTCCCTAGTCTGAATATAGATATTTGCCTAAGTCTGAGACACCGTGATGCAGACACTATAAACATTGAGACACCGTGATATCCAAACAACATGAACATTGAGACACTATGATATCAAGACACTGTGAAGTAGTCATCGTGATATCCAGATACTGTGAAAAAGACACAATGAACAGGACACCATGAACATGACACTTTGAACAAGACATGTGACCATGAGACACCATGACCATAATACACCACGATTGCGAGACACCGTGACCGAGAGACATCATGACTATGAGATATCATGACCAATCCAGACATAGTGGGAAGGAGACACCATTTCCATGAAATATTGTGAAACTATTTCATAATATTTTTTTACATCTTTAAATTTAATCTCTAATAGTAATATTTGATGATTTTAATGCACTAACATAATTAATGATTCATTATAGATATAACATCGGATTGTATGAGGTATGAGGTTCAGAATACATGCAACCTTTCAGCCCCAACACATGAACTCCATGATAAACGAGTAATGCGGCCATGAAAATATATAGTTCTAGCATGACATAAAAAACAAGCTAGTCTGCATGAATGTGAGAACAATACACATTGTGTTGAACTAGATCATTCAACTCGATTAGGATGAAGAACACATGAATTATAATAGAATACGAAGAACATATTCACACCTTCAAATATCACAAAGAACACAAGCCAGATCGTTCTGACTTACGACACTCTGTTTTCCAGATGAGGACTTGAAATCTACATCTACTTCATCCCAGAAGTCTAGAGCTGTGAAGACCAACACTCAAAGAACTTCTAAAAAAATCTCCATATTTTTTGATATGTTGTGTATCTTTTATTAACCTTTGAGAAGATCCTGTATCTATATACCTCCACACCCAATCTCTCACATTAAAATAAAGGATACAAGATATCCTTACTCAAATACTATTTTACTCTTGTCTATACTGACTGATAAGTGTGGGAGACGTCCCTCTGTGGCCTGATAGTTTGTACCCTCAAAGAACTGTGTAATAGGTCCCTATGTGTAATGGACAATCATATGTACTATTGTTTAACCTTGATCTAGGGTGTGGATCAATGTTTACTTGTTTAAAATTCTTGGTCGAAGGTGATCACCATGTAGAGTGGATTAGGTCTCAAATTGAGACTGAACCACTTATTTCATATTAGCTGTGCTGCCTAATTTAGTTTTCTCTATTTTTTTTCTTTTCTATATAACTCAGAAATCACAAAATTCACTTTGATTGTTAATATCAGAAAGAAGTTAAAAGTGATTTGTTATTGTAAAATATTCTCAAATGTAATATTTATAATAACTAATATTACTGAGAAATAATAGATCTTCTAAGAAGTTAATTAATCATTAAGACCTTATAACCATATTACTTTTATTAAATGGGCTATATTTATCTTTAAGGGGAAGTCTTCTTAAAAAAAAATTTTACAGAAATTTTAATAGTTACTCATTTCACCCCCCCTCTACAGTAATCTACTCCGACCAGCAATGAATATATTCCATTATACATGGTTTTAGTTCTGGTTCCATATATTAAGTAAATTCATACAGGGTTTTTATTTAGATATAGATAATGTTAGATCATTATAACACCACATTTACTATTTAATCACACACATTACTATTGTTTGAATTAGATAAAATCACAATATATTTTGTGACCCATTTGCCAAGATTCTCTTCAGGTAAGGATACAATGTGTGTAGTTACGGTAAACCTAACAAAAAAACTCAATTATATTGTATCAAATAAGATTATTTAATTTCTTAAATTATAAATTTAATTATAAAACATATTATAAATAGTAATGGGGTTTGAACTAGTATTTACTCTAATTAAGACCCAATGTTCACACAGTAGTTCTGTAAAGGATATCAATATGAATTGGGGTCTTAGGTAAATTTATGCACTTCTATAAACCACATGATAATGTATTATCTGATAAAATTATCCACAATCTATATGACATTATTCATTCATGTATTCTTTATTTTTTTGGGTCTTGGAGGGATCACCTATCTTTGGTGGAATTATTAATTGAAAACATCAAATGATATTTTATAAAAATCGGACCATTCCAATATCTATATTGGAAAATATTTAATTACCCTCTTTACTAGAATTAAATTAGTTATTAATCATTTATGAAGCCTAATATTGTATAAGATATGATTAAGAACCTAATTTTTAGTCTAAAAGGTTTCATCGCTACTCAAAGATTGTAGGAATACTATGATGATCTGTGGAGGTGACCCCTAGTATTCAAAGCATGTGAACAAATATTTATTATATTTCACCATTGGCATGTCATAATTGCAGGAGAATCAAATTAAGATTATAAATAAATCAACTTTGAAATTTTTGAAATTTTACACAGATTTGGGGAAGTATCCTACCGAGTAGCCTTTGCACCAAAATTTATTTCCATGCATTACAACATTCATGTCTCTTAATTGAAAAAGTTCATAACCAAAAATTCAAACTAATAAATTACATAGATATCATGTTTTAGGATATTAAATCCTAAGTTGAGAATCATATTTGTATCTTTGATTGATGTTAGAAGGTACCATGATGTAAGATCATTAATTTGGTTTCATTAAGATAAGAGCTCTATAATCTTCATGATTTAACATGGGATTGTCAAGCTGAAATAAAAATCCAATAGAAATATTTATTACCATAAAATTGGTTCAAGATTCCCATGTATGTGAATCCTCATGGATGTTATGTTGTAAAGAACATAACCTTGAAATATATAGATTTCTCTTTAGTTTTTTGTTATAAATTTTTAGGTTTTATATTAGTAGTACGGATATCCAGAGTACTTGAAATTGGATCGAGGGTGGTTTCAAGAGAAATCATAGAGCTAGGGGAATTAAAACATCAACAAAAATATAATTTAAAGTCTATTTTAGTTCTTTGTCATTTTTTTAATGTGAAAAAATGACATTTTCAAATTAAAATTTTAAAAAATTTCTCATTTAATCCCATACTAATGATTTCCATTCATTTAAACCATGAATACCATCACACAAGAACTAATATAACTAACATTTTACATGGATTAAAACACGTTTTATTCTTGATACAAGTTGTTTGGGATGGTCTCAAATAATTATTCATTGAAAGGTAATTCAATTAGACACAATTCAAATTTTATAACTCCTCTATTTCATTATTGTGACATCCCTCATCTCATTATTTCTAGAATAATAATTTCTAATATTTCTTGATCATTCAATAATATTTTTCTGGTGTTGGTGAAGTGTTTTATTGAGAAATAATAAGTTACGTCATTGGATTCCTTCATTAATTTCATTTAACATGTTAAAAAGAATCAAATCTATAAGTATATCTGTTTCTAGGTTGGTATAATGGGTTCTCTGGTGGACTAATATTATTACTTGGATCCCAAGTTACTTATATATGTTTTTATGGTATTATAACGACTTATTATTTTCACACTACTTAATATTTTAACTATTAAGGATATAGGGTAAAGTAAATTATAATAAATCTAATTTATTTTATATAAATAATGTTTTTCGTAAGTGGTTTTATGAAAAAAAATTATTTCTTTGGTTGATTTTCTATTTTATATGTTGGAGTTCCATGTATATGGGATATTATCTTATTATATGTTGGAAATTGATATATAATAATTTTAATGTCAATTGGTTAAATGATTAGAAACCCATGAATTGAATTTTTTTCATGTTACCTTCATTATTAGGTTTCCTCATTTAGTCCCTATTTACATTTTATATCATTATGATTTAATGCACTATGGTGTTTTTTTATAATATATGAGGTTAATGAATATTTTTGAAATGGGTATGTTTTGAATATATAAAAAAGGTGACCATGTAATACAATTATCATTGAAAATAATTATATAATGATATGGACTCACAAAACCGTAGATATGTTATACCTGTTTCACCAATTCATGAATTGGAAGCTTATCTCAAATGTTTTAACTCTATTATATTTTATTCCATTTACCCCAAGTGGATGGGTGATTTACCTTAACATCTTCCATGTTTTTTCTTATATTTTCTATCAAGCCTAAATTAGGTTCGATAGTTCTAAACCACTTATATCAGGGTTTAATTATTTTAGTTATAAATTGTAATATTTTTTGTATGTTGAGAATATTTTCTTCCCAATATATATATTCCCCTAGATATATTATGCAACTCAATATGATTGAGTTTAATATTTTTTGTTAAGGGTTTTTGGTTACCACTTACATGGTACATCATACACATAACCTACACAAGACCCTCTCAGGATGCGTACAGACCTGTTTGTGTGTGACCCAGGTTAAGAAAAAGTTCCCCACTAACCACAAGTATATTAATATTTTTCATGGTGCCACTTATTGAAATAGTGTTTTCATGTTTCTAGACTACATCAGTTTATATGGTTATATGTTCATGTTACCATGAATTATGTGCAGTTATCCATATCTCCAATTACAATATTATTTTTTAATATCTCTATGTTCATTGGACCATTTGATTAGGCCTTTATATGAAGAGATCATTGAGCTGGTATTATTATTCCAAGGGGAATATTATTAGTCATCGATATTAACTAAAACCCTAACATTTATTTCAACATATGGTGACTAGATGTTGTAATTATGTGTTTTATGTACTAAGCCTAATATTATTCATGTAATCTAGAAATAGTTGTCACACCGAGCATCATGAACATATAGTCTGGGCCTTGTAGAAAACAAATCATGTATATAGGGTAAGGGAATTATAATTAATCAATATTTATTTTCTCATGATAACTAATAGTATAATGAGGGTCAATTTAATTACTAGCCCCACACATCAAATTAACGTCGAATGCATTTTGTTATAGAGTAACACGAAATACATAATACTTGGCATAATTTTCAATAATGAAAAACTGAAATACATGAAAAAATATTTGATAAGAAGACTGTTATAACATTTTCCATTTGGAATCATGAAATATAAAAACATATTAGTACCATATCCTAGTCAATTAAATAATATATATCATTAGTTGAATTCTTTTCAATCAAATTAATTAATAATATGATAATCTCATTATAAAATTATCTATATACAAATTGAAATTAATAGTTTTTCAAGTCAATTAAATCCACTAAGAATTTAATAATGGAGTATAGGGTGTCTGCAATATATAAAAAATAGATATATAATCATATTAATAGTTTTTATCGTTAATCTAGTAGTATATATATATTGGGGAGATCCCCCCAATTATAATAATAGAGCATATTCTATTAATAAAGTATAGTACAAAGAAATATATAGTCATATAAATTTAATAAACAAACATATCATTATAGAAGTAGAATAAAGGAAAATGATTTTAGAGTGGCCTTGATAAACAATTCATAGATTTTGTAGTTATTCAGTCACCAGGGATTCATCCTTGTTCCAAAGAGAAAGATCATTGTAGGGATCTCTAGATAGAGTTATTAACAAAACAAAAACCATGGTATGGTGGTATAAACCACATCTTGGATAGTCATTACAACATGGTTTAGTGAATGATAATTCACGTGTGATAACATAATTATATACTTTTACAATTCATCAACCTAAGCTATAATGACCAATTCGGAATATAATTAGATGATATTCAAAGGAGTACAAATGAATAAATGATGTCTAAATGATAAAATATTAATGGTGATAATTGGAGTATGATTTATAAAGGGTTTTATGGCATGAAATGTTTACGAATTTTTTTCCCATAGAATAATAATTTGAGCGACATTTTAAATCCATTGAGGCAAACATAAATAGTTTCAATACTTGAATAAGTAGTGGAATTCAAATATGAAATTTATATCTGGAGAGATTATTTAACTTATGAAATCTGAAGCTCACATTTTTTAACTCAATAGACACATATTCATGATGATCATTAATAGAAAATGATCCCTTCCATGTTTTGGGATATTTATATAGAACATTGATACCCTATTAAGAATAATTCTATTGAAATATTCTTAGTAATAATTATCAAGGTCATGTGAAAGCATCATAAATAGATGATACTATTAGAGAAAAAATAAATTCTTCCTGATTTATTTTATTTAGATCAGACATGTTAATGGATTCTATAAAAATTATTTTTTTGAATATTTCTCCTATATTTGGATGAGGGTTGTCCCTTCCAAACCATATCCTCTTATTGGTGGGTCATTATTTTTCCTTGATATATATATATATGAGTGTGTGTGTGTGTGTGATTCAATGCGGGTGTTTTTTTCTACTAAAGAGTGTTAAATAATTTTATTTCCCTAGGTCTAGTTAATTATTGTTGAGAAAGAAGTAGAGGGAGATTCTAACACTGATCAAGTGTGATATTTGTAATCCTTAAAGTATATATTGAATAATTGTTCCTATATTGAGTAGAAAGCCATGGTTAGTGGCTTAAAAGGAAATAAGGATGAAGATGAAATGATAAACTCAAACATTATCCTTGTGAGATAAATATATAGCTTCATATATGTAAAACCATTGACTCAAAAATGAGGAATTAAGTTATTCTTTTATATTTTTCTTTTAACTTATTATATTTTTGTCTTCTATCAGATGTTTTTGAAGTGAATCACATGATTATATCAAGTTCAAAAGAACATGACACATCCTGGTACATGAATTGATTATCATTTCATATAGATGTGATATCTTCAGTCTCAAATAGAATCTTTGGTCTAATTTTCATGAATATTTTATTTCATTACTAACAATTTTTTATTTTATTAGAGTGAAACACTAGATTCTCCATCCCCATGCACGTAGGTCCATTGTGAAAAAAATAATGAAAAATCATGGAATCCTTTGTCTTTTTTTAGTTTATATCATTTAATGTTATAATAACCATACATTGTATATTCAATATCATCATGATATGAAGATATAGTATTTCCTTAATATAATAATTTTTATATATGTATTTCTTGAATGGAACATGTTTCTTCAATTCATGTACACGGTTAATTATTGAATAATTTAGAATATTTAATTATTGGATTTTTTGTTATATGAAGTATATATAAGTATTGTATAATGATTCCTCCATATATCTTCTATAAATGTGAATCTAGAATATTCCCTATATTATTAATCCATTTTATAGTTTAAAGTGTTGTATTGGATTTTTTTCTTGATCAATTGTGTTTTTATTAAATCATTTTTAAATTATATCATTTAATTAGTATATTTGTATTTCATGTTAAAAATATCATTACTACATTGTGCATTCACTGTTAAAATATTTTATTCTAGATATTTGAATTTAAAATAAAAGTTGTTTTAATTTATTTAGTATTTTTATTGATACAGGTTTAATAAATGATATTCATTTTTATGGTTTTTTGAACCATCAAAATATTTAATATCAATATTGTTTATTTAATTTATTTGTAAAATCATGAGAATAAAAATCCCACTATAGAAATTGCATCAAATCCAAATTGATCCTAGTGACAATCATTATAAAAGAAAAAATCAAAAAAAAATAATAGTAAAAATTATTTTTTTGTTATGGTGTATGATGTTTAATCCATTCAATTTTTAAATAGGTTATCTTTTTTTTATTTGGTCTTAATCTAATATGATTTTCTATGTCTGCAGATAAATAGGTTGGTGTCTAGTGTTGTTCTGATACACTAATACCTTAGATATATTTAAGTGATGGAATTTTTTGTTTTACAATATAGGGTTTTATATTCTAATGGTGAGAATGGGGTTTTTGTTATGTCGGCCAATTCCATGATATGTTCCAACAATGTATTAATAAGGTTCTGTTAGTTTGGTTGTGAATTTTTACGGATTTATTTTGTATTCTAATAGTAATAATCTAGAGATTTTCTATATTAATTATTTTTTAGTATTTGTGTCCTAGGAAGGAATGGATTACTAAAAATGGATGAATATAAAATTATAATGATAGTTGACATTTTTAATAATTAACCTGTCATGTGGAAAATTTTGTTAATGGTTAGGCTATGTGATTCTATTATTGGGGAGTCTTTTAAGGATGAAATAAAAGTTCATTGTAATTTGTAAATTGATATCATTAGCAAGATAATTCAATGATGGATTTTTTATTTTACATATATTGTCATAGAATCACTGGAATAGTCTAACCATTAAGATACTTTTCTTTCAACTTTGGAAAACTAGAAAATTGTAGTGGTACTAGGTGAAACATCTTTTGAAATGAGATTTATTAGTCCCATTTACTTAGGTAGAGATTATATTTCTACATCTGACCCATTTTAGATCTAAGAGTTCCTTTTTTGGAAATACTTTTTTTATTTTGTGGCCAAGTAGTGTTCCAAAGTAAAATTAATGTAAAAAAATATGGTTTGAATGAATTAAAATGGTTTTCAGTAAAGTGTTAATTTACTCAAAACTATGTTGATATAGTTATTTTGTAGTGATGAATTTAATCTTCCTTTTTTTATTTTTCTACTATTTACTATATTTATAATTAATTCATATTTTAGTTATATTATATTTTTTATATTCTTTTACATGATGTTTTAAGATCAGATGATACTCTATTTCATACTTATTTGAAGGTGATAGTAATTTTTTTTCCAGGCAATTCAATGGAATGATCTCAGTGGAATCATTAATATGTAAAAGTGAGTAATAGTTAAAAAAAATTGTTTAGAATTGGGTATAATTTTGAGAATATTTATGGGGAGCATTATATATATATTGATATAGTAATTATTGTATTACTTTGATACAAATTGAGGATAACATGGTCAATAGTAAAACTAAGGTTGGATCATCTTCACACTCTAAGAAATATTTCTTATCTTTTTTTTATGATTTCCAAAAATCAATTGATAGTATGTGAAAAATAATTACTTATGAATATAAATTTAATTACAAATGAGAGGATTTATGATAAATTATTTCACATCATTTGTGAAATAAATAATTTTAATTCTTTAATTTTCATAGTGGTGAATTATGAGTGCCTATTCAAAATTAAATTCGATCAATAATATATTTTTTGGTTTTTGTAATTGGAATTATTAGTATTTATAAATTGGTTTTAGTTTTTGGATTTAGAATTTATTTTGGGATCCAAATGATTTAAATTTGTTGGGATATTTATTTTGATTGTGTCTATATTTTTTCAACATTTGTGTGGGATTTTCCCTATTAGATCATTGATTCTATCCCATTGCCTTTCTTCCTTATTAATAACATGTCAATCAACACATCACTTGTTTTACCCAAAATCTATTCAATTAAATCACTATGTATTGATCCCCTGGTCCAATTTAAACAATAGTCTCATTTTTGTCATGTTGATATTTCACACATAGATGCCTTGTCTTGATCATGGTGGATCCATAATTTCCATGTCAAAATATTCTTTAAGTACTCATCAAACTGACCAAATGGTATGCTTCTCAAACATGCAATTTGATATTTTTCATCCATGTGTTCTTTGATTTGCATGGATTCCTTATATGCATATCATTATGAAATACGATGAAACATTCTTCAAGTATCCAATATGATCTCTTAAGGTTACACGTATCTAATTAATTCATTTGGATGGCTCAACATCATGAAAATATTTATTCAGTAGTGGATTCCTCCTAGTTCTAAATATAGATATATTGATAGATATAGATCATCAATGGAGAAATATTTCATCAAAGTTTTATTATCATTCAACAAGGGAGAGAGAAAATATAGATGTGGATCTATGTTTTTTGATTCATATGAAAGGGAGTTTGAGAGGATAGGTTTCTCTACTACAGTTCCTTGTTACCAGTAAATAAATAAGAGAGAGAGACCTATACAATGATTAAGAATGTACGACTTATTCAATAGAGAATGAACAAAATAATCAAAATAGGATTTCAGAGAATATAATGTACAATGACCTGAATGTCAGGATCTTAATCATATTAATATTCCAATTCCACTGGACACAATATCCCAGGATTCCATGATCTAGGTTGTTAAAAAAGACTCAGTGTCCCCAAAAAATTGGATCTTAGACACTCCTACATCCATATATATTATTTAGAAGATAATGAATGGTATTATCTCTGATATTATAGCATGTAAATATCTACTATCACCCTTGGGACAGAGACTAATGGTTTCTAGGTAGTTATATCCTTAAAATGTTCTAGTACATTTGAACCTTGTGTAAGTCTACATATTGATACAGTAAGATGTATTAGTCACTCATTTCTCTAGGATGTTTTGTTTTTTTGATATTATTTAATGGTTTTTTATTGTATGGTTTCAACTCTAGAAAATAGTGGATTTATTGATAATTTAAAAATTATATTTGGGCCTGATGTATAATGTGGAGGAGGGTGAAATGTTCTCTCAGAACATTTCCAAAAATAGAGAAGTCAACAACATAAAAGATAGCAAAACCTATTATATATATTGAGGGGTGGAGAAATTAATTTAATTATATCCATTAATTTCATATTTCATTATCATGATATGTATAATATTATTTTGTTTCATTAGAATACATCTAGTATGTAAGAATACAACACATTCTCAGTCTTTCATTGGTTGTGATTTTCTGAAGCGGTGAAATTGTCACTCTTGAATAGTTTCATTCTTCCTTCATTCTCGGGCCCATAGACACTATTGTGGACATTTTTTATGTATAGTGGAACCCATGATTCATTTAATCCTTGGAAATAAGTATAATTATAGAAAAGAACATAAAATATTATTCCCTTTTATTATATTTCCTTAGTTATTTTTTGATCTTGATTTCGTAACTAACTATTTGTTATAATGTAAACATCCCTCAAATCTTCAGATATGGTCTATTTTTTAAAATTTTATTATTCAATTGTCATTTATTTAATTAAATATTTTTTTTTGTACTGATATCCAAAAGTTTTGATATAATAATTATGAATATTGAATTATTCAATATATTAATATATTTATGAAATTTAATTGTTTTATAGAAATGTTCAATCCTATTTGTGTGTATATAAATCTAAAACAATATAGAGACCCAATCTTTACATACATGGACATTAAAATACTTTTTCGGAATACTTTATACATAACAAAAAATAACAACTCAAGGACTGTAATAGTTTAGTATCTTTGGAAACTCGGAATGGTAATCTTCTAATCATGGTGAAAGATCTTCCACATCTCACATAAAGACCTTACCCTTTTGTTTTCTTATCTAAAACCATTCTTTATATCCTAGGGAAAAGAATACAGAAAATGTGTGAGCTCAAATTCTCAGTAAGGGTAATCATAGAGAACATAAAACAATCCATAAAATATGAGTGTAAAAAAAACTTGAACATAAAATCTAATCATCAAAATCTTGAGCAAAGACATAAATCATGGAATTATGTAAGCCATATATCATAAAGGAAAATTAATCATGATAAAATAGCATGGGAATAAAACATGTAATTATGGAAAACCATTTAGCACATGATATTATTTCTGTAGTATCCAAGACATTTCTGCCAAGACCATCTTAGTGGACAATGTCCCTTTCTGAATCGAGTTCACTCCTCGTTCCAGGATTGTATCATTAAACCAGATTAACTTACCATTCTAGCCATGTCTATCTCATGAGATATAAATATTTACCCAATGCATTGGAGGAAGATATAGGTCTCACCCATCTCATAATTAAATCATTCTTACTGGTGCCACAATGCAAACATAAATTAGTCATCATAACCCAAAGAATCAAATGGGTTTCATAAACATCGTCCCGTCAGAACATAATCCACATAAAACAAATGGATATCATTTTATCATAAGAAAAGTGAAACCATGTAAATAATATAGACATTATAAAGGAAACATATAAATACTTTATAATGTAATCTTTGATGGAAAATAGTTTTGATAAAACACTTGAAATGAATTCTTGAGGAAAATATCCTTTCTTCTTCAAAATCATACTCATTTCTCAAAATGAAATAAAATTTTAAAATAAAAGGATTTTTGTTAAAGAAATAATGAAATCTTGTAGAATATGCTTCATGAAAATTATGCATTATGAACCCATAAAATATGTTTATGCTCGATAAGTTAAAAAAACATTATCCTCATACTTTTGACAGAAAAGTAAAAAACATCCTCGTATGGTAAACAAAAGAAAGATTCCTTCCATAACACAATGTGAAAGTAAAAGAGGGGTAAAACTAACTTTAAAAGTACATGGAATAATATAAAACACTTTATGAAAAACATTTTTATGGACATGGATGAAAAATATAACCCCAGTAAATACTTACGTATAAGCAGTCTCAAATAAAAATAAGATTACAAAAGTATCCCTTACCTTAAGTCTGATATGATTCCTCATTATCAGAACCTTACATATAATGATTTTAATAATTCCATTGACTTATTATAGAATCATATTAATTGTTATGATATCATATATGGTTCAATTATGGGTTTATATTACCCGTTCTTTTGTAAATTTCTTGTTAAAGTAGCATTTTGGGTAAAATTGTTTCATTTATCGTACATTTTTGGACTTGTTGTTATTGATATTATTATTAATTATATCATTATTTACATACTTATATCATGTAAGTCATGATTTATATATCATATATATTCAGTATATACACATATATATAACAGATAGATGAATGAAATGAAATACACCGTTCATGGAGACGGTATGACGTACGTACGCATAAACGTTGTTTTCCATTACTTATTGACTTGAATGGAAGTAAGTAGATGACATATATATATATATATACATAAATACAGTAGCTTAATTATGTCATTTATTTAATTATTATTCATTATATATACTTTATAATCATTCTTTAATGGATATCATGGAGAATAAATCTCATCACGTCATGGAGACGGAAATCCGTACGTACGCACGAGCGATGATATCATTAACATAATTATTGAATGGAATTGAAGTGGATTATATAATATCTCAGAATCAGTATGATTTTATAAAAACCATATATACTTATTCATTACACCATTATACCCATCCATGTAAGGTGGTCGTGGAAAAACAGATTACACCACGGCGTTGAGACGGTATTCCGTACGTACGCACGCGTGATGATTTCGTTTTCGGTATGATGTATAGAAGGTGAAATAGGGTTGTTTCAAATTTATAATAATATATCAGTATATTATTGATACTGATGTTATTACTATATAACGAAACAACTAAAGAATAAGAAGTTGGAGAAGAAAGAAACATGAAAGAATCTCTAGAAGAGATTACCTCGTCTTCGACACACCTCTTTTACTCTTCTACTTAAGTCTCTAGATTTGGTCATTTGAAGAGACCCTAAACTCTATAATGTTTTTAGGGATGTTGATAAGGGAAATGGGAAGGGTTTATCTGAGCTTTCATGCTCAAAATTGTGTAAAGAGAAGAGGGAGGAAGTGCCCTTTTATAATGGAGGAGAGGGGGACTTTTGAAAAAACATAAAATATTATTTTATAAAAAAGTAAAATTCCCTTTTGAAATTGCTGAAAAGTGATGTATTTCGAATATAATGTCGGTATGGGTCTAAATACTCTTAAATAATAGGTTTTAGACAAGTGTAGGTTACTAATTTAACCTTATCATTTAGATTTAACTCTAAGTTAATTAATTTATCTTTTACTGTGTCTTCTAGTTTTCTTACACTATATGGTTAATAAACTTACTATAACAAGCCCAACGAACCCAAAGTGGATCATTATTAATATATATAAATATCCTTATCAATTTCATTTGACCGATCCATAGATTTTTAGGAATATAATATTAATTAATTATATAATATTTGTTTTAAAAACTATTTTATGTCCATTTTGACACTATTTGGTAATTGATTTTTGTGAAAATCATAACAGCATTATTAGTTTGAAAAAAGTGTTTTAAATCAATATGAACATGTCATATCAACCTATAAAATTAGTGTAATTCATAAAAAGTATCATATTAAATTTATTTTGGTATTTATAATATCAATTATGTTAATATTTCATTAATAAGCTAATTACTGCATCATCATTGTGTCATAAATAAATTTAATTATTTAATGTCTTTAAATTATAAATAAAATACCATTACATATTTAATATTTTTATCTATATAAATAATATTTATAGTCAAATCTATCTTATGTATAACCCTATATTAAAAATGTTTTAGTCATTAAACTTTGATTTTATGTATTTTGACTCTTCTTTAAAAAAAAATAATAAATGTCCTAATCTAATCAAAGTGGACCTGAAGGGTAATATTTTATTCCTAAGGTAGTTTTTTGTCAATTTAAAAAATCCCAATAGAATTAGGAAATGTGTTAGGGTAATAGTAATATCATTTTTACCCTTAATTACCATATTTACTTTTAACCGTGGTAAATAAAAGTAAAAAGATACTATTCAGAAAAAATTATTTGTATCTTATTGAAACACATTTTATTCCTTAATATTAACCATGTATCTTGGATTGTTGAAATTCAAATCACAGAAGCGGTAAAATTATGTTTCATTTACAATTACAATTTCTCCTAAGAGGTGGGTAAAAGACGGTCAAAAAGTTCAATAAAAGTTTTATATATCTATATTATTATAAAATGATGTCAATGAATTAAATTAATCTTATATAGGTATTATGTATCTATTTTGACCAAAAATAAATAATTATTTAAATAAAAACTCAGTTTTTAAATAGTAACCTAGTGTTTTAACTATTCTTCAAAAATGGAAAGTTTTCATAAAAATATAAAAAATTAACCCTAGGCTAATTTTGATATTTTGAATCCAAAAATGATGCCCATTTTGACAGAAAGAAATTATAAAATTTCAATAAATGGGTATTAATATTCATAATGGTTAGTTTATAATACTATTATAACAATATCTAGTTTAGTGAAACTCGGTATTCCGTACAACACACGTTATCGAGGAATGTTTCCCTGGCATGCATCACAAGACATAAAAGTAATTAATAATAATAGTTCTCATAAAATCTTGCGGTGTTACATTCTACCCCCTAAAAAATAATTTCTCCCTAGAAATTCGTCAGGGTTATAAATGGTTTACTACTTAAAAGAATCTTTCATAGAAACCCACATCGTAAAAAGGGATACTAAAACATAACATTAAAAACAAATGTATGAAACATACCAGTTACCCAAATTAACTCATCACTGGGATTCCACATAGAAGAACATAGGTGAAAATTTGGATTTGGAAGAGAAATCTAACCATCATGTTCTGATGGAGAGTGGTAGAGGACCTGGCTCTGAAAAATCCAACAATCACAAAGCCATAAATTTGGGATCATCTAAGGTACCATCTGATTCATCAGATATATGGGAACTAGGAAAACGTTTTTAGTTCTCATGATCATTTCCCTAATGTTGAATAATTGTTGAATTAAAATAAATACTTACTTTATTTGAGTACAATATCACCATTGTTTGTGCCTTGAACAATTTCCACTTCATCTCTTAAAGAAATAAATTTGAATTTGTCATTCATGAAGTGTTATAAGATCATGCGATAGGATGATAGGTCATTCCATATGTCTCAAACAAAAGTTTACCCAAAGTTATTATATATAAATAATTCCATATATAGTGAGATTAATTGTATATGGTACCAAAAATGGACTTATACTTAATATATCATGCCACTTAATAAATTAAAACTAATTTATACAAACAATGGACCTCCTATAGGCCAGTGGTAGGCGATAAAGGTCTGTTGCACTTCGGTTGGGGGTTCGATTCTGGCAACCTTGTCCGACTTGACGGGTTTTTTCCCAGCTTACTTATTGTCCTTTTTCTAAAACTATACTATTAAATCATTCCAGAAATAATATCAAAAATTTCTAGCTGTAAAAAATACTATCTGATGTCCAAAATAATGAATTCCACCCTTTTGGATTATCATAAATACTTCTGTGCAATATCATAGTATAAAGAAAATGACTACTAGAAAGGTCATCTACCAAGCATGTGAATACCATCATTTATCCGCCATAAGATATATCTTGTTGGTCAAATTCCAAACATGTGAATACTTTAATCATGTATTCTTTTGAAACATGAATTACCATAGATCTTTACTGAAAAAATGAATGTTGTCAAAAGTTAACTCTTTCCACATTCCAAAATCCCAAAATTTTTATGTACTCAAACCGTGATATAACATTGTCCTTATATCTGTCATGATGTCATTAATAATATAATAAACATTATTTTCCCCTTATCCCTTCATTATACACATATCAACTTCTTTACAAAAATATTTCAATCACTTTTAATAGTTACTTGTACTATACAATTTTTAAAAACCAAAATAAACCAATACATAGATATTTCAATATTCCATGATACTAAAATGACATTCCACAGTACAATTTTGGAATCCCGTTACATAAACACATAATCATTCCACCACATCATTTTTATACTAATCATCTCCAATAGTGATAGCATGTGACTTCCCTTTATCCTTTTCCTTAAAAGGTTGCTCACGTCAATCATCATTAACCCATGGATTAGGGAATTGATTAGAATAAATACCCATTTCCTTGCACTTGAAGCATTCATGTGTTGGTGGAGCATTCTCTGTAGTCTTTTCTCTATTCATGTCATTAGAAACCTTTTTCCCATTACTTCAGTACTCAGTTTCTTGATGAAATTATTTTCCACACATGAATCATTTTCTTGTACCTTTTAGACAATCTTCACCATGCTTCTTTCCACACTTTCATCATAAACAAACATTCACCTTATTTTCACCATTTTTCTAAGGTTTATCCTTGAACTCCATCTCTCGTTGCTTGTCAAAACCATGAGATGGATATGTTACACCAACTTCCAGTTCTACCATGATAGCACAATGCACAATTTCTTCATATCTATTTATGTCTTTTATAGTTAATGCTCTTCGAAGACTTGGTTTTATGCCACTGAAGAATTGATCAACTTTACTTTCAAGTTGGATGATAATGCCAGATGCATACCTTGCATATCTTGTAATATTCACATTGTATATACCAAAATATTCATCATCCTTTTACTTAAGCTCAAGGAACTCTTTTTCCATATATTTTCGAAGAATATGAGGGATGTACTTACTAAAAAACAAGTTCTTGAACTCATCCCATACATGGATTCAATTTCATCATGGGGCCTTGTATTCTTAATTAGAGTCCACCACTGGTCTTCTTCACCATCTAAATGGTAAACCTCTAAAATGAATTTTTCATGTTTAGAACAGCGATGTTTGGAAGATATATTTTCAATGGTCCTGATCCATTGTTCAACAACAAGTGGATCAGAAGACCTATTGAAAGACGATGGACATTGCCTAATGAAGAAATCAATAAAATATTGTTCCCTTCTCTAATCATTTAGAAATCCAGAATGATTCAAAGCTTCTGTAAGTATAGCAATAAGATTTTTCACTCCATATCCCATTACATTTGGTTTCTCAAGAATACAATCATTGCATTGTCCTTTACATTGATCATCACCATTCCTTTGGGTTTTATCCCTCGTCTAAAACCCAAAAAGAGCAGTTTGAGAGGCAAAAATCATGATAGGAATACAACATAATAAATGGAATGTACCGTCAATATCTAACATCATAGGTTTAATTATAATATTGTTACCATAATTCTAGGACTATAACATATTCTTATACTAAACCTTAGAGACATCCCTAGACATACCTTAGAAATATCTCTAGGGATCTCACTAATGTTCTCACATCGTAGTTTCCAATGGTTGACTAAAAAATTCCTCTGATACCCATTATAGAGACCCAATCGTGACGAATACAGACATTACATTACTTTTTAAGAATACATAATACATAAAAAAACAAACACACAAGGGCCATAATCGTTTAGTGTCTTTGTAAAGTCAGAAAAGTATTCTTCTAATCATGGTGAAATATCTTCAACATCTCCCATGAAGATCTATCCCTTCTGTTTTCTTACCTAAAACCTTTCTTTATATCCTGGGGAAAATAAAACATAAAAATGGTGAGCTCAAATGCTCAGTAACGGTAATCATATAGGACATAAAACAATCCATAAACATTTTAGGGAAAAACAAAACTTGAACATAAAATCTAAACATCAAAATCACGAGCAAAGACAAAAATCTTGGAAGTAAGTAAGGAATATATCATAAAGGACCATCAATCATGATAAAATAGCATGGGAAATAAAACATTTCATTCTGGAAAACCATTAAGCACATGATATGATTTCTATAGTAGTAAAGGTATTTCTTCCAAGACCACCACAGTGGACAAAGTCCCATTCTGAATCTAGTTCACTCCTCGTTCTAGTCCAGTATCACTGAACCATATTAACATACTGTTACAACCATGCCTATCTCATGAGATATAAATCTTTACTCAATGAATTGTAGGGAGATATAGGTACCACACATCTCATAATGAAATCATTCATACTTGTTCCACAACGTAAACATATATCATTTATCAAAACCCAAAGAATAAAATGGGTTTCGTAAACATCATCCCATCATAACATAATCCATATAAAACAAATGGATATCATTTCATCAAAAGAAAAATGAAACCATGTGAATCATATATAAATTATACTTGAAACATAAGCATAAATAATAATGTCATCTTCATTGGAAAATAGTTTTAATAAAACACTTGAAATGAATTCTTCTGGAAAATATCCATTTTTCTTCAAAATAATTTTATATTCTCAAAATGCCATGAAATTTTAAAAGAAATTTTTTTTGTTAAAATATATCATGAAAAATTGTAGAAGAATATTCATGAAAATTAGGTGTTATGAAACCTGAAAAATATGTTCATGCCATATAAGTTTAAAAAACATTATCCTTGTAGTTTTGTCGGAAAAGTCAAAAAGTTCCTTATACGGTAAAAAAAAGAAATATTCCTTCCATAACTCAATGTAAAAGTCAAAGAGGGGTAAAAATGACATTAAATATACATGGAAGAATATATAACACTTTATGAAAAACATTATTATCTACATGGATGAAAAATATAACCCTAATAAATACTTTCATATAATCAATCTTGGATAAATGTGAGATTAAAATATTATCCCTTACCTTAGGTCTGATATGCTTCGTACGTATCCAAACCTCTTGTATAATGATTTAAATAATTTCATTTACTTATTAAAGAATCATATTCATTGTTATTATATCATATGTGATTAACTTATGACTTTATATTACCTGTTCTTTTGTAAATTCTTCATTCAAGCATCATTTTGGGTAAAATTGATTCATTTATCGTACATGTTTGGATGCATTTTTCATGATATTATTATTAATTATATAATGATTTACTTACTTTTAGAATGTAAGTAATGATTTATATATCATATATATTCAGCATATATACATATATATAATAGATAGATGAATGAAATGAAATACACAGTTCATGGAGATGGTAGACCGTACGTACGCATGAACGATGTTTTCCTTTCCTTATTGACTTGAATGGAAGTAATTAGATGACATATATATATATATACATCAATAAAATAGCTTAATTATTTCATATATTTCATTATTATTCATTATATATACTTTATAATCATTCTTGAATGGTTAACATGGAGAATGAATCTAATCGCGTCGTAGAGACGATAATCCGTACGTACACAGAAGCAATTATATCATTCCCATAATTATTAAATTGAATTAGTGTAGATGATATAATATATCATATTTATTATGATGTTATAATAACCATATATTATTATTATTTACACCATTATACCCACCCAAGTACGGTGGTGGTGGAAAAACAAATTACACCACAGCGTGGAGACGGTATTCCGTACGTACGCAAGCGCAGTTATTTCGTTTTCCATAGGATGGATAGAAGGTGAAATGGGGTTGTGTCAAATTTATAATAAAATATTATTATATTAGTGAAACTTATGTTATTACATTATAATTAAACAACTATATAAGAATATGTTGAAGAATAAAGAAACATGAAAGAATCGATAGAAGAGATTATCTCTTCTTCGGCACACCTCTTTTAATCTTATTATTAAGGCACTACAGTTTGTCTTTTTAGGAGAGAAGAGCATCGATGATGTTTCTAGGGATTTTGAGAAGGGAAATGGTCAGGTTTTTGCCGAGATTGAAGGTTAAAAATTGTATAAAGAGAAGAGGGAGGAGGTGCCCCTTTATAAGGCATGAGAGGGGCAATTTAAAAAAAACAAAAAATAATATTTTATAATAAAGTCATATTCAATTTATAATGGTAAAAAGTGACTTATTTCTAAGATAAAGTGGTTATGGGTCTAAATACTCTTAACAAATTGGTTTTAGAAAAGTTTAGTTTACTATTTTAACCTTATCATTTAGATTTAACACTAAGTTAAATAATTTAACTTTTACCGTGTCTTCATGTTTGCTTACACTATATGGGTAATAAATTTACTATAACAATCTAAAAGAACCCCAAGTGGTTAATTATTAACATATATATTCTTATCTAGGTCATTTGAATGATCCTTATATTTTTAGGATCAGAATATCAATTAATAATATAATTTTTTTAAAAAACTATTTTATGTCCATTTTGACAGTATTTTGTAATTCAATTTTGTGAAAATCATAACAGGAAGATTAGTTATAAAAAGTTTAATTAAATAAATAATATCAAGTCAAATTAACATATAAAATTATTTTAATTCATTAAATATCTCAAATTACATTTATTTGATTATTTATAATATCAATTATGTTAATAGTTAATTAATACGGTAATTACTGCATCATCATTGTGTCATAAATAAATTTTAATTTTTTTTGTCTAAAAATTATAAATAAAATACCATTATGTAGGAAATAATTTTATCTATATAAATAATATTTATAGTTGAATTTATCTTATGTATATCCCTATTTTAAAATTGTTTTAGTCATTAAACGTTGATTTTAACTATTTTAACTCTTCTTTAAATAAAATAATAATAAATGTAGTAATATAATTTAAGTGGACCTAAAGGTTAATATTTTATTACTAAGGATGTTTTTGGTCGAATTACACTTATACAATAGAAGTAGGACATGCGTTAGGGTAATAGTAATATCTTGTTTACCCTTAATTACCCTATTTACTTTGAACCGTGGTAAATAAAAGTAAAAAGTTATTATTCACCAAAAATTATTTGTATCTTATTGAACCACATTTTACTCCTTGATATTAACCTTGTCTCTCATATTTTTTAAATTCAACACATAGAAGAGGTAATATTATGTTTTATGTAAAATTACCAATGCTCCTTGGAGGTGTGTAAAAAACGGTGAAAATGTTCAATAAAATTTTAATATATCTATATTATTATAAAATCAATTTAATTAATTTAATTGAACTTATATAGGTATTATGTATCTATTTTGACCTAATAGAAATAATTATTTAAACAAAAAGTCCGTTTTTTTAATTGTAACCTAGTGTTTTCACTATTCATCAAAAAATTGGATGTTTTCAGAAAAATACAAAAAATTAACCCTAGCATAATTTCGATATTACGAATCCAAAAATGAAGTTCATTTTGACATATAAAATTTATAAAATTTCAAAAAAATGGTATTACTATTCTTAATGGTTAGTTTATAATAATATTTTAATAATATATCATTTAGTGAAACTAGGTATTGCGTACAACACATGTTATCGATGAATGTTTCTCTGTATTGCAACACAAGACATAAAAGTAACTAAAATTAATATTTCTCATAAAATCTCGGGGTGTTACAAAGAATTTATATGATATTATTATATTTTAAATATTTAAAAAATGTTTTCAGTTTCTATGCGATCAACTCTATTTATGTTGCATTATGTGTAAAACAGCTAATTTGAATGTTTGATTTTGAAATAATTCCAACACTTCCATTACATCGTTTTAAATTCATTATGAAATTAATTTTTCCTAGGTATTATAATTCGATATAAAATTTTTTATGTTTATTTTTTTATTTATCTTATATATGTTTAATAAAAAAATAAATAATTTTCATTTTTAATTATTTTCAAATGACCATTATATTCAATATCATTATTTGCAATTGAATAGGGAGTGAATAATATGATAAGAAATAACTTCCTTAGTAATATGTTTCAAATAATAATTATACATATTGATGAAAATGAAATTAATTAAAAAAATTAAAAAATTATTATAGAAAAATATTTCCTTTTATGGAGTATTGTATTTCAGGCGACCTATATCCAACGAGGGAAAATTTATATCTTTTTCCTTAATTTAAACTATTTGTATATTTATATAAATGAACAAATTGTTATATTTTTTCACTAACTAATTCCTTATAATGATCTAAGTAGTGGATTTTTGTATTCGCCTATCAAAATTGTTATATTGTGTGGGAAAAGAGGGTTTTTTGAAGTCAATCCAACTCAAAGAGATAAGAAAAAATGGTGTGAGCACGTGGTGTATTTTTTATTATGATTTTATTAGTATATCCAATGGTTACCTATAGAATTGGTTTTAATAATTTTCATGAGTAGTTATTTCAAAGTATTTTTTTCCAAGGTAGCGTTATATTTTTGAAAATATATTACACATGAGATGATAGTGATGGTTAGACATTTTTATGAATAGAAATTTTATGGGTAAAAGTTTAGTGATGATCTAAATCCATGATGGTACTACAATTGAGTTTTTTAGTTAAATTTCAAAGGTAATGTAGATTTTGGTACTTGATATATTTTGGTAGCTAGATCAAGGATGCGTTTTCATTGGTTAGGAACTATCATCCCTGAATCACACGTTGTATTTAACCAAATGATTATAAATAAAATTCTGTTGTGATTTTATTAAATGTCATATTATGTGATATGGTTATAAAAAACACATGCACTTATAAGGTCTTATTATATCCTATCATATTTAAATGACCGTGAAACATCATTATCAATGATAGTTTAGCCATTTAATATTGATAACATGCTTTTTATAAATATAGGGTTTTGTCTAATGAAATTTAAATAGACAAAGAAAGTGATGGCCTTAACCAGTAAGATTATACGCTAAGAATCCCATCTAATATATATTCTTACGGAGACATAATCAATGGTAATTTCCATTGACCAAGCAAAAAATGGTATCCTAGACCTTAAGGATGACCAAAACTGTTTATAGGATATGTTCAAGCCGATCAAGATCATTACCCCAACCATGTACCCTGAACCAGAAAATGAATATCTCACTATCACACACCATATTATTAGGGATTTTTTTGTATATTAATGGAATATTTATCCATATACAAGTAATATGAATAATATATTCTATATAATAATGAAGATATTTTCATTTTATTATTGTTAAATTATAAATGATTCTGATATAATAAAAAACATATTTTCAGGTAATATTCCAATTCAATTAAGATAATTATTTTCATGGATTAATGGTTATTTGATTAAAAAATAGTGTAATACAAATTTATTATAATTTTTTTATGAAATATAAATAACCATATAATTTTTATGAAGTCAAATGCAATTTCGTTAAGAGTTCCAAAACTGTTATTGTAAAAAACCTATCATTTCTTAATAAATATTGATTCTTATTTTAAAAGTGTAAAAGCATATATTTTTTAAATTAATTGATATAAATTTTTGAATCAGAATCTAAAAATTATCCAATTGTGGATTTTTCATTATTTTTGTAGAGAGTCTAATTTTAGGTTAAAAATTAAATACCATTTAAATATACTGCGTGCATTATGACATCATAATGACCCAAAAGTGATTTAATAAATACAACAAAAGGAATCCACGAATATATCTATGTTTTATCATTAAAATATACTTAGTTTATGTTTTTTTTGATTAACATTATATTTCATTTATGAATCCTCAAAAACCATTAATATATTTTATGGATTCAAGATAATTTATTTAAGAGTACGACTCACATCAACATAAGCAAGGGTATTATTTTCCTAATTTCATACATTTTAAAAATTAAATTATTAAAACCACTCCCATTTTTCAGAAACCATTGTACAAAACCAGGGGATGTTTTGTCACTTTGGATATTTTATTATATAAGTAAAAAATCTATGTTTAAGAAATGAAAAAGTATTTTCCAATCATTTCCCATAGAAACGCACCCAATATCCCATTTATCATCACTATAAACTCATTTATAACATCCTTAATTTCACCTCCCATCCCTATAGTAATCCCAAGGATCCCCCAATCTCTCCATAATCGCCTCCCAAGCATCAGGAGTCACACTCTCATTGTAAGGGATCCTCACCTTCCCTTATGTATTCAACTTTCTCTATTATCTTATGCCTTATATTTTCAATTCCAAATTTTGTAATATGTATTTACATCTACATATTACTATCAATTTTATTTTAAAATTATGACATGAACCTTTCTCTCCTATCAACCGATTTTTCAATTTTTTATGTGACACCATTTTGCTGCCCAAATTTCACCGTGATTTTCAATGCCCATAAAATAATTTAGTGAAAACCATAATTATTTCATATAAAATTTATTCAAAATTATACAAATATACTTATTTTATTTGAGTCATACATTTATTTATTCCAAACTCCTTGATCATGGAATAAAATACGATGATGAATTAATCCATGTTGTATGATCTATGTGGCACACTTAATCATGAGAATGAAATCAAAGTGACGGGATCACATGAAATTCTATTGCACTCCAATACTTTGGGTAATGGTTTATCTCATGAGACTACATGTTTGGATAGGGATAAAACCTAATTAATTTATTGTACATCTTCCATTATGATTTCATGGCAATTTGTGTATTGAGCCAACCCCATTTTCCAAGATCTGGTGCCCTATTTCCTTAAATTGGAATAATTACAAGAAATTTGAATCCAAAAGGAATGAATTAGTTTATTAGTTCTATAAAAATAGATGCATACATTATTTAAACATTACAACTTCAAATTAAACACAATATATCAACTTATTTTGATTGACACATAATCTTCTTGATTAACATTGTAAGTTATTCATAATTAATCTCTTATAAACCTGGGGAAAATAAAATATATGATTGGGGTGACCTCAGATGATCAGTAAGGTTAAACAATATAGAGGATGAAATTATAAAC
Source organism: Viscum album (assembly GCA_963277665.1). NCBI lineage: Eukaryota > Viridiplantae > Streptophyta > Magnoliopsida > Santalales > Viscaceae > Viscum > Viscum album. The sequence goes on along the minus strand of OY728137.1, from coordinate 1,582,855,877 downwards.
ATAACCACTTGATATGAATAAAAACTAGGATACGTGCCTTCAAAAACATACTTGAGCACAATATGGGTGGAATAAAAGATAAACAAATAATGCCATAATAAAACATAATCATGGTTATTCTTCTAGTTGAATAACCACATAAACATTCAATTACATTCTTCCTAATGAGATAAATGAAAAATTATAGACATTATAAAATACACCATCAAGGAAATGGACAACAAATATAAATATGATTAAGGTCTCATCCAATACCATATCTAAAAATGGGGAAGGCCTCAGCCAAGTCCATATCTATTTTGTCTCATGAGACATAGAAATTCATATAGGGGATATATAGGGACACACCAATCATGTAATATGATCAATTAATTATTAATATAATTTTTGGTGAACATAAAAAATATATACATTCATATTGAATCTAACTTATGAAATGTAAATAACTTTCTACAAACATAAACACTAATCATTCAGAGTAATCTATTGAATGGATTCAAGAGAACACATCCTTATTAAATCTAATCATAAACCATTAAATAAAATTTGGTAAATTATATCATAAAATATTTTTCCCAAACATTCACAACAATGAAAAAGAATGTTGAAATAGAAAAAATAACTATTATAAAATCATTGAGTAATTCTTGAGTTAAATTTTCATTTACATTTAAAAGAATAGTTATTTTGAAAAAATATTTGTTAAAAACATGAAGTGAAATAATATATTTTTCTCATAATAAATTGATTTATTTTTGAAAAAATAATTATTGATATAAATATATTATATTGTGTACTTTTTCTTAGCTAAAAATTCAAGAAGTTCCCATGAAACGGGCTCGTATTTCAGGATGATTTTTTACAAAGTCCTTTTAAATAAGGTAACTCCACATAAAAAGAAGAAGAAATAAGTTAGATGTATAAATATAGAACATTATCACAATAATTATGATTAATAAATCATAATAATTAACAATTTAATTGAGGATAGTACAGAATAATGGTAACTAGAATGAAATTAGAGGTTTGGGTAAAAAATCCTTACCTTATGTTCGAATATGTTCCGTTCGTGAACTTCAGATCCTAAAATAAGAAATTTGAGTTATTAATAACACAATTAAAAAACTATTACACATTTTTTTGTTTATCATAATTTTATTAATTTCATTTTTGGCCCTATCCATTAGTTATATGACTGAATTACGTCATTCCGGAGTGTTTTCTTCCTTGATTTTCACAATCGGTTCGATTTTTTAAAATTAATGTAGTTCATGTGGAATGTATATAATTCAGTAGAATTTAATATATATGATACTAATTATCATTAATATTTTTAAGCAGTCATATGATTTTTTTGTTTATATGGTATTATAATGAGTTATTAGGTGAAACATTAATGACAATCATTTAGATTATTTTGGCGGTATTCTGAATATTGAAAACAAGTTTTGTTGCATGTATTAAAATTATGTATATATACTGGTTCTATAATATTAAATAGGTTATAAAAAAATATTTCAAGTTTTTTGAAACATAAAAATTTGTTTATTGACAAGATCCAATGGAGAAATTGAAGAACATGTTATCGTCATCCATCAAGGTTGTAAATTGGAACTTTTTGGATAATGATTTCATTTATAAAATAAAAGAGGGAGTGCGTAAAAATATTGATAATGGTATTTAAATTAACTTGAAATAATTATATTAGATTGATGATTCTATAGATTTAATCATCAATTGGACATAGGATGTGAGTATAGGACAAAAAACAAATGTAACTTGGAATGAATGTAAGAGAAAAAGCGGTGGATTTACCTCCTGAATACACGTCCTTGAGAACTACCTTACAAGATGGGGATTTATTATTTTGTCAAGAATGAGGGCTCATGGACTTTGAGAGGGACAAAGGAAAAGTATTTGAGAAAAACAATAAGTTTTTTCAAGTATTAGAGGAGTTATGAGTAGAGGGGGGCATTGGTAGTTTTAATATAGAAGAAGAGGAGTACTTTCCAAATATTTTATTTATTAATTTAATTTTTGGTCTGAATAATTTGAATAGTCCTCATTCTTGTGACTAAAAATTGTAATAACTAGTTTTGAGTTTGATCCAATGTCCATTTACATTAGCCATGACTCAAGTATGGTGAAAAACTTCTATAATTTAACATATTTCATAAATTATCAAATTTACTATTCAATAATAATAAAATATTTCATAATAATCCCAATAAATCACCATAACCATTTCTCTAAATGTATAATTCAAAAATAAAATATATTTTATCAAAATTATTTTACAAATAAGAGAAATATAATTTTTAATAATAATCAATATTTACTTCGAAAATATAGATTTTAAATTTATTACTGATTTTATGATACATTCAAAAATTAACTAGGATCCCATAAAATTATCCTAAAATCATAGGAAACAAAATTATTTATATTTTAATAACTTTTATAAACATAAATTTTATTAAATTACTGATCTAAAATAGAAAATAAAAAAATTAATCAAAAAATACCAACACATAATTATTAATTCCTAATATATCATATCTCATTGATATGGTGGATAACTTTTATTTTTATATACATGGGTGAGGTTACGATTTTTAACAGTACATTAAGATTCATAAGGGAAATTATATATTCATAAGGGTATGTTACAATTAACAAAAAATATAAGTGGATCCAATCAGGCTCTAAATATCGTACTGATCGCAACTGTGGCTGTTAGTTTTTCGAAATTCAAATCAATGAAGAAGAAATATTATATCTAATCACCAGGATATAGCTATTTCCTAAAATTATCAAAGTGTTTTGTCTCATAGAATTGGTGTTTAATTGATTCTATAATAAATTTATATGTAGAATCTTATGGTGTAGCATTCTTCGCCATTAAAAAAATTCATCCTCAAAATTACATGAATGTTAAATTATAATAAGACTTGGGAAGATCTTCATCATAAGATTCTCAGGATACCACATTGCCTCTTCAATTTTATGATATTTCCTATGTACCTTTACTAGATGATTCATCTGATTCCTGAACACCTATTATTTTGTTTCTAGAATATGGATAGGCTCTTCAAAGTAAGATTAGTCAGGTTCCAATTCTATACCTTCAAAAGTGAGTACATGCGTTGGGTTTGGCATGTGCATTCTCAATAATGAGACTTGGAAATAATTGTGTACATTAGAAAGGCTAGTATGAATTTCCAAATGATACACAAAAGCTCTAATTCCCTACAGAATATCAAACGGGCCTATGTACAAGGGGATTGGTTTTCCTTTCTTTCTAAATCTTTTAACACCCTCCCATGGAGATCCTTTCAAGGAAACATGATCACCCTCTTGAAATTCCAAATCCTTCCTTTTATTATCATCATCACAATTTTACCCACATTGAGATTCATTGATATGGTATTAAATAGTTCATACCTTCATTTTGTTTCCTCTATAGGCTCGAGGACAACAAGCTTCCATTCACCAAATTCATCCCATCATGTTGGAGTACTGCATCTCTTTCTGTACAATACTTCATATGGTGAAATTTGAATTCTGGAATGGAAAATATTATTGTAGAAAAACTCCACCAAAGGTAAATAGTAGTCCCACATAGCCTGAATGTCAATCGAACATGATCTCATCATGTCTTAAAAAAATTGGATCACTCTTTTTGGCGTCCCATCAGTTTGGAGGTGATAAGAACTCAAATAAAGCTCAGTGTTCAAAGAGATCTGAATAATTTTTGTGGATTTTATATTCTAATTAAGGATCATGATCTGGCACTATTGAATGTAGTTCTCTATAAAGTTTTAAAAATTCATTTATATAGAGTCCAACATGGTGTTCTAGTGTAAAATCATCCCTTATTGCGAGGAAAAGTATAGATTTCATAAGTTGATCAATAATTAACCATATTTAATCATTCATTCTGAGATCATTGGTTACTCCAGTGAAAAAATACATTGTGATTCCATCCCATTTCCATGTTGGAATAGGCAGAGGTTTCTCAATTCCTCTAAGATTATGTCTTTCAAATTTCCCATGTTGATAGAATAAACTTCTTGATAAATAATCAGAAGTTTCCCTCTTCCTATTATCCCACCAAAAATATTCCATCAAATATCAACACATCTTAGTGATACCTAAATGTATAGTGAAATTAGAACTATGGTCATCATCAAATAACACTATTTTTATCTCAGGTATAACAGGAACGCAAATCCTCTTCCCATACATCATAATTTCATATTCATATATGAATTCATCAAGCATCCCATCATTCATATCATTAACATTCTTTTGAAGATTCTCGTCCTCAAGATGAGAACTTTTAATCCTTTCTAATAATGATGGTTGGGCACCCAATTGATAATGTAATTGATATTTCACTTTCTTTGAGGATTAACAAATCCATCCTTACTAGATCCATTTACATAAGAGCCTTATCAATTTTGATTTTGTAGAACCCCATAATACATCCTACTCAAAGTATTTGATACCTTATTTCCCATCCCGGGGTGGTAGTGCATGGATAAATTGTAATCCATGACCATCTTGAGCTTTCTCCTTTTCCTCAGGTTGAGTTCTTTTTGTGAGAATTTGTATTTCAAGCTCTTTTTATCAATATATAATTCGAATATGTCACAGAAGGGATAATGTATCAATATCTTCAAAGAAAATATTAAAGCTTTTGGATCCAGATCATGAGGTTGATAGTTCTGTTCATTAGTTTTTAACTAACTTGATGCATAAGAAACAACTCTATCATTCTGCATTAGGACACACCCTAGCCATTTCTTCGATGCATCACTATAGATGAATATCCACAATTCCCAGATGGTAGATTTTGGATCATATAATTCAAAAATATCAACATAAATTCAACACAATATTATTCCCATTATTTTATCTATACGATCATATCCCCTTTAAGTGTAATCATGATTAACATGTCGTCTAATTGAGTGATCATATGAATGAAAATTTTTTAATAACATGTTAAAACATTAAAACTATGTATCTCAATTATGTTAGTTGGAGTATGCCATATGAAAACTTATTTTTTTTAAGGATCTACGATGATTTCATCCTTAGAAAAAATATGGCCATGAAAAGTATATGTTCGAAGACAGAATTCAAACTAGTTAAATTTCCAATATAACTTGTTTCTTATAAGAGTATTAAGAATAATGTTCAAGGGATTCTCATGATCATTATATCTTTTGTAGTAAACTAAGATATCATAAATAAATAATAAAATAAACTCATCGTGTTATTACATGAAAACTCTATTAATTAGATCTATGAAAACAAAGGGTTTATTAGTTAGTCCAAAATGTATTACTATAAACTCGTAATGCCTATACCTGGTTCAAAATGCTGTATTTAGAATATCTTCCTTCCACACATGCAATTGATGATATCCAGTACAATGGAAATTCATCTTAAAATTTTGGGGTATGTTATATTGGTCAAATAAATCATCAATATGAGGTAAATGATACTTGTTATTTATTGAAATTGCATTGATCTCCCTTTATTCTATGAACGTACTCATAGATCAATCATACTTCTAACCAAAAAGGACAGGGTCTCCCCATGGACAAACACTAGGGAGAATAAATCATTTATTACTCTATTATTCTAGTTCATTATTTAGTTAAATGAATTGATCAATTCCAATTCTATATAGATTCATCGATATAGGGCTTGATCTAGGAATTCAATCAATAGAGAACTAAATTTGTCTCTTTTAAGGGTACCTAGGTAAATACCTTGAAAAAATATCAATATTTTAGTTCAAAATAGGTATATTATCAATTTGATGATTTCTTTCCTCACCCAATGATATAAAATTATCATCCTCACAAATAATTAGATTATTTATAGCTACTGAGGCATGATCTAGATAAAATTCAGATGATGATGTTCTGTCCGCAACGACAAGGGATTCTACATCATTCTCAATGATTGTTAAATCCTTCTTCTTATAATAATTGTTTTTCATAATAATTGGGAATCCAACACATATCAAGTATTATATCAAAGTCAATCATTGGTATGATGATCACATATCCAAATAATGCACATTTATGTGTCATAAGGGGGATTGATCAACACATATTTACTGCAATTATACTTCCATTAGGTTTTTTCCTAAAAACTCCTTTAGTAAATCAAATTGGAAATATATAATTATCCTTAAAAATGGGAAGATATAAAATAATGTGATGATCTAGAATCAAATAAAGAATTGACTATGTTTTAGAAAATGATTATAGTACCATTAAATCCATGTTATTTCCATCACATAATCTTTGCCTTACTCCATTAGCCTTTTCTAAGGCCTGTTTACTTGAAAATTTGGACAATCATTAGCATAATTCCCCATATACATAAACATATAGCATTTATCATTGTTAATTTCCTTATTTAATTTAAAATCACTGGCATGATGACCTTTCTATCTAAACTTGTAGCACACACCTTTTCCTTATAAAAAGAAACGTGGGTGTTTCCTTCCACAAGTATCATATTTTGGAAAATTCTCCCTTTTATTTTATCCTTTATCTATAATATTCTCTACCACCCTCTTATTCTATTGTTTTACCTTAAATTCCTAATTCTCAGATAATTCCTAATCTCTCATTATAGAACATGAAATATGTATTCATATGATGAGATTTTTTGGGAAACTAGTGCCCTTCAGAGGAATAGTATTAATCCATCAAAGAATCAACAAAACATGCTTTATGGATTACATATATAGTTTGCATCATGCCTTTCTATCCTTGTAATGTCAGCATCAAACAATGCAACATTTTCAACCTCATTTTGTCTGATACAATATAATTTCCTTTCTATATCAACTTGTTATTCACAAGGAAAATATTTTTCATGGAATGTTTTCCTAAAATACACCCATTTCATTTCTTCTATTTATTCCTCATCCTATGTGTTTCGAATTAACAACCACCACTGATCCACATATCTTGATAGATAATAAAACTCCATGAAATCATTATCTCTTTCACTATATTACAATGTGAGAAATATCTTCTATAAAGAACTCATCCACAGCTCCGCTACGAATTGGATTGTAGTCACATTGAATGATGAAGGCTATGGTCGTATAAAGTGGTATAACATTACTCCTCCACATTTTGGATCATTATGCTCTCTATGGGTAAGTTAATTGTTCAAAACAAGATTCAGTTGTCCATGTATGGTTATATGTTTTTCAGCACCTGTTGTAGATCCAATGCCAATATCATTATCATGACTTAGAGTAAAATCCTTACATGGGATAAACACATTCATGTGGGACAAGTCCATCTACTAGGTACCATTTCTATATAATGGACCTCATTGGATTAACTTATGAAATATAATGTATAGTCTCAACCTAAAAAACATAATGAAATATAAATCCTATGCATATCTAATCTGAAAATAATAAATATCTTTTATTGGAGTAAAAGTATAATTTTAAATCCGTCATAATGGATTCAATAGAAATATTGAATTATCAAATGAATATCCACTGGGGGTGTCAAACTAGGTACATAGTAATGCCTATTTCCATGTACCAGAATACCCAAATCAACTTCGAAACTCCATGTTAGAGTTGTTACATCGAGCTACATATGTGCCAGAATCACATCCACTTGGAGTATCCATACATAGAATTATTTTCTAGAAAGATCAAAAAAATATATTCCTTACCAAATTTCTAGGATGTTCATATATGATTATCCTTAAATAATATCTTAGGTTTTGTTCCATAATCTAAATTTTCTAAAACTAGTTTTCCAGTTTTCTAATAAATAATCCCAGATACTAATAGTAAGGACCCGACCCCATTTTTCGAGAGCCAGTTCCTAATTTCATTACATGGGTATAATTACAAGAAATCTATCTTCTAAAAGAACAAATTAGATTAGTAGTATTTGAAAACTAGATGCATGTATATGATCAACATTAAAACATGAATTGAAATACAATATATCATTTTCTCATAAATTTCACATAATCTCCCATATTAATCTTGTAATTAATTCATAATAAACCTATTCAAAAGCTGGTGAAAATAGAACATATAATAGAGGTGAGATCACATGCCCAATAAGGATAAATAATACAACCAAATAAGTTATTAACCTAAACACAATGCATGAAGAATAGCTCCATTACATGCCTTTAAATATATTCTTGAGGATAATATGGTAGGAATAAAATCTGAATAAATAATGTAAAACAAAAACAAAATCATGGCTTTTATAATATTCTAAAAACAACATGAACTATAAATTACAAGCATCATAATGAGGAAAATGAATAATGTCGCACTTTCTGAAATATACCATGAAGTTCTTGGAAAGGAAATCTAAAAAGGATAAATGGCTCTGCCAAAACCATATTAGAAAATGGGTATGTCCTCGAGCAAGTCCATATATGTTTTCTCTCATTAGACTGACCGATACATCGAGGGGTCTAAAGAGATCGACCTATCACATGCTAAGCCCATTAAATTCATCATATGAATTGGTATAGAATTAAAAAAAATATAGACATTCTTATTGAAACTAACTTATGAAATGTAAATAACATTCCCCAAATATAAACACTTACCATTTGAAGTAATATGGTGAATGTTTTCAAGATAGCACATCCATAGTCAAACTAATCATAAAACATTAAATAAAATATGGTAAATGACATCATAAAATATTTGTACCAAATATACATAACAATCAAAAAGTTTTTTGAAATACGTAGAAAGAACCTTATAAAATCATTGATTAATTCTTCAGATAAATAGTCATTTTCATTGAAAAGAAGTAAATTTTTTAAAAAATCATTGTATAAAACCAGAAGTGAACTAATATAGTTTTCTCATAATAAATTAAGTGTTATAAGAAATATAATAATGGATAAAGAAGTATAATAAAATTTAGTTAAACATTTGTAATAATTAATGATGTTCCCTATAAACAACACTCTTTAAAAATGCCATATTTAACGTTTAATTAATGATGTCAGTTTTTTAATTCGATTCCAATAACATGTGCGGGAAATTTTGGGCATCTGTTTTAATAAAAATTGACACCAAAAATATTTTATAGTGGTTTCTGTCCTTGGTTTTTAGTTGAACTGATGCCAAAACCCACAAAAGAGATGATAGATGGTGTTGGTTTTTCTAAAAATGGGTGCTATAAAAAAGAAAAAGTATTGGCATTAATTTTTACAAAAACTGTTGCCATAAAAAAAAATTTACATTTTTTTAGAAACTGAAGAAATATATTAAAAAACATATATTTTCATCATCGGTTTTTCTAAAAACCTACTGTGGAATTTTCTTCGGACTCTTTGATGTCATTTTTTAAAAAAACTGATGTCGGATGTCTTAAAAATAGTCGGGATCGAGAAACTCACATGTTTTTGGATATTCTAAATCTAAACCTACACCGACTCCCCACGACTCGCAAAAACTTCAACGATGTATTTGTGATGTATAAAAGACATTATTTTCAATTTTCTTCTATTTTCACAATCTACTGTTGCAGTTGATAATTATAATCCCTTATTTCATCATATACAAATTATTTTCACTTTCAAAGCCTATTTCAGCGACATTCAACCATGGTTTGATTTTAATTTTTTTATATTTATTTTCTATTTGTATAGTCATTTTTAACAGATCTTGTGGTGTTTAATTTTCCCATCAATTCCATGGAGAAAATTTCGGATTGAGATAAAATTTCCTATAAAACTCATATTTTTGTATGTTTTTTTAATTTTAAAGGAAAATTTGTTATTATTTAATTAATTGTGTGATTTTCATCAATTAATAGTTTATTGTTTATTAAAAATGTGTTAGAACATAGTTAATAGCTATACCTATGAGTGGTCGTCCTATATACGGTGAAACATTCTAGTGGACAGATGTAATTATTGTTTTTGTAGATTTTTGTTATGGTTTATTATGGTTTCACGTTGACTGAAGTGAGTATATTCTTCTATTTAATAATTTCAGATATTTTTTGTATTTATACAAGATATGGTATAGAAAGTATGTTTAATCACGTGAATATTTATGGGAACATACAGATTAATGTGTACTACATTTTACATTCAATGTAGGTTCCATTACTATGCTATATTAAATTTACTGATATACCATGTATTTTTCATTATATTTCCTTCTATATATCAGGAATGTATTTTTATAAGAAAAAATAATATTATATTTTTAGGTATTTGATTAGAATGATATTTTGCACAACATGCTTCTATTATATAATTATCATGCATTGAATATATTCTATGATAGATTGTTTTCTACTTACATAGTCACTTTCCCTGAATATTTGTAATGCTGGTGCTTCTCTAGCATGTATACCTATACTTGTTTTTGTGTGCATGATTCTTATAGATCTATTAGTGGTTCCCATGTTATTTTAATATTTTGGTGATTTATTAGTAATACATGGTTTTATTCTAGGGATCAATACTTAGCTGTCATGTTATCTTTTACATATTACTTGTGATCTCATGCCCATATATAATTTCTATGCACTGTTATGTCAAATGAAATGTTCAAATCATTCTAATTGAATTAAATTTATATTTTATCATCCAATGATATAATATATATATATATTCAATGGTGAATTTTAATAGGATATTAATTTCAAATTAATATTAAATTATTAAAAAATGAATGTATGTTTTTATTGGGATTCATCAGTTGGATTAAAATTTTTTCATATTTTTTTAATGTAATAATAATAATAATTTTGGGATAGAATAAAAATAATAATAATGAATCAAATGTGTTGTAAGATATACCAATTTAGTTATGTATTTAATTTAAACTATTAAAATTTTCGGAGTATTACAATTTATTTAAATTAACGTATAAATTTTTTCTCTAATTATTATTTTGTATTACTAATTATAACTTATTTTTACCTCTTTAAATTAATGATATCTTCATTACCTTTGAGGAATGATACATATAAATAATGCATCAAAAATGTAAAATGAACTAATAAATTTTATAATATTGTTATTATAATTAAATCATAATATCAATATAACACGTTTATATAATATTAAAATCAAATGTTTGTTATTTGTTAATGTGTTTTATATTCGATGTTTTCTATTGGATTCCCAATAGTTTTTATTAAATGTGTTTCTATTTACAATATATATATATATATATATTGTTTATATGTTTTAATACATTCACAAATTATATTGTGATATCCGGTATTGAATGGATCGTAACTAGATACATTTACAAAGAACCACCAGTGAATGTAAAAAAAGGAGTTGACGATTTTTTGGAATTTATTAAATGACATATTCAACACATTGATTTGATTTTATATCCATGAGAAATGTGTCTATATATGATATTGTTAAAATCCACATAAATATAGGATTATCTCATTTGTTATGGTTTTAGCCTTAACTATACACGTTGGATTTGGCATGGTGAAGAAATGAGTACTCAAAATCCAATGTGGATAAAAATATTCATAATGTGCCATAGGATCATATTCAACAATTAATTAGTGATTTATATGTTTAAAACATAAAAAATAGCATATGTTAAAAAATTGTATAGATATTCTGAGGAACCATTATTCCCCAGTCAAAGTAAATATCCAGTGCAATCAGATGTTCTGAGATTGGTTAAACTAAAACATAAAAATTGATTGAGTGATAATTGTTTCTCCAGCATACTTGATATTTTTAAAGAGCTACTTCCAGATTCGAATGGGATTCCTTATTCCAATTAGGTGGTGATGGAAATATTATGCCCAATGGGACTGTGGTGTAAAAAGATACATGCTTTCCCCAATGATTTTTTACTGTATATGAATGAATATGAATGTTTATCAAGTATTAATACATTTGGGACATCATTCTATATGATATATGGGAAATTCAACTCAGATTCAATCTTTGGTACTGTAATCTAACATTCTAAAAAATCAATTTCATGACTTTATATTGATATCATTTAATATTTTTTTACATACAATTCTAAAAATTCAACTGTGATTCATTTATAGGTACCATAATCAAAACGACATCTAGAAAAATATTTTACCTTCCAATAATTCCTCATTTTATGAATCTATCAGAAAATTAAATTGATACAATAATTTTTTTTTGGAATTCAAACGTTCACGTTTCTGATGGTAACTTACTTCACCCTACCGATTCAACACAGTGGAAGTGTTTTGATAAAAAGTTTCATGATTTTTGAATTAATGATAGAAATATCAGTATAGGATTGTGTAATGATGGAATAAATCATTATCGAAGCCTCAGTAGCCAACATAGTTCATGGCCTATTTTTTAGGTAGTATACAACTTGTCTTCACATATATGTGTTATAATAAAATATGTGATGTTGATCTTGATGATTCTTTGACCAAAACAACCGGGAAAAGATATTTAAGTATATATCTCACAATTGATTGATTATTTAAAACTGTTAAGGGAGGAAATCATTAAAGTGTTCGATGCATACAAGAATGTGCATTTTATTTTGCGTGATATGAAAATATTCACTATAAATGGCATTTCTGCATATGGGAAATTATCTTGATAGAGTGTTAAGGGGAATAATTAATGTCTAGATTGTGAGGAACATACATCATATTATTAATTGAAAAATTGAATGAAGATAGTTTACATGGGATGTAGAAATGTTTTGTGAATTTATCATTCTTATCGTAGAATAAGAAAATAATTTAACTGTTTACAATAATACGACCTCCCCCACCCCCTAATCTATTTTCAGTTGAAGAATATTATAACAAGGTGAAGAATATTAATACGACATTTGGAATGAAAAGAAGTTCTGGTCTTCAACGAAATATCTGGAAAAAATCTTAATTTTTGAACTTTATTAGACATGTTTAGATACAAAACATTTCATTGATGTTATGCACGTTGTGAAAAACATATGTGGCAGTTTGATTGGAAATTTGATAGACATAAAAGGAAATAAAAAATATATATTTCATGCTATATTGGATTTTATATTAATGAGAATCTGTTTGGATTTATCTTCCACTATGAAAGGAAACATAACATATTTACCTCTGGCTATCACACATTAAGCAAGATTGAAAAAATAATTTTTTTCTCATGTATTCATGGAATTAAAGTACCCACTATTTCTTCATAAATTTGAATACTTTTGTTTCATTGAAGGATATTTAATTAATTGGTTTAAAATATCAATATTTCCATTTATTAATTGAAAAACTTCTACCAGTAGTAGGGCATGGTATAATTATGACATCTGTCAGAAAGACTATCCTTAGGTTATGTAATTTTTTTCAAATCCATTTGTATCAATGTCAATCCAAATTTGAATGATGTGTTGGAGAATGAAAAAAAACATATTCATTATCAAATAGAAATGTATTTCCCACCACCATTTTTGATAAAAGGGTTCATATACTGATTTATTTGAGGCATGATATAAGAATATGTGGTCTTGCTTATTTATGATAGATGTATACTTGTTGAATGATATATTATTTTTTAATGGGATTTTTTAAAAGTCTATATTGACCAGTGGCCTCTATTGTTAAAAAAAATTATTAGAATAGATGATTGAGTTCTGTACTAATTATTTATATGAGGTGGAGCATATTGGTATCTCTATATCTCGATATATGACATTTGATAGTGAAGGTAGAGGTATTAGAGGAATAAAGGTGATGATCATTGCACGTGATGATGTGATTCAGAAACATTTATATATTTAAAACAACACATATGAGTTTCAATCATATATATCCCCACATATTGCTAAATTACATATACGATATAAGAACTGAAATAAAAATTGGTTGATGATTGTGCCTAAGTAGACATCTGTTTCCTGGGAAAAAAGTCACAATAGATATATCTGAAGCAAAATCATTGATGTTTTTATCAGGGGAATATCTCTTAATTTGATCACATGATATGATTTTGATATTAATGGTTACACATTTTACACAAAAAAATTGGGATGATAAGAGTACAGTTTAGAAAAGTTGTATGATGGTCATCACTGAAGTAGTACATTTTTCATGTGCCAATGATAAAAACACAATTTTTTCATCAATGCCATATTTTTGAGTTCTTGAAGACATAAGGGTAAATGATTATATTAAATTTTGATTCACCATTTTTATGTGTAGTTGGGTTGATAGTATGACCAGTGTGAAACATGATGAATATGGGTTTAAACTGGTTGATCTAATTTTTTTTAATTATAAGGAGGAACATTTCTCATAGAGACACATGAAAAACGTGTATTTTATTCCATTTATCCATCTAATTATCAATGGTTCATCATTTTCCAAGGAAAAAGATACCATTCAGGTGTTTACGATGTTGCTGATGATGTTGTGGATTTATTTGAGAATTATTTATCTATTATGCAATTATCAGTTTATTACAATGTGTATAAGATGCAAATAGTTCAAATAATATGTAATGATCATGGTGAATGATTGTAAGAAAACACTAAATTAGTCTTGTAATTTTTATGGTAAATATTTATATATATTTATTGAAACTTAAAAATGGATTTCTATCTTTTACTTATTTTTTTTATTTCTTGTTTCTAAATATTCATTTTTCTAATGATATAAATGTATAAACAATTTAATTACACATTTCAGTAGAAATTTTATTTATAGATATAGAGGAGAAGTTATCAAGGTATATATATTTTTCTATATTATTAAATATTCAATAATATACTTATTTAATGAAAGAAAACTAGTGATTTAACAATATTTTTTGTAGGACTACTGATGCGTCTTTGGCGAAGGATATTTCAATGGTTACTAATATTAAATCACATTCATATATTGTTAAACGTGATATTACACATTTACCAAAATTATCAATTTCTCGAGGAGATGAAAAATTACACATCAATTTCGATGATAATTAAAATGAAACTGGCCCAAATGGAGTTTAGTTTATCAGTTATATATTGATGCAGAGTTATTGTAGGATTCATAATTTATAACCTAATTCGAAGTCAGGGGATATGATGGAGAAGTAATAGATTTGGAAGAATGCGATTGTCAAATATAGTGAATGATTCCTTTTATCTTTTTTTGAATATTAAATATTTTAAATGACATATATAATTTATTCAATTATAGAAGATATTAAATTTTGATGAAACCCAAGAAATTAAAAAAAGTCAACTATCTTTAGTGGTGGTTTGATGGAGATATTTTAAAACAGAACTGAAAAAAATTTATTTTTTTGAAACGAGGATGTTCGGAAACACACCACTCATATATCACTTTATATATGATGATACATGGACGCAATTTGTTGAAAGTATACCGGATGAAAATTTTTAGGTATGGTAGTTATCTTATATTGTAAAATTTATTATATATTTTTTTAATTTCTTAGTTGGTTATTTTTATTTAATATTCCTATAAAATATCTCATCAATAGATTTTGTTGAGAAATGTATACCATAATACTTTACCATGTGGAGGGTATCATTATTCGGTAGATAAAATGATTTATAAAAAATTTGTATCATTAAGAGATCGATCTGATAGTGGGTAGGAAGAGGTTCATCATGGTCCTCCATCTCCTCCAACCCGCCAGGAAAAATGGAAATGATAAAGAAGAAGTAAAAATGAATGGTATAGTATAGGGGAATATAAACAAGTAGATGATAAAATTGCAATTAAATATTGTTTATTAGTCATCAATTTTTATATTTTATGAATTTTAAATAAAAATATAGATTTTCAATTTCATTTCAAGATGAAATTCAAGAGCAAGAGAATTGGGGATCTTTTATCCCCAAGGGTAGGATGGATATCCTAGCTACTGATTTGAGAAAGGAAGAATACCCTGGATGTGTTAGAGGATAACGAGTGATTGTTAGTATTATTATGGTTTTTGGTCATTGTAAAGAATTGAATGGCCCGAAAATAGAATCCTCAAAAGTCAGGCTAAAAAATATGAAACAATAATTGGGTGATCAAATTCTAGAAGAAGTGTAGAAGGATTTATAAGAACACTAGACAAGATAATCATTGTGTGTACAGCCTTCCCAGGTATATTATTTATTTGTCATCATTTTTTATATTTTATCAATTAAAATCACTAATATAACTTTTTCATTTTTTAGCCTTCCCAGCCTGCATAACTAGACGACCCTTCCCCATTTGCGTACCCTACCTTATATACACAGCCTTCCTAGGTATATTTTTTATTTTTCATCAATTTTATTATTTTATAAATTATAAAAAAAATCTAAAATTTTCATGATTCATTTTTCTCAGCCTACTCAGCCAGACAACCCTACCCCATTTGCCTACATCGATCCTCCACCACCTAAATTAGACCAATCAATATATTATTTATTGGTCGTCAATTTTTCTATTTTATAATTCATAACCACTGATATAATTTTTTTTTGTCATTTCTATCCTCCTCAACCTAACAAATCTACCTCATCTTATTTTTTTGATCCTCAACCTACACACTTTGGACCAAAACATATATTATAAGTTCTTTGCTGGGGATCCATATATATATATATTTTTGAGTTAGGACATCTTAATTTTTTGGGGGGATCCGTTACATCACCATCCTGTATCGATGGATCAGGTTAGAGTATCAGTACATGATATTGTAGATCCTAATGTTTTACTACTATTTCCTATTGAGGATATCATCAGAGTTGGGAATTTTATGCATCATTTTTTACTTTGGCTAGCTAGTATTCTTAATTATATTTCATATTAGGTTTGAGTTTTTTATATATTAATTACCAATGATAAAAAATTACATAGAATTTTTTTCTATCAATTATCCTATATAGGATTACATGAAAGAAAAACAAACTTCATGAATGAAACAAAATGTTTTCGAACAATCGACTGTAGATACTTCTAATATTTCTTATGTGATTAAAATATTATCTCAGGATTCTTCTTAAATGAATTATATCTATTAGTTTTAGATGACAGATGATATATGTGGAAGAGAATATCAATTGAGACTAATCAAAGAAGATATCATGCATCTATTTTATTTTGATGTTCTCGGACTAAATGTGATGTAGTTATTTTCAATGTAAGTAAATTTACAATTGGATTTTTATTTATTTAATAAAATACAATTTTAAAATTAATATCTATATTAAAAATTTAAATTTAGAATCTACACATGCCTCATATAAAAAATGAAAGTACAAGAATTTATAGTTTTAAAGATCTAGAATTCATAAATAATGATGTAAAACCTGGGATGAATCCTAATGGAGTTGCAAAAATATGCGAGTGATTATGACATATGAAGATTGAGTGTTGGTTTTTCCATTTTGTGATATATAAGAATAGAAATATAATTATGATATAATGTTCCTAATAATGTCATTAATTGTGAAATTTTTATATTTTATGTGGAATTGATTTTTAGGGATAATGTGACCTTGTCAATGTAGCTTATATGGGTTTAGCTCTTTTTCAAGGAATGTTCCTAAAAAACTTTCCACCGTTTTTGAAGGGTATGTTTTTTTTGTTTTTTATAATCTCAATTTGTTTAATTATCATTATTTAGACATGACTTATTATTTCATATATATGAAAATTCAGTTTAGTGAAAAAACATTAACATGGAATACATGTCGGTAAAGACACCAAATATATTAAAATATGTGGAAGTAAATGTAATTAGTTTTTAGAGTGGATTTTATTCTAATTTTTTGTTATATGTTGATTTTTATTATGAGTTCAATGCTTTATAATTGTAGTTTCATCGTCAAAAAGTACATTTTTAATATGGTTATTATATTCAATGATTTGTGTATGAGATAATCAAAACTGGGGAAACTAATGAATTTGATATGGACATTTTTTTAATTTATTAATATTTTCAGCCATATTATTCTATTTTTTATCTCATATCATTCAATTTTTTTGTAGGCATTCAATGATTCAAATTATTATTTTCAATATGATCATACCCATATTCAATCTATTTCTGCAAACTATTTGTTATGTTTGATTAGGATTTGATGATTGTATATTCTATGATTTATGAATAATATTACATATTGGTTAAAAAACGAACTCTTTTGATATAATAGGTGTTTCAACATAGTTATAATCAAATGAATACCTCAACAATAACCAACATTGGGCATGTCATAAATTTTGGGTACATGTATTTTAATTCAACTTTATAATACAAAATTGTAGATAAATTTTTGATTAACTTGATAAGATAATGTATGTTATAGATTTTTAGTCAAAGAAAAATAATGTTCATTTGTAGTATATTGTGTTTTTATTATAGGGGTATCGATTATTTTGGGAGTGTACAATTATCATTTTATTAATTTTTTTACTTTCAGCATCGATTTTTTAATAACCTAAACTTGAAAATTTTAAAATAATATTCTATTTTTGGAATTGGGTTTTAAAGAAAACGATGTCAAAAATAATACAAGAGGGCTTTTGGTGTCAGTTTTGTAGTAAACTGAGGTCGAAATCCAAAAAGATGATGGTTTTCAACGTATTTTTAGGAAATATGACACCAAAACCCTTAACAAAAATGAATTTTGGCATTTTTTTTAAAAAAAAATTCATGTCGAAAATAATATTTTTAACATCACCATTATAAATTTTGGTTAAAAACCAACATAAAAATGACATTAAATAATTTTTATTCACTAGTGCATACTTGTATTTCTGGATAAATTTTTAAAAAGTCCTTTGAATGCATGTAACTCCCTATAAAATAATTAAGGATTCTAGTTTGTACACATATATAGAACAATAAAACATAATTTATGAGGAGTAAATAAGAATAAATAATAATTTTATTGAAGTTAGTAGAGAATAAGGGTAAACCAAATGAAAATGGATGTTCGGGTTAAAAATCATTAACATATGTAGGAAGAGGTTATGATCTTGAACATAAGGTCTTGGAATATGAAATTATACATATAAATAACTTATCACAGAACCTATTAGACATTTATTTAATTTTTTATAATTTTATTAAGTTCATTTATTGATTTATTGATGAGTTATTTGATTTAATTCTGTCATTCTAGAGTATTCTCTTCCATTATTTTCCTAATCAGTTTGCTTATTTATAATTAATGGAGTTCATTTGAAATGGATATAATTCAATAGAATTAGATTTATATGATAATAATAAAAAATCATATGATTAAACAGTCGTATTATTCATTTGGTTATATGGTAAGAGGATCAGCTATTAGGTGAAACATTAATGATAATCATTTTGATTATATTGGCTGTATTTTGAATACTATGAAGTAGATTTGTTGTTTGTATTTATATTATGTATATACACTTGTTCTATAAACATAAATAAGTTGTAATACCTATATTATTATTTTTTACAATAAAAATGGATTCATGACCAAAACTGAGGGATTAATTGAAGAATGAGACTTCTTCAACAATAGAGGTTGTAAATTGGCACCTCATAGACGATGATTTCGTTTATAAAATAAATGAAGGAGAGAGAAACAGTAAGAATATTGATAGTGGTTATTAAATTTAATGATATAAATATATTATATATATATATATATATGATACAATAGTTAAGAAGATCAACTAGAAAGATTAGTTGAGTGGAGGACAACAAGGGAAAGGAACTTCAAATGAAATTAAGAGAATGAAGAAGAAGATCTACCTCTTGAATAAACCCTATTGAGAACCAAATTAATGGAAGGGGTGTTTGGTATTTCAGAATGAAAAAGAGATCCTGATTATGGGGATGGACTGGGGACATCTATTTTGGAACAACATTGAGAATGTTCAAGGATTAGAGGATTGTGGAGAATAGGGAGTGCTGGGTGGCTATTATATTGGAGAACATGGGTTATTTCCCATTATTTTAAGCATTATATTATTATTTTGGCTAATATATTCGAATAGTATTGATTATTGTGACTCAAAATAAATATAAGTTCATGTTGGTTAGAAGTAATGGCCATTTAAATCATCCATGACCCAACATGAGGCATATATTAATATATTATTTATATTTTGTAATTTATCAAATTTCCCTATTCTCTATGAACTAAAGAATTTCATAAAAATACCCAAAATTTACAAAAACCATTTTTCAACATGTAAAATTAAAAAATGAACTCCATTTTATCAAAATTAACTTCTAAATATGATAAATTTAATTTGGAATAAATAATTATTTACATGAAAAATAATGATTTAAAATTTAAACGAGATTTCATAATACTTTCAAAATTTAATTGAGGTCTCCTAAATTATCCCAAAATGATAGAGAAAAAATATATTTCATTAGAAATACATTTCATGAAAATGAATTTTATTAATTTAAAATATTAATTAAATACTTATTAATCACAAAATAGAAGCACTTAATTATTAATTTCTAAAATATTCACTGACATTAATATAGTGCATCAATTTTATTTATACATATATGGGTAGGTTACAATTCATAAGGGTACATTACTATTCATAAGGTTGAGTTAAAATTCATAGGGTAAGTGACTATTAACCAAAAAATTATGAAGATCCTATTAGACTCTAAATATATTACTTATCAGGACATTGTATGTCATTTTTTTGAAATTGAAATCAGAGAAGCAGAAAAATTATATCTAAAGGAAAAGTTATAACTATATTATATAAATATCAAAGTGTGTGTTTTAGATAGAATCAGTGTTGAATACATTCTATAATAATTATATATATATAACCTTAGGTTTTTAAGTTAGCATGGATGTATGTTTAAGAATCAATGTTTTTAGTTGTTGCCACATTTTCTATGATGCCGTTATGATTATCATGTTATATCATGTCTCATTGTTCATGATTATTATTATCTCCCCTTTTATGCCCAATTGATATTCCTATTGTCTAACATGTATAGTTTTCATCATGTTATGCCATTTTTATTCCCATGATGGGATTCATAGCTCAACCATTTCTCATGTATTTCGCGAATTTATCCCATATTGTGTGATGTATAAATTAATAATATCATCATCTTAAGGTGGTTATCAATTAATATGGTCTATTTATTACTTTAAGTTATTACGAAATTTGACTAATTCCAAAATAAACTATAATTTCCAATATTTTCAGTTATATTAAGTGTCATCTCATGTAATAAATCATGTATTATTGTGAAATAAAGAGAATGGTTTTCATATTTGGTATCAAAGAAAACGTTTAGTTATTTTTGGGGATAAGATTAGAAATTTTTAGAGAAATTATTAGGGATAAGACTAGGTTTATGAATAAATCCCTAAGTTTTGGTAAGTATATTTATCAAGAAAATCAATCCCATTGTGGACACTACAAGTGGATGTGGCTCTTGCACAAAAAATATATAGGGGTAAATCCCGAAAACCTAAAATTGAGTTAGACTCGGTCAAGATCTGGTGCACGACAACATGACGTTATTCACAACTGGTTTGAAACTCATTGAGGATATGATTTGGTAAATTCATAATCCAATTTCTAACATCTATTATGGGGCCATAAAATTCCCCTAATAATATATTTTAGGAAATAGATCAGGGATAATATAGATTGAATCCTAGATATTATCATGTTAATGAAATTCATGTAATTTATACGTTATCAATTTAAGTGCATTGAATACCCAATGAAGCGCTTAATAGATCAAAAATACTGATCTATAATTTTCCCATTATTTTATCTATTGGTCAGAAATTGGTGGAATCAGGTAAACAAACAATGAGGTATGCATTTTAATAACTACCCCAATGAGATGCCCAACCCAGTCGGAGTGGACATATCAAACATTTTGAGGATACACAGTCAAATGACTTAGTTTTTGTATAGAATAAATTATTTAGAGGAGAATCCAAATCCCCCTAAGATATAACATTATGTAATTCATACCATTATGTGAAAAAATACACTAACATTCAATATATCATGTGATCCCTTAATCATGGAACAATGGATCAACTCCATTAAAAATTATTCTCCCATCCTTCATTGTTTTGAGAATGAGAGTGTTCTACTGGTTGTTTATCATATGAAGGATTAATCATATCAGTGGTATTAAATTTTCTAGAAAACAATGCATGTGGAAGAGATTTATGTGATAAGGTGGAAGTAATTATAAAAAATGTTTTTTGATAAATATTATCACCTCGCTATTCAACATAAAATAGAAAAGGATTTCTCTCTCCTCAAAGAAAGAGATGATGATTCTATCAGGGAATATAAATAAAAATTCACAAGACATGTATGATATTCCTTGGACTTTGATGTTACCCCTCAATAAAATGTTAACCACATATTTGTGGGAGAAAACCTAGTCTCTGAAATTACCTGTGATCCATGAATTTTATAGCGATGATGAAATTATCCCACATTTTTGTTGAATAGATTCATGGTCTTCCTCCTAGATAAGATTTTTAATTTTCAAATGAGCTTATACCTGGGGTGATACCCTTATCTAATACTCTATATAGAATGGTTGTTGTGAAACACGAGTAGCTAATTGAAAAACTAGAATAGAATATGGATAAAGGTTTCTTATGCCCAAGTGAATTTCTATGTGATTGATCGGTCCACTTGGTGAAGAATAAGGATGGGTCAATGTGTATTTTTATTGATTATCGTGATCCTAAAAAGATCATGAAAAAAAATTCATCTTCCAAGGATTGATGACTTGTTTAATCTGCTACGTGGTGCATAATAATTCAACAATATGGATATAAGGTAGGGATATTACAAAGTTAGGATGAATAAGGAAGATATCCCCAAGAATACTTTTCATATAAAGTACATCCACAACGTGTTCTTAGTAATTCCAATCATACTAACAAATTCTGTAAAAATCATCATGGACATGATGAATAAATCCTTTATAGATTATGTAAAAAAGTTGGTAGTATTTATAGATGATATTATAATATTCTAAAAAAACCAGAGGTCCATGAGGAACATCGTTGAATAATGATAATGACCTTAAAAATAGAGAAAATTATTTCCATTTAAATTAAATTTGAGTTCTAGTTTAAGGATATATCATTCCTGGGAGATATCATCAAATGAAATGGTATATATACAGACCATTCAACGATAGATACATTTGATGGATTGAAGAGTCCATCATCTGTGAGATATATCCGTAGTTTCCTGGGAATATATGGGTATTATTTTCAATTTGTGATAAATTTCACATGATTTTTAAACCCTCTAACCAAGACAACCCGCAATGGAATAATGTTTTCTTGGAATGATGAATGTGAAGAGATCTTCACGAAGCTAAAAATAAGCCTCATCCCTAAACCTATTCATATACTAACCATTGGTTGAGAAATTTTTATAATATTCATTACTTATTTGAAGAAGGGATTGGGAAATGTGTTAATATAACATGATAATGTGATATCCAATACTTCAAGGTAGTTAAAATTTCACAATGAGATTTACCCAATACAAGATCTGGATTTAGAAGGAGGGATCTTCATTTTTAAAATATTGTGTCATTATCTCTTTGGGGAGAATTTTGGAATATATACAGATCAAAAAATCCTAAAATATATAATCACAAATAAAATATAAATATTCACCAACAAATATGGTTAGATCAAATAATGTACTATTATTTCCCAATCCACTATTATCCTAGAAAAGAAAATAAATTGGAAGACACTCTAAGTAGAATGAATATGGAAATTTTATGATTGATTATAATTGATAAGGATTTGATCATATATTT
This sequence comes from Viscum album, assembly GCA_963277665.1. Lineage (NCBI taxonomy): Eukaryota > Viridiplantae > Streptophyta > Magnoliopsida > Santalales > Viscaceae > Viscum > Viscum album. The sequence continues at coordinate 1,582,832,045 of OY728137.1, read as the reverse complement.
GATGAGGATAGAAATGTAAATCATAAAATAAGTAATATCATCAATCCATTCACAAATGATTTCCCAACCATCACTTCGGGATAGTTTAAAGGAAATATAAATTGATAATGTTATTATTCAAATTAAAGTGGATACTATAATGACGTTCAAATCCTCATATCTCAATGTTAATAGTGATTTAGTTGTCATATTTGTGTAAAATAATTATGAACCATCAATTATTGAGTTAAATAAATAGATTTTTTATGATTCACATCTCTTGAAATTCTCAATCCATCCAAGAAGCACAAATATATATCGAGATCTCTAAGAGCACTATTTATTGGAAAATATGAATAAGGAGATCATGTAATATATATCAATATGTATTTTATATTATAAAGCGAAGAATTAAAGTGAAAAAATAAAAGTGGATGATTCAAAAATTACACATACCTATATGAAAATGGAAAAAATCACCATGGACATTGTCTCCAGTCTTTTAAATAAATAAAGAGAAATAATAATATATTGGTTATGGTGGATCATCTTAAAAAGACCTCACTATTCTATGATATTTTCAAGGACTTCTCATTCAATCAAATAACAAGGTTATATACCTTAGAAAAGTGGTTAGGGTTCATGGAAAATTAGTATGGATTGTATCTGATTGAGATCAATTATCTACCTCCATGTTCAGGAAGAGCCTACCCGACAATCTAAATACCAAGTTGAACTTTATCCTAGCTAATCACTCTCAAACTAATGAAGAATCTGAGTTGACTATCCATGGACTTGAGAACACACTGAGAGAATTGTCAATTGACATTAAAAGAGGATGGACCCAATATATTTCCTTGGTAGAGTTATAAAACAAATACAATTTTTCCCATGAATCCAAATGGTTCCCTATTATTCCCTTTATGGGAAGTTGTGTAGAACACCTATGTGTGGGGATGATGTTGGGGAATAAAAAATACTAGAATCTGAAATAGTCCGGTAAATGGTGGAAAAGGTCATGAAAATTCTACAACACAACAATATTCTCATAGTAGAAAATGAGATATTTTGAAAATCCTTGGTGATATACTGATTTTGATGTTGGAAACAAGGTATCCCTCTACATTTCATTGTGGAAAAAATAATGCGATTTTTGAAGAAGTTAAATCATATTTCTATATACATTGACCCCTTTGAGTTCCTTGATTTCATCATAGTGGCGGCTTATCGATATGTAGAATCCATAAGAATATCATTATCAGTTCTTTCTTCACACACTATTCTATGACCTTTTCCACCACCTTTTTTTAGATTTATTCATCTTGTCAAAAGATCACTTGGGTTTGTTCCACCTCATCATGAATAGATAACTTTTAATGTGGGGTTGTTCCCAATATCTAATATCCTTACAATTCGGTTAATATTAATTAATTAATCATTCAAAAATTCCCACACCCATTATTATATTATAGTCATACAAAATCATATTCACTAAATTCACATTTAAATATCTTATGAAATTATCAAAATATATCTTCAATCAAACCGCTAATTTTGTTTTCTTCGTTGTTGATTTGAAACATTTAAATCGTAGATTTATCATACCAATATCGTATTAATTTAATCTCATTTATTTCTCTTTCTAACATATCATTAATAAAAAATACATTACCTTAAAATCATGATATTTAATCCATGATAAAAAATATAAAATCTACTAATTTTATTTTCTAGAGTTATAACATTTATGAAACTAATAATGCTTATGTATCATATAAAATATCATATATATCACTTAAATAAGATCAAATATCTTATGCATCCTTAAGAATATATTATTTATATTAATGAGGATCTTAAATATTCTTTAAAAAATACTAAAAATTCCTTTCAATATCTTCTCCATGAAAAATAATATAATACTTATCAAATTATGTTTGAAATATTTTCAAATTTCACATCACAATTACTTTCAAATCATCTTCAAAATTCAATTTATCATCTATGAGATATTACATAACACCTATAAAATATTACATATTGACTTGTAATATTTTGAATTCATTAAATATGAAATGTATCAAAATTTAATTTTTCTTTTATTTCTTGTCCACATGAACATTAAAATATATCTCTTGTAGGGATTAGGATATATTATGCATCTTTATGAAAGCGTTGTATATCATTTGAAATATTTTAAGTATCATCGTGAAGCTCCTATATTTTATATTTTATCATATATAAAATGTTATATATAAAAGTGAGCTTTAGTCCATTGGTAATATTATTCTTCTGATAAAAACAGACATGTGCATTATTTATCTTATTGCATTAACTCAGAAATCTGGAAATTCTATTAGTAATACCAAAACCTATTGAAACCATGTTCGTAAATATCCAATAAAATTAATTAACCCTAAAAGAAATAAATTTAACATATAAATATATTCAATATTTATATAAATATTTAAAAAAAATACAATTTTTTTATAGAAAATAAATACTCTTATTTTAGTATTTAATGAAACATCACTACCTCATCAATTCTTAAATTAAAACTCATCATATTCACCCAATAGTGGTGCTTCGACTCATGAAGAAAAATAAAACACAAATTTTATATTACAAATAATTCCACATAAACTATTAATAATATATATTAATCAATATATGAATAAATGTAGTGATTAATAACATAAGGATGGGATCTCACTCTTACAGCCATCTTTGATAGTTCTTCAAATCACTAAACTTATGGATATTTAGTTTTCATTATTTAAAACTCATCATATATCATTGGATAAACATTGATATGAACATCCATCAATACACTTAATTGAATTATTATAAATCTTGCTTAGAAATCATATGTTAAGAGTTTTTTCAAAAACAATTATATAAAAAATAGCCAAGAAATATCTTAAACTTTTACTTTATTATCATTTTCCAATGTATGAATGGATCTTCCTCAAAATATTTAATAGTAGGTACAATATTTATTAATCATAGTAATTGTGATATATATATCATAATTATAGTATATATTAACATTAATATATTCAAAAGATATTCATCTCTTATTCACAATGGATATTACACTTACAATCCATTTGGACATTTTGATCTATCCATTTGGATTTATAGTTAATACCCATTTGATTATTTAATCATGAAAAATTCAATATGTTATATGACATACTTATCCTCTATTAATAATAAAAATAGATGATCTAGAATAAGGGGAAGGCAAACTCATGTCATGATTTTCTGATATTTAATCATTTTCTCCATTTTAATGTAAACACTAGTTTTCTCAAATGATGTATGATGTTATATTTCTCTAATCAATGTAACAAAAATTAAAAACATTTAAGACTACAAGAGGTAGACCAGAATAAAAAAAGAGATTGAATAATGAATAACTCAAGGCTCTCTATAAAACATTTGACTTTGTGATACAAATTAAAAAATATATATATTTTAGGGGTTGTTAAAGTATTTTTTCACTTAATTTATCACATGTACTCAACTCCATAGTCACATTAAATCATTTAATCATAAATAAGGTTTCTCCACTTTAAAATAAAATATTGCTCAGAATATCATCTCCGTTAATAATTAGATTTGATAAAAACAAAATATGGATAGTAGATTATTGTCATATATAAAATTATTCTTTTTCATGTAATTATAGATTCCCATGAAAAAATTATATTCTATAGATTATTCAATAAAACCCTGATATAGTGATTAAGTACATAAATCATTATCATGAATGATATTCATTACATTTAACTCAATTAATTTCTTCATGACACTAATTATTGTATTTCTTGGATGAAGCATGATATAATATAATGTACTTCACAATGAATACTTCTGCATTTTTAATGATTTTCAAATCATTATAATCCCGCCCTATATACACTACATTCAATTGAATTACAAAATAATGGATTCAAAATAAATGTTTAGGAATTAGGTGTGTTCTAGATATATTCTTAATGAGAGTGATTGGGATTATATTTGACTCTTAATATATAGACTCATTTTATATTAGATCATGGTTGGGGATAAATCGTCATGATTTATCATCATTTTATTTTATACACTTGTGAATTTAAGGGTAACAAATTGATAACTATATCAATATTGTTTAATATTTTGGAATTGGATTTTTCCCCTCATCTAGAAAAATCATTCTTCATTTTATACATGGTCTATCTTTTTTTCATTTCATATTAAGATAGAAAAATAATCATTAATTATTTAGGAATCAGTCCATATTTTTTATATTTTACACATGGATTCTCAACATTTTGTGTCTAGATATTTTCATTTCATATTAAGATGGAAAAATAAACATTAATTATTTAGGAACCATTCCAAATTTCATAAATTTTAAACATTAATTCCCAAAATATATTGGAAAATCAATATTTAGAAACCTCACATGTTACACTAATTGGGTTTTTTTACTAACCAATTCATTATATTTATATCATGGATTGACTATTTTCATTTTTATTTGATCTTTCTTCTTTAAATATTGATATAAAAAAATTATTATAATGATCTTTGATGTGGAACTTTTTATGGTAAAATTACATCGTCTTTGGTTTATCATCATAGTCAAACATTATTAGGCCTAGTTTGTAGATAAACCACACTTAGGGTGGATATAATGAACCATCCAGATCCACCACATATAATGATGCCTGGATCATCCAACCACAAACCCATAGAGCATTCGCAATCTACTAGGGCATATATCGACCATCAAGTGCGTCAAACATAACAACATGGTATGGATTCACACCCATGAAACCAAGTACAATACCCAAATAATGAAAAAACAAATGAAGTAGATATATATGAAAAAATAAAACCCATAAGTAACAGTTATAAGAAGATATTACAAAACAAAAATGGAACTAAAATAAAAGAAATGTATATCAAAAAAGACAATACAATACTAATGATATCTGGTTTTGTGAAATTTAGTTACTAGTCACAATTTCATCTGAATCTCAAGTCACCATAACTATCCTAAAAACCGCCTGCTTCCCTCGGACAAAACAATAGGCCAAACCCAAAATTCAAGGCAAAAAAAACCTAAACAATACAAGAATACTATATACCCCACAATGTGATTTTTTGGTGTGTGATTCTATGTTAATAGGACACCACTATTAGTACAATTAATTCCTTTTATAAATGAAAACAATGATGATAGTTTGAATGTAAGGAAGAAAATTTGATTTTTCTTTTCTTTACATGACATATGAGTAAATAAAACATAAAATATGTACTTTATAATTCACACCATTTTAAACCCTTCGATAAAAGGTTTTACCAAACACTATTGCAATTCAAAATAATATAATTAATCTTTATAAAATTGTTATTTTGAAAACAATCACCCACATGTATTATGACATTTAAAATCCATTTCATATAAAAAATATCTTTATAAACAATTTCTGCATTTTTCCATTAAAATAATTTACATGGAAAAAGCAATGGTATGTTTGGAGACAATGGAAACTATAAAAAAACCGAACCATAGAACATCACAAATGTTTCCAATAATTGGATAAAATGAAACATGTCAATATCAAGACTAAACCACATGAGTATCAACACATCAAGAAGGTATATATAGGTGATAAACAATAAAAAATCAACTATATATATTGTAATCCATAATAAATGATAATTAAATAGAGGAAAAATCATAGGTAATAAGTGGAAATTATAATAAATGAAAAGGGGGACATACTATCAATAGGTTAATAGTCTCACATCGGTCAACTGAATCACTCTTAAAAATTCACATTGGTCACACCCCACTAGTTATGTAATATATATATGTAGGGTAGACATTCTAATGCATAATATCAATTATCCAACAAATGTACCACTACTTTTAAAATTGTAATAATAGTTTCCTTGTGGAATACTAAAATGAGGCAAGACATTAACAAATAAAATATTATTATATGAAAATAACAATCCCCTAAAGGCTAATACCACAATCATCTCCTTCCCACCATACATACTTCACCTCTAAATATCACCAATACCTAATCACAACATGAAATAGACAATAAAAAAACATCACATAGATTAACATAACATCATAAACAAAAAATGGGGGCCTAATAAGGTCACAACAACAACAATCAGTCGACAAATCATTGATTTCCGATTGGTGATTTATATTCCCATATATAAAATATAAATCTTGAAATCCCTTTATAAAACAAATTTAAGTCCAAAAAAATTCCAAAATAAATCATGATTACCAAAAATCATAATCAATGAACTAATGGAAATTTATACATAACTTATTAAAATAACACCACCCATCTTTAAATCATGAAATAACTATAAACCAATAATTTATTCACATTGAAAATAACATTTGGATTAAAAAAATGAAAAACTTCTTTTCATATATAAAACATGTATTTATTTTATAAAACATTTAGAACGAATATGACCCTAATTTAAAAAAAAGTGGAATTTAAACATGAAAATCCATCCATTAATCCTTATTTAAACAGATAAATGTTATGTAAAACCATTACAAACGAAACATAGTTATCTCACACCATCATTATCTAGATTATAAATGAATTTATAAAGAATAAAACTCGTTGAAATATTAATAAAATTCATTGTAATTGAAACACCTATATAAATTTGTGGAATCATGATTCCTTCAATGAAATACACTAGTTTATGTATCATGATAAGGCTTAAAAATCCACGAATGAAACACTTAAATTTTTGAACCACCCTCAGTATAGAAATAAATAATGAATAGAAACTCGGGATGTGGGAGAAGAGTTAAATTAAATAAATGAAAAGAATGAGTTGGAGACCCTATAATCTTGAACCAGATAACCAATCACCATGAACACACCTTGAAATCTATTTGCATGGATTGGGGAGGAAGGAAGAAGGTTGGGAATGGAATCCATGTTAAGGGGTTTTAAGTGGCAAAAAAATCATGGGAACCTAAATTAAAAGGACGAAATATTGAAAAAAATACATTTCTTCTAGTGGGTTTCAAGGATTACATACAATGTCAAACAAAACATGAACTAAATATATGGAAACAAAATATTTTAGATCATCACATACTACATAATTTGAATAAATGGTTAGATTAACCATGCACTGCAATTATGTGACCCAGAAAAATTCCACAAATTTCATCCTTTTCAGCACAAATTACTTGATGTATAGGGACCAATACTTCTAAAAAATACCAACACATAAAATAATCACCATGGGTGTCACATTCTCTGAGTAATTATACAATCTCCCTTAGAAATTCCCATGTTATCATGAAAATAATATGACAAAACCTACCCTCCAAAAAGAGAGGTGTATAAGATGATGAACCACTAGAGAGTTTCCAATTAAAAAAAATACTAATGAAATGATGATTTATATAAAATAAACCAAACTATATAAAAATATTCCACATTTTAATAAAATAAACACACACACACTCACTGATAGAAGACTCATAAAATGAAATGGATAATGGGAACATGTATCTATACCATTTAGAAATCTCTTAAATTCTTTCAAAAAAGAGAAAAAATAAAAGGAATACCTCCATGTTCATTAAACATTTCTAGAAGGTTATAAATAATAAAAAAGAATATATTCTCACCTCCTAAAACAAAAACCAACCTAAATAATTTCTATATCGACATGATTGAGCCACCAACATGATTAACACCCACATCCACAAGGAATAAATTTCAGGGCATGAAATAAGGAGAAACAACATGGTATCATGATCTGAAGCATCATACCCAAGGGGTATTCTAGGACCACAACATAGAAAACCAAACCATGAAGAACCCCAGAAAAATAGCACTGTAGAGTGATCAAAGGACCAAAGGATACATTTTTTTGATTACCCATGTATTGAAACAAAGGAAAAATATTCCCAAACCATCTATAAACTAACCCTAAAATAAGAAAAAATATAAACAAACATTGGAGGATTCAAAATAAAAAAACTGAACAATAAAGAATGAACTCTAAATAAAAACCTAAAGAATCAATAGAAATATAAATTAAGAGAAAAACCATATTAATTTAAAATAAAAAACACAAAAAATCATTTTACCAAACAATACCATTTGGATTAAATAAACTACCACTTAAAAATCACATTTTTGGGTCTCATACCAATTTGTAAAATACATTAAGATGAATATTTTTTTAAAAAAATTATCTAACCAAGAATCATTTTGGAATTTGTAAAAATAATTTTAGGAAACAAAATTCATAGAAAAACACCATGATTTTATAAAATCACTTTTCTGATAATATTTTCTGTCAAATTTGAATGTGAATTAAAAAACCAATTACTCATTCTATTTAAGAAAACACAAAATTTGTCACCTCTAAATAGTTGAAGTCAAACTATAAACCTTTATTTCAAAAATAATCTTTTGAAATTCAATTTGAAAAAATATTCCAAATGAGTTTTTTAGAAAATAAAGAATAAATTTTCCAAAAACAAAATCATTTTCATTTAAAATCCTCAACGGGCCTGAAAACCCCCATTAATGTTCTAAAACATAACCGAATCTAGATTAAAATATTTTAAAATACTAATTTTTCTAAACACTTTTTAAATAGTATCCAAAGTACATATAAAATTAAATCACTACATGAATCACCCCAGAAAAATGTTTTGATGTTGAAATCCACACCTCCCATTTCATTTTGCAACCCAAAAGAGGTGAAAACCCACAAGAAATGCCTAATATAATTTAGATAAACGTTTATAAAATATTTAATATTTTAATGTAATGTCCCACCATAAATTATGACATAAATCCATCATTCATGAAAAATAAATTCACAATGAATACCATTAAAAAAACAACCCAAAAATAATGGTATTAACACCGATGTTATGGAATTTAAAAACCATCAAGAACTCAAGGCATGGAATAACATACATACCCAGTTTGATAAGAACTCAATGAATCAATAAAACAATGAATTCTCCCAAAAAGCCTCAAGGTATCCTTATAATCCCCCTAATCATTGGTTGACATCAATAACATAGATTGTAAAATCTATAATGGTGAATGAAATCATCATAGGAGAAACCATATGAAAAATCCTCCCTAATCCAAGAATTTTTTTTGGGAGGAACTAAGGAACCTACTCAATACATGATCCCATCCTGTAACACTCAGAAACATCATGTTATGTAATAACCAATGTAACTAAACCAAAAACCATTTGAAACAAACCGTTGAAAAAATATTCCCTCAACATTGAAAACATCATTTGAAATATCAACTATTTTACACAACATTTTCACCAAATGTATACAACCTAATAAGACTCACCAATCTCAAAATTCATTTAAACTAAGGGCCAAATCTATTCTATTTCAAAAGAATTACCAAAATTTTAAAAAATGGAAACCTCACAATACATTCCAAAAGAATTTCAAAATTATTATTTGAAATAAACTATATTAGAAAAAATCAAATAATTAAAACATTCTTAAAACAATTTTCATATGTAATAAATATTTTCAAAAAACATTAATTTTTAAAATACAATGTTTTTTCATTCAAAACATTTTTGTTAGCACGATTTCCAAATAAAATGCACTTTGGTTTAAAACCATGAAAAAAAAATTTTAATACATAAAACATCATAACTCTAGAAAACAAAGATTCCGATATATAAAACCAAGAACAACATCAAAATCATACATATACAACCACATAAACTTGTATAAAGCCATCGGTAAAACAACCATATGGGATAACACAAAATATGGAATAATCCATTGGAATCAATTAAAGAGGAATGGGGGAAAACCAAAATTTTGGCGTAAAAATTTCATTATGCACAAAGTAACAAAGAGTGTCACTATGATACCATTTTTTAATGAACCATCATGAGCCACCACCCATACCGGTGAATGAACCAACCCACCATATACCCGAGGAGCGTCGTCGACACCACCACATAAAAAATTATCAAAGCTATCAGACATAATAACCAGTTATGTTTTCACCCTCTAGAAACCAAGGATGACAATAAAAAATTTCACAGCCAAGAAAAACATATATAAATTCTAAATGGGAAGTCATAAATAACCACTAAATAAAAAAATTACCGAAATAAAATGGTAGTTAAAACAAAATAAAAGGATGATGAAAGGATCTATTAAAAACCCAGGACAACATGTTCGGCAAAATTGAATGACTAATCACCATCTCTATGTGACTCTTAGGAAACAACCATGATCCAAACAATTTCTATCTTCCAATAAATGGTAATGCATTAAACCCAAGAGACAATACCTACAAAAAATCACATTAAATGTATGATACATATTAACAAAAGTGAGTATATAAGGCATGAGATGATGCATGTTTGATACCTCCATGAGTCCAGTTCATTCCTTTTATATAAAAACAAAAACCCATATTTTTAAAATAATATATACAAATAGGTTTTCCATTTTCATTAGAAGATATAAGAGTTAAGAAATGTATACCATGTACTTTATCATAGTGTACCATTTTTAAAAAATTACATAAGATGTTTTAGAGAAAACCGCAACAACTCAATATCCAACAATTAATCTTTAAAATATCACAGTTTTAAAAAATACCAACACATAGATTAAGAAATTTTATAATAATTACATCCATAAAGATCTCATTAAAAACCACATCTGAATTTTTCATTTAAAATACTTTAAACACCAAACTCATAGGTCAGTAAGGAATCAAGGGAATCTATAATAAAATACAGCCATATAGGGTCATAAATGATGTCAATAAGTTCATGAATCAAAACAAATCAACATTGAGACTAAACAACAAGAATATCATCACACTATGAATTTCTATCAAATTCATAAACAATAAGAATTACTTTATATACATATAAATTCACAACATATGATACATAACATACAGATACACCTCATGGACTAATAGTGTAGTATAACACATGAAAAGCTATACCTACTATCGTTGGGTTAATGGTCAATCATGTGTCAAAAAATCAATCTTAAATAGTCTCATTAGTGACACGCTACATTCTAGGTAATAAGTATGACTTGTGTAAAAACCTAGGTTATTATAAAATAAGTTTCTTTTCATTATGGGATTAAATATCTATATTCAAATATAATTTTTAATAAAATAAATAATATTTATAGAAACTAATGAATTATTAATGATGGAATATTAACTTGACCATATATACAGTTAAATGACTATTATTAATAGTAATTTGGCAAATAGAATTGGATCCTCATCAATTAGAGTATAAATAAAATGTATCCATAATATAAGTGTAATATTGATATATTTATATAATGAGTTATTGAAGAAATGTTTTTGGTATGATAAATTATTTTTTAGTATTTTTATCAGTCATAAATAATCAATTACAATTTTATAATTAATATTATGATTGAAATGAAAGTTTATTTTCATAAAATGTAATCATAATTTAATATTTCATTGCCTTATGTTTATAAGATAAATTTTAGAGATCATGGTTACTTTTTAATGGTGTTATAAAATCAGTTATTGTTTTAAAATTATTTATTTTCAGTTAAATTAAGATTTAATTTAAAAATTATGTTTATCATATTTATATAATTATTCTTATAAAATTATGTATTTCTTTTAATTCTACATGTCGAAATATATTTTGGGTGAATTAATGGGATTTTTCTAAAATACATAAACATTTCTAGAATAGTGAAATGGAGTAATTAACTATATATATATACATTATTTGTTAGATACAATATTATAATTATTATAAATGATGTTTACACTATAATATCGTATTTCCCTTGATTATTTTAATATATTTGATGAATATTCTCAAACAATTCATAGTATTGAGACACATTAATAAACTAATGAATAAAATAATCAGAAAACCCTACTCTCATCCAATATAAATACCACATGTTACCTGATATTCTCCTCACACCTCTCAAGATTTTAATTTTTACCTAATTATATCCCATAATCTTATAAATATTCTTCCACACGACGAAAACCATTTGGTGTCACGAAATATCCAAAACCGAGGTCCTTAAAAAGGTTCTCAAGGAGATGAGATTAAGAGTTAAATATCCTTTACCATTTTATTTTAATTTATTTTTAATTATTTAACTTTTCCAAAACTCTCTTCACCTAAGATTATCCAAAATGATTTAAAACTCATGTATAATATATATAATATAATTTTAACATGTCTGTGACAAAATTCATCATCATACTTCTTCTCCTCCACCTTTTGGAAATCATCGTCCGTGATGTGTCAAATTACCAACATATTAGATGATGTTTTTTCAACATCAATTACCCTCTTCATTGATGGAAATAAAACCATTTTAATGGATAATTTTTTTAATGTGTATGATATATCCTCTTTTATGTTATGTAACTAACATACATACAAAATATTAAATTATATAACAAAACTAGTATGTGATTATCCCTGAACCGCCAAAATGATTTAAATAAATATCATTAATGTTTTATCAAATTATTTGTCATCACATATCAATAAAAGATTAAATTTATCATTTAATATTCTATAAAAATATTAAGAAAATTTAATTTCATTTTTGGAGTATGTTTCTATTCTATAGGAAAATCCATATCAAACCAACAATGGAATCCTTGTAAAAACCAACACCCAATATATTGGAAATAACATAATAGTATTAATAAATGGGTGGAATGATGTTATAAAATGACAATATAAGGTGTTAAAAAAATAAAAATATTTGTTTAAAATATTAATAACACTCTTTTAACCATTATACTAGATGTTTATAAATGTTTTTTGTAAGTCATACTCGAGGTAAGGGAATTCATAACTCAATTTCCATTCCTTATGATATCCTTATAATTCCTTGATTTTTATGTGATAAGACTATTTTTTTACTATATAATGTTGAATTATATATATCTAAAGTTATAATATTTATTAATACAAATTTATTATTTCTCACTTTATACCATTGATATATTTAAGTTACTCCTCTTTAAAAAGACTTATTGAAATTTCAATTTATAAAAAATTAAAAAGGAATTCTATTTCATGTGTTTATGTTTTATGATTGTGTTATGGTTATTGGGAATTGTTTCTGATGATGTTCTGGGACCTATATCTTCCTCAAAATTATTTTTATGTGTATGTTGGAGGTTGTCCATATGGTGACTACAAATGTAACTTTTATGGTATCACCATAAGGTAGTCATGCGGGTTACATTGTACGGTCACCTTAAGGATTAAAATCATAAAGTATCCATGAGGGTAATGATATTAAGTTTGTAGTTCCCCATTTAAATGATAATATTTATTTATGTATCTCTGTTTTATGTAAATATATTGTTTCCCAAAGTATGTACATGATACTTTATGGGTAAGAAGTATGTCTTTGTAAAAGTGATTTCATATGCTTATGAGTATTCAGGTACGAATAATTTATCTCCTTTTTTTGATATCCCTTACATTTACTTTGATATCATCCAATGTTTTAAAATTTTTTCCATAGGGTTTAATGATGGGTACTAGAAAAGGGGAATATAAGATGAATGTTGTGAAGAATTTTTATGAAAATATTCAAAAAAATGTATAAATGATTTTATATTATGAATAAATAGATATTTTTTTAGTTATACCCACTTTTTATTCTTCTGGGTTGATATGTTTGAAATATGTAATAATTTTATATAAAATAAACCAAAAATATTTTTGATAATGTGAAGAAGTGAATTTTAAAGGAATTTACTATATTGTGTAATGTGTAAGGCCAGGTCCTTATAGTTTTTATTAGATCTGGGTTTAGATAACAATAGGGTTTGAGATAATATTAATAAAACATGATAAACAAATATCACCTTATATTAATTTTGAAATGTTATAAAATTTGAATATTACGTTGTTTCTTCTTCAAATATATGTCTGTTCAAAATGGTTTTCCGTAGAGAAAACATGGAAGATGATGTTGGAATGAATTGGATGGCTGATATATTCTAAAATATGTAACCTAGAAGGGTAGGGATTAGAACCATGATATTTTTTATAGTAATGGTTCAGCTAATTCATGAATCTATGTAAGAGAACATTTTTAACAACCATAAATGAACATGATTATATTGGAACATTTTATAAGGAAACACCCCCTGCTTTCAGAGGATCTTCGGACCTAGTGTCTACATCACCCTCCTAGTATTAAATATTAGGGAACAACCTCCTAGTATTAAATATAAAAATTCTTTATAAATTTATAATGAAATAATTAATATTTATAGAAATTAAATTATTTTTACTGATGGAATAGTAACTTGACCATAGGAACAGTAAAATGACCATTATGAATAGTAATATGATAAATAAAATAGTTACCCCACCTATGAGAGTATAAATAAAATATATGAATCTTATAAGTTTAATCATGAAATATTTATATCATAAAAAAGTGAATAAATGTTTTAAGAATGGTAAATTATGTATTGCTATTTTTATAAATCATAAATATTTAATAAATTTTTTATAATTAATTTAACTTATTAAAATAATATTTATTTGCCTAAAATTGAATCATTCATTTATATTTTAATTTTTTGTTGTAATAAGATTATTTTAGGAGACCATGATTTATTTTTCAAAGTGTTATAGATTAAAATATAGTTTGAATATTCTTATTTTCAATTAAATTATGATTTTATTTAAAATTTAAAATTATAATATTTATAATATTATTTTGATAAAATGGAGTTCATTATTTTTATTTCGGCCATTGAAAAATGTTTGGGGTGAATTTTTGGGATTTTTCTAAAATACTTTAATTTTCGTTTAATAGGGAAATATGGTAATTTATTGTATATATATAAATATATTATCTTAAATACACTATTAATAAAATCTTGAATGATGTTGCCACAATAATCTACAACTACCCTTGATTAATTTAATATATTTTATGATAATTATCTAATTATTCTTTGTCTTGAGAGAAATTAAGAAACAATGAATTAAAATAAAAAAAAACCTACACTCCTCCACTATAAATTTTACCCCTCCCCCATTCTTCTCTTCACATCCCTAATCATTTTAGAGTTTTCAAAATTCTATATTATTCTCTACCCAAGCCTTTTACACACATCCATGACCGATATGATACATGCATCGTATAGGAATGGGTTCTATTTTCAATGTCCATTTGAGTTTTATATCCTATTATACTCTTTGACCACTGTACTTATTGTTTTCTTACAGGATGCCTCAGTGACAGATACCGGCTATGATTCTATAGCTCTATCATAAGGATGACACCCTCAGTGATGAGGCTTTGACCCAGGAACAAGTTCCCAATGCATTGCCTCTAGTGGTTACACCTTCTATACCATGACCATTGGAGCTGTACAAGGTACCTGAAGTAATAGCGGACAAGGTGAGATGGCCAAGCCTGGTCCATGAGATTTAGATACAGTGACCCCTCATTTTCTAATGAGATCATGAACCTCAGGCTAGTGAGGACTTTCTTGAGGCATTGACCAGAGTTTTTCATCTAGTGAGGACACTAGAAGGCCATATGGTGATCCTATGAATAAGACTTCTTCAAGGATTAGCATTGAAATAGAGGTTTTTGAGCGCAAAAACTAATTATTTGGAGAATATTTCATACATGGTGTTACAGTGACTCATTAGGGAGAAGTTATCTCCAGGTATTTGGAGAGTAGTACATATCCATGAGCTTAATAAGCTCTAGTAGGGTAGTATGATGGTGGATGACTATTCATTGAGGTTCACCAACCTTTTCATGTACTTGATGGATAAGTTAATGGATTTGTACTTCATTGACCAGCCCTTAGAGAAAGGTTTATGATTGGAAACCTGATCAAGATTCCTAGATATATGCATTCTGACTTATGCAGGAGTGTGCGAGTGAGATTTGGTGGTTGAGATGTTCTTGGCTGAGTGGAGAGAGCCAGTGGTAGTCCCGAGTGGGTAGAAAGGATTAAATACATATCTATTAGGAATAAAATGTTAGTCATAGGGATCAGGACATGGGAGACATCACAGGAGGACCCATGATAGGGGATCTACAGTTCAGGGTCCTCAGTCTGTGTCCAGTCAGGCTAGAAAGATGTGATGAAACTCTTGCAATAGAAGATGACATATCGCTAGAGACTATCAAACTCATTGATATACTAATAGGTTGGCAGTGGATATACCACTAAGTAAGAGGCAGATAGTAGAGTAGAGAGAACCTCCCTGAAGTGGAGTTTTTATTGGAGAAAGAAGAGATTTAGGAGGTGAAAGGTGCTTTGAACTACTTACACTACCACCCACATGAGGTTCGCACTAGGATTCAGGTGCTGGGGGATAGGTGTAGAGGATGCTACATCCGGTCAAATCGTATAATGCAAGAACTCCATGTACGATGTAAGGTATTATCTATGTGTTTTCAAATTTAGCATCTATATTTAAATAGATAGGTTCCAGTCATACTTTATTTACCACATGTCTTTAACAACACATTAATATTATGGCAGAGTCGTTGACTCGACCCCTACACTTTGAGAAATATATGGGATGAGACATGATGATCACTCATCTTTTTTGATAGTGTGATTTTACCCTTGTAGGTGAGAGTATCGATTGGATCATCATGGTGGAATTGTTGAGGCCATAAGAATCATTCTTGGAATATATTGGATATCTTCCATCCATGACCAGATTGAATATTTTAGTTGAATAGTGTGGTGTGTCCGTAGTGATGGAATAGTTTTTTCCATTTTTTTGAAAAGGAAATGTAGGTAACATAGAATTGGATCATGATTATGAGGGTAAATCTGATCACTCATGAGTTCGATAGCCTTACACTCGGAGAATCCGATGTTGTGATATTTTAGTTTCAAATAGTAGTGGTGGAGTATAAGGATTTCATTTTAAATGATTATCCATGACTACTTCCCCACCAAGAGATCAAATTTTGCATTGACATGAACCCTAGGATGACACTGATATCCTCATCAGTTTATCAGACGGTACACTCTGTGCTTCGTGGGCTATGGGTGTAGATGGAGGATCTATAGAGGAAGGGATTCATTAGGCCTAGTGTCTCATCCTGGGTGACCCTAGTATTGTTTTCCAAGAACAAAAATAGGATTTTAACATTATGTGAGGATGACTGTCTATTGAACAAGGATACAGTGATGAACTAGAATCCAATGCCAAGGATATTTGACCTATTCGATCAATTGAGGGTGGAACCGTGGTTCTCGAAGGTTGACCTTCAACTAAGTTGTCATAATCTTTGAGTATGCGATGAGGATGTGCTGAAGAAAACATTCAAATGCCTCTACAATTACTACATGTACATGGTGATTACTTTCGGTTTGACAAAATCACCATCAGTGTTCATGTGACTCATGAACATGTTCATCTAGTCATACATTTACCGGTTCATAGTAGCCTTAATCAACAACATCCTTTTTTAATAGAAATCTGAGGAGGGGAATGCTAGACACATGCAGATGGTTCTAGACACACTATCAGTTAACTAACATTATGGGAAAATCTCGATGTTCTAGTTTTGGATAAAGGAAATCCAATTTTAGGGACATGTTATCTCAGTATATGGGCTAGCAATGGACCCATCAAAGGTTGAGGTGGTGTTAGCATGGGAGACACCCAAGAGCACGGTAGAGGTATGGAGATTTATTGGGAATGAAATATATTACCAGACATTCATTCTTGGTTCCTAGTAGATATCAGCACCAATGAAATCTTTGATCTGAAATGGAAAACCTTTCATATGGATTGTCAAGTTCTAGAAAACTTTCAAGTAGTTGAGGTAGAGTCTGATGGGATTTCCAATCATAAAGTTATGAGAGGTGGGTTTTGAGTACGTAGTTTCCTATGACACATCAGGGACATGGCTTTTCAATATTCTGACGTAGAGAAAAGTGGTTATTTCCAATGTTTCATACCATCTAAGGACATGTGATCAAAAATACATGACCCATGATTTTGAGTTAGCAGTGGTATTAGTTTTATTAATTATTTGGCGAAACAACTTGATGGGTGAATAATTTATCATATTCTATGATGCAAATAGCTTTAAGTACATCTTTATCTAGAAGGATATGAATCTATGATAGAGGGAATGGTTAGTGTTCTACCAAGATTTTGACTTCTATATCATCTATACTCCTAAGAATAGGAACAATGTGGAAAATTACTTCAAAATGAGATTAAGTTCACAACATTTGAGAAAGGAATTGGAGTATTTTTTCTCACTTCTATTATCCTTCAAGGATGGAGATGATTTAACATATCATTAGTCGATGGCATTCACCCCTCCACTCTTACAGAGAGTCGAGAGGGAAAAATATGGGATGTAAATTATGATACCTTAAGTGAATATTTTTCGATAAGTCAAGATCATAATGGATATTGGGAATGTGTGAGAATTTTGTTCATTAAAAGTTATCCACAACTATAATGGTGGCATTGATGGAGGAGGTTCTGAGGGAGTTCCATACATCCCCATTGAAGTTATATCCTAGAGTGATGAAAATGTACCCTGATCATTAATAATAGTTCAGGTGGACTATGATGAAGAAGGTAGTATAAATGTTTGTTTCTCGATGCCTTACAAGCTAGAAGGTGAAGGCTGAGCACTAGGTTCTAGTGGGGATAGCCCACCTCTGGATATCATAGAGTAGAAGTGGGATAAAATATCAATTGACACCGGGACATGCTTACTGTGAAAATCATGGGGACATGATTCCAATTAGGTAATTATTTTCCAACTCACCAAGTCATCACACTTCCTAGATATTAGAGAGAATAATTTTTTAGTGAGATTTAGATCCCTCGATGTGTAGGATATAGTTCATCTTCACATTTTCCCTTTTATTATTATCTCAGATCAAGGTATTTCATTCACATACTAGTTGTTGAAGGGATTTCAGGAGGCCTTTATAACATATCTACTCTTGAGAACAAAATTCCATCCCCATAGATATAGTCAGATAAAGAGGACCATTTAGGTTATGGAGGACATGTTTTTGGCCTGTATCTTGGCCTTTGGTCATAGTTAGGAGGGCTACCTAACACTGGTGGAGTTTTCATTAAAAAATAGAAACCACTCCTCCTTATGTATGGAACTATTTGAGGATTTGTATAGGAGACCCTACCAGTCAACCCTTCACTGGACTGAACCCAAAGAGTCTTTACTCATGGGTCTAGAGTTGGAGTGAGCTACCACTAATAAGGTGCAGAAAATCCCAGAGTGGATGAAAGCTATACAGAACCGGATGAAGAATTATGTTGATAGACGATGGAGACCTCTAATGTTTGAAGAGGGAGACCAAGTCATCCATTTGGTATCCCCTTATCTAGGGTTATAAATATTTTTCCATGCTGGAATGTTGTTTCTACGGCTTATCAGCCCTTTTCAGATACTGTGCAGAGTCGGAGAGGTGGCATACAAACTATCACAACCACCATAGTTGCACCAGGTACATGATGTCTTCCATGTCTCACAGCTGAAGAGGTATATACATGATATATCACACATCATCGACTAGGGTGAGATGGATATGGAGGATAGAGAGACCGTCACAAAGTACCCCAGGGATATCTTGGATCAATTTGAGAGGGTCATTTGTGGGTGAGAGATCCCCTTGTTTCATGTCTGGTGGTAGCACAATAATCTTCAGAAGATCACGTGGATGTGGGTGATTATGATTCATTCGAATTACCCATATCTATTTGAATATTATTTTGTTTTGTCTTTTTTTTGACGTAAATCCAGAGGGTGGGGAGAATTTAATGTCCCTAATATTTTATTTATTATATATAAATATTATTTAGAATTAACTTAAGACTATGATTTCTGACAACGTGGGATTCCAAGGGCTGGGGTACTCGAAATAATCAATTGAAATAAATTAAACATTTAAAAAGAATGTGTGAGTGGTTTTCCTAAAAAAGTTTAATGACATTTAAATGGGTTCCTGGATCCAAAATCCAAGGGCACTATTGCATTCATATAAGTGACCACAACTATGGCAAGGCCTAACATCGACCAATATGAGTTGTCTGAAGAAGCAATTTTTTCAATGTTTTAGGAAATATAATAAATTTTAAAATTTATTTTATTAACTTTTAATTAATACTATTACTAGAGATTTAAAATTACCATTTAAGAATAATTTATGTGTTTAGCCGCATAACCCTAGAATTCTCGGGAGGTGTGGAGAGGATACCCTTGGAGAAACCTATAGATAATGAAAAACGATGAATGATGACTCATGGATCATTATTCAACAATAACATAAATCAATCTGTGAATAATATTCTTCCATCCTTCATTGAAAATCGAGGTAGGGGTTGTGATTTCAATTGTGTTCTTCCCCATTCATGGATTTAAACAACGAACACAGATCAACCCACAAATAGGTTTACTCGCCGATTGTTCATTCTTATGAGACTGTCTTTTATCGAGTTTTATTTTGGGTAATTGGTCCACGATTGATTGGATTCATATTTTGACATTCTCCAATTGATCCTTCGAATAGGATAAAATCAATGCTATAAAGAATTCTGGGAGTAGTTCATTCTTGGATTTTCTATTTTGATATTTTTATCCTTTGACCAACATATTCCCCGAATTTTCCCTGAGGTTATGTACATCATATATTTGCACAAACTTTTAAAAATAAAATGATCACAAATCATAGATCTAATATCGTGAAGACCTAGTAAAGGTGGAATGACGATAGCGAAAGATGAATCGACTCGGTTTTGGAGAAGTCATCCATCAATGTTTCTTTGTGTGGATGGTTGAACCACATTTATGGGTCCGTTCGAACTCTTTAAACCTTTTTTAACATTTATGGCATGGTGGGGAGTCCTCATACTTGAGTTTCATGGAGATTGGATGACCGGATCGAGAATTAGATCATCAAATGAAGCCCGAGAAGAAGAACATCATTTTCTAAAAATAGCGTAGAACATGGCATGTTCTCCAAATAACAAATAGTTAGGGGCTGGCTCCATGAAAAATATGGTTTCCACATTTTAGAAGATAAATAACATATCATGTTTCTCGGAGTACATGATGAGTGGTACCTATTTACCGGTGGCTAGGGTTTTGGGTGACAGGAAGCGATGAGATGGTGTGTGAGAGTTGTCATAATGTTTGTATATTGGAAGATACACGGACATAGGGTGGACTACATGACATATTCTAAAAAACATGGTTAGACTAGGCCAGATATGTGGGAAACCCTATGTACTAGTTCACTGGTTGGAAGACATGGGTTGACCCCATGTACAGGCACAGAACCATGGTTCACAGGTGGACATCTGTTGAAGGAGAACATTGTGTAAGTCTTTCACACCACTCTGTACTCCTCTTTCTAAATGGCATGTTCATCAAACTCAAGTTATTTTACTCTGTAATTAGCCTAATTCAAGTGAAACTATGTGTGACTCTAATACACACCATGTACTTTCTTGTACATGGCTTGATCTCCATGTCCACCATATTTGGGACATGATTCATTTGGGTTAAATCCCCATTCTTGTTCCACTAAAGGGAAGTGGTATTATTTTTTATCTGCAGGAGTATAACCCCCCATAATATCCAATTTCCAGATAGAGTCATAGTCCCTCTAAGATCCTTGATGCGAGACCTTGTATCTATTGTTTTAACCTATATGGAGTCCAATTATCAATGTGACCAACCCTAAAAGAAGTCAACCCTATACACAATAGGTGAATCCAAATGAGTTGTGGTATACAACAAGTCCCTAATAGTGATCCTCATCCATGTGACATGATCTTTCCCAACTCAAGATTTTTTTCTCAATGAATTATTGTATTTTTTTGTCTATTTATATATATCTGTGGACAAATCCCTCTCGTGACACTTCCTAACGAATGTACACCTCTTACAGACATCATCGGAGCTTTCAAAATCACATAATGAGTTATCCCTAATCATTGCTTCATGGAATCATTGAACTAAATCCCCAGTGTTAGTAGGTTTTCATTGTGAATTTCATCTAGACCATGGGTCTGGGTTTCGAGTATGCCTACATGTTTCTCTTAATATTTATTATCTAGATATATACTATGTATAGTTGGCTATACCTATATTTTTTTATTGATTTGTGGTTTTTTGGGTCCTTTATTAAGTATTTTTTTACTCACCCTTTCATGGTAAATGCCTACACATTACATTTCTTGTAAAGTTGAGCATCTTTTTGATGAAGTTTAGGGAGGACCAAGACCGGACCGAACTTTGTGAGCTTCCTTACAGGTATATGTGACCCTATAAAAGTGAGAAGTATTACCAATACATATTTCTTTCTTACAGGTTCTAATTTGTAGGTTGTTGACTCTTTCATTTAGTGGTCTTGTATTCTAGTAAAATTTACCTTATGAAAATTATATTCAATTGTACTGTGTTGGTTGGGTTTAGTTTTATGTGTGCATTTTTTTCCTCAGAGGTTTTTACAATTCCACATTTGTGGATTCAAAGATGTGTTTGTGTGTGTACAGGTTCTGTGGAAATGCCCCTATGCTAGTGATATTCCTACTAAGATCTATTCACCAGACCCTAGCCTATTATATAACAGCTTGGGGTGTCACAATGGGGGCCCTATTTGGATGGGTCATGATAGTTAATGTTAGTAAGAAATTAATTTACATTATTCACATTTGAAAAATTTATACCATTAGGATGAATCAATTACAGATAGCTTCTTTACTGATATTTTCGAATCAGTACTTAGTGAACCTATTATCAAAATTCAGAATTTTGAGATATTAAATTTATATTTCCCTGAATCTAAAATATTTTATGAAAAAACATCTATATTAATGTAATATTTTAGTCCATGAATTTTTGACAATATAATAGAATATTATCTGAACTCCTAATCATCTTCATATGGTTTTTCTCCAACCTGAGCTTTAATGCATGTTCTTTTCATCCCTGATATGGTGTGATTTCATATGAGATATCCAAAACCTTCTAATTTTCATTAAAAATTATCTCAAATCCAAATAAGTGGGTATAATATTTGTTTCATTAATCAATATAAAGAATTAAATTTGATAAATCCTTTCTAATATTCCCTGGATTAAATATCTCACTAGTATATATGTGATTGTTTTGGAATCACAATTTAAACATACTAAAAAATCATAGTTTAAAATAAATCTGAATATAATTTACATGATTGAAATGAAAGTCTATAAGATGTTTAAATTGGTATAGGTTATGTTGGGGGTCCATGTATAGCTAAGGGATTTAAACTAATTATTTTAGGGAGGTAACCCAACTGCATTTTAGTTGTATTATTATTTTTTATTTGTTTCTTCCTATTTTATAAAATTATTATTTTTTAAATGTTATGGTTTCTAATCCTTCATTGGTTTCTTATTTTTTATCTAAAGAAAACCCCTTAGGGTTAGCATTGTGATTTCAGATTTTTTTTTGTGAATTAATAACGGAATAAGTTGATATTTTTTTCGACTTAACAATAAGACTTCCATATTTAAAATCCAATATTAAATAATCCATTTTAATTATATATGAAACATGGGTTTAAAATGATATCATTTATTGGGTTTTCGTATTCCTAACTGGGTTATTTATTTCTCTAACATCATTTAATATCTCATTCCTGAACATCCCTCCTCCACATTCATCAAAATTATGAACTTTGTGTTCTATTTTCTAAAAACATGGATGTTATTGTAATTATATGATTGGGGGGATATAATATTTTGAAAAAAGGTGATATACAAAAAAATTAATTTCATTAACCTTTACTATGGTAAATCATTTTTTGAATCATGAAAACCAAATACCAACTGATTTTTAATTCCATTATTATGATATTTATATATTTTTATTTTCATGAGAGATTTATTTTGTACAAATGGTTATCTGATGTGATTTCCCACTATTTATTTTTTAATAAATTTTATAAAAATGTCACAATTCATTTACATTGGATTGTTGGGTGAGAGTTTGAGTTGTTGTGGTCTATTCATTATAGTAAAACATTTGGGATCACATTATCCATAATTTAATAATCAAAAAAATAAAACTGTATATGTAGAGCATTGTTTTGAAAACATTTATAGCATAAATAACATGGGTTTATTGACCACATAGATGTATTGAATATATTTATTCATTTCAATGAAATTGTAGATAATTTAATTTATATAATTTGTGAAATCTAACACTCAGGTATAATGATGTAGAGTCCCACCGTGAAGCCACTTAGCAATACCTCGAGATGATTGGACACATAACCTCATGTTAACCTACCAGTATGCCAAAGCCTACTGACTAATAATGGGGGCTTAGGGTGTGTCTATGGAGAGTCTATTCCCACATGAGAAAAACATGAACACATTAGTAAATAATAATATAATAATTTTATCAATATAATAGACTAGAAACCACAAAATAATAATGGTAAATAAATCGTGAAAAATAAACATGTTGAAGCTGAATCATAACAAGATTAAAATGATGATGAAAATAATTTCAAGTAGATATGAAAAATAAGGTACAGATGATACATGGGAGAAGGAATATTCCAAATTATATATAAAATAAAAAATGATGAAAAGAGTTCATTGATAGCATCATAGGAATAAGCTTGGACCTCATCGCTCGTAATCCATCCTTGAAAATGTAATGAAGCCTCAATATATGGACTCTTCCCTTTATCTATACCTACAAACATGAAGACTTTTTGGATACCATGGGTTGCCTATGTAGGGTTTGAGATATAGTCAGTCAACAACCAACAATAATGTCTAGATCAATTAAGTTCGTGCATATAAAATGAACAATGTTCTAATAATAGTAAATAAATCGAATGAATAAATAATTAAATTTATTAGAATTATTTCGTCATGGGATACCCAAAAAATAAAACCTACTTTAGTCTTTTTAGAATTTCTATGAATGAGGATGAATCTGAAAAAGATTGATACAGCTTATACTGGGTCATAGTAAATAAATAATAAATATATAGACTATGCACACACATGTGGTTTGGCATGGCAGACACATCCATAGAATATCAGTTACACATTCCTATTTTTTAATTTAAATATCTCCATTAAAATTTTCGTAGAAACACCCTAATCCCCTCCAAATAAATATATAGGGATTCCAAAGTATTACTCCAAGGACACTATAAAATACCAATACAATAATATTTTTTTAATGGTGGTTCTTAAATTTAATCCCAAGTATCACCCTCGACATGTTATGTAAAAAACCATTAGATCCCATAGCAGGAATCCCCATAGTGGGATGATAATCGCTTGTGAACTTTTCTAACCATCTGGATACTGATCCCATCCATGGAGAATCCCTTTAAGATCCATTATCTTTTACATGGGGATAAGGAAAATGCATGGTGATCCCATTTAATTCATAACTAGTATCAGTCCTAGATCAGGCATATTCCAAAACATGTCTCATCTATAAAACACAAAAAACTCGTTTAGGTGTTCCTTATATTTGGATCCTTGTTTTTCCCTCAGCATAACATAAAATAGTGTTAGCTATTAACAGATCATTTTATTGAACAATGAATTTTAATCATGGTACTTTATTAAAGTTGTCCAATTAATTTAATTAATAAATTCATGATACAGAATAAATCATATAGCCTAAATAATGGAAAATAAATTTCATAATTCAATTTTCATCCAATTATATTCATTAAAAGGTAATCATTATTCAGCATGTGTTTCAAAAATCACAGGTAAATGATAGTTAGTCCTTTAAGGAACGTGACTTTAAAATGTGTGGATAGTGTTTGAGATGTCAACCAAAGGGTTGATTCTCTAATAGATAGGTAAAAAATGGAATCAAAAACCATTAAATTTAATTTATTAATAAATTTAATGTCATCTCCACTAAGTTATGGAATGATAGACTACATTAATCAATCTAAAGGAAAGGAAACATAAGTAAAATGACTAGACACCCAAGCTTAGGTTTATAGAAGACCACACATCTTCCATATAACTTTAATTTGAGCTATAATAGGAGAGAAATTGTATAAAAACACCATGAATATTGGACAAATAATATTTTACCAAAATAGAATAATATGTGGTAAGGTAAATTGAAAAATGAAGGAAGGGGAGTGGGTTACATACCGCTACACATCTAATGCACCTGATGAAGAAGAGAATGAAACTTATATGGAGGATAAATAAAGAATCAAAGATCTTGGAGGGGGGTATCCCATGTGTGGGTTCTATGATAAGAGTGAGAAGGTAATCCCCTATCTAAAAAACAATAGTATATACCCTCGTTATAATAATTGGTTGTCCATTTTCATGATGTGTAAATGCTTTACACATCATGTAAAGATCATGATAATTTTGCTAAGAAAACCAATATCATGATGTGAAAGGGTTTTGGAAGACACATTAAATTTAGTATACCTAATACATGTAATACATTCTAAATTAATGGAATCTATTTAGTAAATTCCATGTATTTTTTCTAATTCCAGCCTCTAGCCTCCATCACCCTTCATCCATTCCTTAAAATGGTAAACATAACTTCTCTTAGGTGTGGTTTCTAGGTTTCACATAAAATAAAATGAAAATGTACCTCACTAAAAATATGGGCCACTACATCCTCCCTTTATTGAAACATTTATCCCCTGAGTTACCCATCCTTGGGTGGTAAAGTATCATTAGAGAAAAGGTTTGACCACTAAGCACAAATATCAACCTCTTTCTTCCAAGTCTCTTACTATACCAAACCATTCTTCTATTTAACTCATACTAGAAGAACATTCATATATTATAGATCCTTATTGATTATATCTACAATAAAAATAATTCTCTCATCAACGGGAACATATTTCTCCAGATCAATATCCTCGATATCAAATGAATGAGATGGGTCAACATGATTACATTAAAGTTGTGGTACATGGAAGATGTTGGGTATAACATGGTGCCTCTATGGTTACGGAAATTGATAGGAAATCAACCTATCTATATGTATTATCTCAAATGTATTGATATAGAGAGGTGATAACATTCTTTATCATTGAATCTATCTATGACCGAAACTAAGAAAAATTCAAAAAAGGACATGATGTCCCACCTCGATCTCCAGATGTTAATAATGATGATTAGTATAAGTATTTTTCTTTTAATAAGATTAATCTATTTGTTTTTGAATCAATTATATATAATGAAATTCCTCCATAACAAGATGAGGATCCAGTATGGTTGCCTCACCTTTCACTAACTACAATACATGGGAATGGAATTTCATTACCTATTTTTTCCCATATTGATCCATTAAATTTTTTTAATGAAAAATATTATTACTGGAAAACTCATTGAGTAGTATATGTTTCTCCCAGGAACCTCAAAAATCAAGTAATCATTACAACAGAATGTCCTATAACACCCATATTTTCCAATCTAACCGATCATCAGTATGAGGATGATATGATAAACTTAAGGGAACTTGTGAAACATGTGCCTTGTGCAACCCGTTGTTGATTTATGATATAAACTGGGCATGTGAATTTGATATGATAAAACATCAATTTCCCTGATGGTAGACAATCCCATGGATATATATCCTCCCAAGATGATAAAATAAGAATATATCCTAGATATGATGGAAGAGTATGACCTTTGTCAACCTATCATTGATCACCCATACTACATCACTACCTTTAGAGGATCTAAGAAAGGCCATCCATAAATCCATAGTTACATCATTCCATTTACACTAAAGAATGGATTGGGACTATAAAAGTCCAACATGCCCCTGGTTCTCTACCTTAACCTGATTATATGTGAATAAATGAGTGATAAAACATGAAATATACCACTTCATACCTTACCATCAATACTAATAACATATTTCTCGGAACATCATGGAAATCCTAGGGTGAGATTCACACATAATTTCACGATATTCACACAAAATATCTACGCATTTGTTTTAAGGAACCTAGATACATCCATTGAAGAGTAAGATCTCATTATAATCAACAACCCAACTATACGGTTAGTTCTAAAAAGAGATGTAATTCCTTAGGAAGAGGCCCTTAGTATCTGATAGTTGCCTCACCTTCACCTGCTCTAGGAGAAAATATGTCTCAACTAGAGATGCTAAAAAATATTATCCTTGATATTTATATACCTCTCATTATAAATAAAAAACAAAAAAAAATAAATTTTTACTCACTGTTGGCATCCTGGATGTCGTGGTTCTATGTATTCCATCTTAGGGCATTAGCTACTACATTACCCTTCCATCATGTATAGTCACGCTTAATGTCAAAAAACTCATGTATTTTACCCGCCTAGGCTTTCTAAGATTCATGTCATGTTTTGTGGGAATTCAATTGAGATATTTTTGATCCATGCAAATAATGAATCTATCTCCCAAAATATAATGCTTCAAATACTATATAGCATGATCCACTACTACGAGATAGAGGTTGTACATTGGGTAATTCCTCTAATGAGGTTTTAGATAGTGGGACCCATATGTGAAAAATCGATCAACCCAATTTATTACTATTCCATGATTGTTCCTATGGAATCATAGTAAACGATATTGATTCTTCCTTGATCTAACAGAATTAGGATCGATGTTGTTGTTAGTATCAATTTTAACTCATGAAAGGTGGTCTCACTAGCTTCGAACTAGAAGAACACCACAATCATTTATTTATTCCAATAAAATGTTCTTCAAGGAATGAGATGTCTAGAATAAATTTCTTGTAATAACCATCCTTCCATAATAAACATTATATATCAAATAAATTCTTATGTTTCTCCAATGAAACCATTCCCCCGACCTTCTCTAGGGGAACAGATACACCGAAATCAAAAATTATATGCCATATGAAGTGGAACATTGACATCAAAACAAAGAGTTTTATGATATTAGTATATATATATTGCTCTCTCAATTCATTCAGTATGATCTCAAGATGGTTGACATGGTCATGCCTCCTGGTTCAAGCTTGACTCATCTGGATATCCCATTCACCCAGGTGAATATACAGACTTCCCTTGGGTGATGTAAATAGAGTCACCTAGTGATTAAAATTAACAGGGGAATGATATCTCACAAGCCATTCAATAATAATAATGGAGTCAATGTTAGTCATCCCAAGTATATACAAATTCTATTTGAAATGGTATCCACCCATATAATGGGGGAATTCATTACATTGGTGTAGACCCTCGAATTAAACCGCTAATGGTGCGTCCTAAGTCGTCATACTACTCAATCACTCTACATCTAGCCTCAAACTTTAAATAATATTAGAAGATAAGAAGGAGTGCGGTGAATCTATATCAAATTAGTGAAAAAGTAATGTATAATATACTAGAATAATACCTCATAATGTTTAAGCCCCACAACTATACTCGTTGGGTATAAGATTCATTGTATGCTTATGGAGAAAACTGTGGCCCTAAGATGAAACCTACTAACCATGGTAGGCCTTCTCTATTGGTTCTAAACCTCCAAGGAATGAATAACTCATCCACAACCACATTCTTGACCCAGTATTCCAATTTTAGATGAACTCACGATCTAATGTGGTGTCACTTATCATGATCCTAAAAGTGGTGCCAGTATAGATCACATTTTACTTGTCACAGGAAGGAATGTTTGGAAACAAATTCGATGGTGACCCATACTAACATAATTCAATCAATTTATTTTGTTCCTCATGCATTGGGATTTCTTATGGAATATCCATAAACATTGGTGAAGCACCTCATAGATGTTGGGGAATGTCATCTGACTAGAACATCCCCCTGTGTGGACCCTCAAAACATCACTTCCTACCCCATGATAAACATTCTATCTATTTGTAAGATCAAATACCCTATCTCACACTGCCACATTCCCTCAGGTTTTTCTATCTGGTGATGGATTGGATCACTATATTTACAACTATAGTCAAATAAAAAATTGTCACCTACAATCAAATGGTATATAGAAATTCAACCTCAAAATGTATCATTGTGTTCAGCTCATCCACAGTAAGAGTCAATGAAAATTATGAATCATGGTGAAACACATTGAGTACACCATCCCCAATAAGGAACTGTACTAGAGGTGTATAAACATAATAAAACATTCTTGTCATAATGTTTGTTGGAAGAATATTTCATAGAAGGCTGTTTGGAAGCCCACAAAGACCATACCCTGAGGATGTTCGACATGGGTGATGGTATCCCACCAATATTTAGTAGAGTATTGTAGCATGCATGTAATGATATTAAAATTTTTCTATAGAAGTGTCTCTAAATTATCCAATATCAAATGCATGGAGTATATGCATGACATATACATGACTGATTTTCTTAAAGAATTCATTCCTCCAAAAACATGGGAGGGTTTTCCTACGAAAATTCCCACGCAAGCTCATCCATATCAAGGGAATGTTTTTGAAGCCTCAGGCAAAGATTACATGAATGTGATAAATCTATATCATAACTGAGCATTGATTCAAAATGGAATATCAAAAAGAGGTTCCTCAAGTGTCATGATAGGAGGAAATACAAGTGGCTCATGGCCCAATTTCTCTCGAGGGTGGTCATCACCACCCTTCGGAATACAAATCTAGGTAACCGATTTGGTATAGGTTTACAATTTCCAAGCACACACATTAGTTAAAATTTATCATCAGATAGTGAAAATAAAAATTAGTAAATGATGGGTACTCATGATTCCTATAACGTGTCACACCACTATGAATTCTCCTAAATTTAAATCAATTTGATATGAAATATCCTGATAGACCATAAGAGTCACAACCTACTACCACCTACTATGATCCAATTATGATCAAGGTCTCATATTAAATTGCAAATGATATGGTATATGGATTGTCAGTTCCAATGTATAGGGAGAAGCCCCCATTTCTTTTAAATTGGAATCACATTTATTGTAAAAAATTCCTATTTTTAAAATTTAAATTTATTTAAATTATTAAGATTTATTTATATATATTTATATCAATCTATTTAATTAAATCACCGATTCAAAATTTATAATGGCCCATACTCTTTATAAACTGCAAATATGTATTACATGTAATTACGACCTGACCAATACATCTATTATCAGGATGTAATAAGTAATGTATAATGATTTGGTTGTACGAAATACCATTATAAATGTATAGAATACATGATTCTAAAATTTACATTGGAATGTATTAATCAAACCAAATAGTATTCCAGCTCATAGAACTAGTGATTAATTGATAAAATGCTTCTTAATTGGATAATTAAGGTTTTTTCCTCAATATATGTGGGATGAAGTCATTTATATTTATTTAGGAATATTAATTAGTCCAATTATTTTCTTCATGAATGAAACTATAGAATACTACAATACATAATAAATAAGTAACTAAAAAATCACATGCAACACACATGATTCACATAGAAAATAAACATGGAATGGAAATATTCCTAGAATATAATTCCTATAGTTCCTAATATGATGCAAAAATTTTATAAAAAAATATATCATTGAGATAAGTTAAACAAATGTGAACATTATCATGTCAAAAATGACAACTACGCAACAAAATTATCTTACCCAACAGTGAATTTAGTATAATTGTATTAGGGGAATTCCAAATAAAGTAATAACCCATCCAAGAAAATTTGGGTTTCCTCTATACATGGATTAACTAGTAAAAAGGATATGTTCATTACCAATATGCTGGACTCTTATCATAATAAATAATAGTAATACAAAATGAAAAAGATTCCCATGTACCAATTTGTAGTGTCCCACAATAGAAACCACTTAACGATCCCATTGCGATGGTTGACAACATAAAATCAGGTGAAACTCCCTATAGGATAGTGGATGTAAACAAATAGTGAGGTCCTAGGGTGTTTTTGTGGGATGAATACTCCCTCATGAGTCTAAGTGTGACATAAAGTTACACAATAATATATGTATTATAACAAAAAAATATGGATGTAATAGTGGAATAATAACAATAAATCTACAAAGGTAAATAAACACACATAAGCTGAATGATAACTAGATACAAATGAAGATGATGATAATTATTTTTACTTATGGGAAATAACATACATTATATAAAAGGGAGATGATATATACCACATTCAATACAAAAATAAAAAAGGCCAAAAAATTCCACTGTAGGAATCCGGATCATAGGTTGGGTATTCTTTTGTAGTACCCCCAGTTTGAGTAATGTGGACTTTTTTATGAAATTTTATGTATGTAAATTTCATGGGATGAGTTGGGAAGAATATGGGAGATATTGTAATGATTTTGAATGAGTTTTTGTGCTTTTCATAGGGAGCACGGTTTGAGTACGGTTAGTGGAAACCGTGCAGATTCTCCAGGAAACTGTGTACGGGGAGAAAATAGGATTCGCAGGGCCTACGCATGGTTTTCCAAAACATGCGAGGAAAATGTGTGGAACCTTTTTCTTGAGGTATTATCATGTGCATGGTTAGCACATGTTTTTCCAAACCCTGCAGACTAACCATGCGACCACTTAAAAATTGGGTTTTAAAAACAGGGTTCACTCGGTCTTGCCTCATTCCTCTCCGAACTTTCTCCCACTCGACCCCCACTTCGTATTTCACATTCTCAGGGGTTGTGGGTGATCTCCCACACATTTGGAAAGCATATTGATGAAATTTAAAGGTGATTTGAAGGTGGTTTCTCCTGGGTAAGTTTCTCCTCATGGTTTCCTTGGGTTTTCATCTAGATCTACATCCCTCTCTTTCTTGGTTTTATAGATCTACACTTTTTGGGTATAGAAATAGGGATATGGTTGACATGGATGATGCTTTTAAGGCTTATGAATGTTACGGGAAGGGATCTAGAGAGGTTTTGGTTGTGTGTTCTCCAGATTTGAGCTGTGGTTGCGTGTGGGTCGATTTCTCGGGAGCCCTAAAGGTAGGTGGCCTCTCTCTCAACTCCACTTGGTTAGAGCTGGTGGATTTGGATACAATTAATTTGGTTGGATTGAAATTAATTGTTTTTTGATGTGTGAAGTTGGTTTGAAATACATTTGGGTATTTTTGGGGAAAAGGGGTTTTATGGTGAAAGGGCCTTGTTGTGGATATTAAAATAGGGATTTTAAAATGGGCTGTTGAGATTGATTTGGGAAAAAGGTTGGTGAAAAATAATTTTCAATAAGGATGTTGTTTTTATTGAGTTGTGGTCTGACATGGAAAATGGTTTTCCATAAATGGATGATTTATTAAAGTGGACTGTTATGCGATTGCATTGGTTGATTGAATGTTGTTGTGACATTGGTGGGTTATATGTTTTGTTGTGAATGTACGAAATGTTGTGTGGAAGTGGGTAGGAAGTCTCACTATAAAAGGTGATGGATAATGGTCAGAAGAACCACCATATGAGTAGTGTTCGTGGAGTACTACTTGTTGTGAATGGGTGAACGGGTTTGGTGGAAGTCCCATCATTTTGGTTTTTTTGGTGTGAATGGGTGAATAGGTTGGATGGAAGTCCCACTGTTTGGTTTTTTTTGTGCATTGATTTATGAGTTGGAAATTTTTGTACTAGTATGTAGATGATGAAATAGATTGTGGAATGTTTATTTGGATTTCCCTTGGTTTCTCGGTTTGGGTGAGATGGCTTGGTAAGGATGTGTTTGGCTTATGGTAATGGTTTCACTTGTGATTATTTTATATAAATAGTTTTATATGAATGTTCTAACAGTTTTATCCTAGTGGTGTGTGTAGGGAAGTCATTTATGGAAATCATACTAATTAGCTGTAGTCACCCCCTACATTGGCACGTTGGTGTCCTTGCATATGTTGTGTATCGTGACGTGGGAAAAGGTAAGGCATCACCCTCCTTTAGCGGTTTTAAATCCTGACATTTGGGTGGAGCATGGATCATGGAGCTTGGTGTCGAGCCATATATTGTGCTCGGGCTTATTTTGTGTATTTTGATGATACATCCACATAGTACTCTAATATGGTATTTCTTGTATTGGTTTTGGGTTTTATTTTAGAACAACTTGGTTGTCCTTTGGTAATACATGCTTGAATGTTTTGGTTGACATGCATCATATATTGATTGATAGTGGATGGTTTTGTTGGTTTTGTCTTAAGGGAAAACCGTTCCCCAATTTGTTCTCGATGCCCTCAACATTTATTGCCAGCCTTTGGTGTCTTGGGAACATCACTTATATCCATGTAACCCTCACTACCTCCTCACACCAATGAGGTAGGGGCAAGGTGTTACAAGTGGTATCAGTTTGTTCATCCCTTATCTTTCCAGTGAGAGCAGTTGTTCGATCATTGATGTTGATCATTTGTTTTGGTGTTGACATTCGTTGTGGTATATTCCTTGCTTTGGGATAGTAGAACGGCGTTGGAATGTCAGAAATAGGAATGTATATCATAAAAGGACGTAGCTAACCCTGTTATGATGAAATTCAAGATACCATGGAGTTGGGTACATAAGTGTTTAGGAGACACTTATAGGCATTGTAAATCTCATTTTCATGCGTGTTCCCATCAAGATGTTCATGGCATATAAGGTAGAAATGACTACCCTCTAGGATGAATATTTCATTTGGGTATAATGATTTATGGTATGATATGAATGTGTGAAATTGTAATGTGAATAAATTGGTATTTTTAAAACATCTTGTTTGTCAAAATGGAGAAACATTGAAAATGAGAACTTTTGGAAAGCCTT
Organism: Viscum album; assembly: GCA_963277665.1. Taxonomy (NCBI): domain Eukaryota; kingdom Viridiplantae; phylum Streptophyta; class Magnoliopsida; order Santalales; family Viscaceae; genus Viscum; species Viscum album. The sequence continues at coordinate 1,582,797,187 of OY728137.1, read as the reverse complement.
GTGAGATAGTGTTGCGTGATGTGATGAGAAATGGGAATTCATGATGTCTATGGAAGTGATGCTCATGGTTGTTTATATTTTTTTGAGAGAAATGGCACCAGGGTAGGCATCATAAAGACTAACCAAAGGAGGCTATTGAGAATGTGGTAGATCCTGAGCCTCAGGTGAACCAGTAGCTAGTGCGAAGCATAGTTCATGCATTCCAAGTTTTGGAAAGTGGAAATGAAATGGGTGAAACATGGAATGAGGATCATGCAGTTCAGTTTCAAATGCAGAATCCACCCATCATCAGGGGTGATTCGGAGCTGGGGAGGTCAGATGCATGGTTGAAAATAATGAACAAGATCTATGATTTTTTGGGAACACCAGTAGAGTTTAATGTGAGGTTGGCCACATATATGCTGGAAGATCTTGCCCTACAGTGGTGGGGGTTGGAAATTCAAGCTGGAATAGACTAGGGTATGACGTGGGAAGTCATTGGGGAATTGTGAAATAAAAAATTATACCCACATATGTTCAGAATTCAGTGCATGACTGATTTCATCTGTTTAAAGAAAAATCATATCTCCATGATGGAGTATGAAACTATGTTTATGAATCTAGATAGGTTTACACCTGATGTGGTGGGTAACACGTTGTTGAAGGCAAGGATCATTGAAGTGGGGTTAAGGAAAGAAATCCATTTGAAGATAGCGGTGTTGTGTATATATGATTACATAGAGATGGTGAATAGAGCCTCGGTGGCTGAGCGGGATCTATTTGGTGCTCCGGGCAGAGGAAGTATGGTGGTACCCATGGGGAATAGTGGGAACTCTAACGCTGTGTTCAAGAGAAGTTGGGAATGTTATTCACCGGACTTGATTATGACACATAATCCGATGACAGGATTGTTAAATCTTCCTCCGAAGGCCCAGAGAAAGATAGGTTGTTTTCAATGTGGTTATACGAGACACATCAAGTGGGACTGTATGAAACAACCATGAGAACGTCACAATTGTAAGAAGATAGGGAATCTACAGCTTTACTATCAGAATGCTCCAAGGTCGGGTGCGCATGACACTCCTCAGGGATCAACGATGTCATATTCTTTGACGGGACGAGGACAACAGCATACCCGTCAACATTAGAGTAAAGTGGGACATGGTGATTCTTGGAATACCACGACACCTCATAAAATCAATATAGATTAGAGTGTGGCAAAAAAGGAATTGTTCGGAGATGAGCAGGTTGTGGTGGATGATCAGTCGGGACCATCCACAGTGCGAGGTACTTTTCTTTTAAATTATACCTTGATGCAAGTGCTATTTGATATGGGTGATTCAGACTCTTTTATTGTTTTATATGTGGTTGATTTGCTGGGTTTAAGGGTAGAAATGATGCCCTTGGTTTTGAAACTTCAAAATCCTCTGAGTCAAAGAGAGTGTCAAGCCTTCTTGTGTAGAGCATGTTGTATCATTGTGGGTGAGGTTGAGATAACCTGAAATTTCTCAGTGTATGAGATGGATGGGTTGATGTAATCCTCAAAATGGATTGGATAGTGGTGTTTATGGCCCACATCAACGGTAATGCACAAACAACGACTTTACGACACACAATGGATTTAGACATCTCTTTAGAGGAGAGAGGCATGAAATGAAGGGCGCAACGAGTTTGTTGGCACCAGTAGTGGGAAATTATCGTATCAGTTTGTGGTGTTGTCATTTAAATCAGTAATGGGTGTTGAGTAGAGTGTTCTTCTGGAAGTGTTGGATCATTTCATGGATGTCTTTCCTAAATACTTCTCTGGGTTTCCTTCCGTAAGAGAAGTGGAGTTTAAGATTGATCTCCATTTGGGGAGCAATCCAATCTCACATCTGTCTTACCAGATTGCACCTATTGAATTGCAGGAATTGAATTTCCTATTAAACAACATAACGAACAAAGGTTTTATCCATCCTAGCATGTCTCCGGGGGTAGTTCCGGTGTTGTTTGTGAAAAAGGAAGATGGAACTTTGAAGATCTATTTTGATTATCGTTGACTTAACCAGGTTACGATAAAGAATGGATATCCATTACAACGAATTGATGTTTTGTTCCAGTAGTTGAGGGGAGCCCAGTTGTTCTCCAAGATCAAACTAAGGCCAGGATATCATCAATTGTGGGTGAGGAAAGATGATATGACTAAAATAGCTTTTATAAGTAGATATGGTTATTATGAATACATGGTTATGCCCTTTGGTCTAAGGAATGCGCCAGTGGTATTCATGTCATTGATGAATCAGATATTTCATAGATATCTGGATTCATTTGTGGTGGTGTTTGATGATGATATTTTGGTGTATTCGTAGACAAGGGTGGAGCATGATCCGTACATGGTGATACTACTAGGGATCATGAGTGATCATTGGTTTTATGGAAAATTGTCAAAGTGTGACTTTTGGAAACAGAAAGTATATTTTCATGGCCATGTGATTTCTGAAAGAGGTGTTTTAGTGGATCCGAAATAGATAAATGTTGTTACCTCATGGAAACAGCCAAGAATGTGTTTAAGGTATAGAGTTTCCTCAGTCTAGCTGGGTATTATTGGCGTTTTTTTCGTGATTTTTCATGTTTGGCTTCACCGATGACAACTTTGACAAGAAAGACTATTCCATTCTAGTAGAATGAACCGTGTCAATAGTGTTTCGATGAGCTAAAGGGTAACCTTACATCAGCACCAATGTTAGTGTTTCCAGAACCAGGAAAAGTGTATGTGGTGTATTGAGATGCATCAGGATCAGGGATGGGGTGTGTTATCATGCAAGAGAATCATGTGTTTGTGTATGGCTCATGACAATTGAGAGTGAATGACAAGAACTACCCAACTCGTGATTTGGAATTGGCAGTAGTTGTGCAACCTTTGAAAGTGTGGCGTCATTATCTCTTTGGTGAGAAATTTATAGTGTATACAGAACATAAGATCTTGAAGAACATTTTCTCACAAAGACATTTGAACTTGAGGCAAAAGAGATGGATCGAATATATCTAGATGTTTGATTTTGACTTGGTGTACCCACTGGGTATGTGAATTCGGTGGCAGATGCATTAATTAGAAAATTCTTTTCTCGGGTGGTGAAACATACATCGGACCAGTGGCAGTTTATATCATTTATAGACGATATGTGGTTGGAATGTGAGGACCAGGGTGATAAAGCTGTATTCTATCCGGCTTTGTTGATTCCGGACGTTGTTGGCTTGGTTAAAGGGGAACATATATTTGATTTTGAGTGTGTGACCATGGGGTCAAGACTCAATGTTGGGGAGACCATTGAGGGTTGACAACTGAATGGATATTTAGTTTTGTGTTTTTTGGAATCAGGTGGTTATACCAGTTGCTTGTCAGGAGGACCTTTTCAGGGCGTATCATCATTCCAGGTGTGTTGTTCATCCTTGAATTCAAAAAATGTATGATGCATTGAAAACACAGTTCTGGTGGGTGAGTATGAAAAAAGGTGTGGCTGAGTTTGATTCGTGATGCTTGACTTGTCAGAATGTCAAAGCAGTGCATCATAGGCCAGTATGAATGTTTCATTCTTTACCAATCCCTATTTGGAAGTGTGAGTAAATAGTGATGGATTTTGTCATAGTTATCCTATGAACGGTCAGAAAGCACAATTCCATTTGGGTGATTGTGGATTGGGTAACGAAGTCGGCCCATTTTATCCTAATTCATAAATCTCATACGGTGGAGAACTTGTCCAAAATCTATATATGGGAAGTGTTAATGAGGCATGTTTTTTCATTTTTGATTGTATCTAACAGATATCTGAGGTATACATATCGTTTTTAGAAATCCTTGCAGCAAGCCCTTGGGACACATTTGACTATGAGCACGACGTATCACCTTTAGACGGATGGTCAATCCGAGAGGATGATACAATCATTGGAAGATCTGTTATGCGCTTGTGTCATGGATTTTGGTGGTTCGTGGGAGGAGAACTTGTCGTTGGTAGAGTCTTTGTACAAAAACTGTTATCAGGAATCCATACATATGGCTCTATTTGAAGCGCTGTATGGGCGGCCGTTTCGTTCTCCACTATGTTGGGTGGAAACGGGTGAGTCCTAGATGGTAGGACCAAGCCTTATCCAAGAGACTACGTAGAAGATCCAGCTGATCAGGAAGAGAATGGAGATGGCTCAGATTTGTTAGAAATCATATGTATATCATGGTCGATGGTCGTTCTTGTTCGAGGTGAGTGATCATGTTTATTTGTGGATCTATCCTAGGTTGGGACATCTTCTGTTTGGGAAGTAGTGAAAGTTATCTCTAAGGTATATTGGACCTTTTGAGATTATTCAGTGGGTTGGGGAGGTGGAATATCATTTGAATTTTCCACCTAGGTCTAGTGTGATGCACAATGTGTTCCATGTGTTGCAATTGAAAAAGTATCAATCAGATCATGACCATGTGATTTGATGGGATCATGTTGAGTTAGCACCTGTTGTTTCATTGGTGCACGTACCGGTTCAGGTTGTGGATGGGTAAGAAGATGTCTTGCATTGTAAAAGAATCGGTTTAGTTCATGTTTTGTGGCAACATGGTCAGATTCCAGAGGAGACATGGCAGCAGAAGAAAGAGATGGTCGAGCAAAGGCCTGAGCTCTTTCGGTAAAGGACAGGTTCATTAATTTTCGAGGATGAAAAGACCAATGGTGGGTAGAATGTTGTACACCCAGTTTGAGGTATGTGGCCTTTTTTTATGCATTTTAATGTGTTTAATGTTCATGTAATGAGTTGGGAAGAGGTTGGGAGAGTTTGGAATCGTTTTGAATGAGTTTGGAGGCCTTGCATAAGGAGCACTGTTTGAGCATGATTTATGGAAACCGTGCGGATTCTCCAGGAAACTGTATAGGGGGAGACAGTTGGCTTTGCATGGCCTGAACACTGTTTACCAAACCATGCGATGCATCCATGTAGACCCTTTCTCTCAAGCCAGTATCATGTGCCTGGTTGGGGCACGGTTTTCCAAACACTAAAGACTAATCATGCGGCCACTTAAAAATAGGGTTTTGAAAACTGGGTTCAATCAGGCTTGCATCATTCCTTTGAAAAAATTCTCCCACTCGAGCATCACTTGGGAATTCGGGTTCTCAGGTGTTGAGGGTGATCTCCCACAAGTTTTGGAATAAAATCGAAGAGGTTTCGAGGTGATTTGAACGTGGTTTCTTCTAGGTAAGTCTCTCCTCTTGGTTCCCTTGTGTTTTCCTCTACATCTACATTCATCTCTTTATTATTGTTCTCGATCTACACTTTTTGTGTGTAGATATAGGGTTTTGGTTTCCTTGGATGATAATTTTATGGCTTATGAATGTAAGGGCATAGGATCTAGAGGGATTTCAGTGGTGTGTTCTCGAGATTTGAGGTGCAGTTGCTTGTGGGTCGATTTCATGGGAAGCCTAAAGGTAGGTGGATCATATCTCGACTCAACTTGATTAGAGGTAGTGGTTTTGGTTATAATTAATTTCTTTTCCTTGAAATTAATATTGTTTTGATGTGAGAAGTTGTTTGGTAATCCATTAAGGGATTTTTGGTAAAATGGGTTTTATGGTAAAAGGCTCTTGTTGTGGATTTTAAGATAGAGATTTTAAAATGGGTGGTTGAGATTGATTTGGGAAAATGGTTGATGAAAAATGGTTTTCAATAAAGTTTTTTTATATTAAAATGTGGTTTGACATGGAAAATGGGTTTCAATAAATTGATGATATATTGAAGTGGACTTCTATGTGATGGAATTGTTTGATTTCATTTTGTTGTGACATTGGTGGGTTATATGCTTGGTTGTGAATGGTGGAAATATTATGTGGAAGTGGGCGGGAAGTGTCACTATTAATGGTGATTGATAGTGGTCATAAGAACCACTATATGAGTAGTGTTTGAAAAGAACTACTGGTTGTGAATGGGTGAACAGGTTGGGCAGAAGTCCCACCATTTTGGTTGTTATGGTGCGAATGGGTGAAGGGGTTGGGCGGAAGTACCACTGTATGGTTGATTGTTGTTCATTGCTTTGAAAGTTGTAAATCTTTGTGCTAGTATGTAAATAATGAAATGTATTGTGGAATGTTTATTTTAATTTCCCTTGGTTTCTCGGTTTGGGTGTGATGCATTGGTAAGGATGTGTTTGGCTTATGGTAATGGTTTCACTTGTTATTATTTTATATAAACTGTTTTATATAAATGTTCTAATTGTTTTATTCTAGTGGTGTGTGTAGGGAAGTCATTTGGGGAAATTATACTAAGTAGTTATACTCACCTCTTGCTTTGGCACGTTGGTGTCTTTGTAGATGTTGTGTATCATGACGTGGGAAATGATAAGGCATCACCCTCCTTTAGTGGTGCATCATGATGTCTGGGTGGATCTAAGAGCATAGAGCTTGGTGTAGAGCCATGGACTGTGCCTTTTCTTATTTTGGGTCTTTTTTTGAGTCTTTCATATTGTACTCAGACATGGTATTAGTTGTATTGGTTTTTGATTGTATTGTGGAACAACTTGGTTGTCCTTTGGGAATACATGTTTGAATCTTTTGTTTGACATGCATCAAATAGTGATTGATAGTGGATGGTTTGGGTGGTTTTACATTAAGGGAAAACTATTTCCCAATTTTTTCTCGAAACCCTCAGCATTTATTGCCACCCTTTGGCACCTTGGGATTGTCACTTAAGGCCAACTAAACCTCACCTCCTCCTCAAGACAATGAGGTAGGGAAAGGGTGTTACATCTTATCCCAAACTCCATCCTAGAACTCATTATTAATCATGAATATATAGTCTATTCCATTTATATATACTAAAAAACATTAAGTCAACTTGGTTAACAAGGGTCTCCCATAAATGGTGTGAGATATACTCAACAGGACACCAACAATGATGTCTCGATCAGTCCACTTTGTTCATTTCAAATTAGTAGTGTGCTAATGAAAATAATTCGATGGAATGAATAAATAGTTAAATACATAAAATTGGGTTCCTCATGGGATACTTGGATGATAAAACCTATTACAACCTTGGCCTGATGTCTCCAAAAAAGGAGGAACAGTACAAGCATGATACAAGGAATAATGGGTCATATATAGTTAATAATTTATCTTGATTTAGACCATTCCTAAGAAACTAATTTGTCTTCATGGAATCATCACTATATTTTTAGTTACACAATCCAAATATTAAATTGAAATGTCATGTTTATAATTTCAGCATAAGTACCCTGAATTTATCCATGGTGATCTCGAAGGAATACAACATATCATTCCATGGGCACTGTGAAATCGTGATATCATAAGAGTTATGCTAAGGATATTTATAATTAGAATCACAAGTACCACTATTCAAGTGGCATGTAAAAAACACTGAGCCCATCCTATGTATCGCATGTTGGGGAATGAGAAACACTTGTGACTAGGTATAATAATATAGTCATTGTGACAATCCATAGTGTCTCCCCTAGGGAGCCAATATCGCTTACATGGAGGTAAGGTAGATTCATGTTTATCCAGTCCCTAGAATAACTAGGGTCACTCCAAGCATATGAATAATCCACAACGACTCTCATCTATAATAGATGATGAGCTCATCTATGGCTTCCTTAACACATGGCAAATATATCACCCTCTAACTCTTATAATAAAAAGTTGGCTGTTAATAAATCATTTTATTTAAAAAGGAATTTCAATCAAGGTACATTATTCTAGAAGGATAGTTCATTTAATTAAGAAATTGAATCTATGACAAAAATGCTAAATCCATACACTTTGCCAAGAATCATCTTAATTCAATTAAAATCCTGTTATATTTTTTATAAGGAATGAACAACTCAAAATATGTTTCGACAATCTCATGCAATGTGTAGTTAGGAGATTAAGAAATGAAACACAAAAATTGGTTGATTGTGTTAAGGAAGTCAACCAAAGGGTTGATTCGTAGCTAGATAGGTCTACTAAGGGCATGAAAAATCAATCAATTTAATTTATTATGAATTTTAGGGGTGATTCCATGATTTACTGGCATGAAGAACTATATGAAAAATCAAATGGATCATATTTAAAGAATGTATACCATCTGCCTTTGGTTTTTAAAAGTCAAATCATCCACTCTCAGCCTTTTATTTGAGCATGTATATGAGAACATTGAAATGTAGACAACAATAAGAAAATAGAAAAAATAATATTGCATCATCATAGTGAAATAGGAATGAAGTGAGATCATGGATGGATGGATGAGGAGTGGCGTGCTTAAAATTGTAGATCCAATGCTCACAACAATGAGGATAACAAAGTTTAGAAATAAAAGATATAGAGAAACATATATTTCGGTAAAGGGGGGTCTATCATGTAAAACTCATGCTATGTACATATGGAAAAAATCCCCTATCTAGGAAAACAAGTCATTTTTTCCATTAAAAAATCATGCTGGTTATTTACACAATGTGAAATTTCTTTAAACTCCATGTATTTATTGGGCACTTTTCCTTAGGGAAACCATGTTCAAAAAGTGTAATGGGTCTATGTATCCCATCACATGTCATGTACTCAGAAATATTTGTGTTTTCTAAATACATGGTTTGTATTCAACAGATTTCATGCACTTGGAATATATCAAGTATCCATCCCCATGATATTTTCCTTCAAAAAATAGACCCTGCCTTTGCTGCGATTTCAAGATTTAACCAAAACTAAAAAAATAATCCTCACTATTATATGGGAAGAAAAGTTACTACATAGTTATAATTTCTATATTTTTCCTTTTCAATATATATTATGGTTATAAATGTTCAAAAAAAGATACGCATCATTATTTTGAATGTGAATTCCACCCACAACTTCAATTTCTTTCCCAAGAGAAAAAATGAATGGCCTTGTCTTTTTTAATGACCAAATCATATTCATGATTAATTGGAATTGGAGAATGGATATCGGTTAATTTGATAATGGAGTATTCTTAGTATTTTAATATTATTTTGAACAATTGATTTTTTAATGTAATTTTATGGGATTCAATATTATTTGATGTGAGGTGATCATGGATAAAATTTTATGTTAAATGTGTTTGGAGATGGTAATTGTTTTTTAATATTAGGCATTATTCTATGAACATGAAAAAATAGTTGAAGGTGGGTGATTAGCAACATAAATTGAATAATGATAATTATATATTTATGTGTTTCATTATTCATAAAATCCAGGCTTATTTAATTATTCAATTTGAACTATATTTGTTATATTTCTATCAATTCATGTTTAATGTGTATTAAGCATTACCTTTTTAATCATAATAGTAAAACAGACAATCTATTAATGATTAGAATTTTATATTTTATGATAATTAATATTAATTTTGGAAGACAATTTTATCATTTTTTAGTGATGGGATATTCACATTTGATGGAAGATAAATAGGTATTCAAATGAGAAAACACCATTGAAAATAATATTGGACCACTTTCCACTAAATAACATTGGGGCCCCAATAGGAAACCTAGAAATTGTAAATTTTAATTTAATACTGATTAATTCATGTGAAATATTTCATTAAACCATGGATATGTAAAATTCAATATTTTTATGGTGGTCTATATATTATAATTTGAAATCTAAATTTTGTGCCTGATTTGAATCCCTACAAATCTTTCCCAGCATTATGAACATAACATCTGAATGGATAATAAAAATATGCTTCAATTTTTTAATATATTATAGGAAATTCAAGGAATCATTTTATTATTTTATAACATAGATGTGTTCTCTCAACATCAAGGATGTTTTATTTCATTAATGAGGAGATCAAAAAGGATGCATGTATCTATTATAATGATAGGAAGTAATTACCAACCCACATTTAGCCACCATTTGGTATAGCTTTTTTGGTGGGTTGAATTTGAAGATATTTTGGTCAACCTTATCCCCCAAATTTTTTTATAAAGAATATCTTGTGAAGAAAAATTGGGAATATTATTTCATTTATTTCATTATAATATTTATAATTCCATTTTTATGTCTTAGTTTTTTGCTTCGTTTATTTATTTTGATAATCCTCACTAGTTTTATAATATAATTTTCTTCAATAATATTAATTATTCTTCTTAATAACTATATTTTTATAATTCAATTAATTACATGTTTTGAATCTATCCACACAATAATCAAATTGATTGTTAATTTTTTTATCTTCTTCAGCCCTGATTATATAAGTGGACTTCAACATTCTATACATATCTTTTCATCAATGGAAGGATAAAAATATTTTGGGATTAATTTATGGAGTTTATTGGGGATAGGTTGGTTACTTTTTAATGTGATTTAAAATAATATAAAATTATTTAATTTTGTAGTTTCATTCGATGACTTATTTTCAGATATTTCTTCTACGATTTTACACATTTAAAAATTTGAGGGATTATATGATCCAATTCCTCTTATTGATCTTCAAAGAGATCCAAAAACTGAATTGGTGGTTATCCACTAATTTTTTAGGGATTAAATAAATAAATATTGTGTTTTTTTATCTCATTGAATATATAATTCTATAAATGATGAGTTGATATTTCCATGAAAAACAAATAAATTCAATCTAACATTAAAAAAATCAAAGGATTAAGAGAATAAAATTAATTTTTCTAAATAACATATTAGGAATTTTGGTTTATAAAACCATCTCAACATAAATATTTTTCCAACTAATTTCCAAAAATCACGATATCTTCCAAATATCAATGTAAACTTATTCAATATGTTTGGATTTGACCCCTACCTATGCTATAAGAGACAGCATCTACCCATTGGATAAATTTGGGAGAAACCACTATACCACTAATAGTAATAATTCCAAAATTCCAAAATGAAATTTTATTATATTTACCAATGATCATATTGACCAAAATTAATATTGACCAATGGTTATATTACCACATAATTATAAACCAACGATAAATTCATTCATGCATTTATCATAGATATTATTCCAACCCAATACGAATGTTTATTATTTTCTTTTTAATAAAAAATAATCTCTTATAATTTTTTTCTTATTTAATAATTATTCAACATAGTAAAAAATGATTGTGTTACTATATATTGATACATGTTTAATAGGGATATTTTTAGATTTTATTTTAATTATAATAACTAAGTTTTTAATTATATTTATAAATAATGAACTATAATTATGGAATAATATAATGTGTATTGTTTATAAATTTTATGATAAAAATATAATTTATTTTATAATAGTCCAAGCAATTATAATCTCTCACTTAAATAATTTTATCCAAAAAAATAGTAAATGAGCCTGCAATCAAATTTGGATAATACATTATCATTTTACCATATAGTGCACATGTTCCCTTTTCTAATTGATGATTTCTGTAAAATAAATTCACCAGATGATTCATTTTTATTCTTATGAATTTTTATATTATATCATGAATCTGAATTGGATATTTTTATAATATATGTCTCACTCTAATAGTACCTGATCATCTTTTATAATAAGGGAAGGGTTTGATATACACTTCCTTAGAAGTGATATATAGAATAAGTCATGAATGTCAGACATGGTTTTTGATAAGGAAAAATGATATTCTATAACTATTATATTATTTAATATTTCAAATAGTCTCAGGAACCATAGAATTAACATCCATTCATTTCCAAATCTCATGAACCTTTTTCATGGAGATGTCTTCATGAAGACATGGTACCCTTATTTGAAATCAAGATATATTATTTTGTTATCGTAATAAAATTTAGGTCTAGTTTAAACAAATTTGATTTTATTATTGATTAATCTTACATAATCTAATATATCTTCTAATAGTATTTGACCAAAATTATTCCTTTCTTAAATATTATCCCAACTTTTATGTGTATGAAATCCACTTGCATATATAGCCTCACCCACTGCCATTTTAATACGGTATTTGAAACTATTATTATAAAAAATGTATATTTGAGGTAAAAAATAATATAAATTCATTATTAGTCAAATTAAAATGATCATAAAATGTCTTACAATTTTGAGATTTTACATTCATAATGTCCTTTAGTTTTAGAGTTATAGGTAGTACTATGATTAATATCAGTATTTTAAGAATACTAGGGACTCATAATTTTTTAAGTGATGTTGGGGTCAAGATCAAATACAATTGATAAGGGTGCACTATAAAGTCTAAAAAATTCATTTATATACAACCTCTATGGATGTTATCTAGGAAGACCTTATAAAATTGTAATAAAATGTGCATATATTGAAATATGATCTAGAATGAACAACATTTCATTAAACCCATGAGAAATATTTGGAATCCTAGTGATGATATCCACATTAATATTGTCCCAGATCTAGTATATTATAGGTAATGATTTTTTAAATCATTTGGAAATATATCATTCATCCTTCACGTGAGGGAATACATATAATATTTTAGAATAATATTCAATTTAACACTTCATATTTTCCCACTATAAATGCACTTATATATCAAAATATATTATTGTACAACAAGGATGTATAAAGGTGTTAGATCATTGAGACACAAAAAATAAATCTTTTATAAAAAATGTTATTCATTTAACACATAACTTCTTACAAAACACTACAACTCCATCATTTCCAATTTTAAACTATAGTAATTTCCAATTCCATACATCTTTGATATTCTATTGTAAAGACTTATTAACATTCCAAGTTTTATTAATTATCTCAAATTACAAAACATAGAAATTAAAATGAATATGTGTAATGTTTTTACCTTATAATAAAATTCCCAAGTATATATTTTCTATATCCATGAGAACCAAATCATTATTCACTATAAACAAGGATAAGATATTGTTGTCTTTTTCTACACAACCCAAATTCTACATTGTTTATTTTCACAAGATGATAATGTATAATATAATTATTATCCTTGATTTATTATAACTATATAATAGGAATCGTATTATGATATTTCAATGCAATATAATATTTTATACTCTAATGGTTGGTGTATATTTCACAACTCTCTCTATTAATATAACGTCTTCATATCATTAGTGTAATTATCCTAACATAGAACTCTAAATCATGAAATGGATAATTAATCTACTGGGGTATGAAATATTATGAAAAAAATCTACCTCTGTATAATATTTTATGAGAACACATATAATACATTTTCTTGATGCGTCACTATAAAAAAAAATAAACAGTTATTTGAGGGATGTATGTGTCAATACAAATTCATTCATTAATATCCTCATATATTAATCGTAGTTATCATTAAATTATTATATCTATGTGATTTTAACCACTCTACATGTTATGTTGGATAAATGAGTATCTAATTGATGGATATTTTATATAAAACAGTGATAGTAACCTATTATGAAAAGTAAACTTTTTATTTCAGTTATGCTGTTGAGACTTGGCCATTCCTCGACAACCTTTTTTTAAAGGTCAATATATATATCATCATTGGATATAATAATTCCATTAAAAGAAAAATGTTAAATTAAATTCACAATATTTAATTCCTATACATGTTTATTTTCATCATAACTTGAAGAAATATTTTCAAATGAGTATCAAACTCCCTGTAACCCTTCAATTATATAATAATTTCATTAATAAATACTACCATAAACTTTTCAAGATAATCATTCAATAAACTATTCAGCAAATCCATAAACATATAAGGTTTATTAGTAAATAAATAATTCATTAATGTGAATTTATAATGAACATACCCTATATGAAATGTCACATTTGAGATACCCCCATTCTTAATTTTCATCTAATGATATATATATATATATATGATAGCCTTGTATTTAGGCCACTTGGCCATGGGCCTTCGGGCTATGTATTGGGTCTCCCTCTACCCTCTAAAGAGGTATTTTCTTTAATAATAAATTGAGGCTTCGGCCCCAAACTAAAAAAAATGTTGATTATTTTAAAAGTATTGAACACCTTAAATTTTATCAAGGATTCGATCAATAAGAGGCAATGGATACTTATTCCTCATAGTAATTACATTTATTTATATATAAAAAATTAAAAACTCAATGAACATATAAAACCTATAGATTCCAGAAAATATTTCTCTTCATGTAGTTATATGTCATGGGTTACATGTTACACTGTGATTAAATGAACTGTAATACATTATTAAAATTTTATTTTTTAACATGATAGTAACAACCTAGTTGTTAATTTTATGGGTATGCATATGATTAAATAAATTATGAAATATATATATTTTGTACTAAAATAAATTTATTGATAAACTAACTATCAAAAATAATTGAAATTTAGTAATGTCATTTTATTCATCCAAGATACATTTTCTCAAAAATGTTGTTTCCCATGAGAAAATATTATAAATAATTTCTCAATTATTTATATAATTTATTTGAAAAAATTTATTTTTTTTTAAATTAATCATGACAAAATATTCATAAAATAAATTTTTGAGAATTGGCAAAGAAAATTTATTTTTTAATGAATAGTTAAAATTACATATTTTTATTTAATATTTTATTTTTCTTTATAAATTATTTTCAATGTAAATTATTTGTTGGTTAGTATTAAAATTTCATTAGGTATTTTTTATAATTAAATTATCATTTTTAAAATGGATTTTATAAATGAATTTAGTATTAAAAAATTCATATTATAAAAAGGAGAATTTTCTTTAAAACCATATTTCATAGCATTTTACAAGTTAAATTTTAAATTAAATTATACCACTTATATATTCTGAAATGTCAAAAATTTATTTTATATATTTATCTATGAGGATAAATTTAGTAAATAATTCCATATAAGTTTTGTTCAATATGAATAGTAACCATAGTAATTTGAATCACCTTTGTAATTGATAAATATGGATAATCTATGTTAAAGGTAAGTGATAAAGCCATAACTATTCATCATAATTATTATTTGAAGAATAAAATTGTAGACAAAACACCAAAGTCCCTAAATTTCTTAATCTAATGGACACTTATCAATGAAAATTACCTATATATTAGTTAAACCAATGGAAGTGGGAAAACATTACTTTGTATGTTTTAAATAACTATTATGTGTTAACGTAGAAAACAAATGTTGTTATGAACGAATATTAGGTGTAATTTTGTGAATAATGATATTATATTCATGTTGTTAATTTATTTATAATTTTTTATAATTAAATAATTAACATTAATAGTTAATCAATGTTTATGTAGTTATTATTCAATTAATAGAAAAATTAAATGAATAAATATATTTAAAATTATTATATTTTGAGATACATGAGTAAATCCATCAATATTATAGATTATACTAACATATTTGTGATGTGTAAAATTATTTTTCTTCGAATAACGTGTGTTTAATTGTGTTTATAATAGTCAATGTAATGATTTGTTTTAAAATTGAAACTAATGGAATATGATGAAAAAAATATTTTTTAAAATTATTTATAAATAATAAAAATATTAAGTAAGATATTTTTTATAATTGATGGTCTAAAATATCATAAATATTTAATTTATAGTCCAATTGAAACCTTATAAGTAAAAATTACAACATTTTATGATTGAGAAATTTGTTATCATAGATAAAATTAAAATTGATTAACTAAACATTAATCAAAATAACAAGGGTTAGAATTGATGTGACACATTCATAAAATATATTGGTTTAGTGGGATAAAAACCCATACCAACTTATATTCTAATATCCTTCCGTTTGGAAGAATTACTAATGTTATATATTATATTATAAATTAATCTATTGAGAAATACAAGAAGTGTTGATCACCTAAATTATAAAAGGAAACCTCTACTCTCAAATTATTTCACATATATGGTGTTATATATTTGGCATAATGTTCTAAAAATATACTCTAAACTTCCATATAAACGTTCTAGAAGTCATTTTATTCCCAAAACACCGACCCTAGAGCCATTTAGAAGTGATATAATGGAATCATTTTGATGTAGAGGAAACGACCCTAACCAATCAATTTTTATTTCTACGATTAGTTACCTTATATAAATCTATAATATATCTAAAAATAAACAATTAAGTATCATAAATATTATTAAATGTTATTATTATATTTAGAACACAATTGTAAACCCTTTTTACCAAAAACAATTATGGGGTGAAAGTATTGCTCGTGCGTATGTACGGCTTACCGCCTCTACGTAGTGATAAAATTGATTTTCAGAACATATTCTATTGATGGGTATTATGATGGTTTTATTGTTTATATATTATATTTATGTCATAAATATACTTATTTAATGATAATATAATATCTAACTTCTTATCATCTAATCTTTTAGGATAAAATAATGTCACTCCTACATATATATGGAATACCATCCCCACGATGCGATGTGATTAATTTTTCATTTACATTTCACATGGATGGAAGTAAAGATGTCTGCAATGAATATAAATTATATAAATTATATAGTAATAAAATTTTAATGTTTTATTAATATAATTTACCATCATTTCATTCCATAATTCAGAAAATGGAAATTACATTCATTCATATGTTTGATATACCATCTCTATGAATGGTATAATTCCTTTTTCTATATATATTTTTTATGAATGATTATAACTATATATATAAAAAATATATATTATATCTATACCCAAATAAAAATTCATAAAAATATGTTATAATGATTAAATTATCAGGACCAAGCTTACCAAACAAAAACATCCCTAGAATACGAAACTATTACCACAAAGAACTGTGATTTTAATAAAAAAATTTAATAATAAAAATATGTTTGGATTCCAGAAATAAATACTTCATTTTATGATTTACTTATGTTTAATAAATCCATATTTATTATACATGGGGTTTTAACATGAACTATGAAAGGTGAAACTTTGGAGAAGGGTTTATTTTGCAATCTCATCATTATTTATGATTATTTATGTTTATGTATTTACTAGGAAATATATCCATTTCATGTTAATGTTTTATAAAAAATGTTTTCAAATAGGGTTTTACTATTATAAAAAAATTAAAATAATTTTTTCTATACTTTAACATTTAAAAAGTTTTGTTGAAAAGAATATTTTTGTCATTTTCTTGATGAGGTTCTTTATGATGATTTTAAAAAAATTAATTAATGATTTTTTTAACTTATATGGCATGAGTGGCTTTTCCTGTCATAATGACACCATAATTAGATGAATTTTATTTTATAATATTCAATATTTATTTCCACCAAGAGTTTCATCCATTATAATTTGACATATATAGAAAAATATTTTGAAATTTAAAATATATCTCAATTAAAAATTATTTCATTTTGTAAATAAAAATAATTTTCTATATAAGATAACATTATTGGATGTTGGTTACTCTATAATGATCATATTATGGAAGGATACCATATTTCTTCTTGGAATTATTTCTATTTAGGATGGTATGATGTTTATTAATCCCATGTCTTTTTTATGAGTTATAATTAAATTTTTAGGAAACCCATTTCTTTTTATGGGGTATTGATCTGATGAATTATTTATGATCATATTGTAGAGATATATATAATTTATTTATGCAAGGGTTTGGGCATATATCTCCATCCAATAAATTGGGTGATGAATTATATATCATTTTACTGGTGAGCGAAACAAGTCTATATGCTAGATCTCTTATGAGGAACATATAGATTTTCTTGGTCTATTATGGTAATCATGTCAAATTTCTTTATCTGTTATGGGAAATTGGTGTTGATTCATTATTTTATGGTCTTGGTATATAACATTCAAATATTATTTTTTGATAATTATGATGATTACACATAAATTTATGACACGAGTTTTCGTTTCATGACTGATTGATGATAATTTTTCATTTTTATCATTCACTCCCTTTGAAATGTTAATGTTTTTATTCTATAACTCAGGTATTTGAATTTTTTTAATTATGTATAATCATTTTTTTGTATAGATAAATATCTCATTCCCTTATTCCGAATATATGATTTCATTTTCTTTTATATTAATATATACCTTGTTTTTGCATATTAAGGATCTTAGATCACCATTTTATTATGTATAATTTCAACAAAAATTGAATAATTTTTTTGTTGAAGATTGCTATGAATGGTGTTGGATTTGATGAAATTTTGGGAGATGGTGTAGATTTTTATGAATCAATTTATTAATTTTCCAAGATATGTAATAGTTTGTTTTACTATATAAATCTCTAAAAAATAATGTTCATTCAGTATATAAGTGATATAATATTCCCCTTTGAATTTTTAATATCTTGATGGAGAAAATTGGTCAAATTTATTGGTAACAAATTCACAAATGAAATTATTTAATTTTTTTCAACTATTCCGGAAGTATATGATTTGAGGTTGTAATTTTTGGTATCAGATTAGGTTTTAGATAGAACTGAATATTAGCATGTTTTCATGAATGGGTATATTAATAGTTATAGATATCATCATGGGAATATATGATGGATGTTGATCATAAGTTTTGAGTCTTAGACACAACGTTTTTATAATTTATGGGAAGAGATTATAAGGTGACCATTGATATATTTAGATTACATTTCTGTCGAGTTTGAGGTGTATGTAATCCTTAATTTTATCATACTAATTTTTTATTTGAGAAATATTGGTTTTTTTTTATTTTTTGAACAACGTTTTTAATGTATTAATAAAAATTAGGGTTGATAAGATATTTTTTTAATGTAATTATGGGTTATTAAATTTTCAGGATGAAAACTGAAATGTTTGGGATATCCTTTGGGGTTAAAACTTATTGATAAAATTTAAAATAAATTCGATATATTGAGGATTATTATTATATATTTGGGAGTTCTATAAGGATGATATTAATATTTTATTATAAAAATGACTACCTGCAGTCTTGGTTGAAACCCATCGCATCTGAAAAGGCCAGGAGGCCCGAACACACAACTGAAGGGAGACAATGGTGAATTTCCAGTCACTCGCCTATGTGATGAAATAATATGTAGGCAATTGTATTGAATTATTTTAGTTGATATTTTATGGTTACATTCATTTTGGAAAAATATTTTTTATCTTATAGGAAACTATGGGAAGGAAAATTTAGATTCTGATTAATGTTATTTCGGATGATGTTCACTATTTTGGGATCCTTATATGATTAAAGTATATAGAGTAGTAGGTTATTTTATTTGTGTAAAACAGATTTAATGTTATATTGGAATCAAATATGTTTGTGAATTTTTGGTGATTTAGGTTATTTGTCAAAATGGTTAGCATATCACAGATATTACATATATATGGTATGAATATTTTGGGAGAAAAAAAATTTATATTTGATGACTATGTTATAAAATCATTATGATATTTGGATTTCAATATTTTTATTTAATAATTTTATTGAATTTACTGATAAGTACTCATTGGATGATCTATGGGTATTACTGTTGAATTTCATAGATTAATGTACTTTTCCTCATATGATGGTTTATTCTTTTTGTGAGTCATCTTATCATGTGATAATATTTTAGGTTTTTTTTAAATCTTAGAAACTGGAGAAATAGATATTTATTGTTTTATAGATTTTGAGATCTAATAAAGGTTGATTTCATTGCTTCATGCATAATAAATGAATCTTTAAAAATAATTAATTTGGGAAAAAATATGATATTGTGGAAAATATTAATTAAATGAGAATAATATACATTAAAGTAAGTATACATCCTGATGTTTATACACTATAATCAATATTAGTCCCTCAATTATAAGAAAAATATCATAAGACAAAAGTGATTTCTTATTACCTTTGATTATAATTAATTGATCGTCATTTCCACATTTGTGGTTTATGTTTTTTTGATTTCTAACTTTATTAAGATCATTCAATTTGTTATGATCAATAATATATGGAATTTATTTCACATCATAATAATTTTATTCTCTATGGAAACCTAGTATGTGTAATCCAATATGACATTCGTACTTCCCTTTATAACTTTTTATTAGAATGTTATATTAACACTTTTTACGATGTAGCTTCCCACAAATGAATTTTAAAATGTAAAAACTAGTATTTAAAATAATAAGTTATAATTTCAAGGCAGAAATTTATTGTGAGGGTGGGGGATGTAACACCCTGATATTTTATAAAATATTTCTATTTAAAAAATTTATTTCTTTCATTACATGGAACACCGTGTTTAATTACACTATGATACACTATCAAAATATTATTATTTCATATAATAGATATAATATATCTAATAATTTGTAGGGTATTAATTTGAACAATTAATTTATAAAAAATATATATAATACTAAATAATATTTTATTGATAATTTAATAGTAAATAATTAATCAGTTTTGTAGTAAATTCATATTAATCATTTAAAATATGTTTTATATAAAAATGGGTTTTCATGTGGGTAAATAATATATTTAACTTTTTAATATTTTATAGAATATAATTTATGAAAATAATTTCATTTTGGAATTCATCATGTAAAAATTTCCTTATGAAAAATTGTTTATAATTTTCGGAAAAGATTGAATTATCAATGAATAGAAAAAAAATATTTATTTTATATAGAAAACAATATATTTATTGTATTGGTATTTTCAATGTGAAATTATTTTTTTGTTAGTATTAATATTAAATTACATTCTGTTTTTAAATTCAACATTTATCTTCGAAATGGATTTTAATGTTTAATTTGGTATAAATA
This sequence comes from Viscum album, assembly GCA_963277665.1. Classification (NCBI taxonomy): domain Eukaryota; kingdom Viridiplantae; phylum Streptophyta; class Magnoliopsida; order Santalales; family Viscaceae; genus Viscum; species Viscum album. Next base: position 1,582,776,461 of record OY728137.1, on the reverse strand, counting down.
CATTATATATTTTAAGGGGAAATTTTCTTAGAACATTTCTTTAATGCATTTTGACAATTTATGTTTAAATTAAATTATGATACATATGTGTTTTTAATTTTTAAATATGGAATTTATATTTGCATGAATTTGATATATATTTTATATATTTTTACCTTTTAATTTTAGTCAATATGATTAAAAATCAATGTAATATTTATCTCATTGTTAATGGGTAAATCATGTTAATCATATTAAAAACTAAGTGATAAAGCCATTTTTATTCATCATAATTCTTATTTTCTGGAATAAATTTGATAATTGACACCTAATGTTTTAAAGTGATAAATTTAATGGATGCTTATCCATGAAAATGACTGTTATATTTTTTAAATGAAAGGATGTGACAAAATGACACTCTATAAGGTTTAAATATCATTAATGTGTTCACATAAGGGGAAAATTATTTATGAATGAATATTAAGAGTAATTTTGTTCCTAATAAGATTATATTATGATTTTTTTTATTTTTTATTTTTAGAAATTAAATTTATACCATATATACATACAAAACCATGATGCAATAATTATTCAATTAATGAAAACATCAAATAAATGATATAAAAAATATTAAAAGTATAATAATTTGAGATAATTAAGTTAATAAATAAATATTATATATAAACATACATGTTGGGGATGTGTTAATATTGTTAATTATAATTATTAGTTTTTTATATATTTTATTAAAGTCAATGTAATGAAGAGTGTCAAAGTAAACAGTAATGATATTTTATGAAAATAATATTTTGTTAAAATATTTTAAAAATTATAACAATTAATTAAAGACAAATACGGTTAATTTATGTTCTTAAATGTTATAAATTATACTTTTATTTAAAAAATACACCATATATGTTAAAAGTGCCACATTTTAATATTGAAGAATTTGTTACTACAATTTAAATTTAAATATGTAAACTATGGGTCAGTCAAAATAGAATGGAATAAAAATACACCAAAATATATCTAAAATATAATGGATGATGGTATAAAAACCCTATACCACCTTATCTTTGAAAATATTTCCATTATGAGTTATTTATATTGAAATTTAATTTATTATAAATTAATTATTAAAAAAATTAAATTTTCCCCTCACCTTAATTATAAAAGGAAGCCACCTCCCACACTTTATTTCACCACATTTAACCATCTATATTGACCATAATCTACAAAATTGTATTATCCAGTTTTATAGAAGCATTATACAGGTGATTGTATTATGAAAATACCAACCCATGAGCTATTTATTGGAGATCTAAATGAGTCATTTCAAACAAGAAGTAATCCCTCTAACTAATCACTTTATTTTTCTACAATTATTTAAATCATTCAAATATAGGATATCTATCATAAAATAATAAATTATGTATTGTAATTATATAAAAATTGTATTATTATTACTGAAACAACATTATACACCCTCATTCCAATAAAATAAGATGTGAAAGTACTACTCATGTGTACTTAAAACTTACCGTCTCCACGTAGCGACATAATTAATTTTTCATCCCTATCTTTTAGGGAAGTGTATTATGATTGGTTAAATATTATTCTATTATATTTATGAAATTATTATATCTTTTTAATGATAATATCATATCTACCTACTTGTCATCTAATCATTTGAAAAACGATAAAGTCCTTCATGCGTATGTATGGACTACCATCTCCATAGTGTGATGTGATTTGTGTTTCATTTATATTTAAAATAGAATCTAAACAGGATTTATTTTATGGATAAAAATTATATATGTAACATAATTTTTATTCTATAAATGTGAATAATTATTTATCTTTATTTTATTCATTTAGTCCAAAAATGGAAACAATGTTCATGAGTACATACGACCTTCCATCCCTATGAAATATGTAATTAATTTTTATATCTCTAATTTTAATGAATGATTAAAATTAAATACATAATGAATATTTATTATTTTATACCAACATTAATATTTTGGAAATGAAGGTATCTTGAAGAATGTATAAGTATCTAGACTGCCGAAGAAAAACATTTTTGGAAAATTATTTATTTAAAAAAAATTAATAAATTGGTGATAATATGTTATAAATAAATAATTAATGTTATTATAGATATATTGAAAATAATTCCACATTCAGTATACAAGAAAAAATGTATGTTGGAAAGGAAATATAATAATTAACGTATCTGTTTATTTTAAAATCTCATCATGATTTTAGATTGTTAATGTTATTGTTTCCATTGGGAACCATTTATATTCCATGTCAATTTTTTATAAAAATATTTAAAAAAATGATTTTTAGTAATTTTATAATGTTTCTTAATATCATGATTACCAAATATTGACTTTTTACCTAATATTTTGAAAAGAATATCTTCATTATTTTCTAAACAATTTTCATTGTGACTTTTCAACAAAACAAAATAGATGTAATTTTATTTTAAATAATAACACATGAGAATATTTTCCTCTAATCATTTCACATTAATTTTTTGAATCATCCTTTATAAGATTAAATGGTTATTTCCACTGATTTTTTACCTTTATAATTTCATGTCTTTAAAAAAATTATTTCAATATAGAAATTATATTATCCTCAACAATTATTTCAAGTTATATTTCAAAATCATTTACATTTAAATACCATTATTTGATGTTACATATTCTTTAATTGGGATATTATCCAACAATATCATCTTCATTAATTATCTGAATGGTTTATATTTATGATTTCATGTTGTTTATGAATCCTTTTTATTTTTCATTAGTTATTATGAAATGTTTATAAAACCCATTTTTGTGTGTTCTGATATAATGAATGATTTATGATCCAGTAGAAGAAATATTTATTGATTTTATTATGTAATATGAAGTACCTATATCTCCCCTTAATTCATTTGGTAATGAATTATATATCATGAGATAGTTAAGGGAAGAAAGTCGATGCACATGATAAATTATGGAAAATAAGTTGATGTGCATGTTCCATAGTGGGAAATATGTATTGATTAATGAGTTGACTATCTTGGTATAAAAACCTTATATATGAAATATTTTTTATTCTAATGATGATGCCACAAAAATTTAATACATGATCTTATGTGTCATGATTGAGTTATGATGAATTATAATATTATTTATAAATGTTTTAGAAATGAGAATGTTTTATAATATAACTAAAGTTTATATTTTTTTATTGTGTATGAACATTTTATGTTATTATTATGATCTGATAACCTTATTATTATTATTTTATTCTTTTATATGTTCTTACAAAGGTATATACCATCTATATCATAATTGAGCAACTAATCTCACCATTTTTTATGTTTTCGTTACCAAGGATATAAAGAAATGTTTTATGTAGGATTTGACAAAGAAAGGTGCTATAAGTGTTTTTTTGGTAGAAGATGTATATTTTTATTGAATATTTTTTTTATTTTTTCATAGTATGTAAGAGTTTTTTGTAATTATATAAATCTATAAATATAAAATGTTCATAGGAATGTATGTGATCTAGTATTTCCTTAATATGATGTAAGATTTTGATTGAATAATTGGGTCACATATATTTCTATCAAATCCATAATTATTTTTATATATAGAAAAAATCTAGAAGTGTGGGATTCAGGGATGATAAATAAGAATACCCATTATTCATAAAAAGAATATATGTTTCCCATGGTGAAACACATGGATGAATTTATCCTTTGTTATATAATACATCTAATTTTTTTAGCTCAACTTACTCCACTAGATCAATATGATATGGAATATTATATTCTGGTTATTCACTAGTGATAAGAGCAACAGCGAAATCAACATTTTGTTTTGGGAAAATCATGGTAATTAATTAGACAATATATCAAAATTTTCTTTAATAATGGGTAAATCTTATATTATTAACACGTCATTAAACCCAATATATTGAATAACAACCATGTATTCCCAAAAAATTTCATTAAATTTAGATATTGGGTGATGTTTGTGAAAATATCCAAGAAAAAATATCCCTTATCGAAAAATATTATTTCCATAATTTCCTTAAAAATTAAAATTTCCGTCTCATAATAATTAATTCATGATTTATAAATTTCATACTAAACCATCCTTATGATTACATAAAAAATCCACCATAGGTATGATAATTATATTTACTACTATAAAATTACCATTCATTTTAATTTGAATTGTAGAGAATATTTTTATTATAATAAGAGTACCTCCCATTATTCTAATTCATAATTCATTTCTTAATGTGACATTCATGATTGAATATTATTTTAAAACATTAATGATATAAAATATTACATAAATCCAATAATCAAATAATGTAATAGTTAAATTTTAGTGTATAATCAAATAACCTACTACCATATAATATAGATCATTAAAATTTGCCATTTTTACTAAAAAATATTTTCCTCGATCTACATAAACAGGTTGGGGTATATTCACTTGGTGATATGGGAATTTCATAGAGTAATGTCTCATATATATATAGTATTTCCCAGTTACTACTTATCTTTTTATTTTTAAATCTTCTGATTTATGAAATTTATATCAACATTTACAATATACACTGAAAAACATTATGAATGTCCCTATGTTTTTATTTGGAAAATTATTTTGTGTAAATAACTCCATTATTTCATTATTTTATTTTTTAGTAGTTTTATTAACATAAAGATAAGCTATCATATTCTTGGTAATTTTCCCATTATAAGTAAATTACATTAAACACTTCTTCTTAGTCTTTATAACACTTGTCACAATTTTTTAATATATTTAAAATTATTGAGAGACTAACTATCTTCCAAGACATGGATTTAAACAATTAAATTATGGACCAGACTCACATTCTAGGATTCATAGATATTTCGAATCATACCTTTCTAACTTGTGAAATTATCCCCATACTTAGCTATTTTCTCTACATTAATTTTCTATAAATTTTAGATTTTTCATAACATTTCAACAAACTAATCTTGAGGGAAATATTTTTATTGGACAAAAATAATAAATTCATTCTAATACACATTTTATATATCATTAATCAACATTTTATTTTTTATATGTTACAAACATTGTATCTCCCTGCTCCGACTCACTTCAAATAGTTACTGGACAATACTACAACATATCTCATTTATTCCTCCCCATACACCATAGGATTCCAACTTGTAGTGGGGAACTATGATGGAACTATGGGGAAACTATACCCAAATATAAAAGTGTACAATTATAGAAGGGATAAATAAATAATATAGTGCACAAAAAACAATATCTTTTTATAAAAATATGAAATTCATCACACAGACTCAAATAACAATGCTTGAATAAAAGTAAAATATTCTAAGCCTCTATAAATAATTCATGCCAATATCATTAATATATAACAAATCATTTTAAATTAAGAAATAAAAAACCTTAACCCAACGTAAACCTATAACCATTTGAAGGCTTTTTTGGGTACCCTAGTGCAATGGTGGCATGTGAAAGATGTGAGTAAATAAATCATTAGGGAACCAGCAAAAATGTTTTGTATTATACTATAAATGAAATAATTTTTGTATATGAAAATATCAAAAAAAAATTGATGGCGGAAAAATTAATTAAAAATAACCAAATAATTACTTTTTCCTGATACTATAATGTCTAATATCACATCAAAATGATTATACAAAACTGTATCTCAATAACTATAGGGGAATATCCACATAACTAGGCTAGGAATATTAATAAACATCACAGTTTAGGTCCATAACCTGTATTGAGCATGTCTTCCTCATCCAATGCAATCATGTCTCTATTCATGATAATCATCTAAGGGGAAATTCTTGTTTACTCACATTGTATCCCATACACACACATCCTTCATGATATGTTGTAGAACCTAGTGAATAACCTATAATTCCATATCATGATTCCATTCGAATGAACCCACATTAGTATCATGGTATTCTCAATGGTATTATGATATCTAATTCCATGGAGTAGGAAGTCCTAAGAAATACAATAAATCCATGAATGATTGATTCCTGGGCTACCCAAAAAATAAAAGCTAATACCGTCTATGGATCCCATGATTAATCTTCTTGGAATCCAATATCTCATGGATCCTCATCGAAAACATCATAGGGGCATCCACTCGATCCTGGGAGGAATCAATAAAGGGGATAAATAAATCACTATTGGTATTTCCAATGTCCACGATGAGGGATATATGGCTAACCGGTATCATTTACCACTATTTGAGTCCTAAGCATTATGTTTATTCATAATGGGATGTAGGTATCTCTATTAAAATATAGAAACCTAGGAATTTATAATAATATTTCACTATATATATATATTAGAGAAATCTTTTCCATCTTGGGTATTTTGGCATGGGCTTCCATGTATGCTCTCATTATAGATTCTAGGTACGAACTATAGGTAACCACTCTAAAATAAACTAAAATTATTGGATGCTATTCTAGTGAGGAATGAACCAACAGATATGAAATGAGATGAGATCTCTAACATATTGGGCATCTATAGCTTCATTTTCATCACTTTTTAATTTTTTTAAATCATAAGAAATTTTAATATTTTCTGGCCCAATGTGTGATTCCAACAAAGAAAGGAAAATACAATATCATAAAAAATTAATCAATTAAAACATAACAGGGGAATGATGAAATCCCAAGCCCATCCTCGTCATCACAAACCCTTAGGGAGGAAATGTCATTTTCGGTTCTAAGTGACACCTCCAACCATCACTACCCATAGACCCATACTCCTTCTTAGGGTCATGTTTTACAGAGTTCCCATAGATCTCCCATAGGTAATTACTACATGGAGGTATCCAACTCATAATCATTGATCACAGTTGGTATCACGGGACAACACCTGATGGTCAGAGGACATCATGTCCCTTAGCATCACCATAGTTGTCTTACTAACACACATAACCCAGGTGTAAGCCACATAGGCATTTATTTTAAGAGATTTATTATGAAAAATCACTATTTTTTTGGTCTCTCTAGAATAGTCACTTATCCCAACTTAATTTTATTCTTCATATGGTTGATCCACATAGTCAATACATTTCTCAAGGGCCCTCCCTCGGTATACGATGGACTTCAATCTCATGTCGTTCCACCCCCCCCCCCCCGATTGGAGGTTTCCTATCATATTGGTTCATAAATAGTACAAGACTCATCAGTTAAAGAATAATTCATCAAGCTATTTACCATTGTTCTCAGTGTTCTTAGTAATTTTTATCTTATATTTGGGTGCTCACACAATGTAAAATTTTAAATTAAATTAAAAAATATATATTATATTTATGAATTCATAAATAACAAGGTTCAATTGCCTATTGGGGAGGCCACATGAACACAACCATATATAAAAATCATGAATAAGTTATAAGTCTAGTACCAGGACCACAGACCTATTGTGTATAGATAGGTATAAAATATATCATAATTTATAAAACTCTAAACAGAAAATATCTTTTGGAATGTTAAGAAGTGAATTTCAAATGAATTTACAAGATCATGTAATGTTTATGTTCATGTCCTTATATTTGATATAAGATCACTGTTTAAATATTTTTAGGGATTATTATAATATTAATAGAAAATATTAAATTAATTTTAACTTATATTTATGTTGATAGTATATTTAATTTGAAGATTAACATATTGATTCTTCTTAGAAATGTCTGTTAAGAATGGTTCTCTGTAGAAGAAACATGGATAATGAAGTTGGATGGAATCGAGAGGCTGATATCTTCCATAACATGCAAGTTGGAATGTTAGGGTTTGGAAGAAAGCTATTTATTATAGTAATTTTTCAGATAATAAATTAATACATGTTAGAGAACGTCCATAACTACATCAAAGAAACAAGACAATCATTGAACATTTTATGAGGCAACACCCTCCTACTTTAAGTGTATCTTTTGACCTAGTGGAAACAACACCCTACAGGTATTAAATATCAAAATTCATTATATATTTATAGAAATTAAGGAAATATTATAGATGGAATATTAACATGACCTTAGGAATCAGAAAATTACTATTAGGAATAGTAATCTAAGAAATAAAATAGTAACCTCAACTATTAAGTATAATTGAAATATATGAATCTTAAATAATCTTAATAATGATACATTTCTATCATTAACAAGTAAATAAATGTTTTTTAATGGTAAATTACTTATTGGAATTTTTATAATTTATAATTTGTTTAAATTTCTTTTAACAAATTTAATTATTTGAAAAAAAAAATAATTTTCTTAAAATATAATCATAAAATATTATTTTAATTTATTATGGTTATAACTGAATTTAATTATACCTTGATTAATTTTTCTTGTTGTTATTAAATCAAATATAGTATTAAAATTGTTATGTTTCGATTAAATTATTATTTTATATAAAAATTAATTATTCCTATTTAGAAAATTATTTTGATAAAATGTATTTAATTTTTGAATTTCAAAAATTAAAAAATGGTTTGGGTGAATTTTTTGTATTTCTATGAAATACTCGATTTTTTGTGAATGGTGAAATATGGTTACTTAATGTATATATATATATTATGTGCTAAATACAATATTACTAACATCATGAATGATCTAATCACAATAATTGAAATCTTACCTTTATCAATTTTATAGATTTTATGAAAATTATTAAGCTACTCATAGTCTTGATATAATTTAATAATATAATGAATAAAATAAAAAAAACCATCCTCTCCTACACTATAAATTCCACCCCTCACCCACTCTTATAAGCACACCCATCAACCATTTATAACATTCCAAATTCTAAATAATCCTCTACCCAAGCCTCTTACTCACATCCTAGACCTGTTGGTCTTGCCAAAATCCAGAACTAAGGATCATAAAGTGGATCTCAAAAAAAACATATTAAGAGTAAAAAATCCTCCTTCTTTTTCTTTTATTTTATTTTCAATTATTTTTCATTTCTTATACATTCTTATCCTCCCCTAATCCAAGAGGCATGAAAACTGTTGCATCATATAAATATATTAATTTGATCATGTTTACTGAAAAATTATTCATCATACTTCTTCTCATATTCCAATTTAAAAACATAGTCAATGATGTATTACTCTCATTGTGGAAGATGGGTTTTAAGTGATTGGGGATTTGATAATATTGTGGGATTTATGTGTTACAATGTATAATGCATAAAAATGGTGGTTTCAAATTGAGAGGCATGTTGTACCAGATGACAAATGGATTTCCTTTTTATGTATGTTTTTAGGATATATCATTAAATGAAAATCAATGGTTTTCCATCTACAATCAAGGTACACAATAAATTCGTTTTTAAAATTCATCAAAAATTGTGTTTATAGCAAATCATAGATTTCTAACCCAACATAATAAGTACTAATCTTGGACAGAATAATTCAATGTAATATTTAAAAAAAATGCAAAACTGTAACCATAAATAGGTGATCAAATATTTGATAATGTAAATGATGTGAACACAACTTTTGGTAAACTATTTATTAAAATTCTAATGAAAACAGGTTGGAAAAACTGATCATTTTGTTGTTTAATTACCATACTGAAATTGTTTGTACGTTAGTCATTTTAATGATATTATTCATGTTGAAAATATTTATGTGATAGTGTCATTGTCCCGTTGCTAAATGCACCCTAAAAAGGATGGAATTAAGGCTACGATGGAAATTATTGACATTGGAATGCGACATGAGTTGACACCAATAAAGGGTAAAAAATGAACGATCTTTCCCCCCTTATGCTTATAATATTTCCAGGTAGAAGATATATCTGATTTGAAACTTCTATAATGATGTAATGGTTTCAATTGGGTATTCATCAAATATCAAGAACATCATATCAATGAAAAATTTAATGTTAATGGGTATAAAATAACATAACTACCATGTTTTGATTCAAGATCTAATACAAATATAATTACTTTTCATTTTTACCATGGATGTCCATCATACATTAACCAAGATCTGTTTATTCTTAAAACCAATATATTGTATGTTTATAGACTTGATGAAATTTATAACTATGCAAACATCAATTGCTATCATATTATGTGAATTAGAGATGTTCTTCACACCAAATTCAATTATATGATGGTTCATTTGATGGATCTCATGGTGAGAGAGATTCCACTATGTGGTCTACCGTATTATAGATTGTTGTACCCCGTTGGATGGTATATGAAAATTTTTAAAGGGCACAAAAGAATAGAATTTTTCAAGAGGGTTGTATTGAGAAGCTATATATTTTTGAGAACATTGTTTAATTCTATATGGATTACCTGCCTGTTAAAGATATCATTTCTCTACAAAAATCATGTTGCACTGGGTGTCTTGTGGGTTAAAGAATTTATATAAAGGATGTTGTCATAACCAATATTACATATTGGGAGTAATCCCACCTTTATGTTTTTCATAAAAGTTTGGAGGTTTCCCCATATATTGATGCCATAAATATATTCTTAGGCATCTAATCCCATAAAGGTATCAAAAATTTGTATCAAATACACATAATAAATAGCTTATTGCATAATCATTGGACTGTATTTTAAATGATTCCGATGAAAATATGGATTTAATTTTAGATCGACTTCGATGACTAGGTGGAGGACATAGTGTGTATGTAGTACCATCCAATGGTTGTGTAATTAATGGTTAGACATTCTATAAAAATGATCAAGTGTTAGAAAAACCAGGAAAATATGTGGAGTTACACACATTGATGAAACAATGGATGTTTCTATTAAAAAGGATATAAATTCGATTTACACGAATATGTAATACTTTGGAATCATCAAAAAAATACAAGAGTTTGATTTTACAACATTCAAGTGCCTATTTTTCAATACAAGTGGGTTGATAATAGAAGTAATGTTTAAATAGTTGAATTGAGATTGATGAATGTGGATTTCATTAAAGAAGGGTACAAAGGAAAAATATTTATAATTTTATTATAGGGAGTACATGTATTTTTTGTTCTATATCCCATAAGCATAAATTGGTAAACCATTATATTATTATCCAAAACCACTGAAGGTCCAGATAGTAATTCAGGTAAGGATGAACTTTTCATTGGGATGTCACAATCATTTCATAGTGGTCCCAATGTATATTATGTTCTCAATGTTAGAAGAGACCAAAATTAAGGGTTTAGATCATTGATTGAGGGTTCAAATCCTATCATCCTTTAAAAAGGAAAAATATTGTTCAACAATTAGCTAACATTTATTTAATCTAAATCATGTTACCACAAGTAATTGTCTATTTACAAATACATTTATGTACTCTAAATTAAATGTTAAACCACTTATATAGATAATGATTTCCTCATATGATGGTGCTCCCAATATTGATGAACAATGGGTCTCTCAACTTGCTACTACTTTTCGTTCATAGGATTGACCTTATGCACATGCTAGTGCTCGAATTCCCGAGGAACAAAAGGTTTCTCAACCTACTACTACATCTTGTACAGACATACAACTGACCTCTACACATGCTGATGCTGCCTCGCCAATGAAACATATTGATGACATTGATTCAAGGGAAATGGTTGGTGATGATGGACTGATGATGAAAAAAAGGATCACTGTTGTTTTAAAGTTTAAGAAAAAATAATAAAGAAAAAAGTCAAATGAATCAAATTCATGCATGGAAGGAATGTAGTGGGCTTGCATGATAAACCCAACAAGGCCATGTTCAACAGTTATATTTGAATCATCACTCGGCAACACATGATGATGGGTATAGATTCATGGAACCATGTTGTTCCTAATCTTCGGACACTAGAGTGGGAAGATATTTTCATAATGTTATGTTATAATTTCATTATTTTACTAATAAAATAAAATAATTAAACATTGAGTTTCTATTCATCATCGATTGAAAACTGAATTTATTATAGATGAATCCCACATGAAATATGTATTAATAATTTCAGGAAATATTCATAGATTATTTTTAACAATTATAACAAGAGATCATCTTTAGGGTGCTGAAGGGAAGATAAACCAACACCCACCACTTATGTATGAATAATTTATAACCTAATAAGTGTTGGATGCATTTATTGGTAATTGTATAGATGCGTCTTTTTAGGTACTTTTTTTATAGTAATTTGTTGTTTGATGACACATGTATTAATCAATTTTATTGAAATTATATTATTTATGTAACAACAACTCATCACTAGAAATATGGAATGATTAGAAAAAACCTTTTACCCCAACTATAAATCAAGGATGGGGTACACTTCACTAGAAAAAAATTGGTTCATATTTTAAATCTACTGTAATAATTTTTTGTGAAATGTAACCACACCATAATTATTTTTATATGTTTACATATAGATTGATGACTCGAAATACAAATACACTTCCATCCCATGCCTTATGCTATGTAAGGAGGCACATTTAAATAAAGAAGGAATACAAATAGATAAAAACCCAAAAAATGTGTGGAAACATGTGTGAGTATTGCATAATAATTTTTTTATTTAAAGTTATATTATATAACAAGGATCACTTATTATCATATATTTTCAATCCAACATAGTCACATGAATCAATAACAGCTATTCCAGGTGAAAACATACTGTCGGTTGCCTTGAAACGAAGAAAGAGGTAATGCATCATCCGAGATGTGGGTATTGGGGTGATACTCTAAACGTATTTTGATAAAAAATTGGATGATAAAAATGAATTAATAAAATAAATTACTAAAATATTAACTACCGATGAAGAATAATTAAAATGGTAGAGTGAGATGATGTAATCATTAATGGTGGGAGGCAATGTGAAGAAGCAACTCAAGAAAAACCACTATGTGGAGATCCCACCCCACCCCCACCAACTACGAGGCTATCCATTCCCCTAAATGAGATGTCATAGATGATTTAAAATTTTTTATAATAAATGTTTCTTTGAAATTTTAATCAGATAGGCACGAATACCATTCATACACAGATATTCTTAAAGGTGATAATGGTTGTGATTTATATCTAGGAACAACCACCCATCACCATGTAGTGAGAGAAACAATGTAAATTATTAAAAATTACCTAATATAAAGTATACCACTTTAAATAGGTCATGTGAGAGTGTTCATCTGTATATCCCATGAACCATGCATCGAGCAACATGTTCCAGTTCATGAGGAAAAAAAATTTATGGTCGAAAAATATATTGGAAAACTCATCACATTGCTATCAAATCATTTAAAAACCATGTTCGATAGAAGGTATTGATTTCTAATTTATTTCTCAAGAGAAAATATTATCAATTAATGAAAAATGAATGTATTGATTAATTTTACTATATACGAAAAAATGAATGGAGAAGAAACTAAATACTGACTTAAAACCATCAAACGGATCGAAAAATTGATCGAAGAGATATAAATAATTCACCATTACCCCACTCGTTCTATATCAAAATTTACTTTCATTGATGGCTGATGTGGATACAATGTTAAAACATGGTCATAATTTCAATGTTATTTTTTAATAAAATATATATGAGGGGGAATGATCAAGAATTCATTGGTATTGATAGTGAATTTGACATCCTTGACTTTGATTGGTTAGGCAGCTCAGTTTTAAATATATACATTTTGTATGTTTTCATGATTTTATTTTCCAAAAGCTTATATAATGTGTTAATTATGAATAAATAAATTTCATATTTCTGGAAAGAATGTATATGAAAAAATTTAAGGTATTTACACATGAATAAAAATTTTTTCGTGTTAGTCCACACATCACCTCTACAGAACAACAAAAAATAGATTCCAAAAAACTGATGAAATAGTAGATGTTCTGATAAAATCATTTGAAAGAAAAATTTCCAATGGAATGCTCTATTTAATAAAAAAGATTCAGGGGTAGAACTCTATAATTTAATCATATGAAATATAATTTTACTTCCATTATTACATATTTTTTTAGGTATCATTGGATGCACATTATGGAATATTTGGATACTCTAATGATTTATTTCCTCGATTCAATGCCTAGATATCCAAAAAACTATCCACACATGATTCTATTTTTATGTTTTTAACACTATAGCTCCAATTTTTTAGAACTAATCATCAAGTTGTGTAACTGATATTATATTTTAAAGAAGATTCTATTATGAAAGGGAGGTGCAGTAATATCATGAAAACCAAGAATGGGGACAGGGGTTATAAACAAGGAAGAAGACAGGTTCTACGACTATACATTAATTAGGTAATTTAAAATAATATTTTAATATCTGAACACATAAAAAAATAAATTATTTATTATTCATACTTTTTCTACAGTGTGTGAAATAAAAAAATGTAAATGGTTGTGGTTATTATGTTTCTAAATTGATGAGAGAGATCGTATTCCATGAACAAACTAGTATCTCTGATGAAGTAGTTTCTAGGATAATTATTTTATCATTTAAAATATTTATTAATCCTTTGTGTATTTATATTTTTCCATTACTACTATGACTTTCCAATAGACTAATATTAACTACATGATATAGTTTTTCTCATATACAAATTGGAAACATACATGCTATAAAATTGTACACAAATTGCATTAATATGTGTCTTATATATAAGTAGTGGATTGTTTCATATTTATATTTTATTTTATTATTTTTTATATAACTCATAGTAGAATTTTTTTCTTATACAAGTGGATTCCTTTATTCATGTTGGGGTGGTTTATTCGAAACTGATCATGCTCATGAGTGATTGGTCTTCGAGGCGGCAACTCAGAATTCATTGAGAAGATATCATTTTTTTAATATACCATGTTTTCCCTTATAATATAATATATTAGCCACAAAATTTACCTTATTTAAAATATCTTAGGACTAATCATGTATCAAATGTCTTCCACAGACTTATTCTCTCTCAAAATCTGTTCACCCCATCATTGATGGCATTTTCTAATTTCTTTTAAAGGCAGTAGAGGAAACATAAAGGAAAGTGATAAATGTCGAAACTTTGGTGTTGTAATTTCAAAAAATAAATCAAATGGAATATATGATAATTGACAATGTGGCTGGAATGAATCAAATTCTATCTTTTTTATGTAATTAATTAATTTTTTTGTCATTTTATCAACTAATTTTATGTTAATTTCGTCATCATTTTTATCTAATGCTTATTTAGTTTTTTTATTCTTAGGTTATCCTTACATGATCATTGATATCTCATTTTCTTATTCTTATTGAGAATCCATGATCACCCTTTCAAACGATTCATATTCTTGTGTATTTAATAATGGATTTACTAATGATATGTCTATGAAGGATTCTCGTAAATAATAACAAAATGAGAGAATGATATGAAATTGTTCATTAGGTTTCCTGGTTTCCAAATAAACCATAACTAAACAATTCTGGCATAGATCATTATGTTATGTAGGGAATATTAATCTACTAGGACATGATATCTATGTATGAAATTTAGTGGTCAATATATTCTGTATCATAGAAACTGACTTACTCAAAATAGAGAAAGAAGAAAAAGTGTCTGGTATCACTCAAAGTGTCTTCTTTTATTTAAACGTACAATTACATTTTTTTAAAATAACAAGTGACATATTGAAAAATAATAAAATTATTTTGTATTTTATAATTTTAGACAATGACCCAGAAGTTATTTTTGATCTATAGGATTTAAATTCACCACTATCTAATGAACACTGTTATCGGTCTAGCATTATGATTTTATTTATATATTAAATTGATATTAAATTCATAAAATTGAACAAGAGATATAATTAAAACCAAGAAAAAATCTTTGGATTATTTTGAAACATTAGAAAAAATGATCCTTAAGTCATTTGTGATGGATAAGAATCTACCACACCTAAATCTATCCCATGGTGTGACTGGTAAGTATATAAGTGTATGTTATCAGTTTCAAATTGAAAATTTAATTCAAAACATGGCACTCACTAGAAACCAAGAAAAAAATCCTATTGTATTCATAACTTATGATAGAGATTCATAAGTAATTTTTGATGTGTTTGAAGCAATCTCACATAAAATCGATGCATGATGCGATTGGTATGAAAAAAATGTGTGTTTCTAGTTTCGAATGACATTTTAGTAAAAAAATATACTAGGATACTTATAACATAGAGAACATATTTAGATTTCTTCTATAATTGAAGGAAGAAAACAATTTCATTTTTGACGTGTATGAATCAATATCACTTTAATATGTTGCATGGTGTGGCTGGTAAAACTTAAAGTCTCACATATTAATTTAAATTGAAATTAATTTATGTTAAAACAAAATGTGGCAAACTGAAAACGAAGAAAACACATTTGGATTGTTGAATTTATTTTCGGAAAAAGATCCATGAGTTATTTGTGGCATTTAGGAGTCAACTGAACATCAATACAATGCATGGAAGGACCAATATAACACAATAAATGTATTTTTATTTAAAACTAACACTAATTTATGTAAAAAGTACATGTAAAAAATTGAAAATGAAGAAAACACATTCGAATTATTTTTATATTTTAGGATAATGCTCCATGTGTAATTTTTGGAATTTAAGAGTCAACCTCACATCAATACGACACACATTGTGGCCAGTAAGTCTCAATGCATGTCTTTTTATTTAAAATTGATATTAATTTACATAAAAATAATAAGTGAAATACTAAAATTTCAGAAAATTCTTTCAAATTATTTCAATATTTTAGGAAAATGATTCATCAATAATTATTGATGTGTAGTAGTCAACCAAATATAAATATGATTCACAGTGTGGCCATTATTCCTCCAGTTATGTCTTTTTTAAAACTAATATTAATTAAAGTAAAAAAGAAAAATTGATATAATTAAACACAAGAAAAAACTTTTGGATTGTTTTGATATTTTAGTATAATGATCCAGGGGTCATTTGTGATTTGTATGAGTCAACCAAAACTCAATAGGACACATGGTGTGGATGATATCACTAAAAGTGTCCATTATCAGTTTGAAATTAACATTTTAGTTCAAAATGTGTCACTAACTAAAAAACAATCAAACATGCCCTGATTGTCATGAAACTTTATGATAGAGATTTATATGTCATTTTTTAAGTCTGTGAAGTAGTATCATGTCAAACTGATGCACTATGAGATCAGTCTGGCTCATAATGTGGGTTCCCTGTTAGAAATATCATTTTAGTAAAAAAAATAACTGACATAATTAAAAAAGAGGAAACATATTAGGATTTTTTTACACTCAAGGAAAATAATATGTATCTCTTTTGTGACCAGTAAGAATATTTTCAACCTCAATATGATGGATTGTGTGTCCAGAATAACCCTATGTGTCTTTTCTTATTAAAAATTGATATCAATTGAAGTAAAAAAAATAAGTGGTATACAAAAAACTATGAAAACATAGTCATTTTGTTTTAATATATTAGGAAAATGATATATTAGTTAATTTAGATGTATAGGACTTAGCTGCACCACAATACGACATACGAAATGTCCAGTATAACTCAAAGGGTATCATTTTTATTATAATTGATTTCAATTAAGTAAAAACTACAAGGGACATACTAAAAA
The DNA here is from genome assembly GCA_963277665.1 of Viscum album. Lineage (NCBI taxonomy): Eukaryota > Viridiplantae > Streptophyta > Magnoliopsida > Santalales > Viscaceae > Viscum > Viscum album. The sequence goes on along the minus strand of OY728137.1, from coordinate 1,582,758,811 downwards.
GCATGAAAAAAATTCAGATGGTTTTAATATTTTAGGAAAATGGTTTATTAGTCATTTTGTACATGGAATAATCTTTCGAACATCAACACAACAGACGATGTGGAAATTATGACTCAAATTTTAGCTTTTTATTTAAAAAAGGCATTAATTTAAGTATAAACAAAACGTGACATTTTGAAATCTAAGAAAACACATTTGGATTGTTTCGATATTTTAAAAAATGATTCGAGAGTAATTTGTGACATATAACAGTTAGCATCGCCTAAATATGAAGCATAATGTGACCAATATGACTAAAAGTGTCTATTATCAGTTAAAAACTGAAATTTTAGTTCATAACATTTCACTTGCCACAATCCAATCAAATGTGTTCTGATTATTTAGACAATTTAGGGAAATTATTTACTTGTTAGTTGTGGATTATATGATGTAGTCTCACACAAAACCAATCTTCTATGCAACTAGTATGACTGACAATGTGTGTCTCTGGTTTCTATTGACATTATATTGAAAAACACCACTGATAGACTTAATACTGAACAAACACATTCTAATTTTATTTATAAATTTCTAAAATGATCAATGAGTAATTTTTTATATGTATAAATAATATTCATTTCAATGTGATGCACGGTGTTACTATTATAACCTCAAATGTGCATTATATAAAACTGATATTAATTTTACTAAATGAAAAACTATCATAGTGAAAACCAAGTAAACAACTTGAGATTTTATTGATATTTTATGACAATGGTCTATAACACATTTTTTTCATGTTGGAATCAAAACCACCTCAATATTATGCATGATGTTACCAATATAACAAAAAATTCATTATTTTTATAAATATGGACAATTAATTAATTTATTCTTTTTTATTAATGTTTTATTTATTACTTTATAAAATTACAAGAATAATTTGTGTTTCTTTTATAGGATGAATATTTTTCTTAGTTATAGATGATTTTTTAGGAAACTGATACCATGTGAAGAAATTTTGGATCACGTACTTGAAAAGATGAAATATTAATGTTTAATAATGTTTATCAGATAATTTTAAATGTAATTATATAAAAACTTTTGTTTCAAATGTAAATAGAAGCGTTTTTTTATATACCATGGTTGGAATTTTTTGTATTCAACATGGTAATTAAATAAATATCACATTTTTTATATTATATCATTCTTTTAAATTATAGATTGTATATAGAAATTGAAATTTAATGTTTTCTCTTTTTCTGTTATGTAATATTAACAGAAAAATACAGCATAATAGGCCTTATGAGTGATTAAAAATTTCTGATTAAGGAGGACCATTATTAGTGGGTTATTAGCACTAATAATGGGTACCATTTTTACCATTTCTACGATTAACAACTCTTTTTTTGCACTATATAAATCCAAATTCCGAACTTTTATTTCGATGATATGTGGTAGGGATATAATATTTTGTGTTTTATTTAACTTTACCATACTATTGAGTATTTTCTTAGTGATTTACTAAAGTAATAGTAGAGATATATGGAGTGATGTAGATAACATGTTACATGTTGGTGTAAAGCTTCTCGCATGTTCATTAGTACGAGTCCTCTGTCTCTTCATGGGTGAATGTATTGACATCATTAGGTAAAAGATTTATATGTACTATAATATCTTATCAAATTTATGTTTCTAAATATGTTTCTAAACCTTAAAATCTACATGTATTAAGCCTAAACCCCTTCAATTATTAGTCCTTTTGAATAATTTATTGGAATTATCATCATTCACCATCTATTGTTATTACTTCACTAATGCTGAATGAATTTAATGACATTATCTTTGATTTAAACCCATCTATTTATCCTTATCATCTATGATTAATACCACTTTAACTGTTTTTAATCAACCTACTGCTGATATGCCTTTAGATATAGTGATTTCATACTCACATCATGGGTTTAGTGGAGAAGGTTTGGCATAGTGGATGGATTTCAATTATTTTATGTTTTTTATTTTTATTATCATACTATAAACTTAGGTATGTGTTTGGTTCATGTGAAGGGTTTATTATATTATTCTTATTTCATTTAATTTTTAAACTTAATAATTTTTATTATGTATTTTTCCTTATTGGCTCTAATTTCTCTTTATGAGTGACAATATATTATTCCATTCTGTCTTGATGATTTAATATCTAATTCCACAATTTTATTTCCTATAAAAATGAGAAATAATTAAAAGTTGAATTGTAATGGAAATCTACAATGATATTGGTAAATATTTTTGCGACATCAATATTCTATCATAATTAATTATGAATGTATTAATATGTTGATTGTTTATATTATTCTGAATTTAATGTGCATATATCATTTTCTTATACTATGATGAAATTTTAAATTTAGATGAATATGGTAGTAATATATATAAAAATATAATTAAATTTAATGTGACGGAATGTTGGTAAGAATTAGTATCAATATTATGGTAATCTAGATTTATTATTAATTTAGGTTGATAGTATTTTAATAGATATAATTTATATTTTAATAGACTCCAAATTATTACTTAAATTATGTAGTTTTATTAGGATTAGTTTAATAACAGTATCACAGAAATTGTTTTATTCAGCATCACACTTTAGCATTGCTAAAAAACACTGATAAAGGGAGTACCTTTATCAGTGACAAGAAAAAGCGATGATAGAAGTTTCTTTTAACATCACTAAAAATGTGTTGATAAAAGGATCCCATTGTAAACACTTTTTGTATACTGAAGTCACTCCCCTTATCAGCTCTTTTTTAGAACTATAAGAGAGACCCTCGTTAGCAATGTTTTTTAGTACTGTTGTTAAAGGGGGTCTTTATGAGTGTATTTTTAGTAGCACTAATAAAGGATATATTTTAATAATCATTAAAAATAATATTCTAATATTTTAATGTATAATTATATTTATATTGATTTATATAAAATATATTCAGTATAAATATGTTTTTATATTCTTAAATTGACATTTACACTTCAAATATCAGATATTTAGTGAAAATGGATTATAAAATATTTCAAATTTGTTTTTAATTAATAATTTTCTAATAATTATCAATTAATAATAATTTAACAAAAAATTTAGAGATAAAAAATTGAAAAATTAATAAAATATCTAAAATAAGTTGAAAACGTAACTCAAACTTCAAACAACCATTACTTTTCTCACGGGTGTCTGTTTGAGCTCCACCATATGTAAAATTGAATCATGTTACATTCTCTATACTCTAGTGATAGAGTGGAACCCTCTATCACATTTTTTGATGCCAAAAAGTAAAATAAGGCCTCCAAAATCGAATTTTTAGTGAGTATATCCAAATATGATAACAGTAGATGGAATTTTATCCTCATTTAAGGAGGTATTTTCCGCTTTTTCAGTGGGTAATAAATTTATTTATAAGGATTGCATTCATATAGATATTATGACATTGAGATTTTATATTTATTTATAAAGTACTGTTATTTATAATAAATTATATAACAATATATACTGATTTTTTATATACTCACACATAAAAATTTTATTTTTAAAATAAATAATTTAACATATTTATATATAAAATATATTTCTTAATAAATATATCATCTCTAAATAAAAACTAATATTACTTATATTTTAATTACAAATATATGGATATTTATATACCTATATAATGTGTTTGTCTGTTTGTATTAGTGGGTGTCAGTATTAATGAACTGATATATATATAATCTATATATTCAAAAATAGGTATATAAAAATTAATATATAATATATGTAGATATATACAAAGGTATATAAATATGTATAATTATACTTACAGATACCCATATATAATATATATTTACATATATCTGTATGTATGTAGTTTATATATAGGTGTTTACATATAAACACACACAAAAAACATATTATTCAAATTTATTTAAAAAAAATTATTAATATGTATTAATATATGCAAAAATATACACATAAAAATATAAAAATAAATAGATATATAAATAAATATATTCAAAAATATATTAATATATGAATAAATATATAAATATATAAATATATCTATATATATGTATATATATATATTAATATAACTATTTATATATATTATTATAAATCAAGATTAATAAAAATAAATATAAGTACAATGATATTTTGATATATCGTTAAATGGAGAACAGAAAAAGTTGAACTTGTGGTTCAAACCCAAGTGGAGGTAGGGGTGCGCGGGTGGGTGCATGGGGGCTAGCACTGTTAAAGGGTGTGAGGGGTGACTAATACTGTAAAAAGGGTGGAAGGGGAACATGTGGGTGGGGCTTCCTTGCAATTTTGAAGTGGAGGGAGGGGTCAAATGGTGTTAAAATGTTGTGGTTCTACCATCTGATTGACATTTTTTTCAATTTTATCTATTTTCATGTAATATTGATAAAAGTGGACTTTATCAGTGCCTTTTTAATACTAATAAAATATACACCCATTTAATAGTGCCTTGATTATCAATGTTTTTTCAGCGCTAAAAAAGGATTTTTGTAGCACTAATAAAACCATGTTTTTCGTTAGTATTAAAGATGGATTCAATAGTTAGGAAGAGAATATTCATGATACAATTAATTAAATATTATGTTAAAACCATTATTTAGTTGTGGTTAAAATATAGTTTATTTATAAGTAATATTATTTAAGTGTTAATATTTAATTAATTTTGTAAGTAATTATAATAGAGGAATTATATAAATAATTGGTTTACTAATAATGTTACCTGGAATTATAATTTTATTATTATTATAATATTATTATTTATTGCGGTGATGATTATGAAATGTTTTTATGATTTATTATCTTATATATTATACTAGTTTACTAATATTAATTATGGTATTGTATTTATTTTTATTGAATGTTTATGTATTTATGTACTTGCCATCTTGTTTTATTTCTTGTGTGTTTTTATGATTATTGTTTGCTTGTATGTGTTTATTTGATACTATACATATAGGTTGTAATAGATTTTAGTAATTTGTATACCTTCATGGGTTATAATGGTTTAAGGAATAGTGCATCTATATATGGGGTGTAATGGATAATGGTATTTACATGAACAATTCTTTTTGGGATGCAATGGATATCAATTTTGACATGTACTTATATACATGCATGTGATATAATAACTTCATGTGTTGTGTATGAATATATATATATATATATATATGTGTGTGTGTGTGTGTGTATATGCAATAAGGGATCTATAAAATAACACATGCATCATTCTAGGGGCTGTAACATCGTACAATTTACCGGTACACATTTCATTGAGCTATCATAACTTACTGTTATATCATGTATTTTGAATGCCATGGATTGGGGTCTTAGAACAATTTCTTGAGTTGGTTATGTGATGGAATGGTGGATACATCATGATAATGATGGAAATGATGTTAGAATTGTTGTAATATGTTGAGAGTCAATCTTTTAAATTTTTCTTAATTTTTACAATGGTGGTGATGTGATCGACACAAGTTGAGTGCTAGGCTTGTTTATTTTCCTACTTGTTATAATGATCATGTTGTGATTGAAATAATTTTTTCAATTTATGATCAAAAATGAATGACATGTAATTTATTAATATTTAAAATTTTAAGTTGTTATGATGTTATCGATGTGATAAACTATTATTTCATACATACCTTTTACTCATCCTTTATGATTCTAGAAACATTTTATCACCCTTATTTAGTTATACCTAAAATTCTTGATCAAATAATACATTTTTAGGTATTTGAAAACAATGTGATGGTAAACTATGGTATTTTATTCTCTTTTGACTCACTAAATTAATATTCTTAACCCTATATTTCTCTTTCATAGTTGATTTCATAAATTTTTATCAAGACACATATACTTCACAATGATATTGGACTACTTTGAAATATTATCTTTCTGAGTACTCCCACATGGTAACCTTTCTCCAGTTTTATTGAGTGGGTTTTTAGGATAGACTAATTTAGAGTAGATATACTAAAATTTAGGAATACAGATTAAATTTATAATGTCTTCATCAAATTTCACTTTTTTGTATTTTATAGATTTTGATGTCGTTGTAATTTTGGAATGGGAAATATTAACTCAAATTTTTATATAAATGGAGTTGTCTGATTGTTGTATAATTTTTATTATATTTTTATGGTAATTCCTATCATTTAATTAAAATATACCCTTTTTGTTAGTATCTAGCCTGTGACCTATTTGTGGCTATCATGGGTGGTCATAATTATCTTTTTTTTACTCGAGTGGGGTTCTAGTGGGGGTCAATATTAATATTTTTTATATTGTTCTTTTTCTAATATGGGGAAATAACATTGAGAAGCTAGGAAATATATTATATGCTATCTGAAGGGATTAGATGTTATGCCTATTTTCATTAATATTTTTTATCCATTATATTTTTATGTCAATGAAAACATTGGGGAAGATTAAAACACCCATATCTATAAAAAAATCTACATGTTCACATTGAAAGGAACAAATCGTAGTTGTACATCATGGTTTCTTCTATTCATAGTGCTGGTCATAATAAAAATTAAATATGTGGTCTTAAAAAACATAAGTATGGACTCAATATTGTTGATTCATATTTTGTGGGAGAATAGAATTGACTAGGAAGGAGGGTTGTTATTCTTTGAGAGTCATAAATCTGGGAAATTTTTAAGAAACGTTATTTTATAGTGGGACTAGGGTGACTAGATTTTAGTTGAGAACCATTTTTAATCAGGAATTTGGAAAGATTGTTTTCCTACATATGTTAGGCTATTTTCATTGTTTCTGTTATATTTATCATCAAGTGAGAGATTGTTAAGAAATGTGAATTTTACATTAATGTTATGATTTGTTTTCTAAATTGAGAAACTTTAAAATATGCAATTACTCTTGATTATGATAGTGGAAGAAGATTTATTGTGGAGGAATATGTTTGGTATGTTCATGTTCTTAGTTCTGTGAGTAATCAATCAGTTGACATGATGATTTTTGAGTGGAAGTTACAATAATATGAATTGAGGGTTCTAATGATAATACATAAAATTATGTCGTCACATTTTTAATGGTAAAGGATGGACTATAAGAGTAATTAGAAGGATTATATGAGTAACATAATCTAACATATGGATTATCAAAAAGTTCATCGGAACCATGTATTCATGAGTAGATTACTATATGTTATCATACGTTTCAAAGGTAAATGATGGGTCCTATAAGGGTTTTGGAAGGAAATGGAACTTGTATTCCCGATATGACATTCTATAAAAGTGGTGGTGGGACCAATTTTTAACATGTTCTAATAGGAAATTTTTAGTGATTAAAATCAGTGGTAAATATCCATAAGTTATTGTAATCTTTCTCAATTCATAAAGAATAGAAATTTAGTACCGTTATCCCATGGATATAAAACCAAATGCCTGAAACATATAAATTAATTGTTTTTTACTTTTCATTTATTATTTTGTTATTGTTTATTTGAGTGTGTGGGAGTGGTTTTTACCAATGTTGTGATTTATGGTGTTTTTCATCTTCCTATGTTCTTGTACATTGGTTTCATGGGGGTTTTCCCATTCAGGGATGTTCTAAAGATTTCTTTCTCCTTTATATGTTTTGGTAGTGCATCTTCTATTATATCTATGGTCAAGGATCAATAGTAATAGGTTGGGAATATCCATATCCAAAAAGATTCTTTGAGAAAGATAAGGGATTAATGTATGAGCCATCATCTCCAACCCAAAAAAGAAATATGGTTTACTAACCCACAATAAAAAAATATTCTTTAAATGATAGAATCTAAGACACAAGAGTGAGTATTACTCTTTATAGAGAAACAAAATAAGAATTGAAAATAATCATAATGAAACTCGATCACCCATCCTAGAGGCTGACATCACCTCTCCAGAACTATACTAGGGGGTCTGTTGCTAATTGATTTATAATATTGGTTGAGGGTAGGGGTGATAAAAAACCATAGAAACGAAACCAAAATGTACACTAAGCCAAAAAAATCCAAAATAGAGTATTTCTCTTATTTTTAGTTTTGTGATGTGGATGGAATCAGGACAAGTTGATTTGGTTTTAGTTTATGTTGAAAAAAATACAACACTTTTTTTAAAAAAAACCCTTTTATAAGAACATATTTTTTTGGTTTTACCATAACCCATCTTTCTTTTTGTCCATCCCAGTATTCCAACATCATCTTCCCGGTCATTCCCCTACGATATCAATATCATCATTCCGTTAATCACCCATATTTATTAGAATCCATTAATAATCGAAAATGATTTCTACCTACCCAAAACCCTCCCATTTATATCTAATTTCTTCATCATTCCCATACTTATCCTTTTTGATCCCCTCCCCCTACCCCACTAGTCCATAAAATAGATCAAACACCCCACATATTTTCTATAAAAATATATTATAGGGGAACATAGGGGAGCTAACTTTACAATTGATTAACCTATAAAAATTCAACCACCCCAAGTACGAGTAATTTACAATTTCAACATCCCAAATCATCTATTCTAGTTGTCAAAAAGCACATAATTAGGTTATTTTTTCTGAAATAAGCATTTGAGAACCAAATCTGTGAATTTTATATCTCTCTATCATTTATTTAGTTTAAGAAGGTGTCAGAGATGATTTTATGAATATAAATAAAATGAATTCCTATATTTTCAATCATATTTAGATATCTCTAGTTATTTTATTACTTCAATCTATGCGATGAATTGTTAATACATCTTATGTCATGGTGTTTTGTGCTTCTTATTATCACTACTGATGGGATTCTTACTATGGGTCACACTAATGGCCTTTTGGTGTGATATATAATCATTCTATGTTTAAAAATACAAATGATACCTTTAACTGTGGTAAAAATGGCCATTATCAGTACAATAGAAGTACTGAATTCCAAAGAGGGATTAAAATACCTATGACATTATCATTGAAAAAAGCACTGATAAAAGAAAATATTTATCAGTGTGGATAAAGGGTACCTCAATTAATAATTCTAGAACCATTGATTAAGTATACCTTTATCAATGTTCGTAAAAGTGCTGTTTAAGAGAACCTTTATCATCTCTTATAATAAAACTGATAAAATACCCATTTATCAGTGATTTTAAAATTGATAATAAAGGATCCCTTTATCATCACTTTTAAATGAAATTATTATGAGGCATACTTTAGTATGTCGTAACAACACGTAGCAACACCAGTATAGTGTGCAGAAATAGAACAATACAACACCAGAAACAACACCAAAAATAATGAAAATTAAGTAATAATATGGAATATAAATGAAATTAAATTTAAAAAAACTCAATAAGAAACAATATATTATAGAAATTTCAAACATTGGTTTATACAATTAAATAAGTAGAAACTATTACATACATTTTAAAAAATAATTTTTCTTTTGTAATTTGATTCAAAACCTAACTCATGATATTGCTGAAAAAACCACCTTTGTTCAAGAAATAGAACTGAACTATATAAGAAAAAAATTATTATATTAGTAATAATATAAAGACATAAATTAATTGAAAGTGTTAATTTTAAACTAATCATTGAGTCAAACTGGGAACACTGTGTATAAAATTGAGTTGTGGTTGATTCTTGCACCTTAAACCATTTATTGTTTATCATAAAGAATTATGTCAATGAAAATTCACAAAATAATTATTAAATAAATTTGATAATATATTTGTTAATTATTAATATATAAAATTATGATTAGAAAATCTTGGATTGTTTTCCTTGTTTTTGTGATGTCATTCACATTTAAAATGGAAATGAAACATATATATTGAAAAGACGTAAATTAAATTTTACCATTAATATTGAGAATTAGATTTAGGTGAATATGATTCATACATGTCTCAAATGACATATGGATCATTTCCAAAAATTATCAAAACAAACCAAAGGAATATGATCGGTTTTAAGTATGCCACATTTAATTTTTACTAAAACGTCATTTTAAACTAGAAACATGAACTTTGAGTCATACCGAGCACATAGTGAAACCTATTGACTGTAGGATGATTCCTACATATCAAAAATTAATTATAGTTAATTTAACTAAATTATAATAATAATTATAATGTTTTTATTGGGTTTTTTGTATGTCACTTGTTTTTTAATAGAATTAGTGTCAATTTTAAATAAAAACACTTTCTTTGAGTCATAACGACCACACTGTCCATCATATTGAGGTGTGACTAATTACAACACATCCTAAATGAATTATAATTAATATCACTGAAGTCACAATACAATCTGACTGTATTTCTGATTTTTGAGTATATCCCTTGTATTCTTTTCCAAAATGGCATTTTCAACAGGAAGCACACACTTTGTGTAATACGTGTCACATTGTGTGTTTTTTTAATTTTAGAATAATTATTATAATTACCAAATCACTTATGAATCATTTTAAAAAATAATCTAGAAAATCCATGTGTGTTGTCACAATTTTTAGTGAGTGACACATTCAAAAATAAAATGTAAATTTTAAACTAATAACAGAAACATTGAGTCATACTGGGCACATAGATTTTCATATAGAGGTGAGGTTAATTCACACACATATAAATTTAATCATGGATTTTATAAAAATTATAAAATATTCTGAATTCATATTCTTGGTCTTGAGAATGTTTGATGACTTTTTTTAACAAAATTAATGTCAATTTTAAATAAAAAGATACACATGGATTCATACCGGTCACACTATGCATTAGATTAAGGTAAATACAATTACTACACATCTAAACTGAATTAAATATAATTTTACTAATGTATCAAAACAATATAATTATGTTTTTTTAGTTTTGACTATATCACTTGTCTTTTTTACAAAAACGTCATTTTTAACTAGAATCATGCAATTTGCGTCATTCTAGTCAAATAATGTATATATTTGACATGAGACCAATTATTAAACATCATAAATTACTTATTAATTATTTTACTAAATTTCGAATAAAATTTGAGCATGTTTGATCAGTTTTCATTGAGTTGATCATTTTGAAATAAAATGTCAATTTAAACTGATGAAAAACACTGTGAGTCATACAAGGTAAGTAATGTAATAGAATGAGAAGGAAATGATTCCTACAAATCAAAAATAAATTATCTATCATTTTACTAAAGTATAAAAATATTTTGAATATGGTTTCTTGGTTTCGAGTATCTCATTTGTCTATTTTACTAAAATAAATGTAAACTTTAAATAAAAAGAAGCACTTGCTGTTATAGTGATCACATCATGTTTCAGATTGAGGTAATTCTAATTCATACCCATCCCAAAGTCTCAAAAAAATCCAAACTACCAATTTTACAATGATTTCCATTTTAGTTCCTATTAAAACTGCTAAAACTGTATAGTGAGTTGTTGTTTTAACATAAAGAGGGTTTTTAGCTAAGAACATTGAATCAATATACAATGTTTTAGTTTAATAAACTATGATAATAAAACGGGTATAAATATGGGGAGTTTGGATTATTATAATTTTTTTTTGTTTTTTTGTAGATAGTTGAATGGAAAATATGACTTTTCAAGAGACCTATTAAAAAAATAAGCATTAGATAAATATTGTATGAAAATTAACTTAAAAATTGTATATAAAATGGGGAAAAAATTAACAAAATATGTAATATGAATACTCCTTTTCATGATGTATGTATAAATTATGGACCCATTTCCTTGTTTTCACTATCTATGTGATTGAGATTAGGAAAAGTCATTACTCTTCATACAAATGTAGTGCATGGAACATGAAGGAAATTGAAAAACCTAAATACTTTAGGGTTGAAAAGGCTTTGAGGGAGAATAATTTTGTGGATGTTTTAGTGTATATAGACATGAAATATGAATACAAATGTTCAAAAATAAATGATATATGAAAATACTACTTGTCAAAATATTTGGGAGACAACTAAAAAATTTCTAGATAAAAATTATCTGAAAAATAACATAAAAATAAATCAAATAATGAAAAAATTGATTAAATAATTAGTGTAAATTAACAATGTCATGGTGGATATATAAATTCATTAGCCATTTAATTATTATAATTATCTCAATTGTAGATTTGATATATAATATTTCAAGAGAATAACAATCCTTGAACAAACCAACCAAAATAAAATAAAAGAATCATCCTATATAAGAAAACAATTCATTTATGAGTAATTCTAAAAAAATAATAAATAAATAAATTTGAAACAATACATTAAATATATGGAAAATGATTTTTATATGAAAACATCATGATTACCTCTATGTTTGTGTAGGATTAGAGCATGTTATCTTTATACAAAGGCAGTTGAGGGAACATAAAGGAACATGATAAATGACAACACTCTTTGGGTGAAAAGGATTTTATGGAGAAGTAGTCAATGGATTTTATTAAATACATGAAATGTGTAAAATAATATTAAGAAATAAGATAAAATTTTAAAGAAAAAGTAAAAATTAAATTAGAATTTCAGTACATAATTTTTTCGGTAAAATAGATAAAGTATATTGTAACATTATGGTTACATATTCTCATCGGGTTTAATTTTTTATAGTATGTTCCTTTACAGGATTGGAAACAATTTCATGTGCAGAATACATTGTCTTCTTGAGTAGTTAGAAATTTAATTTATATAATAATAATGTATTAAAGACATTTTGATCCTTTCATTGAACTCTCATTCTTTTATGGAAGATATTACGAATTTGGTTCCTCTATCGAGAATCCAGATCCCCTATTTTGGGTCCCCTCTAACATAAAATACATTTTCTACATAGCTAACAACATGAACTGATTGTGATATCCTAAGGAATAGACCATCCTAAAATGAATTTTACATCTGAACTAACATGTATTTTAGTATCTATTAGGATAATAGATGAATTATTGTTTACTATATCCGAGACATAAAATACTTACACTACTTGTGATACAATTATGAATGAATTTTATTTTTCCCATTCCACACTAAAATACTTCTTAATGAAGCCCATTTCATTAACATTCACTACACTCATATTTTCATCCCAGTTGCAATGGAAAATTGACACATGAAATGTTATATAACATAAATTTTAATTTTTTGATAATACCAAAATATAACATATTCGCATAAAATGTATTTCTATCCTTTGAACCATATATGTGAATTGGTTCAACAACAAGTGTAACAACACTTTTTGGAATCATACTGTAGTCATTATGTTATTTTGTATCAAACATATAACTATTGATTAAAAACTAGTGTAATATATATCATTTTTATTTGGTCCCCTGGATATTTATCAAATATATTCTATAATATAATTCATATTTTTATATAAGTACTTATAAATTTGATCTCAGAACCATCCTATAAATTTTTTATTATATGTATATGATTTTCATATTTCATTTCTTGAAGGATTCAAATCCCTAAGAATATATTTGTGTGTTCTAACATATGGATCAATATATTCAGTATTATCTAAAATGTATTGGTGTGATTAATCCCACTCTAGAAAATTAATTGTGACTACATCCCTTAAATAAATCCCTTCACCCATAAAGAATATGTTTTCAAAAGACCTTGGGACACCCATTCTGTAAACATGTGATAAGTAATTACAATATAATTCAATAGTATTTTAATGAATATATCATTTTTCAATACAACATTTTAAAAGACTTTATTTATTGAAATACCCTTTAACAATGTTCATATGACATTCAATGGAGTATATCGATTTATATTAGACTATACTACATAGTTGAAAATTTCTAACCAAGTGAACCATCAGGTGGATCACTATATCAATAAATTAATGTGGGAAGAACATCTCTATTTCACATAATGTGACTGCAACCTCCTTAATCATAGTTGGAAACATTATTGGTTCTATAACTTTACTACATTTGTATTTGAAAAAAAAGCATAGACTGTTTAATGTATGAAATAAATTTAGAGGCAGAATACAATGAAAAATAATAGGCATTAAATATTGCATCAAAACATCACATTCGTGTGATTTTATTTCATATAAATTAAAACTAAATCATTTACATGACATTATTGATATTTTATGATAATCACTATAGAACCTTTACATAATTAAGGAAAAGAAAAAATTACAATCATTCATTTATGGATAGAGTTTAAGCTACCTGAAGAAGAAAAGTCATCCTGTAACCATTCATTTATGGCATCTTTCACTTTTCCATGAATATTTAGTAACATTCCAAAAACACTATCAGATATATTTTATTCTTCATGTATGACACCAATAAATTGTGTTACATACATGGTATTTCAATATGGTATTTCAAATAAATGTAATCGCCTTTTCCAAAATAATTTTTCACAGTTTTTGTAAAACTGTATATTGAAAACAATGTTTTAATGTTTTACTTCATCAAAATGTTGATCGCCCGTTTGTGGAGGAAATGTCATACCTTCTTCGATATTCCAATAAAATTTTGTCATCCATGATCGGTTTTTACGTCCTCAAGGTAAAAAAAATTGATGTTTAAAAACATAGTATTCGAGGAATATTTTAACTAAACTAAATGTGTGAATTATTTAATATTGGGACACCCCAACATTCCAATAATACTATATGTAGATAATTTTTCATAAGTGGGTAATTCATATATAGTTCTTTACAACATGGCCCTAAAATTGCATTACTCACTTCTATGAGATTCATACATTTTAATAACTTTATCCCACATTAATTATAGATATTAGATAAATGGATCCAAATATACATCAATATCCATTCCAGATAGTATTTGTGCAGATATAAGAAGAGACAAAATAATGTATTTTCATTTCATGCATAACCCTGGTTGAATGTTATAATTTTACATCATGATGGTCTATGTACTATGAGTATTAATATTTAAAACAAAATTATTTATACATTTTATAAACCATAAAAGATGTAAGGTTATCATAGGGTTTACAAATTTAGGATACTCGTAATAAATCCTCTTCTACTGAGGAGAATATACCAAATGCTCTAGGATCCCATATTTAATTATTATATCTAAATTCCATTTAATTTTTCTAACATGAATGTGACATTTATATTGCCTTCTGAACCATGAAATGGTAGTAATAAGGGCATGACACATTTTTATTGTATTGATCTACACCACCATTATGGAATTTTTGAAGTGATTCATGTTCCTAGGAAATAATATAAAATTATTTGGGAAAGTATGTATTATTTAGAGATCATTCCCATTGACCATAGAATTCATTTAACGATATATATTTGATATGATAGTTCATTGTATTCTGGTATCATAATGCTCAGGAGACCGAGTAGTTCTATAAGATGGTTATACACCATCTACTACCAAAATTCACATTACATAACTTCAACACAGGTGACAATGTTGTGTATTTATTACAATAAGTATAAATAGGTCTCTTTACATGGCTATATAACTTATCAAAGAACATTGTAAAACCATGAAGGTCATATTCGATTTCTATTTTCATTTCATTCATGTGATACCCTTCATCATTTACACTAGTATTCATATCAGATGATTTATAATCCACATTTTCATCCTAGTTCGTGTACATGTTTAGTTTTTCACCTTGTTTTGTACAACATTTATAGCTCTAATCTATAATGTGGCAAACCAATTGTTCATACAACTATTACAGATGAATTTTTCTTGAAGGAAAACAACTTAAACACATAAAATGGATTTGATAAAGGTAATTTGCACACTATATTACAATCTTGATGAAATATTTACCTTTATATTCAAAATATTTTATTAAATGATTAGCATGCATCTATTTCCAATTCTTAGATATCCTATTAAATTAATAAAAATTTCATTTTTATAATAAAAAAATAGATACACCAAAGAAATTCATTAAAAAAGGATAAATTTATAGATAATTATAATATGTTAAACCCAACATTTCATTGATTCAAATAATTTTAGTATGATTTGAATAGAATAGGTAATTGAATTTAATAAAATGACAACCCCACATTGGTAGGTGTTGTCCACTGAATTCATATAAGGCTGAAAGTTATTGGCAACTATATTCCTCATTAGCTAATATACCAATTAGGTATCATTGCATTTTGATGATTCTCACTCACCCTCCAGCTATTATGGACATGCACTAATGTTGCTTGAAATACTGTAAGAAGCAATCTACCATTGGATGAATACTACTTATAGTACTATAAAAAACATAAAAATGGTAGATGAGTCTCAAGAAAAACTTTTCATTAATAACGGTTCAAGAGATGATGTTGATTAAAATTATAGTTATACTCCATTGTGTTCTATAAAAGAGGAAATTCCCCCCCCCCCTATTATGAGAATTTCTTTATTGGAACTAGTTAATAACTCGTGGACTATTGATGGTCAGATTTGGGAGTCCAAAATGTTATATTCTATGATTCACGATTCCTCATCTAGGGCATGATATGATATATGAATCATTGGGGGACTATATGAATTACATATTTAATGGAGAAACCACACTTTTGATACCATTAATCCTCTAAAAATGACTAGTACAACCTCCATTAAAATGGGCCATCATGTATTTCATAAATCCCTAAAAGAAATGAAGAAATATATTGGTAATTATGATGTAATAAAAACCCCAAATATGAAGAATAATAATAATAAACTCTCTTCTGATCAATGAGATGATAAAAAATTAACAGATAAAACACTTTAATATGTAAAGAGTTATTTCATATACATGGTTGGTAATCCGTGATTCTGCTGGGTGGAACAAATTTCGTGTAGACCCAAAATGATGAGTACCTAAAAATAATTACTACTAATTATTTCAACATATACATAATTTTATAACCTCCATTATATTTTTAAAAAATGTGTTATAACTACCCATGTAATTATTTCATTTAATATTAATGGTATATCAAATATTTCAAAATATCTCAAAATTATAATTTCAATTTAACTTAAAAATAGTTATGGAATAGAAAAATAATGGTAGGAATAGAATATATATAATAACAATAAAGGGTATAAACATGTCAAAATTTATATTTGATACGTTGATTAAATTATTATGTCTATATGGGTTGAAAACAATATTTATTTTCAAGCATACCGAAAATATGATTTATAAGAAAATTTCATTTTCTTGTCTATTTTGGGCTCTATTGTGATTTTTGGAACATAGTATACATTTTTAGTCATAATGTGATAAATAATAGAAATTATGGAAAATATAGTGGATTTAAGTTAAGGAAGAGAGGAAACACTCCTAAAAAATAGTTTTGAAGCGTGATGAATCATCATAAGTAAAATAGGGTGACGAGTTTCAAATATTGAATGAAATCTATTAAACATGTGACAAATTAAATGTAAGTACAAAGGATTTTGTAGATTTTATAAAAATATTCATAAATGTGACAAACGAATTAGAAAATTATTATATGAAAAAGAATGGAATGTAAGAGGAAATTATTGTTGATGTCAAAATAAACGTTTTAGAAATGAAACATCCTTTTATAATTGACATTGTTTTTTCATATAACATCAAAGGTCAATTGATATAATTTAGTATTTTGGAAATGATAAAAGGGTACTTATTATATTATATATGGTGGATCAATTATGATTTTTTTTATTAAAATGATGTTGGAAATAAAAGGGAATATTAAATATTGATATTTTTATATATTTATTAAAGAGAAACATACATAGTGTTTATTTATATGTGTGATGAATGAAATGAAGTGATTTTTAACAAGTAATTATGAGTGAGTTATTATTTCAAATATGGATATGCTTTTACAATGCTATATAAAACTAGCCAAAAACTATTCTAATTTGGGTTTTCTAAACCATTAGGATAATTATGTTGGAAAGAGGAAATTGATTTGTGTTAGTGAAAAACTCATCATATTAGATAATGATACATTTAAATACTCCCTAAAAAATTGTGGGTTGAGATGAGATTATGATGAAGAGATAAAATTGATATATATTTTTTACTAATTATAATGGGGAGATTGTTAATAATTTGAATAATAAATTAGAAATTTAATTGAAACAACACATGAAGTTATTTCATTATGGTATGTATGGACCATCAATGTTTAAATCAATAGATTGTGAAAAGTATTTATTTCCACCCATTTATAATTATACTCAGATCAAATGCATTGTGTTTTAGTCATATATATATATATAACTAGTACTCACTGTGCTATTGCACATCATATTCGATTAATAGTTTTTTATTTAATAATAGATTAATATTTATAAAATTTTAGAAGAAACAGTAATGTTGAATAAATTATAATTAGAATGTAATGGTGTATGATAATGAAATAATAGAACATAGAATATGAAGGAACCATAAAAACAGTTGACAATGAATAATGATACAGTAAAATTTTATGATGTTTTAAATTTTAAGGAAGAAGATTTGAATTAATTTTCAATTTTGATCATAATAAATATAATAAATGAAATTAAATGAAAATTGAGATTTAAATCAAAGATTACATAGTGGTTGTAATAATAAAAATGGGAAAAGTTAAATTAATTTAAATAATAATATATTGAATTAGTGGGTTGTTCAGGAAAAAAGATCATAGAGTGAAACTATTCATTGTATATGTGCAAGAATATGAAATGAAGGATGTAGATATTAGAGATAAAATTGAAACATTAATACCATTGAGGAAAATTGATGACATGAAATTGAATAAAACAATATGATGGAGAAAAATTGAATCTGGTTGTTTCTTTACTAAATGTGAATAGTCCTAGGTTGTTATTTTTAAATGTGTGATTGAATAAAGACATGTAATAAGTAATTGGAGGGGGAAAATTTATTTTCCTTCAGTAGAGTCATTCACCCATGATATAAGGCTTCATCAAAGATCTTCTATTCACTTTAGTTGTCCAGACAACCTGATATTGAATAAAAGAATAAGTTGTCGATAGTATGAATTGTGATGCCCCAAGAGTTTTTATATCACAATTATATAAAAAGTAGAACATATATATAAATTAAATACTTATATAATATGTAAACGCATATAGTAGTCCATATGTGACCATTAGTAGGAACCAAATCATAAAGTAGAAGCTACATACTATTATGTTATCATCTCTAACCCATGGAAGAAATTGGTTCCTAATCTTGAAAAAAGACTTGTAACCATCTATATAGGAAATAAAATACTTTCTCTAGTAGATTTTATTTTGGCTCCAATGTAATAGAAGGTAATTTGTAATTAACTGGGATTTGATGCAGGCCAGAAAAATTAGATAAAAATATATCTCTATATAAAGAGAACCACTGGAAATATAATTCAAAAGAGATGCATTTGAAGGGAGAGGAAGAATATGGAAAGAAGAACATTGATAGCAGGTTAAAAAATTTCCATTAGTTTAAAATGGATAACCAAAAAGATGTAAAAATTAAACTAAATGATAACTATATGTAAAATAATAAAAAATATAAAAGGAAATATACATGTTTTAAAAACCAAACCATTAGATCTCGAAGAACATGAACCAAAAAATGGAACATCTTTAATTAAATTTGGAACCCTTGTCAACCACCAAATGGAAGCAGACATGATTCAAGAGTACTATAACTAAAATCTCTAGAACCTTTTTAACCACAATCGAGAAACATTCATGTCCATATTATTTACAGAAATCCCAAATAAATGAAATCCCAATCACTCTGAAGAGAAATTATAAATCAATTTGAACATAAATAGTCAATTAGCCATCACCACTTACTGTGAGTTGTAAATATATCTGAACAGAAATGAGTTAATTTTATCGTGCCAATAACTAATTCAGTTGTATACCTGATCCAAGAAATGTAATGCAACCTATTCAAAAATTCCATTACAGTAATTAGGATACCCAAATAATAGTAAAAAAATATTGATTGACAAGTCACTATAGTAAAAAAAATTATAACATAAAATATACCAGTTTAGTGCCCTTATGTTTTATTTGTGGACCCATTATAGGAAGTTGTCCTAACATATGTTTTTTATAACATTTTTCATTCTAAAACATAGTTTTTTCAGGAAAATCAGGATGTTTAATACAATGAAATTTCAATTAAAATATGTATTTAAAGAACATATGAAAATAAACATGTACTTTTGATAAAAAAAGGCCCCATATTGATTTGTATTAAACATCATAAAACTCAAATACATAAATCTCATCTTTATGTATAATAGGATGAACAATCGTGATGCAATAAAAATAATCATAACAGAACCAAACAAATTGAATAAACGTGAACCAAACCATTTTTCAATATAATAGGTCAGATACCTTACATCCATGCCCAGAAGGAAATTGTGGGTCTATTTAATCATCTCCAGGAACTATTATAAACAGGACTGGCCAAAATGGTTTAAATCTAGTGGGTTGTACTATGTTTCCCCTAGTCAAAGATATGGATCATTTGGCCTCCGTTGTTGGCTTTCAAGAAGTTGTAAATGGACATGGAGGGTGTGAATTTTTTCAGTAGTGAAGAGATAACATTCTAGATGAAGGATGAATGTAGCTGGCGAAAAATAAGTATATGACATGTACATTTAATGAGAGTGAAATTAGAACACTTAACACATTTCGGATTCCGTATTTTAGCTATAGGATGTGTGCAATCTATGTATAATCTTGTCCATTTGTGAAATCTAATTGGAACAATAAGTAAATGATATTAGAAATAGGTGGGGGATTGACTGAATAGATTCTAGAGGATACACATATTCCATATTTTTCACACAATACAATCTCCATATTTCATGCAGTAATAAACCTATATGGCATCTACATAGAAACCCACCTAGCCTCTATATAGATTACACATAGCGATTATGTGTCAATATAAGTTACTGAGAATTATTAAACATTTTTCCTGATTTTAAACATTGGAATAATAAATAGGTGATGTTAAGTATGTTTTTTTGTATAACACTAAAACATTGATGATATTCTAATTTTTTTAAGTTAACATGCAGTCTTTGTAGGTAGACACACTCTATAACCACTGAAAATGAATCAACACAATCAATATCTTCATGATAAACATTAATAAGGCTGACTAAGGCTGAGGCAGATGAGTAGGAGGTACAGTAGTCTAAGGCTGACTAAGGAGGAGTAGTAAAATTAGGTAACTTATATGATTTCAAATCATTTAAGATAATTCTATAGACAAAAATGTACAGGATTTTTGGGTCAAACAAAATAGAAAAAAAAAATTCATGAAAAATAGGGAAAATATGAAATCAAATGGGTAACAACCTGTCTAGAATCCATCCAGTAACATGGAAATTATAAATTACAAGAAAACATCCATCAAGGAAGAAATTTATGCTGAAAACCCCCATTCTAACCAATCTTCATTAAAACATTCAGCATAAAAAACCACTCCCATTTTCCTATTCATTCATGAGTATCATCCAACTTAATGGAAAAATTCCAGCATGAAAATCTGAAAAAAAACGTCTTCCATGAAAACCATTCAGAAATAGAGGAAAAACGTCCACCATGAAAATCATGCTTCATGGATAACGTCCAAAATTAAAAAAGTATAATCAACCTCCAGAAATATTGAGTCATTGGATAAGATCATGATAACACATGAACACAAAATTGGAAATATACGTTCAGAAGAATTTGTGGTGCATTTCATTGGAATTTTTTTCACTTGGAATATTGACATCATTAATAACCCTCGAATGAATGATTATTCAAAGAGAACTAATGATTTCAAAATTAAAAAATATGTTCTAATTTACAACAAATAATTTGACAATCAACATTTTAGAATTTTTGATATATAAATGTCATTAGTGCATTAGTAAACTACATTTTATGTTGATATATTAGTAGAAAAATATTTTGTAACAGGGCATTTAAAAGTAACAGAGAGAAGAAACTGTACTTCCAAAATGGATATGTACCTTAATACGAACCTTTAGTCAACTTTATCTGTTTTTTTCATTAAGTTATCTTTTATGAGAATATGAATGTTGTTGACATCAGTTGATGGTGGTGTGGATTCACCAGCCACTGAAACAATCTTCTTGACCACATCATCATCTTCGGAGTTAGTCAACCGATTTACCTTCATGTGAAAGAAACTATTAACCAAAACAAAATAAAATGACCCACAAAACAATTGATATCCTTCATAATGATAAAGAAAAGTCCTAATTGTATTTTATAAAAAATAACATAGAGTTACATGAACTATTGAAATAATTGAAGACGATGTTACAAATCCTGAGTGAAGCTTTGCACTGTGATGAAAATTTCAATAGTTTGGTGATTTTATTGTGGAACGTTATGAACAATAGTCTAGTGCATTGTTATTTACTAGCAGGGAAAATAAAATAAGAACATTGAAAATATTTTACCTGATTTTGTTCAATCTCAGTACTTACTCTAGTAAAGTCAATTTTATGAGGATATTTCATAAAAATTACAATTTGATTAATGCTTTGTAGGTTTCAAAAATAAATAAATTTTGGATTGGAAATTAATTATTACATGATTGTATGCAAAGCTGTCATTGAATCTCTTGATTTATTTTTCATTTTCGCTAATGAAAATTACCCTTTATGTGTTTTATTATGTTGAATGATAACGATTATGATTATTGAAATTTGATATTTCAATTGATAAGAGAACTGTCTTTGATTTTAAAATAATCAGTTCTAGAGGAAATCAATATTTGTTGTTGTCCTAATTATAAAAAGTATTCAATTTTTGGAATAATAATTTTAAAATCTATTGACATTATAGATTAGGTTGGTATTACGTATATCAAATTAGATCTCAACTCGTAGTTGTCTAGTATATGAATTGCATGACTTGTTTGTCAAAAAAAACTATTGAAAATGATCTTCGTTATCAGTAACCATTAGGTGATATCTAAATCTGTTGATTTTAAATTTATGACCACACTGTTAGTACTAAAAATTAATTTAATTTATTGTTTTGAAAGTTAGAAATTGATAATAAGAAATTTTATAATTTTAATGAAATTAATCGGGGAGTTGTGCTATGAAGAGATGCTTCACAATTTTGGCACCATATTCTGTCGAATGAAAGGTGTACTATCTTCATGCAAGAATTTCATTACTCTTAAAACCAAATGTAGGTGCTTTTATTTATTTTTTTTGTATTTTAACACCATGTATGCATCATTTAGGCTATAAAATATTGAGTACGAAATAATATATTTATTAGACGAGGACATAATTTAATAAATCAAAAGACTAATTACTGAATTTCAAAATTTATTTGATATATTTGTTACCACTATACAGTTTATTACCTCTGAAATAGTTTTCTGGTTGTTCTAATATGGTCCATCTGTAGAAGGGTTTCCAGTTATCAGTGGTGGAGTATTGAACTATGATTCAACAGCCAATAAAAACCTAGAAAATATAGAATAAGAGACATAAAAAAATATTAACAACCATTGGGTGTCATATTTTAGATGTAAAAAGAAAAAAATGTAAAATTACATAATCTAGAATAGTTTAAATGACACCTTCTATTGAAGATGTTTACTTCTGGAATATCTAGGTTGTTCATAATTTTTGTAGCATTAATAGTAGTAGTCAAAATAACAGGGTCTGTTGGATGTTTGAAACATTTGAAATAATTTATATTAATTAAACTTTCAATGCATCCTATTCATAGAATAGTTATTTACAAAGTGCTCAAAATGAAAAATGTAGACAGAAACCATACTTATTAGTCACATTACTTGTACAGGTTCTAATATAATAATTAATGATGAATCATTATTATTTTCAAAATAACTTGTTATTTCATTCACAAATTCTCCCCATAAACTATAGGTATGTCACATACCTCTCTAAGGAAATAGAATAATAGTAAGGCCTAATCATTCTTGTAGTATTGAAATATAGTAAGATCCGAAAATAATTGACCTATCATCCTCTAAAAGAATCTATATCTATAGGTTGGAATGTCCCATATATTTCACTAGATGTGTCTAATGTTGATGTCCAATAATATCTAAAAAATAGATAACCGAAATATAATTTGATTGAAAAAATTATGGATGATACAAAAATTATTATAGTCATAATATTATTGAATTCAACTACACATAATATTCACAAAGAGTTCTTAATTAAATATACATATTAAATGTTCCTCTAGAACACTCTTTTGAATAGTTGCAGCATATTCAAAACTAAACAATGCTATGTTTGTATCACAAGGTCGAATAAATGTCATGGTTGTTAACATTATTATGCAAGGATGTCTACATCCCATGTAATTTCCTTGGTTTGAAGATATTTGGACGTTTTTTATGATATAGCACATTCCTCCACACAAATAATGCTTCTACTGCGAGATAAGCTACCAGTTAACTATCATACACTGAATCATAGTTCCTTAAAAAATGTTTATTGAATATTATGATAGTATTTAAAGAAAACTAATGACATAGGACATAGATATACAACATATGTAAATGTTGAATGGTGTATAGAACATTACTGAAAAATATAGAAATACATCCAAAGTTGTTAAACTATTGTAAACATTCTTCTTTATTGCATAGTATTAGATTAACCGCAAAGACAAATTTGTATGATTTGGGTGACGAATTGCACCACATGTCCAGTAAACGAACTTCAATACGTAGTGTCTCATCATCCTCTGGTGTAAACTCATTCAACAGGGTTATTGATCGTGTCATTTTTAATCTCTGTACAGTTACATTTAATATTGAAAATATAAACATAGTATGTATGTAATGAATTCATGGAGGCACAAATAATGCAAAATAAATATATAGTAAAATATAAATATATAAATTTAAAAGATACAAAATAATGGTAATCAAATATTTCTATAGACACAATATTATGTGTGTACCTAGTAGACGTGTTAGTCTTAACCTGTACTACTATTTTCAAACGATTTGGTGATATAACCCTAGAAGTTGCAACATATAATTTTCCATGAGAGAACATAGGCTTGCGTAGATATAACCCAACAGAAGACAATGATTGGCCTTGAATTTTATTAATAGTCATTACATATGAACCTGTTAAATTTTATTTCCTTCTTTGTAATTTGAAAGGACATCTATCATCAGAGTGTGTCACGGTTAGTCTTTGAATGAAAGCCAAATACCTCGAACTACAGACACTCAAAAATTTTTCTACAATCACTTGATCACATTAATGTGTAACAATCATATGGGTGTCATTACATAAATGAAAAGATTGTTCAACATTTCTCAGTAACAAAATGGGAACACTAATCTATAGTGTAATTTTGTGGGAAACCAACCCAGAGACATTGATACCATTCAACATTTCAGAGATGTATATTTTTTCTGCCCTATCAGTACCGAAATTTCCATTGAAAATAAAATCAGAGCTGAAGTAATCTTTCATCTCAGAGTTAGTGATAGACAACATGTTATAATTTACTTTTTGAACAACATCATGGGTCGGAGCTAAAATTTCACGATCATTCAGATAGAATACATCACCATATTTGTTAGTGAAATTAGGATATGCATGGTCTATAATTGCTGTTATAGCATTTTCAGAGTTGGTAAGAAGATACATAGATGGAATCTGGGTGGCTACTTCACCATCATTGGTTTCTCTAACTCTACCATCACCAATTGCCAAGGTCCATATTGTAAACCCATGGACGACATCTGAATTATTTGTGGATATAGCCAAATGCGATCTCATGTTCCTCATTAGAGTTAAGACCTGACATTGTTTCTATAGATATGAAGACTTAACACTTTCAGAGACAATGTAACTTCTGTTACCACCTGGTAATACCTGTAGTATTTTCCTGAAATATCCATATAATGAAACTGTTAGACCACCACAAGGTAAATTTAGAGCATTAACATTTCTTACTAACATTATATCTCTTAGAGTATGGTATAGAGCTGCAAAGTAGTACTTATGAATAATAGATGCCTCTTCCCATATAATAAATTTTGTCAAGTGTAGATTTTCCACAAGATCACTAACTTACAGAATATTGTAAACTATCTACTCAATAATAGTGATTGGAATATGAAATTTAGAATGTGGAGTTTGTCCCCCAGAAGCAGTAATGATGCTATTCCACTCGAAGAACAACAAGAACAATATATCCCTCTAACTACA
Organism: Viscum album; assembly: GCA_963277665.1. NCBI lineage: Eukaryota > Viridiplantae > Streptophyta > Magnoliopsida > Santalales > Viscaceae > Viscum > Viscum album. The sequence goes on along the minus strand of OY728137.1, from coordinate 1,582,732,544 downwards.
GTAAAGCTATTAGAATTTTCGTATCGAAGGGTTTACCCATGCCTCCATATCCATGTAAGAAGAAGAAACATCCGGAATTTGAAGACAATGAAGACAAAATGAAATCCATCACATGTTTCTGTTCATTGGTAAGCGTATTCTATTTATTTCTATATTCATTTTGAAGTAACTCACTATTGTAAGGTAGTTCTTCTGCATCTATAATTTTTGAATGAATTTCAATTGTGGAATCTGGATCTAGAATATGAGGGTAAAACTGGGTATTAATACCATTATTCTGTAAAATCTACTCAATTTGAAGGAGAGCATACATATTCCTATGATGATCTATCAATTTCAAATCTACAATAATGTTTCATAGAGCATCAGAGTAGTGTAAAATAAGCTAAATCAGATCAGTATAATAATTTATAATAATTAAAAGATAGAATATACAAAGTAGAATGAATTGACCAGAGAGAACATAGTAACAAATAGGCAATCTTGATGTAAAAAAAGAGGGGATTATAGGAAAAAATACTCTTAAAAGGGTATAATATAGAATAATACAGTAGTAAGCTGTGGAGTCATTTAATTAAATGTTAATATATATTAATTATATTTATAATATTTATGTTTACCAGAATCTATCAATAAAAAACATAATTTTGTTTTTTAAAATTTAATGAGAAACATACAGAATTACCTAGAATTTGTAGCCTTAGTCGTTGGGCATATATAATATCTTCAGAAAAACTGTCATGGATTTGATTCCATAAAATGTGTGGGCGAGATATGTTATTTAAAAATAACATGCTTGTGAATAGCCTTCATAAACAATGTCCCATTTACAAGGCTGAAAACTCCCTTAGAACTTCAATAAATTCAGTGTCATCTTCCAGTAGTCCAAAATCATAATAGGCCTCTCTAAATTTTCCATGAGTAATAATGTTAACTATTATCATATCATTATATGAAGTATCTCATTTTATTTTTGTATTAAGTAACTACAAGTAAAATAACCCTCCAGTTTTTGTAGGGACATAGTAATTTCTACCAATATTGAATCCCTATTTTCAAGGATTCCATTTTTTCATTTTAGTGGAGGAAAAATCTAGTTAGAAACCTTGTATAACTGAGGCATCTACCTTCTGGGTGAGTTTGATTTTCTTTGAAACAATTTATGAACATTGATTCAGTAATATTTATGTGAGTGAGGACATCTTCAATATTATCATTGTTATAGTAAGTAACTATATTTTGTCTTGGTAAATGGAAAATTGACCTCTCAAATGGTAGATATCTATATTGGATATCATAATAAAATATTCTCCATGAATCATAATGAGTTTTTATGTACTGGCAGTCATATTACATCATTATCCCATCAACATTGTTTTCTAGGTAGTCACTATTGTTTCTCTCATATAGTGTTGCTGTAACACAATCATTCCTTTTGATAATATATTTGAAGAGGTACATGATTGAAGATTATTGATTGAAAACCTCAATATTTTGATGAGCTTGATACTTTAAAAGCATAATATAACTATATGGTACCACAAACTGGTAATCCAAAGGCACACCATTTCTATGAACTGTACATCCATCATCCCTTCTATAATATACCACACAACCATCCTCTTTAATTGTATTACGTGTGCCAAATTGTTTTGGATAATATTTTTTATGTTGTCCATTTCTCAAAAAAGGGAAGGAACAATTGGCATCAACGCAAGGGACGCGCATCATGAAATTTTTAACATCTTCATGAAACTTTGGGTATGCACGGTGATTTAGAATTTCAGTGAAATCTATTCTATTAAAATCTACAGAAGTTTTAACTTTTTTTTCATAGAAGAGAAATAATATGATGAGGACATATGGCAAGCCACATTTTTCAAACTCCCTGGTTCAAAAAACTACCGGGGAAAATATGGGTTTATAATGTTAATTGAAGATGATATAATGTAAGAGATGAATCAAAAAATAGTAAATATTAAATATATAAATCTTTAACTATCTTGAATTTCCATATAAATAGCCCTCTCATATGATCAACCTTAATTTTGAAAATTTGAGATAATATCTGACGGCGGTCAATTGGACAAAGATTGTTATTTCAAACAAATAGAGTAATTTTAGGCCACATTGGGTTACAATTGAATGTTAGAAATAGATCTAGATACCCTGAAAAATTACAAATAGACATTTCATCTTGGTGATTTTAAATCATATACATGTTTCCACTAATAAATGATGAAGGTAAAATGATACGCTTGCCACATGATAACCCTTTACGATCACCTCGTAGAAATTCATCTTACAACCCATTGTATAATTCAACCCAAAATATGTATTTATTGAATCAAAGGAAAGATAGTATTTGAGACTCAATCATTGTATAAGAATCAAAAATAAATTGACATAATAATCTTAAACAATGTAATGAGTTTGAGCCATATTTTTCCCAAAAGTTCATGTGAAAGGAGAAGTACTCTCTCATTGTTACCTTCTAGAGTGAATTACTTGTTGTGAAATGAGTAGATCGATGCATTACATTTTCAACATATCCATCCTGACCTCCAGTAAAAAACATGGGAGTATTTCAATGGATGATATAATGGTTGAAGCACATATACTCTTTGTGAATAAACTCTTTTCTGTTGAATGATGATATCACGTTCTTGGTTGTGATTTTCACCATCACCAATAATGAGCATAGGAATTTTAGAAGTGTTTGGTAGGTCATATGTGTCTTCACTTCTATGTTTTATTTTATGTAGTTGTAGGTTTAATGTCGGTACCTCGCAATGATTAAGAACATCCCTTGAACTTATGAATTCACAAGACAAATCTTTTTTCTCATGTATCATCTGTTGTGAATTAAGTACAATATTGTAGTCAATAATTGAATGTTGCTTAATGGTGTAAAAGGTACATCAATCACATTATTAGTTAATATTAAATGATTAATGGTTTGACAATTTAAAACGTAATGTTGAAATAGACAGATGCCCAATTCTGTAGGCAATGCTCTTACATTTATGTGCAGTATCATACATGCATAGTTGTGAAAACCATGGTGGTTGTCCATTAGGTGGGCATAAACTACAAATGCGATGGTTGTTTATTCCACGTAATTAGAATATACTTGGACCTTGATTGTTGTTGAATGACCTATTTACCTTTCCACCCCTGGACGTGAATTCAGACATTGAGTTGTAATCATGCATGTGGTCTTGGAATGGTCAGGCCTCGATGGTAGTTCAATTGAATACCAATATCCTTAGGTACGCATCACATGATGGTAGTAAGACAAAAGATATTTTTCCCATCAATCTGTATAGGGAGAAACATGGGTTTTGTCTATTGATGTAGTTTTTATTTAACTCATCAAACAACATAAGAGATTGAAAATATTGAAAGACATTAGAAGGGTCTCCAATATCTGAATAACCTGATTGAATTATAGTAGAATATATAAAATATTTATAAAGAGGAATAGTGATAATATGAGAAGGTGATGGTTGATTATAGAACCAATAATTCATGTTTAGTATTCAAACTAACCTGTGATCTCGGCATTATACTGCTCTAGTGAGTTTTCTATAACAGGAAATGTTATGTTCACATGTATTGGAAAAAATAATTGTTATTTTACATCTAATTATAATGAATATTGTAAATCAACATACCTATATTTTCATTGTAATGAAAAGAATCAGTAACACAGAATCAGTTTGTCTAGTAAACCATTAGAAAAAAAATGAACTAACATGGATATCAACTTTTAAAGGAAATTTTTGGTCATAATGTGCTAAGATGACATGTGAATTATCTGATGGAATATCATCATAATTCATTAATGCTATGAAAAATATTTAGCGAAATGTTATATGGTAAATGCAGAGTTTATAAAACCAACATTTAGTTCATCCAAAATCATTGACAGTGTATATACCCAATGGTAATGGAGACAGTGTCATGTGTTGTGGTCTTTGATTTCGTTTGTGTTTTCTTGAACACATTGTTGATCGACTAGCAGATGGTTCCGACACTGTGTTCAATTAAAATATTTTATATTAGTAATTTATGTTATTATAAATTGATCTATGAATAGTAATAAATGCCACGGGTTAATTTAAAAACCACTAACCACCTATACATAAAGGAGATGATGGTACACATGTGACTCCATCTCTGCCACAAATTGTTGGTAGCGCTATAGTAATTGTAGTAGTAGACTGATCGATACATGTCATTGAATATATTCGAGTAGAAGTTTACATTGATTTTGTGGCCACTATAAAAATTAATGCTAGTTATTTCATGTTATTAATGTCACTAATTTTATGTAAATAATGAAGAGAAATTAAAATCAGTTTGATAATCATTTATGAAGAGTTTATGTTGTATCCATTCTTTTATAGAGTATCTCATGCAAATCATGTCTACAGTGGGACGAGGTGATGACTGTTCACTTACTACCGTCAAATAAGTAGTAGATTAGACTCCCCATAATTTTTGTGATCTATGAACTTTAACATTAATGGTATTGTTATATATTTGTATATTGAACCGATGTGATCATTGACAATCAATGATGACCAACTCTTACCTGTGACCTGACGTATGACGTCATAGGTTAATACTGGTTCATTTTTTTGTGTAACAGGCTCATAAGAAGATAAAATTGAATCATTTATATTAGATTTAGATGTTTTTTTCATGTAAGGAGTAATGAAATTGAATATTTAAAAAGTCACAATAATTAGGACATTATATAGTGAACAAAAAATTAGTAGTTAAAAACTTATTGTTGTTCCTTTATTTGTTTTCTCCACAGTAACCTTGCATGTCTTGTGCTTTATGGGCCAGCCATGTTTGTATATGATTACAGAGCATCAATTTCATGGATTATTGTTAAATAGGACGTTAGATATCTATCAGTAGTGCTATTATTTACAGTAGTTTCAAGTTTTTTGTACTATTTTGTTAAATATAAGTAGAATTAACCATTGACACAGAGAGACGACAATGTCATTCGTGTGGGACTATGTGTGATGCCATCAGTTGATAGTGGACTAGTTAGTGCATTTGCAGTCATATTGGTATATTTCATTGAAGAATCTATAGTAGATGTTTGCACAGTTATGTTGGCAGTTTCAATAAGGTTTACAAATGGGAAAACGACATATAGTTTTATAGTTATAAACAATCATAAAACTGTAATGACAAACTTTCTGCTATGTTTTGTTAATTAGATAGCCAATTTTATATAAACATAACTGATGACTTATAAACTTTATGTCATTCTTTTAGATGTTTCCATCGCTATAACATTGCATCTCTTGAGATTGATAAGACATACATGTTGTTATGTGGTTGAGGAGCGAATATTTTAGGGACTGTCATAAATGATTAAGGTAGGTATTAGTCATTTGTGTTAGAATGAAAAAAAGTTGGTAGTGTAATGTTTTACTTTGTGTAGTATAATAATAACTAACCATTGACATACAAAGATGATAATGGATTTTGTGTTACTACATGTGTGATTCCATCATGTGACAACGGTTTAGTTGTTGTAGTACCTGACATTTTTGTAGATGTTATTAAACAAAATTCTATTGATGTTGACACTATTATTGTGTCAGTTGTAATAAATACATATAGTAATCCAATGATATGACTTAAGACATTATATAGAGAAGAAAACCGAGCACTTACCAAAATTAAAATGTTTTTCATATGTTGGCTCTATTGTATCCTTAAATCTCCCGAGTTTGTAGGGTGAGACATGTTTGTATTTGGTGGAAGGACAAATTTCATAGGATCTGTGGTCAAATTAGAAGTTAAATAAATCTAATTTACATTGTTATGGAAACCGGTTATTTAGTGTAGTGTTTTATTCTACTAAATTAAATCACAAAAAACCATTGACAAGTAGAGATCACACTAGCATGTATGTAACTACATACTTGATGCCATCAGTTGATAGTGGTTTAGTTAACCCACTACCAGAGAAATATGTAGAAGACATTGATTAATTTATAGTAGATTAAGTCCTTGTTATATTAGAAGTAACGATGAATACTACTAATAAATCTATAGTAGTAAGTTGGAGTATTTAAACAGAACAGAATAGAGAAATCACAAATGTTTTATTGTCGGTATATATCATCCCTTTGCTGTAACATTTTATCTTCGTAGCTTAACAGTGAAAGTAGGTTTTCAATTTCATTCCTTAAATATGATTTTCATGGTGTGTAATGAAAAATACTGACATTTGAGTGTACTGATAATGTAAGGCACATTCCATAGGCAAAAATAAAATTGTCTAAAAGTTTAATTAGATAGAAGTATAGTGTTATTGATGAGAAATATATTAATTGTAAGAAAATAATGAAGTGAAAATTGTTTACTCAAATTCAATATATTAGTAGAAACCTTTCAGAAAATATTCTTGGGTGTCAGAGAAAGCTTCATTTCTTACTCTGAACAGAGGTTGTGGAATATGTATAACAGTAAGTGAATGATGTTTTCGTAGTAGTTTCACTACAAATAGAGAAGTAGGTCAGATAAGTAATTTTAGTTGATATAATATAAATAGATTTGAAAACACGAAGATGTGTAAATAGGTAACTGCAATTATGTAATTCAATATGTTAAATTGCACAAAAGTGGTGTTTTAGTAATGAGAATTACATGAACCATGGAAAAATAATAGAGTTAAAATTTTTTATTGATAATAAATAGATTAGGAAACACTTGTTAAAAGATATTATGTGGTGTAAAAGAGAGCTGAAATTCCTTATATTCTTAGAGTTTGTGTAAACAATGTAGCAATAAGTGAATGGTGATTGCTTAGGAAGTGCACTACAAATATAAAATCAGGTCAGATAAGAAATTGAATTTTATGTTATATAAGTAGTTTCAGTAGACCACATGATGCGTAAAGAGTTAAATGAAATTTTGTAATTAAAGATGTATAAATTATCAACAACAAAATAGATATGATAGAATGAACATTGATCCCATAATTTTTTTGGATTTAAGTAGATAGGTTTAGGTTACCTCTCGGTGTGGATGATAGATAGATAGAACAAATGAAATTACAAGACAATATGGCATACAACAGATCCTTGAACTAGGTGCAATTAGTTGACAACACAAGACGAAGAAGAAATGTATGGTTGAGTTGTGGGGAAATGTGATTTTGCACAACTGATTTCTGATTGCGATGGATCGTCGACAACCAGAGTGGGACATGTGATGTCTCGAATTTTTCCGTCGATGAACGATGTTGCTTGGAGAGTCACAGATGGCAGATGGATTCACTAAAAACCGAAAGATATAATGCGAATAATATCCAAATGTGAGGTAATATAGAAAACAATATAGTATGAGGTGAGCTACTGTTGATTCAGTCTAGGATGCATGGAACAAGGGGATTGGAGGAAGGTAGATGGATTCACAGATTACTGATGGAGGGGATGCCTCTTCTTCAAATGCAAGGGATCATAGACAGTGACGATGTATGAAGCGAGCTAGGGTAGTTTCAGCTGAGGACGGATGAAGAAAGGGGAGGGTTGGATGCTAGATGGATTCAGAGAATTCTGATGGAGTACATGTTAGATAGGTAGCATTGAAGCATGGAGGTTCGAACAGAGGGCACATGTTACTGAGAAATTTATTGGATTGCTATATTTAGTATATTATTTATAGGGGATTACAATTTTAGAAATAAGTATTAATAATGAGAATCATTATGTGGTAAAGACTTCTACATTAGATTTTGAGGTTGATTATATGGCACACAAGTTATGTGGTGATAGAAATTAATATTTATATTCATCATTATTATGTCAGAGTTTACTGACATGGACATTCCCGTAATGATTTTTTCTTCGATCAATAAATATTCCAACCTCATTTTTATATTTAAGGTATTATAGCTGTATTTTAAAATAATAAAAAATATTGGGGATTTTTCACATTGATGCAAAAAAACCAAAATAATGAAAATATAATACTATGAATATAATATTATCAGAATCAATGATTAATCATAGAGGGACCTCCAATAGACATGTTCATCTTTTTTCTTAATGTTTTTTCCCAACTTAATTAACCACCTATTGAAATTATCAACATCATTCACCAATCCACCTCTGCCTATTTATCCTAGGGTAGGAACTAGTGCATTAGTTTCACATGTGCATTATGAATGGTATTTCCAAAGTCAAATGGTAGGAGGCATCCTTAAATTGAGTAGAATAACCCATGGATTCCACATACATAATGCTGGATGGGTGATGAGTACCACATTTAATAGGTCAAATAGTTACTAATACATTCCATATAGTTCCATCAATATCTATCGTATTGAAGGCAAATCGTGAAGGGGAGGAATTTACGAAACTATAGTGTGAAAAAAATAGTTGCATAATGAATAAAAGATGAAAGATTATAATAAATACAGAAATAGATAATGCCAAAAAAGAAATCAATGAGTTTGGGAGGAGGATAAATAACATATCTTGGAATGAAGCTTTCAATCATCTAAGAGAATGTAGAGATATCACATATCATGGTATTCATTTGAGCCCTTGATTCATTGGACCTTTGAATTGTTTGAGCCTTAGATTCAGGCCTTAGAATTGATCGATCCTTGATTCATCAAGGAGGAGCACCAATAGTAGGTGGATTCCATGGAAGGATTTAGATATCATGACTCTGTTCGTGTCTAGTTAGGGTTCTTAAAATAGATCAGGACCATTTTATCAGCGCTTCCAATAAAGAACAAATAATCATCCCTTTTATCAACACTTTTAAAAAACTGCTGATAATGATTTCATTTATCACTACTAAATTAATAATAATTAAGAGAAGAAATATTTATCAATGCATTTTCACAATCGATAATGATTTCTTTTATCTCTTCTTATTACCCAAGAATTGATAAAAGATTTATAATAATAATTATAAATATTGTTTAGTATATATTTTAATATATTTTAATATATTTTTAATAACTATATATATATATAATTAATGTAAATATATTTATGATAAAAATATATATATTAAAATATTGTGATTACTTAAATAAATATTTTTCCTATATATAATTATGTAAATACATTTCAAAAATTATGATTTATGTATTTATATCATTATATTTTTATATATTTATATATTTATATCATTATATATAATTATATAATTATATAATGATATTGAATTAGTATTTAATAATATAATATATTAAATATATTCATTATTTTAAAATAATTATTATAATTTTTTAATTAGATTAATATATATAATTGATTTTTTTTATTTATATAAATAATTTTTTAAAAAATAATATATATTTACTTATAATTACAAATATTTAAATGTTTATATATATTTAATATACATTTATAAATATATTTATTTACAAATACTTATTTACAAATATATTTTTTAAAATATTAATGTTTATCTAATCTTTAGTGTGTCCAAGTTAAAAATGGGTAATATTTAATAATTAATAATGAGTACACTTTAACAATATTGAAAAAATAGACATGTTTAAATAATTAAATATAAATTATAAAAAAATATGGATATATATTGAAATAAATATGAATACATATTGAAAATATTAAATCATTCTAAATAGATATATATAAATATAAAATAGAAGTCGATTAAATTAAAAATAATAATACCAAAAATAAATTAATATGTAAATATATTTAAATTTAAAATAAATAAAATAAATTTATCAATTAAAAACATGATATATTAAATGTATCATGTTATAAAAATTCTAAAATGAGTAATAATATTAGATTAAATTACATAAATATTTATTTCATGTGTTTCTAAATCACATATCATTAATTATGTAAACAGTTGTATATGTGTTGTATTAATAAATGATTTATTTAAGAATATGTATTTGAAATCAATACAACACATGCTTGATATATGTTAAATGAAAAATCATACGACATGAAATTTTTTCCATTATTCGGTTCAATTTTTCAGTATTTTTAGTTCATATTTATTTTTAATTATAAATCAATCCTCACAAAATATATTTAAATTTATTGTAATTTATAAATATGTTTGATGACAAAAATCAATTTTATAAACATTCATATATATATATATATAATATATACTATTTATTAATATTATCAATAATCATTTAATTAATAAAATCTTTAATATTTTTTCCTAATTTACTTATCTTTTAATTTTAATTTTTTTTTATTTTACATATGTCTATATAACTGATAAATATTAATTAATAGAATTTATAATTTATATATAGTATAGTCATAATATTAATTTTTAAAAATACTTATTTAATGAGAAATTATTTAATTTTTATTAATAAAGTCATGTTTTTTATTTATTTAATTATATCATTATATTTGGGATCATTATCAGTGCTAAAAAGGTTATGGTAAAAGACCCCTTTTTTAGGGCTAAAACAACCTCGCTGATAATGTAACACCATGAAAATTCTAAAAGATTATCTTTTATTAGATAACATGTATGATATGAAACATCAAACATAAAAAGGAATATAACCTATCAAGAATTTATGGTATATTTTTTATTTTAAATAAAATTATTATGATAAAAAATTACAAAGAACGCATTATCGAGTTAGTATTTTTCGCATACAAGAAATACTTTCTTCGATAGTTTATGCTGCATGGTAGACCATGTTTAAAGAACAAAAATATTTTATTAAAAGGTTAATATTTGATACAATAAGATATAACATAGATGTTAAATTAGATGTTATGAATAATATTTGAAAAATTATTAAAATATATATTTAATAAAAATATTATATGAATTCATAGATTACCAATTAATTGGAAATGAATATACAAACCAATTTAATATAAAGAAAATATATTTTTCCTCTCAAAAAGGTATTTAATTTTAATAAATTAAATTAATTATTATTAGTGAACGATATTAATTCAATATATATTTTACATATTCAATAAGTATTTTAACATTATCCAATAGATTTGATATGCATAAAATAAGAACAAACCCATTTTATACATAAAAGATATTAATTTTCTAAAGGAAATTTTTTTACCTTTTGATGTATAAAAGTATTTAAATATAAATGTTGGAAATTTTATAAGTTTTAAATGTCAATATAAACTTCTTTTTGGAAATATTAATGTCCAAATTATATTACAGTGAATTTTTTGAATTTTTCTGTAATGTTTCATTTTTTGATAAATAGTGAAAACCACAGAATTTTAATTGAAAACTACTTTTTTGACAAATTTATTAATAAGGTTAAATTACGTATTTATTGGTTCTAAAACAAAAATAAATAAAATTTTATATAAATCAATCAAATTTAGTTTTTTTAATAAATTTTACCTTGAATTATGTTATAAAAAACATAGTTATCTTTTGAACATTTTTTACTATAAAACCCACCTTCCTCATTTCATCTGTGGGATTAATTTTAAATTAATTTAATAAATTTATATGATTTTTATTCATAAAAGGATTAAATATGTTTAATAATCATAATTTATAATTTTAAAATGTTAATATTAGTTTTTATACAAAAAATAATAGTGAAAGTGATAAAATATAATTAAAAGAATTAAAATAAAATTTGGCTAATAAAGGACTAAACCTTAAACATAAAGTCCCAAATGACCTATAAACATGTCAAAAGGCCATTGAATGTTAATATTTTGAACTTATCCTCTTTTTTATATTATATTTACCATTATTAGATCCAATAGGCATTAGAAAAAAGTATGATGAATGACCTTTTATAAATTTAATAAGAATGCCACTCCTCTTCCTCAATAAAAATGCACTCACCTGTACCACTTATTTACACAACTAAATACTTTTTTGCCACCCATAAACTACCCATATAATATCCTATCTTCGATACCCACACCTTATAATCCTCAATTTGTGCATAAATATAACCAAGTATTACTTTTCTTATAAATTAAAAGGAGTTACCCAAAAATGAGGTAACATTCTTCAACGATAACATTAATTTTATTTATTTATCATGCCATTAAATTTTTTTATTTCATTGATTACATAATAAAATAAGTATATAAAATATATTTTTAGGTTTTTATGATATTATTTAAACCCATACACTCACTCACGTCCATAAAATGGGATATACAATCATCGTTGACGTGTAATGTGGACAACCTCCTCGGCAACTGAAGACATTTTTTCCCATTTACCACCATTCAAGGTTATAATAATGATATATTTATCATTTATATATGATATATATGTCATTTATAATGTATTTATTCTTATTTAGTTTTCAAATAAAATATACCATCATGATTTCTATTTTGTGGGAATATAATAACAACGTTTTTTGAAGTGTGGACTACTGCCTTCTCAAAGTGGCGGGGTTCATTTACGCTATACTAGGAATGTAATAGGGATTGTTTTAACAAAAATAAAGAAAATATATGACATATATAAAATATTGGTATTATAATATATATATATATATATCATTTAAATTTCATTCATTTAATAAAACAATGAAATGGAAGTAGTGTTCATCCGTACGTACAACCTACTGTATCCATGAACAATGAATTTTATTTATTATCTCCAAATATTATGGTCTATTATAAAATCATAATAATTATTTTATAAGATATTATCATATTTTTATACATTATGGATATGAATAAATCATGATTTAATTGATTTGAACAATAAGTAACATGTCAAAACATAATAAAAAAACTAAGTAATTATTACCCAAAATAGTTTAAATAATGAAATACTATTAATAAATGGGTAATGAAATATTATAAGAACATAATAAATGAAATTATAAATATTATTATGGATCTGGTATAATTTATTTTCATTTATAAATCCATTATAATAGATGTTAAAGGATGTTCACCAAAAATGAATCACAAAGAAAGTGATTCTTATCTCACTTTTCTTTATGTGAGGCATGCATTATTTTCACCACATAATTATTTGTTGTGGTGTATATACTAAAACTATAAAATTATATATCATGAATAAATTTATCTTAATGGTATTTATAGTTTTATTTTATATTATTTCTTTTACGGGTGTTATAATTCAAACGTTATCAAGTTCCAAGAGACTTCGTCTCTATTTCCCTTCATTATGGCATAATTTATTATTGTCTGCCTAATATATTATATATGGTGGTAATACATCCAATTTAACATGTTTTAACATGAATAATTCATTATTAATGTTATTTTGAGTTTCAATTTGAAATTTTTCATCTAATGGGTTTTTAACATAATGTTACCTAGTGGTAAAAAATTTCATAACCTAATTCCTTTTCATTAGGCTATGTTACTTCCTTATTATCCTTAATATTATATGATTATATATGTAATAAATTTATACAATATACTATTTTATATAATCTTTTTTATTATGTATTTTATCAGACACACTTAATCTATTCAATTATTGATTCTCACATCAATGTTCTGGTCTTTTCAAGGGGTTACTTCGCAATCTCAATTTTTTTATATTGTTTACACTTGAATTTCCCATATATGAAACTATTTGGTAAATTTTTCAATAAATCCTTTAATATTATTATTATATGGGTTTTCATGAAATTTTTTATGTAATAGTAAAAATCATCCCATCTTTGGTACTCAAACTATTTTAGAAAACAATTTTAATAAAATCCATCTTATTTATTTAATTTGGAAAACCCATTTTCTTATTAAAAGAATGTTTTATTATAAAAAATTTAAATTTATTTTCATGGGAATGTAATTTTAAAAAAAAATCAAAATAAAAAGTATATTTTCCTCAATAATGTTTATATGAGATATTTTAACGTATTTCTTTTCATTAATAATAATAACCCTTTATTTTTATTCTTCCTAGGATATTTCATGTTGATACTATCCTTATTCTTCTATTGGATGGTCTTTGATTAATTTGTCCAATGAATATATTAACATTCATTTAATTGATTCCCTTATGGCCCCCTTGAAATTTTCAGTTTCTTATGATCATTGAACATTGAATTTCCACATATTATCTATATCATACATTATCAATAGGTTCATTTCCTAAACCATATATTATCTTTTCAAATGATGATTACATTGATAGTTATTTGTTTTTCATGCGATATATTGGTAAATCCATATTCTATATTAAATAATTAAATTAAAAAAGGTACATTATTTTGAAAATAATTCTATTATTTGATATATTCGGAAATGATTAGAAATTCAACATACAGGTAGGGGAATGTTTAATGTAAGACACTTGATGAATCAGTGGTATCATGAGATAATATGAGTTGGAAAAAAACCATTTATGTTTGCTTCAAAGAAAAATAGACATGGTTTATACACATAGATTAAAATTGTCTTGTGAAATGCCTTGATAGTATTATGATAAATAGAATAATGAAAGGTCATGAAGGAAAAGGTATCATGTTCTTGGGAATTATGACATCCAATAATTAAGAATTTCCTTATTTAAGATTCCATATTTATTATCCATGGGATTATCTCTACGAAACATTCTATGGATGCATTTAATTATTAGTTTATTTATTAAAAATAATGTGTTTTTATTTATTTACATTAACAATATGATTATTCCTTAACTAGTTATTTAAATGTATTTTATATCAGATATTTATATTTCCATATTGTTCATTCAAATTATTCTCATTTTATCAATTACATGGAACATGCGTTCATATGATTACATTTTAATAATGATTATGATCATTGATTCATTATTTATTCTACTGTAATTACCCTTACTAAGTATTTTATCTCATCCTTATTATGGTTCCTTTTACTAGTATTGCCTAAAGTGTGATAAGAATGATATGAAAGGAAACAATTTATGTAATAATGTTTGTATATTTGAAAAACATTGTTGTGTCATTAGTGTATTCATTTTTAATTTACAAATCATATATATATCTTTTTTACAAAAAATAGTAAACTATTCATTCCTTTGGGACTTTTTTTAATTTCATCTTATGAAAATGTAATTCTAAAACGACATCGACTCAATGCTGTGGGGGTATTCATTACAACATTTGGTATCAGAGATTGTTAATATCAGTCTTGGTGAATAGATTTAGGAAAAAAAATATTAGAGATAATATCACTATGGTAGAATTTGAGAATATGTAGTGAATGACACCGTAATTTTTTGGTTGGATAATGATCATTTTTTTCCTAATAATACATATATTTATAGATAATATATGTGTACATGGTTCTGGCATGGATATACATAAGGGAAACAACTCTTAAAAGGTGTATATGTCTTGAATCGAGTGTCACCTAGAACATGAAAACATATATTACTGCAAACATGGTTTGACAATCCAAGGGAATATATTTAGGGTAATTCTTATTTTTGTGAAAACCCGTTATGAAGGATTCGAGTAGGTAATTAAAATGAATGACCTAAGTTAAGGTTTAGACCAAGTAATATCCATTGATGGAATAAAATAGTTGATTTATTTATGTATTGAGGTTGTATTGAATACTATAGTTAAAAGGATATTTACTAATAAATATTATTTTAATTTTGTTTTCCACAATTTGGGGAACATAATAGAAATTATATTATTATTATTTTAAAAAATTAAAATCCACATATGTTGTTACTACTCATTACATACGATGATGCATTGGGTCTTGAACCCATGATCGATGTGTGATAAGGGTTTAACACCTACTATTGTCCTATGAAATGTCCTTGTTAAATTATCATCATTTTAAATGAAAAATTTGATGAATAAATATTAATGATGAACCTCTATTGTTTTAATTTAGGACTAGAGATTATTTTCTTAACCATATATATTTGTAAAATAATTAGTGACATATATAATGGCTTTTTTATGGTTATTACGATCTATTGAAATAAAATATTATTGGTTCATAAAAAAGGGTGTTCATCCTAGGATATCCATTTCATGGAGTATGGGATGTATTAAAATTGGATCAAAGCCCAACCAAAAAATTGAATTGTTCATATAAAATTTAAACATATCAGATATTTATATTTTCTAATCTTCATAGGAAGTAAAATAGTTACTCAACATTAGGAAAATGATCAAGGAATTTTTTTGTCCATGTACATTAATTTTTGTTGAACTAATTGATTTTAAATCATCATGGATTAATATATTTGAGGCAATAATATTTTCATTGAAAATTCAATTATTTCTTAAATATTACCTTAATCACTCCCTATAAATACTTATGCTTTCCCTCTAACTCCGAATCTCTACTTGCAACTAATGTTCACCTACTTAGATACCTAATTAAATGTTAGCCCATGTGAAAATAGTATTTCACATTATCACTTTTCTAAAGTATTTTTTATAATCCATTATCATGATGTGATATTTAATCATAGATAATGTCAAGAAATTTATTACCATTATTGATTTTAAATTGTGGGGACACTATTTATTTAAGGTGGGGAGAATGTAATAGCTTAAAAATTCTAAAGTAGTAACTTTTAATCAATAGCATGTATGTCACACAAGTCAAAATGTAGAAAAGAATATAAACACTAAATTATTTATCAATTATTTATTATTTTTTAAAATTTTAATATATTATATATATTTCAATACAAATATTACTGTGTTTTATTATGTTTCATGCAACAATGAATTTCTTTGACAGCTTGTGCTACAAATATAATGTGTTTTACCAAACAAAAATAAATTATTAAAGTATTATAATGTAATATAATAAGATATGAACTATCCATAAAATTTTTAGTTATGAATATTATTGTCCAAATTATGAAAATATATGGTTTATAAAAATATGAATTTTCTCATCAAAACAAAATTATGGATAATTTTTTGTATTTTTCCATGGAATTTCTTTTTTTGATTAATAGTGAAATAAACTGAATTATAATTGAATGAAATTTTCCATATAATTTATTAATAAGTTTAAATTATATTTCAAATTTACATTAGAACCTAATAAGATCAATTTTATATTAATTAATCCAATTTAGATCATTAGAATAATGATTAAATCAAATTTATAAATAAAATAATACCAAACATTTGATCATTTATTATTTGAAAAACATTCTTTCACATTCCCTTTACTTGATAAAATTTAAATAAATTTCTACCTCCTATGTTATTGAATTTAGAGATAATTATTACATATTTTTAATCATAATAATTTATAATTTATAATCAATTAAAACTAATTTTTGACAAAAAAATATTAGTTAAATTGAATAAATCTAATTATTGTGATTTAGAAACAAAATTAGGTTAACCAAAGACTAAACCTAAAACATAAGGGACCAACTTACCTAGAAACCTGTAAAAATCCTTTTTATGTTAAAATTTAGATCATATAATCCCTTGGATTTAATTTCTAGTAATATCAAATCCATAATAATTTTGAAAAAATACTGGTGGAATTCCCTTTTTTTTCAAGAATTCAACTCCTCCACCACTATAAAATGAATTCACCCCTCCAACTAATTCAAACATATAGTGCCTTTAAGATCACAAATTAAAATCCCAAATAATCAACCAACATGATTACTCTAAGCCTATAATATTCTCTTTGGGAATAAATCCAAAAAATGAAGTCTTTTGGTATAAACCAAAAAGAGTTAATTTAAAAAGAGGAAACATTATTCAACTATAACTTCTGTATTATTTCATTATCAAGATATTCAATAATTATTATTACATGCTTATAAAATAACCAATGTATAGAAAATATACATATATTTTTTTATTTTTATTGTTATACCTATGATTTAACATGAATCAATCAAATTGGATACACAATCATCATTTGTGCGTATGATGAACTATTGTCTCACAAACTGATGTCATTTGTTCATCCATTTCCTAACACTCAAGGTTGTAATAATTAGTTATTTATAGTTTATATATGATATATATTATGTTTTTATGTATTAATGATTCTATTATTTTTAAATAAAACATACCTTTATGATTTACATTTTGTGACAATATAATAACATTGTTTGTCGAAGTATGGACTACCACCTCTGCAAACTGGTGGTATTCATTTACGATATACATGGAATGTATTATATATGATTTTTATAAAAAAATATGATATATATGGAATAAATACAATACTTGAATTATAAAACACACACAGACACAAATATATATATATATATATATGATTTACCTTTAATTATTTTAAAATGAGAATGAAATGGAAGTAGCTTTCATGCTTATGTATGACCTAACATCACCATGAATGATGCATTTCATTTCATATATCAAAATATTATGGATTAATAAAAATACATTTATACTAAATATAAGATATTTTGAAATCATGTTTTACATTCAGTATATGGGGAAACCATTTTCTAATTAATAATAACAACATGTAACAAGTCAAAATATACTTGAAAAAATGGGAATACACACCCATAATATTTAAAGTATAGAAATATTGTTAAAAAATGGGTAATGAGATATTATAATATTATAATATATAAAATAATAAATATTATTTTAGTTTTGGTATAATTTAGAGAAATATTTAAAAACATTAAATATGAAGTTAATAGTCATTCACTTGATCAGAAAAACCAGGTAATAGATTGTTATCTCACATAGCTTTCTGCGAGGCATACACCATTTTCCTAACGTAATTATTTTGTGTGGTGTATATAATTACACTATTTTATTTTATATCATGAATAAATTTATCATCATGGGTTTTAGAGTTTAATGTGAAATTATTTCTTTCAAAGGCATTATAATTCAAAATATACAATGTAATAAGATACATCCTCTCAATTTGCATTCCTTGAAGAATAATTTATTATTTTCTACCTAATTAGTTATATATAGTATAAATACTACCACATATAATTGTAATTGAATTAATAACTCATTTTCAATTTATTTTTAGTTTCAATTGTAATTATTTTGGCTAAATGGATTTGATCATAATTTAAGAATGTGGTAATGAATTTCAGAAGATGATTCCTTTCCATTAGGTTATATTACATCCTCATTTCCATTAATATTATTATATTACGTGTGTATTCAATTATTAATATATATTATTGTTTTTGAAATTGTTTAAATTTTAAATTACATTTTAAATACATAATCTATTTATTGACTGATTTGAAAAACAATGTAATGGTCTTTTCAAGGGTTTAATTCCAAATATTATTTTGTTTGATATCATTTAAAAATGAATTTCAATTAAAGATAAATATTAGATTTTTTTACAAATACATAATTTTTCTTAATTTATGTTTATGAATGACCTTTTCAGATAATAATACAATTTATACACTCTTTTCCCCTCAAACTTTTATAGAAATTGTTTTTATGAAAACCCGATGTGATTTCAATTTTTGGTCAGAGAACCTTTTCTTCTTCTTAAAACAATGTTTTAGTAAAATGTTTTAAAAAGTGATTTTTAATGAAAATGACTAAAAAAGATATTTTCTTTTATAATTATTTCAAAATATATTTTATATTATTTTTATTTATCAATGGAAACAACATGTATTTTTTAATCCTCTCGGTTTATGTTGTATTGTTTCTATCCTTATTCTTTTCTAGAATAGTTTTTTACTAATTGACTAAAGATAATATTGAAATTATAGTACATGATTGCTTATTGGTCTCCTTGAAATATATAATTCTATCTTACCATGGGAAATTTAATTTCATCTAATTATCCACATCATTTATCATTTATGTGTTCATTGCCTTAACCATATTCTACTTTTACATATGGTGTTTACTTTGATAGTTATATGATTTAGGTGGAATTATTGATAAATTCATATTATTTATTAAATATGGATATTTGATAAGGTTAATTGTTTTTTAATTAAATAGATTATTAGATATATGAAGAATTCATTGAATATGCAATTCACGGGTTGGGGACTATTTAAAGTATGATCCTAAATGCATCAATAGTCTTATGAGAAGAAATAAATTTTTGATAAACCATTATAGTTTCTTTCTAAGAAGAATAGATAGGTTTTTTACTAACATATTTTATATATTCATGTGGAAACATGATTTTTATGTGTGGTATATGATCATCTAGCGTGGGATGGTCATTATTCTATAGTTTGGTGATCGTCATCAGTGAAGGGTGGTCCATGTGGGAAAAGATCTGGAAGTGTGGTGATCAAACTTCCATGGTGGGGTGAGATATTCCATGAATAATTCTCTTGTTGGTGGAGAGGATTGTATGTGGCTCAAATCTGGCGGCGTAGTGGGGTGTGTTCTTTTAGGTTCAGGTGCCAAGGCGATAGCAAGGTTTGTTCGTGGCTAAATTATGGAAGAACGTTAGGGTTCAATATTTAATGAAAATGTATAAGGGAGATGATGATTTGTATGTGTGTTGGATTTGGTGGTCCAGGTCGGTTGTGCATCATCAACTAATGGTGGTCGTTCTTCTATATCATTTTGTGGTCGGTTGTTTTGTGGTGAAGGGGTCGACATCCAGGTCATCCTCGAAGAGGGTGGTTATTCCGAACATCTGCATCATTCTTCGATAAATTTAATTCTATAGGTGGTTTTCTTGGTCTCATAAAGTGGTTTTGATGGTGGAAATGAGATTTGAGGATCATTGAGACATTGACTTCACAAAGGTAGCCTTGTTTTCAGCCCTAATAGGTTCTTCTTGATTCCCACATGCTTTCTTGTTTTAGACTCTGGTGCAGGTTCCTCCTCAGTTCTGATCTGATTTGATTCATGCCTTGACTAGTTCTTCTGGTTTATATTGGCATTGAAACCCTCTTCAGTGATTTTTTTTTGTTTTTGGGTCTTCCTTCTCTATGTGGTGTTGGACTGGTTTCTCAAATCTTGAAGCATCTAGATTCATCGGGTTTCTTTTCTACTACTGCAGTTTCAAGGGATCCTTGTGGGTTTGTTATCACGAGGCAGTCTTCTGGAGATAGTTTCAGAATCCATGTTACAAATAATATCATTTATGCTTTTCTGAATGCTGATTTTTTTCGTGGTGAATCTTTTTCATGGTGGTTTTCTACTATAAATTATGTGATGTCCTGACCTACGTCTCACGTTCATTGGCCTATGAAACTGGGCCATCTTCAAGGGGCCCTTTTGATGAGGTTCAGAGCATAATGTTTTCGCCATATTATTTTTATTAGGATGTGGATGTTTGGAAGATTTTGAATTTTTTCATTGATTCCAGACCCATGTAAGCCTTCCACTAACTGATTTTCAAGAAGCAATGTGAAAGGGGAAGTCGGACTTTGCATTTTATATGCTAGGGATGAGCTTTTATTTGTCATCTTGATCAGTTTGTGGATGGATTGTGGACTTCTAGGGCATAATTTATGTCTTTATATCCTGGATGTAATGTTGGGTTCCCCCTTACCCATTAAAATGTGGTTTATGATACAATATAAAGTAAATTTTTATCGAATACTTCATTTAGATTTAGTATTTATCATCCACTATAATTTCACTATGAAAAAGTCTATGGATTCTATAAATTCTCAGTTTATTTGTTAAATGGAATGTGTTTTTAGTTGTTTAACTTACCATATTGATTTGATTTATCCAGTTATTCAAACGGTGTAGATTATCAGTTATTTACTATTCCATATTGATTGGGAACATCCTTCTAATATTATTTATTACATCACTAATATGTTTATATATTCACATTTCTATAATCATTATTCTCATTTATTCATTATTGATTATACTATACCTACAATCACTATGAATTTGAGATCAACCATATTATTTTTCCTTTCCCCAGTATTCTCATATGTGTACTAAGAACGTTATAAAAATAAACACTTGATTGAATAAATTTATAATCCTTGAAAAAATGTAGCAATTAGTGTATTCATTTGTCATACATAAATCATGTATGTATCATGTTTACCAAGAATACTAAACAATTCTGTACTTTGGGCAGTGGTATAGTTTTATCTTATACCACTGTAATTATAGCACAACATTGGCTCCATACAGCTACGGTCAGGGAAACTAAAAATAATGGTTACCCTATATCATAGCTAAAAACAATATTGATAATGGCCAACACCTCTAAAAGTACTATTTTCTAGTAATGGAGTGATTAAAATAATGTATATATGGTTCATTATAGTGTTACTTATTTTAATGGTTTTATTAAAATAATATGTTTTTATCTATTTTTCCCACTACAAGCCTAGATTTTGGTGTTGTTATCTTGGTTAAGTTCATACATATTATCTGCGGGGAAGGTAGTTCATTTGGTGAAAGGTCTCATTTGGTAACTTCATTTATAGGGGAAAACGAAGGAAGAATGAAATTTTTTTAAGGATTATAATCCTTATATATTAATATAATAAATTTTTTAATTATGTTGTATTACATTCCATTATAAATAGAAGATTATATTTTAAATTTTTTCCCTATTCCTTCCACCGATATTATTTTCTTGCAATCAATTTACTAATTTTTATTATATGTGAACATAAGAACATTTCAATAATACTTGTTTTTTTCATCGACTTATATAAAATTATTATTTTTCTTGTCAAAAATTTTTGTGGATGGTCTTAATATATGCTACAAAAAAGTAAAAATAAGATATGAAAAGTGATAATAATATACACTCTCCCACAGAAGTATATTTTTAATTGTTTGTCAATTTTATTTGTAAAATTTTATAGATTATGAACTATTTGATTATATTTTAAAAAAAGTGTTCATTTTTCAATCAATTTAAAAAAAATGAAAATGAGAAAAACATTATTTTAGTTTATTATTTTACATTTTAGTCATCTAGTAATTTAAGAAAAACTGGAATATTAATTAATCATTAAAATAAAAATTCTTCTATCTTTTATGAATCATAAATCATTAATCTTTAAAAATTATAAATTTAATAATTGAAACCTTAAATTAAATATATTTGATCTAAAAATGAAACTATACATTATTTTCTTGACTTTCATAATCTCTGAATCTTAACTATTACTCATGGAAAAACAGTCCTTTATTCATGATTAAAAATAATGAAATATTTAAACTAAAATGATAAGATTCAATATATTTCATATTTGAATCTCAATAAAGTATTCTAAAAAAATATTTATTTTAAATAGAATATTATATATATTTTGGGTGGCCTTTATTCCCAAAACCGTGTTTTGGGGAGTCCTTTTTCCTAGGTCATGATCTTCTTTGGTGGTGGTCAGATTTAGTCAAGCATTTATACTTAAAAATGATTAATATTCAATATGAAATTAACAAAAAAAATTAATAGTTTATAAATTTTCTAATTTCAACAAAACTATTATTAAATTTTATAATTTTTATGAAAAAAAAATTGAATTGAAGTTTGTGGTTTGGTTTGGTTTTGAGTAAAAACAATACTAAACAAATCCATTCTCACCACTAATCATGGGAGTAAATGACCCCAGTGGAGGAACAATGCCCCCTAAAAAATTTTATATGGGGGATTATTGAATCTATTGGAATAATAGTGAATAATCGTGTATATGATGGTGTATTGTACTCTATCAATGAAATAAAGGACCTATGCCCCTATATAAACATTATACTAAGGGAGTACTTTACTCATGAGTACTCCATTTTCCATGATCAATCCCAATATTTATCCATATATATATAATGAGAAAAAACATCACTTGTCACGTCGGGTATCAGCATTTAATCACAATATATGTTAACTACTATGTTTAACATGGGAGAATGGTTATGATGGAATACTCACATGCCAAAATTCGAGTCCTGAATAAGGAGATAAAAAAGTCCCCAAGGCTGGAAAATAAGAAGGTGTACGAACTATGTACTCATTATACTCATTATTTAAGTTGGATTTGGGAATACATGGAATATTATACTATGATATATTGTGTGAAATATTTTCCCTATGAAGTACCACATTGTGGATGATTTCTTTTTTGTTGTGATCAACGATCTTCACACTAAGACCAAGTATCCTTACATTTCAACCAACCACCTACATGTCATGAAAAAAACACTTCATTCCATGAAAAAATCCCTCAATGCATGCCCAATTGACATTATTTCATGAAAAAGTTAATAATTAAGGAAAAATATAAAAGTAATAATTCCATATTTAAGAGTAACAAATCTATATTTATGTGTCTTACCTTTATCAAAATGCAATTCAGATTCTTCCATGTCATGATGGAACCCAACATAATTTGTCCTTATTAACTCCTTGAGATGACATGATTAATAAATTCCATAGCATATTCCTTATACCATGACATAAATACAAAGACATGAATTAACCATTAACATTCTACACTAATCTTACACCATGAATCAACCTAACATAACATGACTAAAGCCTTCACATGCAAACCCAATGTCTCTGCACACCACTATTGTAACATATAAAAATTTTATATATATTGAATTGAAATTATAAAGAAATAAAGTTGTTCATATAATATAGTTTAAAGAAAATTAAAAAATATTTATTCATTTACCAAATTAGGATCCTTAGATTTACAAAATATTCATTTCCATTAAAATAGAAAGATGTAAAAGTAGAAAATAAATGAAAAGAATAATAAAGTTGAATTAGAAAATATAAATCACGTTTATATCTTAGAATTATTACACTAAAAAATGTCACTATAAATAAATACAAAACAATAGTAAACAAATAGAAATTTTAGAAATATAAAATCTAGAACATTGAGATGGTTTTAGGTGAATGGTGAATGAAGGGATGTATAAATATTTATAGGATGTATTATGATAATTAATAATAATAATATAATTATTTTTATAGTAATAATTCAATTATAATAGAACAATGACTAGTAAATAATAATAATATAAATAGATTTACAAAATACGAATGTTATATTGTCATAAAATAATGATAAAAATTTGAGATACATGGAAATTAAATAAAATGTTGATAATGTAAAATTTTAACATGTTTGATAATAAATGATAATTTTTATTATAATTTAAAATTAACAATGTTTGAAAATTAATCTAATAATATGAATAACCTTTTTATAATTTTCACATTATAATTTCCCGTGGGTAATTTTTTCATAACTATTTTGGAAACATCAAATATTAAAGAATAGTAATAATATAGTGTTTCAAATAAAATATGTTTTATAATATAATAATGATGTAATAATGAATTATAAAATACTAAATTGGTCATATTATCCCGAAATAAATTTAATAAGATAAATGGGTAATTGAGAAGCAATAAAACCAATTTCCAAAAAAAACACAATTTCCAAATTAAAGATGTCTAATGTGAATCATTAGTTTTTTTTAATTTTTATCCAATCCTTTTTATTAATCTAATATATTTGAATTATAATGTGTTCTGAATTCATAAAATTATGTTATTTAATTAAATAATATTTTATTATTTCAAAACATTTACCATTAAAAGTTCTACATTTGTTATAATAATTTATTTAATATTATAACAAAAAATATACCTCCCCTCCCCTATAAACCCCACCCCCTCATCCCATATAAAATATATTATTCATCACATAAAAACAAAAAAACATTACCAAAATTTCCTCTCTCAGTCACATTAGTATCATTCGGTATATTTTAATGAAACTAAACCCTAATAATTAATGGTATTGGGCACCAAATAAAAGAAGAAACAATTGGAAGAGGGTGAGGTTCCATCAAATATTCTTTGAGTCTTTGTTGTTTTCTTTTTTATTTTATGCCCAAATATTCTATGATTAATTATGATGTATATTAACTATTTAATCCACTAAAATTATTATATTAATGATATGATGTTTTTCATACTCATCTTCCTCTTCTTTTGAAAGTATCCCATCAATAGTCACTAAACTGCATATGAGGAAGTTTCAAAATATTTGGTTATCAGGATGTTCCTAGATAGATTTTGTTGTCCAATAGTCAACTTTTGTCCCCTCTCAAGTTTTAATGGTTTTAATAATCACAAATTATTTCCAATCAGGTCCAACATTTTCCAATCAAGTTTTTTTAGGATTAAATATTTTTAATTATGGTTAACAATGATCAACTTTGTATTTATCAAATTATATGTATATTTATCTTGTAAGCTAATTAAAATAGAAAAATTGTTACTATAATCGACCGAAAATGTGTGACGTCGATAACAAAAACATACACACCGTTATTGATTGAAGAAATGTATCTCCGATATAATAAATTTCTTACCAATAGAAGAAATGTCTCGCTGACAGAAGATATGTCTCATTGATAGAATAAATGTCTCTCCAAGGGATGCAATGTCTAATCGATAGATGAAACATCATACTAATAGATGAAATGTCTCACCAATATAATGAATGTATCGTCGATAGTATAAAATGAATCACTGATTGACAACC
Organism: Viscum album; assembly: GCA_963277665.1. NCBI lineage: Eukaryota > Viridiplantae > Streptophyta > Magnoliopsida > Santalales > Viscaceae > Viscum > Viscum album. The sequence continues at coordinate 1,582,706,090 of OY728137.1, read as the reverse complement.
CACCAAAAGAAAAAAATGATTCACAGATGAATTGATTCAATGGAATATGGAGATACAGATAGAATGACTTGCCGATAAGATGATTAAATGATATCAATAGAGGGACTCACCAATAGAAGGATTCCCAAAGAGAATGAATTTGAAACAAAGGAGTCATTGAATACTGCTTAAAATTAATTTAATTTTAAATATTCTCTAATCAACATATTTGAGTGTTTTAATGATACTGATTAAAATAATTCATCTTAAAGATAACATTAATTCCTTTGTTAGTAGAAAATATTTTGTACGAGGTACCTCCACTTTCTTATTATTGGGCTGCAGAATATAAAAGTGAAAATCATGTGAGATGAATGATATAATGACCTAGAATATAAGATAGGACACACACAAGCACCAATACTCATCATATCATAAAAAGGAAGAAGAAGGCATGAATATATCTTATTCATACCAACTGAGAACTAAAATATGATGTTTATGCATCAATGCGTCAATAATCTGTGGTAAAAAAACACAATAAGGTAGAAAATCTCAAATTCATGGTCAAACAGAACACAAATCATCATGAAACTCCATTTTTAGTGTTTGTTTACATAATTGTACTAAAACATCACATATTCTACATCCAATGAGTATCAAGTTTCATTTCATAATACTCAGATCCTTCTAAACTCTTTCTCTCTATTTTATACTCTGTCACGTATATTTTTATTAAATTTCTAGTAGTGTGTTCATCTGTCTGTAACACACATTGTATCCTATACTAAACTGGTGGATACAAGATATCCTTATACAAAAATTTTTTACACCTATTATATCCCATGTAGAACTATTGTTGAGGTCATGTGTTATCTTGTGGTTTTAGTTCCCACATAGAACTTTGGTAGAGGTCTTTTGACATGGATAGTTTGTATACTACTGTCTAAAATCATATCCAGGGTGTGGATCATAGAATTATATATATTTCTTGGTGGCTGGTGATCACCAAGTAGAGTGTTCTATGTCCCATCATTAGACTAAACCTCGGTTTTTAATTTAATGTGTCATAAAATTTAGTTTACTCTATTTTGAATCATATTCCAAAAAACTATTTTTCACTTTGATAGTTGATATTGGGTAGTAGTTATAATGGTTTGGGTTTTATAAATTGTTTTCAAAGGTTATTTCAATCTTTAGATCGATATAACTATGAATTAAACAATTTTCTATGAAATTTATTAAAATGGTATAGAATTTTAACTTTACTATGTGGATTAACTGGCCTATTTTCTTTATTGTGGGGATTCATTAAATTAATTTTATAACCATAATTTTTATCTGAACTCAATTCACCTCCTCTTGAGCATCATACTCCAAAAAAAAATTGTTATTAAATGATTTTTAAAATCATTTTTAAATCATTTCAACTATTTTTATAGTTATGTTTTTAATGATTTCTAAAATTTGTTTAGTTCTAAATTTTTATCAGTTTATATTATTGTATTTATCATTTATTATAGATAATAAATATTAATTTACTACTACCAATAAACCTCCATACTGTAATGGTAAAAATTAAGCACAATGGAAAATAAATATGAGAATTAACTTAGAAATAATGGGATTTGATATTTAAAATGTAATAAAAGATTAGTATTGAATACCAAAGACTGGATGAAATAAATGGAGTGATCCCACAAAAACAACACACACCAATAATTTTAAATCCATGAATTCATTGATTTGTGCATTATGGGATAAGAAATTTAATAGAATATCTACTTATACATCTACATAAGAAATTTTTGATACATTTGATGTTCCACATGATGGAACCACTATTATCAAAGAAATGGGACATAATACCTATACTATTACATATGATAAATTTTAATATGAATCCTAATTAAACAATTTAAGATATTTATCTTAGGTTCAATGAGATAGTAAATACAATGAGCACTCTTTGAAATTATTCTATGCTAAAGAACAAATCATGAAGCTACATATATTTCTACCTGAAAGATGTATAGGATCTTTAGTGTGAATTATATGATCCATTGATATCATTATGTTTCATGTTAAAGAGCTTATAATAATATTGATGATTTTTGAGGAAGAATTACAAATCAAAAAAGGGGAGGAGGTTAAACCAAACAGAATTTTAGTGGATTTCAAAAACACTACTTCCAATCATAAGGAAAGAAAATGATTTAAAATCACTCTGAATGTACAAATGATGAAGATTCACCATCATAAAATGATGAAAAATGGCTCAGTTAACCAAAAGTTTTAATAAGATTTATAGAATCAAGAATTTAATCAAGAATCTCATCCAGAATGGAAAATATTAAAATAAGGAAAAATAGAAAAAGGGTTAGAAAATCAATGATAACTAAATTGAAATTGTTTTTTTATAAATGATAGAGAAGTGGACATGTAAAGTATGACCATGTGAAGTTAAAATAAAAAAATACGTGTATAATGATTAATGATATAAAAAGGAGATTATGGTCACTTGGTCTACTTCTAATGATTGAATGAGTGAGTGAGAATCATGACATGATCAGAAAGGTGACAAGGATAACATGAGTTTCATAATAAACATATCTGTGGTAACTCTTGAGTCTATTTTACACAATTATTATAAATCTTGAGATGAATGTTATTCTAAAAATATGATTAATGGGAAAATATTTGAATATTTCAAAATTATTAACGATACATGAAATGAATTAGAAGATAAATATAAATATTTTAGGAAACAACATGATATTACCTCTACTATTTACTCTGAGATTACCATAGAATTTAAAATTAATGCACAAATACATAAGGAAAAAGTGAGCTAAAATTGACTAATGAGAAATTGAAAGGGATTTAGAAAAGTTTACAAGTGGAAATGATATACTGGCTCAAATGGTTGGTAAACAAGTTACACACAAATATACTAGTGGCATTGGCTATCAACCCTATTAAATAAAATTTTTTCAAACTTATTTTGTATCAAAACCTACAAAATCTAGTTTTATAACTTTTTATTGAATATTTACTGCATGTTCCAACTATGAAACATCAACTACCATTTCAGGTTTTTCTAGCCCAATTAATTTCTATGTTTCCAATACATTAGAAAAAATGTATTGAAAACCCATGAAGCAATAATGAGTTCTCAAAGATCTTATTATTAATGTTTTTTTGTGCCAAAAAAATTTGTGTGACAAAATATTTTCATGTCTAATCTTTTTTTGTAGGAAATCTGTTTAAAGAGAACATGTAGAAGACTATGGTAATTGGATAGTGGATGTTCAAGAATCATGACATGAGATTATTCAAGCATCGAGAATCAGATAACTATTGATGGCAAGCATTTCAACTTTGGTGACAATTCTAAAGGAAAAATTATTGGCCTTCTCCAGATTGGTAACTCTAATTTAGTTTTTTTTCATTGTAAATTTTTTTAATGTATTAAAGTAAAATATGCTTAATATCTCTCAGTTATGTGATGAAAATTTTAATGTTAGAATATAAAATGATTCATGAAATGTTTATAATTTTAAAAATGAGTTAGTATTTTCTTCTTTCAGAAATGAAAATTATGATGTTGTAAACTTAGGTTCATAGTATTTCAAAATGTTTCATGCTTATGTTCCTATCATAAATAGTATTGGATTTGGAATAAGAGATTAGGATATTGTTTTTTTAATTCACTTTGACATCATACTAGGAAAATACTAGTTAAGGATATTCCTTAGATTGAGTTTCAAAATGTAAAGTCTGTAATCCTTGCTAAAGATGTAAACATCATAAATATATTTCAAACAAAATAATGAATATTCTAGTTCACAAACTCTTGAGTTGGTTCACATTGATTTTTTCGAACCATCTAGAGTTTCGTGTCTTAATGGGACACACTATGCATATGTTCTTGTACATGACTATTCCAAATATACATGTTATTTCTTTATTGCTATCAAAATTGAAGTTGTCTCACATTTTATCAAGTATACCAGGACATTACAAAACCTATGTGGTCATAGAATTCAATCCTTAAGACATTACCATGGATGTGAGTTTGACATGATTTCATCCAAAAGTGATGAAGGAATATTTATAGTTTATTCCTTGTTTAGTAAATTTTATAAAGTGTATATTGAAAGAACTAATTGTGTGGAAGAATCTATATATGTCAAATTTGATTAAAGAAATTGACATCAACCTAAGGCCTCCCTATAAAATCTTGATGATGATGTTTCAAATCTAGATAGAAATGCTAACTCATTTGACTGTGCTATTAAGAAACCTATTAAATCTTCTAGTTTTAGAAATTATCTAGAATAAACTCATGATGAACCCAAACCTATTGATGAAACTGAAATTACTAGACATTATTTTTCTATACCAACAATAAATCTTAATAACCATCCTTTGGAGGATACAGTTGGAGACTTAGATAAAGAAAAATAGAATAGAGCTTTTATCATAAATAAACATGACCATCAAGCATGTGTATTACAACTTGAACCTAAGAACATCAATGATGTAATCAATGATTATTTTTTTGGAAGTGGCTATGCATGAAGAACTAAATTAGTTTGAAAGAAATAATGTTTGGAAAATTGAATACTAAACTAATGACATCTTTACCAAATGAAATAAATTAGTTTCTAGATATAAATTAGATTAACTTTGTAATATTTTATGAAATAAGGCTAGATTTGTTATAGAAGGTTATATTCATTAATAAATGCTTGTCTATTAGGAAACATTTGACCATATTTCTATAAATGAGACCATTAGAATCATGCATTCAAATGCAACACATAGAAATTTTAAACAATATAAAATGGATGTTACGAGATCATTCCAAAAATGGGTATATAATTTATAATGATTTGGTGGAATGACCTCTTTTTTACAAACCCTCACACTCCATATAATTTTTTAAAAATTTACTAAAGATTTATATGGTTTAATGTAAGCTCCACAGGCTAGGAATGATAGACTAAATAGTTTTTTTATTTCCAAAAGTTTAAAAAATGGTATAGATGATCCTAAATTTTTTTATAATATGGAATTATAAGGATGTTTTAAAAGTACATAATTATTTAGATGATATAATTTTTGGATCTTCTAAAAAATCATTATGTGTTTATTTTTCAAAAACGATGCAACAAATATTTTAAATGAGTTTAATGGGGTAACTGAAATTCTTTCATAGATTTCAAACATTTCAAAATAATACATGTATTATTTTAAATAAATGTTAATATAATAATGATATTTTAAATTTTTTTGTCTTTGATGGTACAAAATGTAGTGATACCACAATGAGTACAATATGTATGTTGGATCATGATGAAAATGGTTAATCTATTGATCAAATGGCTTACAGAGGAATGATTGGAAGTCTACTCTAAATAACCAGTCGTAATCCTGATATTATGTTTAGTGTGTGAATGTGTGCATGTTTTCAATATAAACCTATTGAATCTCATCTAAATATTGTTAAAAGAATTCTCAAAGACCTCAAATATTCAACCAACTTTGGATTGAGATATCCTAGAGGAAAAAAGATTTATTTAGTGAGTTATTGAGATGATGATTTTTGTGGTTTTATGTTAAATAAAAAGAGATCCCCTAGTGCAATTCACTTTTTGGGAAATTCTATTTTTTTATTGTGTAGAAAAAAGAAAATTTTTATTTCATCATCTACTGTTAAATATGAGTACATAGCTACTAGTAGCTGTTGTTCGATGATTGTGTGGATAAAATACACTTTACTATACTATGGATATCAATTCAAACATATCCCCATAAACTGTGATAATACAAGGGCTATTAACATATCTAAAAACCTATTTTCTCATTATAGAATAATGAATATTGATGTAATACATCACTTATTGAAAGATCATTGTCAAAAAGGTTATATAACACTACTATTTATTGGAACTGAACATTAGCATGTTGAAATAATCAGAAATCTAATGAACTATGAAATAATTAACTATATCAAACATGAATTTCAAATGATTAATTTATAAAGTCCTTATATTGATAACACATTTCTAGAAACTGGTGTATATGACATTCTGACACATACAATGTCATGCCGACACCAACCCATTTGTTATGACAACAAATGGTTATATTGACATGGAAACTATGTCATGTCAAAAATGATTGAGTCATAGTAATACTATCATTCCTAAACTGATAGTTTCATGTCGACACCGATAGACCCCACTGTTTTATCTATTTTATGTTTAATCAAAAATGACCCAGTTTCATTTATTTCATTGAAACTATTTCTCATATTTATGATGTCAAATTACTTAAATGATAAATTTGAGTTGATCCATTCTATTTTATGCCCTCTCACTTTAACCATTATTTTATCCTACCATTGGTATCTACTATTGACCATTCACCTTCTAACCTTCACCCAAACCATCATAAATGGAAATAATTAAGTACACAATCAAAAAATGATATTGGGAGGAGTCACATTCTGCTATGAAGTAGAAGGGAGAATCAATAATATCTCAACATGTCAATCCAGATCTCTGGTGTCATGTAGTTACACCAAAGAAAGATTTTTTCACAAAATGGTTGTTAAAATGTGAGTCTCTATTATTAATGATACCACAAACCCATGGTTGACTGTAATGATTTTTAAATAATGAGAGCCACTTTTCCCGATGTTTTTTCAGGAGTTATACATGAATTTTTAGTTTCTTATATATTTTAGCGAGGTATGATGGGTTAAGTCAGTTGTAAATGGAAAGATAATTTCGTTTTCTTATAGACATTGGGAATAATTCCTTAAGGTACCTCATGAGGGAATATATGTTGACTACCATGTAACATCCCCACCTACAAGTTGTCTGTTTTTCTTTGAGACAACTATAAAAGAGTTAACTAGAAATGAATTGCATAGAATACCAATATCTACAGAGTTATATGGTGAATATTGAATGCTGTTAAGGTTTATTCAGCATTAGCATTTTCCGTAGAAAGGGGACATTTATTATTTGATATATCAATATGTATAATTTTTTTATTTTTTGAAGAAAGGAGTTACGTTGGACATTTGTAGATATCTGATAGTGCATATCTGTGAAATAATTAAACCCTATTGCATGACAAATTCCCTATTCTATCCATCGTTGATTTCTTCCATGTTTCATGTGAATGGTTGTGTGAACGAATATGAAGAGACAATTTATACCTATAATGGTATTTGATTGAATAAGAAAATTTGGAGAATATTGGTGATTCATTTGAATCCCTGAATGATGGAATGGGTTGGAGTTGTAGAGAAACCTTATATAATTTTAAATCCTATTGATCATCCATTTAGGCTAAGGGATATAACTGATCTGGCTATAGTACTAGATGAAGAATCTGAATATGATGACTACCAATAATAGGATGATGGACCTACTAGAGAGGAAGGATATACAATAGACAGATGCAGTGACCTAGATATTGTTGAAATCCCAATAAGAATGACATATGGACCTCCCAGTCCACCTCTTTCTCTACCTTTAAAAGAAATAATTTTTTAAATAATGATTGGACAAATGTTTCAGGAAGTGGGGAGCATGATAGGAAGTATCGGGGTCCTAAAGAGGATTTAGAAGAAGAAGAAGGAGACAAATTAGAATAATTAGTATCAAAATAAAGTGGAACATGCAGTGAAAAATTAGATAAAAAGTTTCTCTGAATGTGAAAAGAGGATAATGATGGAAATAATAGAGATTATGAATTTGGAGAAGAAAATATAAATGATGATGGATCTAATCATACTAGTCGTGATCATGATGAAACCATGGAACTAAATGTTTTTTTAGACCATGGAAGGAATGTTGACCCTGGTGGTGAGGAAGAAACTACAGCTAGAGAAAAAGGAAAAATAGTTCATTTCTCTAATATAGTGGATGCTTAGATAGTATCTACACCACAATTAGTGTAATCTTGAAAAAGACCTCATGTTGAGGGGGAGCCTCATGAAATATGAACTCATGTTGAGGGGGTGCATCAAACTGGAAGAGTCAGAATTGGCACTCTCACCCCTTTGGATAATGATGCCATGTTTGATTGGGCGAGGAATCCATGATATCTAGCTCTTGGTTTTGACTATGAAGATTCAGATGTTGAGGTATTTGTGCATAATACAATAGAATTATTATCTCTTATCCCGTTATGTGACTATGTCACTATATAATATTTTTATATTTTTAAAGAAGATGTATGCTTGGCTGTTAGGGAATCTATTCACACTCAATTAGTGTCCATGCATACTCCACGTGACGAGGTAAACTCTTTAAAAGAGTTTAGTGAATAAATGATACTACCTATGCATACTACTCCTGCTCCAGTTCAGAAATTTTTTGTATGTGAGACAGATTCTTTCAGTGTTTCAGAGAAGTTTACAACTGAGATTCAACCAAACAAAATTTCAATGGCTGATAAAATTGTTGCAAACAATACCATGAATAGGAATGAGATGATAAAACTAGTTAATGAGATAAATGGGTAAACTTATGAGTATAAAGGATATTTGGAGATAAATATTAAATCTCTTATGGTACTCACATTAGCTCCTCCATTTCCTTCTACCTCTTCTCATCCCTCTAAATCATGGGATAGTGAAGTGGTCTGCACTGTAGTTTGAGAAGAGGTATAATATTTTTTTGGTTCTTGTAGTCTGTAAATCCTTTCATACATTTTGAATAACACTAATTTTTTGTATGATATTGTCAGATTTTATTCCATGGAATTATCTGATATTCAGGAAGAACTCACAAATTGGATTTATTCCTTTTTCAAAATCATTTACACCAAGAATTAGAACACTAACAACATCAAATCTTTTGTATAGAATATCAAATTTCTATCAGTTACTCGAGATTTTAAGGAAAAATTTTGGAAACTAAATAACATCAGTCCTATTGTTGAAAAGTTCATGGAGAAATTGGAATATTTTTAAAAGACAACACAATATTGTGGAGAGATAATCACATATTTCATTAATCCGTTGAAACCCTATCTCCATGTTCAGACTGAATACATAATGGTTGAAAATACCACCCCTCTCTTAACACCTATGTACACTTCAGACTCTCTTAGTACCTATATTAAACCTCATCTACATTCTAGCTCAGTTTCTCAGGATTTAAGCTAGATCTGGCCTATCATTAGAGAGTAGATCAATCCCCGAGCTTCAACCAAACATACCCTTACACCTTCTGTTCATGAACTGTTACTTATTCTTCCCTTGATAATTCTTTTAGTCCCTCAAGTATCTCATCCCCATACACCGAACATACTAGTGATCCTTCTGAAAATGGAATGGATAAACTATATCTCATAGATTTTTTTGGATCTCTTTTTTATTGGGTGAATTGAAAAAACATTATTTGTATTCCATTGATTGTACTTTACATTATTTATGAAATTAACTAATCATGTAATTCTATTTGTGTGTTATGTATTTATATTTCCTGATTTCCATTATTTGTTTCCATTTAATCTTTTTGATAATCTAGAAATCTATAGAAATGTTAAAGGAGAGAAAATGGGGAATTATTTATTTTACCTCTGAACCTTACCAATTTTTTGATCAAATTTAATTTTTTAAGAAAATTAGTAGTGTGAAATAGTAAGTGGAATGGTCAAATTATCAACTAATTTTAATCTACAATATTATCATTTTTGATCCACAAAATGGGGAGATTGTTGGACCATAGATAATTGTTGGCCCCTCCATGGTTTTAATGTTTCAAATAATTAAAAATAAAGTCAAATAATGTATAATAATTTCAATCATGGTTATTTATGTTTAAATAAGTTCAATTACGGTTATCTATGATAAACTATGCATTACACATATTCAATGTATATTAATGTTATAAGATAGGTAATATAGAAAAAATTTCACTGACACCGATTGAACATGTGTGAAACCAATGTCAAAAACTAACTCATCGATATCGATAGAAGACATGTTTCACGAAGAGAAGAAATGTATCACCGACCAATGAAATGTCTCACCAAAAAAATAAATTTCCAACTTAAAAAAGCAATTTCTCACCAATGGAAAATATATCTCATAGACAGAATGAATGTCCCACTGATCGTACAAAATGTCTCACCGATAGACGACTCACCGACATAAAAAAATGATTCACTGACACATTGAATCATCTACATATGGAGATATAGATAGAATGACCCTCCAATAGAATGAGTCAATAATACCAACCTAAGGAATAACTGATATAAGGATTCACTAACATAATGACTTACTAATAATGGATTCACATATAGATTGTTTAAATTTTCAAAAAATTTGAATTTATATCTAACAGTCATATTTTATTATTTTAATTATATTAATTAAAATAATTATTTTTGCAGACAACATTAATGACCATGTTAGTGGAAAGTAGGTAGTATAAGGTACCTCGTCATGCTTATTTTCTTGCTACATAATATAAAATATAAAAGAATTGGAGCTAAAAGAAATATATACATAGACATACTTGATAGGACTTGCATGAGATCCCATACTGAACTTGTGACGAAAAGGAATAATAACACATGATGAACATTCATTCCTAATAGCTTTGAATTAATGGAAAACATATATTCATCAAAGCATCAATTATCCATGAAGAAAAATTTAATCTGGAGTAAAATACCATCTTCCCCGAAAACCAGAACACAAAGCTTCACAACACATTGTTTTCAGTGTCTATTTCCAGAAGAGGACTCAAACATCACATCTACTACATCCAAGGAGTCGATAGGTGAATTTCATAAAATATAGAGCCTTATAACCTCTATATCTAATTTTCCCACACATTTATGTGAATTTTTATTACATTTCAAACAGTGTGTCCATCTATCTGTAAAATACATAGTGTCTCCAATGTTGTAATGGATGATATAAGTTATTCTCAGACAAACATCCTTTTACACCTATTATATCCCATGTAGATCTATGGTAGTGGTCTAGTGTGACCTGGATGTTTTAGTTCCCATGTAGAACTATGGTAGAAGTCTTGTGACTTAAAATGTGTGTATACTATTGTGTAAACCCCAATAGGGATTTTGGATCAATGGTTTATATATATTTCTTAGTGGTAGCGATCACCATAAGGAGAGGACTACATCTAAGCTTGAGACTCATCCTCTTGTTTTAATCTGTTACGTTTTTAAATTTAATTTACAATATTTTAACTCATATTACAGAAAACAAAGTTTCCCTTTGATTGGTGATATTTGATAGTATTTATAAATATTATGGTCTAGTAAATTTGTTTCAATAGTTATTTCAATATTTTAGTTAAATAAAACTAAGAAGTTATCTATATATTGAGAAATGAATTGAACAATAAAAATATTACAAATTTACCATTTTTTTTAACTGGTCGGTTTTGTTTCTGATTTGGGGATTCCTTCAAATAAAATTTACAACTAATATTTTATATGAACTAAAATCACCCCCTTGAGTTACATACTCCAACCAACAAATTGGTTGAATTATATATAATATAAAATAATTTATTTACATTTATTTAAATCATAGGTAATTAATTTTTTAAAAAAATTAACTTGATCAAGAATATAGTTATCAAAATAATATGGTATAATTTACTGAATACATGACATCATAATAAATAGTGTATAGTAAAAAATCAAATAAAATAAAACACGAAAATTTAATTGATCAATAGTGACATAAAGTAATAAAATTAAATTTTATTTTAATATTTTAGAAATATATGATTTTTATATTGGAGTGATAAATGAGACCTAACATTATGATATTTATGGTAAAGTGATTATTAAATAGAGATCAAGGTATTCGATAATGAGAAAGACAAAATTTTACAGAGGAAAAATGATATTAATTCAAATAGAGTTCAACCAGGTTTGATCAACAAACAAGAATAAATTTGATCATGAAGATTCAATGAAAAGATGATAAAGGGTAAGGAATTCATCCAATCATGGGAAAATATATCCACTAATTTTTAGGATCTTTCAATGATGATCCATATTCATAGTTTAATGATATTCAATGTGGATTATATCAGGATAGTAATTCCACAAATTTGATCCTTGTTTTCAATTACTTTGTCACAACCTTTAGTATTTAACAACATTTAGCCGGAACTTGTTTGGTTTCCCACTTGGCCTTATTTATGATTGAATTTAGTTAAGGTTCCCAATTTTCCCAAAAATGTGTTTTTAGAAAATATGAAATACAAATTAGTGGTTGTGGTGGTAAATTGATTATCGAATTCCATTACAAATGATAAATTACTAAAGAATTTTTTTATTATAATTTTATAAAATATTAAAGTAAATGATTATAAAATATTAATTTGATAAAAATTACACATATACAGATCCAATAATAAATTACTTTATAAATAATTTTCACTATAAAATAAGTTATTTATTCTTAAAAAGCATATATTTTGTTCCAACAATATCTTTTTTGAAAAAGGTGGGATCCCGGAAAAACATGACCAAGAACCCATGTGAGGGAAAAGACAACAATTTTATAAATGTTTATCCTAATGGAATGGGAGGAAGAGTTAAAAAATTTATTAATATAATACCCATATATGTATTTCTATGAATAATATTCTAGACTTTGTAAAAAAACCATGTCTACTAATGAAGGTGAAACTATCCATTGAATCATTTATTTACCAATGAAAACCAAAATATATTTTATCTTCTGATACATTTTTTTGGGAATAGAGGGTTAATTAAATTTGGAGGATATTTTTGTGGTTCACTATTCTATGAATGAGAATGTTACCTTGGTTTTTTATTATTTTGATAGTACGTCTAATCAACTCTGTGTATTGAGAAAGTATACAAAGCCAAAAGATAAAAAATAAAAAATAGTGTCTGGAAAATATTAATAATATATTTCATTACAATTATTTTTCCCAAAATCTTTTAAAATAAATGGGGAGACCATTTATAGATCTTAATCTAAATGGAATTGAATCTATTAGGACTGGTGTAAAAATTTTTACAAGGATTGTATGAAATGCCTCATATATTGTTTTCAACAATGAGGGTAAATTGATATTTTATTTAGTGGTCTATAATTTTTTTAAATGATCATTCTACTTGAGATTTTTGGGTTATGATGAAGTAGATTGATGTGCTCTAAAAGTATAGACTATGTTTAGAGAATGGTCTCATTGATATGAAGATTATAAGATAAGAATTGCATTTTATACTAGGGGTAATATAAAAAAAGAGGGAACAAGATCCAACCACCCAGTAAAACCTGTATATTTAATAAGTTTGTTTTTCAAATTAATCATATTTGTTCGATGAATTCCATTACAGACAACACTGAGTTAAAGATAACCATAACATATTATTAAAATATTATTATTTAAATAAATAGTTATCACCGAGTATTTGGATTGGAGGTTATGTATTTAACTAACTAAATTATAAAAAATTAATCTTTACACATGTATTAAAAAACACAGTGGACATCAAATAATTATAAATATTAATAATAAAAATTTTAAAATATATGGAATTTTTCTAGAATACTATTTGTATCTCCACAGTGTGTTTTTTTAACGACCTGAGAAAACCATGTTTTGAGTTTTTGACAAGGTTGTTTTACAATGTCACCCGATTAAGTGAACAAACAATCAACTTATAAGCTAATAATAATAAAATGAATCAAATGAATGAAATCTCCTTTTATTCAAATAAGTAACATCTCGGCTACAACTCCCACTGACCAAACAAGAAGATAAGCTAACAAAAAATCCCAATTAAGAACCCGATTACAATAATGGGGAGACCGCTTAAAACCACCAAGACCCCATGAAGGCGGGAGGGGTTTCGGGCATCCATCAGAATGAATATGAGGATGGCCGAAGCCAGTGAAACTGTGTTAAGCACCAAGGGAATAACACGTACCATATCTTCATTTCTCCTTCAGTCACCTGGAGTGAGGGACACCCCGAGACCAGACCCTTTATAAGCACACTAATCCGACCGCTGAACCCAAACGGCTATAAATATGACCGTTGGATTCTCTTATCCACTATGATTTTTTTACCGTTAGAAATAATAATGGCTTACCACTAAAAGGTTTGGAATGCTAATTATGTAATTTGATTTAATATTTAATGGATGACATCAATGAAAATTTAATCAATTTATTTCTTGTTTTACCAAAAATGCGAATTACATTTTATTTTTCAAGACGGTGAAAATTAATATTTTTATTCACTATACTTATTTTCTTAATTTGAGCAATTAAAATTTTATGTTGTAATTATATTAAATATGAAGTTTTTTTATTTTTTCTTAATATGTACTAACCCTTGTGTTATATATATATATATATTGCATCAAATAAAATGATTCATTTTCTCTAAATTAAATATAAGAGCTAATATTAATGCAAATGTTTATAATTTGGATTAACAGTTTTAGAAATTACGTCAAACTATGATTTCTTTTACTTATGTGTTCTGTGGTGATGATATTTATATCAACGCACTCTTATGTGTGATTTAATTTAGTTACATATAATGTTTAATTAATATTAATAATTAATTAAGAAAATTAAGGTAATTAGATAAGAAAGGAAATTAAAACATATATATATGTGATATGTTTTGATTAACCAATGTTTTTAACCTTTGACCTTCATAATGTAATATTATGTAATTAATAATTATGGTTTAATAATAATAATGATAATATAAGAAAGTTAATAAAAATTATTGATGTTTTAAAGATAATATATATATATATATTTATATAATAATATGTTCTGATTGAATCAATATATATTTTTAATGACCAATGATTTTTATTAAAATAATAAAAGTTAGTTTAATAATTGAATTTTTAATAATAAAAACAATGTTTTAATAAATTAATAAAACAACTTTTTTTTTGTATAACCTGCTGAACTGCGTTTTATTAAACGCCGCATCAAATGCATCGATCCAATCTTCTCACCTCTGATCGCAACTGTCCGATCATTTTAAAGCTGCATCACATCTGGCTGCACGATCTTCCTTCTTTTAATCTCAGTCGTTCGTCCGTTTTCTGGTTTTCCCATTCTCCCCGCGTCCCACGTTTTCTTCTTCTTCGTTGTGCCGCTGAACCAGTAGAGTGTAGGGCTCATTTTCTTCATCTAGGCCGGCATGTGGACCCTTCTTCTCCTCTTTTTCCATATAGTCGACAACGAATCCCCTCGGATACCCTCCATGAAATGTCGAGTCTTCTATTTTTTTACCTTGTTTTGCACCTAAGGGCCGGAGGCGTTTGCACTGAGCCTCTTTGATCTTTCCGACCACAGGTCCTCATCGCTGCATCATTTCTCCTCCTCCCCTCCATGCAATGGTAAGGGAGAAGTTCTGTTTTGGTTTTAGTTTGAGCTTTGGTTTTTATATATATACACATATACGTGTTATGTGTATATGTATACATTCTGTGTTTATGAATCTGATTTCACTTGCCTCGTTGATGCATCCTTCTCACCTCCTCTCTAAGCTAAGGTAAGGGGCATGTTTTATTTTGTTTGGTTTTGTTTGAGCTTCGGTTTATATAAATATATATATATACATGTAATTTGTGTATATTTCCGGTGGGTATGAACCTGGTGTAAACTCAGACCATGAGGATCTCCCTCTCAGCATAGAAAACCGAATAGGAGTAAGGGAAAATCCTCTCCTTTGTTTCCTACCCTTTCTATAAGCTTTAAATAGTTATATACTCATGTTATATAAATGTGTATAAGAATATAAATGACTATATGAACCTATTTATACCTTTTTTACCTCTTCCTAGGACCGAACCTGAGTATGGGAGGTCTTCTTGTATTAATTTGTCACCTACTTCATTGAATATACACAGTTATATATATGTATATAAACTTCATTCATATGTGTGTACATATATATATTTGTATTCGTACATATATATAAGATGATACATGCATATGTACACCTTTCTTTCACGTGTCTATAACCCTAAATTTCTTTTCGCCTATGAAAAATGGAGTTTTCGATTAATTACATGAGCATGTAAAACATGGAAGTATATGGAGAATAAAGATTTAAAAGTACATGTAATAATATAGATGTACATATACATCAATGTGCATAAGGGATGAATTTGGCTCTTTTGTTTTGTACAATATAATATGATAACTTATTTACTAAAAAGCATATTATTTCAAGAAAAGTACCAAAAAAACATTTATATACATATTTATATGTATGATGATGTTTGAGGGTTATTTTGATATCAAAATAGTTCTTTCAATTGATTTTTTTTATTTATCATCATTCTTGATAAAATAGGATTTTGGTTTTGAGAAAATGGTATGAATTTTTTTAATCTTTTATATACATGCATTCATGTATATGTACACATGTTTACGGATCGACCATGTTTCTTGCAAGATTGATCTCATGCCAATAAGGGTTTTATGAATGTTAAGTTAATTTCTTTTTATATAGAAGAACCCCACTCGGTTTGCCAAACATTATTTTTGTTTAATGTATAACATGGGAAATTTTTTTAATATGGTTTAATGTGGTAAACCCATGCATAAGTGTAGGAATATATATCATTATGTTTTCTTCAATTACAAGTTCTATTATGATGTTTTCAAACATTATAAAGAAAAGGGTTCATGTTATTTAAAGTTCTAATAAGAGTTTTTACACAATTATATACATTATTTCCCAAATATGGACCAGATTACGCACACTGTATCCCTAATTGCATGTATGTTTACCCATTTTTAATTTTAACACCCAAAATACCCATTTATCAACATATGTGTAAGTTATGAATGACCTTGTTTTAACTGGGTATAATGATATTGTGGAATGTTAAGTGTTTGTGTTTATTTCCTTAAAACCCATATTCCAATTATTAAGATAATTTCTTGCGTGTATGAATTTTAGCATGCCTGTCTCAGATTATTTATGATTGAACTGTCTTCAAGTTATGAATATGTAAGTGAAAAGGGGGTTGATTAAGAATGCATAAAACCCTATGAACGAAGGACCATGTTAAGATATGTGAGGGATGTATTGGACTTAAAAGTGATGGGTGCACTCGGAATTATATAGCGCAATATGAATGATGTGATGGCTGCGCCAAGAATTATACAGCGCTGCAATGCATTGGGTAAAGCAAGAGTCTCATGAGACATTATGTGTGATGGTCTTGGCAGTTAGCCTTGGCTTGTGCTACCATGGAAACATGATTGGTAGTTAGCATTGACCCATAAAGTATGTTATACGGTCTTGACGAAATGTCTTGACAATGTCCGGAATTATTCATTCCCTCTGCATGTGATGATAATTGGTCAACCAGGGGTTAGTTCAACTAATATGACATCAACTAGTTGAAAATTTCCATAACTATGAAAATGTGATTTATGTGTCAAGAACTGTATTTCATATGGTAAACTTTTAGAAGAACTGTATATGCTCATGAATCATGTTATGAACGTTTTCCCTTCTTAGTCATAGAATTCTTTTTAGAATTTAAGTAACCTTGTTTGGAATATAATGCATTGTCTATTCTTCATATGTTGCACTCTCTGATCATGTTTACTTTAAATCCTATTTCAAGTACGTACATCTCTGTGCAAGTGGTTTTCAAAAATGTTGTATTTAATGTTTTAAGAAAAGATAATTCTTTGTTTTAGAAAAGTGTTTTATTCTCTTCAAAATGACTACGTTGAGAAAGAGTTTTCATAAAACGTTTTAAAACCCCTTACTCGGCATATCTGCTCACCCGATGTTTTTGTTTAAAACTTTTCAGGCATGTTTTGTGCTAGTGAATTTTATCAGAAGCAACCGGTTTCCCAGAATCCTGAGCCTCACAATATTCTATAGTAATGGGACATGATATCTTATTTGTAAATGATGTAATGAAATGTTACTATATAATGTCTCATTGGGCACCCTGTGTTTGGGCGTCGCTACAGTTGGTATCAGAGGATAGGTTCAGGAAACTCTGGAAAACCAGGTGGTCTGAATGTATTGCTATGATTGACTAAGTAAAAATGTTATAACTTTCATATGGCTGATGTACCTACCGACCTATTGTCACTTCCCAGAAAGGCTTTAGAGAACATTGTATCTCTAGTTAGATGTGAGAACTTTCTGAATTATGCCAGAATTTGCATGACGTGTAAGCACCTGTATGACGTGTCAAACTCACCTAGGGTGCTTAGTCTTCACAGAGGATTGGGGATGAATTATCTCCTAATGATGATAACCCAATTTCCCTCTTATGCACGTCGGGAATGTATCACTAGGGACTCTTCCGAGGGATCACGAATGGCGTGGAATTTGGCACGATGATTGATAACCCATTTCAAGAAGCTGCTGCTGCCGGAGACCTCTGAGCGGCTTACCTATGACATATTTTTCACTATGGCTTCTGGGGCCAGTTAATGGACTTTGGAGTGTTGGAAGATGAGTCCACCGAATTGTCTCCTAGGAAAGAAGTGTATACTGATGTTTCCCAACTCCATTCCCCTCACGCTAAACTCAGGAGGCATCATAAATGTTCTCATGAGTTTAGTCCTGTCTGTTCATCCTGTGTGTGGTTTGAAGAGTTAGGATGTTTTTCCACTCTTTGTGGTGTAAGTCTAGTAAACTCATTCTTTTCCATGTAAACTTTTGCGAAAATGGAAGTTTCATGTTTCCTTCCATGTCTCTACTTTATCAATGTTGTTAAGAGTTTCCTTTAGATGTTTTTCAGATAGTTGGTCAAATGAACTTCTCATCACTACCTGATGAGTTAGTAGAAGTCATCTTGATCAAGGCATGCATGATGGATTATCCATCCTTTCTCCACCTACAAGGGTCCTTCCAGCATTTGCTCGATCTAGAAAACGATCTTGAGATTCTTTAGTTATGTCAAGAGGATGATCGTGCTTTTCACCTCATCGCCACTGCTCAACTCCCCTGCTACAGGCGAAGGGGAAAGTACTATGAAGGCCTATTCTAGTGTTTTAAACTGGAACAAAACTTCTCTACTAGAGAGTGCTTCCTCGTAGCCGCCCAGGATGGCCAGCTTTGGGCAGCCTATATGTTCTATGTGTTGAATTTCAGTCTCCTCAACTGCATCATTCCTCTCGACTACCTCGAGCGTGATGTGGCCCGAAGAGTTATCAAGTAGTTTATCTACTCGGATGTTTCCGAGCATTGCACCGTACGAGCCTCCCTTTGGAATCCCATGTGCAGTATGCAGGAGCAGGAGTTCAGGACATACTTTTCGAAGTGCATCTGGTCTAGGGAAACGAAAGAGCTATGTGCCAACATTGGTATCCCGTTAACCGATCCAGATCCACTATTTCGGTAATTTTGTACGTGTGGGGTTTCAATTTTTCTTTTTTATGATAGAATTTTGAGGGTGAAATTCTTTGGAGGGGGAAGTAATGTAACAACCCGAGAAAACCATGTTTTGAGTTTTTGACAAGTTTGTTTTACAATGTCACCCTATTAAGTGAACAAACAATCACCTTATAAGGTAATAATAATAAAATGCATCAAATAAATGAAAGATCCTTTTATTCAAATAAGTAACATCTTGGATACAACTCCCACCGACCAAAAATGAAGATATGCTAACCAAAAATCCCAATTAAGAAACTGATTACAATAATGTAGAGACCGCTTAAAACCACCAAGACCCCAAGAAGGCGGTAGGGGTTTCAGGCATCCATCAGAATGAACATGATGATGTCTGAAGCAACTGCAGCCATGATAAGAACCAAGGGAATCAAAAGAACCATCTCTTCCTTTCTACATCATTCACCTGGAGTGAAGGACACCCCAATACTAGACCTTTTATAAGCACCCAAATCCGACCGTTGAACCCAAACATCTATAAATATGACTGTTGGATTCTCCTATCCACTATGTTTTGTTTTTGACCGTTGGAAATAAGAATGGCTTACCCCTGAAAGGTTCGGAATGCTAATTATGTAATTTGCTTTAATATTTAAAGAATGACATCATTGATAATTTATTCAATTTATTTCTTGTTTTCCCAAAAATGTGAATTATATTTTATGTTTCAAGACGGTGAAAATTAAAATTATTATTCACTACACTTATTTTCTTAATTTGAGCAATAAAAATTTTATGTTTTAATTATATTAAATCTGATGATTATTTTATTTTGTCTAAAAATGTACTAACCCTTCAGTTATATATATATATATTGAATCAAATAAATTGATTCTTTTGCTCTAAATTAAATATAAGAGCTAATATTAATGAAAATATTTAAAATTTGGATTAACATTTTTGGAAATTACATCAAACTATGATTTCTTTTACTTATGTGATTCGTGGTGATGATATTTATATCAACGCACTCTTATGTGTGATTGAATGTAGTTACATTTAATGTTTAATTAATATCAATCATTAATTATGAAAATTAAGGCAATTAGCTAATAAAGGAAATTAAAACATATATATATATATATGTGATATGTTTTTATTAACCAATGTTTTTAACTATTGACCTTCATAATGTAATATTAAATAATTAATAATTATGGTTTAATAATAATAATTATAATATAAGAAGGTTAATAAAAATTATTGATGTTTTAAAAATAATATATATATATATATACATATATTTATATAATAATATGTTTTGATTGAATAAATATATATTTTTATTGACCAATTATTTTTATTAAAATAATAAACGTTAGTTTAATAATTGAATTTTTAATAATAAAAACAATGTTTTAATAAATTAACAAAACAAATTTTTCTTTTTTTTTGTAAAACCTGTTGAATCACGTTTTATTAAACACCGTATCAAATCCAGCCGTCCGATATTCTCCCCTCCGATCACAGCCATCCGATCCTTTTAAAGCTGCATCGCATCTGGCCGCATGATCTTCCTCCTTTTAATCACGGTCATTCGTCTGTTTTCCGGTTTTCTCCTTCTCCCGACCTCCCACGTTTTCTTCTTCTTCGTTGCACTGCTGAACCAGTAGAGGGTAGGGCTCGTTTATGTCATCTAGGCCGACAAGTGGTATAAGTCCCCTGCCTTAATCCATACTTAATCTTGAGTTATTATAAGATTACACATTGAGGATCTTTTCAGGTTTAGAGTTTTAAATAATTAGATCATGAAACTTGCATTACATTCTACATCTGAACAAAGTGGTTACATAAAAGACAGTATTCATTCTTCCCATCAACGGAAACATATTTAAAATAAAAAATGGATTCATTCATGACACATCCTTGACACTATCATCACATCATGTAGCTTTCCCTTGACCTGGGAAAAACATTTCAAAATGTGGGATGAGCATAAAAAGCTCAGTAAGGGTTATAAAAATATGGAAAGGAAACATGAGTTCATATATAAATAAGAATGAAATCATACTTTACCCATAAAACATAGGCACTTTAACATACCTCATAAAATCACGAATAAATCATAGAAATCATAAGACATAAAAGTTAACTTGATGCATTCATAACATTCTTACGTAGGGAGTAACCCTCTTGGTTACGTTTGGAATACCCACCACAGTAGATTCCTTAAATATCATTGGAGAAACCATAACGTTTCACTCCTTCACATTACCCAATGCATTGGAGAGCTATATCGGGCTCACCCAACCTTATTTTATCATGGAACCACCCGTCTTCATAATAATTCCCAAGAACCTCAACATAATCGTATCACATAAAACATTCATAAATGAAACATAACATTTCCTCCTTTCAATCACAAGATGTCAATAAAACACATTGATATAAATGCATTATGAATACCATTTTCAATACCAAAATAAAAGAAAAGTAAAACATGGTATTTATTTTTCTTTTAAAAAGAAGTTATGGCTTGTAGAGGAAGCCGAAACTCAAATATTGGTCACGACGGTGGAGAAGTCATTGTCACCGTATACGTAAGACAAAAATATTACCTTTTGTCATTTAATAAACACTTCATATAAAAATGATTCATTTTGAATAAACGTAAAAGTCAAAGGGGTTTATACACCGTATAAAAGAAGGGTGTGTATAAAACAGAATATTCCTCAATGAAAGGAGATTGAGACGAAGTCCTTACAAAGACGGTATCCTTGTTTTAAGGATAAATCAATTACATAATTATTTGTGACAAACAAATACACCAAATATAAGTGGATATTATGTGTAAAATAATCAAAGGTCATTCACAAATATTCAAAGGATTACATATTCAATAACTACATGTTGAACCCAAAGAAATCAAAATTGGGTTAAGAAGTTCCCTTGACAGCCTAACAACGTCACATCAAAATGAGTTGATGAGAGATAAAATGTGTATCTCATTACTTGGACATAAAATTTACATCAATAAGGATATATGAGAACATATCCCAACATAAAAATATGTAAATTAAAAGACCCATCAAAATAAGTCTTTTAAAAAGTGGAGGGTGAAAGGTTCCCTTACCGACTTGGGTATCTTACAAAACATACACCCCATGAAAGAAGGACAATACATCATTGATGTAAATACTCATAAATGATTTTATATTACACAAATAGTAGAATAATTGGAAGTAAATACACCACTCAAAGGAAATTTTGGCAAATGTAGCATAAATCTCACGGGAATAAAAGTGAGATGAAAAATCCCTTACGAAAACTCGGCAGCCTAATGACGCCACATAAAACATACAAAAATGGATTGATGAGATCAAATAGGGTATCTCATTATATTAACTTAAAGTTTATAGAAAGATTAATATAAAAGAACATCCCCCAACATAAAAAAAGTGGAGCATAAAAGAAGTGACATAAAGGAGAGTACTTAAAAAGAAAGAGAGAGGTTAGATCTCTTACGAAAATTTGGCAGCCTAACGGCGCCACTCAAAACATCCAAAATGAATTGATGAGAGAGAATAGGGTCTCTCATCACATGAACATAAAAATTAAAGTAAGATTAATATAAAATAACATCCCAATCACAAGAAATATGAGCTTTAAAAGGAATGACATAAAAGAGTGTACTTAAAAAAGAAAGAGTGGAGTACGATCCCTTACATCAAGTCCAACTTGTCTTGTTCGTTTCTTTATATTCCTGAATAATAAAAATTGTTCAATTAATAATTGCCTAAGTGCCTCCGTTAGAGATTATTATTCAGTTCATATCACATATTATAATGTTATAATAATTTTTTAATAATGTTAGTTCATATCAGACGTTTTTGCCGATGTTTGGTACATGAGTGAAAAATGAACTTGTTTGAAAAAAGATTTCCCAATTAGTTATAAGTAAATAATTTCCAGAATAGTATTAAAATATCATATATATCCAGTAAATATTCATTTTATACTATTCCATATCATTTGGAGATAAAAAACAAAAAGCACCGTTAATGGAGACGGTAGGCCGTACGTACGCATGAACACTACTTTCATTTTTTTGTCATATTTATGGAATTAAAAAAATGAGAGAGATATATATATGTTATAATTCACGAATGATATCCATAATTTAGATGTAATATATTACATATATATCCATTATATATATGTACTGATAATATTACATAACATTTTGAGATAAGAAATGAAATGTACCGTTCATGGAGACGGTAAGCCGTACATACGCATGAACACTACTTCCATTTATATTTCATATTTAATTAAAACATAATGATACATAATAGTATTTTAATTCTAGTATGGTATCATATATAATATCATTAAATATATCCTTTATACGTACCACATATGGTATTAATCAATCAAATCTCATTGAGGGGCGGTAGTCCGCACTTCTTTAAATGAAGATATCACGTTTACCCAAAATGGAAACCATAAAGGTACGCCATAAATGAAAAATACAGAAGATTAAGTGAAACATAAACATATTAGATATCATATATAAATATATTGTCATCTTAATGGCCACCTTTGAAGGTGTTAGAAGAAATTTGAACAATCATCGTTTCGGGAGGCAGGAATTCGCCATCCACGAAAACAGTATGTTCATTAACCATTAGATGTAGGTGTGTGTAAGTGTAGCTTGAATCCTTCTTATAACAACATACTATTATATTTAAGATACTGTATTTGTTACAAAACAAATGAATAAAAAGATTTTAGGGGGTTGGAGAAGCAAAACAAAACCGAAGAACACAAGTGAAGACATTACCTTAAAATCGGGTAACTCCCTTTGGTTTGAGCTCAAAGGCTTCCTTGGGAAAGATTATGCTCAAATTGAGGATTAAAGGAGTTAGATATGGATGTGGAGAGACAAAATGGGAAGGGGATGGCCGAGCCAAAGGCTTTGGAAATGTCGGTATGGAGGTAGAGGTGGGGGACTTTTGTAAGAGGAGAGGAGGGGCACTCTTGTAATGTTACAAAATTTTACTTTATTTTCAAAAGAGTTTCGGATTTTAAAGGTCCCAAATTTATGTATTTAGAGGATAAGGTTATAAGGGTTCGAAATCCACTCATACAATAGGTTTTGGACATGTTTAGGTCTTAGATATTACATTATCATTCAATTTTATTTAAATCGTTAAATAATGAGGTCATCGCTGCATCATCATGATGTCAAAAATAATTTAATTTATTTAATGTCTAAAAATTATAAAAATGAACTATGATGTAGGAAATAGTTTTATCATTCCAATGACTATTTATTGTCAAAAATATGACATGTATAACCCCATGTAAAAATTGTTTTAGTAAAACATCTCATGTTTGTGTCATTTTTACTTTAACATTAAATAAAAAGATATTTATGTCATTTTCCAACCAAAGTGGCTCCATGGAGTCCCCAATCTGAAAAATGGATTTTATAGGTCGGACATGACACATAAAATGAGGGTAGTACATGTTTCTAGGTCATTTCATTATATTAAAACATTATTCTTACCATAAACTACACTAATTACCTCTAATCGCGATTTAAAACATAATAAGTTAATATTCAACAAAAAATTATTTTTATTCCATTGAACCACATTTTACTTCTTAATGACAACCATTTATGTCGGATTTTTGTAATTCAAAACACAAAGATGGAAAAATTTCATTTAAACGGAAAAATCAGTTTTTATAAGTACCACTTAGTGGTTTCACTATTCATCAGAAATTGATGTTTTTCAGAAAAATCCCAAAAATTCTCTCTAAGATATATTTGATATTCCGAATTAACAAATTAATTCTATTTTACAAAATTCAAAACCTATAAGTCACATTAATTAATTTAATAATTAATTTCCACTGTCAGTGCAAATAGCGTGTTTTTATGAAATAATAAGTATCAAAAGATTGACACTAGTTTAAGTCTGATTTCGAAGTGAAATTAATTACAATGACCACTATTGGATTTAATGGTAAAAATATATTCTAATTTCACTTTAAAACCAATTCAAAAGATAATATAATCATATAAATAAATTATATTAAAAATGGTTTTGAATTAAAAAACAACATTTTACACTATTCATTAAAAAATGAACTTTATCAGAAAGATACCAAAAATTTACACAAAGTAAATTTTGATGTCCCAATTCTTAAGAAGAGTTTTATTTCCACCAATATAATGTATAAGAGTGAACAAAACTATATTTAATGACGGTTCTCCATCAAAAGGCAATAAATGAACCTTTAGTGAAAACTAGGGCATATACGCCTAAAATTGAATTCTTTCCGTTTTTGAAGCCTTTATCTTTTATTGGATAAATTTAGAAACATTTAAAAACATAAATAATCATATTTTAGTTATTTCTATCCATTAACGCCAATACAACGGCTACATGTAAACTACCATTTAAAATAATATTATTTTATTATTAGAGTGCAACGTATGATTCCCATGAAACTTGTTGTTGTGTGTTGGGTACGCCATCAAGCATAGAGTCCCATTTAAAGTCATATTAATATTTTATTCAAAAATATGGATAAATATGAAAATTTCATATTCTTTATTTACCTGGGGTGTTACATCCTTCCCCCTTTTGGGAATTGCGTCCTCACAATTTTTAAAATTGAGCTTGGAAACATCCTTGAAAATCCCACATCGGATCAAGAGTCGGTAAAACAATCACTTTAAAATAAATAAAGAGAAATATAGAGGTCACCAGAGTGAACCCATACTAGGATTCCATGTAGGAAAACATGGACATGGAGGAGAAAACATAGGGTCATGTTCTGATGGAGAGTGATAGAAACCATGTTTAGGAGAAAGTTAACCACAAGAAAATCACAAACTTGTGATGGGTTAAACGGTATTCGATTCCCCAGTAGGAAAAGTTAATAGACAAAATTTTTGTTTTAAGTTACTTTTTATTGAGGAATTTATTCATAAGGAAACATAATCACTTATCCTGTTGACTTTTAACTTTTATTAGATTCCTTACAGAAACACATATTTTCTCCAAAAGGCGAGTATTTAGGAAGACTTGTTCACATTAAGAGTACTATAATCAACTTTTAGAGAATCACCTAATCCAAAAAAGAGAACTATATACTTCCCATGTCTTTAGACTTTAACCAAAACCAAAACCAAAAATGTTAGTACAAGATCAGATAATCCAAAAATGGATAACCCTTCATAAAAAGAAAATCTATTCTTAATCTCCAAAATTTATCCAACAAACCCCAAAGCTCAACAAGAACCATTATATAATCAATTGGTCCATAAAATTATTCAAAGTAAACCAAACTAAGATTGAAACCCAAATATTTGAAGGATTTAGTCACATAGTCTTCCAAGTTAAATCATAACATTTATATCCAAACAACATCAGTTGCTCTTAATGCCTCGTATTGAAAAGTAATTAACCTAATCACATATCCTCCATGATAGGTTAATCATTTTAATAAATAACCCAAAATCAACTTACTATTAATTAATAAAATCATATAGCTAAAAATAATCAGTCAATCTTACCAGGGACTTCACATAGTCCAGTGGTAGGGGATAAATACCAGTTGCACTTTGGAAGTGGGTTCGATTCCCGCAGCTTTGTCTGACGCGATGGGTTGTCACAAGGTATGCGTGTTGTCCTTTTTCCAAAACTATATAATTGTAAAATCATTCCCCAAAAAGAGATAAAATCATCGAAAATAACCATAACATAATTTAACCTAAATTTTATCTCAAGCATTTAACATCCATCATAACATATAGTAACCCATAATTACCTCAAAAGTAAGGATCATATAAACCCAAATGGTTCTTTATAACTATGTCCACAAAAGAATAAATAACTATTCCTTGAATAAAATTTTCATATATTAAACATCAGGGTTACACATACTATAAAAAGTCTTCTAATGTAACCCCATCATCAAAAGAGACTTAATACTCTTAAGAATTTCACCATAACTCTTGAAGCCCTTATATGTTGACATCTTACTCATTCAACATTCTTCATGACCCATTAACCATTCATTTACAACTTATTCTGAAATAATTCTTTCCTACAAAAAAAATCATGAATCATATCCTAAGATTCCATAATAGGAAAACAATAGTTATGAAATAATCCATACCTTTGATTGGTCATTTTCAGTTTCTTCATCCTCAATCAGAATGGCATTAGGTATTGGTAAACGAACAGTTGTACGATCTTGGTGATCCCATTCACGAAACTTCTTCATAGGACATGTGTTTGCATAATGACCATGCACACCAAATTTAAAACATTCAATTGATCACTCAGAAAAAACATCTTTCCCTTTCCACGAGTCAACTGGATGCCTCCTTTTTCCATGGCAGGTTCTTGCTTCATGACCTTCATTTCCACATCTATAGCAAATTTATGTCCCTTTGAAACATTTTCCTAGGTGTTTCTTTCCACATCTTTGACACATAGGTTTTTGAACACAATTACCTTTATGATTATTACCTGTACTTCTGTAGGGATTTGTTTCTCGCATATATGATGCCTTAGAGAAATCACCAAGGTTTAGGTGGTCAATCATGACTCCAGATAGTTGGTTGAGGATAATAACAACAGTTCCCATTGTAGCTCCTATATCATTCAGTTGCTTGCTCAAAAAACTGTCACAGTTTCCTTCACATCCACTTTTACTTTGGTTCCTGCTAGATCCATCCTTTTACTAAAACCAAAATGGTTAGTGTGAGTATATCAACAAAACCATATTGTACTAATGAGGAAGATAAATACTAATATATACTTACTCATTCACTTTATCTAAAACTATGACTCTTTCTGAAATCCTAACCATTATGGTAATGTCACTTATTCTTAAAGAATACCCTAACCTCTAATGTTATCTAAACTGACCTCTAATACCAACTATAAGTCCCTAGACATAAACCTTACTTAATCTTGAGTTATTACAAGATTACACATTGTGTATCTTTTCAGGTTTAGAGTTTTAGAGAATTAGATCATGAAAATTGCATTACATTCTACATTTAAAAAAGTGGTTACATAAAAGACAATATTCATTCTTCCCATCAACAGAAACATATTTAAAATAAAACATGGATTATTTCTTGACACATCCTTGACACTATCATCACATCATGTACCTTTACCTTGACCTGTGAAAAACATTTCAAAAACTTGGGATGAGCATAAAAAGCTCAGTAAAGGTTATAAAAATATGGAAAGGAAACATGAGTTCATATATACATAAGAATGAAATCATACTTTACCCATAAAACATAGGCACTTTAACATACCTCATCAAATCATGAATAAATCATAGAAATCATAACACATAAAACGTAACTTGAGGCATTCATAACATTCTTACGTAGGGAGTAACCCTCTTGGTTACATTTGGAATACCCCCCACAGTATATTCCTTAAATCCCTTCGGAGAAACCTTAAAGTTTCACTCCTTCATGTTACCCAATGCATTGGAGAGCTATATTGGGCTCACTTTCCATTATTTTATCACGGAACCACTCGTCTTCATAATAATTCCCAAGAACCTCAACATAATCATATCACATAAAACATTCGTAAAGGAAACATAAAATTTCAACCTTTCAATCAGAAGATATCAATACAACACATTGATATAAAAACATTATGAAAACCATTTTCAATACCAAAATAAAAGGAAAGTAAAACATGGTATTTAATTTTCTTTTAAAAAGAAGGTATGGCTTGTAGAGGACGAGGAAACTCAAATAATGGTCACGAGGGCGGAGAAGTCGTCGCCGCATACGTACGACAAAAACATTCCCTTTTACGTTTAATAAACACTTCATATAAAAAATATTCCTTTTGAATAAACGTAAAAGTCAAGGGTTTTATACACCATATAAAAGAAGGTTGTGTATAAAACAGAATATGCCTCAATGAAAGGAGATTGAGATGAAGTCCCTTACAACGATGGTATCCTTGGTTTAAGGATAAATCAATTACATAATTATGTGTGACAAACTAATACACCAAATATAAGTGGATATTAAGTGTAATATAATAAAAGTTCATTCACACATATTCAAAGGATGTCATATTCAATAACTACATGTTGAACCCAAAGAAATCGAAATTACGTTAAGAAGTTTCCTTGACAGCCTAATAGCGTCACATCAAAATGAGTTGATGAGAGATAAAAAGTGTATCTCATCTCTTGGACATAAAATTTAAATCAATAAGGATATATGAGAACATATCCCAACATAATAATATGTAAATTAAAAGACCCAACAAAAGAATTCCTTTAAAAAGTTGAGGGTGAAAGGTTCCCTTACCGACTTGGGTATCTTTCAAAACATACACCCCATGAAAGAAGGAAAATAAATCATTGATGTAAATACTCATAAATGAATGTACATTACACAAAGTGTAGAATAATGGGCAGTACATACACCACTCAAAGGAAATTGTGGCAAATGTAGCATAAATCTCACGGGAATAAAAGTTAGATGAAAAATCCCTTACGAAAACTCGGCAGCCTAACGACGCCACATAAAACATACAAAAATGGATTGATGAGATCAAATAGGGTATCTAATAATATTAACATAAATTTTATAGAAAGGTGAATATTAAATAACATCCCCCAACATAAAAAAATAGGATCTTAAAAGAAGTGACATAAAGGAGAGTACTTAAAAAGAAAGAGAGAGGTTAGATCTCTTACAAAAATTTGGATGTCTAACAGCGCCACTCAAAACTTCCAAAATGGATTGATGAGAGAGAATAGGGTATCTCGTCACATGAAAATAAAAATTAAAGTAATATTAATATAAATTAACATCCCAATAACAAGAAATATGAGCTTTAAAAGGAATGACATAAAAGAGTGTACTTAAAAAGAAATAGTGGAGTAGGATCCCTTACCTCAAGTCCTACTTGTCTTGTTCGTTTCTTTATATTCCTAACTAATAAACATTGTTCAATTAATAATTTCCAAAGTAACTCCTTTATATTTTATTATTCAGTTCATAACACACATTATAATGTTATAATAATTGTTTTATTATGTTAGTTTATATCAGACGTTTTTTCTGATGTTTGGTACATGAGTCAAAAATGAACTTGATTGAAAAAAGATTTCCCATGTAGTTATAATTAAATAATTTCCAGAATAGTTTTAAAATATCATATATATCCAGTAAATTTTCATTTTATACTATTCCATATCAATTGGAGATAAAAAACGTAAAGCACCGTTGATGGAGATGGTAGGCCGTACGTACGCATGAATGCTACATTCATTTTTTGTCATATTAATGGAATTAAAAAAAATTAGAGAGATATGTATATGTTATAATTCCAGAATGATATACATAATTTAGATGTAATATATTAAATATATATCCATTATATATATGTACTTATAATATTACATAACATTTTGAAATAAGAAATGAAATGTACCGTTCATATAGACGGTAAGCCGTACGTACGCTTGAACACTATTTCGATTTCTATTTCATATTTTATTAAAACATAATGATACATAATAGTATTTTAATTCCAGTTTGGTATCATATATAATATCATTAAATATATCCTTTATAGGTACCACATATGGTATTAACGAATCAAATCTCTTTGAGGGGGAGGTACTCCGTACTTCCTTAAATGAAGATATCGCGTTTACCAATAATGGAAACCGTAAAGGTACGCCATAAATGAAAAATACAGAAGCTTAAGTTAAACATAAACATATTAGATATCATATATAAATTTAGTTTCATCTTAATGGCCACCTTTTAAGGTGTTAGAATAAATTTGAACAATCATCATTTCGGGAGGCAGAAATTCGCCTTCCACGGAAAGAGTATGTTCTTTAACCATTAGATGTAGGTGTGTGTAAGTGTTGCTAGAATCCATCTTATAACAACATAATATTATATTTAAGATACTGGATTTGTTAAAAAACAAATGAATAAAAATAGTTTAGGGGGTTGGACAAGAAAAATAAAACAAAAGAACACAAGTGAAGACATTACCTTAAAATCGGGAAACTCCCTTTGGTTTGAGCTCAAAGGCTTCCTTGGGAAGGATTATGCCCAATGTGATTCTTCAAGCTGTTATCGAGGGATGTGAAGAGACAAAATGGGCAGGGTATGTCCGAACCAAATGCTTTGGATGTGTGGGTATGGAGGTAGAGGTGGGGGCCTTTTATAAGAGGAGAGGAGGGGCACTCTTGTAAAGTTAAAAAATGATACTTTATTTTCAAGAGTTTCTGATTTTAAAGGTCCCAAATTGATATATTTCGAGGATACGGTGATAAGGGTTCAAAATACACTCATCCAATAGGTTTTGGACATGTTTAGGTATTAGATATTACATTATCTTTCCATTTTATTTAAATCGTTAAATAATGAGGTCATCACTGTATCATCATGATGTCATAAAGAATTTAATTTATTAAATGTTTAAAAATTATTAAAAATACTATGATGTAGGAAATCATTTTAGCATTAAAATTACTATTTATAGTCAAACATATGACTTGTATAAAACTATGTAATTTTTTTTAGTAAAACATCTCATGTTTATGTCATTTTTACTTTAACATTAAATAGAAAGATATTTATGTCATTTTCCATCCAAAGTGGATCCATGGGTTCCCCAAGTTGAACCATGGATTTTATTTGTTGGTCATGACACATACAATGAGGGTAGAACATGTTTCTAGGTCGTTTCGTTTTATTAAAACATTATTCTTACCATAAACTACACTAATTACCTCTAATCAGGATTAAAAACATAATAAGTTAATATTCACCAAAAAATTATTTTTATCCCATTGAACCACATTTTAATACTTAATGACAACCCTTTATGTCGTATTTTTGAAATAAAAAACACAATGATGGCAATATTTCATTAAAACAGAAAATCAGTTTTTATAAGTACCACTTAGTGGTTTCACTATTCATCAAAAATTGATGTTTTTCAGAAAAATCCGAGAAATTCACCATAAGATATATTTGATATTCAGAATTAAAAAAAGAAGCCTATATTAAAAAATTAAAAACATATAAGTCACATTATTTAATGTAATAATTAATTCCCACTTTCAGAGCAAATAGCGTGTTTTTATGAAATAATAAGTATCAAAATACTGACAGTAGTTTAAGTCTGATTTCAAAGTGAAATTAATTCCAACGACCACTATTGGATTTAATGGTAAAAATATAATCTAATTTCACATTTAAAACAATTAAAAATATAATCTAATCATATAAATAAATTAGATTAAAAAGTGGTTTTGAATTAAAATACGACATTTTAGACTATTCATTAAAAAAATGAACTTTATCGGAAAGATACCAAAAATTTACACAAAGTAAATTTTGATGTCCCAATTCATAAGAAGAGTTTTATTTGGTCCAATATAATGTATAAGAGTGAAAAAAACTATATTTAATGACGGTTTGCCATCAATAGGCGATAAATGAACCTTTAGTGAAAACTATGGCATATACGCCAAAAATTGAATTCTTTCTGTATTTTAAGCCTTTATATTTTATTGGATAAATGCAAAAACATTTAAAAACATATATGATCATATTTTAGTTATTTCTATCCATTCTATCCAATACAATGGCTACATGTTAACTACCATTTAATATAATATTATTTTATTATTAGAGTGCAACGTAAGATTCCCAAGAAACTCGTTGTTGCGTGTTGGGTATGCCATTGAGCATAGCGTCCCCTTTAAATTCAAATTAATATTTTATTCACAAATATGGATAAATATGAAAATGTCATATTATTTATTTACCTGGGATGTTCAAGTGGACCTTTCTTCTCCTCTTTTTCCACAGAGTCGGCACCGACTCCCCTCCGATACCCTCCATCCAACGCCAAGTCTTCTGTTTCTTTTTTTTAAACCCTGGTTTGCACCTAAGTGTCGGAGTTGTTTGCACCGAGACTCTTTGATCTTTCCAACCACCGGTCCTCATCACTGCATCGTTTCTCCTCCTCCTCTCTGATCAAAGGTAAGGGAGAAGTTCTGTTTTGGTTTTTTTTGAGCTTCGGTTTTGATATATATACATATATACGTGTTATGTGTATATGTATACATTATGTGTTTATGCATCTGATTTCACTTGAATCATTTCCGCATCCTTCTCACCTCCTCTCTATGCTAAGGTAAGGGGAATGTTTTATTTTGTTTGGTTTTGTTTGAGCTTCGTTTTATATAAATATATATATACATGTTATATGTGTATATTTTTAGTGGGTATGAACCTGGTGCAAACACAGACCATGAGGATCTCCCTCTCATCATGGAGAACCGAATAGGAGTAGGGGGAAATCCTCTTCTTCGTTTCCTACCATTTCTATAAGCTTTACCTAGTTATATACTCCTTTTATATAAATGTGTATAAGAATATACAAGACCATATGAACCTATTTATACCTGTTTTACCTCTTCCTAGGACCGAACCTGAGTAGCGGAGGTCTTCTGGTATTAATTTTTCACCAAAATCATTGAATAATCACGGTTATATATATTTATATACACTTCATGAATATGTGTGTACATATATATATTTGTATTCGTACATATATATATAAGATGATATATGCATATGTACACCTTTCTTTCACATGTCTATAACCCAGAATTTCATTTTGCCTATGAAAAATGGAGTTGTCGAATAATTTCATGAACATGTAATACATGCAAGTATATGGAGCATAAAGATGTATAAGTACATGTAATCATATAGATGTACATATACATCAATGTGCATAAGGTATGAATTTGGGACTTTTGTTTTGTAAAATATAATGTGATAAATTATTTACTCAAAAGAATATTATTTCAAGAAATGTACCCAAAAACAATTTATATACATATTTATATGTATAATGAAGTTTACGAGTTAGTTTGATATCAAAATAGTTCTTTCAATTGAATTTTTTTTATTTATCATCATTCTTGATAAATAAGGATTTTGGTTTTGAGAAAATGGTAAGAATTCATTAAACTTTTATATACATGTATTCATGTATATTTACACATGTTTATGGATCGACCATGTTTTTTGCAAGATTGATTTCATGACCATAAGGGTTTTATGAAAGTTAAGTTCATTTCTTTTTATATAATAGAACTCCACTCGATTTGCCAAACATTATTTTTGTTTAATGTATAACTTGGGAAATATATTTTAGTATGGTTTAATGTGGTAAACCCATGTATATGTGTAGGTATAGATATCATTATGTTGTCTTCAATTACAAGTTCTTTTATAATGTTTGAAATCATTATAAAGAAAAATGGGTCATGTTATTTAAAGTGCTAATAAGAGTTTTTACACAATTATATACATGATTTCCCCATGATGGACATGATTATGCACATTGTATCCCTAACTGCATGTATGTTGGAACAGTTTTAAATTAAACACCCACAATACCCACTTATCAACATATGTCTAAGTTATGAATGACCTTGTTTTAACTGGGTATTATAATGTTGTGGAATGTTATGTGTTTGTGTTTATTTCCTTAAAACCCACGTTCCAATTGTTAAGATAATTTCTTGGGTGTACGAATTTTAGCATGCATGTCTCAGTTTATTTATAATTGAACTGTCTTTAAGTTATGAATATGTAAGTGAAAAGGGGGTTGATTAAGAATGCATGAAACCCTATGAATGAAAGACCATGTTAAGATATGTGAGGGATGTATTGGACTTAAATGTGACTGGTGCACCCAGAATTATATAGGGCAATATGAATGATGTGATGGGTGTGCCTAGAATTATACAGCGCTCCAATGCATTGGGTAAAGAAAGAGTCTAATGAGACGTTATGTGTGAATGTCTTGGCAGTTAGCCTTGGCTTGTGCTACCATGGAAACAGGATTGGCAGTTATCCTTGACTCGTTAAGTATGTTATACGGTCTTGATGAAAGGTCTTGACAAAGTATGGCTTTATACATTCCCTCTGCATGTGATGATAATTAGTCAACCAGGGGTTAGTTCAACTAACATGACATCCCCTAGTTGAAAATTTCCATGACTATGAAAATGTAATTTATGTGTCAAGAACTGTATTTCATGTTGTAAACTGTTAGAAGAACCGTATATGCTCATGAATCTTGTTATGAACGTTTTCCCTGCTTAGTCACAGAATTCTTTTTAGAATTTATGTAACCTTGTTTGAAATATTATGCATTTTCTATTCTTCATATGTTGCTCTCTCTGATCATGATTACTTTAAAGCTTATTTCATGTACGTACTTCTCTATGCAAGTGGTTTTCAAAAATGTTGGATTTCATGTTTTATGAAAAGATAGTGCTTCATTTTAGCAAAGTTTTTTATTCTCTTCAAAAGGACTTGCTTTGAGAAAGAGTATTCTTAAAACGTTTTTAAAACCCCTTACTGAGTATATCTACTCACCCAAAGTTTTTGTTTAAAATTATTCCGGCATGGTTTGTTCTAGTGAAGTATATCAAAAGCAGCTGGTTTCCCAGAATCCTGAGCCTCGCGATCTTCTGTAGTAATGGGACATGATATCTTATTTGTAAATGATGTAATGATATGTTAGTATATCATGTCTCATTGGGCACCCTGGGTTTGGGGGTCACTGTAGTTTTTATGTTAATAAATTAAATATATCACTACTGGTGAATTATTTTAATAAAATTAATATTATAAATTAAATTAATTGATTTAAATATTCAGATACTTTTTTACTATGTTAGAGTTAGGCATAAAAATTTTGTTTAGATTAAAAAACTCGATTTTTTTAAAAATAGATTATACCATATTTGGAACACATATTTCAAAATTTATTTTCTACCACTTATAGATATTGAATTTGATAAATTATATTCCTTATTTGTAATCAATACATTTATATTTTGTAAATATGACCCTTTTATATTTTTTTCAATATGAGAATTAGGAGTTGTAAAACTTATTACCCCAGTAAAAGATAAATTTAGTTAAACATTGTATATAGAAGTGATAAGGATATATATTTTTATCCAAATATTTATATTAGGATTCAAATTCTACACTTATCAACATAGACAATAAATTATAAATTTTAAGGGATACTAGTCTATGAAAAAGAACTATATATTATTTAAATCAAAGAATGCTACAAAATATAACCATCATATTTTTAAATATCTATTATGTGTCCATATAAGAAAAAATAATTTTATAAATAAATATATGTTTCTATTTTATAAATAGTAAAATTATTTTCATGATATAAAATTATTTCTAATTTTTTGATATTATATAATAACCTAAAATGATTATGTAACTCCAATAGAGTATTTCTCCAATTAATAAAAAATATAATAAATTAATCCAAAAATATTAAAACAAATATTATTTTAGAGATTAATGAGTTACATAATTTTTTTATTAATATGACATATTAGTGTAATATTAAATGATTATATAATAATTTTAAATTCTGTATTTATTTATTTTATTTTAAATTAACAGAATAGTGTCTAAATTTTAAGTAATGATATTTTATGGACATATTATTTTATTAAATTATATAAAAAGAATAAAATATTCAATTATTAAAATTGGGATAACATATTATCTAAAATTTTATTGCTTCCAAATTTATCGAAAATTTGGAACCATTTATAAAGATAAATACTTTAAGAAATATTAATCTTTTAAGGAATTCCTAGAGTGACCCTCCCCTTAACTATAATATGATATGCCTCATTTATAAAATTCACAAAAAAATTAGACTAATAGATTTATGAAAATATTTTAATTGTCTTCTAAACTCCCGTAGAAATAATCTAGAGGTTCTGGGAATTCCAAAAGTCCAACCGAAGTTCTTTTAGGAGCACGTCTGACAGAGCTATTTCCAAGAAGAGGTAATCCCCCTAACTGATCATGTGCTATTTAATTATTATTTTAAATCATATAAATATATCGAATTATAATTTAAATAATAAATTACTTGTCTAAAATACATATAAATGATATTTTTATTATTAAAGAACCATTCTTTGACATCTTTTCAATCGAAGGGGAAGTCAATGTATCAGTCATGTTTACGTACAACATACCATATCAATTAATAGTGAAATTCATTTTTCTAAAAAAAATATGTATGGATATTAATATTTATATAATAAATAAATAATATATTTAAATAATTATTAAATTATTCGGATGATGGAACCATAATCAGTATACAAGGACTAAAAATACCAAACCAAAACCTACATGGAAAACAAAAAAGTTATCACTATGAATTTTTTTTAATAAACAACTATTAATGAATGGGTGATAACATGTTATATGTAAATAATATATGTTATGACATATATGATTATTTATATATAATATAATTATAATTAATCTATATTTATTACACGGTGGATCAAATAACTATGAAAAATTCAGAACTCAGGTAAGGGATTTATGTTTCAATATAATCATAAAAAATATCATTTATGGCTGAATTTTCATTATATGAAATTATAGGATCATTTTATAATTAATCCCGTTAATATTTATTATCCCATGGTTATTTACCAAGAATTAATTTTTTACTTTCAATTTTATCTCTTTAAATAATCAATAGATTGAAAAATCATTTTAAAGGGAAACCGATTATGTTTTTCATTTTGTCTGGGAATATTTCCGATAATATGCATGTTTTTATAAAATATTTTCATGAATGTATTTACAGTTATACTATTATTGTTTATAATCATTTTTCAAAATATATTACTTTTTAAATAATTGTTTGAAATCCATTTTTATGTTGTTTTCTGAATGAGATATTTCTTGAATTTTAACCAAACAATGCAATGAAATATTTTTTATCTTATATGTCATGAACATAAATTTCCCCAATAATAATTTCTTAATGTTTTTAATATTCCATTACATGATATGAAGATTATTCTTGATGAATATTATTCCATAATACATTGTAAATGTATTAATATTAAAAGTGATTTTCAATATGGGAAGGTTATTTTCACCAAGAAATATTTCAGTGAACCTTTAAATGAATGTTCATTTATGATATCATCCTTTGAAATTAATTAATATTTACTAGGTATATGACCCAATTATAAAATTCGTACTATTTATAAAGATGGTTATTATTGATATTGAATAAATGTTTATGAAACCAATTTATTTTCCATGGTTTATGCTGTTATGAATGGATATAGTGCTTATGAAACACATATTGTTTACACGGGTTATGATGTGAGGATATGATGAATGTCTTATAATCTTGTGAAACACATATTTATGGTTTCCATTATGTGATAGTGGTTATATTTTAAACAAGTATAGTGGTTACATTATAACCAAAGATGGTGGTTGTGTTATAATATTGGAAAATTTTTATGTTAAAACCATGGATGGGTGGGGCCAAAATAATACATTCCTCTAATGAATTAAGTAATGAATGAAATATCATGAGATAAAGAGGATGCGAATCAGTAGTGAACTTAGTATGTTATGTAACTCTTTCTAATATGATTGTTTTGGTAATTAACCTTGACTACTATTATGGTTTGGGGAATAACCCATTCCACTATGATAGCCTTGAAAATGAGCCTTGAATACTATGGAAATGATTTTATAATATTATGTGTCTATCAAAATTAAATTTCTTATGGAAATGTTATTCTCTCATGGATCATGTTCTATTATTCAATTATTATTAATATCATATGATCTTCTATGATTTCATCCATAGAACTATAATATAATCTTTTATATATAGGGTATGGTTTTAACATTTGAATCTAATGTTATCATAATCATATGAACATGTTACATTTATTTGATCATTGATACTGCTCTTTTTTACCCTTACTAAGAATTTGAGATCACCATTTCTTATTTTCCCTTTACCCAGGTTATGAGAAATGAATTAAGTATGATATGTATTAGAATGGTTCTAGTTATGAAGAACATAATTGGAGATAATTTTACACTGGGTTTTTATGTGTTTATGTTTCCCAATTAACATGACCAATACGAATATAGTGTGAGTTTTAATGTTATTTAATGAATATTTATCTTATAAGATGTAATATATATGTATGAAAATTATGGGTTTCTATAGAAAAACAAGTATCAGATGAATAAATAATCATATTGGGAATTATATAAAACGTATAACGGAATTATATAAGTGTGTGAGAGAATGAAACTAATCTCATGAATGTTAATGTGACACGAATCACTCAACAAACATGATAAAGGAATAGAAGGAACCTCCCAATAAACCACCCAGGGTTCAATTCATCAACTATAAATAAAAAGAGAACTATACAAAACTATTTACTAATCTATTGGTCTTTGAGGTTAATCATCATCAACAACAAAAAATAGAGAAGGGTCAAGGGAAATCTAATTCTGTCACCACTACTAAGGTGGAACATGATAATTAATTCATAACAGGTAAAATTAATGTTCAACCAATAATATATTTTATTTTATTTTATTATGGTTATACACATTACTTTATATACTAAATGTTTTCAATAACTATTGAAAAATATTCACGATTACTTTATGAAGATATATTCATAAAAAAACAAAGTGTTAGGATTAATGAAACCTATGTGTTTGAATGCTCTCATATTAGAGTATGTGAGATCATTCTTCCATTGAATATCTTAATCATCCCCTTTAATTGATTTTAAATTATACTAATAATGGATTTTATATAATTACATTGAGTTCACATCAACTAGTAGGAAATGAAATATCTTTATATACTCTTACCAATCCAATGACCCTGAACAAATGCAACCCAAATTACGATTCTCCATTGGGAAATCCTAAACAATGTGGTTGATGATACCTCAAAAATAAAAAAATCCTTACAAATTGGTTTAGTTGAGGAAAAGTATCAATGTTGAATATAATAATATTTTGAGGGAATATATTTATGTATTTTACAATGACTTTTAGTGACATCCCTCCGATCATAAGGGATAGTTCCCAATAGATCTTATACCTAGAGAAACTCCTATACTAAAATACACCAATAGAATGGCCCTAAAACAACTAGAGGAGTTAAAGAAGTGGATTGAATTTACACAATGTGTTCATACACCCTAGTTCATCTTCTAGGGGTGCACCAATACTCTTGTTCATTAAAAGGATGGATCAATGTGATTTTCCATCAATTACCAAGATCTCAATATGATTACTATATAAAACATGTATCACCTACCATGGATTTTTGATTTGTTTGATCAACCTAAATAAAGAAAATACTTCATAATGGTGGATATTTTTTCAAATATCCTAATTAATAGGCGAAGAAGAGTTTTTTTATTTAAAAACATTCTATACAAGGTATGGACACTATATAATCATAGTGATTCCCTTCAAACCTAATTTTCCCCTTGGAATCTTTATAGATTATTCAAATAATGTTTTTAGAGGATACCATGAGAAATTTATTGTAGAATTTATTAATGACATTCTCGTTTTCTCTACGATAAATCAGGATGATCAAAATCATATAAATATTGTGATGAAGACATTAAGAAAAGGTAAAATGAATGCTATGTTTTATATGTGTGACTTATTGTGTGCAACAATTCACATTCTTGGGTTATTTGATAACAAGTGGGGGAATTTATATGGATGCTTCAATTATAAAAGAAATTGAAGAATAACCTAGACACATATTTTTTTAAAAAAAATCAATGTCTTATTTAATTATCTATGTTCAGTCAAATATTTGTGAGAAATTTATCACAATTTTCTATCACATTATTTATGTTTACATAGATTCGAGCAAACATATTTATAGAAAGAATCATGTGTGGAAGGAGTTATGTAGATTAAGAAGAATTTAATAAGTATGTCTTTAATCATACTCCCTTAAAGTGGAGAAAAGCTTCCTATACACTATAATACTTCAATGAAAGTATCTAGTTTTGTAATCATGAAAAATGGAAAAGTGATATACTATTCCTCACCACAGTTGAAGTTATAAGAGAAAAATGACACGATGAAATATCTCGATTGAGAAGCAATGATCTATTACTTAATTATTTTGTAAAACTACTTATATGATGATAAGTGGGACACAAGTACAGATAATAAGAGTCTAAATTATACATTAACATAGAAAGAGACCAAAATTTGTCAATTAAGATGGTTTCATTTGAACATGGAATATTATTTATCTTCTCATTACAATCCTGTATATGAGAATTGGGAAACTAATGTACATAGTAGAAATAAACATGATACTCATTCAATGAGGTGGATTAAGAAAGACCCTATCATCTTAGATATGAAATTTTTAGATCTAGAAATCATTATATCAAGGAATACATCCTACCACATCAATATTATTTACTTTCCATATATCTTATAGAAGATCAAGGAAGAACAAAGCGATTATTTGGAGATTCAATATAATAGGAATGAATAAAATGAATTCCGGATTAACGAAAAA
This sequence comes from Viscum album, assembly GCA_963277665.1. NCBI lineage: Eukaryota > Viridiplantae > Streptophyta > Magnoliopsida > Santalales > Viscaceae > Viscum > Viscum album. The sequence continues at coordinate 1,582,664,128 of OY728137.1, read as the reverse complement.
AACTTTGAAAAATATAAATTCTTTAATTTTGAATGTATAATTTGAAACCATCATCACCTAAGGTAAAGATAATGCTATTTGATAATTCATGAAGACCATATTTCTCAATATATTATGGAAATACCATGATTAACCATGATACTCAATATAACTTATAGTGGTACAACATGAAGAAGGATATTATTGATTAAATCACAATGTTATTAGTATATTATAATTTTTTATAAATGTGATAGAAGTCTATGCTGATGATGAAACCATTTCCCATACCCTTATGTAAATTGGATAATATCAACATGGGATTTTTAACTGGGCTACTAAAGACATCCAAATGATGTAATGAAATATGGGTTCTAGTAGATTGACTCACCATGAATGTCCAATTCATTACTATATGGGAAGATTTATTTTTTGATAATGATGATAATATATAAGTAAAGTAAAGAGAGAGGCTATATGGGGTCCCAATTTCCATTGTATTTGATCATAATCTAAGGTTTACCTCAAAATTGTGAAGAGGAATCTAACATTATACGTATACTGAATTGAAATTCATTGTGTTCTATCACCGCCCAAACTAATTTCCAATTTTAAAAGACTATTCAATCACTAAAAGAAAATTTAGGTGCCTAATAAATGGAATTAAAAGTATGAAATTATCAAAAAATCTCATTAGTTGAGTTCTAATAGTAACAACTTCTACTCAAGTATAAAAATTGACCCAAATTATGCTCTATGTAGGAAACAAATATAGAAGTCACAAATGTTCTCATGATGTTTGTTAATGAAATCTACCTATACCTAATCAGGTAACAGAAATATAGATGAGGTTCAATCCATATAATATCATATCCAATATGATCATATTTTAAAGGAGAGCTACGCTCAAAATCATCAATGGGGATAAAAGATTAATCTAGGAGAAAAACATTCCGTCAACTATCACAATGAAATGGATTCATAAATTTTGAAAAGAAGAGGAATCTTATCATTATTTCCATTGGAACCTTTGGGATCCTTTATCGTATATGATTAGTTTCCTATCGACTAACACTTCCACCAAACGTGGATCAAGTTCATGATGTGTTTCATGCATCTCTCCTCAGAATGTAAATACCCGATCCCTCACATATACTAAATTAGATTGTGGTACAAATGAAGCATGATATCTCTTAATTAGAAAAGACAATCAAGATATTGGATCAGATAGATAATTTTATACTATAACACCCTTTACTTTACAATCTAGTTTCATTTCTTCCTTTAGTCAGTTATTTTTGGGACAGAAAGATTTAGTGGATTATAGTGTCTTAAAAGTTGGTTTTGACCCTTTTTGGTGAAAAATAGGAAGGCCCATGACCTTGGTGGATGTTGTGGTGCATATTTATGCCACATGGGTCATACAAATAGAGTCATCACACCATGTTTTAGGTATATTCTTCAACATGGAATTCGAGGAGTCCCCCTATCAACCACAACTAATGTTGACACCACCAGATTTTAGTGGTGGGCATGGTGATCCAAAATTGTCTTGTAATCTTCTACACTCTATGAATAGTCCACATGCTCAGTCTCTTAGGGGAATCCCCACACTATGTTAGGGAACAAATTTTTATAGTGGAATTAGTTTCATATTTTTAAAATTCAAGAATGATTCTTAATCATCTAAATGTAGTTACTCTAGACACATTTACCATTATTTATGATTTTAATTCATATTTGACTTGGGTTTCCTATATTAAATCGATATTTATCCCCCAATTGGATCATATTCGAGATCAATGATGTTCTATGAAGGGGTTTCAGTCATCCATCTTCTATCGAAAAACATCATATGGTGATTCCCTTCCTCTAAAACATTATATTTCAAAGATAGAGGTTCTTAAGTACTAGATATATTATTCACCAATAATTTTTTTAGGTATAGGTGGGGTTTTAATTTATATTAAGGTAGGTGTCTTTACACTATAGTCAATACCTTAATATTCCTTTTGTTTTTATGATTTCCATTTAGTTATGATTTGTGAAATTATTAATTCGAAATAGTTGAGAGGTGAATTTATTATTTTATTCTTATGTAATTATTTTACAAGGTATTTTACTTGGAAAATAATTTTTAATGTTAAAAAATTATTTAATGGAATTTAAAAAAGATGGATTTTTATGCCTAAAAATGACATGGAATTACAATAAAAAATGTTTTATAAAAATCCAGTCTTGGAAATGAAGTCGATATGGATTGGAAAATTTTATGAAATATGAATTTAGATCCATAAATATAATAATGAAGTATAACACATATTAAGACCATTGGTTATGGAAAAAACATTATACAAAAGAACCTTAGTATAGTAATCAATCACAAGGGTAGGGACTCATGATTACATAGGGATAGTGGGTTGAATTTATCAAGGATCAATGGTATGAACATATAATTCCTTCGTAAAATCTGGTGTTTCTTATTTTTCTTATATGTATACAAACTTATGTCATTGATATTCCCTTTGTTATTTTTACATACATTATAGGAAATTTTACCTAATATTCTTATTTATTCACTCAACATGGATATTGAGGATTGAAACATGTTCTATTCATCTTCTTATGACTAATGAATACGAATTTTCTATTATATGACATGATGTTGTAAATAATACCAAATGATTATTTCAATATTTGAAAATTCTATATTTTAAAAAACATTTAGAAACATATTTTATATATGAACAAACATATTCAGGTGGATATAGATTTTATAGACTTTTAGTGTTATCATAATTGGATTTAGTGCTAACAATATAATTTTTTGGTGTTTTTAGACTTGGTTCTGCAAGATAACGGAAAAAGGGAATGTCTTTCTATAGAGGATGGATATTATAGTTCATGTTGTATTTAGATAGGATATTTTGGTTTTGAAATATAGTCACAAGGATATTGAACCATGGGTTTATTCATATTCCATGATAATGGTATTTTATATTTCTATGTAGTCCTTTTAATCCCCTTTTTGGATGTTACCTTTATGCTTTTTTGTAAATATGATGTATTTTTGGATATATTCTATGATACATTGTTTTTTTCTTAATTATTATATGTATGTTGATGGTGAAATCCTTCCATATTTCATCATATGATACCCTAGTTCTTGTAGCGATCATGTAGCCATTGAGTATTTAATTTTCCCCTCATTGATGCAAATACCATGTGCCATTATGGGTTGATCTATGTTGGTTTTCTAATAATTAGTGTAAAAGGGTCATGTTTCCATTTAATCATACTATCTCACTTGTGTATCACACTCTTGTTTCTTGGGTTTATTGATATACTAGTTATAGGATCATTGGAACTCCATAGTGAGTATGGGAGTATTTCTGTCCAGTTAATTTTCTTGATGAAATATGAAATAAAATGGAAATTATTGGATTTTATAATATCCTTTTTTATAAGTTTATCATTTGGGATTCTATCCACTAATTTTTTATAATGGAATTGAATTTTATTCTTGGTGGTTTTTGGTCTCGTTGTTTTGTATAATATAGTTCTTATAAGAAGACCATCTATTAATTCTTATGAGGAACATTGAAGGTGATCCCCATAAGATAATAATCAAATGAAACAATTTTGGTGGAAAATATTATTTGAATTAACAATAACTTTTAATAAGTTGTTAATATTTATCTGTAATGAAAGTTGAACCATGCTATATAATTCACTAAAAATTATCCACTGATCAATCATGGTGATAAGGGGCCACATGAATCATAGGAATGGATCAATAAGATTTAGAGAATTTCACACTTTATGAAGACTTTGAAAATATCAATTGGAGTATCCCCATTTATGCTTCATATTCCAGGAATGAGGTGGTAATAATATATTTTTTAAGCCAGGAATCACAATGATCTCACTCGGATGAATTTCAACAAGGGATTTAATGAATATTTTTAACTAAAAAAATTTTCCTTGGTGAAGACATATAAATTTTTAAGCATAGAGAAAAGGAATCCTTTAGTTATGGAGTATTCTAATTAATTTTATAATTTGGTGAACCTATCTTTAGATCATGTTTCAAATTACTTTCTCATGTAATGGAGGATAAATATGAGTTTGAGTGATGATATTTGGTCTCTAGTAAATATTTTATTCTTAATCACCTTCAAGGAGGTTGTTGATGTGGAAGCTATGTATGAGGTGGATATAACTGGAAATACAGGACACTTTGGAGTAGTAGTGACATTCGAAGGTTGCTAGAGTTCTTTTTCTAGCCAAAAGTTGATACTAGGTGTCCAACATTGAGGTGGTGGAAGGAGTTCACTATATATGCTAGGGAAGGAAAAAGTGGTTTGTTACCAACATGGGAGAAAGGGACATAAGAAACCTAATTTTATGGTAGCACCCAATTCAAATAAATCATGTCGAAAATGTGGTTATATTCAATATTTCTAGTTTAAGAACCTGATTCACATCTTAGAGGCTCACTTCCGGTGGTGGTTAGTGGGTGTCTTTTAATTTCTCTAGATAATTTCATTGGGTTTCTTCCTGAGAGGAAAGTCAAGTTCATTATAGACTTTCATCGGGGTAAAAGGCCATTTTTACCTTCATACAATATAACACATGATGAATTAATATATTTAAAGATTCTTCTTGAGGATCCTGAGGATAATGGATTTGTTCATCTCAGAGTTTCACCTAGGGAATTACCTATAATATATGAAATATTTGAAAATGACTTATATCACTATGTTGATTAGAAAAACTCAACTAGGTGATATTTAATAACAAATATCCCCAAGATTGTATTGATCACACTTTCGTTCAGTACAAGGGAGTATAATTATTTTAAAAAATAGATTTGAGATCGGGGTCTGAGGGTCCAAGAAGAAGATGTTATTATGATGATGATTATGATTAGGTTTAAGAATTAGGAGTATTTGGTTATGGTTTTGGTCCCTTTAACTCACCTACGATGTTTATTTCTTTAATGAATTTAATTTTTCATCAGTTATTAGATTATTTCATTATTATTATTATGGATGAAATCATTATTTATTCCAGATAACAATATAATTATGCTATGAATATTAATATCATTATTAGGATCTTGAATGAAAATTTTCAATGCAGGAATATATCCTATTGTTAGTTCTCTATTAAATTGGTGAAATTTTTAGGCGTTTTTATTTTTGGGAAAGATGTTTTTGTAATCCCAAAGAAGATTTAGGTAGTGATGTCTTGGGAGTATCCCCAAATTTGTTTTTAGATCAACTGTTTTTGGGATTAGCTTGTTATTACTGGGGATTTCATTGGGACTTATATAAAATTTTATCTCATATAATTGAGTTTACATATAATGTTGCTATGTTTTTTGGGATTGATTAGTGCCAAATAAATTTTAAGGAATTGTAATTGATATTGACTTCAACACCGATCTTCATTTGTATTGAGTTTTTTAATGAGATTATATATTCCAAGACACATAAGGTATAGTTTTGGGTTGTGTTTTTATTTTTGGAAGGTAGGTAGTAGGTTATGGATATTTTCAATTATTCTATAATGAGATGAAATACAAAAAATAGGGCATATAGTTGGTTGTAGTGATGCATGAAATTAAGACATGAAACTAATTTCTTAATTAAGAGAGATATACACTATATTCTAACGATAAGAGTCAGAAGTAAATATTTATCTAGTCATATAAACATGAGGCAATTATATTGGGTGAAATACCATACACCCATTTATTTTAATATTACATATAAAACCATAAATTAATATGTGGTCATAGAGGAATTGATAAAAAAAGTATTTACTTTGACAGTGAAGTAATTAGTAGAAGAGTTGTTCTTGATGGGATTGTTTTTGAGGTGTTCATTGATCAAAGGGGAGCTCAAATACATGTTTTCAAATAGATGCATCAATTTTGACACTATATGGATTATCTTATTTGACTTTTATTGGATAATTTTGTGGATATTCAAGGCTTTAGAAACCCAGTTTATGGTATGGAGACCTTAGGTGGGTGGTCTCAGCCACTCAAAGGTGTTTTTTACTTTTGAGGTTAGATAGTTGTTCTAAAAGAACTGAGATAGAAATTCATGGATAATGGACACTAATATAATTTTTTGCATCCTCCATTGAGAATAAAAGATATTTCATTACATTATATGTCATTGTAGGTGGTTATCAATGAGATGATCAATTATTGACTTTGTGTCTTAGTGTCTTACATGTTAGAGAATTATGGTGAAACATTAGAGGTCTAATAGTTTTCAAAATATTTTACCTTTTGAAATATGAAATTGGGATGAGATAAGTATTTAATTTTTGATTGAGATTCCTCAGACTCTTAGTTCCAAGGATTTGATGTTGGTGATTATAGATCAACTCCCAAAATCAAAACATTTCATATCTATCTAGGAGTCGATGAAGGTAGAGGATATTGAGATCTTGAATGCATAAAAGATTGTTAGGATCCATGGTTGACCATCATCTATAATTTCAAATAAGTATTCTAGATTTAAATGCTAGTTTCATTGTATATTATAGGTAGTGATTAGTTCGATATTAAAATTGAGCATAAAATATCAACCTTTGATGGATAACTAGTTCGAGTGAGCATCCCAGATTATTGAAAACATGCATCATACATGTGTGGTTGAGTTTGGTTGATATTGGGAAAATCATATTCCCTTAATATAGTATTCCAATAATAATAGTTATTAATAATTTTTCATGATGTCACATTTTGAGCCATTTCATGAGATACCATTCGGATTACCTCTTTGTTGGGGTGATATTGTAAAATAATCTTTATTTCGATTGAGCTTCATTCTAAACATGATAGATGTTATAAATTTGATTCGTAAAAGTTTAGGGAAAACTTAGATTCAATATTAGAAAATGTTTCATGGCCCATATATCTATACCAACAGTTTAGAATAACTACAAGATCTAGACTTATTCAGGAGATGATATATGTTGTAAATTTTATTAGGAAGAGGTCATAAATAGATCAAAATCACTATTGGATAATGAGAGTATGCCCATATATCTATATCCTTAGTTTACAATAACTATCGGTATATTTCCATTTTCGGTATTATATTCAATTGTTTTTGTAATCCATTGGTATATCTTAGCCTACTCAAATGGTTTTTACAAATCATTGTTATAGAATACCCTATACCAATAGTTTTTTAAAAACTGTTTGTATTGTATTTTCACATAACCCAGGACCTACACTCCCCCTCACCCATGATATGTAATATCACCTCACTCAAGCATCAGAAATTCATTTCTTCTTTTCAAGTGATCTCCTCTCATTCATGTATTTTTTATTCTTATCTTCTTCAAGATCTTATTAGTGAGTTCTAAATCCTTCATAATTATCATCGAGTATTATTTTCAATTTTATCTGCATATAATGAAATAAATGATTTTTTTATGGTCATGACTCTTCCCAATTCAATGAATAATATTTCATATATATTTTTCTTGTTATATTATTGTACAATAAATTTGATTGTATTGTATATATTTGTTTATTTAATTTAGTTATTCAATAATTTTACATAAATCCAATATAATAGTTTTTTGTAATATATATTAAATGATTATTTAATTATATAATATAATAATATTTTATTAATGTATTAGGGGGCTTTATATGTCTTGTGATTAGATAGAATAATTTATTACAGATAACATGGATAATATAGTGTAAAATTTGTAAAATTTGTTATTCATCTATATTGAATTGGAATTGACATGATTAAAAATTGTATATACTATTTTATCTAGAGATGTCACTCTTGTAGTGTAAATAATTTTTGTATGTGGTTCTCCCATCAAAGTTCATCTATATAGACATGTTTCTCCCATTGCAATACAGTATAATGATATTAAACAACAATATAAAATAAATTTTGTGAACATGGATCTCCTAAAGAAATATAGAACAAGTACAATGCAATCTAAAACATATATAACTATTCCATACCATATCAATTATTATACTTAACCATGACCCTTTTTGTGATTTTTAATGATATATTCTTTTAATATATTCTTTTTCCATCTGATTATTCTAACATAATGTAATTGTTAATTATGATCAATGATTAATAATCTTCATTAAAAAGGAATTATTGATTATTAATTCATATAGATTTTATGTTCAATATGTAATTATATGCATTTAAATTTAAATCATGTTATCATTTTTTATAATCATGTTCGATGGATAAACAATTATGTTTTATTTTTTATTATTATTTCAATTTATGCCAATGTTGTTTCTATATGAATAAAATTAGATCCTTATCTCTTTATATTGTGTAATCCTCGTTATCATTTTTTTAATGGACACTTTTACTCCCCAAAAATTAATCTTATGTCCTATATATGTCCATTTTCATTAAATATCTAGAAATAGATTGGAATATATTTTTTCAAAGTGGATAAATTTCATGTAATAAAATGTTTCACGAAAATTTAATTCTATTTTTCTTTTATATTTTTATTTATATCTATAATATTATACAAATAGATTAATTTCAAACATGGATAACATGGATTATATTATAATGGTTTCGAATGGGGAATTTAGTGCAATAGTAGTAGAAGTTATATTTTTCACAATTTTTGCATAGTTTGTGTTTGTAGACTCAATTTACATTGATTGGATTGTGTAATAGTTATTGATTTTTCCTTGTATTCTAAATTATTGGTTTTTATATATATAAATTACTTATATCATATGTTATTTCACTTTTTTTATGTTTAGATAGCTACAAGTATGCTTTGATGAAGTTTACATAAAATTAGATCATAAGGAATTTTGTAATGATTTTTTACATTTTTTATTTGAAAATAATATTTTATCCAAATAATATAATGGATTGAGGATGGATGTATTTTACCCATTAGATTTCAACCAAATTTCAATAGAATTTTTATATTTTTTGTATTTTTCATTTAAATATTATTTATATGGAGGTTATATACATTTTAAATGTTTTAATTATGTTTTAAGACCATGGTATTATTTGGACGTAGCCATATACAATATAATAAAATTTATATTACAAACAAACTATTATGTTGGTTAAAATAATACTGAGATGAGAGAATATTCTATTATTCATGAACTGAAAGAAAAAAGTGGTATGTATAACATAATATTTTATTTATTTTCATTTGTGTATCATCACAAAAAAGATAATATGATAGTGATAGAAGACAATTATATCAATACACACGAGTTAAATAATTAAAAAGATGATGTTTATAGAGAGATAAATTTAATGTAGGATTCCAAGAAAATTGAATATTATGAATGTACTAAAATAACAATACTTTAATTTCTAATGTGGTTATACATTGGAAAAAACAAGTATCGAACATATAATGATGGAATTGATTACAATCATACCATTTTGAACGAATGAATTCATGAAAATATAGATATTACCTAAAATAATTATATGGAATGTACGTTAATTAACGATCTATGAATTTCTACTAATAAAATTTATCATTGTATAAAATATTGAAGTTTATTTGGGGAGGAAAGACAAAAACTTAATGAATATATATATTGTTGTTTATATATATGGAAGGAAAATGAAGTTGTAACACCACTTCATGTACCTCAAAAATTCATGTTTCACATTCCTCTAATTCCGAATCATTAAATTGTAATCATTTATATTAAAGTATCAACAAATATGTGAAGGGATGATGTTGAGATAATTATAGACAATGATGAGTATGTTCATACTAGAGATAGATTTTCTGAAGGAAATTTAATCCCAAGAATCCTGATTTTGTAGATGAGGTGTGTAGTGTATGGTTGGGTCTATCATGTTATTGTTTTAAATCTATTTAATCAAATTCATATTTCTCACAACACAAGAATAATTTTTTTTGAAAATTATAATCTTTATTTTATGATGTCAAAAAAAAAATTCAATTTCATGATTATACAAATATATATTCCTTCTAATCATTGAAATTATATACACATCTAAAAGAAACCTTTAATAAAAGATTTTAATTATCTTTGGGATATGGGTGTTTTCACATTTAATGTTTCCTTAAAAAATATATTTCATATTTGTGTGACCCTTATGTTGACTAGAAATTATTTCCCTAATTATGTAATGATTTATGGTTCAATCTTGTAAAGAAAAATAGGATGAAAATTTTTATGAATAATACATGATCTTTAATAATTAAATATCATTTTAGTATTAGTTTCAGAGGGTATCAAGAATTAATTATAAAGGATTAATAATACAGGAAAACCCTATTATAGGGTTGATAATGTTGGTGACAATGAACGACAACCTCAATGAATATATGGAACTGATGTGATTAGTAAATTTTAATATGTAATTTTAGGGAATCTTTTTATGAAATATAAATTGGAAAAATGTTAAAACATAATCCACATACCATTGGAAAATGAGAAGTAACTTTTTTGTGTCTCCATATTTTTCAGCCAATTTTTTAGGTCATTATTTAGACGTAATGAAAAAAGAGAAAAATATGTGTATAATTTTGAATTCAATTCATTTAAATAACAAGGCGAAGGCCAAATATGTCTTAGGATCACTGTGGGACTATTGGGATGTGTGAATTTGACTAAAATAACATTATGTGTGTTTAGGTGAAAATTAATGGAATGTTATATTTTCTTCGTAGGTGATTAAACACTTTGAGCAGAATAAATATATGGAAATATTGGATTATATCATGGTTCCTAAGTTATATTCATGATAAATATATAAACGAGTCAATATTATGATGTTGAAAATAAAATTTTAAAAAACCCATTATTATCAAATCCTTCTTCGTGAATTCATTCCAATAGTAATATTACATTTACTATAGAATAATATTTTGGTTAGAGAGATTTTATTGTTCCATTATTATATATATCTTTGTGTTAAACGTTTATCCAACTATTTTTTGTTAAAAATCAGAATGAGTAACCATTAATTTTTTGTTAGTTGGAGAAAATTATTCATCCAACACCATTCACATTTATACTACAATTAATATTCCATCATCCAAGTAAATGTTTTTTGAGAGACCCATTGATTTTGGGTGGATGTATAATACTGAAATAAATATATACACAATGAAATATAATGTTCATAATATGAGTAATCCAGAATGTTTCCAAATGAGAGGTTATATATCTTAACAATGTTCGTGTTTTTTTTTCAATTTATTTATAATATGTGAGTAAATGATATAACGAGCCATTGAGATAGGAAAATATATATAGAAATTGTGCCCTCATATCAATCAATTACTTATATGTGGGGAATTCATGGGTCATATAAATTAACTATGTTTATCCTTGAAGAGAGGGATACTGAACATCACATAGTCTTTCATATACATGTTTTGTTTGAATACTATATCATGTATATAATTTTAATATTTATAGTTTATTTTATAGTGATTAATTTCAAGCATACCATAAAAATGTATTATAATTTTATGCAGCGAACATTAAAAATTATAATTAGAGTTTGTCAATAATTATCTTTGAGAAAGAGAGAGACTTTTCATAGCAAAGAGTTTCTGATTTAGTTAAAATAAAAGGTAGGAATATTTAATTAATCAAGTTATATTATAGATATCAATTTCATGTTATTATTCCTAGATTTTTAACGTATTTAATTTATTTGTTGACTTTATCACTCTAGATTTAAGGGATTTCTCATTTGGTTTGAAATCTTTGGTTCACGAATGAAAATATTTAATAATCAATGAGTATAAATTTCTTATAATTGATCGAGTGTTGACTATTAGAAAAAAAAACCTAATGATGTTATGGTTAATCAAAAAAATTCTACTTCTAATGCATCATATAATAGACATCGATATAAAAATGTGTCTTATTGTGGAGTTATTGAGAAAATATTGTTATTGGATTACTAATATATAGGTCAACCCACTGTGATGAAAAGAAAAGGGTTTTATGTCTTGTTTGACATATAATTTTTTACTATAATTTTTAAAAACAATTTATAGAAATGTACATTTAATTAATTTAATGATTTTGAATTATAATTATGATATTAAAGGATGATACATTCTAATAATGATCAACGAATGTGTTAACTAGGGATATCATCTCTGGTTCCCTTAGGAAGTATAATAGAAACAACACTTTTCCTCTACATTACATTTAATGTAATGTTATTATTATTTATCATATTCTGCTAGGAAATTATTATGAGCCAATGTTTACATATCCTTAGCCTATAATTAGGGGTCAAAAACATTGAAAAATGTGTGAGGATTCTATAAAATCTATACAGAGTACCTTTTGTACTTATTTATACCTAGAAACACCAACAAAAATCATATATACCACACGGAGTCCACCTCCACATGAGATTCCAAGAATTTTCCCACCTATTCCACCATCATTATCATATGTAGGTTCCATTTCTTATTCCATGTCAACACATACTCTAGGGATGTTCCCACTTATACCATATCCATATCCCATGATGTATCATATCCCAACAATTCTTATATTACCATGACTATGCCACCTCAATTTCCAACATATATTCATAATGAATATGATTATTTTTTCCATTAAGTTTCCACCCCACAAAATATAGATGACAATGTGAAATCATTGGAATAAACACATCCTACAAAGGCTACTAATCCAGAATAGCCCACTGATCTATCTGAGCCTAATGATATGCATGTATCACGTTTTTATAAGTGTCTTAATATATATTACTTCATTTTTTTCTAGTTCTAATGCGAATTAATTTTATTTTTTTCTTTTATCTTAATAAGTGGGATATTATAATATGTTATGTTAGTGAACCCATATGCATGCTGCATGGAATCCTCAATCACAGATAATGGTAGTTTACAATAAAAATATTCAAATTATAGTTAAAATTTCTAGACAATGTATAATATTCAGTAAAACTTTTTTCAAGTAGAGATATATAATTCTTTTAAAATTTCTAATGGTGGCATATTGGTATGAAATCAAGGAGAATGAATGGTAAAATATATGGGAAATATATTTTTTAAAATTGAAATCTATATTATATTTTTATTTATATTAAATAAAATTTTTATTGTAGCATTGATTTATCTTTCCCGATAGCTAATATACAATGGTCACATAATTTGTAGAACATGTATATTTGTGGTGATTATATAAGAATGAGTTGTATATTATATTGAAGAGTACAGTCATATATATGATAGATTATGCACTAATATTCAACTACTTTACATCAATTTGATACCATGAAATGATCAAATATTGGATGAGTATTGAGTTTAACGTATTCTTAATCGTTAATGGCTTTTAATGAAAATTAATTCTTATAAAATGTATTGAATTTTTAATACTAATCATCAGAAAAATAAAGTGAATAATAATTCTATAAAGTATATGTACAATTTGGGGTGAACTATATTTACGGAGCATGAGAGGTTCTATGTACTTTTTATAACCAACTGAGTTTTACTAGGAACAAATTAAGATCATTTTAAGGGTGATGAGCAATAAAAGGAGGAGGGGTCTATATTTTTATATTTCAAAAATATCCTTCCCAAAAGCATGGGAATATTCATTGTATAATTAAAAATATTTAATTTACTTGATTTTTGTAGAATATGATCTTTCCATTCAAAACCATATATATTTTAATTTTAAATTCTCTCAAATAAACTCGTAAAATATCTATATTTATATTGAAAAATGAAATTAGAGGTTATCTATAAAACACCTCTAGAAATAAATATAACTTTTAATTACTTTCATGATAGAATAAATGATCAAATGCACAAGTCTCAAGGAAATGTCACCTATTTCATATGACATGGAAAACTCTCAAACTCTAGACCTATCATCGAGTTGATTCCCTTATTAGAGATTGTTCAAAAAATATGGAAATCTTACAATGTTCCTTATCTCATCTATTTATATATGATCTACTAATTGTTTAATAAATCCATGTAATCTTATGATATCATACTAAAAACAAGAATAATTCATGATAAATACCTTATGTGGTTATTTTTTAGCCTTATGTAGTTCCATTGAAAACCTTATGATGTCCCAAATTGTACCTTACAATGAATCATAAGTTTAAAATTATGAATTAATTTAAATTAACCCAATTATCACAATATTCTATTAATATATATAATAATAGAAATAATTATTAGAATGAGTATCCTAGGAGCCCAGATGATCATGGATAACAATTTGAATAGAAAAATTATAATTTATAATATATGTGTTTTATAAATCACTCTTACGTAAAAATATATCAAATTAGACTGTTTACTATTAGAATATTTATGGAACAAAAAATTCATTGAAAATTTTATGATGAGTCACTTATAAAATTAGATTATCAATAAATATATGAAATAATAAAATAATGTATAATAAGAGATGATTAATGGTCCATCGATTGATGATTCGTGTTTTATAAATGATTCATATAAATTATGGTTTTGTCATAAAACTTGTTTATAAATTTTAGGAACAAAAATTTAAATGTGATCATAATAATCATGGAAATATTCCAACTACACTACAAATATCCACTAGTATACTAAAAATATTCCTTAGATTATATTGAATATTATTTTGAAATCTATATCAAGACAATGTTTCTGGTATCCTTTGTATGATTAAATTTTAATGGATTATATATTAAATATAATCCTCAAATTGAATAAAAAATCCCACAATATTTTTAGATGCCCTCATTACTTCCCCCATGATGTCTCTAAAGGTTACCCCACATAGAGCTAGTGAAAGGAACCATTTTACTACTCCATACTAGTTTATTTTAATGCATCATATAATTATTGGATTCAATGTAATATATATATACCAACTATATGATGAATATTTTTTCTTATATTAAAAATATTTTAAGAACATAAATATTATCAATATAATTTTTCCCTGCACAAATGGTTATAATTTTCATCCTTTATTATAGAAAAAATGTATCATAAGGCCTTATATATGTTGAAACCAAGATTATTTAACCTAATATTCTGTTTTTACATCTTAATAAGGTGGAAAATTTAAATAAATACATTACTAAATGGGTTTTTTGTGTTTTTCATATATATTTAAGAAATAACAACTTAAAATGATCCTCCAGTCGGAACTTTCCTAGTATTTCTCATCCTCCTAGAGATCTAGATATATCCATTTATTAATTAATCCCCAAATAAATGAATTCTCATTACAATCATTCAATATCAAATCATCTCCACAATAATTTTATTCATTCTTGATAGAACATGTCAAATTTTTAGTTGTAGTGTACTCAAATAACCCCTTTGATATACTTTTTTCATCATATCTAGAGTGAAATAACCTCTTAAATCATGGTAACAACACCTATATTAATCATATTATATTCCTCTAAATGCGTCTTTATTTTTTTTAAATATTGAAAATGTATGATTTTAATTCGTTCTAGGTTGTGTTGAACACTTATGTAGCTTAAATTTGTTATTTTAAAATGATACTCTCACAAATATTATTAATTTATCACAACATCCTCCATAGAAACACTCCCCTTTTAGTATTTAATTGAACATAATAAGATTTCTATTAAATCCATTTTAGTTTAATCTAATTTAAGAATTGATGTTAATACCACAAAGTGACACACCACTAAAATTTAATCTAATGTGATAATGTTTTAAATGGATGTGACTAGAGAGTAAATCTCACATGTATTAATAATTTTTTTTTCAATTTCATATTTTTCAATATTGTATTATTACTGTAATCAATTCCATTTTTGGTAATAAACATTTTATATCTAAATCCATTTCCCTTAAGTAAATTGTCTTTATCTTGTAGGGAGAAATGATAAAAATTCTATAAATTAACATAAATTGGAATATTTTATTATTATTTTCACTGATATTTAAAATTTTTATACATAATTTATAATTAAATTTATTATTTATATTTTCAATAGTTTCTCTTTGAAACCCTCTATGAGAATGAAGATGAAAAATATAGGCCAAATGATTATTTGAGAAGGGTATTACATGAGGAGAATGAGAGGAGAGTACGATGTTGACCTTGTAGAAGTATAATCAACACAAGTAATTCATCCCCATTAAGAACTTCTCAATGCTCTTAAATCATTAAACTATGATACCCTCTCCCATAAGATGTTGTGGTAAAAAAAATTCTACATAAGAGTAAGAAAGAGGTAAACAGGTCACCACACAATTCATAAATTATATATGATCGTAACATCTATCAAATTTTGATAATGTTCTCGATTCATGTTTTGAAACAATTCAATCTATATATGATGCACCGAGAGATGTAAATGAGGGTCATTTTGGCAGTTTAGGTGATGAAACTCCTATTGATGATGATGATGATGATGATGATGATGTGGGTGCTCTAGAAGATGATGTTTGTGAGTATTTTTGTTATCATTATGATTGTTCTAGTGCTGATGAGGGAGATATTGACCCCTCCATTTTATAACTGACCGGAAAGATACATTTGTTTTGATGTTGTTTAATGACTAAAATAGAATGATTTTATGCCCTGTAAATGTATGTTATATTATTTTTAAGGGTTTCTAAGCCATTTAAAAGATATCATTAAAGGGTAAATATACAATATTTACACTACATTAAATGTGTACTATGGTTTCAATTACTTTTACCAGTTCTATAAGTGGTTGTGGATGGCTATGTTGATCTTGTTATGGAGATAAAGCTATACCAAATCTTCTATAAACCATTTTTATGCATATATATTTGATAGCATTCTATACCAAAAACTTCATGAACCATTAGTATACATCTATTCCAATGGGGTACTGAAAACCAAGTGTATTAAAATTTATCCTTGGTCTATACCAATGATTTCTTATGAATCAATTGGTATAGAATTATATTAATTAAAATATACACCATGATTCATAGAACCACTTCTATAGACTATACCAATAGTTTTATGGAATATAAAAATAGTTTAAAACCATTGGTATATGGTAGATTTCTAGTATTGATTCTCTATAAATAATATTCCTACTAATGTCGTCGTCTTTTAGGGTTTGATGTATTTTTTCCATGATTTCCTTGTATATTACCCTCATTTGGAGAATAAATATTAAGGGAGAAAGGGAATGTTAACACCACATTATTACATTTTATTTGATATTATGGAGAGAATAAATATGAAATATTATCAATTGTACATTAGTAATATTTTTTCTTCTATCCATGTTGTTTTCCACGTTGCCCAACAAAATATGTATCATCTAAAATTACCCCACATTATTTAGTTGGAGGATGTTGATGTTAATCCTAAACCCTCAGTGTTTGAAAGGACTACTCAAATATTGGAATTAAATAATAATTTTATCCATATAAAGATGAACCATTTGTATGAGTGAGGTGATAATGTGGTAAGGACAACCATGATATATGGAATAAGGGGCTCTGATGGTGCAACAATGGGATTATCCCTCTTTGGATTCGTGATCCAATTCCATTTTGGGGACATAATGTTGTTATGGTGGGGGTCATTGGGATTCCATATGGGTTATATGTATGTTTTGTTTGATAGTTAATATGGTTATATTTAGTTTTATAATATTTGGAGGTTAAGTGTGGCTTAAAATTTGGTATTAAAACATTATGGTGAAAATGGGTAGGACCAAAACAATTGTAATTTTTTTTTCTCCATTGTAAAATGATTATATCCATCAAACCCACTTCTATTTTTGGTCCTCAACATGGAGTGAAGGGAGTCCCCCATTGTTCTATGACCAGTCTGGACACAACTATGTTGCGGTGGAGGGAATTTTGGCACTATGTAGCCTAGTTTTCACCATCATTGCATAGATTGTCCCCATGGTTCATATTATGGGTGAATCCAACACACCGTGGTGGAAAGAATAGACCATGGTGGATGTTGTTTTATATTTTTTAAATGGAATAACATTTTCTAATCTAATCGATACAGTTAGACCCATCTCGTGAAACCTTAAATTGTGATTTTAATAAATCTTTTAATGTATATCCCTTTTATTAAAAAATTATTATATCCCTATTGGATTAGTTTAAATATCAATCATATTCTAGGAGTGGGTTTGGCAATTTATCATCCATTAAAAAACAACTTTTTGTTATTCTCTTCGTCTCAGGATTACTCTCTAGAAGATTATGGTTCAGGAAGGCCCGATATCTTCCTCTCCCATTATCATATTCAAAAGCAGTGAGGATTTAATTTCTATTAAGGTAGGAATATCTCTCATATATTATAACCTTTTTCATTTCTTGTGTTCTTATAAATTTATTTTGTTTTGATTTATGAAATTGGTGATTTTAAATTTATGAGAGGCAAATTTTATATTTGTTTCCTATGATTTTATCAAAAGGCATTCTCGTTGAAAAATGATATCTAATGTGAAATAGATATTATTGGAATTCAAAAAAGATGAATTTTAAAGGGAAATGAGGTTTTAAGAATGGAATCTATGTGTTATCACAATATATAATCTTTTTCAAAAATTAGGGGTTGGAAATGAAATGGATTTACATTATAAAATGTTTTGGAAAAAGGAATTTGGATTCATGAATGTAATTATTCTTTATAACACATTTTAAGACCATAATATTTGATACAAATAGACACATAAGAGACTTGGGGGTGACTTCTATCACAAATGTAGATGCTCAAGATACAATAGAGCTAGTGGGTAGCCTTTACTGTGGAAATGATTTTTACATACATTGAATTAACTTATAAAGACTATTGATTCTTTTTTTTACACCCATATATCATGTATTTCCCATTCGTTTTTTGGAGATACATTATGTCCATATATTACCTGGTATTCTTATTTTCCCACTTAACATGGATAATGATTCTTAAAACCAATATTATTCATCTACACATGCCTTATATATATCAGTGTTATGTAATATTAAATTTTATATTTGAATGTGGAATGTTTTTGAAATTAAATAAAATGTATTATTTTCTTATGGGAAAATTATTTCTTTTGTAAATGTTCTATATTTTTTTTATATTTGAAATAAAAGATAAATGAGGTTATAAATTTTATTGATTATATTTGGTATCCTATCGAGATAAGGTGATCAGATAGAACTTTTAACATTGTTAATTTTTATACATGGTTTTATAGGATACAAGATGGCATAGACTCTAACCAGTACTCCTAGACCCGGTGAGTAAAACATTATATATACACTTATCAGTTTCATACCAATGATAGTGATCCAATTTCAACTGTTAATAATATATAACATCATTTGAAAAAATAGGATCAATTAAATAAAAAATTAACATTTAGTTATATAATACTAGAGTATATGAAAATCATATTAGATATTGGTGTGCAAATTTATTTTAAAAACATTAATTCAACTTCACTTGAGCTAGGTTCTTAATAATGTCTATTCAACTATTGTCATTTTTTTAATCGCTATGAAATATGAAAATTAATTGAAACAGGGATTGTGAATTTTTTTTTCTAGTAATGGGTTTTAAAATTTCATTAATCAAGTTAGTGATTTTTTGTAATGAAATTTTGTATGTAAAATAAAATATATGATACCATTATAAATAATAATAATAATTTAGAAGTCATATGTTATTCTGTAAAAATAATATTTTTAATAAAATTTCAATACTCTAATTACCCATAAATATCATTTCATTACTTTTTAAAATAAAAAATATGTCTTTTAAAATTTCATAATATTTCATAAATAATTACTATTTGAATAATAAATATGTCTTTTAAAATCTCATAATATTTCTTAAATAATTACTGTCAGAACATTGGATCATAATATAAAGTCAATAATTACTACAAAGACATCATAACATGGTTGACATAGTTCCATAAAGTATTAGGTTAATTACCGAATATCTTCCAAAAAAATCATGAGATATAAACATTACCCAATGCATTAGAGGGACGCATAATTTAGGACCACCTATCTTATAGTAGAAAAATTCCAGTATGGGGTGTCTTGTTTAACTCTATATCTCTTTCCTTCATCTGTCTAATGACCATGTGAAAATATTGGGAATTAAAAACAAAACTATTTATGTTCCACGTCATAAGGACCATGAAACATTTTTTAAAACCATGGGAATAAATATCCATAAAATTAAATGGGATTTAATTTAATAAATATTTAATTTGTTATTACAAACTAAAAATGAGGTGGAATATGAGGGATTACCATTGAAAATCCAAAGAACATGGTAGCCAAATAAGAATGACCGAGATTCAGAATCTAATATATAATTATTTCATTCAAAAAAAAATATTTTGGTGTCAAAGAAATAAAAAATTACATAACTCATTATAACATTGTACTTTAATAATATATGGGTTTCAATAGTAAAATAAGAATTCCATACTTTAAAACATGAAATTATTGTTTTTGAAATAAAAGTTAATTCCTTGATGTAATCACACACAACATAAAATTTTCAAAAAAGAATATGTATTTTATTTTCCTGAAATAAAATTTTCCCCCTTAAATGATATTTTTATGTTATTTTAAAATGGAACATTTTTACTAAAAACCATAATTTTGGAAAAACAATAACTTCCCTTACCTTCATAATGGTAGAATTAAATCTTTTATAGAATATATAATACTCTTATAAAAATATATATCATGGCCAAAAATAAAATTTTTAACTAAAAATATTTAATAGAGGTACAATTTTGAAACATTAATTTAGAGCTTAAAAATATTCCCCTTAATTTAATCCCTAAAAATTATGAACACAACGAAAAACAATATTTTTCAATGGTATAAATATAATATCATTATTTATTTCCTTAAAACATTCACTCTTAGACTCAATAATATAAGCTTATAACTAAGGGTATATGACTTAGTAATATAGTATGTAAACTTAAGAAAAGGTCCAATTTAAATAACTATCCTTAACCATTTATTCAAATTTAATTATTATTATATAAAAGACTAGTTCTTCAACATCTCAATTCTAGATATTCTATAACTATTTTAACATGACATTTATATAAAATATAATTACAAATATTTAGATAAGATTATGATAATAGTATTTTTCATAAAATAATCAATAAAATCTTAAAAAAGGATTTCATGTTCGAAAAGTTATTTCTAGATGACTTACAGTGCTAGAAACGATCACTAGATAAAAAAGAATGATAATATTTTTGAAATGTAGCTGTTTAGATTTGTTTTTTTCTTTAGTAATATTTTTCTAATTTATTTACATGTAAACCTGAAGTACATATTAAATATACATATATTTTTTGTTTTAATTTTAATTTTTTATGAGAGTAAAAAACTATGTGATGTAGTAGGATTAAATATGAGAGTGCAGTTGACATTATAAGGATTTAATTTTAACTTTCAAATGAGTTTAAAAACTAAAATTTTTCATTAAATAGGTTCTATATACCCATATGTTACGTGGTTTTACCCGTAAATAAGTTGTATAATACAATTAAATGGATTGGGAGATGCATGGTGTACACTTATGCATGTTTTTATTTAGGAAGAATATCCTTACATGGTTATAATATATCTTTACATGAGATTACCTTACCCATACAACACCAATTGACAGAAGGGCCTACCCATATTCAAGTGAAACAATAACCATACATAATTATTGAGTTACTACTTTACACAACATATAAAATAACATGAAAAGATTTAAAAATTGTGTATACAACCCTTATGCGGGCATAATGACCCTCAGGTTAAACTTGTATATGTGTAAAGCAGTCACGGTACCTTTACATGAGGCTTGTGCAGACCTATATGTGGGTGAGGCTTCACACGAGCTTCCCTTACACAGTGTTGGGCCTTACCCATACAATAGAATAGAATCGAGTTACTACCATTACACTACCTTCAAATTAAATGGATTCCATTACAAAGTACCCAAAATCAACATTACATAAACAGACTCTCAATAATGTAGTGGTATAATTACCTTTATCTAGTATTCAAAACTTCTACCTCACCCTTATGTTGATTCAATTTTTATGTTGGATAAATAGTAAATTTGAGTATCATTAATCCTCTTATGATCCATTAATTTTAATAATTTACGCTTATATTATTCATATAATTCATTACATAATAATATAATTTATCTACAATCATTTTATAAATATATGTACAAATTATAAATTTTTGTTTCAAAAATATATTATTTCAACAATATTATAATTATAATAACATAATATTTTATTTATTATAATGTCATATTTTCTTAATAAATGTTATAATAATATTATAAATTTAATACACCTATATCAAATCAATTTTTACTAAGAATTGTATTTATATTCTTCAATATATATTATATTAGTATTAATCAAATTTGGTGCATTAATAATAGTTTTACTACATTATATTATCTCACCATTAAAAATATTTATATTTGTCATAAAAATATTAATCAAAATTTTATCCATATGTTAATAATAATTCTTCTTATATCAGAAAAAAAAATTATAGTTAAGCACAAAATTTTAAATGGTAACTATTTATATTAGAGAATTTTGTTTAATAATTATATATTAAAATTATTTCATGTCAAATAATATATATATATATAAAGAATTATTTTTATAATGTGAATAGTTTAAATTAAATTGTTTAAATAAATTTATTTTTTGTAGAAAAGAATTTAATTTTGTTAATGAAAAATTATGTTAAAATATATCTTAGTTTGTTTTAATGGTGAAACAAGGCATTTGATAGAAACTTATATAAAATAAATTAATTTTAGAATTCATGAGATGTTACATTCTACTCCTTTAATGAAATTGAATCATCTAAATTTTAATTATATAATATTAAATTTATAACAATCCTAAATAACATAAAACAAATTGTTCAAAAAACCCCATAAATTATCAATACCTCTAGACATCATTCCATGAAATAAAAAACAATTATCATAAATTTATCCCTTCACAAAAACATATAAAAAACCTAAGGTTTATATTACCATAAATGTACCACAAAAATTATAATTACAAGGATAACTACATCTATTTTTAACAAAAAGATTAGTAGTCACCTAAAGGATTATCTATAAAAAAATAAAAATTAAAATCCATCCTTATATAGTATCATATTGATCTCCAAATGTCATCTAAACAATTGTTTTATAATAAGAGAGATAGAACAAGACCTCCACTACTGGATATAGTTTTAAAAAAAAAATCATATTTAACTTATGGATTTGATACCGATAAATTTGACCCAATTTAAACTCTTAAAAACCTTAAATAAAATAGATTTAATGGATCATATACATACCCAAGGACCATTTAGGTTTATATTTTTTGTAGATTATGAAATCATAATACAGATCTCAGTTAATCAAAAATTCTATTAACATTTATCTGTCTTCACTTAAGAAAAACACTTAGTTGAGGCTATTCCCCATTGATCTTCAACTCATTATTATGAACTGTGAATAATTTTTGTAAAACTTTTTTGGAACCAAAATAGCTCAGTAATATGTATTAAAACACAAGGAAACCAATTATGGGGTTTCATAAGGTTATATATAAATTAAAAAAACATGATATACAATTTGAAAGTGAATCAATATTTTGGAGTCATGACTTTCAATGTGAAAATATTTTTTTAATGAGTTTTCCAAATTCAAATTACATGAAAAATCAATTTTTTTATTTCATAAACAAAAAATTATTTATTTTAGAATATCATATTATGGAATAAATAATTCTCTATGGCACATTGTATCACAGAATAATGTCATGAATTACTAACGAACATAGTCCAATTGTTTATTTGGATTACTCGTTAATCCAATATTTACTATATCTTGAGATATAATCATTACCCAATGTATTGGAGAGACATATAAATTTATTTCCACCCACATCTTAATGGAAAAATCCCCAAATATGGGTTTTGTTTCACTCTCCCTCCCCTATCGTCAGTCATGTAATGACTAAGTGAAATTATTTGAAATTAAGACCATATTAACTATTGTTTCACAACATAAATAGAAAAAATATATTTAAAACTGTGGTCATTGTTATCCAATTCAAAAAGATTAATTACCCTAATAAATGTCATTTTATTTAATAAAAATTAATGAACATGATGAATATTATAGATAATCGTTTTAAATTGGTAAATAAATGATACAAAATGAGAACAATCGAGAGTCCAAAAATGTGGTTGTATTGAATAAATAAATAATTAGATAAATCTATATAATAAAATAATTTTTTCATAGAGTGATAATATTATAATATAAAATAACAATTCATTAATTTTGAACATAAAATGATAGGTTTTGTAAATAAAAGATAATTCATTGAAATAACCACATTAATCATTATCATTTCAACATTAAAAACATATTTTAGTTTTTTTAAAATTAAAAAAAAAAATTTATGGAATGATATATATATATATTTACATTCATATTATTTGAAAATAAAAAATATTCAGAAAAAAATGACTATAAAAATGCAATAATGTCCCTTACATTTCCAATGTCGGAATTAAAACTATATAAACAATAAAAAAATACTATTAAAAAAATAAATATCATGGGATAAATAATATTCCTTAAAAATTGTAAGAGAGGATCCATTTTAAATCGTTAAATTATATTTTAAAAATAATCCCCTACACTCAGGCTATGTAGAAACGAAAATTTCATCTAATAAAAAAATATTTTTCAGTGAGATACATTTAATATCAATCAATCCTTCATTCTCAATTTCCCTATGAAGTGCATTGTGTTGCATTTGTTGTCAATGAGACATGTTGTTGTCTTAGAATGAATGGATGTCAAGAATTGTCAAGAGGTGAATGACAAAGGATGTGATGGTGTTGGTGGTAAAGGAGAATGGCCATGGTACTAAGATGCATGTCACTTAGGAGATTCACTAAGTGGTATTGGAAATTGTGGTTGAAACATTCTCCATGGACATCTGACGATTGCTGGGCTGCTCTTTAAGATCATAGAACTTGTATCTTGATGATACAAAGTCACAACATTGATTGAAGACCATGCATTGTCTTCACAATGCATGAGGAGTTGAAAGGAGTTCCATCCACAACTACTAAGTGGATGATGTGCATTAATGAAGTCCATGCACTATCACTTAGTGCATGTGAATTAGAAGATGATCCAATTGATCTCTGATTAGATCAATGAAGCACTTTGAAGAATTAAGTGATTCAGGAGTTCGGTTGAAGAAGAAGTACCTCCAAGAATTTCCCTCCTAAGTAATGAATATATGTTGAGGAGATTGGAAGAATTCTTATGAAGAAGAAATGAAGAAATGGAAGAAATGGAGAAGAAGAAGAATAATTTGAAGTGGCATTTGGCTTAGAAGAAGGAATGGAATTTGAACTTGGTTACTTTGTTTTTAACAAAGTCCTTGTTCTATTTACTTGCAAAAAATTAGCCATCTCAAGCCAGCCTTAAGGGTTCAACCCCCAAGGCACATGTGGGCCTAAGGCGCCACGCCCAAGGGGGGATCCCATGTGGCCAGCCCGAGAGGTAGGGGGCCGTGTATAAGCCCCGAGGGCACGCGGTGGTGAAGCCCGCGCACCTGTGTGTGCATAGTGGGCGCTAGGAGCGCGCCCGCAGGAGCAAGAGTGGGCGCAGAGCGCGCCCGCAGGGAGAACACGGTGCGGCGCGGCACCGTGGAGGGAGAGAATTCAACTGAGCCGGGTGGGGGAGCGGTTATTTGATATACCGCGGAAATTCCGCGAGAGACTTCGATGTGGGACGCGTATTTTTCACCCGGGACAGATCTGAGCCGTCCGTCTCATCGCGCGCTTGATCTGCGCCGCACGATCCATCCGCGGCGCCGTGATCTAATCCAGGCCGTTGAAGATCTGATCTGACGGCCCCGGCTTCGTCCTCAATCTCGAGCCATGTCGAAACCTCCCGCGAAGCCGCCGCTGAACCCGAGCCTCCCCGAAGACAAAATTCGAGTTCCCGGCCACCATTTTCGAAGCCGAAGGCTCCCTCGTGCTCGTCTGGCCACACTGAACTCATGCATGCATTAAAATGTTGCATGCATGCATCGAGAAAGAATTCGGACTTCAGCCGAGGAAAACGGAGTTGCCGAGGCCATGTGGAGAGCATGCTGTGCATGCATAAGCCTTAACGAAGGCCGTGCATGCGTTCTAAGTCGCATGCACGTGGAGGAAACCGAAGGAAAAGAAAAGGAAACCCGCGTTGAAACAGAGTATAAAAATCAAGATTTGAATATTTTAAAGAACCGAAAACTTCGGGATTTTGAAGTTAAATCACGCGGAGGATTTGAAGCCTTCCTCGCCTATAAAAAGAAGACCGGAGGCATGAATATGCTTGCTTATCCTTTCTCGAAAATCAGAAGACCCGTGAGTGCCTCTGCCTCGCGAAGAAGAAGCCGCCGCGCAAAGTACTTGCGCGGCTGAAGATCTCGGTGCCACCCGAGGCCCAAAAGAGTTCCCTGCGCGCCTATCTTGCGCGACAGGAAGATCCCGAGCCGCTTGAATTTGCGCGCTCAAGGATTGGCACCCTCACTGCCCGCATACTTGTGCGGCAGGAGGAAGTGCCCGCGGGTGCAGCACTTGCGCGCCCCGCGGCAGGAGGAGCTTGCACGCTCGAAGGCTTGTGCACCCGTGGAGCCTTGCACCAAGACACCTTGCGCGCCTTCTTTGAAGGCAGTGGTTCGGGCAAATTGAGAACCCACTTGGACAGTGAGCAAAAGAAAGGCCGTAGCCTTGTGTGGGTGAAGTGAATACCACACTATTTGTGTGTGTGTGCAAAGTGGACAAGAACACCTACGGGCCAAGTGTGTGCAAGTGATGTTGGCTAAGCCTAAGTGTGTGCAAAACAAGAAGGCCACTACACCCTACGGGCGGTGGGTGTGCAAAGAGAGGGAGGCCAAGGCTTAGTGCCTTTGTGTGCAAATTGAACAAGTGAAGGCCGTATCCCTTGTGGGGTGCACACTTTGAAGAACAAAGAATAATTTGTGTGTGTGCAAGAGGAAGTGAAGGCCGAGCCTAGGTGTGTGCACTAAGAAGTGTGTATACACTTAGAAGAAGAAAAGGGAGGACATCCACACAAAGAAGAACACACATTTATGTGTGTAGACAAATTGCTTAAAGTGTGTGAAGTTTGAGAAGTAGGTGTGTGCTGAAAAGAATTACACCCTCTAAGGGTTTACTGCACCAAGAAGAGAATCAGGAAAGTGCATGCATGCATGCATGCACGTGCACACGAGAACAGTGCTAAATCAGTGGTGTGCATCTGAAGAGTCCAACACTTGAAGATCTTGAAGAGATTTGAGAACCCATGCTATGAGTGCATGAAGATGAAGAGTTGCCTTGCACTCAGTGCATGATGTTGAAGTGAACTGAGACTGGACCAGACTGAAGTTAAAGATATCAGTTGTCTGAGTATTTAGTAATTGGAGAGAGGTCAGGTCATCCTTAGAAGAAGGAGATAAATCCTGAGCAAGACGAGAAGACCTGTTCACCACAAGTGATCAGAAGAAGAGCAAGGCCAGCAGCCTTTATCCCAGGCTGCTGAGGATACTTGAAGAACTTAAAGTGGAGAAGAGCTACTCGTGTGACTCGAGGAGCCAAGAGAAGACCCTGTGGGACTCAGGGAGAAGAAGTCTTCAGTGGGATTCTGGAGCAGGCCAGTGGGAATCTGGTAACACTGTGGGACGCAGTATAAAGACCCTCCTGTGGGACTCAGGAGAGATACAGTGGGACTCTGTATCGACCATTGTAATTTTAACAGGTTATAATGGAGAATCCATGCTGGGAGAGCATGGCAAGGATGTAGGCCTTTGGTGCCGAACCTTGTAAATCCTTGTGTCCTGTGCCTTTTCATTACTGCATCATTCGGGAAAGGTTGAGAGATACAAGAAGAGTGGATCGAGGCTTTAACCAGCCATAGAGGCTTAATTGATAAGAATCAATTAGTAAAAAGTTTTAAGGGATCACTGATTCACCCCCTGCCCCTCTCAGTGATTCACACTGATCTGGGAACTTCAATTGGTATCAGAGCGAGGTTCCCTCTAAAAGATCCAAGGGAGTCTTTATGAAGTGCAGATTTGAGGAAATGAGTGACCAGCCTCAAATGGAGATATCTGCCAAGACTCGGAAAAATAGAAAAAAGAAACAGGCCAAGAAGATGAAGAAAGCATGTCCTAGCTGTGATGAAGTTGGAACAATGAACGATCTTCAAAATGCACTCAAATATCTTCAGAAGACTGTCCCCAAGGAAGTGGCAATGTGTATTACTACTAGAATCCTTGATCTTCATGAAGAAAAATCACAGTTAGAAGAAGAAGCCAATGCAATGGAAGATCAATTGGCAAAAAGGGTTGGCATAACCAACACTCTCAGAAAGCTGGTGAAGGCTAAAGATGAAACCGTTTCTCTTTGCAATGAAAGATATGAAGACACTGCTGAAGAATTGCAAAGAAGCCTTTCTGAGAAAGATTTCTTTAAGATAATGGTCAAAGAAGTGTTCCATGCACTGGAGAAGCTGCACAGAGTCTCAATGATTGTCAAAGATGCTCAACTAGAAGATAAAGTCAAAAGGGTGAAGGAGCTTGACAACTCAATGCATGAAATCAAGAAGGTGCATGAAGACCAGTTAGAACAGCTGAAAGAAAATTGGGAAGGAAGGCTACGAACTGTTGAGGATGAGAAGAACTCCCTTAACATGAAATGCTTATAACTAGAGGTGATATTGAAAAATCTGCAATCACCTAAAGCTGAAACCTCCCAGTCAGCTGGTAGAAGAAATGTTGCCACTCAAGTGAGCATTGAGAAGGATGATTCTAAAAGAAGGGCATCCTCTAGTGAAAGTGCAACATCTTCTAAGAAGAAGGTTCCATCCATCTGGATGAGGAAGGTGAAGAAACAGGGCTCTCCTGAAACAACACAACTTGTCAAGAAAAGTACCCAGCAATCAGAAGTACACAAGAGGTCAAGATTTGTGGGTCAATGTTGGTGTTGTAACAAGTATGGGCATTGTGCAAAGGATTGTTGGTACAATCCACTGAATGCCAAAGCACAGAGGAAGCCCATGCCTAGGGGGAGCAAGCCAGAAGAAAAGAAGCAGCATCCACAGGTCCAGAGACATCTGTTTACTGCTAACAGATTTGGATTGCTTGACAACATCTGGTATGTTTGCAAAAGTGGTCAAAATGATACATGTCAATCTCCAACTGTATCCAAAGATGAAAAGAAGAGAAGATCACTGAACCTGGCTAAAAAGGAATCCTTGGGAAGCAAGAAGAAGAAAGTAGAAAATGCTCCCAAGAAGTGTTTGAGAAATGAAGAGATGTCCTTGGAGTCTGAGTCCAAGAAGGGTGATGCATCCAGAAGGACCACCAAGAAATGCTTCTACTGTGGAAAGAAAGGACACACCATGGATCTTTGTGAACAAGCCATGGAAATAAATAGAAGCCAACTGAACTCAAACAGACAATCAATCCAAAAGAAGCAGAAGGGATTGATTGAAAACTAGTTGCCTAAGAGAGGTAGCTTGACAACATCAAAGGAACCATGTGGAACTTCCAGAACTGGGGCCACTCTTCCAAATGATTTACTTGTCATATGGCCACATCAGTTGCAACTTGCCAAAGATCTGCAAAAAGCTGAAGATAAAGTTCTGTCAATTGCTAAGGCAAAACGGAAGAAGAAGATTTCACATGAAGATGTGTTGAGATCCACACCAGCACAAACATCATTGAAGATCAAATGTGCAAGTGTGAAGAATGGTGAAAATGGGTCATCTCGGTTGAGAGAATCTTCTCAACCTTTTTGTTCACATTGATGAACCAAGGCGGTTCCATCTTATTCCCTTATACTTATGGTATTTACATGTGCTGAAATTGCAGGGAATTGAAGATGATGATCATTCTCAGCTGGAGGATGGTTTGGACAAAATGGAGTGCACCCCTTGAGGGGGAGCAAATTTGAAGAAGATGATGTTCTGAAATTAATATCATCTTGAGAAAGTAGATGAAAGGGGGAGCTTTATCTTTGCACCTGAACTTTCTAATGAGTTTTGTGAAGTATGTGCAGGATTTAGCAATTCATTGTTATATCTGAAAAATTTCAAACCCCTAAAGCATGATCTCACATGTTATAGTGAATATGGACAGCTTTGAATTCCTTGGTCATATCACTCTTGTTTTCTTCACCGGGTTAGCCCAAGTAGACTTAGAGCTGATTTACTAAAGGTTCATTGCTCAAGTGAACATGTGATATCATCCCTCTCTCAGTGTTTTTCAAGATAATACTTTTCAAAGGGAGGAAGATATTTTTGAAAGTGAACCACACCACACCTTTGCATTTGATTGCCAATAAGGGGGAGAAAATATTGGCACACATGTTGGCCCATTCATATGTGCTGAAGAAGTGTATTGACAACAAATACAAAGGGGGAGATTGAAGTGCATTGTGTTGAATTTGTTGACAATGAGACATGTTGTTGTCTTAGAATGAATGGATGTCAAGAATTGTCAAGAGGTGAATGACAAAGGATGTGATGGTGTTGGTGGTAAAGGAGAATGGCCATGGAACTAAGATGCATGTCACTTAGGAGATTCACTAAGTGGTATTGGAAATTGTGGTTGAAACATTCTCCATGGACATCTGACGATTGCTGAGCTGCTCTTTAAGATCATAGAACTTGTATCTTGATGATACAAAGTCACAACATTGATTGAAGACCATGCATTGTCTTCACAATGCATGAGGAGTTGAAAGGAGTTCCATCCACAACTACTAAGTGGATGATGTGCATTAATGAAGTCCATGCACTATCACTTAGTGCATGTGAATTAGAAGATGATCCAATTGATCTGTGATTAGATCAATGAAGCACATTGAAGAATTAAGTGATTCAGGAGTTCGGTTGAAGAAGAAGTACCTCCAAGAATTTCCCTCCTAAGTAATGAATATATGTTGAGGAGATTGGAAGAATTCTTATGAAGAAGAAATGAAGAAATGGAAGAAATGGAGAAGAAGAAGAATAATTTGAAGTGGCATTTGGCTTAGAAGAAGGAATGGCATTTGAACTTGGTTACTTTGTTTTTAACAAAGTCCTTGTTCTATTTACTTGCAAAAAATTAGCCATCTCAAGCTAGCCTTAAGGGTTCAACCCCCAAGGCACATGTGGGCCTAAGGCGCCACGCCCAAGGGGGGATCCCATGTGGCCAGCCCGAGAGGCAGGGGGCCGTGTATAAGCCCCGAGGGCACGCGGTGGTGAAGCCCGCGCACCCGTGTGTGCATAGTGGGCGCTAGGAGCGCGCCCGCAGGAGCAAGAGTGGGCGCAGAGCGCGCCCGCAGGGAGAAAACGGTGCGGGGCGGCACCGTGGAGGGAGAGAATTCAACTGAGCCGGTTGGGGGAGCGCTTATTTGATATACCGCAGAAATTCCGCGAGAGACTTCGATGTGGGACGCGCATTTTTCACCCGGGACAGATCTGAGCCGTCCGTCTCATCGCGCGCTTGATCTGTGCCGCACGATCCATCCGCGGCGCCGCGATCTAATCCAGGCCGTTGAAGATCTGATCCGACGGCCCTGGCTTCGTCCTCAACCTCGAGCCATGCCGAAGCCTCCCGCGAAGCCGCCGCTGAACCAGAGCCTCCCCGAAGACAAAATTCGAGTTCCCGGCCACCATTTTCGAAGCCGAAGGCTCCCTCGTGCTCGTCTGGCCACACTGAACTCATGCATGCATTAAAATGTTGCATGCATGCATCGAGAAAGAATTCGGACTTCAGCCGAGGCAAACGGAGTTGTCGGGGCCACGTGGAGAGCATGCTGTGCATGCATAAGCCTTAACAAAGGCCGTGCATGCGTTCTAAGTCGCATGCACGTGGAGGAAACCGAAGGAAATGAAAAGGAAACCCGCGTTGAAACAGAGTATAAAAATCAAGATTTGAAGATTTTAAAGAACCGAAAACTTCGGGATTTTGAAGTTAAATCACGCGGAGGATTTGAAGCCTTCCTCGCCTATAAAAAGAAGACCCGAGGCATGAATATGCTTGCTGATCCTTTCTCGAAGATCAGAAGACCCGTGAGTGCCTCTGCCTCACGAAGAAGAAGCCGCCGCGCAAAGTACTTGCGCGGCTGAAGATCTCGGTGCCACCCGAGGCCCGAAAGAGTTCCCTGCGCGCCTATCTTGCGCGACAGGAAGATCCCGAGCCGCTTGAATTTGCGCGCTCAAGGATTGGCACCCTCACTGCCCGCATACTTGTGCGGCAGGAGGAAGTGCCCGCGGGTGCAGCACTTGCGCGCCCCGCGGCAGGAGGAGCTTGCGCGCTCGAAGGCTTGTGCACCCGTGGAGCCTTGCACCAAGACACCTTGCGCGCCTTCTTTGAAGGCAGTGGTTCGGGCAAATTGAGAACCCACTTGGACAGTGAGCAAAATAAAGGCCGTAGCCTTGTGTGGGTGAAGTGAAGACCACACTATTTGTGTGTGTGTGCAAAGTGGACAAGAACACCTACGGGCCAAGTGTGTGCAAGTGATGTTGGCTAAGCCTAAGTGTGTGCAAAACAAGAAGGCCACTACACCCTACGGGCGGTGGGTGTGCAAAGAGAGGGAGGCCAAGGCTTAGTGCCTTTGTGTGCAAATTGAACAAGTGAAGGCTGTATCCCTTGTGGGGTGCACACTTTGAAGAACAAAGAATACTTTGTGTGTGTGCAAGAGGATGTGAAGGCCGAGCCTAGGTGTGTGCACTAAGAAGTGTGTATACACTTAGAAGAAGAAAAGGGAGGACATCCACACAAAGAAGAACACACATTTATGTGTGTAGACAAATTGCTGAAAGTGTGTGAAGTTTGAGAAGTAGGTGTGTGCTGAAAAGAATTACACCCTCTAAGGGTTTACTGCACCAAGAAGAGAATCAGGGGAGTGCATGCATGCATGCATGCACGTGCACACGAGAACAGTGCTAAATCAGTGGTGTGCATCTGAAGAGTCCAAGACTTGAAGATCTTGAAGAGATTTGAGAACCCATGCTATGAGTGCATGAAGATGAAGAGTTGCCTTCCACTCAGTGCATGATGTTGAAGTGAACTGAGACTGGACCAGACTGAAGTTAAAGATATCAGTTGTCTGAGTATTCAGTAATTGGAGAGAGGCCAGATCATCCTTAGAAGAAGGAGATAAATCCTGAGCAAGACGAGAAGACCTGTTCACCACAAGTGATCAGAAGAAGAGCAAGGCCAGCAGCCTTTATCCCAGGCTGCTGAGGATACTTGAAGAACTTAAAGTGGAGAAGAGCTACTCGTGTGACTCGAGGAGCCAAGAGAAGACCCTGTGGGACTCAGGGAGAATACGTCTTCAGTGAGATTCTGGAGTAGGCCAGTGGGACTCTAGTAACACTGTGGGACGCAGTATAAAGACCCTCCTGTGGGACTCAGGAGAGATACAGTGGGACTCTGTATCGACCATTGTAATTTTAACAGGTTATAATGGAGAATCCATGCTGGGAGAGCATGGCAAGGATGTAGGCCTTTGATGCCGAACCTTGTAAATCCTTGTGTCCTGTGCCTTTTCATTACTGCATCATTCGGGAAAGGTTGAGAGATACAAGAAGAGTGGATCGAGGCTTTAACCAGCCATAGAGGTTTAATTGATAAGAATCAATTAGTAAAAAGTTTTAAGGGATCACTGATTCACCCCCTCCCCCTCTAAGTGATTCACACTGATCTGGGCACCTCACCCTAACAAACTCAAAATTTTATGGTTATTACTATAAATCTATATAGATCATATATATTATATAATTCAATGGAAATTTATTCATAAGTAACTAGCCTTAACTATATTTTTGTATTTAAATAATATTATATGAAATAGTAGTTCCTCATAATCTTAATTCTATAGATCTATTCAAATTTATTTTAAAATGGTGATTATATGAAATATTATTCCCAAGATACAGTTAAGATTTTGATCTTTTAATATTCAAAAATATATTCAATAAACATGAAACATGGGTCTTTCATGATTTTCATTTTATTTACGACTTACAGGGAAATAATGAAACCATATCATAGTTATGTAGAATGATAAGGTTTTATAAATGTTGTTGATCATATTCTTGTATTATTTCAATATTGTTATTATTATTTGTTATGATGTAAACTAAAATGAAATATTAAATATAAAAATACTATTTTTTATCTATAGGTTTTAGGTGAGGAATAAGGCGTACTGATGTAGCATGTTTATATTTTAGAGTTCACTTACCTTAATATGGTTTAAATCAAACATGTAAAAACGATTTGTGACAATAAATTACCTTAATGGTTGTATTTTATACTATTATGTGTATTTGTTTTTCTCTTACATAAGTGGAATGATTCCCTTAAATGTATTTTGAGATGTGAGGTGTAGCCTTATTAAAGATTGGATCTAGGTAGGCTACCCCTATATAGCTATGAGCTAATATTATATGAGGTTATGTTACAGTCATGTAACCTTTTTATATGCTTTCCTACCATTTCAAAATTAATATATTCCCACTACATAAGTACCAAATTACCTATGTAAATTAATGGAATATCCCACACTCCTTTACCTATGTTGAGGAAAGCTCAAACATGATCAGAATGATCCCTCGGTTACCCTTACACAAGTGTGAAGTGGCTACGATGACTTTACACAAGGATTGTGAAGACAATTATACAAGTTTTCCATTGGATAGCTACCATTAGGAAATAATGGGTCTTACCATTAATATTGAATAAAATTGAGATCATAAGATTTAGGAACATTATAATTACAGTGTTACCCGTACTTGAGATCCCAAATTACTGTTACATAGACCTGATAACCCTTACGTACTGATATAGATACTTTTACCCAACATTCAAAACATATTCCTCACCATTATATAGATTTAATTTTTAAATAGAATAAGTAATTATTTTTATGTCATTTTAAAATTTTTTAATCCATTAATATTTATATATTCCATTTATATTATTAATAAATTTCATTTAATATTAATATAATTTCTCTAAAAATATTATATATATATATATATATAATGAAAATTTCAATTTAAAAACTATATTTATTTCCATATTCTTATATATATATATACTAAAAAAGTATTTTATTTATAATAATTTATTCTTTTATTAAATAATGTTATACTGCTATAAAAATTTTAATATTCTTTCATCAAATTAATATTTTACTAATAATATTATTTATATTATTCAATACATATTATTTCACAATTAATAATGCTTAAATTCATTGTAAATATATTAATTAACTTTATATGATAATGTTAATAATATTATTGATTATTTAAATATAAAAAATTTATGTTAATATTTAAATTTAATATTGATAATATTTTAAAATTGTCCTTTATGTTTAATAAAAATATATTCATTTTATTTTTTGGAAAATGATAATAATTTAGAGAAATTATTATTATTTTAACTTGAATATTTTAAATTAACTTATTTTAATATTTATGTTGTTTATTGAAAATAATTTATTTTTGTGAATGAAACTTTATGTTGAAATATACCTCATTTTGTTTTTTATGAAATAATACATTTGATGAACATTTATTTAAAATAATTTTATGCTTGAATTAGTTGGGAAAAAAATCCATTAAGGCATCCTTGTATCATTTTTTAGGTTATTGTGTTGGATGATAATGAGTGACTCCATGTTGAGATATTTGAAGGAGCATGCCAGAATGGCTTATTTCATGAAAAAAGGGGT
The DNA here is from genome assembly GCA_963277665.1 of Viscum album. NCBI lineage: Eukaryota > Viridiplantae > Streptophyta > Magnoliopsida > Santalales > Viscaceae > Viscum > Viscum album. The sequence continues at coordinate 1,582,628,260 of OY728137.1, read as the reverse complement.
TTAAATGGTGATTTTTTGAGTTACATTGATATTGTGGGCATCCTATGTAGACAAAGAATGATGGAAAATTAATGGAAGATATGGAGGTGTTACAAAAATAACATATCTAAATTGGAACTAATTTCTAGTGTTTGCCAAATTTTGGGGCCTCAAAATCAGAAAATTGGGACACATGTTTTAGGAAAAGTAAGTTTTGCACAATATCTATGGTGGTTTAGAAACATCTGCGCAAGGCATTTTTTAGGGTCAGGATGTTCAAAAATGTCAAAGGAATGTTGTGGATGAAGGATTTAAATTTGTTCACAAAATATGGATTTGTGTGAAGGAAACATTAATTCAATGGATGTTTCAGGAGAAGAATGTTGAAAAATGGAAAAGGAATGACCTGCACAAAATAATTGGAAATGTGTGCAGAAAAGGAGGTTGCATGATAGAAACTTGTGTGCTTAATTCAATGTCAAACATGGTTTTTCATGCTAGAATAATAACTTGCATGAAAATAGTTGAATACTACTCCCATGGGTCATGAACACCTATAAATATCATGTGACCCCTTTATTCGAGAGGGCTCAACACTTAAAGAAAATCCTATCACATAATCACGTAATACTTTCACACAAAGGGAGTTGTGTGGTTGATTTTGAGTTGCACGCAAGCTAAGCAAGTTGCATGTACTATTTGAGTTGTGTGAATGATTGATGTTGTTCACAAGGAGTGTTTTGTGATAAAAGTGGAATCTTGCACGCGAGAGATTAATGTTTCTTACAAGATGCTATAAGGGTTGTGAGAAATATTTGGTGTTGACTGGTACATCATGTGCAAAGAGAGATTCATCTGTGAGTGAATGTTGGATGTCAACATAGTATCTATAAATAGTTATGGATGAAAATTTCATTAGAGATAATAATGAGACATACAGGTCTATAAACAGTGAGTTGATCTTTTGAAGAAGCAGTGAGCACACTTCAGTTGAGAGAGCAGGGAGCTTTCAAATTGTGAATTTTTGTAAACCAGGAGGTATGGTGAGTTTTCTTCGAACTTCTAAATAGAAATTCACTTTTTGTGGATTTGGTACATCAGCATATCATCAGCGTATGCTCCTTGGACGTTTCCTAATGAGGGTGAACAATGTAAAATTTGTTGTGGACATAAAAAATTCATACAATGTGACATTAGTAAATTGAAGAGGGTCGTAATGAGGATGGATCTCATGGTTCATGTTTCCTTCACATGGTTCTGAATGGTGGTTAAAAAAATTCACATAGAGATGGACACTTGTGTTACTTCAGGTTCCATATCGCAAGTGATTCTTTTTGTTCATTTAGATCATATTATCCACTAGTTTAAGAAACATTCATGGTTTGATTGGTTGGAAATATGATTTATTATTGCATACATTATATGATATTTTTTTTCATCTTATCATATATCTGTTGATGGTTAAATCATTCTCACATTTCTATGTATGGTACCCTAGTGCTTGTTTCCAACCTGGGGTGATCGGGAAAACCCTTCAAGCGTTGTGGAAGGCCGAATTGGGAGACGTTATGTAACGCCCCGACCCCAGCTACCCAGAGTCGGTGCATTACTTTGTAACATTGGCATGATCACAAAAGATCAAGTCTCGAAAGAACTATTAGTTTAGTAGCCTTGGAAACACTAGATAAATTCGTAAACGTTACATTACATAATAAAGTGAAAAACTACAATAACAAAGTCTCCATAGTCCACACTCATATCCTCTTCTGACTATCCCTGCAGGTCATTCATAAAATACTTCTTCACATCCTGGAAAATATTAAAACATTGAAAGGGGTGAGCTCAGATGCTCAGTAAGGATAACAATATTGCGGAAGCTTTCATAAATAAACATTAACATTTAAGGCAATGTATAACTAAAACAAAGTCCTTTTAAACATGAAAATCAACATAAAATGGCAAAAGTAAAATGAGATAATTCAATTTACTTATTCACATGGACATTCTACTAGTAGAATAATCACATGCAATATCAATAACCACTTTCATAATGATGGAATGCATAATGCCAGACATTCTGAAACATTTTGTCAAGGCCTCGGCCAAGACATCTAAAATTATTAAGGCCTCGGCCAAAACCATAAATCAAATTGGGAAAGGGCCTCGGCCAATTCCAAGTCTAGTTGTCTCATGAGACTTAACGATGCATAGAGGAGCTATAGCGGGCTACACCCGTCACTTATTAAGTCCAATGCATTTCTCATATGAATAGGTTTAAACATATCATAAACCATAACATAATCGTATCACATAAAACATGGATAAATGAAACATAACATTTCCACATTTCAATCACAAGATATCAATAAAACACATTGATATAATAAAAATTCTTTCAAAACCATTTTTAATACCAAAATAAAATAATGTTACAACATTGTATTTATTTTTCATTAAAAAAACGTTATGGCTTGTAGAGGAAGCCGAAACTCAAATAATGGTCACGGTGGTGGAGAAGTCGTTGTCGCCACATATGTACAGAAAGAAAAACATTCCCTTTTTTCGTTTAGTAAAACGCTTCGTATAAAAAAGATTCCTTTTGAATAAACTTAAAAGTCAAATGGGTTTATACACGGTATAAACGAAAGTTGTGTATAAAACCAAATATGCCTCAATGAAAAAAGATTGATAAAAAGTCCATAAAAATATCATTTTAAAAAAAAAATAGATCTATTATGTGTATTCACTATAGGTACACATAAAGGAAGTAAAAATAAAAAATAGGACATAATAATATCATGACATAATTTGAAAGTAGGAGATTAACCCAAAGAATGGAAGTTGGGTTAAGTAGTTCCCTTACCTTGTGTCCTGTCCTGACTCGACCGTTCTTTAACCTCCTGAATAATAAAAAAGAGTTAAATTCTATTTACTTAAGAACCATTTTCATGTTCATTATTCCTTTTATATCCCTTATCCCCATGTTATGAACATTATGTAATTATTTAAGTTTATAACGGTCATTTTTTCGATCTTAGGTACTTGAGCCAAAAATAAAATTCATATAATTACAAGTTGTTCATGTGGTGATATATCCATTATATCCAGAATTATATTAATGATATAGATATCATATATCTCATATATATACAGTATATACATGCATTTATAATATCACATAACATTTAGAGGTAAGAAATGAAATTCACCTTTCATGGAGATGGTAAGCCGTACGTACGCATGAACGCTACTTCCATTTCTATTTCGTATTTAATGGAATGAAATCATAATTATATAAAGGTATAATATAGTTCCAGTATAATATCATATATAATATCATTTACTCCATCCTTTATACATCCCACGTATGGCATTAACGATTCACATCACTTTGAGGGGGCGGTAGTCCGCACTTCCTAAAATGAAATTATCGCATTTACACATAATGGAAATCATAAAGTATGCCATAAATGAGAAATACAGAAGCATAATTAAAACATAAACATATAATATATCATATATAAATATAGTGACATCTTAATGGACACCTTTTAAGGTGTTATATGAGTGTTGAACAATCATCGTTTCGTGAGGCAGAAATTTTCCATCCACAGAAACAGTATGTTCTTTAACCATTAGATATAGGTGTGTGTAAGTGTAGCTTGAATACTTCTTAGAACAACATCCTAGTATATTTAGGATACTGGTGTTGTTACAAAAGAAATGAATAAAAAGAGTTTAGGGGGTTGGAGATGAAAAATAAAACAAAACAACATTAGAGAAGACATTACCTTAAAATCGGGTAACTATTTTTGATTTGAGACAAAGGCTTCCTTGGGAAGAGTTATGCCCAAAGTGAGGCGTCTAGGAGTAAGGGAGGGAAGTTGGGAGATTATTTGGGCAGAGTTTGGCCGATCCAAATGGCTTGATGGTGTGAATAAGGTGTTAGAGGTGGGGTCCTTTTATAAGTGGAGAGGAGGGGCACTCTTGGAATGTAATGAAATATTACTTTATTATACAATGATTTTCGGATTCTAAAGGTCCCACACTTATATAATTCAAGGCTAAGGTGATAAGGGTTCTAAATAGACTCATCCAATAGTCTTTGGACTAGTGTAAGCCTTGTATTGTACATTATATTTTCATTTTATTAAAATCGTTAAATAATGAGGTCATCGCTGCATCATAATGATGTCATAAATAATTTAATTATTTTAATGTCTAAAAATTATAAATTAACTACTATGATATAGGAAATCTTTTTATCTTTCCAATGACTATTTATAGTCAAAAATATGACTTGTATAACCCCATGTAAAAAGTGTTTTACTAAAACATTTCATGTTTGTGTCATTTTGTACTTTAACATTAAAGAAAAGGTATTTATGTCATTTTCCAACTAAAGTGGCTCCATGGGGACCCCAAGTTGACCCATGGATTTTCTTGGTCGCCCATGGCACATCCAATGAGGTTATGACATGTGTCAAGCTCATCTCATATTATTAAAAAATTATCTTTACCTTAAACTACACTAATTACCTCTAATCGTGATTAAGAACTTAAAAGTTACTATTCACCAAAAATTATTTTAATCTCATTGAGCCACATTTTACTTCTTAATGACAACCATGTATGTCGGATTTTTGAAAATCAAATCACAGAAGTGGTAATATTTCATTTAAACGAAAAATCAGTTATTTAACTACCACTTAGCGGTTTCACTATTCAAAAAAAATTGATGTTTTTTAGAACAATGCCAAAATTTCACCCTAAGCTATAATTGATATTCCAAATTCAAAAATGATGTCTATTTTAAAAAATTCCAAACATATAAGTTTCATTAATTATTTTTATAATTAATTCCCGCTGTCACAACAAATAGCGTGTTTTTAAAAAACAATTTATATCCAAAGATTTGCAATTGTTTATGTCAAATTTCAATGTTAAATTAATTCTAATGACAACCATTGGATAAAATGGTAAAAATATATTCTAATTATACATTAAAACCACTAAATAGTATAATTTATCACTATAAATTATTTTTATTAAAAATCTTGTTTTTAATTATTTTTCACTATTCATAAAAAAATTAAAAGTTCTCAGAAAAATACCAAAAATTCAACATAGGCTAATATCGATATTCTTATTCCAAAAATGAAGTCCATTTTGAAATATAAAATTTCTATAATTTTAAAAGGTGGTTATAACTATTCATAATGGCTACTTTGATTAGTCGCGTTGTTTTAGAACTCGAAGTTGCATACAATGCAAGCTATTGCATTATTGAATGAGAAGCGTATTGTGGAAGCTCGGGGTGTTACATTCTCCCCTCCTTCAATAAATTGCGTCCTCGCAATTTGAAATTTTTCTTGGAAAATTAAAGGTTGAAAATAGAAAATACCTTTGTGGAAAACCCACATCGGAAATAAGGTTAATAAAATTTAGTCTTAATAAGAGGGAAATGGAAATAAGAAAGTCACCACCAAATTATGATCTCGATAAGGAGAACATTGGTGGCAATTAGAGACATATAATTGGAGGAAAAATGTAAATTTTTGTAGGGAGTGATTGAGGTCATCAATCACAAACAAGTGTCAAATTGAGGGCCTCAATGCCTGCAATCTATGTTGATTTAAAATATCATCATTTCAACAAGACATAATGTATTAGGATAACACATTTTTTTCTTTTAATATCCCTTTAATAATGTTTAAGAATTTATTCATAGAATAATAGATAGGTATATATATATTTTTTCTTGACAAGTAGAGTTTCATCCTTCAACTAATTTCTACCACAAACTCATCTTTCACTCAAAAAGATAATCGCACTCAAAAATATTATACTTATCCTAATTTTATAAGGTTACAAATGTTAACACATACCATTTAGATTAGTAAAATTATTTTGTAACAACCAGGGACTTCCTGTAGGCTAGTGGTAGGAAATAAAGGCATGTCGCACTATGGTTGTGGGTTCGATTCCTGCAGCTTTGTCCGACGCGACGGGTTATGCCCCACCCTGCAGGTTGTCCTTTTCCTAAAACTATAGTATTATAATTTTCCAAAAATAATCTTCATAAATTTTTAACCTTAAACAATACTATCCAAAGATCAACTTAATCCACTCCAACTTTTATAGTTATCCAAAATACTTCTGTCCAGACTTTCTCTAAAAGGTCTCTTAATTCCAAAATCAATTTATCAGATTCCCCAAAAAAAGTAAAGTTTCTCTTATTGTCACATACTAAAAATATGAATACCTTCATCATATTAAAACCTTACTGAAACAACAAGTACTGCAGTACAATCCTTATATATATATCACATTATTCTAATAACCAGAATATAATCCATGAGTCCAAAAGCACCAATACATTAATTATTCCGCTTCAACTGTAGTAAGAGCATAAGATTGTCCTTGATCCCTTGGCCTTTTTTGAGGTAAGTTTCCCTAACTCTTAGGACATTCATTTGCATAATGCCCCATTTCCCTACAATTGTAGCATTCAACATTGATAGCCTCTTTCATTCCCTTGCAATCACATGCCTGGTGACCTTTTTCTCCACATTTATAACAAACTCCCATTCCTTTTAGGCAAGTACCAGGGTGATTCTTCCCACAATTATCACATAATGGAAAATCATTCATTCCCTTTTCCCTTTATCTATCTCTTGTTCCACCATTCTATTATACTCTTGCTTTACTTTGTTGTCATAAGACTTAGAGAATTCCTTTTCTGTCTTGATAGAACACAAGACAATATCTTCATACGATGAGAAGGATTGTGATACTAAAGCTCGATGGAGAAATGGTTTTAACCCATCAAAGAAACGATCAATATTACTTATTGGGTTACGTATATAATCTGCAGCATGCCTCGCTAACCTTTTAAAGTTAGCCTCATACTTTACGACATTCTCATTCTCCTTCTACCTCAGACTTAGAAATTTCCTTTCTATATCCGATCGATGGTCACAAGGAAAGTATTTTTCTAAGAAAAGCTCTTTGAACTCCCTCCATTCCATATTTGATACATCATCATCTTCCTTTGTGTTTTGAATCAATGACCACCATTGATCGGCATCTCCATTGAGGCGGTAAAATGCCATGATAACCTTCTCCCTTTCACTACTCCCCAAGGCATGAAATATTTTCTCTAAGGAGTTTATCCATTTATAAGCTACTAACAGATTTGTACCCCCATTAAATGTTGGTGGTTGTTGCCCCATGAAGAGGTCTAACATTGATCCTCCACGTTGCGGATCAGGGTGCTCCATACGAGTACGGTTATTATTCATAACCTGAGTGAGTTGTCCCAGTATGGTAATAAGTTGATCAACACCAGTTGTATCTCCAGATCCACAATAATTATCTTGAGCAGGAGGGCAATCCCTACACCGAGTGCGTGCATTGATACAATTTCCATTCCTTCCACTAGGCGCCATTTCTATTCAATGGCATAAACTAGATTAGTTTATGAATTAAAATACATAATTCCATATTTGTAAAACACTTTACATAAATTGAACTATTTATGGATATAATCCATAATCATAAAAATGTTTTCATGGAGAAATTATATACTCACAACCCTTCATAGTGGTTTGTAAAGAAAATTAGAACTATCCTAAGCATATCCCCCGGGAGTGTCATAACCAAGAGTGCAGCAAGGCTCGTTGTCGTGCACCAGTTCCCGTTCGAGTCTAGCTCAAAGAAGTGTTTTCGGGTTTTACCCCTAGGTACATCTGTGCAAGAGCCACCTCTACCTGCTCGTATCCATAGAGGGATGTATTTCCCGGAAAACTAACAAAATATCTATAATACCAAAATTCTAGGAAGCTCTTCTATACTAATCCTCAAAGTCTATCTTTGTTCTATGTTCCCTAATCAGAGTTTATCTAAATCTAGCTTCCAAGGTTAGTAATAAACTGCCTCTGATACCAACTGTAACGCCCCGACCCCAGCTACCCAGAGTCGGTGAATTACTTCGTAACATTGGCATGATCACAAAAGATCAAGTCTCGAAAGACCGATTAATTTAATAGCCTTTGAAACCCTAGATACAATCGTAAATGTTACATTACATCATAAAGTGAAAAACTAAAATAACAAAGTCTCCATAGTCCACACTCATATCCTCTTCTAACTATCCCTGCAGGTCATTCAGAAAATACTTCTTCACATCCTGGAAAATATTAAAAAATTGAAAGGGGTGAGCTCTGATACTCAGTAAGGATAACAATATTGCGGAAGCATTCATAAATAAACATTAACATTTAAGGCAATGTATAACTAAAACAAAAGCCTTTTAAACAAGAACTTCAACATAATATGGAAAAAGTAAAATGAGATAATGCCATTTACTTATTCACATGGACATTCTACTGGTCGAATAATCTCATGCAATATCAATAACCACTTTCATAATGATGGAATGCATAATGCCAGACATTCTGAAACATTTTGTGAAGGCCTCGGCCAAGACATCTAAAATGATTAAGGCCTCGGCCAAAACCATAAATCAACTTGGGAAAGGGCCTCGGCGAATTCCACGTCTAGTTGTCTCATGGGACCTACCGATGCATGGAGGAGCTATAGCGGGCTCCACCCATCACTTATTAAGTCCAATGCATTCCTCATATTAATAGGTTTAATCATATCATAAACCATAACATAATCGTATCACATAAAAAATGGATAAAGGAAACATAAAATTTCTACATTTCAATCACAAGATATCAATACAACACATTGATATAATAAAAATTCTTTCAAAACCATTTTCAATACCAAAATAAAATAAAGTTACAACATTGTATTTATTTTTCATTAAAAAAACGTGATGGCTTGTAGAGGAAGCTGAAACTCAAATAATGGTCACGGTGGCGGAGAAGTCATTGTCGCCGCATATGTACGTAAAGAAAAACATTCCCTTTTTTCATTTAGTAAAACGCTTCGTATATAAAAGATTACTTTTGAATAAACATAAAAGTCAAAGGGGTTTATACACCGTATAAAAGAAAGTAGTGTATAAAACCAAATATGCCTCAATGAAAAGAGATTGAGATAATGTCCTTAAAAATATAATTTTTAAAATAAAATAGATCTATTATGTGTATTCACTATAGGTACACATAAAGGAAGTAAAAATACAAAATAGGACATAATAATATCATGACATAAATTGAAAGTAGGAGATTAACCCAAAGAATGGAAGTTTGGTTAAGAAGTTCCCTTACCTTGTGTCCTGTCCTGACTCGACCGTTCTTTAACCTCCTGAATAATAAACTAGAGTTAATTTATATTTACTTAAGAACCTTTTTCATGTTCATTATTCCTTTTATATCCCTTATTACCATGTTATGAACATTATGTAATTATTTATGTTTATAATGGTCATTTTGTCGATCTTAGGTACTTGAGTCAAAAATAAAATTCATATAATTACAAGTTGTTCATGTGGTGATATATCCATTATATCCTGAATTATATTCATGATATACATATCATATATCTCATATATATATAGTATATACATGAATTTATAATATTACATAACATTTAGAGGTAAGAAATGAAATTCATCGTTCATGGAGACGGTAAGCCGTACGTACGCATGAACGCTACTTCCATTTCTATTTCGTATTGAATGGAATGAAATCATAATTATATAAAGGTATAATATAGTTCCAGTATAATATCATATATAATATCATTTACTCAATCCTTTATACATCCCACATATGGCATTAACGATTCACATCACTTTGAGGGGGCGGTAGTCCGCACTTCCTAAAATGAAATTATCGCGTTTACCCATAATGGAAATCATGAAGTATGCCATAAATGAGAAATGCAGAAGCATAATTAAAACATACAAATATTATATATCATATATAAATATAGTTACATCTTAATTTCCACCTTTTAAGGTGTTATATGAGTGTTGAACAATCATCGTTTCGTGAGGCAGAAATTTTCCATCCACAGAAACCGTATGTTCTTTAACCATTAGATGTTGGTGTGTGTAAGTGTAGCTTGAATACTTCTTATAACAACATCCTAGTATATTGAGTATACTTGTGTTGTTACAAAAGAAATGAATAAAAAGAGTTTAGGGGGTTGGAGAATAAAAATAAAACAAAACAACATCAGAGAAGACATTACCTCAAAATCGGGTAACTATTTTTGATTTGAGACAAAGGCTTCCTTGGGAAGAGTTATGCCCAAAGTGAGGCTTCTAGGAGTAAGGGAGGGAAGTTGGGAGAGTATTTGGGCAGATTTTGGCAGATCTAAATGTCTAGATGGTGTGAATAAGGTGTTAGAGGTGGGGGCCTTTTATATGTGGAGAGGAGGGGCACTCTTGGAAAGTAATGAAATATTACTTTATTATACAATGCTTTTCGGATTCTAACGGTCCCACACTTATATAATTCGAGGCTAAGGTGATAAGGGTTCGAAATAGACTCATACAATAGTCTTTTGACAAGTGTAAGCCTTGGATTGTACATTATCATTTTATTTTATTAAAATCGTTAAATAATGAGGTCATCGCGGCATGATAATGATGTCATAAATAATTTAATTATTTTAATGTCTAAAAATTATAAAAAAACTACTATGATATAGGAAATATTTTTATATTTCTAATGACTATTTATAGTCAAAAATATGACTTGTATAACCCCATGTAAAAATTGTTTTAGTAAAACATTTCATGTTTGTGTCATTTTTTACTTTAACATTAAATAAAAGGTATTTATGTCATTTTCCAACTAAAGTGGCTCCATGGCGTCCCAAAGTTGACCCATGGATTTTCTTGGTCGGCCATGGCACATCCAATGAGGTTAAGACATGTTTCAAGCTCATCTCATATTATTAAAACATTATTTTTACCTTAAACTATACTTATTACCTCTAATCGCGATTAAGACTTAAAAGTTACTATTCACCAAAAATTATTTTAATCTCATTGAACCACATTTTACTTCTTAATGACAACCATGTATGTCAGATTTTTTAAAATCAAATCACAGAAGTGGTAATATTTCATTTAAACGAAAAATCAGTTATTTAACTACCACTTAGTGGTTTCACCATTCATAAAAAATTGAAGTTTTTCAGAACAATGCCAAAATTTCACCCTAAGATATAATTGATATTCCGAATTCAAAAATAATGTCTATTTTACAAAATTAAAAACATATAAGTTGCATTAATTATTTTTATAATTAATTTCCTTTGTCACAACAAATAGCATGTTTTTAAGAAACAATTTATATCAAAAGATTGGCAATTGTTTATGTCCAATTTCAATGTTAAATTAATTATAATGACCACCATTGGATAAAATGGTAAAAATATATACTAATTATACTTTAAAACCACTAAATAGTATAATTTATCACTATAATATATTTTTATTAAAAAAGTTGTTTTTAAGTATTTTTCACTATTCAAAAAAAAGAAGTTCTTAGAAAAATACCAAAAATTCAACATAGTCTAATTTCGATATTCCAATTCCAAATATGAAGTCCATTTTGAAATATGAAATTTCTATAATTTTAAAAAGTGGTTATTACTATTCACAATGGCTACTTTGATTAGTCGCGGTGTTTTAGAACTCGAAGTTGCATACAATGCAAGCTATTGCATTATTGAATGACAAGCGTATTGTGGAAGCTCGGGATGTTACACGTTATTAGTTTTCTAAGGTTACACTATCACATCTATTCAACAATACCACTCACATTGTTAATGTGATTTAGTGGAATCATAATTAGAAAGAAGCTATATTGGATCCTAAGGAATAAATTAAACAAATATACCCACACATATTATTAGGTAAGAATATAAGTTTATTTTTTGGCTGAAATTTCAAAATGTAATAATTATATTACATCCAAAACATTTCTATATATAGAATTCATCTTATAAAAAAATAAAGGTTTTCATATAATATAGCTTAAACACATTCAACACATTATGATTTTTTTAATTAATTAGGAACTATACAATGGTAAATTGTATATATCCAAGAAAATGGATGAAATTACAGTATAAAAAAAACAAATAGGATGGTAATATAAGGATCATTCTGATATATTATCATTATTGAACATCTAAAAAATAGTAAAAAAGTACATAACATTAGTAAACAAATTGATATTTTACAAATAAAGAATGTATAACCATAATAGGGTTGAGTTTAATGAAGAATAAAGGGATTGAAAATTATTTATAAGACATATTGTGACCATTGGAATATTATTATAATCATTGGAATGCATAGTATGATCTTTAAAATAGAAACCAGGCCATTAGGAATAGTAATTTGACTATTATGAATTTTTAAGGGAAGAATTGAGTAGTAAAATAACATGTACAACTACAACATTGATAATGCAAAATTTTAATGTATTTTGAATAAAACAAATAATATTCTAATTAATAATTCAACTTATGAACATAAGAAAATTAATAGTTTTTATCATTAATATAATGGTATGTATATCTTGGTAAAATACCTTCAATTATAATAATAGAGTATAGTACAAAGAGATATATAATCACATCTATGTAATAAACAAATATATAATTATATTAGGAGAAGAAAAGAATATGAGTTTAGAGTGGCCTTGATAAAAAATTCATAGAATGTGGAGTTATTCAATAATCATGGATTCATCCTTGTTCCAAAGAGAGAGATCATTGATGGGACCTCTTGATATAGTTATCAGCTTAATAAAACACATGGTATGGGGGTATAAACCACATCTTGGGGGATCATTACACCAGAGTTTAGTGAATGAAAATTCATGTGTGATAAGATAAATCTAGACATTTACAATTAATAAACCCAATCTAAAATGATTAATTTGGAATATTAATTGATGATATTAAAGGGATTATTCATGAATAAATGTTATCTATATGATGAAAAATTAATGTTGATAATTTGGGTATGATATATAAACGGTTTTATGGCTTGAAATTTTTATGAATGTTTTATCCATAGGATAATAATTTGTGAGACATTTTAAATACATTGAGGAAAACATACACAATTCTAATACTTCTATATGTGGTGGAATATAAATATGAAATTTATATTGGGAGAGAATATTTAACTTAAGAACATTTAAGTTCCCATTTTCTCTAACCTGTTAAATACAAATTCAAGATGATCATTTCTAGAAAATGATCCCTTCCAAGGATTGGGATGTTTATATAGCTCATCGATGCCCTATTAAGAAGATGTCTATTGAAATATTCTTAGTAATAATTATCAAGAGCATGTGAAAGTAGCATAAATAGATCATACTGTTAGAGAAAAATGAAAAATTCCTAATTTAATTTATTTAGATCAAACATGGTAATGTATCCTATAATAAATGGCTTTGAATTGAATATTTCTCTGGGATTTGGATGTGGGTTGTCCCCTCCAAACCATATCCTTTTTTGGTGGGTCTTTTTTTTTCATGATATATATTCATATGTGTGTGTGTGTTTGTGTGATTCAATGTGGGTGTTCGTTTATACAAAAGGGTGTTTGAAAATTGAATTTCCCAAGTTGTAGTTAATTATTGTTGAGAAGGTAGAAGTGGGAGATCCTAACACTAATCAAGTGTGATTATCGTAATCCATAATGTATAATTTGAAGAATGGTTCTTAGATTGAGTAGAAAACCATGGTTGTTTCTTAAAAGTCTATAAGGATGATGGTGAAATGATAACCACAAACATTATCCTAGTGAGATAACTAATTACGTTTATAAATGCAAAACACTTGCCTCGAAAATGAACATACTGGGGATGAAAAATTCCATGTAGTTAGTATGGGTTGTATATAATGTTTGAATCATGTGGGAAAATGAATTCCTTTAAGGCCTACAGAGAGAAGTAATACTTACGCCTACGGGCCTTGTAAAGGTTCCACCTCACACCTTGAAAGGTGGATTATCAAAAATCAATAAAAAATGAAGGCCTTCAGGCCATTGGTGGAATCAAATGAATATATCTAGTTTAGAAGCACACGACACATCATTGTACATGAATTGGTTATAATTTCATATAGATGTGATATCTTCAGTCTCTCATAGTGTCTTTGGTCATATTTTCGTTAATATTTTACTTATTTGCTAATAATTTACTATTTTGGTAGAGTGAATCACTTGATTCTCCTTCCCCATAAATGTAGGTATATTTAGAATAAAACATGAAAAATCATGGAATACATTATACTTTTTTGAGTTTATATCACTAATGTTAGAATAACCATATATGGTATATTCAAAATCATTTTGATATGATGATATAGTACTTCGTTAATATAATTATTGTAATAAATGTATTTCTTAAATGGAACATGTTTCTTAATTTCATGTAAAAATTTATTGTTGGAATAATTTCGAATATTGAATTATTTTTAATTTTTATATATGAAGAATATTTACTTATTATATAATGATGCATCCATATTGTTTATATAAATGTGAATATAGAATATTCCCTATTTTATTCACTTTTTTTATGGATTAAAGTGATGTTTTTGGTATTTTCTTGATCAATTATGTTTTGATTGAATCATGTTTAAATCATACCATTTACATAGTATATTTTTTTCATGTTAAAAATATAATTACTAAATTGCGTGTGCACTTTTAAGTTATTTTATTCTAGATATTGGAATTTAAAATAAATTTTGTTTCTATTTATTTAATTTTGTATAGATACAACTTTAATAAATGATATTCATTTTTATGGTTTTTTGAAACATAAAAATATTTAATATCATCATTGTTTATTGACTGTTTTGGTAATATCCTAAGAATAAAAATACGACAATATAAATGGCATAAAATCTGGATTAATCATAGTGAAAATATTTAAAAAATAAAAAATAAAAAAAAAATAGAAAAAATGATTTTTTTGTTATGGTTTATTATGTTTAATGAATTCAATGATCTAATTGGTTATGTTTTTTAATTTGGTATTAATTTCTATGATTTTCTAGGTCATCATAAAAATTGGTTGGTGTCTAGTTTTATTCCCAAAATATTACATAATCGATATATTCAAGTGATGGATGTTTTTTCTTACAATATAGTTTTTTTAATTTTAATGGTGAGAATGTGGTTTTTTGTAGGTCTTCCAATTCAAAGAGATGTTCCAACATTGGTTTAAGAAGGTGGTGTTAGTTTGTGTATGAATTTTTGAGAATTAAGTTTTTTCCTTATAGTAATAATCTTGATATTTTCAGTATTATTAATTTCATAGTATTTGTGTCTTAGAATGGGATGTATTCTTAATAAATGGTTAAATATGAACATATAATGATAATTGACATTTTTAATAACAACCAGGTCTTGTATAAAAGTTTTCTAATGGTTAGACAATGTGATTGTATTATTAGAGAGTTTTTTAAGGATGAAATAATGGTTCTTCATAATTTGGAAATTGATATCATTAGCAAGATAAATCAATGATGGTTTTTTTATTTTAAGTACCATGCCTTTGAATCACTATAATAGTCTTATAATTAAGATATTGTTCTTTCAACTTTGGAAAAAATGATAATTGTAGTGGTACTAGGTGAAACATCCTTTGGATTGATATTTATTAGTCCTCTTTACTTAGGTGGAGATTATATTACTACATCTGACCCATTTTAGATCTAACTGTACAGTTTATAGAAAGTATTTTTAGTATTTGGTGTCCAAGTAGAGTTCCACAGTAAAATAAATGTAACCAAATATGGTTGGAACAACTTGAAATATTTTTATGTTAAGTGTTAATTTACTCAAAACCATGTAGATATAGCTATATTGTAGTGATGAATTTAATTTTACATTTATTGTTCTATTTTACTACTATTTTATATATATAATTAATTCATATTTTAGTTATATTATCTTTTGTATATTCTTTTACATGTTGTTTTATGACTAGTTAATACTATATTTCTTACTTATATGACGGTGTTGGTGATTTTTATCGAGGCAATTAAATGGAATGATATCAGTGGGAAAATAAATATGTAAAATTGAGTTATAGTAAAAAATTAGTTTAGAATTGGACATATTTTTTAGCATTATATGGGTATCATTTTATGTGATTTATATAGTAATTTGTGTATTACATTGATACAAATTGAGGATTACATGGTCAATAGTAAAACTAAGGTTGGATCATCATCACAATATTGAAATATTTCTTATCTTTATTTTATGATTTCCAAAAATCAATTTATATGATATGAAAACTAATGACTTATAAATATGAATTTAATTACAAATTAGGGGATTTATGATACATTATTTCACAGTATATGTGTAATAAATAATTTTATTTAATTAATTTTCAAGGCAGTGAATTATTAATTTATATTCACTGTTAAATCCAATCAGTAATATATTTTATTGTTTTGGTATATGGTAATATTAGTATTTGTAAATTGGTTTTAGTTTTTGGATTTTGAATTTATTTTGGGATATAGTTGATTTAAATTTTTTGGGATATATAATTTTATTTTGTCAATATGTTTTCAATTTTTTTTGGGATATTCTCTATTATACTATTGATTCTATCCCATTGAATTTATTCCTTATTTCTAACATTCCAATCTATACATCACTTGTTTTCCCCCATATCTGTTCAATTACATGGCTATGTATTTATCCCCTGATCCTATTTAAACAATAGTTTCATTTTCTCTATGTTGATATTTCCCACATAGATTCCTTGTCTTGATCCTGGTGGATCCATAATTTTCATGTTATAATTTTCTCTATGTACTCATCAAGATTCACAAATAGTATGATTTTCAAACATGCAATATGATATTTCCCATCCATGTTTACTTTTAGAAGTGTGCCTTCCTCATAAGCCTAACTTAATGGAAGATGATGCAACATTCATCAATTATCCACTATGATCTCATTAGTTTCTAGGGTTCTAATTAATTCATTTGGATGACTAAATTTCATGGACATAATTATTCACTAGTATATTCCACCATTTTCTAAATATAGAGATAGAGATAGATTTATATCATCAATGGGGATATATTTCATCATTGATTTATTATCCTTCACCATGGAAGATAGAAAATTATGATGTAGATCTATGTTTTTTGTGCCATATTGATGGGAGATTGAGATGATAGGTTCCCCTGCTGAAGTTATTTATTACCAAGAAATAAAAAATAGAGGTACATAAGTACATTGATTAAGCATGAACGGCTTGTTCCATAAGGAATAAAAAAAGAATCTCAACTGGATTTCATAGAATATATTGTCTAGTGACCTTAATATCATGATTTTAATAATATTACTATTAAAATTCCACTAGACAAAATATCCTAGGATTTCATGGTGGAGGTGGTTAAAAAGGAATAAGTGGACCTGAAAAAATTTGGATATTGGACACTTCTCCATCCTTATACTTTTTTAGAAGATGATTAATGGTATCATCTCTGATAATATTGCATGGAAATATCAACGAAAACCATTGGGATAGAGACTAATGGTTTATATCTAGTTATATCATGATTTTATTCTAGTACATTTGAATATTGGGTAGGTCTACATATTGATACTGTAAGATGTACTAGTCACTCATTTCTCTCAGATTATTTTTTTTATATTTTTTTAATGTTTTCTTTCGAGTATGGTTTCCACTATATAAAAACCTGGATTTATTAAAAAATTTAAATTAAATCTGGTCATGAAGGATAATGAGGAGGAGGATGAACTCTTCTCTCAGAAAATTACCAAAAACAGAGAAATCAACAACATAGGAAATAGTAAAACCATGTATCGATAATGAGGTAAGGAGAAATTAATTTAATTATATCCATTAATTTCATATTTTATTATCATGTTATATATAATGTTATTTTGTGTCGTTATAATACATCTAGAAGGTATGAATACAACACATTCTCAGTCCAGCATTGGTTGTGATTACCGAAAGCGGTGAAATTTTCACTCTAGAATAGCTTCATTATTCCTCCTTTCTCGAGACCATAGACACTATTATAAACTTTTTTATGTATAATGGACCCCATTATTCAATTAATCTATGGAAATAAGTATAATTATACCAAATAACATAAAATATTGTTACCCTTTGTTATATTTCTCTACTTACTTAATGATCGTTATTTTGTAACTAACTATTTGATATAATGTAAACATCACTACAATCAGCAGATATGGACTATTTTGTAAAATGTTACTATTAAATGTTCATTTATTTAATTAAATATTTTTGTAATATTCATATCCAATAGTTTTTATGTAATAATTATGAATATTTAATTATTCAAAATATTGATATATTTAAGAAATTTAATTATTTTATAGAAAAATTCAATCCTATTACTATGTATAAAAATCAAAAAAATTTCCATGAGAAGATTAAAATTTTAAATTTAAAAAAAATAGTTTCTATTTGATCAACTCTATTTCAGTTGAATTATTTGTAAAAAACTAATTTGAATGTTTCATTTTTGAAATCATTCCAAGACTTCCATTACATTGTTGTAAATTCACTATAAAATCATTTTTTTCTCGGTATTATAATTGGATATAAATCTTTTATATTTATATTTATTTATTTATCCTTTATAAGTATAATAAAAAATAATTAATTTTAATTTCTATTTATTTTCAATTGATTAATATATTCAATAGAATTACTTATCATGGAATATAGAGTATATCATATGATATGAAAAAAATCCAATAGTAATATGTTTCAAAGAAGTATTATACATTCTCATGAAAATGAAAAAAAATTAAAAAATTAAAAAAATTATAATAAAAAAGAATTTTTTATGGAGTATTGTATTTCATGTGGCTTATATCCATCCAAGAAATATTTATATCTTCTTCCTTAATTTAAACTATTTTTTGTTCAAAATAAACAAACAAATTGTTATATTTTTTCAATATCTAATTCCTTATAATGATCTAAGTAGTGGATTTTTATATTATTCAATCTACATTATTAGATTTTGTGGGAAAAGAGGATTTTTATAAGTCTAGCCAACTCAAAGAGGTAAGAAAAAAATTGTGTGAGCTGGTGGTGTATTTTTTTATTATGTTGTGTTTTTAGTAGATCAATTGTTTTCCTATATAATTGGGTTTAATAATTTTCATGATTAGTTATTTAAAATTACTCATATCCATGAAAGGGTTATATTTTTGAAAATATTTTACACATTAGAAGATAGTGACAGTTAGACTTTTTTGTGAATAGAAATTTTATGGGTAAAAGTTTTGTGAGGATTGAAATCCATGATGGTACCACTGGGGAGTTTTTTAGTGTAATTTGAAATGTAACGTGGGTTTAGGTTCTTAGTATATTTTGTTAGCTAGATCAAGGATGTGCTTTCATTGGTTATGAACTATCATCCCAGAATAACTAGATGTATTTACCTGAATTATTATAAACAAAATTCAATTGTTATTTTATTAAATGTCATATTTTTTGATATGGTTATAGAAAACACACGCACTTATATGGTCTTATTATATCCTTTCATATTTAAATGATCACAAAACATCATTATCAATGAAATTTTTTCCATTGAATAGTGATGACATGTTTTGTGTAAATATAGAGTTTTTACTAATGAAATTTACATAGACAAATAATGTGATGGCCACAGCCAGTAAGATTATACCCTATGAATCACATTTATTATATATTCTAAGGGAGATAAAATATATGGTAATATCCCTTGACCAATTCCAAGATGAGATCCTATACTATAATGATAACCAAAAACATTTATAGGATAAGTTGAAGACCATCGAGATCATGACCCAAACCAAGTACCCCGAACCACCAAATGAATGTCTCACTATCACGATCCATATTCTTATAGAATTATTTAGTTTATTAATGGAATTTGTATCATTATCTACGCAATATGAATAATATCTCATATATAATAATGGAGAAATATTCTTTTTATTATTGTCACATTATAAATGATTTTAATATAATAAAAAACATATTTTAATGTAATATTCAAATTCAATTAAGGGATTTATTTTCATGGATTGTTGATTTTTTTAATATATAATAGTTTAATAAAAATTTATTATTTTTTTATTGAAATATAAATGACCATAATATTTTTATGATGTCAAATGTAATATTTATAAGGGTTTGAAAACTATTATTGTGAAAACCCAAGCATTTTTTAATAACTATTTATTCTTATATTAAATACATAAATGATTATATATTTTTAATTTATTTAGATAAAATTGATATTATTTTTGGAATCATATTCTCAAAATTATCCACTGGTGATTGATTTATTATTTTATTAGGTTGACTAATTTTTGGTTAAAAACTATTTACCATATAAATATACTAGGTGTATTAAGACATCATTATGACCCAAAAAAGATTTAATAAATACAATAAAATAAATCCATGAACATATATATGTTTTTTCATTAAAATAATCTTATTTTATGTTTGTTTGATTCACTTTATAAAGTGTTTATGAATCCTTGAAACCCATTAAAATATTTTAAGGATTCAAAATAATTTAGTTAGGAGTATGACTCACTTCCACATAAGAAAGGGTATTATTATCCTAATTTCATAAATTTTTTATATAAAATTGTTAAAACCACTCCCCTTTTTCTAAAACCATGGTAAAAAACCAGGGGTTTTTTTTGGTTTTGGATATTTTATTATATAAGTACAAAACCTATGTTTAAGAAATTAAAATGAATTTCCAACTCATTTACTATAGAAACCCACCCAATATCCCTTTTATCATCACAAAAAATTTTTTGTAGAACATACTTAATTTGAACACCCCTCACTAGATTCAACCCAAGGTTCCCTGAATTTCTTATGAAGCCCCTCCCAAGCATTTGGAGTCACACATTCATGGTAAGGGATCCTCACATTGTATTCATTATTCAAGTTTCATTATTATATTATGCCTTCTATTTTCAAATACAAATTTGGTAATATGTATTTCAATATGTCTTTTACTATTCATTTGATTTCAAAATGATGATAGACCCATTTCTCTCACATCAACCGAATTTAGACTTTTTATGCGACACTATTTTGCTGCCAAAATTTACCATGATTTCCTATGCACAAACAATTATGTAGTGAAAACAATAATGATTTCCTATTGAATGTGTTAAAAATTATACACATGTACATATTTTATTTGAGACATAAATTTATGTATTCTATTCTCCTTGATGATGGAATAATATATGATGATGAATGAATCCATGGTGTACGATCTAAGTGGAACACATAATAATGAGAATAAAAAAGAATGTGATTGGGCCCCCCAAAATTCTATAGCAATCCAACGTGTTGGGTAATGTTTTATCTCATGATAAATCATGATTATATTGAGAGTAAACCTAAAACTATTATTTTACTTTTTCCATCATGATTTCTCGGCAGTTAGTGTATGAAGAAAACCCCATTTTCCAAGATCGGGTGCCCAATTTCATTAAATTGGCATAATTACAAGAAATTTGAATCCCGAAGGAAAGAATTATTTTACTAGTTATATAAGACCAGATGTATACATTTGTTCGACATTAAAATTTCAAATTAAATTCAATATTTCTATTTATTTTGAATCACACATAATCTTCTGGATTACCATTTTATGTTATTCATAATATATCTCTTAACAACTTGCAAATAATAAATCATATGAAGAGAGTTAGCTGAGATTATCAGTAAGGGAAAATAATATAGAGGAAGAAATTATAAACATAAACATTATTCATGAATAAAAACAAGTATATATGCCTTTAAAAACATACATGAGCTTAATATGTGTTTAACAAAATATGAACAATTAATGCCTCAATAAAACATAATCATGGTTATTATCCTAATCGAATAACCACATGAACTATCAAGTACATGAATCATAATGAGTAAAATGAAAAATTGTTGAGATTCTGAAATATTCTATCATGGAAATTGACAATAAATCTAAATTTGAATAAGGTCTCTTCCAAAACCATATCTGAAAATGGGGAAGGCCTCGACCAAGTTGACCTCTATTTTGTCTCATGAAACCCAGCGATGTATAGAGGGGCTATAGAGGGCCACACCCATCACTTTATATGATATATGAATTCCTAATAGAAATGGTTATGAATTTAAACAATATATACATTAGTATTGATAGTATCATCGGAAATGTAAATAACATTCCACAAACACAAATAGTAGCCATTCAGAGTAATATTGTGAATTGTTTCAAGATTGCACATCCATTGTCAAAATAATAATAAACCATTAAATAAAATATTGTAGATTATGTCATTAAATAACGGTCCCAAATATAAATAATATTGAACAACAATGTTGAAATATATAAAAATACTCCTCTAAAATCATTGAGTAATTCTTGAAATAAATACTCCTTTACATTAAAAAGGAGTGTTATATTGAAAAATTATTTGTTTAAAACAAGAAGTGAAATAATATATTTTTCTCATAATAAGTTGATTTATTTTATAAAAAAATAATTTTGGATAGAAATAGATTATATAGTTTACTTTTTCATAGGGAATAATTCAAGAATTTCCCTTGAAACAGGCTTGTATTTCGGGATGATTTCTTGAAATGTCCTTTTAAATAATGTAACTCCCCATAAAAAATGAACTAATCAGGTAGTTATATATATATATATAGAACATTAACAAAATATTTATGATGATTAAATCACAATATATGAAAATTTAATTGTGGAATGTAGAAAATAAGAGAAACAAGAATGAAAAGGGAGGTTCTGGGTAAAAAATCCTTACCTTGTGTTCGAATATATTTCAATATTGATATTAAGGTTATAGAGTATAAAATTCGAGTTATTAATAACATAAATAAGAACCGATTACAAATTTATTTTTTATCATAATATTATTATTTTCATTTTTTCCCAATACATTAATTATATGACTGAATTTCATCGTTCTGAAGCGTTTACTTCCTTGATTTTCAAAATCGGTTCAATTTTTTATAACTAATGGAGTTCATGTGGAATGTATATAATTCTCCAGAATTTGATTTATATATACTAATAAAAATTAATATTTTTAAATGGTCATATGGTTCATTTTGTTATATGTTATTATAATGAGTTATTAGGTGAAACATTAATAACAATCCTTTAGATGATTTTGGCGGTATATTGAATATTGAAAACTAGTTTTATTATATGTATTAATATTTTGTATATATACTAGTTATAGAACATTAAATTGGTTATAAAAATATATTAAAATTTCTTTGATCCATAAAAATGGTTCAATGACTAGAACCAAGGGTTCAATTGATGAACAATAGATCATCATCCATGAAGGTTGTAAATTGGAACCTCATGGATGATGATTTAGTTTATAAAATAAAAGAGAGAGTGCATTAAAATCATGATAATTTTAAATAAATTTACAAGATATAATTCCATTATATTGATTATACTATATATTTCGACATCAATTGGGTAGATAATGTGAGTATAAGACAACAAACAAATGTAACTTGAAATGAAATTATGAGAAAGAAGATTCAGATTTACCTCTTGAATGCACATCCTTGAAAACTGCCTTACGGAAGGGGTTTTAAAATTTTGTCATGAAAAAGGGCTCATAGACGTGGGGAGGAACAAGGGAAGAGTATTTCAACATAACATTAAGGAGCTGCTAGGATTATAGGAGTTAGGAGTAGAGGGAGTGATTGGTAGTTTTAAAGGGTTGGAGAGGAGTAATATCCCATTATTTAATTCATTAATTGAATTTTTGGTCTCAAGACTATGAATAGTATTGATTCTTGTGACTAAATATAGTAATAACTACTCATGACTTTGAACCAATGTCCATTTACATTATCCATGACTGGAGTATGATGAAAAAATTCTATAATTAATCATATTCTATCAATTATCAAATTCATTACTCACCAACAATCAATTATTTCATAAAAATACAAGTAATTAACCATAATGATTTTTTAGGTATAATTTTAAAATAAACTCTATTTTATCAAAATTATTTTTTAAATAAGAGAGATTTATTATTTATATAAAATATTTATTTACTTAGAAAACAAGGATTTAAATTTAATACTGATTTTATAATACATTTAATAATTAACTACATTCTCATAAAATTATCCTAAAATCATAGGAAAAAAATTATTTTTTTATACATTTTTTGAAAATGAATTGTTATAAATTATTAATTTTTAAAATGTAATAAAAAAATTTTAATCGAAAAAATTCCCAAACAAATTTATTAATTATTAAAATATCATTTCTTATTTATATGGTGGCTAAATTTTATTTCTATATACATGGGTGAGGTTATTATTCAAAAGTGTACATTATGATTCATAAGGTTCATTTTATATTCATAAGGGTATGTCAATATTCACAAAAAATATAAGTGGATCCTATCAGACTCTAAATATCATACCAATCACAACATAACATGTTAGTTTTTTGAAATTAAAATTATAGAAGAAAAAATATTATATCAAATTACCAGGATACAACTATATCCTAAAAATATCAACGTGTTTTTTCTCATAGAATTGGTTTTTAATTAATTGTATAAAAAAATTATTTGTAAAACGTTATAGTGTAACATTATTCCCCCTTAAAAGTTTACATCCTCAAAATTACATAAATGATACCTATTAATAATATTAGGGAAGGTCTTAATCATAAGTTCCTAAGGATACCATGTTGCCTCTTCAATTTTACATTCTTTACCATGAAAAATTACTAGATGAGTCGTCTGATTCCTGAAAACCTATTAATTTGTGTCTAGAATATGGATAGGCTTTTGAATGTAAGATAAGTTGGTTTACAATTCTATACCTTTAGAAGTGAGGACATTTGTTGGGTATGGCATATACATTCTCAATATTTAGACATGGAACTCAATGTGTACATTAGAAAGGCTAGGAAGAATTTCCAAATGATAAAACAAAGCTCAAATTCTATACGGAATATCAAACAATCCAATGTACATGGGTCATAGTTTTCTATTCTTTCTAAATCATATAACACCTTTCCATGGATATACTTTCAAGGAAACATAATCTCCCTCTTGAAATTCCAAATCCTTCTTTCTATTATCATCATAAAGTTTTTTCCAAAATTGATATTATATGATATGGGTTTATATAGTTTTTACCTTTTTTGATGTTTCCTCAATAGGCTCGAGGACAACATGATTCCATTCACCAAATACATACCAATATGTTGCTGTATGACATATCGTTATGTACAATTCATTATATAGTGCTATTTGATTACTAGAAATGAAAATATTATTGTAGGAAAACTCCACCAAAGGTAAATATTGATCCCAGATACCCTGAAAGTCATGAAAGCATGAACTCTACATGTCTTCAAAAAATACGATCATCCTTTCTGACTGACCATCAATTTGGAGGTAATATGATGAACTGAAATAATGGATAGTGTCCAATGAGAACTAAATACTTTTTTTAGAATTTCTATGATAATTGAGGATCATGATTAGGCACTATTGAATGTAGTTCTCTATTATGTCTTAAAAATTCATTTATATAGAGTCTAGCATGGTGTTATAGTGGAATATCCTCTCTTATTATGAGAAAGTGTACAGATTTCATATGATGATAAACATTTAACCATATTGCAACATTATTTTATAGAGCACTGTGTACTTTAGTGAATAAATACTTGGTGATTCCATACCATTTTCATGTTGTAATAGATAGAGGTTTCATGATTCTTCTAAGATTCTATCTTTCATGATTTCACTCGTTGATAGAATAAACTTATTGATAAAGAATGATAAATTTACCTCTTCATGCTATCCCACCATAAATGTTACTTAAAATCCTAACACATCTTAGTGATACCTAAATGCATTGAGAAATTATAACTTTGGTCATCATCCAATTACTCTGTTTCTATCTCAGGTATAACAAGAACAAAAAACCTCTTCACAAACATCGTAATTTTTATTCATATATGAATTCTTCAAACATCCCATCCTTTAAATCATTAACTTTCTTTTGAAGATTCTCTTCATCAGGATGAGAACATTTAATCCTTCCAAATAAATATGGTTGGTAAAACAATTGAAAATTTAAGGATATTTCACATACTTTGACGATTCCCAAATCCACACTCGCTATATCCATGTACATACGATCCTTGTAAATTATGATTTTGTTAAGAACCCCATAATCCTTTATACTCAAAGAATTTGATACCGTATTTACCTTCGTAGGGTGGTATTTTATGGAAAAATTGTAATCCTTATGCTGCCTGAGCTGTCTCTTTTGACTTAGGAAGAGTTCTTTTGGTGAAAATTTGTATTTCATGCTCTTTATATCAGTATATAACTCCCATATGTCACCATAGGGATAATTTATCCATATCTCCAGAGATAATATTACAGAATCTATATCAAGATCATGAGGTTGATAGTTTTTTTCATTAATTATTAACTACATTGATTCATAGGAAACAACCCCATCATTCTATATTATGACACAACGAAGTCTTTTCATCGATGAATCACTATGGATGAAGATCTGCCATTCCCTAATTGTAGATTTATAATTAGAGCATTCAAAAATATGCACATAAATTCATCAAAATATTTTTCACATTATTTTATCCATATGAACATATAACCTTTACGAGTAATCTTGAATAATAGGTTGTAAAATTGAGTGATCTTTTGAATAAAACAGTAATAATAACAAGTTAAACCATTAAAATTATATATATCAATTATGTTCATTAGATTATTCCATTTGTAAACTATATTTTACTTTTTAGGATCAATAATGAATCCATCAATATGGCCATGAAATATATATGTTTGATGCAAGAATTCACACTTCTAAAATTTCCAATGTATCTAGTTTCTGCTATGAGTCTTCAGAATAATGCACAAGAGATTCTCATGATCTTATTATCATTTGAAGTATAACAAAAGATATTATCAATTAATAATAAAATAAACTCATCATGAAATTACATGGAATCTCTATTAATTAGATTACTGAAAACATAGGTTTCATTAGATAGTCCAAAATGGTTTACTATAAACTCATAATGCCTATACCTGGTTCAAAATGTTTTCTTTAGAATATCTTCATTCCACACACGCAACTGATGATATCTATAACAGACGTCATTCATCTAAAAATATTGGGATCTATGATATAGATCAAATAAATCATCAATGCGAGTTTAGGGATACTTGTTATTTATTGTAATTTTATTGATCTACCTTTAGTCAATGCACATCCTCATAGATCTATATTTCTTCATAACGAAAAGAATAGGGGATCCCAATGGAGAAACAGTAGGGAGAATAAATAATTTATTACTCCATTAATCCAGTTCATTATTTAGTTCTACTAATTCATCAATTCCAATTCTATTAGGAGTCATAAATATAGACCTTGATTGAAAAATTCAATCAATAGAGAACTCAACTTCTCTCATTGAAGGGTACCTAGGTAAAGCCCATGAAAAAAATATCAATATATTATTGCACAATAGGCATATTATAAATTTGATGATTTATTTCCTCACCAAATGATATTGAATTGTAATCCTCACCAATAACTACATTATGTATAGCTAATGGGGATTGATCTAGATAAAATTCAGAGGATGCCGCTTCATCTGTAAAGACAACGGATTCTAAATCGTTTTCAAAAATTGTTATATCCTTGATCATACAATGTTTTCTTGAATCTTAATTTAGAATCCAACACATATCATGGATTTTATAAATTTCAATCATTGTTATGATGATATAATTTCCAAATAATCCATATTTATGTTTCATATAGGGGATTTCTCAACATGACTATGATGCAACGATACACCCCATATGAGTTTTTCCTGGAAACTCCATTATTAAATCAAATTGGAAATATATAATTCTCTTATAAAACAGAGAGATATAAAAAAATTTGATTATCCATAATCAAATAATGCATTGGATATGTTCTAGAAAATGATTAAAGAACCTTTAAATCATTATAGTTTCCATCACATAATCTTCGCCTTACTCCCTTAGCCTTTTATAAGTCATGTTTACTTGACGATTTAGACAATCATTAGCATAGTTCCCCATATACTTACTAATATTGCATTTATCATTGTTAATTTCTTTATTTCCTTTGAAATCACAAACATAATGGCATTTCTGTCCAAACCTGTAGCACACACCTTTTCCTTTTAAAATGGTACCGGGTGTTTCCTTCCACAATTATCGCATTTTGGAAAAGGCACCTTTTTAATTTATCCTTTATCTATTATATCATCTACCACCATCTTGTTCTACTATTTTACATTAAATTAATGAAACTAAGACAATTATTTATCATTATTGATATAAAAATATACAACGTCTTCATATGATGTGAATCTTTGGGATACTAGCGCCCTTCAGAGGAATGGATTTAATCCATCAATGAATCCATAAAACTTCCCCATGGATTACATATATAGTTTGTATCATGACTTTCTATCCCTGTAATGTTGGATTCATATTTTTCTACCTTTTCATACCTAGTTAGTGTGATACTATATAATTTCCTATCCATATCCATTCGTTGTTCACAAGGAAAATAATTTTCATGGAATGATTCCTTAAAATTCATCCTTTCCAATTATTATATTTATTCATCCATATTTGTGTTTTGAATTATCAACCTCCACTGATACACATATCCCGATTGAAAATAAAACAACATGAAAACCTTCTCTCTTTCACTACATTACAATGTGTGAAATAAATTCTATAAAAAAACTCATCCATAGCTCCGGTACGAATGGGATTGTAGTTAAATTGATTGATGGAGTTTGTTGTCGTATAAAGTGGTATAACATTGATCCATCACATTATGGATCAAGATGATCTATAATGGTAAGGTTATTGTTTATAACATGATTCAGTTGTCCATGTATGGTTTTATGTTTCTCCGCACCAGTCATAGCTCCAGTACCAATACCATTGTCTTACATAGGAGTGAAATACCTACATGGGATATATGCATTCATGCAGGATCCAATCTGTCTGCTAGGTTCCGTTTCTAAATAATGGAACACATTGGAATAACTTATTACTTATAATGTATAGTCTCAAGATAAAAAAACAAAACGATATTTAAATCCTATGCATAGTTAATCTCAAAATCATAAATATCCTTTCTTTGAGTAAAAGTTTAATTTTAAATCCTTCATAAATGATTCTATAGAAAATATGAAGTATCCAAACAATATCCATTGGGATTGAAAACTAGGTACATAGTATTGCCTATTGTCATGTACCCTAATACCTCTTTCAAGCCCAAAACTCTCTGTCTGTGTTGTTACTCCTAGCAACATCTGTGCCAGAATCATGTCCACTTGTAGTATCCATAAATAGAAGTATTTTCTTGAATGATACACAGAATATATTCCGTAACAAATTTCAAGGATGTTTTCATATGATTATCCTTAAATGATATCATAGGGTTTTGTTCCATAATATGCATTTTCTAAATCTATTTTTCCTATTTTCTACTATACATTACCCTATACCAACATTATGGACCTAACCCCATTTTCATAGAGCATGTTTCGGATTTCATTACATGGGCATAAATGCAAGAAATCTGTATCCTAAAAGAATGAATTAGGTTAGTAGTATTTGAAAACTAGATGCGTATATATGTTCAATATTAGAACATGAAATGAAATACAATATATAAATTTCTTTTGAATTGCACATAATCTCATAGATTAACTATGTAATTTTTTCATAGAAACCTATTCACAACTTGATGAAAATAAAATAGGTAATAACAGTGAGGTCAGATGCCCAGTAATGGTAAATAATAAAATATAATAAATTATTAACCTAAACACTAGGCAAGAAGAATAACTAAAATAAATCCCTTTAAAAATCTACTTGAGAATAATATAGTACGAATAGAATCTAAATAAATAATGTCAATTTGAAACAAAATCATTGCAATTATACTAGTCCAATGACAACATGAACTATAAATTACTTTCATTATAATTAGGGAAATCAATAATGGTAAACATTCTGAAATATACCATGACGGACTGGGAAAAGTCCTGTGAAAATGATAAAGGGCACGGCCAAAACCATGTTGGAAAATGGTTACGGCCTCAAGCAAGTCTATATATATTTTTTTATTAGACATACTGATGCATCTAGGGGCTACTGGGAGCCCAACCAATCACATTCTAATCCCATTGAATTCATCATATGAATGGGGATGGAATTAAAAAAATATAGAAATTCATATTGATACTAACTTAGAAATGTAAATAACATTCCCCAAACATAAACACTAACCATTCGGATTAATATAGTGAGTGGTTTCAATATAGCACATCCATAGTCAAACAAATCCTAAAACATTAAATAAAATATGGTAGATGATATCGTAAAATATTAGTCCCAAATATACAAAAGATAAAAAAGGTGTTTTGAAATAGAAAAACATACCCCTATAAAATCATTGAGTAACTCGTGATATATATACTCCTTTATATTGAAAAAAGCATTCAATAGGATATATTATTGTATAAAACTAGAAGTGAAATAATATAGTTTTCTCAAAATAAATTAAGAAAATTTAGAAAAATAATGGGGGAAAAATGTATAATATAGTGTAGTTCGACATATGTATGAATTTAGACTTTCTACTTGAATCAACACTAGTCGAAATTCTATATATAACATTGATGTAATGATGTAGGTTTTTTCTAAAGCGATTCCAATAATATGTGCATGAAATTTTGGGCTACATTTTTACTAAAAAAATACCCCAAATTTTTATTAGTGGTTTTTTGTGTTGGTTATTAGTTGAACCGATGCCAAAACCCACAAATGGAATGATATATGGTGTTGGTTTTTATAAAAACTAATGCCATTAAAAAGATAAAGTATTGGAATCAGTTTTTACAAAAACAAACGACATATATAAAAATAATATGTTTCACATTTTTTTTGGAAAGATGATGCAATATATTAAAAAATATATATTTTCCACGTTTGTTTTTTCAAAAGCTGATGGTAGAATATTTTTTGGACTATTCGTTGTCGGTTTTTTAATGAACAGACACAGAAAGTCTTAAAAATAGTCGGGGTCAAGAAATTGACATGTTTTTGGGTCCTCTAAATCTAAACCCAGGCCGACTCCCCACACATTTCGATGACTTCAAAGGTGTATTTGTGATCTCTAATGATCATTATTGCTTATTTTCTTCCATTTTCACAATCAACGGTCAAAGTTCTTGATTTTCCCCCCTTGTATCATATTATATGAATGATTTTCTATTCTAAAGACAATTTCTGTGACATTATACCATGGTTTGATTTTATTTATTTCTTCATCTTTATTTCACATTTTTAATGTAATTTTTTAAAAATATTGTTGTGTTTAATATTCCAAACAATTCCATGGAGCAGTATTTGGATTGGGATCTATTTTCCTGTAAAAATCCAAATTTTTAACATTTTTTTAATTTTGATGACTAATTAGTTGACATTTAATTATGTTTTTTATTTTCTTCAATAAATAGTTTATAGTTTATTATAAATGTGTTGTAACATGGTTAATAGTTATCCCTAAGAGTGACCATCCCATATATGGTGATAAATCCTAGTGGATAGGGATATAATTGTTGTTCATGTAGATTTTTGTTATAGTTTAATATGTTTTTACCTTGACTGAAGTGAGTATATTATTCTTTTTACTAATTTTTGATATTTATTGTATTTTTACTTGGCTTGGTAAAGGAAGGATTTTTAACTACAAGATTATTTATAGGAATGTACAAATTATCATGTACTACATTTTACATTCAATGTAGGTTCCATTACTATGGTATATAATGTTTCTGGATATACCTTGGATGTCTCATCAGAAGGCCTTTTTACATAACGTGATAATATTTTTATAAGAAAATATAATATTATCTTATTTAGGTAAATTATGCGAATGATGTTTTTCACAAATATGTATCTATTATATAATTATCATTCTTATAATATATTTTATGCTTGAGTTTATTCTACATGTCTAGTAGATTTCCTTGAATATTTGTTATACTGGTGATTTTCTAGCATGTCTACCCGTACTTGTTGTAGTGTGAATGATTTCTATAGATTTATTAGTGGTTCCCATGTTCTATACATATTTATGTGATTAATTTGTAATAAATGATTGTATTCAATTTATCTATACATAGACATCATGTTTTCTTTTATTTATTACTTATGATGTCATGCCTAGATATTATTTCTATGCCCTATTTGTTCAAATGAAATGCTAGAATCATTCTAATTGAATTAAAGTTAAATTTTAGTATCCAATGATAGAAATTATATATATTCAATGGTGAATTTTAATTTGAGATGAATTTCATATTAATATATAATTATTTAAAAATGAATTTTTGTTTTTATTCAGATTCCTCAGTTGGTTTAAATTTTTATTTTTTTTAATATTATAATAATAATTTTGGGTTATAGTAAAAAACAAATAATAATGAATCAAATGTGTTGTAAGATATAAAAATTCAGTTAAGTATTTAATTTCAAATTTCATAATTTTGGGAGTATTATAATTGATTTCAATTAGAATATAAATATTTACACTCTTTATAAATTTATATTACTAATTACAACTAATTTTTCTCTCTTTAAATTAATGAAATCTTCAACACTTTTGAGACATGCAACATAGAAATAATGTAACAACTATGTCAAATTATCTAATAAATTTTATAATATTGTTTATAAAATTTAATTATAATATCAATATAATAAATGTATATAATATGAAAATGAAATGTTTACTATTCTTTAATGTGTTTTATATCTGATGTTTTCTATCAGATTATCAATATTATTTTATTAAATGTGTTTCTATTTACAATGTATCAATAAATATATAAATATATATATATATTTATGTTTTAATATATTCACTAATTATATTGTGATATCATGTATTTAATGTATTGTAATATGATACATTTATGAAGAACCATCAATTAATGTGAAAAAGGAGTTGATGAATTTTTTGAATTTACTGAATGGCATATTAAAAAGATTAATTTGATTTTATGTCTGTTGTAATGTGTTGGAATATGACAATGTCAAACTCTATAGAAATCAAGGATAATCTCATTTGTTATAGTTTTAGCCTTAATTATACACGTTTGATTTGGCATGGTGAAAGAAGTGACAATTCAAAATCCAATGTTGATGAAAATATTCATAATGTGCTAGTGGATCATATTAAACTATTAATGAATGATTTATATATTCAAAACATAAAAAATATAAACTGTTAAACTATTGTATAGAGATTCTAAGAAACCATTCTTCCCTAGTACCAGTGAATATCCAGTGTAATTAGTAGTTTGGAGATTAGATAAATTAAAACCAAAAAATTGATTGAGTGATAAAATATTCTCCAACATTCTTGAACTTTTAAAAGATCTACATCTAGATGGAAATGGGAATTTGGGTTCCAATTACGAGGTGAGTAAAATATTATTCCCAATGGGACTAGGGTATAAAATGATACATTCTTTCCCCCATGATTGTGTTCTGAATGTGAAAGAATATGAATATTTATCAAGTATTAATACATGTGAGACAACATTATATAAAATATATGGGAAATTAAACTAATATTCATTCTCAGTTACTGTCATCTAACATCCTAATATATTAATTTTTTACCTTCTATTGATATCATCCAATATTTTTTGCATAAAATTCTGATAATTCAATTGTGATTCAATCATAGGTACTAGAATAAAAACTAATTCTAAAACAATTTGGAACCTTCCAAAAATTCCTCATATAAATAATCTATTATAAAATTAAATTAACACAAAAAGGTTAAGATAGAATTCAGATGAGCACATTTATGATGGTATCTTACTTCACCCTACCGATTAACCATAAGTGAAGAGTTATTATAAAAAAAGTCCTGATTTTAGATGTGACGTTAGAAATATTAGTAAGGGATTGTGTAATGAAGGAATAAATCCTTATCGAAGCCATAGTATCCAGCATAGTTCATGGAATGCTTTGCTGGTAGTTTACAACATGTCCCCAAATCTATGTGTGATGAAAAAATATGTGATGATTAACTTGATGATTTTTGGACCAAAGCAACCGGGAAATGATATTTATGTACATATCTCACAATTGATTGATGATTTAAAAGTGATATGGGAGAAAAGTTTTAAAGTGTTCAATGCATACAAGCATGTGTATTTTATTTTGTGTGCTATGTAAATATTCACTATAAAAAACATTCCAGCACATGAAAAATTATCTTGATATAGTGTTAAGGGACATAAATAATGTCTTGTTTGTGAAGAATATACTTCATATCAACAATTGAAGAATGGAATAATGACAGTGTACATGGGACATAGAATATTTTTTTGAAATGATCATCCTTATCATAGAATTATAAAATCTTTTAGCATTTTACAATAATACAACCCCCCCAACTATTGTATGTTAATGAATATTATGACAAGGTGAAAAATATTGATTTGACAATTAAAAAGAATAGATGTTCTTGTATTCAAATAAATATATGGAAAAAGATGTCTATTTTTTAACAACCTTAATTAATATTTTTATGGATAAAACATTACATCGATGTTATGCATGTTTAGAAA
Organism: Viscum album; assembly: GCA_963277665.1. Classification (NCBI taxonomy): domain Eukaryota; kingdom Viridiplantae; phylum Streptophyta; class Magnoliopsida; order Santalales; family Viscaceae; genus Viscum; species Viscum album. The sequence goes on along the minus strand of OY728137.1, from coordinate 1,582,593,487 downwards.
AGTATATGTGAAAATTTGATTGGAAATTTTTTAGATATAAATGAAATAAAAAAATATTGATTGCATGCAAGATTGGATATTATATTAATGAGAATACGTTTCAAGATTTCTCCCACTATGAAAGGAAACAAAACCTATTTGTCTCTATCTTATCACACATAAAGAAAGATAGAAAGTATAAATTTTTGTCCATGTATTAATGCTATTAAAGTACCCACAATTTCATCGTAGAATGTGAATAATTTGGTTTCATTTTAGGATTTTAAATTAATTATTATAAAATCACATGGTTTCCCGGTATTGATTCCACAAATTCTACAAGTAGTACTGTATGGTATATTGCAGACATCAGTCAGAAAGACTATGATTAGGTTATGTAATTTTTTAAAATCCATTTGTATCATTGTTGATCAATAATTGTTAGATGTTTTGGAGAATGAAAAAAGTTATATTCATTATCAAATAAAAATGTATTTCCGACTTATGTTTTTTGATAAAATGGTTCATATACTGATTCATTTGGTTCTTGAGAAAATAATATGTGGGCCTATTTATTTATGAAAAATGTATAATTTTTAAAGGATATATAATATTTTGGAAGGGATGTGTTAAAAATATATATTGACCAGCGACCTCTATTATTTAAAAAATTTATTAGAAGAGGTGATTTAGTTTTTTACTGATTATTTGTATGTGTGGGAGCATATTGGTCTCCCTATATATCGATATATGACATTTGAAAGTGATGGTAGAGGGATTCGAGGCATAATGGTAATTTTTATTGCACGTGATGATGTGATACATGCACATTTATATATTTTAAACAACACATATGAGGTTCAATAATTTATATCCTCACATATTGAAAAAATAATGTTACAATATCAAAAATGAAATAAAAATTAGATGTTGATTTTTCATAATAATTCATTTGTTTCATATGTTAAATAGAACGTCACAATAGATATATCTTCATTACAAACATTTATGTTTTTAGTATGGGGCCAAATATTAATTTTATCACATGGTATAGTTTTTATACTAATGGTTAAACATTTTACAAAAAACATTGGATGACAACAGTATCATTCAGAATAGTGGTGTGATAGATACTACTGAAGTAGTGAATTTTTCAAGTGAGAAAGATAATAAAAATATTTTTCATCAAAACCATATTTTAGAGTTCTTTAATACATATGGTTAATTGATTACATTAAATTTTGAGTCACCATTTTTATTTGTTGTTGGGTTGATAGTAAGAGTGGTGTGAAACTAGATGAATATGCATTTAAACTGGTTGATTTGAAAATATTTAATTATAATGAGGAACATTTATCATGGACACACATGAAAAAAATATTTTTTATGTCATTGATCCATTGGATGATCAATTGTTCATTGTTTTAAAACAAAAAAGATGTCATTTGGGGGATGAAGATGATGTTGATGATGTTGTTGATTTATTTGAGAGTTATTTATCTGATAAGAAATTTTCAGATAATTACAATGAGTATAAGAAAGACATAGTTCATGAAATACGTAATGATAATTATGAAGGCATTTTGGAAAACACTAAATTAGTCTCCTCATTTTTCAGGTAAATATTTATATATTTTTTTTGAAACATACAAATACAAGACTTGTTTTTACATATTTTTATTTTTATTTCTTGTTTATAAATATTCATTTTTCTAATGATATAAAGGTACCCAAACTTTCGTTACACTTTCTAGTAGAAATTTTATATACCAATATAGGATAGCAATTATCAAGGTACATCTATTTTATCATATAATTAAAAATTCAGTAATATAATTATTTAATGAATGAAAACTATTAATTTACAAATATTGTTTGCAAGACTACTTGTACGTGCTCATCATATGAGACTTCTCCAGTTACTAATAAAAACTAACATTCATATATTAGTAAATATGATATTACACATTTACTAAAACTATCACTTGATGAAGGTGATGATAGATTACACATTCTTTTTTATTATAATAAAAATGAAACTGGCCCCATGCAGTTCAGTTTATTAGTTATATATCGATGTAGAGACGCTGTAAGATTATTATTTTGTATCATAATTGGAAGTTAGTGGATGGGTTGGAGAAGTAATAGCTTCGAGTGGTTGTGATGGTAAAATATTGCAATTTATTCCTTTTATCTCGTTTTTTGAATATTAAATGTTATAAAAGACATATTTAATTTATTCAATTATAGATGTTATTAAATTTTGAGGAAAACAAATAAATTAAGAAACAAAATCTCTCTTTAGTGGTGGTTAAATGGAGAGATTATAAAACAAAATGGTCAAAATTTTAATTTTTTTGGGAAATAGGGGGTTCGAAAACCAATGCCTCATGTAACAGTTTATACATGAAGATACATGGAAGCGATTTGATGATAGTCTCCAGGATGAAAAATGTCAAGTATGATAATTTTATTATATTTTAAAATATATGATATTTTTTTATTACATAATAGGTTATTTTTATATAATATTACTATAAGAGATCTCATCAAGAGATTTACTTGAGAAATGTATACCAAAATACATTACCATGTAGAGGGAATCGGTATTTGGAGGAGAAAATGATTGATGAAAATTTTGTATCATTAAGAGATTGATCTTCTAGTGGTTCAGAAGATATTCAGTGTGGTCATCCATCTCATACCAATTTCCATGAAAAATGGATATGATAAAGAAGAAAGAAAAAATAAATAATATGTTATAGAGGAATATAAACAAGTAGATGATAAAATTTTAATTAAATGTTATTTATTAGTCATCAATTTTATTATTTTATAATTTTTTTAAAAAAATATAACCTTTTATTTTTCATTTCAAGATGAACTTCATTAGAAATAGACTTGTGGCTCTTTTATCCCCGTGGGTAGGATGTAAATCCTATCCAATGATTTGGGAAATGAATAACACCCTGGATGAGTTAGAGGATAATGGTTGGGTGTTAGTATTCAGATGGTTTTTGGTCACCGTATGGAATTGAGAGTCCCATAAATAGAATCCTAAAAACCCGGTCTAAATGATTTGAAACAATATTTGGGTGATCATATTCAAGAAAAAGTGTAGAATTCTTTTTTAGAACACTTGGAATGAAAATCATAGTCTACGCAACCTTCATAGGTATAATATTTATTTTTAATTAATTTTTGTATTTTATAAATTATATACACTAATATGACTCTTCATTTTTTAGCCTTGCCAACAGACATACCCAGACTACCCTACCCCATTTTCCTACCCTAATCCATATTTACAACCTTCTCTGGTATATTATTATTTTTTCAACAATCTATCTATTTTATAAATTATAAACCCAAATATATTTTTTTGATTTTTCATTATTCCCAACCTTCTCAGCCAGACAACCCTGCCCCATTTTCTTACTTGGATCCCCACCACCTCAATCGGAAAAATCATTATATTATTTATTTTCAATAATTTCTATATTTTATACATCATAAAAAAATAATATATCTTTTTTATTTTTGAGCCTTCCTATCCTCCACACCTAGACTACCCTACCCCATCTTCTTACATTCATCCTCCACCACCTCGCTTTAGACAAAAACATATATTATGAGTTGTTTGATGGAGATCCTCATAAACATATTGTTGCATTGAGACATGCAAATTTTGGGGGGATTCATTACATCAATATCCTATGCAGATGGATTAGGATAGAGTTTCAGTACATTATATTGAAGATTCTAATGTTTTACTACCAATTACTACTGAGGATAGCACCAGAGTTTGATTTTCTAGGTTATTTTTTACTTTTTCCAATTGGTATTATTCATTATATTAGAGTTATGAAGATAAATTGGAATGAGGGGGTGAGTGGAGGACAATAAAGGGAAGGAACTTTAAATAAAATGAAGAGAAAATATATATATATTTACCACATAAATACACCAAGTTGAGAACCTCTTTAAGGGATTGTATTTTTTGTATTTTGGAATGAACATGGTACCCAGATCATGGGGAGGGATTGGGGAAGTCTATTTTGAACAACATTAAATATGATCACGGATTAGAGGATTGAGGAGAAGAGGGATAGGTGGGTGGCTTTTATATTGGAGGAGAGGAGTTATTTCCCATTACTTTAATCCGTATTTTATTATTTGGGCTCAGATATATGAATAATATTGACTAGTGTGACTAAAAATACTAATAAGTTCATTCCATTTTGAACCAATTTCCATTTAAATCATCCATGACTCGAAATGATGCATATATTCATATATTTAGTTTATTTTGAAAATTATCGAATTTCCCTATTTTCAAAAAACTCGATAATTTCAGAAAAATACCCAAAATTCAAATTATTCATTTTTTGATATGTAAAATCATAAAATGAACATAATTTTATAAAAATTAATTTCAATATAAGATAAATTTAATATTGAAAAAAAATTTATATGCTTGAAAAATAATGATTTTAAATTTGAATCACATTTTTTAATACTTTCAAAAATTAATTAAGGTCACATAAATTTTCCCAAAATCATAAGACTATAATATTTATTTATGAATAAATTTCATGAAAATTAATTTTATTAATTTAATATTTTAAAATTGTAATTAAATATTTATTAATCATAAAAATAAAAGAACATAATTATTAATTTATAAAATAGTCACTCATATTTATATAGTGCCTAAATTATATTTATACCTACATGGGTAAAATTACTATTAAAAAGGGTACATTACTATTCATATGGGTAAGTTACAATTCATAAGGTTTTGTTACTATTAACCAAAAATATATGAAAATCCTATTAGACTCTAAATATCATACCGATCACAACTGTGCAAGTCATTTTTTTGAAATTGAAATTAGAGAAGATGAAAAATTAAATCTAACGGCTAAGTTATAAATATCTTATATAAATTTGAATGTTTTTTTTCAGATAGAATCAGCTTAGAATGCATTTCATAATAATTTTATATGTAAAATTTGATGTAGTTATAGTTATCCTTGATGTATGTTCACAAATCAATGTTTTATGTTGTTGTCACATTTTCCTTGTTTCCTTTATGATTATCATGCTATATCATGTCTCATTGTTAATGTTTATTATTATCACCCCTTTTAGGAACCATTTATATTCATATTGTCTAACATGTATTATTTTCTTCATGTTATGACATTTTTATTCTCATGTTGGGATTCATAGCTCACCCATTACTTATGTATTTCCCCAATTTATCCCATAATGTTTTAATTATAAAAGAATAATATCATCATCTTATGGAGGTTTTAAATAAAGATGATATATTTTCTACTTTAAGTAATCATTTAATGTGACTAATTCCAAAATACACTAGACTTCCTGATATTTTCTGTTGTATTAAGTGTAATATTATGTGATAAATCATGTATTATTGTGAAATATAGAGATTGGTTTTCATATTTGGTATCAAAGGAAAAGTTTAGTTATTTTGAGGATAAGATCATAAATGTTTAGAGAAATTATTAGGGATAAGACTTGGTATAAGGAAACATCCCCAATTTTTGGTAAGTATATTTATCAAGAAAATAAACCCCATTATAAACACTACAATTGGAGGTGGCTCTCGCACAAAAAATATATAGGGGAAAATATAGAAAACATAAAATTTTGCGAGACTCGATCGAGAGTTGGCGCACGATAACATGACGTTATTCACACCTAGTTTATATATCATTAATGATATGATTTGGTAAATTCATAATCTAATTTCAAACAATTATTATGGGGAAAAAATTCCAATAATAATATATTTTATGAAATAGATTAGGGATAATATCGATTGATGCCTAGATATTATCATGTTCATGAAATTAATGTAATATAGATGTTCTCAATTTAATTCCATTGAATTTGTATTGAAGTGTTTAATAGATCAAAAATACTCATCCATAATTTTCCATTTATTCTATCCATTGGTTGAAAATAGGAGGAATCAGGTAAATAATCAATAAGTCATGCAATGTGATAATTTCACCAATAACATGACCAATCTGATGGGAGTGGACATCGCAAACATTAATATGATACATACTCAAATGACTTATGATTTGTAAAGAATAAATTTTTTGGAGGAAAATAAATATCCACATAACATATGACATAATGTTATTTATACCATTTTGCGAAAAGGCCACCAACTATCAATTATCAATCGATCCCCTAATGATGGAATAATGGGTCAACTCTTTAAAAATATTTTCGCTATCATTCATTATTTTTAGAAAGAGGAGTTTCTACTGGTTTTTTATCATATGATGGATGAATATGACCAGTTGTATAAATGTTTCTAGAATAAAAATCATGTGGAAGATATTGATGTGATAGGGAGGAAGTAATTCCAAAAATGTATTTCGATAAATATTATCATCTCACATTTCGACATAAAATGGAAGGGAATTTCTCTTCCAACAATGAAAGAGATGATGATTCTATTTGGGAATATAAATTAAAATTCACAAAACATATATTATATGACTCATACTTTGATGTTACCCCTAAATACAATGTCGACCACTTCATTGAGGGATAAAACCTAGTCTACTAAATCACTCATGTTCCAAGACTTTTATATGAATGAGGAAATTTTCCATGATTTTTAATGAATAAATTCCTAGTCTTCCTCCTAGTTGAGTGTTTGAATTTTAAATCAAGCTTATACAGTGGGTGATACCATTATCCAAGACTCTATATAGAATGGTTGTTGTGAAACATGAGTAGCTATTGAAAAAATGTGAATTGAATATACATAAATGTTTCATAGGCCCATGTTCTCTTACATGGGATTCATTGGTCCACATGTTCAAAAAGAATGATGGGTAAATATATATTTTTATTGATTATCGTGAGCTTAAAAATATCATGATAAAAAAATTATCATCATCCAAGGAATGGTGAATTTTATTATTAGCTACATGGATCATAATAATTCTCCATGTTGGATATAAAGTAGGGATATTACCATGTTCAGGTGAAGAATGGAGATATTCCCAAGATTACTTTTCATACAATGTACATTCACAATGAGTTCTTAGTAATTCCAATCAGAATTAAAAATTCTATAAAAATATTTATTTACATGATGAATAAAGCCATTAGTAAATAAGTAAGAAAATTGGTAGTATTTTTAGATGATATTATAATATTTTACAAAACCAAGGAGGACCATCTGGAACGCCATAACACCATGATTGAGACCATATTAATAGACAATATTTATTCTATGTACATAAAATTTCAGTTTTAGTTGAAGGATGTCTCATTCATGGGGAATATCATCAAATGAAATGGGATATCTACAGACTATTCAATGATAGATGCTTTTAAAGGATTGAAGAGGCAAAAATCTATGACATATATCGATAGTTTCCATAGATCATCTCTGTATTATTGTCAATTTGTGAGAAATTCCACATGATTTTAAAATCCTCAATCATTGTCAACAAGCAATGGAATAATTTTTTCAAGGACTGATGATTGTGATGAGATCTTCCGGGAGATAAAAGTAAGCCTTATCGCCGAACCTATTTATACACTACCGGCTTGGGGAGAAATTTATATAGTATTCATCAATTATTTGAAGAAGGGATTAGGGAATGTGTTAATATAACATAGTAATGTGATAGCAAATACATCAAGGAAATTTAAATTCCACCAACATATATACTTAATGCATGATCTGGATTTTGCAATAGAGATCTTTATTTTGAAAATATTGTGTCATTACCTCTTTGGGGAGAATTTTTTAATATATATAGATCACAAAATCCTAAAATATATAATCACATAGAAAATATAAATATTCACCAACGAAGATGGTGAGATCAGATCAAGGACAATGATTTCCCAATCCACTGCCATCCTAGAAAAGAAAATAAACTACAAGACACTCTTAGTAGAATGAATCCAGAAATACTATCACTGATTATAATTGATAATTATTTGATCATATATTTGATGAGGATAGACTTGTGAATTATAAAGGGTGTAATATCATAAATCCATCCACAAATGATTTCCTGGCCATCACATCTAAATTGTTTAACAGAATCTTGAATAGATAATGTTATAATTCAAACAAAAGTTTAAACTAGAATGATGTTTAAATCATCATATATCAATGTTAATGGATATTTAGTTGTGATATTTGTGTAAAACTATTATGAACCATAAATTATTGAGCTAAATAAATATATTGTTGATGAAGCTCATAGTATGTTCTTCACTATCCATCTACTAAGCACAAATATAATATATATATATATATATATATATATCGAGATTTCTGAGAGAACAATTTGTTGGAAAATATAAATAAGGAGATAGTGTAATATACATAAATATGAATTTTATATCAGAAAGAGAAGTATGAAAGGTAATGAAATATTATTGGATGATTCAATAATTACCCATACCTATATGGAAATCAGAAAAATCACAATGGACTTTGTCTGTAATCTTTAAAATACATCAAGAGGAAATAATGCTATCTATGTTATGGTGGATCATCTTAAAAATACCAAAAACATCATTTATATTTGAGGGTAATTCTCTTTCAATGACATTACAAGGATACATACCTTATAAAAGTGGTTAGGCTTCCTGGAAAACCACTATCAATTGTATCTGATTGAGAACAATGATTTTCCTCAATCTTGTGGAAGAGTCTACACCACACTCTATATAATAAGTTTATCATTATCATGGCTTATCACCCTCAAAACAAGACCCAATCTGAGTTGACTGTCCAAAGACTTGAGAACATGTTGAGATAATTATCAATTGACTTGGAATGAGGATAGTCCCAATATATATCCATGGTAGATTTCTCTAACAATAACAATTTCTGCACAAGAATACAAATGGTTCCCATGGATTCTCTTTATGGGAAGTGGTGTAAAACACCTATGTGTGGGGATGATATTGGGGAATAAAAAATACTAGGTTCTGAAATAGTCTTGTAAATGGTTGAAAATTTCAAGAACATTCAGCAACACAATAAGGATTTTCATAGTTGAAAAAGAGATATTTAGAGAATCATTGATGATATATAGAGTGTGAAGTTGGAAACATGGTATCCCCTTATATATAACTTTGAAAAAAATTCGTGATGTTTTTGAAGAAGGTAAATCATAGTCTTATATACATTGACCCCTTTGAGTTCCTTTATTTCATCATAGTGGTGGCCAATCGATATATTGAATCTATAAGAATTACATTATCAGTTCTTTCTTCACACACTATTATGTAACCTTTTCCACCACCCTTTTTTTATTTTTTTCATCTTGTCAAATAATCACATGGGTCTATTCCACATCATCTTGAATAAATAACTATTCATGTGGGGTTGTTCCCAATATATAATATCATTTCCATTCAGTTAATATTCATTAATTGATTGATCAAAAATGACCACACCAATTATATTAATACAGTCATAAAGAATCATATGCACTATATTCTAATTTAATTATCTTATGAAATTATAAAAATATATCCTTAATGAGACCTATAATTATTTTTCTTCATAAATTATTTGAAACATTTAAATCCAAGAATTATCACGTGAAGATATTATTTATATCATCTCATTAATTTCTCTTTCTAACATATCAGGAATAATAACTACATTAACTCAATATCGTGATATTAAATCCATGAACAGATACATAAAATCAAATAATTTTATATTCTAGAATTATCACGTTTATCAAACTAATAAATCTTATGTATCAAATAGAATATCATATATATCACTTCAATAAGATCAATTATCTTATGCATCCTTCAGAATATATCATTTATAGTAATGAGAATCTTATATATTCTTTCAAAAATAATAAAAAATCTTTTCAATATCTTCTCCATCATGAATAATATAATACATATCAAATTATGTTTGAAACATTTTCAAATTTTACATCGCAATTACTTCAAAATCATCTTTAAAATACAATGTATCATCTAGGAAATATTACATATTGACTTTAATATTATGAATTCATTAAATATGATATGGATCAAAATTTTATCTATCCTTTATTTCATTTCCACAAGAACATTAACATATATCTCTTGTATGCATTATGACATATTACATATTATTATGAAAGACTTATGTATCATCTGCATGATTTTATTTTTCATAAGGAATACCCTATATTTTATTATGTTTCTATAGAAAATGTTTTAAATCGAAGTGAGATTTATTATATTTCTAATATTATTCTTCTGATGAAAACATACATATGAATTTTTATATCTTTTTTAATCAACTCATAAATCTAGAAATTCAATTATTAATACAAATACCTATTCAAACCATGTTATGTGATATCCAATAACATTAATTCATTATAATAATAATCAATTAAATTTATAAATATATTCAATATTTAAAAAAATATTTAAAACAATTCCAAAAAAATTTCTGGAAAATAAATACTCTTATTTGAGTATTTAACGAAAGATCACAACCTCATTAATTCCTAAATTAAATCTCATCACATTCACTCAATAATGGTGCTTAGATTATAAAGAAAATTAAAATTCCATTTTTATAATCAAAATATTTATTCTTAAAACATTAACTATGTATACTATTAAATATTTGAAAAACAACAATGATTGATAACATAAGGATGTGATATCACTTTGAAAGCCATCTATGATAGTTCTTCGAACCAGAAAACATCTTGATATTCAATTTCCATCTTTTCAAAATCATCATATATCATTGGACAAACATTGATATGAACATCCATCGATACATTTAATTTAATCTTTATATCTCATATTTAGAAATCAAATTTTATGTGTTCTTTTGAAGAAAAGTTAATAAAAAATTACAAACAAATTTCTTAATCTCTTACATTACTATAATATTACAGTTTATGAATGGATCTTCCTCAAAATATATAATATTATTTACAATATGTATTAATCATAGGAATTATGATATATATCTCATAATTCTCGTATATATTGACATTAATATATTCACCAGATAATTATCTCTTATTCACAATGAATATAACACTAACAATCCATTTGGACATTTCAATCTCTCTCTTTGGATTTATAGTTAAGACCCATTTCAATATTTAGTTATGAAAAATTCAATATGTTCTATTATAAACATATCTACTATTAATACTAATATTATAGGATCAAGAAGAAAGTGAAGGCATACTCTTCTAATTTTTTCCCAAAATTTAATCATTTTCTCCATTTTAATGTAAACACTATTTTACTTGAAAGTAGTAAGACATCGTATTAATTTGATCAATGTGAGAAAAATTAAATACATTTAATACTACAAGAGGTAGATCAATGAAAAAATACAGTCAATAATCAGTATTTATGGGCTCTCTATAAAACTATTTACTATGTGATACAAATGATAAAATATTTATTTTTAGGGGGTTTTCAAGTAGTTTTAAAGTAATTTATCACATATAATCAACTCAACAGTCACATAAAAACATTTTATCATAAATAAGGTTTATCTCGTTTAAAATAAAATATAGATCAAAAAATAAACTCCCTTAATAATTAGATGTTATAAAATCAAAATACGGATGGTAAATTACAGTCATACCTAAAAGCCTTTTTTGTCATTAAATTCTAGATTCCCATGAAAAAATAATATTCTATAGATTACTCAATATAACTCTTCACTTGTGATTAGGTATATTAATCATCACTATGATTGATATTCATTGAAATTAACTCAAATTATTCCATCACGACACCAATTAAATTATTGTATGGAGGAAACATTATATCATATAAAGTACTTTATGATGGATACTACTGCATTTTGTTAGATTTTGAAAGCATTCCAATACCACCATATATGAACTACATTAAATTCCATTACAAAATAAAGGATAAAAAATAATTTTTTTGGAATAAGGGGTGTTGAAAATATATCCTTAATGATAGATATTGGGATGGTATTTGAATCTTAATCCATAAACACATTTTCTATCAGATGAAGCATGGGGATAAATCTTCATGATTTATCATCCTGATATTTTAACACTTGATAATTTATAAGAAACATAGTGATAACTATTACAAAATCATCTTCTCATACAGAATTGGATTTTTCTCTTCATCTAGAAAAAAACATTCTACATATTATATGTGGTCTAGCTTATTCCATTTCATATTTAGATGGAAAAATAATCATGAATTCTTTAGGAACCATTACTTATTTATTAGATTTTACACATGGATTCTCAACATTAATTGTGCCATCATTATTTAGAAACCTCACATGTTACTCTAATTGGGGTTTTCACTACACTATTCCATTTATGTATATCTTGGATTGTATTATTTATTATTTATTTGATCTTTCTTTATTATATATTGATATTAAGACAATCTTATAATGATATATAATGTGGAAATATTTATGGTATAAGTACATCTTCTTTGGGGTATCATCCTACTCAATCGTTATTAGGACCAATTTGTATATAAACCACACTCGGGGTAATGAACCATCCAGATCCACCACATATACTGATGCCTAGATCACCCAACCAAAATCCCATTGAGAATCCCCAATCCACTTGGTCTTATATCGACCTTCAAGTGTATTAGACATAACCACTTGGGATATATTCACAGTCTACAAACCAAGAAAAATACCCAAACAAGGAAACCAAAAAGAACTAAACATAAATGAGAAAATAAAACTCATAGGTAACCATTATATGAAAATATTAATAAAATGAAATAAAAAATAAACAAAAAGTAAGAAAAAATAAGTCAAAACAATACTCAAGTTATTTGGTTTTGAGAAATTTAATGACTAATCTCCATTTCCTGTGAATATCATCTCACAAACAGTATCCCAATAACAACCTGCTTCCCATGGAAGAAAACAATAGACCAAACCCAAAATTTGATGCCCCAAAAATCCTAAACAATACCAGAATACTACATACCCAACAATGTGATTTTAGGGTGTGATCCTATGTTAAGGGGACACCATTATTTGTCCAAATCAATAATTTGGTAGATGAAAATAATGAATATAGTTTGAAAGTAATTTATAAAATTTTATTATTCTATCCATTACATGTCATATGAGTAATCAAAACATAAAATATGTACTTTATCAATGCACACTATTTTAAATACTTTGATAAGAGGTTTTACTGAAAAACTGAGCCTGTTCAAAATAAAATAATTATTCTTTATAATATTATGATTTTTAAAACAATCCCACACATGGATTAAGACATTTAAAAATAATTTCATATAAAACATATCTTTAAAACCATTTCCCTCATTTTTCCATTAAAATATTTAACAAGGAAATCTCAAAGTTAAGTATGGATACAACGGAAACGATAATAAAACCCAACTGTAGAACGTAACAAATGTTTCCAATAAGTGGAAAAAATAAAAAATCAATATCTAGACTAATTCACATGTGTAGAAACACAACAAGAAGCTATATACAAGTGATAACTGTTAAAAAACCATTACATATAATGTAATCCATAATATATGATAAATAACATGAGGAAAAAACATAGGTAATTAGAGGAAATTATAATGCATGAAATGGGGGACCAAATATTAGTTGGTTAATAGTCGGACATCCATCAACTAAATCACTCTGAAAAATAATCATCAGTCACACACCACTAGTTATTTAGTATGCATATGTATGGGTTATTTTCTAATGAATAATATCCATTATCCTACTAATATACCACTATATTCAACCTTCTAATCATAGTTTCCTCCTATAATTATAAAAAGAGGAAAATTATTAAAAAATAAAATGTTATTAGATGACAGTAAGAATCCCCAAAAGGATTGTACCACAATCATATCCTTCCCACCTCACATATTTCACTTGGAAATATCTCCATTCCTAATCACTATATAATCCAAAAAACAAAAAACCCTCACATGGATTAATATAACATCATAAATAAAAATAAGGGGCTCAACAAGGTCACAACAACAATAATCAGTCGACAAGTAATTAATTTCCAAGTAGTGATTTATATTCCCACATATAAGATATATATTCTGAAATACCTTTCCAGAAAAATTTGAAATCCAAATATAATCCCAAATGAAAATCATGATTACCACAAATCAAAAACAAAAAACCCTAGTGAAATTATACATCATTTTTAAAAATAACTCCACCCAAATTAAATCATAAAATCACCTAAAAAAATTTATTCAATTTGAAAATATCATTTTGATTAAAAAAACAATAACTTCATTTCATATATAAAACTTGTCTTAACATTATCAATCATGTAGAATAAATAACATACTAATTTTAAAAAATAGTTGTTTTTATACATGAACATCTACACATTAATCCATATATAAACCAATAATTGTTATGGAAAACCATTACAAACCAAACCTAGTTAACTAACACCATCACTATCACAATTATTAATGAATTTAGAATGATAAGAACTCATTGAAATATTAAAAAAATAAATATAATTTACTCACATTTCTAAATGTGTGGAATAATTTTTCAGTCAATTAAATCCACTAGTTTATGTCTCGAGATAAGTCTTAAAAATCCTTTAAATTAACACTTAAAATTTTGAACAACAGTCTATATAGAAGTCAATAAAGAATTAAAATTAGGGATGTAAGAGTAGAGTAAAATTAGGGAAATTAAAATAATGAGTATGATACCCTTTCATCTTGAACCAGATAATGTATCACCATGAAAACAGTTTGAAATAACCTTGGAGGGCTTGGAGAAGGAGGAAGAAAGTTGGGAGAGTCATCCATGATGAGGGGGTTTAAGTGGGGACATAAGTGTGGGAACCCAAATTAAAAGGACGAAAAATTAAAAAATAGATTTCTTCTAGTGGGTTTCAATGTTTAACTACAATGTTAGACAAAACATGCACTAAACGTATAGATCCCGATATTTTAGATCTTCACAAACTACATAATTTATATATATAGTTAGTTTAACATGTACCATAATTATGTGACCAGGAAAATTTCCACAAATTTAATCCCTTTCAGCCTAAATTCCTTAAACTATAGGAACCAATACATCTAGAAAATACCAACAGAGAAAATAAACACTTGGGGTGTCACATTCTCATAGTAATTACTCAATCGACCCCAGAAATCCCCAATTAAACATGAATTAAAAAAATAATACAAAACCTACCCTCTACGAAGAGTGGTGTATAGGATGATGAACCACTAGAGAGTTTCAAATAAATAAAATACTAAATAAAAGATGATTTATATAAAATAAACCACACTATCTACAAATATTCCAAATTTTGATAAAAAAACACACCCATGCTCACACATACAAGATTCAGAAAAGGAAATAGAGAATGTGAACATGTCTCTACACCATTTAGAAATTTATTAAATGATATTTCAAAAGATAAAACATCAAATGAATACCTCCATTATTGTAAAACATTTTATGAATGTTCTAAATAATACAAAAGGATATACTCTCACCTCCTAAAACAAAAAATATACTCAATAAGTTCTACATCGACATGATCGAGCCACCAATAGGATTAACACCCGCTTCCACATGGAATAAATTTCATGGCATTAAATAATTAGACACTACAAGGGGTCATGATCTCGGTCATCATACCCAAGGGGTAATCTAGGACAACAACACAGAACAATAACCCATGAATAACCCCACAAAAATAGCTCTATAGAGTGAATAAAGGAGTGAAGGATACATTTGTTTTGATTACCCATGTATTGAAATAATGGAAACATTTTTTGAAACCATCTATAAAATGACCCTAAAATAAGAAACTATATAAAGAAACCATAGAGAATTTAAAATAAGACAACTTAACAATAAGGAATACATGAATAGTCAAATCCCATGGAATCATAGTAGATATAAATTGTGAGAAAAATACATATTAATTTAAAATAAAAAACACCCACAATAATTTTACAAAACAATAAAATTTTTATTAAATAAACAACAACTTTAAAATCACATTTTTTGGTCTCATACGAGTTGGTATGATACTGAAATGTGACTATTTTTTAAAAAACATGTTACCAACAAATTACCATTTTTAAATTTTTACAAATAATTTAAAAAAACTAAAATTCATAGATAAAAACCATGATTTTCCAAAACCACTATTCTGATAATTTTAGCAATCATATTTGAATGTGAATTAAAACACCAATCACCCATTCTATTTAAGAAAAAAAAATGTGTCACTTATATATGGCTTAGTTCCAACTTTAATACATTATTTCTAATATAATCTCTTAGATTTCAATTTGAAAAGTATATTCCAAATTAGTTTCTAAAAAAATAATGAAGTAATTTTCCAAAAATCAAATAATTTTCTATTAAAATCCTCAGCAGGATTAAAATCCCCTTTAAGAATTCAAAACATGACCCAATCTGGATCAAAACATTTTAAAATAATAAATTTTTTGACCTCTTTTCCAATAGTTTCCAAAGTACATATGACATTAAATCACTACCTTAATCACCTAGGAAAAATCATTAGATGTGGAAAACCACACCTCCAATTTCATCTCACAAACAAAACGAGGTCAAAACCCACATAAAATGCCACATATAATGTAGATAAACTTTTATAACATATTTTAACTTTTAATTTAATATCCTACTGTAAATGAAAACTAAAATCCATCATTCATGAAAAATAAACTCAATATGAATACCATTAAAAAAATCAAACAGTAATGGTATTATCACAAATGTTAAGGAATTTGAAAACCTTCGAGTACTCAAGGCATGACATAAAACACATACCCAGTTAGATTAGAATTATGGTTAGAGACAGTAACAAAACACACTGAATTCACCAAAAAGACTCATGGTTTTCTCATAATCCCCCTAATTATTATATGACATCAATAACATAAATGAAAAAATCAATAACAGTGAAGGAAACCATCAAAAGATAAATTATATGAACTATACTCTCTCATCCATGAATATTTTTTTGGAGTAACTAAGAAACAAAATCAATACATGATCCCATCGAGTAACACTAAAAAAATAATGTAAATTAATAAACAATGAATGTAATTGAAACACCATTTGAATCAATCCTTTGAAAAAAAGTTCACTCAACATTGAAAATATCATTTTAAATATACACTATTTTACACAACATATTCCCCAAAAATCATCCCCGTTCTAAGACCCATAAGTCTCAAAATTCATTTAAACTAATTGTCCACTCTATTCTCTTTTGAAAGAATTAGCTAAATATTCATAAAAATAGAAATCTCACAATAATTTCCAAAATAATTTCAGAACTATTATTTGAAAGAAACTATATTTGTAAAATTATTTAATTAAAAAATTCATAAAACATCCACCATAAATATTAAATATTTTTTAAAATATTCACTTTATAAAATAAAATAAATTTTCAATCAAAACATTTTTGTTAGCTCGATGTCCAAATAAAATACACTTGGGATTAAAACCATGGAAAAATTATTTTTAAAAATAAAACATTATAATTCTATAAACAATGATCCCTATGTATAAAACCAAGAACACATTTCAAATCAAACACATCCAACCATATAAACATCCATAAAAACCCAAGGTAAAACAACCATATGGGACAAAAAATATGGAATACTCTATTGGAGTAAATTAAAGTGGCATGGAGGAAAACCAATAATTCATGAGCATAATTTTCATTGTGTAAAATTCTAATAATTGGTATAGTAAACTATATACAAACAATGAAACAAGATTTAACATGGTTCAAGGTCCATGCTTCATGGTCTTCACATAGTTTGCATGAATATTTATCCCTACTTTGTAATCATGGTCCATTCACCATTTTCACCGTTGAAAATCAAACCAACTACTAAAATCGCATATACATTCAATGAGGATAAAAATGATATTAATAAAATATCAAAAATCAATAAGAAAATATGAACTCAAGATCAAGAATTAGGCCCTTTACATCCATGGAAACTCGGGATTCAGTGTGATTAAGAGATGGCCATTCCCCTACTCCCACCATCCACCCAAGTCTTAAGGAAAATAATATTTTCCAGACTACCAATAAACACCCCAAGTAACAAAGAGTGCAACTATGTGACCATAATATAATAAACTGTCCTGAGCAACCCCCCATATCGGTGAACAAATATAACCACCATATACCTAGGGAGCATCCTCGATACCCCCCCCATAGAAAAATTATCAATGGTATCAAACATAACCACCAGGTTTGTTTTCAATCACAATAAACAAAGTAGGACACCAAATAAATTCACAAAAAAGTCAAACATTTTTAAATTATAGATGGGATGTTATAAATAACAACTAAATAAAAAAATACAGAACTAAAATGGGAGTTAAACCAAAATAAAAGTAAGATGAAAGGATATATTTAAAAACCCATGACACAATGTTATGCAAAATTGAATGACTGATTTCCATCTACATGTTACTCTCAAGTTACCTCTATGATATAAAGAATTCCAATCATCCCATAGATTGATACTGGATTAAACTGAAGAGATAGTACCTAAAAAATCACATTAAATGAAGACTACATATTAAGAAATTTGAGTATGTAGTGCATGAGATGATGCATGTTTTATACCACCATGAGTCGAGTTCATTCCTTTTATATAAAAACCAGAACCCATATTTTGAAAATAATTTATAAAAATAGGTTTTCCATTTCTTTTAGATGATATAAGAGTAATAAAATGTATACCACGTATTTTATCAAAGTGCACCATTTTTAAAGAAATCCATAAGTGGTTTTGTAGAAAACTACAACAATTTAAAATACAACCATTTCCCTTTAAAACATCACAAATATAAAAAACCCCACACATTGATTAAGTTATTTTAAAATCAATCCATCGATTAAAATATATTTGATAACCACTTCCTCATTTTTCATTTAAAATATTTTACACACCAAACTCAAATGTATGTATGGAAACAAGGGAAACTATAATAAAACACAACCATATGGGGTCACAAATGATGTCGATAAGTGGATGAAAAAACAACTAGTCAACATTGAACCTAAACCAAAACAATATCATCACATTAAGAATTTCTATCAAAGTCATAAATAATATGAATTCAATTATATGTATAAAAAATCATAACATATGATAAATAAAATAAGGATACAACTCAAGGACTAATAGGGCAGTATAACACATGAAAAGGTGGAACTACTATTGGTGTGTTAATAGTCGAACATCTGTCGATAAATCAATCTTAAATAGTCTAATTAATGACATGCCACATTCCAGGTAATAAGTATGACTAGTGTAACAACATATGTTCTTGTAAAATATGTTTTTTACTGATGGGATTTAATATATATATTCAAATGAAATATATAATGAAATAAATAATATTTATTGAAACTAAGTAATTTTTATTGATTGAATAATAACGTGACCATAGATATAGTTACAAGACGATTAGGAATAGTAATTTGGCCAATTAAATTGGCACCTCATCTATGAGAGTATAAATAAAATTTATCCATATTATAATTGTAATCATGATATGTTTATATAATGAATAAGGGAATAAATGTTATTGGAATGATAAATTAATTATTGGTATATTTATAAGTCATAAATATTTAATTACAATTTTATAATTAATATAATGATTTAAATGAAAATTTATTTTCATAAAATATAATCATCAATTAATATTTCATTATCTAATGTTTATAAGATAAATTTAATAATTCTTGATTAACTTTCCATGGTGCTACAAAATCTATTATAGTTTTAGAATTGTTACTTTTCGATTCAATTATGTTTTTATTTATAAATTAAATTTATATTTTTTAGATAATTATTCTTATAAAATTATGTTCTTTTCTGGATTCTACATGTTAAAAAATTGATGGTGGAATTTTAGGAATTTTTCTAAAATACATTAATATTTTGGGAATAGTGAAATGCAGTAATTTACTACATATATACATTATATGGTAGATACCCACTTAGTATTATTATAAATGATGTAAGCATCATAATATCGTATATACCATGATTATTTCAATATATTTGATTACAATTCTCAAATAATTCATATTATTGAGAGAAATTAATAAACTAATGAGTAAATTAATAAAAACACCCTCCTCTCATCCACTATAAATGCCACCTATCACCCAATATTCTCCTCACACCTCTCAAGATTTCAATATTAGACGAATTTTATCCAATAATATTCAAAATCTTTTTCCACAAGACCAAGTACTTTTGGTCTCACAAAATATCCAAAATAGAGGTCTTTAAGGAGGATTTCAAGGAGAAGAGATTAAGTGGAAAAAATCCCTTTCCATTTTATTATATTTTTTTCCCAATTATTCATCTTTTCATGTACTCTCTGCACCTACACATATCAAAAAGGATTGAAAACTACACTATCATATATATACTATAATTTTATCTTTGTTTTGACAAAATACATCATCATAATTCTTCCCCTCTCCCTTTTGGAAAACAATGTCCATGATTTATTGAATTAATTACATCTTAAATGATGAGTTTTAATGTCAATTACATCTTTCATGGGTGGTCATAAAAACATTTTAATGGATAATTTTTTAATGTGTATGATATAACCAATTTTATGTTTTGTAATTAACATATATACATAATATTAAATTATATAACAAAACTAATTTTTGATTAACCATGAACCACCAAAATGATCTAAATAAAAATTATTAATGTTTTATCAAATGATTCATCATCACAAATAAATAAATCCTTAAAGGTATCATTTAATATTAAATAAACATATTATTAGAATTTAATTACACTTTGGGAGTATGTTTCCATTCTATAGTAAAATCCATTACAAATCAAAAATGAAAACCTTATAGAACACATACCAAAAATAATGTAAATAACAAATTAGTATTACTTAATTGGGGGAATGATGTTATAAAATGATCATATAAGGTGTTAAAAAAATAATTATGTTCCTTTAAAATATGAATTACACACTTTTAACCATTATTCTAGAGTTTTAATCTTTTTCTATGTAAGTCATACTGATGTTAATGGAATTCATAACATGATTTCCATTCCTTAGGTTATCCTTATACAACATTGACTTTGATGTGATAAGATTTTTTTATTATATTATTTTTTATTACACAGATTTAAAGTTATTATATGAATTTATTGCAATTTATCAATTCTCTCTTCAATATATTGTTATATTTATGGGACTCCTCTTTAAAAATACTCATTGAAATTTATATTTTAAAAAAATTAAAAAGGAATTTTTTTCAAAAGTAATGGTTTTATGGTTATCTTATGGTTATTGGGAATTTTTTATGATGATGTGTGGCACCTATATCTCCCTTTAAATCATTTTATTTGTCTATTTTGGAGGATGGACATATGGGGACTCAAAATTTAATTATAATGGTAACACCTTAATGTAGTCTTGAGGGTTACATTGTAATGTATCATTAAGGTTTAAAAATCATAAAGTAACTATGAAAATAATGATATTAAGTAATTGATTCCCCATGTAACTGATATTATATTTTTTTCTCTATGCTTTATGTAAATATCTTGTTTCACAATGTAATCGCACGATACTCTATGGGTAGGAAGTATGTATTTCATAAAAATGATATCATATGTTTATGGGTATTCATGAACTAACAATTTATCTCCTTATTTTTATATTCCGTATATTTTCGTTGATATTATCCAATTGTTTTAAAATGTTTTTCATTATCTTTAATGATGTGTAAAAGAAAAGGGGAATCCAAGATAAATATTTTGAATAATTTTTATGAAAATTTTTCAAATTTTTAATAAAGTATTTTTTATTATGAATAAATGGATATTTTTTTAGTTATACCTACATTATATCCTTATGGGATAATATTTTTTTAATAAGTAATAATTATATAAAATTTTTAATCAAACATACATTTGGGAATGTGAAGATGTTAATTTCAAAGGAATTTACTATATTGTGTAATGTGTAAGGAAATGTCCTTATAGTTTTTATTAGATCTAGGATTTGAATATTTTAGTGGTTAATATAATATTAATAAAATATGATAAACAAATATCACATTATATTATTTTTGAAGTGATATAAAATGTGAATTTTACCAAGTTTCTTCATCTATGATATGTATGTTTAGAATGGTTTTCCACAAAAGAAACCTGGAAGTTGATGTTGGAAGGAATCGAGTGGCCGATATATTCCAAAATCTATTACCTAGAATGGTAGGGATTAGAACCTGGATATTTTTTATAGTAACGACTCATATAATACATGAATCCATGTATGAGAACATCTATAACTACCATAAAAGAACATGATAATAGTCTATCATTTTATGAGGCAGCATTATCCTGCTTTCAAAGGATCTCCTGACATAGTGGCAAAATCACCCTCCAAGCATTTAATATGAGTAAACATCCTCTTAGTATTAAATATGTATATTTTTTATAAAATTATAATGAAATAAATAATATTTATAGAAATTTAATAATTTTTTCTGATGGAAAAGTTACATGACCTTTGGAATAGTAAAATGCCCATTATGAATAGTAATATGGGCAATAAAATAATAACCTCACCGATGAGAGTGTAAATAAAATATATTCATCTTATAAGATTAATCATGAAATATTTATATTATTAAAAATTGAATAATTGTTTTAGACATTTTAAATTAGGTGTTGGTATTTTTATAATTCATAAATATTTAATAATTGTTTATAATTAATTTAACATTTTAACAGAATATTTAATTTTCTAAAATAGAATTATTAGTTAGTATTTTATTTTCATATGGTTACAATATTATTTTATAAGACCTTGATTACATTTTCAAAGCATTATAAAATAAAATATAGTTTTAATATTCTTATATTCTATTGAATTATGATTTTAATAAAAAATTAAATTTATAATATCTATAATTTTTTTTGATAAAATATTGTTGATTTTTTAATTTCTTCCATTGATAAATGTTTGGGCTGAATTTTTGGGAATTTTCTAAAATGCATGAATTTTTGGTTAATAGTAATAAACTGTTATTAATCGTATATATATATTTAATCATATATACACTATTAATAACATCTTGAATGATGATTCCATAATAATAGAAATTTCAATTGACTAATTTAATATATTTTATTATAATTCTCTAATTATTCTTTTTCTTGAGAGAAATTAAAAACTAAGAAATAAAATAATCTGAAAACCCTCCTCCCCTTCACTATAAATTACACCCCTCGCACTTACTTCACCGCACTCCCCCAATCCAATAACAATTTTCAAAATTCTATATTATTCTCTACTCAAGCATCTTACACATATCCAAGGTCTATATGATACATGCATCATATAGGAATGGGGTATATTTTTAGTGACGATTTGAGTTTTCTATCTATATATACTCTTTGACCATGGTAAACCGTGTATCCTTTCATGATGAATTCATGAAACATTCCTATTATGATTGTGTAGATCAACCACAAGGATGACACCGTCAATAAAGAGGCTTCGACTCAGTGACAATTTCTCGACGCATTACCGCCAGTTGTTACACCTTCAATACCAACAACATTGTAGCTATACACGGAACCTGACATAATACAGAATAGGATCATGCCAATGAGGGTGAATCAGATCACTCATGAGTTGGATATACTTACCCGTGGATTAGTATTTGTTGTGATATTTCAGTTTCAAACTATTGGGGTGGAGTACAAGGATGACATTCTTGAAGATTCCCCAAGACAACATCCCAACCGGGAGATTGAATTCTGCATCAACATGAACCCCAGGATGAAACTGATATCCTCATCAGTTTATTGGATGGTTATCTCAGAGCTTCGCGAGCTGGGGGTGCAGTTGGAAGATCTATAGAGGAAGGGATTCATTAGACACAGTGTGTCATCCTGGGTGGCCCTAGTTTTGTATTACAAGAAGGACGACATGATTTTGATGTTGTGTGTGGATGATGGGTGCTTGAACTAGGTAACAATGATGAATAAGAATAAAAATCCACTGATTGATGACATATTCAATCAATTGAGTGTGGCATTAGTATTTTTGAAAGATGACCTTCAATCAAGTCTACATCATCTTTGAGTACGAGATGAGGTTGTGCTGAAGATAAATTGAAAATGCCTCTACAATTACTACAATTACTTGGTGATGCCTTTCGCTGTTAAAAACTTTCTGACAATATTCATGGGACTCATGATAAAGATCTTCTAGTCATACATAGACCAGTTCATAGTAGTCTTAATAAAAATCATTGTGTAATCAGAATTGGAGGAGCATGAAAGACACATGCAGATGGTTCTTGATGTACTCTAGGACCACCAACTTTATGGGAATCTCTCGATGTTCCAGTTCTGGAAACAAGAGATCATATTTTAGGGACATTGTATCTTGGTAGATGGGGTAGCAATTGGCACATCCATGGTTGAAGATGTGTTTGCATGGGAGACACCCAAGAGTTCGATAGATGTGTAGAGATTTATTGGTCATGAAATATATTACCAGAGATTCAATCCAGGTTTCTCCTAGATAGAAGCACCAATGAAATCTGAGATCTGAAAAGGAAAACCATTCATATGGATGGCAAAGTTCTAGAAAACATTCCAGTAGTTGAGGTAAACTCTGATGATCATTCTAATATTTAGGCTATCTGAGGAGGCTGTAGAGTACGTACTTTCCTGTGACACATCAAGGAAAAAATATTGGCTATGTTCTGATGTAGTGATAAGTGGTGATTGCATATGTTTCATACCAGCTAAGGCCATGTGATCAGAAAGACATGACCAATGATCATGAGTTCACAGTGGTAGGCTTTTTATTGATAAAGGGGAAAACTAATTGATGGGAAACTAGTTTATCATCTACTCTGAACCCAATATCTTTAAGTACATCTTCTTCCATAAAGATATGAATCTACAGTTGAGATAATGGCTAGTGTTCCACCATGATTTTGACATTGATATTTTCTATACTCCTATGAAGAGGAACATTGTGGAAAATATCCTCAGCAAAATATTGAGTTCACAAATGTTGAGTAAGGAACTGGAGTAGTTATCCTCAATACAGTTATCCTTCTTGGATGGAGATGATGTATCTTATCTTCAGTAGATGGTTTTCACCACTCCATTATTATAGAGAGTTTGGAGGAAAATCATTTGTATGTTGACTATGAGACCTTACATGATCAATTTTTCACAAGACAAGCTCATAATGGATATTGGAAATGTGGGAGCATATTTTTATTTAAATAGGACTCACAAATATACTAGTGGAATTGAGGGAGGAGTATTTGCGAGAGTTTCCTACATTCCCATTGAAGTTATATCAAAGAGTAGTGAAAACGTATCAGGATCATTAATGTTAGTTCTGGTGAACTGGGATGAAGAAGGTAGTAGCAATGTTTGTTTCTCAATTCCTTACATGCCAGAAGGTGAAGGTTGAGCACTAGGTTTTTGTGGGGTTAACTCACCCCTCGATGTCTTGGAGTTGATGTGGGATTAAATATCGATGGACACTGGGACATGCATACCATGAAAATCAAGGGGACGTGATTCCACATAGGTGATTATTGACCAACTCACCAAGTCTTCACACTTCCAAGATATTATAGAGATGAGTTTTGTAGAGATATTGATATGACTTTATGAGTAAAATATAGTTCAACTTCATGGAATACCATGGATGATAATCTCATATAATAATATTTTTTTCAGATCCCAGTTGTTCAAGGGATTTCATAAGGTATCTGGAACTAATCTACTCTTAAGAAATACATTCCATTCCCAGAAATATGGTCATACAGAGAGAACCATTCTGCTTATGGAGGATATGTAATTGTCCCTTATATTGGCCTTTGGTCGTAGTTAGGAGTACCACCTAACACTGGGGGAGTTTTCATAAAACAATAGCTACCACTCCACCTTTGGTATGGCACTGTTTGAGTATTTATAAGTGAGACCCTAGCTATCAATATTTCACTGGACTGAACTCGAAGAGTAATTATTCATGGGTCTATAGTTGGGGTGAGATACCATCGAGAAGGTGCAGGTAATTCCAGAGTGGATGAACACTACAAAGAGACATATGAAGTCTTATGTTGATATATGGTGGAGTCCTCTAAATTACAAGGATGGAGACCATGTATTCCTTTACGTATACCATTATTGAGGGTTATAAATATTTGGATATGGGGGAATGTGGCCTCTATTGTTTATTAGCCCTTTTCAGTTACTGTGCAGATTTTGAGAGGCGGAATACAACCTAGCTCTACCACCATAGCGAAACATGGGACATGATTCCTTCCACGTATCACGGCTGGGGTGGTATATGCATGACCTATCACACATCATCGCCTAGGGTTAGATGGTAATCGAGGATGGATATACCTTCATAGAGTACCACATAGATATATATGATCAGTAAGACATGATCCTTTGTGGGTGAGAGATCACCTTGATGCATGGCTGATGACATTACGAGAATCGTCAGAAGAGTGCGTGGTTGCAGGTGGGTATGATTATTTCCTAATACCCATTCCTATTTGAATACCCCTTTTTGTATTATTGGTGACATAAATCCCTAGGATGTGGTGAATTTAATGTCCCAAAATTTCCATTTATAATATTTAAATGTTATTTATAATAAACTTGAGATCAATTTTTCTGATAATGTGGGATTGCGAGGGCTAGGGTGCGCGAAATAATCAATTGAAATAAAATAAACATTTAAATATTACATGAGAGTTTTGTCCTGGAAAAAGTTTAAAGTCATTTAAATGGGTTCCCAAACCAGAAATCCTAGGGCACTATTGCATTCAGAGAAGCAACATCACCACAGGCAATGCCCAACATCGACCAACACAAGTTGGATGAAGAAGAAATTTTTTTCAACATTAAAGGAAATATAATAAAATAAAATTTATATTTTATTAAATTTTCATCAATACAGTTAAGGGAGAATTAAAATAAACTTTTAATAATAATTTCTAGGTTTATTCGCATAACCCTGGAATTCTTAGGACGTGTGGAGGGGACACACCTTGGAGAAACATAATTATAATGAACAACAATGAATGATGACACATGGATAATTGTGCCACAATAATAGTCTAAAATCAAAGAAAAATATTCTTCTATCACTCATCTACTATCGATGTAGAGTTTTTTATTTCAATTGTGTTCTTCCCCTTTCATGGATTTAAAAAATCAACATTGATCATCCAAAAAATAGGTTGAACTGCAAATTTATCATTCTTATGAGAGAGTATTTTATTGGGTTTTATTTTAGGGAATTGATCAATTTTTTACTTGATTCAAATTTTGACATTCTCTATTTAATCCTTCTAACAGGAGAAAATCAATGCTATAATGAATGCTAGGAGAGGTACGTTCCATGATTTTCTATTTGGATATTATGTCCCATTTGACCTGAATATTTTCAGCATTCATCATGAGGTTTTGTGCAACGGATTGTTACACATCCTTTTCGAAATACAGTTATCGCAAATCATAGATCCCACACCATTAGGACAAAGAAAAGGTGTGACGACTATGGTGAAAGACGAATCAACTCGGTTTGGGAGAAGTCTTTCATCCATGGTACTTCATGAGGATGATTGTGCCCTATTTTTGGGGCCGTTTGAACACCTGAACCCTCCCTTATCATTGATAGCATGGTGGGGAGTCCTAAATCTATATTTTGATTGAGATTGGAAGGCCGAATTGAGGATCAAAACTTCAACTGAAGCACCATAATAAGAACACCATTTTCTAAAAAAGTGTAGAACATGTCATGTTCTCCACAGAACACATAGTGTGGTATTGGCTCATTGAACACTATTATTTCCACATTTTAGAAGATAAATAATACGACGTGTTTCCCGGAGGACTTGATGAGTGTGAACTATTTTGTGGTGGCTAGGGTTTTAGGTGACAAGATGTGATGAGATTATGTATGATAGTTGTCCCAATGTTTGTATCATGAGTGGTACATGGGAATAGGGTGGACTACATGACATGTACTAAAACACAAGACCAGACCAGGCCAGATATGTGGGCTACCCAATGTACTAGTTAACTGGTTGGTAGGAAAGGGTTTACCCCATGTACGGGAACACAACCAAGGTACAGAGGTGGGTATCGATCAATTTAGCATGTTGTGTAAGTCATTCAACACACTCTGTACTCCACTTTCTAAATGACAGGTTCATCTAACTAAAATCATTGTACTCAGTAAGTACCCCAATTCATGTGAAACTGTGTGTGACTTGTCTACAAACCATGTACTTTCTTGTACATGGATTTATCTCCTTGTCCACCATATTTGGGACATCATTCATTTTGGTTATATCCCCTTTCTCGTTCCACTGAAGGGTAGTGGTATAATATTTTATCTACAAGAGTATAACCCCCCTCCATTAGGAATATCATAATAGAGTTAGAGTCCCTCTGAGAGCCTCAGATTGAGATACTGTATCTATTGTATTACCCTATATAGAGTCCAATTGTCAACATGACCAACACTACAGGACGTCAATCCTCTACCTAACTAGTGAATTCGAATCAGTTGTGGTATATGCGAAGTCTCTAGTAGTGATCCTCATTTGATATTCATGATCATTCCCCACTCAATATTTTTTAATCTCAAAATGATTGTACCTGTTCTCTATTTATATATATCAGTTCCCATATCCCTCTCAGGACACTTCCTAACGAATGTACTTCTTAGAAAAACATCCTCGGGGTATCAAAATCATGTCATAAGTTTTCCGTAATGATTGTTTAATGGAATAATTTAACAAAATCCATAGTTTGGATATGTATTAATTATTACTTACATTTAGTCTACGGGTCTGGGATTCATGTATACCAACATGTTTCTCTTCATATTTTAAATGTGGACACATACTATATATAGTTAACTATACAAATACTTTTTTTATTACTTTTTGGTTTTTGGGGTCCTCTATTGATTATTTTTATACTCACCCCTACATAGGGAATTCCTGCCCATGTCATGTATTGTACAGTTGAGAAGCCTTTTGATGGAGTTCTGGGTGAACCACGACCGAACCGAGCTTTTTGAGCTTCCTTATAGGTAGAGGTTTCCCTATGAAAGTGAGAAGTAGTCCCAATACATAGTTCATGCTTACATGATATAATTTGTTGGTTGTGGACTCTTTATTTTATTGGACGTGTATTTTGGACTAATTTTATTGATTCAATTTTTATTCCATTGCACTATGTTGTTTGGGTTTAGTTTTATGCCTGTATTTCTTCCTTAGTGGTTTTTACATATCAGCATTTGTTGTCTTGGGAGTTGTGTGCATGTGTACAGGTTCTATAGAAATTCCCCCAAGTTAGTGATATTCTTACTAAGAGATATTCACCAGCCCCTAGCCTATTAGAGGAGGGCTTGGGATGTCACGGTGTGGACCCCATTGGGATGGGTCCTGAATGTTCATGTTAGTATGAAATTAATTTCCGTTGTTCACATTAGAAATATTTATACTATTAGGTTGAATGAATTCAATATAGATTCTTCATTGATATTTTAGAATTAGTACTCATTTTACCCTTTATCCAAATTCTGAATTTTGAGATATTAAAATTATATTTCACTAAATCAGAAAAATTGTTGAAAAAAGATATATTTTAATGTAATACTTTAGTCCATGAATTGTGGAAAAAAATAAAATATATTCGGAACTCCCAATAATCATCATTAGGATTTGCTCCAACTATAGCTTTAATTCATGTTCTTTTCTTCCATGATAAGGTGTGAATTTATATGAGATATAAAAAACCATCCTATTATCATTTAATATTATCTCAAATCCAAATAATTAGAAATAATATTTGTTTTCTTTAATCTGTATAATGAATTCAATTCAATAAATCCTCTCTAATATTCCTTGGATTATACATCTCACTAGTATATATGGGATTATTTCTGAAATTAGAATTTAATCATTCAATAAAACATAGTGTAAAATTAACCCAAGAGAATTTATGTGACTTAAATGAAAGTCAGTATGATGTTGAAATTTCTATAGGTTATATTGGGGGGTCCATGTCTAGCTAACAGTTTCAAACTAATTATTTTTTAGAGGTAACTGAGCTGCATTTTAGTTTTATTATTTGTTTTTATTCATTTCTTCCTCCTTCATAATGTTTTTTTAATTCAGATTATAATCCATCATTGTTTATTTATTTTTTTGGCTAAACAAAACCCCTTATGGTTAGCGTTACGATCTTATATTTTTTTGTTTGTGAATTAATAAATGAATAAGTTGATATTTTTCAATTTAATAATATGACATCCTTATTTAATATCCAATATTAAATCATCCATGATAATTTTACATGAAACATGGGTTTAAAATGATATATTACCTTTAATTGGATTTTCATATTCCTAACGAGGTTATTTATTTCAATGATATCATTTCACGTCTCATATCTGAACATCTCTCCTCCAAATTCATCAAAATTATGAACTTTGTGTTCTATTATCTACAAACCTGGAGGGAATTGTAACTCTACGATTTGGGGTATATATTATTTTGAAAAAATGTAGATATACTGGAAAACTAAACTATATTATACTTTATTGTGGGAAATCATTTTTTGAAACATGAAAACCAAATACCAAAATAATTTTCATTCCTTTGTTATGATATTTATAAATTTTTATGTTCATGAGATATTTTTTTATAGAAATGGTTATCTGATGTGATTTTCCATTATTGATTTTTTGATAAATTTAATTAAAATGTCACAATTAATTTACATTGGATTGTGAGGTGAGAGTTTGAGTTCTTATTTTCCATTCATTATAGTACAACATTTGGGATCACATTATCAATAATTTAACAGTCTAAAAAATAATACTGTATATGTAAAGCATTATTTTGAGAAATTATAGATCATAAAAAACATTGTGTTATTTACCACATAGATGTCATGAATATATTTATTCATTTCCATGAAATTGTAGATAATTTAATTTATATTATGTGTGAAATCCAACACTCAGGGTTAACAATGTAGAGTCCCACCCTGAAAGCCACTAAACAAACCCTGGAGTTGATTAGCCAGAAAACCTCATGTTAACATACCAGTAAGACAAAGTACAGTGACTAATAGAGGGGGCCTAGAGACTCTCTGTGGGGAGTATATTCCCATATGAGTTAAATACGAACATATTAGTAAATAATAATATAATAACTAAAACAAAATAATAGACTAGAAAACACAGAATAATAATGATAAATAAACAATGATCAATAAACATGTTGAAGTTGAATCAAAACTAGTTTAAAATGATGTTGATAATCATATAATGTAGCTTTGAAAAATAATGTACACAAGATACATGGGAGAATGAATATACCATATTCTATATAAAATACAAAGAGATGAAAATAATCCATTGATAGCATCATGTGAATATGTTTGGCCCTCTTCTCTTGTATTCCATCCACGAAAACATAAGGAAGAATCAGAATATGAACAGTTACCTCTATCTAAACTAGCAAACATGAAGTCTTTTTGGATACCATGGGTCACCTAAGTAGGGTGTGAGATATACTCAGTCATCCACCAACAATAGTATCTATATCAATCAAGTATGTTCATATAAAATAAGAAATGTGCAAATAATAGTAAATAAATTTATTGAATAAATAAATAAATTTGTCTAAATGAGTTCTACATGGGATACCCAACAAATACAACCGATATCAGTCTTTTTTGGAGGTCTTTGAATGAGGGTGAAACTATAAAATAATGATACAATCTATATTGGTTCATAGAAAATAAATAATCAATGTGTTTACTATACTCAGTCATGTGATTTGGCTTGGCAGACACATGCATATAATTTATGTTACAGGTTCCTATATTTTAATTTAAATTTCATCATTAAAATTTACGTAGAAGCCCCCTGATCCCATCTAATGAAATATGGACGAAATCAAAAGTATTAATTCAAGGACACTAAAAAATTCCAATACGATAATTTTTTTTCACAGGTGGTGCTTAAATGGAATCCCAAGTATCACTCTCGACATGGCATGTAAAAAACCATTAGATTCCATACCAGGCATCTCCAATAGTGGGAGAGAATTGCATGTGAAATATTCTAACCATCTAGCCACTATTCCCATCCATGGTGTATCCCCTAAGGATCTAGTATCATTTATATAATGATATGGTAAATGTGTGGTGATCCAAACTAAGGAATAACTTGTATCATTCTTGGAACATGCATAATCCATTACATGTCCCTTATATAATATAAGAAAAACAAATTTATGTATTCCTTATATAGAGACCCTCATTTTTCCCTCAACATAACATAAAATAATGGTACATATCAACATGTCATTTTATTTAACAACAAATTATAATCAGGGTACTTTATTAAAGTTTTCCAATTCATTTAATTAATATATTCATGCTATGGAATACATCAAATAACCTAACTCATGTCCCAAAATTTTCATAATTCAATTTGTATCCCATTATATTCATTAAAAGGCAAACATGCCTCAAAATGTGTTTCAACAATAACATGTAAATTATAGTTAGGCATTTAAGGAATGGGGAATCAAAATGGGTGGCTTGTGTTTGAGATGTCAACAGAAGGGTTGATTCTCTAATAGATAGGTAAACAGAGGGAATATAATACCATTAAATTTATTTTATTAGTAATATTAATGTCTTCTCCACTAAATTATGGTGCAAGAGACTATGGTGCACAATCTAAATTTAATGAAACATAAGTATAATTACTAGACCACCCAACTTAGGTTTGTAGACAACCACGAATCTGTTATCTATCTTTAAATAGAGATTGAATAGATAAAAAAAATGTGAAAAACCCCCTTGAATTTTGGTCAAATTATAATGTACCAAAATAGCATAATATGCAGTAAGGGAAATGGAAAAAATAATGAAGGGGAGTGGGTTACCTACCACTACGGATCTGATGCACCGGATGATGAAGATAATTAAAAATCAGATGGAGGGGAAATAATGAAACAATGATCTTGGAGGGGGGTCTCCTAGGTTTGGATTCTACTATAAGAGTGAGTAAGTAGTCACCTATCTATGAACAAATGTCTTTACCCTTCTTAAAAAAATTGTTTGGCTATATACATGATGTTTAAATGCATTATACATCGTGTAAAGATAAAGATCTTTTCCCTAGGAAAACCAATCTCATGATTTCAAAGGGTTCTAGAAAACCCAATACCGGTTGGGTACTCAATTCATGTAGCATATTATAATTTAAGGTCATGTACTTAGTACATTCCATGTATTTTTCCTAAATCCAGCCTCCAACCATCATCACCCTTCAACCTTTCCTTTAAAAGGTAAACATAACATCCCATAGGTGTGTTTTCTAGGTCTCACAAAATCTAAAATGAAAATGTACCTCACTAAAAATATTGTAGGAAACAGCCTCCACTTATTAAAAATTCGAACCCCTTAGTTACATATCATTGTGGGGTAAAGAATCCTTTGAGAAATGTTTCGACCACTGAGAACAAATATCAGCCTCTTTCTCCCAAGATTCATACTATACCGCACCATGCTTCTACTTAACTCATACAAGAGGAACATTCCTATACTATAGATCTTTCTTGATTTGATCAACATTACAAATAATTTTCTCCTCAAATGGAACATATTTCTATAGTTCAATATCTTTGAGATCAAATCAATGAGATGGTTTTTGCGTGATAGCAATAAAGTTGTGGTCCATGTAAGACATTGTGTATGACAAGGTTCCTCTAAGGTTACTGAAATTTATAGGCTATCATCCATTCTCATTATATTATAAAAAATGTCCATATATAGAGAGTTAATAACATTACTTATCCTTGAATCTATCTAGGACCAAATCTAGGGAAAACTCATAAAATGAATTGATGTCCCACCTCGATCTCTAGAAATCAATGATGATGATTAGTATAAGAATTTCTCTTTGACTATGACACCTCCATTTTTATTTTAATCCATTATACCTAATGAAATTACTCTATAACAAGTTGATAACCCAGTAGTTTTCCTCACCTTCCTCTAACAATAATACCATGGAATGTAATTTCTTTACCTATTATTCCCCATATTGATCCATCAAAATTGTTTAATGAAAACTATTATTATAGGAAAACTCAATGAGTGTTAAATGTTTCTCCCATGGTCCTTTAAAATCCAGGATGTGTGACAAATGAATTCCCTCTAACACCCATATCGTATGATCTAACTAGTCATCGACATAAGGGTGATATTGTATACTCAACCGAACTTGTATAACATATTCCTTCTTAACCCGTTCATGAACTATTATGTAAATTGGGAATCTTTGTT
Source organism: Viscum album (assembly GCA_963277665.1). Lineage (NCBI taxonomy): Eukaryota > Viridiplantae > Streptophyta > Magnoliopsida > Santalales > Viscaceae > Viscum > Viscum album. The sequence continues at coordinate 1,582,558,963 of OY728137.1, read as the reverse complement.
TTATATGATTGAACATTGATTACCCTAATGGTACAAAATCTATAACGACTCGGCCTTAAAATGTTACTTATTCTTGAATTAAATGAATAATTCACATTCAGGATCTTTTCAGGTTTAGAGTTTTAGGGAATTAGTACATAACTATTACATGTTAGAATATTACAAAGTAGACACCACTACTATAACTGATTTTTGACAACAATAATAAAATCCTTAAATAAAACAAGATCTAATTTCATGATATAAATCTTCTTGAATAATTCCATTCTCTTACCCTTCCTTATAACCTGTGAAAAACATTTAAAAAACATGGGATGATCATAAAAATATCAGTAAGGGTTATAACATAATGAAAGGAAACATTAACCCACCAATAATTTCAAATCAATGAAACCGTAACTTTTTATCGTAACATACCCTTTAAAATCACAATATTTAAGTATAACTCCTAGAAATCATAATACATAAATGTAACTTGAAGCATTAATAACATTCTTACGTCAGGGGTAACACTCATGGTTACTTTTGGAATACCCATCATGGTATATTCCCTAAATCTCTTTGGAGAAACCTCAGTTTTTAACACCATCACGTTACCCATTACAACGGAGAGCTATCACAGGATCACTCCAACTTAGTTTATCAAAGAACCACCCACCATCATAAACAATGCCCAAGATCCATAACATAATCGTATCACATAAAACATGTATAAAGGAAATATAAAATTTCCACATTTCAATCAAAAGGTATCAATACAACACACTGAAATAATAAAAACATTACCTAAACCATTTTCAATAACAAAATAAAAGAAAAGTATAAAATTGTATTTATATTTCATATAAAAAATTTTATGGCTTGTAGTGGATGACGAAAATCAAATAATGGTCACAGCGGTGGAGAAGTCGTTATCACCGCATACGTAAGACAAAAACATTCCATTTTGTCATTTAGTAAAATGCTTCGTATAAAAAGTTTCCTTTTGAATATATCTAAAAGTAAAAGAGGTTTATACTCCATATTAATGAAGGTTGTTTATAAAGAAAATATCCCTCAATGAAAGGAGATTGAGATGAAGTCCCTTTCAATGTCAGTATCATTAGATTAATGATAATTCAATTACATAATTATGTGTGAAAAAATATTAATACACCCAATATAAGATTATATTATGTGTAATTCAATCATAGGTCATCCACAGAAATTCATAGTACGACATAATCATGAAATAGAGGTTTAACCCAAAGAATTGACCTTGGGTTAAGAAGTTCACGTATAGAAATTCGACACTCTAATGGCGTCACATTGAAAATAATAAAATGAGTTGATGAGATGTAAAAAAGGTATCTCATCACTTGGTCATAACATTTACAGCAATAAATATATATAAGAACATATCCCAATATAATAATATGTAAATTAAAAAACCTAACAAAAATAAGTCTTTTAAAAAGAGGAGGGTGAAAGGTTCCCTTACTGATTTTGGTAAATTTCGAAACGTACTCACCATGAAAGATGGATCAAACAATGAAGATTTAAATACCCTTAAATTAAATTATATTAAGATAATACTACAATCATTGGAGGTAATAACAACACACAAAAAGGGAATAGTGGAAAATGTTGCATGAATCTCATGGGAATAAAAGTGAGATGAAAAATCCATTACGAGAATTTGGCAGCCTAACGATGCCACATAAAACATCAAAAACATGGACGGACGAGATAAAGTATGGTCTCTCATAGTATTAAAATAAAATTTATAGTAAGAGGAATATAAAATAACATCCACTAACATATGAAAAATTATCTTAAAGGAAATGACAAAAAAAGAGTGTACTTAAAAAGAAAGAGAGAGGTAGGATCCCTTACCTCATGTCTGACTTGTCATGTTCATTTCATTATATTCCTGAATAATAAACATTGGTAAATTTATAACTTCTAAATGAAGTCATTTAAATTTTATTATTCAATTATTATCACATATTATAATGTTATGAAAATTTGTTAATTATGTGCGTTCATATCATACGTTTTTTTCAATGTTTGGTACTTGAGTAAAAAATGAACTTGTTTGAAAATAATTGTCCATGTAGTTATAAGTAAACCATCTCTAGAATAGTAATAATTATTTAAATATCATATGGCTCCATTATATATTCATTTTATACTATTCAATAACATTTGGAGATAAAAAAATGAAATGCACCGTTCATGGAGACGATAGGCCGTACGTATGCATGAACGTTACTCTCATTTCTCAGTCATATTAATGATATTATAACTAAATAAGAGATATATATATTATAAATCCTGAATTATATTCATCCTTAATATTTTATATATATCATATATAAATATAGTGATATAATAATGTCCACAATGAGAGGTGTTAAATAAATATTGAACAATCATCATTTCTTGAGGCAGTAATTTGCCGCCCATAGAAACAATATGTTATTTATTCATTAGATGGAGGTGTGTTTAAGTCTAGCTTGAATAATATTCATAATAAAATCCTAGTATATTTAAGAATCCTAGTTTTGTTACAAAATAAACTAAAAAATATATTTTAGGGGCTTGGAGAATCAAAATAATTCCAAAGAACATAAGAGAATACATTACCTTCAAATCGGATCACTCTTTTTGATTTGAGCCCAAAGGCTTCTTTGGAAAGACTTATGCCCAAAGTGAAACTTCTAGGAGTAAGACAGGGATTTGGAGAGACAATATGGGAAGATTTTGGATGATACAAGGGCTTTAGAGCTGTGGGTAAAGGGGTTGAGGTGGGGGCCTTTTATAAGAGGGAGGATGATCACTTTTGGAAAGTCTTGGAAAGATTCTTTATTATAAAAAGTGTTTCGGATTTTAAAGGTCCCAAAATGATATATTTCTAAGATAAGGTGATAAGGGTTCGAAATCCACCCATACAATAGGTTTTAGACAATTTTATGTCTTAGATTTTACCTTATTATTAAATTTTATTTAAATCGTTCATTGATGAGGTAATCACTGCACCATCATGGTGTCATAAATAAATTTATTTATTTAATGTCTAAAAATTATAAAAAAAATACCATGATGTAGGAATTATTTTTTGATTTCAAATAAATTTTTATAGTCTAATATATCATTTTTGTAGACATTATTAAAATTTTTTTACTTTGGTGTTACATACTTTTGTTATATTTTCTATTCATTAAAAATAAAATGATAAATTGTCACTATCACCCAAAAGTGAATCCATGGGGTCCAAAAGTTGGGACATGGAATATCATGGTCGGCCATGACAGAACCAATAGCATTAGGACACATGTTGTTGTAATTTTTTTATGATATTATTTTATTACCCTCAACTACTTGATTACTAATTAATAATGATAATTAAAGATAATTGTCGTCGTTACTATTCATAATATCCAAAAACAAAAGAGTCTTAATTACATAATTTAAAACCTGTGATTCAGAATATGGAACCCATTTTACCAAATTCCAAACATATAAATTGTGGTAATTAATTTAAAAATAATTCATGTTGTCAAAACCAAAGACAGTTTTTTAAGAAGTAAAATTTATCAAAAGATTGACTTGTTTTTACATCAAATTAAAATGTGAAATTACTTATAATGAAGTAAAATGTATTAAGTGATAACAGAAATTTCAATTAAACATTAAAAACATTTAAAATTACAATTTAACTCTATAAATAAATTATATGAAAAAGTAGTTTTGAAGTCAAATGTAGTATTTTTCACTATTTATTAAAAATAAACATTTTTTAGAAAAACACCAAAAATTCATCCTATGTTATATTTGATATTAAAAATTCAAAAATGATATCAATTTTACCAAATTAAAATCATATAAGTTACATTAATTAATTTTATAATCAATTACCGCTTTCAATTAAAATAGCATGTTTTTAAGAAACAATATCTATTAAAAGATTGACACTTTTTTATGTACAATTTCAAAGTAAAATTGATTCCATGGACCACCATTTTATTAAATGGTAAAAATATATTTTAATTTAGCATTAAAAAAAATTAAAAAAATAATCTAACCCTATAAATAAATAATATTAAAAACCACTTTTGAAATAAAATACAATATTTTTCACGATTCATTAAAAATGAATTTTATCAGAAAAATACCCAAAATTTACCCAAAGTAAATTTTGATGATAATAATCTAAATAATAATTTTATATTTCCAAAATTAACATATAAATGTTACCGAAACATGATTTAAATACGGTTCTCCATCAAAAGGTGGTAAATCGGCCTTTTAATGTAAATTATGCATAAAATCAAATTCTTTAACATTTTAAGCCTCTATATTTTATTGGATAAAAGTAAATACATTTAACAAACATATATAATCATATTTTAGTTAGTTTTATTCATTCCCTCCAATACAATGGCTAGGTGTCAACTACCATTTAAAATAATTATATTATTAGTGTGCAACATATGATTTCAAAGAAACTTGTTGTTGCGTATTGGGTACACCATCGAAGATAGAATATACTTTAAAGTAATATTAATATCTTATTCACAAATATTAATATATATGAAAATTTCATATTATTTATTTACCTGGGATGTTACATCCTTCCCCCATTTTGGGAATTGCATCCTCACAATTTTAAAATTGGAATCGAAAAATTCATTGAATTCCCCACATATGAAATGGAGTTAATTAAAATATCACATTAAAAGAAATAAATAATAGTAAAAAAGTTCAACCTAGAAATCAGATACTAGGATTCCTTGAAAACATGGATATGGAGGACAAAAAAAACCATCATGTTCTGATGGAGAGTGATGGGAAAATATGTCTAGGAGAAAGTTTACCACAAGAAATTCACAAAATTGTGATGGGTTAAACGGTATTTGATTCCTCTGTATGAGAAGTTAACAGATAATGTTTCTGTCTTTAGTTACATTTCATTGAGGAATTCATTTCTGAGCTTAACTAATACATAAGGAAACATGCTTAATTATCGTGTAGAATTTCATCTCTTACTAGATTTCTTACACAAACCCATATTTTCTCCAAAAGGTGAGTATTTACGATGACTTGTTCATATTAAGGGCACTATAATAAACTTCAAGAGAATCACATATATCACAAAAGATGAACTATATATTTCACACGTCTTTATACCTTATCCAAAACCAAAATTGTTTGTATATGATCAGATAATCTCAATAAAAGTTAATCTTTTACAAAAAGAAAAACTACTCTTAATATGCAAATTTTGTCAAACAAACAAAATTTCATCAAAGACCATTCAATAAAAAATTTCCTTTTATATTTCTTCAAAATAAACCCACCTATGATTGAGACCCAAATCACTTATGGATTAAATCTAATAGTCTTCCAAGGCAAATCATAACATTTATCTCCAAATAACATCAGTTACTCTTAATGTCTCATACTGAAAATTAATTAGCCTAATCACATATCCTCCATGATAGGTTAATCATTTCCATAGAGAACACAAAATCAACTTATTCTTGATTCATTAAGTCATCTTACTAAAAATAATTTGTCATATTAATGAGGGACTTCACGTAGTCCAGTGGTAGGTGATAAATATCAGTCACACTTTGGTTGTGGGTTTGATTCCCGTAGCTTGGTCCAACGCGATGGGTTGTCACACGGTCTGCGTGTTGTCTCTTTTTTTCAAAACTATATAATTCTTAAAACATTCCCCAAAAAGACATAAAATCATCAAAAATAATTATAACATAATTTATCCTCAATTTTATCTTATTTCTTTCATTTTCCATCATATAGTAACCTATAATTACCTAAAAAGTAAGGATCTTATAAACCGTAATGGTTACCATTATAATTATTACATGGACTTCCACATCATGTTGGTTCACTCGCACATGATGAATTAGATAACTCACCAATGTTAATGTGGTTAATCATTACTCCTTGATAGTTGGTTTAGAATAACCACGAGATTCCTCATTGATTGACCCATTTCATCTAGTCTCTTAATCATAGAACCACCATAGTTTCCTTCAAACCCATTGTCACATTGGTTCCTGCTAGATCCATCCATTTACTAAAACCAAATATTTCAGTTTGAGTATATTATCAAAATCATCATGTACTAATGAGGAAGATGAACACTATGATATACTTATCCAAGTTATCTCAAACTCATTCCAACATTCAAAAAAACAATGACTCCATCTAATATACTAACCATTTTTGTTATACACAACGTGTCACTTATTCTTAGACAACACTATATACTCTAAGTTATCTAAACCGACCTCTGATACCAACTATAAGGACCTGGCCTTAAAACGTTACTTAATCTTGAATTAAATTAAAAATTCACTTTGAGGATCTTTTCAGGTTTAGAGTTTTAGAGAATTCGGACATAAATATTACTTCTCGGAAGATTACAAAGTAGACACTATTAATATAACTGATTTTTCAAAACAATAAAAAAAATACTTAAATAAAACAAGTGTTATTTTCTTGATATAAATCTTGATGAATAATTCCTTTCTCTTACCCTTCCTAAAAACCTTTGAAAAACTTTTCAAAAACACGGTTTGGGCATAAAAAGCTCAGTAAGGGTTATAACACAATTAAAGGAAACATTAACTCTCCAATAAATAAAAATCATTGAAACCATAACTTTCAACCATAACATACCCTCTAAAATCACAATATTTATGTATAACTCCTATAAATCATAAGACATAAAGGTAAATTTAGGCATTCATAACATTTTTGCATAGGGAGTAACCCTCGTGGTTATGTTTGGAATAACCATCATAGTATATTCCGTAAATCTCTTCAGAGAAACCGTAGAGTTTAACTCCTTAGTGTTACCCAATGCATTGGAGAGATATCACGGGCTCAAACTCCCATAGTTTATAACTGAACCACCCATCTTCATAAATAATTCCCAAGAACCATAACATAATCATATCACATAAAACATGCATAAAGGAAACATAACATTTCCATATATCAATCACAAGGTATCAATAAAACACATTGATTTAATAAAAAAATTATCACAACCATTATCAATAACAAAATAAAATAAAATTAAAAGATGATATTTAATTTTCATATAAAAAATGTTACGTCTTGTAGAGGAATCCTAAACTCAAATAATGGTCATGGCAGCGGAGAAGTCGTTGTCGTCGCATACGTAAGACAAAAACATTCCCTTTTTTTGTTTTGAAAAACGCTTCGTATAAAAAGACTCATTTTCAATAAAAGTAAAATTAAAAGGGGTTTGTACACCATATAAATGGATGTTGGGTATAAAACAAAATACGCCTCAATGAAAGGAGATCGAGACAAAGTCCCTTACAAAGTTGGTATCCTTAGATTAAAGATAATTCAATTACATAATTATGTGTGAAAAATATAAATACACAAAATATAAGTGGATATTAAGTATAAAAAAATCAAAGGTCATCCACACATTATAATAGTAGGACATAATCAATAAATAGATGTTTAACCTAATGAATTTAAATTGTGTTAAGAAGATCCCTTACAGAAATTCGATAGCCTAACAACGTCACATTAAAATTATGAAAATGAGTTGGTGAGAGGTAAAAAGGGTACATCATAACATGGTAATAAAATTCACAGAAATAAGGATATATAAGAACATATCCCAACAAAATAATATGCAAATTAAAAGACATAACAAAAATAAGTCTTTTAAAAAGAGGAGGGTGAAAGTTTCCCTTACTGATTTTGGTAACTTTCTAAACATACCCCCATCAAAGAAGGATCATACAATGAACATGTAAATACCCATAAAATAAAGTATATTACAGAAATACTACAATCATGTGTAGTACACACACCACACAAAAATTAAATAGTGAAAAATGTAGCGTGCATCTCATGGGAATAAAAGTGAGATGAAAAATCCATTACGAAAACACGGCAGCCTAACGACGCCACTTAAAAATTAAAAATAACGGATTAACGAGATCAAATAGGGTCTCTCATCTTATAAAGATAAAATTTACATTAATAGGAATAAAAAATAACATCCCTCCAACATAAAAAAGGAGCATAATGGAAATGACATAAAAGAGAGTATTTAAAAAATAAAGATAGAGGTATGATTTCTTACCTCAAGTCTGACTTGTCTTGTTCATTTATTTATATTACTGAATAATAAAAATTGTTCAATTTATAATTTCATAAGGATATCCTTTAATTATTATTATTCAAATCATATCACATATTATAATTTTATGATAATTAGTTAATTATGTGAGTTCGTATCCGACGTTTTTTTCGATGTTCGGTACATGAGTCAAAAATGAACTTATTTGAAATGAATTGTCCATGTAGTTAAAAGTACACCATCTTCAGACTATTATTAATGATATAAATATCATATATGTCTATTATATATTAATTTTACACTATTCCATATCATTTGGAGAAAAAAATTAAATGCACCGTACAAGGAAACGGTAGGCCGTACTTAAGCATGAACGCTACTCTCATTTCATTGACATATTAATAAAATTGAAACTAAATGATAGATATATATATTATAATTCCTGAATGATATTAATAATTTAGACTTAATATATATCATATATAAATATATTGATATCTTAATGGCCACCAAGAGAGGTGTTAAATGATGATTGAACATTCATCGTTTCGGGAGGCAGTAATTCACCACACACAGAAACATTATGTTCATTAACCATTATTTGGAGGTGTGTATAAGTGTAGCTCGAATATTTATCATACAAAAATCCTATTATATATAAGATACTGCTGTTGTTACAAATGAAATGAACAAAAATAGTTTAAGGGGTTGGAAAATCAAAATAATACATAAGAACTTAAGAGAATACAGTACCTACAAATCAGATAACTCTTTTTGATTTGAGCCCAAATACTTCATTAGAATGACTTCTGCCCTAAGTGAGGCTTCTAGGAGTAAGAGAGGGATATGGAGAGAAAATATGAGTGTAGGATGGATGATCCAAGTTGTTGAGATGTGTGGGTAAGATGGTAGAGGTGGGGGATTTTATAAGTGGGAGGATGGTCACTTTTGTAATGTCTTGGAATGTTACTCTATTATAAAATGAGTTTCGGATTTTAAAGGTCCAAAAATGATATATTTCGAGGATAAGGTGATAAGGGTTTGAAATAAACCAATCCAATAGGTTCTAGACACGTTTACATCTTAGATTTTACATTATCTATTTATTTTGTTTAAATCGTTCATTAATGATGTAATCACTACGTCATCATGGTTTCATAAAAAGATTTATTTATTTAATTTCTAAAAATAATAAAACAATTACCATGTTGTAGGAAATATTTTTAGTTTTCCAATTAATATATATAGTCTAAGAGGTTATTTATGTAGTAAAATTAAAATTGTTTTACTTAGGTTTTACATACTTTTGTTATATATTCCTTTCTTTAAAAATAAAATGATAAAATGTCACTATCACCCAAAAGAGATTCCATGGGCTACCAAAGTTGGCACAAGGAATACAATGGTTTTCCATGACAGAACCAAAAGAAATAGGACACATGTTTTGGTCATTTTGTATTTTTATGATATTATTTTATTACCCTTAACAACCTGAATACTAATTAATCACGATAATAAATGATAATTGTCGTCGTTACTATTCATAATTTACAATAACAAAAGAGAAATAATTACATAATTTGGAACTTCTAATTCATAATATTGAACCCATTTTACCAATGTATAAAAATAGATATTGATTTAATTAATTTAAAAATAATTCATGTTTTCAAAACCAAAGACGGGTTTTAAAGAAGTAAATTTTATCAAAAGTTTGACTTGTTTTTACATCAAATTGAAAAGTGAAATTACTGATAATGTATATCATCAAAATCCAATCCATCCTAGGTATTACCATACACATGGCCACTAAAGACCTAGTGATGTATCGACTTTACCACAATTAATAATCCAATCTCGCATCAACCCAAATAACAGTATTTTTTCTATGATCTGAATCCACACATAAATATACCATGATACATGATCTCAAAAATATTGTGAATCATATGGACTCATCCATCCCATTTGGTGATTTTTTGGTATCTTGGGAAATAACAATATTATTATACCCAATGGTTTATTCCCATGTGTCATGTGAAATCAAATATCTTAGAATTTCAAATAATTAAAACACAATAGTAGTTGGATGAATTATAAAATATATCCTCATCAACAAAACCCCTTAGAGTTTACCCATTGGTTCTAGTTTAAAGGGACACCCACATAAATAACTAACCATGGTCACATACACTCACTCTTATTCATCACTCAATGCAGATCCCCCATAGGTCCTCTTGGTAATTATTAAGAGATGCATCACACAAGGAATATTTGATCCCAAATGGCCTCTAAATATAGGGATCGATGAATTAAGGACATCTTAACCCTTGATTCACCAAATTAAACTCATGAACTCATAGTCCTCAGGGGTAAACAAAAAAAAAATACATTAGAGAGATGGATCATGAATTATTAATGTGTCTATAGTCAAACTAGATTAGTCAAAAAATCCCAAATTAGGTTCATTCTATGTTTGGTCAATCCCACTAGGATATACATGTATCATGGGTCATGACACACCCTAACATGGTTTTCTATATCAAGTCACACTACACTCCCTCTTGGAGGTGTCCTAAAATCAAATTACATATCTTGTCTGTGCTTGGACCATCAGCGGTTTAGGCATCAATACTTTCCCAAATGTTCTTAGTGGCCTTATCATTTTGTCTCATTCATTTTGAATGATCACATAATAATTCAAATTAGTAAATATTAAACAATTTAAATTATATTTTTAGTTTATTAAAAACAAAGGTCATCACCCTATACGAGAGGTTGTACACCCACATTAAAATATAGACAACATGAATAAATCATACTGTTATTATCCAGACAAGCCATATTAATTAATTATTACATTTATAAGAAATTATACCATTTTCAATTAAAAAGGAAAAATTCATGAAATTTAATTGAACCACAATTTTTTACTAAAACCGAGTCATAACAACCTCATAAGGGCCATAATGTACCCCCGAAACTTACATGAGTTCATTCCTTAACTAATGGAACCATTCAAAAATGAAATTAATTTAATATTTATGAAAACCTCAAATAAATATGTGTCCTAATATACCCTGGTTGAATCAAAAAATAATGATAGGTAGACATCATCTCAGGATGATATTTTGCATGGATTCACATAATCCCTCTAAATATGGGTGATTTCTCAATCTTCTAGTGAAATCACTATTTTTTCCCACATCAAAATAATACCGATATCAATATAAAATGTGGGAAATGAATATGGAAGGATATGATATAACATTTTCCTATAATTAACTAGGAAATGACCTCTGAAATGGTCGACAACCAGTTGAAGAAGATATGCGACATCCAAAAAAAATAAACCTCCTATAACACAACATTTACTAAAGTAAAATATGTGGACACATTTTAAAAAAAAATATTCACAACATGAATCCAATAACAACGATGATATTTATTACACAATTAATGTTGATTTATTACATTGATGTTCATATAATAAAACAAATAATATCAATATGTCTTGTGTCTCTATAAATTTTGTAGGTAACATAAGATCTTAAATCATAAAATATAACATATTTATTGAAAACTTCTTTTACATGACCACACCACTCCTTCGTACATAACACTGTAAATGATAACATAAGGACATACATAAGAAAAGAGTGAACTATAAGAACTAGTAATGAAATAAAAATGGAATAAATGAGGATAATAAAAAATGTCATAAAATTCATATAAATGATGCATAAAGGAACATGAATATAAAGGCATGACATGGAATGATAATCATAACATTGAAATGTGGCAACAACTGAAAACATTGCATCCTAAACAAAAACGAATCAGGTAAACCCAATCCCATATGGTGGAATAAAATAACATATTCAAATATGGTAATCCACTTTACTATCATGATGTATCATGATACTAAACATTTCCCAATACATTGAAGCACTATCAGGGTGCACCCATCATAATCATTTCAATCTAATTTTTTTTGTGCCACATAGATCATATAAAATAGATTCATTAAAAAACAAAATTTATTAGATGATCATTGAATGTAGAAAACAGAAATGAAATTCTTAAATTGAAATGTATATGGGAATAATTTTTAATACAATTGATAGATGAATCAGCATGGTATTCACTACATGAACATTTCTCATGGAAAATCGCACTGTAATTTCAGCAACATAATGATGTCATTTAGAAATTCATAAATTTTTTTAATGATAAATAAAGTGGTATACAATCATGTAGACATTAAAATACAGTAATGGGATAATGAAACATAATATTCCCCCATATGAAATGTAATTTATGATGTATAATATAAAATGAATGCTTTAATGGGAATGAGGAGAGTGAAATACATTACCTAATTATGGTATGGTAGCCGGTGTATATAAAAGGTCATGAAAATATTAATGAGAGTTAAGGGAAGATATAATTATGTATAAATCCAATGAAAGGTAATAGTAGTATTTATGAACATATCCAAATATATGAAAATTATTATTTAATGGTATATCAAAAAAGGTGTTCGTGATAAAAGAGGAAAGTGAAAGATCTCATAAGGAATTTTAGTATAGTAACAAGTGGGATTAAAAAATTATAGGGGGATTGTTGGGGGTGAAAAGCAGATACCATCATTTATATATCCAATGGATTTTAAGGGATGTATGTATTTATATATCCTAACATTTTAATGATGTAATTTAGAGACATATCACAAAATGATTTCTTGGTAATAGAGTAGAGTGGAAGATCCCATACATAATTTGGTATATTAATGGGTGGGACTAAAGGTTCATATGGGGTATTAATAGGAGTGAAAGGAAGATCACAAAATTTATACATCCAATTGAATGATAAGGATTTATATATGAACATATCCCAACATATACAAGATTAAATTAAAAGGAATATCACAAAAGGTGTTCTTGATAAAATAAGGGAGTGGAAGATCCCTTAATTTTATTTGTGACTACAAAGGCTTGGGAAGGGATTCTTGAGTGTTTGGGGACCATTGAGAGTACATTAGGTAGTATGGGGAATAGTTTTGTTGAGTTTAAAAGAGTTTTAGTGAAGGAAAATTGAATCATTTTTTGGTATATATTGGAAAGGAGGGGGATTTAATTGTTATTTTGGTTTTTGACACTGCACAATAAAATATTTAAAACCAAAAACCATAACATGGGTTTTCCCATTATTTCTTAAAAATGGTAGTGGATGATAATATTTTATAAGGTTAAGGGGAAAAATATTAAAATATTTCCCTTTCTTATGTGGAGCTGAGTCACACTTTCATGTAAAATATTTTAAAATCAAATATTATATTATATGTTTTGGAGGATTCTGTAAGGATTTATAAAATAAATCTAATAGACCTAAAATTAAACTGTTTTAAAATAAAAAAACATACCTATCTAAATACCCATATTATATCATTTATTACATCATTATTGGTACATTATGTTTTAATTAAAACACACCTTATATATATGGTATTTAATTCTTACACAAAAAATCGACTATCATAGAAAATTATGAAAATAATCATTGTTGAATAATTTCAACATAATAACTCCAAAAATAATATTCATTTTATCTAAATAATTTTATAAAAATGATTATATTATCTTTTAAATTAAAACCAAATTTTATTTTAAATTGATTGGTTTTAAAAAACATATTTTATAACCCTTATTTAAAATTAAAATTGACATCATAAAAATTGTGTGATAATTTATGTTAAATAATATTATCTTTATGATAATATTGTATTAGAAAATTATTTATTTCAAAAATAAATTGATTTATCAAAATATATTTCTTAATTAAATTTTAATATTAATAAAAAATAATACCTGTGATTTAAAAATCATTTAAAAGGTATCAATAATAGGAATAGAATATATTCATTATTCCTTAATAAATTATTCACATGTTTTTATTTCTAGGGTCTTGATAAGAAAACATATTTTACACTAGAATATTCCCTACGAGTAACACGTGTGATTGTGGGGATTTCATTGGGTCGTTCCCTGAAGATGGTTTTCGCTATTATATTGATGAGCATGAACACCCCCCTTTAACAGTTTCACTCTTGCATAAGTTGTTGGGTATGAACTTGAACATGGTCATGGAAAAACTCCAAAAATTATATCTACCTTAGATTCTATGATAAATGTGCTTAATTGGGTATGATCCTACTATTTAAGGCCATAACATCCTTTGTCTATGAGAAAAGGGTTTATTAAGACACTATATGTTTACTAGTCAAGTGATCTCTATTCATAGGAAATATTATCAATGGTAATGATGTATAAAAATTATGTAAAAATAATTAGATATAATAACACAAAAAAGAGTGTTTGAGTTTTGTATTTCTCAAATAAATTTAATTATCTCAATAGAATGATAAATTTATTCCTAAATGTTCGAGTTGATACAACCTTCCCCGGTTAAGAAATTCCACCCTCAATGTTTCCATTTCCCATAATAAAATTTAAGAGTGTATTTTTTATTCATCACATTATTCGGTTCCCATGTTCCATCATCAAACTTGTGGTTACACCACAACATCTTGAATGGGTGTCGTCTTATTTCATAGAACTTTTTATATAAGATATAATATTTTCAACAAAGTATATTCATTGGAGAAGTTGTACTCTAATAATACCACCTCTGGATTGAGTAAATATGGGTGTTATAGTATATTCTTTCTCAATGGTTATTCATAAAATACATTATGTACTTGGTAAAATCATAGTGGGAGTTCTATTCAATATGCCACAACTCCAATGCGATCAAGGATCTCAAAAGAAGCAATATAGCTTTGAGTAAACATTGAATTATTACCAAATCGCATCACTCTCTCCCATGGAGATATTCAATGGAAACACATATCTACAACATAAAACACTACGTCACATTGACGATTGTCATCATAGATCTTGTGTCGACTCGGAGAAGATGTGATGTGATGTTAGATAGTCTTAACCAAGTACACCAGTTCTTTAACCATTTGAGGACCATGAAGTTTTGATTCCCCAACATCATCCCGACATATCAGTGTTCAACACCTATTCCCATAATGGCCTTCATAAGGAGCCATTTGGATTTTTGAGTGGAAAGTATTGTTGTAAGAGAAATCTACAAAAAGAAAGACTCTGGTCCTATCCTCCATTGATAACCATTGAGAACACTCTCAAAATTTCCACCATGGTTGGTATTTTCTGCTCAGATTGACCATCAATAAAAGGGTGTTAAGTTGTATTAGTTTTAATCGTAGTGTCTAGAGCATGATAGAGTCTATTAAAAAACATAGAGGTTAATATTTGATATTGATCAGACACACTCTATAGATGTACTTAATACAACCATACCACTCCTCTTATGAATATTTGTTTTAGTTGATCCAGTGAGAAATCTTCTTGAATTGAAATTAACTATATATTTTATGTAAGAAAATCCACAACAACCCCTATATAATTTTTTTCCTTTGGGTGTCATTAGATATTTAGTGACGAAGTCCGTAGTGATTTATTTTCTTTTCCATGTATATATGTGTGACAGTTGCATAATTCTTTTAGAATTATACCTATCATCCTTCAATTTCTGACATACCAGGAACATCGTTTTATATTCACTGATATCCTTCTTAATGTTATCCAACCAAAATTTCCCTTGAAGATATCGATACATCATTAAAATTCATGGGTGAATGGAGAAATTTGATCTATGTGCATCATCCACAAGTTCATTATTTATATCAGGATTTGAGGGGACATATACTCTCTATCCAAATGTCACTGATATTTCTTCATTAAAACAAAACTCCACCTATTTTCCCTTTTAGGATTGTTTCCATTGACTTCTAGATTCCCTCATCATAATTTGTAGCATCTTTTAAACCCTTTTCTAAATGTTAAACCCTTTTTTAAGATTCGCTTATAGTTGTTTCTTGGGATCCTCATGTTCCAAAAAAACTATTCTATATAGATTATCTGATATTGGAAACACCCCATGTATAAGATTGATTGAGAATTCCACATCTCTGCTAGGAGGATGACCATGATAATACTTAGGAAACAAATCAACATATTCCCTTATAATAGAAATGTATTTTAGGATGGTTCCAAACTAAAATTCAATCATCTGAGAAAGATAAATTTTCTCATAGGGGATTAATATCCATGCTTGGGAGTGTGGCTCTGAAGAAGATTAATCCTCCTCCCTTAACTTGTGTAGAATTGAGGGGCGATTCTCCATATGGATAGTGATTTCCCCCTCTGAGATATTTTTGTTGTCTCCATACAGGGAAAGCCAATCCATGACAATAATTGCATAAAATTACAGCAAGTTATTTAGAAAAAGATTCACAGGGACGTTCATTCTACCAATGGTGACAGGGGAGGAGTTATATTCATGGGATGCAATAAATTCCCCATTTTCAATTTTCACATAAATATCTACTTCCATTTTTGTTGTATTGTTTAGATTGTTCTACTAATATTTTGGAATATAAAATAATGAGTAGAACCAGAATCAAAAATATATTCTCTATTCTTGAATGAATAACTAGCGTAACTATAACCACTTTATTGTTAGTATTTTCTTCTATAGTGATGGAAAAATTTCTCCCTTACGATCATGTAGGTTGTTTTTTTCTTCTAGAAACTCTGGTCTTAGGGAACTATTAAAAAAGTGACCTCATTCCTTGTAATTTTAGCAATAAAAAACATGTTGAGGATTAAATGAAGTATTCCATTCCTCTATCACATTGGATGGTTTTTCCTATCAGAAATCATTGTCAATTTTCTATTCTATTCCGCACATAAATCTTTTCATCATCCCCCTTATGTAATTTTTGAGGTGCTTCATTCCACACCATTGGTAAGAGGGGTGATATAATTTCTTAGTAATATTGAATTTATCAATCAGACCACCAGAATGAAAGTCCAATTTTTGATCTTTTCCCTAGGATAGCTCTGGTATTCCCGAATCTCCATATCGACATTGAGGTTACATAAGACAACTTATTCATTGATATAATTGTCATGGATTGCAATGAAAATTCATATAATGGGATTTATCCCAAAAAAACTAGCGGTCATCCTTTCCTTCTTGGGTAGAGACAAAACCATATGCTTATCGTGAGTATCTTGTGAATTATCAAAATACAACCAAACATATTCATCATCATTTTTCTTGAGTGCATTAATGTCTCTTTACATATTAATATGGAGGGTACTGGGAAATTGTTTTATCAAAAAACCTTTTTTGGGAGTCCTTCCACTCAATTTCTTTTATCTATTCCTTGGGCTTTGTATTCCTGATAAATGGCCCCAACTGATCAGTTTCACCCACCCTGTGATAAAAATAATGAAGAACCATATCTACTTTGTATCATTGAACGATAGATAATATCATTTCAATTTAATTTACACATTTCTCATATATTGAAGGATCATGTGATACATGCAAATGTAGGGGTCCATTTTATCTTGAAGCTATCAACTGCGGGATAATATATTATTAGGGGGGGGTTGGGAGATCCTCCTAGTCAAAGTTTCAATTGAAAATATGAGTTAACTAACATAGTATCACAAAAAAAAATTATTCCTTCTCTAAATGGTTTGGTCTTCTCATTGGAGAAATCCTCACAATGACCTTTACTATAGTTGTTAACATGATTCCTCCAATTACCAGCAATTTTCTAAAGCAAAAAGGAAAATTAGGAATGAGTATCTTAAAAAGTTAATTATATAATGGGAATACAATGAAATTTAATGGATTACTTATAAATTTCATTTATCTCTTTAACTTTTGAGTTTATAGGTTTCAGTATATGTTATCTATGATCTAAATTCTAATATATATTATTATGTGATTTTTTTGAATTTCCATAATAATGGATTTTAATGAGCTTAGGAATTTATCAATGTATATCCCTAAGTAAGTCGAACTAGGAGTTAAACAAGGGATTTTTTGTGCATGATTTCCCATTCAAGTCTATCTCAAAGTGGTGTTTTTGGGGTTTACACCCAGATACATATGTTCTAGAGCCACATCCACTTTAAGGTATCCAGACAAGGTTTTTTTTCCTTATAAACCACTTAATCTATAATAACAAAAAAAATGGATATTTATCTTATACTTATTTTTATTCGTACATGTTTTCACACGGGTTTTCTAATCATAACACAAAAAATAAATAAAACTATACATTAATACCAACTATAACATCCCTTCTATTTATTACACAATTAAAAATGATTTATTACATAGACTTTCACATAAGAAAACTCAAAAAAGCACGAGATATAGTGTCTTTGGATATTAGGAAAATTACATTACAACATAATAAATTAATTACAACATCTTTATTCAAAAATTATTTTACATGACCAAAATATTCCATCATACATAACACTACAAGGGTAATATTGTGAACATATATAAGAAAGCGGTGAGATATAATTCCGAGTAAGGAAATAAACACTAAATAACTTGAGGATAATAATACATGTTAGACAAGGAAAATAAATGTCTCAAGAAGGAACATGAATATAAATTTATAATCATAACATGGAAATGTGGAAACAACATAAAACACTACTTCATAAAAAATGAATTTGGTAAACCCATTTCCCAACATGGTGGAAAAAAGACCCATAAAGGAATCAGGTAAAACCCTATCCCAATATGACGTATCGTGATACTAAAATTTACCTAATTCATTAAATCACTCTCAGTGATAACCCTTCACACTAATTAATATCCCATGCTTATGTGTTCCACATTGATCATATAATAGGGATTCATTGAACATCCACATTTATTCCATGATCAAGTAATGTTGAATATATGCATGAATGTCCTAAATCAACAAGTATATGTCTATAAATTTTAATAACCTTGATAGAGTAATTGGTATGATATTCACTACATGATGAGTTTGGCATTGAAAATCGTGGTGTAATTTTGGTAGCATAACAATGTTATATAGAAATTCATAAAATGGGTTGATGAGAGATAAGGGGCTAAGTCATAATTTGTACATGAAATGGATAGTATGGGGGTCATGGAACAAAATATCCCCACATATGAAATTGAATTTAAAATGAATAATATAAAATATGTTCTTTAATGGGAATGAGGAGAGAGAAATCCATTATGGAATTCGAGCATCATAATATGATTATTTAAAAGATCATGAATGGATTAATGAGAGTGTAAGGAAGACATAATTATTTATAAATAAATTGGATAGTCAGTGGAGTATGTATTAATATATATCAACTTATGAAAATTGAAATTGAAAAGAATTTCACAAAATTAGTTCTTGATAAAATTGGTAATGAATTATCCCTTACGAAGTATTGGCATTATAACGAGTCAGATTCATGCATCATAGGGTGGATTAATGGGAGTGAAAAGAAGATATAATATTTTATACATCCAGTTTTTAGTAATGGAATAATGTATGAATATATCACAACATATTAAAGATCAAATTAAAAGAAATACCACAATAGGAGTGATTGATAAAGGAGGAGTGTGTAAGATCCCTTATGGAATTTTGGCATATTAACAGGTGGGGTTAAAGGATCAGAGTGCGAATAATGGGAGTGAAAGGAAGATCCAACCATTTATAAATCCAATGGGAATTATGGTATGTATGTATGAACATTTTCCATCAAATTCTAGTCGAAATTAAAATACATATCACAAATAGAGTGCTTGATAAAAGAGGTGTGTGGATGACCCCTTACTCTTATGTGCGATTCCACATGCTTTAGAGGGGAATCTTGGGAACATGGGAACCTTTGAACGACTCTAGTGACTAAGTGGAAGAGGGTTGTAAAGCCCCAAATTGTTTTAGTGAAGTGAAAGTTTGTATGTGTAACTTCACATCCCTATATACCCAGAGTCATTGCATTATTACATATCACTAGCATGATCCCAAAAGATCATGTCTCGAATGACCGATTAGTTTAGTAGCATTGGAAGTACTAGATGCATTTATATGGTTATATTACTTCAAAAAATGGAATACAAAAACATTGATTACATGGAGAACACTGATATCCCATAGACTATCCATATAGGTCAGTCATAATATACTTCTTTGCATCCTAGGAAAAATAAAACATAAAAAGGGGTGACCTCATATGCTTTGTAAGAATAACAATATAGGGGAAACATTCATAAATAAGCATAAACAGTTAAGGAAATGTATAAGACTAAAACAAAAGACTTTTAAACTTGAAATTAAGCATAATTTGGCAAAGATAAAATCAAATAATTCCATTTACATATTAACATGGATTTTGTACTAATCGAATAATAATATTAAATATCAATATCCACTTTCATAATGATTGAATGCCTAATGCTAGACTTTCTTAACCACATTGTCAAGGCCTTGTGCCAAGACTACAAAGAAGATTTTGTTAAGGCCTTGTGCCAAGAAAGTAGATTGTCTCGTGAGACCTACAGATGCATCGAGGAGTTATAGCAGGCTCCACATATCACAAAGTCCAATTCATTCCTCATATGAAAAGGATGAAACATAATTAGAACATTTGTTTGAAAACTATCATATGAAATGTTAGTATTTTAACCATAAACCATGAATGGTATAAAAATTGTAGATCCAAAGTCAAACATAACTCATTCAATACAATATAAAATATTATATAATAATATATCAACATAAATAGAGAATAATAAATGATATTGACATAAAAGAAAAAAAACATCAAAAGTATTTGAGGGAAATATCCCACTTTTTCTTAAAAACATTTATAATTCTAACTATTTATCAAGAGGATGCTTAAAATAGTTTTTTGAATCGAAATTCCCCATAACACTTTGATACTATTAAAATGATGTATAAATTTACAACATTAATGTCGATATAAATATATCCTTAGAACCATTTTCAAAAACATGGACAATAATGAGAAAGATTTAGAATAATAAATATTTACAAACATTTTAAAATGATATCTTAGTTAGAGTTCCAAACCAAAATAGAGACACATAAATAAAAATAATTGAGGTCATAAAAAATTTATGATATCATTTTAATAACGGGATTCATTAAATAGTATGTCAAAGTACATTATATACACAATATAAAAGTTAATTGGCTTATAACAACAAAGAAGTCACAATGTAATGTAAATTGAGATGAAATCTATTATAAAGACCGTATACTTAGGTTAAGGATAAATGAAAGACATAATTATGTGTGAAAAATATAAATAAACTCAATATTATTGGATATTCAATGTATATCAATCATAGGACAACCACAAAAATTCTTATAAAAACAACTCTAATGAATTGGATGTTTAATTCAATAAATGAAGATTGTGTTAAATTACTGTAAACATGTTCATATCGATGACTTGAGAATTTATCAATGATGTTATTATGTGCATAAAAAGTATATCCACATAATTGGGAGTTTAATTTACTACAAAAATAATAAATAGTGATTTCATACATAATCATGGAGTAAAATAATCAATGAAGTATGCGCAAAGCCGAATGAATGGAAATTGAAATTTAAAATTCCCTTTCCAATTTCGTAACTTACAAAACATACATCCCAAGAATTATGGATCATAAAATGAAGAAGTAAATACTAATAAATTAAAGTATATTACAAAATGAATACAATCATTGGGCTGTACATACACCAGACAAAAGGAAATAGTGGCAATATGGCATGATTCTCACGGAAATAGGATGTTAGATTAAAACACATACATCATTGTAATAAGTCGAGTGATATGGCCAAAAGTTAATAAAAACAAAATGATTCATAGAATACCATTAATATAAAGATAATCATGATAATATGCATATCAAATGATAGTACATAATACACCAAATTTAATAAATAAGCGTTGTACAATGGGAATCTCACAGAATTAAATGTGAGATCGGAAACCAGTTACCAGTTACTTTTCCTTGGTTGAGGGTAGTTTAACCTCCTATATAATGGGGAACTAATTTTTAATAAATTATACATGAATATAATACATTAATATTATATCATATATTATCTTTAAATATTGTTTTGTTAATAATCATTTATTATTATCATCATTTTGGGTGTTAACTAATTTATTGGCCTTTATATGCATTATTTCGTAAGTAGTGTTTATTATAGATAGAATGTATATTATTCATGTTAAGAATGATATTAAGTCTTTAAATATTATTTTTAATGATTTAATAAAAATTAGTCATGAATGGATTACGATGGGGAATGAATCTCATCGCTTTCTTGGAGATAGTAATCCGTACGTACACACGAGCGACAATATCATTTTTTGGATATTAAAATAATATATAATTGAATATTATATCATATATACAGAATCATTATCATTATATATTTATTATTTACATCAATTATACATCATTATTATAACCATCCAAATAATAATGTATTGAATAACAATTTCACCACGACGTGGAGACGGTAAGTCGTACGTATTCACGTCTGGTGACATGACATTCAATGGATGGGTAGATTAATTAATATGGTTATACCATATTTATAATCAAATCTTAGTATATAGAAGATAATTGAGTAATTATTTTATAATTGAATCAACAAATAAAGAGGATGTGGAACAAGGAAGGAACTTGAAAGAGGTGATGAAATATTTACCTCTTCTTTTGGTTCATCCTTTTGATTTGATCAAAAGGGCCCCATAGGTTGGATTTTTGACTAAAGGAATGCATCTAGGATGAAGGAAGTACATTTTAGATGATATATGAGCATACCATGGCCGATCCAAAGATTCGAAGGTTTTAATATGAGGGAATGGGGAGTGCCCTTTTATAAGATGGGTGAGGGGAAACTTCGGAGAAGCTAGAAATATTATTTTATAATAAAATCATATTCCATTTATAATGGCTCCAAAAAAAATTTAATGAACTGTTGGGTATGGGTCAAAAAACACTAAAAAATTGATTTTAGACAGGTTTAGGTCACTATATTAAACTTATCTATTAGATTTAACTCTTTGTTAAATAGTTTGACATTTACCATGTCTCTTTGTATTTTTATATTATATGGTTAATAAACATACAATATACTTCCAAGAGAACCAAAAGTGGTTAATTATGATTCTAATATCATTATATAAGTCATTATTCTGATCATTAGATTTTTGGGAATAGAATATATCAATTAATAATATAATATTTGTTTTAAAAACTCTATTATGTTAAATTTGACACTATTTTGGTATTATGTTTTTTCTATACACATAACATCATTATTAATTCAGAAACAATTCATATAACTATTCATGATAAGTCATATTAACCTTTATAATTTGTGGAATTCATAAAAAGTCTCAATTTACATTATTGGGATATTTATATTTTCAATTATTTTAATCATTAATTAATATGGTAATTAATGCATCGTCATTGTGACATAAATAAATTTAATTATTTAATGTATAAAAAATATAAACCTAATACCATTATGTATTAAATATATTTATATTTATAATGAATATTTAAATTCGATTTTATATTATGTGTAACCCTATATTCAAAATTGTTCAGTTATTAAACATTGAATTTAACACTTTTAACTCTTGTTTGAATTAAATAGTAATAAATGTCCTAATCTAATCCAAGTGGTCATAAAGGATCATATTTTGTTGAAAAGGTTATTTTTTGTCTAATTACACTTATCCAATAGAATTATGGCATTCATTAGGATAATAATAATATCATTTTTACCCTTAATTACCCAATTTACTTTTAACCGTGGTATGTAAAAGTAAAAATTTACTATACAAGAAAAATTATTTTCTTCTTATTAAACCACCTTTTACATTATGATATAAATTGGGTCACTTGGAGTTTTTAAATTCAACTCACAGATGTGGTGAAATTAAGTTTTATGTAAATTTGAAATTGCTCCTTAGAGGTGGGTAAATGACTGTAAAAAGTTCAATAATATTTTTATATATCTTAAATTTTATAAACTGACTCAAATGAATAACATTAAACTTGTATAGGTATTATATATATATATATATTCCAAAAAAAAATTCAATAAAATAATTAATTAAATAAATAAAACTTTTGTTTCAAACTATGACTCAGTTTTCCACTATTCGTCTAAAATTGAATGTTTTCAGAGAAATACCAAAAGTTACCACTATAATAATTTCAATATTCCAAATAAAAAATATGAAGTCTACTTTTAATGATAAAATTTATAAAATTTAAAAAATTTGGGTATTACATTTCATAACGGCTATTTTGATTCGTCGCGCTGTGTTAGAATCATGATGTTTCGAACCACACAAGCTATTACATTATTCAAAAGGAAACGTATCGTGAATGTTTGGGATGTAACATTATTCCACCCCTTTTGGAAATTTTTCCCTCAAATTTTTTAAAATTGGGATTGGGAACATAATTTAAAGTCCCACTTCAGAAAAATATTCAATAAAACCATCAGTTTAAAAGAATGAAAGAGAAGTACAAAGGTCAACCGAGATAACCCTTACTAGGATTCCCTGTAGAAAAACATGGATACAGATGATAAACTATGTGTCATGTGCTGATGGAGTGGGATAGAAAATATGATTAAGAGAATGTTAACAATAAGAAAACCACAAACATGTGATGGGACAAATGGTCATTTATTCCCCAGTAGGAAAAGTGAATCAACAACAATTTCTTTTGTTTTATGTTTCATTTCATAAAGACGAGGATTTTCTTTATGCGATTTACTAAGATCATAAAGAGATATAAATAATTTTATGGTAGAGTTTCATTCTTTAATAAATTTCTATGACTATATCATTTTATTTAATAATATGAGTATTCAAGATGACTTATCCACACCAGAAGAGCAAGGTTCCACATCTATAGAATCACATGATCCAAAAAAGTTAAAATATATATTGACCATATCTTTATAGATTAATAAAAACCAAGAAGGTTAGTACAAGATCATATGATCTCCCAAAAGGATATTCTTTTAGAGAAAGAAACACTGATCTTAATTTCTAAAATTAAACCAGCAATACCACAGAGTTAAATAAGTACCATTCAATAATAAATGGTCCTTAAAATCCTTCAATATAATCCAAACTAATAATGAAATCCAAAACATATAAAAATTTAGTTATGTAGCCTTCCACGTTAAATTAAATCTGGACTACTCTTAATGACACATACATAAAAGTAATTAACCAAATCACATATTCTCTATTATAGGTTAATCATTTCAAAAAATAATCCAAATCACTATAAATCCACAATAAAAACATAGAAAAAAATACACCATTAATGCTCAAATATAATCTCATATTATTTTATTTTCATTGGGAATATAGTGTTCCCAACAGAGCGAACGTCTTCCTAAATAACATTTATCACTTCATCACGAAATCATTTTCCTACACTAAGTGTATTCATTTGATAATACATAAGTTCCCCAATAAACCTATTATTGATCAATGAAATTGTTTAACTAAAAATAATTAGTAACATTAACCAGAGACTTTATGTAGTACATTGGTAGGTGATAAATCTCTATCGCACTTTAGTTGAGTGTTTGATTCTCACAGCTTTTCTTGATGTGATGGGTTGTCACACGGTCTGTGGGTTATCATATTTCAAAAACTATGTTTTATAAAATTTTCCAAAATGAGATAAATTCCTCAAAATAACTATAACATAAATGAACCTAAAAATTTATCTCATACCATCAATTTTCATCCCAAAATATAATAACTTGTAATTTCTTCAAACCCAATTATCATATAAAACCAAATTTTTATTTATATCAATAACCACAAGAGAAAAGATAATTATTCATCAAATATCATTTTCACATGACAAACTGTAGGGTATCAAATACAAGAGAAAATTACTGAAAAGTAATCTTATCAATAAGGAGTACTAATACGTTTAATAATTTTTCCAACCATTTATTTCCACATTTCTTCTTCATTGACAAAGAAAATATCCTATAGAATTGGAATTCACTCGGTTAATAGCTAGGTCCCCTACATTTACAAAAAATGACTGCAAATATATTATTGGAACCATTTTTATTTTCTTCAATAGTACTCTTCATTTCTCCATGGAAATTCATAACATTATGTCCTTCTTTCCCACAATTAATGAATTTCTATGGTCCTTTGAGACACATTACATGGATTCTCCATCCACATTTCTTGCTTGATGGAAATTGAGGTTTCTTTTCTCCATGGTCTCCACTTCTAGATCTCTTATGATTCATCATATTTTTCTTCATTTTTGATTCTGGGAGTTGGTTAATATATATGTTGTTGATCATATTTTTGGAAAACTTATTTGGCATGAACACACTATATTTTATGCCTATCAGCATTCAATTTTGATTCTCATTTCCACCACAATTCCAACCATTTACATAATGCTCAATATTACTATGGCATCCTTGGAATCCATCCATTGACTAAAACCAGAAAGCATTGTGTGAGTAATATTAGTCATAAAATCATTTAGAGAATATCATGACACCATATTTTCAATTTGAAACACCTTACAATTAACCAAGTTAATTTATTCTCATCTTATATTAAAATCCATCAAAACAGTTTGTTATGAAAATTTAAATTATCCAAATAATATCCCCCTATATTGTTGTAACCACGAGTGCAACAGGGCCCGTTATCATGCAGCAGTTCCCGTTTGAGTCTAGCTCAAAGCAGTGTTTTTTGGGATTTACCCCAAGGTACATCTGTGTCGGAGCTGCCTCGACCTGCTCGTCTCCAGAAAGGGATGTATTTCTTGGAAAACTCTCAAAATCAATATAATACAAAAATTTAAGGATGTCCTTCTATACAAATCTTCAATTTCAATCTTAAGGCTATGTGCTCTAATCAGAGTTTATCTAAATCTAGATTCCGTGGTTTGTACTAAACATCCTTTGATGAAAACTTTAACACCCTGACCCTATTACCCAGAGTCGGTGAATTATTACATATCACTAGAATGATAAAAAATATCTAGTCTTGAAATACTAATTAGTTTAGTTTCCATGGAAGTACTAGATACATTCATAAGGTTTAAATTACATCATAAAATGGAAAACTACAACAACAATGTTTCTATGGAAAACACTGAGGTCCCATACACTATCCCTTCAAGTCAATCATAATATAATTCATCACATCCTAGAAAAAAAACATAGAATGGGGTGATCACATATGCTAAGTAAGGATAAAAATATAGTGGAAACATTCATAAATAAGGATAAACATTTAAAGAAATGTATAAGACTAAAACATTAGCGCTTTAAACATGAACTTCAACATAATATGGAAAACATATAATCAAATAAATCCTTTTACTTTTTCACATGAATATTCTACTAATCTAATAATCACATGAAATATCAATAGACACTTTAATAATGATGGGATGCATAATGCGAGACTTTTATAACCATATTGTCAAGGTCTTCTGCACAGACTACAATTAAGATTCTGTCAAGGCCTTGTGCCATGAAACGTGTTTTCTTCATGAGACCTACTGATGCATCAAAAGGCTATAGTGTTCCCCAACCATCACATACTATTTCTAATGGATTATTCATATGAATAGGTCGAAACATAATCTGAACATTCATATTAAAACTTGCATACGAAATGTCAAAACATAAACCACAAACCATGAATGGTATAAAAATAGTACCTCTACAGTCAAATATAACTCATTCAATACAATATATAAGATTATATTATATTAAATCACCCACAAAAGATAATAATTAATGATATTGATAAATATGAAAATAATTATCAAAACTATTTGAGAGAAATATCACCCTTTTTGTTGAAAGCCTTTAAAAGTCTCACTATTTATCAAGAGGCCATTTATAATATATTTTCTGAATCAAAGGGTCTCATTCCACTTTGAATCATCTAAATGGAATTTTAATTTTATAACTTTAATTTCTATATATATAAATCCTTAAAACCATTCTTAAAAACATCGACCCTAATGAGAATGATTTAGAATAATAAATCTTTAAAAAAAATTAAAATGATATTTTAGTTACTGTTCCTAACCAAAAGAGGGACACTTGAATAAAAATAATTTAGGTAATCAAAAAAATATAATATCATGGGAATTAATGGATTCATGATATACTATGTCAAAGTACAATATATACACCAAATAAAATTGAATTGGCATATAGAAACAAATAAGTCTAAATGGAACGTAAATTGAGATGAAATATCTTTTTTAAGACTGTATCCTTGTTTAAAGATAAATCAACAACATAATTATGTGTGAAAAATATAAATATAGTCAATATTATTGGATATTCAGTGTAAATCAACAAATTTAAATTCATACATATTCTTGTAAAAACAACACCAATGAATTGGATGTCTAACTAAATAAATGGAGATTGAGTTAAAATTTCTATTATGAAGTTCATATCAATGAATTGAGAATTTATAAATGGAGTGATTATGTGTATTAAAAGTGTATAAAAAAAAGAGGAGTGGAAATTAATATACAAAAATAAATAGTTATTCCACACATAATCATGGAGTAAAATAATCAATGAAGTATGCGCAAAGCCGAATGAGTGGAAATTGAAATTTGAGATTCCCTTACCAACTTGGTAACATACGAATAATACATCCCATGGAAGATGGATCATAAAATGAAGATATAAATACTCATAAATTAAATTATATTACCCAATTAATACAATAATTTTTCAGTAAATACACCACACAAAAAGAAATAATGGAAATATAGCATGAATCTAGCGAAAATGGGAAGTGAGATGAAAACCCTTACTTCATTGTAATCAATCGAATCGTATGGAAAAAAGATAAAAAAATGAATCAAATAATACCATGAATTTAGAGAGAATCATGATAATATATATATATATATATATATATATATATATATATTTAACGTACACAATACACCACATTTAATAAATAAGTGGTGAACAACGAAAAATCTCACAGAATTAAATGTGATATAAGAAACCCTTTACCTTGTACTTATCCATGGTAGAGGGTAGGTTAACCTCCTGTATAATGCTGAAATAACAGTTATTAAATTATATAGGAATCATATACATTAATATGACATCAAATATTATCTTTTAATATTGATTTGTTAATAATATTTTAGTAGTATTGTCGTTTCAGGTGTTAACTGATTCATTTTCCTTTATATGATTTGTTTATAAAGTATTGGTTGTTATGAATATAATGTATCTTATTCATATTTAACATGATATTAAGTCTTTAAAAATATTTTTAATCATCTAATAAAAATTATTCTTGAATGGATTGCGATGTTGAATGAATGTCATCGTGTTTGTGGAGACATTAATCTGTATGTATGCTTGAGCGACAAGAACCTTATTTTGATATTAAAATAATATATATTTGGATGGTATATCAAATATATAGAATCATTATCATGTTATATTTATTATTTACATCAATTAATCATCATTATTATATCCATCCAAAAACAATTATTGAAAAACAATTACACCACGACATGGTGATGGTAAGCCGTACGTACGCACATATGGTGAAATGTCATTCAAAGGATGGATATAATAATGAATATGGTTGTACAACATTTATAATAACATCACAGTATATATAAGATACTATAGTTATTATTTTATAATGGAAACAACAAAGATAGAGGAAGTGGAAGATGAATGTAACATGAAAGAGGTTATGCAATACATACCTTTTCTTCAGGTTATTTAATTTGATTTCATCATAAGGGATCCTTAGGTTGTTTTTATAAATAATGGAAGGACTATAGGATGCAAGTTTGACATTTCAGAGTGTATTTTGACAGAGGCTTTCTGATCAAAAAAGCTTTTAAGGTGTAAATTTTAGGGAAGGGGAGTTCCCATATATAAGAGGTGTGTGGGGAACCTTAGGAAAAGCTAGAAATATTATTTTATAATAAATTTATTTTCGGTTTCTAATGGCTCAAATGTTAATTAATTAAAATCCAAGGTGCATATGAATCTATCAACACTAAAAAATATGTTTTAGATATGTTTGTGTCTCTATATTAAGCTTATATTTTAGATTTTACTCTTAGTTAAATAGTTTGACATTCACCATATCCCTTTGTATTTTTTTATTATATGGTTAATAAACTAACTATATACTTCAAATAGAACCCCAAGTGGTTCATTAATTATATAACTATCATTATATAAGTTATTTGGCCGAACCATTGTATTTTGGGAATATAATATCAATTAATAATATAATATTTGTTTTAGAAACTATTTTATGTCAATTTCGACACTATTTTGTATTTTTTTCTAAATTCATAACAGCATTATTACATCTAAAAAAATTAATCTAACAAACCCTAATATGTCATACTAACCAATAAAATTATTTTAATTCATAAAAACTCTCAAATAACATTTATTATGATATTTATAATATCAATTATGTTAATCATTAATTAATACAGTAATTACAACTCCGTCATTGTGTCATAAATAAAATAAATTATTTACTGTTAGAAAAATATAAATAAAATACCATTATGTATGAAATCCTATTAGCTTTATAATGAATAATTATAGAAGAATTAATCTTATGTGTAACCCAATATTAAAAATGGAGTAGTTATTAACCGTTGAATTTAACACTTTTAACTCTTCTTTGAATTAAATAATAATAAATGTCCTAATCTAATCCATGTGGACCAAGAGGATCATATTTTATTCCTAAGGTTATTTTTGGTTTAATTACACTAATCCATTAAAATTAGGAAATGTGTTAGGGTAATAATAATATCATTCTTACCCTTAATTACCATATTTACATTTAACCATGGTAAATAAAAGTAAATAGTAACTATTCACCAAAAATTATTTTCATCTTATTGAACCTCATTTTACATTCTGATATAAACTAGGACTCTTGGATTTTTAAATTCAACTCACAGAAGTTGTAAAAATATGTTTTATGTAAATTTTCAAATGCTCCAAAGAGGTGGGTAAAAGATGCGAAAAAGTTCAATAATGTTTTTATATATCTAATATTATTTTAAACTGAATACAATGATTTACATTGATCATATATATGTATTATGTATCTATTTTCACCAAAAAAATTTAAATAAAATAAATTATTATTGAAATAAAAATTCTGTTTTAAACTATAACTTATGGTTTTTCACTATTAATTTAAAATTGAATGTTTTCATATAAATACCAAAAAATAACCCAAAGATAATTTCGATATTCCGAATCAAAAAATTAAGTCCATTTTGAAAGATAAAATTTATTAAATTTCAAAAAGTGTGTATTAATTTTCATAACGACTAGTTTGATTTGTTGTGGAGTATTTAAATCTTGAAGTTGTGTACTATACAATATATTACATTTTTCAAATGGAAATGTACCGTAGAAGCTTGGGGTGTAACATTCTTACCCCATTTTGCAAAATTGTGCCCTCATAATTTTTAAAATTGGGCATGGGAACATAATTGAAAGTCCCACATCGGAAAAAGAGTCAATAAATATATCAATTTAAAAGAAAGAAAGCGAAGTAAAAAGGTCACCTGAGATAACTCAAACTAGGATTCCATATAGAAAAACATAGATATGGACGAAAAACGATGTGTCAATCTCTGATGGATTCTGATAGAAAACATTATCAAGAGAATGGTAACAACAAGAAAACCACAAACTAGTGATGGGAAAAATGTTAATTTGTTTCCCAGTAGGAAAAGTAAAGGGACAAAATGTTTTTGTTTTATGTTTCATTTTATAAATATGAGGAATTTATTTTTGAGATTGACTAAGATCATAAAGAGATATAAATACTATTTAAGTAGTGTATCAATTTTTATTAAATTTCAACCAGTAACTCATTTTTTTAAAATTATGAGTATTGAAGATGACATGGCCACACCGAAAGATATAGAATCAACTTATAGAGAATCTCATTATCCACAAAGGATAAACTATATATTTACCTTGTCATTATAGATTAATCAAAACCAAAATGGTTAATAAAAGAATAGATGATCTCCCAAAATGATATTCTTTTAGAGAAAGAAACAGTAATCTAAATTTCTAAAATTAAACCAACAATACCATAAATTTAAATAAATACCATTCAACAAAAAATTGTCCTTAAAATACTTCAATAAAATCAAAATAATATTGAAAACCAAAACATAGAATAATTTGGTTTTGTAGTCTTCCACGTTAAATTGTATCTCTAAATGACATCGACTACCCTTAATGTCAAATACATTAAAGTAATTAACCAAATCACATATTCTCTACTATAGGTTTATCATATCCATAAATAACCCAAAACAATGTAAATCCATAATAAAAACATAGATAAAAATCCACAATTACTCATCAAAGGAAATCTAATAGTATTTTATTTTTTAGGCACATAGTGTTCCCAACAGAGTGAACATCTTCCAAATAAACATTTGTCACCTAATCACCAAATCATTTTATTACACTAAGGGTATTCATTTGATAAGACATAACATCCAAAATAAACTTATTATCAGTCAATAAAATCGTTTAACTAAAAATACAGAGTCACATTAACTAGGGACTTCAGGTAGTCCAGTGGTAGGTGATAAATCTCAATCGCACTTTAGTTGAGGGTTTGATTCTCGTAGCTTTTTCTGATACAACGGGTTGTCACAGAGTCTTCGTTTTGTCATTTTTTTCAAAAACTATATTTTATAACATTTCCAAAATGATATAAATTCATAAAATTAACCATAACATAATTTAACCACAAAGGTTATCTCAAACACTTCATTTTCATCTCAAAATATAATAACTTGTAATTGCCTCAAACCCAATTACCATATCAAACCAAATTGTTATTTATATATATATCTACAATAGAAAAGATAATTCTTCCTCATATATCATGTTCACATGAAAAACATCAGGGTTACAAATACATGAGAAAATTATTCAAATGTAATCCCATCAACAAGGAGAACTAATACTTTAAATAATTTCTGCAGCCATTTATTTCCACATAGATTCATCTATGACCAAGAAAATATCTAATAGAATAGGTAATTCATTCAATTAATGGATAGGTCTCATACAATCATGGAAAATTACTTTAAATAGATTATTGGGACCATTTTTATTTTCTTCAATAGAACTCTTAATTTTTCCTTAGCAATTATTTACTTTATGCCCATCTTTCCCACAAGTAAATAATTTCTATTTTTTGTTGAGTCACTTTCTTGGGTTTCTCCTTCCACATTTCCTGCATGATGGAAATTGAGGATTCTTTTCTACATAGTCTCCACTGCAGCAACCCTTATTATTCATTACCATTCTATTCTTTATTGAGTCCAGGAGTTGGTAAATATATATTTTTTTGATCATATTTTTGGAAAACTGATTTAGCATGAACACGATATATTTTATGCATATCAATATACAATTTTGTTGCTCATTTACACCATTATTCCCACCTTGTACATCATGCTCAAAGTTACTATGGATTCCTTTTAATCCATCCACTGACAAAAACCAGAAAGCATTGTGTGAGTAACAGTAGTAATAAAATCATTTAGAAAATATCATGACACGATATTTTCAATTTGGAAGACCTTATGATTAACAAAGGTCTTTTATTCTCATCTTATTTTGAAATCCTTCAAATTAGTTTGTAATGAAAAATTAAATTATCCTAAGGATATCCCCCGACATTGTCGTAAAAAAGAGTGTAAAACGCCCATTATCGTGCACCAGTTCCCGTTCGAGTCTAGATCCAATCAGTGTATTCGGGTTTTACCCCTAGGTACATTTGTGCTAGAGCCGCCTCAACATGCTCATATCCAGATAGGGATGTGTTTCATGGAAAACTCACAAAATATCTACAATAACAAAACTTTAGGATGTTCTTCGATACTAATATTCAAATTCTATCTTAGGGCTTTGTGGTCTAATTAGATTTTACCTAAATCTAGATTGCATGGTTTGTACTAAAATTCCTCAGATACCATCTTTAACGCCCCGACCCTAGTTACCCAAAGTCAGTGCATTATTACGTATCACTAGCATGATCACAAAAGTTATAGTCTTGACTGTTCGATTAGTTTAGTTGTCTTGGAATTACTAGATACATTCTTAAGGTTTACGTTACATCATAAAATGGAAAACTACTACAACATTGTTTCCATGGAAAACATTGAGATCCCATAGACTATCCCCATAGGCCAATCATAATATACTTCTTCATATCCTGGAAAAATTAAAACATAAAATGGGGTCAGCTCAGATGCTTGGTAAGGATAACAATATAATAGAATCATTCATAAATAAGAATAAACATTTAATGCAATGTATAAGACTAAAACAAAATCCTTTTAAAAATCAACTTCAGTATAATATAGAAAACATAAAATCAAATAATTCAATTTAATTATTAACATGGATATTCTAATATTTGAATAATAACTTTTAATATCAATTTCCTCTTTAGTAATGATGAAATACATAATTCCAGACATTTATAACCACAAATTCAAGGCCTTGTGCCAAGACTACAAATAATATTTTTTCAAGGCCAAGTTCCAAGACACTAGTTTGTCTCATTAGTCCTACCGATGCATTGAGGAGCTATATCGTGCTCCACCCATCACTTACTATGTCTAATTAATTCATCATATTAAAAGGTTGAAACATAATTTGATCGTTCGTATTAAAACTATCATATGAAATGTCAATACTTTAACCACAAACCATGAATGATAAAAAATTAAAACATCCAATGTCAAACATAACTCATTAAATACAATATAGGATATTTATTTATATGGAATCAACCTAAATAGAGAATAATGAATGATATTGACATAGATGAAAATAATCATCAATACTATTTGAGAGAAATATCCCACTTTTCATGAAAACATTTAAAAGTCTCAATCTTTATCACGATGCTGTTTAAAATAGATTTTTGAATCAAAGAGTCTCATACCAATTTGGAACTTCTGAAAGGAATTATAATTTTAAAACATTAATTTCCATATAAATAAATCCTTTATACAATTTTTAAAAACATTTTCATTAATGAGAATGATTTAGAATAATAAATCATTAAAACATTTTAAAATGATATTTTAGTTAGGGTTCCTAACCAAAAGAGGGACACTTGAATACAAATAATCCAGGTAATTAAAACATTATAATATTATTGTAATAATGGTATTCCTGATATACTATGTCAAAGTACATTATATTCTTCATATAAATGTGAATTGGCGTATAACAACAAAGAAGTCTCAGTGGAATGTTAATTGAGATGAAAAATCTTATAAATATTGTATCCTTGGTTAAGGATAAATCGACAACATAATTATGTGTGACAAATATAAATACACTCAATATTATTGGATATTCATTGTAAATAAATTATAGGACATTCAAACATATTCTTGTAAAAAAACACCAATGAAATGGATGTTAAACTCTATAAATGGAGATTGAGTTTAAATTACTCTTAACATGTTCATATCGGTTAATTGAGAACTTATCAATGGAGTGATGTTCTGTATCAAAAGTATATCCAAATAAAGTGGGTGCAAATTACTACAAAAATAATAAATAGTTATTCCACACTTATTCATGGAGTAAATTAATCAATGAAGTATGTGCAATGTCGAATGAGTGGAAATTGAAATTTGAGATCCCCTTACCAATTTGGTAATGTATGAAACATATATCCCATGGAAATTGTATCATAAAAATAAGATGTAAATTCTCATAAATTAAATTATATTACACAATTAAAACAATCATTGGGTAGTACATACACTACACAAAAAGAAATAGTAGAAATATAGCATGAATCTCACAGAAATGGTATGTGAGATGAAAACCCTTACTTCATTCTAATCAATCCAGTACTATGGAAAAAAGTTAATAACAATCAAAATAATCACTTAATAACATGAATATAAATAGAATCATGATAATATATATATATCGAATGATAGTACACAATACACCTCATTTAAAAAATAAGTGGTGAATAATAGAAATCTCACATAATTAAAAGTGAGATAAGAAACCCCTTACCTTGTACTTTTCCTTGGTCAAGGGTAGGTTAACATCCTGTAAAATAGTGAAATAATTGTTATTAAATTATACAAGAATCATATACATTAATATTATATCATATATTATATTTTAATATTTATTCTTAATAATATTTTAGTATTATCGTCATTTCGGTTGTTAACTGATTCCTCTTCCTTTACATGATTTATTTACTAAGTAGTGTTTCTTATGAATAGAATATATATATTTAATATTAATAATGATATTATGTCTTTAAACTTTATTTTTAATCATCTAATGAAAATTAGTCTTGAATTTATTACGATGTGGAAAGAATCTCATCGTGTTTGTGGAGACGGCAATTCGTACGTACGCACGAGTGACAAAATAATTAATTTCATATTAAAATAATATATATTCTGATGGTATATCATATTTAAAGAATCGATATCATTTTATATTTATTATTTACATCAATTACACACCATTATTATACCCATCTGAATAATAATGTATTGAATAACAATACAACATGATGTGGAGACGGTAAGTCGTACATATGCACGTATGGTGACATGTCATTCAAAGGATGGATAGAATAATGAATATGGTTGTACCAGATTTTTAATAAGATCATAGTATATATAATATACTGGAGTTATAATTTTATAATGGAAACAACAATGAAAGAAGAAGTGGGTGAAGAAAGGTATTTGAAAGATGCGATGAAATATTAAACTTTTCATCGGGTTCTTCCTTTTGATTGCATTATAAAGGCTCCATAGTTTGTCTTTATAATTGAAGGAAGGCCTGTAGGATTAAGGGAGGAAATTTGAGAGGGTATTTGGGCATAGGTTTTCTGATACAAAAGGATTTTATTGTGTGAATTTCAGGGAAGGTGGATTGCCCTTATATAATAGGGGTGAGGGGCACCTTAGAAAAAGCTAGAAATATTATTTTTTAATAAAATCATCTTCAGTTTCAAATGTCTCAAAAATAAATTATTTAAATTTTCTGGTCATGATGGGTCTAACACCACTAAACCAATTGGTTTTAGATAGTTTTGGGTCCCTATATTAACCTTATCTTCAAGATTTTACTCTTAGTTAAATAGTTTGACATTTACCATGTCTATTTGTATTTTGATATTATATGGATAATTAACTAACTATATACATCTATGAAAACCCCAAGTTGTTCATTAATGAAACACCAATCATTATATAAGTCATTTGGCCTATCCTTAGATATTTGGAATAAAATATCAATTAATAATATAATAATTGTTTTAAAAACACTTTTATATCAATTTTGAGAGTATTTGGATGTTTTTCTAATTTTATAATAGCATTATTACATAAAAAACAATTAATCAAACCAAACCTAATATGTAATATTAACCTAGAAAATTATTGTAATTCAAAAAAAGTCAAATTACATTTATTTGGATATTTATAATAACAATTATATTAACCATTCATTAATAAAGTAATTACTACATCATCATTATATCATAAATAAATATAATTATTTAATGTAAAAAATATATATAAAAAATACGATTATGTATGGAATCCTTTTATCATTCTAATGAATATTTATAGTTGAATTTATCTTATGTGTATCCCAAAATAAAAAATGTTTTAGTTATTAAACATTGAATTTGACACTTTTAACTCTTCATTGAATTAAATAATAATAAATGTCCTAAACTAATCCAGGTGGAACTCAAGGATCCAATGTTAACCCTAAGATTGTATTGGGTCGAATTAAAATTATCAAATAGAATTAGGACATGTGTTAGGGTAATTAGGATATCATTTTTACCCTTAATTACCCTATTTACTTTTAACCGTGGTAAATAAAATTAAAAAAGTTACTATTCACCAAAAATTATTTTCATTTTATTGAACCACATTTTACTTAATAATATCAACCGTGTCTCTCGAAATTATGAAATTCAACTCACGGAAGTTATATATGTATTATGTATCTTTTTCTTCCTAAAACAAATTTAATTAAAGTCAATTATTATTTAAATAAAAATTCGGTTTTAATTAATATCTTAGTGTTTTTCACTATTCATAAAAAATTGAATGTTTTCAGAAAATAATCAAAAATCACTGTATTATAATTTTGATATTTTGAATCCAAAAATGAAGTCCCATTTGAAATATAAAATTTATTAAATTTCAAATAATGGGTATTACTATTCATAATGCCTATTTTTATTGGTTGCGTTGTGTTAGAATCTAAAAGTTGCGTACAATACAGGCTATTACATTTTTCAAAGGGAAACGTATCGTGGAAGCATGGGGTGTTACATTCTTCCCCCATATTGAATATTATGCCATCAGAATTTTTAAAATTGTGTTTGGGAACATAATTGAAAGTCCTAGATTAGAAAAAGATTCAATAAAACTATCAGTTTAAAGGAAACAAAGATAAGTATAAAGGTAACCTGAGATAACCCATACTAGGATTACATATAAGAAAACATGGAAATGGATGATAAAATAAGTGTCATGTTTTGATGGAGAGGGATAGAAAACATGATTAGGATAAAGTTAACAACAAGAAATCCACACACTTGTGATGGAAAAACGGCCATTAGTTTCGTAGTAGGAAAAGTAAATAGAAAAAAAAATTGTTTTAAGTTTAATTTAAAAAATATGATTAATTTTTTATGAGACTGACTAAGAACATGAAGAGATATACTTACTTTTTATGTACTATTTAATTCTGTAATAATTTCTACCACTAACTTATTTTTTTAATGGATGAGTATCTAAGATGGCTTGGTCACATCTGAAGAGCTGGAATCAACTTCTAGAGAATCTGAGGATCCACAAAGGATAAAATATATATTTACATTGTCATTATAGATTAATCAAAACCAAAATGGTTACTACAAGATCCTGTGATCCCCCAAATGGATATTCCTTTATAGAACAAAACTCTATTCTTAATTTCTAAAATTAAATCAACAATACCTCAAAGTTAAATAAATACCATTCAATAAAAAAATTTCCCTTATAATAATTAAATATAATCCAAACTAATATAGAGACTCAAAACATAGAAGAATTTTGTTATGTAGTCTTCTATGTTAAGTTGTATCTCCAAATGACATCGACTACTCTTAATTTCAAAAACATAAAAGTAATTAACCTAAAAATATATTCTCTATTATAGGTTAATAATTTCTAGAAATAACCCAAATCCATATAAATACACAATAAAAAATAGATAAAAATCCAAAACTACTCCTCAAATGAGATCTCATAGTATTATATATTCCTTAGGCATATGTGTTCCCAACAGAGAAAACGTATTCCAAAATAACATTTATCACTTAATCACCAAATCATTTTCTTACACTAAGGGTATTATTTTGATAATAAATAAGATCCAAAATCAACTAATTATTGATCTATAAAATCGTTTAAATAAAAATAATTAGGCACACTAACCAGGGACTTCAAGTAGTCCAGTTGTTGGTTATAAATCCCTATCACACATTAGTTGTGGGTTCAATTCCCATAGCTTTGTCCGATGAGACTATTTGTCACATGGTCTGCATGTTTTCCTTTTTTTAAAAGCTATATTTTTTTACATTAACATAATGAGATAAATTCCTCAAAATAACCATAACATAATTTATGAAAAAAATTTATCTCATACCTTGAATTTTCGTCCCCAAATATAATAACTTGTAATTTCCACAAACCCAATGATCATATAAAACCAAAACGTTATTTATAACTATATCCACAATAGAAAAGATTATTTTCCTCAAATATCATTTTCACATGAAAAACTACATGGTTAGAAATACAAGAGTGAAATATTCCAAAGTAATCCCATCAATAATAAGCACTATTACTTTTAAACATTTATCCAACCATTTATATCCACATAGATTCTTCTTTAACCAAGAAAATATCTTATAGAATAGGGCATTCACTTAGGTAATGTCCAGGTCCCCTACATTTTACAGAAAATGACAGTAAATGGATACATGGGACCATTTTTATTTTCTCCCATCGTACTCTTAATTTTTTCATCAGTAATTCATTACATTATGTCCTTCTATCCCACATGTAAAGAATTTCTTTGTTCTATTGAGGCATTTTACTGGGTGTATCCTTCCACATTTCTTGCATAATTGAAATTGAGGATTTTTTTCTCCATGGTATACACTGGTGGATCTCATATCATTCGTCACCATTTTTTCATTGTTGAGTTCGGTAGTTTGTTAATATATATGTTGTTGATCATATTTTTGGAAAAAAGATTTGGCATGAACACGATATCCTTTACGTTTATCATCATTCCATTTTGTTTCTCATTTCCACCATCGTTCCCACCTTGTACATCATGATCAAAGTTAATATGACTTCCATATAATCCATCCATTAACTAAAGACAGAAAGCATTGTCTGTGTAACGCTCATGACACCATATTTCCAATTTGAAACACCTTAGGATTAACCAAGACAATTTATTATCATCTAATCATAAAACCCTTAAAATCGATTTGTAATGAAAATGTAAATTATCCTAATAATATCCCCTAGAAGTATCATAACCATGATTGAAACAGGGCCAATTGTCTAGCACCAATTCCCATTCGAGTCTAGCTCAATTTTTTGTTTTCAGGTTTTACCTTTAGTTACATTTGTAACAGATCTAACTCTACCTGCACGTATCCAGACAGGCATGTATTTTTTTGGAAAACTCAGAAAATATCTACAATACCAAAATTTTAGCATGTTCTTCTATATTAATCATCAATGTCTATCTTAGGTCTATGTGTTCTAATCAGATTTTATCTAAATCAAGTTTCAAATGTTTGTACTAGACTTTTTCTGATACCAAATGTAACGCCCCGACCCTAGTTACCCAGAGTTGGTGCATTATTCTGTATCACTAGCATGATTTCAAATGATAATGTCTTGAAAAACCAATTAGTTTAGTATCCATGGATGTACTAGATACAATCATAAGGCATACATTATATCATGAAATAGAAATCTAAAACAACATTGTTTCCTTTAACAACATTAAGATCCCATAGACTATCCTTAAAGCTCAGTCAAAATATACTTCTTCGCATCCTGGGAAAAATAAAACATAGAAAGGTGTGAGATCAAATTCTCAGTAATGATAAAAATATATAAGAAACAATAATAAATAAACATAAACATTTTAGGAAATGTATAAGACTAAAACAAAAATCTTTTAAACTTGAACATCATTATAATATGTAAAAGATACAATAAAATAATTCCATTGAATTATACACATATATATTCTAGTAATCGATTAATCACATGTAATATCAATAACCACTTTCATAATAATGGAATACATAATTCATACTTTCATATCCACATAGTGAATGCCTTTTTCCCAGACTACCAATAAGATTTTGTCGAGGCCTTGTTCCAAGACAATAGTTTGTCAAATGAGACCTACAGATGCATCAAGGAGATATAGCAGGCTCCACCCGTCTAATACTATGTCCAATTCATTCTTCATATGATAAGGTTGAAACATAATCTGAACATTCGTATTAAAATAAGCATAGGAAATGTCAATACTTTAACCACAAAACATGAATGGTATAAAAATAACACATTCACAGTCATACAGAACACATTCAATACAATATAGAATATTGTTTTATAATAGATCAACCTAAATGGATAATAATGAAGGATATTTACACAGATGAAAATAATCATCAAAACTATTTGAGAGAAATATCCCCATTTTTCTTGAAAACATTTACAAGTTCTCTATTTATCAAGAAGCTTTTTAAAATAGATTTTTGAATCAAAGTGTCCCATAGAACTTTGAAACTTATAAAAGTAATTTTAATTTCAAAACATTAATGTCCATATAAATAAATCTGCAATATCATTTTAAGAAACATGGACATTAATGGGAATTATTTAGAATAATAAATCTTTAAAACATTTAAAAATGATATTTTAGTTACAGTTCCAAACCAAAAGAGAAACACTTGAATACTATTAATTAAGGTAATAAAAACATTATAATATGATAGGAATAAATGAATTCATGATATACAATGACAAATTACACTTTATACACCCTATATAATTTAATTGGCGTATAACAACAAAGAAGACTCAATGGAATGTAAATTGAGATGATTTCTCTTATAAAGGTTGTATTCATAGGTTAAGGATAAATACATGACATAATTATGCATGAAATATATTAATACACTAAATGATCATGGCCATTCAGTGTAAATCAATCAGAGGACATTCACACATATTCTTATAAAAATAACACCAATGAATTGGATGTTTAACTCAATAAATGCATATTGAGTAAAAATTACTCTTATCAAGTTCATATTGATGACATGAGAATTTATAAATGGAGTGATTATGTTTATCAAACGTATATCCAAAGAAAGTGGATTGGAACTTACTACAAAAATAATAAACAGTTATTCCACACATAATCAGGGAGTAAAATAATCAATGATGTATGTGCAAAGCCGAATGAGTAGAAATTGAAATTTGAGTTTCCCTTACCAATTTGGTAACATACAAATCATACATCCCATGAAAGATGGATCATGAAATGAATATGGAAAAACTCATAAATTAATGTATATTACACAAAGAGTTCAATAATT
Organism: Viscum album; assembly: GCA_963277665.1. Lineage (NCBI taxonomy): Eukaryota > Viridiplantae > Streptophyta > Magnoliopsida > Santalales > Viscaceae > Viscum > Viscum album. The sequence goes on along the minus strand of OY728137.1, from coordinate 1,582,515,967 downwards.
GGGTATTAAAAACACCACACTAAAGGAAATAGTGGAAATATGTCATGAATCTCACAGAATATGGAACTAAGATGAAAACCCTTACATCATTATAATCAATCGAGTACTATGGCCAAAATTTAATAAAATCCAAATGAATCAAATAATAAAATGAATATTAATATGATCGTGATCATATATATATATATATATATATCAAATGATAGTACAAAATAAACAATATTTAATAAATATGTAGTGAACAATGGAAATCTCACGGAATTAAAAGTTAGATAAGAAACCACTTAACTTGTAATTTTTCTCGGTCTAGGGTGGGTTAACCTCCTGTATAATGGTGAAATAATTGTTATTAAATAAATAAAGAAACATATATATTAATAGGATATCATATATTATCTTTTAATATTGATTTGATAATAATATTTTAGTATTATCGTCGTTTTGTGTGTTAACTGATTCGTTTTCCTTTATATGATTTGTTTCATAAGTAGTGTTTGTTATGTATAGGACGTATATTATTCATATTCATAATTATATTATGTCTTTATATATTATTATCATTTTTCAAATGTAAATTATTCTCGAATGGATTATGATGGGGAATGAATCTGATCGCATTCGTGGAGACAGGAAACTGTACATACGCATGAGTGAAAATATCATTGATTTGATAGTAAAATAATACATAATTGGATGGTATATCTTATATAAAGAATAATTATCATGGTATATTTATTATTTATATCAATTACACATCATTATAATACCAATCCAAATAATAATGTATTTGATAACAATTACACCCCGACGTGGAGACGGTAAGCCATTCATACGCACTTATGGTGACATGTCATTTAAAGGAAGGATAGAAAAATGAATATGGTTGTACCATATTTATAATAAAAAATAGTATATATAAGATAATGAAGTTATTATTTTATAATGGAAACAATAAATAAATAGGTAGTGGAAGAAGAAAGGAACTTGAATGAGGTGATGAAATATTAACCTCTTCTTCGGATTCTTTATTTTGATTTGATCAAAAGGGATCCGTAGGATGGCTTTATGACTAATGGAAGGCCTATAAGATGAAGAGAGAAAATTTTATATGGTATTTGGGAAGTTTTTGGCCGAACGAAAAGGCTTTGATGGTGTAAATTTGAGGGAAGGGGGAGTGCCATTTTTTAAGATGGGTGAGGGGCACCTTAGGAGAAGCTAGAAATATTATTTTATAATAAAATCATATTCTGTTTCTAATTTCTACAAACTGAATAATTTAATTTAAAAGGTGGGTATGGGTCTAAAACCACTCAACCAATAGGTTTTACATAGGTTTGGATCATTATATTAACCTTATCTTTTAGATTTCACTCTTAGTTAAATAGTTTGACATTTACCATGTATCATTTTATTTTTTATATTATTTGGTTAATAAACATACTATATACTTCCACAGCAACCCCAAGTGGTAAATTAATGATACATATATACTTATATACGTCTTTTTTTTGATCTATCGATTTTTGGGAATAGAATATTAATTAATAATGTTATAGTTGTTTTATTAACTCTTTTATGTCAATTTTGACACTATTTGGTAATTTGTTTTTGCTAAATTTATAACTGCATTATTACTTCAAAAAAAATTCATCTAACTAACCCTAATATGTCATATTATCATAGAATATTAGTGGAATTCATAAGAAATCTAAAAATAGATTTATTAGTATATTTATAATATCAATTATTTAAATCATTCATTACTACGGTAATTTTTGCATTATCATTGTGTCATAAATAATTTAAATATTTAATTTCTAAAAAATATAAACAATATACGATTATGTCAGAAATATTTTTATCATTCCAATGAATATTTATAGTAGAATTTATCTTATGTATAACCCTATTTTAAATACGGATTAATAATTAAACATTGACTTTAACACTTTTAACTCTTCTTTGAATTAAATAATAATAAATTTCCTAATATAATCCAAGTGGACCTAAAGGATCATATTTTATTCCTAATGTTTATTTTTGACGAATTAAACTTATCAAATAGAATTAGGGCAAGTGTTTGTATAATAATAATATCATTTCTACCCTTAATTACCGTATTTACTTTTAACCAATAAAAGTAATAATTTACTATTCACCAAAAATTATTTTCATCATTATGAACCACAATTTACTCATTTATATCAACTGTGTCTCTGGGATTATTTAAATTCAAATCACAGAAGTGGTAAAATTATGTTTTTTGGTAAATTTACAAATTCTCATATGAGGTGGTTAAAGACGGTAAAACGTTCAATAAAATATTTATATATCTAATATTAATCTAAAGTGACACCATTGAATTAAATTGAACATATATAGGTATTATGAATCTATTTTTTCCTACAATATATTTAAATAATATATAGAATAATTTAAATAAAAAGTCGGTTTTAAACTATTACCTAATTTTTTTCACTAATCATAATAAATAGAAAGTTTTCAAAAAAATTCAAAAAATTCACCCTAAGATAATTTCGATATTCTGAATGAAAAAATGAAGACCATTTTAAAAAAAACATATATATAATTTCATAAAGTGGGTATTACTATTCATAAGAGCTAGTTTGAATGGTAGCGGTGTGTTAGAATCTCGAAGTTGTGTACAATACAAACTATTACATTATTCAAAGGAAAACGTACCGTGGAAGCCTGAGGTGTTACAGTATGTGTGGGTTTATATATGAAAAGAGGTGTATTTCTTTAATAGTTTTTTTGGACACTACATATGAAAATATTTCAAATCACAAACCATCAAATATATTTAACTATGGTTTCTAGAAAATTGGAGTAGAATAAATTATTTTATAAAGGAATGGGACTATGATATTAAAACGATTCTCTTTTTTATATGGAGGTGAGTCACAAAATAAAGTAAATGGATTTAAAATCTTACAATATATTATATTTTTTTGGAGGAATCACTAAGGATTTATAAAATAAAATAATTAAATACAATTACAATATTTTAATGGACATATTTATTAGTCTAAATGTCCATATTGTATTATTTATAATATCTTTTTTGTTCCATTATGATGTCAAAAAACGCACCATATATTTATACAGTAAATAGTGTTTTCCATAAAAATTGAATGTATCATAAATTTATGAAAAATTCACCATGGAATAATTTAAAGTTCTGATTCCAAAAATAAATTTAATTTTTTCTCTATAATTTTCTAAATGTTTTAATTTTCGTATTTTAAATAAAAACCGATATTAAATGAAAATTGATGGTTTTTGACAAAAAAGTTTTTAAACATTAATAAAAATAAAAATTGACATCATAAAAATTAAATTTTCATTTAAATTTAATATAATTAATTTAATAATAATATTTTATTATTATGGTATTTATTTCAAATATCAATTAATTCATAAAAATAGAGTTCTTGCCTGAATTTTAATATTAATATAAATTACTACATGTGGTTTTAAAATCATTTACATAGTAATTATAATATTAAAAGAATACACTATTTAATTGAAACTAAAATAAAATTTTTACTTTTATTTCTAGTGTCTTGATACATATCACTTTATTACATGAGAATATTCTTCTAAGAGTGTGCTACGTGATGGCGGTACATTCATGGGGTTGTTTGGTGAACATGGTTTGAGTTGTGATCTTAATGAGCTTGAACATCTTCTATAAATCATTTTTCTCATACTTAAGTTGTTGGATATTAACCTTGGAATGGTCTAGGGAAATACCTAGATATTCTACCTCCCTTGTAATATCTGATAAATGAGATTCAAAGGGTACGATCCCACCAGTTGAGGTCATCACCTCCATTTTCTGTGTCAAAAGGGTTTATTAAAAAACCATATTTATACTAGTCAAGTGATCAATTTTCAATGGCTATATTATCAACTGTAATGATACACAATAGCCATTTAAATAAAATTTGATAAAATAAAACACAACTGAGTGTTTGTGTTTTCTATGTCAATAATACATATAATAAAATTAAAATAAAGGGAACTTTATTCCTAAATGATCAAGTTGTTACAAATCCTCGATTGATGTTGGGAATTAATTATCTAGGGAATATTTCATCATATCACATACATTGAACACATGACTGTACTACAATAGTCACTTAAAGTTTCCCTACCACTCCATCCATCATCCGACAATTCTCTAAACACCTAGATCATCACATGATACTTGAACTCCACCAAAAAAACCTTTTTTTAGTAACCCAACTCATCAAAAGCTTTTTTCAAGCTCTAATAAAAAAATAAACCACCCACAAAACAGAAAACTCATGCTTGGTCAGGAATTTTCCAACCTCTACAGACACATGATTTTACATCCACTAGTAAGAATGTACCATCAAATGACTCACATTCCTGATAATTTATTCTTTATCAATAAAAATAATTTCCATAAAAATATTATATAGATACTTAATTGACATCACATTTATAATTGGATTAGGGGACCCACTAAATAATAGTTGTCGGTATGTTATAAAATTATTTATGGTGCTTGATTCTTATTGAGAGGAAAAAAGTTTTTCTATACAGAAAAGTGTTTTTTCACATCCTTATTAATTTCTCAAATATTGTTACAATATGATCGACACCAACTATAAATCCATTATTGTGATTATCAAGAAAACTTGTACATTTTCTTCAAATGTTGCCTTATTTTCCATTACATCTTACATGAACCATAATATAATAAATGGGATAACATAATATGTAATATATAAAACTCCATAGTATTAAAAAAGACTTATATATGTATCATGGTGTCCTAAAATATGGTCATGTGTATAAGATATTTTTCATGCTAATTATTTAATAATATAAATTATTTATATTGTAACAATATATGTTCTCTTCCAATGATCTTTCGAGGTTTCTATTAATCCTTATTATTAAACCAAATATAATATCCCAAAACCTAGTCACCCATGTGATTTATTTATTATATGGTATTAAAGTATTGTGATATTTCATTTCTATGATCAAGTATTATTTGTTCTTATTTTATTATATACAAAAAATAAATTTCAAAATGATGAACTACAATATTTGAGTAGAATTACTTATATTACCTTGTTTTCCTTGGAGATAATCATATATATTATTTCAAATGATTACCCAGGGAAATGAGAAACAAAATAATTGAGTGACCGTATACTCTCAATATGCTAAAACATCTAACAAATGATAATAATGAGTAATAATGAAATAATAATGAAATAGAAATATTATTTCATATAAACAAATACATAAGTATAAAATAACAAGTAAATGGATAATGGAATAACTAAAAAAGTGATAAATTGTAAAATTGAAAAATAATTGGAATTATGTTAATTCCTATTGAAAGAGATCAAAAACATATTATTGAGGTCTTGATCTATGTAATCACACATAAATGGTAAAGACACTCCCATTAACCCATTTTAGATGTTAAAAGTGCCTTACTAGGGATCTATTGGATTATATAATTCCATGACCCATCTGACACATATAATTATAATTAATTACATCATATGCTAACCTTTTGTAGGATATATATTTCATAATTTTTAATTATGAAGAAATCATAAATCTATGGCATAATTTCTCCAAAGAACATACCATTGAATAATTTCTCATAAACAACAAGGTCTTATATGAATTATCAATATAATTACCAATTCAATTAATTGATAAGGATGTCTAGATGAATTGCATTAACTAATATAAATAATTTTTAGTTATTTAGAATGATATAATATATACACTTATAAATTTAAAAATATGGACTTTCCGTTTTCAGGTACTTTTAAAAATATAGACAATCAATGTGTTCGAAATGTAAAAAAATATATTTTAAATTGGAGGAGAATAAAACCATTATTTATAAATCCCCATTATAAAAATAAAATTAAAAATCATCAATCGGTTTTTAAATATATTTTTAATCATAAAAATCTTATCACATAGAATATCACACTAGGTGTGCGGTTAGGCCCACATGTTGTCAATGATTGAAGTTTGAATTAATACCCGATTGGCCTTTTTATGGTTTATTACCCCTAAATATATATATTATAAATACTACATCCATTTTTTGGTATATATTTATACATTTTATTTCTACGAATACCATACACTATTTATATTACAACTATTTTTGTTTTTTATGGATATAAGAATGTTTAGGCATGATTAAAGTTTAAAAGTGTCAAATTTTGTGAGTGATATGGGTACTCTCATGGATCAAATAATAATTTTATTGAAATAATATTTATATCTAGAAAATAATTGAATAGTAAATTAGAAATTTAAATAGGAATAATAATTAAAATAAATGTAATAATTGAAAAGGGATATAAAGAGAACCCATACCACTATTTAACTTCTTATCTTAGAAATGAAACATAGAACAAACCAAAAACATCAATAATAAAAATATGGTTATGAGAAAAACTTAGTGAGAGAGATATTATGATGGAACATCAAATATTGGCATGGATAATGAGAATAAGAGGTGGGTATTTATTACTGTGGTTAGTATAAATTCATTGAATAAATTATGGATTATTTATTTACCCACAAGATTTAGTGATTTAACAGCTTCTATAGTACCCCCATTACCTACCTTAGTGCATAATTATAAATTTTAGTTCCCAAATAGTGAAATATTAGTACAATAGATGATTTGAGTCATGATTATATATATTGACATATTTACAACATTTCACTATTTTTAGAGTATTTTACTCTTTTTACCAAAATTTATCAACATTTACCTCTCATGTAATTTTCATTTTATGATTTTGAATATCAATTACAAATCAGAATATTTATATTCTAATTATGTATATTTATTATTTTATATAAGGATACGATATTTAATAATAATAAATTATTATTGTAAATAAAATTTCATTTTCTAATTTAATTTATACATTAATACTACTTAACCTTAGATACAAAACCCATTATCCCATATATACACACCCTAAGAGAAAGGCATACAATGGCGGTGCTTTCATGGGGTGGATTCAATAGTAATGATAATTTTGTGATCTCTACTAACATAGTATTATGAAGTAGTTTATTTCTATTCATCCTCAATTATAAATGTTCTACCAAGTCATGGTAAATGGAGAACCCTCATGAATGGACATCATTTCTAAACTCGAATAAATTGAGATCATAATAGATGAATGTAATGGGAATAATTTGGTAATTAATTGACTATTGATAATGGAGGTGAACCCAAATAATGAAGTATATATCACTAAGAATAAAATTTTAATAATGTATAAAAAATAGTTAATCTTATCATGTTTCCATGACCGGTGAAAAATTGACATTACATCCATTATTGAGGTATTTTTCCTAAAAATATATATATATAATTAATAGATAAATTACTCCAACATCTAAATGGATTAAACCAACCTGTAGATCCATGAACATTTTGTGAGGACTCCAAAATGACAAAAGGATACTAGCCCCTGCATTGTATTGAAAATAATATTTCAGGAATAAGAAAATATCAACTATATCTCCTTATAATCTCACACTTAATTAGAGAGGACAACATCCCCTTATATTGACAACCTAAATTATTAGTAATAAATAAAAATGGTTTGCCAAATATAATGTGTTATGTGAAATTGACTGAAATTAATTTTTTTCATCTTATTAGTATTCATTAATTGATCACTTCATGGAAGGATTTTCACATTCCCTAAGTGACCAACTGTTTGGTTTAAAGCTAACAAAATCATCAGGGATAGACATGGAAAGACACATGAATCACATTCATGCCTAAATAGGGAAATCAGATATTTCATGTAACACCTCAATCATCCATAGCACGTTTCCCTTTGAATAATACAATAGCTTGCGCTATACGCAACTTGGTGTTTTAGCACCCCATAAAAATAAAACTAACTGTTATGAATCGTAATATCCAATTTTTGAAATATCATAAATTTTATTTTTCAAAATAGACTTCATTTTTGGATTCAGAATATGAAAATTATCTTAGAGTGGATTTTTTGTATTTTTCTGAAAACATTCAATTTTTGATATATAGTGAAAAACACCGCGTTATTGTTTAAAACTGACATTTTATTTAAATAATTATTTATTTTATTGAAATTTATTTTCTATAAAAATAGATATATAATACCTATATATGTTCAATTTAATTCATTGAATTCATTTCATAATATGATTAGATATAAAAAAATTTATTGAATTTTTAACTTCTTTTACCCACCTTCTAGGCATGTTAGCGAATTTGCGTAAAATGTATTTTACCATTTCATTGAAATGAATTTCAAAAATACAAGAGACACATTTGAAATCATTAAGTAAAATGTGGTTCAATAATATGAAAATAATTCTTTATGAATAATATCTTTTTAATTTTTTTTACCACGGTTAAAAGTAAATAGGGTAATTAAGGGTAAAATGATATTATAATTACCCTAACATTTGTGTTAATTATATTGGAAAAGTGTATTTCGACCAAAATATACCTTATTATTAAATTATCATCCTTTTGGTCCACATGTATTAGATTAGGAATTTTATTATTATTTTATTTAAAGAAGAGTTAAAAATGTTAAATTAAAAGGTTAATCAGTAAAAAAAATTTAATTTAGGGTTATAAATAAGAGAAATTGAACTAAAAATATTCATTAGAAATATAAAAATATTTCTTACATAATAGTTTTTTATATATAGTTTTTAAATAATAAATTATTAAATTTATTAATGATACAATGATGATGCAGTAATTACATTATTATTGATTGATTAATAAATTGATATTAAAAATATCCAAATAAATGAAAATTGAGACTTTTGATGAATTACACTAATTTTAAACGTAAATATGACTTAATATCATGGATAAAATAATTTTTTTTTAGAAGTGATAAAGTTGTTTCGAATTTTACAAAAACAAAATAACAAATAGTGACAAAATTGAAATAATTGAGTTTTTATAAATAATACTCTAATATTAATTAATATCATGTTACTAAAAATATTTAATTTGGCCAATGTAAATTTATAATGATAGATATATAAATAATGAACAAATTTGGGTTCACTTGTATTTTTATAGTATGTTTATTAAACGTATATTTTAGTAATACAAGAATACATAGTAAAATTTAAACTACTTTACTAAGAGTTAAATCCAAAAGATAAGATTAATATGTTGACCTAAACCTGTCAAAAAATTATTGTCTAAGAGTTTTTATACCATAGCCACCTGAGCCTCTAAATAAATCATTTCTAAGTCATTATAAACCGAATATGATTGTATAATAAATTAATAAAGTAATATTTTTCTTAAGTGACCCTCACCTATCTTATAAAAGAGTACACCCCCTTCTCTTATTTTCACAGAATCAAAGCCTTTTGGATCGAATAAAAAACATATAAAATATCCTTCCAAAAATCATCTCTTCTACGTATTGGGGTTAATTTGATCATAAATCCAACATATGGAGCTCTTTTGATCAACTCGAAAGGAAACACCCAAAGAAGAGGTAATAATTTCACTACGTCTTTCAAAGTTCATTTCTTCTTCCACATTATCCTTAAATGATGTATCCATAAAAAAATAACAAATAATGTACCTTATACATACTTTATGTTATTAAAATTATGTTTCAACCATAATCATTATCTTATACATCATATGAATGACAGGTCATGATATATGCGTACGCACGAATTACCGTTTGCACATAGTGGTGGTGTTGTTATTCAACACATCATTATTAGGATGGGTATAATAGTGAGTATAATTGATGTAAATAATAAATATAACTAGTTAATGATTCTGTATATATGATATACCATCAAATTACAAAAGATTTCACCATCAGTAGAATGATATTGTTTCTCGTGCGTATGTATGGATTACCGTCTCCATGAACGTGATGAGATTCATTCCCCATCAAAACCATTCACGAATAATTTTCATTTTATGGTTATTTTTTTTGAACTCAATATAATTTTGGATATAAATCAAATACATCCTATCCATAACAAACATGACTTAAATGACAAAAAATTTGAACGAAAACGAATTAGTTAACAACTAAAACAATGATACTACTGAAATATTATTACTAATGTAATATTAATGATCATGTTTATGTATGTGGTTCTTGAATAATTTAATAACAATTATTTTAACTATTATATAGGATTTTAACAAACCCTTGTTCAAGGAAATGTACAAGGTAAGGGTTAATTCTACAATCTCTTAATTATAGGAGGTTTTTTATATGTGAGTACTATTGGGACCTTTTTATCATCCACATTCATGTATCATAAAAATGTATTGAAAAACAAATAAACTATTTCCTATAAATTGGTTTATAGTCATTTATACTCTAGTTTTACTTTTTATAAAATGTTTATAAGGTAATATTTCCATCGGTCCTTTATGAACTTTTCGACAAAATTAAGGAAATAATGTTTTTTAACGTATATGGCCGGTGTGGCGATTTTCCACCATTATTACATCTAAGAATAATTTCATAAATGATTATAAAAATATTTTAAAAATAAAGGTTTTTTATCATTATTTAACTTCTAAATGATTTCAAAATAGAAAGAGATATTTCTCTAAAATATTTTTAATTTCATTTTTGTCAATAACCATTAATGGATTTTAAAATTATTTGATGATGATTTATTATGAGAAAATATTCTTTATTGTATTTATGGTTTTGAGATATATTTGACTTTGGATTTATTGTTTTTATACCATTCAAGGATTATGGTTAATGTATTAATATTTCATATTGTAGTTTTAATAGGAATGTGTATGTTATATTTCAACTTCTTCATATGAAGAATGAATTAGACTTAGTATGTGATGGGTGGAGCCCTCTATAGCCCTTAAGTTCATCAGTAGTTCTCATGAGTTTAACACCCCGAGATTTTGTGAGAAATATTATTTTTAATTACTTTGATATCTTGTGTTGCACCCCAGAGCAATATTCCTCGATAACGTGTGTTGTATGCAATACAGAGTTTCACTAAACAAGATATTATTATAATATTATAATGAACTAACCATTATAAATAGTAATACCCATTTTTTTAAATTTTATAAATTTTATCTGTCAAAATGGACTTCATTTTTGGATTCGAAATATCGAAATTAGCCTAGGGTAAATTGTTTTATTTTTTCTGAATAAATTAAATTTTTGATAAATAGTGAAAACACTGGGTTACTATTTAAAAACTGACTCTTTATTTAAATAATTTTTTATTTTATGCTTAAATAGATACATAATACCTATATAAGTTCAATGTAATTTATTGGAGTCATTTTATAATAATATAGATATATACAAATTTTATTGAAATTTTTAACCGTATTTTAGCCATCTCCTAGGAGCATTTGTAATTGTACATAAAACATAATTTTACGTCTTCTGTGAGTTTAATTTTGAATTTCCAAGGGACATGGTTAATATCAAGGAGTAAAATATGGATCAATAATATACCAATAATTTTTTGGTGAATAGTAAATTTTTATTTTTATTTACCACGGTTGAAAGTGAAAACGGTAATTAAGCATAAAAATGATATTACTATTACCCTAGAACATGTACTAATTCAATTAGATAAGTGTAATTAGACAAAATACAACATTATGAATAAAATATTACCTTTTAGGTCCACTTGGATTAGATTAGGACATTTATTGTTATTTTATTTAATGACGAGTAAAAATAGTTAAAATAACGTTTAATTACTAGAACATTTTTAATATTGGAATATACATAAGATAAATTAGACTATAAATATTCATTAGATAGATAAAAATATTTCATACATAATGGTATTTTATTTATAATTTTTAGGCATTAAGTAATATAATTTATTTATGACACAATGATGATGGAGTAATTACCTTATTAATGAAATATTAACATAATTGATATTATAAATTCACAAATAAATGTAATTTGAGACTTTTTCTGAATTAAAATAATTTAATTGTTTAATATGACATGTTATTTTTTATTTAATTATCTTTTTTCGAACTAATCTGCTGTTATGATTTTCACAAAAATCAATTACCAAATAGTGTCAAAATTGACATAAAATAGTTTTTAAAACAAATATTATATTATTAATTGATATTCTATTCTTAAAAATATAAGGCTTGGCCAAATGACTTAGATAAAGATATATATATTATTAATGAACCAATTGGGGTTTTTTTGACTTGTTATAGTATGTTTATTAACCATATAATGTAAGAAAACAAGAAGACACGGTAAAAGTTAAATTATTTAACGTAGAGATAAATCTAAATGACTAGGTTAAAATAGTAACCTAAACTTGTCTAAAACCTACTTGATAAGAGGAATTCGACCCATACCCACTTTACCTTTGAAATAAGTCACTTTTAAGCCATTATAAACCGAATATGACTTTATAATAAAATAATATTTTATGTTTTTTCTAAAGTGCCCTTCTCATCCCTTATAAATGGGCACCTCCTACCTCTTCTCTTTACAAATTTTGAGCCTACAAGTTCAGAAAAATGCTACCAATTTCCCTTCTCAACATCCCTAGAAACATTATTTAGGTTCTTTTCTCCTCAAAAGACCAACTCTAGTTCCTTAAGAAGAAGATTAAATAGGTTTGTCGAAGAAGAGGTATCCTCTTCTACCGATTCTTTCAAGTTTGTTTCTTATTCTTCTTATTCTTATTTATTTTTTTCATTATAAAGTAATAACATAAGTATCACTAATATACTGATATGTTATTATAAATGTGAAATAACACCATTTCACCTTCTATCCATCCTATAGATAACGAAGTCATCATGCGTGCATAAGTACAGAATCACGTCTCCACGCCGTGGTGTAATCGGTTTTTCCACCCCCACCTTACTTGGATGGGTATAATGGTGTAAAGAATAATTATATATGGTTATTATAACATCATAATATTTCTAAGATATTATATCATCCAGTCTATCTCCATTCAATAATTATGAGAATGAATATGATTCTGTAATAAGTCAATGACATTATTTAAATCATTATACATGAGGTTTGGATATGTACGAAGCATATCAGACCTAAGGTAAGGGATAATTTTGTAATCTCATTTTTTTTTGAGATTTCTTATACGTAAGTATTTATAAGGGTTATATTTTTCATCCATGTCCATAAAAATATTTTTCATAAAGTGTTTTATATTCATTCATGTATGTTTAAAGTCATATTTACCCCTATTTGACTTTTACATTATGTTATGGAAATAGGCTTTCTTTGTTTTACCATACGGGGATCTTTTTGACTGTTCTGACAAAAGTACGAGGATAAAGTTTTTTTTAACTTTTACTACATGAACAAAATTTTACAATTTTAGAATGCATAATTTTCATGATGATTATTCTACAATTTTTTATTAATTTTTTAAGAAAAACATTTTTCTTTTAAAATTTCATGGCATTTTGAGAAAATAAAATGATTTTGAAGAAGAAAGGATATTTTCCTCAAGAATTCATTTCAAGTGTTTTATCAAAACTATTTGCCTTCGAAGATGACATTATTAAGTATTTTTATTCTTCAAGTATAATGTCTCTATGATATTAATGGTTTCACTTTTCTTATGATGAAATGATATCCGTTTGTTTATATGGATTATGTTATGATGTGATGATGTTTATGAAACCCATTTTATTCTTTGGGTTATTATCAATAATTTATATTTATGTTATGGCACAAGTAGGAATGATTTCATTATAATATGGGTGGGACATAAATCTCCCTCCAATGCATTGGGTAAAGAATTATAACTCATGAGATAGAAATGGATGGAATAGTAAGTTAATTCGGTTTAGTGATACAGGACTGGAACGAGAAATGAACTCGATTCAGAAAGTGACATTGTCCACTAAGATGGTCTTGGAAGAAATGCCTTTGCTACTATGGAAATCATATCATGTGATTAATGGTTTCCAACAATTAAATGTATTATTTCACATGGTATTTTATCATGATTGATGTTCCTTTATGATATATTCCTTACATACTTCCAATATTTATGTCTTTTATCAATATTTTCATGTTTAGATTTTATGTTCAAGTTTTTTTTTCACTCAAATGATTATAGATTGTTTTATATTCTCTATGTTTACCCATACTGAGCATTTGAGATCACCCATTTTATGTATTAATTTACCTAGGATATAAAGATAGATTTTAGGTAAGAAAACAAAAGTGGAAGATCTTTATGGGAGATGTTGAAGATCTTTCACCATGATTAGAATATTACTTTTCTGAGTTTCCAAAGACACTAAACTATTACGGTCCTTGTGTGTTTGTTTTTGTTATGTATTAAGTATTTAGCAAAGTAATGTAATGTACATGTATGTCAAGATTGGGTCACTACAATTGGAATTAGAGGAAAGGTTTAGTCAACTTTTGGAAACTAGGATGCGAGAACTTTAGTGAAATCCCTATAAATATTTGTAAGGTATGTCTAGGGATATCTGTAAGGTTATGTATAATAATACATTACATTCATTGAATTATGGCATCGATATTATAATTAAACCCAATATGATAGATATTGAAGGTAATCCCCCTTTATTATGTTGTCTTCCTAGCATGATTTTTGCCTCTACCACTGTTCTTTTTGGGTTTTAGACGATGGTTGTATCCCAATGGATCCTTGTTGATAAATTTAATGGACAATGCAATGATTGTTCTCCTGAGCATCCAAATGTGATGGGAGATAGAGTGAAAAATATTTCTACTATACTTACAGAAGTTATGAATAATTCGGGATTTCCAAAATGATCAGATAAGGTAACAATATTCTAATGAGTCCTTCATGAGGCAACATCCACCATCCATCAATGGGTCTTCTGATCCACTTGTTGCTGAACTATATATTGTTACCACTGAAAAGATATTTTCTGTACTTCACTATTTAGAACATGAAAAAGTCATTTTTTCAATTTACCATTTAGAAGGTGAAGCAGACCATTGGTGGAATATAATTATGAATACAAGGCCCCAAGATGAAATTGAATCCATGGAATGGGACGAGTTCAAGAACTTGTTTTTCAATAAGTACTTCCCTCGTATTCTTCAAACAATTTTGGGAAAGGAGTTACTTGAGCTTAATCAGAAGGATGATGAATCTGTTGGTATATACGAAGAGAATATTACAAGACTAGCATGGTATGCATCTGGCTTTATCATCCAACCTGAAGGTAAAGTAGATCGATTCTTCAGTGGCTTAAAACCAAGTATTTGAAGAGAATGTTCTATAAGATACTTCCGTAGCTATGAAGAAATTTTGCATTGTGCGATCAAGGTAGAACTAGAAGGTGGTGTAACATATCCATCTCATGGTTTTGATAAGAAACAAATGATGGAGTTCAATGAAAAACCTCAGAACAATCGTGAAATTAAGGTGAATGTTTCTTTATGATGAATGTGAGGAATTAAGCATGGTGTAGATTGTCTAAAAGGTACTAAAAATGATTCAAGTGTGGAAAAAAAGGTTATCAAGCAGCTGAGTGCCGATGTAATGGGAAAAAGGTTTCTAGTGACATGAATATAGAAAAGGCTACAGAGAATGAACCACCAACACTTCAATGCTTCAAGTGCAATTAAATGGTGCATTATGCTAATCAACGCCATAATCCAAGGGTTAAGGATGATCGACGTGAGCAACCACTTTAGGCAAAGGATAAAGGGAAGTCACAAGCGATCACTATTGGAGATGTTGAGTATAACAATGATGTGGTTGAATGATTATGTTTTTATGTAATGGGATTCCAAAATTGTAGTGTGGAATGTCATTTTAGTATCTTGGAATATTAAAATATCTATGTATTGGTTTATTTTTGTTTTCAAAAATTCAATGGTACCTGTAACCATAAAAAGTGATTGAAATATTTTTGGAAAGAAGATGATATGACTATAATGAAGGGATAAGGAGAAAATAATGTTTTTGATAGTATTCATGAGGTCATGACTGCTATAAGGACATAGTTATATCATGGATTGAGTACATAGAAATTTTGGGATTTTGGTATGTGGAAAGAGTTAACTTTTGAAAGCATTCATGTTTTCACTAAGGATCTATGGTAATTCATTTTTCAAATGAATACATGATTAATGTATTCACATGATTGGAATGTGACCAACATGATATATATTATGGGGGATAAATGATGGTATTCACATGCTTGGTAGAAGACCATTCTAGTAGTCATTTTATTTATAATATGTTATTGGACAGAAGTATTTCTAATATGCATAAAGGTAGTAATGCATAAAGTTATACATCAGATAGTGTTGTTTAAGGATAGATATTTTTTATACTATTTATGGAATGTTGTAATATTATAGTTTTAGAAAAATGGAAACCTATAAGATGGGCAACAACCCATCACATCAGACTAGGTTGCGAGAATCAAACCCCCAACCGGTGTGCGACCGACCATTATCTCCTACCACTGGCCAAAAGGAAGTCCCTGGTTAGTATTAATTAGTTTTAATTTATAAAGTGGAACTATATATTAACTATAAGTCCATTTTAGGATCCATATACGAATAATATGACTATATATAGACTTATGTATATTTAATAACATTTTGTAACTGTTTGATTGAGATAGATGGAATGACCTATCATCCTATAACATGATCTTCTAACACTTCATGAATGAAAAATTAAACTTCATTTATTTAAGAGATGAAGAGGAAATTATCAAGGCACAAACAATGGTGAGATTATACCAAAATCAAGTAAGGATTTATTTTAATTCAAAATTTCTTCAACATTTTGGAAATGATCATGTGAACTAAAAACATTGTCCTAGTGCCCTTATATCTGATGAATCAGATGGTACCTCAGATCATCACAAATTTATGGATTTGTAATTGTTGGCTTGTTCATTGTTATGTCCTCTACCACTCTCCATCAGAACTTGATGCTTAAATTTCACTTCTATATCCATATTTTCACCTATGATCTTCTCTGTGGAAACCTAGTGATGAGTTAATTTGGGTAACCGCTAGATTTCTAACTTTTGGTTTTAAAGTAATGTTTTAGTATCCCTTTTTACGATGTGGGTTTCTATGAATGAAACTTTCAAATATTAAACCATTTATAACCTTGATGAATTTCGAGGGAGAAATTCATTTTAAGGGGGTAGAATGTAACCGCCCAAGATTTTATGAGAAACATTATTTTTTAATTTCTTTGATGTCTTGTGTTGCAAACCAGAGCAATGTTCCTCGATAACGTGTGTTATACGCTATACAGAGTTTCACGAAACGAGATATTATTATAATATTGTTATGAACTAACCATTATGAATTTTAATACCCATTGTTGGAAATTTTATATATTTTATCTGTCAAAATGGACTTCTTTTTTGGATTCGGAATATCAAAATTAGCCTGGGGTGATTTTTAGGTATTTTTCTGAAAAGTTTCAATTTTTGATGAATAGTGAAAACACTAGGATACAATTTAAAAACTGAATTTTTATTTAAATAAATATTTATTTTAGGTCAAAATAGTTACATAATACCTATATATGTTCAATGTAATTAATTGGAGTCATTTTATAATAATATAGATATATAAAAATTTTATTGATCCTTTTGACCGTCTATTAGCCCCCTCCTTAGAGCATTTGTAATTGTACATAAAACTTAATTTTACCTATTCTATGAGTTGAATTTCAAAAATATGAGTGACACGGTTAATAGAAAGGGGTAAAATGTGGTCAATAAGATATAAATAATGTTTGGTGAGTATAAAATGTTTACTTTTATTTACCATCATTAAAAGTAAATAGGGTAATTAAGTGTAAAAATGATATTACTATTACCCTAAAACATGTCCTAATTCTATTGGATAAGTGTAATTAAACCCAAAACAACCATATGAATATAATATTACCCTTTAGGTGCACTTGGATTAGATTAGGACATTTATTATTATTTTATTTAAAGAAGAGTTAAAATAGTTAAAATCAATATTTAATGACTAAAACATTTTTAATATAGGGTTACACATAAGATAAAGTCGGCTATAAATACTAAATATATAGATTAAAATATTTTATGAATAATGGTATTTTATTTATAATTTTTAGACACTAAATAATTTATTTTATTTATGACACAATGATGATACAATAATTACCTTATTAATGAAATATTAACATAATTGATATTAAAAATACCATAATAATTGTAATTTGAGACTTTTTATGAATTAAAATCATTTTATATGTTAATATGGCATGTTAGTATTGATTTAATTAACTTTTGTTGAACTAATAATGCTGTTATGAGTTTCACAAAAATCAATTACCAAATTGTGTTAAAATTGACATAAAATAGTTTTTAAAACAAATATTATATTACTAATTGATATTATATTCTTAAAAATCTAAGGATCGGCCAAATGACTTATATAAGAATATATATATTAATATTGAACCACTTTGGGTTCTTTTAGCTTGTTATAGTATGTTTATTAACCATATAGTCTAAGAAAACATGAAGGCACGGTAAAAGTTATATTATTTAACATAGAGTTAAATCTAAATGATTAGGTTAAAAAAGTAACCTAAAATTGTCTAAAACCTATTGGTTAAGATTATTTATACCCATACCCACATTATATTTGAAATAAGTCAATTTTTACCCATTATAAAACGAATATGTCTTTATTATAAAATAATATTTTATGTTTTTTCTAAAGTGTTGTTCTCCTCCTTTATTAAAGGGAACTTCCTTCTTCTTCACCTTACACAATTTTGAGCCTTCATGATTTTCCAAACCTAGAGAATATCCCTTCTCAACTTCCCTAGAAACATTATAGAGGTTATGGTCTCCTAAAAATACCATCTCTAGTTCCTTAAGAAGACGATTTAAAGAGGTTTGTCGAAGAAGAAGTATTCTCTTCTACTGATTCTTTCACGTTTTTATTCTTCAACTTCTTCTTCATTATTTGTTTCATTATAAATAACAACATAAGTATCAATAATATACTTATATGTTATTATAAATGTGAAACACCCCCATTTATCCATCTATCCATCCTACAGAAAACTAAATCACCGCGCGTGCGTACTTACTGAATACTGTCTCCACCCCGTGGTGTAATCTGTTTTTCCACCCCCACCATAGTTGGATGGGTATAATGGTGTAAATAATAACTATATATGGTTATTTTAACATCATACTAATTCAAAGATATTATATGATCCACTATAATTCCATTAATTAATTATGGGAAAGATATCATCGCTCGTGCGTACGTACGGATTACCGTCCCAATGACGCGATGAGATTCATTCTCCATGTTAACCATTAAAGAATGATTATAAAGTATATAAAATGAATAATAATTAAATATATGAAATAATTAAGCTACATTATTTATGTATATATATATATATCATCAACTTACTTCCATTCAAGTCAATAAGGAAAGGAGAACAACGTTCATGTGTACGTATGGCCTACCGTCTCCATAAACGGTGTACTTCATTTCATTAATATATCTATTAAATATATGTATATATACTGAATATATATGATATATAAATCAAGACTTACATTCTGGATGTAATTAAATCACGATATAACTATTAATAATATCATGAACAATAAGTCCAAACACGTACGATAAATGAAACAATTTTACCCAAAACGCTGCTTTAACAAGGAATTTACAAAAGAATGGGTAATGTAAATTCATAAGTGAACCATATATTATATAATAAAAATGAACATGATTCTTTAATAAGTAAATGACTTTATTTAAATCACTATACGGTAGTTTCAGATACGTATGAAGCATATCAGACCTAAGGTAAGGGATAATTTTGTAATCCCATTTTTATCTGAGATTGCATATGCGTAAGTATTTACTGGGGTTATATTTTTCATCCATGTCATTAAAAAAGTTTTTCATAATGTTTTTTGTATTATTCCATGTATTTTTAAAGTCATTTTACCCCTCCTTGATTTTTACATTATGTTATGGATGGAATCTTTCTTTTGTTTACCATATGATGACCTTTTATACTTTTCCGACAAAAGTACGAGGATAATGTTTTTTAACTTATACGACACGAACATATTTTTACAGTTTCATAACACCTAAGTTTCATGAAGCTTTTTCTGAATTTTTTGTTTATTATTTTAACAAAAACATTTTCATTTAAAATTTAATGGCATTTTGAGAAAATAAAATGATTTTGAAGAAGAAAGGATATTTTCCTCAAGAATTCATTTTACGTGTTTTATAAAAACTATTTTCCATCGAGATGAAATTGTTAAGTATTTTTATTTTTCATGTATAAATTATCTATCATTTACATGGTTTCACTTTTCTTATTATGAAATGATATCCATTTGTTTTATTTGTATTATGTTATGATGTGATGATGTGTATGAAACCCATTTTATTCTGTGGCTTATGATGTATGATTTATGTTTACATTTTTGCACAAGTAAGAATGATTTAATTATATGATGGGTGGGAAATATATCTCCCTCCAATGCATTGGGTAATGATTTATATCTCATAATATAGACATCGATGGAATTGTAAGTTAATCCGGTTTAGTGATACTGTATTGGAACGAGGAGCGAACTCGATTCAGAAAGTGACTTTTTACACTAAGATGGTCTTGGCAGAAATGCCTCGACTACTATGGAAATCATATAATGTGATTAATGGTTTTCCACAATTACATTTTTTTATTTCCCATTCTATTTTATCATTATTGATGTTCCTTTATGATATATTCCTTACATACTTCTAGGATTTATGTCTTTTCTCAAGATTGTGATGTTTAGATTTTATGTTAATGTTTTTTTTTCACTCAAATGTTTATGGATTGTTTTATGTTCTCTATGTTTACACTTTATGAGCTTTTGAGCTCACCATTTTTATGTTTTATTTTCCCTAGGATATAAATAAATGTTTTAGGTAAGAAAACAATATTAGAAAATCTTTATGGGAGATGTTGAAGATCTTTCACTATGATTAGACGATTACTTTAACGAGTTTCTAGAGACACTAAAATAATATGGTCCTTGTGTGTTTGTTTTTGTTATGTATTAAGTATTCCGCAAAAGTAATGTAATTTCCATGTACGTTAAGATTGTTTCTCTACAATTGGTATCAGAGGAAAGGTTTTGTCATTCTTTGGAAACTAGGATGTGAGAACTTTAGTGAAATCCCTAGAGATAATTTTAAGGTATGTATAGGGATGTCTCTACGGTTAAGTATATGAATATTTTGTAGTCCTAGAATTATGCTAATGATATTATAATTAAATCAATGATGTTAGATATTGAAGGTACTCCCCCTTTATTATTTTGTTTTCCTAGCATGATATTTTCCTCCCACACTGTTCTTTTTGGGTTTTAGACATTGACTGGAACTCGAAGGAACATTGTTGATCAATGTAATGGACAATGCAATGATTATCCTCCCATGAAACCAAATGTGATTGGAGATGGAGTGAAAAAGCTTATTACTATACTTAATCAATCTATGAATCATTCTAGAATTCCAAAAGGATCATAGAAGGGAACAATATTATATTGAGTCCTTCATGAGGCAACGTCCACCGTCTTTCAATGGGTCTTTTGATCCACTTGTTGCTGAACAATGGATTAGTACCACTGAAAATATATTTTCCATACTTTTCCATTCAGAACATGAAAAATTTATTTTAGCTATTTACCATTTAGAAGGTGAAGCAGACCAGTGGTGGAATCTAATTAAGAATACAGTGCCCCAAGATGAAATTGAATCCATTGAATGAGACAAGTTCAAGAACATGATTTTCTGTAAGTACTTCCCTCGTATTCTTTGAACAAAGATGGAAAAGGAGTTCCTTGAGCTTAAGCAGAAGGATGTTGAATCTGTTGGTATATATGAATAGAATTTTACAAGACTTGCAATGTATGCATCAGGCTTTATCATCCAACATGAAAGTAAAGTTGATTGATTCTTCAGTGTCTTAAAACCAAGTCTTCGAAGAGAATTAGCTATAAGAGACTTCAGTAGCTATGACTAAATTGTGAATTATGCTATCAAGGTAGAACTAGAAGTTGTTGTAACATATCTATCTCATGGTTTTGAAAAGAAATTAAATATGGAGTTAACGGAAAAACCTTAGAAAAATGTTGAAAAAATGTGAATGTTTCTTTATGATGAAATTGTGGAATGAAGAATGGTGGAGATTCTCTAAAAGGTACTAGGAAATTATTCAAGTGTGGAAAAGAAGGTTATCATGCAGCTGAGTGATGAAGTAATGGGAAAAAGGATTCTAATGACATGAATAGATAAAAGACTATAGAGAATTCACTACCAACACTTGAATGCTTCAAGTGAAATGAAATGGGGAATTATGCTAATCAATCCCCAAATCCAAGGGTTAATGATGATCAATATGAGAAACCTCTTAAGGAAAAGGATAAAGGGAAGTCACATGAGATCACTATTGGTGATGTTGAGTAGAAAAATGATGTGGTGGAATGATTATGTGTTTATGTAACGAGATTCCAAAATTTTAGTGTAGAATGTCATTTTAGTATCGTGGAATATTGAAATATCTATGTATTGGTTTATTTTGGTTTTCAAAAATTGTATGGTACCAGTAACCATGAAAAGTGATTGAAATGTTTTTGGAAAGAAGTGGATATGAGTATAATGAAAGGATAAGGAGAAAATAATGTTTTTGATAGTATTCATGAGATCATGACTGATATATGAACAATGATATATCATGGGTTGAGTACATAGAAATTTTGGGATTTTGGTATGTGCAAAGAGTTAACATTTGACAGCATTCATGTTTTCACTAAGGATCTATGTTAATTCATGTTTCAAAAGAATACATGATTTAAGTATTCACATGTTTGGAATGTAACTAACAATATATATATTATGGGGGATAAATGATGGTATTCACATGCTTGGTAGAAACCTTTCTAGTAGTCATTTTCTTTATACAATGTGATTGGACGTAATTATTTCTGATAATCCAAAAGGTAGGAATACATTAAGTTGGACATCAGATACTATTGTTTAAGTCTGGAAATTTTAGATATTAGTTCTAGAATGTTGTAATAGTATAATTTTAGAAAAAGGAAAATAAGTAAGATGGGAGAAAACTCGTCACATCGGACTAGGTTGCCAGAATAGAACCCCAACCAAAGTACGACAGGTCGTTATCACCTACCACTAGCCTACAGGAAATCCATGGTTAGTATAATTTTTTTTTAATTTATTAAGTGGAATGATATATTATGTATAAGTCCATTTTAGGAACTATATACGATTAATATTACTATATATTGACTTATTTATATTTAATAACTTTTGGTAACTGTTTGCTTGATACTGATGGAATGACATATCATCCTATCACATGATCTTCTAACACTTAACGAATAACAAATTCAACTTCATTTCTTTAAGAGATGAAGTGGAAATTGTTAAAGGCCCGAAAAATGGTGAGATTGTACCAAAATCAATTAAGTATTTCTATTAATTCAAAAATTCCTTAACATTATGGAAATGAACTTGAGAACTAATAACTTTTTCATAGTTCCCTTATATCCGATGAATCAGATGGTACCTTAGATCATCACAAATTTATGGCTTTATGATTGTTGGCTTTTTCATAGTCATGTCCTCTACCACTCCCCATCAGAACATGATGGTTCTATTTCCCTTCATCATTCATATTTTCACCTATGTTATTCTATGTGGAAACCCAGGGATGAGATAATTTTGGTAACAATTAAGTTTCATACATTTGTTTTTAATTATATGTTTTAGTATCCCTTTTTACGATGTGGGATTCAATGGAAGAAAATTTCAATTAGTAAACCATTTATAACCCCGATGAATTTTTAGGGAGAAAATCCTTTTAAGGGGGGTATAATGTAACACCCTGATATTTTAAGAGAAATATTATTTTTAATTTCTTTGATGTCTTGTGTTTCACGCTAGAGAAACATTCCTCGATAATGTTTGTTATACACAATACCGAGTTTCATGAAATGAGATATTATTATAATTATATTATAAACAAACCATTATGAATAGTAATACCCATTTTTTAAATCTTATAAATTTTATCTGTTAAAATGGACTTCATTTTTGGATTCGGAATTTCGAAATTAACCTAGGGTGATGTTTTTTTATTTTCTGGAAAAGTTTCAATTTTTTATGAATAGTTAAATGACTGTGTTACAATTTAAAAACCGACTTTTTATTTAAATAATTATTTATTTTAGGTCAAAATAGTTACATAATACCTATATAAGTTCAATGTAATTCATTGGAGTCATTTTATAATAATATAGATATATAAAACTTTTATTGAAAATTTTGACCGTCTTTTGGCCATCTCCTAGGAGAATTTATAATTGTACACAAAACGTAATTTTACGTCTTCTATGAGTTGAATTTCGAAAATTCGAGAGACACTGTTAATATCAAGGAGTAAAATTTGGTTCAATAAGACACAAATAATTTTTGGTGAATAGTAACTTTTTACTTTTATTTACCACGATTAAAAGTAAATTGGGTAATTAAGGGTAAAAATGATATTACTATTACCCTAAGATAGGTCCCATTTCTATTGGATAATTGTAATTCGACAAAAAAAACCTTAGGAATAAAATATTACCCTTTAGGTCCACTTGGATTAGATTAGGACATCTATTATTATTTTATTTAAAGAAGAGTTAAAATAGTTAAAATCAAATATTAATGACTAAAACATTTTTAATATAGGGTTATACATAAGATAAATTCGACTATAAATATTCATTAGATAGCTAAAAATATTTCCTACATAATGGTTGTTTACATATAATTTTTAGACATTAAATAATTTAATTTATTTATGACATGATAATGTTATAGTAATTACCTTATTAATGAAATATTAAAATAATTGATATTAAAAATACCAAAATAAATGTAATTTGAGACTTTTTATGAATGAAAGTAATTTTATAGGTTAATATCACATGTTAGTATTGATTTAATTAAATTTTATCGAACTAATAATGATGTTATGATTTTAACAAAAATCAATTACCAAATAGTGTCCGAATTGACATAAAATAGTTTTAAAAAAACATATTATATTATTAATTGATATTATATTCTTAAAAATCAAAGGATCAGCCAAATGACTTAGACAAGGATATATATATATTAATAATGAACCACATGGGGTTATTTTGGCTTGTTATAGTATGTTTATTAACCATATAGTGTAAGAAAACAAGAAGACACGGTAAAAGTTAAATTATTTAACTTATAGTTAAATCTAAATGATTAGGTTAAAATAGTAACCTTAACTTGTATAAAACATATTGGTTAAGATTATTTCTACCCAAACCCACTTTATATTCTAAATAACTCAATTTTTATCTATTATAAACCGAATATGACTTTATTATAAAATAATATTTTATGTTTTTTCTAAAGTGCCTCTCTCTTCCTTTATAAAATGGCACCTCCTCCCTCTTCTCTTTACACAATTTTGAGCCTTCATGCTCTTCCAAATCCTGACCGTTTCACTTATCAACTTCCATAGAAACATTATAGAGGCTATGGTATCCTCAAAATACCATCTCTAGTTACTTATGAAGAATATTAAAAGAGGTGTGTCGAAGAAGAGGTAATCTCTTCTACCGACTCTTTCTTGTTTTTTCTACTTTAAATTCTTGTTCATTAGTTGTTTCATTATAATTTAATAATATAATTATCACTAATATACTTATATGTTAATATAAATGTGAAAAAACACCATTTCTACTTCTATCCATCCTATGGAAAATGAAATCACCGCGCTTGCGTACGTACGAAATACCATCTCCACGACGTGGTGTAATATGTTTTTCCACCCCCACCTTACATGGATGGGTATAATGGTGTAAATAATAACTATATTTGGTTATTATAACATTATACTAATTCTTATATATTATATCATCCATTCAAATTCCATTCAATAATTATGTGAATGATATCATCGCTCGTGCGTACGTACGGATTACCGTCTCCATGACGAGATGAGATTCATTGTCCATGTTAACCAATAAAAAATGATTATAAAGTATATATAATGAATAATAATTAAATATATTACATAATTAATCTACTAGATTTATGTATACAGATATATATTTCATCTACATACTTCCATTCAAGTCAATAAGGAAAGGAAAACAGCGTTCATGCGTACGTACGACCTACCGTTTCCAGGAACGGTGTATTTCATTTCATTCATCTATCTATTAAATATATTTATATATAATGAATATATAAGATATATAAATCATGAATTAAATTCTATAAGTGAGTGAATCATGATATAATTAATAATAATATCATGAAAAACAAGTCCAATCACGTACGATAAATGAATCAATTTTACCCAAAATGCTGCTTTAACAAACAATTTACAAAAGAACGGGTAATATTAAGTCATAAGTGAACCATATATGATATCATAACAATTAATATGATTATTAAATAATTAAATTAAAATATTTAAATCATTATACAGGATTTTTGGATACGTATAAAGCATATCAGACCCAAGGTAAGGGATAATTTTGTAATCTCATTTTTATCTGAGATTGCTTATACGAAAGTATTTACTAGGGTTATATTTTTCATCCATGTCCATAAAAATGTTTTTCATAAAGTGTTTTATATTATTCCATGTATTTTTAATGTAATTTTTACCTCTATTTGACCTTTACATTATTTTATGGAAGGAATCTTTCTTTTGTTTACCATACGAGGAACTTTTTGACTTTTCTAACAACAATATGAGGATAATGTTTTTTGAACTTATACAGCATGAATGGATTTTTATGGTTTCATAATACCAATTTTCATGAATAAAATTCTAAATGTTTTTATGTTTTTTTTAACAAAAACCATTTATTTTAAAATTTCATGGCATTTTGAGAATGTAAAATTATTTTGAAGAAGAAAGGATATTTTCCTCAAGAATTCATTTCAAGTGTTTTATCAAAACGATTTTCCATCGAAGATGACATTATTAAGTATTTTTATTTTTCAAGTATAAAGTATCTATTATTTACATGGTTTCACTTTTCTTATGATGAAATGATATCCATTTGTTTTATTGGTATTATGTTATTATTGGATGATGTTTATGAAACCCATTTTATTCTTTGGGTTATGATGAATGATTTATGTTTATGTTGTGGCACAAGTAAGAATGATTTCATTATATGATGGTTGGGACATGTATCTCCCTCCAATTAATTGGTTAAAGATTTATATCTCATGAGATAGACATGGCTAGAATAGTAAGTTAATATGGTTCAGTGATACAGGACTAGGATGAGGAGTGAACTCATCTTAGAAATTGAATTTGTCCACTAAGATGGTCTTGGTAGAAATGCCTTGGCTACTATGGAAATCATATCATGTGCTTAATGGTTTTCCACAATTACATGTTTTATGTACCATGCTATTTTATCATTATTGATGTTCTTTTATGATATATTCCTTACATACTTCCAGGATTTATGTCTTTTTTCAAGATTTTGATGTTTATATTTTATTTTCATGTTTTTTGCACTCAAAAGTCTATGGATTGTTTTATGTTCTCTATGTTTACCAATACAGAGAATTTGATCTCACCCTTTTTATGTATTCTTTCCCCTAGGATATAAATAAAGGTTCTAGGTAAGAAAATCAAAGTGGAAGATCTTTATGGGATATGTTGAAGTTCTTTCCCCATGATTTGAAGATTACTTTTCTGGGTTTCCATAGACACTAAAATATTACGGTCCTTGTGTGTTTTTTTGTTATGTATTAAGTATTCTGCAAAAGTAATGGAATGTCCATGACTGACATGATTGGGTCTATATAATTAGTATCAGATGAATGGTTTAGTCAACCTTTGAAAACTAGGATGTGAGAACTTTAGTTAAATCCCTATAGATATTTTTAAGGTATGTCTAGGGATGTCTCTATGGTTAAGTATAAGAATAGGTTACAGTCCGATATTTATGGTAATGATATTATAATTAAACCTAATATGATAGATATTTAAGGTACTCCCCATTTATTATGTTGTTTTCCTATCATGATTTTTGCCTCTTACACAGGCCTTTTTGGGTTTTAGACGATGGCTGAAACCTGAAGGAACCTTGTTGATCAATGTAAAGGACAATGCAATGATTGTCCTCTTGAGCTACCAAATGTGATGGGAGATGGAGTGCAAAATCTTATTACTATACTTACACAAGCTATGAATCATTATAGATTTCCAAAATGATCAGATAATGGAAAAATATTCTTTCGAGTCCTTCATGAGGAAACATCCACCATCTTTAAATGGGTCTTCTGATCCACTTGATGCTGAACAATGGACTAGTACCATTGAAAAGATATTTTCCAAACATTGTTGTTCAGAATAGGAAAAAGTTATTTTAGTTGATTACTGTTTAGAAGGTGAAGTATACCAGTGGTGGAATGTAATTAAGAATACAAGGCCCCAAGATAAAATTGAATCCATGGAATGGGATGAGTTTAAGAACATATTTTTAGTATGTACTACCCTTGAATTATTCGAACAATGATGGAAAATGAGTTCATTGAGCTTAAGAAGAAGGATGATGAATATATTGGTATATAGAAAGTGAATTTTACAAGACTTTCAAGGTATGCATCTGGCTTTATCATCCAACCTGAAAGTAAAGTTGATCGATTCCACTGTGGCTTAAAACCATGTCTTTGAAGAGAATTAGATATAAGAGACTTCAGTAGCAATGAAAAATTGTGCATTGTGCTATAAAGGTAGAACATGAAGTTGGTGTAACAGATCCAACTCTGGTTTTTGACCATAACTGAAAGATTGAGTTCAAGGAAAACCTCAAAACAATGGAGAAAAGATGGTGAATGTTTTTTTATGCTGAAGGCGTGGAAGGAATCATTGTTGAGATTGTCTAAAAGGTACTAGAAAATGCTTCAGGTTTGGAAAAGTAGGATATCATGCAGCTGAGTGCCAAAGTAATGGGAAAAAGGTTTCTAATTAAATAAATAGATAAAATACTATAAAGAATGCACCACCAACACGTCAATGCTTCAAGTGCAATGAAATGGGGCATTATGCTAATCAATGCCCTATTCCAAGGGTTAATGATGATCGACGTGAGAAAACTCTTTAGGAAAAGGATAAAGGTAAGTCACATGTGATCACTATTGGTGATTTTGAGTATAACAATGATGTGATGGAATGATTATGTGTTTATTTAACGGGATTCCAAAATTGTAGAGTGGAATGTCATTTTAGTATCGTGGAATATTGAAATATCTATATATTGGTTTATTTTGGTTTTCAAAAATTGTATGGTACTAGTAACCATGAAAAGTGATTGAAATATTTTTTGAAAGAAGATGATATGCATATAATGAAGGGAGAAGGAGAAAATAATGTTTTTGATTGTATTCATGTGCTCATGCCTGATATAAGGACAGAGTTATATCATTGATTGAGTACATAAATATTTTTGGATTTTAGTATGTGGATAGAGTTAACTTTTGACAGTATTCATGTTTTCACTAAGGATCTATGGTAATTCATGTTTCAAA
The DNA here is from genome assembly GCA_963277665.1 of Viscum album. Lineage (NCBI taxonomy): Eukaryota > Viridiplantae > Streptophyta > Magnoliopsida > Santalales > Viscaceae > Viscum > Viscum album. The sequence goes on along the minus strand of OY728137.1, from coordinate 1,582,486,202 downwards.
AGAATACATGATTAAATTATTCACATGTTTGGAATGTTACCAGCACGATATATATTATGGGGGATAAATGATTGTATTCACAAGCTTTGTAGAAGACCTTTCTAGTAGTCCTTTTCTTTATACTATGTGATTAGACAAAAATATTTATGATAAGCCAATAGGTAGGATTGCATTAAGTTATACAACAGATAGTATTGTTTAAGGCTAGAAATTTTTTATATTATTTTTGGAATGTTGTAATAGTATACTTTTGGAAAAAGGACAACCCGTAAGATGTGAGACAACCCTTCACGTCGGACTAGGTTGTGAGAATCGAACCCCCAAACGAAGTGCGATAGCCCTTTATCACCTACCACTGACCTACAAGATGTCCCTAGTTAGTATAAATTGGTTTTAATTTATTAAGTGGAATGATATATTAAGTATAAGTCCATTTTAGGAACCATATACAATTTATCTAACTATAAATGGACTTATGTATATTTAATAACTTTTGGTAACCATTATTTTGAGACAGATGGAATGACCTATCATCCTATCACATGATCTTCTAACACTTCAGTAATGTCTAATTCAACTTCATTTGTTTATGAGATGATGTTGAAATTGTTCAAGGCATGAACAACGGTGAGATAGTACCAAAATAAAGTAAGTATTTCTTTTAATTAAAAATTTATTCAACATTAGGGAAATGATCATGAGAACTAAAAGTGATGTCCTAGTTCCCTTATATATAATGAATCATATGGTACCTAAGATCATCACAAATTTATGGCTTTGTGATTATTGGATTCTGCATAGTCATGTCCTCTACCACTCTCCATCAGAACTTGATGGTTAGATTTCTCTTCCATATCAAAATTTTCAGCTCTGTTCTTATATGTGGAAACATAGTTATTAGTTAATTTGGGTAACCGTTATGTTTCATACTTTTGTTTTTAAAGTTTTATTTTAGTATCCCATTTTACGATGTGGGTTAATGTGAAAGAAACATTTAATTAGTAAACCATTTATAACCCCAAATAATATCGAGGGCGAAATTCATTTTAATGGGGGGTAGAATGTAACACCCCAAGATTTTATAAAAAATAATATTTTTAATTTCTTCGGTGTCTTGTGTTTCACTCCAGAGCAACATTCCTCGATAACGTGTGTTATACGCAATACCGAGTTTCACGAAACGAGATATTATTATAATATTATTATGAACTAACCATTATGAATAATAATTCCGATTTTTTGAAATTTTATAAATTTTATCTATCAAAATGGACTTTATTTTTCAAATCAGAATATCAAAATTAGCTTAGTTTGAAGTTTTGGTATTTTTCTAAAAAGGATCAATTTTTGATGAATAGTGAAAACAATGGGATAAAATTTAAAAATTGAATTTTTATTTAAATAGTGATTTTTAGGTCAAAATAGTTACATAATACCAATATAAGTTCAATTTAATTCAATGGAGTTATTTTATAATTATATAGATATATAAAAATTTTGTTGAACGTTTTGACCGTCTTTTAGCCACCTCCTAGGAGCATTTGTAACTGTACAGAAAACATTATTTTACCTCTTATGTGAGTTTAATTTTGAAAATCCTAGAGACATGGTTCATATCAAGGAGTAATTTTTTTTAATAATATACAAATAATTTTTTGCGAATAGTTACTTTTTTACTTTTATTTAGCACGGTTAAAAGTAAATAGGTTAATTAAGGGTAAAATGATATTACTATTACACTAAAACATGTCCTAATTCTACTGGAAAAGTGTAATTCGACCAAAAACAACCATAGGTATAAAATATAACCCTTTAGGTCAACATGTATTAGATTAGGACATTTATTGTTATTTTATTTTACGAAGAGTTAAAATATTTAAAATCAATGTCTAGTGACTGAAGCATTTTTAATATAGGTTTATACATAAGATAAATTTGACTATAAATATTTATTAGATAGATAATAATATTTCCTACATAATGGTATTTTATTTATAATTTTTTAACATTATATAATTTAATTTATTTATGACACAATGATGATACAACAATTACCTTTTTAATGAAATATTAACATAATTGATATTAAAAATACCCAAATAAATGTAATTTTAGCATTTTTATGAATTAAAATTGTTTTATAGGTTAATAAGACATGTTAGTATTGATTTAATTATCTTTTTTGAAATTAATAATTCTGTTATGATTTTCACAATAATAAATTACCAAATAGTGTCAAAATTGACATAAAATAGTATTTTTAAAAATATAATATAATTAATTGATATTCTATTAATAAAAATCTATGGTTCGGCCAAATGACTTAGATAAGGATATATATATTTATAATGAACCACTTGGGTTTGTTTTTGCTTGTTATAGTATGTTTATTAACCATATAGTGGAAGAAAACAAGAATACACGATTAAAGTTAATTTATTTAACGTAGAGTTAAATATAAATGATTAGGTTAAAATAGTAACATAAATTTCTCTAAAACCTATTGGTTAATTGTATTTATACCCATACCCACTTTATCTTTTAAATAATTCAATTTTTACCAATTATAATCTGATTATGACTTTATTATAAAATAATATTTTTTTTCTAAAGTGCCCCTCTCCTCCTTTATAAAAGGGAACATCCTCCCTCTTCTATTTAAACAATTTTGAACCTTAAATCTCATAAAACCCTGTAAAATTTCCTTCTCAACATTCCTAGAAACATTATAGTGGTTCTGGTCTCCTAAAAAAACAATCTCTAGTGCATTGACAAGAAGATTAAAAGAGGTGTGTCGAAGAAGAGGAAATCTCTTCTACCAATTCATTCAAGTTTTTTCTTATTCTACTTCTTCTTATATAGTTGTTTAATTGTAAATTAATATCATAAATATCCCTAATATAATTATATGTTATTATAAATGTTAAATAACTCTAATTAACCTTTGATCCATCCTATAGAAAACGAAATCACCGCGAATGCGTACGTACGGAATACCGTCTCCACGCCATGGTGTAATCTATTTTTCCACCCCCACCATACATCGAGGGGTATAATGGTGTAATGAATAACTATATATGGTTATTATATCATCATAATAATTCTGATATATTATATCATCCACTCCAATTTCATTCAATAATTATGTGAATGGTATCATCGCTCGTGCGTACGTACGGATTACCATCTGCACGACGCGAGGAGATTCATTCTCCATGTTAACCATTCTAAAATGATTATAAATTATATAAAATGAATAATAACGAAATATATGACATAATTAAGCTACTGGATTTATGTATATATATATTTCATCTACTTACATCCATTCAAGTCAATAAGGAAAGGAAAATAGCATTCATGCGTACGTACGGCCTACCATCTCCATGAACGGTGTATTTCATTTCACTCATCTATCTATTATATATATGTATATATAATGATTATATATGATATATAAATCATGAATCACAATCTGTAAGTAAGTAAATCATAATATAATTAATAATAATAACAAGAAAAACATGTCCAAACACGTATGATAAATGAAACTATTTTACCCAAACTGCTGCTTTAACAAGAAATTTACAAAAGAACGGGTAATATAAAGTCATAAGTGAACCATATATGATATCATAACAATGAATATGATTATGTAATAAGTCAATGTCATTATTTAAAACAACATAAAGTAATATCAGATACGTACGAAGCATATCAGACCTAAGGTAAGGGATAATTTTTTAATCTCATTTTTATCTGAGATTCCTTATACCTAAGTATTTACTAGGGTTATATTTTTCATCCATGTACATAATTGTTTTTCATAAAGTGTTTTATATTCTTACATGTATTTTTAAAGTCAATTTTACCCCCTTTTTTACTTTTACATTATGTCATGGAAGGAAGCTTTATTTTTTCTACCATATGAGGAACTTTTAGACTTTTCTGAGAAAAGTAAGAGTATAATGTTTTTTAACTCATACGGCATGAAAAGATGTTTACGGTTTCATAACGCCTAATTTTCATGAAGATTCATCTACATTTTTTGATTATTTTTTTAACAAAAACATTTTCTTTTAAAATTTCATGGCATTTTGAGAAAATAAAATGCTTTTGATGAAGAAAGTATATTTTCCTTAAGAATTCATTTCAAGTGTTTTATCAAAAATATTTTCCATCGAAGTTGACATTATTAAGTATATTTATATTTCAAGTATAATGTATTTATGATTTACATGGTTTAACTTTTCTTATGATGAAATGTTATCCATTTATTTTATATGGATTACGCTATGATGGGATGATGTTTATGAAACCCATTTTATTCTTTGTGTTATGATGAATGATTTCTGTTTTCGTTTTGGCTCATGTAAGATTGATTTCATTATCAGATGGGCGGGACAAATATCTCCCTCTAATTCATTGCATAAAGATTTATATCTCATGAGATAGACATTGCTGGAATGGTAAGTTAATCTAGTTCACTAATACAGGATTGTAATGAGGAGTGAACTCGATTCAGAAATGGACTTTGTCCACTAGGATGGTCTTGGCAGAAATGCCTTGGATACTATGGAAATCATATCATGTGGTAAATGGTTTTCCACAATTACATGTTTTATTTCCCATGGGTTTTTATCATGATTTATGATCCTTTATAATATATTCCATACATACTTCCAAGATTTATGTCTTTGCTCATGATTTTGATGTTTAGATTTTATGTTCATGTATTATTGTACTCAAATGTTTAGGGATTGTTTTTTATTCTAAATGTTTACCCTTACTGAACATTTGAGCTCACACTTTTTATTTTTTCTTTTCCCTAAGTTATATATAAAAGTTTTAGGTAAGGGAATAAAAGTTTAAGATCTTTATTGGAGATGTTGAAGATCTTTCACCATGATTAGAAGATTACTTTTCCATGTTTCCAAAGACACAAAAATATTATGGTCCTAGTGTTTTTGTTTTTGTTATGTATTAAGTATTCTACAAAAGTATTTTCATGTCCATGTACGTCAAGATTGGTTCTCTAAAATTGTTATCAGAGGAATAGTTTAGTCTGCCTTTGGAAACTAGGATGCGAGAACTTTAGTGAAATCCTTAGAGATATTTTTAAGGCATGTCTATGTATGTCTCTAAGGTTAAGTATAAGAATAGGTTACAATACTAGAATTATGGTAACGATATTATAATTAAACCAAAGATTTTAGATATTGAAGGAACTCAACCTTTATTAAGTTGTTTTCCTAGAATGATATTTTCCTCTCACACTGTTCTTTTTGGGTTTTAGATGATGGCTAGAACCCGAAGGAACCTTGTTGATCAATGTAATGGAAAAATCTATGATTGTCCCCACGAGCAACCAAATGTGATGGGAGATGGAGTAAAAAATCATATTACTATACTTACACAAGCTACGGATCAGTCTGAATTTCCAAAATGACCAGAGAAGGGAACAATATTCTATTGAGTCCTTCATGAGGCAACGTCCACCGTCATTCAATGGGTCTTCTGATCCACTTGTTGTTGAACAATGTATTATTACCACGGAAAATATATTTTCCATACATTTCTATTCAGAACATGAAAAAGTCATTTTGGTTGTTTAACGTTTAGTAGGTTATGCAGACCAATGGTGGAATCTAATTGAGAATACAAGGACTCTAGATGAAATTGAATCCATGGTATGACTTCCAGAACTTGTTTTTTAGTAAATACATCCCTCCTATTCTTCGAACAAAGTTGGAAAAAGTTTTCCATGAGATTAAGCAGAATGATGATGAATCTGTTGGTATATACTAAGAAAATTTTACAATACATGAAAGGTATGCATCTGGCTTTATCATCCAACATAAAAGTAAAGTTGATCGATTCTTCAGTGTATTAAAACCAAGTCTTCTAAGAGAATTAGCTATGAGAGACTTCAGTAGCTATAAAGATATTGTGCATTGTGCTATCAAGGTAGAACTGGAAGTTGGTGTAACATATTCATCTCATGGTTTTGACATGAAACGAAAGATGGAGTTCAAGGAAAAACCTCAAAACAATGGTGAAAAGAATGTGAATGTTTCTTTATGCTGAAAGTGTGGAAAGAAGCATGGTGGGGATTGTATAAAAGGTACTACAAAATGCTTCATGTGTGGAAAAAAAATATAATCAAGTAGTTGAGTGCTGAAGTAATGTGAAAAAGGATTCTAATGAGAAGAATAGAGAAAATACTATAGAAAAATGAACAACCAACACTTCAATGCTTCAGGTGAAATGAAATGGGTCATTATAATAATGAATGCCCTAATCCAAGGGTTATTGATGATCGACGTGAGAAACTGCTTTTGGAAAAGGATAATGGGATGTCACAGGGGATCACTGTTGCCGATATAGAGTATAACAATGATGTGGTGGAATGATTATGTGTTTATGTAATGGGATTCCAAAAATATAGTGTGGAGTGTCATTTTAGTATCGTGGTATATTGAAATATATATGTATTGGTTTATTTTGGTTTTCAAGAATTGTAAGGTACCAGTAACCATGAATATAGATTGAATTATTTTTGGAAAGAAGATGATATGGGTATAATGAAAGGAAAAGGAGAAAATAATTTTTTTTGATAGTATTCATGATCTCATGACTGATATAAGGAAAATGTTATATCTTGGATTGAGTACATAGAAATTTTAGGGTTTTTGTATGTGGAATGAGTTAACATTTGACAGAATTCATGTTTTCACTAAGGATCCATGGTAATTCATGTTTCAAAAGAATACATGATTAAAGTATTCACATGTTTGTAATGTGACCAACATGATATATATTATGGCAGATAAATGATGGTATTCACATGCTTGGAATAAGATCTTTCTAGTAGTCATTTTCTTTATAATATGTTATTGGACATAAGTATTTCTGATAAGCCTAAATGTAGGAATGCATTAAGTTGGACATCAGATAGTATTGTTTAAGTCTAAAATTTTTTTATATTATTTCGGAAATGTTGTAATAGTATAGTTTTAGAAAAAGGACAACCCGTATGATGGGCGACAACCCATCACATCAGTCTAGGTTGCGAGAATCGAACTTCCAACTGAAGTGTGACATGCCTTTATCGCCTACCACTGGCCTACAGGAAGTCCCTAGTTAGTATAATTAGTTTTAATTTATTAAGAGGAATGATATATTAAGTATAAGTTCAATTTAGGAACCATATAAGATTAATCTCACTATATATGTACTTATGTATATTTAATAACTTTTGGTAACCATTAGTTTGAGATAGATGGAATGACCTATCATCCTATCTCATGATCTACTAACACTTCACAAATGAAAAATTCAACTTCATTTCTTTAAAAGATGAAGTGGAAATTGTTCAAGGAACAAACAATAGTGATATTGTACGAATATAAAATAATTCTTTATTTTAATTCAACAATTCTTAAACATTAGGGAAATGATCTTGAGAACTAAAAACATTGTCCTAGTGCCCTTATATCTGATGAATCAGATGGTACCATAGATCATAAAAAATTTATGGTTTTGTGATTGTTGGATTTTTCATAGCCATGTCCTCAACCACTCTCCATCAGAACATAATAGTTAGAATTCTCTTCCATATCCATATTTTCACCTATGTTATTATATGTGGAAACCCAGTGATGTTTTAATTTGGGTAACCATTACGTTTCATATTATTGTTTTTAATGATATTGTAACATCCCAGGTAAATAAAGAATAAAGAATTTTCATATTTATTACTATTTACAAATTAAATATTAATTTTATTTTAAAGGGGATGTTATGTTCGATAGCGTACCTGATACGCAACGATGAGTTTCTTTGAAACTTATGTAGCACACTAGTAATAAAATAATATTATTTTAAATGTTAGTTAACAAGTAGCCGTTGTACTGGCGGGAATGAATAGAAATAACTAAAATATTATTAGATATGTTTTTAAATGTTTTTAAATTTACCCAATAAAAGATAAAGGCTTAAAATACGGAAAGAGTTCAATTTTAGGGCATATATACTCTAATTTTCACTAAAGGTTCACTTATCACCTTTTAATGGAGAACCGTCATTAAATATAGTTTTGATAACTCTTATACTTTCTTTTGGACCAAATATAACTCTTCTTTAGAATCAGGACATCAAAATTTACTTTGTGTAAATTTTTGGTACCTTTCTGATAAAGTTCATTTTTTTAATGAATAGTGTAAAATGTTGTATTTTAATTCAAAACCTATTTTTAATTTAATTTATTTATATGATTATATTATCTTTTGAATGGGTTTTAAAGTGAAATTAGAAAATATTTTTACCATTTTATCCAGTGGTGGTCATTGGAATCAATTTCACTTTGAAATCGGACTTAAACTAGTGTCAATCTTTTGATACTTATTGTTTCATAAAAACATGCTATTTACTCTGACAGCGGGAATTAATTATTAAATTAATTAATGTGACTTATATGTTTTGAATTTTGTAAAATAGACTTCATTTTTGAATTCGTAATATCAATTATAGCTTAGGGTGAATTTTTGGTAATTTTCTGAAAAACGTCAATTTTTGATGAATAGTGAAACCACTAAGTGGTAATCAAGCAAACTAATTTTTCAGTTAAATGAAAGTTTACCACTAATGTGTATTGAATTTTGAATATCCGACATACATGGTTGTCATTAAGAAGTAAAATGTGGTTCAATGAGATTAAAATAATTTTTTGGTGAATAGTAACTTTTTTTCATTAATCGCGATTAGAGGTAATTAGTGTAGTCTAAGGTAAAAATGGTATTATAAGAATATGAAAACACCATGAAACTTGTCCTACACCTATTGGGTGAGTCATGTCCGACCAAGAAAAGCCATGGGACAACTTGGGGACCCCATGGAGCCACTTTATTTGGAAAATGACATTAATATATTTTTATTTAATGTTAAAGTGAAAATGACACTAACATAAATTGTTTTACTAAAATAATTTTTTAGTGGGGTTATACAAGTCATAATTTTGATTATAAATAGTCATTGGAAAGATAAAAGGATTTCCTACATCATAGTATTTTTTTTATAATTTTTAGGCATTTAATAATTTAAATTATATATGACATAATAATGATGCATCGATGACATCATTATTTGACGATTTAAATAAAATTGAAAGATAATGAAAAATATAAAACCTACACATGGCCAAAACCAATTGGATGAGTGGATTTAGAACCCGTATCACCTTATCCACGAATTATATCAATGTGGGACCTTTTAAAACTGAAAAACATTTTCAAATAACATAATATTTCTTTACTTTCCAAAAGTGCCCCTCCTCTCCTCTTATAAAAGGCCCCCACCTCTACCACATTTCACACACTTCTCAAGCCTTTTTCTCGGACAACCACTGCCCAATTACTCTCTCCACATCCCTCTCCTCATTCTAGAGGATTCCCTTTGGGCAGAATCCTTTCAAAGGAAGCCTTTAGGCTCAAATCAAAAGGGAGTTACACTTTTAAAGGTAATTCATTCTCTCTTGTTCATTTGTTTTATTTTGCTTCTCCAACCCTCTAAACTCTTTTTATTTACTTATTTTGTAACAACACCAGTATCTTCAATATACTAGGATGTTGTTATAATATTTATTTGAGCTACACTCTCACACAACTACATCAAATGGTTAAATAACATACGGTTTCCGTGGATGGAGAAATTCTGCCTCCCGAAACGATGATTGTTCAATACTCATTTAACACCTTCAAGGGTGGCCATTATGATGTCACTATTTTTATATATGATATATAATATGTTTACGTTTTCTTTAAGATTCTGTATTTTTCATTTTTGGCATACCTTTATGGTTTCCATTATGGGTAAACACGATATCTTCATTTAAGGAAGTGCAGACTACCGCCCCCTAAAAGTGATGTGATTCGTTAATGCCATATGTGGGAAGTGTAAAGGATGGATTTAAAGTTATTATATATGATGTTATACTGGAATTATAATATACCTCTATATCATTATTATTTCTTTCCATTAAAGTATGAGATAGAAATGAAAGTAGCGTTCATGTGTACGTACGGCTTACCGTCTCCATGAACGGTGCATTTCATTTCTTATCCCTAAATGTAATGTACTATTAAAAGTACATGTATATAATGGATATATATAATTAATGATATATCTAAATGATGAATATAATTCTGGAATTAAAATATACATACCTCTCATTTAGTTTTAATTCCAATAATATGACAAAGAAATGAAAGTAGCGTTCATGCGTACGTACGGCTTACCGTCTCCATGAACGGTGCATTTCATTTCTTACCTCTAAATGACTATGTAATATTATAAATACATTTATATGATGGATATATATGATACATATTATATCCAAATCATGAATTTAATTCTGGATATAATGAACTTTTGACCACATGAACAACATGTAATTGTAAGAAGTCAACTTTCGACTTAAGAACCAAATATTGACAAAACAAACATTATTAACTTAAATTGTTACATAATGTTTATAACATGGCAATAAGTGATATAAAAATAATAATGAACTTTAAAAAGTTTCTTAATCAAGTATAAATTAACTCAAGTTTATTATTCAGGACATTAAAGAACGATCGAGTCAAGTTGGACCCAAGGTAAGGGAACTTCTTAACCCAATTTTCATTCTTTGGGATAATCTCCTACTTTCAAATTATGTCTTTATATTATTATGTCATATCTTTTATTTGTACATTATTTATGTGTACTTATAGTGAATACACATAATATATCTATTTCATTTTAAAAATTATCTTTGTAAGGGACTTCGTCTCAATCTCCTTTCATTGAGGCATATTTCGTTTTATACACAACTTTCTTTTATACGGTGTATAAACTCCTTTGACTTTTACTTTTATACAAAAGGAATCTTTTTCTACGAAGCGTTTTACTAAACGACAAAAAGGAATGTTTTTTTAACGTACGAGGTGACAACGACTTTTTTCGCCGCCGCGAGTATTATTTGGACTTTGGCTTCCTCAAAAAGCCGTATTGTTTTTAGAATAAAATAAATACCATATACTCTATTATGTATTTTGGTATTGAAAATGGTTTTGATAAAGGATTATATTATATCAATATATTTATGTTATATTATGATTGAAATGTGGAAATGTTATCATTCGTTTATATTGGTTTTTTGTTTTATGATTTTATATTGGGACTTGGACATTTTAACGGGTGGTTACGTTATAAAACATATGACGGGTGGTGCCGTGAATACCAGGACGGGTGGTTACGTTATAACCTCCAATGCATTGGGTATGGAAGTTGGCCGTATGGATATTCCATTAAGTATGTATGGAAATTGGCCGTATGGCTATTCCATTAAGTGATCTGTGTGGAAGTTAACCGTATGGTTATTCCACTTAAGTAAGTTTATGTAACGCCCCGACCCTAGTTACCCAGAGTCGGTGCATTATTACATAACATTGGCATGATCACAAGAAAGATCAAATCCTGAAAGACCGATTAGTTTAGTAGCCTTGGAAACACTAGATATATTCATAAGTTTTACATTACATCATAAAATGAAAAACTACTACAACAACATAATGTTTCCAACGTCCACACTATAAACCCCTCATAATATCCCTGCAAGTCAATCATAATTTACTTCTTCACTACCTGGGAAAAATAAAACATAGAAAAGGGGTGAGCTCAAATGCCCAGTAAGGATAACAATATAGCGGAACATTCAAAATAAGCATAAACATTTAAGGCAATGAATTACTAAAACATAAGCCTTTTAAAATTGAACTTCAACATAGTATGGAAAAAGTAAAATGAAATAATGCATTTTACTTGTTCACATGGATATTCTACTAATCGAATAATCACATGCAATATCAATAACCACTTTCATAATGTTGGAATGCATAATGCCAGACTATCATAACCACATAGCCAAGGCCTCGTGCCAAGACTACAAATAAGATTTTGTCAAGGCCTTGTGCCAAGACACTAGTTTGTCTCATGAGACCTACCGATGCATCGAGGAGCTATAGCGGGCTCCACCCGTCACTTATTAAGTCCAATGCATTCCCATATGAAAAGGTTTAAACATAACATAAACATTCGTATTAAAACTAGCATACGAAATGTCAATAATATCACCATAAACTATGAATGGTATAAAAATAGCACATCCACAGTCAAACATATCACAAAACCTTCAATACAATATAGAAGTTTTGTATCATAATAAATCAACTTCAAATAATCTTAAAATCCATCAAAGGATGTTGACATAGATGAAATCAAAATTCTTTTTAAAGAAGTATCTCCTTTTATTTTGAAATCATTTAAGATCCATATAAAATAAAACATTTTCTTTGAAAATATTCTTATAAGCTTGTATGGAAAGCTTCGACAATTTTATAACGGCGGAAAATAACCGCACCCGCCATATAAGTTAAAAAACATTCTTACCTCAATTCCGTCGAAAAGGTTAAAAAGGACCTTGTTTTGAAAACGACGGAAAGATTCCTTTATAAAACTCTTATAAAAAGTCAAACAAGGGTATAAATGACTTTAACCCATATTCTTGTAAATAGTAAAAATGTTTTGAAATACATTTCGAAGAAACATGGATGTTGATGATAAAGAGATCCCAGTAGATTATTACGTATAATACAACCTCGGATAATGAAGAGATTGTGAAATAACCCTTACCTTGTACTTTTCCTTGGTTGGGGTAGGTTAACCTCCTGTATAATGGTGAAATAATTGTTATTAAATTATACAAAAATCATATACATTAATATGATATCATATATGATCTTTTAACATTGCTTTGATAATAATATCTTAGTATTATCGTTGTTTCGGGTGTGAACTTTCTTGTTTTCTTTTGTATGTTTTGTTACGTAAGACATGTTTGTAAAGGATAGGTTGTATATTATTCATATCCAGAATGATATAAAGTCCTTAAACATCATTTTTAAATCATAAAATGATAATTATACTTGAATGGATACGATGGAGAATGAATCTCATCGCGTTCGTGGAGACGGTAGTCCGTACGTACGCACGAACGCTACTTCCATTTAATTTTTTATTTTAAAAGAATCGAATCCAAATGATACATAGGTATATTACTATTCCAGTATAATATAATATTTTATATATGTTACATAAGTTCATTAACACCATCATTTATATGTTCCATGTGTGGTATGAACGAGTCATATCATTTTAAGGGGGCGGTAGTCCGCACTTCCTCAAATGAAATTATCGTATGTATATACAACATGAAACGAATAATGGTATGAAATAAAATGGAATTTCAGAATCTTATATATAAAATATATATCCTTAATATCATATTTAATTACAGTGACATCATAATGGCCACCATGAGAGGTGGTAAGATGTATTTGAACAATCATCGTTTCGTGAGGCGTTAGTTTGCCATCCACAGAAACATTATGTTCATCATCCATTAGATGGAGTTGTGTGTATGTGTAGTTTTAATCATTCTTATAACAACATCCTAGTATATTTAGGATACTGGTGTTGTTACAAATGAAAGGAAATAAAAAGATTTTGGGGGTTGGAGAAGCAAAATAAATGAAAATACTTTAAGAGAAATTGTTACCTTTAATTTAGGTAACTCACTTTGGTTGGAACCAAAGGACTTCTTGAAATGCTTTCTGCGTAATGGGAAGCTTCAAGGAGGAGGAGAGGGATGTGGGGAGCTTAGTTGGGCAGAGTTTGGACGAGCCAAGTGGCTTGAGAGGTGTGAGGAAAAGAGAAGGAGGAGTGCCCTTTTATAAGAGGGGTGAGGGGCACCTTTGGAAAAGCAAGAAATATTAATTTATAATAAATTCATATTCGGTTTCCAAAGGCTCCAAAGTTGACTATTCAAAGGATGAGGTGGGTATAGGTCGAAAACAACTCATCCAATAGAATTTAGACAGGTTTGGGTACTTATATTAACCTTATCTTTAAGTATTAACTCTAAGTTAATTAGTTTCACTTTTACAATGTCTCTTTGTATTTTTATATAATATGGTTAATAAACTTACTATATACATCCAAGCGACCCCCAAGTGGTCCATTAATGATGAACCTATCATAATATAAGTCTCTTGGCCGAACCTTAGATTTTTAGGAATTTAATATCAATTAATAATATAATATTTGTTTTAAGAACTCTTTTATGTCAATTTTGACACTATTCAATAGTTGATTTTTGTGAAACTCCTAACAGATTGATTACTTCGAACAAAGTCAATTAAATCAATACTAATATATCATATTATCATATAAAATTAGTTTAATTCATTAAAAGTTTCATATTATAATTATTTGGGTATTTATAAGATCAATTATTTTAATTTTTCACTATTTTAGTAATTACTGCATCATCATTGTGTCATAAATAAAATATATTATTTAATGTCTAAAAATTATTAATAAAATATCATTATGTAGGAAATCTTTTTATCTTTCTAATGAATATTTATAATCTAAAATCCAACATGTATAACCCTATGTAAAAATTGTTCTTCTAAAAGATGTAAGCTTATGCCATTTTTATTTTTATTTTAACTTTATTAATATAATGTGTCATTATCACTTACAAGTGGCTCCAAGGGGTCCCCAAATTGACCCAAGGATGTCCATGGTCGGGTATGTGTACACAAATAAGGTTAGGACACGTTTTAGGGTAATTTTTTATTATTATAATATTATTTTTTTAACCCTTATTTACCGGATTTACCCTTTAACTATGGTAAATAAAATATTTACCGCAGTAATTATTCAAAATGTGTAAAAATAAAAGTTACCTATTTACATAATTTGGAAATCCTGATTCCAAATATGGAATCCATTTTCCTAAATTCAAAACACAGAAGTGGCAGAAATTAATTTAAAAATTAATTCCCGCTGTCAAAACAAAAAGCGTGTTTTTAAGAGGTAATAACTATCAAAAGATTGACACTTGTTTATGTTCGGTTTAATTGTAAAATTATGTCCAATGACCAACATTATATTAAATGGTAAAAATATATTCTAAATATACTTTAAAACCACTCAAAATCACAATTTATCACTATTAATTATTTTGATTAAAAAAGTTGTTTTTAATTAAAATTTAGAAATTTTCACTATTCATCAAAATATGAAAGTTATCCGAGATGTACCAAAATTTCACCCTAGGCTAATTTTGATATTCCGAATCTAAAAATGAAGTCCATTTTGAAATATTGAATATATATTATTTCAAAAAGTATGTATTACTATTCACAATGGCTAGTTTAATTAGTTGTGGTGTGTGTTAGAACTCGAGGTTGCGTACAACACACGCTATCGCATTATTCGAAGGAAAACGTACCATAGAAGCTTGGGGTGTTACATTCTCCCCTCCTTCAAATAATTGCGTCCTCGCAATTTCTAGGGTATTACTGCATAAAAAGACTCGGGTGGTTCTTCATCATAAGTTCCTCGGGTTCCCACGTTGCCTCTTCCATCTTATGGTTTCTCCACAAAACTTTTACCAGACGCGTCGTCCGGTTTCTCAGTACTTGTTCTCTTGTATCAAGAATCCTGACGGGCTCTTCGCAATAAGACAGATCGGGTTCCAGTTCTAATTCCTCATAGGTGAGTACATGCGTTGGGTCAGGCATGTATTTTCTCAACAGAGATATGTGGAACACATCGTGAACTTTGGAGAGACTTGGCGGCATTGCCAATCGGTAGGCTACAACCCCAATTCGTTCTAGAATTTCAAAAGGTCCGATGTACCTGGGACTCAATTTACCTTTCTTACCAAAACATATGACTTCCTTCCATGGAGATACCTTCAGGAAAACATGATCACCGACTTGAAATTCCAAATCCTTCCTTCGATTATCGGCATAGCTCTTCTGCCTACTTTGAGCTGCTTTGATGTGATTTTGGATTACCTTCACCTTTTCCACCGTTTCCTCCACCAGTTCTGGGCCTACAAGTTTTCTTTCACCAACGTCATCCCAACAGGTTGGTGTACGACATCTCTTTCCGTATAATGCTTCATATGGTGCCATCTGAATACTTGAATGGAAGCTATTGTTATAGGAAAATTCTACCAGTGGTAAATATTGATCCCACATACCCTGAAAGTCAAGGGAGCAAGATCTCAACATGTCTTCTAAGGTCTGAATAGTCCGTTCTGATTGTCCATCTGTCTGAGGGTGGTAAGCAGTGCTCAAATGAAGTTCAGTATCCAGGGATTTCTGGAGACTTTTCCAAAATCTTGAAGTAAAACGGGGATCACGATCGGAAACAATCGATAGGGGTACTCCATGAAGTCTCACAACTTCATTAATGTATAGTCTTGCTAGACGTTCCAGGGGTAGATCTTCTCTTATAGCAAGAAAATGTGCGGACTTGGTAAGACGATCAACAATAACCCATATTCCATCGTTCCTTCTAAGAGTCTTTGGTAGCCCCATGACAAAGTCCATTGTAATATTGTCCCATTTCCACTCCGGTATGGGAAGAGGTTGCATGACTCCTCCAGGATGTTGCCTTCCAGCTTTCACTTGTTGACAAACCATACATCTTGACACAAAATCAGCAATCTCCCTCTTCATGTTGTCCCACCAAAAATGTTCCTTCAAATCTCTATACATTTTGGTGCTCCCAGGGTGTATAGAGAAATTGGAACTATGAGCGTCATCCAGCAATTCCCTTTTTAGATCAGGTATATTGGGAACACAAAGTCTCTTCCCGAATTTCAAAATTCCATCTTCATACACAAAGTCTCTCAATTTCCCATCATTCACAGCTTTAATCTTCTTCTGAAATTATTCATCATCGGTCTGAGAACTCTTAATCATTTCTAGTAAAGATGGTTTGGCAACCATTTGAAAAAGCATTGATGTTTCACCTTCCCTGGTTATTCCCATGTCCATCTTCACTAGATCCATGAAAATTGGATCCCTTTCAATTCTCATCATGTTCAAAACTCCATGGTCTTTTCTGCTCAAAGCATCTGCCACCTTGTTTTCTTTCCCTGGGTGGTAGTGTATCGTACAATCATAATCCTTGAGTAATTCAAGCCATATCCTTTGCCTCATGTTGAGTTCTTTTTGTGAGAAAATATACTTCAAACTCTTGTGATCAGTATAAATCTCACATTTTTCACCATAGAGGTAGTGCCTCCATATCTTCAAAGAAAAGATCACAGCTTCTAACTCAAGATCATGAGTAGGATAGTTTTGTTCATGAATTTTCAACTGTCGTGATGCATAGGCAATAACTCTATCATTCTGCATAAGGACACAACCAAGTCCTTTCTTTGATGCATCACTATAAATAACGAACCCATCATTCCCCGATGGTAGAGTCAATATAGGAGCATTGACTAATCTTTTCTTCAATTCTTCGAAACATTCTTCACACTCTTTTGTCCAAACAAATTTAACCCCTTTACGTGTGAGCTTCGTTAATGGGTTAGCCAATCGGGCAAAATTCTGGACGAAACGTCGATAATAACCTGCCAAGCCAATAAAACTACGTACCTCAGTTATACTCGTAGGTGCTGGCCATTCTTGGATTGCTTTGGTCTTAGAAGGATCAACAGAGATTCCATCTTTAGAGACAATATGGCCAAGAAAAGAAATCTCCTGAAGCCAGAATTCACACTTGCTAAACTTTCCATATAATTCATGCCTCCTCAGAGTCTTCAAGATAATGCGCAAGTGATTTTCATGATCTTCGTAGGTTTTGGAGTATACCAAGATATCATCAATAAATACCACCACAAATTCATCGAGATACTCCTTGAAAACTCTATTCATCAGATCCATGAATACAGAGGGTGCATTAGTCAATCCAAATGGCATTACAGTAAACTCGTAATGCCCGTACCTGGTTCGAAATGCTGTCTTCGGAATGTCTTCCTTCTTTACACACAACTGATGGTATCCAGATCGAAGGTCAATCTTTGAAAAGTATTGAGCTCCATGCAGTTGGTCAAATAAATCATCAATACGAGGTAGGGGATACTTGTTCTTTATCGTTATAGCATTGATCTCCCTGTAGTCGATACATAACCTCATAGATCCATCTTTCTTTTTAACAAAAAGAACAGGGGCTCCCCATGGAGAAACACTAGGGCGAATAAATCCCTTATTACTCAATTCCTCTAGTTGTTTCTTTAGTTCGACTAACTCTACAGTGTCCATTCTATAAGGGGTCTTCGATATAGGCCTTGATCCAGGAATCAAATCAATGGAAAACTCAACTTCTCGTTCTGGAGGATGTCCAGGTAAATCTTCCGGAAATACATCTACAAATTCTTTCACAACAGGTACATCCTCTATTTGAACATTCCTTTCCTCACCGACAGTTATTTCATTCTCTTCCTCCCCAATAATTGAATTAAGTTGAGCTACTGGGGGTGGATCTAAATAAGAATTAGGTGGTGACAATTCTGCTCTAAAAATAAGGTGCTCCTTATCATTATCATCAAGAATCGTAACCTCTTTCTTCTTACAATAAATCTTCGCATCATAGTCCGAAAGCCAGTCCATACCGAGGATTATATCAAACTCAATCATAGGTATGACGATGAGGTTAGCAGATAAAGAAAATTTATGTGCTCTAATGGGTACTGATTCACAAAACTTCGTTGCAACGATACTTCCCTTAGGAGTTTTAACTGACAACTCCCTTATTAAATCAAATTGGAAATATCTAATTTTCTTAGAAAACTGGGAAGATATGAAACAATGCGATGATCCAGAATCAAATAATGCATTTGCTAAACTTGAGGAAACCATTAAATTACCTGCCACCACGTCTTTCGGAGCTTCTACCTCAGCAGTAGTGATAGCATAAGCCTGGCCTTGATCCCTTGGCCTTTTCTGAGGTAAGTTCTCCTGACGCTTAGGGCATGCATTCGCATAATGCCCCATTTCCCTACAATTGTAGCACTGATCATTGGTAGCTTCCTTCTTCCCCTTGCAATCATGAGCTTGGTGGCCTTTTTCACCACACTTGTAACAGACTCCCATTCCCTTCAAGCAAGTACCAGGATGTTTCTTCTCGCATTTACCACAAGATGGATATTCAACCTTTCCTTTCTTCCCCTTATTTCCATTCCCAGATTGATCAGCAGGTCTCTTCTTCTCTTGCTTTGCTTTAAAGTCATAAGACTTAGAGAATTCCTTTTCGGTCTTGATAGCACATGAGACAATGTCTTCGTACGATGAAAAGGATTGTGAGACTAATGCTCGACGGAGAAATGGTTTTAACCCATCAAAGAAACGATCAATCTTACTTCTTGAGTTGTGAATATAATCACCAGCGTACCTCGCTAACCTTGTAAAGTTAGCCTCATACTTTGTGACATTCTCATCCTCCTTTTGTCTCAGACTCAGAAATTGTCTTTCCATATCTGCTCGATGGTCGCGAGGAAAGTATTTTTCTAAAAACAGATCTTTGAACTCCCTCCATTCCATATTTGATACTTCATCATCTTCCTTCGTATTTTGAATCAATGAACACCATTGATCAGCATCTCCAGTGAGGCGGTAAACTGCCATGATAACTTTTTCCCTTTCACTGCTCCCCAAAGCCTGAAATATTTTCTCTAGGGAAAATATCCATTGCTCAGCTACTAAGGGATTTGTACTCCCATTGAAAGTTGGTGGTTGCTGTCTCATGAATCGATCTAACATTGATCCTCCACGCTGCGGATCAGGGTGCTCCATACGGGTAAGGTTATTATTCATAACCTGAGTAAGTTGTCCCAGTATGGTGATTAGCTGATCAGCACCAGTTGCATCACCAGCCCCACTATAATTATCTTGAGCAGGAGGGCAATCCCTAGATGGAGTGCGTGCATTGATACGGTTTCCATTTCTTCCACTAGGCGCCATTTCTAAACAATGGCATAAACTAGATCAGTTTATGAATCAAAATACATAATCCCATACTTATAAAACACTAAACATAAATTGAACTATCTATGGATATAATCCATAATCATAAATATGTTTTCTTTGAGGAAGTATATACTCATAAACCTTTCATAACGATTTGTAAAGAAAATGAGAGTTATCCTAAGCATATCCCCCGGGAGTGTCGTAACCAAGAGTGCAGCAAGGCCCGTTGTCGTGCACCAGTTCCCGTTCGAGTCTAGCTCAAAGCGGTGTTTTCGGGTTTTACCCCTAGGTACATCTGTGCCAGAGCCGCCTCTACCTTCTCGTATCCAGACAGGGATGTATTTCTCGGAAAACTCACAAAATCTCTAAAATACCAAAATTCTAGGAAGTTCTTCTATACTAATCCTCAAAGTTCATCTTAGGTCTACGTGCTCTAATCAGAGTTTATCTAAATCTAGCTTCCAAGGTTTGTACTAAACTTCCTCTGATACCAACTGTAACGCCCCGACCCTAGTTACCCAGAGTCGGTGCATTATTACATAACATTGGCATGATCACAAGAAAGATCAAATCCCGAAAGACCGATTAGTTTAGTAGCCTTGGAAACACTAGATATATTCATAAGTTTTACATTACATCATAAAATGAAAAACTACTACAACAACATAATGTTTCCAACGTCCACACTATAAACCCCTCATAATATCCCTGCAAGTCAATCATAATTTACTTCTTCACTACCTGGGAAAAATAAAACATAGAAAAGGGGTGAGCTCAAATGCCCAGTAAGGATAAAAATATAGCGGAACATTCAAAATAAGCATAAACATTTAAGGCAATGAATTACTAAAACAAAATCCTTTTAAAATTGAACTTCAACATAGTATGGAAAAAGTAAAATGAAATAATGCCATTTACTTGTTCACATGGATATTCTACTAATCGAATAATCACATGCAATATCAATAACCACTTTCATAATGTTGGAATGAATAATGCCAGACTATCATAACCACATAGCCAAGGCCTCGTTCCAAGACTACAAATAATATTTTGTCAAGGCCTTGTTCCAAGACACTAGTTTGTCTCATGAGACCTACCGATGCATCGAGGAGCTATAGCGGGCTCCACCCGTCACTTATTAAGTCCAATGCATTCCCATATGAAAAGTTTTAAACATAACATAAACATTCGTATTAAAACTAGCATACGAAATGTCAATAATTTCACCATAAACTATGAATGGTATAAAAATAGCACATCCACAGTCAAACATATCACAAAACCTTCAATACAATATAGAAGTTTTGTATCATAATAAATCAACTTCAAATAATCTTAAAATCCATCAAAGGATGTTGACATAGATGAAATCAAAATTCTTTTTAAAGAAGTATCTCCTTTTATTTTGAAATCATTTAAGATCCATATAAAATAAAACATTTTCTTTGAAAATATTCTTATAAGCTTGTATGGAAAGCTTCGACAATTTTATAACGGCGGAAAATCACCGCACCCGCCATATAAGTTAAAAAACATTCTTACCTCAATTCCGTCGAAAAGTTTAAAAAGGACCTTGTTTTGAAAACGACGGAAAGATTCCTTTATAAAACTCTTATAAAAAG
Source organism: Viscum album (assembly GCA_963277665.1). Classification (NCBI taxonomy): domain Eukaryota; kingdom Viridiplantae; phylum Streptophyta; class Magnoliopsida; order Santalales; family Viscaceae; genus Viscum; species Viscum album. The sequence continues at coordinate 1,582,464,637 of OY728137.1, read as the reverse complement.
TCAAACAAAGGTATAAATGACTTTAACCCATATTCTTGTAAATAGTAAAAATGTTTTGAAATACATTTCGAAGAAACATGGATGTTGATGATAAAGAGATCCCAGTAGATTATTACGTATAATACAACCTCGGATAATGAAGAGATTGTGAAATAACCCTTACCTTGTACTTTTCCTTGGTTGGGGTAGGTTAACCTCCTGTATAATGGTGAAATAATTGTTATTAAATTATACAAGAATCATATACATTAATATGATATCATATATGATCTTTTAACATTGCTTTGATAATAATATCTTAGTATTATCGTTGTTTCGGGTGTGAACTTTCTTGTTTTCTTTTGTATGTTTTGTTACGTAAGACATGTTTGTAAAGGATAGGTTGTATATTATTCATATCCAGAATGATATAAAGTCCTTAAACATCATTTTTAATTCATAAAATGATAATTATACTTGAATGGATACGATGGAGAATGAATCTCATCGCGTTCGTGGAGACGGTAGTCCGTACGTACGCACGAACGCTACTTCCATTTAATTTTTTATTTTAAAATAATCGAATCCAAATGATACATAGGTATATTACTATTCCAGTATAATATAATATTTTATATATGTTACATAAGTTCATTAACACCATCCTTTATATGTTCCATGTGTGGTATGAACGAGTCATATCATTTTAAGGGGGCGGTAGTCCGCACTTCCTCAAATGAAATTATCGTATGCATATACAACATGAAACGAATAATGGTATGAAATAAAATGGAATTTCAGAAGCTTATATATAAAATATATATCCTTAATATCATATTTAATTACAGTGACATCATAATGGCCACCATGAGAGGTGGTAAGATGTATTTGAACAATCATCGTTTCGTGAGGCGTTAGTTTTCCATCCACAGAAACATTATGTTCATCATCCATTAGATGGAGTTGTGTGTATGTGTAGTTTTAATCCTTCTTATAAAAACATCCTAGTATATTTAGGATACTGGTGTTGTTACAAAAGAAAGGAAATAAAAAGATTTTGGGGGTTGGAGAAGCAAAATAAATGAAAATACTTTAAGAGAAATTGTTACCTTTAATTTAGGTAACTCACTTTGGTTGGAACCAAAGGACTTCTTGAAATGCTTTCTGCCTAAGGGGAAGCTTCAAGGAGGAGGAGAGGGATGTGGGGAGCTTAGTTGGGCAGAGTTTGGACGAGCCAAGTGGCTTGAGAGGTGTGAGGAAAAGAGAAGGAGGAGTGCCCTTTTATAAGAGGGGTGAGGGGCACCTTTGGAAAAGCTAGAAATATTAATTTATAATAAATTCATATTCGGTTTCCAAAGGCTCCAAAGTTGACTATTCAAAGGATGAGGTGGGGATAGGTCGAAAACAACTCATCCAATAGAATTTCGACAGGTTTGGGTACTTATATTAACCTTATCTTTAAGTATTAACTCTAAGATAATTAGTTTCACTTTTACAATGTCTCTTTGTATTTTTATATAATATGGTTAATAAACTTACTATATACATCCAAGAGACCCCCAAGTGGTCAATTAATGATGAACCTATAATAATATAAGTCTCTTGGCCGAACCTTAGATTTTTAGGAATTTAATATCAATTAATAATATAATATTTGTTTTAAGAACTCTTTTATGTCAATTTTGACACTATTCAATAGTTGATTTTTGTGAAACTCCTAACAGATTGATTACTTCGAAAAAAGTCAATTAAATCAATCCTAATATATCATATTATCATATAAAATTAGTTTAATTCATTAAAAGTTTCATATTATAATTATTTTGGTATTTATAAGATCAATTATTTTAATTTTTCACTATTTTAGTAATTACTACATCATCATTGTGTCATAAATAAAATATATTATTTAATGTCTAAAAATTATAAATAAAATATCATTATGTAGGAAATCTTTTTATCTGTCTAATTAATATTTATAATCTAAAATCCAACATGTATAACCCTATGTAAAAATTGTTCTTCTAAAAGATGTAAGCTTTTGCCATTTTTATTTTTATTTTAACTTTATTAATATAAGGTGTCATTATCACTTACAAGTGGCTCCAAGGGGTCCCCAAATTGACCCAAGGATGCCCATGGTCGGGTATGTGTACACCAATAAGGTTAGGAAACGTTTTAGGGTAATTTTGTATTATTATAATATTATTTTTTTAACCCTTAATTACCGGATTTACCCTTTAACTATGGTAAATAAAATATTTACCGCGGTAATTATTCAAAATGTGTAAAAATAAAAGTTACCTATTTACATAATTTGGACATCCTGATTCCAAATATGGAATCCATTTTCCTATATTCAAAACACATAAGTGGCAGAAATTAATTTAAAAATTAATTCCCGCTGTCAAAACAAAAAGCGTGTTTTTAAGAGGTAATAACTATCAAAAGATTGACACTTGTTTATGTTCGGTTTAATTGTAAAATTATGTACAATGACCAAAATTATATTAAATGGTAAAAATATATTCTAAATATACTTTAAAACCACTCAAAATCACAATTTATCACTATTAATTATTTTGATTAAAAAAGTTGTTTTTAATTAAAATTTAGAAATTTTCACTATTCATCAAAATATGAAAGTTATCCGAGATGTACCAAAATTTCACCCTAGGCTAATTTTGATATTCCGAATCTAAAAATGAAGTCCATTTTGAAATATTGAATATATATGATTTCAAAAAGTAGGTATTACTATTCACAATGGCTAGTTTAATTAGTTGTGGTGTGTGTTAGAACTCGAGGTTGCGTACAACACACGCTATCGCATTATTCGAAGGGAAACGTACCATAGAAGCTTGGGGTGTTACAGTTTATGTCCCAAGTTACCTTTATAAATTCTATGTGTTCTTTATATGGGTTTTATGGTATTCTTTGGTTACAAAAAGGTAAGTAATGATACTTTATTCAGTGAAGATTTTTTTTTACTACTTCATGACGGTGAAGGTATTACTTTGATATAGTATACATGGTTTACTTGATGTTTGAAAAACTAATAGTTTTCATTATTTTTGTATCCCTTACTGAGCTTTTTATGCTCACCCCAAGTTTTTCGAAATGTTTTTCACAGGACATAAAGTGAAATCAGGTCAAGGATGGGATCAAGGGAATTTCATGCTATCTAAAACATGGAATCTAGACATCTTTATTTTTAAGAGTTTTTATTTTATGGATACTTAGTAGAAGTGTCTACTTTGTAATCTTTTAAGATGTAATAGTTATGTTCTAATTCTCTAAAACTCTAAACCTGAAAAGATCCTCAATGTGAATTATTCATTTAATTCAATATTAAGTAAGGTTTAATGCTGGGGCCTTATAGTTGGTATCAAAGGACGGTTTAGACAACTTTTGGAGTTAGAAAAGTGTTAAATTATAATATGATTGAAATGATATAGCATTTACGGATTACCATGTTGCTTCGCCTAAGATATTTCTGTGTTCAGAATGGTTTTCCGTAGAGGAATAAAAGCAGCTATGTTGGGACGACATCAGGAAAACGATAACCTTCCAAATCAGCAACCTGAGATGGTCGGAATTGGAATTGAACAGTTTGTTGCAGTGATGGCATAGTTGACTCAGGCTATAAATGGTGGTGGTATCCATGCACGAGATCAGCCAGATCAACCGTAGATGAACATGTCCGTGGTGGAACATTTCATGAGGCAACATCCCCCATCATTCAGAGGATCATCTGACCCTGTGCAAGCTGAAGGGTGGACTAAAGCACTGGAGAAGATTTTTGATGTCATGGGGTGTTAAGAACATCAAAAGGTTAGTCTTGTTGTTTACCGTTTTGAAGGTTAAGCTGATCAGTGGTGGTCGATGGTCAAAAATATATGGGATAGTGATGAGATTGAGGATCTTCACTGGGATGAATTCAAAGGTATGTTTCTTGAGAAATATTTTCCTAAGGGGGTTCGTCTTAGGATGGAAAAACTGTTCCTAGAATTGAGGCAGGATGATGATTCAGTGGCTGCTTATGAAGAAAAGTTCACTCGATTGGCAAGGTATGCTCCAAACTTCATACGAGATCTTGATAGTAAAATAAACTGTTTTTACTCAGGGTTAAAGCCAAAGTATCGAAGGGATTTAGCTTCTCGTGAGTTCAAAAGTTATCAAAAGATTGTTCGATGTGCTGAGAAGGTGGAAATGGAGTTTGCCGATGATCAGGTGTTCTATGACAAACAACAGAATAAGAGGTCTAGTTGGCAGGCAAAGGGGAAGAATTCATCAAAGAAGCACGGAGGTAAGAAAACCAAATATCCATCCCGTGAGAAGTGTGGTAAAATGAATCCTGGAGAATGTTTATCCAAGTCTGGTAAGTGATTTCGATGTGGTAAGTCTGGACATATTGCTCGTAACTGTAAGGAAGATGATCTAGCAGGAAATGAAAATCCAACGGTAAGATGTTTTAAGTGTAATGAAATGGGTCATTATGCAAACGAGTATCCGACGAAGAACTCAACTGGGGGAATGCAGCCAGATTACAAGCAGAAAGGGGTGGTAAAATCCTTTGCAACAACTTCAGCAGATGTTGGGCCATCGAATGAAGTGGTATCAGCTCCAGGGAGCTCAGTATTTTTCGAAGATTGACTTGAGGTCGGGGTACCATCAGTTGAAAGTAAAAGAAGCAGACGTTCCGAAGACTGCGTTCCGTACTAGATATGGCCATTATGAATTTGTAGTTATGCCTTTTGGGTTAACCAATGCACCTACTGTATTCATGGACCTTATGAATAAAATTTTCCATGAGTTCTTGGATAAGTTTTTGTTTGTGTTTTGAGGTTTGTGAAGAGGTTATGTGTGCCTTGTGATTCACAGTTGAAGAATGAGTTGTTTTTTCATCCTGATAGTACTAAGATGTACAGAGGTCTGCGGGAGTATTACTGGTGGGATGGAATGAAAAGAGACATTGCTGATTTTACTGTGAAGTGTTTGACATATCAACAGGTTAAAGCAGAGAAGCAGTTACCGAAAGGGAAGCTTCAGCCTTTACCAGTTCCAGAGTGGAAATGGGAAAACATATCCATGGACTTTGTTGTGGGATTACCGAGGACATCTTGAGGTAATAATGCAATCTGGGTTATTGTTGATCGCTTGACCAAATCTTCTCATTTCCTTTCTATACGAGATACTTTCTCTCTAGATCAACTTTCCCGTTTGTTTCTTAAAGAGATAGTCAGGTTACATGGAGTTCCTCTCTCCATTGTATTGGATCGTGAACCCAGATTTACTTCTAACTTTTGGAAAGGCCTTCAGAAGTCATTGGGTACTGAATTAAAATTTTAGTACAGCTTTTCATCCTCAATCAGATGGGCAGTCAGAACGAATAATTCAGACATTGGAGGATATTCTACGAGCTTTTTCGATGGATTATCAGGGAAGTTGGGACCAACATATTTCTTTGGTTGAATTTTCTTATAATAACAGCTTTCATTCGAGTATACAGATGGCACTATTTGATGCATTATATGGGAAGCGATGTCGAACTCCAGCATTTTGGAATGAAGTGGGTGAAAGGAAGATGATGGGACCAGAATTGGTAGAAGAGATGGCAGAAAAAGTTCTGTTGAGTCAGAAAACACATGAGAACTGCTCAGAGCAGGCAGAAGAGTTATGCGGATAACCGGAGGAAGGATCTATCTTTCGAGGTAGGTGATCATGTTTTTCTCAAGGTTTCTCCTTGGAAAAGTGTGATGAGATTTGGTAAGAAAGGAAAGTTGAGTCCATGGTTGGTTGGACCATACGAAATTCTGGAAAGAGTTGGATCAGTTGCATACTGAGTGGCTTCACCTCCGAGTTTATCTCAGGTACACAATGTTTTTCACGTTTCGATGTTGAGAAAGTATATGCCAGATCCATCTCATGTTTTGAGTCCAGAGGTAGTTTAGCTGGAAGAGAACCTATCTTATGAGGAACAACCGGTCCAGATTCTTGACCACAGGGAGCAAGTGTTACGGAATAAGGTGATTCATCAGGTAAAGTTTTTTTGGAAAAACCATGTGATTGAAGAGACAACGTGGAAATCGGAAAATGCTATGAGGGATAAATATCCCCACTTATTTTGATAAGTGAATAAAATTGTGAGGACGCAATTCCCAAAAGGGGGGAAGGATGTAACATCCCAGGTAAATAAAGAATAAAGAATTTTCATATTTATTAATATTTACGAATTAAATATTAATTTTATTTTAAATGGGTTTCTATGTTCGATAGCGTACCCGATACGCAATGATGAGTTTCTTTGAAACATACGTAGCACACTAGTAATAAAATAATATTATTTTAAATTTTAGTTAACAAGTAGCCGTTGTACTGGCGTGAATGGATAGAAATAACTAAAATATGATTAGATATGTTTTTAAATGTTTTTAAATTTACCCAATAAAAGAAAAAAGCTTAAAATACGGAAAGAGTTCAATTTTAGGGCATATATACTCTAATTTTCACTAAAGGTTCATTTATCACCTTTTAATGGTGAACCGTCATTAAATATAGTTTTGATCACACTTATACTTTCTTTTGGACCAAATATAACTCTTCTTTAGAATCAGGACATCAAAATTTACTTTGTGTAAATTTTTGGTACCTTTCTGATAAAGTTCATTTTTTTAATGAATAGAGTAAAATGTTGTATTTTAATTCAAAACCTATTTTTAATCTAATTTATTTATATGATTAGATTATCTTTTTAATGGGTTTTAAAGTGAAATTAGAAAATATTTTTACCATTTTATCCAATGGTGGTCATTGGAATCAATTTCACTTTGAAATCGGACTTAAACTAGTGTCAATCTTTTGATACTTATTGTTTCATAAAAACACGCTATTTACTCTGACAGCGGGAATTATTTATTAAATTAATTAATGTGACATATATGTTTTGAATTTTGTAAAATAGACTTCATTTTTGAATTCGTAATATCAATTATAGCTTAGGGTGAATTTTTGGTAATTTTCTGAAAAACTTCAATTTTTTATAAATAGTGAAACCACTAAGTGGTAATCAAGCAAACTGATTTTTCAGTTAAATGAAAGTTTACCACTAATGTGTATTGAATTTTGAAAATCCGACATACATGGATGTAATTAAGAAGTAAATTGTGGTTCAATGAGATTAAAATAATTTTTTGGTGAATAGTAACTTTTTTTCATTAATCGCGATTAGAGGTAATTAGTGTAGTTTAAGGTAAAAATGGTATTATAAGAATATAAAAACACCATGACACTGGTCCTAAACCTATTGGGTGAGTCATGGCCGACCAAGACAAGCCATGGGCCAACTTGGGGACCCCATGGAGCCACTTTAGTTGGAAAATGACATTAATATATTTTTATTTAATGTTAAAGTGAAAATGACACTAACATAAATTGTTTTACTAAAATAATTTTTGAGTGGGGTTATACAAGTCCTAATTTTGATTATAAAAATTCATTGTAAATATAAAAGGATTTCCTACATCATAGTATTTTTTTTATAATTTTTCGTCATTTAATATATTAAATTATATATGACATAATAATGATGCAGCGATGACATCATTATTTGACGATTTAAATAAAATGGAAAGATAATGAAAAATATAAAACCTACACATGGAAAAAACCAATTGGATGAGTGGATTTCGAACCCTTATAACCTTATCCACTAATTATATCAATGTGGGACCTTTTAAAACCGAAACACATTTTCAAATAATGTAATATTTCTTTACATTCCAAAAGTGCCCCTCCTCTCCTCTTATAAAAGGCCCCCACCTCTACCCCATTTCACACACATCTCAAGCCATTTTCTCAGACAACCCCTGCCCAATTACTCTCTACACATCCCTCTCCTCATCCTAGAGTATTCCCTTTGGGCATAATCCTTTCAAAGGAAGCCTTTAGGCTCAAATCAAAAGGGAGTTACACTTTTAAAGGTAATTCATTCTATCTAGTTCATTTATTTTATTTTGCTTCTCCAACCCTCTAAACTCTTTTTATTTAATTCTTTTGTAACAACACCAGTATCTTGAATATAATAGGATGTTGTTATAATATTTATTTGAGCTACACTCTCACACAACTACATCAAATGGTTAATGAACATACGGTTTCCGTGGATGGCGAAATTCTGCCTCCCGAAACGATGATTGTTCAATACTCATTTAACACCTTCAAGGGTGGCCATTATGATGTCACTATTTTTATATATGATATATAATATGTTTATGTTTTCTTTAAGCTTATGTATTTTTCATTTTTGGCATACCATTATGGTTTCCATTATTGGTAAACACGATATCTTCATTTAAGGAAGTGCGGACTACCGCCCCCTAAAAGTGATGTGATTCGTTAATTCCATATGTGGGACGTGTAAAGGATGGATTTAAAGTTATTATATATGATGTTATACTGGAATTATAATATACCTCTATATCATTATTATTTCTTTCCATTAAAGTATGAGATAGAAATGAAAGTAGCGTTCATGCGTATGTACGGCTTACCGTCTCCATGAACGGTGCATTTCATTTCTTATCCCTAAATGTAATGTACTATTAAAAGTACATGAATATAATGGATATATATAATTAATGATATATCTAAATGATGAATATAATTCTGGAATTAAAATATACATACCTCTCATTTAGTTTTAATTCCATTAATATGACAAAGAAATGAAAGTAGCGTTCATGCGTACGTACGGCTTACCGTCTCCATGAACGGTGTATTTCATTTCTTACCTCTAAATGACTATGTAATATTATAAATACATGTATATGATAGATATATATGTTACATATTATATCCAAATCAGGAATTTCATTCTGGATATAAAGAACTTTTGACCACATGAACAACATGTAATTGTAAGAAGTCAACTTTCGACTTAAGAACCAAATATTGACAAAACAAACATTATTAACTTAAATGGTTACATAATGTTTATAACATGGCAATAAGTGATATAAAAAGAATAATGAACTTTAAAAATGTTCTTAATCAAGTATAAATTAACTCAAGTTTATTATTCAGGACGTTAAAGAACGATCGTGTCAAGTCAGACCCAAGGTAAGGGAACTTCTTAACCCAATTTTCATTCTTTGGGTTAATCTCCTACTTTCAAATTATGTCTTTATATTATTATGTCATATCTTTTATTTGTACATTATTTATGTGTACTTATAGTGAATACACATAATATATCTATTTCATTTTAAAAATTATCTTTGTAAGGGACTTCGTCTCAATCTCCTTTCATTGAGGCATATTTCGTTTTATACACAACTTTCTTTTATACGGTGTATAAAATCCTTTGACTTTTACTTTTATACAAAAGGAATCTTTTTCTACGAAGCGTTTTACTAAACGACAAAAAGGAATGTTTTTTTTAATGTACGTGGTGACAACGACTTTTTCCGCCGCCGCGAGTATTATTTGGTATTTGGCTTCCTCAACAAGCCGTATTGTTTTTAGAATAAAATAAATACAATATACTCTTTTATGTATTTTGGTATTGAAAATGGTTTTGATAAAGGATTCTATTATGTCAATATATTTATGTTATATTATGATTGAAATGTGGAAATGTTATCATTTCTTTATATTGGTTTTATGTTTTATGATTTTATATTGGGACTTGGACATTTTAACGGGTGGTTACGTTATAAACCATATGACGGGTGGTGCCGTGAATACCAGGACGGGTGGTTACGTTATAACCTCCAATGCATTGGGTATGGAAGTCGGCCGTATGGCTATTCCATTAAGTATGTATGGAAATTGCCCGTATGGCTATTCCATTAAGTGATATGTGGGGAAGTCAACCGTATGGTTATTCCACTTAAGTAAGTTTATGTCCCAAGTTACCTTTATATATTCTATATGTTCTTTATATGGGTTTTATGGTAATCCTTTGGTTACAAAAAGGTATGTAATGATACTTTATTCAGTGAAGATTTTTTTTACTACTTCATGAAGGTGAAGGTATTACTTTGATATAGTATACATGGTTTACTTTATGTTTGAAAAACTAACAGTTTTCATTATTTTTGTATCCCTTACTGAGCTTTTTATGCTCACCCCAAGTTTTTCGAAATGTTTTTCACAAGACTTAAAGTGGAATAAGGTCAAGGATGGGATCAAGGGAATTTCATGCTATCTAAAACATGGAATCTAGACATCTTTCTTTTTAAGAGTTTTTATTTTATGGAGACTTAGTAGAAGTGTCTACTTTGTAATCTTTTAAGATGTAATAGTTATGTTCTAATTCTATAAAACTCTAAACCTGAAAAGATCCTCAATGTGAATTATTCATTTAATTCAATATTAAGTAAGGTTTAAGGCTGGGGCCTTATAGATATGTTCTAGTATCCCTTTTTGCGATGTGGGATTCTGTGAAAGAAACCTTTAAATATTAATCCATTTATAACCCTGATGAATTTCGAGGGAAAAAATCATTTTAATGGGGGTAGAATGTAACACCCAGAGATTTTATGAGAAATATTATTTTTAATTACTTTGATGACTTCTGTTTCACGCCAGAGCAACATTCTTCAATAACTTGTGTTATACGCAATACCGAGTTTCCAGAAATGAGTTATTATTATAATATTATTATGAGCTAACCATTATTAATGATAATACCCATTTTTTGAAATTTTATCAATTTTAACTGTTAAAATGGACTTCATTTTTGGATTCGTAATATTGAAATTATCCTAGGGTGAATTTTTGGTATTTTTCTGAAAACATTCAATTTTTTATGAATAGTAAAATCAATGGGTTACTATTTAAAAACTGAATTTCTATTTAAATAATTATTTTTTTTAGGTAAAAATAGATATATAATACCTATATATGTTCAATGTAATTCATTGGAGTCATTTTATAATAATATAGATATATAAATATTTTATTGAACTTTTTGACCATCATTTACCCACCTCCTAGGAGGATTTGTAATTGTACATAATAATTAATTTTACCTATTCGGTAAGTTGAATTTCAAAAATCCGAGAGACACAGTTAATATCAAGGAGTAAAATTTGGTTCAATAAGATACAAATAATTTATGGTGAATAGTAACTTTTTACTTTTATTTACCACTGTTAAAATAAAATTGGGTAATTAAGGGTAAAAATGATATTTATATTACCCGAAAACATATCCTAATTATATTGGATAAGTGTAATTATACCTAAAACAACATTTGGACTAAAATATTACCCTTTAGTTATAAGGCCCCAGCCTTAAACCTTACATAAAATTGAATTAAATGAATAATTCACATTGAGGATCTTTTCAGGTTTAGAGTTTTAGAGAATTAGGACATAACTATTACATCTCAAAAGATTACAAAGTAGTCTCTTCTACTAAATTTACATAAAATAAAGACTCTTAAAAAGAAAAATGTCTAGTTTCATGTTTTAGGTAGCATGACTTTACCTTGATCCCATCCTTGACCTTATTCCACGCTATGTCCTGTGAAAAACATTTCAAAAACTTGGGATGAGCATAAAAACTCAGTAAGGGATACACAAAGAATAAAAACTGTTAGTTTATCAAAACAAAAAGTAGACCATATATACTTTATCAAGGTAATACATTTCACCTTTATGAAGTAGTAAAAAATATTCACTGAATAAAATATCATTACTTACCTTTTTGTAACCAAAGGATTACCATAAAACCCATATAAAGAACACATAACATATATAAAGGTAACTTCGAACATAAACATACTTAAGTGGAATAACCATATGGTCGACTTCCACACATATCACTTAATGGAATAGCCATACGACCAATTTCCATACATACTTAATGGAATAGCCATACGGCCAACTTCCATACCCAATGCATTGGAGGTTATAATGTAACCACCCGTCCTGGTATTCACGGCACCACCCGTCATATGGTTTATAACGCAACCACCCGTTAAAATGTCCAAGTACTAGTATAAAATCATAAAACATAAAACCAATATAAAGGAATGATAACATTTCCACATTTCAATCACAATATATCATAAATATATTGACATAATAGAATCCTTTTTCAAAACCATTTTCAATACCAAAATACATAAAAGATTATATGGTATTTATTTTATTCTAAAAACATTACGGCTTGTTGAGAAAGCCGACGACCAAATAATACTCGCGGCGGCGGAAAAGGTCGTTGTCGCCGCGTACGTTAAAAGAATCATTCCTTTTTTTTATTTTGTAAAACACTTCGTAGAAAAAGATTCCTTTTGTATAAAAGTAAAAGTCAATGTGGTTTATACACCGTATAAACAAATGTTGTGTATAAAACGAAATATGCCTCAATGAAAGAAGATTGAGACGAAGTCCCTTACATCGGGTCCGACTTGACTCGATCGTTCTTTAACATCTTGAATAATAAACTTGAGTTAATTTATACTTGATTAAGAACCTTTTGAAAGTTAATTATTCCTTTTATATCACTTATTTCCATGTTATAAACATTATGTAACCATTTAAGTTAATAATGTTTGTTTTGTCAATATTTGGTTCTTAAGTCGAAAGTGGATTTCTTACAATTACATGTTGTTCGTGTGGTCAAAGGTTCATTATATCCAGAATGAAATTCCCGATTTGGTTATAATATGTATCATATATATCCAGAATATACATGTATTTATAATATTACATAATCATTTAGAGGTAAGAAATGAAATGCACCGTTCATGGAGACGGTAAGCCGTACTTACGCATGAACGCTACTTTCATTTCTTTATCATATTAATGGAATTAAAACTAAATGAGAGGAATGTATATTTTAATTCCAGAATTATATTCATCATTTATATATATCATTAATTATATATATCCATTATATACATGTACTTTTAATAGTACATTACATTTGGGGATAAGAAATGAAATGCACCGTTCATGGAGACGGTATGTCGTACATACGCATGAACGCTACATTCATTTATATCTCATACTTTAATGGAAAGAAATAATAATTATATAGAGGTATATTATAATTACAGTATAACATCATATATAATAACTTTAAATCCATCCTTTACACGTCCCACATATGGCATTAACGAATCACATCACTTTGAGGGGGCGGTAGTCCGCACTTCCTTAAATGAAGATATCGTGTTTACCCATAATGGAAACCATAATGGTATGCCCAAAATGAAAAATACATAAGCTTAAAGAAAAAATAAAAATATTATATATCATATATAAAAATAGTGACATCATAATGGCCACCATTGAAGGTGTTAAATGAGTATTGAACAATCATCGTTTCGGGAGGCAGAATTTCGCCATCCACGGAAACCGTATGTTCTTTAACCATTTGATGTAGTTTTGTGAGAGTGTATCTCGAATAAATCTTATAAAAACATCCTAGTATATTGAATATACTTGTGGTGTTACAAAATAAGTAAACCAAAAGAGTTTAGAGGGTTGGTGAAGCAAAATAAAACAAATGAACAAGAGAGAATGAATTACCTTTAAAAGTGTAACTCCTTTTGATTTGAGCCTAAAGGCATTATTTGAAAGGATTCTGCCCAAAGGGAATCCTCTAGGATGAGTAGAGGGATGTGGATATAGTAATTGGGCAGGGGTTGGCCGAGCCAAAGGCTTGAGGAGTGTGTGTAAGGTGGTAGAGGTGGGGGCCTTTTATGAGAGGAGAGGAGGGGCACTTTTGGAACGTAAAGAAATATTACTTTATTTGAAAATGTGTTTCGGTTTTAAAAGGCCCCAAATTGATATAATTCGTGGATAAGGTGATAAGGGTTCTAAATCCACTCATAAAATTGGTTTTGGACATGTGTAGTTCATATATTTTACATTATCTTTCCATTTTATTTAAATCGTCAAATAATGATGTCATCGCTGCATCATTATTATGTCATAAATAATTTAATTTATTTATTGTCTAAAAATTCTAAAACAAATACTATGATGTAGGAAATCGTTTTATATTTCCAATAACTATTTATAATCAAAACTATGATCTTTATAACCCCATGTAAAAATTGTTTTCGTAAAACATATTATGTTTGTGTCATTTTTACTTTTACATTAAATAAAAAGTTATTTATGTCATTTCCCAACCAAAGTGTCTCCATGGGGTCCCGAAGTTGTCCCATGTATTTTTTTGGTCGGCCATGACACAACCAATGAGGGTAGGACATGTGTCAAGCTCATCTTATTTTATTAAAGCATTATTTTTACCTTAAACTACACTAATTACCACTAATCGCGATTAAGAACTTAATAAGTTACTATTCACCAAAAAAAATTATTATAATCTCATTGAACCAAATTTTACTTCTTAATTACAACCATGTATGTCGGATTTTTGAAATTCAAAACACAATGATGGCAAAATTTCATCTAAACGGAAAATCAGTTTTTATAAGTACCACTTAGTGGTTTCACTATTCATCAAAAATTGAAGTTTTTCAGAAAATTACAAAAAATTCACCCTAAGATATATTTGACATTACGAATTAAAAAATGAAGTCTATTTTCCAAAATTAAAAACATATAAGTCACATTAATTAATTTAATAATTAATTCCCGCTGTCAGAGCAAATAGCGTGTTTTTATGAAACAATAAGTATCAAAAGATTGACACTAGTTTAAGTCTGATTTCAAAGTGAAATTAATTCCAACGACCACTATTGGATTTAATGGTGAAAATATTTTCTAATTTCACTTTAAAAGCAATTCAAAAGATAATCTAATCATATTAATAAATTCGATTAAAAAGAGGTTTTGAATTAAAATACAACATTTTACACTATTCATTAAAAAAATGAACTTTATCAGAAAGGTACCAAAAATTTACACAAAGTATATTTTGATGTCCCGATTCTAAAGAAGAGTTATATTTGGTCCAATAGAATTTATAAGATCGATCAAAACTATATTTAATGACGGTTCTCCGTCAAAAGGTGATAAGTGGACCTTTCGTGAAAATTAGGGTATAAATGCCTAAAATTAAACTCTTTCCGTATTTTAAGCCTTTATCTTTTATTGGGTAAATTTAAAAACATTTAAAAACATATATAATCATATTTTAGTTATTTCTATCCATTCCCGCCAATACAACGTCTACATGTTATCTACCATTTAAAATAATATTATTTTATTATTAGAGTGCAACATAAGATTCCCAAGAAACTTGTTGTTTTATATTGGGTACGCCATCGAGCATAGCATCCCCTTTAAAGTAATATTAATATTTGATTCACAAATATGGATAAATATAAAGATGTCATATTCTTTATTTACCTGGGGTGTTACATCCTTCCCCCTTTTTGGGAATTGCGTCCTAGCAATTTTAAAATTGGGCTTGGAAACATCCTTGAAAATCCCACATCGGAAGAAGAGTTGGTAAAACAATCACTTTAAAATAAAGAAAGATAAGTACAAAGGTCACCCGAGTTAACCCATACTAGGATTCCAAGTATGAAAACATGGACATGGAGGAGAAAACATAGGGTCATGTTCTGATGGAGAGTGATAGAAAACATGTTTAGGAGAAAGTTAACCATGAGAAAATCACAAACTTGTGGTGGGTTAAACGGTATTCGATTCCCCAGTAGGAAAAGTTAATAGACAACATTTTTGTTTTAATTTACTTTTTATTGAGGAATTTATTCATAAGGAAACATAATCACTTATCATGTTGACTCTCAGCTTTTATTAGATTCCTTACACAAACTCATATTTTCTCCAAAAGGTGAGTATTTAGGAAGACTTGTTCACATTAAGAGTACTATAATCAACTTCTAGAGAATTACCTAATCCAAAAAAAGGGAACTACATACTTCCCATGTCTTTAGACTTTAACCAAAACCAAAACCCAAAAGATTAGTACAAGATCAGATAACCCAGAAAAGGATAACCCATTAGAAAGAAAATCTATTCTTAATCTCCAAAATTTGTCCAACAAAATCCAAAGTTCAACGAGGACCATCCGATAAACAAATTTGTCCACAAAATTCCTCAAAGTAAACCAATATAAGATTGAAACCCAAACATTTTAAGGATTTAGTCACATAGTCTTCCAAGTTAAATCGTAACATTTATCTCCAAACAAAATCAGTTGCTCTTAAAGTCTCGCATTGAAAAGTAATTATCCTAATCACATATCCTCTATGATAGGTTAATCATTTTCATAAATAACCCAAAATCAACTAACTCTTAATTCATAAAATCATATAACTAAAAAGAATCATTCAAACTAACCAGGGACTTCACGTAGTCCAGTGGTAGGTGATAAATACCAGTCGCACTTTGGTTGTGGGTTCGATTCCCGCAGCTTTGTCCGACGCGACGGGTTGTCACATGGTCTGTGTGTTGTCCTTTTTCTAAAACTATATATTTCTTAAATCATTCCCCAAAAAGGGATAAAATCATCAAAAATAACCATAACATAATTTAACCTCAATTTTATCTCATGCCTTTTACTTCAATCATAACATATAGTAACCCATAATTACCTCAAAAGTAAGGATCATATAAACTAAAATGGTTCTTTATAACTATGTCCACAAAAGAAGAGATAACTATTCCTTGAATAAAATTTCATATATTAAACATCAGGTTTACACATAATATAAAAAGTTTTCTAATGTAACCCCATCATCAAAAGAGACTTAATACTCTTAAGAATTTCCCCATAACTCTTGAAGCCCTTATATGTTGACATCTTACTTATTCAACATTATTCATGATCTATTAACCATTCCATTCAAACTTATTCTTAAATACCTCTTTCCTACAAACAAAATCATGAATCATATCCTAAGATTCCAAAATAGGAAAACAATAGTCATGAAATAATACATACCTTTGATTGGTCATTGTCAGTTTCTTCATCCTCAATCGGAATGGCATTAGGTAGTGGTAAACGAACATTTGTACGCTCTTGGTGACCCCATTCACGAAACTTCTTCATAGAACATGTGTTTGCATAATGACCATACACATCACATTTAAAACATTCAATTGATCCCTCAGAAAGAACTTCTTTCCCTTTCCTCGAGTCAATAGGATGCTTCCTTTTTCCATGGCAGGTTCTTGCTTTATAACCTTCATTTCCACATCTATAGCATATTTCTGTCCCTTTGAAACATTTTTCATGGTGTTTCTTTCCACATCTTTAAAACATAGGTTTTTGAACACACTTACCTCTATGATTATTACATGTAGTTCCGTAGGGATTTTTTTCTCGCATACATGATGCCTTATAGAAATCACAAAGGTTTAGGTGGTCAATCATAACTCCAGATAGTTGGTTGAGGATAAACAGAAGAGTTCTCAATATAGCTCCCATATCATTCTGTTTCTCACTCAGAAAACTGTCACAGTTTCCTTCACATCCACCGTTACCATGGTGCTTGCTAGATCCAGCCATTTACTAAAACCAAAAAGGGTCAGTGTGAGTATAACAACAACACCATCATGTACTAATGAGGTAGATAGACACTAAGATATTCATACTTATTCACTTTATCTAAAACTAGGACTCTGTCTGAAATCCTAACCATTATGGTAATGTCACTTATGCTTAAAGAATACCCTATCCTCTAAAGTTATCTAAACCGACCTTTGATACCAACTATAAGGCCCTAGCCTTAAACCTTACTTAAAATTGAATTAAATGAATAATTCACATTGAGGATATTTTCAGGTTTAGAGTTTTAGAGAATTAGGACACAACTATTACATCTCAAAAGATTACAAAGTAGTCTCTTCTACTAAATTTCCATAAAATAAAAACTCTTAAAAAGAAACATGTCTAGTTTCATGTTTTAGGTAGCATGAATTTCCCATGATCCCATCCTTGACCCTATTCCACGCTAAGTCCTGTGAAAAACATTTCAAAAACTTGGGATGAGCATAAAAACTCAGTAAGGGATACACAAAGAATAAAAACTGTTAGTTTATCAAAACAAAAAGTAGACCATGTATACTTTATCAAGGTAATACTTTTCACCTTTATGAAGTAGTAAAAAATCTTCACTGAATAGAATATCATTACTTACCTTTTTGTAACCAAAGGATTACCATAAAACTCATATAAAGAACACATAACATATATAAAGGTAACTTGGGACATAAACATACTTATGTGGAATAACCATACGGTCGACTTCCACACATATCACTTAATGGAATAGCCATACGGCCAATTTCCATACATACTAATGGAATAGCCAAACGGCCGACTTCCATACCCAATGCATTGGAGGTTATAACGTAACCACCCGTCCTGGTATTCACGGCTCCACCCATCATATGGTTTATAACGTAACCACCCGTTAAAATGTCCAAGTACCAGTATAAAATCATAAAACATAAAACCAATATAAAGGAATGAAAACATTTCCACATTTCAATCACAATATATCATATAAATATTGACATAATTGAATCCTTTTTCAAAACCATTTTCAATACCAAAATACATAAAATAGTATATGTTATTTATTTTATTCTAAAAACATTACGGCTTGTTGAGAAAGCCAAAGACCAAATAATACTGGTGGCGGCGGAAAAGGTCGTTGTCGCCGCGTACATTAAAATAAACATTCCATTTTGTCGTTTTGTAAAACGCTTCGTAGAAAAAGATTCCTTTTTTATAAAAGTAAAAGTAAAATGGGTTTATACACCATATAAAAGAAAGTTGTGTATAAAACGAAATATACCTCAATGAAGGGAGATTGGGACGAAGTCCCTTACCTCGGGTCCGACTTGACTCGATCGTTCTTTAACATTCTGAATAATAAACTTGAGTTAATTTATACTTGATTAAGAACATTTTTAAAGTTCATTATTCCTTTTATATCACTTATTTCCATGTTATAAATATTATGTAACCATTTAAGTTAATAATGTTTGTTTTGTAAATATTTGGTTCTTAAGTCGAAAGTGGACTTCTTACAATTACATGTTGTTCGTGTGGTCAAAGGTTCTTTATATCCAGAATGAAATTCCCGATTTGGATATAATATGTATCATATATATCCAGAATATACATGTATTTATAATATTACATAATCATTTAGAGGTAAGAAATGAAATGCACCGTTCATGGAGACGGTAAGCCGTACTTACGCATGAACGCTACTTTCATTTCTTTGTCATATTAATGGAATTAAAACTAAATGAGAGGTATGTATATTTTAATTCCAGAATTATATTCATCATTTAAATATATCATTAATTATATATATCCATTATATAATTGTACTTTTAATAGTACATTACATTTGGGGATAAGAAATGAAATGCACCGTTCCTGGAGACGGTAAGCCGTACGTACGCATGAACGCTACTTTCATTTCTATCCCATACTTTAATGGATAGAAATAATAATGATATATAGGTATATTATAATTCCATTATAACATCATATATAATTACTTTAAATCCTTCATTTACATGTCCCACATATGGCATTAACAAATCACATCACTTTGAGGGGGCGGTAGTCCGCACTTCCTTAAATGAAGATATCGTGTTTACCCATAAAGGAAACCATAAAGGTTTGCCCAAAATGAAAAATACAGAAGCTTAATGAAACAATAAACATATTATATATCATATATAAAAATAGTGACATCATAATGGCCACCTTTGAAGGTGTTAAATGAGTATTGAACAATCATCGTTTCGGGAGGCAGAATTTCACCATCCACGGAAACCGTATGTTCTTTAACCTTTTGATGTAGTTGTGTGAGAGTGTAGCTCGAATAAATCTTATAAAAACATCCTAGTATATTGAAGATACTGGTGTTGTTACAAAAGAAGTAAATAAAAAGAGTTTAGAGGGTTGGAGAAGCAAAATAAAACAAATGAACAAGAGAGAATGAATTACCATTAAAAGTGTAACTCCTTTTGATTTGAGCCTGAAGGCTTCCTTTGAAAGGATTCTTCCCAAAGGAAATCATCTAGGATTAGTAGAGGGATGTGGAGAGAGTAATTGGGCAGGGGTTGGCCGAGCCAAAGGCTTGAGGAGTGTGTGTAATGTGGTAGAGGTGGGGGCCATTTATAAGAGGAGAGGAGGGGCACTTTTGGAAAGTAAAGAAATATTACTTTATTTGAAAATGTGTTTCGGTTTTAAAAGGTCCCACATTGATATAATTCGTGGATAAGGTGATAAGGGTTCGAAATCCACTCATACAATTGGTTTTGGACATGTGTAGTTCATATATTTTACATTATCTTTCCATTTTATTTAAATCGTCAAATAATGATGTCATCGCTGCATCATTATTATGTAATAAATAATTTAATTTATTTAATGTCTAAAAATTATAAACAAAATACTTTTATGTAGTAAATCTTTTTATATTTCCGATGATAATTTATAATAAAAAATCTGATCTTTATAACCCCATTTAAAAATTGTTTTTGTAAAACATATTATGTTTGTGTCATTTTTTACTTTTACATTAAATAAAACGTTATTTATGTCATTTCCCAACCAAAGTGTCTCCATGGGGTCCCCAATTTGACCCATGGCTTGTCTTGGTCGGCCATGACACAACCTATGAGGGTAGTACATGTGTCAAGCTCATCTTATTTTATTAAAGCATTATTTTTACTTTAAACTACACTAATTACCACTAATCGCGATTAAGAACATAATAAGTTACTATTCACCAAAAAAATTATTATAATCTCATTGAACAACATTATTCTTCTTAATGAAAACCATTTATGTCAGATTTTGTAAATTAAAAACACAATGATGGCAAAATTTCATCTAAACGGAAAATCAATATTTATAAGTACCACTAAGTGGTTTCACTATTCATCAAAAATTGAAGTTTTTCAGAAAATTATCACAAATTCACCCTAAGCAATATTTGATATTAAGAATTAAAAAATGAAGTATATTTTACAAAATTCAAAACATATAATTCACATTAATTAATTTAATAATTAATTCCCGCTGTTAGAGTAAATAGCGTGTTTTTATGAAACAATAAGTATCAAAAGATTGGCACTAGTTTATGTCCGATTTCAAAGTGAAATTAATTCCAACGACCACTATTGGATTTAATGGTAAAAATATTTTCTAATTTCACTTTAAAACTAATTCAAAATATAATCTAATCTTATAAATAAATTAGATTAAAAAGAGTTTTTGAATTAAAATACAACATTTTACACTATTCATTAAAAAAATGAACTTTATCTGAAAGGTACCAAAAATTTACACAAAGTAAATTTTGATGTCCCAATTCTAAAGAAGAGTTATATTTGGTCCAATAGAATTTATAATATCGATCAAAACTATATTTAATGACGGTTCTCCGTCAAAAGGTGATAAGTGGACCTTTCGTGAAAATTAGGGTATAAATGCCTAAAATTGACCTCTTTCCGTATTTTAAGCCTTTATCTTTTATTGGGTAAATGTAAAAACATTTAAAAACATATATAATCATATTTTAGTTATTTCTATCCATTCCCACCAATACAACGTCTACATGTTAACTAACATTTAAAATAATATTATTTTATTATTAGAATGCAACGTAAGATTCCCAAGAAACTCGTTGTTGCGTATTGGGTACGCCATCGAGCATAGCATCCCCTTTAAAGTAATATTAATATTTTATTCACAAATATGGATAAATATTAAGATGTCATATTCTTTATTTACCTGGGGTGTTACATTAGGTCCCCTTGGATTAGATTAGGACATTTATTATTATTTTATTTAAAGAAGAGTTAAATAGTTAAAATCAACGTTTAATGACTGAATCATTTTTAATATAGGGTTATACATAAGATAAATTTGACTATAAATATTAATTAGATATCTAAAAGAATTTTCTATGTAATGGTATTTAATTTATAATTTTTAGACATTAAATAATTAAATTTATTAACAACACAATGATGATACAGTAATTATCTTATTAATGAAATATTAACATTATTGATATTAAAAATACCCAAATAAATGTAATTTGAATCTTTTTATGAATTAATTAATTTTATAGGTTAATGTGACATGTTAGTATTTATCTAATTAACATTGTTAGAACTAATCATTCTGTTATGATTTTTACAAAATTCAATTACCAAATAGTTTTAAAATTGACATAAAATAGTATTTAAAACAAATATTATATTATTAATTGATATTATATTCATAAAAATATAAGGTTCAGAAAAATGACATAGATAAGGATATATATATATATATTAATAATGAACCACTTGGGGTTCGTTTGGATTGTTATAGTACGTTTATTAACCATATATTGTAAGAAAACAAGAAGACACGCTAAAAGATAAATTATTTAACATAGAGTTAAATCTAAATGATGAGGTTAAAATAGTTACCCAAAATTCTCTAAAACCTATTGGTTAATAGGATTTCTACCCATCCCCAATTTATATTATTAATAAGTAAATTTTTTCACATTATAAACCGAATATTACTTTATTATAAAATAATATTTTAAGTCTTTTCTAAAGTGCCCCACTCATCCTTTATAAAAGGGAAACTCTTACCTCTTATCTATACACAATTTTGAGCCTTAAAGATCTGCCAAACCCTGAAAATTTACCTTATCAACTTCCCTATAAACATTATAGAGGTTTTTTCTCCTCAAAATACCAATTCTAGTGCCTTAAGAAGAAGATTAAAAGTGTTGTGTCGAAGAAGAGGTAATCATTTCTACCGATTCATTCATGTTTATTCTTCTTCAACTTCTTATTCTTTAGTTGTTTTATTATAATTTAATAACATTAGTATCACTAATATACTTATATATTATTATAAATGTGAAATAACCCCATTATACCTTCTATCCATCCTACAAAAAATGAAATCACCGTGCATGCGTATGTACAGAATACCATCTCCACGCAGTGGTGTAATCTGTTTTCCACCCCCACCTTACCTGGATGGGTATAGTGGTGTAAATAATAACTATATATGGTTATTATAACATCATAATAATTCTGAGATATTATATCATCCACTTCAATTCCATTCATTAATTATGGGAATCATATCATCGCTCGTGCATACGTACAGATTACCGTCTCCACGATGCGATGAGATTCATTCTCCATGTTAACAATTCAAGAATAATTATAAAGCATATATAATTTATAATAATGAAATATATGACATAATTAAGCTACTAGATTTATATATATATATATATATATATATATTCCATTTACATACTTCTATTCAAGTCAATAAGGAAAGGAAAATAGTGTTCATGCGTATGTACGACCTACCATCTCCATGAATGGTGCATTACATTTCATTCACATATCTATTATATATATTTATATATATGAATATATATGATATATAAATCAGGAAAAAAATTCAGGAAGTAATTAAATCATGATATAATAAATAATAATATCAAGAACAACAAGTCCAAACATGTACGATAGATTAAATAATTTTACCCAAAACGCTGATTTAACAAGGAATTTACAAAAGAAAGGAAAATATAAAGTCATAAGTGAACCATATATGATATCATAAAAATGAATATTATTTTGTAATAAGTCAATTACATTATTTAAAAAATTATACAGGAGGTTCTAATATGTACGAAGAATATCAGGACAAATGTAAGAGATAATTTTGTAATCTCATTTTTATCTGAGATTTCTTAAACGTAAGTATTTTCTAGGGTTATATTTTTCATCAATGTCCATAAAAATATTTTTCATAAAGTGTTTTATAATAATCCATGTATGTTTAAATTAATTTTTACCCCTATTTTACTTTTGCATTGTGTTATGGAAGGAATCTTTCTTTTGTTTACCATACGAGGAACATTTTGACTTTTCCGACAAAAGTATGAGGATAATGTTTTTTAAACGTATGCGGCATGAATAGATTATTACAATTTCATAATGCCTAATTTTGAAGAAGATTCTTCTACAGTTTTTGATGATTTTTTTAACAAAAAAAATTTCTTTTAATATTTCATGGATTTTTTTGAAAAGAAAATGATTTTGAAGAAGAAAGGTTATTTTCTTCAAGAATTCATTTCAAGTGTTTAATAAAAACTATTTTCCCTCGAAGATGACATTATTATGTATGTGTATGTTTCAAGTATAATGTCTCTATGATTTACATGTATTCAATTTTCTTATGATGAAATGATATGCATTTATTTTATATGTATTACTTTATGATGGTATGTTATTTAGGAAACCCATTTTATTCTTTGGGTTATGATGAATGATTTATGTTTAAATTGTGGAATAAGTATGAATGATTTCATTATGAGATGTGTGGGATCTATATATCCCTAAAATTAATTGGTTAAATATTTATATCTCATGAGATATACATGGATGGAAAGGTAAGTTAATCCGGTTCAGTGATACAGGACTAGAATGAGTGGTGGACTCGATTTAGAAAGGGACTTTGTCCACTAAGATGGTCTTGGTAGAAATGCCTTGGCTACTATGAAAATCATATCATATGATTAATGGTTTTAAACAATTACATGTTCTATTTCCCAATCTATTTTATCAGGATTGATGTTTATTTATGATATATGCCTTATATTGTTCCATAATTTATGTCTTTGCTCAAGATTTTGATGTTTAGATTTTATGTTCAAGTTTTTTGTTTCACTCAAATGTTTATGGATTGTTTTATGTTCTATATGATTATCCTTACTGAGAATTTGATCTCACCCTTTTTATGATTTCTTTTCCCCATGATATAAATAATGGTATAGGGTAAGAAAACAAAAGTGGAAGATCTTTATGGGAGATTTTGAAGATCTTTCTCCATGATTAGAAGATTACATTTCTGAGTTTCCAAATACACTAAACTATTATGGTCCTTGTGTGTTTGTTTTTTTATGTATTAAGTATTATGAAAAAGTAATGTAATGCCAATTTTTGTCAATATTGGGTCTCTACAATTGGTATCAGAGGAAAGGTCTAGTCAACCATTGGAAACTAGGATGCATGAACATTAGTGCGATCCCTAGAGATATTTCTATGGTATGTCTATGGATGTCTCTATGGTTACGTATAATAATATGTTATAGTCCTAGAATTATGGTAAATAATTAGAATTATACATAATATGTAAATATTGAAGGTAATCCCCCTTTATTATGTTGTTTTCCTAGCATGATTTTGACCTCCCTCACTATTCTTTTGGGGTTTTAGACGATGGATGGAACACAAAGGAAACGTGTTGATCAATGTAATGGACAATGCAGTGATTGTCCTCTTGAGAAACCAAATGTGATGGGATATGGAGGGAAATTTCTTATTGCTATACTTGCAAAAGCTATGAATCATTCTGGATTTCAAATTGATCAGAGAAGGGAACAATATTCAATTGAGTCATTCATAAGGAAACGTCCATCATCTTTCAATGGGTCTTCTAATCCACTTGTGGCTAAAAAATGGATCAGTACCACTAAAAATATATTTTCTATAAGTCACTATTCAGAACATTAAAAAGTCATTTTAGCTATTTTCTATTTACAAGGTGAAGCAAATTAGTGGTGGACTCTAATAAAGAATACAAGTCCCCAAGATGAAATTGAATCCATGGAATGGGACGAGTTCAAGAACTTGTTATTCAGTAAGTAATTCCCACGAATTCATTGAAAAAAGTTGGGAAAAGGGTTCCATGAGCTTAAGTAGATGGATGATGAATATATTGGTATATATGAATCGAATTTTACAAGACTTTCAAGGTATGCATCTGGATTTATCATCCAATAGGAAAGTAATGTTAATCGTTTATCTAGTGGATTAAAACCAAGTCTTCTAAGAGTATTAGCTATAAGAGACTTCAATAGCTATGACAAAATTTTTCATTGTGCTAAGAAGGTAGAACTAGATGTTAGTGTAACATATCCATATCATGGTTTTTACAAGAAAGGAAAGATGGAGTTCAAGGAAAACCCTCATAACAATGGTGAAAAGAAGGTGAATGTTTCTTTATTCTCAAAGTGTGGAAATAATCATAGCGAAGATTGTCTAAAAGGTACTAGAAAATTCTACAAGTGAGGAAAAGAAATTCATCAAGCAGCTAAGTGATGATGTAATGGAAAAAAGGTTTCTAATTATATGAATAGAGAAAATACTACAGAGAATGCACCAGCAAAACTTCAATGCTTCAAGTGCAAGGAAATGGGGCATTATGCTAATCAGTTCCCTAATCCAAGGGTCCATGATGATCGACATGAGCAAACTCTTAAGGAATAGGATAAAGGGAAGTCACATGCAATCACTATTGGAAATGTTGAGTATAAAAATGATGTAGTGGAATTATTATGTGTTTATGTAATGGGATTCCAAAATTATATTGTGGAATGTCATTTTAGTATCGTGGAATATTGAAATATCCATGTATTGGTTTATTTTGGTATTCAAAAATTGTATGGTACCAGTAACCATGAAAATTTATTGAAATATTTTTGGAAATAAGATGATATTCATATAATGAAGGGATACGGTGAAAATAATGTTTTTGATAGTATTCATGAGCTCATGACTGGTATAAGGAAAAATTTATATCATCGTTTGAGTACATACAAATTTGGAGATTTTGGTATGTGGAAAGAGTTAACATTTGACAGCATTCATGTTTTCACTAAGGATCTAGGGTAATTAATGATTCAAAAGAATACATGATTAATGTATTCACATGATTGGAATGTGACCAACAAGATATATCTTGTGGGGGATAAATGATGGTATTCAATTGCTTCTTAAATGTCCTTTCTTGTAGTCATGATCTTTATACTATGATATTGGACAGAAGTATTTTTGATATGCCGAAAGGTTGGAATTCATTAATTTGGACATCAGATAGTATTTATTACGACTAGAAATTTTTGATATTATTTCTGGAATGCTTTAATAGAATAGTTTTAGAAAAAGGACATCCAATAAGATGGGTGACAACCCGTGACATTGGACAAGGTTGCGAGAATCGAACCCGCAACCGAAGTGAGATAGGCGTTTAACTTCTACCACTGGGCTACAGGGAGTCCTAGGGTAGTATAAATTTGATTTAATTTATTATGTGGAATGATATAGAAAGTAAAGTCCATTTTATGAACCATTTACGATTAATATCACCATATATGGATTTATGTATATTTAATAACTTGTGGTAACCTTTTGTTTCATATAGATGGAATGACCTATCATTCTATTGCATGATCTTCTAACACTTCACGAATGAAAAATTCAACTTCATTTATTTAAGAGATGAAGTGGTAATTGTTCAAGGAACGAACAACGTTGAGATTGTATGAAAATAAAGTAAGTAATTATTTTAAATAAACAATTATTTAACATTAGGGAAATGATCTTGAGAACTAAAAACATTTTCCTACTTACCTTATATCCAATGAATCAGATGGTACCATAGATCATCACACATTTATGGATTTGTGATTGTTGGATTTTTCATAGTTATGTCCTCTACCACTCTCCATCAGAACATGATGGTCATATTTCTCTTCCATATCCATGTTTTCACCTATGTTCTTCTATGTGGAAACCCAGTGATGAGTTAATTTGGGTAACCGTTATGTTTCATACTTTTGTTTTTATAGTTATGGTCTAGTATCCCTTTTTACGATGTGGGTTTCTATGAAAGATACTTTCAAATATTAAACCATTTATAACCCTGGCGAATTTTGATGGAGAAATTCATTTTAAGGGGGGTAGAATGTAACACCCCAAGATTTTATGGGAAATTTTATTTTTAATTACTTTGATGTCTTGTGATGCACGCTAGAACAACATTCCTCTATAACGTGTGTTATACACAATACAGAGTTTCGTGAAATGAGGTATTATTATAATATTATTTTTTAACTAACCATTATGAATACTAATACCCATTTTTTAAAATTTTATAAATTTTATATTTCCTAATGGACTTCATTTTTGGATTCGGAATATCAAAATTAGCCTAGGGAGAATTTTTGGTATTTTTCTGAAAACATTCAATTTTTGATGAATAGTGAAAACACAGGGTTACTATTTAAAAACCAAATTTTTATTTAAATAATTATTTATTTTATGTCAAAATAGATCAATAATACCTATATAAGTTCAATTTAATTCATTGTAGTCATTTTATAATAATATAGATATATAAAAATTTTATTGAACTTTTGGACCCTCTTTTACCCACCTCCTAGGAGCATTTATAATTGTACATAATACATAATTTTACCTCATCGGTGAGTTGAATTTCGAAAATCTGAGAGACACAGTTAATATCAAGGATTAAAATGTGGTTCAATATGATACAAATAATTTTTGTTGAATAGTATCTTTTTACTTTTATTTACCACAATTAAAAGTAAATAGAGTAATTAAGGGTAAAAATGATAATACAATTACCCTAACACATGTCCAAATTCTATTGGATAAGTGTAATTCGACCAAAAACAACCTTAGGAATAAAAAATTACCCTTTAGGTCCACTTTTATTAGATTAGTAAATTTATTATTATTTTATTTAAAGAAGAGTTAAAATAGTTAAAATCAATATTTAATGACTAAAAAATTTTAATATTGGGTTATACAAAAGATAAATTCGATGATAAAAATTAATTACATATATAAAAAGATTTCCTACATAATGGTACTTTATTTATAATTTTTATAAATTAAATAATTTAATTTATTTATGACACAATGATGATGTAGTAAATACCTTATAATAAATTATTAACATAATTGATATTATAAATAACCAAATAAATGTAATTTCATACTTTTTATTAATTAAACTAATTTTATAGGTTAATATTACATTTTATTATTTATTTAATTAAATTTTTTTGAACTAATCATGCTGTTATGATTTTCACAAAATTCAATTACCCAATAGTGTCAAAATTGACCTAAAATAGTTTATAAAAAAAATAAGATATTATTAATAGATATTCTATTTCTAAAAATCTAAGAATTGGAAAAATGAATTAGATAAGGATATATATATTAATAATGAACCACTTTGGGTTATTTTGGCTTGTTATAGTATGATTATTTACCATATAGTGTAAGAAAACAAGAAGACACGGTAAAAGTTAAATTATTTAACATAGAGTTAAATCTAAATGATAAGGTTAAAATAGTAACCTAAACTTGTATAAATCTTATTGTATAATATTATTTCATCCCATCCCCACATTAGCTTATATATAAGTCCCTTTTTAGCCATTATAAACCGAATATGACTTTATTAGAAAATAATATTTTAGGCTTTTCCAAAAGTGCCCATCTCCTCCCTAATAAAAGGGAACCTCCTCCCTATTTTCTTAACACAATTTTTAGCCTTCAATATCATCCATCCCATGAATTGTTTCCTTATAAATTTTCATAGAAACATTATTGTGGTTCTAGTCTCCTCAAGAGACCAACTCTAGTGC
Organism: Viscum album; assembly: GCA_963277665.1. Classification (NCBI taxonomy): domain Eukaryota; kingdom Viridiplantae; phylum Streptophyta; class Magnoliopsida; order Santalales; family Viscaceae; genus Viscum; species Viscum album. The sequence goes on along the minus strand of OY728137.1, from coordinate 1,582,435,161 downwards.
CTTAAGAAGAAGATTAAAAGATGTGTGTCCAAGAAGAGGTAATCTCTTCTACCGATTCTTTCAAGTTTCTTTCTTCTTCAAATTCTTCTTCTTTAGTTGTTTCATTATAAAGTAATAAAATTAGTATAACTAATATACTGATATGTTATTATAAATGTGAAACAACCCCATTTCACCTTGTATCCATCCTACGGAAAACGAAATCACCACGCGTGCGTACGTACGAAATACCATCTCCACGATGTGGGGTAATCTGTTTTTCCACCACAACCATAGTTGGATGGGTATAATGGTGTATAGATTAACTATATATGGTTATTATAACATCATAATAATTCTGAGATATTATATCATCCACTGCAATTCCATTCAATAATTATGGGAATGATATCATCACTCGTGCGTACGTACGGATTACCGTCTCCACGACGCGATGAGATTCATTCTCCATGTTAACCATTCAAGAATGATTATAGAGTATATATAATGAATAATAATGAAATATATGACATAATAAAGATACTGGATATATATATATATATATATATATATGTCATCTACTTACTTCCATTAAATTCAATAAGGAAAGGAAAACATCATTCATGCGTATGTACGACCTACCGTCTCCATGAACGGTGTATTTCATTTCATTAATCTATATTTTATATATATATATACTGAATATATATGATATATAAATCATAAATTAAATTATGAAAGTATGTAAATCATGATATAGTTACTAATAATATCAAGAACATTAAGCCCAAACACATACGGTAAATGAAACAATTTTACCCCAAACGCTGCTTTAACAAAGAATTTACAAAATAACGGGTAATATAAAGTAATAAGTGAACCATATATGATATCATAAGAATTAATATGATTCTTTAATAAGTAAATGACATTATTTAAATAATTATACAGGAGGTTCAGATACATACGAATCATATCAGACCTACGGTAGGGGATAATTTTGTAATCTCATTTTTATCTGAGATTACATATACGTAAATATTTACTAGGTTTAAATTTTTCATCCATGCCCATAAAAATGTTTTTCATAAAGTGTTTTAAATTATTCCATGTATGTTTAAAATCAGGTTTACCAATATTTTACTTTTAAATTGTGTTATGGAAAGAATATTTCTTTTTTTTACCATACGAGGAACTTTTTGACTTTTTCGAAAAAAGTACGAGGATAATGTTTTTTATCTTATACGGCATGAACTGAATTTTATGGTTTCATAAATCCGAATATTAATAAAGATTAATCTACAAGTTTTGATTATTTTTTTTAACAAGAACGTTTTCTTTTATGATTTCATGGCATTTTGAGATAAGAAAATGATTTTGAACAAGAAAGGATTTTTTCCTCAAGAATTCATTTCAAGTGTTTTATCAAAACTATTTTTCCTTGAAGATGAATTTATTAAGTAGGTTTATGGTTCAAGTATATTGTATCTATAATTTACATGGTTTCACATTTCTTATGATGAAATGATATGCTTTTTATTTATATGGATTATGTTATGATGGGATGATGTTTATGAAACCTATTTTATTCTTTGGGTTATGATGAATGATTTATGTTTATGTTGTGGAAAAAGTAAGAATGATTTAATTATGAGATGGGTGGGAGCTATATCTATCTCCAATTCATTGGGTAAATATTTATATCTCATGAGATAGACAAGGATGGAATGGTAAGTTAATCTGGTTCAGTGATACCGGACTGGAACAAAGAGTGAACTTGATTCAGAAAGAGTCTTTGTCCACTAAGATGGTCTTGGAAGAAATGCCTTGGCTACTATGGAAATAATATCATGTGCTTAATGGTTTTACACAATTAAATGTTTTATTTTCCATGATATTTTATCATGATTGATGTTACGTTATGATATATGATTTACATACTTCCAAGATTTAGGTCTTTGCTCATAATTTTGATGTTTAGATTTTATGTTCATGTTTTTTTCCCTCAAATGTTTATTGATCATTTTATGATTTCTATGTTTACCCTTACTGAGCATTTGAGCTCACCATTTTTATGTTTTCTTTTCCTCAGGATATAAAGAAAGTTTTTATGTAAGAAAAAAATGGAAGATCTTTATGGGAGATTTTGAATATCTTTCACCATGATTAGAATATTACTTTTTCGATTTTCCAAAGACACTAAACTATTACGATCCTTATGTGTTTGTTTTTTTATGTATTAATTATTGTGAAAAAGTAATGTAATGTCCATGTACATCAAGATTGTGTCTCTATAATGAGACTAACTAGTGTCTTGGAATACGGCCTTTAAAAAATATTATTTGGAGTCTTAGCACATGGCCTTGACTATGTGGTTATGATATCCGACATTATGTGTTCCATCATTATGAAATTGGCTATTGATATTACAATTGATTATTCAACTTGTAGCATATTTCTGTGAATAAAAAAATGGAATTATTTGATTTATCTTTACTATATTATGATGATGTTTAAGTATAAAAGTCTTGTTTTTTAGTATTATACATTGTCATAAATGTTTATTCTTATTTATGAAAGTTTCTGCAATATTTTTATCCTTACTGAGAACCTAAGAACACCCCTTTCTATGTTTTATTTCATCCAGGATGTGAAGAAGAATGTTATGACTGACCTAAAGGGATAGTATAAGGGAGTTGAATCTGTTAAGAGGAGAAACAATGTTTCTATTTTTAATTTCATATTTTAATGTAAAACTTATCTTTGTATGTTGTAATTCCAAGACTACTAATGTGATCATTCATTTGGTATTTGATCCCTTTTCATCAAGACAATGTTATGTAATAATGCACAAAATCTAGGAAAAAGGGATAGGGAGTTACAGTTGATATGAAAAAATGTTTAGTACAAACCATTAAAGGTAAATTAAAAAAAAACTCAGATTACAGATCATTACCCTAAGATAGACATTGAGGATTAGTATAGAAGAAATTCGTAGAATTTTGATAATGTAGAGATTTTTAAAATTTTACAAGAAATGCATCTCGGTCTGGATAAGAGCTGGTAAAGGTGGCTCTGGTACAAATATACCAAGTAGCGAAAACTCTGAAAAAGAGTTTAGAGCTTGACTCGGGGTATCCTGGTACATGACAAAGGGCCTTGCTTCACTATTGTTTACGAAAATTCATGGGGATATGCTTAGGGTAATTCAAAATTTCTTTACAATCCATTATGGAGGATTTATGAGTAATTACTTCCTCAAAGAAAACATTTTTTATGATTATGGATTATATGTATAAACTCTTCAATTTATGTAAGGTATTTTACTACTTTGGATTTATGTATTTCAATTTATAAACTAATCTAGTGTATTCAATTGTTTTGAAATGGCACCAAATGGAAGTAATGGAAATCATATGAATACAAGTATTCCATGTAGGTATTTCCCTCATACTCAAGATAATTATAGTGGAGCTAGTGATCCCACCACTTCTGAACAACTTATAACTATTCTCGAACAATTCACTAAGGATATGAATAATATGCTTACCCATATAGATCTACCAGACCCACAATGATGGGGATCAATGTTATATCACTTCATGATTCTATATCCACCAAAATTAAATGGGACTGAAAATCCATTTGTACTAGAACAATGGATATGTTTCATAGAGAAGATATATCATCCTCTATTGGATATCAAAATATAAAAAAATTTCATGGATGTTTGTCACCTCACATGAGATGAAGATCAATGGTGGTCATTAATTCTGAACACAAAGGAAGATAAAGAAGTTCCAAATATGGAATGGAGGGAGTTTAAAGATATTTTCTTAGAAAAATACTTTCATTGTGATCATCGAGCAGATATTTAAAGACAATTTTCTTGTCTGAGGAAAAAGAAGTATAATAATGCCACAATGTATGAGATTAACTTTATAAGGTTATCAAGGAATGTATCTGATTATATACACAACCCAATGAGAAAGATTGATCGATTATTTGATGGGTTATAACAGTTTCTCCATCATGAATTAGTCTCATAATATTTCTCATAATACGATGATATTATCTCATGTGCTATCAAGACGGAAAATGAATTCTCTATGTCTTATGACATTAATTAAAAACAAGAGAAGAAGAGATCAGTTGAACACTCTGAAAATGGAAATAAGGTGAATAATGTAAATTTTGAGTTTCCATACTACAGTAAATGTGAGAAGAAATACCCCGGTACTTGCCTGAATGGAATGGTTCTCTATTACAAGTGTGGTGAACTAGTCCACCAATCTCATGATTTCAAGGGAAAAAAGAGGATATCTATAGAGACCCGAAGCTTCACGTACATGGACATTACATTACTTTTGCGGAATACTTAGTACATAACAAAAACACTCACACAAGGATCGTAATAGTTTAGTGTCTTTGGAAACTTGGAATATAATCTTCTAATCGTGGTGAAATATCATCAACATCTCCCATAAAGATCTTCCTTTTTTTACCTAAAACCTTTCTTTATATTCTGGGGAAAAGAAAACATAAAAGGGTGAGCTCAAATGCTCATTAAGGGTAAACAAAAGAAATATCAATCACATCATTTTCATAAGAACATAACATTTTGGAAATCTTAACCTTCAAAAGGGAGCATAATTTCATAACATGGGATAAATCATATTAGTGAAATGAAATCAAATTAATCATAACGTAAAACAGGAAACTTTGTGTCATACACACATAATAATTGATAATCATATCTTATTAGTCAAGACTCATTGCCAAGACAATCTTAGTGGACAATGTCCATTTCTGAACCAAGTAACCCTCATTTCATTCTTGTTTCACTGAACCGGTATAACCTACCGTTCCAGCCATGACTATCTCATGAGATATAAAATCTTTTCCCAATGCATTGGAGGGAGATATAGGTCCCACCCATCTCATAATGATACCATTCTTATGTGTGTCACAAAATCATAAATCATACATCATTGCATAACCCATGTAGTAAAAATGGGATTCTTAAACAAAATGACATCATAAAACAATTCATATAAGATAAAGGAATTCATAAAAATATTTCCATCACAACATAATCAAATCCATGTTATAATAGGGATAGAAACAGAACCCTATATTATCTTAGATGGAAAATAATTTTGATAAAACACTTGAACTCCATTCTTGAAGAAAATATCCTTTCTACTTCAAAAACATTTTTTCATTCTTAACATGTCATACAATTTTAAACTAAATGAAATTGATTAAAAATAATCTTGATAACTTGTAAAGTAATCATTTTGGAAATAATTTTTTAAAAATCCATTAATTCCGTATAAGTTAATAAAACATTATTCAAGCTTTTGTCGGAAAAGTCAAAAAGTAACTCCTATGAAAAACGACAAAAGATTCCTTTCATATCCTTTAATAAAAACTCATCGAAGGGTAAAATTGGATTTAAACAATTGTAGGTGGATGGAAATAATATTACATATTGAGGAAACATGGATGTGGATGATAAAATACACCCCAGTAAATGCCAAACTATAAACAATATCGGATAAAAATTAGATTGTGATATTTCCCTTACCTTAGTTCTGATATGCTTTGTACATGTCCAAATCTCTTGTATAATGATTTAAATAATGTTATTGACTTATTCCATAATCATACTTATTTTTATGATATCATATATGGTCATATTCTTATCTTCTTAGTAATATTTCATTGCTACATTTTATTCGGGTGTTTATAACTTTATGTTCTTATGCATGTTTTGTCGAATAAATTCTTATTCTTCTCATTAGGTTACAGATACTTCATTTCCAGAATGGTATTAGTGAAATATATATCATATTCATTCATTCAATTCATTTATATAATAATTATGAAATGAATATCATGTAGAACGAGTCGCATCACATCGTGGAGACGGTATTCCGTACGTACGAACGAGTGATGATATCGTTCCTATGATCGTGGAATTGTATTGGATTGTATGTATACTATTTCAGAATAAATATAACTTTATAACAGTCATATATAGTCATTATTTACACCATTATACCCATCCAAGTATGGTGGTGGTGGAAAATAGATTACACCACGGCGTGGAGACGATATTCCGTACGTATGCAGGCGCGGTGGTTTCTTTTTCCGTAGGATGGATAGATGGTGAAATAGGGTTGTTTAATAATTATAATAACATATCAGTATATGATTGATACTGATTTTATTACTTCATAATGAAACAACTAATGCAGATGAAGTGGAAGAAGAAATAAAGATGAAAGAATCGGTAATGGACATTACCTCTTCTTTGATGTTCTTCTTTGAGACCTTCTTTTAGGGCACTAAAATTGGTCTTTGAAGAAGACCAAGACCTCTAGGACGTCTCTAGGGAAGTGGAGAGGAGAAATTGGCAGGGTTTGGCCGACCATGAAGGCTAAAAGTGGTGTGAGGAAGAGAGGGAGGAGGTGCCCTTTTATAAGGGAGGAGAGGGGCACCTTAGGAAAATCTCAAAATATTATTTTATATTAACGTCAAATTCAGTTTATAATGGTTCCAAAGGATCATATTTCGAAGATAAAGTGGTTATGGGTCGAAAGCCTCTCATCCAATAGGATTTATACAAGTTTAGGTTATTATTTTAACATTATCAATTAGATTTAACTCTAAGTTAAATAATTTAACTTTTACCGTGTCTTTTTGTTTTCTTACACAATATGGTTAATAAACTTTCTATAACAAGCCAAAATAAACTCAAGTTGTTTAGTATTAATATATATATCCTTATATAAGTCATTTGGCCGAACCATAGATTTTTTTGAATTAAATAACAATTAATAATATAATATTTGTTTTAAAAACTAATTTATGTCAATTTTGACACTATTTGGTACATGATTTTTATGAAATTCATAAAAGAATTATAAGTTCAAACCAAGATACTTATATCAACAATAAAATGTCATATTAACATATAAAGTTAATGTAAGTCATAAAAAGTCTCAAATTACATTTATTTGGGCATTTATAACATCTATTATGTCAATATTTCAATAATAAGTCAATTACTGCATCATCTTTGTGTCATAATAAATGATATTTATTTAATCCATAAAAATTATAAATAAATATCTATGATTTAGATAATTGTATTAGATTTTTTGAGACTTTTCATGTTCGAAGTTTCATGAATTTTATCACTAAATTAAAATTATTATACTTATAAGATTTAAGAAAGTGACATGTTGTCACATTCTTTGGTTTTAATAATAATTAAATTATTTTCAGGGAACAAATACCATAAAATTAATCTAATCCGACCCTTAGGATATATGGGTTTACTTTTATACATACAATATGATTTTTCCATGTTTTAGGGTAAATTTATAATCTTATATTTACCATTAATTACCCAATTTTTCTTTAACTATAGTAAATAAAATTTACCGTAGTTACTATTCACAATGCCCCAAAAAAAAGTAGCTTATTAACATACTTTGGACCCACTGATTACAAATATGGAATCCATTTTTCCAAATTCAATACAAAAAAGATGCAGAAATTAAATTAAAATTAATCCCGTTGTCGAAAGAAAACGGGTTTTTCTTTAAAACATTGCAAAAGATTGAATTGATTTAACCTACAAATTCAAGGTAAAATCAATGCTAATGACATAAATTATATTAAATCGTAAAAATATATTCTATTTATACTTTAAAACCATTAAATATTATAATTTAACCACATAAGATATTACGATGAAAAAAATTGTTTTTAATTAAAATATATCGTGTTTTTACAATTCATTAAAATATGAAAGTTATTGGAAAAATATCAAAACATTATTTAATGTAAATTTTTATATCCTAATTCAAAAGAAGAATTTTATTTTGTCAAATTGAACTTATAAGCATGTCAAAAACTAGATTTTATGTTGGTGCACCATCAAAAGGTGGCAAAACGGCATTTTTTGAAATATACTTATTTTACCCGAAAAAATTATTTTGTTCTTATACCATGTTCTAAAAATGTGTAAGATGAATAATAATGTTATAAAATTCAAAATTTAGTTAACACTATTCATAACGACTAGTTCATAATAATATTATAATAATATATCATTGTTTAGTAAAACCCGGTATTGTGTACAACACACGCTATCGAGGAAGGTCGCGATTGTGTGTAATGCAAGCCATGTCAGGGTTGCGTGCTATGAAATAATCCTTCGTTGTTTCGTATATCATAATCCAACCATATTTCATTTATACATTGAATATATATATATATATATATATACTCAATGTTGCGTAGAATAACTATTATCAAAATTGTGTGTAACACGATCCAAGAATAGTGTTGCGTATAATGAAAGCTAATACGGTGTTGCGTATATCGCAAGGTAATCTTGATGTAGCATACAACACAAGACATTAATTAAATTAAAAGAATATTTTTCATAAAATCTTGGGGTGTTACAATATCAATGTTGAATATTACAATTGTAGTGAAATAGGTAATTATGAAAATGAATTTATTAAGAACCATGAAAAAAAATATTAGAAATGGTGAAGGGAGCTAGGCCAAGCATAAGTGATCACTTCTATAGAGATTGAAGCTTTTAATGATGTAGTGGAAGGTAATTCAATGGTTTACTCAAATTTAACCAATTAATTATTTGATTCTGGATCATCATAATGTTTCATATCTTCCATGTTTTTTAAGAATATTAGATATTTCCAATTTGATTTAAAAAGTGAGTTGTTAGTCAAAAATCCTAAGGGAGGAATCATTGCAACAATGTTCTGTGATTAGGTTCACATTAGGGAATAGAAACATACATTACATACAGATTTCATCATCATACACATTGTTGAATTTCATATAATCCTCAGCATGGATTGGATTTCAGACCCTGATGAAACATTTATTGTAAGAAGAAGGAGGTTAAATTTTTTTATGATGATAAGGTGTACCTTATCATTAGATAATAAATGTCAAAATATTATTCTCATCTAGATCCACCCCAGTATCTCTACAAAATTCCATCATTGGGGTGGAATAAAGTGAAATTACTATGGGTTAGTAATGGAATGTTCAAATAGAGGAAGTACCTATTCTGCATGAATATTTTGAGGTGTTTGCAGAGTGTTTACAAAAACATCCACAATAATGAGAAATTGAGTTTTCCATTGATTTAATTCCTAGTTCAAGTCCCATATCGAGGACCCCTTGGATAATGGGCCCTGTAGAATTAGTGGAACTAAAGAAAAAACTAGATGAAACAACTAATAAAGGATTTATTCGGCCTAGTGTTTCGCCATGGGGAGTCCTCATTATTTTTGTTACAAAGATAGAAAGATATATGAGGTTATGCATTAACTAAAATGTTATCAATGAAACAACAATAACGAACATGCATCTCATACCTCTCATTGATGAATTATTGGATCAACTTCTAGGAGCTCAATATTTTTCATAGATTTTCCTTCGATCTGGATATCATCAGTTGTGTGTGAAGAAGGAAGAATTTATGAATACTGCATTTTGTTCATGTTATTTACATTATTAATATACAGTAATGCCTTTTGGACTTACTAATTCACCAACATTCTTCATGGATCAAATGAATTTAATTTTCAAGGAATATCTTAATTATTTTTTAGTTGTATTTATTGAAGATATCATGGTATGCTAAAAAATCTATGATGATCAGGAAAGTCCATTGAGGACTATTCTAAATACACTTATAAGAAAGGAATTATATGAGGAGTTTAGAATGTGTGAATTCTTTCTTTAAGAAATTTATTTTCATGGACATATTATCTCTAAGGATGGAATATATACTAATACATCCAATACAAGTTCAATTCAGGAATGGCCATCACCGAAACATATAACTGATCTTCATAGTATTATTGGTTTTGTATGTTATTATTAGCATTTCGTCCAAATGTTTCCCAATTTCAAACCCATTAACCATTCTCACATTAAAAGCAATTAAATTTGATTAGACGAAAGTTTGTGATGAATCATTTGAAGAACATAAGAAAGATTAGTCAATTATCATATCATGACTCTAACATCGGGGAATGATGGGTTTGTTATTTATACTAATGCTTCAAAAAAAGGACATGGATGTTTCTCTATACAAAATGATAGAGTTATTACCAAAGCATCACGATAACTAAAAATTCATTAAAAAAATATCTCACTCAAGATATTTAGTTAGCATCTATAATATTTTATTTGATAACTTGGATACAATATCTCTATGGTGAAAAATGTGAGATATATACAAGTTACAAGAGTTTGATGTACATTTTCTCAAAAAAAAATCAACATGAGGAAAATACAATGTCTTGAACTACTCAAATATTCTTATTTCACTATAAAATACCACCCAGGGAAGAAAATTAAGATGGCAAATTATTTGAGTGGAAATGATCATGGAGTTACAAACAATATGAGAGTTCAATGGTATCATGTGTTCAGGGATCTAGTAAAGATGGATGTGCGAATAATCATTGAAGGTGAAACATCGATACATTTTCAAAAAGATTCCAATCCATCTATACTATAAAGGATGAAAAGTTCTCAGACTGATGATGATGGGTTTCAATAGAAATTTAAAGGTGTCAGTGATTAGAGATTGATTGACTTTATATATGTAGATAGAATTTTGAAATTTGGGAAGAGACATTGTGTTACTGATATAAATTATATAAAAATGGAATTGTTTGATGATTCTCATAGCTCCAATATCTCTATACACTCTGGTAGCACTAATAAGTCTAGAGATTGGAAATATTCTTTTTGGTGGTACCACATGATGAGGAATATTACTGATTATGTGTCAAGATGTATGGTTTGTCAACAAGTGAAGGCTGGAATACAACATCCTAAAAGAGTCATCACTATATGAATTCATAGATATACCAACATTTTTAGGCCATAGGTTTGAAAAAACATTTGTCATAGGTGGACTAACCCAATGGTTTGAAAAAACTGTTGGTATACTCTCATTGTTACCGGCCTTTCTTAATGGTTTGACGAAACCATTGGGAAATGCGTCATTTTCCCCAACTGTTTAAATGAAACCATTGGTTAAATTACCGTTTCAACAACCTTGGTATTGAATACATTTCCCAAAGATTTTTAAAAACTGTTGGGAATGGATTCCCCAAAAACACAGCAGCCCCAATTATCCACTGTCTGTGCAACTACATCCCTAAAAATAAAGATATGCCACAACTCTTTTGTTACCCAGGCTGTGAAAATCCTACCATCCACTTCAATCGACATCTAATATGTAAGACCTAAATTACATTTAATGTTATTAATATTTTTTTCTTCTCTGTTTTGATTCAGCCTAAACGAGAGGGCTTTCTATTTACCCATGCTAGAAACCGCTTCCACCCGGTAGATCCGTCCTAAATCAAAAAAAAATATTATTCATACACACCAAATATATAATTACTACCATAGATTTAAATCTTTTCATCTATTATTTTTATTTTCTATTTTAATTTTTTCTAAAACATGTCGTGATGTCTGAGGCATGGCATTTCCAATAAGTGAAATTTTATTTTATTTTTCTCTTTTTTTCGACACTTTGGTGACATTATTGTATGGATTAACTTTATATGAAGTCTTCAAAGCCACTAATTCTATGTAATTAGTGAACAATAAAAACTAATGGAGTTTTTGGTGATATGCATCCCCACTCAAAGATAGTAAAGAAACTATTTAGTCATATTGTGTCGAGGTGGGTAATGGACATATGTATGGTCCATGTGAAGTGATTGAGGATGTTTCTGGAAGTGGCATAGGTTGTTTTCCATTTCATTAGTGGGGTGATAATGCAGATTATATGGTCTTTAGTTCAGTGGAAAATTGGATTTGGATTTTTTTTATTATGTATTATTCAAGGAATAATGGGAAGTGTAGTGATATTGAGGATGAATTGTTTGTTGGATGGGTGATTTAATGGAATTGTTATGTTGGTTGGATTCAGTATAGTTAATTTTCAAAGTATTATTTGGGGATTTCATCCATTGCAGGAACATGATTTTACCAATGGGGAACTATGGTACTTATATGTTGGGTGGTGATATGTATAGTTATTGGATACATGTACGTTTTAGTTCACTTTTTATTTTATTTTCATTATCACATTTTTCACATAGATCTTCGAATGCTTTCTATAGACATAGGGAAGTTATATCGAATGAAGGGTTCAAGAGGGAGTTGAGATTAATTCAGTGCATTATCATTCAACTAAGGTAAGATTATATGGTTACTACATGTCTCCCACCTCATGTATTTAGGGATTTAGTGTTTTTACTCCATATTATGTTTTCGGTAGGGTGTTGGATCGTTTCATGTTGGTTTGGGTGTATTCGGTTCACCGTTGCCAATATAGGTATGAATTTAATGCCATTGGTTTGTTTCTCACTCATTATGTAGCGTCCTTGATGTGTAATAAGATTCTTAATATCCTTTGTGTAATGCGTCGATAAATACTCATTGGTTTCGAGTCACCAAGTCAAGGGATACTTGCTTGCGTGTGCATATGTAAGTAAGTATATGTATGTTGGTTCCCCCATTACATGTATAGTCACCCATGATAATGATTATGAACATATGCAGATAGGTGTGCTCATGTATATATATATAAATGCATACGCAGGTGAGTAGAGTCTAATATATGAATATAAGAATATGTTCAAGGATCCCCTTGCACAGGCTCATGTCCACACAGGTGTGTGCATAGGGGATAGGTGTCCTTGCATGTGTGTGAAGGTGATTATACCCAGTGGAGGAACAATAGAATTTTGTTAGAAATATCCAAGAGCTGAAGTGGACGGCATGGTTCTACATTGAGGTAGATTCCCTCTCGTAGCCTTTTTAATTTAAGAATTCTTTAAATTGAATTTTGCATCTTTCTTAATTCTGGTTAATTATATTGAATTGAAAATCGTGAATATGTATTCTTTAATATAATTGTTTCATTTGATAAATAAAGTCATGTTTTTATAATAAAACACCTCCAGTGGAGGTGTGCTGCCTGCGAAAACTCACAGTGATAGTTTTGGGTGTATGAATACTTTCCTTCCTTTCGTTTCCCTTTAGACATTGTGTCATTGTGCCGCTCACTATAAACATCAGATTACCCCTTGTTATAAAATATTATATAGTAGATTTTTTCAATCATGTCTATTGTGACCTTATCATTTGGAGAAACCCATTTTGGGTGTATTCCTGACCTCCTGACCACCCTGTATGGTGTTTACCCGATCCAATATATCTAAAAACACTGATGGTGTCATTTTTTAACACCTGTCATGATTATGGTGCTCTCCACCATAAGCTTCATCTTAACATTATTTGGGGTGTTATCCTTACCTCGACGCACGTCTAATTTTTTACATATATGAATTCTCCCATAAGATTTGTGTTTCATTCTGAGATGTTAAAACATAATCAAATTCTATTATTCTCAATGTGAATGATGTTTTTTTAGAGTTCAATGAAATTCATATTCCATTGATAAGTAACACACCTGCATAATTTGACTCTCAGTGAGTAGTTTCAACTACATAGTACAACTTTTCTAAAAAATGAATATAAAATATATATATTTATCATACCACCATCCAAAATCAGGAGTCTAGTTTTAATAACATAACATCAGTTTCGAAAATGTGATGGACACCTACATAGAATTTATTTTTAATCCTATCCAGAAGATGTCGCTTCGCAGATGTCACTGGAATGGGCCAATACGCAGCATTCACACTGAGGTCACGTGGTGGCCATTCCACGGTCATGTTGTGATCATGTCGTGGTCACATCGTGGTCACGCTATGGTCACACAGCGGTAATGCCATGATTTGGCCCTACTCTATGACAATACCACATGGCAGTTGGAATTCCTGTTATATTTCGTTGTATGATACCTATATAGAGTTTTAGATACATTTACCATCCATTATTAAGGGGGAGGGTGGTGACAGCCGGAATGTTTCCCCACTTCCTTCCGCTCCCTTAGCTCCTGGCCGAATGATACTGCCCCATAGATGTCACTGGACTGGGCCAACACGCCGTGGTCACACCGTGGTCATGTCGCAGTCATGCCGCGGTCACAACGTGTTCACTCCATGTTCATGCCGTAGTCACGCCTCCGTAATGTTGTGGTCACACCCCTGTAATGCCATGATTTGAACCTGCTCGAAGTTGAAACCCTGCTGTTATTCATAGTCTTTTCAGAATTTGAGGTATGATACCCAGATAGAGTTTTAGATACATTTCCCACCTCCTTCTAGGACCCCGAATAGCCGCCCACCATCCTCCCGGGACCGCAGACAGCCCCCCGGATAGCCCCCCCACCATTCTCCCTAGACCCCAGACATCCCAGGACCTTAGATCCCTCTCTATGCGCTCTTCAATATTCACCCTAAATCCCAACTGAAAAGAGGTTTCTAGAGATTTAAAGGAAGATGAGAGAAGAGTTCAAACCCTAATCCAAAAGTGGAAGCAAGCAAGGTATTACACTAACCTGGATATTCAGTCCTCACTTGATGACACTAAAAATTCCCAAGTGACATGTAATTGTCAACCCCTCCTCAAACGGAGGTATGGTGTGGCTGGTACCACTCATGGTTTCTAACTTCTATTTGAAATGGACAACATTTGAAATGAAATAAACAACCGACATATAGAAAACTGACCAAATAGATTCAGATTGTGTTGATACTTTAAAACAACTACCCATGAGTCATTTTTGATTTGTACGAGTCAACACTGCCTCAAACTAAGGAATGGGAAGGCCAATACCACTCAAAGTGTATCATTTTTATTCTAAATGGAAGATATTTTAAGATAAAACAAAAAATTTCATATGGAAAACCAACCAAATGGATTCTTATGGAGTTGATACATTATGAAAACCATACCTGGGTCATTTTTGACGTGTACGAGTTAAAGATGCCTCAATCTGAGGTGAGATGTGGCTGTAACCACCCGAATTGTCTCACTGTTATTTGAAATAGACAACATTATAAGTGAAAATGACAACTAGTATACAGAAAATAGACCAAACGCATTCAGATTGCATTGATACTTCAACAAAACGAACCATGGGTCATTTTGGACATGTACGAGTCAGCCTCGCCACAATCTGTGGCAGAGTGTGGCCGGTACCACTCAAGGTGTCTCACATTTATTCGAAATGGACAACATTTAATGTGAATACAACAACTGGAAAATGAAAAACCAACCAAACACATTTGGATTATGTTAATCCTTCAAAAAAATATCCATGGGTCATTTTTGACATGTACGAGTCATGCTCGCCTCAATATGAGGTGTAGTATGGCCGACCCCACTCAATGTGTCTCACTTTTATTTCAAATGGACAATATTTTAAGTGAAAACGACAACTGGCATACGGAAAATAGAACAAACGAATTTGGTTTCTATTGATACATTATGACAATGATCCATGGGTAATTTTCGATGTGTATGAGTCAACCTCGCCTCAATATGAGGCATGGTGTGGCTGGTACCACTCAAAGTTTATTTTTTTTAAAACAGATACTCATTTATGTAAAATAATAGGCATAAGAAAAAAAAACCAAACACATTATTATTGTGTTGATTCGTTATGAAAATTATGCATGGGTCATTTTTGACATGTTCAAATCAACCTTCCCTCAATCTGAGGCGATGTGTGGCTGGCATAACTCAAAGTGTCTCTCTTTTGTTTGAAAAGGGCATCATTTTATATGAATACAACAAATGACATACGAAAAACTGAACAAATTCATTTAGATTCTGTTGAAACATTAGGACAATGATCCACGGGTCATATGTGACATCTACGAGTCAACCCTGCCTCAATCTAAGGGTCAGTGTGGCCAGAACCACTCATATTGTCTCACTTTTATTTGAAATGGATATGATTTTAATTGAAAATAACTAGCATATGAAAAACCAACCAAACAAATTCGGATTATGTTTATACATTAAGAAAACAATCCATGGTTCATTATTTATGTGTATGAGTCTACCGCGCCTAAATCCATGGTGCGGTGTAGTAGACACCACTCAAAATGTCTCTCTTTTGTTTAAAATGGACATCATTTTATGTGAAATCAACAAATGACATATGAAAAACCGACCAAACACATTATAATTCCATTTAAACATTATTACAACGATCCATGGGTCATATGTGACGTGTATGAGTCAACCCCACCTCAATCCAAATCACGATGTGGCCGGTACCACTTGATGTATCTCACATTTATTTGAAATGGACAACATTTTAAGTTAAAACAACAGCTATCATACATAAAATTGACCAAACACATTCTGATTGTGTTGATACTTCAACACAATGATCCATGGGTCATTTTTAACATCTACGAGTCAACACCACCTCAATCTATGGAATGGTGTGCCTTGTACCACTCAATGTGTTTCACTTTAATTTGAAACAGACAACCTTTTAATTGAAAACAACAACTAGGATATGAAAAACTGACCAAACACATTATAATTCAGCTGATACATCAACACAATGATACTTGGGTCATTTTTCATGTGTACGAGTCAACCTATCCTCAATCTTAGGCACGGTGCAGTCAGAACCAAAAAAAGTGTCACATTTTTCTTTGAAATGGACAACATTTTATGTGAAAACAACAACTGGCATACAGAAAATTGACCAAATGCATTCAGATTCTATTGTTAATTTTGGAAAATGAAACATGGGTAATTTTTGAAATATAGGAGTCAGCCACACCTCAGTCTAAGGCACGGTGTGGCCGGTTCATGGTTTAAAATGGATACACTTTATGAAATATAACTATTATATGGAATGCCAAAGAAATGAATTCAGATTGTGTTGATACTTTAGCAAAATGATCCATGTGTCATTTTTTATTTGGATGAGTCAACCCTGCTTCTATCTAAGGTGAAGTGTGGCCTACAACACTAAAAGTATCTCCCTTTTGTTTAAAGAGGACATCATTTTAATTGAATTCAACAACCGACATAAGGAAAACCAACCAAATGCATTCGGAATCGGTTAAAAATTTAGGAAAAAGATACATGGTTAATATGTGATGTGTATGAGTTAACACCACCTAAATTTGAGGGCCATTGTGGCCGCCACCACTCAAAATGTCTCACTTTTATTTGAAATGGATAGGATTTTAAGTTAAATAAACTGGCATACAAAAAACCATCAAACACATTCTGATTGAGTTAAAACATTTGGAAAATGATAAATGGGTCATTTGTAACGTGTACCTGCCAATAATGCCTCAATCCGAGGTGTGGTGTGGCTGAAACCACTCAAAATGTATCTTTTAAAAAAATGGACATCATTTTAAGTGGAAACAACAACTGACATATTGAAAACCAACCAAACACATTCTGATTTTTTTTAAACTTTAAGAAAAAATATCCATGGGTCATTTGTGACATGTAAAATTCATCCTTGAATCAATCTATAGTGTGGTGTGGCCAACACCACTCAAAGTATCTCTCTCTTGTTTAAAATTATCATCATTTTAAGTAAAAATAATAATTGACATACGGAAGACTGACCAAATGGATTCAGATTCTTTTGAAAATTTTGGACAATTATCGATGGGTCATATGTGACATGTACATGTCAACCCCAACCCAATCCAAAGCGTGGTGTGGCCAACATCACTAAAAGTTTCTCTATTTTGTTTATGAAGGAAATCATTTTAAGTGAAAAAAACATATGACATATGGAAAACCAACCAAACAAAGTCATATTCTGTTGAAACAATAGTATGATGATCCATGGTTCATATGTGACTAGTATGAGTAAACCCCGCCTCAATCCACGGAACATTGTGGTCGGTATCACTCTAAATGTCTCTCTTTTGGTTAAAATGGACATCAATTTAAGTAATAACAACTAGCATATGTAAAACCAACCCAACATATTTGGATTGTTTTGATACTACAGAACAATGATCCATGGGTCGTATGTGACGTGCACGAGTCAACCCCACCTCAATCTGAGGCATGGTGTGTCCAACACCAGTCAAATTTTCTCAACTTTATTTGAAATGGAAAACATTTTAAGTGAAAACAAAAACTAGAATAAAAAACCAACCAAATGAATTCAAATTCTATTGATACTTTATGACAATGATTCATGAGTCATCTGTGACATGTACTAGTCAACCCCACCTCAATCTGGGGAACGGTGTGGCCGGTATCAATCAAAGTGTCTTTATTTTATTTTTAATGGACATGATTTTAAGTGAAAACAACAACATTCATATAGAAAACTGACCAAACACTTTTAGATTGAATTAATAATTTAGAACAATGATATATATGTAATTTCTGACATGTATGAGTCAAACCTGCCTCCATCTGAGGCCCAATGTGGCTAGTATCACTCTAATTATCTCACTATTTTTAAAATAAAAAACATTTTATGTGAAAACAACAACTGACATATGAAAAAAATGACTAAACATACTTGGATTGTGTTTATACTTTATCACAATGATACATTGGTCATTTTTTACGTGTACGAGTCATCCCCGCCTCAATTCGAGGCATGATGTGGTGGAATCCTACTCTGATCAATTGATCATACTATACTTGTACCATTTATTGTTCATAGCCTTAAGAACATTAATATTGTTCTAACTAAAGTCAATAATCATATAGTTCTATTCTTCTAGACCATCACAAGTTGAACATCTTATCATTTTAGTTCTGTCATAATTTTAAATCATGTAAAGGGTTCCATACATTACACCTTTTGTAATGACCATGGAAGCAGGGGTCAGATTCCATACACCATTTCTAAATTAGTTTCAAAACATGCATCACCATACTTTCTGTTTAGATTTAGGAAGAAGAAAACAACTCCCTGGTAAAATCCATTTTTAGAAATTTTTCATTTTCTATAAATGTTACTTTTTTGTGGATATATCATATTTGGTTGTTATTTCATTGTCAAAAGATCTTATTATAATCCTCAATAGCATAACAATGTCAAAAACTAAGGGGTTTTATTTCACATCATCAAGAAAGTATAATGAGGGAATATGGTACCACTTGTCAAAATTTAACAATAGGATTGTTGGGTTAAAGATGGTATTTGTGGCATGATTCAGTTGGATCAAATTTTTTTGAGGATATTATATGTCATATCTTTTATTCTCACTACTATGAATGACACGATTTCATCAATTATTTTTATCATGGAGTAAAAAAGTTCCTCCCTTACATTAACCAGTAGTACACCATATATGTCTGTAACCCATCCTAGAAGGGGACTATTTTTTGTCAACCTCATATGCACCATGACAAACTCTGGATCAGACACATGTTCAACATCCACTTATTCCACCAATTTGGACATGATCACTATGTGTATAAAAACTAGTACACATGTATATTATGTTATTACCAATATAGAGTCTACCAACAAAGCCATTACCATTTACCCAATATCTGACATTATCACCCCTACCTTCTTCACCTTCGTTCATAGTGAATAAAAACTTACCATTCCTTTAAAATGAACATATTCCATTTCAAAATTGAACATCTCCATGTATATTATCCAACACATCTGAAAAAAATTTGTTTCACATCAGAATAAATTATATAACTATGATATTCAGTTTGTATATATAACATGTCTCTAATCAAAGAGGTGGTGTCTCTGAAATTTACACACATTAATGATAGTCGCAAACTATTTTTAATTAGTTAGGTAGTTTCACTCATAGGTTCATAATTGATGAGACTCCTAAGAAAATAAATTTTCATCATATATTATATAAAATACAAGTTCAATGAAAAATGCATCACAAATCATCCCATACCAAAATATAGGATGAGAAAAAAAATGGGATTTGAGCCAATTTCGTACTCTTATTCAACTATAATAAGTATTTCTCAGACTATTAATCCTATTATAATTTATTGGGGAGGTGGGGGGAAGTGATAGTTGGGTGGTTATGCAGGGGTGAGTTTAATTATTACTGTAAGAGTGGTTGTCATATGAAGATTGAAATGGTTGTAAATATTGATTGAGTTATTGAAACTCTTATTCAACTCTACTGGAAGATTGCTGACATATGAATATTGAAATATGGAATTTTTTTACATGACATGGTTGTAAGAGTTTGATGGTTTTATGTATTTTTTTGTGCTATTTCATGTGTTTTTATGCTATTTTAAGTCTGTTTGTATGTGTTTATTGTGCTATTTTATATGAAGGTGTATACTGGAGGGGCTACTGGAGGGGATTTTGTGCAATATTTGTGTAAATACACAATACCAATGGTTTTAAACCGTTTGTATACATTGAGCAATATTTAAAAACTATCCCAAAAGTATTCAAACCGTCATTATAGTGTTTAATGTTCAATATATACAAACAGTTTCATTGAAACCAGTGGTCAAAATTCTATACAAACATATACCAATGGTTAGTCTACAACCATTGGTAAATAAGTACACACACTGGCATATAACAACAATTTAGATCCAACCATTTATATAGGTATTTCCTCACAGATTACTTCCCTATGGTTTGGAAAAACATTGGAATAGGATATACCAATGGTTTTCCAGCCTATACCAATGGTTTAGAACCATTGGTATAACATTCGTTTTCAGTAGTGCATGCAACCTCTTCCCATATTTAAGTGTAAATTTGATGATATTATAATGGATTTTTTCATGGGAATACCAAATTATCCAAGAAGGAATGATGAAATATGGGTCATTGTTGATCATCTTACCATGTCTGCACATTATCTTGATTTAATAGAAGATTTACCACATGAATGTTTACAAGGGATATATATAATAAAGTTTGAAAGCCTCATGGTGTACTTATATCAATTGATTTTGATCATGTTCCCCATTTAACATCATGATTCTAGAAAATTCACCAGAAAGACTTGGATATTGAACCTTGTTTGATGACTTCCTACTACCAGCAAATTGATGGACAATTAGAACAGAATATTTATACCCTAGAAGATATGTTTAGATCTTTATATCTTAACATTAACGTTATGTGGGATCAATATTTATTGATTGTAGAATTTTCATATAAAAATAGCTTCAATTAAAGTATTCAGATGGTACCATATGAAGAGTTATATGGAAAGAGATACCCCACAAAAACTTTTTGGGATGATGTTGGTGAAAGAATACTCATATACCCATAACTTCATTGGGAAACAATTAAAAAGTTGAAGATTATCCAAACTCGCATTAAATAATCTCAAGGTAGGCAAAAGATTTTTTCTTGAAACCGAAGGAAGGATTTGAAATTTCAAGTAGGTGAAAATGTTTTCATGAATGAATCTCCATGGAAGGGTGTTATATGATTTAGTAAGAAGGCAAAATTAAGTCCCATTTACATCAGACCTTTAGAAAATCTAGAACGAATTAAAGTAGTAGCTTACCGTTTGGCAGTGTTTCCATGTCTCTCCAAATTTCATGACGTGTTCCACATATTACAGTTAATAAAATACATGCCTGACCAAACACATATAACCAACTATAATTAAACGTTACTGGAAGTAGATATGTCTTATTGTAAAGATACTTTCATGATTCTTAATACTAGAAAACATGTGATGAGAAACCAGACAACTTGTATGTTAAAAGATATTTGAAAAACCAATAATATTGAAGAGACGATGTGGGAACCTGAGGAACATATGATAAAGAAACACCTTGATATTTTTATGCAATAATATTCTATAAATATTTAGAAGAAAATTATTTGAAGGAGGAATGAATGTAACACCCCAAAATTCCACAGTACATTTCCCTTTGAATAATGCAATAGCTTGTGCTGTACAAAACATGGAGTTTTAGCACACCATGACAAATCAAACTAGCCATTATGAATAGTAATACACCGTTTTTGGAATTTCATAATTTTTATTTTTCAAAAATGGACTTAATTTTTGGGTTTAGAATATCAGAATTATCTTAGGATGAATTTTTTGTATTTTTCTGAAATCATTCATTTTTTGATGAATTGTGAAAAACACTTCGTTATTGTTTGAAACCGACATTTAATTTAAATAATTATATTTCATTATTTAAATTTATTGTAGGTTAAAATAGATACATAATACCTATATATGGTCAATGTATTTCATTTGAGTCATTTTATAATAAAATTAGATATATCAAATTGTATTGATCTTTTAATGTATTTTACCCACCTTCTTGAAACATTATAAAATTTTCCTAAAATGTAATTATACCACTTCTATTAATTGAATTTTAAAAATACAAGATAAATGGTTAACCTTAGTTTGTAAAATGTGGTTCAATAAGAGGAATATAATTTTTTGTGAAAAGTAACATTTGATTTTTATTTACCACGATTTAAATGTAAATATGGTATCTATTGGTAAAAATAATATTATAATTATCCTAAGACATGTCCTAATTCTATCTAATAAGTGTATTTCTCCCAAAATCAGCCTTAGGAATAAACTATGATCATTTTGGTCGACTGGTATTTTATTATGAAATTTATTATTATTTTATTTAAAGAAGAGTTAAAAGTGTTAAATTCATCGATTAATAACTGAACCATTTTTATAATAGGGTTATATATATGAAACATTCAACTATAAATATTCATTATAATGATAATAATATTTCATAGATAATGGTATTTTAGTTAATATTTGTAGACATTAAATAATTAAATTTATTTATGACATAATGATGATGTAGTAATTACTATGTTATTGAAAGATTAAAAAATTGATATTATAAATATCTAAATAGATGTAATTGAGACATTTTATGAATTACAATAATTTTATAGGTAAATATGACATTTTATGATTGATTAAATAAATTCTCATCCAAGTGATAAAGTTGTTATGACTTCCACAATAACAAAATACCAAATAGTGTCAAAATTGTCATAATTTAGTTTTTAAAACAAATGCTATAATACAAATTGATATAATATTAATAAATATATATGGTTTATAAAAAGTCTTATATAATGTTATATATATAAATAATTAACCACTTGTCATTTTCTCTCCTTTTTATAGTATGCTTGTTAACCATTTATTATAATAATACAACAATACATTTTAAAAGTTACACTATTTAACTAAGAGTTAAATCTAAAAGATAAGGTTAATATGGTGATGTAAGCTTTCTAAAACCTATTGTTTGAGAGTGTATTTACCCAAACCCACCTTAGACGTGAAATAAATCCTTTTGGAGCCATTATAGACTGAATATGATTGTATAATAAAAAAATATTTTATGCTTTTCCTAAAGTGACCCTCACCTCTCATATAAAAGCGTACATCCCCTTCACTTAATTTCACACCTCCAAAGCCATTTTTCTCGGCCAGCCCATGCTCAAATATCCTCCCAACTACTCTAATTTCTACCTGGAGGCCCTAATATTATCCTAATGACAACCTATAGATCCCTTTTGATCCACACAAAAGGAAACACCGGAAGAATATGTAATAATGCCACTACCTCTTTCAATGTACTTTTCTTCTTCCACCTCTTCTTTTATTGTTGTTTCCATACCAAAATAATAAATATAGTAATTTATATTTACTATGATGTTATTATAAATTTTTTACGACCATATTCATTAATCTATCCATCCTATGAATGACAAGTCACCATACATGTGTATGTATGGCTTACCATCTCCACGTCGTGGTGTAGTTGTTGTTCAACATTTCATTATTTGGATGGGTATAATAATGAGAATAATTGATTTAAATAATAAATATAACATGTTAGTTATTATTTATATATGATATAACATCCAATTACATATTATTTCACCATCAATAGAATGATATTGTCGCTCGTGCGTATGTACAGATTATTGTCTCCACAAACATGATGATAATTATTTCCCATCATAACCATTCATGAATAATTTTCATTTTATGAATAAAAATAATGTTTATGAACTTAGTATCAATCTTTTTATGTATAAAATGCATCCTATTAATACCAAACAAGATATACATAACAAAACATAAAATGGAAAACAAATCAGTTAACTCCCGAAACAATGATACTTCTAAAATATTATTAACCGATTAATATTAGAAGATCATATATGATATCATATCAATGTATATGGTTATTTTATAATTTAATAAAAATTATTTAACTAATATATATTATATTAACATACCCACAATCTAGGAGAACTACAAGGTAAGGGTTAATTATAGAATCTCTTTATTTTCTGAGGTTGTTTATACGTGAGTATCTACTGAGATCTCTTTATCATCCACATCTGTGTTTCATAAAAATACATGTCAAAAAAAATTTACTATTTATTTGAAAATTGGATAATGTAATTTACACCCTTGTTTGAATTTTAATTAAAATTGTATAAGGGAATATTTTCATCAGTCCTTTACGACCTTTTCTACAAAATTAAGGAATGATTTTTTTAATGTATACAGCTGGTTCGGGTATTTTCCATCGTTATTGCATCTTAGAATCTTCCATTAAAATATTAAAATAATTTTGTCAAAAATAATGTTTTCATTTATAATTATGTGACTTATAAATGTTTTAAAATATAAAGATATATTTCTATCAAATGGTTTTAATTTCATCCAAGTCAATATCCTATATTAGATTTTACAATTGTTTGATGTTGATTTGTTATGATACAATATCCAATATTTAATTGAAGGTATTCTGATATGATTGACCATGGATGTATTATTTTAATACCATTAATTTTTTATGGTTAAGGTATTTACATTTTTTCTACTAGTTTTAATACAAATTCTATGATTTGATTCAACCATTTCATATGAGGAATGCTTTGGACATTGTAAGTGGCTGGTGGATCCCACTATAGCACCTCGATGCATCGGTAGGACTCATGAGACAAACTACTATCTTGGCATAAATCCTTGAAAAATTATTATTTTTAGTCGTGGTGTGATTCCTTGACTATGTGGTTATGATGTTTGGCATTATTCAATCCATCAATATAGAATTGGATATTGATATTACATGTCATTATTCGACTAGTATAATATCCATGTGAAAAAGTAAATGGAATTATTTGATTTTACATTGCCATATTATGATGAAATTTATGTTAAAAATGATTTTTATTTATTCTTATACATTTCTATAATAATTTATGCTTCTTTATGAAGGTTTTCGTTATATTGTTATCCTTTTAGAGCACCTGAGCTTACCCCTTTCTATGTTTTATTTTTTCCAGCACACCAAATGTATCTTATGACTAACCTGCTGAGATAATCTAAGAGAGATGAAAGTGTAAAAAAAGTTAAAATGTTTTTTTTTCATTTCATAATGTAATGTAAAACATATGTGGGTGTCTAGTACTTCCAAGGCTATTAAATTGATCAGTCTTTCCAGATTTGATTCCTTGTGATCATGCCAATGTTATGTATAATACACCAACTCTGGGAAACGAGGGTCGGGGCATTACATTTAAACCCTAACATCCACATGAATCAATATGGTGTGGTGAATCCGTTTTTAATGAACATAAAATAACCATAATTTAAATAAAACCTATATGGTCTTTATATAAAACATCTCACAATGTTGTAAATCCATCCAAAATCATTTTGATATAGTTTTATGAAACATTATTCATTTCATAAATAATCGTTGTCCAAATCAAAATAATTATCTATGGTATTTATTTTGTGACCCCACATTCCTCATTAGAGATAAAAAAAGTAAAATAAATATTTCACATATATAAGAAAATATGTACCTATAGAAAACAATTAATTTTTCACAAGAAACTCAGGGGTTTGTTATAATCTACACCAAAAGACAAAATGTCTCTATACAAACTAATCCACCAAAATATGTATCCTATAAGTCATCAGTAAAACTATATAATAAATTTTTGCATGACATATCTTGATCACTATAAATATAACATATCAATATAGTATAGTCCAAATCTTATTTTATTGATTGTCTCACAAATATGTAAATTGAAATTAATCTATCAAATGAGGACATCACATGTCACTCATCCATGTATTTTAACATAAAATATATTAATCAAGTAAGCATAGTCCTGAATTTTTGTAGTATAATTCAATAATTGTCATTATATATATATATATATGTTTTCATAAAAGTGAAAAAATACATTCATGGATGTTCTCAAACAAATGATATGATCATCAACATACCCATATACCCTTATATTATCTATGTTCACATTTTATAAACATAATTTGATTTTTTTATGAAGGTTCTCATTCTTGAAATCATTAAAATATTACATAATAATGATTGATAATAAAAATACACCCTATTAATTTCAATTCCTATATAAATTTCCATAATATGTAAACAGGTGGGTTTACCAATGAAATAAGTTTTTAATTACAACCTCATGAATCCAATAATCATATATTATATACAAATATTCATAATGAGTAAAAAATATATTTAACCAAACATTATCAAAGGATTGCAATCCAAAATAATCAATAACGATAATTGGTTTAGGACCACTCAAATTTATTCTTTTAGAGGATATTACTATTTAACCATTCTTGTTAAATAAATTGTAGAACATATGAATGAATGATAAATAAATATTTCCTTCATCAAAATAATATAATACATTTATAGCCATTACAACCAATATCTCTGGTGTCTGACACCCAATGATCCCACATGACATATATATTTGTTTCTAAGTTATGGTTTTGTTAATGAATACAAAACATTATTTTTTTTAGCTAGCATATTGATCTTTACATCACCCCTATAAATAGTATAAAAAATTAGATAATACATTATTTTGATATGTTTGGTCCTAGGGGGAGACAATTATTCCATATCTTAAGAAATATCATCATTGATGTTATAATATAGCTAAAATCATCCCTCAATTCTAGTAACCAATTCATGTTTGGTAATTATCTTCCTGATCTAAACAACATCCTTCATAGAAAATGATATAGTAATATACTATAAATATGTTTTTGGGACCCCTAGAGTGTCCAGATTTTATCTCACCAAACTTATTTCTCTAGGGATTAAGTAATACATGAATCTAGATTTAGAATTCAAATCATATTTTCCTAATAGGAAGAATGAAACTACATAAATTGTCACAAAAAACCCATCATCTCCTCTAAATACCAATAATATATCCATTTTCCATCACAACATATTACGAATTATATTCATAGAAATTCCATGAATCTCACAAGGATTATTTTGGAATCTAATAGTTATTATCCACGAGTTAGATACATGAGATCGATTACAAGACATAGAACCCATGATAGATCCTATGGTGGATGCATAATTAATTATCTTCAACGTATCTAATTATTAAGAATTATTTTATATATTCTAATTAAATGATTAGTGAAACAATGGAAAATAAATCTTCATTAGGTATGTTTTAAAAATCACTTTAGTAATTAACCAATATAATTGTTTTGACTAAGTTCAAGGAACCTCTTAGATAGATATATATATATATATATACCTAGTGTGTTGGAATCTTCACACATATCACTAATCAAGGAACATTTTCTAAACCACAACTCCGTAGAGTGATGATCCATGATATAATCTCAAATACGAAGTATTCCAGTTACATTAAATATAAAAAACTCTAATATTCTCCCACTAACAAACAAATATACACCAGTATTATCTGTGTTTTTGATGAAACAAACCTATTTAATTCAATCTTCCATCTAGATAATACAACTTTTAAAATATTTGTCCAATCCTTAAAAAGAACATTATGAAATATAAAACATATTTGTTTTATTTAGAACATAAATATCTATAGGCTATATCATATACACATCCTTGAGTAGATTATCATTAAGGAAAATGATTTTGATATCTATCTGAAATATTTTATAATAATGATGAATTTCTATAGATAATAAAATAGAGATTAAATATATCATTACTACTAGTGATAATGTTTCTTTATAATATCTTTTATCCATTAAACATTCTATATAGGTAGAACCTCAAAAATACATGATAGTTTTCATATAGAAATCCTAATTAAACATTGTGTTTATTAACTATTCATGTGAATACTGCATGCATCAAAATTTGTTGGTGTTGATGGATCCTATCTTAGATTTCACAAATTGTTTTAATTTCTCATTATTATAACTCTCAACAGCTTCCTAGTTTAAAATACACTCATCACCTATGACCATTACTTCATCATCACTATCCTTTTGAAATCCAAATATATGTTGACACTAATGAATAATTAACAATTATGTAGTTCCTTTTCATCTTTTGTTGGTATTTTGTTTCAAAACTCTTCTTAGAACCATCACATCTTCTTTCCCAATAACAATTAATGTTTTTCATTTTAGAAATTTTCTAGGTTCAAATTTCCTATAACTAAATTCTTTAATTATATATTCATTCTAAATAAATATAGTAGTTCTAGGCCCAAAATTTGGGTGTTTATTTTTGTGGTAGAATTAATGTCCCATTGTTTTTTAGGATAAAAATTAATCAATTTTCTAATTTGGGGATGATATTACAAGAATACAAATATCGTTTGAGTTATTTTAAATCCCCAAATTCTCATCAAATATATTTTGGGTTTTTTCCCAATTCATATATCATATGTTATCTTAAAGAATATATTAGATGAATGTGGTTTGGAAAAAATAGGTGTCTCTAGATTACAGCTACGTAATAAAATAGGATGGTAATATAGACTAACCATCAATAGTAATGTGTCTAAATGGTTACTATTTCACATTTTAGATAGATTATTCTAATATAGTGTTCTAGGAGGAGTGAGTTGTGGAACTATTCCACAATCTATTCAATGATTAGTGATTTATGATCCCAAATATTAACCATGCCTATCTTATTAGTGAATCTTAATATTGTTTCATAATTGATTAATTATATTATTCTAGAAATCATTGAACTTTTCAAAATATTTGTACATTTGTATCATAAAATTAATATAACCATAATGAATAAAATTATCGGTAAAAAAAACAATTTCCTAAAACCAAATGATTCTTTTTTCCCATTAGTCCACAAACATCATAATGTATAAGATTAAATATTATGTTATCTCTTTCAATTTTTCTCCCAAAAGGAACATTGGTTAAATTTTCCCATAAAAGAGGATCTCATGTGTCAATTGATTTAAAAATTGATGAGTCTAGATATATATATCTATGAAGACTTAATCATATTTCTCATTTATATTTCTAATGGGATAATGTCAATGGTATTTGAGATTAGGATAGGCTCTAACCTTATTAAACTATATTTTTTAAGTAACATAATCCGTGTCTAAATTATATAAATTATTCAATTTATCCAAATTTGTAGAAATTATTTCATTATTTAATATTTAAAAAAACATGGTCAAAATAATGAATAGAAATCCCATATTGTTTAAAAAAGATACATAAATCATATTGTTGATTATAGTCAGAAAATAATTATTATTATTTATTTATGGAAATAATCAATTGTTCGAAAAATTTCAAATTTTCTAACATCAAATACATAAACAATTTCTCAATTATTGATATTAATATCAACTCCACTCTTGATTAGTTCTATCATATCTCTGATTCTATGAATATCAATATAAATTTGTGTTTGAAACCCAATATCTAAAACCTATGAGTTGGATTTGGTGGAATTTATTTGTATAACATTCACATTCATTGTATCAAATTGTTTCTATAATAGAAAACTTCACAATCCTAGAGACCGACACCTTCACTATTTTATAGGACATAAAAAATGATCTCAAAATAATAATCAAAATGTTTTCCAAAATCTATAAAAAATACTTATCAATGAATGAGTATCATGTTTTCTATATTCTCATTTAGGTACTTTAATGACAGTTCTCCCACTAAAATGATGACCCCATACATCATATACGTTTAGGGAGCTAATAGCCCTATTTCACCTTGTTCTAGGTTACATTATGATTTCTCGATTGATAATTCCTTTAGGTATGGAATTATCCCCATAATAATAGTTATGACTATTAAATATACTAGTAGAAAAATCCTTATCCAAATCCATCATATGGATTCAATCAAATCAATTCCTCTGATAAAATAATATTATTAGAGACTCTTGATTATTGTAAAACCAAAATAGAACCAACTAACAAGATAAATAATTATTATTTGAGGAAATATATATTTATATTTACCATTCTAAAAGGAAATTTTAGATTTACCCATCACATTATTGACTTACAAAAGAAAATACTTGTTCCACCAACATTACCATGATTTACAGTATTGGATGATCGATGCCTTCATAAGTGCAACATTTGGAATGAATATCACACTTATTATTTAATGAATTTTAAATTAATTGTTATTAAAACACTTATATAAATATTATATTAAGAAAAATAACATATCTGATGATATTTATCTTTCTATTCTTTATTACCTTCTATGTATTCATGATTTCAAAATTGTACTTTTTGGAATCCTTATTCCATCCACCAAATTGTTGTGTTCACATTATATTAATGTGAAACTCTTTACATACTTCACCCATTTGTGTAACTCACCCATTAAATATAATATGATCATATTCATACATATAGAAATTCAACATATTAAAAAGGAACAAAAATATTCTTGTAAAGGATTAATGTTGTATGATATTGATAATCTCAACATGAGTAAGCCTAGAGAGATAGATAGAAAACCTTATTCCCCATTCTGTACAAGGTATATATTTATCTATCGTAGTAGGTAGTTTGACTACTAGTCACTCTCGTTAGGGAAACATTTTTCAATACGAAATCTAAGTCATGATAATTCGAAAACACATTAATCAGAAAACATTTTTAATAAATAACTATAAGCTAATAACTCAAAATATAAGGGTGAGGAAAATGTGGAAGGAAAACTAAACTTTATGGAGTTTTAAATAGAATGTAATGTAAGGATATATCTTCTAGAATTAGTATAATAGTAAAACTAATGAATATAAATTTATAAAATATAAATTTTAAAACTGTGAATAAATAATTAAATAAACATTAAGAAAATTTAAAATTAAAATAGTTAAAAATGATATAACTATTTATGAATAATTAATATATAAATTTATCTATCAACCATTTATTAAAATAGATAACATCTTAAAAATTATTTAATTTGGAATTTAAAATCTTTAATACTTAATAGAAAATAAAATCATTCATATTATATGGATTTTCAATTTATTATTTAACCCTTTGTTCAATTATTTTATAACGTTGACTAAATTATATAATTAAATAAGATCGTCTTTTATGTTGATCAATTTTATGTTTTCTAATAATGAAAAATTCATTGTTATAAATGAAAACACTTTACGTTTTTTGTTGAATTTCATAATTAATAACCCTTTATATATTATCTCTTACGATTTCGAAAAAAAATCATTTCTGGAACAAAACTATTCCATATAATTTTCGAAAATGTTTTTTTAAATATGTCATTAAATATTTTGGATTATAAATGTTTCATATACATTCAATCAAGTAATTATAAAAATTTTATTATTAATAAATTTAATTTTTTATTAAACCATACCATTATCATATAAATACATTTTAGAAACTAAAATGAAATTCATTAAAAATTATTTTTATGGTTTTTATGCTTTACCCTTATGTAATGGGTAATACCTATGTACATGTAAAACTATATTTTCTTATATAAGTCACATCGCATATGGGTAACTCCCTTTGGTAGGGTTCCATTACATAATAGTAAAATATATATTACCTTGAAACAACTATCATTTTTTAATGTAACATAGAGAGACATGACTTTCTTGACACTGTGGTGCTCTTTATATGGCTGGGTTGAATAGAACCACTTCATCCTGGAGCCAACAACTATGTTTGTTGAAACACATAGACAAAAAGATATGGTGAAGCATTGGAAGTAATATTCAGGATATTTTTTCATTCATTAAATGGCACACCATTATCGTCAATATATTCATTTCCCATCTCATAGATTAACATTATATGGATCATTCTTTTAAATTTATTTCTCGATGAATCCTTAAAAAACCCTCCATATAACGGTTTAAATGTTACCTAGATGGATTTCATCCCCCTGTGGTCTATGTACTATATCCATTTTTAAGGACATATGGGGGTTCAATGTTATATATTAATATATGGTTATAGGGGAAACCTAAAAAATAACCACTATGGATTGTTCTATGCCTTGCTGACAGTGATATTAAATAAATTTATTAAAAACATATAATCCTTGAAGAAACATACCAAATACCGCTGATGTGTTTTTTTAATCATAATATTAACATTTATATTGGAAGAAATCCCAATCAGATAAGTATCAATCTATAAGAATTGAATGTTAAAAAATACATGAAACATAGTGTGTAAAAAACATTCCTAAAATGTCATAATAGCAGTTGTGGGTTTTGTGTTGGATCTAGTATGCTTAATGATGAATTAAAAATGAAGAAAAAAATTGAATTATTTTTATCAAACATGGGAATTACCCTAGGGGTGTGAATTAGGATAGCACATATTTTATCACATAAATTTTTTAATTGTGACATCTTTCTCTCAATGGATGGAACACTCATTTTTTCATTCATTCTCTTGAAATCGATATAGGTAATAAAATACACACATTCAATTTTATATGGTTCAACCAAACCCATAAAATACACGGATAATACGATTTATGATTTGTTGATGTAATATAAAAATTAGACCCCAATGCTTCTTTTGGGAAACATAGTGCAACATTGTCACTGAACCCATGAACTCACTATTCAAAAAAAACGAGAAAGCACCATGATTCATGAAAAAGAGATGTACTAACTATACCCTTTATCCCCTCCTTGGTATTCTTCACATGTCTATGTATGGATAATAAACCTAACATAATTTTTTGTTTCTTCACTCTTATGATGATTCTAAAATGATATGATACTCCTAGAAATTATTCCTTCCGATTTTTTTTGTAAATATTCATTTAAGAATTGTCAATACCAATAAATCCATGTTTTCCATTTGATGGAGTTTGTCTTCATTTTTTATTTCAATCAAATGGTTAGTATTAAAAAGACCAATATATGTAATTTTTTAGTACCTAATGTAATTAAGAGGACTATAATGTCACATTAAATTTGATTTAGAAACATATAGATCCATTTAATACCGCCATTATATTATTTCCTTCAAATTATGAACTAGTTAAAATTTAATGGTTATAGGGTATTGATTTATTATATGGTGTATTATTTTAATTTTTTTATATACTAGTGAATTGTCACTTTCACCATGGTAAATCCTTAATTTTTTTCAAACATCACAATGATGTGGTCTACCATACTACAAAAATAGAAACCTTAAAATGAAAATATCCAAAAAACTCTTGCATTAACTCTCATATTACTCTTAATTCTACTACAAAATCTCACATAATTGAATGACTCACCAGATTGACTATACAGTGACAACTTCACTATTGTTTGAGATCCTGAAGGACATGAAATTATTTAAATACATGATTATGTTAAATCTACAAAATCTATGATATATGGAGTAATAATGGAATGAACATCTCCCTTCCATAATGACATGTAGGATAATTATCTATCTATGTATTAGATACCAAAAATTTTCTAGTGTCACTAGGAATCATCAAAAGTCATATAAAATTATTAGAGATCATTTTTTAAATGAATAAAGTGTGCATAAACAAGTCCAATCCCACTTCAAACAGACTTATGAAAATCTAGTTCTATATAAGATTTTTTATCTCTTAGTTTTTAATTTGATTATGATTGTCATTAGTGCTCACATAATTCCTCCCATGCCTCCCAAAATGTGTGAGGCTATGAACAAATTCTCACGAAATCACCCACACCATGTAATGTCCTCACATGCACACCAATTTTAACCAGTTTAGATAAATAACACGTATGCCTAGCCCCAGCCTGTCTGGAGGCAACTCAAGCATTGTCCATAAGTGGGTTTGTATATATTTTTGATTCCATAAAAAAAATTAAGGCATAAAATAGATTAATATGTCGTGGAAAAACGTTTCACTTACCATCCAACATCTCCTCAATTTAGTAGTTAGCTATAATATAATATTGTCTTCACAACGATAACTCATTATATACAATGGTGATGGATCTGCAATGTGGGGTATGAATTCTAGGTAGAGCTCTTCGTAAAAAACATCAAACCTTTCTAGCCATCACTTGAGAATCCATCTTCACCGTGTTAAAAACCCACCATCACACACATATAAATGTATTTTTATCTAATAAGCCTCCTTCGAATGAAGGAATTACACTTCCTAGTGGACCCACATATTTCTTTTATGAGGAATCCTAAATTTTAATGGGTTATTTTCATATATAGTATATGAAGAATTACATTTTAGAAAGTAGAGAGTATTGAGTATGGATCAACAAAATATAAAATATAACAAGAGAGCATCACAACCACTTATATTTCTATATTTTATTCTCTTTATTAAATGAATAATATCATCTATACATAATATTATGAGTACTATTACACGGAATTTGAGCATTTTACCTTTTTAGTATTCATTCATTGAACACTTAATTGAATTAGTGTCACATGCGATAAATGGATTAACTATTTGGTACAGAATTTTATAAATCATATGGGAGAGATTCAGAATGACAGAAGCACCACATGTATTCCAAAATAGTGAAATATTGGTTGTCATCCAAGGCATCCGTATACACCACTATGGCACGGTGTATGCCTTTATAGTGGTCAAACAATATTTAATAATGGTTAAATCCATGATTCATTCTATTTTAAATAATTAACTATTATCATTAAGCTGAATATATCCTACTACAAACAGTTAGTTCTTAATCACTATACCACCAACAGGTATAAATTCCAGTGGTAATAATTTCAAATAGTTATATTAGTGTCATTTAATAGAAGTGATATTGACCAGTGGTCATGTTAACCAATAGTTATATTACCTCTTAACGATAGACTAACATATTTATCCATTCATATAATTCACTTGGTCCCTATACCATGTCTATTACAATGTTAATTATGTTTTTCTTAATGAAAATTTATCTCATATGATCATTATTTTGAAATGTGTCTGATCCAACAGAGTAAAAGATTATATTGTTCCGTAAAATTTTACATTTTTTATTGTATTTTTTTTAATTTTGTTATAATATTATGTACGTAGCATTATATTGTATTATTATGGTTTTTACTGTTATAATTGAATAATATAATGTGCATTGTTTTACTATTTTTTGTGAAAATATTATTTAAAAGAGTGCAATCCCATGTATTAAAAAAATTAATTTTATTTTTACATTTAAACCCTTGTTAAAATAAAGGCTTTTAATGACCTAAGGTTCCCTCTGAAAAAACTAGACTATGATACCATTTTCTCATGAACCATATGGATTCAACCCAACCAATCACTATATCCAACATTTGACATAGCTTATAGGGTGTTCCTAATCCCTATATATTGAAAACTAGTTCCTAGTAATCATAGAAACATGTTTCTGATTGGTTTCACCCATAAAATTGAAAACCAAAAAAGAATATCCCACTGATAATATGAAATGAAACATCGAAATTTTCGATGAACATGCATAAAAATAATGTAGTTTAAAACAGAAATATACATTTTTAAAAAAGTAAATGAAATAAAAATTAATAAGACATCACATGAAATGAACATAAAGTAAATATATTAAACTCATATATATATAAATATAATGAAATAAAACAATAAATCTAGCATGATGAGTATAATATAATAAATTCTTAAAAATAAAAGAAAACACATTCCAATGACTACCAATGAACTACATGTAACCCCTGGTCACTCACCCCATCCCAAACCAAATCCTATTATTCCAACCCTATCATGAATAAGATAATGGATCATAGTCTTGGTGACATAAAAGTGGGATAGGATAACTGCAATAACTAAATGGTTTATTCTAGGTTTTAGGAAACCATGCATTATTTACTATCATCAATGATTTTTTGAAATTCATATCAAAAAGAATTTATTTTATTTAATATTTAAATAAAATAAAAAATAGGTTTTTCATTGAATTGGATATCAATAAAAATTATTATCAATTATTAATTTTACTAACCTTCCTATATTTTAAGAAAACTACAGTGAGGAAATTCCCTTTTAATAAACACTTTAAACCACTTTTCCTTAAATGATAATAATCAATTTGAATATAATTAATTAAATCTCATAACACATTACAAATAACCTTTTTTCATTAATATCCCCCCATTTTTTTATAAATTTCAGAAAAAAAATTATCCGCACACAATATATTAATTAAAAAGGTTAATCGAAAAGAAACATGTCATCAATAAAACAAATATGGAAATGAATTAGGGGAAACACTTTTAAATAAATTTTGGATATATATAAATGTAAAACTAATCACTTATAAAAAAAATACAATCAAGGAATAAGATGAATGAGATTCACATTGGGTCTTAATGTGTGAAAGTCTTAGACCGTACTACGCCTGGACAGTCTTATTACATTATTTATAAACATAACATATTCCACATGGATATTCTCCTCCCAAAATAATTTGGGGAACTACCCATGAGCTCTAATATGTTACTTGGGAGACACTAGTGGTGTGTGATTATATATTATGTGATAAATGTTTTCGGTCCAAATGGTTAACAACATACTACAATAAGGGGTTAATTCACTAGTTTGAGATTAATATGGAAATTCATTAACCATCTAAATTAATTATGAAGATAAAATATTAGAGTTAATCTTTAGTGGAATAAAATAATGAATATAGGGCTTTTCATACTACTTAAATACAATGTGTACCAACTATACTCATATTCTTATTTAATCAATGAGATATACATTGTGAAAAAATCTTATTTTTTATGGGGAATCATTAGTTGGTTAAAAAATAATTTTCAATGAAGTTGAGGGATACTCAAACTGAAATTGAATTTTATTTTGGGGGTCAAAATGAAAAAAACAATTTCAATTTATACTATAGTAGTCAACCCAAATGGTCTTAAATTATTATCTTACAGTCAAAACCTGAGGAACGAATGAAAGAATTAATGGGTTTTAATTTAAAAGCATAAAGAGACAATGTGAGTGCCTATGGGAGAAAGTATGTAGTGTTACAAAATCATGATACAAGAATGAAAAAAAGAATTAAATTAAAATATATGTACTTATTACCAATTATAAGAATCAATCATCTAGTCAAGGTAGTAATAGTTGAAGAAGATATAATTCCAAACACAAGATATTTTATAATTAATGAAATAGATATCAAATAGAACATTATAGATTTTACATCATTTTGAATGTTCACAACATTAATCTCAAAGGAAAATAGAGTGTTTTATATGTTATCATATGTCATTACCTTTGAATACACCCTAGAACCTTTAAAAATAATCAATAAAACCAAACCAACAAACCATTCTCTAACTTAATAATGAAATTTAAATTTAAATAAAAAATATATTTTGCAGAGATAAAATTATCATCATGATTAATGATAATATCAATTTTTGAATTTATAACATGAAGATCAATTCAATCTAATTTTAAATACCTGCTAAATAAGTCAAATATTTTTTATAATAATAGATGATGCATAATTTGATATAATCCATTAAAACCAAGTCAAATAATTCGATGATAATTTCAAGCATATTGAATGTGAACAAAAACATCAGAATAAAATCTATACAAATAAATAAAATTTTTTAAAAAATATTTGACATGAATTTAACAATTTTTAAAAAACATTTATAATATTTTTCAATATTAATAAATAATCAATAAGTACATAAAATCTATAATTCATGAAGTAATAAATAATTCCAGATATAGTAGTAAATAAGTTTCAGGTATCTATGAAATATGAATTATAAATTTTAAAAAAATTAAAAATACTAAAAATTAAATCTAATTACCATAGTTTTGATATGATTATTGAATAATTGTAGTATAAAAAATAATTAAAAAATTATTATACAAATTTTTAAAATTAAAAAAAAACAAAAGTAGAGAATCAAAATTATTTTCTAGAAAACTAATTTTAGGAATGGTAGTAGAATAAATAGACTAGACGTAGGATAATATTTTTACCTAGCGATAGTAGGTGGTTGTTGTTGGATTCTCAATTGAAGGTGATAGTACTACCATTTAGTGGTGAACATTCTACCATTATCACCAGAAAACGATACTTTTCCCTAAGGATCAGGTGATACTTTTGATTGAAGGAGGTCATGTGCTACCACTGAGCTAATGTAGAACTACCATAACAACTGGAGTGATGCCACCATTATTGATTAGTGGATTCTAACATTTCATGGAAATATACTATTATAATGTTGTGAAATTATAATAAGGGATAACATCTACCTATATTTGGATGGATGTTACCATTAATGAAATTGATTTGTGATATCATTCATTGATGATAGTGGAATTTCATACTACTATCACAGGTTGAATTAAATGATGTTATAGTTGGTGATTCAAATCCGAGCTACCATTAGAAGGTAAAAACTGGTTCCACATTATCCAAAAGTTATAATGTGAAAGTGAGGTGAAGGATACCATAGAACATGGGAAAAATATTTGGAACCATGATGTACATCTATTCTGGCAGCTGGTGTGTAGAGTAATCGACATTTTGACTAGCTCTGAAGTGTATGTAGAGGGTGATAATTGCCGCCATGAAAGAGATTCAAGGAGAGATGTTGTGATGGTGGAGTTGCTACTAATGAAGCACCATTGTAAGGAGATGGTTACACCATTCCTGATAATGTGGAAGATTCTAAATATGTTTGTGATGAATGATAGTATGTATCTAGAGGTATTTGAAGATGAATATTGAATCGTTTTATAAAAATCATGAAAACATAAATTTGTATAATATTTAGACCAACTAAACATAAAATTCAGATTTTGGTCTAGTTAACATAAATGTATATAAAATAAATATAATTATTTTGGATTAAATATATATTCAATCCAATATCTATATCATGAAATATCATAAAAAATAAAGAAATACAAAGAATAATATATGTAGAAAAAATGAATGGAATGTTTCATACATATGTCCATTTATAATGAATCTAATGAAAATTTGTATATTTGATGCAACAAAATTAATTGTCTAAAAAAATATTGTATATCAAAAATGAGAAATTATGTATAATTCTAAAGAATATTTTAAAATATATCTTTGAAATAAAAAAGAATATTGATTTATTGAAATATCGTAATTCTATAACTTTTATATGAACGTCGGTAATGTTTTAAAAAATTAAAAAAATAAACTCAGTCTTTTATTTATTTTAATGTAATATATATAAATATAAATTCTATTTAATGCATCATTTGAAAAAAAATAAATGAAACTATTTAACTATTGTTATAATATAATTATTAAATAAACATTAAAACACCATGAACTAAGAAATGCATTTCAATAAAAAAACATGAAGTGTGTTTAGAAGAAAAATCATTTTATAGAATGATGAAGACATTTTTATATAAATAAAATTAATATAAACTTATTATAAATCATATGTAATTTTAATTATTGAATTTCAATCTCAATAACTCATGATATTATTAAAATTGAATTTTCATGTAAATTTTTTTATAAAAGTGTGATCAATATAAAATAATAAGAGAGTTTGTAAGAAAACATAATCAAATAAAATTTAATGGAAGAAAAAAAAATACATGCATTAAAATTAAACAAACAATCTCACCCAATTTTTTGATTAAAAAAACATATCATTTAAAAATATTAACATTTAATTTTATCTATTATCTTCAAATAAAAAAAATTATAAAATAAACCATATAAATATGTATAGATAAGGAAATTAATAATCTAACATACCAATATCAAATTTAATTGTTAAAATGTAAAAATTTAGAATGT
Organism: Viscum album; assembly: GCA_963277665.1. Classification (NCBI taxonomy): domain Eukaryota; kingdom Viridiplantae; phylum Streptophyta; class Magnoliopsida; order Santalales; family Viscaceae; genus Viscum; species Viscum album. The sequence goes on along the minus strand of OY728137.1, from coordinate 1,582,395,063 downwards.
CTTAATAAATATTACTTTATGTTTATTCTCATAGGGGATAAATTATGAAGAAATATCATCCATATTCAAATGATCACTAATAAATTGATATATAAACACGATATGCATTGTTGAAAAATTAAATAAGGAATTTTTTAAATATAATTGACAAATATATTATCAAAATTATTTGGTAATTGATCAATATAAATACCAAAATCACATAATATTTTCATAATATAGAATCTTTGAGCACAAAAACAAGATGTAATTATGAAATAATCTTTTGAATTAGAATGAGTAATAGAAAAATAATTATTAAAAGAAGAATAATTTAAAATATTCCTTGAAAATTACAGATACTTGATGTAATGTTTTGGAAATATATAGACTCTAAAATAAGATTGAAAATATTATATAAAATATAAATAGTTATATTTTGTATAAAACAAGACATAGTGAATTGTTACTTTATCATAAATAATTATTCATTTGTTATCTTTTATATGAATCCCTTTTGGATCAACATGAAATCTTGCACATAAAAAATAAAAAGGTTATAAGATCTAGAAGATGATAAATAATGAATGTTCCATACCTGGAATCTATAATCATTAAAATAAATATATTTAATATATTCCTTGTTATATAATTTCAACTAGTACTCATTGTATTTTTAATTTCATTATATGAATCTATACCAAACCATTTAACCCACAATATTGTATATATAGATTGATTAAGAAAATATCATATTTTTATTAGGAAATATAATGTATAATAAAGAAAATTAACTCTCTTATAAATCTCATGTCTACCATAGATGAAATTAGGGTATAAAAATCTATACATATCAATTCATTGGAAGAACCAAACAAATTTCCATCAACATAAATTTATAATCTTAAAATTTCATTAGAAATTATTTTAATAATAATTATAGTATCAACATTACCTTTAATGAATCCATTATTTAATATAAACCAGCAAATAAATTCATACCAAGTATGATGTGGTTTTTTGGTACCATAAAAATATTTAGATAATTCAAAAACATGTTGGTGAAATTTATCATTTTTAGAAGTCTGGGGTTGAGAAACATAAATTATTTAGTCATAAAACAATTTACAAAGTAACTGTTTTACATCAATGTGATGTAATTTAATCCTTTTAAAAAATAAAAATCATACAAGATTCTAATAGAATATAACATGGAAATAGATAAATATAAATCTTCAAATTATATCCCATCTTCTTTAGAAAACACTTGGGTAACAAGATTATATTTATTTTTGATAACATGTTGAAATTGATCATGGTTGTTTATAAATGTATATTTCATTCCAATTGTATTTTTACCCTTATTATATTCTACTAATTTCCAAATAAGTTCTAAAAAATAGATTAATCTCATATTTATATAAATAGTCGGGTTATAATCTTCTAGAGTATCAAAAAACATTCAAGAACAAAAATCAAAAAATAAAAGAGGAATTTAAAATAAAATTAAATCAAAATTTATAGTATTAATACTTGAATCAAAATTATTAATAATACTTCAAATAAAATGATCCTTATGGATATTACATGATCCAGTATTAGGTTGATAAGGATTACTCTACACATTAACTAATTGTTCCTTATCTTGAGGTTTTTCTGCACCAGAGATAAAATATAAGAATTCGTCAATAAAAACATTAGAATTAGAATTTTTTTAAATTATTTTCATTAAACATAACATTAATAGGTTTCTCAATGTCCAATTTTGTTATAAACTGATTAAGATTTACTTTTATTAGAATAACGACGAAAAATAACATCATCATTTTTGGCATCAAATTTATCTAAATTATTCATTAAATTCAAAATTAAATCATTACAAACAAAAAATTTGAAATAATGATGTATATTTTTAAAAGTAGTTCAATCCAAGGTGTACATAGTTTAAACATATACCTCTCTAACTGATGAGATATACACCGTGCCATAAATAATTTTTTGAAGGGGAATAATAACATGATCACAAATTAAGTTTTCTAGTAGAGGATTTACTATGCCACATGAATTTTTTATGTGGAGTCAAAACCCAATTACAATAATGAATTTAGAATTGGGAGTCCACAAATAGAATAGACCTAAATATAGAATCAGGGTGTCAAAACCCATGAAAAAAATGAAACAAGAATGATTTTTAATATAAAATAATAAATAAAAAATGTGAGAGCACCTGTCAAATGGAAAGAATGGTTAGAGACACAAGAAATAACGATGAAGTGGAAGATAAAAAAATCACAAGTATTACTTCTTAAGTAATGTATCTGGCCATCAGATCAAGGAATTAAAATAAGTCATATAAGTTTTAATTCAACACTTTAATGAACTTATACCCATTGAAAACATGATCACAGAAGACATGGTTTGTACAATACATAAATGGTGAGTGTAAGGCTATTTTTATTCATTATTGTTCATGTTATAATAACATTTTCACTTTCAATTATTTCCAATTCAATTAATGTGAATCAATAAAAACCAATATTCCAATATCCAACATGGTTGTGTAATTAAAATTTCAACTAAATAATTATCCAAGAGAGTGAAAGTTTTCATTCAAAAATAATAATAGAAAAAATAATTTCAATTTAAAACATAAATACTAATTCATAATAAGTTGAATTTAAAATTAAATAATTCAACGATTCTATAGAAAAATATGTTAATGAGATTTTATAAAAATCATAAGACTATTAAACTATTTAAAATTTTGAAAACATTTATATTCCCCCACATTATTTAATTATTTAAAAAATTAATTATACTAAATTACACACTAAATAATACTTTTTAATAATTTCTTTTCACAAATTAATAATTTATAAAATCCTAAAGCAAATAAATCAACTCAAAATATAAAATATTAAAAATACAATTTATATCCTATAGGAATATAAGTAAAAAAGTGTAAATTATATCATTTTATAAAAAGATTAAAATATTTTAAAAACACTTTTATTTAATTTTATATAATATATATGAATCTCCTAAATAATTAAATTACTTATGATAATTAATATAAAAATAATGATTATCAGAGTACCTAAAATAATAAAAAATAGTACATGCTAAAAATTCATGATTTTTTGCAAGAAAATATATAAATTATTTAACTGATAAGGGGGTAAAATTATTGTGTCATTATAGTGCATATTGTTTTCAATAATACATGTGGTGAATATAATAATATTGAAAATTTTATATCATGTAGTCCATTAATATAACATGTTATCACATATACTGAACATGTAAAGAAGGTAAAGTACAATATAAAATATTTCTAAGACGATAATATCTTCCTGATAACTGTAAGTCAAACTCATATTTAAACCTTTTTTATATTTGACTAGATACACACCATATATAATATATTAATGAAAAAATTCAAGTGGATAAGTAGCTTTATGGTATGTAGGATAAAAATTTAGCAACATGATATCTCAGATGGTCACAGTAACACGATCATGTAATAACTTTGAAAAATACTTCATGTGGTGACATAAAAAAACCACATGTGATTACATTGAAATAACATGTGGAATGTTAAATATATTACCATGGAAATTAAAAAATTAAACAACTACATTCATATGCCCTATTAAAATATCATTGTCATATAAAATTTTAGATGTATTAAATATAAGTGTTATAATTTTAAGTAATTGAATGAAATTTTTAAAAGTTTTATATATTTATAATGTTTTAAAAAATCATTCCAACTTCATTATAAAGATCTATAATTAAAAACTATTGACAAGAATATACTAAAACTATGAAACAAATATCATTAAAATTCTTAGATAAAATAAAATAATATTTGAAGAAAATAAATAAATAATTCCGACTTTCATTATGATGAATGAAATATAGAAAAATGTATTAGCTTTACATATCAACATGAAACATGTAATTCTTGATGTCTATAACTTGTGTTAACTATGTAAAACAAATGATATTTAGTTCTATAAATTTTAGAATTCTAGAAATATGAAAACTAAATTTTATATTTTTTAGACCACTGAAATTAGTATTTTATACATCCACATAGTTTAATGAAATATAAATATATCTAATTTCTATCTAATACATTATGTTACTTGAATTTGAAAGCTATGTAACTCAATTTATTATTGAATAACTGAATAAATTAATTAAATGAAAATTATTCTAGAAACCTAAATCTTGAATCATGTTCAGATTAAAAGTGAGAACACCAAGAGTCTGGTTTTTAATTTGGCTTAGAATTATAAAAAAGTAAATAAGAATCTTACCTTTGATTTGAAATAGGATTGACAAAAAAATATCATACTAGATCAAGATATTATAAAAATACACAAAGCTAGTAAAATAGATTTCCATAAAATTACAATTGATAAAAAATATTGTTTAAAATAGGAATATTTATAACATAGAATTCTATCAAATGAAAAACCAGCCAACCCCCCCCCCCATAGAAATTTATAGGAAATAAATTTACAAACATTTCCACCCTTTTGAAATTTTTCCAAACCACAATTTTATGAAATATAAAAACAAGAAGATTTAAAGAAGATGTAAAAACGTTAGTAATCATAAAAAACACCATTAATAAATGTATAGTAAGGTAATTGAAAAACAAAAAATAAAAAATTTCATACTAATTTTCTAACATTACAATATCTAATATAATTCATTCAATTTGTTTCACAAAATAATGGTTTGGTAAAAATATATACTAGTTTATTTTCTATCATAATATTATCTCCTTAATTAAAATGATATAAAATAATATTTATGAGAGTATTTATATACTTAGGTATAGAATTTATTGAAGGGTAATTTGACATAGATATAACATATTAATTATCTTGGTCAATTGGAATAATTTTTAATGAAAAACCATAATAGGAAAAAGTATTTTTAATTTATAAATATTTAGAGAGAAGTGAAACAATATGGTTATAATCACTAACAATAGTTGAAAAAGTATCCTTGGTATTTTCTTGTACTCCATGAAACTAAATTATCATCTTGAATGTGATACTTACATGAGGTAATTTTATTATCATGTCGGCATCCAAAAAATTTATAATCAGAGTAACTAATCAAATGAAAGAAATTTTAGATAAAATAATACAATCCATAATTAAAATTTCATTTTTAATATAATATAACACTTCTAATATAGTATATGTGAGATTAGTAAATATTTGATTCTAACCATGAACACAAATAAACACTAAATATTATTTCAGGTCTAAATGTAGATAAATACAAAAAATATCAAATCATTCTTCCAAATAATGTAGAATCAAAAGATTTCCTACTAATATAAGAATATAATTGACAACTAACACTCATAGGGGATTTAAAGATTTACAAGAATAAATACCAAATTTTTTGACTAAATCATAATCATTAATAGATTGATTCTCAAATATTTTATAATATATTTAAAAAATTATAAGTCATAGAATGAATTTTAATATATTCATAATACTCATTTCAAAATAAATTTACAAAAAAATGGAAAAATATTTGTAAAACAAATCATTTAAATATCCAAAAATAGTAACATAAATTTAAATTAAAAAAACTAAAATATCATTCAAAATTATATGTAATAAAAAAATATTGGGATATACAATACACTAGGAAAAGTGATTTTCTTTTTAAATATCGATTACATCTATAATACAAATAACAAGGATATATCTTTAGTTCATTTAAATATTTTTATCACATTAAAAAATGTTTTGAAATTTTAGAATTGTCAAAACATGGGGGATGAGAGATATAAAATTATCTTGTAATAAAAAAATAATAAAATGAAATTTTCATATCATTCTAAAATAAATTTTAAAAAATAAAATGTGTAAAAATATAACAAAATTATAATTAATTAATTTTTTTACAAAATAATGGATAATATTCATCAAAATAGATAACATCTTCCTTGTAATAACCTTTTAAAACAAGCAAATCATTATTCATAACCACATATATGGATACATCCATCTTATTTCAAAATAACAAGTTGCTCCCAATAAAATTATTATCTTAATGATATTAATAAAATTAAAAAACTATTTCCATAAAATATTTTATTCTCATCATGATAATAAATATTCAATTATAATATGTTGAAGCATCATCAATATATTTAGGAAGAAAATAAAAATAAAATAATTATTAGAACACTTAAAAATATAAATATTACTAGTAAAATTATCAACATGATGATCTATATTAATATAAAAAGATATAAGATCATTATTATATGTTTTTTCTCCACTGCAATTGATTTATCCTTACACATGTATTTTTATTTCAAAAAGATAAAATATCTAGACTGATAATAAAAATATCATAATAAGATTTTAATTTCACACTATTTTAATGAAATATTTCGTGGACTGATTTTCCAATATCGAATGTTATGTTATTTTGAAATCTGTAAGATTTAATATTATTAACATATCAAATAAAAATATCATCATATCTATTGGAATCAAATTTATCTTATTTATCCTCCAAATTAAAATGAAAAACATTTCTATATAAAACTCGAAAATAAAAATCATTATGATTTTGTACTTCTAACAATTCATAAGGAATTTTCATCAATAATGATCTAACAATAATTATAATTGAATTACAATAATCATTACAAATGGAATCATCCTAGAAATAGAAAGAAAAATTATATTGATGTAACATAGATCTGGACACTTCAACATGTATTTGATATTTCCATTTAAGAACCCCATTTTAATATGGTGTTATTGTTGTAGAAAAATAATGAAAAACCCACTATTTCAAAAGATTTTTTAGAATGATAAATTATAAAATTCACCACATTTATCACATCTAATTTATATAATCATAGAAACATTTCAATTTTAAAAAAATTACAAAACATAATAAATATACATAGACTACTATTTTTTTGTTCATGAAATTAATCCCACATACATTTATTATAATGAAAAATAATAACTAAAGTATATTTCCTTCCACAAAGGCCAAAAATTAGACTATGACCATATAGATCGAGATTTATTATCATTATTGGTCTATTATTACATCCCTATTTGAAAGATATGAATGAAACATTTCGTTGATACCATTTCATGCATGAATCACAAACATGAATTTTTTCTTTCTTCATAGTAAGTTTCAATAACACATTTAAATGTTTAGAGAGCTTAGAAAATATTATTAAATTAATGTTACCTAAAATTTTATTGTGAATAATTATATCACTGTCAAAAAAATTCAATCACTTATCCCATTGATTTGTTAGTTCAAAAAAATCACTGGTATAATTATTATTATTTTTATTAGAATAAAGTAATAAAAATATATCCCATAAAACTAGAAATTATTATTTTGAAATTTTACATCAATTATACCATTACAAAATTCAGATATAGTAATTAAATAATGTTTTAACAATTCAATAAATAAAAAAAATAAAAATAAAAATAGAATTAGGAATACTAACTTTTTAAATACCTTTTGGATTGGTATTGGAATTATACCAAAAACTAATAGTGCCTCCATCATATGTGTCCTTTGTGGTAAAATTTGATAGTTCTCTAATCATATACCTAAATAATATATTTTCCATGAACCATAGGATGTTCATTATACATCCAAGGAATTTTTTTAATAGATATAAATTACTTTAAAATATTGGTATGTAATACACATTAGTTCAATTTGGATTAGTAATACAAATTTTAGGTACCCACATTGAAATCACAAAAATAAAATTGACCTTTAGCAAAAATAATTAGTGGAAAATATTATATTTGTTGGTAAAATGAGTTATTTTAATAGATTATATGTGTTAAGGGTATTAAATTCATGTACAAATATTTATTTTTACAAAAAATTATATATTATTATTAATTATTTCATGACAACAGATAATTAACTAATAATCAAAATTTTAACTTATAATATTAATATGATTTTTTTTAAAAGAATCCATTATTATTAATTATTATTTCAAACATTATATATATATATATATATATATTACTTATTCAATACAAACAAATCATTTGACAATATTTTTTTATATTTAATAGATTAAAAAAATAATATTACTATTTTAAAAATATAACCATATCTGAATAATTCATTTATATAAATAAATAATGAAAATAAAACATATTCCTTCACATCGGCACGGAGCACCCCGGATTACCTCTAGATCTTCATCCCTTTCACACACGTAGTAGCGACCCCCACCCGTGCTCACATTCTCAAATCATAATACCCCACACCCACACAATTTATTATCTATGACTTGTCATTACTTCATTAACTAATGTTGGATTATTTCCCCTATTTTAGCTATAGAGGCGAGGTGTAGGAATGAGCATGAAAATAAACCCATTTCACATTCAATTTTTCCATGTTTGGCCCTCCTAATCTATATTTACTTCCACTTTGGATGTTTATAGAGTGTGAGATTAAAGAAGATTTAATTTTATTATTATTTTATTGGTGTCATTGGGATGATAATTACATACTTAACTAGAGCTAATCAAGATGAAATAAAAATTCGTCATTTTACACATCGTATAGACAAGTGTTAGATCCAAAAATGAAATTATGTTGTCTTTTACAGGATTATAGAAGCAAAAAATACCCTTAACGGAATTATGATCCCTAGTTAATATCCTAAGCTAAATACTGAAATATTTGTTTTGGTTAGTTTTTGACATCTTGGTAGTGAAGGAAGTTTGATTTATTTCAATTTTAAATAAAGGAACATTTATTCCTAAATTATGGAGAATGTGAAGCTAAAATGGATGTACTACCTAGACCACTTTATGATTGACCAAGGAAGAAGAAGAAAATGTACACCATCTAGTAAATATGGGTCCAACTATTTCAATTGTTGTTCCACCAACAGTATATTATATTTATCACTATACTGAATTTGTAAGAAAATCATCATTAGATTCAAATTTTACAACATTTAATAAATATGAATATTATAACTTATAAAAGATAATTATTAACATTAAGTCAATGGTTTCTGAAATCATAGGGTTTATTTTGTTAGAAATAAAAATAATAAGTTAAACCGAGACAATACATCATATATTTTTCTATATTACATGTATTTAGGTATTTAAATTTATTTAAATAATCATGAATATAATCATAAATTTAAAGTTGACATCATTTTTTTCATATTAAAATTTTAAAATACATATTTCTCAAATAAAAACTGATGTTCAATGCTAATATTTTATTTATAGAGACATTCAAACCATGGTGATATATTCGATGAAAACATATTGTATATAATATACCCAACACATTCTCATATAATTGATTATTAATGTTCATTAGATCTTGGTATACTTAAAAACTATTGTATAAATATTTTTAATAGTTAAGAATATAATTATTTATTCATGGTTTTTTCTTTTAGTCAACACCTCTATTATTTTTCCAACTTATCAGCCTAACATAAATATCATTTGTTACTACATATTCGACTCTACAAACAATTTTTAACAAAAAAAAACAATTTTAGAACATTATATATTTGTAGGTATCAAATATCATTATAAAAATTAATATTCTTTTAGATAATTAAAATTCTGAAATTATTTATGCTTATATTTTTTTTTACTAATATCACTTTTCTATAACATCTTCTAAACAATTTCTCAGAAGTCGAATAAACTATAATATGTTAGGGTTAATACATGTCATAATGATTAATTTCATGTATACAAATATATTTCAATAACATTATTTCTTAAATTATTTTTGATATATTTTCTTCTAGAAAACAATTCCAGTTTTAATCTACATTTAAATCACAATTACTTTAGGAAAAATAAAACAAATCCATTGGTTTTATATTTTTGTCCAAAACAACTACCAATGTATACAATTATTAATTTAGGAGTTCTATATAGATACATGAACTATTTATTTAATGTCATTTTTATGATTTCGTAGTCCAAAATGGATTAAACGTACTCTGCTAATATATTTTTTATTTGGAATAATGCATTGTTGTTTTATAAAAGTACATCCACAAATTGGATTGAAATAATTTTCTTAAACCAAGTTATTAGTTATTTGGTTATATAAACAATAAATAATAATATATGAGGATTTAAAAGGATTGTATCTAGGTCTTATGGGTAGGTTCAAATTAAGATATTGGAAATAAACTGTAAAATATATTTCAATTGACTTTAGCTTCTATCAACAATCTCTGGATTTCTAAAAACACTATGTATGATTTAATATTCCATGATCCCTACCTATAAAATATGTCAAAGTAATATTCTGTGGATATAAAAATCACTAATTATGTATACGTAAATCCCTTAAGACAACTTAATCTCTAGATGTTTTTGTCACTATTTTTACACATATCTATGCTGTAGTATAATAAATATTTTTTTCGATAACTATTATTTATTCAATACATTTATCATTTCATAAAACATAAAATTTATATATCTAATAATAATTTGCATTAAATTATCCCTCAATTATCATAATAATATTTTTATTAGTGAAATTCTTGTCCACTTTTTTCATTTTAAATCTAGTAACACCTAGGATACTGAAATTAGACTGAAGTAGATCACCATAAGCATCCAAACAAAAAAACTAAATGAAATTATTAAGATAAATACCATAAATTCATGATCACAAATAATAAATTATTCACCAACATTATTATACTCATTATTATTTAAAATATATTTTGATGTGATGATTTTTATATATCAACCGCATTTCATAATTTTCTTTCTCTATAATCAATAAATATGTGCATGTAAATCAATTTAATTCAAATCAATGGTTGTTGTTTTTTTGTGGAATTGGTGGTTTGTCATGGATTATTGATATATTTCTTCAGATCGAGCAATGGATTTTTTTATTTGGTTATCTTTTGTTGCATGTTGAAATTTTGATATTGATTCTAGTTTTCATAGGTAGATTATTAATGTGTTATTTGATAATTTCAAAAATGGTTATTGATTGTCATGTAGAATCTCAATTTTAAATTGTGCAATAAATGTGTTTTATATGAAAATAAATTCCTGTTTTTTATTATATACACTTTTATATAATTTGGTTCCAATCTGATATTTTTTACAATCGGTGAAGTTTAGAAATATTAATTTTATTTGGAGGTAATTTTTTGGATTTTTGGTGTCAAATCTATTTAAACCTATTAATTAAGCTCATTGTTTAAGCATATTAACTACTAATGGAACATATATGAGCTTATTTCATGACATGTCAATAGAGTTTCTGAGTGAAAAATTCCCAATTTCCAAATTTTTTATATTTTCAATAATTTCAATTTTTATTTAAATTCATGTATACATTTTCGAATAATTTTTAGGTATTATATTTTGTTGAATTTGGTGATTATTAGGGAGATTAATTGTGTTGCATAATTGTGACATGTGGTTCCTCACTAGTACTAGAGCCTGCTTTCTTTTTTTAGATGTCAACAGGGATGATGAATGGAAAATTCTCATTCTCTGTTGATAAATTTTTTAAACAATGATTTTTGTTCGAATTAATGTAGATAATTTTCTTTGATTCTTTGGTAATTTTGTGTGTGTATGGTATATATATTATAGTTAAATGGTTTCGTGTAAAAACTACTTGAGGATCCTAAATTGTACTATATTTTACATGGTTAGTTTCTTATAATAGACTACATGGGGGGTGATGAATACTATTTTGCAGAACTAATCATCTAACATTATGGGTGATAGAATATTGATGTTTAATGATGGAATTACCTTTTTTCATGGAGGGGTGGGGCTCTTTAATTAATGGATCCTTGGTTTTGTGTTTTTATGATCTTTTTGGGTATCTATCAACTTTTACTATGTATTGATTTATTTTTGAATAAATTCCATAACAAATATTATTAATCAATTTCTAATTTGGAACATGTGTTAAAATCATCTTCGGTTGTACAACTAAAATAGGTGTATTTTATATGAAAAATTAAAAAGTATAATATGATTTTTTTTTCCAATAAAAAATTATAAAATTTATTTTAATGTAATAAAAAACATATATTTTATGTTGGTAATATTATTATAAATGAATATATTGGTCATATGAATTCATTTCTAAAAACTTTTGACATAATATCTATTATCCTTTGGTATTATTATATTTGAAATAGAACTATTTTAACTATGTCAATAACATTTAGTGACATAGTTTTTAGAGAAAAATATGTTACATGATATTTTTTGTTGGAAAATGTTTTACCAATCGAAAATGAACTTTTACCAATATATATACCCATGTGGAAAAAGAAAATTATTTTTAGTGATTTAAATAGGAAATATATTATAATTTAGATAAAATATAATTATAAATAAAAGTCATCTAAAATCTATAATGTTGTTTGAATTTTAGAGAATACTCATTTTAATTGTAATCATTCATGCCACATTAAAAACATTTAATAGTTGATGTAAAACCGTTTTATTTAAAAAAAATTATTTTTTCACATTTAAATAAATTTCAAGTCATATCCAATAACATATTTTTATATTATTTTTTTGAAAACATAATTTGATGATATTTTTCATGACCATAAATAAAAGTATAACGAATTTTCTTAAACATCAAATTATATTTTCAAATTTCCACAAACATAATTAATATATTTCAAATAATCATAAATATTGGAATGAGAAGTAAAAGCAATATTCCTTAATTTTTAATTCTCTATTAAATGCACTTAATTTTCAGATATATGATTACTATTATTTTTATTAAGTATAATATAAAAATCATAAGCTTTGAAAACATATTTTTTCATCTGATCAATTGCATCATTTTTTTTAAAAAAATCATTAGAATTTCAGATTAATCGGAATTTGGGTATAATAGTCAGAATCAGAACATCAAGAATAAAATACATAATCACTAAAATCATTCTAAGAATCCATAATGAAAAAGTTGTTCTGTTATTTTTCATTTCTAGATTTTTAATAAAATTAAATTCTTTTGAAAAATCCAAAATACTATTAACACCTTTTTATCATTCTTATTGTATTTTTCTTTAACCATTATTTTTGGATAGATAGGCTTAATATTCCATTTCATTCCATACTCAAAACAAGTAACATATAATATACTATCATTCATATTATCTTTCCAATCCCCCTATCATTTTATCTTTTTTTCTTCAAAATTAGTTTTTGAATCCTTTATTTTTCATTCATTTGTAAACACCAATCACAATTTGGGACATATTTTATTTTCAATATTCTTTAGTTGACAAATAACAGATGGTGTAGAAAAAAAAATTATATTTTTAAATGTTACACCTTTTCTCCTTTTTTTCTCATCATTGTGATCGTCATTTCCAATTCATATTAAATCATAGGTCCAATATATTTATCAAGAGTATAATCATGGATGTTCATGATTTCATCAATGGTGACATTATTTGTGTTCAATTTCATTGATAGAGATTATAGGATTCTCTAAACATGTAAAGGGTTATATAAAGTTTTTTCAGGTGAATTAATTCTATTTTGAATACATTTTAATTAGTGGCACATTCAGTTTAGACATTTTTCATTCATCCATATCAATGTCTATGTACTCATCTTGAGGAATTCTAGGACGGGTTTAAATAAATTTTCTAAGGCAAGCTGAGTAACATTTAGAATCTGAAAACTCTAATGAGTTTTCTTACATATACATAGATTACTAAGAATACTTTATTAATACCAAAATATATAATATTCACATAATTTTAATTTAAAACAATTCTACAGTCTTTGTTTCTTATAAGAGTATCCAGGTCAACTTATGTTAGTGTGTAGTGTTTTCTTATAATGGAATGGTGGTCTATGCATACTTCTTTGTGTTATATAACAATTTTAGAACTTGAGTTTCCATAATCATTACCATCAAACTGAGGTAGATTATGAGAAATACAAGAATCACATGTATTCATTCCTACCAAATTAAATATCAAATTTATAGAATATGAGGTCTTGGAATAGTTTATCACAGTTAAATAAAAATAATAGCCGATACATAATGATTGGATTAATTACAACAGGAATATGCTCAAATGACCATTCTTTGGTATTATAAAAATGAATAATAGATAGAAAGAATTTATAATATGGTTATTCTAAGATACACATATCTTGGTCCGCAAGGGAAATTACAGATGTTCTAGAGTGGGTGAATATACCATATTGATAAATTTAAATAAAATGATTGATTTCAAAAATTCACTATGAATTTTAATTATTATTTTTCGTTGTTATCTAAAAATAATAATGAGCATAGAAATTTTTTAATAGAAGTATAGCCTAAATGGGTCCTAATATTCTCTTATACATCTCTACACAGGGGTAGATATTTTTAGCACTGGAATGCTTTTATGGGGAATCATTTCCTGAATATAGAATCTTTTTCTATGAAGTAGGGGATAACCACACTGACACTAGCATTTTATGTGAAGTAACAACCTAATTACAATAATAAATTAAGACTACTGGATTCATAACCAGTATTGTGTTAACTTTTAAATTCAGGAGTCACATCCCATAAAAGATGGAAGAAATGAATGATTATGGATGTAGAAGAGTAAATAGATACTGAGAGTCTATTTTATTGATTAGAAGTAGTTTTATAGACTAAATTTAATATGACACAAACGTATATGAGTAAAATTCCCATTATTTTGATTCAATTAATATTTATATACATATGAAAATGACATGAAATTATATTTTTTTATTATATTCAAATGGATTAAAATTAATGATAAGTATCTTATGAAATTTAAATAAAGCTGCTGAAAAGTGATTACATGACTAGTACAAATATGGGGTTTTAACAAATCCATTTGGCATAGAAAATGGATGTGATGAACTCAACCAGTATAATCATACCTAATGAATCCCATTTTTCAGTGCTTTTGGAGGAGGTATTTCATTGATTTTCTCTATGCCTAGAAAATATGTGATCCAATAACAAATGTATGAGCGAAACTGGTTATGGGGGAAGTTCAATCTCATTGAGATTAGAGACCAAATTTTGTTCACCAATAGGTACCAGAATATCCCCACCATCACACACCTTACTCTTAAGGTGTATATTATTATAATAAAGGCATATGTATCAAGACCCGAGTAAATGAATTATGTATATATTTTATAGAATAATGAATATATTTTCATTATATTGTTATTATATACTAAAAGATTAATATAGAAAAACAGTATTTTTATATAATATTCAAATTCAATTAAAAAATATGTTTCGATAAATTAATAAATTTTTGAAATAAAAAATATTTTAATGATAATATATTATTAAATTAAATTTTTACAATTAAATGTTTATATATTTTTTATGATGTAAAATATAATTTTTTGGGGGATTGAGAACTATTTATTGTCAGAACCCTTAAAATTTTGATAAAATTCAGTTATTACTGTAAAATTAAAAAAATTATATATTTAAAAAATTATTCAAATAAAATGAAAATAATTTTTGGAATCAGGATGATAAAAATTCCCAATAGTTAATTTTACATAATTTTCTAATACCGTAAATTTTTTTGTGAAAAAATTAAATATCGAAAAAAATATATTGTAGTTTTATAACATCATATTGGAACAATAGTGATGAAATGAATACTATAAAAGGTATCCTAGGAATAATATATTTTTAACCTTTAAAATAATGTAATTTTATGTTTCTTTTATTTATTCTATTATTATAGAGTCAAAACTCCAAGAATTATAATATATTTTATGTTTTTAAATTCTTTTCCTTGAGAGTGTGACTCAGCTAAACATAGAAAAAATCCTATTTTAATATATTCGGCCCCTGGCCATATAAAATAATTAATTCAACTCCCCCAATTTATAAACCATTGGAAAAAACCATTGTATGATATATGGTTTTGAATATATTATTATGTAGTTTCTAAAACCAAATAAGAATGAAACCCCCACCCTTTCCTATATAAACCCACCCAAGCTCCCATTTTGATTTGATAAAACAAATTTTAGAACGTCCACACACATACTTATACTCCTTGGAGTCATCACAAGGTTTCCCCATGTTTCCAAGAAGCCTCTCCTAGACCTTTCGAGTCACACATCCATGTAAGGGATTTTTCTCATCTCATTTGAACTAAAGAACCTTCTTTGATATTACTTATTTTAATTTCAATTGATTAAATTTAAATTAATTTATAATAATTACGATACTATCCAATTGATGTAAATTCAATTACTTATCATTTATACCCCCTCATTTGTACCCTTACATAACTCTCCACAATTCCGAAATTCCTTTAGGTATTTCTCTCTTCTCATTTTCATTCAAGTACTACTTTTATATCATGATTCTAAAATTACATTTTCATATGTTGGGTTATGATATTCCAGGTTCTCCATAACATACATTTTATGTATGAATGATGATATATTAATTTCACTCTCATTATTTCCCCTATAATTCATTATATACACCCATTTCTATGACAAATGTTTTTTTTGAGTTATTTTAGTTATCATATTTCTTCAAGATTCATTTTTATTTCAAACCTTCTACTTCCATTTATTTATGATTTTGAATGTCTTTACATGTCTTTCATTATATCCATTTAATTTCTAAATTATTAGATACCTCATTACCATTCAATAACCAATTTTAATAATTTTAATATTTTAATGTTCGGGTATCTAAATTAGAAAATGATTTACCATGCAAAAATAATTGTGTATTCAATTCCATACCTGTTTTTCTATCAAGGGTATTCACAATTATACACATACATCAATTTATTAGGGAATTATATGTATTTATTTCAATTTTCCAGATCATGTAATATAATTATAAATATTAATGAATCCATGATATATGATATATGTCGAAAACTTAAGCATTAGATTCTTATGTTTATGAAGGGTGTGCCCCGATAGCGTTCCAATGAATTCGGTAATGTTTCGTACCATGTTACATCTTTTTGTGACAAGGGTTTACATGATTCATTTATGAGACTTTTTTCCACCTTGATGTATTGGTGGTTTATCTTTGATTATGTTTATGAGGCACTATTTAATGTTGATTTTGATGTAGTTTTTTGACTTTTTAGTTTGATTAATTCATTTTACTTTTATTCTCCATTGATATATTTATTTTTTAAAATTTATTTTTAACCTCATGATATGGCATGTTTACTCAATTACAGAAATTTAATGATCACCCCTTTCTAATGTATGTCCTCAGGTTATCCCATGAATTATTATGTTCAGAGGAATTTCATGGTATTATAAAAAAATTACAATAATGATATTTCTTTTCATATTCTATATGGTTATATAAAGTTCCTAAATTCCAAGACGCTAAAACTATGGATTAGTTGAGTAGTATTAATACAATTATTTCGAAATAAATCATGTTTAAATATGAAATAAAGATTAGATTTTTATAGTTTTTATAAGAAGATCATGTAAGTTATTTTTTGAATTTTCATTAGAAAACCCTATTGAAAAAACGTAGGAATAAAACTATGTGTAAGATGACATCCCAAAATATTGATGAGTGTGGATAATGTAAATTAAAAATAAAATAAATCAATGTCTGGATACTACAAGTGGGAATGGTTTGGGCATTTATATATCTTGATGTAACAACATTGACATGGGGTTCTGGGCTTGACTCAAGGTAACCTAGTACATGACAACAATCTTTTCTACACACCTTGTTTGACACTCTTAGGGGATATGATTGGGAAAATTCATACTTTCATTAAAAACCGTTATTAAGGGAAATAATAAAATTTCCATTAGAATACATGTTAGAAAGTAGATCATAGATAACATAGACTGAATCCGGGAAAATCATATGTTAAGGAGATAAATGTAATTTAAAAGTTAACCATTTAATGTAATTGGATTACAATTTACATGTTTAACTAATTAAGATACTCATCCATAATTTCCTTTTAACTCTATCTAATGGTTAGAAATAGGATTAATCATGAAAACTACTAATGTGAAGGCATGTGTGAGGACATCCCCAATGAGATTCCCTTCCTGATGGAAGTGTGAACTAAAAACGTTATCATAATAATATTTCAATTAACTCATGTTATAAATAGATTCATGGATGAGTAGGAGTTCTCATCCCTCCATATGAGAGAGAAACCCATAGTCGAGAGCTTTATAAAGAAAATGCCTCCTATATTTAATCGATCACCCCATCCCTTAACTACTGATAAGTGGATCAATTCCAATGAAAATATATTCTCCATAATTTTATTTTCCAAAAAAGTGAAGGTTATTCTAGCTATTTATCATATGGATGGTGAAGCTGATCAGTGGTGGACTTTAATCAACAATAAAAATACTAAGGGAGAGATCAATTGAATGGAGTAGAAAGAATTTTGGAAAATGTTTTTTGATAAATATATTTCACACAAACTTCATCTTATAGTGGAAATATATTTCTATGAATTCAATAAAAGGTTCGAAAAATATATTTTGGCCTATATTGAAAACATCACAAGACATGCACAGTATGCCAATGGTTTTTTCATTACCCCTGAATGCATGGTTTACTACTTCTTTGTTGGGGAAAGCCTAGCCAAAGAAAATCCATTGATATTCTTGAATATGATAGTAACATGGAAATATTTTGATGTTCCCTCAACATCGAGACATAGATAGGTGAATCTATGTGGTATCATGGGGATAAGAAGCGAATAATGGACTTTAATTCTGGTGGTCTGATGGATAAATCTATATTGTGTGAT
This sequence comes from Viscum album, assembly GCA_963277665.1. Classification (NCBI taxonomy): domain Eukaryota; kingdom Viridiplantae; phylum Streptophyta; class Magnoliopsida; order Santalales; family Viscaceae; genus Viscum; species Viscum album. Next base: position 1,582,376,207 of record OY728137.1, on the reverse strand, counting down.
GAAATTCCATCACCCCACTTGTCAAAGAAGAAAATATAAGAACCCTGTAAATTTCTTATAGATAAAAAGGAAATAATTTAAGTGCAGAATTGAAGGGAACCAAGCTAATGTTGTCTTGTAAGAGAAACCCTCAAATCGCTACTACAAAAACATCATATAACAACAGTGGAATTTATTAGGGCTCAAAAAATTCACTGATAAAGTTCATATTTATCAGTACTAAAATACAGTCTAATAAAGGAAACCATTTATCAGTTCCAAAAAGGAACTGGTAAAATTCACCCTTTATCAACACTTCTCTTTAGCACATAAAAAGTTACCCTTTATCAGCATTTTATTTTAGTTTTGATAATGGAAACATGTATTAGCGCTTCATTTATAGTGATGATAAAATGGTATTTTATTATATCATTTTATCTTGGCTAAAATTTTCCCATTATCAATTCTTTTTTTACAGCGGATAAGGGTCCATAAGAAAATGAAAAATTATGAAAAAATATAAAATGAGTAAATTTAGAAAAAATATCAAACATTTTTTTAATTAAATAATAAATGATAAAAATATATAAATTTAATATAAATATATATAAATTATAAATATCAATAAATATAATATATTTAATATTAATATATAAAATGAATAATTTTAATATATATTTAATTTTAAATAAAAACATTTTTTATGTCTAATAACTGTTTAATGTTTTTTTATTTTTTTTATTTTACTTATATTAAACACCAACTATTGAATTTATTTCTTATATGTATATTAATGAAATTTTATTCAAAAAAGAATAGAAAAATATATATCTACACAATATATAAAAACGCATACACCTAATATTTATTTAATTTAATAAAATTTTTGTATATTTTAGAATTTCATTATAACATGATACATTCAATATATATTTTGTTTTTAATCTATCAATTTTAGATAATTATTTTTAATACCATAGTTAGGGTATTCATTTTTAATGGTATTTGACTATTATTTTATTTATCAATTTAACAAATTTAATTAATTTTTTTTATTTTTTTTCTTTTTAATATGTATTCTTCCAATTCAATATGTATATACATATACAAATTTTTTATAACACATATTTATGTAATAAAAAACATCAATTTTTTCAATATTTTTAATGTCTAACCATTTTGAATTATTAAATTTCAATCATTTTTAAAATGCATGTATTTAAGTATATATTTCCATTAATAATATTAAAAATATATTTGTAAATAAATATTGAGGAATAAATAATAATATTTTATTTAATATATTAATAATTCTAATAAATTAATAATAATAATTTTATAAATATATATTTATATAATTATAAATAAATACTTAAATATATTTAAATAGGTGTAAAATTATAATAAAATTTTATAAATAATTAAAATTTCCACACTTTTAACAGTGTATCTGTAGCGCTTTTAAAAGTCAATCATTATCCATGCTAATTATGCGCTGTTAAAATATATATTTATCTTTTCTAAAACATTAGCACTCATAAATATGTCTTTAGTATGTTCTTTTTTAGCACTGATAATGTTAAATATTTATGAGCGCTAAAAATGACTGATAAAATACATTTCTATCCGTGGTTATAAATTTTACACTCGTTAAAACAATCATTGTCAATGATTTTTTGAATGTTTTGTTTCAACTGTCCATGATCTATTTAAAAAACCCTAACCATGACTCAATCTCTCGTGATTCACATGCTATTGTGGAACTCCTATAATACCGGCACAACTCATCTACGTTCCCTCAAGTTTATCCAGGCTATAATCCAATGTATGTTATTTTCAACTATTCCTCTATCATTTTTTGATGTATTGACTTCCGATTTTTTTGTTCTTTTATGGTTCTTGAAGATATAAAACCATACAGTCCTTCTCTTCTCTACTAAAATAAAATGTGTGTGGTTATGTTTCCTCATTTCTCTCCACTAATATGTATCTTATGGTCCATCCCAATTTTTACTAGAGACACAAAATGTTGGTTCACTCTCTTATCGACATTAATAGGGACACCTCTCATCCCCCTTGGTTTTCTCATCATTTGAATAATATAGGTTTCCAAAATATATATAGTTTCAAAAATTTAATTCAACTTGTTTACTAGATTATAGATTCTAAAGGCTAAATTATGAGGGTATTCCATGTTTTGGCCCACATTTATTTGTGATGAACATATTGGGACGAAGGTAAATATAAAAATCATTAAAAAATGTTTTGTGGATTTTGGTTATTAATTTAAATTTTTAGACCATGAAATAGTTTATTTAGATTTATGATTTTGATGAAAAATATTTTATTGAATTAAAAAATTATTCAATTAATTAGTCCCATTTCAAAAAATATATGAGTGATGCATATTGTGAGAGTTTTTTTAATTAATTCAATATAATTATTAAAAATTATCGATGGGTTACAATTATTGATGTGGATTTTTGTCTGTGAGACAACTATTCTCGATTTTTTTTAGAAATTTCTTATATTGGAATTTGTTGAGAAATCAATCATTAAATGGGCCTAGAAATACAAAAAAAAATATAAATATTGTATTTCCCAAAATTTATTGAGTTATCAATGGATGGAGAGTTGATCATGAAAACTATGAGATGTGATTTGTTAATAGATTCACTAATCTAAATAGAGAGTTAATTAATTTATAAGATAAATGGTAATTTTAAAGTGCATCTCACATGGTGAATAATCACATGGTGAAAAAATTGATTAAAATATAATTTCGATTTTTTGGATCTTTATTTCCTATAATTCATTATTATTTTTTATCTATGTCAAAAATTTAAAAAATAGAGATATGATCCCCCTATTGTAATTAACCATTTATTTCATTCCATATCAAATCCTCTCTTCTTCTTTGACAACATTTTATCACTAGTATATGGTTCTAGTACCACTTTTGTGATCGAGGGTCCTTAAGAAAACCTCAACGACTGAACACTTGTGTAATCTCATCAAAGTATAGAATATATTGTTTCTATTTTACTGTTATAAATCAAACATATACAATTGAAACTTAAATATGGTTTCCACTAATATTATATTACACGTATTCCATTGGAGTTTTTTTCATTCGATTTTATCCTTTTGGTAAATCTTCCATTTTTAAGGTTTTTCATCCCTCCAATAATCATTGAATGATACCATAAAACTAGGAAGTTTTATCAGAGACTTGGTCTTCAGATAAAATTGTATTAATAATTTTTTTTTTCATATAAATAAATGTTGTATTTTATTATGTCAATATCATATATTATGATATGAATGATTTCATTGGTCAGACAGAGAAAATATAAATATATATCAATTAATGATAATTTTTAAGTGATTCTATTAGTGTAGGCTCATAGGATACTTTAATACATAGATGATAGATTTTCATCAATCCCATGATGATGGTTGTGACACCCTCTTTCCAGCTGGCCTTCCACACATCACGAATAGATAGATAGAAATAATCATTTTGGGTGCAAATTAAATAAAGGTATTGAAGGTTAGTTTTACTGTAGTAATGAAGTATTGTATCTCTGTTAATGTTGTCATGAAAGATTCATGTCATTATAGAGATTTATGCTTTGATTGTATTACATAGTTTTTATTCAAGAAAGATTTAATATTTGACTACTCATATAGACAGCGGATTTTGAACATGATGATGATATCAATCTAGAGAAAGATCATATTTTTGGTGATTAAATAGTGGAATAAAGAATGGATAAACAACATGTTGATGAAAAAAATTAAAAAATAGAATCAAAGAAAAAAAATATTTTATTTGAATAATATAATCGAGGCTATATGTTAGAGAATAAAATTTGAGGTTGGTCAGAATCAATGTGGCCAACCTATTGACCCCAATAATTTAATGTTTGTTAGTTATCACAGTGTAACAATGAGAATGAATCTGAGGATTGATATTGACTCATAGTTCCTCTTCCAACCTATAATGAAGGAAATTATTTGTAATGATATAACGGTAATGCGTGTCCTTACTTTTTAATTTGATATTTTGGTAAAAAATAGGAGGGGATTACTCAAAAATAATAAAAATAATTCGTATTATATTGGTACATTAGGATAAAGGAACATATTCCATTCATGATGAGCATAAATTAGCCTCACCACAATTTGACACACAGTTTAACCAATATGACTATAAGGCCCTATCCTTAAACCATACTTAATCATGAGTTATTACAAGATTACACATTGAGGATCTTTTTAGGTTTAGAGTTTTAGAGAATTAGATCATGAAACTTTCATTAAATTCCACATTTAAACAAAGTGGTTACATAAAAGACAATATTCATTCTTACCATCAACAGAAACATATTTAAAATAAAACATAGATTCTTTCATGACACATCCTTGACACTGTCATCACATCATGTACCTTTCCCTTGACCTGTGAAAAATATTTCAAAAACGTGGGATGAGCATAAAAAGCTCAGTAAGGGTTATAAAAATTTGGAAAGGAAACAAGATTTCATATATACATAAGAATGAAATCATACATTACCCATAAAACATAATCCCATTAACATACCTCATAAAATCATGAATAAATCATAGAAATTATAAGACATAAAAGGTCAATTGAGGAAATCATAACATTCTTACGTAGGTATTAACTCTCTTGGTTACATTTGGAATACCCATCAAAGTATATTCCCTAAATCTCTTCGGAGAAACCTTAACTTTTCACTCTTTCGCATTACCCAACGCATTGCAGAGCTATATCGGGCTCACCCGCCCTTAGTTTATCACGGAACCACCCGTCTTCATAATAATGCCCAAGAACCTCAACATAATCGTATCACATAAAAATGCATAAAAGAAAACATGACATTTACACCTTTCAATCACAAGATATCAATACAACACATTGATATAAAAACATTATGAAAACCATTTTCAATACCAAAATAAATGAAAATTAAAACATAGTATTTAATTTTCTTTTAAAAAGAAGGTATGGCTTGTAAAGGAAGCCGAAACTCAAATAACGGTCACGGCGGCGGAGAAGTGGTTGTCGCCGCATACATACAACAAAAACATTCCCTTTTGTCGTTTAGTAAAATTATTCGTATAAAAGAGATTCCTTTTTGATAAAAGTAAAATTAAAAGGGGATTACACACCGTATAAAATAAGGTTGTATAGAAAACAAAATATGCCTCAATGAAAGGAGATTGAGATAAAGTCCCATACAAAGACGGTATCCTTGGATTAAGGATAAATCAATTACATAACTATGTGTGACAAACGAATACATGAAATATAAGTGGGTATTAAGTGTAAAACAATCAGAAGAAATTCACACATAATCATAGAACGACATATTCAAGGTGTAATGTTTATCCCAAAGAATTGAAATTGGGTTAAGATGTTCCCTTGCAATAATTAGACAGCCTAACGACGTCACTTCAAAATTCAGAAAAATTGTTGATGAGAGATAAAAAGGGTATCACATCACATGGACCTAAAATTTACATCAATAAGGATATATAAGAACATATCCCAAAATAATATTATGTTAATTAAAATACATAACAAAATAAGTCTTTTAACAAAGAGGAGGGTGAAATGTTCCATTACTGACATGGGTATCTTTCGAAACATACATCCCGTGAAAGAAGGAAAATACAAAATTGATGTAAATACTAATAAATGAAATAATATTACACAATGATTAAAATAATGGTCAGTACATACACCACTAAAAGGATATTGTGGAAAATGTAGCATAAATCTCACGGGAATAAAAGTGAGATGAAAAATCCCTTACGAAAACTCGGCAGCCTAACGGCGCCACTTAAAACTTCCAAAAATGGATTGATGAGATAAAATAGGGTATCTCATCACATTAAAATAAAATTTATATCAAGAGTAATATAAAATAACATTCCCCATCTTAACAAAGAGGAGCTTAAAAGAAGTGACATAAAGGAGAGTACTTAAAGAGAAAGAGAGAGGTTTGATCTCTTACGAAAATTCGGCAGCCTAACGGCGCCACTCAAAACTTCCAAAATGGATTGATGAGAAGAAATAGGGTCTCTCATCATATGAAAATAATAAGTGCAGTAGTAGTAATATAAAGTAACATCCCAATAATAATAAATATGAGCTTAAAAGGAATGAAATAAAAGAGTGTACTTAAAAAGAAAGAGAGGTGTAGGATCCCTTACCTCGGGTCCGACATGACTCGATCGTTATTTAATCTCATGAATAATAAACTTGAGTTAATTTATACTTCCTTAAGAACCTTTTTCATGTTCATTATTCCTTTTATATCACTTATTACCATGTCATAAACATTATGTAATCATTTAAGTTAATAATGTTTGTTTTGCCGATATTTGGTTCTTTAGTCGAAAGTGGACTTCATACAATTACATGTTGTTCGTGTGGTCAAATGTTCATTATATCCAGAATTACATTCATTATTTGGATATAATTTATATACTATATATCCATAATATAAATGTATTTATAATATTACATAATAATTTAGAGGTAAGAAATGAAATGCACCGTTCATGGAGATGGTAAGCCGTACGTACGCATGAATGCTACATTCATTTCTATTTCATATTTTTAGGAATTGGAATAATAATGATATAGAGGTATATTATAATTCCAGTATAACATAATATATAAAAACGTTAAATCCATCCTTTATATGTCCCACATATGGCATTAATGAATCACATCACTTTGAGGGGGCGGTAGTCCGCACTTCCTTAAATGAAGATATCACATTTACCCATAATGGAAACCATAAAGATATACCAAAAATGAAAAATACAGAAGCTTAAGGAAAATATAAACATATTATATAACATATATAAATATATTGTCATCTTAATGGACACCTTTTAAGGAGCTAAAAGAATGTTGAATAATCACCGTTTCGAGAGGCCGAAATTCGCCATCCACGGAAACAGTATGTTCTTTACCCATTATATGTAGGTGTGTGAAATTTTAGCTCGAATCCTTCTTATAACAACATAATAGTATATTTATGATATTGGATATGTTACAAAATAAATGAATAAAAATAGTTTAGGGGGTTGTAGAAGCAAAATAAAACAAAAGGACACAAGTGAAGACATTACCTTAAAATCGGGCAACTTCCTTTGATTTGAGCTCAAAGGCTTCCTTGGAAAAAATTATGCCCAATGTGAGGCTTAAAGGAGTTATAGAGGGAATTGGAGAGACAAAATGGTCAGAGTTTGGCCGAGACAAAGTCTTTTGTTGTGTGGGTAAGGAGATAGAGGTGGGGGCCTTTTATAAGAGGAGAGGAGGGGCACTCTTGGAAAGTAAAGATAAGTTACTTTATTTTAAATTGAGTTTCGGATTGGAAATGTCCCACATTTATATAATTCTAGGATAAGGTGATAAGGGTTCTAAATCCACTCATCCAATTAGTTTTGGACATGTGTAGTTCTTAGATTTTACATTATCTTTCCATTTTATTTAAATCGATAGATAATGAGGTCATCGCTGCATCATTATTATGTCATTAATAATTTAATTTATTTAATGTCTAAAAATTATAAAAAAAATACTATGATGTAGGAAATTTTTTTATCTTTCCAATGAATATTTATAGTCAAAAAAATTATTTGTATAAACCCATGTAAAAAATTGTTTAGTAAAAAAATTCAAGTTTGTCTCATTTTTACTTGAACTTTAAATAAAAAGATATTAATGTCATTTTCCAACCAAAGTCACTTCATGGGGTCCCCAAGTTGACCCATGTGTTGTCTTGGTCGGCCATGACACATCCAATGAGGTTAGGACATGTTTAAAGTTCATTTCATATTATTAAAACATTATTTTTACCTTAAACTACACTAAATACCTCTAATCGCGAATAAAAACTTAATAAGTTACTATTCACCAAAAAAATAATTGTTATCACATTGAACCACATTTTAATTCTTAATGAAAACCATGTATGTCATATTTTTTAAATTAAAAACACAAATATGGAAATGTTTCATTTAAATGGAAAAATTAGTTTTTATAAGTACCACATAGTGGTTTCACTATTTATCAAAAATTTGAAGTTTTTCAGAAAAATCCCAAAAATTCACCCTAAGATATATTTGATATTCCGAATTCAAAAATGAAGTCTATTTTACAAAATTAAAATCATATAAGTCTCATTAATTAATTTAATAATTAATTCCCGTTGTTAGAGCAAATAGCGTGTTTTTATGAAACAATATGTATCAAAAGATTGACACTAGTTTAAGTCTGATTTAAAATTGAAATTAATTCCTACGACCACTATTGGATTTAATGGTAAAAATATATTATAATTTCAATTTAAAACCAATTCAAAAGATAATAATACAATCATATAAATAAATTAGATTAAAAAGTGGTTTTGAATTAAAATACAACATTTTACATTATTCATTAAAAAATGAACTTTATCAGAAAGATACCAAAAATTTTCACAAAGTAAATTTTGATGTCCCAATTCTTTAGAAGAGTTTTATTTGGTCCAAAAGGATGTATCAGAGTGAACAAAACTATATTTAATGACGGTTCTCCATCAAAAGGCGATAAGTGAACCTTTAGTGAAAACTAGGGCATATACGCCTAAAATTGAATTCTTTCCGTATTTTATGCCTTTATCTTTTATTGGATAAATGTAAAAACAATTAAAAACATATATAATCATATTTTAGTTATTTATATCCATTCCCTCCAATACAACAGCTACATGATAACTACTATTTAAAATAATATTATTTTATTATTAGAGTGTAATGTAAGATTCCCAAAAACTCGTTATTGCGTGTTGGGTACGCCATCGAGCATAATCTCCCCTTTAAAGTCATATTAAAATTTTATTCACAAATAGGGATAAATATGAAAATGTCATATTCTTTATTTAACTGGCGTGTTACATCAACTCTATGTACATCATTTTTATTCAAAAGATACATTAATTTTAGTAAAAGAAAAACTATAATTCTAAAAACTGATAAAAAACAATTGGATTATTTTTTATTTACATTTGGAAAATGATACATACATCATTTTTTATGTGTAGGGATAAGAAACACCTCAATCTGACAAACAGTGTGACCAGTATGATTCCAAGTGCTTATTTTTTCTCAAAACTGAAATTATTTTTAATAAAAAAACCACTAACATAATAAAAATGAGAAAACATATTTATATTATTTTGATACAATTTTAGAAGGATATATTAGTCATTTTTGTTGTTTAGAATTATAGTTGAGCCTCAATATGATAGACAATTTACCTCCAAGTTCATCTTTTTTATTTAAAATTTACATTAAATTTTTTAAAATAACTAACATTATCAAAACCATGAAAACAAATTTGGATTGTTTTGGTACATATGTAAAATGATCTATATGTAATTTGAGATGTGTAGGGATCATCTACTCCTCTATATTATGCACTTTTTCACCGGTATGACTTTAACTGCATGTTTTTTTGATTAAAAGTTACATTACTGTTACGTAAAAAAGAAATAACAGACTCTATATTGATAAAACACATTATGATTTTATAGTTACATTAGGAATAACTCTACATGTTATTTTGGATGTGTATTATTTAGTCAATCTTTAATCTGATGCACGGTGTTACTGGTATGACTCCATGTGCATCCATTTTTATAGAAATTTGGCATTAATTTTAGTAAAAAACAACTAACGTACTCAAAATGAAGAAACTACATTATGATCATTTTATTAATTTAGGAACACGATACATATAAATTTTTTTGACATATATGGATCATGAAAACATCAATAAAATGAGAAGTCTGACTTGTATGACTCCAAGTGCATATTTTTAGTCAAAACTGATATTGATTTTAATTAAAAAACAATTGACATACTCAAAACTAATAATAGACATTTTGAGATTTTTTTATTATTTCAGAAAGTGACCCATGAAAATTTTTGGACGTTTAGAATTTAGATTACCCTTAATCCTATGCAGGATGAGACCAGTATGACTCAATGTGTGTTTTTTTATTCAAATGTAACATTAATTTTAATAAAAAAAACTAATTTACAATATAATATTGTCTTCTTTTTATTTTATTTGTGTTAAAAATATTATTTAATTATAATTCATTATTGTAATCTTTTCTTGGAAATGTTTTTGTTGTTGTAGCACAATGAACCTATTTCTAGTGATGTAGTGTGCTGCAACATCACACAATATTTTTCAGCTTTATCAATTCTTCTAAATGAGCTAATAAAAGAATCCTTTTTTGGAACTTTTAGATGTTCTTATTAAATAAACCTTTATCAGTGCTTATTAAGGAACTAATAATTTCTATCTATATTAAAACAATTAAAATCATTGAGATAACGTGCATTTTCAGAGAAAATAAAAACTCTGATAAATCATAATTTTATCAGTGCAAATCAAAGCACTGATAAAAGATTTCCTTTATCAGTACTTTTCAAAGCACAGATAAAGTTACAATTTATGAAAACTAAATAAATCTTCAAATAAATTGGGTTTTTATCAATGCTTTTTAAAAGTATGAATAAATTTATTTTTTACCATTACTTTTATTTGCCTTGATAAATATACCTATTTTCCGTTATTTTTTAGCGTTGATAAAATTGATGGACTTTTAACCATGAAAAGGTTATTAGACCATTCCTAGAACATATATAGTTCTATACATGCATTGTTTATAGTGTATATTTTAGTAGTAAATTTCATAGTGTAAAATAATTCTCCAATCAACCCTCAACATGTTGTTCATTTCTACAACTACATGAAACCAGGGAATTTTTCAAGCTAATTCCCCAATCCAAGGGTTTTTGGGGGGAAACCAACAACCTCCAAGGCAGCAAGGGTGAGATTTTTCCATCACTACTTTCGAATTGAATCCTGACAACAATATGGTGACAAGTTCAATAGTTATTTACTTAGGAATAGAGAACACAATTTTTACATTCTAGTTCTAATCATTTCTTTATATAAAAAATGATTAGTAGAACTATTTAGACAACACCACAAATCATTGATGTTGATATGTTGGTGAAAATGAAAAATGGTGATATTATTGGATCCCATGAATATAAATCCTCCCCTATACCATTTTATTTATTGAACAACCAAGATAATATTTTCATACTTCCCTTTGTGTAATTTGTTTCAATTTTGGGCATAGATTGTCTTTTCCTATATAGATACATCTATATTTCAAGGAGGGGGAAACACTCCTTGTATAGTGAATCAACCCCCAATTATATATATGAGCTAGGAAGATGATTAATATTCATTGGAACCATCATTCCAAGCATTGATATTACTACCCTATCAGCAAGATTATTAGCTCAAATGACTGGTTCTAAAGAAATGATCATCGTTGAAGACATTCCCTTTGTGAGGGAACACACTGATGTGGTTTCAAGGGAATTTCCTAGTATTCCTCCTATTTGAGTGGTTGAATTTTCAATTGATCTAATACATGTGGAATTTTCAATATCAATGAGTCTATAATATATGGATATTTTGGAACATAAGGAACAAAGGAAACAACTATAGAAGAATATGGATAAAGAGTTTATATGCCCAATTGATTTACTATGGGGTGCACCCATCCTCTTTATCAACAATATGGATGGGTCAATGAGAATTTTAATTGATTATCGTGAGATCAAAAATCACAATAAAAAACAACTATCCATTTCCATGAATTAATGAATTGTTCAATCAGTTATATGGAGAAAAATACTTTTCTAAGATGGAACTGTGATCAAGATATTACCATGTATGGGTGAAGATGGAGGATATCCCCAAGACTGCTTTTCAAATGTGGCACTCACACTATGAGTTCATAGTGATGCCTTTCAGACACACTAATGTTCCAATGATTTTCATGGTCTTAATGAATAGTTCCATTATAGACTACCTAGTGAAATTTTTGGTAGTCTTTATATATGATATTATATTATAGTCTAAAAGCAAGGTGGAGCATCTGATCACTATGCTAATGAACTTGAAAAAGGAGAAGCTCTATGAAAATTACAACAAGAGTGTGTTTTAGTTGAATGGAGCCTCATTATGGGCATATATCATCATAAGAAATTGGATATCTATGTATCCTAAAAATAAAAAATTTATAGTGATTTTTGAGGCCAACATATATGATAGTTATATGTGGCATCATTAGGTTATCGGGATATTACAACTTATTTTTTATAAATTTATCAGAATTGTAAAACCCTCATACCAAGCGACCATTGATGCATGTAGAATTTTATTAGAATAAATAATGTTAATAAATATTCTTGATGTTGAAAAGGAGGCATTCCATTTCCCATATCCTCAAAATACCCTCAATTATGGAGCATTTCGTAATTTTCAGTGATACCTGAAAAATTTAATGAGATGTGTGTTGATGAAAAATGACAAAGTCAGTGCCTAGTTTTCAAGGTTGTTCAAAATTCATGAGCAAAACTATCACACACATGATATGGAGTTATCAACATTGACATTGTATAGGAAATCTGATGACATTTTCTCTTTGGGGAGAAGTTTGAAATGTATAATTATCATAGGAGTATCAAATATATATTCACATAAAAAGATATGGGTATACAACAATGAAGATGTTCAGATCTTATCATGGATTATGAATGCTCAATCAACTACCATACATGGAAAGTAAACAAGGAAACAAATAATCTAAGTAAAAATGTCCCAAAAATTAATTTATTAATAAAAATTATGAAGGACCGAAACATCTTAGAATTTAAAAGGATGAAAATATTTATCATAAATAAAGGAACATCATCATTATTTACAAAATTTATTTCGGAAACATATCTTTTGAAAATGAAAAAGGATTCATAGAAATATGATTATGGATTTCATAAGAATGTGAAAACTATCAAAGAAGGGATATCATAGAGTAAAATGTTAATAAAAAATAATTCTGAGATTTGGGTCAAGATTATGTGTTCTATCAAATCAAAAGTTAGAGAAATAACAGTTGGATGATGCCCATTGATCGCTGTTCTCCATTCACCCAAGAAACACCACGATTTATCTAGATCTCTATGATTACTATAGAAACGATAACATGAAGAAAATGATCGTAGAATATACACAAAATTTCCTAATATGACAACAACTGAAGGAAAAATAATATAAATCGATGGGTATGATGCAACCATTACCCATACCAATATAGAAATAGGAAAACATCACCATGGAATTTGTAACTAGACGTCTGAAGAAACCTAATGGAAAAAATTCTATCTAGGTTATTATGGATCATCATACAATTATTGCACACTTTATTACCATTCAAGGGGATTTATCACTAGATCAATTATCATGTATATACATCAGATAAGTGGTATGGCACAATGGAGTAACACTAACGATTGTTTTGGATCAATATCATAGTTTCAAATGTTCTGTTTGGAAGAGTCTTCAGCAAGCTCTATACACTAAAATGAAATTTAGTACTAATTATCATCCCCAAACTAATGGCCAATCTGAAAACAATCCAAACAAAATAGGAATTGTTTAGATCCTTCCCATTGGACTTCAATGTTAGATGGGACCAACATCATCTTATGGTGGAGTTCCCTAAAAAAATAGTTTCCATTTGAGCATTTAAATTGCCATGTATGAAAGATTTTATTTGAATAGATTTATAGCACATTACATTGGGGATGTTGTTGGGGAAAAAATCTCATTGGTCCTGAAAGGGTCTATAAAATGGTGGAGACGGTTAAGACCATCGAGAACCACATCAAAGGTAATAAGATTTGATGAAAGAGATCTTCTAACAATCACTGATGAGATATAGAGTTTGTTGTTAGATACATGGTATTCTTCTATATACCTCCATGAAAGAGAGTGATGATATTTATAAAAAAGGGAAAGTTTAGTACAAGCTACATATTCCCTTTTGAGATCCATGATCGCTTTAGAGAAGTGTCATATGGACTAGAACTACAACCAAACCTATCTCCATTAATTTATGTTTTCCCTGAATCCATATTAATGAAGTACATTCCAAACCCATCAGATGTACTCAATCAAAAGGTGGTGCCATTGGAGAATAAAATTTCTTTTGAGGAGCTATCAGTGATGTTCTAAGATCACAGATAAAATGTTCTATTAAATATGACAATTCCCCTCATCAGTGCATTTGAGAGAAACCAAAAGTATTAAAAAGAAATGCGGGAACCAGAGGATGTGATGAAAAAGTGTTAACCTCATCTATTTTAGTAAGGTAAATGGAAATATTGATGGCGAACTTTCATATGGGGGGAAGGTTGTAATTCCCCAAAAATTTATAAATAAAATTCTATTTCATTTAATTTAATTAAATGTCTTATGGATATAGGAGGAACATTATTTTTTTATTTTATACACTTGGATTTAAATGAGAATTATGTTTCTTTACTTTTGACAACATAGTCATTTAAAAGTGATCACATGAATAGTATAAATATGGGGATTTATCAAATCCATTTAGTGTATACAAATGAAGTGATGACCTCATCTATAATGATCATACCCTATGATTCCCATTGATTGGATATTCAAATGAATATATAATTGATTGTATTTTCCCTATACCAACTCCTAGATATGATTCCAAAACATAAGAATTAGAAAAACTATTTACAGAATAAGTTCGATGTCATTATGTTTATGACCCAACCCAGTTTAAGCGAATGCCCTCATGAAATCCCAACCATCAAACACTATACACAAAGGGAGTATTTTTCTATAATAAACAGATATATATCAATACCATAACAATAGGATTATGTATATTATTTCTTTATATAATAAATAATACATTTTCATCTTATTATTGTTACATTTTAAATGAGTTTTTAAGAACCTATTATATTTATGGTTAAAATTCAGATTGAAATAAGAAATAAATTTTGATAAATTGATGGATTCTTAAAATAAATCAAATTTTAATAAATTCTTTTATAAATTCAACTTTTTAATAGTAAATGATCATATATATTTTTTGTAGTCAAATGTAATTTTCTTTAGGGTTAAAAAATATTTTTTCTGTCAAAACCCATCAATTTTAAATAAAAGTTTGTATTTATTTTAAAATTTAATTTCAAAATATTTACAAAAAAATTAGATAAAATTATTTTTACATTTGAAATAAATACCTCAAAATTATCAAATAATGAACTTTTCATAATTCTTTGAGACAATTGATTGTTTTGGGTAAAAATTTAATAACTTATAAATATATCGTGTGTTTTATGACATCATATTGGACAAACAGTGATGTAATAAAATCTATATAAGGTATAATTGGAAAAATATATGTTTTTTCTTAAAATAATTTAATATTAATATATTTCCATTTCTTTTATAATTATTGATTGAACTCTCCAAGAGTTATAATATATTTTATGTTTTTAAAATCATTCCCTTACGAGTGTGACTCACCTCCACATAAGAAGGACCATTATTTTAATATTCATAGCCCTTTGAATTATATAATACTAAAAGAAACTGCCCTTTTATAGTAACCATTTTCCAATACAATGGGATGGTTTCTGGTATTGAATATGTTTTTATGTAGTGTCCAAAACAAAAAAAAATAAAGAAATTACCCTCATTTTTAAAATACGCCCACCAAAGATTCCATTTTACTTCACTAACACTCCTTGGACCATTTATAAACTCTATATTTAGTAAATATATTCCCACAAAGGCTCCCCAAAGATCTCAAGTAGCCTCTCTAAATCCTTTGGAGTCACACATCCAAGTTAGGGATTTCTGTCTTCACTATTGAACTCTAGAACCCTCTTTTAGAGTAGTTCTTTTAATTTCATTTAATTATATTGTAATTTATTTTATATTAAATACCTTACTATCAAAATGATGTTATTTTTATGAGGTATCTATTATCTCCCAACAATTGTACCTTTATCTAATCTGTTACTATGCATAAATTCCATAAGTGATTTTTCTCATTTCATTTCAATTCAGGCAATTATTTATTATTAAGATTATTAAATTCCATTCTCATTTGTTGGGATAAGATGTTACTTTATCACAATAATTATAGTTTTATGTATATATGATGAAATATTCCTTTTAATCACTTTAATCCACATATAGTTTTTTATGTACACCCATTACTATGCCAAAAAATTTGTAATAGTTGTATTTATTTCTCCTCTTCCTTAAAGATTATTTATTATGTCATTACTTATACCTTAAATTATTTAGGTTTTTAATGCCCTTAAATGTACCTATTATTATCCATTTTATTTATAAATTATGATATACCCATTTTTCTATAAAAATTTTTTTTATGAATTATTATTTGATGTTGTAATGCTGCTGAAATTGCACAATGATTTACCTTGAAAAAATATTTGTTTAGTAGATACCAAATCCATTTAACTATCAATGGTATTAAACTATATGCACATAATCTTATTTATTGGTGACATATATGTATGTATTCCACATTACAATATTTTGGAATAAAATTGTGATTATGAATGAATCAATGTCATATAATCTCAGTAGAACACATAAACAATGGATTTTAATGATTATGAAGGTTGCACTATGATTGAAATTTAATACATTGTCTAAGGTTTAATAACATTATATTTCATGTTGGTTGGTGTATTAACAGATTATTTTATGGGACATTGGTCAACCATGATGTCTTTGTGGTTTAGAATTGACTTATGTTTATGATGCAGTGTATTTAGTTGTTAAAACATTACTCATGTAATGATTATCATTCAATATCATGCCATATTATTCATGATCCTTTTATAATCCATTGATATACCAATTCTCTAATAGTTATTGTTATCATCATTTTACTCCATTTTTAGTCCCTTACTAATATTTATATCTCAACACTCTCTTATGAATGTCCTCAAGTATTCCCAAGCTGTGTTATGTATGAAAGAATGTTACGGTCTTGTCCAAGAAGTTTTCAATAAAAAATGTATCTTATCATGTTTTAAGTTGTTATGTAATGTTTTTAATTCCAAAGACACAACAACTCCCATTCTATTAAATCTTATTAAGTAAATTTTTATGTAATAAATAATCATTGAATATGAAATAAATAGAAGTGTTATTATAAAAGAAACTGTAATGAAATTCAAGGATGGTGTAATTCAGAATAGGAAAGATCATCTAGATAATGAAAAAAAGACCATACATGACATTACATACTGTAAAACACATTAAAATTTCATAACTTTATTCTCTGTAAAAAATAGATCATCTTAGATGATTCCATATTTATGTACATTGAATGCATCATGAAACCTTTAAATAGAAAATGTAAAAAACCAACAAACCAATCTTCAACTAGGTAAATAAATAAAATTAAACATAAAATTTAACTAGGAGAGAGGAAATTATCATCCAGAATAATCAAATGAATAATTTTTAGAATATAATACATAATGAAAAATTAAAAAAAAATTAATTAACCATTAAATAATTAATATAGTCTTATTATTAATGGGAAAAATATAATTTGAAATAAAATATTCAAACTATGTTAAATAATTCCATGAATATTGCAAAAATATTGACTATTGATAAATTTGATGGATTACTATATATATAAATACATAAAATATTAAATATATAATTTTATTTTATTTAACACATAAAAAAATAAATAAATTTATTAATAATAATAAATTATTTTTAAATTCATAAAATAAATATTTAAACAATAACAAATAATATCATATTAATGAGTAAATATGTTTCCTGTTTTAATGAAATATTAATAAAAAAATTAAAATAATATTTAAAACTAGCATAAAAAAGTTCGAAAAAATTATTATAGTACAAAAATGTTTAGTAAACAATTATATGATAATTAAAAAAATTAAAATAATTAGTATAAAAGTGAATCAAATAAAACATTAAAAATATTGCATCTTAAATATCATCTAAAAAATTAATTTTAGGACTGGTATTAGAATAAATTAACAGGCACTAGGATAATTATTTTACCCCGTTTTAATAAGTGGTTTCTACCATCATGTATCATGATTGTGGTGGTACTATCCTTGACTAGTGGACATGGTACCTGTACAACTGGATTGAACTAATATTTCCTGAGGAATTAGTGCAACCAATAATGAAGGATATAGTGTGCTACCATTGAGGTGGAGTGCGACTACCATCACACATTTTACAGTGATACCATTAGTGATTGGAGACTACTATCATTGAATGGAAAAAGATGCTAATGTGGAGTTAAGGTGAAATAGGGGAGAAAAAATACCCCACATAGGAAGGAAGATATTGTTGATAAAATCGAGTGTCGATTCTGTTCTCCAAAACTGGAGGACTTTTATTCAGCTACCGTTGGATGAGGTGGATGGTTCTATAACTGATGTTTCAAAGTATATCTATCACTGAAAGGATAATTATGAATCTTCTAGTAGATAGCTTGAAAAATTAATTTTAGGGAAAATATACCATCAATCATGGGCTTTGACAATAGATGTATTTGCGAGGATATACCATACATAGCATTCATAACTAGTGTGTGGAGAAAGAATTTGTGTGGCAAGCTATGATGTTTGAATAAAGGAGGAGCATCACTATTATGGAGAAGATGAAATGAGTTCTTCTATACAGGTGGAATTACTATTGAGGAATCAATTATGTTATACGATTAATTCCATCTTCACGAGTACGGTGGAGATGATAAAGCTGATGGTGATGAAGGTGATTAATCCACCATGGGTTGTAGATGTTGAATAACACAACATTTTAAGTAATTCCTGAAAATATAATATTAAAATAAATTATATACCTGATAAATATGATATGTATATATTATTATAGTTATCATTAATTCAGATAAAATAAATTTATTCTTACTGAATCAAAGAGTGCTTCAATACAAAATACTTATCATTAGATATCATTGAAAAATTTTAAAATATATAGAATAAAATCTATAGAAATAATTATAGCATTGTTGATGAAAAAAGAAATTTAGATTTAATATAAATGGAATTTCTATATTTTCATGAGGATTAATTATATTTATAAAAAATAATTATATTTTCAATGTGAAGAATTTTTTTTGGTTATAATTTATATTGAAATATATATCATTGAAATAAAATTTTTTCTAAATTCTGAAAATTATTGAATTGTAGAACAGTTGCATGAACATCAGGAAATTTATAAAGAAGAAAAACAATATTTTTATACTAGAATTTAGTTTAATCGAATTTAAATAAATCTATTTTTTAAAAAATTATGAAATATTCATGGGAATACAATTTATACAACTACATTTAAAATATATTAACTTAACAAACATTGAATTTCTATAACCTGAATAATATTATTCAAGCCAAAACCAAGAAGTGTGTTTAGACAAAAATGAAAATATTTTATAAAATTATTTAGGGTTTTAAGTTCTTCATAAAAAGATAGATAAACTTATTATGTTCAACATCAATTTTTTATTCTAAAATTACTATCACTAAAACTCATGATATAATAAAAATATTGTGAGAAAGAAAAAAATATCATACATTTATTAAAGACATAAATTAATAAGAGGATTTGAAATAAACCAAAAACAAACAACATGTAATAAAAAATATACATTCAATCACATGGAAAAACTCTATACATTTCACTAAACATCCTAGATATTGTGACCTAAGTAATAATGGATATTGATCAATTAATCATTCTATATGATTTGTGTCAAAGTAGAGAAGAAATATTACCTACCCACCCACACCAATGTAAGAATCAACCCTTTTACATCTATTACCTCATTACTATATACCTATATAACCTATAATAATGTGTAAATAAAAAAATTCATACAATGAGGGTCTCAAAAAAACATACCTTTTGAAAATAATTTACAATTTCAAACTAAATATGTTTGAAAGCCTACATTGTATGAAAAGTCCCTTTTTAAACCATTTATTATCATTTTATAAAACATTTATTGATATAATTTATGTAAATCAAATATTAAAACCATTTAATGGACTCAATATCCTTTTAATGAATCAATAAACAATGAAAATCATTTTATTATATCCATTTCATGATCCAACATGGTAAGTGTCCTCGTATTCAAATTCATTCTTTAACAATGATTTTAAATCCATTATAGGACAGAATGAATTCAAAAATTCCATAAAATTTTAGAATAAAAATTATAAACCATTTTTTTATGAAGTGAGAAGTTTCTTTAAATCATTTATTAAACTCATTAAAACAATCCTATATAATAATAATTTAAAAAATAGTGCATTTATATTTTATAATAATTCAACCAAAATACGTGTAATTATTGTGTAAAAATACTTCAATATTAATTGAGTGAAAATCAGGTCATGATAATTAAAAATTCACCATCTTCAATGAAATAATATATAAAATTGAAGAGCACGACCATCATTTACCTATCAACTATAATTACCTTTATTAGATCATTCCTAAATCCTAACCCACTCCCAAGGGCTCTAAAGTTACTAAGGTGAAGATGATCAAGGGGGAATATAAGAGGGGATAATAGAGAAGAAAAAAATGAAAAGCAATGGAGGGATTTTCTTTAAATTTTTCTTATTATTGAATGAGAAATAACATTGAATCCATGGTTAAGGATCCAAGATCACCCAATATCTCAAGTCCCTCTTAGGAAAATAAATATATGAAAGGGAATGTGTTTTTGTGATGTTGTGATGGGGTTGGGGGAACCCTAAAAATTTAAGGATTGGTAAAATTTGGAATCCATAAAATATAATAGAATTTTAAGGTGACCACACTATACATCATGACAATGTGCACCACTGTAATCCTTCATTACACCCTTGACATTACATATTTTATATATATAGTGACTCA
Organism: Viscum album; assembly: GCA_963277665.1. Classification (NCBI taxonomy): domain Eukaryota; kingdom Viridiplantae; phylum Streptophyta; class Magnoliopsida; order Santalales; family Viscaceae; genus Viscum; species Viscum album. The sequence continues at coordinate 1,582,355,245 of OY728137.1, read as the reverse complement.
CCATTCTCCATTTTAATTGAATATTCTTGGGTCCACCACGCCTTGAAACATAATGTATTGGTCCCTCTTATCGGACAAAACGCCCATGGGAAGGGGATATGACTTAAAAACCCCTCCTCTCACTATTTTAAAAAGGGTGATGGTCGATAATATTTACAAGAATTATGAATATTACAACATGTAGGGACACCATATTGTCCAATCACAATTCCACCGATGTTCCACGATAAAATGGGCATAGGTTGTTTTCTACACCGGATCCCCATAATGATTTTTCGAGGAATCCAAACCCCCAATATCCCCAAAATTCCAAACACCTTGGAATTTTCAGCTTTCATTGACACATTCCCTAGAACCATTAACAACATATCCAGTGAATGTCACATACTAAGAGTATCATTATCGTTTCTTTCCATATGGGTAAACCTGTGGGAAAATAGACCTAAAAATCATATAATTTGTGTTTTAATATTCATTTTTTCTACAATAGAAATGCTGATACAGTAATTATAAGGGAAAAAACCTTTTCAGTAGGTTTTTTTTGAAAAATCGATTCAATGACCCCAAAAAACATTAAAAATTATTGGGAAAACACAAAACTTTGAAGCATTGAATATAAAAAATTAATTTAAATAAATGAAGAAATTACATGTGGTTGTGTCTATTCTGGTGATACTAATTAAAAAATGGATTAATATGTTTACTTAAAAATTATAATTTGAACCCTTACAAATATTTTAAAAACACATATTTAAATAATTCCAATATAACCTATAATTTATATATTTCATAAATAATCTTTAAAATATCATTAAAATTCTTTTTTTATGAAAATGATAATCAATATATCCTCATAAATGGAAGACTTTAAACATTTAAATAAAGGATGAGATAATATCTCAACAATCCGTACTATAACTTATTTGTTATTTCCTTTCTAGAAATTCTTGAAATTTATAATTTTCATGTCAATAATGTTTTTCTTACCTCATAATTTCTTAATCTTTTTTCCTCCCCTCAAATAGACATTAGATAGTTCCTTCATCATGGATGATCTCTTCATCAAAATGTCATTATTATTTCACCATTTAATATCACACCAAGGTTGTGAAATCTAAAATATTCTATAAATTTTTTAAGGCGTACCAATATTTAATAAATTTTCCACTAAAAATAAGAATCATAAAAAATTCTCTCTATAATAATAGAAAAAAAATATGGAAATAATGTAGGACATATTTTATTTTCAATGTGAGTAGCATGTTTATGAACTTTCTCTAAACTGAGATACTCTTTTATTTTCTACACCATATTAGAGAGAACTATTGGAGATTCTTTTTTGGGATTGATATGTAGTATTGGTTATCATGGATTATTTTATTATTTTAAAAATATATGTATCTGAGAAATTAATCATAAAATTTTACATCGAGGAAAATGTATTTTTTTGGTTCTTGTTTAATATTTTTTAAATTTTATTATTGAGGTAGTACCATGGTAAAATAGTTCTTATAAATATTTTCAACCAACATAAACCTTCATAAAACACCTCACGTGATACTATGAAATCACATTTAGAGAATCAGTAATGAAATTTTACATCATCACGTTAAATCATTTTTTACATTTATCACTTTCTTTCTCCATTATTCTATTTTTATTAATTATTTCAAATCAGCAGTCCACATTACAATAAATTATTTATAAATTTTCTTATCGTTATTATTTTTTAATCGTGATTTCTCTATTTATAATTCTACTTATTTAGTGAAAATTTTCTTTTCTTGTACTTTTCATCCATTTCACAATCATTTAATTTTATTAATACCAACACTCTTGTATTATTTACCTATTTCTATGAAATATCCTCTTATAACAAAATATATGTAGTGATTTTTTGGTGTAACATTATTCTGAAAATTATTATCTTTTCTTGATTTATATTTTCTATATTTATAATTTCTCATGGATAACACACATGTCTTATTCACTAACATCCAATGATTGATATGTTTAGTATCATTATTTTTATTTTTTTTCCATATTCACACCCACATTTCGTCAGTGATGACATTTTCATCCACTCAATTGGTATTAAATAATTGTTAGTTGATTTTAACATGCATGAATATTTACCATGAAACGTTTCGTTGCATCATCCATATAATTTTTTTATGATATAAAACATGATTGAGATAAATAAATTTTTACATTATTACTATATTACTTTCTCCATATTATCTTTTCCACCTAAAGATAAAATCATTCCTTTTATACTAAAAAAGATAAATTTTCTAAGAAATAGTGTACATTCATATATCCAAATATGTTACCCCAACCATATTAGATAAAATGCCTTAATGTAATTTAATTTACGATAATATTACCTGAATTGAATACTTGATATTTTTATGTGTTTTCCTTCACCAATTGGGGTTATTTGGGGGAAAATAGCATCCACTACTAATTTCTTACTCTGTATATGTAGTGGAAGTTCAATACCATTTTATAAATCTAATATTTTAGAAAAAAACTATTTTTTACCTACGATATTAAGAGAAATAAAATTATCATTAATTATTTATTTAGATGAATTGTTCTTTCTACCTAGATTGTGCAAGATATTGATTATCATATGATATAATTATCATGATTCCACTAGACATAAGCCTTCAAAAATTATAACCCTACTTTCAATTAAATGTGATAAGAATACTCTAAATTTTTTTATTCCATATTTGTATGTTTGACTTCCAAATATGAATACTTACATTTAAGAGTATTATTTTGACAGTCGATTGATTTTCATCATTAATCCCAATTTTTTTTATTCTTTAAATTATATTTATAACTTTTTTTATTTCTGGAAATGAATTTTTGGGTTTATTTATCTTATTTTAATTTTCATCAATTTGAGAATTATTGATATCAATAATATTGATTTTGTTTTCTTTAATGAATAAAAATTTTATTTAAGAATCTATATGGATTAATATTTCTCTATTATGATATTAGAAAATTACTATACATATTTAGATAACACATCCTCAAGATCATGTACCCTTTCAAATTTTGTATTGAACTTCTTATTGAGATATATAATCATCCTCACATTTTCTGTAAATTCATTCACCCTTTTCCAAAATTCACCCTATATGTGGGTCATCTCCTAATAGAAACTTCTAATATATTCAAAAATTGATGTTAATATATATTATTGAAAAAAATATTTGATTAGTTTTAATGTATAATTTTATTAATCTCATCAATCCATATATATGTGATCAGCCCCCCTTATTCTTGGTTTTTCATTAGGATAATTTTGGAATGGGTTTTGTACTACATCTTCTTAATGATGATATTGTTGACTTCATGAGCTAAATATTTTTCCCAATACCTTGTTTGTTTATCCCACTTATAGATATTGTTCCTACATGCCAGATTTATAGTATTTATAATTAAAATATTGGGAATTCCACATTTTAATATAAGGACAAATTATTTATATTTCTTATTTTCAATATCTACTTGTTCTTCATGTACTTTGAATATATTGAATTTTACCAAATTTTATATTAATTTCCACTCAAAAAAATTTTCATTATAATATTGTAAATATAACCTTCAATATTATATCAATGTTTTTAATAATAATGATAATGATATCCAATGTCAGACCAGATGTTCTGATATCACTTATTAGGATTATTTAAGGTCTTAACAACATAAATGTAAGGGTGGGGAGGGTTAATTAGTGTTGTTTTTATTAACAAATTAACACATTTAACTCTTTTTTAACTCTTCAAATGTTTAGAAATTGGATATCAATCAAATATCTCTTAATTTGTTTTTGTATTCACGTCCGAGATATGAATTGGAAATAACAAAACATAGGAAATTCAGGATTTTTAATGAGGTTTCCATCTATTATTGATGACAATTCACATGGAATAAAGTGGTTATTATCCCACTCACAAAAGATCACATTTTATTATCTTAAAAACCTTACATAATTGATTTTCATAGAACCCATAATCCTACCATAAACCAAGTACAAAGTATTCATAATCATTATTCTTCATAATATACTCCATTTATATTGTACCACTTTGAAGTAGATCTATAATGATGACTTTGTGTCTATATAAGAAAAGTGTTGCTTGTTCACATTTCATAATGTGAAAAAATCCATACAACTTCAATTATACATTTTCATACCTAAAAATATAATGATTCTTCCAAAATGACTCATCATTCTTCTTCTTTTCCTAAATAATGGTCAACCGGTAAATGATCATTCTTCTATCTTTCACTTATGTTTTTTCTTTAATTAGTAAATATCAATAATTTTCAAAAGTACCAGTTCTCTACATATCGTCGACACATAGGATGTACAATTTGATAGCAAGGTCACCTATCTATATCGATGATACATCATTTTTTTAAACATGATACACATCATTTCATACCATATTTAGTATATAAAATATTTGTGTCTAAGAAATCATATTCTTTATATTATTTAGTTTAACTAGTAAATTATTCTATGTATACCTAATTTGAGAAACTCCATTACTCTACTTCCCCAGGAACCTCAATTGATATTCTTAGCACTAACTCATGAAACTACTTCTTCAAATATATTTTCGAAACTACTTTCTGGTAGAACTAACTTCATCAAAAGATATCTTTATTATGAATACCTCATGTAAACCATGTTATATTAAAAAATCATAAAAACATAGTACATTTCATTTTATTTTAGTATGAAAAATATGTCATCAGATGACCTTGAATGAATTTATATGTATGTCAATTATTATTTATGACTTCTATTCATATAAAATATACTTGATCATAGAGATTAGGATTATCTCCACATGATTTCTATATTATATTCATTTTTATAATGATTTTATTAGGGTTATTTATAGAATAATATTTAATATCCGCATCCCTTTAAAAGTTCCAAAAATCACTAAAACCCACATAATTTTTTTATGAATCCTAAAATATTATAAGTATGTAAACATATAAATTTTTTACCTCATATTCATAAAATTCCTTCAATTTCAATATGATAAATATATCAAACATTAAATGCATCCCTATCATGTGATTATAATAATCACTAAAAATGATTTTCCTGATATTCACCTTGCTAAAAATTCATCTACTAATCACTATTTATTCAAGATAAATGATCTTATTTACCAAATGTTATTTATTATGATGAACACATATTTATTTTATTATTTCACTGAGATTCTACTTTACCTAGAACATATCCCACAATGTCATCATAATTAGCCTATAAAATTGTAAATAAAAAACAACTTCAAAATAATCTCAGATTATTTTTATAAAATCCCCATGACGTTTCTATGAAGAAATAACATTAAATAATAATTATAATAAAAAAAATTGGACGGACATTTGATCATAATAATATCATTTTTTTATCAAAGATGCTTTTTCATATTTATATCTGAGCATAACATTACGCCAATATTAACTTTTCTTTATGTATAAAATATATCTCAAGGAATCCATGTCATAATATCCTTGAAAACAGTGAATGATTCTCATGATCATTTATGTTTCCTCACTTCACTATCATAGGCATAACATGGACACCCATGATGTTGTGTGAGATTATTACTAACAAGAGTAGACTAGTTTGTGAGGTTATAGATGATTATTCATGTCTTCATTTTATTAACTAAATAGATTGTTATATTTTTAATATTAGACACATATGGTGAGTCATATATTAGAAATAACTTTTGATATGTGCTACTTAATTAATCTGAGTCCTCCATGGCTAAGGGTTGAACTCCCATAGTGACAGTTTTTCCAACACATGTAGGCTAGGGTTTCATGAATGGTTTTCTTCTAGAGGAGATGCACTTCTATTTTCCCCGCTATAAAAATTTCTAATACAAAGGATATTATATAACATTAATAAGAGATGTAAGATCTTTGATTGAAATGCGATGATTAGATAATGTTTCCTCCTTATTTGGATTCCTCCATGCAGTTTGTCTCAATGTCATAGGATCCCTCATCGATTTAAGACATTTTCATGAAAATCATTCATGGGTCTATCTCAAGTTGAACACCATTTAAATAAAAAAAGTCACGACATATTAGAAATCATAAGTTAGATCAGATAGAAATGTTGGTCGCGTATATTAATCACTGGTTGGGATGTACATATTCATGGTCTTATCATTTTATAATTAGAGGAATCTCATTAGTGGAATCTGTGGTGTGAAACCAAATGCATCCCATGTCTACCATGATGTAGTTTATGTTAGGGGAATAATCCATTAAATTGTTTTTTTCTATAGAATCCCTTGTTTATTTAATGGCGATGTGATTTTGGATCAAGTCATAGTTCGGATGTATTGTGAGAAAATATTTGTCATAATTTTAACATCTTGTGGTGAAAAGTTGGTCACAAGACTAACATCTTGTGGGGACATGTAGTTAAATTTATTGAATCATTTTGGGGACAATAAGGTCAAAATTTTAACATTTTATATGGATTTTATATCAAAAAAATTCCTTGTGGGGGATGTCCATGATTTAACATTTTATAGGGTAGGTTTTACATAGGGTTAATGTCGTATAGAATCAATTAGGTAACAAGTTTAATGTCTTACAGGGAATGGTTTGTTATAGATTTAACATATTTAGGTTACATGTATGTCAGAGAAAAAACATCTTGTTGGGATAGTTAGGATAACAATTTATTATATTGTGGATATAAATGGGTGGATATGTGTTTTCGTTAGAGGGGATATTTAAAACATCGTATTTGATGGTGGGGTTGGGGTGTTCGGATTTAGCATCATAAAGGTATCCCAAAATGTGTTAGTATGTTAGGATTGGACATTAGGGAAGACTCTTATGTTGCATTATAGAATTCAAGTATCAAAACTCATGTAATTTGATGTCTTTTTTTTAATGCATGTTTCATGCTCGGTCCATACAGTAAAACATCATACAATAATGATATTCTTTTCACTAAAGTAGCACTAACAAGGTTTGGATTGGGGATTACACATAAAATATTCTTAATGTATTGGGATTATCAAATGGCTGGAAGGATGGTTTGGGAATAATTAATTGATGATTCTTATTAAGGGACCATTATACCATAATAAGAGATATGGTGGGAAACCATGATGATCATACATGGGGAAACATATTCTCATCACACTGGTTAAGGATACAGTTTAACATTACGCAATGAGGATGTTGTCATGTAGTTCAATGTCGTAATACTACGACATAAGAATATGTATTTCAACATCATTCATCTAATATATTAGAGGATCTAATACCCATGGAGATAATATTTAAGAGGGAGAGAATGATCTCAAAAAAGCATCCTAATAAAGAAAGGTCAGAAATTTCTCGTACTGGTTCCACCATTAGGGAATTAATTTCTTCCACTCATTCTCTTATGGGTGGGAAATAGCCTGAATAACTTATTGGAGGAGTTAATATGAAGGATCCAAAGATTAGAGTTCATATTTCATGGAGAAAAAGACCATAGGGTACCAATACAAAGGAGTAAAAGGTAAGGTAATGGTCCAAGATGCACTTGATGCATAGGGGATATTGTGATAGGGACACACAATGTATTTCAAAAAACTATATCATGCTACCTGAAAAGGGTTTTTTATGATCCATGAGCACTATCAGAAGTCCACAGATGTTCTCATGGAGGAAAATACAAGAAAAACTACTATGGTCACACATCGCATAGGGTTACTTGATGTAGATACTCTTACATGAACATGGGTAGCCTCAATAGGTTATGTGAAAGTTACTTCCGACCATCAGATAAGAGGGGTTGGGGTCTTGGGAGATCAGTCATGCATGTTCTCTACCATTAATTTTTTTTATTTCTGGTGTTTCCTGATGTCATAGAAGAGGTGTTTTAATGAGTTAGAGATGATGATTTGTCATCCAGAGATCCATCCTCAAAATGGTGGTGGTGGGGATCTATTTATTGTGAAAATTGGAGTTCATATTTTCACAACCTTGGATGTTTCACCTATCCTACGTTCACATATGTCATACATTTGGTGCTTGGGTTAGGTCACACATGTATATGGTTTTAACATCACCTTTTTTATGAAAAGGTATTTTCATTCCATCAATAATATTACATATAGAAATATTTTGTTTCTTGAATTTTCTTATCCAATGTATCATGGATCCTAGAGCCCCATAGAAGATTGATTTATAATGTAAACCTTCATGGGAAAGTGTGTAGTGCGAGAATTGAAAGTTATAAACAAGTGATTTTTGTTTCGGCAACTACTACCATTATTCCAAAATAAATCTTCCATATGGTCAACCATTTTTATATTAATTAATTTGATATTTTAGAGATACAATTTTATTCCAGTTCTAAAAGATACACCTTTTTAATTTGATCTTATGGGAGACTGTACAGTCGAGTTCTGCTAGAAATGACAATGTATAGGGTTAATTTAAGACGTGGTGTTCAACTCTCTCATTGATTTTCACAACCCTATTGTGTGATCAAGCAAAAATGTGGTCCGGTGCCTATATATATGATGAGGGGACCCAGTTTTTTTATCTGGATTCCATGTGTGATTAATATAATATCATGGGTGAAACTTTTTTCATGACATGAAATCAGAATCATTAAGATGTGATGTTCATGTAAACCCTTCTTAAGGGACCAATATTTCACGACAAAAAAATATTTCATGTTGATTATGAAGGAGTTATGTTGTACATAAGCATTTTCATTAGAAGAATCAACATTTTCATGAACAAGAGGTTTTATATTCTCAAAACTCATTAAAAATTTCCAAACCTATTAAACAAGCCATGACTGATCGTTCTTCTACTACTAGAATGGAATAAATGGGTGAGAACCATAAAATAACTCATACTAGGAGAAACATATCTGAAAATAATAAGCTGATGAGTCATTTGTATGATGTTTTTATGGGTTACATTCTAGGCACTATGATTCGATTGTATAATTTCATGATTTTGGATGCTGTATCAATCCCGATGATGGAAGTCAACACAACATTTTTTTGGTTCTCCATCGGTGATGAACATAGCCGTTGAAATATTACTATTTATAAACACTTGAAAATGGATCATGATAATGTCATGGTGTTAAAATTTAGTAGATTGTCGTGGATAGTGATAGGGGAAAACTAGTTAATAAGGAGTTACCAGTTCGCAATACAAGCATTATCCATGCCAATTTTTGAAATAACAGTGTGGGATAGTACAAATACTATGAATTGTGATCCAGTGGAAACATCAATAAGGATTGGCCATGGATTTAATCAGTATGCTTCCCATTGGAATATTATGGGTTTGAGATGGGTTATATTGATTTGTATGAGGTAGTGTGGATGTCTCAATTATACATATCCCATTAGATGGCACAGCTTCCAATGCTTCTCAATTGATATTCCCTGGACACCAACAGCTTCCACCATCACCATATAACAACCTATGATTTTATGAATTATTATTTTTATTTAATTTAATATTTTTAATATTTTTCATTTCATCCAATGATAGATATATCTTATGTAATATAAAAAAACAAGTTATTATTTGTTTTTCCACATCATAATGTTAATATTGTGCTACCTGAAAAATAGGTTACATTTTGTTACAAAAAATACTATGTTTGGATTTTGTTAAATGAGATTATGAGTTCCTTTAAAAACATGCAAGACACAAAATACACAATTTTACCACACCACAATGTACTATAAATAATATTTTTAAATTATTTTTATATTAGTCACGAATCCAACAAAATGGAGGTTATGATTAAGATTAGTTTTATTAGGAAAATATGATTTTCAGTTGTATATAATAAGAATTATTTGGTGACTAATAAAAATAGAATTGATAATAAAACCCATTTAAAAATATTGGAAATGTCTCACTGGAAAACAATATTTATGCAATAAAAATAATTTTAACTTAATAAATTAATTTAAACATTTTTTGATAAATTATTTTAATGAAATATATTTAATATTTTTATTCAACTATTTAAAGTTCTTATTTATTATTTTCTAGATTAGACATAATATAAAATTCAATTCAAAGTATAAAGATATATATTTATTGAAAATTTAATTTTATATCCTTTTAATAGTGAGCATATTTTAAAGATAATTTTTTACATAATAAAAAAAATTATTTTAAATAATAATATACAGTTTTAAATAATAATACAAAATTTGTTTTGGGGGAATTTGGTTTCTGTTTTTCTAAAAAGATTCACTTTTTGATGAATAGTTAAAAAAATAATTTTTTATAAAAATCAACATTTTTATCTAATTTGTGTATTTAGTTAAATTATGATTTAATTTTGTTTTAAAGTAATATGAGATCAATTATAAGTAAATTAATTTTAATTTTCACTATAAATAATTTCACATTGAAATTAGATATTAAAACACTTCAAACATTGGACATTTTTACTTTCATATTGTCTTATAGTGTCTGCATGATTATTTTGAAAATAATATATTACACATATCCTATTATAATTTAGAAAAATTTATTCCCTATTCAGAATAAAATTAAATTATAATTTTAGTATGGTTAACATAGATTTGGACTAAATATAATGGTGAATGTAATTAAAAATAATTACATCAATTATGTAAGGTATGAATCTCAAATATGTTTACCTTTTTATATTTACAAGAAAGTCACTACTCTTCCAATATAAAAGAGAACTCACCCCACCCCCCACTTCTTCATACCACTATATACCATTTTATCATCACATGTTTAAAAAAATATCTATGAACTTACCTTCAATAATTTTGTAATTCTCAATTTTTGATGAAATCAATCCACGTTAGTCCTTTGGTGAAAACCAAAAGGAATTACCCAAAGAATATGTACCATCCATCAACAAGAAATTTTGTATTATGTCCTTCTATCAAAATTAAATTGTATTTATTTGATGATTATATATTAATATCAGTATAAAAAATAAAATTATATGTTTTTATGTTATGTTTTATACCCACGATCACACACACATCCCTCAAATGGGTTACAAAATCGTTATTTGGGAGTGCGGAGGACTGTCGCCTCACGAACCGATGTCATTCGTTCATACATCTTCACCATTCAAGGTTGGGTAAAATGGTAGAATTTTTATTTTTATATCATATATATGATATTTTTGATGTATTAATTAATCTATAATTATTATATAACACATACCTTCATGCTATCAATTTTTGGGAATATGATTTCTTGGTTTGTGGACGTGCAGACTAGTGCATCCACAATGTTGGGTTAATTAAACATATATGATATATATGAAAACATGATTATACTCAAATTATTATATATATGTGTGTGTATTACTTTCTTACTTTCAATGTGACAAGAAAACTGAAACAACATTTAAGGGAACATATGACCTACCTCCCCATGAACGGTGACTTCCATTTTAGAAATTTATCTTCTATAAGTTACTATAAATAATTACGTACTAAATATATTTTACATTTAACTTTTTTTCATTATTTGAATTATTAATAAATTACATGTAAGAACCCGATTATTATTAGTTAGGTACGAGTTTCTTATTTTCCACATTCCTTATGTTTTTTTGAGAAAAAAAGAAAAATTGAAAAAATTCCAAAATTTTGGGGGTACAAGCCGTGCCATTTTCAAGACACCATGTGATTTGGCCTTCTGGGAAGAGTACAGAGGGTGTATGTAAGACTGTCAGCTATAAAGGGTGTAATAACTTACTACACATCATATACATAGTTTGTACACACCGTGTAATTAGTCGATAGGTGAATAGTAAGGCTATGGGAAGAGGTACCATCAGAGCGATAGTAAACACCATGTACTCCAGAATACATGTCGTGCAATCATTTCGACAGATGAACAGTAAGGCAATGGAATGTAACCATAAGAGTAATAGTTCAAAAATCAAAGGTACACTCCGTTTACATGAGCGTACATGTTGTGTAGTTTGTTTTTTCACCTATTATAGTTAGTTGCGTCCTCTTTCGACTGAGGAAGCATAGAATGATGAAAGACCGTGGGAGAGAAGGATGGAGATTGGAGGAGTTCCCAACCACACAATGAAACATGGATTCCTTCGCTGACTGTTTCGACTGAACCACACGGGTGAGTTCTTCACTCTTCCTAAAACCTTCCTTCCAATTCTTTTTTGTGGGGAATTTATTTTTGTTTGAATGGGTAAATGTTTATCCCTTATCTACACCTTTTTCCCGTGTTTCGGGAGGCATCATTTGCTTATATCTATTTTTGGAGATCGAGGTAGGTGGTCTGGAGTTTAATTCCCACTATTGAGTGTTTTGTGTACCACTGTACTATGCGACTGTGTTTTGGGTGTCGTATGACTGAGGCCTTAATTAATAAAATACATAGAATTGCATGGGTTATTTAATTAATATGTATAACTAATATCTGGGATCATTTCATGCATCCAGGGCCACCATGTGGGTGAGTTCACTTGTTTAGCGATTAGGCAAGGTTACCTGATGTTATGTCGTGATTTAGCATGTTTTGAGTTTTCTAGATGGAAAATGTACATATATTGTTTGGTTATGTGTTGGGCTCAGCCTGACTACTTTCTTAGCCTGAGGGCAGTGTTTTGATTAGACTGAGGGAAAGGTACTATTCGGCCTGAGGGAAAGTTGTGGTATAGCCTGAGGGAAACATTTCATATAGATGAGGGATGTAGCTTCCATGCCCTAGGGAAATCATCTGAGGGTTTTTCTTTTTTTTAGCCGTAGAGAAAGGCTTAAGGGAAAGGGTCTAATTATCCTGGGGGCGTGATGATTTTTTTCCTAAGAAGAAGTTTCTGTTTAGCCTGAGGGAAAATGTTCTTATGTATGGGGAAACTGTTTACTTCATTTACTCAATGTGGTGATTTTACATGTTATACCAACCAAGATAATGCACATGTTTGGTATTATTTTACCATGTAATTGTTAGATAGCTGATGTGGTTTTAGCTGTGGCATTGTTTAGGAGATTGTTGGTAGGGGATAAGTCTTAGAAATATAAAATTTAATTATATTGAATTTTTAAATAATGATTAATTGGAAATGGAACTGTTAGGAGTAGCTGATTTTTAGTACTTCCTAGTTATTGCATTTTCATTATTACACACTGTTGTGGCACATTTCACTGACAGTTGGGCACATTCAATTGGTGGTTTCCTACTGAGATTTATTTCTCACACCATGTTTGGGTCATGTCTTGGGCCCAAATAGATTATATTGCAGAAAGTGTTGAAAAGGGAAAGATTCCCTATACAGGTACTTGATTGTTGGGGAGGAGTATGAGACCAAGGGACCGAACATAGGCTTGTGATGCTGCTGGGCTCCTGCTACGCTGCATCATTTTTACTTTGTTATACTTGTACATTATACTACATTATTATAGATTGCATTATATCATGTTATGATTGTTTTCTTGGACTTAGGGACATATTTCATCATGATATATATATATATCTATATATTACTATGTTAATTTTTTATTTTTGTACAATTTTCCATTTCATCTTGGTATTATCTACTGATTCTTGTTTTGGTATCTTTGTATTTTCTCCATTGCACTATACATTGAAAAATTATGGCATAGTTTACCCACTACCAGACCTAGGCCATCACTACTAGTCGGTAGCCTCTGGTGTTTGGGGAAATGCGCTTAATGTAATGTTACCAACTAGGTTCGGGGCACCTGTTGTGTGGAACCCAGATCCAGGACAGTTCAATGTGGTATCATAGAACATTTTCTTTTCTCTGAGTTATTTTTATATTTGGTGATGACAGAAAGAGGTATATTGATAAGGTATTCGGTAATTATTTTGCACAAGAGTAGCTAACCTGTGTACTGGTAAAATCTAGATTTCCTCTAATTCAATTGTGATTTTTTTATGATTATTAAAATTGAATTGGTTTTCACCATTGGGTGACACACTTGTGGTTTGTTGTTTATAATTTTATACCTGATTTCAATTTAGTTGCAACCCAATGAGATGATGTTATGACATTTCATGAATCTTTTAGCCACATGTCACGATCACATGCCTTGCATAGTTTCCTTGCAATGTAGCCGAATTAGAAATTACATGTTGTTTTTATAGATGTTGTGCTAGTTAATTAATGCTATTGTGATATATGCCTTCATAAATACCAGCTATTTGATAGGATATTATTATAGAAGCTCCATATATGAATTCTAGACATTGTTTTATGAGGACTATGGACCATCATCAACTGAAATTTAGTGTATCATAGACTAATTTACTTGTTATAACACGCATAAGTTTCCAAGAATTGGTTCCCGTGGAGTATGGGACCTCACGGATGATAATTTAGAACATAGGTGTTGGTTTTAATATTTTCTGGGCTCCTGAGTAGTTTCTAAAGCTTACTTCCTGGAAAACCAAGAATACATGCCATTTAGTTTTGACTACATGCCATGTACTCTTCTATTTAGGATGAAAAGAAAAAAAATTATGTACAAAACATGTACCGATGTACAAGTTGTGTAGTTCCTAACCATGTCATAGGTTATTTAGGCCGAATCACGGGGTTGTGAAAACTATAATGGGACACTCCGTGTACCAACTGTACATGTCTTGTCTTGTTTACCCTGTGTCTGCCCGTGTAACAAACAACACGGAAGGAGGAAATATTCATTTAAACACACTGTTTCACTGCCGAACATTCCATGTAGTGTAACCTAAGAATCCAACCATGTAGCTAACAACACATGTCAGTGATGCTCAACTAGTAAATGTTGTGTACTTGAGGGACACGCCATGTAGTCTTGATTGGTGGAAGTCTGTGTGGATTTGGATGTGTGGATGGGGAGATGGGGTTGTGTAAATATTTTGTGCGATTGTAACATGTCGTGTAGTGTCAGCCGAGTAGCTGACCATGTCACTAACAACATGGGCAGTTGGAATCTTAACAGTACACGATGTGTCTATCTTGAACACGTCGTGTAGTCTGAGTTGTGTACTCGGCTGTGTAACCGACAAAACGGGTCATTGAATCCCATCCAGTACACAATTTATAGATCTTATACATGTCGTGTAGTCTCTTTAGAAGGGGAGAAGTATGGCTAATCCATGTTGAAGGACTCAGGTAGGGTAATAAAATTCAAGTACATGTCGTGTGTGTGGACAATACACCGTTTTATCGGAGTGTTACAAGACCAGTGCTGATAGAGTAGACACCCATGTGAATGACTAAAAGGAACATTCCATGTAGTTATTATACAAGATGTGTAGTATTGTTTTGTAAAGATTGTATGTTTTCTTTCTCATGTTCCCTTCTTACACTCCTTGTTTTCAGTCCTCGATAATCGTAATCTAACGCATGTGTTCAACCTTGTAGATTCATGTCGTTGAGATGACCTCGAGTTGTTCTCCTGGAGATTGGAAACGATTATGATATAATGATGGTAGGCCATGGTTTACTGATGGATCATCTAGTATAGCCAAATGAAGAAATATCTGTTATACTGGAAACAGATACAGAGGCACATTTCTGTGAAGGCTTCATGCGATTTATGCAGACCATCCAGGGATCACCGTCGGCTTCCACATCTATGACGGAGCTCACTCATATATTCCAGCAGCAACATCCAGATACATTTTCATGGGATGGCAGACCACATGATGCGATTTGTTGGATGGGTTCTATGCTGACTATTTTCGAGCATCCAAAGATGCCTCCTATAAGGAGGGTCAAAGACTCTACATACATGATGCATGATTCCACCGAGAGATGGTGGGATGTTACCACCCATTCTGAGCATCACAGAGACATGGCATGGAATGATTTACAGGTATTCTTCAATGGATTTTTCATTCAGATGATGCTGAGGGCAGATCAAGCTCGTGACAGCCTTTCGGGAGCTGAAGGGAAGGTTGATATCAGCACCGGTCATGATACCTCCCGGGTAAGGGAAGATCTATATAGATTACTGTGATTCATCATGTATTGGGTTGCGAGCAGTGTTGATGCAGGTTGATCGAGTATTTGCGTATGGGTCTCGACAGTTGAGTCCACATGAGAGGAATTACATGACGTATGATCTCGAGTTGGCCAATGTTGTTCATGCATTACTCTGTTGGAGACATTATATCTTGGGAGTGAATTTCATGAAGTTTACGTACCATAAGAGTCTTAAATATATATTTAACCAACATGAATTGAATCTGAGACAACGAAGGTGGTTTGAATACCTTTAGTCCTTTGACAATGAGCATGCCTATACACATGGTAAAGGTAATGCAGTTGGTAATGCACAGAGTAGGAGGACTCAGGTACAGGCAGTGCAAGAGGCTAGTGGTGAGTGGCTTCTCATGGATTTGTTCTCTGAGATGCATTTGGTGCCGCATGACAGTCAGGGGGAGTCAATAATTCTTCCTTAGCTGTGACTTCTACCCTCCTGTATACAGTGAGGATTAGACAACTCCTGGATTTAGAAGGCCTACTTCTACTAGAGTCGGTGCAAAGTGTGGACCCTCCTCATAGTTGGATGATATGTGATAATGAGGTACTATGTGTCTATGGATGAGTGTGGGTTCTAGGGGACATATGCAAGGAGTTTATGCAACAGTTTCATGCTTCAGCATGGGTAGTGCATCTCAGAGTTTCCCAAATTTACTGTGACATGAGACGTCGAGTGTTGTTGGCCCGGAATGAAATGGGAGGTAGATAGATTTGTTGTGAGATGTTCTACCTGTCATCAGGTGAAGGTAGAGCACAATAGGCCAGCCAGAATGCTACCACGGTTTCCCATTCTAGAGTGGAAATGGGATGATGTCATGATGGACATCATGACCAGGTTGCAAAGGTCACATAGATGCAGTGATGTCGTGTGGGTTGTTTTGAAAATACATACAAAGTTAGCTCACTTTTTTTATCAAGGAGACCTTCAGTGTTGATAGGCATGGAATGTTGTATATCCGAGAGGTGGTACAACTTCATGGGGATCCTTGTTATTTCATTTCAGATAGAGAAGCCTCCTTTAAGTCTCATTTCTGGCAGAGTTTTCAGAGGGAACTCAGTATATCGGTGCTTCTGAGCATAGATTACTCCCCTCAGACTAATGGCTAGTCAGAGTGTATGATATAGGTGCTTGAGGACATGCTATGTGCTTGTGTTCTGGACATTAGGGGATCATGGGAGAAGCATATACCCATGGTCGAGTTTTCTTACAATAACAGTTTACATGCAACTATCGAGATGGAACCGTACAAGGCTTTATATGGTAGGCCATTATGATCATATATTTGCTTGTTGGAGGTAGGCGAGGTAGCTTTACAAGGAACATGTTTTATGTAGGAGAATTCAGAGCAGATCCAGCTGATTCAGAAGCAGATTGCTACTACAGAGTCATGTAAAAAATCTTATACTGATCTCAGTAGATGACCCATGGAGTTTGTGGTCTGGGATCAGGTTTTCTTTCATGTTTTAATGATGTTGGGACACAGGTAGGTCAGGAGACAAGGTAAAATTTCACCGAGGAATGTAGGGCCATTAGAGATTATAGAGAGAGTTGGGCCAGTTTTCTATCGGTTGTAGTTACCAAAGAGGTACCAGGCCAAGCATGACATCTTCCATGTATCTCAATTGTGCCGTTATCACTCAGACCCATCTCAGTTATTTCAACCCAAGGAGGTTGAACTTCAGGCTGATGAATCCTTTGAGAAGCATCTGATTCATATTTTTGATAGGAGCAGGAAGGTTCTACGAGGCCGACTAGTTCCTGTCATATAGGTGTTATAGCAGCATGGCTGAGTGCTGGATGAAACCTGGTAGTAGGAGGCCAAATTATGTGATCATTTTCTTGAGTTTTTCTAAGAATTATCTTCACCACCCTTGGGAGGTCAATTTGGGGATGAATTTCGTTATGGGGGGAAGTTTTTTAGAAACATATTCTTATTCATGAAGTATAGGTATTTTCTTTTCCTCATTCAGTATGTGTTTTTGAGAAAATAATAATAATGGGGGAAATCCCAAATTTTGTGGGTACAAGCCATGTACTTTTCTACACATCATGTTCTTTGGCCATGTGGGATGACTACTCATGTCCTGTAGGCCTATCGGTGATTAAGGGTGTAAAAAATTACAACACGTCGTGTACTCAATATATACACTCCATGTAATCAGTCATCAGGTTAACATTAAGGCGATGAGAGTAGCTTCTAGTGGTGTGATAGTACATGCCATGTACTCCAAAATACACGACATTTAATCATGTCGACAGATGAACAATAAGGCATTAGAAAGTAGCCACTAGAGGAACAATTAAAAAATGAAAATTACACACTTTGTACTTGAGAGTACATGCCATGTACTTTGAATTTTTCTCATAAAATTGGCAGTAGCCTCCACTTTTTATATAGGATTCTTATAACTTTGAAAGAATGCAGAAGAGAAGGGATAAGCTTTGAGGATCTCTTGAACAAACACCAGAACTCGGATTCCTTCGTTGACGGTCTCGATTGAACCGTGCTGGTGAGTTCCCCACTCTTCGTGTACCCTTTCTTCCAATTCTTTACAAATGGTAGGGTATTTGATTTTTAATGGGTGAACATTTATATTAGATATAATCTGTTCTTAGGTGTTTTGGGAGGTGTCGTTCGTGTCTATCGATCATTGGAGATCAAGGAAGGTGGTCTGGTGTTTAATTCCAACTGTTAAGCGTTTTTTGTACCATTGCACTACAAGCCCTTGTTTAGGGTGTCGTATGGCTGAGGCCTTGATTAATTAAATACCTATAATTTCTTAGGTAATTTATTTAATATGTATAACTGTAATATGGGACCATTTCTTAGATCCACAACCACCTCATGGTTGCATTCCCTTGTTTAGCAGTTTGTCTATGTTACTCGAGCATATGTCATGATTTAGCATGCTTTCAGATTTCATGAGGGAAAATGTATATATAATGCTTTTTATGTGTTGTGCTCAACCCAATTACATTCTTATCTCGAGGGAAGTTTTTTGATTACCATGAGGGAAAGGTAATATTCAGCCTGAGGGAATGTGGTTGTTTAGCCTGATGGCAATGTTTCATATACCTAAGGGCTGTATTTTTTTCACCTAAGGGAAATAACCTAAGGGTTTCATTTCTATTTCGCCTAAGGGAAATGCCAGAGGGAATAGTTCTGATTAGCCTGAGGGAATGATTCTATTTGGCCTGAGGGAAATATTCTATTTAGCCCAAGGGAAAACGTTATTATGTCTGAGGACACAATTTTCATCATGTATTACCTGTGGTAATTTTACATGTTATTCCTACCAAGTTAAATCACATGCCTGGTATTCTTTTACATTGCAGTTGTTAGATAGCTGACGTGGTTTTAGTTGTGGCACTATTTTGGATATTTTCGGCAGAGTATGAGACTCAGATAATTATAATCAAATTATATTGAATTGTTAAATAATGATTAATTGTAGATGGAACTGGTAGGAGTAGCTTCTTTTGAGTACTTCCTAGTTACTGCATTTTCATTATCACAGACTACTGTTGCACATTTCACTAACAGTATTGCATGGTCATTTGGTGGGTTCCTATTGGGATTTATTTCTCACACCATATTTGAGTCATGTTTGGGGCCCAAACTGATTATATTGATATCCGTATTGATAAGGGAAAGAGTACCTATAAAAGTACTTGATTATTTCAGAGGAGTAGGAGAGCATGGAGACGAGCATTGGCTTGCGATGATCCTAAGTTCGTGCTACCCTCTTTATGTTTTTCTTGGTTGTACTTGTACCTCGTACTTTATTATAATAGATTATAGTGTATCCTATTTTGGATGCTTTCTTAGACTTATGGACATATTTCATCATGATATATATATATTCCTATTGTCATCTTTTATTTCTATACTGTTGTCCATTTCAGCATGGTATTATTTACTGCTTCCTCATTTGGTATGATTGTATTTTCTCTATTGTGCTACACTTTGACAAATGAACGCATAATTTCCCCAGTATCATACCTAGGCCCTCACTATTAGTCACAAGCCTCTGGCATTTGGGGAAATGTGCTTGAGGTCATGTGACCAACCGAGTTTAGGGAACTCGTTATAATATCTATGTAATTGGATTATTTATAACAAGTCGGTATGTATATAAAAAACAAAGCTGTTATTAAACAAAATATAACATGAACAAAATATTATTAATAAACATGAAATATAATTTCATGATAAAATAATATATGGATTAATATACAATAAAAAGTTTCATTGTAATTTTTATAATAAAAATATGCATATTATAAATTATGGTTGAATGTGTATGAAAAATTCAAGTGTTAAGATAAGAGTTTTTTATCTCAATTTTATTTATGTGAGATATATGGTATACTCACCACATATTATTGTCGTGTCGTTTATATACTGAACTATGACTTGTTATATCATGAATTGTGATTATTTTAGGATATTAAATGTTATAATTGATGTTATTCTTTCATGGGGATCATGATTCTAAAGTTACTTATTTAGTTTGGGTATTTCTAGTCTCACTTTTATTTCTGTGAGACTTATGAAATATTCACCACTCATGTATTTTTTGTGGTGTATATTACACCCATTATTTCATTCTAATAATCTTACACATACATTAATATTTTTATAAATAACAATTTTATGATCTATATTTTATAGGGTTTATGATTCAAATTTACCAAATTAGTAATGCGATCTGCTCTCAATTTTCTATCATTTAGACACATGTCCTGTTATGAAATTATTTTCTTCTAGAGGAATATATATTTCTAATAGACAAGTTATATCATGAATCTCATAATTTTCCTCATATTATAGTCTTCATATTCTTTTATTATTTCATGTGTATTAGTATTCAATGTTACTAAAGTGGTATGACATTGTTGATAAAATATCATTTTTTATTGGGATTGGTTTTGATTATCCATCCATTGAGGAAATAGTATGATTCATATATCATGAAATATAATAATTATTCTTGTAATATAGTTATTCATGATATATTAATTTAGGGGTTCCATTTTTTCACTATTTTTTACTTATGAACTATTAGGAAATTTTGTAATGAAAATCTGACATTATTTATCTCTTCGGTACGATATATGTTTTCTCAAAAATCCATGTTTTATAAAAAAATCAATTTTATATAAATTACATTTTAAAATTATTATCAAATAAAATTATATCAATTATTCTCACATAATCTCTTATAAGTTTTAAACATTATTTTCAATGAAGGGGTTTTAAAAAAATTAATGCTTTCATTATAGGTTTTGAATGATAAATTCAATGAAAGTATTTTTTAAAAAAATGTTTTAAAAATGGTTTCAAATATTCAACTGTATGTTTTAAAATATATTTTAAAAGAAATAGTTTTCAAAAAAATCAATATTTAATTATATGTATTTAAATTCATTTTCAAGGAAAAGAATTTCCAAATTTTTCTATGCATCGTTTATAAGTGATCAAGGTTATTATCAAGGATAATGGTTTTTAAAATGATTTATGATTTAAAAACTATTTTTTAATGTCAAAATTATAATTTCCTTAGGAAATGTGTTTTAAAATATATTTCATCATATATCTTCATATAGATGAAAACCTTTTATATAGTTATGAATTAATAGGGTTATAATCTAAGGAAACAATTCATGTTATTTATCTAAATGGTTTTTGTTTTTGATGGCCTAATGTATATGGAAAACATTTTTCCCATGAGTAATACATGATTAATATAGATTATTATGTAATATCTTTGTATTCAATGGGATAATAATGATTTAATTAAATTTACATGACATCCATTTTTTACATGGGTTAATCATGTTATGAAATAATAATTTTTCTAGGGATGATATGAATTCACCTTTTAGTTTATTCCCATTGTGGATCAGAGATGTGGATTATATTATGGGGGGAAAAGAATATTACTGGGAAATCCAATTATATCTTGTATAATATGGTGATCTAAATAGAACCAAGAAGTCATATTGTATATTACATGAAGGGGTGACCCATATATAACTCATAAGCCCATTATGGATTACACGACAGGGTGGCCCATATAGCAATGTGTGATCCCATTATATCTATCCAATGAATATGGTAATTATTTTTATCACATAAGATAATTCTTGGAACATGTTTTTAACACCCCAATCTTCCACAGTACACTTCTCTTTTAATTATACAGTAGCGTGTGTCGTACGCAACTTCGAGGTCTAACACACATCACAACGAATCAAACAAGCCATTATGAATAGTAATACACACCTTTTTAAATTTTATAGATTTTATCATTCAAAATTTACTTTATTTTTGGATTTAGAATATCAAAATTATCCTAGGTTGAAATTTAGGTATTTTTCTGAAAAAATTCAATTTTTGACGAATAGGTAAAAACCACTAAGTTATAGTTTAAAACGGAATTTTTATTTAAATAATTATTTATTTAATTTAAATTAAGTTAAGGTCAAAATAAATACATAATGACTATATATGTTAAATGTAATTCATTGTAATTAGTTTAGAATAATTTTAGATATATAAAAATTTTATTGATCTTTTCACCGTCTTTTAGCCGCCTCTTAGGGGAATTATAAAGTTCACATAAAACATAATTTTACCACTTTAGTGAGTGGAATTTCAAAAATCAGAGAGACATGTATAATATCAAGGAGTAAAATTTGGTTCAATAAGATAAAAATAATTTTTCATGAATCGTAACTTTTTACTTTTATTTACAATGGTTAAAAGTAAATAGGGTAATTAAGGGTAAAAATGATATTAATATTACCCTAACACATGTCATAATTCTATTGGAAAAGTGTATCTCGACCAAAAAACCCCTTAGGAATAAAATATTATCATTTAGGTCCACTAGGATTAGATTAGGACATTTATTATTATTTAATTCAATGAAGAGATAAAAGAGTTAAAATAAAAGTTTAATTACTAAAATATTATTAATATAGGGTTATATATAAGATAAATTCTATTAAAAAAGATTAATTATAAAGAAAAAAATATTTCCTAAATAATGGTATTTTATTTATATTTTTATACCTTATATAATTTACTTTATTTAGGACAAAATGGTGATGCAGTAATTACCAAATTAATTAAATATTAAAATAATTAATATAAAAATAAATGTAATTTGAGACTTTTTTTGAATTACACTAATTTTTCAGGTTAATATAACATATTATTATTGGTTATATAATTTGTTTTCAAAGTAATAATGGTGTTATGAAATTATCAAAATCAATATACCCAATAGTGTCAAAATTGACATAAAAGAGTTTTTAAAACAAATATTATATTATTAAATGATATTATATTCCTAAAAATATAAGTTTTGGCCAAAGGACATATATAATTATAGGTGTATCATTAATGAACAACTTGGGAGTCTCTTGGAATCATATAGTATGTTTATTAACTATATAATATAAAAATACAAAGAGACAAGGTAAATGTCAAACTAATTAACTAAGAGTTAAAACTAAAAGATAAGGTTAATATAATGACCCAAAACTATCTAAATATATTGGTTGAAAATATTTCGACCCATCCCCGCATTATACTTTGAATAATCAATTTTGGAGGCATTAGAAACCGAATATAAATTTATTATAAAATAATATTTCTAACTTTTCCTAAGGTGACCCTCACCCCTCTTATAAAATGACACTCCTCCTTCTCCCAATTTCACACCATCAAAGCCTTTGGGCTCTTCCAAACGCAGCCCAAATACCCTATAAAATATCCTTAATTCGTCCTATAGGCCTTCCTTTAGTCATAAATTCATCCTTGGGAGCCCTTTTCATCAAATAAAAAGGATGAACCTGAAGAAGAGGTAATGTTTTCACTGCCCTCTTTCAAGTTCCTTTCTTATTCAACATCTTCATTAATTGTTATTACCATTATAAAATAATAACTCCAATATCTTCTATATAATTTTAGGTTATTATAAATATGGTATAACCATATTCAGTATTCTATCCCTCCTTTGAATGACATGTCACCATACGTGCATGCATACGGCTTATCGTCTCCACATCGTGGTGTAATTGTTATTCAATATATTTTTATTTGGATGGGTATAATAATGATGTGCAGTTCATGTAAATAATAAATATTACATGATAATGATACTATATATATGATATAACATCCAATTATATATTATTTTAATATCAAAAGAATGATATTGTCGCTCGTGCGTACGTACGGACTACCATCTCCGCGAACGCGATGTGATTCATTCCCCATCATACCGATTCAAGACTAATTCTAATTTAATGATTAAAAATAAATTTTAAGGACTTGATATCATTATTCGTTTGAATAATATACAACCTATATATAACAAACATGGCTTATGTAACAAAACGTATAAAAGAAAACGAGTAAGTTATCACCCGAAATAACGATAATACTAAGATATTATTAACAAAACAATGTTAAAAGATCATATATGATATCATATTAATTTAAATGATTCTTGTATAATTTAATAACAGTTATCTCATCATTATAAAGGAGGTTAACCTACCCTCGACCAAGGATACATACAAGGTAATGGTTTATTTCACAATCTCTTCATTATCTGAGGTTGTTTATACATAATTATCCATTGGGACATCTTTATCATCCACATCCATGTTTTCTTAAAAATTTATTTCAAATAATTATTACTATTTTATATACTATGGGTTAAAGTCATTTATATCCATGTAAAATTTTTATAAGAATTTTATAAAGTAATATTTCTCTCATTTTCCAAACAAGGTCCTTCTTGACATTTTCAACAGAATAAAGGTAAGAATGTCTTTCTTAACATATACGGCAGGTGCACTATTATCTTATATTATAAAATCATCAATGCATACCTTACATGATTATAAGAATATTTTCAAATTAAATTTTTTTCTTTTAAAATTATGTGACTTTTAAATGATTTCAAAAAAAGAGATATTTCTCCCAAATTGTTTTGATTTCATCTTATTTATTATGATACAAAACATCCATATTGTTTGAAGGGTTTTTGATATGTTTGACTGTGGATGTGTTATTTTTATACCATTCATGGTTTGTGGAGAAATTATTGACATTTCGTATGCTAGTTTTAATATGAATGTTTATTTTATGTTTAAACATGTTCATATTATGAATGCATTGCACTTAATAAGTGCGGGTGGAGCCCACTGTATCTCTGCGATGCATCGGTAGGTCTCATGAGACAAACTAGTGTCTTGGCATGAGGCATTGACAAAATTTTATTTTTAGTCTCGACATGAGGCCTTGGCTACGTGGTTATGATAGTCTGGAATTATGCATTCCATAATTATGAAAGTGGTTATTGATATTTCTTGTGATTATTCGACTAGTATAATATCCATGTGAATAAGTAAATTGAATTATTAAATTTTATCTCTTCCATATTATGCTTAATTTAATGGTTAAAAGGCTTTTGTTTTAGATATACATTTCCTTAAATGTTTATTCTTATTTATGAATGTTTCCGCTATATTTTTATCCTTAATGATCATCTGAGCTCACCCATTTCAATGTTTTATTTTACGCAGTATGTGAAGAAGAATGTTATGAATTGCCTTTAGGAATAGTATGAGGTGATATGAAGGAAAGATATTGTTGTATTTTTATTACTTTGTGATGTAATGTAAGACTTATGAATATATCTTATGTTTCTAAGGCTACTAAACTAATCGATCTTTCAAGACTTGATCTTTTGTTATCATGCCAATGTTATGTAACAATGCACCGACTCTGGGTAACTGGGGTTGGGGAGTTACAGTTGGTATCAAAGGAAGTTTAGTACAAACCATGGAAGCTAGATTTAGATAAACTTTGATTAGAACACATAGACCTAAGATGGACTTTGATGATTATTATAAAAGAACTTCCTAGAATAATGGTATTGTAGAGATTTTGTGAAATTTCAGAGAAATACATCCATTTCTTGATACGAGCAGGTTTAGGTGGCTCTGGAACAGATTTACCTAGGGGTAAATCCTAAAAACACCGCTTTGAGCTAGACTCGATTGGGAAGTGGTGCACGACAATGGTCCTTTTTGCACTCCTGGTTACGACACTCCTGGGGGATATGAATAGGATAATTATCATTTTATTTACAAACCATTATGAAGGATTTTTGAGTATATACTACCTCAAAGAAAAAAAATTTATGATTATGGATTATATATATAGATAGTTAAATTTATGTTATGTGTTTTACAAGTATGGAATTTTGTATTTTGATTCATAAATTGTTCAAGTTTATGCCATTTTTTATAAATGTAACCTAGCAGAAGAAATGGAAACAGTATCAATGCACGACGTCCATGTAGGGATTTCCCTCCTACTCATGAAAATTATAGTGGAGCTGGTGATGCAGCTGGTGTTGATCAGCTAATCACCGTACTAGGAAAACTCACTCAGGTTTTGAATAATAACCTTACCCATATGGGGCACTCTGATCCGCAATGTGGAGGATCAATGTTAGAGCACTTCATGAGGAAACAACCACCAACATTCAATGGGAGTAAAAATCCAGTGGTATTTGAGAAATGTATAAGTTCCCAAGAGAAATTATTTTAGGAATTGGGGAGTAGTGAAAGGGAAAACTTATCATGGTAGTTTATCACCTCACTGGAGATATTGTTGACCGGTGGTCATTGATTCAAAACACGAACGAAGATGAAGAAGTGTCAAATATAGAATGGAGGTAGTTCAGAGAGCTTTTCTTAGAAAAATACTTTCTCCATGACCATCGAGCATATATGGAAAGGCAATTTCTGAGTCTGAGACAAAAGGAGGATGAGAATGTCACAATGTACGAGGATAAATTTACAAGGTTAGCAAGGTATGCTAGAGATTATATACATAACCCAAGAAGGCCACCAAGATCATGATTGCAAGAGGAAGAAGGAAGCTATCGATATCCAATGCTATAATTGCAGGGAGATGGAACATTAAGCAAATGAATGTCCAATGGGTCAGGGGAACATACCTCAGAAAATTCCAAGGGATCATGTCCAAGTTTATGCTATCACTACTTCTGAGGTAGAAGCTCCAAAATACGTGGTGGAAGGTAATTTAATTGTTTCCTAAAGTTTAGAAAATGAATTATTTGATTCTGTATCATCGCATTGTTTCATATCTTCCCAGTTTTCATAGAAAATTAGATATTTACAATTTGATTTAACAATGTAGCTGTCAATTAAAACTCTTATGGGAAGTATAATTGCAACAAAATTTTTGTGAATTAGTCCCCATTAGATCACATAAATGTTGTTTATCTATGGATATCATTGGCATAACTATTATTGAATTTGATATAATCCTTAGTATGGATTGGCTTTCGGACCATGATGCAAAAATTTATTGTAAGAAGACGGAGGTTACTATTTTTGATGATGATGAAAAGGAACACCTTATCTTTAGAGCAGAATCATCACCACCTAATTCATACCTAGATCCACCCCGAGTAGCTCAACTAAATTCAATTATTAGGGAGGAATAGAATTAAAAAACTATGGGTAAGGAATGGAATGTTCAAATAGTGGATGCACCTATTGTGAAATAATATGAAGATGTGTTTCCAGAAGATTTACCTGGATATCCTCTTGAATGAGAAATTAGGTTTTCCATTGATTTAATTCTTGTATCAAGGCCCATATCGAAGAACACTTATAGAATGACCATTGTGGAATTAGTGGACCTAAAGAAACAACTAGAAGAATTTAGTAATAAGGGATTTATTCACCCTAGTGTTTCTCTATGGGGATCCCCTGTCCTTTTTGTTAATAAGAATGATGGATCTATGAGGTTATGTATCGACTAATGGGAGATCAATGCTATAAAAATAATGAACAACTATCCCCTACCATGCATTGATGATTTGTTTGACCAGCTGCATTGAACTCAATAATTTTCAATGATTGACCTTCGATCTGGATACCATCAGTTGTGTGTGAAGAAAAAAGAAATTCTGAATTCAGAATTTCGAACCAGGTACGGGCATTACGTGTTTACAGTACTTCTTTTGGGATGACTAATTCACCCTCTATATTCAAGGATATAATGAATAGACTTTTCAAAGAAATATGTCAATGATTTTGTGGTTTTATTTATTGATGATATCATGGTATACTCAAAAATCTATGAAGATCATGAAAATAACTTGCACATCATCCTAAAGACTCTGATAAGACATGAATTATAAGGGAAGTTTAGCAAATGTTAATTCTGGCTTCAGGAGATTTCTTTTCATGGCCATATTGTCTCTAAATATGGAATCTCTGTTGATCCTTCTTAGACCAAGGCAATCCAATAATGGCCTGCACCGATGAGTATAACTGAGGTATGAATTTTTTTGGATTTGTAGGTTATTATCAATGTTTCGTCTAGAATTTTTCCCAGTTGGCTATCCCATTAACAAAGCTCACACGTAAAGGGGTTAAATTTGTTTGCAAAAAAGAGTGTGAATAATGTTTCGATGAACTGAATAGATGATTAGTCAATACTCTTATATTGACGCGACCATCGAGGAATGATGGGTTCATTATTTTTAGTGATGCATCGAAGAAATGAATTGGTTCTGTCCTTATGCATAATGATAGGGTTATTGCCTATGCATCACGACAGTTGAAAATTCATGAGAAAAAATATCCTAATAATTATCTCTAGTTATAAATTGTGATATTTGATTTAATGATATAGAGACACTACCTCTATGGTGAAAAATGTGATATTTATACAGATCATAAGAGTTTGAAGTATATTTTCTCACAAAATGACCTAAGCATATGGAGAAGGATATTGTAACACCCCGAGATTTTATGAAAAATATTCTTTTAATTTCATTAATGTCTTGTGTTGTATTCTACACCAAGATTACCTTGTGCTATACGCAACACCGTATTAGCTTGCAGTATACGCAACACTATTCTTGGATCGTGTGACTGACATTTTTGATAATAGTTATTCTATTCAACATTGAGTATATATATATATATATATTCAATGTATAAATGAAATATGGTTGGATTCTGTTATATGTAATAGTGAAGTATTCTTTCACAACACACAACCATGACTTGGCTTGCATTACACGTAATCGCGACCTTCCTCGATAGCGTGTGTTGTGCGCAATACTGGGTTTTAATAAACAACGATATATTATTATAATATTGTCATGAACTATCCACTACGAATAGTGTTAACTAAATTTTGAATTGTATATCATTATTATTCATCTTACACATTTCTAGGACATGGTATAAGAACAAAATAAATTTTTCGGGTAAAATAAGTATTTTTCAAAAAATGCAGTTTTGCCGCCTTTTGAGGGCACACCAACTTTAAATCTAGTTTTTGACATGTTTATATGTTAGATTTGACAAAATAAAATTCGTCTTTTGAATCAGGAAATAAAAATTTACATTAGATAAAGTTTTGATATTTTTCCGATAACTTTTATATTTTAATGAATAGTAAAAACACATTATATTTTAATTAAAAACAACTTTTTTCATTGTAATATCTTATCTGGATAGATTATAATATTGAATGGTTTTAAAGTATAAATAGAATATATTTTTACCATTTAATATAATGTATGTCATTATCATTGATTTTACCTTGAATTCGTAGGTTAAATCAATTCAATCTTTTGCAATGTTTTAAAGAAAAACCTGTTTACTTTCGACAACGGGATTAATTTTAATTTAATTTCTGCATCTTTTGTGTATTGAATTTGAAAAAATGGATTCCATATTTGGAATCAGTGGGTCCAAATCATGTTAATAAGCTACTTTGTATTTTTGGGAATTATGAATAGTAACTACGGTAAATTTTATTTACCATAGTTAAAGGTAAATCGGGTAATTAAGGGTAAATATAATATTCTAAAATTACCCTAACAAATGTAAAAATCCTATTGGATGACTAAAAGTAAACCCATATCACCTAAGGTGGGGATTATATTCATTTAATTAAATTTTTTCAATGAAAATAATTTAATTATTATTAAAACCAAAGAATGTGACAACATGTCACTTTCTTAAATTATATAAGTATAATAATTTTAATCTAGTGATAAACATCATCAAACATCGAACACAAATAGTCTCCAGAAATATAATACAATTATCTACATTATATTAATTTATTTAATATTTTTAGGGATTAAATAATTATCATTTATTATGACACAAAGATGATGCAGTAATTATCTTATTAATGAAATATTGACATAATTGATGTTATAAATACCCAAATAAATGTAATTTGAGACTTTTTATGAATTACACTAATCTTATAGTTTAATATGACATGTTAGTATGGAATAATTAACTTTTTTCAAACTTATAATTCTGTTAGTATTTTCACAAAAATCAATTACAAAATAGTGTCAAAATTGACATAAAATAGTTTTTAAAACAAATATTATATTATTAATTGTTATTTTATTCATAAAAATATAAGGTTCGGCCAAATGACTTATATAAGGTTATATATATTAATAATAAACAACTCGGGGTTCGTTTGGGTTGATATAGTACGTTTATTAACCATATAGTATAATAATAGAAGAAGACATGGTAAAAGCAAAATTATTTAACTTAATGTTAAATCTAAATGATATGGTTAAAATAGGAACCTAAACTTGTGTAAATTCTATTGGATGATAGTATTTAGACCCATTCCCACCTTAGCCTCGAAATAAATTAATTTGGAGCTATTTAAAACCAAACATTATTTTATAATAAAATAATATTTTTAGTTATTCCAAAGGTGCCCCTCTCCTCCCTTATAAAATGGCACCTCCTCCCTCTCTTCCTCACACATCATTGAGCCTTCATGCTCCGCCAACCCCTGCCAAATTCTCTTCTCCAATTCCCTAGCAACATCCTAGAGGTTCTGGTCTTCCTCAAAGACCAATTTTAGTGCCCTAACAGGAGGTCTCAAAGAGACGCTTCAAAGAAGAGGTAATTTCTGTTACCGATTCTTTCACCTTTATTTCTTCTTCCAATTCTTCTTCTTAGGTTGTTTCATTATGAAGTAATAACATCAGTATCACTAATATACTAATATTTAATTATAAGTATGAAACAATCCTATTTCACCATCTATCCATCCTACGGAAAACGAAATCACCGCGCGTGCGTACGTACGGAATATCGTCTCCACGCCATGGTGAAATCTATTTTCCACCACCACCTTACTTGGATGGGTATAATGGTGTAAATAATAACTATATATTATTATTTTAAAGTTATATTGATTCTGAAATAGTATACATACACTCCAATATAGTCCCACGATCATGAGAACGATATCATCGCCCGTGCATACATACGGACTACTGTCTCCACGACGTGATGAGATTCATTCTCCACTTTAACCATTCATGAATGATTATAAAGTATATATAATAAGTAATCATGAAATATATTACATAATAATGATACTGTATTTATGTGTGTATATATGTATTTCATATACTTAATTCCGTTCAACTCAATAAGGAAACGAAATCAGCGTTCATGCGTACGTACGGCCTACCGTCTCCATAAACGGTGTATTTCATTCCATTTACTGATTTATTATATATATGTATATTCTGAATATATATATATATATAAGTAATTTTTTATATTCTTGAATTAATTAATCATGATCTAAGTAATCATATGAATAATTACAAGTCAATACACGGACGGCAAATGGAACAATTTTACCCAAAATGCTCTTTAACATGGAATTTACAAAAGAACGGGTAATATAAAGTCATAAGTGAACCATATATGATATCATAACAGTGAATATGATTCTTTAATAAGTCACTTACATTATTTAAATCATTATACAGGAGGTTCGGACACTTACGAAGCAAATCGGACCTAAGGTAAGGGAAATATCACAATCTCATTTTTATCCGAGATTGTTTGTACTTTAGTATTTACTGGGGTGTATTTTATCATCCGCATACATGTTTCATGAATATGTAATATTATTTCCATCCACCTACAATTTTTTAAATCAAATTTTACCCTTCGGTGAGTTTTTAGTAAAGAATATGAAAGGAATCATTTATCGTTTTTTGTACAAGGTACTTTTTAACTTTTCCGACAAAAGTACAAAGAATGTTCTTTTTAACTTATATAGAATGAATGGATTTTTAAAACATTATTTCCAAGAAGCTTCCTTTACAAGTATTCAAGTTTATTTTTAATCAACTTATTTTAGTTTAAAGTTGTATGACATGTTAAGAAAGGAAAAATGTTTTTGAAGATGAAATGATATTTTCCTCAAGAATAGAGTTCAAGTGTTTTGTCAAAATTATTTTCCATCTATGATAATAAAGGGTTCTGTTTTTATCCCTATTATTACATTGATTTGATTATGTTGTGATGGAATTATTTTTAGGAATTCCTTTATCTTATATGAATAGTTTTATGATGTCATGATGTTTAAGATTCACATTTGTATTACATGGGTTATGCAATGATGTATGATTTATGATTTTGTGGCACACATAAGAATGGTATCATTATGAGATGGGTGGGACCTATATCTCCCTCCAATTCATTGGGTAAAGATTTTATATCTCATGAGATAGACATGGTTGGAATGGTAGGTTATACCGCTTCAGTGAAACAGGACTGAAACGAGGGTGACTCGGTTCAGAAAGGGACTTTGTCCACTAAGATAGTCTTGGCAATGAGTCTTGACTAACAAGAAATGATTCTCTATGATTATGTGTGTATGCCACAAAGTTTCATGTTTTACGTTATGATTATTGTGATTACATTTCACTGCCATGATTTATCCCATGTTATGAAATTATGCTCTCTTTTGCAGGATAAGATTTCCAAAATGTTATGTTCTTATGAATATGATGTGATTGATATTTGTTTTGGTTACCCTTACTGAGCATTTGAGCTCACCATTTTATGTTTTCTATTCCCCAGGATATAAATAATGGTTTTAGGTTAAAAAAAAGGATGATCTTTATGGGAGATGTTGAAAATCTTTCACCATGATTAAAAGATTATATTCCGAGTTTCCAAAGACACTAAACTATTACGATCCTTGTGTGTGTGTTTTTTTTATGTACTAAGTATTCTGCAAAAGTAATGTAATGTCCATGTAAGTCAAGATACGGGTCTTTACAGTTGGTATCAGAGGAAAGGTTTAGTCATCCTTTGGAAACTAGGATGCGAAAACGTTAGTGAGATCTCTAGAGACATTTCTAAGGTATGTCTAGGGCTGTCCCTAAGGATAAGTATACGTATAGGATATAGTCCTAGAACTATGGAAATGATATTAGATTAAACGAAAGATGTTAGATATTGAAGTTAATCCCCCTTTATTATGATTTTTGCCTCTCACACTATTCTTTTTGGGTTTTAGAAAATGGCTGGAAAAAAGATGATTCACGATAATGGAGGATATGATGGACAATGGAATGATATTATTCATGAGCAACCAAATGAAATGGGATTTGGAAGTCAAAACTTCATTATTATGCCGAATCAGAAATCTCATAATATGATCAATAAAGTAAAATTTGGTAAGTTTCCTGACTCGGCTAATAAGAGAATGATAGAGTTTCATGCTGATCATAGAGGAAAGAAAGTTCAATTTCCCCTATGTAAATCATGTGGGAAGAGGCATCAAGGAGAATGTTTCAAAGGAACTGGAAGATGCTTTGGGTGTGGAAAAGAAGGACACAAAGCCAGTAAGTGCAAAGGAAAAGATTCAGTTAACACCAGGGATGAGGATAATGGTATTGCTACGACATCAACAATGGTTAAATGTTTTAAATGTGGAATGTACGGGCATTATGCAAACCAATGCCCTATGGTAAAGTCTCATGAAGAGAATCATTATGGTCGTATGGGTAGTATTTATGTTGATGATGATGAAGAGACTACAAATGATATTTGAGATGAAAGAATTGTTGAAGCTCGGTCAATGGTTTAAGAATGTAGTGGAATGATTACATGTTTATCATGTGTAATGTTGTATAAGTAATATCATGGTACTATGGAATAAAGGGACATCTATGGATTGTTACACTGTTGCCTTTCCTTGAGTTTTGAAAGTGTTACTAGTATCCATGAACGGTTATTCAGATATTTTTGGAATGTAGATAATATGCGCATAATGAAGGGATAAGGAGAAAATTAAATGTTTGATAGTATTCATGAGCTCATGGCTGATATAAGGAGAAGGTTATATCATGGTTTGAGTATATAGAATTTTGAGGATTTTGGTATGTGGAAAGTGTTAATTTTTAACTGCATTCATGTTTTCAATAAGGTTCAATTGGTATTCAAGAGAGTACATGATTAAGGACTTTGAATGTTTGGAATGTGACTAACAAAACATATCTTATGATATATGGGGATCAATGATGGTGTTAAATATCTGGTAATCGTTTTCACTATGTTGTGAGAGTGGACTGTAGTATTATTGATAAGCCTAAATATTGGAATGGATTACGTTGGACATAAGTTAGTATTGTTTAAGGATAGAAGTTTTTTCGATATTATTGATGGTATGTTATTGTAATATAGTTGTAGAAAAGGACAACCTGCAGGACGTGCGACATCCCATCGCGTCGGACAAGGCTGTGGGAATCGAACCCACAACCGAAGTGCGACTGGCCTTTATCACCTACCACTGACCTACAGGAAGTCCCTGTTTAGTAGAAACTAGTTTTATTTTATTATGCAGTATGATATATGATGTATATGTTCATTTTTGGAATCGTATATGGTAAACCTCACCAAAGATGGACTTATGTATATTTGATAACTATTGCTAAAATTTTGTTTGAAATAGATGGAATGACCCATCATTCTATCACATGATCTGTTAACACTTCACGAATAACAAATTCAACATCATTTCTTTAAGAGATAAAGTGGAAATTGTTCAAAGCACGAACAATAGTGAGATTGTACCAAAATCAAGTATGTATTTCTTCTAATTCAAAATTTTCAACTTTAGAGAAATGATATTGAAAAACAAAAATGTTGTCCTAGTGATCTTATATCTGATGAATCAGATGGTACCCTAGATCATCACAAATTTATGGCATTGAGATTGTTGGCTTTTTCATAGCCATGTTCTCTACCACTCTCCATCAGAACATGATGGTTAGATTTCTCTTCCATATCCATATTTGAACCTATGTGGAAAACCAGTGATAAGTTTGTTTGGGTAACCATTACGTTTCATACATTTGTTTTTAAAGATTGGTTTTGGTATACCTTTTTACAATGTGGGTTTCTATTAGAGAAACTTTCGAATAATAAACCATTTATAACCCCAATGAATTTCGAGGGCGAAATTCATTTTAAAGGGGGTAGAATGTAACACCCCGAGATTTTATGAAAAATATTCTTTTAATTTCATTAATGTCTTGTGTTGTATTCTACACCAAGATTACCTTGCGCTATACGCAACACCGTATTAGCTTGCAGTATACGCAACAATATTCTTGGATCGTGTGACACACAATTTTGATAATTGTTTTTCTACGCAACATTGAGTATATTTATATATATATTAAATGTATAAGTGAAATATGGTTGGATTCTGTTATACGAAACAACGAAGGATTCTTCCACAACATGCAACCCTGACTTGGCTTGCATTACACGCAATCGTGACCTTCCTCGATAGCGTGTGTTGTGCGCAATACTGGGTTTTAATAAACAACGATATATTATTATAATATTGTCATGAACTAGCAGTTATGAATAGTGTTAAATAAATTTTGAATTTTATAACATTATTATTCATCTTACACATTTCTAGAACATTGTATAAGAACAAAATAAATTTTTCGGGTAAAATAAGTATTTTTCAAAAAATGCAGTTTTTCCGCCATTGGATGGCACACCCACTTTAAATCTAGTTTTTGACATGTTTATATGTTCGATTTGACAAAATAAAATTCTTATTTTGAATCAATATTTAAAAATTTACATTAGATAAAGTTTTGATATTTTTCCGATAACTTTCATATTTTAATGAATAGTAAAAACACGCTATATTTTAATTAAAAACAAATTTTTTTCATCGTAATATCTTATGTGGTTAAATTATAATTATGAATGGTTTTAATGAATAAATAGAATATATTTTTACCATTTAATATAATTTATGTCATTAACATTGATTTTACCTTGAACTCGTAGGTTAAATCAATTCAATCTTTTGCAATGTTTTAAAGAAAAACTTGTTTTCTTTCGACAATGGGATTAATTTTAATTTAATTTCTGCATCTTTTTTGTATTGAATTTTGAAAAATGGATTCCATATTTGGAATCAGTGGGTCCAAATCATGTTAATAATATACTTTTTATTTTTGGGAATTATGAATAGTAACTACGGTAAATTTTATTTTCCATAGTTAATGGTAAATTGGGTAATTAAGGGTAAATATAATATTTTAAAATTACCCTAACAAATGTCAAAATCCTAGTGGATAACTAAAAGTAGACCCATATCACCTAAGGGTCGGATTAGATTCATTTAATTAAATTTTTTCAATGAAAATAATTTAATTATTATTAAAACCAAAGAATGTGACAGCATGTCACTTTCTTAAATTATATAAGTATAATAATTTTAATCTAGTGATAAACTTCATGAAACTTAGAACATGAATATTCTACAGAATGCTAATACAATTATCTACATCATCAGAATTTATTTAGAATTTTTAGGGATTAAATAATTATCATTTATTATGACACAAAGATGATGCAGTAATTATCTTATTAATGAAATATTGACATAATTGATGTTATAAATACCCAAATAAATGTTATTTGAGACTTTTTATGAATTATACTAATTTTATAGTTTAATATGACATGTTAGTATAGATTTGATTAACTTTTTTCAAACTTATCATTCTGTTAGGATTTTCACAAAAATCAATTACTAATTAGTGTCAAAATTGACATAAAATAGTTTTTAAAACAATTATTATATTTTTAATTGTTATTTTATTCATAAAAATCTATGGATCGGCCAAATGAATTATATATGGTTATATATATTAATAATAAACAACTTGGGGTTCGTTTGGGATGATATAGTAAGTTTATTAACCTTATAGTATAAGAACACAAGAAGACACGGTAAAAGTAAAATTATTTAACTTAATGTTAAATCTAAATGATAAGGTCAAAATAGGAACCTAAACTTGTATAAATTCAATTGTATGAGAGTATTTAGACCCATCCCCACCTTAACCTCTAAATAAATCAATTTTTAGCTATTTAAAACAGAACTTTACTTTATAATAAAATAATATTTTTAGTTATTCCAAAGGTGCCCCTCTCCTCCCTTATAAAAGGGCACCTCCTTCCTCTCTTCCTCAAACAACATTGAGCCTTCAATATCGTCCAACCCCTGCCAAATTCTCTTCTCCAATTCCCTAGCAACATCCTAGAGGTTCTGGTCTTCCTCAAAGACCAATTTTAGTGCCCTAAGAGGAGGTCTCAAAGAGGCGCTTCAAAGAAGAGGTAATTTCCGTTACCGATTCATTCACCATTATTTCTTCTTCCAATTCTTCTTCTTAGGTTGTTTAATTGTGAAGTAATAACATCAGTATCACTATTATACTGATATGTTATTATATGTATGAAACAATCCTATTTCATCATCTATCCATCCTACGGAAAATGAAATCACTGCGCGTGCGTACGTACGGAATACCGTCTCCACGCCATGGTGAAATCTATTTTCCACCACCACCATACTTGGATGGGTATAATGGTGTAAATAATAACTATATATTATTATTTTAAAGTGATATTGATTCTGAAATAGTATAAATACACTCCAATACAATCCCACGATGATAAGAACGATATCATCGCTCGTGCGTACGTACGGACTACCGTCTCCACGACACGATGAGATTCATTCTTCACTTTAACCATTCACGAATGATTATAAAGTATATATAATAAGTAATCATGAAATATATGACATAATAATGATACTTGATTTATGTGTATATATATGTATGTCATCTACTTAATTCCGTTCAACTCAATAAGGAAACGAAAACAGCGTTCATGCGTACGTACGGCCTACCGTCTCCATGAACGGTGTATTTCATTCCATTTACTGATTTATTATATATATGTATAATATGAATATATATATATAAATCATGTTTTATATTCTTGAATTAAGTAATCATGATCTAAGTAATCATATGAATAATTACAAGTCAAAACACGGACGAAAAATGAAACAATTTTACCCAAAATGCTCTTTAACATGGAATTTACAAAAGAACGAGTAATATAAAGTCATAAGTGAACCATATATGATATCATAACAATGAATATGATTCTTTAATAAGTCAATGACATTATTTAAGTCATTATAAATGAGGTTCGAACACTTACGATGCAAATCGGACCTAAGGTAAGGGAAATATCACAATCTCATTTTTATCTGAGATTGTTTATACTTTAGTATTTATTGGGGTGTATTTTATCATACACATCCATGTTTCTGAATATTTAATATTATTTCCATCCAAATACAATTGTTTAAATCCAATTTTACCCTTTGTTGAGTTTTTAGTAAAGAATATGAAAGAAATCATTTGTCGTTTTTCGTACGAGGTACTTTTTGACTTTCCCGACAAAAGTACAAAGCATGTTTTTTTAACTTATATGGCATGAGTGGATTTTTAAAACATTATTTCCAAGAAACTTACTTTACAAGTTTTCAAGTTTATTTTTAATCGACTTCTTTTAGTTTAAAGTTGTATGACATGTTAAGAAAGGAAAAATGTTTTTGAAGAAGAAAGGATATTTTCCTCAAGAATGGAGTTCAAGTGTTTTATCAAAATTATTTTCCATCTAAGATAATAAAGGGTTCTGTTTTTATACCTATTATTACATTGATTTGATTATGTTGTGATGGAATTATTTTTATGAATTACTTTATCTTATATGAATTGTTTTATGATGTCATGATGATTAAGATTCCAGTTTGTATTACATGGGTTATGCAATGATGTATTATTTATGATTTTGTGGAACACATAATAATGGTATCATTATGAGATGGGTGGGACCTATATCTCCCTCCAATCCATTGGGTAAAGATTTAACATCTCATGAGATAGACATGGCTGGAATGGTAGGGTATACCGGTTTAGTGAAACAGGACTGAAACGAGGGTGGCTCGGTTCAGAAAGGGACTTTGTCCACTAAGATAGTCTTGGAAATGTGTCTTGACTAACAAGAAATGATTCTCTATGATTATGTGTGTATGCCACAAAGTTTCATGTTTTAAGTTATGATTATTGTGATTACATTTCACTGCCATGATTTATCCCATGTTATGAAATTATGCTCTCTTTTACAGGATAAGATTTCCAAAATGTTATGTTCTTATGAATATGATGTTATTGATATTTCTTTTGTTTACCCTTACTGAGCATTTGAGCTCACCCTTTTATGTTTTCTTTTCCCCAGGATATGAATAATGGTTTTAGGTAAAAAAAGGAAGATCTTTATGGGAGATGTTGATGATCTTTCACCACGATTAGAAGATTATATTCCGAGATTCCAAAGACACTAAACTATTACGATCCTTGTGTGTGTGTTTTTGTTATATACTAAGTATTCCGCAAAAGTAATGTAATGTCCATGTACGTCAAGATACGGGTCTCTACAGATATGGATTTAATTACTCAAGGATTATGATTACATTATACAATACCACCCAGGGAAGGCAAATAAGGTGGCAGATGCTTTGAGATGAAAATATCATGGAGTTTTTAAGAATATGAGATTCGAAAGCGATCCAATTTTCATAGATCTAGTGAATATGGACATGGGAATTACCATGGAAGGTGAAACATAGATAATTTTTCAAATGGATTCAAAACCATCATTAATAGAAAGGATAAAGAGTTATCCGACCGGTGATTTTGATTTTCAATAGAAGCTTAAAGCTATGAATTATGGGAGATTGAATGACTTTGTGTATGAAGATAGAATTTTGAAATTTGGGAAGAGACTTTGTGTTCCCAATATACCTGATCTAAAAAGGGAGTTGTTGGATGATTCTCATAGTCCCAATTTCTCTATACACTCTGGGAGCACCAAAATGTTTAGATATTTGGAGGAACATTTTTTGTGGGACAACATGAAGCGGGAGATTTCTAATTTTGTGCCAAGATGTATGGTTTGTCAATAAGTGAAATCTAGAAGGAAACACCCTAGAGGAGTCATGTATCCTCTTCCCATACCATAGTGGAAATGGGATAATATCACGATGGACTTTTTCATGGGGCTACCAAAGAATCCTAGATGGAACGATGCAATATGGGTAATTTTTCATCATCTTACCAAGTCAGCACATTTTCTTTCTATATGAGATGAACTACCACTAGATCATCTAACAAAAATATATATTAATGATGTTGTGAGACTTCATGGAGTACCCTTATCGATTGATTCTGATCATGATCCTCATTTTACTTCATGATTCTGGAAGAGTCTTCAGAAGGCCTTAGATACTGAACTTCTTTTGAGCACAGCCTACCACACTCAAATAGAGGGACAATTAGAAAAGACTATTAAGAACTTAGAAGACATGTTGAGATCCTTCTGACATGACTTTCATGGTATGTGGGATCAATATTTACCTCTGGTAGAATTTTCTTATAACAATAGCTTCAATTTTAGTATTCTGATGGCACCATATAAAGCATTATATGGAAAGAGATGTCGCACACCAACATGTTTGAATGATGTTGGTGAACAAAAACTTGTAGGACTAGAACTTATGGAGGAAACGATGGAGAAGGAGATGGTAATCCAAAACCACATCAAAGCAGCTCAAAGTAGGAAGAAGATCTATGCTGCAACTGAAGGATGAATTTGAAATTTCAGGTACGAGATCATGTTTTCTTGAAGGTATCTCCCTGGAAGGGAGTTATATGTTTCGGTAAGAAAGGTAAATTGAGTTCCAGGTAAATCGGACCCTTTGAAATTCTAGAAGGAATTGGGGCTATATCTTACCATTTGGAAATGCCTCCAAGTCTCTCCAAATTTCCTGATGTGTTCCATGTATAACTATTGGGAAAATACATGCCTGACCCAATGCATGTACTCACTTATTAGGAATTGGAACATGAACCCATATGTCTTATTGGGAAGTGCCAGTCAGGAATCTTGATAAAAGAGAACAAGTGCTGAGAAACAAGATGACTCATCTGGTAAATGTTCTATGGAGAAACCATAAGATGGAAGAGGCAACGTGGGAACCAGAGGAACTTATAATGAATAATCACCCAAGTCATTTCATGCGGTAGTATTCTAGAAATTTTGAGGATGAAATTATTTGATGTAGGGGAGAATTTTACATCCCATGCTTCCATGGTATGATTCTCTTTGAATAATACTATAGCGTGTGTTGTACACAACTTTATATTCTAACACACACCACAACCAATCAAACTAGTCGTTATGAATAGTAAAACAAATTTTTGAAAATTTATAAATTTTATCTTTCAAAATGGACTTCATTGTTGGATTTGGAATATCGAAATTATCCTAGGGCGACATTTTCATATTTTTCTGAAAGCATTCAATTTTTGATGAATAGTGAAAAAGCACTGAGTTATAGTTTAAAACATAATTTTTTTTAAATAATTTTTTATTTTATTTAAATTTAATTAAGGTAAAAATATATAAATAATACCTATATAAGTTCAATGTAATTAATTTTATTTAGTTTACAATAATTTTATATATATACAAATTTTATTGAACTTTTCACCGTCTTTTACCAACCTCCTAGGAAAATTTGGAAATTCACATAAAACATTATTTTACAGCTTCTGTGAGTGGAATTTCAAAAATCTAAGAGAAACGGATAATATCATGGAGAAAAATGTGGTTTACTAAGATAAAACCAATTTTTGGTGAATAGTAACTTTAACTTTTATTGACCACGGTTAAAAGTAAATAGGGTAATTAAGGGTAAAAATAATATTAATATTACCCTAACAAGTGTCCTAATTCTTTTTTAATATTTTATCTAGACAAAAAACAAACCCTAGGAAAAAAATATTATCATTTTGGTCCACTTGGATTAGATTAGGGCATTTATTATTATTTTATTCAAAGAAGAGTTAAAAGATTTAAAATCAAAGTATAATTAATAAAACATTTTTAATACAGGGTTATACATAAGATAAATTATATTAAAATATTCATTAGAATAATAATAATATTTCCAACATAATGATATTTTATTTTTAATTTTTAGATAGTAAATAATTTAATTTATTTATGACAAAATATTGATGCAATAATTACCTAATTAATGAAATATTAAACTAATTGATATCAAAATAAATGTAATTTGAACCTTTTTATGCATTAAACTAATTTTATCAATTAATATGACATATTAGGATTGGTTTTATAAATTTTTTTGATGTAATAGTGATTTTATGAAATTATCAAAAAAATACCCAATAGTGTCAAAATTGACATAAAATAGTTTTTAAAACAAATATTATATTATTAATTGATATTCTATTCCTAAAAATTTATGGTTCTGCGAAAAGACGTATATAATTATAGGGATATCATTAATGGACCACTTTGGAGTCTCTTGGAAGTATATATAATGTTTATTAACTACATAATATAAAAAAACAAAGAGACATGGTATATGTGAAACAAATTAACTAAGAGTTAAAACTAAAAGATAAGGTTAATTTAATGCCCCAAACCTGTCTGAAATCTATTATTTGAAATTATTTTGACCTATACCCACCTTATACTGTGAATAATCATATTTGGAGCCATTATAAACCAAATATGAATTTATTATAATATAATATTTCTAGCATTTCCTAAGGTGCCTCTCA
This sequence comes from Viscum album, assembly GCA_963277665.1. Classification (NCBI taxonomy): domain Eukaryota; kingdom Viridiplantae; phylum Streptophyta; class Magnoliopsida; order Santalales; family Viscaceae; genus Viscum; species Viscum album. The sequence continues at coordinate 1,582,312,164 of OY728137.1, read as the reverse complement.
CCCATCTTCTAAAAGGGCACTTCACCTTCTCCCAATTTCAGACCATCAAAGCCTTTGGGATTGGACAAAATCTTCCCAAATACCCTCTAAAATATCCTCCCTTCATCCTATAGGCCTTAATTTAGTACTAAAGACAACCTATGGATCCCTTTTGATCAAATCAAAAGGAAGAACCCGAAGAAGATGTAATGCTTTCACCACCCTCTTTCATGTTCATTTCTCCTTCAACTTCTTCTTTATTTGTTATACCAACTATAAAATAATAAATCTAGTATCTTCTATATACTGTGATGTTATTATAAATATTTTACAAAAAAATTCAGTATTTTATCCATCTGTTGAGTGACATGTCACTATACGTGCGTACGTACAGCTTACCGTCTCCATGTTGTGGTGTAATTGTTATTCAATATATTATCATTTTATTGTGTATAATAATGATGTGTAATTCATGTAAATAATAAATAAAACATGATAATGATTCTGTATATATGAGATGTAATCCAATTATATATTATTTTAATATCAAATGAATGAAATTGATGCTTGTGCGTACGTATGGACTACTATCTCCACGAACGTGATGAGATTCATTCCCCATCTTATCCATTCAAGAATAATTCTCATATATGGATTTAAAATAATGATTATGGACTTGATATCATTACAGATATGAATAAGATAAAACATATCAAAAACAAACAGGGCTTATGTAACAAAACATATAAAAGGAAACAAGTAAGTTAACACCCGAAACAACGATAATACTAAGATATTATTAAAAAACCAATGTTAAAAGATAATATATGATATCATATTAATTTAAATTATTCTTTCATAATTTAATAACAATTATTTCACCATTATAAATGTTGTTAACCCACCCTTGACCAAGGAAAAGTAAATTGTAAGGGTTTATTTCACAATCTCTTCATTATCCGAGGTTGTTTATACGTAATTATCTACTGGGACCTCTTTATCATCCACATCCTTGTTTTTTTTAAAATGTATTTCAAATAATTATTACTATTTTATAGAATATGTGTTAAAGTCATTTATACCCTTGTTGCCTTTTAATAAGATGTTTATAACGTAATATTTCCATCGTTTTCCAAAAAAGGTCCTTTTTAACCATTTCGACAGAATTACGGTAAGAATGTCTTTTTTAACTTATACGGCGGGTGCAGCTATTTTTTTCCATTATATAACGTCAAAACATCCCTTAAAAGCTTATAAGAATATATTCAATGTTAATTTTTTCTTTTATAATTATGTGACTTTTAAATTATTTCAATAAAAGAGATATTTCTCTCAAATAGTTATGATTTCATCTATGTCAACATCCTTGGATGGATTTTAAGAATATTTGAAGTTTATTTATTATGATACAAACCATCCATATTGTTTTGATGGTTTTTTGATATGTTTCACTATGGACGTGTTATTTTTATACCATTCATGGTTTATGGAAAAAGTATTGACGTTTCGTATGCTAGTTTTAATACGAATGTTTGTGTTATGTTTATACCTATTCATATGAGGAATGCATTGGACATAATAAGTGATAGGTGGAGCCTGCTATAGATCCTTGATGCATCGGTTGGTCTAATGGGACAAACTAGTGTATTGGGACGAGTATTTGACAAAATCTTTTATTTAGTCTCGGCACGAGGCCTTGGCTATGTGGTTATGGTAGGCTGCCATTATGAATTTCATCATTATGAAAGTGCTTATTGATATTTAATGTGATTATTCGACTAGTATAATATCTATGTGAACATGTAATTGGAATTATTACATTTTATCTTTTCCATATTATGCTGACGTTTAGGTTTAAAATGATTTCGTTTTAGATATACATTTTTTAAATGTTTATGCTTATTTATGAAAGTTTCAACTATATTGTTATCCTTACTGAGCATCTAAGATGACCCCTTTCAATATTTTATTATTCCTAGGATTTGAAGAAGTAATTTATGAATGACCTGCTGGAATAGTATGAGGGGATATGAACACAAGATTTTGTTGTAGTTTTTTTACTTTATGATGTAATGTAAGACTTATAAATATATCTACTGTTTCTAAGGCTACTAAACTAATCGGTTTTTTGAGACTTGATCTTTCGTGATCACGCCAATGCTATGTAATAATGCACTGACTCTAGGTAATTGGGGTTGGGGTGTTACAAAGTTGATGGGTTCATCCACTATGGGAGGAATGTATAACCAGATACACTATAAATAAAGGAATTCAACTGAGGATGGTGGGGTGTCCCTCCTAGTAGGTGCAGTACTTCTAAAGTTCGTTAGTACGTTTCGGCAATGTCCCTTGAATTAAGGGATAATTTTAAATGTTTAATTTTATGATACAATTCCATGATTTATTCTTCTATTAGGATTTCAGGTATTATGATCTTGGTTCCAATATGATTCATGTATTATGAATTTCCAATATTTTTGTCATTGCACTTAATTTTGATATATGATATATAGGGTTTGATTTTCTAATGTTACAAACATGTTTTAATAAATTTACCCTCTTGCTATTATTAAATATCTTTTTTGTTGACCCTTATTGAGAAACTAAGATCACCCCTTTGTTATGTTTCATTTTACCATGTTATGAATAGATTTTTAATTAGATATAGTATAGATGAATATCCATGATGGAGATGTTTTCATATCTTCAACCATGATAGGTTACTTGGTTTCCATGATTCAAAATTAACTAATCTATTATGTACCCAGGGTATGTAATTTTTTAATTTGATGAATATTTATCTAATATAATTTAATCTTCATTTTTTTGATCTTCGGAATCTATAGTTTGGTGTGAAGGGAAATGTTTAGTTACCCTATATAAATTACGATGAGAAAATTTAAGAGATATTCCTAGGGATATATTTAACAATATTTCCTGGGATTTCACTAAGGATAAACAAAATGTGTATCTGATTTAAATGAATCTGTCATGATTTAATAAACTTATTAATAATGCATCATGCTTAGGTTTTTTCACCTAGTATATGACTTGATCACTTTATTCTTTCTAGTAATAGATAATGGTAGGATCTAGAATGAACTGAGTTTATATTGTATATTTCAGATGTGAAAATTATGGGACTCATAAAAATCAATATCCTAAGTGGAAACCTACATAGAGATTGATGATGGTGGTAATAGTATTGGTTATACTGGTGAGGATAAAGAGAAGAAGATTTTTATGTGAAAGGCATGTTATTCTATTACAATATTATCAAAATTAGACAAAAGAATCATGATTAAATTGATTTTGAGGCACCTGATTACATGTTTTAGATTTCATATTCTTGGAATTGGGTATTGAGGAATAAGATTATGAAGGCTCATGGTAGGTTTAAGAATAATATTGGATTATTTGAGTCTATATGATTTCTTATTGAATGATTATATTATATGAATAATGAAACATATAGATTTTTTTAGAATATATTTTATTCAAAAGGATTTAATAGGATATGATGTCTGGTATTGATGATATTGATTTTTTATTTAATAGAAATTTGATATTTTGATTATGTGAAGGTATCTTTTAATGTGTTCTTGTGGAAGATAAAATGATATTTAGTATGAATTATGGGATTATGATATGGATATCTAAAATTACGTAGAATTTATTTCCTTTTTACTGATAAAGGAATTATTGATTATGTGATTTATGCGATCATTAAGGAATTTCAAATAATTGTTTTGTTAAGGAATATATCGATTGAAATTTATAAAAAGGAAAGAATGAAAATTTTCAGTAAGGGTTTATAGTAATTTATGTTATTACGGTGTTTTAGGAGAATACATGATGAAGTCATTCACATGATTGGAATGGGAGAAACATGATATAATTTATGATACATGTGGGATCAATATAAAACCAATTTTGATAAATTGGGTGACCAACTATCTAAATTTTTTCACTTTCATCTTTCGGTACGGTTTTACAATTAACCATTTATGAAATTGTTTATGTTAAAAACATAATGAGTTTGTAGTGATTAAAGTATTATATTTCCATATAATGATTTTATCATATTCAATGATAGAATATAACCATTTTGTTGTAATAAATATAGATAGAATGTCCTATCATTCATTTTATGGATCTCATGATCTACAAATGAATCATGAATGTCAAATTTACCATGATTTTGTGGAAGAAGTGATGATGTTTAAATTAATCATGGAAAAAAATATTGAGACTATATTGAAATAATGTAATTATATCTTGTCATGAAAATTATTCAACATTAGGATAATGGACAGTTAATTAATATTTGCCATGTGGTCATCATCTTTTATGATATCAATGGCCATTTTCAAGTCTCTTTGGGTTATGGATACTTGATCGATATCTTCATCTTAACCATGTTCTCTATAAAACTCCAATATAACATTATATCTTGATTTTTATTCAATATCTATGTTTTCACTTTCCACTTCTGTTCTCCTATTTATAGACATAGATATAAGGTACTTTGGATAATCATTATGTTTCCAAAATTCACTTTTTAATGGAAGGTTTTGCATTCATATTATGGTATGAGTTTCTATGAAAGAAACATTAAAGTATTAAACCTTTGGAAACACGTACGAATGTTAAGGGATAAATTCAATTTAAGGTGGGTAAAGTTCAAGAGACCAATTTTTTTATGAATTTTTATTTTTGGATTTGGTTTATTGTATATCATATTTTTCATTTCACACAGCATAGAATTATGCATGTATTATATGTAAGAATGAGGATATTCATTCTTTTTATAGAAATCAATGTTGATAGTGAATAACATAAATCAATTATATTGGATTATGATACACGCAAAAGAATTTTTCTATTGGATTACAAAAAATTCCAGCTTCCCTCGATAATATCCATGACACACAAGACATAGTTTTACCAAACATCAATGTGTTATTAATAATATTATTATAATATTATTATAATTTTCATCTATCCATTGTAATGGATGTTATTTATAATATTAATTAAATAGTTAAAATATGGTTAACCCATGTAAGAAATAAGAATACTTTTGTAACTAATAAACTAGAAATAAAAATAGAACAAATTAGATAATTTCAGAAATCTATTACTGGAAAACAATATTAATGAAATCCAATGTTTTTTTCATCAATAAAATAATTAAACCATTATTTCCTTAATAATATTTATGAAACATCAATATTATTTTTAGTCAACTATTTAACCATTATCTTATGATTATTCTAGAAAAGAGATAATAATAATTCAAATTTATGGCTAGAGATATATATTTTTCAAAACGGTAATTTTCATAGAGTTTAATGGAATGACTAGTTTAAATATTTCATTTGATGTTATATTAAATTTTAATTTAAATAATAAAATAAAATTTTGAAATATTAATTTTAAAATTATCATAGTGTGAATGTCTAGTTTTTTTTGAGAAGTTTTATTTTTGGTATAATAGTAAAAATAGAGAATTTTAATTGAATACAAATATTTTTCTAACCTAATAATGAAGCTAAATAATGTTTTTATTTGGTTTTAAAGTATATTTTCAGAAATTAAAATTAAATTAATAAAATTTAGTTTATCTGAGTCAATTTAATAATAATGTTGGATTAGAAAACATTTCCATCTTTTGACCATTTGTACATTAACAAAATGTTGTCTCATCCCATCTCTAATATTAATTTTAAATTAATTTCTAACTCTTGTGCTATTAGAATATAGAAAAAATCAATGATTAATAATCATAATAATTTATAAATTCTAGTAATATCAATATATTTTTTGACAAAACATATTAGTCAATTTAATTAAGATTAATTTCAACTATTAACTTAAAAAAAGATTTTACTTAGTGGTTATTGTAACACCCCAAGAATTCATAGTACGTTATCTTTCTAATGTAATTGAGTAGCTGAACTACACACAACACCAAGTTTCAGCACACCATGAATTACCAAACTGGCCATTCAAAAAGCAGTTATGAATATTATTAACTGCATTTTTATTATTATATACTCCATATAATTTTACAATCCATATTTTTTTATTAATATATTTAATATAAGAACAAATTTATTTTTCAGATAAAAGAAGTATTTTAAAAAATGATATTTTACTCCATTTTAATGATTAACCCCATTTAAATCAAATATTTGAAACTTATATATATTTAATTTGACAAAATAAACTTCTTATAATGAATAGGGACATAATAATTTAGTTTGGATAAATTATTGGTGTTTTTCTCGTAACTCTCATATTTTCAAGAATAGTGAAAATATAACGTTTTAATTGAAAACAAATTCATTAATCAAAATAATTTACATTGGTAAATTATACATATAAAATATTTTAATTTATAATTAGACTATAATTTTATCATTTAATCCAATTTTGGTCATTGGATGTAATTTTACATTTCAATTAGACATAAACACATATCAATATTTTGATAGTTTTACTACTCAAAAACATGCTTCTTTATTTTAACAACGTGAATTAATTATAAATTAATTATTTTAACTTATATGGTTGGAATATATTAAAATATAAATCAATTTTGAATTCATATGATCAGAATTATCTTAGGGTGAATTTTTGGTATTTTTCTGAAAATGTTCAATTTTTGACGAGTAGTGAAAACACAGTGTTAGTATTTCAAACTAAAATTTATTTAAATAATTATTATTTTTATTTAATTTTTTTAATCTAAAAATAGATACACAATAACTATATTATTCCAATGGAATTAATTTAAGTCATTTTATTATAAGATTATATATATAAAATTTTATTGCACTTTTTACCATCATGTATCCACCTTCGATGCATATTTGCAAAATCACATAAAACATAATTATACCTCTTATATGAATTGAATTTCAAAAATATGACATATGTGGTTGAAATCACTATAAGAAATTTGGTTCAATAGGATAAAAATTAGTTTTTGTGAATAATAACTTTTGAATTTTATTTACTACTGTTAAAAGTAAACAGGTTAATTAAAGGTAAAAATGAAATTATAATTACCATAACACATGTCCTAACTCCTTTGGATAAGTTTATTTCGTTCAAAATAATACAGAGGAATAAAATATGATCTTTTTGGTTCACATGAACTAGATTAAATTATTTATTATTATTTTATTTAAAGAAGATGTTAAAAGTGTTAAAAGCAATGTTTAATATCTAATCCATTTTTCATATAAGGTTATGCCTTACATAAAATAGACTATATATATTCATTAGAAATAAAAAAATTATCTACACATCATGGTATTTTATGTATTATTTTTAGACATTAAATAAGTAAATTTATTTATGACACAATAATGATGCAGTAATTACCTTTTTAATGAATGATTAAAATAACATATATTATAAATATCAAAATAAATATAAAGTTAGACTTTTTATTTCTTACAAGAATTTTATAGGTTAATAATACATTTTAGGGTGGATTTAATGTATTTTTATTTGATGTAATCATTTATTTTGACTTTCACAAAATCCAAATACCAAATTATGTCAAAATTGACATAAATGAGTTTTTAAAACAAATACATTATTTATTAATGTTATAATATTTCTAATAATATGAGGATTTTCCAAAGGACGTATAAAATGATAGATATGTCATTTATTAACACCATGTGGTTATATTATCATTTTATTGTATGTTGATTAACCATGGAATATAAAAATATAAGAAGATATTATAAATGTTAACTATTAAACTAAGAGTTAAATCTAAAATATAAGGTTAATATGGAGACCTAAATATGTCTAAAACATTTTGGTTGAGAGTATTTTGAACCATCCCTATGTTAGCCTCGAAATAAATCCATTTGGTTCCATTATTAATCGAAAAAGTGTTTATAAAAAATAGTATTTTAAGTTTTTCCTATAGTGACGCTCACCTATCCTATAAAAGAGTACCTCCCCTTCTCTCAAAATCGCACATACAATGAAATTTGGCTCTTCCAAATACTACTAAAATATATTCCCAACTACCCACACATCAACCTAGTGTCCTTAATTTGATCAAAATCTAAACTAATGGGGGCTTTAGATTAAATCGAAAGGAAGAACTCGAAGAAGCGATAATCACTTCATCTCATCTTTCAAAGTTCTTCTCTTATTCCACTTCATCAGTCATTGATTTTTCCATACTAAAATAATAAATCCATTACCACCTAAATACTGATATGTTATAATATATATGGTACAACCATATTAATTATTCTATCCATCCTATTAAGGATAAAGTCATTATACGTGCGTATGTACTGCTTACCGTCTCCACATCGTGGTATAGTTTGTTATTCAAAACATAATTATTTAGTTGGGTATAATAATGAGTATAATTGATGTAAATCATAAATATAACATTTTAATTATTTTTTATATATAATATTACATTAAATTACATAATATTTCTCAATGAATAGATTGATATCAGCGCTCGTGTGTATGTACAGCTTACCGTCTCCAGGACCCAATGATATTCATTTCCATGTTCACCATTAAACGATGATTATAAATATATATATTATTAATGACTATGTAATATATGAAATAATAATTCTACTGGATATATATATATATATATATGTATTTACATATATCTCATTCACTTACTTCTATTCAATACAGTATGAAAACAGAAACGATGTTTATGCATACGTACGACCTACCGTCTCAATGAATGGTGATTTCCATTTTATATATCAATCTATTATAAATACTTATATTATAAATATATATGATACATAAAAATGATTTATATTTTGTATTAAATTTATTCATGATATATTTTACACGATATAGAATATCAATATAAAATATGTGTGATAAAGAAGTAGATTATTATGAGAAATGTTATAAACATAGAAATTATTATTAAATGGGTTGTATAAAGATATAAATTAATAATGAATGATATCATAAATAAAATATGTTTCTATTAAAATTTATTAACATACAATGGTAATTATTCAGCAGCTTAAACATACCCTCTACAAAAGTAAAGTGCAAGGTAAGGGTTAATTCCTCAATCTCATTATTATCGAAGATTGTTTATCTGTATGTATTTATTGGGATATTTTTTTCATCCATGTACATGTTTCATTAAAATGTTTTGAAAATGATTTTTTATGGGTTTTTTGGAAGGTACCCTCAATCAAATTCATCATGGTAAATTTTTTAATTATTTGTTTTTATAAATCTTTTAATTAATGACCATGTTTTTAAAATGATTTTGAGGATTTATTTATATGGACATGATTGAATAAAATATGAATTATATTAAAAAAATTAAAATTTTTATAGGATACATTGATTCAAAAATCTATTTTATATTAATTCCTTTATAAATTCATGACATTTAAAAGATTAAACAAAAATGGATATTTCCCTCAAAGAGTTTTACTGATCATTTTCAACTATGTAAAAATAATTTACTAAATATTATTCTTGATTTTGTTTGATTTATTATAATACAATATTCCATATTGTATTGAATGAGTTACGATATGATTGATTGTGGATGTGCTATTTCTATACCATTCAAGGATTATGATTAAATTATTAACAATTCGTATGCTAGTTTTTATATGAATTATGATGTTATATTTCAACATTTTCATATGAGGAATTCATTAGAATTAGTAAGTGATGGGTGGAGTCCGCTATTAATCCTCGATACATAGGTAGATCTCATGAGAGAAATTAGTGTCTTGGCACAAGGCCTTGACCAATTTTTTTTTGTAATATTGTCCGGAGGCCTTGACTATGTGGTTATGATGTTTTGTATTATGCATTCCATCATTATGAAATTAGCCTTTGATATTACATTTGATTATTCAGATGGTAGAATATATATGTGTGTAATTAAATGGAATTATTTGATTTTTATTGCCATATTATACTGAATTTTTGGTTTTAAAGGCATTGGTTTTAGTCCCATATGTTGACTTAAATATTTGTTCTTATTTATAATAGATTTTTTAATATTTTTATCCTTACTAAACATCTAAGGTCATCCCTTTATTATGTTTTATTTTTCCATGTATATAAAGAAATGTATTAGGATTGATATATAGGGTTAAGATTGGGGAATAATTGTATTATGAAAGGATTGTCTTTCTTCTGTTTTATTTTAGAAATTATAATGTAACATTCATATATGTAATCTATTTTCAGAAAATGCAATACTTATTGATCCATCAGGACTTGATTCCTTACAATAATTCCAATGTATTAACGTAATGCACCGCCTCTGAGCTTCTGGGTTCATGGCATTATAGATAAAACTTAACTTAAGGGAACAAATAACATAAAATTGTCAAAAATAAATTATATGGACATATATGGATAATATATTACCGTTCATATAAAAAGAACCATTATTTTTGGCACATGATGTGAGGGATACCTCATATAAGTGTTTACCTTTTTTGTATTTATAAGAATCCACTCCCCACTATAAATGGGAACTCACCCTCACTTATTTTCACATTTAATTCCCTTAGGCTCATCCATACCCCACCAAAATGATATCCCAACTTACATATTCTCATTATATAAGAATCACTTTGTCCAGAATGTAAACCATGATAGTTATTTGGTGCAAACAAATAATAATTACCCCATGAAGATGTAGCATCCTTCAACAAGAACATTTTTTATGTCCCACTCAATGCATTAACATCGTACTGTTATATGGTAACATAATAAAATAAGTATCCTAATAATAATTATATGTTTTAATGTTACAGTTTTGAATTTAAATTACACACACTTCCATCAAATGGGATACAAACATTTTCATTAATGTGTATGATAGACTATAACCTCACAGACTGATGTCATTTATCCTTCCATTACCACCATCCAAGGATGAGAATAATGAAGCCAAAATATTTTATTCATTATATATATGAATTTGTTTTTTCTTTAACCATATTGTAATATTATTTAATATATACCTTTATGATTTTACTTTTTTTGGAATATGATAACATCATTTGTGATTGTCTGGACTACCACCTCCTCAAAGAAATGTGTTTCATTTACACTTTACATTGAATTTAATTAGGGAGGAATTTGTAAAATTATATTATATATACAATTATAATTCTTCCATAATGATCATACATATATATATATATTTCATTAACTTTCATTCTCTCAATATGAAAGCAAAATAGAAAAAGCATCAGTGCATACATATGGCCTAGAATCTCCATGATGACTTTATTGCATTTCATATTTCTATCATTTATAGATTATTATAAATACTTATACATTGTATATATGTATATTATATTTAAATAATTTATTAAATTATATATATAATTTCATTATTATATATGTAATAGGATCAACAATAAAAATTCTAAATGTATAAAAAACAAAGCAATTTTTACCAAAAATGTAACATTAACACAAATTTGTTAATAAAATAGAAATAAAATGGCAAAATAATATAATTTATGGTATTATATCTATGAATATGGTTCAGTGATAGTTGTATAACGATCTTATACTTATTATATAGGAGGATTGAATGTGTATGTAGAAAGTCAAGACTTACGGTAAGAGTTTTCTCGTCTCACTTTTATGTCATTGAGATATATTATATACTCACCACATATTATTCTTGTGTGGTGTATATAATAACCTATGAAATTTTATATCATTAATTTAATTTAATTAATTTTTTTAACTTTTTTTTAATTTATTTAATTCTTTTATGGCTTTGTGATTCAAAAGATACTCATGTAGTTATGGGATTTACAGTCCCACTTTTATTTTTTCAAGAGATATTACATATTCACCACTTATTTATTCTATGTGGTGTATATACCACACAAGAATTTATTATATTATAATTATCCTTAAATATATTGATATTTAAATATTTATCTTACTATATCTCTTACATGTGTTTTACGGTTCAAAAGTTACCAAATTGGTGATGTTATTTTATCTCAATTTTCATTCACTGAGACATATGTCATGTTATGAAAATATATTATGTTATGATGAATAAATAAACCATTTGAAAAGTTATATAATTAATAACATTATTCAAATAGTATTATTATTTTCATGAAATTTTAATATTTTATGGGGATTATGAATAAAACTATCCAAATGGGTATGATTTTATTACTATAATCTCATCATTTATCATGAAATGTTATGATTATACTTCCAGTGACAAAATTTCATGATCCATATCATAATTATTCGATTTAATTTTCTTATCCAAATATAATTTAGGTCATATCAATATTTTTGTACTATTTTTTCACAATATGTTAGTTATGATAAATATATTTTTACTGAAAATATGACATTATATCTCTCTTAAGTTTGAAATGTGCTTTGACCTAAAACTGTGTTTTCTAAAAATGTTTTTATGAAATATTTATAAATTTTATATTAATATTATGTCTAAAAAGGGATTTAAATGATTTAAAAATCTCAAACTATAGTGACTTGAAGTTATTTTCAAAGAAAAGGTTATCTAAATGGTTTTAAGCTTCCTTTATATGTTTTCATTGTTATTTTCAATGATTTGTTTTCATAATGGTTTCAACAATTACTTTATATCTTTTAATATATATTTTAAAATAAATGTTTCTAAAATATTTCTAATGATTCTTTAATAAATATTAATTTATTTTTCAAAGAAAATTTTTTCAAAAAAAATGAATATTATTTTATAAGCTTGAAGTTTATTTTCCATGAAAAAATAGTTTATAAGGTTTTTATATTTTAACAGATTTTTTCAATGAGAAATGAATATTTTCATCAAAAAATGTTTTGGAAAATTTCATTCAAAATCATTATCTTTATAAGATGACATTATATGATAAAATTATTATTTACTAGGGATATGATCAAATAATTCAATTTATATTTTTTTGCAGAATGGTTTTTGATTCAATGGCATGAAGTTTATAGAACTCATATCATTTCCATGAGTAAATAATGTTTAAAATATATTTTTATAAAACAAATTTATTGTCAGTGGGATAATCATGTTTCAATTATATTGAAATGAAACCAATTTATTTTACATAGGTTAATCAAGTTATGAAAGAGTAATTGTTTTGATGATGATATGAAATATCGTTGTAATTTATTCATGTTGTGGTTCATTGACATGGAATATATGATTTTGAAGATAGGAATAACATAGGGAAAGACCTTTATACAACATAAAATGGGGTGACTCAAATAGCACTTGGCTAGCCCGTTATATCTTATATGATGGGGTGGCCTTGATAACAACAAATAATATTGTTATAGTTTATATGATGGGGGATCTAAATGTGATATAGGATCCTATTACGGCTCTCCAATGAATTGGGTTATGATTTATATATCCTAAAATAATTATGGGAAAATGTCAATGGTCTTTATCCACTATGGGTAGAAAGAATAATCTAATCCATTATAAAGAAGGGACTATAACTTGGGATTATGTTGTTTCCATCATGCTAGTTGTAGTCCCCATGAATTGCTAAGATATTTTTGGGAAATGAGACCTGACTTAGGGAAATATTTTACATGATAATATTTCTACAAAAATTTAATGTCTTTTCCCATGTTTTTCCTTCATGTCTTATTCTTGTGAGTTTCATATTATTAATGTCCAATTAACTACTAATATTTATACCAAGATGCTTGATAATGATCTTTTATATGCATTATATGATCATCTAATGTTTTGATCATGTTGTCATACCCTTATTATCAAGTTATACATACATATATCCCTTTTTTCCCTTATTGAGAATCTTGGATCACACATTTCTTATGTTTACTTTCCCTAGGTTATGAAGAATGTTTTCAAGTAGCAGTAATAAATTGGAATATCATAATGGGAGATGTTGAAGATATTTAACAAATATAGAAGTTCATGTGTCCATGTTTCCAATTTTTGAATATTTATCTAAAATGATGTAATAACTTTTATGTTATGATAGGGTCTCTATAAACCAAGGGGAGGTGGGGATCAGTCTTGGGTCCTCAATTTCATTTGGGGAATCCCACTGATGGGGTACCGGTATAAGGAATTCTTTTAAGTACCAAACTACTAGGGGGTAGTGTCAAGACCCTAACTGCTGATAAAATTATTTTGGATTTTCTCATCATGGATTGAATCATCACTCACCCTTTCTCTAAGACATCACTTCACATAATTGTCCATACATGTTTCAAAATGTACCAGATTTGAAGATTATTGGGTGGCTAATGAAGTGTCCAATGGAATGGAAAATATAAAGGTTATATTACTACTTTATAATCATAGATAAAGGAAAATAACAAATATGGGGATACATTATGAATTACATGAAACCATAAATAATTTAAGAAACCATTTAACCACCTTCTAAAGTGGTGGTCTATTACTTATTTTGGATACCCATATGGGAATGTGTCTTGGAATGTTGGTGATTGATGATATAATCGTGTTTTGAAAGTGGGTGAACTTGGGAGTTCTAGTACTGGCTCTGATAAACATCCTACATAGAAATGTTTTGAGGGGAATCAATCCTTAATGTATATATGGTCAGTTAATGTTCCTCTCTAGATGGGCCGCATCAAACCATAGAGAGTACGTGTTCCCAAATTCAATTACTTATAGGATTATCAGTTTCTATCTTTTGGTCATCAATATTTTTGGGGTTCAATTGGTATATCTTGATTATGCATTGGTTGGGATCAGAATGGGAAATCATAGAATATTAAATTTTCATCCCTATATGTCTCATTTTGGAGAGATGTTCTATAACCTAGAAGGGATGTTTGAGTAGTTGGATTACCTATAGACCTTTAGAGGTGGAATTTTGGTTTCTAAGAATAGATGGAAATAGTTTTTAAGATCCGAACACTCTTGTTCCGTTTACCGTATAATTTAAATTCATCCATTAGACAGTGAAACAAGCCTACATAGGGATCTAGGAAGAAAAGAATCCATGTATCCTTCATCAAAAAATTTCAATGTTCACAACCGAAGGCACATGGGAGGTTATCATGATATAAGATACCGACCATAATAACGGAATACCCATAATATAATCTAGAAATTGAATAGTAGCATACCGAGATGTAATAGTTAATTATCACATTATGAGGATTATGACATCAGTTGAGTAGTAGGAGTAGTCAGACCATAAATGGGATACTCAATGTAGTGTGTATCTAGAATCTGGGTCTTTAAGAGATGATCCATCTAGGGTAGAATCCTAGTGTTTTACCAAAGAACAACCCCTAGTGGTGTAGGTTTACATCAGTAGTAGCCACATTATAATGTTGATATATTATAGGATATAGAGGCTCTGTGGAAGAATCAAGTGTAGGAAGTAATAGATTCTGCAAATCCTACACATTGGGCAGTGTGGGGTATGTTGAGGATGTCTTAGATGGGGATTTACCTATGGTGAAGTCTGTCTTAAGATGATATTGAACATCTAATGTTCATGTAATCTAATATTATTTCCTATTTGGGATTCCAAGAGTGATTCAATTTTATAAACGTGATGGAGGAATTCTCACACCAGTGAGGGAAACCAAGCCTTCAACCTCTCCAATACAAGTGATGTTTATTGTACAACCTGAAATGGTAGAGTTTGATGAGATTTTGACTGATGATGTATGAATATCCAGTTCTAATATATTATACACCTATAAATTGAAGTCATATGGGTGTATTGTTGGGCGGGAAAAAACTCAAGATGGTGGATAGGAAATCCATGATGGTGGTAACCTTAACAAGATCATATTCAGAGATATATGTTTAACTTTGTCACTTCCATCTGTCCCCCTCACATTTTAATGTTTCTAATAGAATATGTTTCTTAGGTAGTAAGTGGAATCAATGACTAGAGAGTCCCCTTTTGATGGGTATGAGAGTTTCTCTATATAGTATAAGGATTCAAATGAGATAATGATCTAGAAATTTCGATGGGATCAATACCTAAACATGGTGTCTAAGGGGAGGTATCTGATTATATATCCTTCCACATCATCAACGGGGCTCTAAACCATGATATCCTAATGACAACCCCTACACCTAGTGATACTGATCACCCAAGGTGAATCATCATTAAAATAACCTCACATTAGGGTGATATTGACTCTATATTCTCAAAAGGACCTATATTCTTCAATCCGTTTTATGGTTCTATGGTCTTATTTCATTAACATGCCTATTTTCTTCATGCAGCATTTAGTAGGGCAGTGATGATTAGTTCAGTGATATCCATTGTGGTTCTAACAAGCATTGAGGGGTCCCCAATAGTGGAATTACCATATGTTTCCCTATGGATGGATTTCATCTAATAATATTCATGTACTAATTTATTTTACGTCATATAAATCATGTTAGATAGTCTTAATGTAACTATACCATCTAACTGACAATATTAAATTTGAAGAAATGATCAAGAGTGTGCACACCCTAGAAAGAAGTGAAATTGATAAATATGGGGTTCTGATTCCAAAATATGGATCCAAACCCTAGGGATATGTCTTTTTTGAGAAATATAGATTCAATACCTATATTTTAAACATCATTAAGAACATATGTGGCTTTAAGGGATGTTGATCGTGATACTGGTGTAGTAATAATCATTGGAGAAGAGTTAGACCAAGACATGTCATCATTCACATGGATTATGTCCTATCTGAGAGGATACCGGAGGAGGATCCTACTACTGTCACACATGATGTTTTTTCAATGTATGATCTTATTACTCCAAATGATATAGATGGATCCAGGTCCAACATCAGCATAGATAATGACATTCTCCAATACAAGGAATATATATGATTTTTTAATTTCATTACCCACACTCTAAAACGGGAGATAATGATCTGTATGGGGTGTATCCATCACTGGATGCAAATCCTGGGAACTAGAGCAGTGGAAACATATAATCTCTATATGATGTTTTATGATTATATCACATATAAGGTGTAGAAAAAAGATCATGATTTTGAGGTCACCTATAAAATGTTAAAATATGAGGGTACCAATAATATCCAAGAAGATGAGTTCCAAGCAGAGTAGAGTAGTGTAATGATTTGATCTGATGAGGTTCAATGAATGGATAAAGAGTAGTTATATGTTCTTTATCAGAAAAAACATGTTCTATAGGCCGCCCTCTAGAGGATGGTTGGGATTTAGTGCTTAATTGATGAGGCCGATCTACAGCGGTCACTAGTTTGGCTCAAATAAATTATAGGCCCTAATGTGTGGTCGATCCTCCCAAAATTTTGAAGCATCTCTAATTTAGATATCCTATGTTCTTAAATATGTTTTTTTCATAATTTCTAATCATTTTAACCATAAAAAACGCATACCATTATGTTAATGTGAGTAATTCATAATGTGTGAATCAATAGAAAAATAAGATATTTCTCATTTATATAAGTGATCCAATCATGATCTGAATAATTAGGATACTAATGGATTATTGACCACTAGGAATATCCTAACCAATAATTTTATTGCTAGATAATAGTTCTCTCAGAATAGCTAAATAATTTTCCTAATGTTTGCCTGTGTGGAAAAATAGTAATTTGAGGGGTAATTAATTATACTTGGAAAATTGATTGGTTGAAGAGAATGAATCAATATGACCACAAACTGGAACACCATATGGGTGAATGAGTGATAGGGGATGGATTCTCATAATCTTTGAAACAATGGTTCCACTATTTCTCCATCAACGATGATAAAAAAAGGGGGTCTTTTTGTTTACCATGTTCTAAACACGAGACATATCAAAATATATTTAGATGTATTACAGAGAATGTGACAAAAACATTATGTGATCCATTGTTTATATGAACCATTTCCATTAGGGTTAGGGTGGATTTCATGATTTAAAACATGATAGTGATCCAAAACAAGAGATAAGTGAAATGTGGAGATGAATTGAAAGAATGTTCTAATGTTGTTAAACACCATCCAAATTATGCCACCAAGCCATTAGAAACTATTGGAAGGTGTATCAGTCTAAATAAAGGATATGACAGTATATAAAGGTGATTTCAATCTTGTATTCTAATTGAATTATTAAATCACGTAGTATGGTAGGTGACCGACATCGATTGGAAGAATTGGATTCTCAGTAATGGGCCTATGATTGTAGTTTACACCATTCAATGAGGATAAAAAATTTCTTATCTAAATTCATGTGGAAAGGATATAGAACATATAATTTAATTTCATAATGTGAGTATGATTAATTTAAATTTTAATGTCATCTAATTTTGAAATTCGTAGCATAGTTTAAAAGATTGTGTCTAAGACATGTGAAATGTCATGTATAGATATTGTCTACTATTTTTAGGGGGATGTATGGTCATGAAATACATCAGTGGGAATTTATTGGGTATGTCTTAATGTAATGTGGGGAATACTTGAATATAACAATTTCTAGATCTTATGGGTTCAGTGGGAACAAATATTCATTTTATGAGGCCCAATGTGGTTCCCACTAGTTTTTCTCCTTTTTTTTAAGACCTTATTTTTTCCCAGGGAATGAAAGTGACTAGATTGTGGGAGTGTTAATTTTTTTCAGGTCCTACATAAGGTATTTCTACTTGATAATTGTATGTACCTTTTTCCTTAGAAAGTCACCCCAGTACGACTAGGAAGAGAAAAGAAAATTAGGTCAAAATGATACCACCATGTGTTAAATATGTTTTAAGGTCAATATTATTTTACAATGGGTTACAAATATATTAATGTGATAATTCCTTGACCATGGAGCATGTCTCTAAGAATTTTTTTTATCATGGTCTAGAGATCACCAAAATTAACAAGGATAATGGAAGACCCTATAACATAGAACATATCATAAGGCGTGTCTCCATGAACGTATATTAAGGTTGTGATGAATAGACCTAGAATACTGGTTTATTGTATTAGAGTTTGGATCATAGGGGAACCCTTATGTCCCAATCATTGTTATGGAAAATCATCCATAACTCTTAAGCCCATACAACCCTTTCTCAGTTTGAGAAATAAGGAGTCATATGGACTTCATTTTGTTTCCGGATTTTCTACACAATAAGGGGAAATGTGACCAACTTAGGGATGCCCCGCAATGGTAGAGTGTGATTTCCATGATCTAGAATTAAAAAGGTAGATGATTGATGGGTGAGTAATAACTGTTAATCATATTTTAAACATAGGTTTTACACCCACACCAGATATGAAAGGGGTAGAAAAAATTGCGATCGACTGTTGATTTTGTTTGCAACAAAAGAACTATCATCTGTTACAAAGACTCATTCAAGGAGAAAACATAGAATAGTAGGTGATGAAATGTGTCTAAAAACCAGTCATGTTACAATATATATTAATATTGTGAAAATTATAATTACCAAAATCAAAATCACAATGTGTGGTCATAAATGTATGGAATGTCTGATAGGGAATGCTGAGTGCCTTGGGAGGTATCACACCACCCACCCAAATGTGTTGAAAATGCATGTAAGAATGAATTAAGAATTGATTAGATGGATAATACCCAAAAATTTGTCTATTATATGAATAGATCATAGATAATGTATCCACTAGACACTATGTATCCAACGGGAATGAGAATAAATATGCATGTAGTTCTAGATTAGGCTATGGTATGTGACCAACAATGGAATGGTGATATCCTCTATAATAAAGAAATCAAGTCATATCCAAATTTATATATGAAAAATACTGTGTTCATCACATGGAAATATGCAATATTTTAATTTTTTTCTTTGATGATGTTGGTTCTGGTCATCCCATATTTTTTATAAGGGGCACCTTATGTTCAACACATAGTGTAATGCTATAGTTTATTATCGTGTGTTAGGGAAATTGGTTTTGGTAAACCCATATATTTCATATGAGGAATCCAATGTTAATCATATATGTTAAAAATATAGTTTAGCATCATGATATGTGAAAATTTTATATGGTCATCCGATATTTTTCATATGAGTAATCCCATGTTCAACACCTAAGGTTAGGCGATAATTTAACATCCCGTGATGAGGATGTTGGTTATGGTCATCCAAAATTTGTTATCTATGTAATCCCACACTCATAAAATATTTAAAGGATATATATTAACATCAATAAATATGTAATTTGTATTTATTCATCCCATATTTTTCATATGAAGCATCCCATGTCCATCACAAAGGGATAACTACATTTTATCATTGTCTGCTTGTTTGTTTTTTATGATCATCCCATGATTTTTATTGGAGGCATCCTGTGTTCATCATATAACGTAAGGGGACATTTTATAATAATTTATTGAGGTTTTTGGTTATGTTCATTCCATATTTTTATATGATCTATTATAAGTTCAACATACAAGGTAAGTCTACATTATGACATCATGTGAAGATGATGTTGGGTTTTATAGTTTAGAGTCATAAATCTAAGACTATATTTTCTATTAGTTTATGGTCCTAGATATAAGAATAGAGTAAGGGGTTTTTGATTCTTAAAGACGATATTGTGGCATGAAATAGTGATACCTTCCATGAAAAGAGGTCCACGAAAACCATTTTCCTAACAATCTTATAGGACACAATACACACAAGCTAATGTTATGACGAAGAGGGAGGAAAGACATCACAATTAGTTAATGGTGGGTGATAGACCCAGGATATAGGATCAGGGATTCACTATGTATCCCATGGGATTGGGAATCTATCCAAATGTAGTTCTAGAACATGGGGTGGTAAAATCTTGATTAAATTTGGTTGATTTTCTATCAAGATAGGATGTGGTGAAACAATATGGGGGAATTGGATTTATGAAACCCAAGGTGTGAAATAAATCATGTGTACAATGGTCCACAATGGTCCATAGTACATGATTTATTTTCATAATAATAGGAACATAATGGTTATAGCTACATTAGGGGTTATTGGATGTTTTTTAAGAGTTAAAAATTTAGTGAATAAGGAGACGAGGAGGCTCTACACCATAAAATGAAATCCTTATACACATTGTAATAAATTTATGGTCCTATATGTTGGACCATGGGAAGGCCAAAAAATAGGGTAATTTTTAGGATGGTCCTGGAATGTTAGATCTAGGTGTCCCTACATATTCCATTAATCATGGGATTCATTCCCAACATAGAGGAAGGATTCAGAATGATAAAATACTAATGAAAATAATGTGACATCCACTCTGATGAGGACCTTCAATCATCTCACATTTTTCATATCAGGAATCCAGGTTTTAATATAGTGTATGGTCACAATATAACATATTATGATGAGTACATTAGGCTATTTATTTTAGATTCGTATGAATCAGACTACATTTTTTTCTATTTTATGGTCATGGTGACCTAACCAAAAAATATTTAATGTCTTATAGAGGATATTTTGTAATGGAATAGTAAAAATAGACATGAATAGAGGTCCCTCGAGAACCTTTTACATAGTAGCATCTAAGATGAACTTCACAATAGCTGACGTCATGATACTAAGGGAGAAAATGCAATGCATTAAGTTAATAATGGGGCGTGGACCTATGAAATGAGATCTGATCATCACTACATATCCAACAGAAATTTGAATCAAGACACATACAGTTCTGGAACCCGGTGTGTTGGAAGACTAATGCTAGTTAGGTGTAACCATCTCTAGGGATGACCTTGACTCATCTTAGATATATCATATAAGAAATTCCAATTTTATTATGAGGTAAGACCACACATTAATATCGTGTTATGAGGAAATTGTTTTTATAATCTTTATTCTTATAGATTAGACTATAGATATTTTTTTAAGGTCATCGAGCTTGTACTAGGTGGGAGTTTGAAAAACTTTTACATCGTAAATCTCAGTCTAGAGAGACTACAAATAGTTTAATGTGACAATACATGGTGAATAGTGGATGTTGGTAGTTATGGTCAAAAATACTATTCCGAAAATATTCATGAAATGTATAATTTTAGAAATTTGAAATTTTTGGGAGTTGTTATATGATCTCTATTCTTGGTATTTATACAGTATTCTCTATTATAATAGTACATGCATATAATATATTGTCCCTTCCCATTTTAGCTCCATCTTCAGAATCATTTTTCTTGGAATCATTGGACATCCTAGAACTATTACCATGTCTCCCTTGAGAAATGAGTGGAGGTGTAACGTCATCTTGAAAAATCGTTCTACCCAACTTTGGTACCTCTATAAGTTGTGAAATTCCAAAATCATACTGTAATCATGGGATTAAAACTATGAAATATGGACATCCAATATTTTATCTGCCGTCATTGGGTCAGGAATAGCCATCCTGAATGAAAAAAATTTAATCCCAATAGGTAAAACATCTTATATTCCATAAGCTTGTTGGTATGGGGTCACTTGGGAGGAATTTTAACTTTTTATTTGATAGGACCACATTTAATTAATAATTTATCAGTGAAATATTTCTATTTTGGACCACTATATTTAGAAAAATTCTGAAATGGGTATTACAGAATTAATGGATCTCTCTATTTTCATGTTCATGATAGTGGGATGTGTGGTTGGACATGATGTTGAACTTGTCAATAAATTTATTTTATTTAAGTATCTGTAAAGTCAGTTCCATTTTCCACTTTAATGGTGCAATGGTCACTAACTATATGGATGATGTGGAAGTTCAAAAATTCTATCATTGATAGTGTTTCAAAATCATTAAAGGGGATTATTCTACAGATTTCCAGAAGAAGTTCATTGTGGCTAAAATTAACTAGCATTATTGGGCTGACCCCAGTTGGTAGGGAACCATAACATCAGTTCCAAAAATAATAAAGGGACAATAATATTTGGTAGTATATAGGTGTTTTAACTGTTTCAACATAGTTGGCATGAATATGACACAGTAACACAACATGGTGTAGTAAATGAAGTTGTGAACAATGGTAAATCATATTTAACCCATCCTCTTAATTTTGTGGGGGAATCATCATCTTTTCTTGGGGGATCTATAGGATGTGGAATGGACCTCCTGTATCACATGACATACATTTCCTCCTGTGATAAAACATAGGATAATTTCAATAAAATTATTCTTATAGAGGGCTTGACCAAGCTTGGGGTCACTCTGTAGTGTACAATGCACTACACACTAGGGGATTCTCTCATGTCCAGTTCATACTAGAGGGAGAAATCCTTCTTAGAGATACTCAATGAAGGGATTCATCATATCATGTTCTATTCAACAATTGTAAAATATGAGGGTCATGGTGCAAAGGTTCTAATCGCCAGGTGACACACATGTTTGTTTACATCATCTGAAGTGAAGGGGGTGATGACCCAAAGATGTGCTTCATTGATAATGAGGTCATCTAGGTTGGGAACTATGAGGGATAATGATATGGTTTCCATATATTATTCTTGACCATTACTATGACTAGTGAACATGATTCACCTTTGTATGAGAAGGATACTGGGCCATTATATTTTGACCCATATCCAGTAGGGGGTGAGATCTTTCTTACTAATGATACAATCAAACATGGTTTTCTTGATGACTATCTCAAATCTCCATTCACATGTAAACAATGGACATAAATATCTTGGAATAACTCAAGACCATTAATAATAGCCCAGAACTCTAACTTGTTGTTGTTATAGCCTTCTAAAAATACGAATGTGTTTGGTAAAATGGACTTATAGCGAAGAGATGAAAATGATCCCCATTCCTACCCTATTGAGGATGGGTTTTGATGATCCTTATATCATTTAAGATTTGGGAGGATTCATAAAAATACATCTTCCTACATTGTAATAGTAGTTCCACTAAGAGAATAAATTCATCTAGTACACCAATATCCTCTGGAAGTTCTTCATGGGTTGGATGTGTGGCCTGAATGTATTCCAATGCTCGATTTTTTATGAATTTATATGGGGAAAACCTAATTTCTAACTATTTGAGGATTATCTACAAGTATGTCAATAATCCTGTTATCATGGGGTGATTGATGGTGAACTATTTCGGGTCCTCTCAAGACACAAGTTGTGTCTTAGTGAGATACAAATAATGTGACAAATTATATAATACAAAACTTGGATGATACAATTATCTTCAATGTGGAGTATCTATTATATCTATATATGACCATCCCACTAAGATAACATTGGTCTTTTTTCCATCCCCCGTTTTGTATTTGGGTGAGAATGGAACCAAGATATCATTCTACAGTGGACATATAAAGGAAAAAAATCTTCCCCATAATGAGTGGCATCATGACTTGAGGATATAGTGGGAACTCTTTAATATCCACGATGGTAGTCAGTTAGTCCTTATCCCATTAGTAAACACCACCATTTTCATGATCCTTGGAAATAGATTACAAATTCTACGCATATTCTCAGTAAATCGAAAAATATGTGGTAAGTGTCCATAAAGGACTTATAACTCCAAAAGGATATGTCGTGATGGAATTGGATTTGTTCCCTTTGTTTTCTCGTGATCAATCACTAGGCCTCTATATCATAAAAAACCCCCGAGAAATTTTTCACAAGTGACCCTAAATACATAATTTTTGTGGTTCATCATAATGTGGTTGGAACATAGGAAGTTGAACACTATCTAGAGATCCTTAATGTGGTCTGGAAATTGTGAAATATAACCCCAAAATCTTCCATATAAAATTCCACCAGTGACATGAGGTGTGGTTTGAAGATATGGTGAAAGCTAATATGGTAATTGGATCCAATATTCTTTAGGTTGAAATGAGTTTCCTTGAAGAAAAAATTCTCTCAGAGGTTCCCTGAAGATGGAATCCTCATTTTCTTCAGGGGGAATCAAGGTCTGATTATATATAGAGTACCCATCCATTATGGTGGGGTATGTGAAACCATATTTCATATCAATCAATAGAAATTTCATCTGAAGGGGAAATTAATTCTTCAAATGATGTTAGATGATGTCTTAAAATATTATATAGACTCAAATCTTAAAATAATTCTTCCTAATAGGGATTATGCTAGAAATCCAACTGGGATACTGGACCTCCTTTATGAATTTGGACATAATAATATTTTCAACATCAACCTTGACCATAACATAGTGGGAAGGGTGGTTTATTCTATGATATTTTTTGAAATTTTAGTGACTCACTAAGAGGCCAAGGAGGTGAATGGTGACATGAGGGTCAATCCTAATAATTTCATCATAATTACAGAAAAAAACAACTTGGTGCCAAATCCAAATACCACATGATTCTATTGATCCTCTGGAATAATAGATGCGTTGATCAATGTCATTATTTTATATTCATCAATTCCATGTGTCACTTCAATTATCTCAATAATAGTGGTGGGAACACCCACATTAACTAATGGAGTGGATTATTCTAGATCCTCTTCATCATTTGAGATATATGGATTAGAGGGAGGAAGTGACTCTCGTGATTTTTGAGATTTCTAGAAAATGTTATAACGTGATATAATTTTGTAATTATCATCAATAAAAAACTCTTCCTCAATGGATACTACATGGGAAAAGGCCATTGAAAAAATAATACAATGTAGTTTTTGATTGTATGGTCCAGTCTTAATATCGAATCCATTATAAAAGATTGAGTTTGGATGGGTCAGCCCTGCTTTGTGTAATATGTGGGAATGTTGTGGATAATTATCCATGGTGAGAGATTCTATGTACATTACACTGTAATGATATTTTAGTAATGGCTCAGACTTTCTAGTGTATGATAATATCAAAATATATGATCACTTTTTCGTTATATGGACAATAATGAATTTTCCCATCTTTGGTATTGTAGGTTCAAATAGATGAATTTGAAGGATAAATAATAGGTTCATGTCTATATAGAGATCCAAAATTTTATCCATATGTTTATTGGGGGTAGTTATTTGCTCAACTTTGTTGGTCTGGAATTTCATTCCTTCCTTTTTTTTAATAACCAACATCCTAATAATGGGCCTTATAGGAGTCCAAGGTTGATGTGTCACCCTTGAAAAATCCTATTCAATTATCCAAGGAGTATTTGAGGCATTGGTGGTATGATGAGGGGACCAATTCAGGAAAATGAATCTAAATCATACATAGTATCTTGTTTAAGGTAGAATCCTATGAGAATACAATAAATTGTGTTCTTGATACCAAGCCACTGAATTGAGTCTCCAGCTAAATTTTTCCATGTAGCTTCTACTCAATCTTATAATACCATATAATTTCCATATTGGAGGGAGTAATATCTACTTCTATAAGTCTCATCTTGAGGATAATTCACGTTAATATGAGGTAAATCTCAGTTTCAATATCCACAAGGATTTGGTTCATATTTACACCATTGAACTACCATTTGATATACAGTGGGTGTATATTCCCAACAATGGTAACACCATCATCATATTCTAAAAATGTGATAATGGTTAAGAATTTCCCTCATTCGGCCACATCTACATAGTATACCTTGGATGAAGCTACCCAAGTCTTGAACTAAATGGGATTTTAAAAGAATAAACAAGGGCCTCACACATTTATATTGATATGTAGAGTTCCTTGAGGATTAAGAGCCTTGGGGGTCTTCCAAAATGATATAAAAAAATAATACTTCTATTATAGTGATATAATTTTTCAATAGATGGTATTTATTTAGATGAAGGTTAATCAGGTGTCACTGGATGAGGCTATAGTTCAAGGATAATGTTGGCAATATTCTTACATTGGTAAGACAATTTTTTTGACCATCTAACAACTAGGGTCTAGCATTTGCTGGATGTGACTGATAGTGGTGTGGTCATGTATGATAAATTTTTTTGACCAAAGGTGTTAGCTATGTGGGGATAATAGAAATTACAGACTGGGAGGGTTGTTGATGTTCCTTACACAAGTTATGTTGTTTAGTATTTTTGGCATGAATAGCTTGGTTTGGAGTTCTAGATTGAGTATTCCTCCAACAATCATGTCCCCTTCCTCACCTTCACTAATGTCATCGGAAGGATCCTCTAGGGTATTCATCGATTTCCGTATTATTTAGCTTTGCATAGTGGTCCACTAGTTCAATGATATTATAATAGGTATAATATTACTTCACATCAATGGAATATTTAAAATTCATATGTACTTAGGGAATATCCCCCAACTTGATAGGCATCATGTCACCAAGGGTTCACGATAGTTCTGGTACTAATGGGGGAATCTAATTTCTATTATGTAATGTCTCGACCCTAGTTACCCAGAGTCAGTGCATTATTAAGTATAATTGGCATGATAAAAAAATAGCATGTCTCAAAAGACCGAATAGATTATTAGCCTTGGTATCACTAGATATATTCATAAGGATTGCATCACATCATAATGTGAAAAACTACAACAACATCTTGTCTCCATTGACCACACTCATATCCTCATACTATCCCTATAGGTAATTAATAAAATTCTACTTCACATCCTGGAAAAAATAAAACATATAAATGGGAGATCTCTAGATTCTCAGTAAGAATAACAATATAGCAGAAACATTCATAAATGAGAATAAACATTTAAGTCAATGTATAACTAAAACAAAAGCCTTTTAAACTTGAACATCAGCATAATCTGGAAAAGATAAAATGAAATAATTCCATTTACTTATTCACATGGATATTCTACTAGTGTAATAATCACATTCAATATCAATAACCACTTTCATAATAATGGAATGCATAATGCGAGACTATCAGAACCAGATAATCAAGGCCTCGTGCCAAGACTACAAATACAATTTTGACAAGGCCTTGTGCCAAAACACTAGTTTGTATCATGAGAGAAACTGATGCATCGAGGAGCTATAGTGGGATCCACCCATCACTTACTAAGTCCAATGAATTCCTCATATGAAAATTTTGAAACATAACATAAACGTTTGTATTAAAACTATCATAAGAAATGTCAATACATTATCCCCAAACCATGCATGGTATAAAAATAGCACATCCACAGTCCAACATAACTCATTAAATACAATATGGAAGATTTTATTGTAAGATATTAACCTCAGTCGAGAATAATGAAGGATATTGACATAGATGAAAATAATAATCAAAACTATTTGAGAGAAATATCCCCCTTTTTTGAAAACATTTAAAAGTCACACTATTTGTCAAGATGTCTTTTAAAAATATATTCTTTAATCAATGTTTCCCATAAATCTTTGAAACATTTAATTGGAATTTTGATTTTAAAACATTAATTTCCTTATAAATAAATCCTTAAAATCTTTTTCAAAACATGGACATTAATTAGAATGATTTTTAATAAAAAATATTCAAAATATTTCAAATAATATTTTAATTAGAGTAATTAACCAAAATAGAAACACTTGAAGAGAGATAATTGAGGTAATAAAAGTATTATAATATCATGTGAATAAATGGATTCATGATATACTATGTCAACGTACATTATACACACCATATAAAAGTGATTTGTTATATAAGAACAAAGAAGTGACAATGGAATGTAAATTGAATATAAAGACCCTATCCTTAGGTTAAGGATAATCCAACGAGAGAATTATGTGTGAAAAATATAAATACACTTAATATTATAGGATATTTTTTGTAAATAAATCCTAGGACATTCACAAGTATTCTTGTAAAAACAACACCAATGAATTTGATGTTTAACTCAATAAATGTAGATTGAGTTAAAATTACACTTATAAAGTTCATATCGACAACTTGTGAATTTATCAATTGAGTAATTATGTGTATAAAATTTATATCCACACAAAGGGAGTGGAAATTATGTCATAAGAAAATGAATAGTTATTCCACACATAATCATGGAGTAAAACAATCAATGAAATATGCGTAAAGTCGAATGAGTGGAAATTGAAATTTCAAATTCAATTATCGATTTGGAATCTTAAGAAACATACACCCATGATATATGGATCATACAATGATGATTTTAATATCAATAAATTGAAGTATATTACACAATGAATAAAATCATGGCTATTACACACACCACCTACAATAAATAAGTGGCGAACAATGCAAATCTCACGGAATTAAAAGTGATATTAGAAACTCCTTACTTTGTACATTTTCCTTGGAAGAGTGTAGGTTAACCTCCTGTATAATGGTGAAATAATTGTTATTTTATTATACAAGAATCATATACAATAATTTGATATCACGTATGATGTTTTAACATTTATTTTTTGATAACATCTTAATATTATCATCGTTTCGGGTGTTAACAGATTCATTTTTCATTATATTATTTGTTAGGTGAGCCATATTTGCTATGGATGGGATGTATATTATTCATATAGATAATGATATCATGTCTATAAACATCCTTTTTAATCATCAAATGAAATTTAGTCTTGAATGGATATGATGGGGAATGAATCTCATCGCGTTCATGGAGACGGTAATATGTACGTACGCACGAGTGACAATATCATTCTTTTGATATTAAATTAATATATAATTGGATGGTATATCATAAATAAAAAATAATTATCAGGTTATATTTATTATTTACAAGTATTACACATCATTATTATACCCATCCAAATAATAAAATACTGAATAACAATTACACCACGACGTGGAGACAGTAGGTCGTACGTACGCACGTATGGTGACATTTCATTCAAAGGATGGATGGAATACAGAATATTGTTGTTCCATATTTATAATAAAATCACAGTATATATAATCTAATGGATTTATTATTTTATAATTGAAATAACAAAGAAATAAGTAGTGGAATAAGAAAGACACTTGAAAGAGGGTGGTGAAATCATTACCTCTTCTTCAGGTTCTTCCTTTTGATTTGATCAAAAGGGCTCCGTAAGATAGATATATAATGAAAGGAGGGCCTCTTGGATTACATTATAGAAGTTGAGAGGATATTTGGTAGGGATTGGCTGAGCCAATTGGCTTTGATGGTGTGAAAATTGGTTAGAAGTTGTGTCCTTTTATAAGGGGGAGGAGGGGTTCTTTAGAATAAAACATAAAGTATTAATTTATAATAAATTCCTAATTGGTTTATAATGGCTCCAAAGTGGATTATTCAAACTATAAGGTGGGTATGGGTAGAAATAATTTCATAAAATAGATTTTAGATAGGTTTGGGTCACTTTATTAACCTTATCATTTATATTTAACTCTTAGTTAAATAGTTTGACATTTACCTTGTCACATTGTATTTTTCTATTTTATGGTTAATAAACATACTATATTCTTCCAAGTGACCCCAAAGTGGTCCATTGATGGTATACTTTTCATTATATGAGTCTTTTTCCTAATCCTAAGATTTTTAGGAATACAATATGAATTAATAATATAATATATGTTTTAAAAACTCTTTAATGTCAATTTTGAAACTATTTCAGAATTTATTTTTGTTAAAGTCTTAACAACTTTATTAATTAGAAAAAAATTCATTTAAGAAATAATAACATGTATTATTACTCAATAAAATTATTGGATGTCATCAAAAATTTAAATTTTATTTATTTTAATATTTATAATACCAATTAGTTGATTCTTTCCTTAATAAAGAAAATACTGCATCATTATTGTGTCATAAATAAATTTAATTATTAAATATCTAAAAATTATAAATAAAATACCATTTCTTAAGAAATTTTTTTATCATTATAATTAATAATTATAGTAAAAAATATAATATATATGACCTTATTTAAAATTTGTTTTTCTAAAAGATATATGCTTATGTTATTTTTGATTTTTACTTTAACATAATTAATATAAAGTGTCATTATCACTTACAAGTGGATCCATGGGGTCCCAAAATTAGCCCAAAGATTCCCATGGTCGGACATGTATCAACAAATAGGGTTAGGACACGTTTTGGGAAATCTATTATTAATATAATATTATTTTATTACTCTTATTTACCAGATTTATCCTTTAACCACGGTAAATAAAATATTTACCGAAGTAATTATTGAAAATGTCAAAAAATAAAATTTACACATTTACACAATTTGGAACATCTGATTTAAAATATGGAATCCATTTTTCTAAATTCAAAACACATAATTGGTAGTAATTAATTTAAAATTACTTCCCGTTGTTAAAACAAAAAAGCGTGTTTTTAAGAGATAATAACTATTAAAAGATTCGCACTTTCTTATGTCCAGTTTAATTGGGAATTTATATCCTATGACCAAAATTGGATTATATTGTAAAACTATAATCTAATTATCCCTCAAAATCACTCGAATTCGTAATTTATCACTATTAATTATTTCTATTAGAAAAGTTCGTTTTAATTAAAATTTAGTAATTTTCACTATTCATCAAAATATGAAAGTTATCAGAAAAGTACCAAAATTCACCCTAATCTAATTTCAATATTCCAAATCCAAAAATAAAGTTCATTTTGATAGATAAAATGTATAAAATTTCAAAAAGTGAGTATTACTATTCATAACGGCTAGTTTGACTACTTCTGGTTTGTGTTAGAACTCGAAGTTGCAAACAACACATGCTACTATAGTATTCAAAGAGAAGCATACTGTGGAAGCTTGGGGTTTTAAATTCTCCCCTCCTTTAATAAATTGCATCCTCGCAACTTTTAAAATTGGTCTTGGGAATATAATGGAATATCCCTCATCAGAAAAAGTGTCAATAAAACTATCACATTAAAAGAAGGAAATAGAAGTACAAAGGTCACCCGAGATAACCTATACTAGGATTTCATGTAGAATAACATGGATATGAATGATAAACTAGGTGTCATGTTATGATGGAGAGGGAAAGAAAACATGATCAAGAGAAATTAATCAACAATAAAAACACAAACTTATGATGGGACAAATGGTAATTAGTTTCCCAGTAGGAAAAGTAAACAGACAACATTTTTTTTAAGATACATTACATAAATTTGAGGAATTAATTTATGAGATTGAATATGAACATAAATCGATATACATACTTTTTATGTAAATTTAATTTTTTAATAAATTACTACTACTAACTCATTTTTAAATTATGTGTATTCCAGAGGATATGGTCACACATGAAGAGGCATAATAAACTTCTAGAGAATCACATGATCTACAAATGATAAACAATATATTTACCATGTCCTTACAGATTAATCAAAACCAAAATTGTTAGTATAAGATCTGATGATCACCCAAAAGGATATTCCTTTAGAGAAAGAAACACTAATATTAATTTCTAAAATTAAAGCAACAATACCACAATTATAAATCAATACCATTCAATAAACAATTGTCCCTTAAATCAATTAGTATAATCCAAACTAATATTTAAACCCAAAACGTAGAAGAATTTGGTTATGCAGTCTTCTATGTTAAATTGTATCTCCAATTGACATCAACTACTCTTAAATTCACATACATAAAACTAATTATCCATAATCGCATATTCTCTATTATTGGTCAATCATTTATATAAAAAACACAAATAACTATAAATCCACAATAAAAGATAAGATAAAAATAATCAATTAATCCTAAAATGAAATCTCCTAGAATTGTACGTTCAATGGGCATATACTGTTCCCAACAAAGAGAACGTCCTCCAAAATAACATTTATCACTTAATCACCAAATCATTTTCCTATACTATGGGTATTCATCTGATAAGAAATAATATCCCAAATCAACTTATTATTGATCAATAAAATCATTTAACTAAAAATAATTAGTCACACTAACCAGGGACATCACATAGTCCAGTGGTAGGTGATAAATCTATATCACACTTTGGTTCTGGGTTCGATTTCTACAGATTTATCCAACACGCTGTGTTGTCACATGGTCTGCGTGTTATCCTTTTTCAAAAACTAAATTTTATAACATTAAAAAAATGAGACAAATTCCTCAAAATAACAAAAACATAATTTAACCAAAAATGTTATCTCATAACTTGCATTTTCATCCCAAAATATAATAACATGTAATTTCCTCAAACCCAAAGATCATATAAAACCAAATTGTTATTTATAACTGTATCCACAAAAGAAAATATAAATCTTCCTCAAATATCATTCTCACATGGAAAACTGCAGGGTTACAAATATAAGAGAAAAATATTCCAATGTAATTCCATCAACAAGAAGCACTAATACTTTTAAAAATTTCTCCAACCATTTATTTCCACATAGCTTCTTCTTTGACCAAGAAAGTTTCCTATAGAATAAAGAATTCACTTGGGTAATGTATAGGTCCCCTACATTTATGAAAAATGACTATAAAATGATTCTTGGGGACATTTTTATTTTCATCCATAGTAATATTCATTTTTCCTCCACAATTATTCTCATTATGTCCTTATTCCACGCACGTAAAGAATTTCATTGTTCAATTGAGACACTTTCATAGGTGTCTCCTTCCACATTTCCTGCATGATAAAAATTGAGGATTCTTTTCTCCATGGTATCCACTACTGGAGATCTTATCATTCACCACCTTTCTCTTCTTTGTTGAGTCTGGGAGTTGGTTAATATATATTTTTTTGATCATATTTTTGGAAAACTGATTTGGCATGAACACAATATCTTTTACACCTATCAACTTTCTATTTTTTTGCTCATTTCCACCACCTTTCCCACCTTGTACATCGTTCTCAAAGTTACTATGACTTCTTTGGAATCCCACCAATGACTAAAACCCGAAAGCATTGTGTGAGTAACAGTAGCCATAAAATCATTTAAATAATATCATGACACCATATTCTTAATTTGTAACACCTTAGGATTAACCATGGTTATTTATTGTCATCATATAATAAAATAAATCGTTCTGTAAAGAAAATGTAAATTATCCTAAGAAAATCCCCCGGGAGTGTCGTAACAAAGAGTGCAGCAAGGCCCATTGTTGTGCACCAATTCCCGTTTGAGTCTAGCTCAATGCGGTGTTTTCGGGTTTTACCCCTAGCTACATCTGTGCCAAATCAGCCTCTACCTGCTTGTATCCAGATAGGGTTTTATTGCTTGTAAAACTCACAAAATTTCTAAAATAACAATATTCTAGTGAGTTCTTTTATACAAATCCTCAATTTCTATCTTTGGGATATGTGCTCTAATCAGTGTTTATCTAAATCTAGCTTCCATGGTTTGTACTATAATTCCTCTAATACTACCTGTAGCACCCCTACCACAGTTACCCAGAGTTGGTGAATTACTACGTATAATTGGCATGATCACGAAAGATCATGTCTTGAAAGACCGATTAGTTTAGTCGCATTGGAATAACTAAATACATTCATAAGGATTACATCACATCATAAAGAAAAAAACTAAAACAAAATCATGTCTCTATAGACCACATTAATATCCTCATACTATCCCTGTAGATCATTCATAAAATACTTCTACACATCCTCAAAAAAATAAAACATAGAAATGGGTGAGCTCAGATGCTCAGTAAGGATAACAATATAGTTGAAAGATTCATAAATAAGAATAAACATTTAAAAAAATGTATAAATAAAACCAAATCCTTTTAAAATTGAACATCAGTATGATATGGAAAAGATAAAAGGAAATAATTCCATTTAATTATTCACATGGATATTCTACTAGTAGAATAATAACATGAAATATTAATAACAACTTTCATAATAATGGAATACATAATTCCAGACTGTCATAACCACATAGTCAAGGCCTCATGCCAAGAATACAAATATGATTTTGTCAAGGCCTTGTACCAAGACACTAGATTTTCTCATGAGACCTACCGATGCATTGAGGAGTTATAACAGGCTCCACTCATCATTTACTAAGTCGAATTCATTCCTCATATGAAAAGATTGAAACATAACCTAAACATTCGTATTAAAACTATCATACGGAATGTTAATAATTTGTCCACAAACCATGAATGGTATAAAAATAGGACATCCACAGTCAAACATAACTCATTCAATAAAATATGGAAGATTTTATTGTAAAATATTAACCTCAATCCAGAATAATGAAGGATATTGATATAGATGAAAATAACCATCAAAACTATTTGAGAGAAATATCCTCCTTTTTTTGAAAACATATAAAAGTCCAACTATTTGTCAAGAAGACATTTAAAAATACATTTTTGAATAAAATTTTCACATTCCACTTTGAAACGTTTAAAAGTAATTTTAATATTAAAATAATAATTTACATATAAATAAATCCTTAAAACTATTTTCAAAACGTGGACATTAATTATAAAGATTTAGAATAATAAATCATTATAACATTTAAAATGATATTTTATTTAGAGTTCCTAACCAACATATAGAATGTTGAATAAAAATAATTGAGTTGATAATTTTTTTTTAATATCATGATAATTAAGGCATTAATTATATACTACGTCATGGTACATTATATACACCATATAAAAGAGATTTGGTGTCTAACAACAAAGAAGTCTCAATGGAATGTAAATTGAATATAAAGACCATATCCTTAGGTTATGGATAAAACAACAACATAATTATATGTGAAAAATATAAATACACTCAATAGGATTGAATATTTAGTCTAAATCAATCAGAGGACATTCATAAATATTCTTGTAAAAACAACACCAATAAATTGGATGTTTAACTCAATAAATGGAGATTGAGTTAAAATTACTCTTATCAAGTTCATATCGATGACTTCGGAATTTATTAATTGAGTGATTATGTGTATAAAATGTATATACATAGAAAGGTGAGTGGAAATTATGACATAAGATAATGAATAATGATTCCACACATCAACTTGGAGTAAAATAATCAATGAAATATTTGTAAAACCGAATGAGTGGAAATTGAAATTTCAAATTCCATTATCAATTTGATAACTTATGAAACATGCATCCATGAAATATGGATCATAAAATGATGATTTAAATATCCACAAATTAAATTATATTACACAATAAATACAATCATGGGTAGTACAGACACCACATGAAATAAATAAGTTGTGAACAATGGAAGTCTCATGGAATTAAAAGTGAGATAAGAAACCCCTTACATTGTACTTTTTCCATGGTACATGGTAGGTTAACCTCATTTATAATAGATAAATAATTGTTATTTGAGTATAAAAGAATCATATACATTAATATGATATCATATATGATCTTTTAACACTGATTTGTTTATAACATCTTAGTATTATCATTGTTTCGAGTGTTAAAGGATACATTTTCCATTATATTCTTTGTTATGTGAGCCATATTTGATATGTATGGGAAGTATATTATTCATATACAGAATTATATAATGTCTCTAAACATCATTTTTAATCATCAAAGGAAATTTAGTCTTTAATGGATATGATGGGGAATGAATCTCATCGCATACGTGGAGACTCTAATATGTACGTACGCACAAGCGACGATATATATTTTTATATTAAAATAATATATAATTGGATGGTATATAATATATATAGAATCATTATCATGTTATATTTATTATTTACACGAATTACATGTCATTATTATACCCATCCAAATAATAATATATTGAATAACAATTTATGCATGATGTGGAGACGGTAGGTCGTACATACGCACGTATGAGGACATGTCATTAAATGGATGGATAGAATACTGAATATGGTTGTACCATATTTATAATAACATCAATGTATATAGAAGATAATGTATTTATTAATTCAGAATGGAAATAATAAATAATGAATAAGTGGAAGAAGAAAGGAACATGAAAGAGGGTGGTGAAATCATTACCTCTTCTTCGGGTTCTTCCATTTGATTTGATCCAAAATGCTTCTTAAGTTGGATTTCTGACCAAAGGAGGGCCTCTAGGATGAATTGAGGGATTTTTAGAGGATATTTTGGCAGGTTTTGTCAAGCCATATGGCTTTGATGGTGTGAAAAATTGGCTAGAAGTGGTGTCCTTTTATAAGGAGGAGGAGGGGCTCTTTAGAAAAAACATAAACTATAAATTTATAATAAATTCATATTCGATTTATAATGGCTAAAAAGTGGATTATTCAAAGTATAATATGGATATGGGTAGAAATTATTTTAATCCAATAGATTTTATATAGTTTTGTGTCACTATATTAACATTATCATTTATATTTAACTCTTAGTTAAATAGTTTGACATTTACCCTAT
Source organism: Viscum album (assembly GCA_963277665.1). Classification (NCBI taxonomy): domain Eukaryota; kingdom Viridiplantae; phylum Streptophyta; class Magnoliopsida; order Santalales; family Viscaceae; genus Viscum; species Viscum album. Next base: position 1,582,274,995 of record OY728137.1, on the reverse strand, counting down.
CACTTTGTAATTTTATATTATATAGTTAATAAACTTACTATATACATTCAAGCGACCCCCCAAGTGGTCCATTAATGATACACCTATAATTATATAAGCCTTATTCCATAACCTTAGACTTTTAGGAATATAATATGAATTAATAATATAATATTTGTTTTAAAAACTCTTTTATGTCAATTTTGACACTACTTAATAATTTATTTTTGTTAAATTATTAACAAATGTATTAATTAAAAAAATTCATTTATGAAATCCTCACATGTAATATTAATCAATAAAATTCTTTTATGGGATCAAAACTTTCTTATTATATTTATTTTAATATTTATACTATGAATTATTTAAATCATTCATTAATTATGAAAATACTGCATCAGTATTGTGTCATAAATATATTTAATTATTAAATGAATAAAATTTATAAATAAAATATTATTATGTAGGAAATATTTTAATATTTCTAATGAATATTTATAGTAAAAAATATAACATATATAAATTTATTTAAAAATTATTTTGTTAAAAGATATATGCTTATGTCATTTTTTTACATTATCTTAATTAATATAAAGTGTCATTATCACTTACAAGTGGATCCATGGGGTCACCAAATATACCAAAATATGGAAATGGTCTAACATTTATCAACTATTAATTTTAGGACACGTTTTAGGGTAATTTACAATTATTATAATATTATTATTTACCCTTATTTACCGGATTTACCCTTTAACCACGGTAAATAAAATATTTAACGAAGTAATTATTCAAAATGTCTAAAAATTTACCTATTTACACAATTTGGACCTTCTAATACTAAATATGGAATACATTTTTCGAAAATCAAAACACAAAAAGTGTCAGTAATTAATTTATAATTAATTCCCGTTGTTAAAACAAAAAAGCGTGTTTTTAAGCGATAATAACTATCAAAAGATTGGCACTTTATTATGTCCAGTTTAAATGTGAATATATATCCAATGACCAACATTGGATTAAATGTGTAAAATATAATATAATTATACTCTAAAATCACTCAAATTCATAATTTATCACTATTAATTATTTCCAATAAAAATTTCTTTTTAATTAAAATTTAGTAATTTTCACTATTCATCAAAATATGAATGTTATCAGAAAAGTACCAAAAATTCACCCTAATATAATTTCGATATTATGAATCAAAAAATGAAATTAATTTCGAATGAGAGAATTTATAAAAATTCAAAAATTGGGTATTACTATTCATAACGGCTAGTTCAATTGGTTGTGGTTTGTGTTAGAACTCGAAGATGCATACAACACATGCTAATGTGTCCAAGAGAAGCGTACCATGGAAGCTTGGGGTGTTACATATTATGTCATTAGTTTATAATAAACATATTCATTTAATGGTGGTTTGTGGATTTAGAGGAAACGACTGAAGTAGGTGTTGTAACGACAAGATGTTATGACTAGATAAAAGAAACATAGATGATACTGTAGAAGTGAGTGACAATCCATCGAGCCAACCAGTCATTGTACTTATGCGTTTTTCTACATGGTGAATATGACCCCTCAATAAATATGTCACTATCAATATTAGTGTTATTGTATACATTCACCACTCATTTCAAAATGATTCCCATTCTTACTATGCCATGATCGAATTTTTCCTAGAGCCAATATTTGTTGGATGTGAATTATTTGATGGTGTGTCCAAGGATCATGTGGAATTGATAGATATTTTTATGATTGGTAAATTCTATATCTGGGATATCTAGAATTATGAAAACATTATGTGACCATTTTTTGGGACTTATGAAATACACTGGGACATGTGCATCTTCAAAAGTAGTACATTTTGTTCTTCAATTTAATGAAAGGAACTTTAGGTGCCAAGCTTTAATGAGGGCACATGGCCACATTATCTCGATTGGGCAACAGATAAGGCTTTACCAATAAATTCATCCCTTGGTGAGGTTTCACTTCATGGGGATACACCATTAGAGTCTCATCACATAGTAGGACCAATAGGTTTACAGGCTCGGAATCCTTTTCATGCAAAATTAAATCAGTCTCCACATTCATGGGAATTATAAAGGGAGTTAGAAGTGGTAATGAGTGTGACCATTGTTTCTGAAACTATAGGTCTTCCTTAAGACATTCATCCTATTTATACAAATATAATAATAAACTAATATAATAATGGAAATTTTGGATAGGGAACATCTCATATATGACATTCCCCATGCACATCATAAAAAATCGTTCATGGGATATCAATATGTTGGTAAAGAACATGAGTCCATTCCATTGGGTAATAATGTTTTCTACTTGGTCATATAGACTCTATTTCCATATATATTGGTTGAAGTTAGAAGTCTGACATTTGTTGAAGCAAAATTGGTTGTGGAAATATTTCTAGAGATCCTCCTAACCAACAATGGATCTTGGGGCCAGCTGGCCATTCCACACAAATGGTTGTTCTTCAAGGGTTTGGTAAAAACATATATGTTGGACTCTTCAAACTATTTATATGTCCTAAAAATGTGGCTACATTATGAGGCTAAGTGAACCATATTTTATAGTGGGTCTCCTATACCATTAAATAATATTTAAATCGAGTTATAAAACATTGGTGGTGAGCAAATATGGTCTACTTATTTTGAGTATGACATTCCCTTATATGGAATCAAAACTTAACACATTTCTCTATCCTCAAACAGGGAGGTGAGAGAATGTATTTGATTAACCTATTGTGTATTTTTTTGTTACCAGTACTCTGAATTTGTGATCATATTGTAATTTTTATAGACCATCATGACATTATGCTCAGAAGAAGTGGGTGACTCATTTGTCAATCATTTTCTATAGCTCCATGTATTTACAATGAATGGTTATGTTAGATAGCATTCTTAAAAAAAATGATACCTAATTGAGAAGGAATATGTTCCCAACTAGAGGAAAGATAAGGACTATTTTGACATTTTCAAATCCTGGGTTCTACTCATGAAAAAGATTTGTATGGATTATTATATTTCCATTTAAATCGTGGATCAAAGCAATAATCATAATTGCTGACTCTTTCTTTAGTATAATCATGGATGGACCATAGAGATCAAAATTATTTTTCATTATCAATTGACTGATAGGTTATTGGTAGTGTATCATTAGGGGGACTCCCAAGACCTTGAGCAAGTCTCTTTTGATCAGTGTGTACACCTATCAGGGGATCCTCTTAGCACTATTCCACCCCTTGATGTATGTTCACATTATCAAGATCGACGTCAGTTGTTAGATTTATCATATATTTATGACGTTTGATAGTAACAACATTCATTATGGATATTTTCAACGGGTAATCCTAAATGATTGTGGGAATTATGGATTAAAAGTCATTTTTTTCATGGTATATGGATGAAATGGAAGGAAACATATTGCCCCGGCCTCTGATCTACCCATGTTGATATAACTCAACAATTAATCATATGGGAATGGTTTGTGTCTTTGTTTATGTCTAATAGAGAGTCTAGAGGCAGCTATATGATTCACGAAACTGATTTACTAGGAGCACTATGATTTTAATCTTATTGAAAAATTCAGAAATTAAATTGAGTTGCTCATAGATTTATGTGTAGGACAGATGTTGGTTAAAAATTCAATTGAATGTACCCTAAATAATTTTATTGAAAAAAACATATTGGTCATCAGTGTGGGACTACATGATAAAAAATTACAATGTTGCGGGTGTCCAAAACAACATTGATAGCTAGTTGGAGGCTTAGAGTCCCCACATGTCATGTGGTTCATTAATAGAGACAAGATATTTCTCCATTTAGACATAATCCCCAACTACGCCAGGCTGAGATAATATAAGAAACACTGATGAAGACATGTTTTTTTCTAAATTTTTGAGAGATCCAGATGATAGGGTTCATATTACAACTATATATTGCTATGTCTCTATTTGGTAGTTGGAATTTTTTGATTATATCTATATTGGATGGTGTTTTTACTGACAACACGTGTAAATGAGTGGTGGAATCTTTTTGAGGCTCCATAGAGTTTTCACTATTATCTCAGGTAATTAAATCTGACACATACATCTCTAAAATATCTGGTGTTAAGGTATAAAGGATGGAAACGGGTGGCGATAAGTATAGATTCATTGTGACTCATTTGAAGGAGGATAAAATTTCCTTCACCTTCAAGTACCTTTGGACTGATTTTGTAATCTCATAGACCATAGATTTATGGATAGTAATCCTTAATTGATGGTATTTTCCCTTGACTTTGACAGTGTGGGTGAAGGTTCCCTCATTGATTCATCCTCAACCTTGGATTCTGAGTGGTGAATGATGAAACAATGATTCCTAGGGGCATTCCTCTAATGGTCTGAGTCACTAGGGTTTTTTCCATTTACTTTTTGGATAATTTTCCATGCCTGAAACTAATGTAAGTTTTCTTCCCTCCATCACCATAATGGATGTTTAGATCATGACACTTCTTCTACATGGGTAGGACCTCTACATTAGATAGAGGTAGTGTGTGGAGGACCATTGATCTAGTTTTTGTTAGTGTGAGGAGTACTTTTCCATGGTTATTCTTTATCACATGATGGTCTGTAATGGTTTTTGGTAATGTTGATGACTCAGATTGTCATCATAACTATCATGATAGGTGACTAGGTTATAAAACACATATTGGGAAAATGTGGATTCAAGCTCGATAGTTTAAAAGATTTCATGGGATATTCATGTGGTGGAAGGGTCCACTAGAGGCACATAAGAAGTCTATTATTGGGAAATATATTGGGATATTCCTTAGAATTAGCATCAGTTGTTCTAGATTAGGGTTGGTAGAGAGTGGATGGAGTCAATCCACATATCGTCTTGAGGTACCATTCAGTGGTAGTGATGACATGTCTAGGTGGGAAACCTCCTTGTTAGCACCCAATAAGTTTATGTAGTGTGTATAGTTGCAACGTCCCCTACCTATTTGATATATGGGAGTGAACTATCAAATCACTATAGGGAGAGGCTTCTAATGATGTTTTCTATTTTAATAGGGGTGGTTTCCCCCATCTCAGTCATCAAGGTCCATGTTGTTTGCTATGTTTCAGAGATTTGAGATCTTTTAGGGCCATATCCTTATTTGTAATGTCTCTTTCTTGTTCATATCGACAAACATGGGTGTTGATCACTGTCCTATGGATGATCTCGGAGGGTGGAATAGGGCATGGATACCTAGAAGCTGAAGATAAGGAAACTATCATGGTAAGAATGTAATCATCTCGCATTTTTACATCAACATTCAACTTTCCCCTACATCTAATGGAATTATATTTTCAATCACTTGTATCATGAGTCATGTAAGGCATGTCGAGCCATCCATTAGTTCAAATATTGTGAAATTGATTCCTAATGCCCCAATTTCATTCATTAATTCACAATTAGTAAATGGATCTATATTGATGGTGTCTCAAACAAAAGATAACCAAAATTATACAGACCACATTGTAGTAGAGTTTCATGCTAGGCCAACCAATTTTACTATGGGTCTAGAAGTCAAATATATGGATCTGGTGATAGGTAATTTTGATTGTTCCCCAATATTAATAGTAACAATAGTTGAATGAGAATAGATTCCCATCATGTTCACCATTTTTTCTAACACATTCAGAATGGGGATGCACACTATATTTTCATCTCATAATGAAACTCTTATTGTTTCCCCCATTTCCAATTTCCAAAAGTGGGAATCTTTCATCACTTTAATAAATGATGTTGAATATTTGATCAAAACGAGATTATGGGAGGTTTTTTCCTACTTCCATATATTCTTCCATGGATATTGAATCATAGTTTGGGTATCCCACATAAATTTAGTTCACGTTCATGAAACTCATTCCCAGTTCCAACTAAATTTTGATGATGGATATTTACGTTGCTTAAACCATAATATTATAGAAATTTTTTGTTAGATAATATAGTAATCCTGGTAATGTTTATGAATCATAAAACATTTTGTGTGTGAAATTTTATAAATTTATAACCTTTTATGTAAATTTAATCTCATAGGTGGAATATAAGATGAGGAACCTAAGGCATCCCATGTCTTCTATTAGGTAGTTGATATCATGGAAATAAATCTTATAAAGGGGTTTACCTTAAGAATACGATGTTTATTATATGGTGTGAAGATTCTAGATAGGACAAAGTTTTAATGTCTTGCATGGATTGAAAAGACAAAATTTTAACATTATATGTGGACATGTTGGTAAAAGGTTTAAGAACTTGTAGGAATAGGTAGGTCATTTGTTTAATGTATTTTTGGGGAAATATAGGGCATAAATTTAATGTATTGTTGTGAAATTTAGGTCGAAATATTAACATATTATCGGGATAGGTTTGTTGCAGGCTGAATGTATTATGGGGAAAATTATGTCACAATTTTAACTTCTTTTATGGATAGGATGATCATATGATTAAAATAATTTAGAGATTTTTAGAACACATGTTTAACACATTTTATGGATATTTAGGTAACATATTTTAAATATTATGGGGATAGATATGTGGCTATGTGTGTCCCCTGGGTGGAATATTTTTCAATTGGGAATTGATGGTGGTGTTTGGGTGTCAGCAGTAAACCTTATAAAGGTATATTAGATCTGATTGTATGTCATAATTGGACCTCAGAGAGGTGTCCAAAATTACTTTTGAGTATACAGAGATAAAAACCCATATAGTTCGATGTCATAGTTGATGTTGGTGTGACAGGAGCCTCCAATTTAATTTAATGTCAAACTATAAGGATGCTATTGTTTAGAAAAGAGCGTTAATGAGGGATGGTGTGGGGATTATGAATAGAAATTAACCAAAGGATGATGATCGTAACATGGTGTGAAACAATGGTTTAGGGCATACACATGGAAGCTAAACAAAGTAGGAGGATCATCCCATGGAGGGGGAGAAGGAGGAATCCCATAATGATCATACATGGAAAATCTGGTTCTCATTAAAAATTGAAATGCAATAGTTTAGTTTCATGTGATTAATATTTTGTCATACAATTTTAAATCGTATGACTACTGGGTCATGCTAGTTAGTATAACAGCATGCGTGTTGGATGTTGGAAGGGACTACACCAAGGGAGATCCTTTTTATTTGTAAGATGATGATTTGGAAGAGGGCTCCCTGTAATGAAAGGTTGATATTTTCCCTTGGTGATTCCACCTATAGTGCATACATATCTACTAATCATGTGTCCTTGGGAGGGGAATGGTGTAAACACTAAGTGGAGGATTGTAAATTAGGGACCAAGATATTAGGGTACCTATTATTAGTTGAAAAACGAATTATGATACCTATTTTAAGAAGAAAAAGTAATGTTAATGTTCTGGGATACACTTGATACATAGATTACATTGGTTTATGGACGCAAATGTTTTTCCCAAAACTATATCATATTTTGTGATAAGGGGGTGTCATGATCCATGATATCCAAAACAAGTCCCCTACAAGGACACGAGAGGCATATGCACACAAAAATTATGGTGTCCCACACGGATTATGGTTTCTTGATGGTAGATTGTCTTTCCCAAACAAGACTATACATAAGTGTTGTTTCACAATAAACTCTCTACCATAGGACCAGAAATTTTGGGACCCATCGGAGGTCATACTTCCATGTTCTCTTCCATTGATTGTCTATGTACTTTTTGTGATTCAAGAAGTCGTCGAAGAGGGGTTTTCATTAACAAGATCTTATAATTCATCTTCTATAGATACATCCTCAACATGGTGGACAGGGGGTTGAGGTTATATTTATAGATAAAACAGAAATCCATATGTGTGAATCCCTAGATGGGTCACACTACTAATTTGTGTTCCTCTTAATCTTTTCATGCTATAGTGAAACTACACAAGTAAAAGGTTTTAATGTCTCTTTTATCACGCAAATGGACTTATGATTCATCAAAAATGATTCATGATGCCTTCTTATATTGTATGAAATTTCATTATCCAACATTTCGTGGATTTAATAGACCCAATGAACATTGATTTTTAGTGGTGATTTTAACATTCATGTGGGCCATTCATAGATAATAAAAGTTATACACAAGTTATTATAGTAAAATTCAACTACTTTATTTATTCTGAAAAAATATATTCATTATAGGATTCTATTTATTATATAGGGAAAACTAATATTTCCTAGGTCGAGGAAAGTTGTGTTTTCCAACACACAAAATTCAATTGAAACTGGATATCATTACTTTGAACTACTCCATACTCCTCATAGATGCATCAAATAAAATTACACTCACTATCTTATTGCTAGCACTGACCATGTTATATCTCTACACATCCTCTTATACCTAGTTATAGTTGAAGTAGATACTATCAACTATGTCACATTGAAATAATCTATCTTTTATGTTTGTCTAAGGGATGGCCCCCATTTCATATATTGTATATAAATTACCTTTTAAAAAGACTTATAACATTTTTAAATTGTTATCTAACACATTAAATAAAATATTTTTCCATTCCAAAAATATATTCCAAAAACATTTTTCATTGTTTATAAACACAATGATAGATTCATATAATATTAAATGGAACCATGTGGTTAACAACTATATTATTAGCCTTCAACACATATATGAGACTGAATTAAGATAATATCAATAACCTTCTGATATATTTCTTCAAGATGGATATACATACTGATTGAAAATTATGTTATCACATCATACATAATATTCCCATCATTGAATATTTCATACATATAAAATATTCAATACTATAAATACTCTATTGAACTCAACTACTCTTGATCATGTTCAAATTTACACATGACAATTATGCACCAAAACTGCCAAAGTTAGTTTGGTGTTCCCTTTTATGTATGAATTGATATTAATTAAGTCAATGAATGTATCAGTTTTTCGTATAGGCATAATCCATGAAATAATCCCACCCATCAATGATAATATCATGTCTTCAACATCTCATGTAATATTCACAACATAGCACATAACTACCACTTTTTTTGGTATCCCTAGCCTTCATATCATCAACATTCTAGCATAGTAAAATAAAATTTAATGTTATTATTATTATTATACACATATTAAAATTATTAATATAGATATAATTATAAAATTAACTTATAATTATTAGTAATAAAATATATAAAATCACAAATTGGGATCAATGTAAAACTTTTTTGGTATGTTTTTTTTAAATTATTCACTTAATTTCTCCCCAAGGATAGATTATCATTGACCAATCTTTTAATATTTCTGTTATGTTATAAAAATAATTATTTATTATAATATGATTTTTTTCATTATTGGAGTGAACAAATAATCATTTTCATATGGAACATTTGTTTCAAATTTCACATAGAATTTTTAAAATATAAAATATATTTGAATCGAATAGATTTAACTTTTATGTGTGCTTTACCATTACTCGACCATATTCACCTTGCATGCAGTCACTATATAATATAAATAAATACAACTATTAATAAAATAATCAATGTTATTGTATCTAAACATTACACAACACCAACAATAACCAATAAACATTGATCTCTTTCCTTTAGTTGTAATCCATCTAGCTTGTGAACCTTTTGTTATTCACACAGTATGATCCTTATTTTGAGAACAATTTGTGGAGATACTATTCATGCACTTTTTTATTTCCACCCCTGACAATGGTATGGAATTATTTTAATTTATTTGAACCGATATGTATTTATATTTTGGGATACAACTTGAACATTTTATGTTAATAGTTTTATTGAAACATTTTTTTCTATAATAATTGTACCTCTTCATTTATTGTTTTAGTAAAGGGAAAATTAGATGATCTATTGAATTATTTTCCTACTAATATGGGACTTTTTGGAAACATGAATCTCTTCAGAAGCATTCATGGTAGCAACTAATTTCTAAAAAAATTTCTTGGATTCAAACTATTCTCAATATGGGTTTATTAGTTTCGCTTCAACTTCAATACACTTCAAAATGAGGATATTTTCTCATCGGTGTTGATATTAATTTTCATTCATATTCACTATTTAAATTTAAAATTTTTCATTGTGTATGTTTTTGCTTTCTTGTAATAAATTTTCAGGATCCTTATTCCAATTATCATTGATTTCAAACAAATATATTATACATCCATTTATCAAATTTATTTTTCATTTAATTCATTTATTATATTTTTCATGAATAATATTTTGTAATAATTTTGTATAAATGGATAATTTTTTAGTATATAGCACTGAATAATTCTCTTTGGCATTAATAATTTTTATTATAATGTTTTACTATTCTAAAATCTGGAAAACTGTTTCTTCAATTATATTAGCCTCAAACTAAACCAATAATTTCTCATCATGTGTTCCCTTGATGAACTCCAATATATATTCTATAACATTGATGGATAAAATTCTCTTCATTTTTATACATAAAATTAATAATCAACCCTCATGTAATTAAGTGTATATATTCAACCATATAACAATGAAAACATTTTTTTAAGCATATATCATTCACTATAAGTGTAATGTAATGGAAATTTGTACCCAACTCCTTTGGATTAACTAACTATTTCTACGAGAAGGAGAAGATTATATGAATGAATGCGATATTTGATATTGGTTATACCTAGTAAGGGTATCTTTATACATGGTCATTAATATCATGGAATGAAATACTAGATATAGAAGATTATGAGTTTATAGGTGATGCATCATAAAATAGTGTGATCTATCAATTAATGTTAGGATTATTAGTGAATGAGTCATGGAATGTATGAGATATAAAAATCATGGTTTGTTAGCTTCTCATGTTTAAATTGTTGTTGATATTTTGGTAACAATTTGGCTAGGTTTTTCACGGTGTGTCATAGTGGGTGGTAACAAGAGAAACATCCCTTTACGGATTCCATGATTCTGGATGTGAGGGTACCATTCAGAGAATACTTTATCATAGTAGTGGTGATTTTTTAATATGGTGTGGTTTTTTAGTCCCTACCTAGTTGTTGTAAGATGGAGTGTATGTAGAAATATTAATGGGAGTTTAATTTTTTGGTTTCCTACACTGTGTTCACCTCAATCAGAATATTGAGAATTGGAGTATGTTTTTCAGTGGTTTTATTTTGAGTGATATAATGATAAGGTTTCTTAGTTTTAAAGAAACCTGTATTTAGTGATATAGAATTTATAATGTTTCTCATGATTAATTCAGAGAGATATTTAAGGATTATTTTCTTTTTTTAAAGGGTAGTTTGAGATTGATCCATCGTTGAATAAGGATGGCATGTGAATTAAGAGTTCAGTTTCATATAAAGTGAGTAAAAATTCCTAATTCCCTATTTTCATAATTACTCAATACACACGGAATAAATTTGTAATCGTAGTGAGATTTAAAACCCCATATATTGGTTTTGGATCCCAAATTTAGGATATTGATCAATAATGATCATGAGGAGAGATTCCACTTACTTCTTTAGAGTTTTCACTATAATATTAATCCAAGAATGATATTGTATGTCTCTATGGTCTAGTTTAGATCATTTTTACAAATAGGTTTGTATGGTTTTTTGTGTTAAAGGTTATTTAGGTTTCCCTTAGATTATTCCAGTTGACTGATCATCTATTCTTCACTTTCAACTTGTTTCGTTTATTGTGAAAAACCTGTTGAGGTATGGAATTAATAAAATTTATTTTATATTGTGTGAATTGAAAGCGTTTTATACTATTACATTCATTGAGTGGATAATAATGATTAATTTATAGAAAATATTGAATTGAATATTAGTAGAACATTATGGTAAGGGGGTTTCAATTGTTTTTTCTAGTTTCATTCGTGTTTCTCATTTTATTGATTCATGATTATCGTTCTTCAAATTTGATGTTAATGATAATATTTTATGTTATTTATATGAATTGATGTTTTAATAACCATTTATTAAAAGCTAATAAGGTAATGGAATTATATAAACTATTAGTGTGGTATCTGATATTGAAGTATAATGAAATTTGAAAAGAAAGGGAATAGCGGAAGTGTGTAGGTGATATAATTGGGTATTGATTGTTGTTTTTCAGTTTAATATTATTGTGACTTGTGTGTCTGTTGTAGGGGATGATTTTTGTCAACTTCTATAATTGTTTTTCGGTGTGGGGGTGTTGGGATGTGAGGATGATGTTGGATGGAATGGAAATGAATGTTTTTTGCAGTGAAGGGGTAATTGGAATATTTTTATATAGTGGTTCAGGTGTCTAGTTTCAATGGATAGTATATACTGTCTTTTATATTGGTTTTAATAAGTTAATGTTTGCTAAATGGATTTATTTTTAGTAAACCAGTATCATGGAAATATGATATTGGTAGTGAAATGTTAAATATGTGTCAGATGATATGGAATGAACCTTTGGTTGTGAATTGAATATTAATAAATGAAATGAATTTTTGATGGTTTGGTTAGATTTTGGTGATGGGTGAGAATGGTTTTCCCATAAATACGGAATTTAATGATATAATGAAATAGAATTTTCTTTCATAAATATTATATATTTTTATATGAATAGTTAGTTCATTTCACAAATACATTATCAAGGTCCTTAATGGTTTGGGTATTTTGAGACTACACGCACAATATTCTTATTTAATGAAATATCATAAACATATACCACAAATATCTCACCATTTAGTACTCTTGATAGACATACCATACATAAAACCATTATTCATTAAATGGGGAATGGAAACATAAGAATGGGTGAGATCAGATGCTTAGTAAGGGAAATAAATGGAGATATCAATGATCACATAATCATAACAAGATTATAAGTGTATTATATCATTATGAAAACATTTAAAAAATATAGCCTACAAAATGTAGGATATAATCTTTAATCAAGACATAAAGCATGAAATTTCAAATGATGCGAATCATAAAGAAAATAAATGAACATAATCCATGAGTCATAACATAGACATTGGAATGAGGAAAAACACAATCTTATAAAATTTGGAATATGTATAAATATTTTTTCAAGGGAAAATATTAAAAATAACTTCTTGGCAAATCCCCAAGCTTCAGAAATGCTGGTTTGACGATAATTGGTAAGTTTATCCTATTTATTTGAAAGAGAATTCACGGTTAAATGAGTTGGCAAAAAGTTCACTATAGTTCAGTTTGAAAACATATATGTTCTTTTAGAATCATTCATAAGTGAACTCCTAGTGGTTCCCACATCCATAATTGCATATTTTTCCACATTCCAAAGTTTAGTGGGTAGTTGGGGCTTCATTTTAAATGACACATAGGATCTAACATTAGTCGAGAGGATGGGGGTTTGGTTCCTCACTCCATTTTGGGATTATTTTGGACAAATATGATTCTTCGTTATTTATTTTAAATATGTACATGAATATATTCCTAATCCCAAAACTGGTTTTATTTCCAAAACAAATTTACCATAGTTTATACCTATTTCCATTCTGAATATGGAATCATTTTCTCCATGAAAATGAACAGAAGATAAAAAAAATTATACATAAAGGGGAATCATTGGGTGAATCTATATATTTTTATATAGGGTCATTCATCCATTTACCCATATGGGTGAATTATTAAACGCTGGAGAACAAATATATTGGTTCATAAATATTTTCAACCAGATTTGGAGGCTTTTAATATGTCTATTATAATATTTAACAACTATGACGTATCATACATATCGTATTTATACTAAGAATAAAGTCCCACATAATTATTTAAACAGTTTCATTTTAATATCATGCTAATTGGAAATATCTATAGTCAGTTTGGAATTGGGTATTTGAGCTTGAGTCTCAAGGGACCATCATATGTATCAATGTAATGTAATGAATCAGAGTTAACATAGATTAGTCATTCCATTAAAATTGAACCCATTGTAGATGTTCTTTTATGGATGTAGTCATATCATTCCATTCATAAAGGCATACACAATGTGGTTTCCCAATATGGAGATGATTCATGAGGTGAATGATATGACCATTGAAGCTCCATAAACCAATATGAGTCATGCATAGTGTGAGAAAACAGGGATGTCGAGTAGTCAGTCTCACTACATATGGATTCATGAATTATATAATGGTATTTTTCATTGGATGTTTAATATGGATATGGGAATTTAGTAAGGTTTACTAAACATCCTAGTTTTTGTAAGAATATGAGTCATTGTAGTTCAATTCACTTCTCAGTCAGGTAGTAGATGAAGTAGAATTATTATCCCATGAGAAGGATTGGGTCCCGATGGTAGAAATGTCGTATATATGTTGAGACTTATACTGAATTGGATTCCCACATGAGATCAGTAATTATGAATGAGTCTTTTTTATCCTTGTTATTGCAAAAATAATTGTTAATATAGTTCAGTAGATTAGGGCTTTCAAAATGAGGTTTCCTAGACTATGGGGGTTGGACAATGTTATCAATACCTACGACGCATTCATTACCAGACCTACTTGTTTTTCTGACATGCATTGACCGTATTCATGAAATGCCTTCATATTGAACATGAAATATCATAAGATATCATATTAACATGTACAAAGAAATAACAGTATCCAATAGACTTTTTAGAGTGATGTAAAATAATCCGGATTATAATTTGAAAGGTCTTATCATGACCAAGAATAGCGTGCCCGAAGGACATCATAAAACATGTCTAGTAGATCCTAGAGGCCATAATATGATATTGGTTGGAATTATTAGTGGTAATCACATGATCTTCCTGACATTCCATTAATTCATATTGAATGTGGGATGACATGCCTATAGGGTGTTGTGAGAGTCAGTGTGATATGTCAAGAGGGCGTTGCGTGTCCTTGTTGGCATTTCTGGGGGTTATCGCAAAAGCCAACTAAAATGTCTGAAGGGAAGTGCATGATCTGGATCAATTTTTTGCAGGGCCTCATAACTTCTAATCGCATACCCTGGTTCAATCATGAGACTCAATTGACACATACTGGTGCCATCGTATGATTTTGGTGAAATTTATGAAGTTTATTTCACAGTCTAAATGGTGAGCCTAAAGGGTTTTGTGATACTAAGGTTGAATTATTAGGGGGAGCCATGTGGCTTTCTCTAACATGTTTAGTGGACATCACATGATCAACATACTCTATGAATGAAGCATCACGTGATTTGGGTGGCATGTCCTGGTGATGTTTCATGAACTTAGTGGTTCATGGGAAGTGAAATATGATTAGCGTATATGATCTCCACATAATTATCCAATATTTTTATTCATTTTTACAATGTTAAATCTCTTATTTCATATCTAGAATTTGATTTAGATGGTTTTTGTATCAATTATTCCTCATGTATAAGGGATGTAGATCACATAACCCATCAAAAGTACTTTTTGAAATTTATGAGTGATCATGTGAAGTTCCGATATGTGTCGCATGATCTCTTAGGTTGTTCCCAAAAATTTACCTAATATAAAGCATTTCTAATTGTGAGACCAATAGATCATCATAATCTTATATGATTTTTGGGTGCACATGTATGAGGATAAAAGGAATGGTTTTTTTCTTTTCTAGGTGGTGAATTTAATGTCCTCATCAACCATATTAGTTTTCACTGAGTGTAGTGTGAGAATCAAGGATGGAGTTAATGGAGGGATTTCATGACTTCATTTCATAAGATCCTACTATAGGTAATTATGGTGGTGTGGTATGATTTTCAATGACTATAACACCATTATATTAATAGATCAATTTTTATATTTTATTCAATCAAACAGTTTATTGACTAATCATGTGGTTTTTTAAAGGGATTTCATTTTTCAGGATTACATGTCCATGGGAATTCATTAGATCATTTTGAATATTGAAATTCTTTCATAAACTATGTGTTTAATTGTTTCCGATCATCTGAAATACAATGATGGTTTTCCATGGGGAATTTTTATGATCAGGCCATCACGCCTAAGGGAATTTTTGAGGAATTGTGAGGTGAATGAGTTCATCATATAAAGTTTGTGACCACAAGAGGCTCATACATTTTCTATTATTATTTCCTGGTTTATTTTACAATGAACTAGGTTCATGTGATTTTAAATCAGGGTTTTTGAAGAAAAATATTCTCCCCAATGGTTATTTGTGATGTTAGAAAAAAGGGTTCCAATAGTGATTGAAGAGATTTATCATAACCCTCCCCCCATAGTCTTTGGATCCAAATGGGGTACACATGATCTACCAGACATGTCTATAACCCTTCAAATTATGATGGAGACATGTCTGTGAGTTCTTGTGGACAAGAAGGCATATCCCCAGGGATTCTATGGCATCTTATGAGCAACATAGTAGAACATATCATATTTTTTATGACCATAAAAGGCTGATACCTTTTTTGATATTTTCCAATATTTTCCAATTATTTTTGGATGGTCTTTCACGCATTTCCCATTTTACAAGTCAAGTGATCTAGGAGATCTTATTTGGAAGCCTCGTTGTGATCAGTGAGTTCCTTATATACCTTATTTAGAAACTAAGGATGATTTTTTCACGGCCCGACCCTACCCGGGTTCGACCCGCAACTACCCCAAGCCCGCCTCCATAGGCCAAGGGCTGGCGACCAGCGACAAAGGCACAATAACTCAGGGAGGCCTTTTCCTAAATACCTGTACACACACACACATAACACTCAATTAAAAAGTGCAGAGTAAAAAAAGAAATGAAAAGGAGAAACAGCTATAAATAACCACAAGAGTGCATCGACCTCTAAACAATACAATGTAAAAGCTGAAATGAAAAGGGGAAAAACAAAATCCCAATTAGAAAAGTGCCACAACACGACAACAGGTGAACAAAAAGTAAATAGCTAGAAGGGTCCACCACCCAGAACCCGGCTCCGACCACTACACACGGTCCAAGATCCCGAATTTATATGCCCCACTGAAGTCACGACCAAGCTATCTATCGTCTGTAATGGAACACAAAGTGCGGGCAAAGCCCAAGCAGGGGTGAGTATAAAAATACTCAGTAGGATACCACGAAGGATTGAGGGAGCAACAAAGGAGGTACTGAAAGGTGAGAAGTAGAGCGAACATAATAGTAAAGGAATACAATAAGGAGTGAAGTAGAATAACTATAGAGAGTCTAGTTGAACCCAACAAATGAAAGGAGGTAGACTCGTCCATACACAAGGAGATGGAAATGGTTAGAAGATGAACTTCTCGTCGAGTCTTCGCTACCTATAGTAGGAGATTAGACTCGTCCAACGACGAGAAGATAGACACGGAAGCAAGTGGAATACCCCGTGCGTATTCACCTCACCTGGAAGGAGAGTAACCAAACCCAAGATGTTTGTAATAGAACAAGGTATATACATATTCATATACTCACTATGAAGCACGAACAAGGTCATAAGGGGGTCTCCATCCCGTAGCTCAGCCGAAGAAAAGTGAGTCTCTAATAGTCTGAGAAGTAACACCATCAATGCCGAGCATCCCCCACATCTGCCCCGAACTACAATTCAAGGGATCAATCACCACATCTTGACACTATCCGCTTTGGGCGGCACTGACTTGCCCTCACGGTTTTAGGTCGCGTCACAAGGACGCGTCTCAGTGGAGAAGGCGCTCCTCATACTTCAGAGTTCTGGGGGAACGTCAAACCACAAATCGTCACTACCCCGCAGTCGAGAGATCTCCTCAATGTTGACCGGAGACCCCCTGCCCAGCCCCGCTGGAGGGTCCCTGGAAGTCAACGGGTTCCCACTACAGGGAGACCTGGAAGGAGTCGACGGGTGCCACACTGCCCAGTCCCGTAATAGGGTAATCCAATGGACGGTGACCCAGCTAATGTCGGTGATGAGACCACTGCCCAACCCAGCTGGAGGTAACCCGACATCGGGGACCGCTGCCCAGCTGGGCTAGAGGTCAGCCCGACATCGGGGACCACTGCCCAGCCCCGCTGGAGGTAAGCCCGACACCGCTTTGGTCAACCCTGCTGGATGATACTGCTTGGTGAACACCACTATACTATCCATCCCTGCTGGATGGTACAACTGGATAGCCCTGCTCTAAACAACCTCATCCCTACTGGAAACAACCTCAGTCCTACTAGAAACAGCCTCAGCCCTACTGGTAACAACCTCAGCCCTGCTAGTAACAACCTCTTGGGTAGAGATTCGGTGCCCGTGAAAAGTGTCGGTCACACCGAATCCACAAGAACTCTACTAGGATCACGAAAGAACGGGAGAAACTCCCTAGGCCTCTCAAGGCAATCACACTTCAATCTGATAAGTAACTATCGATGTGGACTGAGACAAGTCATCCTAGAAAGTGGGGAAAACACCCACACAGTACGAACACCTGTAGTCACAAACGGTGCCGGAGTCTGGTGAAAGTGCACGGTACTGAAACCCCTCAAAGCTGAAGAAACAGAGGAAACAAACCATCTCTGTCGGCCAAACCATCGAGAAAAAATCCATGGGGAGACCACTCAACCCTGCAGGTTAAACAAAAGAGCACCGGGCCAGGGGAAACTCCACCCTACTGGTCAAACAAACAATCACAGAGGGACCCTCTACATCGCGAGTGGTCAAAAGTACGTAAATCAGGAAAGAACATGCACATGGGGCCCAAACGATGTGTGTCCCCAAGTCAACCCCAACGTAGCACACAAATTTCATCAGGTACAAACAACCACATGTACCTCCAAGCATTCCCATGTACTCCTAGATTATACCACGTTCCATCCCAAAGGCTATTGTGCACACGGCACCCAACGTCAATGCAAAGGTATGACGTAACAACTCCAACCTACCACCTCATCGGCTGAGGTACAACCAACCACATCTATTCACTCACACGAGAGTGCACACGATTACACGCCAAGGGTTCTCTGCAAACACGGCGAGAAGAACCGCCATCAGAGTGCCTTTCACATTTCCACATTTAATAAGATCGTGCAAGAGGCTCCGCACTACCAAACAGATCACAACGTTGTAATCCTCATGAAAAAACACGTGAGATAGACTACATACTCGCCTCGAATGGATATCTGACGGAAATGTCACCAACACCACCCCACACCCGAACGACGTCCCGTGATCCCGAACCTCAGCCCCGAAAATAATCGGGCACATCGTACTATTATAATCCCCTCGGGAAAACCAATCAAAAAGACTGCTCACTTGAGCGCAACAGATATCCGGAGAAGATAATGCATTCCGGTGCACCGCACACGAGCAGTGATACATGGGACCCGTATCCCAGTCCTGAAACTCAACGGATGGATCAAACCATTGCGATCCTCTTGAAAAAGTACACAAGATGGACTATTCACTTGTCCAATATGGTCGCCCAGTGATAAAGATGAAAAAATCACCGTAAATGCCCAAACAGCCCTCGTGGGGCCCACACCATCATGCCGAATTAGAGCGGGCAGATTGCACCATTGCAATCCCCTCAGAAAAACACCCAAAAATGACTGCTCGCACGCTCCGAACAAATGTCCGATTAAAAAGGCGTGAAACGCTGCGCACAGCTCGAAAGATGGGTGTGGGGCCCGCACCTAATCTTCGGCCTCAACTCCTGAAACCACCCTGTAATCCCCACCTCGGTTTCAGGGTTCCAACGCCATTGGCGGCGCTCAAAATAGATGTCAGATGCGCCCACACCGTCCAAAACAAGAGCCCCGGAAAAATGCCAATTCACTTAAAGTAAGCGTCGCGCCTCCGAGGCCCCTTGTTTCGGGAATTAAAAATTCAAGAAACCATATCAAAATGGTCCCCTCGATCCCAGGATCATGTCTCCATAGATGGCATGCAAAACGGATGCCCGTAACTCAAAATATGAGCATCCAAAGGTCTAAGGGCATTACCCCTGGGCCGGACCGGCCAGTTCCGCAGGTCCACCATGCCCGGGTAGGCCCGCTTCAGCCAGCCCGCTGAGCCGCGGCCCAGCCACTGGGCCCGGACCTGCCAAATCCTGCGGTGCGCCGCATGCTACCCGTCGCCTCCCGTGAGTCCTTCGCCCAAGCACCGCGCGAGTGCGTCCTCCACCGACCGGCCGACACTGCCGGTCATTTTCCACGCGGAGACCCGCCTATTGCGGGTCTCAGTCTCCCCAGTGGGGTCACGATCCATGACCTCGATCACTCCCCCTCGGCTGACGCTCTCAACCAGCCATTCATCAGGCCACCAAGCTTTCTGGAACCCCTTTCCGGAACCCCCCGTTGCGCCGCCGCCTGGAGCTCACTGGACCACCACGTTGCCGCTGCTCGAAACCGTCGGACCACCGTGCCGGCTAGAGAACCCAAAAAACCCACGAACATCACTGGCAGTTTGAGAACATGTCTGGACTCAGATATTAAATCATAGAATTGTTTTGGGGTGCTCGGGATGAGTAATACGCAAATATGTTCTTTGATTGATTTTTGGATAGGGAATCGATATTGCAAATTGATATCAATGTAGGTGCGGGGAATTAAAAAGGAAACGTACAATCCTACCACGAAGGGCGTAGCCCGAAGCTTCATGAGGGGTTCGCCGGAGCTGCCTCGCCGAAGCGGCCTCACTGGAGATGTGGAGGAGAGGAGGAGTTCCTCCTTGGGAGCTCCTGCCAGGGAAACAAAGGAGAGGGAGGGGTGGATTAGGTTTTAAAAAGAAAATTAAAGTAATTAAATTTTAATGAATTTAATCCTCAATTTTGACCCGCTCCCGAAACGCCCATCGAGGATGAGGTTAAGCATCTCCTAAGGAAAAAACCACCTCCCGATCACAACGGCGGTCTCAGAATTGGTTTCTGAGCTTTTGTTTGGATGTTATAAATTTTAACGTCTAGAGCCGCTAAATTACGAAAACGACCCTTGCGGCATTTTTCACAGACGGGCCGCGCCCGCGAAAGTGACATCCCTCCGTGGGTAAACGGCATGTTCCAAAGTCAACGGTGCCATCGGTTTTCCCATCCAAGCAACCATTTAGGAGATACTTGACTTTCACCATTAAATGAATAAATAAATAAATTGATATATCTGTTTAACATTCCGAAAGCGAGCGAGGGGTCCAAACGTCTCGTGCTGAAGAGTTTTATGTCGTTATATGGGTAAACACCCCATTTCAGACCCATATGTGCACTCGGATATCTTATCCGGATCACCGTTTAGTAGTTATCCCATGTATTTTGCATTTCTAGTTTGAACGCACTGAAAATTTAATTTCGGCCACACCGGGGCTCGGAATCACACGCTGTTTGATGGCACTGCTCTGGAATATCATCAAGAATATTCCAATGACATTCACAACAAAAACAGGGTTCTTATAGCTATAATGGGGCTATGTGAGATCTCCCATAGGTTATGTTCTTCATTAGATTTTCATAAGGATCTCTTTAAGGTCTTGTGATCTCGTGTCTTTCAATGGATCATTTAATAAATGTGATTTTGGAAAAATTCATCTTCCTCTTCATTATAGAGGACATAATACTTATATTAAGGTATTTCTTCATTATATATTTTTTGAATCTTAATTAGTGGGAATAAACAAATGATCACCAATAAGAACATTGTTCATTAGGTTAAGGGCTCACTTCTAAGGAATATACATGCCTTCCATAGGATTTGGAACTATCGTAATTCAGTGTATTTGGGTGATGCTTGGTTTACTAGGTAATGTTTAGTAATACCTAAAGGGCCCAATAAATATGGGAAAATTGTGAAGATCATTCACCAAATTCACAAATGTCATAGATCTTGTACTCTTATCTTTGTTTTGTTACCCTTTTGAAGGCCCTCCCTCAAAAAGTGATCACGAGATCCATTTGTGAGACCTGTTTATTGATAAATTCTTCTCATCACTTGTTTTACCCAACTGATCTCCAAATAAATAATAAATATTTCATTGGTAATTGTTTTGACAATTGATATAGTAAAGATATGTCAATATTTAATGTTTTGATGATCTTCTGTCTTGATCACATGACCCCTCCACTATTATTCACATCGCCTGACAATTTCAGGGTCATGTGATCGCGAGTCTGGTAATTATTTAAGATGTTGTGAGATTTTTAGTGTGTTTATGCAATTCTTAATATCTCCACAATCCATAGAATTCATGAATTATTTATTATATTATTAATCCCTCTGATGTTTCACACAATGAACATGATGTTTCATTCATTTATGACTTTCCTTTGGTAAGATTTTTTGTTTCCAACTATCATACATATGGAACTTACTTTTTTAGATTGATTCTGGATCTCCTCATAGATCCTCAGCCACAACTATCTAGAGTTCCATGATATCTAGGAATTGTATTGTTGACAATAGGCACCTCATGTGTTCTGAAAATGGAATTTTTAAAAGGATTATTTAGTTTGAACTCCAAAATTGTCCATTACAATACAATGTTCCCCTATTTTATTTTTACATGTTTGATATTATTTCAATCCCTTATCAAGAATAAAAATTTTAATCTTGTTAGATGTCAACATGCCACAACTACATTTAGAAAATAGTTTCTAAGGATGTCCATCTGATCAAATCATGGGCCCAAGGGTAGTCTTATACATTGGAAGACTCTCCCCTTGGTCTCAATGGTGGTGATTTCACTCACTAGCCCATCATTCTGAGTGATTAAATCATATTTTTCTCATAAATGAAATACTTGGGTAGAATTTGGAGTTTGAAGTTGGATTTGGTCCTTGATGAAAAATTTTATGAAGAATGGGAGTGTCCATTCTGGGTCACACAGAGCTCCATATAGTTCACCAACCAATTATATGATCATCATCTTTATAAAACTGTATGGGTCTCCCAATTAATAATTTATCATCAATATGAAAGTATTCAATGACAGGTTATTCATTAGTGCTTGTGAACCAATTCATTCAATTATTCCCTTACATGGTCAGAATTTTCCTATGGGATATCTACCAACAAGGTGGGATTCCCCCTCTTAGCCAAATGTACAATGATTTCAATCCTTAAATAGATTTTTGGGATGACCCATCAAATATTCCAATATTGGTGAGTAAAATGATCAACATCATGGAGGATAGTTATTAAAGGAGATAACTATCTACTCACTCATCTCTTTTAATTATTGGATCAACATTTTACTTCGTCACAGTAGAGATATATCGACTAATATTAACCCCGACTAGTGCCCTTACTAGTAGATTCATGTATATAATAGTTCATAATGGACCATCATCGAAGATAGAGATTATACCAAATGGGATTATCCGGTGTGGACAGATGCATCATTTTTCCATAGGTTGGAATGATTTTTGGACATGTTCTTAAATGAATGTATTTTGCTAACTGGTGATGCAAATTCATGAATACATGTAA
Organism: Viscum album; assembly: GCA_963277665.1. Classification (NCBI taxonomy): domain Eukaryota; kingdom Viridiplantae; phylum Streptophyta; class Magnoliopsida; order Santalales; family Viscaceae; genus Viscum; species Viscum album. The sequence goes on along the minus strand of OY728137.1, from coordinate 1,582,251,624 downwards.
TTACACTACTAATGGATGCCAAGATAGCATAAGGTTGGCCTCTAATTCTAGAGGTGCTGACACATTCCTCCCTCTAGAATTTATTTTTCCTCATCCCATAGGGAAACACCTAGATAGGATCTGTGGACCGTTAATTTTTTTTGCTAGATGGGGGAGAAGTTTCACTACTACAAATACTATAATACCACTAGGTTCCATAAATCCTTATGTCATCTGAATTTCCTAAACATAACATGGGTTGAGCCAATTTAATTAAGCCCTAATGAGGATTCTGATGTGTTGGGATGATGCAATTGATTTGATATCAAAACTTTTACTACCTTGATTGGAATAATTCTTGATAATGTCAGCAACTCTATTGAAGAAAAGTCATTTATGATTTCTATTTGGGATGGGTTTATTGAATCTTGAATGGATGAACTAATCATTTGAGATCCATTTACACCTTATCATTTTTCTCAATAGTTTGGTTACACCCAATGGGTCTCCCACCTTCAATTGGATGGTGTGTCGGGAGAGTGACCCTGCGGGATCATCATTCTATTATGGATGATATTTTCACCTAAACACACCAATGACAAAATAATTCATTTGCCTACTTTCACCCCCATCATCTAATCATATGAATATGCCTATTCTTGGGTGAACGCATATCTAGGTGGATTTTTGTAGAATAAGATAAAAAATGTTGATAAATATTATGATTCAACAAAATCCTTTTGTCCATAAAAATGATTTAAGTTATAATGGAATTGGGTGAGTCTTTTTAGAAATGTTCTTATCTTAAATATGATCACCCCATTAGTGGGGGAATATTTTTCATGGAAGTCGGTTCTTATGTGAAAGTGATAAATGATTATTATTTTAAGGGAAGTGTATGTAGGACTTATTTTCATTCTTCCCGACCAACTCAACTAGTTGTCCAAGCCTTTGACAAATCCACTCTATAATCCACATAATCTTTGACACCACCTTGGATAATTAGTTTACACATGCATACAATGATTACTGAGACTCCTCTTGGATGATTTTTTTTCCAAGAAAAATGTCTTTGTCAACTATTTCAAGAGTTGGTGTCCTATGACTTAAACTATCAATCAAAATATTTAATCATGTATAAAATAATAAAAAAGTGGTAATAATTGGATACTAGTGAGAGGTACATGAATAATAATGATGATGGGGATCCCTTAACCAAATTGATGATGGAAGCTATGGAGGCACTCAAATGGAGTTTTTAATTTATATGTGATCTTAAATACTTAATTCAAATCCATTCCATACAGATATGGTTTTATGAGGAGATATAATCTCACTCAAAGTATGGTCATTTAAGTTAATTTTTTTCTCAAGTAAAATGTTGGAAAAGTGTTCAATATCTATCAAATTTGATTGATAAACTTCATCTATGGGTGGAATAATAATAATCCTGGAAAGTGACTCTTTGGTGTTCAATTGACTCATCTTTCCAGACAATTATGGACATCGCTCGCTCATCCAATCAAATCATTATGTTGTTTGATCATTGAAATCGATATTTTATGAAATTTTAGAGAGACTCTAAAATGTGGACATTCCTCCTCTTACTCAATGTCAATAAATATATATTATATACATTATGTGTTTTCCCTAGTTAACATTTATTATTGATATGGATGGAATTTTATTGATATGGTATTGTATGAATGATCAAAAATACCCATACTTTTCAAAATATCAAGTAATCATGAATGTCTAGATCTAAATATTTAAATCATAATAGATTCTTCACGTGAAGTGGTCATGATTTCATATTGACATGATATTTCATGCTAATATATATGCTGTAAATATCTTGAGATTAAATAACTCAAAGAAGGAAACTAGGGAATAATAAATGTCCTGTAGGGAATGTTATATATATATATTTCCAAAGACAGTACAATTGGAAGGATAATAAACTACTGATGGGATGTAGTGTAGGATATTATATCTTAGATCTCAAATCATTTTATTTTAGGGCCTTTTCGATCAGAACATCTATCAATATAGCTTTGTGTATTTTAGATATGACATTATATCATTTTTTTTATGGTATTTTAGATCAAAAATTCTATTTTTTTATGTTAATATCTTTTAGCCTAGACAATATACTAACGTTTTTTAAGGCCTTTTAGATTAGACCAAGAGATTACATGAATTCTCAAATCTTTATTCCAGGAAATGATCAATGATCATGGAATATGGTGCATACATTTCCTGAATAACCAAAATATCCAAGAATGCTGAGTTCTCTCATGGTGTTTCCTAGGATCATGAATATTATATCTTCTTAAATCCAATGATGTCATGCCTATTGTTGGGTGGGTAAATACCTTATAAGTCAGATTATTTTTCAAATAGAGGTTCATCAACTCTTCACCAGGGGTCATAGAATATTTATGGTTATGATATTGGAAGAGGAAAAAATACTTGGGATGCCAGGTCCACCAGGATAGTTGGAAATGGGTTATTTAATTCATTATCTAAAAATTTGAGTCAATGAAAATGCAGTAGATACATCATAACAGGGATGACCAATAACACCCAAAGGTTCTAAGTTCCACTACGGTGTTACCGAGGCTCACAAGGACTTGGGTTCCTTTCGTACATGGAAGATATTCCTTTAGTTGGAAGGACAAAGCACTTATATGTTGATAAAATGGTTAAGAAATGATAATCTACAGTACATTCAAAGGGACATGATAGATTCTTGAATACTCAAACATCTAGATGACGAGGTTCCATATGGAGTAATAGGCTATCTATGAAGTGATATGTTACCCACAGGTAGATCATACCATTAATTGTGAAGATTAATCCCAAAACCATGTGGTTTCAAATCATTGTAAATGGTCCATCAAAAGATCAAGAATGGAGTTTCATGGACCTAATTTGGGAAAGGTTACAAAACAAGGTGACATAACATCAAGGATATGGAATCTGCTTGAATATTCAGATTATGGGGATCGTAAATCCTGATCCAATGTACAATGTTTATATTTATTTTGTGGGATATTCTTTCCAGTAATGGAATTGCAATCAATGAGGAGCTATATTCTTCATAAAGATTTCATAGCTCACAATGATCAGAAATCCTTTTTCTCATAATGATACATTTAGATGAAAACCATAGGTGCATATATAATATTCATATGTATAAGTTCATAGTAAAAAAAAGTGTCCCTTAAAGTCACGAAGCCTTTTCAAGGGTCTATAAGTTATTGTGAGAATTTGAGGAACTCAAATAATGAGCTCTAATTTATAGAGAATATAATATTCAGTAAAGGTTTGAGTACCCTAAAATTTGTGTCTCTTCATAGTGAACATTATATCATGTCTAGGAGATGTGGAAAACATTAATTTATATTTTTATTGGATTGGGTGGGGGATAATGAGCATAAATATGATTTGACTATGGATATAGAGTTGCCCCTATAAGAATTATGACTCAAACATTTATGATGGATTTTTTCCTTAATCTATGGAGATGAAGAGTTTAATTACTAAAGACTCAACATTTTTTCTGGCCTCCCTTTTTATGTTTTTTATCTGAGGTGTTTTGTTTCTATATGGATAGTAGATTAAAGTAATTCTATTCGTACCATCAAAGTATTGAGTTTGAGGTTGTATGTATTTGACCAAAATGAAGGAAAGTTAGTGTCAGGACACACATTCATATAATATCAGGGAAATTTTACACAAGAACCCACTTTGGATACCCAATTTCAAGAGTACTCTAATATACTTCTATATAAGAGATTTAAATTTTGAAAATTTTAGATTGGGGTTATCAGGCCACATGTCACGATATAAGAAAATCATGTCAGGGATGACCCAAAACACACTAATGTACTATGTTCTTCCATAGTGATGTTGGGATCAAAATGATTAGAAATCCCATCATATAGATCCATGATAACTCTAGTAGGTATTTTTGAGCCCTAATGCATTGATAGCATGGTCAAGAATAGATATCTTTTTTTCTTTCTATGGGAAAATTTTTTTTTTGGAACCCAAGGAAATTATTATGTGATGATTATTTTATACATTGAGGGTATTAAAATATGATAAAAATTCCATATACTCATGTTGACCATGGTAAGGATATTTTTGTCCATTAATAAGTAATGAAAATGGAATTTTTATTCATTGTTTTGACATCATTTAGTTTGGATATATTTTCCTTATAATTTCATAGACTTACAATTATGAAATTTTCTTTTTAGATTAACATCATGCTGTATGGAAATATTTGTTTACTTATAGTTTAACATCATGAGATATGTACGTGGGAACCAATGTGCAAAATTGTATAACTTAATTTATTTTCACAAGTATGAGACATGAAGATCTGACTCATATATAGGATAAATGATCTTGTATGACTCTACCACAATATAGTTGGTGGAAGATCATTATGTAGGTAGGACCCAAATGCATGGGTGGGTGGAATATTTTGTTTTAACATTAATGGACCGAAGAATTGGAGATCTTGGTTTTACTATTCATCTTGTAATGATTGGAATTAATAAAAACATAGTTCATGAACATGAATCACTCTATATAGTATCTTCCCATAAAATGAGGGGGAATATTTATGATTTATTATTATAGATGGGACTGATATTGGAGATTTTTTCCTCAATACATATCTTGAAATGATATAAATATAGCCACACATTGTTATTGAGAAAACAATTTATTCTTGTCTGAACCATATGCTGAGATGGGTATTTTTATGTCAATTGCTGTAGTTGGGCCTGCCATTGGAGATTTTGGTGCCACAATGTATCATGTGATGATAGAAATGAAGCCGAACATTCTTCCCAAAATCCTTGCATTTTGTTTTCATACATTGAAGACATAAACAATGCTTTTTTAATTTCATGAAATAAGGACCCATGATAACCCTATCATGAACTAATATACCTCAACCATGTAAGGATATCCTTTACCAAAACTCCTAAGCTGACATTGGCTATGCTTGGTGTGATACGTAAGTAATGGAAATGGATTTTGATAATTTAGAGTAAATTAGATGATAGACTAAATCATTTTTTACCAAGTAGTTTCTAGGAGGTGACATATGATGCAAGAAACCTAATGCAACTCATTACAATGATAATAATTTGGCACATAGTTTTGAAACCCCATTCTATTTAATGTCTTATAGCAGAGACATCAATTATGGATTTTTACACTGTGTAGTAAGGAAGTGGGTAACCAATCATGAAAGAAGAAGAATGTTGGAGATTTGTGCAGTTTTACATCATGTGGTAAGGACAGATTACAAGAATTTTATTGCATTTCAGTTTGGACATGGGTCACCCAATGTGACAAAAAGTGAGTATTGTGGGTAGACAATAGAATAGAGGTTGGGGCATCATTACGTATCCAATGATGGTAGATATCATTCAACACATACTTTTTTGATGAAGAGGTTCCCTATGTGGATCTTACTCTTAGAAAATGAAACGGGGATTTCTTATTTCTCTTTCATAGAACAATATCATGTGTGATGAATTATCTGTGATATGAGGTTTTCAATGTAGTTTATCATCATTCTATGAGGACATCAGTCATGAAATTTTACATGTTGCAGTAAAGAAAGAGGTCATTGTGCATTGTTTGATTATGCTGCAAGGATAGTTTTTTCACAATTTAATGTTATATTATAAGGATTATCTCGATATAATTTATTTTCATTTGGTCAAGATAATAAATTTTTTATTGTAGAATTTATTTCAATTATGAGGTGTTTGTTTAATTTAAATTCATGCATCTAAGGTTATAGACACATGATGAAATCTTCATAATGTATTTATTTAGAAATTATGCACTTGTTAGGGGGGACATTTCCCCCATCAATAATTTCTATGGAGTAAGCTCTATTTTGATTGACCTTATAGATGTTATAAGTCCCTCCCATTTTCAGCTAAGACTATGGATGCGTCTCATGTAGTATCATAGAAGGCCTGAGAGGAAATACCAGTTATACATAGAGTAATGAATAGTGGATTTCATTTTTATTGAATTCATGATTGCTCTGATCAGGATGGAATTAATGGTTGTGCAATGTGTGAATCCTATTCTCATCGAGTCTCACTAAATAATCAATCTTATTTTGTAATTTATCATCATCCAAAAATTTTATAGGAATGGATATTCAAAGAGAAGGAAATTGTAATTTTATGGGTAACACTTCATTAGAAACATACAATAATTAATATGGTGTTTCTTGTGCAGCAATACATATGGGGGAGTGATAGGACCTAAAATAATTGGGGAGATTATCAGGAAAGGATTTATTGAACATATCCACTATCTCCATGATTATATTTTTCTGAGTCTTATTGATGATTTCTATTTTCAATTTCTCACTTCATGATATCGAGATCACTGATTGGTCATGATATTGTAATCATGGTATAGTTTATTCAACTATGTAGTATATAATTTCATGTTATTGTGCTTCAGTATGATGTGAGGGACTTTGAATCTGGTGATGATATGGGTGTTTATGATGTTGATGTGGTTATTAATCCTAACATCATCATGGGGTACCACCTCAACCCTTTTAGAGAAGAGGTTGGTAGCAGTAAAGATGAAATTGAACTATATATTTGTCGCTAGGGGATATTGAATCACAAACTTCCTTCCCAATACCAAAAAATCAATAAACATTTATCTATAGGTTGAAATTAAAAGAGATTATGGATGAAGATTCATGCGGCTAGAATACGTGAAATGTATTGATGAATTCCACATAGTCATCTATCACAGTTTTCCAATGGTAACCGAACCTATTGATTTGGTGGGAGAGCTTTACCCAAGATGGATATGATTCATAGGATCCCTCTTAGACTTATTCCATGAGGGTGATAATCTCACTTTTTCTTTTCATCTTTACTGGATTCTATCAAGGCCTCAATTATAGATGGATTCCCTCATTTGGACTATCCCATAGGGAATGTTAACTTGTCATGGTCAAATATTGTCCCATCCAATTTGGTATATCAGGAGTGTTCCATTTTGAGGATAACTTATTATGGGTTACATTAATCTAAGAGTGTAAATCTATTCATCATACCATAAGGTGGTGTTGAGATGATATATTTCTCCCCTATTGTAGATAGAAATCCATCAGAACAATATTTAGTGTGTCATATGAGATATTTCTTCTACCTGATTAGGGTCAACTAGGACCGTGGTTTCATTAGTTTATTCATCAGAAGATCCATTATATGATCAGGGAACTTGTTGAATTAAGGGCTCAAAATGGAACTTTATAATTAGTCCCATGGTAGAGTAGGTTAAAGGGCTAGTTATTTCTTATTGTTCGAGTACTCACTATTTTTCAATAGTATCACAAGATTTGAACCCCCTTGGATGTTTTAAGATATTTTATACTGTAGGAATAATTCAAAACCCTTGATGAGGTCTTGGTATTCAGACTCATAATTTTCGTAGCCTTCATATGTAGAAAATGAGTATGGAAGGATGTATTTGTTTGAAAAAACCCATACAATTCCTAAGTATCCCCTTAGATGAGTCTTGGGTTTCCTAATCACATTATGATAGGAGTCCATTAAGGAACAAAAAAATACATCTTTCATTTATTGGTAGTACCATGGGAATAGAAAACCTCATCATCTGTATGTTTGTTGTCTACATGTGGTCTTTCGGTAGTGGGTGATGCTGTAAAGAAATCAGCTAGAGCATCTTATTTCACAGAATTTTGTGATAGAAACTCAATATCATATGGTATCATAATGATGACCCATTAGGTGAAATTACTATTCATAATGGTTCATCAAAGGATGTACTTGAGCGGTTCAATATGAGAGACCAAGTAGTCATTTTTCTGTTTCACGTAACACCTCATATTTTTCACTGTAAAAATTTGGGCGAGGTAGTTCTACTCGACATCAATGTGACATGACATATTTCTCACCATCATTTGTATGATTTAGTAGATATTTTCCTCACTCCCTCCAATATTAATCTATCTGAGGAGGGAACTTAGTGAGTTTTCCATTATGGCCATATATATGGTTAGTGGTATTCCTTCCAAAGGTGCAATCTAGACTAATGTGTATTCCAGAAACTACTTGAGACTTTCAGAGGATTCTTTGAAGTATATGTCCGTTTAATAGAAAATTCACGTATTTATTATCTTGGTGATGGGGATGGTTTTTTTGAAAAATTTGTCTATTATATGTAGAATTTATGTTAGGTTCCCTTAAATCCCCTTATGTTTGTTGTTATTACTTGGGTATGACAATACTAAAATATAAATAGTTTTTTATATGCTGCCTTGACACCCTAGTGAATTACCAAAAAGCCAAGGAACTACCCCATTGTAACACCAAAAGTGAATTTCAGTGGATTAATCTTCAAAATATGCTTCACAATCATGTCGAAGACTCTTTTTGGATTCGTGATGTGATCACATCACTGTCGAGATTTGACCCTCAATCCATCAACATAACAATCAACTATTCATCAACATAAAATCCTAAATATATGATGCAATAGAAATTGAATTGTACTGCCATAATTCATTAATCCAAAGGTAATGAAATGAATGAAAAATATCCCATGACATACTCTTAAAAAAATTCCTTCCACGTCTTCAATTGTAAAATTTTAATATTTGTATCATGAGTAGTCATCCATGAAGAGGAAGGATTTCATGGTTGCAGTGTCATTAATCAGGGGTTCGGTGATTGGAAAAGGGATTTCATTCTTTAGTAAGTGTCAAATAGGGTTTCTGAAATTGATGAAAACCTTAATCTATCATATTTTTCATTTTTTACATTGATGATAATGGAATGACATCATGGGAATTGCACTTCACATATATTGTTGGATTTGAATAATTTTTCAGCATTGCCTGCTACATTTGTGGCATGAGAGGGGTGAAGCCTCCTAGTTTCCTACTTGATGCCTCGATAGTCATCGGACATGCCATGATGGTGTGTAGACATGTCTAGATTTAATCTGGTCATTTGTTTATAATTCTAAGACACAACATATTAGTGTTTCCTTAGGATTGTGATGTACATATCTAGATCCTCCAGAGGGATGGTGGAACTAATTTTTTTGGGATGTTGGTCTTCTTTTGTTTTTATACTACCCTCCTGATCTCACTAATTCTTATGAGGATGACTTCCTTGAATGAAGTAGGGGAATTCATGTGGTCATCCTCCTCTTCTTCCACCTATGAGTCTATGGACTGATTTTTAGATGAAGTTAGAAATCTGGGGGAATAACTATCATTTCCACAGTGATGGAGGCCATGAGAAAAGAAATTATTTTCCCTTACAGTCAATGTCAAAGAAATGAGATATCAACGATGATTTAATTTTACACTACTATTGGGGTTGAAACCTATATATCCTCATCCAACATTAGATTTTTTGATCGCATTGGTAGAATACTTCTTCATCATATGTGGTTTCACACATCTCAATGGTGGGACTGTCACCATGTTGTTGGAAAAAAATTTCATCAATGGGGTATTTAAAAGATTAATGGAATGTTTAGAGTAATTCCACATGGTTAGGGAGACAAGGCCTTACATGTAAGACATTACATGTGGTGTATTTAAAGATAAACATAAATTCAGATTCTTATTTTATCTCTCCAAACTTAGTTTTTGTTATTGATCATCCCGAGAGGACTTTTTTCATGCATATCATAACTGTGAATGGTCAAATTTGTGGGAAAATAAATCCCATTTTTTATATCCCAAACGTCATAGGGTTTGAATAATATGATTTTGATCCTAGAGTCATTATCAATTAGGGACTTTAAGTTGTCAAATTTATTTACTATACCTGAAACATATATGGGAATGATGTGTCCCTAGATGCATTATTCCTGTTCCTAGTCAGGGAACAAGATGGTGACCTAGAATTACGATGGAATGGTATCCGCTCGATAGACCTAGACCATGGATAATTATGTCTCCAAATCATGTGGGAAAATGGAGGGATTTTGCAAGTTCCAATATGAGTTATTTTTAGTGTCAAACTGCTTATAGGATCATGAGTTTGTATGTGACAATCACCAACTATTTTTTAAATTCCATCTATTGTTTAAGAGGCTACTAATCCATAAGGTTGTATTTACCCCATTTATATTGATCGCGACATGAGTAATTTGTGATAAATGGGCCCACTAATTGTTTATATGTTGATTTAGAATTTACTTTCAGTGTTTTAGGTCACGCCAATCATCCCTATTGTGTTAAATGATCATATATTCACATCCCTTCTAGGTAGTCATACATGAAGACTCAGTGTGGACAACTATATTAGGGTTTTGGGGAACCTTCCTGAATTTATTGGGATTATTAGAGTGCTTTACCATGGTTAAATTCTATATATATGTCTTCTGTGGGGATGTGACCAAAATATTAGGCCTCGCCAAACCTTATATGTCATATGTATCCACAGTTCCTACTCTTGTCTCCTATTGTTCCATGGTTAGGTGCGGGGAACTCATATTTGGAGGTATAGTCATCCTTGGAGTAGGGTTATTCAATGTGTATCACATTGACCCAATTGAAGATTCTCTATTTTTATAATTAGGGTCTGGTTTTGTGGGATGGTTTCTATTCTTCGAATATGACATCGATGTAATCTAGAAGATTCATATATTACTTCAAAAAGAATATTAATCTTCCTATTATGTTTCTTACTATATGTGATGGTTTTCTCAACCTTCAAGAGACAAATACAATGTCACCCCCTAATTGGGATAATTTTTTTAGGTCAATAAAGTTGTGATCTTATTGTGGCATGAGCTCAATAAATTGTATTTTGAGTCATAGCCTAGTTGAAATTATGCCCACGCATCTCAGAAACAATGATCCAATAACCGTATTCATATGACTATATAATTGTTATGTTTTTAATCTATTCTGGGGAGTTATCCAACATTATAAATTTAGAATAAACCAAACCTTGGAGAACATATGTGATGAAGAACGAATCCTAGGTGTTACAACACAATATTCTATAAAAAGGAGAATAGTCTAGATAGTTGGTGATGTTTTTCTTACTAGGATTCCTCAGATATGGTATCTTGAGAAGTTTACCTTCAATGGATGCTAATAAATAACTAGGTAGTTGTTCATTTTGGAAGAAGTATGGTTAATTCATCAATTTCACAAATCTCAAGGGACCCTTATCATTTATGCATTCTTGACGATGATTATTTTGAGGTTGTTCCCACTCAAAAATAGGTGATCGGTGGTTTGATAAATTCCCTGGTGATTGAATGATAATTGATGCTAAGTAAGAGGTAATAGTGGACATTTCTACTTTTCCAAACCATTCTCTCAATGATGATGAAATTAGTCTAGATGTGGCTCTAGTTCCAAGTATAGTGTCTCCCAAATTTTTTTTTGTTTCTGTGAACACATTGAACCCACCTAGATACTTAAATGGGACAATAGGGGTATGAGAATCATCCTAGGGATTCTCAATAGTGTTTTCAAGAAATTCCATATGTGAGAGAGGGATGTTGAGTGAATATGTTAAACCATTACATCTATATATTAATTCATAAAACATATCATTTTCACATTTCTTATTGTTTTTCAAGTCTACAATTTATGTTTTATTCAATGTGGAGCTAAAATGGAAAAGTAATTGAAGAATGAAGGTCTTCCCATCCTTTAATGGAACCTAATATAAGGGTTTTGTACCAAATGAAGTATGACCCTACATGAGACTGTAAAAATCCAACATTGTTGCATTGTGTTCATAATTATGGCATATCATCAACCCAAAATGAGATACAAAGTGTGTGTTGTGACAACCGGGTCCCGGTGACAGCACAGACACCCCGCCTTAACATGGTTGTCGGGTCCTGGCCTATCAGGTACCACCAGTTGCCCCCACAGACACGTGGGGCCCACCCTAGGGTCCACCCACATGCCCGAACGGGTCATCTGACTAATGATTTTCCCCATAGGCAAACACATTTCCTTTCCAGTGTGCTTTCTCCTCACTCACACACACCCTGGGAAACATCCCAGGAGGTCACCCATCCTGATCACTACTCCATGACAAGCACGCTTAACTATGGAGCACTATTCAGGCGGGCTACGGAAAAAGAATGTTCACCTTGTTGACATGAGTCATATCAATTAGTCATTTAACCCTTTATCATTTGGGGATGTTACAATCACCCCCCCCCCTTAGAGGGATGTTGAGTGAATATGTTAAACCTTTCCATCTATATATTAATTCATAAAACATATCATTTTCACATTTCAAATATTTTTTCAAGTTTACAATTAATGTTTTGTTCAATGTGGAGCTAAAATGGAAAATGAATTGAAGAAAGAAGGTCTTCCCATCCTTTAATGGAACCTAATATAAGGGTTTTGTACCAAATGAAGGATTACCCTACACGAGACTGTAAAAACCCAGCATTGTTGCATTGTGTTCATAATTATGGCATATCATCATCCCAAAATGAGATACAAAGTGTGTGTCGTGACAACCGGGTCCCGGTGATAGCACAGACACCCCGCCTTAACATGGCTGTCGGGTCCTGGCCTACCAGGTACCACCAGTTGCCTCCGCAGACACGTGGAGCCCACCCTAGGGTCCACCGACGTGCCCGAACGAGTCATCTGACTAATGATTTTACCCATAGGCTAACACATGTCCTTTCTAGTGTGCTTTGTCCTCACTCACACACACCCTGAGAAACTTCCCAGGAGGTCACCCATCCCGATCACTACTCCATGCAAAGCACAGTTAACTATTGAGTTCTAATCAGACGAGCTCCCAAAAAGAAAAGTGAACCTTGTTGACATGAGTCATATCAATTAGTCATTTAACCCTTTATCATTTTGGGATGTTACAATCACCCCCCCCCCTTTAGAGAACAACGCCCTCATTGTGGGACCTACATCTCAACCCAGGCAGTGCACCGCGCACTTAAGGCTGGGTTCCTCCTCTGATACCAAATGTGACAACTGGGTCCCGGTGACAGCACAAACACGCCTTAACATGGTCGTCGGGTCCTGGCCTACCAGGTACCAACAGTTGCCCCCGCAGACACGTGGGTGCCACCCTAGGGTCCACAGACGTGCTCGAATGGGTCATCTGACTAATGATTTTCCCAATAGGCCAGCACATATCCTTTCTAGTGTGCTTTGTCCTCACTCACACACATCCTGGGAAACGTCCCAGGTGGTCACCCATCCTGATCACTACTCCATTCCTAGAACGCTTAACTATGGAGTTCTAATCAGACGGGCTCCCAAAAAGAAAAGTTCACCTTGTTGACATGATTCATATCAATTAGTCATTTAACCCTTTATCATTTGGGGATGTCACATGTGTGATACTATTCAGGGACTCCAGCCCCATCGATGGTTGAGAATGTAGGGTTTTTGAAACAAGGAGGAGGAAAAGTTTCATCCAACCATTTTGGATAAGGATTCTTCTCAGGATGCATAGGTGAACGTCTTCTTTCCATAGATTCCATTTGAGTATCCAAGGACTCAATAATTTTGGCAAATTATGGAAGTACTGATGTTGGTCCACCACCCCTTTTTATGAAGTATGTGAGGATTACCAAAGTGGTATTTTTCTTCATATCTAATAGATTCTAACCACATATGTAGAAATAGTGACTACCCTGGTGGAGGATATGATGTCACCATGAGGGAGGTAAGTCAATATCATTTTTGACTTACTCAATTATATATACAATATTTTTTGATCATGAGACAATCTAATTCCTAGATATCACTATTGCATGTGCATCAGTATTAGGAGGAACTATATTTATCTTTTCCTAAAGATGATACCCAACTGGGATAATAACCCTATGTATCTCCTCATTGAGTAGTCTGAGAGTTTTTATATCATTCTCATATTATGAGTAATTTGTCTCCATGGAAGGTACCTCAGTTCTACTAGGCGTGGATTGGGAGGTATCCATAACATTCATTTTATCTCTTCCATTGTTACACCATTGAGGTGGCACCTCACTATTAATATGTGCCACGTTTGGAGCCTAATCAAATTTTGAGTGCATGTAGCCACCTTTGGTGGATCTAGATCACCCTCCTCTAATGGTATTATTTCCATTATGTGATCCGATTTATGTAAATTTTGGTCCACATTATATGTTTTTTTGAAAGTGATGACGTTTATAGAGGTATATTATGAATGATTGGTTGTTCTATTACATTCAATGTAATAGGATGATTCAGCACTACCTGCATTAGGGTTATTCCTCAAAACATTTCCTATATTAACCCTTTTGTCTTGCAACCCTAGAGGGGTCTCATTGACATTATTATAAACTAATCCCATACCATCTGATGATAAATTACCCTGAGGGTGTATCCAACCATGAGTATCAAGTGTGTCCCAAATAGAAGATGACTGTATAGTTGTGAGAGGAATGGAGGGTATTTATACCATCGTTATTTACCACTAATACTAGAGAAGAATAATTCAATTTTTGATGATGATGATAACCAAAATTATGCTATCCCTGTGGGATATTTATTATTCATGTCCACAATTTTTTTGATTCTTCCTGTTTTTTTGAATAAAATGATTCATATATGGGTTTTGATGACTACCATGATGGATATTGATAAATAAATTCCCCCATACTTATGGGATATGTTAGATCCTGAATCAGTATTGATATCCCCAGGACCCTGTCAGAAAATGAAAAGCATAGTGATGGAAAATGTGATATAAATTAACCAAGATCACTAGGATGTGGTTATTTTGTAGCTTCTTGTGATATTTTATATATCCTCTCGATATTTTTTGATCTGACTAGTGGATGAGGTGTTAGATATTCCTCCAACTCGAAGAACTGGATTCACTCTTGGTAGATGCTATCATAGCTGCATCTATGCCCCATTTTTTGTTGTGTAGATTTGATTTCATAGAATCTAGGTGAAATGGTAGTCTATTATGGTAGATGGTTTTTAATGGAATTTGTTGATTTTGTTTTAAAATCATATTTCATGTCTGAATTTCATTCTCATTGCTTCAGGGGACCAGTTCATTGCCCTCTAAGCTGTCATCTTCCTTCGTACATGATTTCATGGCACCCTTGAAGTTGGGGAAATCTATTGTAGTGACCAAATGTCTTACACATTACCTTGTCCTCTAATTTTCCTAGAGGCTATGACCTTATTGTACATCATATCTAAGAAGTTCTACTATTCTAGAGACATAGTGAAGTAAAATGCTAAATATTTCTCCCATCCTCAAATACATATATCTGGTGATTCTATAAAAATCAGTAGGTATAGATATTTAATTATGTGGGCACAAACACCTTATTTTATTTTTTTATTCTCTACCATTCCCATGTTTTAGGCTATCAAAAAGGAATCCATATCCATCTGAAAATAAAGTTTATTGATTATCTGAAGGTGATATTAATATCCTGGATATGGTAAATTTCCATCCTTTAGTTCATGATGAGTAGGAAACATATTTTGGTATAGATAATGCATTACCTAATTTACAAACACATGTGAGACCTCATAGTTAGAATTGGAGAGTGGAAAAAACAAGGAGGATAGTTTGTCTCCATCTAGATCTCTCCATATGTCAATATAGGCTTCCTATTCATTATATTTAAATTCCTCCATTTGATCATACCACATATGATTCTTCTTAGTGTTTTATATTGACATGAGTGTAGTGTTTCTGGGATTTTATGAGGAAATATATGCATTTGAATCACATGTTTTTATCACCTATCTATATGAAGTCATATGACATTTGAAGACATCTATATATATATAGAGGTTTCTAGGAGTGGGGAGGATTTAATTATCAATGGGAGATATCACCATCAGTTAGTTTACAAAGGATGATTTTGGGAGTAGTTATCATGATACAAATCTACACAACTATGAGAAGAAATATCATGTTATGAAGGTCTTCTACTTCGGTTAAAGAGATATCAGACCCTTGTAATTTTGGAAATGTGGATCGAAAGTTCTCAAGGATAGTCATATTGAGTAGATTAATAACATGATTCTCCTTATATGTTGTGAGCATATTTTTTTAATGAACCTTTCTAAGTGTATAAAGGATATTTACCCAATATATGATGGTGTCTATAACATTTTTATATCCGTCGGGCACTACAAGAATTTGAGCTCACCACTGTGGGTCATTTTGAATATTCTGATGGGATTAATCATTATTTAAAGTAATATGAGCACAAAACAAGGAATTTTATAGTTTTTGTTGATGAGGCTCAATCATAACAGTGATATTAGCCCAATCATGGGCCTTCAGAATATGACACAGTTCATTCTTGACTAAAATATTATTATTCCCCTAGGATTGTGCGACTCTCACATGTTGATCCCTAGTAGGGGAGGGAGTATGATTTCATTATGAATGTCCATTCCCCATTTGAATATGACGATGATCCTCTATAATTGGATTAGGGGTATTATCCCCATTCTATATTTTTGGATAAAGATGTTGATATAGTCATTCATCAATAGAAGTATGGATACAATCTTAACTTATGTGATCAACTATAATATACTGGGAAGATTCAATAAAATAAATTTGAACCTTTCCCAAGGCATGTCTCATTTTAACGTGGTGTTCCCCAACCAAAAATTTAATATGATCCCGATACATTTAATTTCGAATATCCCCCTACTATTCTTAAATGAGAAAAGGTTTCTTTCTTGTGGTGTGTACTACCCTTACTTGGTGAACCCAAACCATAACAGGGATATGAACCGGATCCTTGGCCTTTGGATTATTCAACTGGTCATGTTTAATGGAAATATTCCCCTATCACAAGGAATGTGAGACTCTAACATGGTGACCCTTAGTTGGAACAAGAATATAAACCCTATCCGATTCCTTGGGTTTTATCAAAATATAATGATAATCTTCATTGAATAGAGTAAAAATGTCCACATTCTATAAAGAAACAACATGTCCATAATGATTAGAGTACTATGTCTACCTGGCTATAGGAATATGAATATTAACATGTCCCTTCATCTATACCAGTGTTGTAATATTGAATTAGTGTTCCTCAGGTGGTTCTCATATGTAATGACACTTTTGAAAACGTTTCACAATAGTTTAATCATGCACATTTTTTATCTCCACTATACACTGGTAGATATCATCAATTGAATTAGAAATATGGTCCCGCTTATATCGTCATTGATACATTTGAATATGATGATGGGCTTCATTAATGGGGGTATGGATATTTTCCACTCCCAAACCTATTGTAGAAAAATTCCCACAGAATTATTGCGAGTGAGACAGTATAAATGTCTGCATACTGGCTATAGTCGAAATATACTAGTAGAAAGCGTATGTAGGATTGGGGATAAATTTCCACTAAAATTTGTCCAAATAAATCTTCTACTAATTTATATTACCTTTTTCTCATTCAAGGGTTGCAGATGAGGTAGTGTGTTGGTTGGTACCCTCCGCAAGCAATTGTAGGGCACCAGTGAGATGGCGTGTGTGACGAATGTTGATAGGATCCCTCTTTGGTGGCCTCTAAACTAGAAGGTATCCATAGTTAAATACCTAGTTCACCATTATCAAATTCAATATGAGGTTATTTTCATGATCCATGTATAGGTTCTTAGAGAAAATGTCTACGGTGATGAGTGATACTGGATTTAGTCCATCATTCCTTATATGAGGTAGGTTCATGAGTTTTAGAGGTTGATGACCCTCAATGGAGGCCTCAAGGTTCACATTCTTACAATGTCAATGGAACTCCCAGACCATTTCATTAGAAATCATACATCAATTTTTTATGTGTGGGAAAGGATATTGTGAGGCCCATTTTGTTTTTAGTTGTACCTGATTTTCTAGAAAGGTTGATAGATGATGATAAGTTGGATTAGGGTGTTATTTGTGAGAAAAAGATATATATTCATGAAGAAAACAAGAACAATGATTCTAATTATTACATCATCTAAGGCATGATATGTGATAAATCTGGTAGGCATGGGTAGAATAATTTTCCTTTTATTCATTATCGAACCATTCAGGTCATGTGTAATTGTCAAAGATGTGAGAATATTATTTCATATGAACCTCGGTTATAAAGGAACAACCATAAGATTCAGGTTAGGTCTTCTATTTTTTATGTGTGATTTGAAAAAAAGAATTTCTGATCCATGGTCAATCGATCATTATGTTATTTGATAGATTCACTATAGGACTAAACTTTTTTAGTTTATGGAATAAAATAGAACAACATAATGTAAAATGATCATTTGATTATTTGATATATGCACAAAGGTTTAGAATATTTTTCAACATAATAGATGACTATGAAATTTATAAGGAACCCTCATCATAGGGACAATATGTTCTGATTAAAAAAGGATGTCAATAATTTTTTTATGATGAAGATCTTGTGGTTTAATGATTTGGAACCAGCTTCTCCATCTTCTATATCAGAAATAGGGTACTGTATTTCATAATTCTCTATAGGTTCAAACATTCGTAATTGGGAATTTCCTTTCCTTCAAATGGTAGGTAGTTTGTTGGGGTGTCTGACCTAATGGCACATTGGATCTCACATTGGACGAGAGGATGGGAGGTCGGGATCATCACCCACTTTTGGGGGATAATTGTTTCCTACTCTGACACTATATTATATATTTGAGATATGTTCACAAATTAATTCCTAATACAAATACAATACCTATTACCCTAACAAAGTTACCATAGGTCAATCCTCTATCCTTTCTAGATATGCAATCAATTTCTCTCACCAAATAGTCGTCAGTTAAATCCCTTTTATACAAAAAGGTGTATATTTTAGTTAATCTATATATATATATCTAAGGTTCTTCATCCATATCCACTTCTGCGTGGCTTCTTATATTTTGGGGACACATATCCAGATGCATGCGAATTTTCTAGAATGTAGGGAGGCATTTAATATGTTATGGATGGTATTGATCCTCTATGGGGAATCCTAATTATATTATATATATTAGGAATAATTGAAAGCATAGTTATTTGAAATAATATAATTTAACTTAATATATGATGGAAAAATTTGTGGGAACATAGAAAAAGTTTATTTGTCCTTGATTCCCAAGGAGACATCGTAAATAAACTCATTTTGGTAAGAATCAGTGTTATCATTTTTGATCACCCCCTTTGTACTGGACCCAATGCACTTGTACATATATAGAGGGGGTCATTCATTCCACCCATATGAGATTACAAACTGAGGCTTCCCTAACATATGGATATTCTTTATGATAATTATATGACCATTTAAATTCAATTTTACATCGTGATCAATGCTCGGTTTTAGAAATAAAGGATAAAAAGTAGTTAGTCTCACAATATATGGATGCGAGATTTATGTATTCGTACAACCAATTGGAGGTTTAATATGGATCTCAGGCCTTAGTAAGGCATCCTACATGTCCTGGTAATTACTGAAATTAGTTTCATAGTTGTTCGATTCACTTCTCAATCTACTGATGGGTGAGGTAGAGTGATCACTCCTTGGGAATGATTGGGTACCGATTGATGAAATTTTAGAGACATGGAGGGACATACAGTATAGTGGATTCCCATTTGATATCTATCCTGATGAAGGCATCCTACATATCCTGGTAATTTATGGAATTACTGTTATCATATTTTTGTAGATCATAGATAACACATTGTGTTTTCCATGACTATATTGGATATTCTAGGCAATCAAGTCTTGGGATGCCTAGTTGACCTAACCCTTTGGCCTCTGATATGTGCTGAATGTATGACTAACATTCTTTGATTATCTTTTTGAAATTTAGGAGGATATATTACTATCAATTTCAATGATACTAACATGATCTAGTTTACTTGTCTAAGGAAGGTCACAAAATATGGACTTTATGTATCTTGGGCATCGCGTGACCAAGGATAACTTTTCCAGAGGGCATTGTAAGATCGTGTTTCTTAACATTAGAGACCATCACATGATCTCAACTGACCTACAAAGAGGAGTTTGAATAACCCAGCTGACATTACCTAGTGTCATTGAAAATTATAGATGACAGGGATTCACAAGAGATAATGTGACATGTCTGGAGGGTCCTTCATGTCCTATCTGACTTGTTTGAGTGTCATCACGAAAGCTAAATGACATGTCATTACGATTTTACAAGATCATTCTTTCTTGTTTAGAGGATGTCACGAGATATTTTGACTTTCCCTGGTTCCATCACAAGACTCTCCTATCATGTACTTGCATAACCGTATGATATGGGTGACACATATGATAAACATTTTAAATACATCATGGGCAGCTTGGATGGATTCAAGATACAGGGATGGAAATCCTGGTGGAACCATGTGGATTTTATTAAATTGTCTAGAAAAAATTTCATGACCCTGATAGTATTCCAAATGACCTTCATGTGATCGATTCGACCTAAACTGGTGTTCCCACATTACCTAGGTGGTTTAACAGATGTGAATGTGGATCAGCATATACGTTCTTCATGTAAGATTTCAATATTTTTTTAAATTTCTTCAATCCTTTTATCAAATTTTCCTTATCTCTATTCAGTGTAATCACCATTAAGTGTAATTTTATTCTAGGAATGTACATTATATCCTTCGCATAACCCATCATATGTTCATTTCATGATCTATGAGTGATCATAGAATGTGACTATGCATGTTACATGATTTCATAGGTTCTTCCCTGGACATTACCTATTGGGAAAAATTTTAGATCATGTTATCATATGATCAGAGAAATCCTCTCTACTTTTTGGGTGACTTGGTGTTAGGATCTAATGATGTATGGTTTTCAGGAAGGGGTGAGGAATTTATAGGTATATATACATTGATTATTGACCACATTTCACCAAATTTATTGTGTGAATCTAGGAATGATTTAAATGATGGATTTTATATTATGTGTTTCATTGGATCCTAATATAGTTCATTTCCTAGGAGTTGAATGATTTTCAATGACCATGAACCCATCTTGTCAATGCCCAATTAATTTGATTGTAGACAATTATGTGGGGTCATGCCTAATCCTGTGGGTATTCCAAGGAGATTTCATATTATCTGGTCAACACATACAAGGGCCTCTACATTATTAGTACGAATGTTGAAAGGCTTTTGTGTGACCTAAGGTGCCTTGTTGGAGATCTCCCTCAAAAAAAATATCGGTATATGGGTGGACATCAAAAGATTAGGCCATCATTTTGAAGGTAATTTGGGAATCCTTTCAGGGTATACACACATGTCACACAATTTTTATGACCACAAGAGGCTCTCCCATATTCCAATATTACATCATATTTTATTTTATAGGGTCCTAGTGTCTCATGAGTTTGTAAGAGTGTTGTTGTATAAAAATAGTCTCTCCCTCAATGATGTGATTCATGACCAAAAAATGGTCATATGGTGATATATGATAATTATCATATAAAAGAATAATTCTATTGTATTTGGATCCAAAGGCAGAGTGAAATATCACCGGTACATGTCTGAGTCTCTCTGCATGATGTATGTGACATGCCTGTGAACTCTTGCATGATAATGAAGAATTTCTCCATGGATTCCACGGTGTATTTTAAAAATTATGTGTAAAGATGTATACATTTTTGACTATATGATGTCCCAACTTTATTATATTTTCCACCCTACTTTCATGTATTTTTGGATGGTCTTTCAAGAATATACTAATTGATAGGTCACGTAAAATAGGATAGGTTATCTAGCTGGTATTTCATGATTAGTGATTTTATAAATGCCTTTTAAAGTGTAGAGAGATTCATTAAATGAGATACAATACATCCCTTTTAGGTTATCTGATTTATGTGACTATCTACATGACCTTTTTAAGGTGATGCAATCACGTGTCATCCAGAGGTTCATGTGATATGTGTGATTTCAGCCACTTTCATCTCCATATTTTTTATAGAGGAAATAATATCCATAGTTTTCTATTTCATCCCTTGCGTATTTTCTAATTCGCATTTTAATAGCATCAAAAAATAAGAATGGGTTTACTCATTAGGTTATGGAAAAAAACAAGCCCTTGGTAAATGTTTTTGAAATGCAACTAGGTCCACACATTAACTTATGGACATGAAACTATCTACACCCATAATAATAGGAACATGAAACAAATCCACAAATTATATTGTGATCATGAAACTAGGTTTACACATAACATAAATAACTCATGGGTCATCCATCATTACAAAATGAATTAGAGACCTTTGAAAAACTCACCCATTCTTGGATTATATTGAAACCAGCCATCCTTTATTAATTATCGAAGCACCTATCACATAAGAAAACATACATATGTCTTCAACTAGATCATAAAATTTTCAACACATCAATCCCCATTAAATGATGTCGAATTTCAGAAAATTTCATCCTATTATATCCAAAGAGAACAAAATGGGCTGAAGAAACATTTCATCATTTCATCATATTATAACACATGGAGTAGGAAATTTTTTCATAACCATTTTTTGATGAAAATATCATTTCGACATTGAAATCACTACATTAAATATAAAATCATCACAAATATTAATGAAAAAAAATATAATTTAAAAATAAAAATGGAAACCAGTAATGAAATCCTTAAATCATTGAGTTTTCTTGGTGGAAGGAAACATTATTCCTTAAAAACATGTTAAAATGAAGATTCCTTTCTCATTTTTGATAAAATCTAAGAGGAAAATTTTTATAAAATGATAGTTATATTACTTATAAAAATTTATAAAATCCGACAACATGGGTAAAAAATTCAAAAAAAAAATTGAGAGTAATAAAAACATTATATATAACATTTTTATAAAAGCAGACCTGATAAAATTTTATTTTTCACCCAAGAGGAAAATATATCCATTTTTCCTTAATAAATTCTTCTATAATTATAATTACATAAATAGAAGAATATGAAATGAAAATTTTAATTTCAATAAATAATTATACCATAAAAAAGTTTATGAATTTCATGACATATATTTCAAAATATTTCATAAAAAAACATAATCATAAATAATCATGCTCTACAATGAGACTCTAACATATAACCCTTACCAAATTAATAAATTTAGAATAATAGGACCCATGATGAAATATACATATATGAATATATATATATATATCCCACAATTTTATTTAATATTATTATAAAATACTATAATTTTAGTATATAGAACACACATAAGAAACTAGTGGTGAATATGACATGTCCCATAGAAATATACGTGAGAAGAAAATCATGGACCTCAAGTATTGACTTAGTTAATAAACATTCAGGCAAAAAATAGAATCAAAATATGATTATCATAAATATATCCTAGAAACATAATAAAATATATCATACCATGTATTATTTATTTATGACCTTTTTTACCATTTTATCAATAAATCCTTGTTAAAATCAAATTTTAGGTAATAACTGCTTCAAATTCATGTATGTATTGGTTTGGTATTATCAGTACATTTACATTGATTATTGTTCCATAATCTATTGAATTTTGAAAATGATGTAAATATTATATATATTCATTCTATATATATTTATATTCATCTAATAATTTTTGAGATAGATATGGAATTATAGTGTTTATGGGGACTATAAATCGTACATATGAATGAAGTTTGTTTCTATTTGCTCGATGGATTAAACAAAATAAAAGTAAAAAATATAACACCTTTAGAGAATAATTTATAATCAATATTTATAATATATGACCACTAAATACATTCTTATTACCATCCATGTCAAAATAAAGTTTAAAAAAATCACATCAATTCATGGATATGGCATTCCACACATACACGTGAGCAACGTTATTGTTTTCCAATGGATTTTATGGTACGATTTAAGATCTGAAATTATAATTATAGGTGTATAAATATTTTATAAATATCATATATAGAAATATATTCTACATTTTATCTAGATTTGGTATTATAATCATACTTGTGATAGAGGAATTTGTTCCCCATATTATAGATGAGTAGATGGATATAAGTTATTAAATTATCAAAATTAAATAATAGTATATTATATAAATATATTTTCTTATAGAATAATTGATTGAGAATATTTTAATGATTTATAAGTATAAATAATAGTAAAATTCATGGATAAAGACTATACATATTCATTAAATAATATATTTAGGTTTACACCTTAATTCCTCATAAGAGGGATTCATAATAAAAATATGTAAAATAATATGTGGGTTGGGAAGTAAGGATGATATTTTTTTATAAAGTTTTCCAAAAAAATGTATTTTTAATAGTGAAAGAGATATGATAGGAGATACCCTTTGGATATTCAGAGAGATGGAAGACATGGATTATTTGAAAAAAATAAATACACAAATTTTTAACATTAAAAGAATGATTGAAAAGATTAATTCCCAAAACATATATTCTATGTGGTCAAAAATTTCCATAAAATAAGATTTGGATTTTTTGTCATTTTAACCGTTATCTATTAATTTTAACCACTATTAAACCCGTTAAAACCATAATCATAATATTTTATTTTATGTATACATACTATTATTTATGTCGTAAAAATAATTTGATCTTATTATGTAATAATAATTATTATGATTTCAAATATAGAATAAATTTTTCTTAATTCAATTTATATAATATGTATAATTTTATTAAAATTTAAACCCACCGATGAGACGAAAAACTAGGTTTAGAAAGAAAATATATTCAGAAGTGTATGGTGTTTTTATATAAAAAATAAACGTAATTTGTTTAAGTGACCGATATTTGATTAATTATAATATAATTGAACTAATATAAATTTTATAATTATTTTAATCCAAAATAAAACAATGTAAATTATATAAAAGAAAATGATGTTATATATGAAAACATCTATTTTTCCCAGTTCGTCGAAAATAAATTTTTTTGGAAAAATTATAAAAAAATAACCCTAAGATAGTTTTCTCATGTTGAATTCTAAAATATAGTTTATTTTTTCAAATATATTTTCAAATACTATCAAATATAAATTTTATTTCTGGTTCATAAAATGAAATGATCATCATTTTTTGAGAAAATTTATTATCAATATAACATAATGAATTTAGAAAATATTAAGATCTTATTAATCAATTTGATTTATTTGTCAAAAAACTGCATACATAATTTTTAAACATTGGTTATTAAGATCCATTCTTTCAAATTTAATGTCATTGTTACAATGGTCATGATTAAATAATAATAATTTTTAAATGTATGTTTTGGTTCGTCAAAACTCACTGTTTCATTTAACATAAGCCATGAAAGAATAAACATTTCATAAGTTCTCAATGTGTTAAATTCTACCCCCACTAAAATAATTATTTCCATTGAAATCCTATAACTCATCCATAATAAAATTAAGGATATATCTCCATCATCATATCCTTAAGTTCAAATAGAGAATCCTCAATTTGGTGGTTTGTTTATATAACCTTGATCATGTGAGTGGTATTTTTTGGTAAAAAATTCAAGCTATGATCCAAAATATCCACCGGTTTTTATTTTTAGGAATTATCATGATCCTATGGGAGAAATTATGTATTTAAAACATGTGAATGATCATATATGCACTTCCAAACCATAGATATAAAAAATAAATAACACATCATAAGCTACCAATCCTACTCGATCAAGAATATAGAATGATAAAATTTACATGTGGATCAGATTTAAATTCATCCCAAATATTATAATATTATTCCATGGATAAATTCACATTAAAACCATCCCACAAACTTCAATCACTTCATCACACTAATTATTTTTAGCATAATGTTATTTGTCAACCCTGAGATTCTGTGATGTGATATTAAATGTATCATAAATTATCTTCAATTTAAATCAAGTCACATTTGATTTATTTATCCAAATTCATCATAATAAATTTGTTTGTAGACTTTTTTCAATAAATAGATTCATAGAGAGCCATCTAAATGGTCGAGTGAATGCTATTTTTAAAAAAAAACTCAACTTGATGAATGTTATTATCCCAACCACATTAAAAATCTATATAAAAACATCCAAAAATAATATAGATTTTTAATTATTACCAAAATCTTACCATAAATCTGAGGATGGTACACATTACTAAAACATAACTCATTATGCAGATCCTTCTTCAGACTTCTCCAATGTTTTGAGGTAATTTCATGATCCTAATAATATTTAATAGAATGTGGTTCTTTCTAAAGCCTTAACACTTCAATTATGTATATCCTATAACAATAATATAGTGATAAATATTATATAGTAGTTATGAACTATTATTAATATCTATGGTGATTGACTATAACCCATATAACAATGTTACCCTTTGATTTTTTTCGGTGTCTGACAACAAAATCCATAATCATTCTCTCATATCCATTCTAGTATGGTAATGTTTTTTACATCACATTGGAATTTTTTCATTCAGATTTAACGTACTAAAATACAAATCACCAAGAAAAAATCACTACAATATCACACCTCATTTTATTATAGTATAAATACTATTTCATAACATTATACCTCTACTAACATCTAATATAGATATAATTTGAAGAACTATGATCCTCCACTATCAGTTACTTCTTAAAATCTAGTATCAATGGAACATAAACATTGTTCCTATGTCTCTTCATTCCATCATAATAGGGGATGTTATTTTAAAAAATTTATCATCTTCTTTTGCAGATCTATATCTTTATTTTGATCCTCCTTATTCATTAATCAATAGATTGTTGGACACATATTTGAGAATGATAAGATTTATGATATTCAATAAATATTTCTATATCCATCCTTTTAAAATCATGAAATATTGTGTATTTTTTCATCATAATAGATAGGATAGAGTTATCCTTTTGTCTCATGGAATCAAAAACCTTTTCCAGTTTTACAATGTAGAAATGTATTGAGCAGTTATAATATTATATCAGATCCATCCATATTTTCTCGCACATGTTCTACTCATTCTATGTTAATATTTACTTTATACTTTTATGATTAGTATATATATCACACATTTAAACTTAATTATCTTGAATTTTTATATTTTATGCATCAATAACAACACCAAATCTAGATAATGATTCGGGAAATTTTTCCCAGGAACATTCACTTTTTGTGAGGAATAGGATATAACCATGTAATTTTACACAAAAATATATCCCAATACCTTATTAAATGAAACACTCTAGATTGATAAATATTATCCATTATATGGTAATATAATCTCCATATAAATGATTTTCAATATATTTCTCTCCTCAAAATTTTCCTCATATAAATCTATTTAGAGGAACTAGGATCCATTTTATGTTAAATTGGTGCATAGATTAAGTAGTCATTATATTATCCAAAATAGAAAAACCAAAAAAACATGGTATATCCGTCATTATGGATGGTTTAGGAAAACAATTAATGGCCTTATTGATTAATTGATCCACATATATACCATTTATTGAGATTTTTTGTCCCAAAAAGAAAAATATTTGTATCTAAAATTCACAATATTTAATATTTTCATACAAATTCAGTAACACCTTGATATTCTGTTAATTATTTTTTTTCAACTGAATTTAATTCTGATTATATATTTTTTTTAAAAAAACATGTAAAGAATAGATTAAATGAAATAGAGAGTTCTTTGTTCATTACATGCAACACGAATTGTATCATGTGTAATATGAAACAATGAGTTAAAACGAAATGTGAAATACGATTTAAAAATAATTATTTAATATGATAGTGATAAACTATCCATTGGAATGGTGCATATTAATTAGAATAACTAAAATATGAAAATATATGGACCATAGATTTATGTAAAATTAATTCTTCAGTGATTAATAAATTAGAAATTTAAATAAATAATATTTGATAATAAAAAGAATTATTTTTCTAAAAAAATATTTTTATATGTATAAACATGTAATACCACAATAAATTAGAAAAAGGAATATTAGTGAAATTATTTTAATGAAATATATATTCTATATATTCAATAAAATTTTTAACATTACTTTTTTTTATAAAATATATAATAATAAATAAATATTTATTCTTAAAATATTATATTTTCAAAAAAATTAGTTTTTTCCTATATCAATTATTTTTTAAAATATATTATTTATAATTTTATAAAATATATTTTGTAAAATAAAATACAATTTTGAAATCATAATGTTAAAAATATCTTGGAGTTAATTTTTGAGAAATTTTTTAGAATACAAATTTTTCGATGATTGGAAAAAAATAGTTGGGTTTGTTATGAAGATGCATTTATATTTAAATATAATAAACTGAAAAATTATAATATGATGTGATTAATGGTAATATAATATCAATAATATATATATTAATCATATATAGGACATTGATAAAAAATTATTGTTGGATTTTCATATCAAATCTTTTTGATCTTTTAAGAATTTATTTGAAGAAAAAAACATTCCTGTTTCGAAAAAGGGATTAACTTGTAAAAAATATTTTCCACTTTAGAGAATGTAGTATCCCAACCCATCCCCATAGACCCATGTTGTGAAAACCCCAATCCCATCTTTCATATGCCAGGGGTTGGGGACTAGCTTCGGAAAGGCATATCAAAAAATAGGAATTCGTTTCCATTAATCCTATATACACAAATGTCCAACCACATCCCAACACCCTGAAATGGGGAAACATGTATCTCACTAAAATAAATATGAGTGAAATTACATGTGAATGTAAGTGGGCTAAAATTCAATCCAACAAGGAATTGAAAACAATAATGTACAAAAGGGTACATTGATAGACATCTATGGAAAACCCCACATGATTTTGAGAGTAATAAAGCTACAAGAAGCTGATGTAGTATCTCAAGCCTACCCAGTCAAACTAGGCCCCACATGGTCCTAGGACACCATATACACCATCGTATCTTCCGTTAGCCTCGTCCCCCTGAGCACTGCTTTTGAAACATCGATCGTCTGCACTAGACACAACACGTGATGGAGAATCCCGTGCAGGGAGAGTATAGAAATACTCAGCTGGGACCTTGAAACCCATGAGGATCTCCCAATTATCCACGATGGAAAACACAACAATGAAAAATATCCAAGAGGTAAAACAACCTTGAAATTCATTAACAACATTAACACAAAATAAAATACACAAATCACACTATGTATAAATTAATCACAGAAGTAAAAAATGATTAAACGTAAAGGTAGATCATATTTTTCTGTTGAGAGGCTCTACTGCTGATCTGCACAAGGTCACTTGGTGATAACCCACAATGGATCTCAAGGTGTTGACCCACATAGGATCTGTTGGTGATAACTGAAATTTGATCTCTAGGTGTTGACCCATTCAAAGGATCTTTAGGTGGTGGCCCATAGAAGATTGATAGGTGCTAACCCACAGAGAAACACTAGTTATAGACACACTCACATGATCACTAGGTACTGGCCCACAGTGGATCGCTAGGCGCTAACCCACCCAGAGGATCGTTGTTCTTTCTTCACATCACAACAAGCCACCAGATTCCCGCACTTAACATACTAGATTCATGGAGGAACATCACCTCAATCTACTGTACATACATCAACTACCAGAAATTCCCACATACTGTAGCCTCAAAAGACTGTCTGGTCGTAAGGGTCCCAACCTAACAGATGAAACTAAGATTGGACACCGGATCTGTATGTTATGTGAAATTAAGTAAAATGGGGCAAGTTGGACTTGAGTCTGATCTGATCTAGATTACGCCAACATCTTCCAAAACTCTCATAAAGTAACTCAAATGGACCACAACATCACAGTTGTAATTCTTTCATAGAAGACGTGTCATTCAGATGTCCAATGTGATATTTATTCGAGTTTTAGTGAAATGGGGCATGTCAGGTCTAGTCCAACCAGGTCGGGCCGACCCAACCTGACCCCATCTGGGGGTCCTGCATGGGTCTAGACCAGCAGTGCGGGTTTGGCCCGTAGTTGTCCTGACATGTTGGTTGGGGCGTTGTCCACCTACAAAACCCTGACCCACATATTGGGCCTATTCTCTAGCCCAAATGTGTCTCAATGGCATCTTGTTCTCATCCTAGTGATTCCATAAGGTGCCTCCCATTCATCTAGTATGGCTAACCAACCGGCTGACCATTTCCTCTTGCACATGGTTGATGAACCATGTTACACCAGCATAACCGAGTGGCACGGGCGAGTAGATCCCCAACGCAGTGTTGACGAGTGCCACATCGATCCATATTCGCCCCCTACATCCACGATGTGTCTCCACCCTCTTTTCATGGTAGTAACCATATACCCCTACTTTCTGCCACCGAAATTCTAGCGGGACCTTCGACGGGCCTCCAGTTTTCCTCCAGCGGTCCATTTCTTGACCCAATTTCACATAGGATTTTTGTAGGGTTCCTCCATAACTATGACGACCTGAAACATTCTATGTCATCACGTCAAAATTTTTCCATGATTAATGCACACTGCGAAGTGATTCTTGCATTGTTCATTCAGCATGCACCCTCCGCATTAGATGTTTTAAAATTGGGAGTTTCAGTAATTTCAGTTCCAAAATGTTAGTAATAAAACCCATGAAAACCCTATGTGAAACACCATCTAGAAAGAACATCTGGCCCCCAGATCAACCTGTTCGTTGGTTGATCCGTGCTCATTTTTTTGGACGAAGAACGGGGAAGGAGCATAAATCATACAGAATGCATAAACCCCTTAATTGGAATTCTCAGTTCCGCTGATGATGAAGAATTTGATTCACGTCATCATAGAGTAGAAATCCTCAGTGTTTTTTTTTCATTTTTTCAAGCTCTAGATCCGATCCTCCAAAGCCAATTTCTTATTTCTTTATTCATTGTTGGATAGGGGAAATATCAGTGGTACATAGTATATTTTCTAGCAATTCCTATGATGCTCTTTGATGAATTAGATTATTAATACAAGAAACATTTCCCATCATTTTAATTATGTTG
Organism: Viscum album; assembly: GCA_963277665.1. Taxonomy (NCBI): domain Eukaryota; kingdom Viridiplantae; phylum Streptophyta; class Magnoliopsida; order Santalales; family Viscaceae; genus Viscum; species Viscum album. The sequence continues at coordinate 1,582,220,558 of OY728137.1, read as the reverse complement.
TGACATTGTTTCTTTAATGACCCTCATTAATGGTACTCATTAAGAGAACAATTTAATAATCATCATTATAGAATCTTGTTGCACTGCAGTGTCTCCCCTCAATAAATTTAATAATAAAATTACATTGGAATGTTTAGTTTATTATTTTATTTAAAATGATGGAAAATTTAATATTTCATTTGAACCTTTCCGGTCAAACATAATCTTCCTGTAAAAAAATCCTTGTGCTTTTAGTTCAATAGTGCCCTTGTCTTTCAAATCTGAACAGCAGTTCAAATGATAGAAAAACTCTCTCAAAAGATTACTGAACGTACCTTAAAAAACATCAAAAATTAACTTCCACCCTTGACGGAGGATGGTCGAGATTTCACTCTGCCTAAGGGGAAGATGCCTCCATGACCTCAACGGATTTCTCAGATTTTAAATATATTTTACCATTTATAAGATATAAGGATTTAATAATAAAATAGTTGTTACATAATTATTTTATTTATATCCAAAAACTAACTTCCATTATTGGACTGCGCCAACCTGTGTTATGATCTACCTATGGAAATCATACACATATGAGCTTTGTAGTGGTCTCAGATTTTTAATCAAATTCACCATTTCATAGTTATATGCATTTGAAAAATAAATCAATTTTATATAATTATTTTATTTATGGTTATTCCATTTTATAGTTTTCTCAGTGAAGGACTGCGCCGACTAAACTTTAGTCACACCTCAAGTAAAACCCCCAACCTGAATATAATAGTGCCCTCATATTTTTGATCTAGGTAAATATTTAATTGTTATTCCACTTTTCTGGAAAACTACTCAACACACTAATTAATGCATAAATTTTTTCAACGGATCATTTTCGGCATTCAGGGCCTCAGAATCGCACTCCTCTCAATGCCAGGTCTGAAGATAATTCCTTATATTAATATTATATGTAAATTCTAAGATATTATATTCTCCCCACATTATGAAATTTTGTCCCTAAAATCCAAAATAATGATTAATCAAACATGTGGGGGTACTGAGCATGAATATGAGCCTCCCACTCCCATATTCTCTCCTGTAGATTTCTATGTCTTCATCGAATGTGCACTAGAGGAATCGAAAATGCATGAAGGACCTTATCCTCTCAATCCTCTATCTCCACCGGGATCTCTGCAAATAGAACCCCGATGTCAAATTCTAGATCACCTCATTCGATTACATGTGAAGGATCACACACATAACTCCTTAGATACGACATTTTAAAAATATCACGCACTATGTGCATCTATGTGGGAAATGCAAGATGGTACGTCACCTCCCCAACTCTACTATTTATCTGAAATGGTCTGATGAACCTCGTAGATAGATTTCCTCCCCATTCAAATATCCACAATCCTCGACGTGGTACGATTCGACGGAAAAAAAATCTCCCTCCTTGAACCCCAAGGGTCTACGTCTCCTATCATCATAGTAATTATGTTTTCTATTTGAAATAATCATATGATCATAAATAATTTGCACCTTCTCAGTGGTATCTCGTTCCAACTCTAGACCAATGATTGAAAACTCCCCTAGGTCTTTTCAACATAGAGGTGATCTTTGTGGCTGGCCATTCCAAGCCTCAAATAGTTCCATTCCAATGGCAGAGTGATATCTGTTGCTATATGAAATCTCTACTAGTGGTGGGTGGTCCTCACAATTGTGACCAAAATCTAGGACACAAGCATGAAGTATGCCCTCCACGGTCTATATGATCTTCTCCATCTAACCATATTTCTAGGAGGTAAAAGTTGTTCTCATGTGGGCTGGAACCTGATGCTCACCTACTACTTACGGACAAGTGAGGCATCCGGAAAAGAACTATGAGACCACATTCATTATCCCTATAAACCAGTAATGAAATCAGAGTGACTAGTGCATCTTCTTCACACCAGGATGTAACGCTAAAGGGGATGTATGGAATTCACTCAACACCTCCTCTCATAACATCACTGATATTATGGTGCATCCTCTAAAAATGGTGGCGTGCTCCCTGCCTATCATCATTTCATCAAGAGAATGTTCTCAGGATATTTGATCATGTCTGGTCATGCAATAAACATCAACATGCTGGGACTCCCTAACATGATGAAGGAGTGGGGGAGTGACAGTTATAGACTAGATTTATGTTGATCCATCATCATCCACAATAGATATTGGCATCGAGGCTAGCTGCTCTTTCACCTCACTCTACATCTGAAAACCAAACATCTTGTTCAGCATGTCTTCAACCATGTCCTCATTCCCATAAGTATAGACTATCTCAAAGTCATAGTCCTAGTGGAACGTCATCCATCACAATTGTTACAATAACTGAAAAGCCTATGGCTAAATTTCCATCCACATGAATGGATACCCACTTTAACTAGATGATGTGACCATTGACCCTTTGGTAATGGGAACTCGATCTCCACAACCACTTGGTTACAGTGCTGGTAATCCACACATAACCTCAAACCATGGGTCTTAAAAAATCCTTACTTTTCATGATTCTCAACTACACCCCCTTCTTGATTTGAGGTATGAAATCCTTCTGATATATTAATATTAATACTCTTTCCATATCAGTGTGTAGAGTGATACAGAAGTCCCACCCCTTGTGGGGAGGTAATTCTGGAAACATATTTTTAAAGGATGTTCCCACACTCCAAGACTATTATTGGGAACTGAAAACTCCAAACACCTATTGTGATGAGGGTTATGCGGGCTCACTCAAGAGTGATCGGCAACACAATGTTATTCTTATGTACATCACATGCTGCTTGGGGTTTTTTCCAACAAAGGAAAACCCCATTCCAATGCCACAGAAATACCACAACCTTTTTCCTAAAACAGTACATTAGATCATGAAATGTGGAGGACCAGTCCATACCAGGAATAAAATCGGAAGGCCTAGACACTGACACCAAGTGGTTCCAACTGAAATTCTCACCTCAAGGGTTAGATCACACCATCAATATAAGTGATATTATTGAGTCTCATTTGATAGGTATCTATATATGTATGGGTAATGTCAATGGTTTAACAGGAAAATCTAGGTACTGAACATGATTTTTGACAAGAAAGAATCATTAGAACCTATGTCTATTAATATGGTTGCTTGTAGTAGACAGAAACTGTAGCTCAAATCCTTCATAGAGCCCTTGGGTCATACTCCTTGACCACATGCAGCTACTCCCTTTCATTTTCTTCCATCTCACTGAGTTTGGTGGGGACCACATAGTATTGGTGGTTTTAACATGTCAAAATCTATACCATCTTCGGCATCTCTCCTGGCTCCTATTCCACGTCTGATGCCCTAAAAATTCACTTATCCCTATCACATACTCTTCCTAAAACATATTACACATCCATGTCTCTTAGTCTAAAGTCGGTTTCCTTCTTTCCCACAACTCACATTCATTGGGTGTATCTACCCAGACAAACAATTTTCAACAACAAAGGTTCTCTCTAGAACCCTAACAAATGTAAGAATAAATAGAAGAATATTGCTATCGTAGATGTACTTAAACACATCATGATCGGAGGTCTGAGCCTTGATGCACTAGTCATATTGTATTCATTTAGTACATCGAATTTTCAGTATGCCTCGATGAATACTCTACTACAGATATGTCATCCTACCAAAGCTGTATAATCTCTTGGGACACCGCCGGAAGGTATTGTAAAGACCCAATATTTATTAAGGAAATTCATTTCATATAAATATTTCCTAATCACATGAAATCAAAACATAATTAACTTCTAAGTGTTATGTGATCCTTAAAACATATTATTCTCACTTATGTTAATAGAATTTCAAGAATCCGACATACATAGTTGCGATCAGTAAGTTATTTAGAGTCCAATAAGGAAAAAATAATTTTTGGTGAATAGTATCCTACTCTTATGAATAGAAACATTCCCTTATGAATAGTTATATATCCTAATTAATAGTAACCTTACTTATGATAGTATATAAATAATATTCCAGTGTAAGTATGATATATCAGTGCTTTAAAATAAGTAAACAAATGTTTTGAAACTCTTATTTTCAAAATAAATTATGATTTAAATAAATATTAAATTAATAAAATTTAGAAAATTATTTTTTAAAAACTGACTTCATTTTTTGGATTCAACCAGTCGAAAAATTGTTGGGGTAAATATTTTGGATTTTTCTGAAATACAAGAATTTTGATAAAGAGTGACATACCATAAGTCACAAAATTGAGATAAATACACTTATTATAGAGTCATCTATGATGTATTACTGATGTAAGAGCACTTGGTTTGTAATAACATGATAAAATTACTATTCATGGTCATGGAAAACTCACTATTCTATTTCTTGATGTTAAATAATAAGTTAATGAGTTTTATATTAAAAAATCCCCTCTCTCCTCCACTATAAAAACCCACGCTCACCACCTTACATTCACTCCTCTCAAGCCTTGTTAATTCTCCAAATTTTATAAAAATACCCTCCCAACCTCCTCTCCCATGTCCTGAAATCTTTGGTCTCATAAAAAGACCAAAACTCTTCCTTAAGATGGCTCTCAATGAAGTTTTGTTCAAGAGGTAAATTCCTCTTTTCAATTCATTGTCCTTCCTTTCAAGTTCATTTGTTTTCTTTTTTATTTTATATCTCCTTAGCCAATTTATTTTATGACACCAGTTCCTTATATGTAATATAATTGTTTCATGATAGTGGGATAATTTATCAACATATCTCCCTTTTTACCTTCTTTTATACTATTAGCAAGAACACCATCCGAGATGTGTCAATTTTACACATTCAAGGACGATGGACTTTAGATTTCTATTATCATTCTAAATTATGGTCAAGAAAAAATTATTATTATGGTATAACCATATTTCTATATAAAATATAATCTATTTATGATTCGGTAATCCCTTTGTTCAAATGTTATTAAATTATAAAGGAAAATAGGTTTGTTGTAATCAAAAACCGCAAATTAACCGAAACAATTATCATTACTGTTCTATATAATAATTCATCCTCATTCCATGTAACTTAGTTATATAAATGACCAATAAAATCTATTTCTATTCATAAATAATATATAATTTCAATTATGGAGATTTACATTCATTCCACATACTTAAAATCAAATGAACCGAAGATGAAAATAATGAAAATGAACACTCCAAAGTGAAAAAATTCAATACAATAACTTATCAATAAGAACATAAATGAACTAACCAGAAGTATGTTATACTAAAAACGTGTCTAATAAGTTCTTGAATAAGTTATTAATATTTATAATTTCATATTTCAGGCGGTTAAGTTCGAGAGAGGAACATTTTTGTAGTTAATATAAGGGTTTTCCACCCGAACATCCATCTTCATTCGGATTACTATTCCTATCAAATTTCATTGATGAAATTATTATGTATTGTTATTTAATCATCATAAATTATGTGTGAGTATTCAATATATGTACAAAAACCATAATCCTTCCCTATTTTCTAGATAGATTTGTGTTTTAAAAGAATTTCTCAAAACTGTTTCCAAAAATACGAGCTCAATACAATGGAATTTCTCAAATTCATATATATTTTCAAGGGAAAGATATAATATATTTTTTCAAACTATTATCCTTATAAAAACACTCATATTATCATGAAACACTATCTTACTTCAATTCTGGTTTTATACTAACATTTTTCCAAAAGAAAATTTCTTTTCAAAATAAATGAGTATTTATCACAAGAATTAATAAATGATTTTAGAAGATTAATCTTGATTGATTCAACAATATTAATAATTATTATGTATTTTTGGGGTTAATAATTTATGATTTCATATAACATATTTAATTTAATGGTTAATTAATATATTTATTATGGATGATATATCCTAATACCATTCACCATATTATTCTGAATATTTAGTGTTTATGTTCAATAAATCGGGAAATTTAATTACATTTCATATGATAGTTTCAATATGAATGCATATGTTTTTTATGTTTATCCCCTCTCATATGAATAATTCATTGGACTTATTATGTGATGGGTGGGGCCTGCTATATCCCCTCGATGCATCGGTAGGTATCATGAGACAAATAGATATGGAATTGGCTGAGGCCTTTCCCAATGTGATATATGGATCTTGGTCAAGGCCATAATCATTAGACGTCATGGCCGAGGCCTTGAAAAAATGTTTCCGAATGTAGGACATATACACTTCCCTCATTATGATTCTAGTATTTTAATATCATGTAGTTATTCGATGAGTAGAATAACCATGATTATGTTTTATTATGGAATTATGTATTAAGGTCATATTTCTACCATAATGTGTTCATTTTCATTATTGAAGGAATATGTATTCAATTATTCACCATGTTTATTGTTTATGCTATCTTTCATTTTATTTCTTACACTTCCTGGGCGTTTGGGATCACCCTTTCTTATGTTTCATTTTTCTCACCACACGATGATGTAAATTATGAATGACATGAAAGCATAATATAAGATTCATGATGTTTCTAGTGGAATAATTTAGTGTTTTTTCCATATTTAAATTTGAACTTATGTATGTAACTTTATTACAATAATACCAAACTAATTGGTCCTTCAAGATTCGTATTACTTGTATGTATGCCAACAAAATCAATTATGGCACCGTCTTCGGGCAACTGGGGTTGGGTCCTTACAGTTGGTATCAGAGGACGTTTAGTAGAATACTTGGAAACTAAATATTGAAAATGTAGAATTATGGAATAGACGCTATGTTAGACTTTGAGATTATGCATACAATAACATCCTGGTATTATGGTAAGGAATAAATTATGTGTATCTTCCAATAAATGCATCCATGTCGCGATATGAGAAGGTAGAGGTGGCTCTGGCACAGAAGCATCTAGGTGTAAAACTCGAAAACACCGCATTGAGCTACACTAGAATTGGAACTGGTGCATGACAACAGGCCTTGCTGCACTATTGGTTATGACACTCATGGGGGATATTATTAGGATAATTAAAATTTTATATACAAGACATTATAAAGTATTGAAATGTAAAATATTCCTCAAAGAAACCATATTTGTGAATATGGGATTAGCCATTCGCAGGACCAAAAACATTTTCTATGTATTTTGTTATGTTAATATTATAAATTTTGATTTATAGACTACTCTATTGTATTCCATTATCTAGATATGGAAACATGTGGAATGAATGGAAACTGCATAAACACACGTGTCCCCTATAGGGATTTTCCTCCGATGAAAGATAATGATATTGGCCCTGGTGCTGTGACTACTGTTGAGCAACTCATAACTATACTGGAACAACTTACTCAGGTTATGAATTATAAACAAACCCGTATAGGGCATCTGGATTCACCACATTGAGGAGTTATGATGGATCGCTTTATGCAACAATGGCCTCCATCATTCAATGGGACTACAAACCCAATTTAGCTGAGCAGTTGATAAGTTCCCTCGAGAATATATTTCTTGCATTGGGATATAATGAAAGAAAAAAGGTTTTCATGGTAGTATATCATCTATCGGGATATGTGGATCAGTGGTGGTCATTAATCTAATACAAAAAAGTGGAGGACGATATAGAATAGATGGAATAGAAGGTTTTTAAGGAAATCTTCGAAGAAAAATATTTCCCTTGTGAGCGACGAGAAGATATGGAGAGAAAATTCATGAATCTGAGGTAGAAGGAGGATGAAAATGTTTCCAAGTATGAATCCAACTTTACATGGTTAGAAAGATATGCTATAAATAATATATGAAATCCAAGGAGCATAATTGATTGATTTTTTGATGGCCTAAAACCATTCCTCCAGCCGGCACTGGTCTCTTAATGTTTTTCATCATATAAGGATATAGTTTAATTTTATATCAAGATATAAAATGAATTATCTATGTCTTATGACTTTAAGGGAAAGCAATAAAAGAAGAGGGATGCTGAAAACCCTAGGAAAGGAAATAAGGAAATGGGGATGAAGGGAAGATTTGAATTTCCACCATGTGACAGTTTTTGAATGAAACACCCTGGTGCATGCATAAAAGGAAAAGGAGTATACTACAATTGCTTTCAGAAAGTCCATCTTACTGGTGATTGAAATGTGAAGAAGGAATACAGTGATGTTAAATGATTTAATTGTTGGTAGATGGGACACTATTCTAATGGTTGTTAAAAGAGTCAAGAAAATATGCAACATAAAAGGCCAAGGGATCCGGGACAAGATTATGAAATCATAACTGTAGAGGTTTAAGTTTATAATGACGTGGTGGATGGCACTATAATCATTTCATCAAATTTAGCCAATATATTATTTGATTCTGGATCATTGTATTCATTTATATCTTACTAGTTTACTAAGATAATTTGATATGTCCAATTTAATTTAATAAAGGATTTATCAGTCAAAACTCATATTGGATGTATCATTGCAAAAAAGGCATGTCGGTTAGTCCCCCTCCAGACACCAAAATGTGCTCTAGTTTCTAACCTTATCATCATACCAATGACTGAATTTGATATAATTCTCAGTATGGAATGACAATCAAATTATGATGTGAAGATTTATTGTAAGAAGAAGGAAGTTAAAATTTTTGAAAATGGTGTAGAATCCCTTGTCTTTAGGGTGGAATCTTCGCCAACTGATTCTTATCTAGTACCACTCCCAGTACCTCTACTAAATACAATACTTAGAGAGGAAGATAAACCAATATCTATGGGTGAGTAATGAAGTCTCCAAATTGAGGATGTGAACATATTGAAATAGTAAATTGATGTATATCCAGAATATTTACATGGACATCCTCCAGATCGAGAAGTTGGGTTCTCTATTGATTTAATTCTTGATGCATAACCTATATCAATGACTCCCTAAAGAATTTCCGATTTGTAATTAGTAGAGATAATGAAACAACTAGTGGATTTGAGTGAAAAAATATTTATTCAAGATAGTGTTTCTCCATGGGGAACCCATATCCTATTTGTTAAGAAGAAAGATGGATCCATGAGGCTTTGCATTGACTGCAGGTAAATCAATTCTATTGCAGTAAAGAATAAGTATCCTATTCCCCATATGGATGATTTATTTGACTAACATCATGGTGATAAATACTTTTCGAAGATTTACCATCGATATGGATATCATCAGTTGCATGTGAGGAAGGAATATATTCTTAAGACAACATTTCAGATCAGGTATGGGCATTACGAGTTTACTGTGATGCCTTTTGGACTGAAAAATTCAACCTCTATTTTCATGGATCTAATGAATATCATGATAACATTGGTGTGGTATTCATTGATGATATCCTCATATATTCAAAAATATATGATGACCATGAGAATCAATGGCGGGATATTCGGAGAACTCTTAGATACAATAAATATTATGGGAAGTTTAGAAATTTCAAATTATGGCTTCAATCGGTTTCTTTTCTAGACCATATTTTCTCTAATAATGGAATCCTAGTTGATCCAGTGATGACAAAGGAAATACAAGATTGGACCATTCCAAAAAACATAACTGAGGTATGTATATTCATTGGCTTAGCAGGTTATTATACAGGTTTCATTCAGAATTTTTCTCGACTAGATAACCCGCTAAACAAGCTAACATGTAAAGGAGTTATGTTTTTCTGTAAAAATTATTATACAGAATTCTTTGATGAATTGAAAAAAATATTGGTCATGCTCTAATTTTGAATCTTCCATATGGAAGTGATGGATTTGAAATATATAGTGATGCATCAAAGAATGGACTAAGTTGCATCCTTATGCAAAATTTTAAAGTTATTCTATATGCATCAAGACAATTGAAGACTCATGAGAAAAATTATCCTACTCATGATCTTGATTTATAAGCTATAATCTTTTTTTCGAAAATATGGAGGCATTATCTCTATAGAAATAGATGTGATATTTATATGGTCTATAAGAGTTTGAAATATATTTTCACACAAAAGTACTCAACATGTGGAAAAGAAGATTCCTCAAGTTACACAAATATGATGACTGTTTAATGCACTACCACCTAGGAGTGGCTAAAAAGGTGGAAGACGCATTAAGCCGGAATGATCATTGACTTCTAACTCAAATAAGTATTGAAATATATCCTTTGTTCATGGATCTACTGAAGATGGATATGGGAATTTTTATGGAAGTGGAAACATCACTCATTTTCAAATGATTTCTAAACCATAGTTACTAGAGATGATAAAAATTATCAATCTAATTATGATAATCTACATAAGAAAATCAATGCAGTTAAGGATGGGAGACTGGTGGGTATCGTGTATGATGAAGGAGTTATGATGTTTGGGTAGAGGTAATGTGCTCCACCAGTACCTGATCTAAAAAGAGATATATTATATGATGATCATAACTCAAATTTCCAAATACACATGGGTAGCACCAAGATGTATAGAGATATGATTGATGATTTTTTGTGGGAAAACTTGAAGGGGGAGATTCCTAATTACATGTCGATATGTTTATTTTATCAACACTTGTAGGCTAGAAGACAACATCCTGGAGGAGTCATGAAACCCCTTCCTATACCTATGTGGAAATGGGATGATATTATGATGGAATTTTCATGGGGCTACCAAAGACTCCATGAAATAATGATACGATATAGGTCATTGTTGATTGTCTTACAAAATATGCACATTTTCTTTCAATAAGGGATGATATACGAATTGAATGTTTAGAAAGATTATATATTAATGAAGTTGTAAGATATCATGGTGCACCATCATCAGTTGTTTCTGATAGTGATCCTTGTTTTACATCACGATTCTTGAGCAGTCCTCATAAGGCCATAAATATTAATCATCATTTGAGCACTGCCTACCACCCACAAACTGATGGAAAATCAGACTGAACTATTGAAACATTGGAAAAAAATTTGGGGTCTTGTTCAATTGATTTAAAATTCATGTGTGAGATGTATTTACCTCTCGAAGAATTTTCCAACAACAATAGCTTCCATTCAAGTATTTAGATGGCACCCTATGAAGTATTATATGGGAGAAGATGTCGTACACAAAATTTATGGGATGATGTTGGTGAAGGAAAGCGTGTGGGCCCAAAACCTGTTGAAGAAAAAATATAAATGGTGAAGCTTAACCATAACCATATCAAAATAGCTCAAAGTAGGAAAAATAGCTCTCCTGATAACCAAAGAAAGTATTTAATATTACAAAGGTGATCATGTTTTCATAAAGCTGTCTCCATGGAAGGGTATTATACGATTTAGTATGAAGGGAAAATTAATTCCCAAGTACATGAGACCTTTTGAAATTTTTGACTGAATTGGAGCTATAGCTCACTATTTTTAAATGCCTCCAAGTCTCTTCATGGTTCACAATGTTATCCACCTGTCAATGTTAAGAAAGTACATGCCAGACCCAACACCTGGACTCACTTATGAAGAAGTAGAACATGAGCCCGATCTATCTTATTTTGAAGAGCCTATCAATATTTTTTATACTATAGAACAAGTATCAAGAAATAGGATGACATTTCTAGAAAAGGTTCTATGGAGGAACCATATTATGGAGGAAGTAGCATGGGAGCCTAAGGAGCTAATGCTAAAGACATACCCAAATCTTTTTAGGTAATATATTTTGATTTTTGAGGATGAATTTTTTCTAAGGAGGGTAGAATGTAACGACCCAATATTTTATTAAGGAATTACCTTTTTTATAAATATGTCATAATCACATGAAATCACAATATAATTTACTAATAAGTTCTATGTGACCATTAAAACATAATTATGGAACTTCTATGATGTGAATTTCAAAAATACGACATACACATTTGCGATCAGTAAGTTATTTAGAGTCTAATAGGAGAAACATAATTTTTGGTGAATAGTAACATACACATATGGATAGTAACATACCCTTATGAATAGTGATATACCCCAATGAATTGTAACCATACTTATGATAGTATATGAATAATATTCAAGTGTATGTATGATATATCTATGCTTTAAAATAATTAACAAGTGTTTCAAAACTCATGTTTTTAAAATAAATTATGATTTTATTAAATATTAAATTAATAAAATTTAGAAAAGTATTTCTAAAAAATGGAATTCATATTTGGATTCTATACATCAAAATATGGTTGGGGTAATGATTTGGGGTTTTTCTATAATACATGAATTTTTTGATGAATAGTGAAATACCATAAATTGAAAAATTAAGATAAATACACTTATTATATAGTCATGTGTTATGTACAACTGATGTAAGAACACTTGGTTCGAGATAACATGATAACATATCTATTAATTGTCCTGGAATACTCACTATTCCTTGTCTTGAGGAGAAATAATATGTTAATGAGTTTTATATTAAGAAATTCCCTCTCTCCTCCACTATAAACAACCACTCTCACCATTTCCTTTCATTCCTCAGAAGCCATGTTCCTTCTACAAATTATGTCCAAATACCCTCCCAACATCCTATCCCACGTCTAGGATGCTTTGGTCTTATAAAAATGCTAAAACCTCTTCCGTCAGGAGGCTCTCAAGGAAGTTTGGTTCAAGAGGTAAATTCCCCATTTCAATTATATGTCCTTCCTTTCAAGTTCATTTGTTTTTTTTGCTATTACATCTCCATATCCAAATTTTGTGATGACTCGAGTAACATATATTTTCTGGAATGTTTTCATGATAGTTGAATATGTTATCAACATCTCTCCCTTTTTACCATCTTTTATACTAGTAGCAATAACACCATCCGAGATGTGTCAATTTTACACATTCAAGGACGATGGACTTTTGATTTATATTTACATTCTAAATTATGGTCATAAAACCATTAATGTTATATATTAACTAGTTTTTTATATATAATATAATCTATTTATGATTATTTAATCCCTTTTTTTGAAATATTATTACGTTATAAAGGAAACTTAGTTTGTTGTAATCAAAACCCACAAATTAACTGAAACAATTATCATTAAATTTATATATAATAATTGACCCTCCTTCCATGTAACCAAGTTATATAAATGAGAAATAACATGAATTTATGTTCATAAAAAATATATAATTTCAATTTTGAAGAATTACATTCATTCCACATACTTAAAAACAAGTGAACCGAAAATGAATATAAAGAAAATGAACACTCTGAAGCGACGAAATTCAATTCAATAACATATCAACAAGAACACAAATGAACTAACCAGAACAATGATAAACTAAATTCATGTCTAATTAGTTCTTAAATAACCTATTAATAAGTATAATTTCATACTTCAGGAGACTAATTTCGAGAGAGGAACACGTTTGGAGTTAAGTTGAGGGTTTTCCCCTAAACATCCGTTTTCATTCGGGTTATTTTTATTGTCTAATTTACTTGATGAAATTCTTATGTATTGTTATTTAATCCTCATAAATTCAGTGTGAGTATCCTATATATATACACCAAATATAATTCTTCCCTATTTCTTGAATTGTAATGTATTTCTAATGAAGTTATCGAAACTATTTCCAAAAATACGAGCTCGATACAAAGGAATTTCACAAATTCATATCTATTTTCAATCACAAGCTATAATATATTTTTGAAAACCATTATCCTTGTAAAAACACTTATTTTTTCTTCAAATATTATCTTACATTACTTATGGTTTTATACAATTTTTTTTCCAAAAGATCTATTCTTTTCAAAATAAAGGAGTATTTATCACAAGAATTGCTTAATGATTTTAGAAGATTATTATTGTTTGATTCAACACTCTTGTTAATTATTTTGTGTTTATGGGGTTAATTATTTATGATGTCATATACCATTTTTTATGGAATGGTTTACTACTAACTTTATTATGGATGATATATCATAAAACCACTCACCATATTATTCTGTATGGTTTGTGTTTATGTTCAATAATTGGGGAAATTTAATTAAATTTCATATGATAGTTTCAATACAAATGTATATGTTGTTTATGTTTATCCGTGATCAAATGAGGAATTCATTGGACTTATTATGTGATGTGTGGGGCCCGCTATAGCCCCTCGATGGATCGGTAGGTCTAATGAGACAAATAGATGTGGAATTGGCCGAGGCCTTTCCCGATGTGATATATAAATTTTGGCTATGGCCTTATTATTTTGACGTCTAGGACGGGGCCTTGATAAAATGTTTCATAATTTCCTGCATAAGCACATCCCTCATCTGAGTTCACCCCTTTCAATGATTTATTTTTTCAAGGATGTGAAGATGTATTTTATGGTAGACCAGAAGTGATAGGTTATGGGATGTAATTTTTTTCAACAGAGACAAAATGTTGTTTTTGTTTTTATCTAATGATGTAATGTAAAACTTATGTATAAATCTAGTACTTTGAAGGCTACAAAAATTATCAGTCTTTCGGGAATTTATCCCTTATGATAATTCCACTATTATTTAATAATGCATCGTCTCTAGGTAACTAGGGTTAGGGCATTACAGTTTTTATTAGGGGATGTTTATTATAAACCATGGAAACTAGATTTATAAATACTTGGATTTGAGAATATTACCCTTTGATAGACTTTGAGGATTAATATAGATGAACTTCCTATAATTTTGTTAATGTAGAAATTTTTTGAGTTTTCCAAGCAATAAATCCTTGTCAGGATACAGGCACGTAGAGGCAGCTCTTCCATAGATGTACCTAGGAGAGAAAATTCTGACAAGGTGTTTTAGGCTTGACTCTAGGTATCCTGGTACAAGACAATGAGCCTTTCTGGACACTTGGTTTTGACACTCCTGGGGGATATTATTAGGATAATTCACATTTTCGATTCAAACTGTTATGAAGGATTTATTATTATATACCTCCTCAAAGAAAACATTTTTATAATTATTGATTATATCCATAAACTGTTCAATTTATGTTAGGTGTTTTGTAAGGATGGAAATATGTATTGTGATTCATAATCTAATGTAGTTTATGAAATTGTTTAAAAATGGATCTTATCGATATAATGGGAACTATATCAACACACGAAATCTATGTAGGGATTTCCCACATACTCAATATAATTATTGTGGAGCCAGTGATGCAACTGGTGCTGGTCAGCTTATAACCATACTAGGAAAACTCATTTTGGATAAGAATAATAACCATGCCTATATAGAGCACCCTATTCCATAACACATAAGATCAATGTTAAACTGATTCCTAAGGAAAAACCACCAACATTAAATGAGACTACAAATCCTTTTGTAGTTGAGAAATGGATAAGTTCTTTAGAGAAAGTATTTCATGCTTTGGGGAGTAATGAGAGGCAAAAATTTTTCATGGTAGTTTATCGCCTCACAGGAGAGGCAGATCAATGGTGGTATTTAATTAAAAACACAAAGAATGATAAGAAAGTATTCAATGTTAAATAGTGGTAGTTTAAATAAATTTTCTTAGAAAAATACTTTCCTCGTGACTATCAAGTGGATATGGAATGAAAATTTCTGATTTTGAGGAAAAAGGAAGATGACAATGTCACAACGTTTGAGGGTAACATTACAAGGTTATCAAGGAATGAAACAAATTAATATACGTAACCCATGTGTTAATATTTATTAATTATTTTATGGGTTAAAACAATTCCTCTGATGTGGATTTTTCTCACAATCCTTCTAGTCAAATGAAGATATTGTCCCACGTGATATCATGATAGAAAATAAATTCTCTATGTCTTGTGAATTTAAACAAAAATCAAATGAAGAATATATATGTTGAACACTCTAGAAATGGAAATATGAGGAATAAGGGAAATGTTTTCTATCCATCATGTAGTAAATGTGGGAAGAAACACACATGTTTTTGGCTGACAGGAATGGGAGTATGTTTCAAGTGTGGAAAAAAGGCCACCTAGCTCATGATTGCAAAGGAAAGAAAGAGTATGTCAATGTTGAAAATATACAACTGTAATGAAATTGGGCATTATGAAAATGAATATCTTAATCACCACGGAAACCTAGCTCTAAAAAGTCCAAGTGAGAAAGGAAAATCTAATGCGATCACTTCTATTGAGGTTGAAGATCCGAAAGAAATGGTGGCATGTAATTTAATGGTTTCCTCTATTTTAGAAAATAATTTATTTGATTATGAATCATCAAATTATTTCATATCATCCTAGTTAGATAAGAAAATTTTATATTTCCAATTTTATTTAACATGGGAGGTTTTAGTCAAAACTCCTAATGGAACTATCATTGCAACAATGTTTTGTGAATTGGTCCCCATTAGGGCATTTAAATGTTCATATTCCATTGAACTCATCGTCATACCTGTGATTGAATTTTATATAATATTCTATATGGATTGGATTTCAGAGCATGATTTGAATATTTATTATAATAAAAATGATGTTATAGTTCTTGATGAGGATAAGGAATATCTTATCTTTAGAGAAGAAACGTCACCATATGATTCTTATCTAGATCCACCCCTTGTATCTCTACTAAATTAAATTATTGGGGAGGAAGTGAGTGAAATAACTATGGGTGATGAATGGCATGTTCAAATAAAGGATGTATCTATTTTACAAAAATATGTTGAGGTATTTCCAGAGGATTTACCTATACATTCTCTAGAATTAGAAATTGAGTTTTCCATTTATTTAATATTTGGTTCATCCCCCATATCAGAGACCCATTATAGAATGGAAACTATAGAATTAGTGAAGTGAAGGAAACAAATAGAGGAGTAGAGTAATAAATTGTTTATTCTCCCTATTGTTTCTCCCTTGGGGGGGGGGTATTCTTTATGTTTAGAGCAATGATTGATCTATGAAGTTTTTCATTGACTATAAGGAGATCGTTTCTATAACCAAAAAGAACAAGTATCCCATACCATGCATTGATTATTTATTTGATCAAATTCATGGAGCTCAATATTTTTTAACGATTGAAGTTATATCTCGATATCATCAGTTGTGTGTGGAGAAGGAATACATTCCATAGACAGCATTTCAAACGATGTTTGAGAATTACAAGTTTACAGTAATTTCATTTGGAGTGAATAATGCACCCCCTGTCTTAATGGAAATAATGAACAAAGTTTTCAAGGAATATATTTATTACATGGTAGTGGTATTTATTCATGATATATTGGTATAAACCAAAATCTATGAAGATCATGAAAATCGCATGAAAATGATTATGAATACTATTAGAAGAATTGAATTTTATGGGAAGTTCAACAAGTGTGAATTTTGGCTTCATGAGATATCGTTTTAATGCCATATTGTCTCTAAGGATGGAATCTCTAGTGATCTCTGAAAGACAAAAGTAATATAAAAATGGCCTGAACTGACATGTATAACTGAGGTATGCAGTTTTGTTGGTTTTGCAGGTCATTGTCAATTTTTTGTGCAAAATTTCGCTCGATAGGCTAATCCATTTTCCAAGCTCACATGTAAAGAGGTAAAATTTGTTTCAGAAAAAGTGTGTGAAGAATGTTTTTAATAAAAGAGGAGAAGATTATTCAATGATCCTATATTTCCAATACCATCGTTGAATGATGGGTTTTTCTATTTATAGTGATTCTTTAATGAAAATTAATCACATATATGGATGATAAAGAGGTCCCCGTAGATTCTGATGTAATAACAACCTCGGATAAGTAAAGAGATTGTAAAATTAACCCTTACCCTATAATTTTCCTTTGTTGAGGGTATGTTAACCACCTGTATAATGGTGAAATAATTTTTATTAAATTATAATGGAACCAAATACATAATTAGTATATCATATATGATCTTCTAATATTGTTTTGTTAATAATATTTAAGTAGTATCGTTGTTTCTGGTGTTAAATGATTTGTTTTCCATTATATTTGTTTATTATGTAAGTAATTGTTTTATGGATATGATGTATTTTATTCATATACATAATTAAATAATGTTCTTAAACATTATTTTTAATCATCAAATGAAAATTATTCTTGAATGGTTATGATGGGGAATGAATCTCATCGTGTTCGTGGAGACAGTAATCTGTACAAATGCAAGAGAAACAATAACATTCTATTATTGGTGAATTCATATGGAATTGAATGGTATATAAATAATCATTTACATGTTTTAATTATGGATTACATCAATTATACTCATTATTATATCAATACAAATATTGAAGTTTCGAATAACAAACTACACCACGACGTGTTGACGGTAAGCCGTACGCATGCATGTATGGTGAATTTTTCATTCATAGGATATATAGAATAACGATTATTGTTGTACCATATTTATAATAACATCTTAGTATGTTGAAGGTACATAAGATATTATTTTAGTATGAAAAGAAATGAAAGGGGAAATGGAAGACGAACAGATCATTGATAGAGGTGATGACGAAATTATCTCTTCTTCGAGTTCTTCCTTTTGATTTGATCAAAATGAATCCTTAGTTTGGATTATGTTCAATGTATGGCCATTAGGTTGATTTGAGGGTATTTTGGATAATATTTTGTCTGGGTTTGGAAAAACAAAATGGCGTTGGAGGTGTGAAATTAATGTAAGGGGATGTACCATTTTATAAGAGAGGTTAGGGTCACATTAGGGGAAAAATAAAATATTGTTTTATTATACAATCATATTACGATTATAATGGATCCAAACTGATTTACTTTGTGGATAAGGTGGGGATGAGTCTCAAAACATTCGACCAATAGGGTTTAGATATGTTTATGTCACCATATTAACCTAATCATATAGATTTAACTCTTAGTAAAATAGGTTAACATTTAACATGTATTCCTGTATTATTATAATAGATGGTTAATAAACATACTATAATAATCCATGAGAACCCCAAGTGGTTAATTTTTGATATATATAACCTTATCTATTTCCTTTTCTAGACCCTTATATTTTACTGAATATTACATCAATTAATAATATAGTATTTGTTTTCAAAACACATTTATGTCAATTTTGACACTACTTAGTATTTGGTTTTTATGAAAGCCATAACAACATTATCACATCAAAAAATATTTATTTAATAAACCATAAAAAATTCATAATAACCTATGAAATTCATGGAATACATCAAAAGTCTCAATTTTCATTTAGTTAAATATTAATAATGTAAAACCCCAAGATTTTATGTGATGAATTATTTTTAGTGACTTTGATGTCTTGTGTTGCACGCCCAGGCAACATTCCTCGATAACCTGTGTTGTACGCAATATCAAGCTTCACTAAAATATATATTATTATAATATTAATATGAACTAACCATTATGAATAGTAATAAACATTTTCAGAAATTTTATTAATTTTATCTGTCAAAATGGACTTTATTTTTGGATTCGGAATATAAAAATTAGCCTAGGGTGAATTTTTTGTATTTTTCTGAAAACATTCAATTTTTGATGAATTGTGAAAACACTGGGTTACTATTTAAAAACCAACTTTTTATTTAAATAATTATTTATTTTAGGTCAAAATAGATACAGAATACCTATATAAGTTCAATGTAATTCATAGGAGTCATTTTATAATAATATTGATATATAAAACTTTTATTGAACTTTTTGACTGTCTTTTACCCACCTCCTAGAATCATTTGTAATTGTACATAAAACATAATTTTACCTGTTCTATGAGTTGAATTTTGAAATTAAGAGAGACATGGCTAATATAAAGGAGTAAAATGTGATTCAATAAGATACAAATAATTTTTGGTGAATAGTAACTTTTTGCTTTTATTTACCACGGTTAAAAGTAAATATGGTAATTAAGGGGAAAAATGATATTACGATTACCATAAAACATGTCCTAATTCTATATGATAAGTTTAGTTATTTCAAAAAAACCTCAGGAATAAAATATTACTCTTTAGGTCCACTTGGATTAGATTATGACATTTATTATTATTTTATTTAAAGAAGAGTTAAAATAGTTAAAATCAATTTTTAATGACTAGAAAATTTTTAATATAGTGTTATAAATAAGATAAATTAGACTATAAATATTAATTAGATATCTAAAAAAATTTCCTAAGTAATGGTATTTTATTTATAATATTTATACATTAAATACTTTAATTTATTTATGACACAATGATGATGCAGTAATTACCTTATTAATGATATATTTACATTATTGATATTATTAATAACCAAATAAATGTAATTGGAGACTTTTTATGAATTAAACTAATTTTATAGGTTAATATGACATATTTTTATTGATTTTATTAACTTTATTTGAACTAATCATTCTGTTATGATTTTCACAAAAATCAATTACCAAATAGTATTAAAATAGACATAAAATAGTTTTAAAAAAATTATTATATTATTAATTGATATTCTATTTATAAAGATATAAGGTTTGGAAAAATGAATTAGATAAAGTTATATATATTAAAAATTAACCACTTGGGGTTCGTTTGGCTTGTTATTGTATGATAATTAAAAAATATATTGTAATAAAACAAGAAGACAAGGTAAAAGTTAAATTATTTGACTTATAGTTAAATCTAAATGATAATGTTAATATAGCAACATAAACTTGTATAAAACATATTGTTTATGATTATTTAGACCCATAACCACTTTATATTATAAATAAGTCACTTTTGAGCCATTATAAACCAAATATGACTTTATTATAAAATAATATTTTATGTTTTTTCTAAAGTGCCCCTCTCATCCCTTATAAAAGGGAACCTCTTTCCTCGTCTATTTGCACAAATTTGAGCCTTCAGACATGGAAAAAACCTACCCAATTTCCCTTATAAACATCGATAGAAACATTATAGAGTTTCTGTTCCCCTCATAAGACAAACTCTAGTGCCTTAAGAAGAAGATTAAAAGAGGTGTGTCAAAGAAGGGGTAATCTCTTCTACCGATTCTTTCAAGTTTCTTTCTTATTCAACTTCTTATTCATTAGTTGTTTCACTATAATGTAATAAAATCAGTGTCAATAATATATTGATATGTTATTTTAAATATTAAATAACCTCATTACACCTTCTATCTATCCTACGAAAAACGAAATCACCGCACGTGCGTACGTACGGAATACCGTCTCCAC
The DNA here is from genome assembly GCA_963277665.1 of Viscum album. NCBI lineage: Eukaryota > Viridiplantae > Streptophyta > Magnoliopsida > Santalales > Viscaceae > Viscum > Viscum album. The sequence continues at coordinate 1,582,199,476 of OY728137.1, read as the reverse complement.
GTCGTGGTGTAATCTATTTTTTCACCACCACCTTACTTGGATGGGTATAATGGTGTAAATAATAACTATATATGGTTATTATAACATCATACTAATTATGAGATATTATATCATCCACTTCAATTCTATTCAATAATTATGTGAATGATATCATCGCTCATGCGTACGTATGGATTACCGTCTCCACGACGCGATGAGATTCATTCTCCATGTTAACCACTCAAGAATGATTATAAATTTTCTATATAATGAATAATAATTAAATATATGACATAATAAAGATACTTTATTTATGTATATATATTTTATCTACTTACTTCTATTCAAGTCAATAATGAAAGGAAAACAACGTTCATGCGTACGTACAGCCTACCGGCCGTCTCCATGAACAGTGTAATTCATTTCATTCATATATCTGTAATATATATGTATATATAATAATTATATTTGATATATAAATCATGACTTAAATTCTGGAAGTAATTAAATCATGATATAATTAATAATAATATCAAGAACAACGAGTCCAAACATGTATGATAAATGAAACAATTTTTCCCAAAACGCAGCTTTAGCAATGAATTTACAAAAGAGCAGGTAATATAAAGTCATAAGTGAACCATATATGATATCATAACATAAAATATGATTCAGTAATAAGTCAATGGCATTATTTAAATCATTATACAGAAGGTTTCGATACGTACGAAGCATATCAGACCTAAGGTATGAGATAATTTTGTAATCTTATTTTTATCATAGATTGCTTATATGTAAGTATTTACTAGGTTTATATTTATCATCCATTTCCATGAAAATGCTTTTCATACAGTTTTTTATATTCATTTAGGTATGTTTAAATTCATTAATACCCCTCGTTGAATTTTTCATTGTGTTATGGAAGGAATCATTCGTTTTTTTACCATACGAATTACTTTTTGACATTTTCAAAAAAAGTATGAGGATGATGTTTTTTAACTTATACGACAAGAACATATTTTTAAGATTTCATAATGCTTAATTTTCATGAATATTATTCTACTAGGTTTCATGAATTTTTTTTAAAAAACCTTTTCTTTTAATATTTAATTGCATTTTTATAAAATAAATTTATTTTGAAGAAGAAAGGATATTTTCCTCAAGAATTCATTTCATGTGTTTTATCAAAACTATTTTCCATCGAATATGACATTATTAAGTATGTTTATGTTTCAAGTATAATATATATATGATTTATATGGAGTCATTTTTCTTATGATTAAATGATATCCATTTGTTTTATATGGATTATGTTATGATGGGATGATGTTTTTGAAACCCGGTTTATTCTTTGGGTTATGATGAATGATTTATGTTTACGTTGTGGCACACGTAAGAATGATTTCATTATAAGATGGGTGGGACCTATATCTACCTCTAATGCATTGGGTAAAAGATTTATATCTCATGAGATAGTGTAACATCCCAAGTATGTAATTAATAATATATATTCTTATCAATGTCTATTTATGAATTTGATAGAGTTTTAGAGGCTTAAAATGAGAATAAATCCAATCTTAAGCATGGAATACTCTAGTATTTTTAAAAGATTGTTTTACCGCCATTTGATGGTGAACCATTTTTAAATATTACTTTTGAAAATTTTATAAGCTATATTTTTCAAACTAAACTTATTCTTTACGATTGGGACATTGAAATTTACATTGGATAAACTTATGGTATTTTTCTGATAATGTTCATTTTTTAATGAATAGTGAAAAGTGTTGTATTTTAATTCCAAACCTCTTTTTCATATAATTTAATTATATGGATAGATCACATTTTTAATTGGTTTTAAAGTTTATATATAATATATTTTTAACATGTAATCCAATGGTGTCCAATGGGATTAATTTCACTTTGGAATTGGGTATAAACAAGTGCCAAACTTTTCATTGATATTATTTCTAAAAAAACCGCTATTTGTTTTGACAACGGGAATAATTTTTAAATTAATTAGTGCAATTTATGTGTTTGTAATTTGGTAAAATGGATTACATATTTGGAATAATATGGTAAAAATTATGTAATCAAGACTATTTTGTTTTTTGAGAATATGAATAGTAACGACGGTAATTATCTTTAATTATCATGATTAATTATTAATTGGGTAGTTAAGGATAATAAAATAATATCATAATAACAAAAAATGACCACAAAATTTTTCACAATGCTACTGTTTGTTTCATGGCCGACCTTTGTATGCCATGTTCCAAACATGGGGACCCCATGGAATCACATTTGTGTGATAATGACTTTTTATGTTTTTATTTTTAAAGATAGTTAAATATAACGAAGAATGTATCACCTGAGTAAAACATTTTTTATTTTGTCTAAATAAATGATATATTGGAATATAAATAGTCATTTTAAAGATAAATATATCTCCTATATAATAGTAGTTTTTTAATAATTTTTAGGGATTAAATAATTTAAATTATTTATGACATCATGATGATGTAGTGATTACCTCATTAATGAATGATTTTAATAAAATTAAAAGATAATGTAAAATATAAGACATAAACTTGTCAAAGAACTATTGGATGAGTATATTTTGAACCCTTATCACCTTATACTCAAAACACATCAATGTGGGACAATTAAAATCCGAAACTCAATTGAAAATAAAGTAACATTTTATACCTTTCCAAGAGTTCCCTTCCTCTCAGTTTATAAAAGGCCGCCAACTCTACCTCCTTACCCACACCTCTCAAGCCTTTGGCTCGGCCAAGATCTGATCATTTTGTCTATCCAAATCCCTCTCCTAATCTTAGAAGCCTTACCTTAGGAAGGAGGATCTTCAAGAAACCCTTTTGGTTCAAACCAAAGTGAGTTACCCGATTTTAAGGTAAAGTCTTCACTTGTGTTCTTTTGTTTTATTTTGCTTCTCCAAACCCCTAAAATCTTTTTATTCATTTATTTTGTAACAAATCCAGTATCTTAAATATACTAGGATGTTTTTATAAGAATTATTCGAGCTACAAATACACACACCTACATCTAATGGTTAAATAACATACTGTTTCTATGGATGGTGAATTTCTGCCTCACGAAACGATGATTGTTCAAAATTCTATTAGCACCTTAAAAGGATACCATTAATATGTCACTATATTTATATATGATATATAATATGTTTATGTTTTAATTAAGCTTCTGTATTTTTCATTTATGGCATACCTTTACGGTTTCCATTAAGGGAAAATGCGATATCTTTATTTTAGGAAGTGCGGACTACTGCCCCTTCAAAGTGATTTGATTCGTTAATACAATATGTGGTATGTATAAAGGATAGATTTAATGACATTATATATGATACCATACTGGAATTATAATAATATTATGTATCATTATGTTTTAATTCCATTAAATATGAAATAGAAATTGAAGTAGTGTTCATGCGTACGTACGACTTACCATCTCCATGAACAGTGCATTTCATTTCTTACCTCTAAATGTTATGTAATATTATCAATGCATGTATATATTGAATATATATGATATATGATATATATAAATAATTAATATAATTATAGATATAATAGATATTTTATCCCTTGAACATACTTGTAATTATAAAGAGTTTATTTTTGACTCAAGTACCAATGATCAACAAAACGACCATTATAATCGTAAATAATTACATAGTGTTCATGACACAGTAATATGTGATATAAAAGGAATAATGAACTTGAAAAAGGTTCTCAAGAAAGTATAAATTAACTCATGTTTATTATTCAGGAGGTTAAAGAACGATCGAGTCAAGTCGGACCCGAGGTAAGGTACTTCGTCTCGATCTCCTTTCATTGAGGCATATTATGTTTTATACAAAACATTATTTTATATGGTGTATAAACCTTTTTGACGTTTAGTATTATTCAAAAGGAATATTTTTTATACGAAACATTTACTAAATGACAAAAGGGAATGTTTTTTTGTCGTACGTATGCGGCGACCACGCCTTCTCGGCCGTTGTGACCATTATTTGAGTTTCGGCTTCCACTAAAATACACAACCCTTTTATTTTGAATGAAAAATAAATACCATGTTTAAATTTTTTTTAACTTTGGTATTGAAAATGGTTTTCATAATGTTTTTATATCAATGTGTTTTATTGATATCTTTTTATTGAATAGTGGAAATGTTATGTTTCATTTATGCATGTTTTATGTGATACGATTATGTTATGGTTCTTGGGCATTGTTATGAAGACGGGTGGTTATATGAGAAACTAAGGGCGGGTGAGCCCGATATAGATCTCCAATGCATTGGGTAACGCGAAGGAGTTAAACGATACGGTTTCTCTGAAGTGATTTAGGGAATATTCTGTGATGGGTATTCCATACGTAACCATGAAGGTTACTCCCTAAGTAAGAATGTTATGAATGCCTTAAGTTTCCTTTATGTCTTATGATTTCTATGATTTATTCATGATTTGATGAGGTATGTTAAAGTTCATATGTTTTATGGGTATAGTCTGATATCATTGATTCTTATGTATACATGTACTAATGTTTCCTTTCCATATTTTTATATCCCTTACTGATCTTTTTATGCTCAACCCATGTTTTTGAAATGTTTTTTCATAGGTCAAGGGAAAGGTACATGATATGATGACAGTGTGAATGAAGTGTCAATAAAGAATCCATGTTTTATTTTTAATATGTTTCCATTGATGGGAAAAATGAATAATATCTTTTAGGTAACCACATTGTTTAAATGTGGAATGTAATGCATGTTTTATGATCTAATTCTCGAAAACTCTAAACCTAAAAAGATCCTGAATGTGTAGTCTTGTAATAACTCAATATTAAGTAAGATTTAAGGGTGGGGCCTTATAGTTGGTATCAATGGTCGTTTCAGATAAATTTAGTTGTTAGAATTCTATTAAATGATTATCCAAAAATATTTTTTTATGGTAAAATTGAAATGATATAGCATTTGATGATTACTATGTTTCTTCATCTAAGACATGTTTGTTCAGAATAGTTTTCCAAAGAGGAAATAAGGATGCAGTGCTAGGAAGGCATACAGAAGGAAGAGACCTTCCGAATCAACATCCTGAGATGTTCCGAATTGGAACTGAACAGTTTGATGTTGTAATGGTGCAGTTGACTCAATCGATAAATGGTGGTGGTATCCATGTACGAGATCAGCCAGATCAACCGTAGAGGATCCTGTCAGTGGTGGAACATTTCATGAGGCCACATCCACCATAATTCAAAGGATCATCTAACCATGTGCTAGTTGAAGGGTTTATTGAAGCATTGGAGAATATTTTTGATATCATGGGGTATTCAGACAATCAAATGGTTAGTCTTGTTATTTACCATTTGGAGGGTGAAGTAGGTCAGTGGTGGTCGATGGCTAAAAATATCAGGGATGCTAATAACATTTATGCTCTCGACTGGGATAAATTCAAATGTATGTTTCTTGAAAAATATTTTCCTAAGGATATTCAAGTTAGGATGGAAAAACAATTCCTGGAATTGAGGCAAGTGGAAGACTCTGTGGCTGCCTATGAAAGAAGGATTACTCAATTGGAAAGGTATGCTACAAATGTTATCCGAGACCCTGATAGTAAAATCAATCATTTTAATCAGGATTAAAACCAAAATATCGAAGGGCTTTAGCTTCTCACAAGATCAAGAGTTATGAAAAGCTTGTTCGATGTGCTGAGAAGGTGGAACTGGTGTTCTCCGATGATCATGTGTTCTATAACAACCCGGAGAAGAAGAGACTGAGGTGGCAGGAGAAAGGAATGAATTCTTCAAAAAGGTCTGACGGTAAGAAAACTGTGTTTCCAGTTTGGGATAAATGTGTTAAGAGGCATGCTGGGGAATTTCTTCTGAATTCTGGAAGGTTCTACTGATGTGGTAAGATGGGACATATGGATCGTGATTGCACTGTAAAAGATCAGGGTGATGGTAAGACCAAATTTGATTTACAGTTAGTGAAATGTTTTGAGTGCAATGAGATGGGTCACTATGCAAATGAGTGTATGACAAAGAGCTCGAGTGATGGGAAGCAGTCAGATTACAAGAAGAAAGGGGTGTTGAATTCCTTTGAAACTACTTCAGTAGATGTTGGTCCATCAAATGAATTGGTGTCATGAACGTTGTTTGTTTTTTCAGATTATGCCAGTGTGTTGTTTGATTGAGGGTCTACACATTAATTCATCTCTGAAAACATTTCTAGTAAAATGGGAATACCATTTCAAGAAACGACTCCTGAACTTGGGGTAAAAACACTTGGGGGAAATGTTGAGGCAAAAAGTATTGCTAAGAATCTTCCTATCCTTATCCATAGAAATAACATATTTGCAAACCTAATTGTTTTACCTCTGGTATAGTTTGATGTTATCCTGGGTATGGATTGGCTCTCTATTTACCATGCTAAGATTGACTGTAGAGCTAATGAAGTTTCTTTTCTGAAAGACGTTTAGTTTGGGTACAATAATGAACCCTTACTGTTGATAACATATCCAGTGGTTGAGAAGCTTGTAAAAGATGGAAATGAATGATATCTCGCACATATTATTGAAAACAAAGGAACTATTCAGATTAATGATTTGCCAGTGGTAAATTAGTATCCAGACATTTTTCCTGATGAGTTACCTGGAATAATACCAGATCAAGAAGTTGAATTTACTGTTGACTTAGTTCCTGATGTTAAGCCAATTTCAAAACCCCCTTATCGAATGGATCAAATTTAAATTTTAGAGATGAAGGAGAAATTGCAAGATTTAATAGAGAAAGGTTTCATTTGACCTAGCACATCACCATGGGATGCTCCTGTTTTATTTGTTAAAAAGAAAGATGGTTCTATGAGCCTTTTCATTGATTATAGAGCCTTTAATAACATCACTATTAATAACAAATATCCTTTTCCTGATATTGATAATTTGTTTGATCAGCTCCAGGGAGCTCAGTTTTTTTCAATGATTGACCTGAGATTGGTGTACCATAATTTGAAGGTAAATGAAGCAGATGTTCTGAAGATCTCATTTCGTACAAGAAATTTCCATTATGAATTTGTAGTAATTACTTTTGGGCTAACCAATGCACCTGTTGTATTGATGGACGTAATGAATAGAATTTTCCATGATTTCATGGATAAATTTGTGGTGGTTTTCATTGATGATATTTTGGTGTTTTCTAAAAGTAAATAGTAGCATGAAAGACATTTAAGGGTTATTTTTCAAACCATAAATGAAAATAAATTTTATGGGAAATTCCACAAGTGTGTGTTATGGTTGCAACAAATTTATTTCATTTGTCGCATTGTTTCTAAAGATGGGATAACTCTTGATCCTACAAAAACAAAGGTTGTTGAAGAATGGACAAGACCCACAAATGTAACTGAGATTCATAGTTTCCATGGTTTGGAAGCCTATTACCGAAGGATTGTTATAAATTTTCACGGTTATCTAGTTAAATGATTGAGCTCTCTCCGATGGGTGTTAAGTTTATCTGGACAAAAGAATGTGATGATTGTTTTCAGGAACTGAAAAGAAGATTGGTGAATGAACCAGTTTTGGAACTACCCTCTAGGAATGGTGATTTTGTTATCTACAGTGATGCTTAATTAAAGGACATGGTTGTGTCCTAATGCAGAATGATCAGGTAATTTCTTATGCTTCACGACAGTTGAAAACTCATGAGATAAATTACCCTACATATGATTTGGAATTAGCTGCTCTTCTTTTCGCTTTAAAAATTTCGAGGCACCATTTGTATGGAGTAAAATGTGAAATATATACCGATCACAAATGTTTAAATTATATATTCACTCAGAAAGAATTGAACATGAGACAAAGGTGATGGATAGAATTAATCAAGGATTATTATTGTACAATTCATTACCATACGAGAAACGAAAATAAAGTGGCTGATGCTTTGAGTTGAAAAAGTAATTATTCATTAACAATGTTGCATTTGGAACGGGATACATTGGTTAAGGATTTGATGAACTTTGGCCTAGAAGTTGTTGGTGTAGGATGTCCTTTTTTTTTGTTTCTATATCAGTGAAATCTTTCCTATCAGATAGAATTAAGCAAGCACAGAAGCAAGACAGCGAGTTACATAAAAAGGTAGAGCTGGTTTAGAAGGGTAAGTTTCCTGAATTCCATATTGATAATGATTCTGTTTTGAGATTTGGGAAGAGATTTTTTGTGCCTTGTGTTTCACATTTGAAGAGAGTGTTGCTATGTGAAGCTCATAGTTCTCCGTTTTCAGTTCATCCAGGCAGTACTAAGATGTACAGAGATTGTCGGGAGTATTACTGGTGGGACGGAATGAAAAGGGATATTTCTAATTTTACTATGAAGTGTTTGAATTTTCAACAGGTTAAAGAAGAGTGGTAGTTAAAAAATGGGATCCTTCAACCTTTACCAATGCCAGAGTGGAAATGGGAAAATATATCCATGGACTTCGTTGTGGGATTGCCGAAGACACCTCGAGGTAATAATGCAATATGGGTTATTGTTGATCTCTTGGCTAAATATTCTAATTTCCTTTCTATACGAGATAATTTTTCCCTATATCCACTTTATCGTTTTTATCTTAAAGAGATAGTCAGGTTAGATGCAGTTCCCCTCTCCATTGTATCTGATCGTGATCCCAGGTTGACTTCTAACTTTTGGAAAGGCCTTCAGAATTCGTTGGGTACTGAATTAAATTTTAGTACAGCTTTTCATCCTCAATATGAAGGGTAGTCCGAATGAACAATTCCGACATTGGAGGATATGCTATGTGCTTGTTCGATGGATTATCAGGGGTGTTAGGACCAACATCTTTCTTTGGTTGAGTTTTCTTATAATAATAGTTTTCATTCTTGTATACAAATGGCACCATTTGAGGCATTATATGGGAACAGTGTCGAACTACAACTTTCTGGGATGAAGTGGGTGAATGGAAGTTGATGGGACTAGAATTGGTAGAGGAGTTGGAAGAAAATGTTCAGATGATATAGAGACACATGAGAACGGATCAGAGCATGTAGAAGAGTTATGCGGACAACAGGAGGAAGGATCTCTCTTTTGAGGTAGGTGATCATGTTTTTCTCAAAGTATCACCATGGAAAAGTTTGATGTGATTTGGTAAGAAAGGAAAGATGAGTCCCAGGTTTATTGGACCATGGGAAATTCTTGAGAGTGTGGGATCAGTTGCATACCAGGTGGATTTACCACTGAGTTTATCTCAGTTACACAATGTTTTTCATGTTCCAATGTTAAGGAATTAAATGCCAGATCCATCTCATGTTTTGAGCATAGAGGTAGTTCAGTTGGAAGAGAATATATCATATAAGGAACAACTGGTTCAGATTCTTGATCAAAGGAGCAAGTGTTTCGGAATAAGGTGATTCATCAAGTAAAGGTTTTTTGGAAGAACCGCGTGAGTGAAGAGGCAACATGGGAATCTGAAAATGCAATGAGGGAAAAATACCCCCACTTATTCGATAAGTAAATAAATTGCGGGGATGAAATTTTCTAAAGGGGGAAGGATGTAACATCCCATGTATGTAATTAATAATAAATATTCTTATCTATGTCTATTTATGAATTAGATAGTGTTTTAGAGGCTTAAAATGGGATTAAATCCAATCTTAAGCATGGAATACTTTAATATTTTTAAAAGATTGTTTTACCGCATTTTGATGGAGAACCATTTTTAAATCTATCATTTACAATATTATAAGCTATATTTTTCAATATAAACTTATTCATTATGATTGGGACATTAAAATTTAATTTGGATAAATTTCTAGTATTTTTCTGATAATGTTCATTTTTTAATGAATAATGAAAGGTGTTGTATTTTAATTCAAAACCCCTTTTTAATATAATTTAATTCTATGGATAAATTATCTTTCAAATTGGTTTTAATGTGTAAATATAATATATTTTTACCATGTAATACAATTGTGGTCATTGGTATTAATTTATCTTTGGAATTGGGCATAAACAAGTGACAAACTTTTCATTGATATTATTTCTAAAAACCCACTACTTTTTTTGATAATGGGAATTAATATTAAATTAATTATTTCAATTTATGTGATTGGAATTTGGTAAAATGGATTACATATTTGGAATCAGAAGGTCCAAATTATTTAATCAAGACTCATTTGTTTTTGGACATTATGAATAGTAACGATGGTAATTATCATTAATTATCTTGATTAATTAGTAATCGGGTAGTTAAGTATAATAAAATAATATCATAATAATAACAAATGACCACAAAATGTGTCCTAATTCTACTGGTTGTGTCATTTATGACCATGGTATGCCTTTTTCCAAACTTGGGGACCCCATGGAATCACAATTGGATGATAATGACTGTTTTTCTTTTTATTTTTAAAGAAAGTTAAATATAATAAAGAATGTATCCCCTGAGTAAAACATTTTTTATTTTGTCTAAATAAATTATCTATTGGACTATAAAAAGTAATTGTAAAGCGAAAACTATTTCATATATCATAGTATTTTTTTAATAATTTTTAGACATTAAATAAATTAAATTATTTATGACATCATGATGATGCAGCGATTACCTCATTAATGAATGATTTAAATAAAATGAAACAATAATGTAAAATCTAAGAATAAAACTTGTCAAAGACCTATTGGATGAGTATATTTCGAACCCTTATCACCTTATCCCCGAAACACATCATTTTGGGACCGTTAAAATCTGAAACTCATTTGAAAATAAAGTAACCTTTTATACCTTTCCAAGAGTGCCCCTCCTCTCCTCTTATAAAAGGCCCCCCTCTACCTCCTTACCCACACCGCTCAAGCCTTTGGCTCGACCAAGATCTGATCATTTTTTCTCTCCAAATCTCTCTACTATGTTGAGAAGCTTTTCCTTAGACATGAATCTCTTCATGAATCCCTTTTGTTTCAAACCAAAGGTAGTTACCTGATTTTAAGTTAATGTCTTCAGTTGTGTTCTTTTGTTTTATTTTGCTTCTCTAACCCCATAAACTATTTTTATTCATTTATTTTGAAACAAATCCAGTATCTTCAATATACTAGGATGTTGTTATAAAAAGTATTCGAGCTATAATTACACACGCCAACATCAACTGTGTAAAGACTCGTAAATGTACAGGAAATTTTTTCCTTAATTTTCTTTGGAATTTTAAAAGAACGCAGTTTCTGACGTCACCTGATTCTGAGGCCCGGTGTTCCCGGAATCATTTTTCGAAGTTTGGATTGGGTACGTTCAATGAACTAATGAGAGGGTTTTTCTAATTTTTAAACCGGTTCTCGGAATTGAATTCTGAGGGCACCGATGGGTTCACTGTGCCGATAATTTCATAGAAACACCTCTTCCGGATTTGCGTTTTCTCAGGTGTGGTTTTTAATTTTTGGTCTTTAAGTAAAGAAATAAAATAAAGTGGTGTGACAACTTTATTTTTATTTCACTTAAGCCGCTTAAAATACACTTAGATATGCTTATGCTGAGTTAAAAAGGATAGGGTACAATTCAAAATATCCTACCCTCTTCATAGGAGATTCGTGATGTAGGGACCGCATGAGCCCCACCGTTTCTTTTCCGCTAAGTAATGCACCTGCGAAAACCTCTATTAAAAAATAGTCAACTAGGGCGTTTTCTTAAACAATTAAACACTCCTATTAATTGGGTGGATTATTCGTTGAAATTAATTCTATGAATTAATGGTTCGTTACTTAGTTTGTTTTTCGTTTCATGGCATGTTAATAAAATAAGACCAACATTTTTCTTCTTGAGTGTTGTTCGTTGAGAGGATTTGACAGAACCTTAATTCCTTCATCCTCCTTCGTGAAAAACGCGAAGAATGCGAAGAATGCGAAGAACGTGAAGAACGCGAAGAACACGAAGAACACCGACCACCAACAAATGGCGGCGAAGAACACCGAGCCCTCGGAGATCGACGACGCGATGCCATGTTCCGCGACACCAACGATTCTCCTCTTGCAACGTTCCTCTGCGACGTTCCTTCTTCCACGACCAATCTCTGAACATCTGCTTGAGATCGTCGACGTGATGCCCTTCTGCGACAACGGGACGCCCTTCCATGACGCGACGATCACCTCCTACCGTGATGGTCAATTCCGCGACGAACACGCATCCGACTGCGATGGCGAGGTAGGGATTTTATTTGAAAATAATATTTTATTCTCTTAGTTGTTTCATTCTAAAACAAAGAGCCAAGATCAACGTGCAATTTTAATTTATTAAAATTGTTTCTTGTTATGTTTTCATATGTTGATCATTATTTCCTGACTGCTATCACCTAATGCAGAGGGTGCGGGCCAAACAAACATGGCCCGACAACCCTCCACAGTACTTCATTGATGTGCGGAATGGAGGAAGACGACAAAGTGGGTCGCAGAGACGATTTTTTGATTCCACAGTGATGAATGGGACCCCATAGGAGCTACGGCGTAGACAGAAACAGAATTGGACCACCGGAGCAACTACGGTGGCCCGTGGACTCCACCGGCGGCGCAGGTCGCCGGCGCGGCGGCGCCGGCAGCTGGAGGCGGCGGCGAAAGGCGGTTCCGCAGCCGCGTGGAACCGAAGGCAGGGACGCGGCAGCCCGGTCGCGTCCGGTGACACCGAGCGGCCCCACGCGGGGCTGCGGCTTCGTTTCACGTGGGGGAAACACGCCCCCCGTAGCTTCGTTGCTCGGCCGCTCGGCCGAGCCATGCCGAGCCGACCCGCAGGGCCGGGCCGTGCAGGCCGGGCCGGGTCGCGCCAAACCGGGTCTGACCCAGACATGGGTCCGGTCAACCCAGTTCGGGCCGACCCAGGGGGGTTGGGCCGGGTCGGTCCGGACCCAGACCCCCCGTTTCCGGACCTTTTTGGTATTTTTCTCATAAATTGAGCTACCGGCCTCTGAACAATGCGCCGTCAGTGGAGATGCGATACTTGGATTGAGGCGGTCGTTTCGGTATATCAAACTCAATGTTTCGGAATACTTTGGGTTCGGCCGGGTTGGTTCGTACACAAAACCAACCGGGCCCTCGAAGCAGAAACACTAATATCTTGATCTTCGGATGTCCGATTGACGTGCCGTCAACTTTGTTGAATTCCTCTAAGTGAGATGGATCTTTTGGCTTAATCCGCCCGAGGTTTGGACATAGGTGGTGTACGGTCGAGTTGGTTTTTCCATAGAAATAAACTGGGCCCCTGGGTCGAAAAAGCCAATAACTCTCAGACCAGGCGTCTGATTGACGCGCTGTCAGCGACATTGAGTTCCTGTTGGCGATACGGAACATTTGGATACATAAAATATCTACTATGTGTCAGTTGATGTGTCAGCCTTTTGGCTTGTGGAGCAGACCCTCCTGAATGAGCTTGTTGTGTACGGGAACCCTAGAGCTGGTTGCGACTGCTACTGTGACGACGACGACTGTATAGAGATCGTCAGTGGATTAGATGGCGATGACTACATCACTCAGCGATCCTTTGTGGTTCAGTGCTACTAATCCTGTGTGGGTCCGATCGTGTGTGGTTCAACGCTCAGCGGTCCTGTGTGGGCCAACGCCTACAGGTCCTGTGTGGGCCCGATCCTGTGTGGGTCTTTGCGAGGGTTAGATACCTATCGATCCTTTGTGGGTCAGATCCTTTGTGAGTCATTGTGGGGGTTCGTACCTATCGATCCATTGTGGGTCCTACGACTTAGATGGATCAGTGATCATCTCTATCATCATTTGAAGAAGTATACCTGTGTGAGCTGAATCCTGTTTACTCCCCTTTGTGGATTGTGTTGTGCTATCCTATGTGGATTACGTTTTACATTCCTTTGTGGATTGTGTTGTGCTATCCTGTGTGGATTTACGTTTTACTTTCCTGTGTGGACTGGGTTGTACTTGAGCTTGGATGTTGGAGCTGAGTGAGAATTGATGACTTAGATATATGTATGGGGATATACCTAAGCAGTGTCAGATGTTACTTTGTGATTGTATCTTTCCTTTGTGGATTATACCTTGTGGATTCTGGGAGACCTTCGGGGGTCTCGGGGTCCCTACTGAGCAGCTTATACTCACCCCTGCACGGGCTATGCCCGCACTATGTTGTGTTGGTTACAGACGACGGACATCGCTGATCACGGTGGAGGCTTGCGGATCAGGACGGTACCTGGAGGTGGACCACTGGGTTGGACGTACATGGAGTGGACGGCTGGGCCGAGGACCTGTGGAGGCTATCAGTACTCACCCTTCAGGTGGGACTTCTAGTGGATGGATTGACGTTGCAACTTTTACATTTCAGTTGTTGTTTTCCCCTTTCGATTAGTGGTTTACTTTCAGTTTGGGTTTGTATTTTGGCCCACTTAATTTCCGCACTTACTGTTGTACCAGTTTTTACTTAGTGTTTCCTTTTTATGCTTGCTTACTCTGTGGTGCTTGTTTACTTTATAGAGTCAATGCCTTACCTTTACCGGGATTTACGCCTTGCTGCTAGTCACCAGCCCCTGGCCTATGGATGGCAGGCTTGGGGAAGTCACCACACGGGCCCCGAGGACGGGTCGTGACAAATTGGTATCAGAGGAGTTCGGTTCTACCGCAGACTCTGATCTTTCTTCTATGTGAAACAATAGTGTTAACCATATTGAGTGTGGTTATCAGTCCAGGGAGCCCAGTGTTGGTGCGGCGACCGATGTATCCGTACACCAGGACCCTGACTTCTGATTTCCGACTTAATGAACAAAAACATTGATTGCGTGTGTGTTTCATGTTTTATTTTTGATTACTTTATGTCAGCTCACTAGGTATACTGTTTTGACCATGGCTCACTTGTTTCTTTTTAGGATGGCCCCACAATGGCAGCCAGCTAGGGTTCTGATAGTTGTACCTAACGACAGCCCGCCGAGCGACGAGGCCTCGGTACAGGGCCCTTTGATAGCAGAGGCACCAACGGTACCACTACCTACCGAGCCACCGATGCTTCCATCCCCATCCGCTGATGATGCACGTCGCTTTAGTGCAATGCATGAGTTCCAGTGCCAGCGACCGCCCAGGTTCCGTGGGGAGACGGACCCCCAGGCAGCTGAGGACTTGCTGGAGGTAGTGGTATGAGTTTCCAGGCTAGTGAGGACACCAACAGACCTCATGGTGATCATTGCAGCGAGCCTACTGCACGCGGTAGCAGGCCGATGGTGGAGCATGATGCTCCAGGTGCACAATGAGGCATCTCTCATATGGACATACTTTTGGGGCCTCTTCCGCTCAGAGTTCGTTCCAGCCACCCTCCGTGCGGTGCACATTCAGGAGCTTCTTCAGTTGCGGCAAGGCAGCTTGACGGTCACCCAGTACTCGGCGAGATTTACTGATCTCTCGCGTTACTCGACAGACACGGTACGAGACCCATTCTTCTGGGCCCGGACCTTTGAGCAGGGTTTGAGACACGATATCAGGGCATCGTTGATCTCCCTCAGCATTCCGACTCAGGAAAGAGTACTGGAGCGTGCCCTTTTGATCGAGAGCTTTCTTGCAGAGACTTCTCTAGCGGAGAGACCTACCTCGGGGCAGCACGTAGCAGAGTCTTCCGCAGCAGGCAGTCGACGGATGACTCAGGGGTCTAGTAAGACCAGACCCTCACGCAGACGACCTCAGGACACTGGCTCAGCAGTGAGGGGCACACAGCGTTGAGCCAGTCTTTCGAGAGGCAGGCAGTGGTACACATGCTACGGGCAAGGCCACATGGCTCATGACTTCCCGACCCACCGTGCCGAGGACAGCAGCCAGATGAGGGGCCACCCAGGTAGAGGTAGAGGGTCGACTGTGGCAGTCAGCAGGGAGGAGGCGGACGAGGCAGAGGAGCGAGCTGAGCAGCAGGTGGTGGGAGACGCTTTGAGGCTCTACCACCACCACCACCAGGAGGTCCACCCCGGACACAGGGTGCTGGCGGGCAGTGACAGGCACAGCTCCAGGCAGCGGAGGCCTACGACCACGGTGTGCCCAAGATGATTCAAGATACGATATGTGTCTATTCCACCCTTGCTGCAGTTCTCATAGACACATGAGCGAGTTACTCTTTCATAGTCGTTGCCCTTGTTCGGAGCTTGGAGATTCCAACGGAGCCGTTGGCTCGATCAATACGGCTAGAGACTCCTATGGGAGTAGACTCGACGATTACGCACTAGTGCCAGCAGTGTGAGCTTACTCTAGGAGGTGAGAGATTCGGCTGGGATCTTCTTGTAGCGGCGTCGAGGCCTTACGACGTCATCTTGGGCATGGATTGGTTATCTACATTTCATGCTCAGATTGACTGTATTAGGTGCAAGGTGCGATGTGTACGCACGGACGGGAGCAAGTTCACCTTCACCGGTGAGAAGGGATCCTTCGCAACACAGGATGGACTTCCATAGAGGAGAGGGCAACCCAATACTCATTAGTTGGCTAGCCTCATCCTAGGATCAGTTGACATGCGGAGTCCTAGTTTTCCTGCAGTGGTAGATCAGTAGGAGGACGTATTTCTCGACGACGTTCTAGGGATACCTCCTCGCTGAGAGGTAGACTTTCATATTGACCTGTACCCCGGGATAACCCCGATATCGACTCCAGCATATAGGATGGCCCCCGCTGAGCTTCAAGAGCTATGGTTACAGTTGGAGGACTTGCAGGGCAAGGGATTCATCCGACCCAGTGTTTCACCTTGGGCTTCCCCGATATTGTTCGCCAAGAAGGTGGACGGGAGCTTGCGACGTTGTGTTGACTATCGTCGCCTGAGCCAGGTGATAGTGAGGAACAAGTATCCTTTACCAAGGATTGATTCCCTCTTCGATTAGCTCAAGGGAGCATGATGGTTCTCGAAGATAGACCTCAGGTCAGGCAATCATCAACTCAGAGTTCGAGACGAGGACGTGAAGAAGACGACCTTCAGGTGTCAGTATGGCCATTATGAGTTCTTGGTTATGCCATTAGGTGTAACCAATGCTCCAGCAGTGTTCATGGGACTCATGAACAAGATCTTTCAGCCATACCTCGATTGATTTTTTGTTGTCTTCATCGACAACATTTTGATTTACTCGACAACTGAGGAGAATCACGCCTACCACTTACGGGTTGTACTAGACAAACTCTAAGAGCACCATCTTTATGGAAAGCTCTCGAAGTGTCAATTCTAGATACGTGAGGTACACTTCTTGGGACACGTCATCTCTGAGTTGGGATTTGCAGTGGATCATGTGAAGATCGAGGCAGTTCAAGCTTTGGAGCCACCTAGGGGAGTGACGGAGGAGCGGAGTTTCTTGGGACTAGCTGGATACTATCGGAAATTTGTGCCAGACTTCTCCAGAGTTGTGGCACCTCTCTCGGTATTGAATAAGAAGGGGAAACACTTTGTGTGGTCAGATAGATGTCAGAAGAGCATCCAAGAGCTGAGACAGAGATTGACCAGCGCACCTATCTTGAGTTTGCCCGAGGAGGGAGTAGGGTACGTGGTCTACTGCGATGCATCAGGGACCAGACTCGGATGTGTCTTGATGTAGGAGTGGGCAGTGATCGCCTATGGATCACGTATGTTGAGGTAGCATCTGTAGAACTACGCTCCCAAATACCTGTAGTTAGCAGCATTGGTCTTCGCCCTGATGACATGGAAACACTACCTTTTGGGCAAGCGCTTTACAGTCTTTTCTGACCATCTGAGTCTCAAGTACATCTTCTCGCAGAAGGACCTAAACCTGAGACAGCGGTGATGGCTCGATTTCCTCGAGGACTATGCCATTGAGATAGTCTATAATCATAGGAAGGGGAACGTGGTAGCCGATGCTCTGAGTAGGAGGATGGGCATTCAGCTACTCGAGGAGGCGACAGAGCAGCTAGCCGTTTTGCAGATATCCTTTGTGGATAGAGATGGAGAAGCCTTCATTCAGTCTCTCACAGTCACTCCTCCCCTGCTGCAGTAGGTCAGAGAGGCACAACATGGGGAAACTGACTGTGAGACGCGGCGTGCGCAGTTATCCTCAGGACATGCACCTGTTGTCTTCTCCTTTGGAGCAGAGCACGACATCCTTATCAGAGGACATACCTTGGTACCAGTCGCTTTACGGGAGGAGGTGCTGAGAGAGTTTCACACTTCTCCTTTGGCAGTTCATCCTGGAGTGGCAAAGATGTACCAGGATCTCAGACTACAGCACTGGTGGCCGGGCATGACGAAGGTTGTGGCAGAGTTCGTTTCACGATGCCTCACCTTCTAGCAGGTGAAGGCAGAGCATCAGGTACCAGCAGGCTTGGTACAACCTTTGGAGTTCCCAGAGTGGATGTGGGACGGGATATCTATGGACATTGTGACTGGACTTCCACACACTTCCAGAGGTCACGACTCCATCTGGGTGATTGTCGACCGACTCACCATGTAGGCTCACTTCTTACCCATCAGAGAGCAGGGCTCAGTGGAGAGCTTGGGGCGTCTCTATGTTCAAGAGATTGTATGGCTTCACGGTGTGCCATCATCTATCGTCTCCGATCGAGATGCTCACTTTACTTCCTAGCTTTAGAAGGGGTTTCAGGAGGCGTTTGGGACACAGCTACGTCTGAGCACCGCCTTTCACCCTCAGATGGATGGCCAGACAAAGAGGACCATTCAAACTCTCGAGGACATGCTCCGCGCATGTGTCTATGACTTTGGTCGCAGTTGGGAGGACCACCTGCCCATGGTGGAGTTTGCACACAACAACAGCTACCACTCCACCATCAGGATGGCACTGTACGAGGCGTTGTACGGCAGACCTTGCAGATCTCCTTTGTGCTGGACAGACCCTGGGTAGTCAGCACTTGTTGGACTAGAGATGGTCCGGGCCATGACAGAGAAGGTCCAGGTCATCCAGGAGAGGATGAGGCCAGCTCAGAGCCGACATAAGTCTTATACTGACAGGAGGCAGAAGACACTAGAGTTCGAGGATGGCGACCAAGTCTTCTTGCGTGTCTCACCTCGACGTGGTTTACAGAGATTTGGTCGTGGTGGCATGTTGTCTCCATGCTTCATCGGACCTTTACAGGTCCTCAGTAGGATTGGCGAGGTGGCTTATCGCCTGGCTCTACCACCTCAGTTGCACCAGGTGCACGACGTCTTCTACGTGTCTCAGCTGATGAGATACGTGCATGACCCTCCACATATCATTGACCATACGGAGCTAGACGTTGATTATTCGGAGACTTTTATGGAGGTTCTGTTGGAGATCAAGGAATGACAGGAGCGAGTCCTACGTGGAGGATCGATTCCTCTAGTGTGAATCAGATCACAGCACGGGATCCTCCAGGAGAGCACTCGGGAAGTTAAATTTACTGTTGACTTAGTTCCTGATGCTAATCCAATTTTAAAACCTCCTTATCGAATGGATCAAATTGAATTTTTAGAGTTGAAGGAGCAATTGCGATATTTAATGGAGAATGGTTTCATTCGACCTAGAACATCACCATGGGGTGATCCTGTTTTATTTTCTAAAAATAAAGATGGTTCTATGAGACTATGCATTGATTATAGAGAATTGAATAACATCACTGTTAAGAACAAATATCTTTTTCCTCATATCGATGATTTGTTTGATCAGCTCCAGGGAGATCAGTTTTTTTCAAAGATTGACATGATATCAGTTTACCATCAGTTGAATATAAAGGAAGTAGATGTTCTGAAGACTGCATTTCGTACAAGATATGGACATTATGAATTTGTATTAATGCCTTTTGGGCTATCCAATGCACCTATTGTATTCATGGACTTAATGAATATAATTTACCATGAGTTTATGGATATGTTTGTGGTGGTTTTCGTTGATGATATTTTAGTGTTTTCTAAAAGTAAAGAGGAGCATGAAAGACTTTTAACGGTTATTTTGAAAACCTTAAAATAAAATAAATTTTATGGGAAATTCAGCACGTGTGAGTTATGGTTGCAAAAAATTTATTTTCTTGGTCACCTTGTTTCTAAAGATGGGATAACTGGTGATCCTACAAAAACAAAGGATGTTTAAGAATGGCTAAGACCCACAAATGTAACTGAGATTCATACCTTCCCTGGTTTGGAAGCTTATTAAAAAAGGTTTGTTAGAAATTTTTCACGGTTATCTAGTCCAATGACTAAGCTAACTCGGAAGGGTGT
Source organism: Viscum album (assembly GCA_963277665.1). Classification (NCBI taxonomy): domain Eukaryota; kingdom Viridiplantae; phylum Streptophyta; class Magnoliopsida; order Santalales; family Viscaceae; genus Viscum; species Viscum album. The sequence goes on along the minus strand of OY728137.1, from coordinate 1,582,179,338 downwards.
TATGTTTATCTGTACAAAAGAATGTGATGATTGTTTTCTGGAACTGAAAAAAAGATTGGTGAATGCTCCAGTTTTGGAACTACCTTCCAGGAATGGTGAGTTTGTTATCTACAATGATGCATCATTGAAAAGACTTGGTTGCGTCCTAATGTAGAATGATCAGGTAATTTCTTATTCTTCACGAAAGTTGAAAACTCATGAGGTAAATTACCCTACACATGATTTGGAATTAGCTGCTGTTGTTTTCACTTTAAAATTATGGAGGCATCATTTGTATGGAGTAAAGTGTGAAATATATACAGATCACAAATGTTTAAAATATATTTTCACTCAAAAATAATTGAACATGAGTCAAAGGAGATGGCTAGAATTAATCAAGGATTATGATTGTACAATTCATTACCATCCGGGAAAAGCAAATAAAGTGGCTGATTCTTTGAGTCGAAAAAGAAATGCTTCATTAAAAATGTTGAATTTGGAAAGTGATCCATTGGTTAAGGATTTGATGAACATTGTCCTGGAAGTTGTTGGTGCAGGATGTCCTTCTATTTTTTTCAGGTATTAGTGAAATCTTCTCTATTAGACAGAATTAAGCAAGCACAGAAGCAAGATAGTGAGTTGCAGAAAAAGATAGAGCTGGTTCAGAAGGGTAAGTTGCCTGAATTCAACATTGATAATGATTGTGTTCTGAGATTTGGGAAGATATTGTGTGTGCCTTGTGTTTCACAGTTGAAGAGAGAGTTGTTATGTGAATCTCATAGTTCACTGTTTTCAGTTCATCCAGGCAGTACTAAGATGTATAGAGATCTTCGGGAGTATTACTGGTGGGACATAATGAAAAGGGATATTGCTGATTTTTCTATGATGTGTTTGAATTGTCAAGAGGTTAAAGTAGATTGGCAGTTATCGAAATGGATTCTTTAGCCTTTACCAGTGCCCGAGTGGAAATGAGAAAATATATCCATGGACTTCGTTGTGGGATTTCCGAAGACACCTCGAGGTAATAATAATATCTTGGTTATTATTGATCGCTTGTCTAAATCTACTCATTTCCATGCTATACGAGATACTTTTTCACTAGATCAAATTTCCTGTTATTATCATAAAGAGATAGTCAGGTTACATGGAGTTTCCCTCTCCATTGTATCCGATCGTGATCCCAGGTTTACTTCTAACTTTTGGAAAGGCCTTCAGAAGTCATTGGGTACTGAATTAAATTTTTGTACAGCTTTTCATCCTCAATAGGATGGGCAGTCAGAATGACAAATTCAGTCTTTGGAGGGTATGCTACATTCAGGTTAGATGGGTTATCATGGAAGTTGGGACCAACATCTTTCTTTGGTTGTGTTTTCTTATAATAACAGTTTTCATTCTAGAATACAGTTGGCACCATTTCAGCCATTATATGGGAAGCGGTGTCGAACTCCAGATTTCTGGGATGAAGTGGGTGAATGGAAGTTGATGGTACCAGAATTTGTTGAAGAGTTGGCTGAACAAGTTCAGATGATACAGAGACACATGATAACGGCTCAGAGCAGTCAGAAGAGTTATGCGGACAATAGGAGGAAGGATCTCTATTTTAAGGTAGGTGATCATGTTTTTCTCAAAATATAACCATGGAAAAGGGTTTTGTGATTTGGTAAGAAAGGAAGGATGAGTCCAAGGTTCATTGGATCATATGAAATTCTTTAGAGAGTTGGATCAGTTGTATACCGAGTAGCTTTACCTCCGAGTTTATCTCCGGTACACAATTTTTTTCATGTTTCAATGTTAAGGATGTACATGCCAGATCCATCTCATGTTTTGAGTCTAGAAAAAGTTCAGTTGGAATAGAATATATATTATGAGGAATAATTGGTTCAGATTCTTGATCATAGATATCATGTGTTTTGGAATAAGGTGATTCATCATGTAAAGGTTTTGTGGAAGAACCACATGATTGAAGAGGCAACATGTGAATCTGAAAATGCAATGATGGATTAATACCCCCACTTATTCGATAAGTAAAAAAATTGTGGGGACGCATTTTTATTAAGGGGGAAGGATGTAACATCCCATGTATGTAATGAATAATATATATTCTTATATATGTCTACTTATCAATTAGATAGTGTTTTAGAGGCTTAAAATGAGAATAAATCCAATCTTAAGCATGAAATACTCTAATATTTTTCAAAGCTTTTTTACCGCATTTTGATGGAGAACCATTTTTAAATCCCACTTTTTACAATATAATAAGCTATATTTGTCAATATAAACTTATTTTTTATGATTGGGACATTGAAATTCACTTTGGATAAATTTCTGGTATTTTTCGGATAATGTTCATATTTTAATGAATAGTGAAAATTGTTGTATTATAATTCAAACCCACTTTTTAATCTAATTTAATTATATGGTTAGATTATCTTTTTAATTTTTTTAAAGTTTAAATAGAATATATTCTTACCATGTAATCCAATGGTGGTCATTGGGATTAATTTCACATTGGAATTGGGCATAAACAAGTGTCAAACCTTTCAATGATATTATTTCTAAAAAAACCCGCTATTTATTTTGACAACGAGAATTATTTTTAAATTAAATATTGAAATTTATGTGTTTGTAATTTGGTATAATGGATTAAATATTTGGAATCAGAAGGTCCAAATTATGAAATCAAGAATCTTTTGTTTTTGGACATTATGAATAGTAATGATGAGAATTATCTTTAATTATCTTGAATAATTAGTAATCGGGTAGTTAAGGATAATAAAATAATATCATAATAATAACAAATGATCACAAATTGTGTCCTAATGCTACTGGTTGTGTCATTTCCTACAATTTTATTCCTTGTTCCAAATTTGGGGACACCATGGAATCACATTTGGGTGAAAATGACTTTTTATCTTTTTATTTTTAAAGAAAGTTAAATATAACAAAGAATGTATCACCTGAGTAAAACATTTTTTTGGTCTAAATAAATGATCTATTGGACTATGAATATTCATTAGAAATATAAAAATATTTCCTACATCATAGTACTTTTTTATAATTTTTAGACATTAAATAAATTAAATTATCTATGACATCATGATGATGTAGCGATTACCTAAATAATGAACGATTTAAAAAAAATGAAATGATAATGTAAAATATAAGACATAAACTAGTCAAAGACCTATTGGATGAGTATATTTCAATCCCTTATCACCGTATCCTCGAAACACATCATTGTGGGACCATTAAAATCCGAAACTCATTTGATAATAAAGTAACATTTTATACCTTTCCAAGAGTGCCCCTCCTCTCCTCTTATAAAAGGCCCCAACCTCTACCTCCTTACCCACACCTCTCAAGCCTTTGTCTCGGCCAATATCGGATCATTTTTTCTCTCCAAATCCCACAATTCGTCTTATATTCCTTACCTTAGGTAGTAAGCTCTTCAATAATACCTTTTGGTTCAAACCAAACGGATTACCAGATTTTACGGTAATGTCTTCACTGCTGTTCTTTTGTTTTATTTTGCTTCTCCAACCCCCTAAACTCTTTTTATTCATTTCTTTTGTAACAAATCCAGAATCTTCAATATACTATGATGTTTTTATAATATGTATTCGAGCTACACTTACACACAGCTACATATAATGGTTAAAGAACATATTGTTTCTCTAGATGGTGAATTTCTGCCTCACGAAACGATGATTATTCAATATTCATTTAACACCTTAAAATGTGGATATTAAGATGTCACTATATTTATATATGATATATAATATGTTTATGTTTAACTTAAGATTCTGTATTTTTAATTTATGGAATACCATTATGGTTTCCATTATGGGCAAACCCGAGATCTTCATTTTAGGATGTGCGGACTACCGCCCCCTCAAAGTGATTTGATTCGTTAATACCATATGTTGTACATATAAAGGATATATTTAATGATATTATATATGATACCATACTATAATTATAATAATATTATGTATCATTATGTTCTAATTCAATTAAATATGAAATATAAATGGAAGTAGCGTTCATGCGTACGTACGACTTACCGTCTCCATGAACGGTGAATTTAATTTCATACCTCTAAATGTTATGTAATATTATAAATGCATGTATATAATGGATATATATGATATATATGATATCTACATAATGAATATAATTCTGGATAAAATAGATATTTTATCTCATGAACGAACTTGTAATTATAAAGAGTTTATTTTTGACTCAAGTACCAATGATCAAAAAAATGACCATTATTAACTTAAATAATTAAATAGTGTTCATGACATGGTAATAAGTGATATAAAAGGAATAATGAACATGAAAAAGGTTCTCAAGATGGTAGAAATTAACTCATGTTTTTTGTTTAGGAGGTTAATGAACGATCGAGTCAAGTCGGACCCGAGGTAAGGTACTTCGTCTCAATCTCCTTTCATTTAGGTATATTATGATTTATACACAACTTTATTTTATACAGTGTATAAACTTATTTTAATTTTATGTTTTTTCAAAGAGAAACTTTTTTTATATGAATAATTTACTAAACGACAAAAGGGAATGTTTTTTTGTCGTACATATGCGGAGAGAACGACTTCTCTGCCACCGTGACCATTATTTGAGTTTCGGCTTCCCTAACAAGCCATAACCCATTTTTTGAATGAAAAATAAATACCATGATTTACTTGTATTTTATTTCTTTATTGATTTTTTTTCATAATGTTTTTATATAAATGTGTTGTATTAATATCTTGTGATTGAAAAGTGGAAATGTTATGTTTCCTTTATGCATGATTTATGTGATATGATTATGTTATGGTTCTTGGGCATTGTTATGAAGATGGGTGGTTCCGTGATAAACTAAGGGCGAGTGAGCCCGATATAGCTCTCCAATGCATTGGGTAACGTGAAGGAGTTAAACATTAAGGTTTCTATGATGTGATTTAGGGAATATACTGTGATGGGTATTCCAAACGTAACCATGAGGGTTACTCCCTATGTAAGAATGTTATGAATGCCTCAAGTTACCTTTATGTTATATGAATTCTATGATTTATTCATGAATTTATGAGGTATAATAAAGTGCTTATGTTTTATTAGTAAAGTATTATTTCATTGATTCTTATGTATACATGTACTCATGTTTCCTTTCCATATTTTTATATCCCTTACCGAGCTTTTTATGCTCATCCCAAGTTTTTGAAATGTTTTTTCACAGGTCAAGGGTAAGGTACATGATATGATGATAGTGTCAAGGATGTGTCAAGAATGAATCCATGTTTTATTTTAAATATGTTTCCGTTGATGGGAAAAATTAATACTATCTTTTATGTAACCACTTTGTTTAAATGTTGAATGTAACGCATGTTTTATGATCTAATTCTCTAAAACTCTAAACTTGAAAATATCCTTAATTTTTAATCTTGTAATAACTCAATATTAAGTAATGTTTAAGTTTGGGGCCTTATTGATAGACATGTATGGAACTTTATGTTAATCCGGTTTAGTGATACAGGACTGGAACGAAAAGTGAACTCAATTCAAAAAGGGACTTTGTCCACTAAGATTGTCTTAGCAGAAATGTCTTGTCTATATGGATATAATATCATGTGGTTTATGGGTTTCCACAATTAAATGTTTTATTTCCCATGATATTTTATCTTGATTGATTTTACTTTATGATATATTCCTTACATACTTCCATGATTTATGTCTTTGCTCAAGATTTTTTTGTTTAGATTTTATGTTCAAGTTTTTTTTGGAGACAAATGTTTATGGATTGTTTTATGTTCTGTATGATTAACCATACTGATCATTTGAGCTCACCCTTTTAATATTTTCTTTTCCCCATTATATATTGAATGGTTTTAGGTATGAAACCAAAAGAGGAATATCTTTATAAGAGATGTTGATGATCTTTCACCATGATTAGAAGATTAATTTTCCAAGTTTTAAAAGACACTAAACTATTACGGTCCTTCTGTATTTTTTTTTATGTATTTAGTATTCCGAAAAATTAATTTAACATCCATGTACATAAAGATTGGGTCTTTATAATTGGTATTAGGGGAAAGGTTTAGTCATCCATTGGAAACTAGGATGTGAAAACTTTAGTGAGATCCCAAGAGTTATTTCTATGTTATGTTTAGGGATGTCTCTAAGGTTATGTATAAGAATAGGTTATAGTCCTAGATTTATTGTAACGATATTAGAAATAAACATAATATATTAGATATTAAAGGTAATCCCCCATTATTATGTTGTTTTCCTAGCATTATTTATTCCTCTCACACTGTTCATTTTGGGTCTTAGATGATGGCTGGAACCCGAAGGAACAATGTTGGACAATGTAATGGAAAATGAAATTATTTTCCTCTCGAGCAACCAAATTTGATTGGAGATGGAGTAAAAATTCATATTTCTATACTTACACAAGAAAAGAACCATTCTGGATTTCCAAATGATCAGAGAAGGGAACAATATTCTATTGAGTCCTTCATTTTGCAATGTGCACCATCTTTCAATGGGTCTTCTGATCCACGTGTTGCTGAACAATGGATGAGTACCCTTGAAATGATATTTTCCATACATCGCTGTTCATAATATGAAAAATTCATTTTAGCTATTTACAATTTAGAAGGTGATGCAGACCAGTGGTGGAAATTAATTAAGAATACAAGGCCCCAAGATGAAATTGAATCCATGGAATGGGACAAGTTCAAGAACCTGTTTTTCAGTAAGTACATCCCTCGTATTCTTCGAACAATGATGGAAATGGAGTTCCTCAAGCTTAAGAAGAAGGATGATGAATCTGTTGGTATATACAATGTGAATTTTACAAGACATGCATGGTATGCATCTAGATTTATCATCCAACCTTAAAGTAATGTTGATCGATTCTTCAGTGGCTTAAAACCAAGTCTTCGAATAGCATTATCTATAAGAGACTTCAGTAGCTATGAAGAAATTGTGTTTCTTTCTATCAAGGTAGAACTTGAAGTTGGTGTAACATATCAATCTCATGGTTTTGACAAGAAACGAAAGATGGTGTTCAAGAAAAAACCTCAGCACAATGGTGAAAAAGGTTGAATGTTTCTTTATTCTCAAAGTGTGGAAGGATTCATTGTGGAGATTGTCTAAAAGGCCCAAGAAAATATTTAAAGTGTGGAAAAAAAGGTCATCAAGCAGCTGAGTGCCAACGTAATGGGAAAAATGATTCTAATGACATGACTATAGAAAAGATGACAGAGAATTCACCACCCACACTTCAATGCTTCAAGTGCAAGGGAATGGGTCATTATGCTGATCAATGCCTTAATCCAAGGGTTAATGATGATCAACATGAGAAACCTATTAAGGAAAAGGATAAAGGGAAGTCACATGTGATCACTATTGGTGATGTTGAGTATAATAATTATGTGGTGGAATGATTATGTGTTTACGTAATGGGAATCTAAAATTGTAGTTTGTAATGTCATTTTAGTATCGTGGAATATTGAAATATCTATGTATTGATTTATTATGGTTTTCAAAAATTTTATGGTACCAGTAACCATGAATAGTGATTGAAATATTTCTGGAAATAATATGATATGCTTATAATGAAGGGATAAGGATAAAATAATGTTTTTGATAGTATTCATGAGCTCATTACTAATATAAGGACAAAGTTATATCATGGTTTGAGTACATAGAAATTTTGGGATTTTGGTATGTTGAAAGAGTTAACTTTTGACATCATTCATGTTTTCACTAAGGATCTATTGTAATTCATATTTCAAAAAAATACATGATTAAAGTATTAACATGTTTGGAATGTGACCAACAAGATATATCTTATGTGAGATAAATGATGGTATTCACATGTTTTGAATGTGACCAACAATATATATCGTATGGGGGATAATTGATTGTATTCACATGCTTGGTAGATGACCTTTATAGTAGTCGTTTTCTCTATTCAATGAGATTGGATAGACGTTTTTCCGATAAGCCTAATGGTTGGAATGCATTAAGTTGGACATCAGATAGTATTGTTTAAGGCTAGAAATTTTTGATATTATTTCTTGAATATTTTAATATTATAGTTTTAGTAAAAGGACAACTTTTAATACGGGCACCAACCTGTCACATCGGACAAGGTTATCCGAATAAAACCCCAAACTGAAGTGTGGAAGGCCTTTATCGCCTACCACTGGCCTACAAGATGTCCCTGGTTAGTATAAATTAGTTTTAATTTATAAAGTGGCATGATATATTATGAATAAGTCCATTTTAGGACCCATATACAATTAATCTCACTATATATGGACTTCTGTATATTTAATAAATTTTGGTAACCTTTTGTTTGAGACAGATTGAATGACCTATCATCCTATAGCATGTTCTTCTAACACTTCACAAATGAAAAATTCAACTTCATTTCTTTAAGAGATGATGTGGAAATTTTTCAAGGCACGAACAACGGTGAGATTGTACAAGAATAAAGTAAGTATTTATTTTAATTCAACAATTATTCAAAATTCGGGAAATGATCTTGAGAACTAAAATAATTGTAATAGTGCTGTTATATCTGATGAATCAGATGGTTCCTCAGATCATCACAAATTTATGGCTTTGTGATTATTGGCTTTTTCATAGCCATTTTCTCTACCACTCATCATCAGAACATGATGGTTAGATTTCTCTTATATATCCATATTTTCAAATATGTTCTTCTGTGTGGAAACCTGGTGATGAGTTAATTTTGGTAACTGTTACGTTTCATACTTTTGGTTTTAAAGTTATGATTGAGTATCCCTTTTTACGGTGTGGGTTTCTATAAAAAATCATTCATGTAGTAAACCATTTATAACCCCGATGAATTTCGAGGAAGAAATTCATTTTAAGGGGGTATAATTTAACACCCCGAGATTTTTTGAGAAATATTATTTTTAATTACTTTGATGACTTGTGTTTCATTCCAGAGTATCATTCCCCGATAACGTGTGTTGTATGCAATATTGAGCTTCACTAAACGAGATATTATTATAATATTATTATGAACTAAACATTTTTAATATTAATACCCATTTTTTGAAATTTTATAAATTTTTTCTGTCAAAATGGAATTCATTTTTGGATTCACAATATCAGAATTAGCCTAGGGTGAATTTTTTGTACTTTTCTGAAAACTTTCAATTTTTGATGAACTGTGAAAACACTATTTTAATATTTAAAAACAAACTTCTTATTTAATTAATTATTTATTTTATGTCAAAATAGATACATAATACCTATAAAAGTTCAATTTAATTCATTGGAGTCATTTTATAATAATATAGATATATAAAAATTTTATTGAACTTTTTGACCGTCTTTTACCTACCTCCTAGGAGCATTTGTAATTGTACATAAAACTTTATTTTACCGCTTATGTGAGTTGAATTTTTAAAATCCAAGAGACTTGGTTAATATCAAGAAGTAAAATGTTTTTTAATAAGATACAAATAATTTTTTGTGAATTGTAACTTTTTATTTTTATTTACCACGGTTAAAAGTAAATTGGGTAATTAAGGGTTAAAGTGATATTACTATAACCCTAACACATGTCCTAATACTATTTTATAAGTTTAATTCTACCAAAGAAACCATAGGAATAAAATATTACCCTTTAGGTCCACTTGGATTAGATTACGACATTTATTATTATTTTATTTAAAAAAGAGTTGAAAAAGTTAAAATCAATGTTTAATGTCTAAATCTTTTTTAATATAGGTTTATACATAATATAAATTCAACTATAAATATTAGTTAGATATCTAGAAATATTTATTACATAATGGTATTTTATTTATAATTTTTAGACATTAAATAATTTAATTTATTTATGACATAATGATGATGCAATAGTTACCTTATTAATGAAATATTAACATAATTGATATTATAAATACCCAAATAAATGTAATTTGTGACTTTTTATGAATTAAAATAATTTTATAGGTTAATAATAAATGTTTATATTGAGTTAATTATTCTATTTAAAACTAATCATGTTGTTATGATTTTCACAAAAAATGAATTACAAAATAGTGTCAAAATTGACATAAAATTGTTTTTAAAACATATATTATATTATTAATTGATATTCTATTCCTAAAAATATATGGTTTGGTAAAATGACTTGGATAAGGTTATATATATTAAAAATGAACCACTTGGGTTTTTTACTTATTATTGTTTTTTCATTAACCATATAGTGTTAGAAAAGAAGAAGACATGATAAAAGTTAAATTATTCATCCTAGAGTTAAATCTAAATGATAATGTTAAAATAGTAACCTAAACCGGTATAAAACCTATTGGTTAAGTGGATTGCCAGACATAACCACTTTATCTTCTAAATAAGTCACTTTTGAGCCATTATAAATTGAATATGACTTTATTGTAAAATAATATTTTATGTTTTTCCTAAAGTGCCCCTCTCCTCCCTTTTAAAAGGGAACCTCCTCCCTCTATCTATACACAATTTTGAGCCTTCATGCTCAGAAATCCCCTGCAAATTTCCCTTATAAAATTCCCTATAAACATTATAGAGGTTGTTCTCTCCTCAAAAGAGCAGATATAGTTCCTTAAATAGACGTTTAAAAGAGTTGTGTAGATGAAGAGGTAATCTCTTTAACAGATTCTTTCAAGTTTCATTCTTATTCAGCTTCTTCTTCTTTAGTTGTTTCATTATAAAGTAATAACATCATTATCAATAATATAATGATATGTTATTATAAATGTGAAAAAACCCAATTTCACCTTCTATCTATCCTATGGAAAACAAAATCACCGCGCGTGCGTACGTACGGAATACCGTCTCCACGCTGTGGTGTAATCTGTTTTTCCACCACCACCATACTTGGTTGGGTATAATGATGTAAATAATAACTATATATGGTATTATGACATCAATATTATTCTTATATATTATATCATCCACTCTAATTCCATCCAATAACTATGGTAATGATATCACCGCTCGTGCGTACGTACAGATTACTGTCTCCACGACGCGATGAGATTCATTCTCCATGTTAACCATTCAAGAATGATTATAAAGTATATATAATGAATAATATGAAATATATGACATAATTAAGCAACTGTATTTATGAATATATATATATATATATTTCATATACCTACTTAAATTCAAGTCAATAAGTAAAGGAAAACATCGTTCATGGCTACATACGACCTACCGTCTCCATGAACGGTGTATTTCATTTCATTCATATATCTATTATATATATGTATATATACTGAATATATAAGATAAATAACTCATGAAATACATTCTGGAAGTAAGTAAATCATGATATTATTAATAATAATATCAAGAACAACAAGTCCAAAACACGTACGATAAATGAAACAATATTACACAAAAAGCTGCTTTAACAAGGAATTTTCAAAAGAACGGGTAATATAAATTTATACGTGAACCATATATTATATCATAACAATGAATATGATTCTGTAAAAAGTCAATGTCATTATTTAAATCATTATACAGGAGTTTCAGATATGTTCGAAGCATATCAGACTTAAGGTAAGGGATAATTTTGTAATCTCGATTTTATCTGAGATTGCCTATACGTAAGTATTTACTAGGGTTATATTTTTCATCGATGTCCATAAAAATGTTTTTAATAAAGTGTTTTATATTCTTACATGTATTTCTAATGACATTTTTACCCCTCTTTGACTTTTACATTATGTTATGGAAGAAATCTTTCTTTTTATTTCCATACAAGGAACTTTAGGACTTTTCCGACAAAAGTATGAGGATACTGTTTTTTATCTTATACGGAAAAAATAGATTTTTACAGTTTCATAACGCCTAATTTTCATGATTATTATTCTATAAGTTTTCATGATTTTTTAACCAAAACGTTTTCTTTTAAAATTTCATGAAATTTTGAGAAAAGAAACTTATTTTGAAGAAGAAAGGATATTTTCCTCAAGAATCGATTTCATGTGTTTTATGAAAACTATTTTCCATCAAAGATGACATTATTAAGAATGTTTATGTTTTAAGTATAATGTCTTTATGATTTACATGGTTTGTCTTTTCTTATGATGAAATGATATCTATTTGTTTTATATGGATTATGTTATAACGTGATGATGTTTATGAAACCCATTTTATTCGTTGGGTTATGATGAATGATTTGTGTTTACGTTGTGGCACAAGTAAGAGTGATTTCATTATTAGATGGGTGGGACATATATCCCATGACAATTAATTGGGTAAAAATTTATATCTCATGATATAGACATGGCTAGAATGATATGTTAATCCGTTTCAGTGATACAGTATTGGAACGAGGTGTGAACTTGATTCAGAAAGAGACTTTGTCCACTAAGATGGTCATGGAAGAAATTCCTTGGATACTATAGAAATAATATCATGTGCTTAATAGTTTTCAACAATTACATGGTTTATTTCCCATTCTATTTTATCCTGGTTGATGTTCCTTTATGATATATGCCTTAAATACTCCTATGATTTATGTCTTTGCTCAAGATTTTGTTGTTTAGTTTTTTGTTCATGTTTTTTTTTCACTCAAATGTTTATGTATTGTTTTATGTTCTCTATTATTACCCTTACTAATCATTTGAGCTCACCCTTTTAATGTTTTCTTTTTCCTAGGATATAAAGAATGTTTTTAGGTAACAAAAAAGGGGAAGATCATTATGGGCGACATTGAAGATCTTTCACCATGATTAGAATATTACTTTTCAGAGTTTCCAAAGACACTAAACTATTACGGTCTATGTATGTTTGTTTTTGTTATGTATTAAGTATTCCGAAAATGTAATGTAATGTCCATGTACGTCAAGATTGGGTCTCTACAAATAATATCAATTATTTTAATCATTCAATTATAATTTAATTACAACATCATCATTAATTAATAAATAAAATAAAATAATATAATGTCAAAATATTATAAATAAAATAAAATTTTCTAGGAAATATTTTCATATTTACAATGAATATTTATTTTATAATTTCTATTTTCTGTATATCTATGTTAAAAATGGTTTGGTTATTAAAATTGGAATTTTACACTTTTTACCTTCCTTTAACCAAAATAATAATAAATTTTCTAATCTAATTCATGTGGAACAAAAGGATCATCTATTATTCCTAAGGTTTATTTTGGTCAAAACTCTCATATTCAATAGAATTATAACATGTGTTATGGTAATTATAATATCATTTTTACCTTTAATTTTCCCATATACTTTTAACTGTGGTACATATAATTCAAAAGTTACCATCCACTAAAAATTATTTTCTTCCCATTGAACTCCATTTTACATACTAATTTCAACCATTTCTCTCAAAATTTGGAAATTCAATTCATAGAAGTAGTAAAATTAAATTTTATTCAAATTTTTCAAATGTTCCTGAAAGATGGGTAAAAGAAGTTAAAAAAGTTAAATAAAATTTAGTATGTCTAATGTTATCATAAAATGTTTCCAATGAATTAAATTGGACTAATATATGTATAATGTATCTATTATGTCATTAAGATAAATTTTTAATTAATAATAATTATTTAAATAAAAAAGTCAGTTTTTATTTTCAACGTTGTGTTTTTCATTATTCATCAAAAAATGTATATTTTCCTAAAAATACAAAAAATTCACTCAAAGATAATTTTGATATTCGAAATTAAAAAACGAGGTCAATTTTAACAAATTAAAAACATCAAATTTTCATTAATTAATTTAATATTAATTATCATTATCAAAACCAGAATGCGGGTTTTGAAGAAGTAAAAACTATTAAAAGATTGACTTGTGTTTATGTCAAATTTTAATGTAAAATTACATAGAGAGACCAAAATTATATTAAACGATAAAAAAATAATCTAATTATAGTTTAAAACCATTCATATTCAAAATTTCAAACTATAAATTATTTAGATTAAAATGTTGTTCTCAAATACAATTTTGTATTTTCACTATTCATCAAAATATGACAGTTATCAGAAAAGTAAAAAAAATTTATCTAATTTTTTTTTTATGTCTTGATTTAAATAATAAGTTTATTTTGTCAAATTGAGTATATAAAATAATTAAATATTGTTTTTAAAAAGGGTTCTCCATTAAGAGGCGGTAAAATTGAATTTTCTAAAAAAATACTTATTTTATCTGATAAATTGGATTTGTTTTTATATTAATTCTATAAAACACATAATATGGATGATAAAATTATAAATATTTTATAAAATTTAAAATTCATTTAATACTATTGATAATCTCTTTTTAAAAGGTTTGTTTGGTAATTCGTGGTTCGCTTGAACTTAGTGTTATTTGTGGAACAAGCTATTCAATTATTTAAAAGAGATAATGTGCTATGAAATCATGTGGTGTAATATTATCCCCTAATTCCTTAAATTTTATCCTCAAAGTATGAAATTTTTCTTCAAAAATAAATGTTTGCAAATATAAAATACCTTTGTGGAAAACCAACATCGAAAATAGGGTAACCAAAAATTTAGTCTTAATAAGAGGGAAAGAGAAATAAAAAATTCACCACCAAATTATGATCTTGAATAGGAATATATTTTTGGAAATTATAATTGGACAAAAACATAAAAATTTATTGGTATTTTATGAGGTTATCAACCTCATACAAGTGAATATAAAATTGAGGGCCTCAAAACCATAAATCGAAGATGATTTAAAATATCGTTATTTCATCAAAACATACTGTATTAGGATATCACATTTATGGATTTAAGAACCATTCCCAAAATTTAAAAAATTAATTTCTACATATAATAATTATAAAATAATTGGTGATAAGTAGATTTCCATCCATTAACAAATTTCTACCTCAACTCATCTTTCACATCATAAGATTATAAAACTCAAAAATATCATATTTATCCTTATCATATAGAGTTTCATAAAAAATAATTGTATAAATCATCTATCAGAAAATAAAAAAACACCATTCCTCAATCTAGGAAATCACCAAGGCTAATGGTACAAGATGAACCCTTTTCATCCTTTGGTTTTGGTTTCAAGTTTCATGGCCTTGTCAGAGACGACAGGTTGTGGACCGATCATCGGGTTTTCATTTTAATAACACAAATCCAAAAGTAATCTTAATAAATTATTTAACCATAAAATATAGTATCCAATGTCCAAAATAATCTATTACAACCTTTATAATTGTCCAAAATACTTTTATCCAAACTCGTTGTTCGAAAAATTTATAATGAAGGTCAACATAACATAATGATGATCTATTTCTTCCATATAATAACATGTGAGTACTTTCAGAATGTATTTACATAAATCATGGGAACACCCTTAATTACCATAAAACCTTATCAATTAAAATCATACTCCTTTATTCCTTATAGAATACTAGTTATATTCCTTATATCCAATTTTTTTTGAATATTTTAACAATGATGTAATAAAAAACCATTAATCTTTTCCATGGTATTCTAGAATATCCAATATAATTTATCCAAACCACCCATACCTTATTCCAAAATCACAACCTAGGTATAAATACTGTATTATGTTTTATCTTTCCTTCAACCACATATTTTTAAAAAATATTAACTTGATGTTGAGTCACTTTTCTTAGTACCATATAATCTCAAATCCTCAATGAAATAGTACTACTGTACAATCCTTATATATTTCCATAATTAATATATCCAGTTGATACAAAACACAAATGAGATAATTAATTAATAAAAATATAAGAACACTAACTATTCATCTTCAACTGTGGTAGTATCATAACATTATTATTATCCAATATCATTTTTTGGGGTATACTCTAATGATTGAGATATCGATTCTTGTAGTTCCCCGATGCCTTATAGATGAAGCATTATATGTTGGAATCATTTTTATTACCTTGGAAATCATGTACTTGGTGTAAATTTTCTACACACAGATAACAAACTCATATTCCATTCAATAATTTACCAAGGTTGGGAGACTACTTCCCTTATAAATGTTGGGCATGGACCATGTAAGATTTGATCCTTCTTACTCTTTGGATCATGTGTATTTTTGGAGTTCTCATTCCTTCTACTAGGCACCATTTTTAAATAATGGAATATACTAGGTTAGTTTTTGAGCCAAATTACATATTTACAAACTATAAAATATCTAAAATAAATTGAATAGTTTATGTTCATCTTATATAATCATAAAAAATGTCTTCTTCGAGTAATTATTGACTCATAAATCCTTCATAATGGTTTGAAAAAAATGTGAATTATCTTAATTTTATCCCCTGGGGGTGTTGTAAGGAATAAGAAATAAATGTTTAATGTCGAGAACCAGGATACCGTGTCTCATCCTAAAACACCTTATCATATTTTTCACTCCTAGGTACATCTGTTCCAGAGCCGCCTCTACCTACTCGTATCCAGACATGGATTTACATCTAGAAACAATTCACAAAATCTCAACATTACCAAAAATATAGGAAGTTTTCCTATACGAATACTAAAATTCTATCATAGTATAATGTTTCAAAATCTGATATTATCTAAATCAATTTCCAAGGTTATTGCTAAAATCACTATGATAAAAACTATAACACCTAGTCCCTATTTACCCAGAGTCGGTGAATTATTTTAATACAGTGGCATGATTACAAGGAATCAAACCCCAAAGGACCAATCAGATTAGCAATTCTGAAAAATAGATTACATATATGAACATTACATTACATTTTTTAATATAAAAAAAAACATAAATAATCTATTGAGAATTCCATTATTCCCCAGGCCTAACCCAACATACCAACATTAACGCCTCAACCCTAGTTACCTAGAGTATGTGCATTATTAGAGAACATTGGCTTGATACAATGAATCATGTCCCGAAAGACTGATCAGGTTAGTAGCCATGGAAGTACTAGATTCATACATAAGTTTTACATAACATTATTAAATGAATAAAACAACCACACTATGTCCCCATTAAACACACTCATATCCATTAGTCTTTTCCTGATGGTTAATCGTGTTATACTTCTTTGCATCCTAGGAAAAATAAAACATAGAATGGGGTGATCACAAATGCCTAGTATGGATCATAATATAGAAGAAACTATCATAAATAAGCACAAAAATTTAAGGTAATATATAGGACTCAAATAATGCATTTTTAAATTATATTTTACCATAATATAGAAAAGGTAAATCAAATATAGCTATTTACTTATTCACATGGATATTCAAAAAGTCGAATAATTACATGTAATATCTATATCCAATTTCATATTTATGGAATGTATAATGTTGGACATGACAATAACATAGTAAAGGCCTCATTCCAAGACTAAAAATACAATATTTTTAATGACTTGTTACAAGACAATAGTTTGTCTCTAGTTACCAACTGATGTTCCGAGGAGGTTTAGCGGGCTCCACCTATCACCTAAAAATTCCAATGCATTCCTCAAATGAAAAAGTTGAAGAGTAGAATAAACATTCGTATTAAAACTCGCATAAAAAAATATATCACTTTAACCATAAACAATGAATGCTGTAAAACTAACACATCCAATGTCAAACATATCAAAAAATGTTCAACACAATATGGAATATTTTATCATAATATATCAACTTCAAACAAGTGTAAAATCCATCAAAGGATGTTGACATAGATGTAATCAAAACTATTTAAGAGGGATATCTATTTTATTTGAATCATTTAATAGTCATATAATTATAAAAAGAAAACATTTATTTTAAAAATATTCTAAAAATATTCTAATGTATCCTTCAAAGGTGTATTAATGGATGAAAATAGTTACACCTATCGTATAAGTAAAAAACGTTCTTACCTTAATTTGTCGAAAAGGACACAAAGTACCTTGTTTGGAAAATTATGGAAAAATTACTTTCAAACAATTTCTTAAAAATTCAAGTGAATTTATAAATTAAATTAAACCATAGTGTATTAAATTGTAAAAATCTTTTGAAATAAATTTTAAATAAACATAGATGTGGATGATAATGAAGTCCTAGTAGATACGTACATATAAACAACTTCAGATAAGTAATGAAATTGTAAAATGAATCCTTACCTTGTACCTTTCCTAAGTTAATGGTAGGTTAACCACCATTATAATGGTGAAATAATGTTTATTAAATTGTAAAAGAACCACACACATAAATATGATATCATATATGATGTTATAATATTTCATTGTTAATAAAATTTCAGTAGTATCATTGTTTCAGTTGTTAACTGATTCATTTTATTTTATCTTTTTTATTACATAAGTCATGTTTGTTATGGATAGGATGAATATTATTCATATCCATAATAATATTATGTTATTTAAAATTATTTTTAATCCTGAAATGAAAATTATTCTTTAATGGTTATGATGGGGAATTAATCTCATCGTGTTCATGGAGACGGTATTTCGTATTGACGCACGAGAGACAATATCATTCTACTATTGGTGAAATTGTATGTAATTGGATGGTATATACAGAATCATTAAAAATTTATATTTATTATTTATATCAATGAATCTCATTATTATGACCATCCAAATAATGAACTGTTGAATAACAAACTACACTAAGACGTGGAGATGGTAAGCCGTACGAACACACGTGTTGGGAATTTGTCATTCATTGGATGGATATAATAATGAAAATTGCTGTAAAATATTTATAATAAAATATAATTATATAAATGTTAATGGATTTATTATTTTGGTTTGAAAACAAAAAGATAAAGTGTTAGTGGAAGAAAAATAGAATGTTGAAAGAGGTGATGTAGTAATTACCACTTCTTGGGTTCTTCCTTTTGATTTGATAAAAATGGAACCTTAGGTTGGATTCTGAAAATAAGGACCCTAGGATATTTTGATGGTATTTGGGAGGATATTTCAGTTGGGTTTGGCTGAACCAAATGGCTTTGGAGGTGTGAAATTAAGAGTATAGGAATTATCCTTTTATAAGAGAGGTGATGGTCACTTTAAGAAACCCTTGAAGTATTATTTTATTATACAATTATATTCAGTGTAAAATTAATCCAATAGAATTTATTTAGAGGATAAGGTGGGGATGGGATGCAAACCTCTCAATCAATATGTTTTTGATAAGTTATGGTTATCATATTTACCTAGTATTGTATATTTAACTCTTATTTAAATAGGATAAATTTTAACATATATTCTGGTATTAATATAATAAATGGTTAATAAAAAAACTATAAAAAATCAAGAGAATCCCAAGTGGTAATTATTGATATATATAACCTTAACTAATTCTGTTATCTGAACCATATATTTTTAGCAATATTATATCAATTAATAATATAATATTTAAAAAACACTTTTATGTCTATTTTGACAGTATTTGGTTTTTGGTTTTTGTGAAATTCATAAAATCTTTATCACATCAAAAAAATTTATCTAATCAAGTCTAACAAGTCCTATTAAGCTCTAAAATTCGTGGAATACAAAAAAAGTCTCATCTTAACATATTTTAATATTTATAATAACAATTATTTTAGTCATTCAATAATAAATTATTTATTGCATCATCATTAATTCATAAATAAAATTATTTATATAATGTTTAAAAATTATAAATAAAATACCATTATGTAGAGATCTTCTTAAATTTATAATCAATATTTATAGTAGATTTTTCTTATTTATAACCCTATATTAAAAAAGGATTAATTATTAAAATTTGAATTTAACTATATTACCTATTCTTTATATAAAATAATAATAAAGGTCCAAATCTAATACATGTGGACCAAAAGGATCATATTTTATTTATATGGTTTATTATGGACGAAATACAGTAATCCAAAAGAATTAGAAAATGATTTAGGGTCATTATAAAATCATTTTTACCATTAATTACCCTATTTAATTTTAACCGAGGTAAATAAAAATAAAAAGTTACTATTATCCATATATTATTTTCATCATATTGAGCAAAAATTTTAATGACTAATTTCAACCATTTACCTCTAATTGTTTAAATTAAATTCTTAGAAGCACTAAATTTATGTTTTATGCCAATTTTCAAATGTGACTAGAAGGTGAGAAAAAATGTTAAAATGATATAAAAAATTATATATGTATAATATTATTATAAATTGACTCCAATGAAATAAATTTGGAATAATATATGTATATTTTATCTATTTTTACATTAAGATAAAATTTTAATTAAAAATAATTATTTAAATGAAAAAATCAGTTTTTATCTACAACATAGTGTATTTCACTATTCATCATAAATTGAATGTTTTCATAAAAATTAAAAAAATTTACCCAAAGATAATTTTGATAATCAAAATAAAAAAATTGTATCTATTTTACCAAAATTATAACATAGAGGATGTATTAAATAATTTAAAAGTAATTCCCATTGCCAAAACCGAAAACAGTCTTTTATGAAGTAAAAACTATCAAATTATTGACATGAGTTAATGTAAAATTTAAATGTGAAATTAGTTAAAATTGCCTAAAATATATTAAATGATAAAATTATAATCACATTATAATTTAAAACCACTCAAATTCATAATTTAAAGGTAAAATGTTTTTTGACTAAAATATTGTTTTCAATTTAAATATTTTATTTTTAACAATTCATTAAAATATGAATGTTATTAGAATAGTAAAAAAAATTTATCCAAACTATAATTTTAAGTCTTGATTCTAAAGAATAAGTTTATTTTGTCAAATTTATCATATAAAAGTGTCAAATGTTTTATTTAAAAAGCGTTCTCTATAAAAATGCGGTAAAATTTCAATTTTCGAAAAACACATATTTTATCTGAAAAATTGGATTTGTTTTTAAATAATTTATAAAAATAAAATAATATATTTGATAAAATTATATAGAGTATATAAAATTTAAAATTCAGTTATTAATATTCATGACTGATTTTAAACAGTCTGTCTGGTATGTCGTGGCGCACTCGATCTCGTTCTTGCATGTGGCACAAGCTATTGAATTACATTAAAGATATAAAGTATTATGAAATAACGGGGTATTACAAATATCATATAATATATTATTTAATTATGTTGTTTTATTACTAGTTTATCAAAAATCATTTTTTAAAATCATATTTACGGTAATCAGTGTTTCATTATTAATATATGATTTGGACGAATATTTTTAATTCTTTCCCAATGATCTGGATTCCGTAATCATCATAGTTTTAAGCACGATATAAACATAATATAAATTCAATATATATATATATATATATATATTCATCCATAAATGTTAGAGATAGAAAATGAATTACACCATTCTTTGAGATGGTAGGTTATACATGTGCATGAATGTAGTTTGTATTTTCTCTATAAATGGAAGAAATAAATTTAAACAAAATATAAAATAAAAATAATATATAATATATAATATATATTATATTTTTGACTAAATATATCTTTATTTACATCCATGTAAATAATAAATTGAATAAAAAATCACATTTCTTCGTGGATGCAGTAGTCCACACATACAATCGACCGACATTATCATTGACTAACAAATGGAAGGAAACAAGAAAAATGTGATATTATTATTAGAGGAGTATAAATTTGTCATAAATTATTTATATGAAAGTTAAATACAATAATATATTCATTATTGGGAGACAGTCTTGGAAAATAAAGTACATCTTTTCATGATGTTGTTGTCTGTCCCACACATAATTAATTGGTTTTGTTTCCCACATGTTGGAGGTGGAGATGGATATATGTTATTAAATTATCATAATAACATATCATTATATTTTATAAACTTATGAGATTATATTATCATGTTTGAGTAATTTTTTAAGGAGTTATATGAATAAATAACAGAAAAAGCATGGTAAGAGACTATACATCTTCCTTGGAGAACCACTTTAGGTTTACACATAAAGCCTTTATAAGATGGATTAGTAATTAAAATAAGGCCCCTATAATGTTTTTATGTATTTAGGTAAATGATTTTTGTTGGGATTAGGTGAAACAAAATTCTATGGATGAGTGAGGAGGAGATGAGAGGGGGTGCCCCTTTTTATGTATGGGAGAATACAAGTATCAAATTGTTGAAAAGAAAAAGGTTTACCATTTTTTTGAAAAAGAAAAAAGGAATAAAAATGTATAATTAAAGACCCATATATGATATTAGGTTTACATTTTCCATAAAAATATTGTAATTAGAAGTTTTTATTTAATTTTAAATCTTATCTTCATAATTTAACTACTTATAAATTGGTTTTATCCAGAACCACAGTAATTCATATATAATAATTCAAATATTAATTATTAAACATAATTACATTAAAATAAATATATATTATAATTTTTTAGTATAAATAAATATGAAATAATTTTTTTAAATCAATTCATAGAGGTGGATGAATTTAATTTAAAATTATACCTGTATATATGATGACAAAGTGGTTTTCCAAAGATAATGTTCTCGTAAGAGTAATATTTTTTATTTTAAAATTATAACATAAAATTGATTCCAATGACAATAATTATGTTAATTATAATATAATTAAACTCATTTTATAATTAAACCCATTTAAAATAAAAATGTAATCAAATTAATTCTATAAGAAAATATAAATTTAAAATAATAACCAGTAATTTTCACTATTTATCAAAATATTAATATTTTTTAGGAAATTACAATAAATTAAATCGATGATAATTATGAAATTATTATTTAAAAAGGTTATTTTTTATGTACAACCTATAAAATTAGAAAATTTAATTTTATTATTTCTTCATAATACCTAATGAAAATCCTTTTTTTAGAAAAAGTACTTTCAAATAATATATATACTTTACAAAAAATTAATTACTTATTTAGGAATATATATTTTGTCCAAAAAAATTAATGATTAAATTTAAAAAAAAATTTCTTATTTATAACTTCAAATTTTATTGATGGGTTATAATAGTCAAGATTAAATAATAATAATTTAAATAGTATATCATAATATAATAAAATTCGGTGTTTTGTGTAACAGAATCAATAAAAGAAGGAAAAATTCATATAATATCAAGGTTTTAAATAAGAAATAATGAATTTTAAATGAATATTAGCATAATAAATTTTACAAAATTAAATTTTGTGATTAAATTGGAAATTTGATTTTTTTGAGTGTTTTATGTGGGAAAGTGGATGGGTTGAAAAGGTAGAAGTGGAAGTCATTGATAAGGGAATTTAGTGGTGGTATAAAAATGATTTTGGGGTGTGACAATGATGTTTCATTATGAATCCTATAATATGGGATTGTTTTTGGGATTATTATACTTCCAATTTATTTTTATTTCATATACACCCCCACCTTATTGTGAAATCCTTACTTACACCCCTAGAGATTTAGAATGTGACATTTTTCCCACACATTATAGTTGTTGATGGAATTTATTCCCTCTATTCGATACATGTTAAGGTTGTGGTTATGGTACATGTTTTGGGTTAGGGAATAAAGGACGATGGCTCAAGTATGAAGCAATTCATTTTCATGATACCCAGAAATGATAGATATGACTCACAATTTTTTATTGTTGATCGGTGAAATTAGTTTTTTTGATCCTTTGTGGGTCAGGTTAGATACAACCATTTTCTGGCACAAATTAGTGGAGAAATGAGTACTTATACTGGTGCCAATGAGTACATTGGACCGTACATTGGTTAGGGTACTTAGGCTGGTTGGATCACTAACATTAGATTCTAATTGATGTATAAGTTGATTAGATGCGGTAGTAATGATAGAAAAAAACTAGTAGGGAAGTGGTGTGGGGTAACTATTTTTCTATATATTTATTTTCATGTTGTTATAACTGTATTTGTTCTTGGGTGAGAGGACCTCAATTAATATGGGTTATAGTTTCCTATGTATGTACTTTTTTGTTCTACTATTTAAATAGGTAATTAATATGCACCTTCCACATTTTCATTAGGGGTATTTCAGATGATCCTACTGAGTATACATGTATTTTTCACCCATATATATATAACTATTTTTAGTTTTTTGGGTTCCTATAGAGATTGGACTTGATATTAATAGAATAGTGGATGGATTTATGTTTGTAGATACTATGAATGAGTTTATTTTAGAATTTTAATTTTGGATATTGGTAATGTCTATAAAATATCAAGCATGGTAGTTTATTGTGGGAATATTTTTCTATATTATATCATGAGTTTGATTGGTGAAATTCATATTATGTTCCATGGATATATAAAATTAATGCATCACATATACATGTTTGAAACCCATAGTGTTAGTCACATCCCCATGGAATAATAAAGGTGGTGTTAAGATGTTATTCTCTATTTCACAACAGGACAAATAGAGATTCCTGTAATCCCCCATATCATTATAGTTATTACAAAAAAAAAAAAACAATTTGTATCATAAATTTTGATTAATTTTTTTGAGTTATATTTTTAGTAATTGGTTCTTATACACATGGTTTGGGGTACAAATTTTATGATTAACCATGTAGGAACCTTGATGTGTTCGAGTTTCAAATTTTTTTGAGCATATGTGGTTTGGCCTATATGGGTAAAACTGGTGTTAGGGATTCTTTGTATTGACCAAATGACTCTTTCTTTCTTCATGATTTCCTATTGTGTGGCTTCCACAATGATTGTAATTTATTTTAAAAATAATTTCATATTAAATTATGGTTGTGTTATTTACATTTGACGTAGTTTTTATAGGGGTGATTGAACCATATAAGACCCCGGGGAGAAGTCGTACATTGTCAGTTTTCCCTTCATGTGCAAATTTTATGGTATCTAAATATTTTAATAAAATGTTAATGGTGCGGAGATAATTAATTTTTAAGGATCTATTTATTTTAATCCACTTGAAACAATATGTTGTCGGTACCTTATCTCTACATCTCATTTATTCAAGATGGTGTGTATTAAGGGAGTTATCTCCCTCCATTTACATTGTATATCAGGAATCTTCAAATTTATTTTTTGTGTATTACTCTAAGGTAATCCCCATTTTCATCATCATTCTCATCCCCTATATATTTTTATTTTTTACCTATCTCACTTGAATCCAATTTTCTATAAATCTTAATATTTTTTTCCTAGTGATTTATTATTGGGTTTTTTTATGTCTTGTATGGGGTGTAATGATGCTAATTTGAGAATTCATCATCATAGGAAATGATGTTTTTCATGGATGCCAATGAAAAAATAGTTGTGATTTTTTAATAGATCGAAATTCCATTGAGTGATTTATAGTTTAAACATCCTTATGTATTGAATTATATATATGTGTGTGGTTGATTGGTTGGACATTGAAAGGTGTTGAAGGTGGTTTTCCACTTAGCTGACAAATTTAAAATTATATATTTATTATTTTAAAAAATAAAACCATTCCAAAATTCTCTAGAAGGATCATGGTCAATAAAATTTAAGAAGGAAAAGGTAATAAACATTTACTAAGATATAAAAATCATTAGGTGAGGACCTACATTATTATATGTCATAATATTCTCGCCAGGACACTCTTTTATTTCTAACACATCAGTCACGATGCTCCCGTATGTCCAAATGTGCTGAAACCAAAATCAATTGAAAAATAATTAAATATTTCTTTTCATGGTATAATATATCCCAAAGACATCTCAAATTTCCTTAAATTAACATCACAAGTAAATTAGAGTCAATTTCAAATTTCGTTAATATGAATATTTTTCAATCTGCACGACATCAAACATGGGACCAAGGCCTTTTTCATCACATCAATTGAATTCACATAAACAGAAAAGGAACTAAATCCCCAAAATAACAAACCAATATTTATTCTCACCCTTCCACTTCCTCTTATATCCCATAAAACACATGATCCATCCACATTAAATTTAATCCATGTACAAGTTGGTTTTTATATGATCTATCAACATTGATTGCCTCTTCTAGCTTGTAGGGTATCACATTAACTTGGGAAAAGTGATTGACATGGAATTTAACAGGTTATTGAAATTACTAATGTTTTTAATTTTTTTATGTAATATAATTAACAAAATTTGTCATTCATGGTGCATTAATTCCCTTTGGTTCATAAAATGAAATTGGAAGTGTTTTTTGAACTTATGGAGGGTTTTACGTTATAATAAAAAATCATATTTTAAGTATACAGTGTTCATAAATTGTTTTAATAATGATTTTATATATTTTTTAATGTTTTTAAATGTATTGATCTCATTTTTTATAAGTCCTTAACATAAAAAGTGGAAATTTGATCCCATTAGGTATTTCTAACTCGTAAAATTTTGATTTTTGAAATGTTTTTTACAAATTGTTGTGATTATGTTTCTAGAAGATTATTTTTAAATGTTTTTCAAGATCTTGATTTGAAATAAGTTGTATGAGTAACACATTAATCAATTAATATGTGAATTTGTGTTTTGAGTCATTTGATAATGTTCCTTTTGGAACATTGGGCATTTTCTAAAAGGTGTTGGTGAGTGTGAGTCTATATTATGCACCTTGTTGTATTATGATGCTGATGAGGTTATTAATTATTGATTCATTTTATTTCTTTTTCTCAATGGACATGTTTTCTATTTCATGTTTTTTTATTAAAATTTGATATGGTTGATTGATGAGATTGTTTGGGAGGTGATGTGTGAATTATTTATTTGATATATTGATGCATGTGATTCTTAAACACTATTTAATATATATATATATATATATATTGTGCATGTTATTTGATTTAGAATAGTTATGGAAAAGTTAAAACCCTTAAATATATAATACATTGAATATAGAGTGTATCTTGCTGGATAAATACATCATGTTGAATTGAGAAAGTTGTTTACTCTCATAGAGATAACGGGATAGATTATTAATCTCCATGGCTTTTTTGTTCACCTGGGTGGTTTATCTTTTTTTTGTTATGTTAGGACTATAAATGATGAGAGATATTTGGTAGTTCGACGTAGGGATCATGTCAACAATTTTACAACTATACCAAAGTTCTAGGAGGTTTCCAATAAAACTGATATCCTGTATAGGGTAACATAGAGGATTTTGATGTTTATGATTTGTTTATACCCCTTCACATTGAGAGGGTTATGGTTCCATTATTTTATAAGAAACTTTTCATGTTTGATTTATTATAGGTACCATTATTTTTTACTCTTTTTTGAGTAGTTCATTCCATTCCCATACTAATTGGGTTTTAAAAATGTTCAAGAATGTGGATTTGAAAGACGAATTCATTGGTTTTTTAGATAATTATTTTTGAAATGTGTTTTATAGGATAATATTATTTTGGGGTGTTACAAGTGTTTTTCATAAAAAATTCCCCATTATAATTTTTTAAGAGTTTAGAATATTGTTTTAAACTCATCCCCTATTACATAAATGATAATGTAGAGGTTATTAATAAAAATGTGTCATTACCTAAAAAAGTTATTTTCAAGTTATTACATTCATTTAATCCAAATAAAAATATTTTGTGAAATTTTTCAGAGTTATTTTGATTTTTTATAATTTTGAATTGATTTTTTTCCATTCCTATTTTCATATTGGCATAATATAGTGGGTATTTTTTGAGAATTACACACACTATATGGTTCTTACCAACGGCTCTCATTTTCAATCACATTATACATACAAAACAAAGTCCATATAGTTCTTATGGTTTTCAATTCATGTGTCGTGAATTTGGATGAACTCATGTTGTTGTGGGAGTTGTTCGAGATATTACGCTGAGATAAGGAAAGTGACTCTGGGTCACATGAAGATCACATGTAGTGGTTCTAATTTTCCCCCCTTTTTGGGTTGTATTTCTATTAACTAAATATTTTTCCACTATTACTTGGGATATTTTAGGTTGATTCATTTATTTACCATTTCCTTTTTTATGGATAATTCCATTATTATTTTTAGACTATATTTTCTACCCTTTTTTGTCACATACTCTGATGCAGAGATTGTATCATTGACCAATAGATATTTTAATGATTAAATTTTTCCTCATGATCATATAATGAGACCATGGTACAAGTCTATATCCTGGGTGATCAGTAAATCTCCTCAGGTATTTATAAATATAGTTCTGTTATGTTATAGAAGGATTCATCAAGTTGATTCATGAGAATAATTGGTTAGGGTGGGCTGTTACAAAGTAGAATCAAATATTTTCACATTTTTAGGGCACATGCTAATCTTCAGAACACGTGATGAAAATATGGTAATTTTAGATAAATAATTTTATTCAAAATTATTATGTGATGTTTTTAAGGGGACAATCTAATACATGGTGATTTGTCCTCCAAATGATTTGACATATTGAACATAATATTCATGAACACCCTTTTCATGGAAATTCTGATTACGGTGCAACGAACTCAAAGAGAAAAATTCACTATATTTGATTTCTATTATGTAATAATTTAGGGTTATTTGGTGTAGTTAAAATTAAACTAATAAAATTAATTTTATTCAATGAATTTCATACTACCACATTTAGGGTGATTTAAAAACCCTAATTGGGATTTTTACTAGTCATTTTCTACTGGGGGTTTAGGTTTTCGAGGTTCAATAGGTTCGTCTGGACCACCAATAGAGGATTGATCCATATAAGAAGGACGAGAATTATTAGAAGATAAGGTAAATATTCACAAATTAGTTATTGGTTAGGAATAAAGGGATTTTCATTGATTTTGAAAATGAATAATAGTTGCAGGATCTCTTGGTCACCTTTAGTTTTATCTACTCTAGGTTAGAGTATCAGGATCTTTTATTTGTTAATTATATGTGAGTAACAGTGTTCCAGTGGGGATTTTTTACCTTGGGAAGTAGTGGGAGATCAATGATACATGGAAGAATTTTCTATAAAAGTTTCCTATAGTTTTAAAATCATTGACGATGAGGGTAGAGAAGAGGTAGTAGCCAATATACATTTACTAGGGATTATTGATCATGTGTTAACTTATAATAATTTTGAAGGATCAAATGTGATCTTCCTTATATCATTTACAAGACAAAGATACTAAAACACAATTTTGGGATGATTACCTATGACCAATTATTTGATATTTGACCACCCAATTTAAATTTAAAATGTATTTAGAGCTTTAAAAGAATGGTTTTGAAAAAACTGTATGAATTATTACGATTGTATTAGTAGGGGAGTCACCATATATCAATTAATAGTAGGGATGTTGTTGGTGGATCATAGATGTTTGTGAGTTATAGGTTCTAATCGTATAATAGTTTTCCATAGAGGGTTTTTTCTTCAAAATTATATATGGGTACCAGTTCTCGTCTATCCATATTGTGATATATTCCTATATTTTTCTATGGTAGTTGTTTCAAAAGGTGATATTAGTGATAGACTATCTTCAGGGATAACCATTATATAGGTGGTCCATTTTTATTATAGACCAACAAGAATTTTCCTTAATGGATATATCTATTGTATAGGTAAGTAGCCTATATTCATCTGACGGGATATAAAAATGGTATAAGAAAACCCTATGATATCCCCTACCTATAGGGGAATTGCAGTGAGTGTGAATATATATATGGATAGGATATTTATGGAATAATATCATGGAATAGTTAGTCATATGATATTGAGATAGTAGATCAAGGGATTATTTGAGGTATAATAAACATATCATTTACCTTGTATTATGATATATTTAGTTTAGGTGAATCATGATCATTTATTTCATCTAAATTATTCAATAACTTATGCATCATAATGTAGAGCCTTACAATTCCTCTGGTTTTGTCAATAAAAAATGGATGTTAGATAAGCTTTTTTAAACTCTTTCAGGGCTTTGATCTGAGGATGAGACAACATAAGTCATCAATGTATTTATTCATACCAAAGATTCAACCCTAAAATGTCATCATTATAATTGACTAATTTTATTATATGAATGTATTTACTGAATTATCTGAAGGGTGAGTATTATTTTGTGACAAATAGGGTTAGTTTGTAGTATATTTTGAAACAGGGATCAATATATGGGTCACAAGTCATCAAAATTCTATTTATTAATAGTTAGAAACAAAATATTTATATTTAATGGAGGTGTATGTGGTGTAGTTTTCTAATTGAGTTATTGAATTTACACATGTATTTTCTTAGGTATTGTGATCATACTCACTTAATGTGATATCATGATTGGGATTGAGTTTCATCTTATCTTATCTTCCATTTCAATGAATCTCTATCATATTGAACGTTTGGAACAACTTCTGTTGAGGATTAAATTGAATAAATGATATATAAACGTTTCATTTAACCATGTTTATTAGTTTGGGGTTATCTTGTGTTATTCACCAAGAGATTAGGATGTGTTGGATATCAAAAAATATAAGGAGATACATTTTTTTGGAAAAGTATTTTATGGAAAAAAATTTATAAAAAATATTCCAAAAGGATACAAATGTTGAACACATAAAGGGTTATAAAAACATAATTAGTTATTAACAGATTAACATGTATTTTATAAATTTAAGGATTATAAATACATGTTTATTGAGTTAAACATTATAAATATTATTCCACACTACCAAAATTATTCATAATTTTATTCTCCATAGATGATACCCATTGAAGAGTTTAGTTGATGCGTTTTATCAAAATCTCACATAAATATGGGTCAGGAATTACACAGAAATGTTTGAATTTTTAAGAAAACAAGAAAATTATAGTAAATATATGCCCTCTGTAGTAAAATATTATATTATATATTATTAGATGAGTTATTATAAATGGTTTGTTAATATCCATTCATGAAATTATGAATATAAAATTTAAGACGTTATCTAAAAGGTTGTACCTAGTTTATCTCTCGTCTATTTAGATGCATTTATTATTAGTAGTGTAATGATAATAAACCTCTTATTTTATGAAATTATGTTAACACAAACTGCTGTTTTCCGTTATGTACTATATTTTCTTATTATATTATAAGGATATCATGAGTAAAATTTTTTATAGAGAACCTAAATGTACCTATGAGGCACACAAAAATTATTATTAGAAAACCTCATAAATATACTAGATGAATTATCTTACACTATGTATATATTATAATATGGTTTCGTTCTCAATATTTGGTTTTCCATAAACATGTGGTTTTTTAGAATCATATCATGAGAGCATTTAGACAGTGATACCTTTCATACAAAAGCTAGGAGTATTTTCAAATAATGGGATTGTGTGGTATGTTTTTAACAAGGTCAATTATTTAATCATAACAAGGATAATATTTATCCTTAAATATAAAAAGTTTGAAATATGGAGAAATGATTCATATTGAGTAAAATAGTGTACATCCACACCTTGATAAGTCATGTTATTTGATTATCAATCAGATAAATGGGATATGATTTGATTATACATAAGTGTAAATTACATGTATTCTACTTGTTGACCTAGTTTTCTATACTAAATGAATCATGAATTATGAGAAGGTATATGAGATTTAAATAAATTATAAAAATGAATACATAAATATGATGCATCATTTGGAAGAATGTATAGAGATACAAATGTTTGATTGCGACAATTATGAATCTATTTATAGATTTACTAGCCCTAATACTTTTATAGAGGCCAGTATTTTTTAAAAAAATTTAAATAGGGAGTTATTATGATTTTCAATTACTTGATGTCTCATGGGGTCACACATTGTTGTGGACATAATGAACAATAAAAAAATAAATATGTTCCTTGTATGTATTTTAATGTTTAACTGAATTGTGTCTTAGATGTACATTCACAAGATATTTGATATGATGCGATATGTGATGATGTTATTTATGTAATTACAAAAGGTTTTTGGAAATATAATAAATAAATTTTGGATTTTATTTCAAATATTGTTTTATATAATATAATATATGATGTAATAATATAAAGTCACTGATTGTTTAGTGAATGTGGATGATAAATTTTTATATTCAGTAATAGATTATTCATTTTTTGTGTAATGGTTGTATCATAAGTTGTGGGATATAATATAATGCCCCAAACTACTAGTCATATTCTATTAATTTTATATATCAATAGGAAATATTAATTTTAACTTACAACTCATGTATTTCCCTATGATTATTAAGGATGGAATCCATTAAATTGTTAATGTTCAAATGTATTATATGTTTTTAATCATTATTTTTAAACATTTCATCAGATAAAACATGTGGAAGAGTTGGAAAAATATAGTAGTTATAAAAATTATAACTGCATGAATTATAATAATGTAACTAAATGATTGTATAAATTCATGAATACCTATATGTTCCTCATGTTTTTATACAAATATGATAATTCCATTGATATTGGTGTCCAAGTGATTAGTGTCTCATACAGATTCCTCTATATATATCTTCCTCCTATTTCATTTTCCCTTGATATACAAGTATATCATGGAAAAATGAGGGTCAATATGATGTTGTGTGATTTAAGATACCTATGATACACCTTAGAGTGGATTTTCCTTTTTTCCATTCCTCGGTGTTATTTATCAAAAATAATTATTACAGAATGTTTTTTTCTACCTTCAGTGTAATGTACACAAATATTCTTTATTTTATAATTATATTTGGTTTGAACATCCTATATAGTGTTCTTAGAATTTATGTTTTCTTATGACTTCCACTACATTCAACATTTTTTATTAAATCCATATAAACCCAATGTAATTTGGATGTGTCAAAAATGATTTGAGAATCAATAATTGTAATGGTCAAGAAAAACCAAGATAATATATTTATTTTTTAATGTTTTATGTTTATTCAGTAGTTCAATACTAATTTTAAATCTTATAAAATACATTTATTAATCCAAATAATCATGTATTTATGATTATTTTATTATGGGTATTAGAAATAAAAAAATTGAATTATTGATCCATTGAAGAAAATGATTACATTTGTTCAATAAGATACAAAAGATGATTATTGAATCCTCATTATACCATAATCGGATGGATAGCAATCAATCATTTGGAAACAATGATTCCTATTTCTTTTTAATGATATACCTTGATCAAGAAAATTAGATGAATCTCACCAAACCATTTTGTAGAAGTTCATTGATATCTTTTTTTTATAATGAAAATTAAATCTTATTATTTGTGAATTAAATTAACGTCTACTTCTGTTGTTGTAAGAATAGATTCCCTTTTATGTTTAAATCAGGGCCTGTATCAATAATGATTATTTTATATATGTAAAATTCCACTATTTCTAGGATTTGATATCATATTCAAATAAACATGTAAACTGTAGGAATGTTGATTTTTTACTATAGTTATAGAAAAAAATTATCTAAGGTTCTGATATATCTGATCTATAATAGATCCCCCATTCCTAATTGGATGAGAAATTTTCCTCTCATATGGATCAGGTAGTGTAACAAAATTCCCATCCTACCTCTACATTATTCTAGATAGACCAAATTGTTTTCTATGTAGAGTATTCAGGGGAATGTTTTAGTTATTTTCCAAATGAATTAGAAAAATTGAGCCACCTATTCAGGTACAACATACTATAAGTCATTTTTTCGTTGAGGTGGATACACAACCCATAATTTCAATTATCCAATTGCAAGATGGAGCTCTACCAACTATGATGTATCCCCTAGATTTGTGGAGAATGCATGGAAGATTTAATAAGATGATTCTACTTTTTTACATGGAACATATGGTATATCCATGACTTGAACTAGAGACATTTCCCATGAATTAAATCATCATACATATGGTCAAGAATAAATTTAATCCTTTTTAGGAGGTATTCCTCCTTCCCGAACATAGCATACAACTGTATTATTATATTGTTCTCTACATGTGTGATCCCCTATCTCATACAAAAGTATTTGTGAAGGAATTATGATGATGAGAAGAGAATTAATGTGTAACCTTATGAGTCCCACCTAACCAAACCATAGACTCTTGAAGATCCTTTTCCAAACATACTTCCTTTGATTCAAGTAATAGAGAAATAGTTGGATCACATTCACGAATCGGGGGTTCTCTTGGAGACTAAGAAGAGGTTCAAATACCCCATAATGTAAGTTCATTATACTAATAATTCTTCATAAAACTATATGTAATATAATACTAAAGGAAAAATAATAATTTCCTTTCGTTCCTTTTCATTATATATCTAGACCACCAGGAAAATCATGCAAAAAGGCACGAATTGTATGATCCATCTATCACCACAGAATTATGAAAGGTGTGATCTCATAGTTCTTGGTCTGTAAAGAAGCATATTTATGTGAAAAATTTGATTTTTCCATTTAGGACTAACCTCAAAAACTCAAGATATAACATTATAAACAATGATATGTGATGTATGGATTATCGATAAGAATGGAGTCATGGTACAATCGAATTGCCCGGATCACACGAGTGAATATTTATGTGGGACTAAATTATTGGATCTCACTAGAATCATATCATTTATCCTCCTAAAGAAAATTTTGGTTTCAAAAATTGAAAATAGTAATCTATAATAATGTTACATGGATGATACACATCTAAGGTTTATGAGCGGATGAGAACATGGAACTATTGTGGATGAGATCCCTCGTCACCCAGGCAAAATGACACGATTATCATGGGAACACTCTTCCTCTAATCTAAATTTCATCATGAATCCTAGATACCCATCCTAAAAAGTTGTTTATTTTCTCATTTTTAAACATTTGATACCCATTTTATAGTCTAAAATGAATTTCAATTATTAAAATGAATCTTTTGATCAATATATGAGCTTTATTCAATAGATTCGTTGGTTCTTCATTTCTAATAGCCCAAATTTACTCAATCATCATTTTATAAAACGATCTAAGACAACCCAAGATCAAATTTTTATTTTTTAATATGTTATAATACAACAATATTTAATCATGATCTAAAGATTTAAATTTTGTTTTCATTAATTGTTTACGTATGAGTTGTCCGATTCATGTGCAGTTTGTTTTGCTAGTCTAAAATATTTGGAGAATTGTTTTTCTAAATTTTTATAAAAAACAAAATATATCTTCATGTTTAATATCATTTAAAAATTAAAAAATTCTAATTAAACATTTAATTTAATTTTTTAATTTTTAATATCATCCATATCTGATTCAAACAAAATTGGTTCCAATAAAAAAATTATTAATAGATTATTTTTTCCCCTAAACTTTTCATAGAAAACATAGTTTTTCAAATTTCTAAGTATAATAAAATTATTTCATAGTTAAACATTTTTTTAATTATTAAAAGGTATATGAAATATGTTTGGAACATCACTAAATATATTAAAATATTGTTCATTCTTATTAGTAGAAAATAACCTTATAGTCATTTTACATAATTTGTACAATATGATGATAATATTTATACTTTTTCAAGTGAATTATTTTCATTTAAAAATATTAAATTAATTTTAATTTTATGAAGTTATTTTTAATCATTTTATGAACCAGGAATGTCTAATTCACATATTATTCATTCTAAAAAGTCTAAATTTAAATGACTATCATTTTTTATTGAACTGAATTGGGTACTTATGTAATAGACATGTTATAGATGCACAATAACATAGCAGTTCTTGTTCTTCAGAGTTTAGAATAACTACCAAGAGATAATATATAATGTTGGAAATATTTTTCTTATTTTTTATTGAATTAAAAAAACCAACTTTCAAAAAATCCTTCTTGAAATAAGAATACATTTTATTTGAATGAAAATAATTTTCCATTCAGAAGAGGTAATATCTATACATTTTATGTAAATTTTTTATTATTATAATAACAAATATTGACTTATATATGATTACAACATCAAAAAAATTAAAATCTAAAATACTCACAATCTATTGATGAAACAACCTAACAGGTAACGTATATAAGATACATGATTTACCATAAATAAAACTCCACCCTATACATAATTGTGTTATATCTAAGTTTGTATCATTAAATGAGACATAAAAATTCTCTTAACAACATCTTTGAATAAAAAAATCAACATTTGGACCAAAAATTAAACAATAATATATATTGTTTTCATTAAACATAATCGATAGGTGCTTTACATTTACTAGAATTATTTAAAATATGGTCCACATAAATTCTATAAGAACATATATAGGGTGTGTGTTTGTCATACCTAGTAATACGTCGCTAGCTATCCCTACCACTATATCATAAAACCAGGGGTGCAGGGTAATAATAAAAAGTGTGTAATCATAAATTTAAAAAGTATCAATCAATAAATTAAATCACTGAATGTATAGCTAGACATGATTTTATATTATTCCAAATAACTCATATATTGTGATTTACTATGATCATATTAAAAAATATTGAAAATAAAAGAGTGTAACCATTTCTTGATCAAAATACATGTTTTAGTTAATACCATTTATAAGGAAATGGTCTGAAATTTTTATCTATAATGTATCGTACTCTGTAATAGGTATTGTGTATGCACACACAACATCTATATTTGTCCTCTCATATAAGGAGACTCTATCCTTTTAGAGAGATAATGAATGTGTATATGTGAATGAATCCATCCTTTCATTGGAGTCCAATACTATAATAGGAAGGAATGTATATAAAGATATACCAATAATCATATAATAGACACAACCATCCTCATATGTGATCCCTTTATCAACATAGGATCCAATGCAATAATATATTCATACTTTTATAAATTAATTAGGTATATGAGAATTTATATAAAAATAATATATTATGGTTTCAAATAACTCTAATATTATTTATTTTAATTTTCATAAAACCAATTTGTAGTTTTATTTTTCACCCTCACAACAATAGGAACCATGACCACATATTCAATTCAAAAACAGAATTTTATATTAAAAAACAACTACACTAGAATTCAAACAAGTGGGATGACACCAAAACTATAATTATAAAATAATGCCCCAAAAGTTCTAAAAATACACATCTAGTTTCAAACATTACTTTATATATCACACCCATGATATGTAGGCCATCTTAAAAATGTCGGCGAGTCTTCTACAAAACTAGAGATGAAAATTATTAAAAAAA
This sequence comes from Viscum album, assembly GCA_963277665.1. Taxonomy (NCBI): domain Eukaryota; kingdom Viridiplantae; phylum Streptophyta; class Magnoliopsida; order Santalales; family Viscaceae; genus Viscum; species Viscum album. Next base: position 1,582,142,211 of record OY728137.1, on the reverse strand, counting down.
ACAACCTCACATCAAGAAGTTTCTTTATACATTACCTTGTTAGAAATTTATTATAAATATTAGCAAAAATAATGACAACGGAAAACAAATCATCACTACAACATCATACTTATAATAGAGAATTACATGACCAAAAAACACTCCTCCCACCCATGATAGTCCACAAATTTCCACAATATCCAACCTATGAATCAGAACACATATGAATTAATTATGAAACATTATATCTCTACCAATTCTTCTACCCTTCTTCAACTATCGAACAATATTTCCATATTATAAGTAACCAGACACCTGCAACACAACACCAACTTATTGTGGGGAATACATTGTTGTGGGGATCATCAATAAGATCCAACACCATATAACTCTAATAATAAACCCGTAATAACCTCGACACACAACATTCATCATCTATGATGGGGTCAAGGATGGAGGATCATGCCAATATATCAGCATTGTTGTGAAAAAAATCACATAACTGGGAAAACAATGATTTAAATAAGAAAAATATTGAGGAAAATAAAATTTAAATTTAAATTTTTATGAAAAAGGTGATTACGTAGAGACACAAAATGCATACAAGCTGGAAACATTCACAATAAAATCTCAAACCACCCCAATTAAATCACCTTAAAATAATGATGGGGTCTATCATGATGGTTTTAGTCATAAGAGTATAATAAAAGTATTATTGTGACCAAATAAATGAGAATTAGGAAAAGTGAAATAAATAACCTAGAACAATGAGTATGTCCCAATACCTGAAATAATAAAGATGGGAATGATAACCAAAAGGGATAAATGGATGAATGTCAGCTAGAGAAGTAGGAACGAATCATATGAAGGGCCCTAATGTCCTGATGGAATAATTATAATGAGGTATCCAAGAGAAACCTCCGACTTTATTAATAGAGACATATTACGGGAAAGTGGAAATATCGTCTAATCCACTGGAGTTGTTAAATATATAATTTCTAACTACCTATTCATTTAATATACACTAAAACAAGTGATTTTAAATATTTAATTATAATTGTATGAAATTATCCATAGAAAAAATAATGATAAACAAATGTCTTAGTGTCTATAAATATAATAAATGTCATGACATATGGATAAAACCAAAATATATAAAAAATAATTTATTAAACTTGTTTTGAAGCCTCAATATATTTATCAATATCTAATAATTTGACATGTTAGACTATATCAAGTATTCTATATTATAAATTTTCATGAAAACCATCAAATAACCATGTTTAAATATGATTTAGATTAAGGAAACAAGAATTCTAGGAATATATGTCATGATTTGACATAAATAAAATTAAAATAACATTACAAGGAAATTTCTATTTCAAAATATCATATTACCATAAACCAAATTCCTCATTCATCCATGGATATATAGTGAGAGTCATATTAATGAACTTATATATCAAGGTATCTTGTATATATTCTTTTATAATCAATGACCAACAAGAAAGACATTAAAGGGACATGATACTGTAAAAACGTACATGGTATTTTTAGATTTGTAAAAGGTGATATCAAATGGATAAGAGGGAGGTGAATAGACTAGATTAAGTCATTAATCAATAATATTAATTTTCTAAATTATCTATTGGATTTAACCAAAGTGTTAATTGATAGTTTAAATAAAACATAGAACACAATGATATTTTTTATAGTGATTCAACCAAATATGGAAATAGTATACTATTATACTTCTCTACTTGAAGTGAGATAATTTTCCACTAAAATGTTTTTTTAAGGGGTATCATAAACTGAATAAAAATTAATTTTTCTAGTGGAAGAATAACCGATATTTGTGACTTCTGCATTGGAATAACAAACCAATTATAGTACTGTTTTTTTACAATGATTTTTACCACTCAAAAGGTCATTAATTAATATCTATGTGTCACAACTAGATGAAAAAATTTAAAATTAATTATTAATATAAAATAATAAACCCAAAAGTGACAGTACATGTGAGATGGGAAGAAGTGGTACAGATATAAAAAATAAGGATAATGTAGAAGATAAATGAATGAAGAAATGGTATTAGTTCTTGAGTAATGTATCATTTCTTCTCATCATGTGAGATTAAGAATTTGTATAAGTTATCATTCAATAATTAAAATACTATCCAATAAATGAAAACATGATTGCACAAGACATTGATTATACAAAACATTAAACATTCAATGTGACGAATTATTGATTCTGGAATGATTTTGTTCCTCTGACTTTTTTCTATTGAATTCATCCAAAAGATTTGAAATATGATATATAATAACTAATAACACAATCTCCAACCAGGTGAAATAATTAAAATTAAAAAATTATAATAATTTAGGATATAAAAAATTATTACTCCAAAATAATCATAAAAAATCATTTTAATTTAAAACATAATAACTAATTCCAATTAATTTTAATTACATGTTAAATAATTGGAAAAATATCCATAATTATTGGTCAAATAATGTCAATAAAACTCATAGAAAAAATTAAAGGCATGTATTTCAAAAAAACTCTATATTTTAACATAGTGTTTAATTATTAAAAAAATAATTATACTTCATTAAATAATATTAAATATGTTTTAATAATATTTAGTTCACTAGAAATGTATTTACAATAGTATAAAAAAAGAATCTCAAAATATAAAATCCTAAATATAAAAAATATATTTTTCTTGAATATAAGTGAATAATGTGTAATTAAAATAATTTTTTAAACATATTAAAATATATATAAACACTTCAAGTGAATAATAGAAATCAATAAATTAACTAATAAAATAAATAGAATCAGAGTGTTAATAAATGTACCAAAAAAATAATCATAGAGCATGCTAAAAATTACAGATATTTGTATGAAAATATATAATGTATTAAACAAAACATGAGAACGAGTTAACTAATTGTGTCATTATATTGTGTAGTCCATTGAAGTGGACTTGTTGTCAATATACATACCTTTAGAATATAGTTTCTTGATGTCACTTGTTATAACCTATGGTCAATATACTGACCATATGATAAAATATAATTTTTGGTCATAGAAGTTTCTGTGACGCATGGTACGTTGAAACTTCATAATGTGATAAATGTAATTACCAATTGAACTATTCATAATACTGTAACTTGTTATAATATACAAAAGATTTAGTAACCATGAATGTGCATGAAAAATTCACCCACTGATTTTTCATCCTACAACAGAATATAATCATGATTTTAGTGAAAATGAATAAGATAATAAATCACAGTAGATGTTTTAAATGGATTTCACTATGCACGAATCATATGAAAAAATAATCAGAATGATTCCCTGATGGTGATCAGTATATGAGATACGACTCTTCATTTATATATTAAACAAGTTCATTTAATCCCAATAAATGTATATATTCACTCTATTTATTACAGTGCACAGTAATATTACAATTTTTGACTCATATATAATCTATAACATGGCTATCATGATTTTTTATATCAATAATAATGAGATATGACTCCTATATGTGATGAAGAAATAACCAATGTGAAGAAGAAAAACTGCAATCCACATGACTTGTAAGACGGTGATGTATTAATGATAGATTCATGGTAGAATCATGTTTGAGTGTTTCTTCAAGATTACTAGAGGAATCATCTATCTCACAAGATAGGGATAACATACCAGTGGAAAACTAGGTTCATGGTATGTTGTAGAAAATATACTGGAAACATGCTAGCTCACTTGGTCACCATAACAATATCATGTAATAAATTTAGAAAATCCTTCATGTTCTCACTTAGAAACACCACATGTAGTCACATTGAAATGGAAAGAGTAATGTAAAAGAGATTCACATGGAAATTTGAAAATAAATAAAACGAAATCATGGACCTTCTTAAAATATCATATTTTTTTAATTTTTTAGAGGCACTAAATAGAAGAATTGAAAATTTTTGTAGTTTCATAATTTTTTTAAATTTTAATATATTTCTAAAAGATCATAAAAAATAATAATCCATCTTATATGTAATGATATAACATTAAAATTAGAGGAAAATATACTATAAATTCCAAAAACATTGATTGAAATAAATTTAGATCACCGACTATTTTATAGTGTCTAAATAGAAATTTCACCCTATCATGAAGTTTGTTGAAATATATAAAAATTATGTATCCTTCCAACTATAGAATGAGTTATACTAATGTTTTTAGCTAATTTTTTCTATAATAAATATATGAAATTCAATTCTAGAAATTATAGATTTCTAGAAATATAAAAAAGTGAATTTTTTGTAGACCTAAAAAAATTAAGACATTTAAATAGTTTAATAAAATATTAATAAATTTAATGGATATAAAATTAAATATTTTACTTTAATATCCAATCAAGGTAACTTAATTTAATATAGCATTACTAAAGAAAACTAGAAAATAAAAATATATGAATTAACCAAAACCATGATGTTTGTTCAAACAAAAAGAGTAAATACCAAGAGATAGATTTAGAAAATGTCATTAGGGAATATGAAGTAAATAAATTAATTATATTCCAAATTAAATAGGAGTTACAAAAAACAATTCTATATAGATAAAGATATTATAAATATAATATGTTTTAATAAAAATGATTTCCTTGAATGAATGAATAACATTAAATTTTATTAATAATTATAAAATTGGAAATATAAAATATAAATAACGAAACATCCAAAAAACTCACCCTTTTAAAATTTAAAAAACAAAAACAAGATATTCTATAAAATCCCCCATGTTTTGAAATTTCCCAAAAATAAAATATTAATAAATATAAAACAATCAATTTGAAAACAGAAATAAAAAATATCAATAATCCGAAAACTAACTCTAATAAATGAATATTAAGGTATGTTAATAAAAATTATAATTAAATTTCTAACATTCAAAGCACAAATTTAATTTCCTCAAAATTTTTCACAGTTCAATAGTTTAGTAAAAATATCTACTAGATTATTTGTAGTTATCATATTATGTCCTTTATTTACATTATCTCAAATAAAATGATAGTTCATGTCTATATGATTAGTCATATAATGCATTTAAGTGTTGTTTTTTATAGAAATAACATATTAATTATCTAAGAAAATAGTATTCTTTTCTAAAGTAAAACTACAGTGAGATAAAATTGGGTAAACCACAATAAAACGGAGAAAAAAGATGCAGTAGTGATATAATCTCCTACAGTTGCTAACAAATAAATAAAGTATTTTAATCTTGAACTCCATGAATCTAAATTGTAATGCCCCGACCCCAGTTACCTAGACTCGGTGCATTATTACTTAACATTGGCATGATCACAAGAAAGATCATGTCTAGAAAGACCGATTAGTTTAGTAGCCTTGGAATAACTAGATACATTAATAATGTTTACATTAAATCATAAAATGAAAACTACAACAACATAGTCTCCATATTCCTCAATAATATCCCCACATTGTATCCCAGCAGGTCATTTATAATTTAATTCTTCACATCCTAGAAAAAATAAAACATTGAAAGGGGTAAGCTCAAATGCCCAGTAAGGATCACAATATAGCTGAAAATTTCATAAATAAGAATAAATATTTAAGGCAATGTATAACCTAAACAAAATCCTTTTAAACATGAACTTCAACATAATATGGAAGATATAAAATGAAATAATTATATTTACTTATTCACATGGATATTCTACTAATAGAATAATCACATGAAATATTAACAACCACTTTCATAATGATGGAATGCATAATGCCAGACAATCACAAGCAAATAGCTAAGGCTTCGTGCCAAGAATAAAAAAATGATTTTTTCAAGGCCTTGTGCCAAGACACTAGTTTGTCTCATGGGACCTACCATTGCATTGAGGAGCTATATCGGGCTCCACCCGTCACATATTAAGTCCAATGCATTCCTCATATGAACAGGTTTAAATATAACATAAAAATTCGTATTAAAACTAGAATGTGAAATATCAACAATTTATCCATAAACCATGAATTGTATAAAAACAACACATCCACAGTCAAACAAATCACAAAACCTTCAATACAATATGTAATTTTTGTATCATAATAAATCAACTTCATATAATCTTAAAATCCCTTAAAGAACGTTGACATAGATGAAATCAAAACTATTTGAGAGAAATATCTCTTTTTTTAAATCCTTTAAAAGTGAAATAATTATAAAATAAAACATTTAATTTGAAATTATCATTATAATATTTTAATGGAAGCTTTGAAAATTTTATAATGGCGGAAAATAGCCACACCCGCAGTATAATTAAAAAAATACATTCTTACCTTAAATCTGTCGAAAAGGATAAAAAAGGACCTTGTTTTGAAAATGACGGAGAGAGTCCTTTATAAACCACTTATAAAAAATCAAAAAAATGTTTAAATGACATTAACCCATATTCTATTAAATAGTAAAAATGTTTTGAGATACATTTTTAAGAAACATGGATGTGGATGAAAATGAAGTCTCGGTAGATTATTATGTATAAACAACCACAGATAATGAAGAGATTGGAAAATAAAACCCTACCTTGTACTTTTCCTTGGTTGAGGGTAGGTTAACCTCATGTATAATTTTTATATAATTGTTATTAAATTATATAAGAATCATATACAATAATATGATATCATATATGATCATTTAACATTGCTTCGTTAATAATATCTTAGTATTATCGCCGTTTCCGGTGTTAACATACTCGTATATGTCTTGTTACATAAGCCATGTTTGTTATGGATATGTTGTATCTTATTCGTATCCAGAATGATATCATGTCCTTAAAAATTATTTTTATTCATCAAATAATAATTATACATTAATGGATACGATGGAGAATGAATCTCATCGCATTCGTGGAGACGGTAGTCTGTACGTACGCACGAGCAAAAATATCACTATTTAGATATTAAAATAATATATAATTGGATATTATATCACATATAAAAAATCATTTTCATGTTATATTTATTATTTACATGAATTACACATCATTATTATACCGATCCAAATAATAATTTATTGAATAACAATTACACCACGACGTGGAGACGGTAAGCCGTACGTACACACATATGGTGACATGTAATTCAAAGGATGGATAGAATACTGAATATGGTTTTACAATATTTATAATAACATAAAAGTTTATATAATATACTAGAGTTATTATTTTATAAGAGGAATAACAATGAATGAATAAGTTGAAAAATAAAGGAACTTGAAAAGGGGTGGTGAAAACCTTACATCTTCTTTGAGTTCTTTCTTTTGATTTGATCAAAAAAGCCCCCTAGGATAGATTTCGGATCAAAATAAGGTCTCTAGGATGATGTGAGTGATGTTGAGACTGTATGTTTTCAGGGGGTGGCCGAGCCAAAAGGCTTGGAATGTTTGAATTAGTGTGACGGGGGAGTGATCTTTTATAAGAGAGGTGAGGGGCACCTTTGGAAAAGCGAGAAATATTATTTTATAATAAATTAATATTCGGTTTCTAATGACTCCAAAGTAGATTATTTAAAGTTTAAGGTTGTCATGGGATGAAAAAAACACAACCAATAGGATTTAGACAGGTTTTGGTCACTATATTAACCTTATCTTGAGTATTAACTCTTAGTTAATTAGATCACTTTTACAATGTCTGTTTGTATTTTTATATAATATTGTTAATTGACTTACTATATACATCCAAGTGACCCCCCAAGTGGTCCAGTATTGATACACCTATCATGATATAATTATTTTGGATGATACTTAGTTTTTTAGGAATTTAATATCAATTAATAATATAATATATGTTTTAAAAACTCTTTTATGTCAATTTTGACACTATTCAATAATTGATTTTTGTAAAAATCATAACAGAATGATTACGTCAAATGAAGTTAATTAAATAAATCCTCAAAAGATTTTTAACCCTATAAAAATATGTTAATTTATAAAAAGTCTCATATTATATTTATTTGAGTGTTTATAATATCAATTATTTTAATTTTTCACTATTATGTTAATTACTACATCATCATTGTGTCATAAATAAATTAAAATATTTATTGTCTAAAAATTATAAATAAAATACCATTAAGTAGGAAATAGTTTTAGATTTTTAATTATTATTTATAGTCTAAAATCCAACATATATAACCCTATGTAATAATTGTTTATCCAAAAGATATATGCTTATGTCATTTTTGTATTTATTATAACTTAATTAAAATAAAGTGTCATTATCACTTACAAGTGGATCCATGGGGTCCCAAAATCGACCCAATGATGCCCATGGTCGGAAATGTACAATCCAATAAGGGTAGGACACATTTTAGGGTAATTTATTATTATTATATTATTATTATTTTACCCGTATTTATCGGATTTACCCTTTAACCATGGTAAATAAAATTTTTACCGAAATAATTATTCAAAATGTCTAAAAATAAAAGTCACCAATTTACACATTCTGGACATCATGATTCCAAATATGGAATCAATTTTTCCAAATTCATAACATATAAGTGTCAGAAATTAATTTAAAATTAATTTTTTTGTTAAAATTGAAAATCCTGTTTTTAAGAGATAATAACTATCAAAATATTGACACTTGTTCATTGCAAATTAATTTTTAAATTATGTAAAATGAAAGAAATTGTATTAAATTGTAAAAATATATTCTAAATATACTTTAAAACCACTCAAATACATAATTTATCACTATTAATTATTTCGATTAAAAAAGTTGTTTTAATAATCATTTTAGTAATTTTCACTCTTCATCAAAATATAAATGTTATCCGAAAAGTTCCAAAATTTTACCCTAGGATAATTTCGGTATTCCAAATCCAAAAATGAAGTCCATTTTGAGAGATAAAATTTATAAATTTTTACAATGTGGATATTACTATTCATAACGGCAAGTTTGATTGGTTGCGGTGTTTGTTCGAACTCGAAGTTGTGTACAAATCATGCTACTGTATTATTCAAAGGGAAGAGTATCGTAGAAGCTTGGGGTGTACATTCTCCCCTCGTTCAAATAATTTCATCCTCAAAATTTCTAGAATACTATCGCATGAAAAGACTCGGGTGTTTCTTCATCATAAGTTTCTCAGGTTCCCACGTGGCCTCTTCCATGTTATGGTTTCTCTATAGAACTTTTACCAAACGAGTCGTCCGGTTTCTCAGCACTTGTTCTCTTGAATCAAGAATCCTGATGGGTTTTTCGCAATAATATAGATCAGGTTCCAGTTCTAATTCCTCAGAGGTGATTACATGTGTTGGTTTAAGCATGTATTTCCTCAACAGTGATTCATGGAACACATCCTGAACTTTGGAGAGACTTGGCGGCATTTCCAAACGGTAAGATATATCCCCAATTCGTTCTAGAATTTCGAAAGGACCGATGTACCTTGGACTCAATTTACCATTCTTGACAAAACATATAACTCCCTTCTATGAGGATACCTTCAAGAAAACATGATCTCCCACCTGGAATTCCAAATCCCTCCTTCGGTTATCAGCATAGCTCTTCTCCCTACTTTGAGATGCTTTGATGTGGTCTTGGACTACCTTTACTTTTTCCGTCGTTTCCTTGACCAGTTATGGGCCTACAACTTTTCTTTCACCAAGTTCATCCCAAAAGGTTGGTGTGAGACATCTCTTTCTGTATAATTCTTCATATGGTGCCATATGAATACTTGAATGGAATCTACTATTATTATAAAATTATACAACATGTAAATATTGATCCCATATGCCCTGAAAGTTATGTGAGAAAGATTTAAACATGTCTTCTAAGGTCTGAAAAGTCCATTTTGATTGTCCATCGGTTTGAGGGTGGTGAGCAGTTCTCAAATGAAGTTCATTACCCATGGCCTTCTGAAGAATCTTCCTGAATCTCGAAGTAAAACGGGTATCTTGATCAAAAACCATTGATAGGGGTACTCCATAAAGTCCAATAACATCATTAATATATAGTCTTGCTAGACATTCAAGTGGTAAATCGTCCCTTATAGCACGAAAATGTGCAGACATGGTAAGACGATCAACAACGACCCATTTTTCATTGTTCCATCTAGCAGTGTTTGGTAGACCCATGACAAAGTCCATCATAATATTGTTTCATTTCCACTCCGGTATGGGAAGAGGTTGCATGGCTCCTCCAGGCTGTGGCCTTCCAGCTTTCACTTGTTGACAAACCATACATCTTAACACAAAATAATCAATGTTCCTCTTCATGTTGTCCCATAAAAAATGTTCCTTTAAATATCTATACATTTTGGTACTCTCAGAATGTATAAAGAAATTTGAACTATGAGCATCATATAACAATTCCCTTTTTAAATCCGGTATATTAGGAACACAAAGCCTCTTCCAGAATTTCAAAATTCCTTCTTTATACACAAAGTCTCTCAATCTCCCATCATTCACAACATTAATCTTATTTTGTAAATCTTCATCGTCAGTGTGATAACTCTTAATCCTTTCTAGTAAGGGTGGTTTGGCAACCATTTGAAAAATCACTGATGTTTCACCTTCCATGGTTATTCACATGTCCATCTTCACTAGATCCATGAAAATTGGATCCCTTTAAATTATCATATTATTTAAAACTCCATGATCTATTCTCCTCAAAGAATCTGCCACCTTATTTTCATTCCCATGGTGGTAGTGTATCGTACAATCATAATCTTTGAGTAATTCCAGCCATCTCTTTTGCCTCATGTTGAGTTCTTTTTGTGAGAAAATATACTTCAAACTCTTGTGATCAGTATAAATATCACATTTTCACCATAGATGTAGTGTCTCCATATCTTTAAAGCAAAGATCCCAGCTGCTAACTCGAGATCATTAGTAGGATATTTTTGGTCAGGAATTTTCAACTATCGTGATGCATAGTAAATAACCCTATCATTATGAATAAGGACACAACAATGTCCTTTCATTGATGAATCACTATAAATAACGAACCCATCATTCCCCGATGGTAGACTCAATATAAGAGCATTGAATAATCTTCTCTTCAGTTCTTAAAAACATTATTCAAACTCTATTGTCCAAACAAATTTAACACCCTTACATGTAATCTTTGTTAATGGGTTATCAAATCGAGCAAAATTCTGGACGAAACATTGATAATAACCTGCTAAACCAATTAAACTATGTACCTCATTTATACTTATAGGTACTGTCCATTCATATATTGCCTTGGTCTTAGAAAGATTAATATAGAATCCAACTTTAGAGACAATATGGCCAAGAAAATATATCTCCTAATACCAGAATTCACACTTTCTAAACATCACATATAATTCGTGTCTTCTCAGAGTCTTTAGGATAATGTGCAAGTGATTTTCATGATGTTCGTAGCTTTTGGAGTATACCAAGATATCATCAATAAATACCACCAAAAAATAATTAAGATATTCCTTGTAAACTCTATTCATTAGATCCATGAATACGGAGGGGGAATTAGTCAGCCCAAAAGGCATTAATGAAAACTCCTAATGCCCATACCTTGTTCAAAATGCTATTTTTTGAATGGCTTCCTTCTACACACACAAATAATGGTATCCAGACCAATTTTTAATCTTTGAAAAGTATTGAGCACCATGAAGTTGGTCAAATAAATCATCAATGAGAGGTAGGGGATACTTTTTCTTTATTGTTATTGCATTGATCTCCCAGTAGTCGATACATAACCTCATAGAACCATATTTATTTTTAACAAAAAGAACACGGGCTCCCCATGGAGAAATAATAGGGAGAATAAATCCTTTATTACTCAATTCCTCTTGTTGTTTCTTTAGTTCAAATAATTCCAAAGTGGCCATTATATAAGGTGTCTTTGATATAACCCTTCATCCAGGAATTAAATCAATGGAAAACTCAACTTCTCATTCTGGAGGATGTCCAGGTAAATCATCCAGAAACTCATCTAGATATTCCTTCACAATAGGTACATCCTCTATTTGAACATTCTTTTCCTCACCCATTATCATTTCATTCTCTTCCTCCCCAATAATTGAATTTAGTTGAGCTATTGGGGGAGGATCTAGATAAGAATTATGTGGTGGCGATTTATCTCTAAAGATAACATGTTCCTAATCATCATCATAAAAAATCATAACCACCTTATTCTTAAAATAAATCTTCGCATCATGGTCTGAAATCCAATCCATACCAAGGAATATATCAAACTCAATCATGGGTATGACGATGAGATCAGCGCATAAAGAACATTTATGTGCTCTAATGGGGACTGATTCACAGTACTTTGTTGCAATAATAATTCCCTTAGGAGTTTTAACTGACAACTCCGTTGTTAAATAAAATTTGAAATATCTAATTTTCTTAGAAAACTGAGAAAGATATGAAACAATGAGATGATCTAGAATCAAATAATGGATTTTCTAAACATGAGGAAACCATTAAATTACCTACCACCACGTCTTTCGGAGTTTCTACCTCAGCAGTAGTGATAGCATAAGCTTGGACATGATCCCTTGGACTTTTCTGAGGTAAGTTCCTCTGACGCTTAGGACATTCATTTGCATAATGTCCCATCTCCCAATAATTGTAGCATTGAAATCGGAACCCTTATTCTTCCCCTTACAATCACGAGCATGGTGGCCTTTTTCACCACACTTGTAACAGACTCCGATTCCTTTTATGCAAGTACCTGGGTGTTTCATCCCACATTTACTATAGGATGGATATTTAACTTTTCCCTTATTCCCCTTATTTCCATTCCCAGATTGGTTAGTAGATATCTTCTTCTCATTCTTTTTATTAAATTCATAAGACTTAGAGAATTCATTTTCTATCTTCATAGCACATGAGACAATGTCTTCGTACGACTATAAGGATTGTGAGACTAATGCTCGATGGAGAAATGGTTTTAATGCATTAATGAAACTATCAATACTACTTCTTGGGTTACGTATATAATATCCATCATACCTTGCTAACGTCGTAATTTTAGCCTCATACATTGTGACATTCTCATCCTCATTTTGTCATAGACTCAATCATTGCCTTTCCATATCTTCTCGATGGCCACAAGGAATGTATTTTTCTAAAAACAGATCTTTGAACTCCCTCCATTCCATATGTGATTCTTCATCATCTTCCTTCTTGTTTTTTATCAATGTACATCATTGATCAACATCTCTAGTGAGGCGATAAATTGCCATGACAACTTTTTCCCTTTCACTACACCCCAAGGCATGGATTATTTTTTCTATGGAATTTATCAATTGCTCAGCTACTAAGGGATTTGTACTCCCATTGAACGACGGTGGTTGTTTCCTCATGAAGCTATCTGACATTGATCCTCCACACTGAGGATCAGGGGGCTCCATACGCATAAGGTTATTATTCAAACATGACTGAGTTATCCCAGTATGGTGATTAGCTAATCAGCACCAGTTGCATCACCAGCTCCACTATTATTATCATAATCATGAGGGAAATCCCTACACGGAGTGTGTGCATTGATATAGTTTCCATTTCATCCACTAGATGCTATTTCTATACAATGGAATAAACTAGATCAGTTTATGAATCAAAATACATAATTCCATACTTATAAAAAACATAACATAAATTGAACTATTTATGTATATAACGCATAATCATAAAAAAAATTCTTTGAGGATGTATATAATCATAAACCCTTAATAATGATTTGTAAATAAAATGAGAGTTATCCTAAGCATATCCCCCAGGAGTGTCGTAACCAGGAGTGCAGAAAGGCCTGTTGTCATGCACCAGTTCATGTTCAAGTCTAGCTCAAAGCAGTGTTTTTGGGTTTTACCCCTAGGTACATTTGTGCCAGAGCCGACTCTACCAGCTCGTATCCAGACAAGGATTCATTTCATGGAAAACTCCCAAAATATCTACAATACCAAAATTCAAGGATTTTCTTCTATACTAATCATCGATGTCCATCTTAGGTCTATGCCCTCTAATACGAGTTTATCTAAATCTATCATCCATGTTTTGTACTAAACTTCCTCTAATACCAAATGTAATGCCCCGACCCCAGCTACCCAGAGTCGGTGCATTATTAAATAACTTTGGCATGATCACAAGAAAGATCAGGTCTCAAAATACTGATTAGTTTAGTATCCTTGGAATAACTAGATTAAATAACAATGTTTAAATTACATCATAAAATTAAAACTACAACAACATGGTATCTATAGTCCATACACATATTCCCACATACTATCCCAGCTGGTCCTTCATGAACTACTTCTTCATATCCTGGGAAAAATAAAACATTGAATGGGGTGAGATCAAATGCCTAGTAAGGATACCAATGTTGCGTAAAAATTCATAAATAAGAACAAAAAATTAAGGCAATGTATAAATAGAAAATCCTTGTAAACATTAACCTCAACATAATATAGATGAAATAAAATGAAATAATGCCATTTACTTGTTGACAAGGATATTCTAGTAATAGAATAATCACATGAAATATCAATAACCACTTTCATAAGGATGGAATGCATAATGCCAGACTATCATAACCACATAGCCAAGGCCTCATGCCAAGACTAAAAATAAGATTTTGTCATGGCCTTGCGCCAAGACACTAGTTTGTCTCATGAGACCTACCGATGCATCGAGGAGCTATAGCGAACTCCACCTGTCACATATTAAGTCTAAAGCATTCCTCATATGAATAAGTTTAAACATAACATAAACATTCGTATTAAAACTAGCATACGAAATGACAATACATTCTCTATAAACCATGAATGGTATAAAAATAACACATCCACAGTCAAAAAATCACAAAACCTTCAATACAATATGGATGTTTTGTATCATAATATATCAACATCAAATAAGCTTAAAATCCATCAAAGGATGTTGACATAGATGAAATCAATACTATTTGAGAGAAATATCTCTCTTTTTGGAAATCATTTAAAATTAAAATAATTATAAAATAAAACATTTACTTTGAAAATATCCTTATAAGATTTTAAGGGAAGCTTCGAAAATTTTATTATGGTGGAAAATAGCCACACCCACCGTATAAGTTAAAAAAATACATTCTTACCTTAATTCTATCGAAATGGTTAAAAGGGACCTTGTTTGGAAAACGATGGAATGATTCTTTTATAAACATCTTATAAAAATTCAAACAACGGTTTAAATGAGTTTAAACCATATTCTAGTAAATAGTAAAAATGTTTTCAAATAAATTTTTAAGAAACATGGATGTGGATGATAAAGAATTCCCAATAGATTATTACGTATAAACAACCTCAGATAATGAAGAGATTGCAAAATAAACCCTTACCATGTACATTTCCATGGTTTAGGGTATCCTAGCCCCCTGTATAATGGTGAAATAATTGTTATTAAATTATATAATAATCATATAAATTAATATGATATCACATATGATCTTTAATATTGCTTTGTTAATAATATCTTAGTATTATCGTCGTTTCGGGTGTCAACTTACTCATATATGTCTTGATAAATTTGATGTGTCTGTTATGGATAGGTTGTATATTATACATATTCAGAATGATATCAAGTCACTAAACATTATTTTTAATCATCAAATCATAATTATACGTGAATGGATATGATGGAGAATGAATCTCATCGCGTTCGTGCAGACGGTAGTCCGTAGGAAGGCACGAGGGACAATATCACTCTTTTGATATTAAAATAATATATAATTGGATAGTATATCACATATACCAAATAATTATTATGTTATTGTATTATTTACATGAATTACACATCATTATTATACCCATCCAAATAATAATTTATTGAATAATAATTACACCACGACGTGGAGACGGTATGCCGTACATACACAAGTATGGTGACTTTCCATTAAAAGGATGGATAGAATAATGAATATGGTTTTAAAATGTTTATAATAACATCAATGTATATATAATATACTGTAGTTATTATTTTAGAATTGGAATAACAATGAGATAAGAAGTTGAAGAAGAAAGGAACATGAATATGGGTGGTGAAAACATTACCTCTTATTCAGGTTCTTCCTTTTGATTTGATCAAAAGGGCTCCTTATGATGGTTTTGTGATCAAATTAATGCCTATAGTTTGAATTGAGGGAAGTTTTGAGAGTATTTGGGATGGGGTTGGCTGAGCCAAAAGGCTTTGAATGGTTAAATTAGTGAGAAGGGGGTGTTCCTTTTTATAAGAGGGTTGAGGGGCACCATTGGAAGAGCTAGAAATATTATTTTATAATAAATTTATATTCGGCTTCTAATGGCTCAAAAGTGGATTTTTTAAATGTTAAGGTTGGGATGGGTAGAGAACAACTCAACCAATAGTATTTAGACAGGTTTGGGTCACTATATTAACCTTATCTTGAAGTATTAACTCTTAGTTAATTAGTTTCACTTTTACAATGTCTCTTTGTATTTTTATATTATATAGTTTATAAACATACTATATACATACAAGAGACCCAAAAAGTGGTCCATTAATGATACACATATAATGATATAATTCTCTTGGACTAGTCTTATATTTTGAGGAATTTAATATCAATTAATAATATAATATTTGTTTTAAAAACTCTTTTATGTCAATTTTGACACTATTCAATAATTGATTTTTGTAAAAAAAATAACATAATTATTACTTTGAACAAAGTTAATTAATTCAATCCTAAAATATCATATAAACCTATAAATTTAGTTTAATTCATTAAATGTCTCAAATAATTTTTAGTTGGGTGTTTATAATATCAATTATTTTAATTTTTAACTATTATGTAAATTACTGCATCATCATTGTGTCATAAATAAATTAAATTATTTAATGTCTAAAAATTATAAATAAAATACCATTATGTAGGAAATCATTTAATATTTCTAATTAATATTTTTAGTATAATATAAAACATATATAACCCTATGTAAAAAATGTTTTGTTAAAATATATATGCTTTTGTCAATTTTGTATTTATTGTAACTTAATTAATATAAAGTGACATTATCACTTTCAAGTGGATCCATGGGGTCCCAAAATCGACCCAAAGAGGACCATGGTTGGACATGTATAAACGAATAAGTTTAGGACACGTTTTAGGGTAATTTATTATTATTATAAAATTATTTGTTTATACTTATTTACTGGATTTACCCATTAACCATGGTAAATATAAATTTTACCGAAATAATTATTCAAAATGTATAAAAATAAAAGTTACCTATTTACAAAATTTGGACATCCTGATTCCAAATATGGAATCAATTTTTCCAAATTCAAAACACAGAAGTGGTAGAAATTAATTTAAAATTTATTTCCATTGTTAAAACAAATAGCGTGTTTTTAAGAGATAATAAAAATCAAAAGATTGACACTTGTTCATGTCCGGTTTAATTGTGAAATTTTGTCCAATGACCAAAATTTTATTAAATTGTAAAAATATATTCTAAATGTACTTTAAAACCACTCAAATTCATAATTTATCACTGATAATTATTTCGATTAAAAAAGTTGTTTATAATTAAAATTTAGTAATTTTCACTATTCATCAAAATATAAATATTATCCGAAAAGTTCCAAAATTTTACACTATACTAATTTTGATATTCCAAATACAAAAATGAACTCCATTTTGAGAGATAAAATTTATATAATTTTAGAAAGTGGGTATTATTATTAATAATGACTAGTTTGATTGGTTGTGGTGAGTGTTAGAACTCGAAGTTGCATACAACACATGCTACTATATTATTCAAAGGGAAGCATACCGTGGAAGCTTGGGGTGTTGCATAAATTAATATAATTAATGTGACACATACCTATGGTAATTTTTTTTTCAATTCAACAACCTGAAAAAACATAATCAGATAAACAATAAAATAAAAACTATTTTATCTTGAATAATATAATCCAGAATTAAAATATCTCTTAACATATTTAATTAGACATTTAATATCTTTAAAGTGATATTGAATTGGATCTAATACTAATATATAACAAAAAATAGTAAATATTATATCTAATCTAAAATTACAAAAAAAAATTACAATAATATCTCTAAATAAAATTTACCCAACGTGTTTTATATAAATATAAAAATCTAATTAACAGCTATCAATCATAGGGGTTTTATATTTTTTTAAGAATCAACAACAAAATATTTCACAAAATATTGATTATATAATGATTGATAATATAATGTTTCATAATTTATTTGAAAAATATGAAGCCCCAAAAAAATCTCCCATAAGACATATATCGAAATATCATTCCATAAAATTAGAAAACTCTTTACAAAAAATAATTTTATGATCCCAAAATAATATCATTAATATAACTATAAACAATTAAAATATCATTTTAAATTCATTGGATTATCAAATTTTGATATGAATTAACATTATAAAAACCATTTTGAAAAAAATAGTGTATGTATATAATACTAAGAAAATTATGATTTCTTGAGTGCTTAAAATGAGTTTGATAACATAAACACATGATTAAAGAAAATTATCATTTTCAAAACAATTGTTCTAGGAAACATAATATTGTTTAGGAATAAAATCATTTAATGATTCACTTTTCACAAACATTTTATATAAAATAAAACATCAAATAATATATAAATATATCAAAATTAAAATATATTTAGTAATTAATATTGGTAGAAAATATTCATCAAAATAGATACCTTCTTTTGAAACATAACCTTGAGAAACAATACATTATTTATCAAATTCATCTATATTATTTCTAAAAATTCATTTAGTTCCAATAAAAAAATTATGTAAATTTGTTTTGACTAAAGAAAATATATATATATATATAATTAATTAATTTCATAATGCATAAAAATATTAAACTAGAAACATTCAATGTATCACAAAAATTATAATGAACAATATCAAAAATAAAATCATAATTGAAACAAAAACATAAAATTGAATTTCTAATTTTAATACGAAAAAAATATTAACAATAATTTAGTTTCCCTAATTATATCTATGAATCCTTTGATATCAAATCAGTTTGATAAGGAGTATGCATCCCGTAAATTGATTCATCCTTATCACGTGGTTTTATTCACTAATGTTAAAATATCTAAAGACATAATAAAAACATATGAATTAACATTTAATTTCACATAATTTCCATCAAATAAGAATTAAAATATTCTTCAATAACAATGGATATTTTATTATAAAATATATATTCTTTACTATTATTATAATATCGTAGAAAATTTTTTCATTTCTTTTGGAATATAATATATCAAAATTATCCTTCAAATAACGATATTAAGTACAAAAAATTATAAAACAACAAAAATTAGGATTTTTACCTTAAAAAATGCATAAGGTGTTTTCCTTGTCAAGTTTATAACAATAATTATTTCTTAAATATAAAAAATTATAAAATAAATTCAAACCAGAAATATATTGTAAAATTAAATTTACTGAATATAGATCTAACCACATTATTTTGAGTTCTATATTTAAATTTAAGACAACCATTTTGATATTGTGTTCTGTGATTGGAAAATTATGAATATTGCCATTAATTTCAAAATAAATAAAAATTATTTAATATAAAATTCAACCCTTTTATCACTATTAATTAATACAACCATACAACATTTTTCATTTTGAACTCAATTAAATAAATCTGTAACTATATATAAAATATCATTTCTTCTGTACAACAATGTAAACCCACACAAATTTAATATAATCATCAATAATAATTAATGTATATTTCATTCCACCAATTATAAAAATTTTAGTATGACTAAATAGATCAAGGCATACTAACTCTAATGGTCTATTATATTTTATTTGATATAATGGTTTTATTTATGCATTATGTTGTTACCCTTTCATACATGGGTTAGAAACATGAATCAATTATTTCTTCATTGTAGGTTACTATGGAACATTCCAATATTTATAGGTTTTATATAACATTATCAAATTAAGCTATCCTAATAGAATATGAAATAAAATGATACCGCTTTCTACAAAATTCGAACACTTGCCATGTTGATAAGGTAGTTCATCAAAATAAATAGTTTAAATATTGTCTATTTGATTATCATTGAATAATAAAGAATCATACCACAAAACTGAAAATATAATGTCTTGAAATTTCAAATATGTTCCATCAGTAAATAATTGATATATTCTAAGGAAATTATGTTTTAATGCATCAACATATAAAACATTAGAAATACAATTAGAATTTGAAATATTAACATTACAAAAACCTTCTACAATTCCTTTAAAATTATAGCCAAATGTAACAACATATCCATCAAAATTTTTATATGTAATAAACATTTATGGGTCTACGATCAGATTTCTTGATAATATATTTTCCATGTACCATTTATATTTTTTGATATATCTACAAAATTTTACATATAAAAATCATTTACAAGAAATTTTTGGCACATATGCTACATTGGTTTTAATATGATTTGTAAAAAATTTCTAAGTAAACAATATGGATTTAAATAGGTATATTATGACACTCAACAATGTAATTATTTAGAAATATTAGCCTTTTTAAATCAAAAAAACTATTTTATTATTAGATAAGAATCATTTTCATAGTTAAATTTCATTCCACATTGGAAACATGTAATATTATTAGTACACATAATTTTACTTTTCTCAAAATGAATTCGATACATTCGTGGTAATCTACTTTCATATTAAAGACCTTCATTAATATTACTTATTTTATTATAATAAAAAATATCGTCATAAGTTCATGACCATGAATAAAAGTAGGAAAATGTATCTTAAGGCATTCAAATTTATTTTTAGTTATATTTCAAACAATGGATTATTTAAATTCATCAAAAATAATAAAATGATAATTAGATGTATTATTCGTCAATTATTATTTATCATTTTAAAGAAATATAATTTTATAAAGAAGGTTTTTTATATTTTCCATCACTAAATTTCAAATACTATTATCTTTCAAAACATCTTTTCTTAATATTTTAATTTATTCATTTAAATAAAAAATTTATAATTTCATAATCATTCTAACCACTAGAACCTATAGAATAAAAAACAAAATCAAAAACCTCATTCAATGAAATCATA
The DNA here is from genome assembly GCA_963277665.1 of Viscum album. NCBI lineage: Eukaryota > Viridiplantae > Streptophyta > Magnoliopsida > Santalales > Viscaceae > Viscum > Viscum album. The sequence continues at coordinate 1,582,121,050 of OY728137.1, read as the reverse complement.
TATAACATATTGGTAGACTATATTTTATTTTAGATTGATCACTATAATAACACTTTGTGGTATAACTCTGATAACTGGTCAATTCAATTCTATATTTATTTTTTGTTTTGGTATTTATTATTTTGTTTTTTATATTCAATATTCATATTCAATTTCGTTATGCACTCAAAAAATTTAATATATATTTTATTATATTTAGGAATATTCTTATTATCTCCCATGGGTTTACCATTTTGACAGTTTCTTCGAAATCTATTTTTTAATCCAATTATTTTCAATCATTTATAGTATCCAATAACAATTTGATCCATATATTATTTTGAGATATCCTTTAGTTCATAATATGAAGCTTCAATAGATTAAATATATTCCTATTTAAAATGAAACCATTTTATTTTTTCTCCGTCTTATTCAATGTTTTTTGTTTTTAGTTGTTATTAATGTAGTGATCCAATCAGTTCATCAAGATTGTACACTTGGAACTTATTTTTTTTGTTAATGGAAACCTTATTTGGGTTCTATTTCAATGGAATATATCATAGGAATCTTCCAATAATTATGTGTTTCTTCAATTATTCCCTATCTAAAATCATTCCATTCACAATTCTTACGAATCAATGGATCATTTAGTTCATAGTTTCTTCCTCACCCATATTGATATCTTGGTAATTAGTGTGAAGCTTTCAATGTATAGTTCTTATCAATTTGACTGAGACAATGTGATTAAATGGTAGAGTACAACAAATATCACGAGATGAATTACCTTAATAAAAATGTCTAAAAAATTATATTAACATCTCAATAAAAAATATTCACAAATTTTGTAATTTAGAATAAAAAATTATTATAATTGATTCTATAATTTGTTGACCCCAGATCCACATAACAGATTCCATTAGTTGGAGGGTCATATTGCCTCAATCCTTCCTCCCCGAAAAAAATAAGATACCATATAGAAGTGAGGGTATAAAATGATATAGTGGTGAGACAATACCAATATATCAGAGTGTCATAAAATATAATATAGGTAAGTAGAAAACAATATAAGCATATTAAAATAGACACTATTACAATAGGAAAATTATCCCATAGTAGAGGAAGTATTAGTAAAATGAAGGAACAATGGGAATAGATATAATATCGAAATGTGGAAGTATAAATAACTAAGAAAAAAGAATAATATCAGTTTCCATAAGGTATAGTGATATAAAATGATGATATCATGGAATGATAAAATACAAAAAGGGGATACCAGGGACATGTATAAACAACTTTATATAAAAATATACAAATAGAAAAAATACTTCTCTAATAAAATCATCAAAATACGCTCAGTCGTGTACTCCAATTCAATAAAATATATGTAAAATGAATCAATCAACTGTCACATGTAGGTTTCCCTTATCTATACCTATAAGAAAGTAATCTACTTGGGTGCCAAAGACAACCTTAGTTGGGTTGCAGATAAAATCACAGCAAGACACCACCAATGGATAGTATAAATAATCCAACCTATATTTATAGAAATAGTAGTGCGAATGTATAAGAATAAAAAAATGGAATAAATAAATACCATTCAACTCAATTTTATAAAAGACACATGGCTAGCTCTACCAGCTTTGGCATAGACCGATGTAATATTATGATAAAAAATCATATATATTTATATATTAACAAATAAAAATAATTATTGAATTGTTATATACTATATCCACCTATATTTACTAAGTATGTGGGGATATAAGTAGGTATATACCTAAATTCCATGTCTAGATGGACATGGAATGTAACTCAAGTGTCCATAACTATTTTAATGATCTAATTGGATCAAGATGTGGGTACATGACCAAAATCCTATAATGAATGTGAGACCTCATTCTCATCAATTGAGATATGTGGATGATATATCCTTCCATCATCAATATTTAATTATTTATTGGAAGGCATAGATACAACAAAAAAATAACAAAGATGGCAGATACCTAAGGGGTGGGTGTAGTGAATTCAGAGGGCATCCCCTCTAATAGGGTATACCCCATCTAGGTTCAAGAGTTTCATGTTGTCATATCATGAGGAATTAGAACCATGAGTTTGAAATGATTCCAGATGATCAACCACCTTATTTACCTCTCACCACATGTGACTCAAATGAGTTTCGTTGGAAGGTATGCTACAACACTTCCTGGTGGTCCAGATAATAGACCACGTGGTAAAACCTATCCCTTATAGCAAATTGATGAGGATAATTGAATCATTTTTATCCTCGAATAAAATAATTCCACCCTTCTGGAAAAGGGTGAGACCCTAGATGAGGGAAAATACAAGAATGGGAGATTTTATTCCAAACACCTGTTGTAATGGAGAGGGTAGCATAATTCTCAACATATCCCTTAACCATTATTATATAGAAAATACCAATGGCATAATCATACAGTAATAATAACAGATTGGGATATCCCTTTAGAATTGTAATGATCTAGACCCAATAAGACCATGGCCATAACAAGTCATACATTTGACATTTTATATTTATATAAAACAATTTTTAGATTTTCCAACCACTTATATTCAGTATAAAAATAAAATTAATTATTAAATTCTATGTAAATTAATAATAAATTATTTATAACTCATTGTCATTCATTAAATTAAATAACTTTAATTTATTAATCAAGGAAATATATTCCATGATAAACTAAGAAATTAGTTGGCTCATTGGTAGACTAAAAAATTATATAAAATGGAGCTTATAGAATAAACACCTAAATGAGTGGATATAATTGAGTTTGGAAGCCTTTAAGCTCTTAGAAAGGATCCACAAGAGTATAATTACATGATTTATTTAATTTAAAAAGGAAGAATGCATTTTAAACTGACATGTGAAAATGTTCGGTGTGTGGTACAGGGATAAGGCTGTACAAAAACTCAAATTTGATGGAAAACAACTATAAAAACTACCTTCGTGTCTTATTTGACTCATTATCCAATATCAAATTCAAATATGAGGTAGATCAGAATAAAAATGATGAAGGTTCCAACACCCTACAAATATAGAATATGATCATGAACCTAATCATTTTAATGGATGTGAATAGAAAATGGGATTGTAAGAAAGAGGATTTTAGATATTACGAATGTGGTTACAATGAATCTGATGACACTTCATTTGGTGTTTGTATGTATGAGTAATGGAAACTCCTAGGTTAGCATTTGGGAGAACTCAAAGGTGTGAAAAGATGATCAATATATAAGAAAATGAAGTCAGAAAAGATAGCGGTGAGGTTTTAATTTCATTATGGGTAAAAATTTAATTTCCCCCAAAAAATTGGTGTTCAAGGTTTGGTAAAACCATGTGAAAATAATTCGGCCCCCACTATCTATGGTGGGACCCCAGATAGGCTAGTCACATGTTTTTCCAACCCATGTGCAAGTCTTATTCCCAATCACCTCTTCTGTCCACACAGGTATGCACATGGGACTGAATGGTTCTAGGAAAACTATAAATCCCCCAATTCCCCTCTGAATCTCCATTCATGGTTAAGGAATTCATATGGTCAAGGCTTTATAGGTTATCCTAATTAGGCAGCCCAATCCATTTCTCTAAACTCAAGGGCTTCAGACTCCGAATAAGCCATAAAAAACCACTTCACCTTTATAACTCCATTAGGTAATATTACAAGGGTTTAATTAATGAATTTAATCAAAAAATAAAATGAGTTGTACCTTTATGAAAATCTTGTTCATTACAACTTCTCTCCATAAAACAACTCATCCCATGCTGGCCTTTTAAGGTTATATAAATAAACCTATGAAACATTAATTTTACTATGAATATGTATCATATTCCAAATCTCTAGTCTCATCTTATACCCATCAGTTATACTATTGTACACATTATAAAAAAATTGACCAACTTCAGAGTGTCTTCAGGATTCGATCCATGATACACCCTGGATACTCATTTAAGGAAGCATCAATTTACAAATCAACCTTATTATTATGAAAAACATGTGATTGGTCAAGAAAATATCAATGATGTTGAGATATATGATATACATCATTCATAGACTAGTGTCTTTGACGATGTGTTATATAGTATTACACTAGTAGGGTCCAACGAATCAAGTTAAATACTTACGTTGTCCTAGAATTTTATGATGGACTATCCTGTGTGAGGATTATTAGAAACCCCGATGTTGGAACTCAAATATTAGAGGTCTTCAGATCTTGATAGTATAAAAATATGTTCAACATTCCGCTTTCATCATGAACATTCAAATCAACTGGACCTACTCTTTTATATCATGTACAATATGTGGTCTATGAAAAGAAATCTTCCCATTCTATAACCAGCACATTAGTGAATGGAACTATCTACCAAAAAAGGCCTCGTAAGGTGACATATGAACGATGGATTGGAAGTTTTTATCCTAAGATGACTCAACCTAGGGTATGTGTTTCTCCTAAGAACTCCCAAAGTGTCGGAATCATGAATAAATCATTCCCTCTAACTATTAAATCATATGATTTTTTTGTATCTTGTTATAAGGATGATAGGTCATGGTCATAAGCACTTGTGTAACAAATTACATATAAACCCTTTGATATAACTGAGATTTTATGTGAGAAAACATGTCATTAAAAATATAACGAGGATCTACATGTTAATATATAACTGCCCTAACATATTTCATCCATATCTCATATATTGAGAAGGTTTCTTGAATCTGTATAAAGTGTCAATCCTTCATCAAATAATCAATGACTACCCAAAAATAGTCACTTCCATGAGGTTATCTAGGTAAACTAGTCAAGAATCCATATATACATTATCCCATTTCCACTTAGGAAGTGACAAAACCCTTAAATTCCAAACATTTTCTAATATTCCCCCCTTTACCTATGGAGTGGAGGAACACAGAGTTATGAAGGCGACTGTCTCTCATTTCATAGTAGGCTACCAATAAGGGAGATATATGTCTCAATAATATTGATGACATTGTGATGTAATACCCAAGTTGAAGTATGTTATTCCCACATCGCCTCTTCCTATATATCTGTTGGGCCCCAAAAATACCCATGAATGCATAATGTCTCACCACCATCCCCAATCCTACTAGAATGAGAACCAGTATCTAAAAAACATTCCTTTGAGACTATGCCATTAGGATCAGAATTTTCCCCATTGTTACCCCATCAGGAAGGGTAGAGGACACTTCTAACGCCGAGAGGATAGTGTTGAATTTATAATCCTCAAACTCACTATGAATGTTTAAAAAATTGATGCTTTTATAATAACTACTAGCCTTTAGATTCACCTGTCTATGTGTCTTTGAACTCCTAGAATCGATTATGGAATTACCCTTCCAGAGCAGGTCGGTAATCTATAATTTGAAGTATTGTTGGAACTCAATCAATCTACATAGCATGATATTATGATTATGTTGTGTGAAGATATAATTGATGATTTTTTATCATTTAATTCCTAAAAAAATCTCCAATAAAATAGTGCATCTAGAAGTGTAGAAAAAGAATATAAGAAGCTATCTTATGGTTGTGTGTGCGGTAATTTTCACTGGAGGTCGTAGGTATCGAGACCCGTTTGCTATAGCTCACTCAACCTTTTTCAGAATTTCACATAGTCTGATAACTAATGCATCATAGAAAATAAATAACTCCTAACTTGCTATAAAAAATCATGATCGATAGTTATGTCAATTTTCATTTCAACTCCGGAAAGGCTACTTCACAAAATTAAAATCAAACAAATTTCACAACATTTTTATTCAAACCAGATAGATGTACTAATAAGCATGATAAATCCGTGATTAAGAATCTGTAATATCATATAGTCCCCATGAAACTCTATATATAAAATATGCTATATGTATGCTACTAGGAAACTATTGATCTCAAATTCTCTAGGTCTATTGATACTCCTTTTTTTGAGATGATATGGCCTTAGAAGTTGATTTTATCAATCAATAAGTGGCTTTTATGGAGATTAGGAAAAGGATAATACTCAATTAGTATATTAATTAATATCTTCAGATATTTTGAATGGGCATATTAAGAATTATAATATACAATGATGTCATCCATAGGTACTAGAACAAATACATCCAAATATAGGTGGAAAACCTTATTCCTTAGAACAGTAATGATATTAATGGAATTCAAGACACTGAATGACATAACCATGTTCCCATATGAACATACTTACATTATAATATTGTGCATGATATGCATGATGATCTGAAATATGCATGATTATACATCAACCTCAAGTCAATCATTCAATATAATCTTGCATCATCAAACAAACAGAGGAGGACATGTATTTGAGGAAGTGGAAACCGGTTCTTAACCGTATTGTGGTCCAACCAATGTTTATGCAGAAAAAGCCTCAGGTTTTCATCCACCTTCTTGAAAAAATGTCTGGTGAACCCCAATGACATGTGAAGGTGTGTATAAAGAAATTATCCTCTAAATCCTCAAACTATTTTTGAGCTCAAAATTCTCCATAGGTTCTATTCTATAGTAAGGAATGTACACTGGTGATACTCCCCACAATACATAAATAGTAAATTCTACCTCTAGCACTAGAGGTATCCCAAAAATTAATTATGGAATACATTACTAAAATAATAAAATGCAGAATGAAAAATCATGGGTTGTATCCATTAATCATCCAATATGAAACTGTATAGTTGGGATGTCTATCTACCTAATTCTTGATGCTCAGTTCCTGATCACATAACACATATATCCCATTCTAGCTAGTGCACATTTCTTCCACTATCTAGTTCTGTAAACATCACCCTCTAGAAATAGCATTCAATGTGGAAATATTATTGAACTGAACAACCCATACTGATAACTATAAAAAAACCTATCAGGTCTAGTAAAATAAGAATCCACACAAAAATATAGTCATCTACCTCTAGTGAATAATAATTACAATGAAAAATATTGTTATATTGAATACCATATGCGGAAATCTAGTGTTATAACACCATAAAATTATTCTATATCGAGGATCAGACTCTCTATTATTTCATCAGATTTGATCGACTCAAACTGACCGTTTTTCTACAAATAACAAACTAATGTAGATGATACTAGAATTGTACCTCTAACATTAGATGGTATGACACTCTTATCCTATGGAAAAGACTACACTATATGTAATTGGATAGTACCAAAACCCTAATCTATAATATTACATCTATGAGAAAACCCACACTACTGGTGCTGAGAATCCTTAATCTGATTACCTATATCTCAACAACCTCATCTACTTATGTTCCTAGCGGTATTCTAATTAACATCATGCAGATATTCTAACAGAACAACTATATAACATGGAGTGGGTGTAGATTCCTAATACTTTGGCACTCATGCAAAGGTCCTAATGAAGAACATGATATACCCCATAATTTCAAATCCTATTTAGTCAACCTTATCGGATTAACACTGTAGTCTCATTTATCAATGATTCGTGCATTGGTTAAATATTAGGAAAATTTCATCACATTTAGTTTGACTGCTACCACTGCCATTTGAAACATCAAAATGATGAGTTTTACCACTGGATGAAAAAAAAACTGATCTAAGTGTTGAACATCCCTGGTTCCCACCATCAGCATCCCTTATAATCTTCTTCGTTATGAGGGCTTGGTTGACTATCCAATAAATATTAGTGATCCTAAAAATATTGACATATGATGAGATAGAATATACCATCCCATCCTAGAATGCCTCGTAGCCATAAATCATCATCGGATAGAGTTAATGTGAATTTATAAATCTTAGTAATGTGACAATATTACTCCATTAAAAATATGGATTTCTTATAGAGGTTAATAAACACTTTTTCTTGGTCATCCCTCAATGTCTATGGAAATATGTAGTCATATATGATCATCTGGAAGTCTGCCCAGACCACATCATGATGTCACTCTTCTAGGGTGATAACTACCCAACATCACATAGAATAATTGTGTAGAATATATAAAAAAAATATTGAACCCCACTCTGGATCTGTCTCTAGGTTATTATATATAGAAATCATGTCCTCCATCCATGATTCTATAGTATTTGGTTATCAACACCCTAAAAAAGTGGGAGGATGGTGTTGTTGAAAGTTTAAAGTCAACCCTTCTATATTCAAGTAATTTCAATCAACACCATGAATAAACTATAACATACGAAGAAAGCCTTCTAATAACATGATGTCATTTCTGATGTCAAGAACAAAAAGTTCTTCCATAGAGGAAACTATTGGAGGAATAACTAGTTGATCAGGGACCACCACGTCCTGTGCATGGTCCTCAACCCCTTTATAGCATATATCTTGAGGTGTTTGTGGTGTCATTGATCAACAATTTAAAAAAAAATCCATTGAATATAGCATAATAGAAGGAAATTAACACTTATAGATAACTAGGACAAGTACATTGCCTCTATCTAGAAAAAATCACACCTCTCTACCTACTCATAAATCCATATCTATGTGATAAAGAGAAATTTTTATCATGTCCTAATAATGTAAGAGAAACCCTCAAATACCCATTATTATGGATGGTATTTGTTTTTGGTCTCATATCACACAGTGGGAATTCAATTATACGATGTTTCAATGGTATATTATAGAATAAAACACCATTTACATTGAAATTTGATTACCATTTAGGGGTAACCCTCTCATTTTATTGTTTAAATTATTATGAGTTCAGAGTCATGTAAATATAATAAAAATATATCATAGTACTAAAATAGTATGTCCATAACCAACAAAATTATATAACCGGATAATTAAGGATTGATCACTAATCAATGTGGGAAACACCATGTAGATTAATATATGCATTTTAATTAGTCCAATAATATTATTCCGACAAGAAATTTCATCACATTTAAATATATAATAATTAAGTAGTAACTCTATTTAGTAAGAAAATGAATAAAAGAAAGTATATATGGCATTGAAATATCTATGTCATATTAGTCTTATTGTGCCTATAATGATGTATGAAGTGACATTCCTTCATTTCATCGGACCAAGGTAAAAAAACATCATTTCAATAATGCCAATATTAATTACATCATAAGATATTTTTGTCCAAAAAATGATGAAGTCTTATCCACTGTAATAGGAATAATCATAACAATAATAACCCATCCAAGGTCATTTTGATTTTCCCTTATTCATGGGATAAATACACCAAAGAACAAGCTCATTACCAAACCCCATTACCTCGTAGCCTCAAGTGATCCTACCAATATGTGAGAGGATTGTAACTAGATATGAAGGTATAAGGTGGTATAGAGGGGAGACTATACATTAATATCAATGTGGAATAATATATATAATAAAAAAGTTGAAAATAGAGGAAGCATATACAATCCTAGAGTATAACCACCCCTATAGTATCTTGTCTTAACCAAAGAATATGTAAATAAATGGCATAATGAAAAGGTATATAATCAAAAAAAATATAGAAGAATAAATAAAAATCAAATTGTGTTAATATAGAAATTCTGAAGGGTGAGTCTACACAATGATGATGTCACGACATACTGATATACTAAAGGGGGATATGTGGGAAAAACTTATATAAAATGCAGTACACATCTAGAAAAAAAATGGAAAAAATAGTTCATCACAAGAATCATGGCCATATGATTATTTATATGCTCCCATGGTTTTTACTACATGTAAAATGATTCAAGATTCTATAATAGGGTCATTTCCCTTATACATATCTATAGAAAATTAATCTAATTGGGTACTAAAGGAATCCTCAGTATGTTGTGAGATAAAATACTGGTATTCAACCACCAATAGTGTCTAAAATTAATTCAGACTATGTAATCAAAAAATACTATGAAAATTTGAGATTAACAAAAAAACTACACAAATAAATTTCAAACAACTCAGTTTCCTACAGGACACCATGAAGGCTCTACCTGCATTGACGTAGGCCAATATAAGAGTCTAAATAGTAACCATATACCTAAATATTATGAAAATATATAAAATATAGTTATATAATGTATCCATCATTTTTAAATATGTACGTGATAATGTTACTAAGAATATAAATTGATACTAGGTGCTAGCTGGGCTTGGTGTATAACTCAAGCATCCATAACTATTATAACAAACCTATAGGCTCGTGAAGAGGGTGCATACCCTAAATCTCATAATGAAAGTTATGTGTCATTATCATCACTTTAGATAGGTGGGGTGAGATTTCATGCCCAACACCCAATGTTTGGGAATGTAGAGGGACATTCCCATCAACCAAATTCATGTATATTGGTCAGAGTGACCATGATCAAATCCCGATGTAAGGGAGAGTGAGGCATCACACTCATAAAGTACCCTACCTATATTACCACATCCAATACCAATAGAATAAATATTTCATAATAATAATATCATGTGTCACCTCTTTGGAATTTTAATCATCTTTCACCAATACATCCAAATTCATCACAAGTAATATATTTCACATTTTATAATTATATAACATAAGGAGTGGCATTTACACCTATTTAGATTCAATATGAATCCCCAATTAATTAATCCATAAATTTTAAATTCATAATCAGGAATTGATAACACATTATAATTGATTATATTTAATATAATTAATTAATAAGTAAGAAAAAACCATTCCATGATAAGCCCTTCACATTATAGGTATATTTTTCCACTAAAATAATAATATAATAGGTATCTTAAAGCCAGAACACCCAAATCGGTGGCTATAATTGAGGTCATCATCCTCAAAACCCATATAAAATTTCCACAATATTATTATAATAATATTCATTTAAATTAAGAAAATGAACATATATTAAGGGAATGTGCAGAAATGGAAGACATGTGACCCAAAATAGAGTCTGAGAAAATAAAACAACATTATTGGAAAACAACTAGACCACCAAGAATATGGACATAGATTAATCTTCTACTAGAATCAAATTTATATTTAAAATAGATCAGAAGAAAAAATGTATTATGTTCTGACACCCTAAAAACATGGGAAATGAGCAAGCACCTAAATAAAGAAAATCATATAAAGAGATATTGGGATATGTAGTAAATGTATTTGGGATCATTCCAACATGATTACAATGCTTCAAATGAGTCTTGATTTGGTGTTTAAATAGAGGGGTAATATCAAATCCTACATTATGATTTGGGAGAACTAATCTGAGGGAGAGGTGGAGCCATCCACTAAAAAATAAATAAATAATAGAGATGATATAAAGGTATGTTTTTAATTACATTAAGTGATAAAAATTAATTTCACCCAAAAAATGGGGGCTGACAGTTTCTCTTCCCACTTTTCCCAAACCTGTGCAAACCATGTAGCCTCATGTGTCTAAGGAGTGTCCCAAAACGTACTAAGTCCATGATTTTTTAAAATTTGTGCAATCCATGTTCATGGTTCTATCATAAACAACCTTAAAACATGCATAGGTGTGCTCCTGGGATACCACAGTTATATAATAACATTTTCCCTTGCTTTGTTATGAAATTCGTCGCATGGTTAGGGAAACTGTATTGGCTGGGCGACACAGTATCCCCTAACTGTGTGACCTATTCTATTGATACAAAATCTATGTTTTTGGGATCCAAAAAATACATGAACATCCTATTTACGTTAATTAATCCATTATATTATATTACATGGCATGAATTATGGAATTTATGAAAAAACAAATGAGTTAATTCATTATGAAAAGATTGATGGTTAAACTTTTTAGATAGATTATCTGTGTAAGATTCTGTTAGTTTATATTATTTTTCCACGATCGTCCAGTGTTCCATGCTTAACTATTTGAGGTATGAATCCATTCTAGATAACTTGTATCCATAATCAATTCCATCAAATAGTGGTGGATTATATGGGAACAAAAAATATCTTGTATTCCATTATTCCATTTTAAATATCTTGAACTTGTACATTAAGGTCTATAAATAGGTTAGCATAATAAAATATAAATGAAAGAATCCATTGATTTAATGGATGAATTATAAATAGAGCATGACCTGATACCAATTTTAATATATCAAGAAATAGAACTATATATATAAACAATCCCTACTAGGTTTAGACGCGGATACAAATTGTTATGTCCCAAAGGGTTATGGTAGTTAGGTTATAGGGTTGTTAATAGACCAGATTAAACGTCTTAATGAAATAGGTTATTTATATCAATCAATTTTGAATGTTAATTAGCTCTAGAATAAATAAAAATAGAACAAATATGTTTCTATGTTATATTATAGTTACATCGAGGTACCATTACAGCAAAATATAGAAATGCAACACACAAAACTTGATAGGCTGTTTATATCACCCATAACGGATAACCCAACCATTGTTTATGGCCTGAAGGCCCTGTGGACATAAAATCCATTACAACCCCTATAGTCTATGTTCCAAGTAGTTTTTGATATTATTTTTCATCATAACTATTCGCTTGACAAATCTCCATGAAGGTCGTTTCCTGACCCACCCAACATAATGCCCCAACCATGATTATTGTCGCCTGACCGAGTCACCCCACACAGCCAAGAAATGATTCCCATTGTCATCTAAAAGGGTTGTTTCCTGACTAAGATGATCTACACACCACTCAAGGCCCCCTTACACTACACTGTTTCAGTATCAATGCCCATTTTATCCTCATATTTTCGATGCTGTTTCGAGTTGATCATAGGTTTTTGATGAAGTATTAAATGATTCTTACCACAAATCTGAGCTCCAACTACCAAATGTGTTGCTTTGGTAATGAGGTATAGGTTAAGCCTCACCACATGCATTCTAAAAGTCCCCAACAAGGCCCATGGGACCCAACCATGGGCTTTGGCCATTTCCCAATGAGATAGAGGTTTCGGGAGTAATTATTAAAGGCATCATAGGATAATAAAGCAATGTGTTGGTTGTGTAATGCTGTATTGGTGAAGCCTCACCACCTGCACAGCACAGGTCCCAAATGTGGCACTTGGGGTCCAACCATGGGCATAGGATAGTTCCCATTAGGGTACAGGGACCAAGAGTAATTATAAAAAGGCATATTAGGCATTTCTTAGAGGGGAATCTAACCCGAAACCTTGAGGTAAGCAAACCACAACCATAACCACTCCACCATGCCCTAGTAGTCTATTAAATGTGTTGTTTGGGTATTGAGGTATAGGTAAAACCTCACCACGTATGCACCACATGTCCATAGGGAGGCCCATGGGGGCCAACCTTGGGATTAAGCAAGTTCAAAACAAGGTTGATGTCCTAGGAGTAATTATTAAAGGCATCCCAAGTGCTTCCATGAAAGGACTCAAACGAAGAACCTCAGGGTCTGGTCACAACATCTTTAACCACTCCACCAAGAACCCATGGTCTAATAAATGTGTTTGATGTGTAATGAGGTATTGGTTCGGCCTCACCACTTGCGCGCCAAATGTACCCAGCGATGCCCATGGGGGGAAACCATGGGTTTATGCTAGTTCCCAATGGGATAGAGGGTATAGATGTAATTATTAAAAGTATCTTAGGCATTTCCAAACAATTAATCGAACCTAAAACCATGGGATCAGGGAACCATAGTGATAACAAAACCACCATTCCCAAACAGGAAAAAACATTTTTTTGGGTAATAAGGTATATGTACGACCTCACCACATATGCACTACAATTCCCCACTAAGGCACATGGGGGCCAACCATGGGATTAGGCCACTTCCAAACAGGGTATAAGGTTTCTGAGTAATTATAAAAGGCATCTGGTGCAATGAATTCCATTGATTTAATCCCATAACATTAGGGTCCGGGCACCACACGCTTAACCACCCCACCATACCCCTAGAAGACATAAGACGAGTTGGTTGGGTCACTGGGTATCAGTGTACCCTTAGCACATGCATTCCACACTACCCCAAAGAGGCCCATGATGTGAAAAAATTGTCTTAGGCAGTTTCCAATATGGTAAATGGTCTATGAGTAATTATTAAGGTCACCTCAGATATTTCCTTGCAAGGACTCTAATATTTTATCTCTATATATAGAGAGAGATATATTGTTTCTAATCAAAATTTGTAATTGTAAACAATACCTAATTAGAAATCAATTTATTTGAAGTTTATGTATTACCATACTAACATTGGATTTTTTTAGGGGGAGTCGCAACCCAATTAAAACTCTAAGATTAGAATACAAGAATCAAAAAACGAATGTTACTGAATTTAGAATACAGGAGTCACGCATGGGATAAATAAGGAATTAATGAACTCTTGTGATTGTTAAATCATAAACAAATTGTAAGAGTGCATGTGAGAGATGTGAAGTAGTGTTATGAAATAATTGAACTAGAATTAACTTGATTGAAAAAATAAAACTGATGTACTAATTCCTGACTATTATATCATATCACCTCATTAAGGTAGTATATTTCAAAGAACAACTAATTCAAAAAATCAGTATTTTTGTACATGATGAATCAAAAATGACACTAGACATTACATAATTTTAAACACTTTGAATGATCATATCTTATCTCTTGTATAACAAAGAGTGTTTCTTTGATGTTATACAGTACCATGTTCATTAAAGGTATCACAAAACCATTAAATAGATCCTTTAAAAACCCATCAAACCAATATCCAAATCGGTAAATTAGTTCTAATTTTTATTTAAATAGTATTCATGATAGAGAAAATTGTCATCTAGAATAATTACAATAATAATTGTATGAATTTAGAACATAATGACCAATTTGAACCAAATTGAATTACGTGTTAAATAATTATAATATTCTCGATATTAATAAGTCAGATATAATATGAAATTAAACATTGAACCTATGTCAAATAATTCTATGAATATTGAAAGCAGATTGTCTGTCAATAAAACGATTGAATACAATTTGTGTAAATACATAAAATATAAAATCGTACTTCTCATGAATTTATCACATTAAGAAAAATATATTAATATATAAAAATATAGATTAAAAAATTAAACTGATTGAAATCAAGAATTTATTTTGTAATAAATAATTTCATATTATGAAGTTAATATGCTACATGTTTCCACAAAATATATAAAAAATTCACATAACATTTACTTTTTATAAAAGGATTCAAAACATTTCTAGTGGTCTAACCAAGATTTATAATAAATTATACGATAAATATAATAAAAAAATAAGTATTAAAAGTAGGTATAAAATAATACATTATTAATACAATATTTAACACCCATATATTTTATGGAATATCCCTTACTAAATAAATTCAGTTTCTTCGATAGAGTGCATTTCACTAAACACTGAGCATAAAAAACAAATAAATATTATTATTTAATTGGGACAGTTATCACCTAATCATTAGAATAGAGGGAAATTAATATGAATAAATATATTACTAAAATATAGTTTAAAATTGTTTATAAAATTAGTCCATTGGTAACCAATTAATTAGAAAAATACAAGAACTAATTGAATATAATCGCTTGGTGTTTTAAAAAAATTAATTTTATTCCAATAATGGAATATTATCATAGTATATTAAATTTTTTACAATTAAGGAAATATATTAGGTGAATTTATATATTAGATATTCTATCATGAAATTTTAAATTCTTTCAATATGATTAATTTGTTTAAGATAAGAATAAATTGAATTGTAAGAAAAAATAATCTATATTTTTTTAAAAGAAAATATTTCATCCTTTTAATGGAGAACTATTTTTAAATATAAATTTTGAATCTTTTATAAATTAATTTTTATAAAATAAACATTAATTTTTATATTTTAATATGAATTTCATATTAGGGTGATTTTTTGGTATTTTTCTAACAAGATTTTATTTCATGAAGTATAGTGAAAAATACGTCATTTAATTTGAAATAATTTTTTTATAATTTATTTATATAGATAAAATAAATTTTTAATTTGTTTTAAAGAATAATTTGTTTAAATATAAATAATTAATTACATTTTTATTCATTGGAATAAATTTCTTATTGATATTGGATATAAGACAATTTCAATCTTTTGAAATTTTCATATAAATAATCCCCATTTTCATTATTTCTATTAGATTAATTTGAAAGTTAGTTTTTTTAAAGTATTTAAATATAATATGCGAATAAAATATTCTGTATTTTGAATCATATGGTCAATTTTAGTTTTCAATATCTATTTAATTTTAAGGGAATAAAATTTTTCCTTAGAAAATATATTATTTACAACGACTTAGGTACAAAATGAAACATTATAGTATTTAAAGTAAAAGGGTTAAAATACCTAAAAATTACATCATTTAATAGTTTTTTGTGGTTTTTCTACACCCGGACCATCATATAATGTATTATATTTTAGAATAACTCAATTAAATTAATGTCACCTCAATGTGGTTGGGTATAAACTTAAATTAATCATTATTTAAATAACTGATACCCACCTCTCCACAATAATAAATACAACCCCATTTCAATCCAAAATCCTTATAGCTCCTAAAATATATACAAGATCCTCTAATCCAAACTCTTATCATGTTCATGTTCTAACTGTCTCCCCAATCGGCCAAATCTGAGGTCTGAAAATTTTCCTCCAAGGATGTGATATTGTAGAGGTAGTTTTGTCACAAAAACCTCTCTTATTATCATTTCTTCTTCCAAATTCCCCATGAATACATCATATAGTATGGAATACTATTTCCATTATCAGGTGAATAAAATAATGTATTTTTATAATGGAATATATTATGCCAATCCTATTATTACATCCTGTTAGTCCAATAAGAAAAACTATTATCCAAATTATATTGTTTAATCATCTCAACAAATTTGGATTTTATTAATTTCCAATTCACGAATTCATTTATTGTCATAAAAGTATTATTCTTGTTAAATATGAATTTTTTATGGTATATAATAACATATTAAATGTTCTTAAACAACTATATACTCATTATAGTAAATAAAATGAAAATAGTTCGTGATGATTAGAAAAACAACCAAAATACACTAATCATTTATCATTAACATTTTTATCAAATTAATCAACTCCATGATAGAAAAAAATGATATATGTGATCATTTATACTACAATAATTTAATAAATATCATTTAGTGACAATATTGGAGGAGTATTATCATTTTACAAGATAATCCATAATTATTGAAAACTGAACCGATCATGAATCTATGAAATAAACAAAACATATACCATGATAATAATGATATATTATGAATGAATGGGTCATAAGGTGTCATAAAATTAAAACATCCCTTCCCATTATTATACTCATAAAAATAATTTTTTACATAAACATGCACTTAATATAGCCTAAAAGATCAAGAGGTCCAGTGTCTTTGGGGCTTAGGAACATTATATTAAAACTTGAGTCGTAAAAAACAACATATTTATTGAAAAATTATTTCAAATGACCACAACATTCCTTCATACATCGAAATTCATGGCATAACCTGAGGGCATACATAAGAAAACTATGAGCTATAAATCCCGGTAAGGTAGTAAAAAAGATACAAAATGAAGAATAGTATACATTCATGGAAATAATAATATCATTGGATAATAAGCCAAAAATTAACATAAAGGATTGATATATCATTATTATCATTAATTGTAAAATGTGGAAACAACATACAATATGATATTATCATAACCCAAATCTCATTGCACATGGATTTAAATGAGTAAAAACTTATTTGAAATGAATTATAATGATAAAACCCTCATTTAACATGAATTATCATGATCAAACCCTCATTCAACATGGTGTATCATGAAACAAAAAATTACCAAATGTACTAGAGTGCCAGTAGGGTGTGGACTTCATAAACATTTCATTTCATGCATAAATGCACCACATGGATCATATAAATGGAATTAAAAAACATCCTATGTTATTCCATGATCAAGAAATGTGGAATATATACATGTAAAAAATTAACTAATTATATTTTAATAAATTTGAATAACCTTGATAGTGTAATGGGTGTGTTATTCACTATAAAATGTTATTGGCTTGCAAAATCACTATGCACTTTCAACAATATATTGTCGTTATATGAAAATCCCAAAGTTGGTTCAATATAATGAAATGGGTATATAATCATTTATAAAGAAATATATAGTATGGTGATCATGTAATATAGTATCCCATCAAAAGAAATGTAATTTAGATGTATAATATTAGAGAATTACTTGAATGGAAATAAAAAGAGAGAAATCCCTTACGGAATTTCATAATGGAAAAGATTGTATACGAAAGGCATTAATAAAGGGTAAAGTGGTATCTAATCTTTGAAAAAATATAATGGATGTATGGTGGAGGTTTTAAATCATACCCCAACAATTTTAATTGAAAATATAATTGTGGAACAAAATAAAGAAACCTGGATAAAAATGAGGTAGGATGGAATGTAATGGCCCCTTACTTGAGTGTGTGACTTCCAAAGCATGAAGAGGGATTTATTGAGGGATTCTATAGACTAGGGAGGATAATATATAGGTTATGGTAGATTATTTACTTTCTACAAGTGTTTTTAGTAAATATAATTTGTATCAGGTGGGAGTTATATAAGAAATGAGAGATGAATTCAGTAATGTTTCACAAACATAGGTTTTGGAATCTATATAATTGAATATTCCAATCCAAGAACCATGGAAAGTGTTTTCCAATTGGTTTATCCAAATAATAGAAGAAAGAATTATTATATAAGGTCAATTCCTGAACATTTTAAAATATTAGACTTATTTATGTAGAGGTATGTCACATTATTAAAGAAATGAATTTAAAATCATAAATTATATTATACATTTTAGAGGATTCACAAAGGATTATTAAAAGAAGTAAAATAGATATAAAATCACATTATATTACAGAGAAAACATATATTCATCCATGAATACACCTTAATGTATTTACTACCTCATTTTGGGCTCATTATGATTTCATAAAATGCATATTTTATTTATACGGATTTAATTTTTTCCTAAAAATTCTACAGTCTCAGAAAATTATGAAAAACTCACCATCAGATAATTTGGGCATCCTAATTACAAAAATAATTTTAATATTATCTCAATAATTTTACAAATATATTAATTTCCAATTTTAAAAGTAAAACTGACATTTATAAAAAATTTGAAGGTTTTGACAAAATTTTTTTTAAAACCATGATCAAAATTACATTTTCATCATAAAAGTTATATAATAACATATTATTCATAAAAGTAATTTAATTTTTTTATAATAATATTAGTTATTTAAAAAAACTAAATAATTCCTTAAATAAATTACTTTAAAAATTCACTTTATGTTTTATTGTATAAAAAATATCACTCTTATCAAACTGATTACCTAATAATTCCATGATAAGGAACTGCTATATTCATAATTTATAAGAATTTTTTATTATTAATAAAACCTTTGACTAATATAATAATGTATATATTTTTCAAAAGTACCATTTTTACCTAAATAGTAAATTTATCAAAGTCATCATTTTTAATGAAAGACTATTCTCATAAAGGAATTGATGGAATACTAAATTTATTTATTTAAATGTATTATATTATAGGTAAATTATTCCTTATTAAATAACATCTTATAACAAAAGAATAATACATATGGGTATGGTGTGTGAAGGTGAAAGACACAATGGGAAGCTCAGATAACATCACCGGGTGGTAATCGCTATTATCTTGAAATTCACTCGTATATGATTCCGTTCAAGAATAATTTGTAGAAAATCAGTTTGGGATTTATCAAGAGCAAATCCCAGCAATTATACCTCCTATTTGAGCTTGAAAAATGATCTTTCTAGGGCCAGATTCTACTGGATGAGTCCATCCTCCCATTTTATCTGTGTCGAAAGGATTCTTTTTAAAAAGAATAAATATATATCAACATGTGATCACTATTCAATAACAATTTTAACAATGATAATAATACAGAATTGTCATTTAAACAAAATAATAATAAAAAATGATGTGTTTTCTATAAAAATTAAAAATGGAATTTTATTGATAAATGATCGGGTTGTTAAAAAATTCCCCCCTTAATAAATATTTCCCTTGAAATTTCCATTTCACACACTATAAAAGATGAGGGTAACTCTACCTCATCACTTCCTTTGGGTCCTTCATTGCTTATTCAAACTTGTGGTTTCTCCTAAACACTTTGATGAGTGGAATTGTCTAATTTCATATAACTTCTTTCCTTCGATCTAATATCGTCACCTTCTTCTCTTCATATGATAGGTCATTACCCAAAGGTATAACATCTAGACTGAGTAAATCAAATGGTTCAGGTATTTTTTTCCTCATGATTGAAACATTAAATACACTATGAACTAGTGACATGTTTTCTAGGAGTTCTAGTTGATATGCCACTTCTCTAATGCGATCAAGGTTCTCAAAAAGGTTTATGTAACATGGACTAGGGTTTAACTTATTACCAAATATCATAAATCTCTTCCATATTGATATGTAGAGGAATTCAATTTCTCCAACATCACAATCTTTTTCTTATTTACTATTATCATCATATCTCTTTTTTTCAACTATGAGAAGCATGAATGTGTTATTGGATGGTCTTATCCTTCTCCACCATTTCATCAACAATTTCTAGACCATGAAGGTTTTTCTCCTCAACATCATCCCAACATGCTAGTGCTATCCCCCTCTACCCATAAATGGCTTCATAATGATCCATTTGGATGCTTGAGTTGAAATTGTTGTAGTAAGTGAACTCAACCAAAGGAAGATATTGATATCGTAATCCTTTGAAGTCTATTGAGAATGCCATCAATATTTCCTCAATTGTTTGGATATTCCACACTAATCAGCCATTAATTTGAGGATAATAAGATGTACTGATGTTTAGCTCAATATTCAGAGTGTGTTAGATACACTTCCAGAACATCGAGAATAATCATGGATCCCGATAATATATAATTGATAGTGGAACACCATGCATACTTACAACTCCCCTAATGTATATTCATGGCATTGGATCCAATAAAAATCATCTCGAATTGCAATGAAGTGTGCAGTCTTTGTAAGATGATCCACAAAAACCCAGATACCATTGTTTTCCTTAGATTGTCTTTGAATGTCTAGTGAAAAGGTCTATGTTGATATTTTCTCATTTTGATGTTGTTATGGTTAATGGTTGCATCATCCTTTTAGACATATTCCCCTAAGAAATCACTTATTGAAATACCAGGCACATTGAGGTATACTCAGTGATATCCTTCTTAATGTTATCCCACCAACAATTCTCTTAATGATCTTGATACATCATTGTGTTTCCTAGGATAATACAGAAATTCCAACAATGTGAATGATCCAGAAGATGTTTCTTTAACTCTAGATTATATTGAACACATATGTTTTACCCAAATATCACAATTCATTCTTCATTAACATTGAACTCCAAGGGTTTCCATTTCCTCATAGTTTCAAATTTCTTTAGAATTACCTCATCATCCTTTTAGGCATCATTTAACCATTCCAAAAGAGATATTTGAGTAACATTTTTGAATGGATTGAAGATGTTCCCTTCTTTATGATTCACTTGTCAATAATCATCAATTTTAAATAGATTTTATACTTTTAAATTCTCATCAATGATAGAATCACTGGGTCCTTACTACATAGAGCATTTTTTTCCTTCTTCCCTATCCCAGTGTGGTAATGGATTGAGAGGTCATAGTCTTTGATCAGCACAAACAACATTTTTTGGTTCATATTACACTCTTTTTGTGTGAATATATACATGAGACTTTTTTTATCCATATATATTTAACCCTTCTCCACAAAGAGTTAATGTCACCAAATTTTCAAAGAAATAATTAGTCCAGCCAACTCCAGATCATGTTTTGTATTGTTTGACTAATGGATATACAATTTACTTGAAGTATATGAAATGAATTTCTCAATTTACATCAACACAAAACCTAATCCCTTCTTTAATGAGTCATTCAATACCAGAAAAATGTTCTCTAGCTATTGGAAGTGTGATGGAGAGTGTTGTGATAATCATCACTTTTAACTCCTTGATTCTATATTCACATTCATCATTCCATGAAAACATGACTTCCTTATTAGTTATCATCATAAGTGGGGTTGATAGTTGTGAGTAATTTATCATAAATAGACAATAATATCTTGCTAACCCATATAAGCTATGAATATCCATCATAGTTGTATGCCCCATCCATCCATAAATTGCATTTTTCTTTTAGGGATCCATAGATATCCCATTTATTATGAAGATATGACCCACGAATGAGAATTCCTTCAACTAGAACTCTCATTTTATATACATTGTATAGGGATTCTTTTTACCCAAGGTATCTAGTACATTGAAACGATTTTCCCCATGCTCCTCCTTAGTTTTAGAGTATATGGGAATATCATTTATAATGACTTCCAAAAATAATTCAAGGTAATTTAATACGAATATATTCATCATGTTATAAATATTATTAAGTAATAGTGAGTCTGAAATGCATTAATATGAATTCATAGTTCTTGTAACATTTATGAAAAGAAGCCTTGGGGATATCCACCTTCACCACCCTTTCTTGGTAAAATCCTGACCACATATCCACCTTGGAGAATTATTGTGCTCAACATATCTAATCGAACAAGTCATCAATTCCTGGAAGAGGATACTTGTTCTTTATAGTTATTTTTTTGATGTCACATTAATCAATGCAAAGGTGCTTTACCCATAATTCTTCTTAATGAGGGGGACTGGTGCACCCCATGGTGTATCATATGGGCACATAATCCCTTAATCCAAATTATATTATAGTTGTTTCTTTATCTCTTCCTGATCCACAAGTACCATTCAATAATGATTCTTGTATATTAGAAATGCTCTAGTTGTATGATCAATCCATAATTCTGCATCTCTTCTATGAGGAAGTCCAAAACATTTCTCTGGAAACGCATCAGTGAATTCCTTCAAAAAAAGAATGTCTTTGAGGATCATTTCCTCTTTAGACTCAATCATCTAAGAAAGATACACATGGTTAGAGTGAATTAATATCCATGTTGGAGATGATGGTGCTAAAGAAGATTCATCCTCTAACATAGACACGTATAGAATATGGGTTTGAATCACTATATTAAGTGTGATTTCCCTATTATAGAAAATTATGTTGGTTCTATATAGTAAAATCCAATCCATGCCATGAATTGCATCAAATTACACTAGAAAGAGTATGTTGACGTTCACTGGGAATTTCAATCCAAAAAAACTATGACATGGGAGGAGTCATATTCAAGGAATGCAATAATTGATCTATTTTTCATTCTCATTGACATATCAACTTCTATGATTTGTGGTGGTGTGGTTAATGTTATACTAAACATTATGGATATAAAAGAATGTTTTGAACCAGATTAAAAAAGTGTGTTAACTATTCTTGAATAAATAACTAGTGTACTTGTTTCCACATCATTGTCGGGATTCTCTTCAGTAGTAGTAATGGAAAAATCTAAACCTTGATTCCTTGGAGATTGTTTTTTTCTCTAAAACCCCTTCGATTAGGGAAAATATATGATATTTTTGTGGTTTTTTTTGGAGTTTTATGGAATGAACAATATGTTAATGATCGAATTAAGAATTACTCTCCTCTATCGTAGTAGCAGGTTTTTCTTTTGGGCAATTAATCGCTAGGTGCCATTCTATTCCACACATAAATCATTTCCTCGTCCCCTTCAATTAATTTCAAGTGGTTATTCTTTCCATAATATTGGACAGTGGGGTGCTAGAGTTTCTTAGAACTGTTTGATTTGACTATCATATGACTAGAATTACAATACACATTCCACTTCTTATCAACATGATATCCCAGAGATTCACCAATCTCCATTTTGACATTAAAGGAACATTAGACAATTTATTCATATCTATTGATGTCACGGATTTCTAGAGCTTTCCATATTCTAGGTATTATCCCACAAATAAAGCAGTGAACTTTGAATTTGTGGGTAATTACAATGCTAAATGAAAATCGTGAAAGCCTTGTGAATTTTTCCGTGTACGATCTAATGGATTCTTTATAATTTTGATCGAGGGATAGGAATTCATTATCAATATTCTGTTGGATGGTGTGAGGAAAATATTTATCAAAAAACCTTTTCCTGAAATCCTACCATTCTAATGCCTCGATCTATTCCTCAGGCTTTATATTTTTTATCAATGTCCACCACTGATCAGATTCACCTTCCATATGATAGACATCCAAATGAACCATATCGTTTTCATAAAATTTAAGGATATGGAATATCTTCTCAATGTAGTTGATCCATTGATCAGTGATTAAGAGATCAAATGATCCTGTTAATGTAGGAGGCCTTTATCTCATGAAGCTATCAATTTTGTCCTGTTCTTTCTTGGGAGGGGGGATGTTCCCCTTGATACATCATTCTATACAAAACATAATTTAACTGAGAGTGTATTATCACAATTTTTTCTATTCCTAATCATATGAGATTAGTAATCACATTAGAAAAATCATCGCATAGATCTTTGCATTGGTTGTTATTTAAGTCCTCATATTACCGTTCATTGGATAGAATAAAATTAAAATTCATTGTATATGTTTTAAAATATTAAACACATAAGTGGAACCCTATGAAAAAAGGTATTACATTTAAATTACATTTATTTACCTAACAGAGTAATTTTTAGTCTTAAATCTATGTTATCCATGATCTATTTCTCAAAATATATTCATAGGGGAATTTTTTCCCCTAAAAAATTGTTAAACCTAATGTTATGAATTTACCAATACATATCCCCCAAGAGTGTTGAACTAAGAGTATGCAGGGCCCATTATTGTGCTCATATTTTGGTTCATCTCTAGCTCAATGTGGTGCTTTCAGGGTTTACCCATACATATATCTTTACCAGTGCCACATCTAATTGTTTGTATCTAGAGAGGGATGTGTTTTCATGATTAAAAAATTACACTATACTCATGAAAATATAGGTATTATTTTATTTTAAGTAGTATTATCACTATGGAATTCAATACAGTTTTAAAACAATTATCCCAAAAAATTACTAAACCATCCTTCTAATACAATCTATAATAACCTTGCACTTTATTACACACATAAAAATGATTTTGGACACAAATATGAACTTAATACAACACAAATGATCAATAGTACTAGTGTATTTGGGTATTAAGAACATTACATGACAACATGTGATACAAAATACAACACCATTATGGGAAAATTCTTTTACATGACAATAACATTCATTTGTACATTGCATTGAATGGGATAACCCGAGGATGTACATAAGAAATGGGTGAGTTATAAGGCCCATTAAGGGGTTAAAAAGGCATAAAATAAATAATATAACACATTTTATTATATATGAATATTAATGAATCATAAGAGAAACATTAAAATAAATAAATGAAATAGAATGATTATCATAACATGGAAATGTGGCAACAACATACAACATGATATTAGCATGTGCCTAGGCTCATTGTGATGGATTAGCATGAGTAAACCCACGTTTCACATGAATTAACTTGATTATACCCTCATTCCAAATTAATTATAATGATTAAACCCTAATTTCACATGGAGTATCATAATACCAAACAATACCCAATGCATTAGAGTTATATAAGGGAACACATTTTGTAACCATTTCATTTCATGCATAAATGTGCAAAATAGATCATATAACATGGAATCAGTCAACATAATAAGTTATTCCATGATTAAGGAATGTGGAAGTAATACATGATAGTATCATTCAATAATTATATGTACATAATGGTGAATACCCTTCATAGATAAATTAGGATGGTATTCACTAGATGATGATTTTGGCTTGGAATATCGAAGAGAAAATTTGGTGGCATAACCTCATCATATGGAAAAATTCACTATTGGATAATTTCATCTTCCTGATTCAAAAAATAATATTAAATTAATCTAAATAATTATCAATAAATGTATATTTTCAATTTTAAATTGGAAACTGATATTTAATTAAAATTCATAGGTTTAGAAAAAAATAGTTTTAAACTGTGATAAAAATAACATTTGGCATCTTAAAAGTTATATACTCATTTATAATTCATAGTAGAAATTTTTTAATTTTATTAAAATACATGTTGATCAAAAAATCATTAATTCCGTAAAATAAATTCATTAAAAATAAAATTTATGTTTTATAATAGAAAATATATAACTCTTATCAAACTCATTACATAATTATTGCAGATAACGAACCGATGTAATCATAATTTACAAGAATTGTATTTTATTGTTAATAAGAAACTTATTTTAATATAGAAATGTATATATTTCCCAAATGTACCATTTTTACCAGAAGTGTAAATTTATAAAAGCAATCAGTTTTTAAGAAATACTATTCTTATTATGGAATGATAGAATAGTACATTTTTCTATAAAATGGTAATATACAATATATAAATAATACATTATTACAAA
This sequence comes from Viscum album, assembly GCA_963277665.1. Lineage (NCBI taxonomy): Eukaryota > Viridiplantae > Streptophyta > Magnoliopsida > Santalales > Viscaceae > Viscum > Viscum album. The sequence goes on along the minus strand of OY728137.1, from coordinate 1,582,094,491 downwards.
CACCCTTTAAACACCCACATCATTTATAAGGGTATGGTGTGTGATGGTGAAAATCTCTTGGAACTTCTCAGATAAAATTGACAGTGTGGTAATCTCTATTAACATTTACTTCACCCATCAATTATTCCATTCATGTATAATGTGTTGAATCTCAGTTTGGGCTAGGTCAAGAGTGAATCCCAGTGAATATCCGAAAAATGTGCTTAGTATGACCAGAGTCTACCGGATGAGGCCATCCTATCCTTTTTCTTGGTTTAACCGATTCTTTTCAAAATACCATAAATTTATATCAGTCATGTGATTACTATTCAAAGGCTATATTTTCAACTATAATGGTAATTAACAACCATTTATGCGCAGTAATGAAAAAAATAGTGCATGTGTTTTCTATAAGAAATTAAAAAAGGGAATTTTATTCATAAATGATTATGTCGTAACAAAAATAATCATGTAATTTAATATAAAAAATAATTGATTTTAGAAATTAGTTAATAAAATTATTTAAATAATTATATTGGGGGTTAAATAAGGATATACTAAATGGAAACATGAGGTAAGGATTTTCCCATCTCACTTTTATATATGTGAGATATATGAATTATTCAAAACAAAATTCTTTGGTGTATTTATATTTTCCATTGATATATAATATAATTAATATAATAATATATTTGGTATTAAATGTGTTATTTTATAATTATTACTTGTATGGGGAAGATGATTTGACCAATTGCAAGTGGTTAGTTATTTTTCAAACAAATTTAAATTCATTTGGTTAAAATATTATTTCATTTATTATTTCAAGATAAGGTTATGGGTGAAATGAGCTATTTTTATTATCTCATGTTTTACATCAACATATTTTATGTCGATTTATAGTCAATACACATAATAGAATCAATAGATTCATATGTTATGTTATTCATCTGTCATTGAGGAATATTTAGATATCATACCCCAACTTTCTTTTATGAGGGGTATATATATACCCATTAATATATCATATCACGAGTTTAATATTTTCATGGTATTTAATTTATTGTAAAATTATACTCATTAATGGGTCGTATGATTTTAATTTTTTGATATGGTATGGGAACCTTTGATTTAAAAATAACATTTTAAATCAGTTATTTGATATTTGACTATTTCTTAGTAAATGAAAGACATGGTTTGTCGATCTTATTGAGTCAATAAGGTTTTCTTTACAACTTTTCCATTCCTAATTGCTTTAAAAATCACAAACACCTTATATTTATGAAAAACTATATTTTACTCCTATAAGGAAAAATTTCCCTCCTTAAGTAAATTCACCGTATCCAAGAATTCCATATACATGTCAATATTTTTCATAAGGATAAAAATTGGATTCATACCTAAAACCTCAGAATCATATAATACATAGATATGAAAAATTCTATTTTAAGATCTGAATTCTGGATAAGAAATCTATTGAAGATATATTCCGAAATCTAGATATGAACTCTAATGAAGTTCCATTCCGAATTCTGGATACAAACTCTAACGATGTTCCACTCCGAATTATGGATACAAACTCTAATGAAGTTCCATTCGGAATTCTGGATACGAACTCTAATGAAGTTCAATTCCGAATTCTGGATACGAACTCTCATGTAGTTCGACTCTGAATTCTAAATATGAACTCTCATTTAGTTTGAATCCAAATTATTGATAGGAACACTCATATTGTTCAACTCCGAACTTCTATTAGTTCGACTATGAACTTTGTAAGTTCAGGTTGTGAATTCTAGTGAAACCAGGAACCAAATTTCCTTAGAAATTCAGAATCCATATTTCTACTAAATTCAGGTTCCAAATTCCTACAAAACAGAATCTGAATATCTATTTATTATAACACTCCAAATACAATTTTGGTTAGTCTCTGAAATTTTATTTTCTTACATTCTGAACTTCAGTTTTACTTATGATTACTTTTGTTTCATTACAAAACTATTTCGTGCCTTTAGTTATTAACTAACCGATGGTTGAGTGACACATGTAAAGGTCCCTCAAAAATTCAAGTAGAAATATGACCATTGGAAGAAGGATCCGACCGTTGGAGCTTCACCCTATAAATAAGAGCTCATCTAAAAAGAAGTGACAACTTTTGGAAGTTTGGTGATCAGATTTTCCTGAAGTGATTTCTAGAGAGGGAGACTCTTATCAACTCTCAAAGATTTGTATAGAAAGTTTGAATGGATTCTTCAAACTTTTCCTTGTCTAGAATTGCTTCTTGTGACTCTGATTGTTTCTGATTACAATTGAGGGCTTCTAGGGATAGGAAGATAGAGATTTCAACACCTTGATGTTGAGGGATTTTTTGCTAAGGAAGACCGAGGTGCCGACTACCTGATAGTTGAGGGCATGCGAGGATAGTAAGATAGACTCTGATCTTCATATCGAGGGCTTACCCTGGAGTGGGTAAGATCGAATTTCGTGAATGTATAAATCAAGGCACCTTTATTCGAGGTTGTCAGATTTCCCTCTCTTTGGGTTAAAAGAGTTATTGTTTGTTATATGTTGTTTTACTACTCGGTTTTCCACTAAATTTCATATTGTAAGGAATGTATAATATTCTTATATTTCCATAAACTTGTTCTCTAACATAGTTAGAATCCATATGCTTTAAGGTTGAATCTCATATTGTAAACTTTGGTTAAGTTTCATTTTATTGATCCATTTTTCCAGAAACAGTTTTTTGGAATCACTTTCCAGATTTAAGGAAGTGTATAGAACTAGAAGTTTGTAACTTCATACATTGTTCTAATCTTTCAACTGGTGTAAGAGGTGATGTTAATTTTCTTCTTTTAACTGTGCTAAACATATATATTTCCTTTTTTAATGAAATTTTTAAAGTTTATAATTCACCCCCTCTTGTATATTGAGCATCTACATCGTTATTTCGATCCTACAATTGGTATCAAAGCATGTCTCTGAAATACTTATACTCACCTATAAGTTTATCTTGCTTAGTTTATCATTGTTCTCTATATTCTCCATGAGTCCAAAATTTTTATATTAACAAGTGTTTGTGTAGAATGATTTTTTTAGATTGAAGGAATCAATGTTAGTTACATCGACATCCGAAATCCTACAAGACCACCAATTTTTTATGACAATGATTATGATCATTTGAGAGATCAAATGAAGACTTTCGTTATCAATACTGGAGTATAAAATTTTGTTATGATTACCTGTGGATACAAGGTTTTTGATAAAGAGGTATGTGCTTTTACTAATCAATAAAACCATGAATACCAACTCAACTATAAGGTAAACAATACTTTACTATGTTCAATGACTAAGAATATATGTAGAAAAATTTATTCTTGTGAAACAGCTAATTTTATGTGGAAGAAACTTGAAGTTACTCATTTTGGTACATCTAATGTGATTGAGACTAGAAGAGACATGTTTAGAGCTGAGTATCATGGTTTTAATTTTCATTATGGTGAACCCATATGAAAAGTATAAAAAAGATTCATGACTATTGTGAACAACTTACAATCTATGGGAGATAAAGGTTTGGAAGATGAAGCACTTGTTGACAAGATTATATAAATTATTCCCAATGAGTGGGAATCAATGAGAACAACTATTGATGAGAACTGGATGGTTACTCAAATTTCCATAGATAAGCTGTTTGGAACTCTTCCCCATCATGAGACAAGAATGAAGAGAGATGCTAACAACATCAAAAAAAAAGAATGGGAATGGTACTGTTTCTTTTACTATAACATCAAATCACATGAATGCTAAGACTCCTGAGAGAGTTACTAGATCCAAGTCTAAGAATGTTTTTATCCAATCTGAATCTAGTGAGAGTAAAGTATCAGAAAACGGGTTAGCTAATCCTCCTAGAAGGATGAACAAGATAGCTAGATAGAGAAATTTTTAATCCAAATATAATAAGATGGAATGGAAATACAAGAAAGATGGAGAGGTCACATGCTATGAATTTAAGAGATCTGGACACATAAGACCTGATTACCCTATGATCAAAAGAAAAGAGAGGAAATAAAGACATTCTGAAAGGAATAGAAAGAAGTAATACAAGTCCAAAGCTAAGAAAGTTCTGAAATCCAATGACACATGGAGTGCCAGTGATGGTGACTCTTCTAATGAATCATCAGATTTTGATTCTTCTGGAATGAAGAATATTGTTCTTATATCCAGGCTAACTATTGATAATCATTGTTTTATGACTAAGGTACACAATGTTGATTTATTGACCAATGTTTCATTGAATTCTAATGATTGAAAATATTATAACTCTTCGGATGAAGAAAATTCTTCTGATGATGAAAATATTTTACCTACCTATAAAAATGTTTCTTGGTTTGCAGAACTTCTTGAGATTGAGAACTCAAAACTCATGAAAAATCTTGATAAGGAAAAATTTAGGAATATTATTCTTACTAAGGATATATCAGATATTTCTAAAGATCTTGATAAGAAAAATGATGATATTTTGAGTATTTTAAAAAGTCTTGAGGATGTAAATTATGTGAATAATAATCTTTCTAAAGATCTAGATAAATTAATTTCTAAGAAAAGTGTTTTCCAGCCTAGCTCTAGTCCCAAATCTAATGATTTTGAAGATAAAAACTTGGTTATAAAACATAAGTCTAAAATATTTTCCTTAATGAAGTGTTTGTCAAGCTTTACCATAGGAAAATAAAATATTTATAAGATGTATTCACAAATACGACCATTAAGAAACAAATCTGGATTTGGTTATACCCACGGAAAACAAACTTTTAGTAACAATTATTTTGTTCTTCAATGTGCCCCATTTTTTACCAAGTGTTAATGTGGTGGTCACTGGGAAAATAATTGTTCTTTAAAAAAACACAATATTTATGTTTTCATAAGGCTTATTTTTCTATGAAATTGTGGATACCCAAAATTTTGTTCTCTAACAATTCCAGATCCATGAATGTCTGGATTCCAAAAACATAATTCATTTCTTATTTTTAAAAAGATAATAGAAGTACCAACAGCAATACATAGTACATGGATAGTGGGTGTTCCCGGAATATGACTGGTAACAAAATCTGTTTCGAAAATATTATCAAGATGAAAGGAGGAAAAGTAACTTTCAGTGATAATGATCAGCGCGAAATTTTGGTATTGGTAACATTGTTCATCTTGAAAAAACATAGATTTAAAATATTTTGTTTTTCAAAGGTATTAAGAACAACCTCATAAGTATAAGTCAATTATGTGATGAAGGATACCTTGTGAACTATAGGAATGATAAGTGCGTAGTACACAAATATAAGGAAGAGTTTATTCTCTCTTCCAAATGCATGATAATGTTTAAAAACTTAACTTATAAGACCTTAGGAGCCAAGACGTACCTTGACATAGTGCAATGGAAGATCATTATTGGATATGGAATAGAAGACTAGGTCAATGTACCCATCAAAACTTATTTAAACTCTCTATGAAGACAGTAGTTAATGATCTACCCGAGCATAGATTTGATTCTTCTAAAGTTTGTGATTCTTGTCAATATCGCAAGAAACATAAATCTAGTTTTAAATTAATCGTTGGAGTCACAAAAACTGATGCATTACAGTTGTTGCACATGGATATTTTTAGTCCAACACAAACTGGAAGCATTGGAGGCAAATACTATTTATTTGTTCGAGTTTATGAATACACTAGATTTACATGGGTCTATTTTCTAGAAAAGAAGTATGAAGCTTTTTCTTATTTCAAAAGTTATAGATCCCATGTTAAAAATGAGAAAAAAAATCCATTGAAAACTATTCATAGTGATCATGGAGGAAAATTTCCAAATTATGATTTTGATACTTTTTGTAGTAGAAAAGGTATTACTCGCAACTTTTAAGCACTGAGAAATCTTCAACAAAATGGTGTAGTTGAAAGAAGAAATATAATTCTTCAAGAAATAACTAGAACCATGTTGAGTGAATATTCTATAGCTAGACATTTCTGGGATGAATCTGTAAGTACTTCTTGTTATACTATAAATCGAGTTTCGATAAAACTTTTCTTAATAAAACTACTTATGAGTTATGGAATGCTAGAAATCCTAGACATTCCAACTTCAAGTTTTCTAGTTTCATGGTATTCATCCTTAAAACTAAATATAATCTACAAAAATTCACACCAAATCTTAATGAATGAATTTTATTAGGCTACTCCAGAACTTCTAAGGCTTATAGAGTTTTCAATTAAAACAAAATTATTGTTGAGGAAAAAGTACATGTAATAATTGATGAGTCTGATCCAGTTGTTTTTAAACCATCCCAACCTAAATCCTCAGATGTGTTTTCAAAAATATATTATCAACCTTTGTTACAATATCCTTCTGATAATGAAAATTTTCAAGAAAATAACTCTGAAACATTTACCTCTAAAGACTTTCTACCCTTTGTTGATGAATAACTTTACAAAACCCAAGTCAGTTGTTTCTTATGAATCATCCCAGTGATAGTATCATTTGTGATGTAAATCAACCTATAAGGATTAGAAGTTCCTTGAAGAATGAAGTAGAACATATAGAATTTCTTTCCCAATTACAACCAAAAATCACTAATGAAGCTTTAGGTGATGATGATTGGATTTAAATCCATGCAATATGAACTAAATGAATTCAAAAGAAATAAAGTATGGACGTTGGTGGGAAGACCTAAGGAAACATTTGTTATCGGAGTAAAATGGGTCTTGAGAAATAAGTGAGATGAAAATGGAGTCATAGTTAGAAATAAAGCTAGACTAGTTTCCAAAGGCTATAATCAACAAGAGGGAACAGACTATAAAGAAACCTTTTCTCGAGTAGCAAGACTTGAATCTATTCGTATCCTACTTTCTCTTACAGCATTCTTTAATTTTAAACATTTTTAAATGGATATGAAATGTGCTTTCCTTAGTGGTTATGTTCAAGAATATGTTTTTGTGGAATACCCTCCTTGGATTGATGAAACAAAATATCCTAATCATGTTTTTAGACATACCAAAGACTTTTATGGCCATAATCAAGCTCCAAGAGCTTAGTATGATAGACATACAAGATTTTTTGATTCAAAATAACTATGTTAATGGAAATGTAGATCCAACCCTTTTTATAATGAAAGATAAGAAAAAAGTTCTGATTGTTCAAATTTATGTTGATGAAATCATATTTGGTTCAACTCGGCAATCATTAACTGATTCCTTTTCATATATAATGAAATATGGGTTCAAAATTGTATGATGGGTGAGTTAATAATTTTCTCAGTTTTCAAATTTCTCAAAAAACCGATGGAATCTACACATCCCAACAAATTTATATTAACGATATTCTTAAAAAGTATGTATAGGACAATACTAAGAGTATATGTACTCCTATCGGAACATCAGACACGCTAGATATTGATGAAGCCCAAAAATTAGTGGATAAAACATCTTTTAGAGGTATGATAAGAAGCCTACTATACTTGATAGCTAGTCATCCAGAAATAATGTTTTCAGTATAATTATATGCTAGATATCAATCCAATCCTAAGGAGTCTCATTTAGAGGTAGTGAAAAGAATTTTTCGCTACTTAAAGGGAACCTGGACCTATGATTATTTTATACTTCTGGAAATGATTTTATCTTAATGAGTTTTTTAGATGTTGTCTCTGGTGGGTATAAAATAGATAGATAAATTACATCTAGAACTTGTCATTTCCTAGGAGATTCATTAATTTCTTGGTAATGTAAGAAGCAACACTCAGTAGAACTTTCCACTAATGAAGCTGAATATGTAGCAGCTGGAAGTTATTGTGCTCAAGTGTTGTGGATGCAACACACACTCACAGAATATGGATTGAGTTTTACTAAGACTCAGATTTTGTGTGATAACACAAGTTCCATTTCCCTTAGTAAAAAACCTTCACATCACTCCTGTGCAAAGCACATAGAAATTAGCCATCACTTTCCTAGTGATCACACACAAATAGGAGATATCAATCTTCAGTTTATCAGGACATAAGATCAACTTTTTGACATTTTTACAAATTCATTACCCTCCGAAAGATATGAATACATTAAATAGAAATTAGGAATGATAACCATGAGTTAATCTTATCTCATTGAATTATTGTTGATCAATTATCCTTATAGAAATAAACTCCTTTTCGTAGGGGGAGTACATCTGTTATGAGTCTTTAAAAAAAAATTTAATGATTTTTTTTAAAAAAAATTCATTTTGAACCTTTCAAAATTTTCAGAATCGAAATTTGTGTAATGATGTTTTCGTAATGGAAATTTTTGTAATGGAAATTTTCGTACTGGAAATTTTCATAATGAAAATTTCATACAGAAACTTTTATAATGAAATTTTCGTACTGAAACATTCGTAATGAAATTGTCGTACTGAGAATTTTCGTACTAGGAATTTTGGTAATAGAATTTTTGTACTGAGAATTTTTGTACTGAGATTTTTCATACAAAAAAAATTTCATAATTATATTTTTTCAATATGAGAATTTTCATAATGGTTTGGTTTTCATACTCATATTTTTTGTAGTGAGTTTTTCATAGTAAATTTTTTGTAACAAGTTTTTTGTTGTCAAATTTTCATCATGAAGAATATTACCTACTAAGAATAAACTTCCTAGCCATTCCAAAAGGTATTACTTCCTTACATAAGTTTCTTTAGTCACTTTTAGTTGATGGTTGTTCCTTATTATTATAAAATTTCTTGGATTCATTTCTTCTTAAATCCAAATGTTTTTGTTAAAACCCCAAAGGATCGGAAACAAGTTTTCATTGCTAATATCTTTTCAACCATCATATCAGATTAGAAATAATTACAACCATTAGATTGTTTTTGGAAGTTCAATGGTATGCTCCATCGCCTATATAAAGGGGACCCCTATATTATGTCCCACATCGTTTTCAAAGCTCTCGCGGGCTGAAGCATTGCCTCTTCTTTTAAAGCCAGTTCCAAATCATTCAGTGCTCCTCCATTTCGAATGACTGTAAAAGCTATATACCATGATATTTCTTCAATTAAAACAATCTAAAAATGGTTAGTCTATAGGGATAGGTTAGTACATCCATATTTCATCAGTGTGTATGATTATCTAATTTCAAAGAATATCAAATTCAATGGTTGGTATGATTTTTGTGTATCCAAACCAAGGGGTCAGGATGTTGTTTATATGGATTTGTTGATACAATTTTATGAGTTTGTTTCCTTCTGTGAAGAATATGGAGGAGAGATGTTTTATTTCAAGTCTTATGGTAAGACAAACATGTTCTGTTACACCAAGGAAACAATCTTGGTTGGTTGGGCATATGATGGTGAAGTAGAATTTTGTCCACATAAGAATCCGGACGAGCAAGGTTGTTTTAGAAAAGTATAGGCAATGAAATGCCTTTTCCTCAAAGATGACAAGACAACAAAGATTTCTCATCTCTCCACTAACAATCGGATTATCGAGTAGTGGGTTCAATGGGTTTTCATTCCATGAAGAGGAGATAAGGATAAACTAATGAAAAGTGATATTTACATCTTAGTTTTTTTGGTAAATCTAGGGATGATAAATCTGATGAGGCACGTTCTTATTACAGGTTATAATATTAAGAATGGAACCTTGATGGCTCAAATAATTATGTATCCTTCTCTTATCTCCAAGATCATTATTCGGTTTCTTGATTTGTTCATGGTTGCTTGCACTTCCAAGCCAAAACATTATAAGATGATGCTGATAAGTGATAACACTTTAAAGAGGATGAAAGCTGGTTTTTTAATGGAATCAGGTGAGTTTTATGATATGCCAGAAGAAGAGGCAGAAGCCACTCCGGAAAATGTAGAAAAGGTCGAGCCAGTAAATAAGGTTACTAAGATGAGGAAGCTGAAGGAAGTGGTTACTAAAGACAAGACTCCCAAAACAAAGGAAGCCCAATTCGCACCTCCCAAGCCGAAAAAACGGAAACCATATCCAGATGAGGTGGCTTCTAAATGGAGGGAAGATAAGGAAAATATGAAAGAATGTGAGCCATAGTTCAGACTGGACCATGCTGAGGCTGAGGCCTTAAGAGAGAAATCTGCAGATTTGATAGAGAAACAAGAAAAAGAGATGAAGTTGAAGAAGAAAATGTATTAAGAAGAGGTTTTTCAATCACTTTTGAAAGCCACAGAGGTAGCCTCTGAGAATTTTCCTCTTCATGAATCCTTTATTGTTGATCATTTACCAGAGAACCCATGAAATAACTATTTCACTCCGGAAAAGTATAAATGGAAATAGGTTGATGAAGAATCAGAGAAAGCACTGGTAAAGAAGTATAGGAAGAAGCTGTTAAAGAAGAAGAAGAAGAAGTAGAAGAAGGAAGTGATGATCTCGTTGACATTATCAAAAAAGTTGAGGATTATTACGAAAAGGCTAAATCTTCAAAGATAGTCACTCCGGGAAAGGGAGTGGAGAAAGATGCTAAGGAACATGGTGACGAGAAAGAAGAAAAATAAAATGAGTTATCTGAGGAGGAATGCAATGAGAATCATTTTCTTGAAGAAGTAGTAGAGATGGAGAAACCAGATGGAGATAAGATTGTTCATGTATTTCAAAGCAAAGAAGAATCTCCTAATGAGGCAGTTCCAAATGTTGATAAGGGGAAGCTACAGCTTATGGACACCGCAACAAAAGATGTTATAAGAAACAAGGAGGTTGGTGGTTCTTCTAGAAAGAAACTGGTGGAAATTGAAGAACAACAATCCCCAAGAAATGTGTATGACTCCGAATCATCACCACTAGGTCATGACCTTGTTGTTGAGTCCTTGAAGATGTTGGTGGACACCATTCTATTTTTCCCGACCATAGACTCAAGATGCTAGATGATGCAACACAGTCTGAATTAGAAGATAGAATACTTATCTATGGCGATGGATAAGTGTGTGAAGATTGATTTTAGATCATAGAAATTTCCTTCTCAATTATTTTGTCCACATGATATCATGAAACAAAATCAATTGGTTGTTTAATAAAGTTGATTATGACTTGGCTAAGATTGATCATTTTCAATCAGATGTTAAGGATACTTTTGACACCAATGATTCCAAAGTGAAGGATCTTCAGGAGAAGCTGAACCTTGATAAAAATTCTAGGAATCAACAAGTGAAGGACTTGAATGGAATGGTTTACTCTCTTGGTCAAAATTTTAAAAGGGATAGATATCTCTGGATTGAGCTAGAAGAAAATCTTGTAAAGAAAAATGAAGTTCTTAAGGTAAAATCTAAGGCCCTAGAAACTGAATATGAAAGGTTAAAAGCTTTGGAGAACCATGTTGAGGTGGACCATAATGTCTTGAAGAAACTAAAATCCTTGTTAAGAATGTTAATCACCAAGTAAAAGGAGGAAAAATAGAAAAATCTGAATTTTTTTTTGTAATTCCTTTCCTTATAAAAATTCATTCAACTCTAACGAAATATTTGGTTGGTTGTATCTTGTCTTGTTATGTACTAATGTTTCAGGTACTTTATTTTTTTTTCATTACCTTCAATTATTTTTGAAAATCAAAACTGGGAGAAGGATAAAGAACTAATCAAATGGGAGAAGGAAAATCTAAAAGGGTAAATTTTCTAACTTGAGAACTATCCTTAAGTAAGGGGGAGTTTTCCATTATGATGTTTTTCATTCACATGATAATGAAAACTCCATTCAAGAAATCTAAAATACAATCCATAGAGTTCCAATGCCTAATGGGGAGTTAGTTGTAATCATCATCATCTATGAACAAAGGGAGATATGTTTTAATATCAAAGGCTAAAGATTTTTTTTCTAAGGTCTTATGTTTTTTTTTGAAAGGTTTTTTGTGCTTACAAAAAGTGGGAGATTTTTGAGTCAACAAGGTTTTCCTTATGAATTTTTCATTCCTTATTGTTTTGAAATTCAGAAACACTTTATACGTAGGAAAACCATATTCCACTTCTATAAGGAAAATTTCCCTCCTTAAGGAAATTCAACCTAACCTAGATTTTCTTATACATATCAATATTTTTCTTAAGGATAGAAATTGGATTCATACCTAAAACATCAGAATCATATAATACATAGATATGAAGCATTCTGTTTTAGGATCCGAACTCTGGATATGAACTCTAATGAAGTTCCATTCTGAATTCTGGATAAGAACTCTAATGAAGTTCTATTCTGAGTTCTGGATACGAACTCTAATGAAGTTCCACTCTGAATTCTACATACAAACTGTAATGATGTTCTATTCTGAATTTTGGATAAGAAATATAATGAAGTTCCATTACGAATACTGGATACGAACTCTCATGTAGTTTGACTCCGAATTCTGGATACAAACACTCTTATTGTTCGACTCCGAATTCTGGATACGAACTCTCATGTAGTTCGACTCTGAACATCTATTAGTTCGACTCTGAACTCTTTAAGTTTAGGTTCTGAATTCTAGTGAAACCAAACTCCAAATTTCCTTAGAAATTCGGACTCATGATTTCTACAAAATTCAGGTTCCTAATTCCTACAAAACAGAATCTGAATATCTTTATATTATAAGACTCTGAATTATATTTTGGTTAGACTCCGAACATTTATTTTCTTACATTCCGAACATAATTTTTACTTATGTTTACAATTCTTTCATTACAAAACTATGTCCTACCTTCAGTTTTTTACTAACCATTGGTTGAGTGACACGTGTACAGGTCCCTCAGAAATTCAAGGTGAAATATTACCGTTGGAGGAGGAAGCCAACTATTGGAGAATCACCTATAAATAAGAACTCATTTGAAAAGAAGCGAGAACTTTTTGAATTTTGGTGAACAGAATTTCCTGAAGAGATTTCTAGAGAGATAGGATCTTATCAACTCTCAAAGCATCATGCAGAATGTTTGAACGACTTATTCAAAATTTGAATTCTAAAGACTTGATTCTTCCAAATCCAATTCTTTCTTATTACAATCGAGTTCTTCTAGGGATATGAATACATAAGTTCAGACACCTTTAAGTTGAGGGCTTCCTTACTGAGGAAGACAGAGGTGCCAATTACCTGATAGTTGAGGTCATGCGGGGATAGCAAGACAGACTCTGATCTTTGTATCTAGGGCTTACCCTAGTGTGCGTAAGACAAACTTGCTTGAATGTATAAATCAAGGGACCTTTATCCAAGGTTGTTGGATACCCTTATCTTTGGATTAAAAGATTTATTGTTTGTTACTTGTAGTTTTACTACTAGGTTTTCCGCTGTATTTTGTGTTGTAAGGAAAGTATAATCTTCTTATATTTACTTAGACTTTTACTCTGACTTAGATAAATTATATACACCTTAAGGTATAATCTCATATTGTAACCTTTTTTTATGATTCATTTTCTGGATACATATTTCCGAAACTGGTTTTTCAGAATCACTTTCGAGATTTAAGCATATTTATAGAACTAGAAGTTTGTAACTTCATAAATTGTCCCAATATTTCAATTCTTGTTATAGGTGTTGTGAATTTTCTTATTTTAACCATTTTAAACATAGATTGTTCATTGTTTAAGGAAATTCTTACTGTGTTCAATTAACCCCTCTCTTGTATATTAACCATCTACATCGTTATTTCAATCCTACAGATCTATAAATGAATCCCCCCAATGAATTGGTACCATCATGGGAAAAATCAATTTTAGAATAGCACTTTATGTTTTTTAAGATGAATTTGATAGATTCCTACCCACAGAAATAATTATCTTGATAATAGGTCTTGAGGTTATTGTGGTTCACGTACCAGATACATCATTTCTATTAATTAACCATTTCTGTAATTTTGAATTCAATTATTATTATCAAAAATATATTTAGTATGAATATATATGTATTAATTTCATTCTTAGTTTATTGATTAAATTCCATGTGTGCCCAGTTATATACCTTACCATGTTAACTATGATCATTGATTCATTATTTCATCCAATTTATTTAGCCAATAATAACAATTTGACCTCACCCCGTTATTATTTATTATTTACTTGGCTACGAAGAATATTAATATGATATATATGTTGGGTTAATCTAAGGGAGATAAGGGTGTTCTCAATGGAAAATCGTTTTTGTGTTTTATGTTTATATATAAATTTTATTTAAAATATGAATCTATATTACATATAGTATTAAACCATTCATTCCTTGGAATTTAAATTATTCTATGTTATGAAAAATTAAGTAATGTACTAGCTTCAGGATACTGTATTCAAAGTCATTATAGTTAATATCATAGATGATAAGTACATACCATGGTAATTAGATTTATCAAAACATAGATCAGACAAGGAAACCATATAATAAAATTTTGAAGGGTAAGAATGCTAACTTATTTTATAATCTGAATATATTATTTAGATGATATTTTGTATCATAGATACTTTTATAATTTTAGAAAATAATATCATGTATTAATAATATATATAAAGAGTTATCCTATTATGATAAATTTGGATGGAATCATGAGAAGAAGTGTATGGCTAGAAAAAAGAAGAAAAAAAGTAAGTAAGAGAAAGAAGTCGTTTCCCAAACATGATAATTATTGAATGAAACACAATTATAAATGGTTAAAAGGAACTTGATTTTTCTAGAATTGTGGCGAGAAGGGCCACCATTTTTTCAATATTTAGGGTTATAAAAATGTTTTTAAAGAACTAATATTCAAATAATAGTAGATGTGACAGTACACAAACAAATGTCTCATAAGTCAAAGGAATATAATCTAAAAGTGGATAATGGATCATTTTAAATATTACTCTAAAACCAATAATTAAAATAATTTTTGAATATTACTATGTTTAGATTCTCGAATTATGTTTTTTGAGTATTTTATCAGCATTTTACTACTTGTATGAATAGTGAAATATATTATTATTTTTCTCTAATAATTATTAAACAATGATTTAATAGTAGATGTTGAATGATAAGGATATCTTTGTAAGTTATTTAATTTAATGTTGATCTTTTGTTAAAAAAATGATATAAGGAATATATCACTGAATATGTGAATGACTTTGAGATACTAATGATAAATATATATTAATGTGATAGTATTCCATGAATGTGGATAATGATTTGATAGTTTATGTTATCATTTCTTGGTTTAATACATGTATGTATTTAAATGATATATTCCACAACAAAAGATTTTATTTTTGGAGACATTTATATTTTCATATTTGTTTGAATGAAATCAATGTATTTATAAGTTTTGTATGTGATATAAAGAGTGACATTAAATTTTTTTGGGAAACTATTGATTATTTTATAAACATTACAACTATGCTCATATTTTTTTGGTTGCAAATTTTTATTTATGTATTTTGGATAATTCATATGGTTAAATACATTTGTAATTTATTATGTAAAGCGTTGAATATTATTATTTGAGTTTATTGTATGATTTATTATATGTGATACCATGTTTTTACAATTTTGGTTTTAGTGAACATGTAAAGGTCAAACAAATGACTTGTGGATATTATAATCAATTAATGATATTTAGGTACAAATATATTCATCATGAAAATTCATTTCCTGGTGTTGGGGATGAATTGATTGTAGATGAAAGAAAAAAAAGGAACAGATTTTAAAATGAAATAGAAAATAATCAGGTATGTTTATATCATCAAATTATTATCTAGACAGGAACATTATCTCTAAAAAATAGGAATATTATTTTGAATGAAAATTGATATTCATTTATTTTTATTACTATGAAATAAATGTCCTCTTTGACCCATAATAGATTTATGGTTTTGTGATGGTATACTTTCTAATGACTATATTCGCTTCAAATCTATGTCAAAACATGGGAGATTTAATTATACCCCATTTCCTATATTTTAATTCTACAAATTTTATCCTATCAAAAACCTATTTTTTTACAACCTTAATATTTTACATTACATCTTATTAGTTGGATTCTTTATTAACCATATTTACGATGTCGATTTTCCAAAAAATAATGTTCAAGTATCAACAATTAAATTTCAAAGTGAAATTTCAAATTGTTAGGAATCATTTTATTGATGTTGGTTAGAATGTATCACCCACTTATTTTAAAGTATTATATTACAAAATTAATTGAGTAATTCTTCAATAACATATGTTATAGAGAAAAATGATCTTAAACAATTAATTAGATCTTATTATTTAATTATGATAGTAATAACCTACTCATTGGAATGATGAATATTAATGAGAATAACAAAATTATCAAAATAAAATTTATACATGTTTATAAAATTAATTAAGTGGTTACCAATTAATTATAAATAAAAATTAGATTCAATTGGACATAAATGATTTGATTTTTAAAAAATCTAATTTTATGCCCACAATGTTTTTTATGAAAATAAACTAAATTAATAACTATTAGTGAAATATATGAATAAAATATAAATTTTTTATATTTATTAAAGTGTTTTTTAATTTATCAAATAATATTGATAAAAATTGGATAATCATAATGTAATTTTAGGAAATAAAAAGATATATTTTTCATAAACAAACTATTTATGAGTTTTGATGGATCACCTTTTTAAAATATAAATTTTAAAAAATGTAACAATTTATTTTGACAGAATGAAATTAATTTATGATATATTAATATAAAAATTATATTATGGTGAATTTTGGATATTTTTAACTAGTTTAGGTTTTAGATGAATAAAAAACAATTCAATATTTTATTTGAAAACTTCATTTATTAATTATTTATTTATGTAGTAAAATGTTATTTCAAATTGAATTTAAAGTCTAAAAATTTAAATTATATTTCATAAAATTTAATTTATGTCCTTGGAATCAATATAACATTTTATTTTTATACAACAAACAGTTCAAACATTTGAAAGTTTTTCTTTAAAAACACGATTTTTCATTATCCAGAGGAGATTAATTTTAATTCTAAATTTTCAGATTTTTTAAATTTATTTTTATAAAATGGTTTCAATATTTAGAATAAAACATTTCATATTATGTTTTAATTTAAATTTTATTTTTGAAAATACAAAAATATCATGGTAAAAAATTATATAGCATTGTATAGGTAAAAAATTTAACATGTTAATGTAAAAATGGTAAAGGATTAAAATTGCAAAAAAATAAAACATTTATTGGTTATTTAAGCTTTGAATAATCACTAAAAATATTCTACAATTTTAATTTCCATCAAAATTCATGGAAATTAATTCGACCTCAATGTGGTTGGCTTAAAATATAAAATAATCATTATTTTATTCACCTAAACCACCTCTCCTAAAGTATAAATGCCATCCCTCCCCACCCCATTTCAACTGAAAATCCTTCTTTCTCCTAAAAAACATTCCCAATAATCACATCCTCACTATCCCCATGTGAATTTTATACTTATATCACCAAAATACTAAATCCAATGTCCTTATGGGTTCCTATAAGGAAATGGAATTCAAGAGGTGATTTTCTCAAAACACCACTCTTGATTCCTTTTCTTCATCTATATTCTCAACATATATTTCATCCAGAAAGGTTTAATAATTATAGATTCATCTAAATACTATAATTATATGTTTCTAATGTAATATTTCATATCAATTATGGTCATTACCACTTCTTAATAAATGAAGTGAAACTATTGTCTATATTAGGTGGGTTAATCATGTCTATGAATAATGGTTTTGTTCATTTTCCATTACAACATTCATGGATGGTAATAAGATTATTATTCTGGTTAAAGAATATTTAAATAGGTATATAACAACCTATTTCACGTTATAGAACTAATATATACTTAATATTGAAAAAAAACCTACTGAGTTTGTGATGTTTTGAAAAACCTCGAAAATAAACTAAGAATTATCATTGCCATTTTATCATGTAAATCATCAATATGTTATAAACCAAAATAACACATGGGACCGTTGATAACCATAAAATGTTTAACAATACCGTTTCATTCAATTTATTTAGTTTCATTAATATTTGAAATGAAATTCCATTATAATACACAAATGAGCCGATCATGAAACTATGTAACAAACACCCTCAAACCGATATAAATAATGAATTATTATTAATGAATCATGTAGAAGATTTTATAAATCATAATATATGTTACATTAAATACGAATATAGTTCATTAATGAGTTAATTTGATTCTTTAATCCATTATTATAGAGGTTAAATAATTCTACACTAATGGGAAGCGTCAGGTACGGATTTTCTCATCTCTCTTTTATTTATGTGAGATATATGACTTAATCACCACTTATATATTGTTAGAGGTGTATTTATAATTCCCTTTGATATATAATATCATTAATATAATCATTTAATGGCTATTATGGATTTAATTGATAAATTATTACTATTATGGGCCATATGTTTCAACTGATTATAAGAGGTAAGAGAAACACTTACAAAATAGTCATTAATTGGGTAAACCATATATTTAATTGATTATTTAAAGAATGTTTTATGTGATAAATGAATATATATTATCTCATGATTTATTTCAATGTATTTTATGTGTATTTATAGTGAATATACATATTCGATTCATCTGTAAGGGACATTTTCTTGAACATTTTTTGTTGAGGTTTATTTTGATATTATTGAACCACATTATTTTATAAGGTGTATATATATTCCCTCCCACATATAATATCATGAATATATTTATTTTCATGATATTTAATTTTTTATAAATGATATTCAATCATGGATATTATGATTCAAATGTATTATTGATTTTTGGGGCAGATTGAATTAAAAATATATTTTTAAATCCATAGTACTATATATGATGAATTCATAGCACCTAAATGAAACTGGTTGGGGACTGGTTAATGAAATCCAATCTATTCAATAGTTGTATCATGGGACAAACACTCAGTGAAAACCCATTCACATTTTTTCAAATAGAAACAGATGGGTTTATACCCCCAGACATAAACTACCTTGAGAATAGTTCTTGATTGTATATTGGTTCATGTTCCAGATACATGATGCCTAATAATTAGTCATTTCTATCATTAAAATATTTATGAATTGTTATCTACGTAATTTTCACTATGAAAAAATATATGGATTCATTTAATTCCAAATTTATTTATTAAATGGAATGTGTGTTCTATTATTTACCTTTCAATGTTAACTATTCTAATTGATTCTTTATTTTTTCCCCTTCACATAACCCTTACTATGAATTTTACCTCACCCCATTATTATGTTTTATTTCCAACATTTTCATGATATTTTTTAGGATAAATATGCAGGGTTGTGCTAAGGGGGATAATGATGTTCTCAAATAAAATTATTTATTGTATAATATTTTTAAAATGTAATTTAAATTTAAAATATGTATATAGTTTACAAAAACTACTAAACTATTTGGTCATTGGGTTGGAATTTATTGTATCTTATGGAAAAGTAATAAGTTATGACACCAGATCGGGTCTAATGGGGTTTGGGGTCATTACCCAAAAATGGATCATCATAAATATTTTCTAGATAATTATTTATATAAATATTTGATGAATAAATTAAATTTCTATATGATAATTTTTTTACATTGTGATAGAAAGTGGTAGAAACTATCAAATCTCATGAAAGATAATGTAATACTTATGAGCATGGATATTGATAAAAATGACTTCTTAAAATAACTACCATTGACTGTGGAACTTGTGCTATAATAAATGGATGTAGGTATCATGTTACTGGTGAAGTGGATCAGAAATTCCATCACAAATTGATCCTTTCTACTATAATATATAATAAGATACTACCAATGTATGTAAAATAACTACTTCCATAATATGAAGATAAAATATGTTAGAATGTAAAATTTCTATTATATAGATTCTGCCATTTATAAAATGGACTGGTGCCACCATTCAATGAGAATAGATGACCTATATGCTTCTTCCACAAGTTGAGTTAGATAGTGTTCTAAATGTTGTTTCAAAGAGGAGAAACCTCTTTATGAATAATGGTGCTTCCTCATGATGATACCATTGAAAAGAAAAAGTGTGGTATAAGATACCATAGAACATATATCAAAGAATTAGTGGCAACCATGAGGTTCATACTTTTTAGTATTTATTATCTACTACATTAAAGATGAAGGAGCATGACATGTTGTGATGTGTGAACATAATAGGTACACTACCATAGCGTAAGGTATGTAAGGAGTGTTTTTGTGTCGTTGTTGATAATGCAATGGAAGAACCCATTCAATGAGATGAAGATCAAATTTATGAGAATGGAGGTGATTCTAAATGTTGGTAAAATTAACATAAATGTCTATAAATTCCATATATTTCCAATAGAAAAAATATTTCATCAAACCAACATATATATCATGATATTCAATAAAAAAAATTATCCATTACAAAAAATAAATGATGTAGAAAAAATTACATGAATATGACATAAATTATGCCATTTTTAAAGGAATCAATAAATAAAATTTATATTTTAATATAGTTTAATTAAATTAATAAAATATTCTCATATTGTCAACATGATAAATAGTGAAGTATTATAATTTATATCAAATAATATATCAATACAATATTTTTTATAATTGTGGAAATTTGATAATTAATGAACTGCTCCATGATATTCGAGAACTTTTAATGTAGTAAAAAAATAGTCTCATACTTCAATTTAGTTTAATGAAACGAAAACAGCTTAATTTGTTATCCAAAAGAACAATTTTCAAAAGAATACAATCTTTATAACACATTCTATAAGATAATGAAAAATAAAATTATACGAAACTATACTGTAATGAATATTATTCAAACAAAAAACATGCAGTATTTTCCAAAAAATAAATAAATAATCAAGAATGGTTTATAGCTTGTTTTAGTTGAATAAATGATAACTAGAATTGTAAATTGTTTTATCAAATTAGAATTATAATTTTATAATCACTAAATCTCATGGTATTGTAAAAATATTATGTGAAAGTAAATACTATTTCCATAATATTATTACAAAGAAAAAATAATTTTTTTTAAAAAAAATATGAAAAAATTAATAATTAAATAACAAATATATATATATATTCAAGAACATTAAAAATAAATAAATCCAAAAGAAATTCAAAGGATCACATGACCAATGTTATAATGGAAAATGAAAAATCAACCATTCTATTCATTCAATAAAAAATAAGAGATAAAATATTGCCTCACCTCCCACACTGACATAAGAAAAAAACCATTTATGTATATCCCCTAGTCCAAACATACATATAATTCCAACAATAAATTGATAATAATAACAAGGGGAAAATTAGGGTCTCACTCACCAATACCATTTTGAAATCTTTTAAATGTTACAATTAGAACAATTTGAAATCCTAATTGGGATACAGATTCCATTTTTTAAAACCATTTAAAACAACATAAAAAAACATTTACTATTATAATTTACATAAAACCACATTTAAAAACATTTAAATAACAAAATCCTTTTTTAGTAAACCTCTAACAAAATTTGAAGTGTTTTATTCATTCCATAACATGACTCAAACAAGGTTAATGCCCTAACAATGAAATAATTTATTTAAACACACCATTAAATCATTTATATGTAACATGGATTTAAAAATTACCAGAAAAATTGAAAACCCATAATAAACACAATTTTTATAAGTGATAATTCTCTATGAAACATTTATAATACTCATTAACACTTACATCTATATAGATATTTTAATATTTAAAATATTTAAAATTTATTATCATGCCACTACATCCAAGTAATGAAATTTCATAAAAAACCCATACATCAAATGAGTGTTTATCAGGTCATGATAATACAAAACTAAATAACATAAATTATGGAAGAAATTCCATGTAATAAAATTACTTCAATAGGCCCTAAAAACTAGAACTAACATTATTAAATCATACTCATACACTATCTCAGATCCACGGGTTCTTGGATTTTCATGGTGAAGATGATTGAGGGATAATAGAGGAGGGGAAAAGTGTGAAATAAAAAGTTAAAGGAAGGATAAATACACCTTAAAGGATCCATGATATTGAATGTTAAATAACATTTAAGGCAATGTGAACGAAGGGAGATCCCCCTTGATCCCATATCCTTCTTGACCAAATGAATATATAAGAATGAAGGAAGGGATCAAAAAAATTAAAATGGAAGCAGGGATTAAATTAGATATCTTAAAAATGTTGAGGAATTAGAATGGTCACCACAACCAACACCAAGACTAGTACCATTACATGGTGCAATCCTAGAAGACCACTTAACTACCTCAACATTGCCAATTACATAGAGAATGATCATTACTACTTACAATTTGGAATTGAAAATTAATAGGTGTTTCATGCATTGTAGAATTGTGTGGTTATCCATAGGGCCTTACAAAACACATAGGGGGTAGGGGTATATGTATTAAAACCCCTCCAACTCACTATTTCAGTTGATATTACCTTCAATTTCCCTCCAAAACTCCATGAAAAGAACCACAAGCTGGAAAACAATGTTGTCCTATCAATCACCCATATATGTTCCACCATGACATGGACTTCTCTGTTTGGTCTCCCCATATACTAATGACAATTCATAGAGGAATCCAATCCTCTAACCTCAACAATAAACCTATATCCTTGTATTTTTTTCCTTCCCATGACACATTCCCAAGAACCCCCAACAACATACCCTGTGAAATGCCAAACTTATATATCATAATATCACTGTTTCCCAAAGGGGAAACCCCTTGAATGAAGTAGTAATTTAAATTCATATAATGGGTGTTTTACTCTTAAATTTCATAACTATAGAAATGAAAATTGAAACAATCCTAGTGTCACTCCCATTTCAGCATGTGGGTTTCCATACTTCTCTAATAAACTCTCCCAAACTATCTGAAAATTCTTGGAAAACCCCATCACACAAAAATAATGAAAATTGAAAAAATAATTTAACTAAATAGAATAATTATATATGTGGTGTATTTATAGATGATTATAATTTAAAACAATTAATGTATTTTTTTACATGAAACCATTAACTTTAATCATTTCACTCATCCAAACACACATATAAAAATATATCAAATTTGACGTGTAATTTATAGAGTTTAGAAATTAGACATTAAATATATTAAAATTTCTTATTTATCATGACATTGTTTAGATGAGTTTTACCCCATAATGTATGAATTAAATAATTTAAATAAAGTATTAGAGAATATCTAAATATATCATACAATGAAATCTTTTTTAATCCCATTGATTAAATTATATAACTGTATACCTTTCTTATGATAAATATTTTTGGGAGCTGGTAATGGTTTTCTACAAAAAGAATTCACTCAAAGAGACATTTTATATTCACATCATCATGGATGATCTATTTTACAAAAAAATTTAAATATTCCAAAAGATTATATCACAATATGTTGGTGACTTCTCTATAACATTATAGAATTTATAACTTCATACCCATAATTAATAGTTCTTCCATAAGACCATACATTCCCTTAAATTTATTATTTAAAAATAACCAAAAATATATAAGGGAATAAGTAAGTAAATATTTTCTTTTTAGTTTATGAAGAAGGGATGAGAATACCTTCCCATCTAAGATACTATTTTCTTTTATACTATATATTTGGATACAATATTCATGTTATTTTTTTTGAGATTTCTTCAAAGTATGTGGAATAATTTATTATTTTATTCTTTTAAAAATATATATGTGTGGATAATTTGTCGTCATATTATCAATCAATGCACCTGTATTTCCTTTTTCTTATTTAATAATCATCAGTTTCACTACTTGAGCATGAAAAATGGGAAAATAGTAATTATAAATGTGTTAAAATTACTTTAAACATTCAAAAAATACCTCTTGAGATTCAATGTTGTCTCATTTAGACAACCACTCTTGTAATTGTACTTATTCAAGTGAAATTAGTTTTTTACATTTAGAACATGATTTCTCTCACACATATCAAAATTTTATATTGATTTTCTAAATCAATTATCTCGATAATCCTACATTCTTCGAGAATGCTCTTATCTTTCTTGGTTTTTCATTGAGTATTATCAGGATTTTAATCTATTAGTTTTGTTCCATTTTCATTTTCTTGTACTATTAATACATTCCACTATCAAATGATTCTATTAATAACAAAAACTATGTATTTTTATATAAATATGAAGAATAACCGATTTATAAAAAAAAGAAACTTGTATATCTTGGTGAATCTTTTTTATTGGACCTATTGGGTTTTATTTGAGTATATATTTTTATATAATTCCCCTTGGATAACTCACATGTATTATTTATTAACATCCTAATAGTACTATATTAAATATATTTATTTTTATTCATTCCCAATTAAAACCCACCTTTCTTCAATGATATATATTTTGTCTTCTCCATTGGTATTAACACATGCTTAATTGATTCTTACAAGCATTAATATTTACCATGTACACTTTCCTAACATTGTAAAATGAATTTTTAATCCCCAAGTAGTAACAAAAAAATATGACCTTTTTTGACAATAATTTTCTTTATTGTATATTTATTTCTTTTCCTTTAATGATTGGAATTTTATTAGGGATCAGCTTATTCCACTCTTATTTTCATCCACCAAAGTTGTATTGGATCTGTTATCACCATTTTATTGATATTATTTTTTATATTTATTGATTTAAAATCTGAAATATTATGGGAAATAAAAATAACAAAAAAATATTTTTTGAGTTGACTGGTTCTTTATTCTAAGATCATTTTAGATATTGATAATCGGATGATCTCCTTTTCTTATTTCCACAATATATATGTCTTTTAGAATAATAATAAAATATTTAAATAAATGTGACAATATCATTTCTCTCTATTTTTTGGTATGACTCATGATGTTTAGTATAAGGCCCCAGCCTTAAACCTTACTTAATCATGAGTTATTACAAGATTACACATTGAGGATCTTTTCAGGTTTAGAGTTTTAGAGAATTAGATCATGAAACATGCATTACATTTTACATTTAAACAAAGTGGTTACATAAAAAACAGTATTCATTCTTCCCATCAACAGAAACATATTTAAAATATAACACGGATTCTTTCTTAACACATCCTTGACACTATCGTCACATCATGTACCTTTCCCTTGACCTGTGAAAAGCATTTAAAAAAACATGGGATGAGCATAAAAAGCTCAGTAAGGGTTATAAAAATATGGAAAGGAAACTTGAGTTCATATATACATAAGAATAAAATCATACTTTACCCATAAAACATAGGCATATCACATCATGAATAAATCATAGAAAACATAAGACATAAAGGTAACTTGAGGCATTCATAACATTCTTACGTAGGGAGTAACCCTCTTGGTTACGTTTGGAATACCCATCACAGCATATTCCCGAAATCTCTTCGGAGAATCCTTAACGTTTCACTCCTTCGCGTTACCCAATGCATTGGAGAGCTATATCGGGCTCACCCGCCCTTAGTTTATCACGGAACCACCCGTTCTTCATAACAATGCCCAAGAACCATAACATAATCGTATCACATAAACATGAATAAAGGAAACATAACATTTGCATATTTCAATCACAATATAACATTTTAGGATATTGAAATAATGAATCCATTCAAAAAGAAACCATTTCCAGAACCATTTAAAACATTTAATAAAGAGATTTTTGAATCAAAGTGTCCCATACCACCTTGAAGCTTTTAACATTTTAAGACATTAATATCCATATAAATAAATCCTTAAAACCATTTTGAAACATGGATATTAATAAGAACAAATAATTAAAACATTTAAAACGATATTTTGGTTAAAGGGGTATTACCAAAATTAGAGACACTTGAATACAATAATCGAGGAATAACATTTAGTCAGAACTTTATAATATCATGAGAATAAAAGGATTCATGATATAATACTCCAAAGGACAGTATATACACCATATAAGAGTGAATTGGTTCATAACAACAATTAACCCTCAATAGAAATGCCAAATGTGATGAAATCCCTCATAAAGAAGGTATCCTTAAATTAAGGACAAATAAATCTCAAAAATATGTGTGAAAAATATATATACACCCAATATAAGTGGATATTAAGTGTAAAACAATAAAAGGTCAATCACACATATTCAATGGATGACATATTCAATGACTACAAGTTGAACCCAAAGAAATCGAAATTGGGTTAAAAAGTTCCCTTGACAGCCTAACGGCATCACATCAAAATGAGTTGATGAGAGATAAAAAGTGTATCTCATCACTTGGACATAAAATTTACATCAATAAGGATATATGAGAACATATACCAACATAACAATATGTAAATTAAAAGACCCAACAAAAGAAGTCTTTTAAAAAAAGGAGAGTGAAAGGTCCCCTTACCGACTTGGGTATCTTTCAAAACATACACCCCATGAAAGAATGACAATATGTCATTGATGTAAATACTCATAAACGAAAGTATATTACAGAAAGAGTATAATAATGGTCATTACATACACCACTCAATGTAATTTGTGGAAAATGTAGCATAAATCTCACGGGAATAAAAGTGAGATGAAAAATCCCTTACGAAAACTCGGCAGCCTAACGGCGCCACATAAAACATCCGAATATGGTTTGATGAGATCAAATAGGGTATCTCATCATATTACAATAAAATTTACAGAAATATTAATATAAAATAACATACTCCAACATTACAAAGAGGAGCTTGAAATAATTGACATAAAGGAGAGTACTTAAAAAGAAAGAGAGAGGTTAGATCTCTTACGAAAGTTCGGCAGCCTAACGGCGCCACTCAAAACTTCCAAAATGGATTGATGAGAGATAATAGGGTCTCTCATCACATGAACATAAAAATTACAGTAGGATTAATATAAAATATCATCCCAATAACAAGAAATATGAGCTTTAAAAAGAATGACATAAAAGAGTGTACTTAAAAAGAAAGAGAGGTGTAGGATCCCTTACCTCGGGTCCGACTTGACTCGATCGTTCTTTATTCTCCTGAATAATAAACTGGAGTTAATTTATACTTGATTAAGAACCTTTTTCAATCTTATTCTTCCTTTTATATCACTTATTTCCTTGTTATAAACACTATGTAATCATTAAGTTAATAATGATTGTTTTGTCGATATTTGGTTCTTAAGTCGAAAGTGGACTTCTTACAATTACATGTTGTTCGTGTGGCCAAATGTTTATTATATCCAGAATTGTATTCATGATGTAGATATAATATATGTCATATATATCCAGTAAATTCATGCATTTATAACATTACATAATCATTTAGAGGTAAGAAATGAAATGCACCGTTCATGGAGACGGTAAGCCGTACGTATGCATGAACGCTACTTTCATTTCTATTTCGTATTTTATAGAATTGAATAATAATTATATAAAGGTATATTATAATTCCAGTATAATATAATATATAATATCATTAAATCCATCCTTTATATGTCCCACGTATGGCATTAACGAATCACATCACTTTGAGGGGGCGGTAGTCCGCACTTCCTAAAATGAAGATATCGCGTATACCCATAATGGATGCCATAATGGTAAGACACAAATGAAAAATACCGAAGAATAAGTAAAACATAAACATACTGTATATCATATATAAAAATAGTGACATCATAATGGCCACCTTTGAAGGTGTTAAATGAGTATTGAACAATCATCGTTTCGGGAGGCAGAATTTCACCATCCACGGAAACCGTATGTTCTTTAACCATTTGATGTAGTTTTGTGAGAGTGTAGCTCTAATAAACCTTATAACAACAACCTAGTATATTGAAGATACTGGTTTTGTTACAAAATAAGTAAATAAAAAGATTTTAGGGGGTTGGAGAAGCAATAAAAAACAAATGAACATAAGAGAAAGAATTACCTTTAAAAGTGTAACTCCTTTTGATTTGAGCCTAAAGGCTTCCTTTGAAAGGATTCAGCCCAATGGGAATCCTCTAGGATGAGGAGAGAGATGTGGAGAGAGTAAATGGGTAGGGTTTGGCCGAGCCAAAGGCTTGAGGAGTGTGTTAAATGAGGTAGAGGTGGGGGCCTTTTATAAGAGGAGAGGAGGGGT
Organism: Viscum album; assembly: GCA_963277665.1. NCBI lineage: Eukaryota > Viridiplantae > Streptophyta > Magnoliopsida > Santalales > Viscaceae > Viscum > Viscum album. The sequence goes on along the minus strand of OY728137.1, from coordinate 1,582,066,359 downwards.
ACTTTTGGAAAGTAAAGAAATATTACTTTATTTGAAAATGTGTTTCGGTTTAAAAAGGTCCCACATTGATATAATTAGTGGATACGGTGATAAGGCTACGAAATACACTCATACAATAAGTTTTGGACATGTGTAGTGCATAGATTTTACATTATCTATCCATTTTATTTAAATCGTCAAATAAAGATGTCATCGCTGCATCATTATTATGTCATAAATAATTTAATTTATTTAATGTCTAAAAATTATAAAATAAATACTATGATTTAGGAAATCTTTTTATCTTTCCAATGAATATTTATAATCAAAAATATGACTTGTATAACCCCACTTAAAAATTCTTTTAGTAAAACATATCATGTTTGTGTCAATTTTACTTTTACATTAAATAAAATGTTATTTATGTCATTTCCCAACCAAAGTGGATCCATGGGGTCCCCAAGTTGATCCATGGCTTGTCTTGGTCGGCCATGATACAACCAAGGAGGGTAAGACATGTTTCAAGATCATCTCATTTTATTAAAGCATTATTTTTACCTTAAACTACACTAATTACCACTAATCGCGATTAAAAACTTAATAAGTTATTATTCACCAAAAAATTATTTTAATCTCATTGAACCACGTTTTACTTCTTAATGAAAACCATGTATGTCGGATTTTTGAAAATCAAAACACAATGATTTCAAAATTTCATTTAAACGGAAAATCAGTTTTTATAAGTACCACTTAGTGGTTTCACTATTCATCAAAAATTGAAGTTTTTCAGAAAAATCCCAAAAATTCACCCTAAGCTATATTTGATATTCTAAATTCAAAAATGAAGTCCGTTTTACAAAATTCAAAACATATAAGTCACATTAATTAATTTAATAATTAATTTCTGATGTCATGACAAATAGTGTGTTTTTATGAAACAATAAGTATCAAAAGATTGACACTAGTTTAAGTTTGATTTCAAAGTGAAATTAATTCCAACGACCACTATTGGATTTAATGGTAAAAATATTTTCTAATTTCACTTTAAAACCAATTTATAATATTATCTAATCATATAAATAAATTAGATTCAAAAGAGGTTTTGAATTAAAACACAACATTTTACACTATTCATTAAAAATTGAACTTTATCGGAAAAATACCAAAAAATTGCACAAAGTAAAATTTGATGTCCCGATTCTTAATAAGAGTTTTATTTGGACAAAAAGAATTTATAAGAGTGATCAAAACTATATTTAATGATGGTTCGCTATCAAAAGGCGACAAGTGAACCTTTAGTGAAAACTAGGGCATATACGCCTAAAATTGAATTCTTTCAGTATTTTAAGCCTTTATCCTTTATTGGATAAATGTATAAACATTTAAAAACATATATAATCATATTTTAGTTATTTCTATCCATTCCCGCCATTACAACGGCTACATGTTAACTAACATTTAAAATTTATTATTAGAGTGCAACGTAAGATTCCGAAGAAACTCGTTGTTGCGTGTTGGGTATGCCGTCGAGCATAGCGTCCCCTTTAAAGTCATATCAATATTTTATTCACAAATATGGATAAATATGAAAATGTCATATTCTTTATTTACCTGGGGTGTTACATCCTTCCCCCCTTTTGGGAATTGCGTCCTCGCAATTTTAAAAAAATTTGAGCTCGGAAACATCCTTGAAAGTCCCACATCGGAACAAGAGTCGGTAAAACAATCACTTTAAAATAAAGAATGATAAGCACAGAGGTCACCCGAGTTAACCCATACTAGGATTCCAAATATGAAAATAAGGACATGGAGGAGAAAACATAGGGTCATGTTCTGATGGAGAGTGATTGAAAACATGTTTAGGAGAAAGTTAACCATGAGAAAATCACAAACTTGTGATGGGTTAAACGGTATTCGATTCCCCAGTAAGAAAAGTTAATAGACAACATTTTTGTTTTAAGTTACTTTTTATTGAGTAATTTATTCATAAGGAAACATAATCACTTATCATGTTGACTTTCAACTTTTACACAAACTCGTATTTTCTCCAATCGACGAGTATTTAGGAAGACTTGTTCACATTAAGAGTACTATAATCTACTTCTAGAGAATCACCTAATCCACAAAAGATAACTATATACATCCCATGTCTTTAGAATTTAACCAAAACCAAAACAAAAAAGGCTAGAACAAGATCAGATAATCCAGAAAAGGATAACCCCTTATAAAAAGAAAATCTATTCTTAATCTCCAAAATTTGTCCAACAAAACCCAAAGTTCAACGAGGACCATCCGATAAATAATTTGTCCATAAAATTCTTCAAAGTAAACCAATATAAGATTGAAACCCAAATATTTGAAGGATATAGTCACATAGTCTTCCAAGTTAAATCGTAAAATTTATCTCCAAACAACATTAGTCGCTCCTAAAGTCTCGCATTGAAAAGTAATTATCCTAATCACAAATCCTCCATGATAGGTTAATCATTTTCATAAATAGCCCAAAATCAACTTACTCTTAATTCATAAAATCATATAACTAAAAAGAATCAGTTAAACTAACCAGGGACTTCACGTAGTCCATTGGTAGGCGATAAATACCAGGTGCACTTTGGTTGTGGGTTCAATTCCCGTAGCATTGTCCGACGCGATGGGTTGTCACACGGTCTACGTGTTGTCCTTTTTCCAAAACTATATAATTCTCAAATCATTACCCAAAAAGGGATAAAATCATCAAAAATACCCATAACATAATTTAACCTCAATTTTATCTCATGCCTTTCACTTCAATCATAACATGTGGTAACCCATAATTACCTCAAAAGTAAGGATCATATAAACCCAAATGGTTCTTTATAACTATGTCCACAAAAGAAAAGATAACTATTACTTGAATAAAATTTGCCTATATTAAACATCAGGGTTACAAATAATATAAAAAGTCTTCTAATGTAACCCCATCATCAAAAGAGACTTAATACTCTTAAGAATTTCACCCAAACTCTTGAAGCCCTTATGTGTTGACATCTTACTCATTCAACATTCTTCATGATCCATTATCCATTCCTTTCCAACTTATTCCGAAATACCTCTTTCCTACAAACAAAATCATGAATCATATCCTAAGATTCCAAAATAAGAAAACAATATTCATGAAATAGTACATACCTTTGATTGGTCATTGTCAGTTTCTTCATCCTCAATCGGAATGGCAGTAGGTATTGGTAAACGAATATTGGTACGCTCTTGGAGACCCCATTCACGAAACTTCTTCATAGGACATGTGTTTGCATAATGACCATGCCCACCACATTTAAAACATTCAATATATCTCTCAGAAAGAACTTCTTTCCCTTTCCTCGAGTCAACTGGATGCTTCCTTTTTCCATGGAAGGTTCTTGCTTTATGACCTTCATTTCCACATCTATAGCATATTTCTGTCCCTTTGAAACATTTTCCTAGGTGTTTCTTTCCACATCTTTGACACATAGGTTTTTGAACAGACTTACCTTTATGATTATTACCTGTACTTCCGTAGAGATTTTTTTCTTGCATATATGATTCCTTAGAGAAATATCCAAGGTTTAGGTGGTGAATCATGACTCCAGATAGTTGGTTGAGGATAATCAAAAGAGTTCTCATTGCAGCTCCCATATCATTCAGTTGCTTGATCAAAAAACTGTCACAGTTTCCTTCACATCCACTGTTACTTTGGTGTCTGCTAGATCCAGCCATTTACTAAAACCAAAAAGGTCAGTGTGAGTATATAAACAAAACCATCATGTACTAATGAGTAAGATAGACAATAAGATATAATTACTCATTCACTTTATCTAAAACTAAGACTCTTTCTGAAATCCTAACCATCATGGTAATTGTCAATTATGCTTAAAGAATACCCTAACCTCTAAAGTTATCTAAACCGACCTTTGATACCAACTATAAGGCCCCAGCCTTAAACCATAATTAATCTTGAGTTATTACAAGATTACACATTGAGGATCTTTTCAGGTTTAGAGTTTTAGAGAATTAGATCATGAAACTTGCATTACATTCCAAATTTAAACAAAGTGGTTACATAAAAGACAATATTCATTATTCCCATCAACGGAATCATATTTAAAATATAACACGGATTCTTTCTTGACACATCCTTGACACTATCGTCACATCATGTACCTTTCACTTGACCTGTGAAAAGAATTTAAAAAAACTTGGGATGAGCATAAAAAGCTCAGTAAGGGTTATAAAAATATGGAAAGGAAACATGAGTTCATATATACATAAGAATGAAATCATACTTTACCCATAAAACATAGGCATATCAAATCATGAATAAATCATAGAAAACATAAGACATAAAGGTAACTTGAGGCATTCATAACATTATTACGTAGGGAGTAACCCTCTTGGCTACGTTTGGAATACCCATCACAGTATATTCCCTAAATCTATTCGGAGAAACCTTAACGTTTCACTCATTCGCGTTACCCAATGCATTGGAGAGCTATATCGGGCTCACCCGCCCTTAGTTTATCACGGAACCACATTTTCTTCATAACAATGCCCAAGAACCATAACATAATCGTATCACATAAACATGAATAAAGGAAACATAACATTTCCATATTTCAATCACAATATAACATTTTAGGATATTGAAATAATGAATCCATTCAAAAAGAAACCATTTCCAAAACCATTTAAAACATTTAATAAAGAGATTTTTGAATCAAAGTGTCCCATACCACCTTGAAGCTTTTAATATTTTAAACCATTAATATCCATATAAATAACTCCTTAAAACCATTTTGAAAACATGGATATTAATAAGAACAAATAATTAAAACATTTAAAACGATATTTTGGTTAAAGGGGTTTTACCAAAATTAGAGACACTTGAATACAATAATCGAGGAATAACATTTAGTCAGAACATTATAATATCATGAGAATAAAAGGATTCATGATATAATACTCCAAAGGACAGTATATACACCATATAAGAGTGAATTGGTGCATAACAACAATGAACCCTCAATAGAAATGCCAAATGTGATGAAATCCCTTATAAAGAATGTATCCTTAAATTAAGGACAAATAAATCTCAAAAATATGTGTGACAAATATATATACACCCAATATAAGTGGATATTAAGTGTAAAACAATAAAAGGTCATTCACACATATTCAATGGATGACATATTCAATGACTACAAGTTTAACCCAAAGAAATCGAAATTGGGTTAAAAAGCTCCCTTGACAGCCTAACGACATCACATCAAAATGAGTTGATGAGAGATAAAAAGTGTATCTCATCACTTGGACATAAAATTTACATCAATAAGGATATATGAGAACATATCCCAACATAACAATATGTAAATTAAAAGACCCAACAAAAGAAGTCTTTTAAAAAAAGGAGGGTGAAAGGTCCCCTTACCGACTTGGGTATCTTTCAAAACATACACCCCATGAAAGAAGGAAAATAGGTCATTGATGTAAATACTCATAAACAAAAGTATATTACACAAAGAGTAGAATAATGGTCAGTACATACACCACTCAATGGAATTTGTGGCAAATGTAGCATAAATCTCACATGAATAAAAGTGAGATGAAAAATCCCTTACGAAAACTCGGCAGCCTAACGGCGCCACATAAAACTTCCGGATATGGATTGATGAGATCAAATAGGGTATCCCATCATATTACAATAAAATGTACAGAAAGAGGAATATAAAAGAACATACCCCAACATTAAAAAGAGGAGCTTAAAAGAATTGACATAAAGGAGAGTGCTTAAAAAGAAAGAGAGAGGTTAGATCTCTTACGAAAGTTCGGCAGTCTAACGGCGCCACTCAAAACATCCAAAATGGATTGATGAGAGAGAATAGGGTCTCTCATCACATGAACATAAAAATTATAGTATGATTAATATAAAATATCATCCCAATAACAAGAAATATGAGCTTTAAAAGGAATGACATAAAAGAGTGTACTTAAAAAGAAAGAGAGGTGTAGGATCCCTTACCTCGGGTCCGACTTGACTCGATCGTTCTTTAATCTCCTGAATAATAAACTTGAGTAAATTTATACTTGATTAAGAACCTTTTTCAAGCTTATTATTCCTTTTATATCACTTATTTCCTTGTTATAAACACTATGTAATCATTAAGTTAATAATGATTGTTTTGTCGATATTTGGTTCTTAAGTCGAAAGTGGACTTCTTACAATTACATGTTGTTCGTGTGGCCAAATGTTTATTATATCCAGAATTGTATTCATGATTTAGATATAATATATGTCATATATATCCAGTACATGCATGAATTTATAACATTACATAATCATTTAGAGGTAAGAAATGAAATGCACCGTTCATGGAGACGGTAAGCCGTACGTATGCATGAACGCTACTTTCATTTCTATTTCATATTTTATAGAATGGAATAATAATGATATAAAGGTATATTATAATTCTAGTATAATATAATATATAATAACATTAAATACATCCTTTATACGTCCCACATATGGCATTAACGAATCACATCACTTTCAGGGGGCGGTAGTCCGCACTTCCTAAAATGAAGATATCGCCTATACCCATAATGGATGCCATAAAGGTAAGACACAAATGAAAAATACAGAAGAATAATTAAAACATAAACATACTTTATATCACATATAAAAATAGTGACATCATAATGTCCACCTTTGAAGGTGTTAAATGAGTATTGAACAATCATCGTTTCGGGAGGCAGAATTTCGCCATCCACGGAAACCGTATGTTCTTTAACCATTTGATGTAGTTGTGTGAGAGTGTAGCTAGAATAGACCTTATAAAAACATCCTAGTATATTGAAGATACTGGTGTTGTTACAAAAGAAGTAAATAAAATGATTTTAGGGGGTTGGAGAAGCAATAAAAAACAAATGAACATAAGAGAAAGAATTACCTTTAAAAGTGTAACTCCTTTTGATTTGAGCCTAAAGGCTTCCTTTGAAAGGATTCAGCACAAAGGGAATCCTCTAGGATGAGGAGAGAGATGTGGAGAGAGTAAATGGGCAGGGGTTGGCCGAGCCAAAGGCTTGAGGAGTGTGTTAAATGAGGTAGAGGTGGGGGCCTTTTATAAGAGGAGAGGAGGGGTACTTTTGGAAAGTAATGAAATATTACTTTATTTGAAAATGTGTTTAGGTTTAAAAAGGTCCCACATTGATATAATTCGTGGATAAGGTGATAAGGCTTCGAAATAAACTCATCCAATAAGTTTTGGACATGTGTAGTTCATAGATTTTACATTATCTTTCCATTTTATTTAAATCGTCAAATAATGATGTCATCGCTGCATCATTATTTTGTCATAAATAATTTATTTTATTTAATGTATAAAAATTATAAAACAAATACTATGATGTAGGAAATCTTTTTATCTTTCCAATTAATATTTATAATCAAAAATATGACTTGTATAACCCCACTTAAAAATTGTTTTAGTAAAACATATCATGTTTGTGTCAATTTTACTTTTACATTAAATAAAATGTTATTTATGTCATTTCCCAACCAAAGTGGATCCATGGGGTCCCCAAGTTGACCCATGGATTGTCTTGGTCGGCCATGATACAAAAAATGAGGGTAAGACATGTTTCAAGCTCATCTCATTTTATTAAAGCATTATTTTTACCTTAAACTACACTAATTACCACAAATCCCGATTAAAAACTTAATAAGTTACTATTCCCCAAAAAATTATATTAATCTCATTGAACCACATTTTACTTCTTAATGACAACCATTTATGTCGGATTTTTTAACATAAAAACACAATGATGGAAATATTTCATTTAAACAGAAAAATCAGTTTTTATAAGTACCACTTAGTGGTTTCACTATTCATCAAAAATTGAAGTTTTTCAGAAAAATCCCAAAAATTCACCATAAGATATATTTGATATTCTAAATTCAAAAATGTAGTCCGTTTTACAAAATTCAAAACATATAAGTCACATTAATTAATTTAATAATTAATTTCCGTTGTCATGACAAATAGCGTGTTTTTATGAAACAATAAGTATCAAAAGATTGACACTAGTTTAAGTCTGATTTCAAAGTGAAATTAATTCCAACGACCACTATTGGATTTAATGGTTAAAATATTTTCTAATTTCACTTTAAAACCAATTCATAATATTATCTAATCATATAAATAAATTAGATTAAAAAGAGGTTTTGAATTAAAACACAACATTTTATATTATTCATTAAAAATTGAACTTTATCGGAAAAATACCAAAAAATTACACAAAGTAAAATTTGATGTCCCGATTCTTAATAAGAGTTTTATTTGGTCCAAAAGAATGTATAAGAGTGATCGAAACTATATTTAATGATGGTTCGCCATCAAAAGACGACAAGTGAACCTTTAGTGAAAACTAGGGCATATACGCCTAAAATTGAATTCTTTCCGTATTTTAAGCCTTTATCATTTATTGGATAAATGTATAAAAATTTAAAAACATATATAATCATATTTTAGTTATTTATATCCATTCCCACCATTACAACGACTACATGTTAACTAACATTTAAAATTTATTATTAGAGTACAACATAAGATTCCGAAGAAACTTGTTGTTGCGTGTTGGGTACGCCATCGAGCATAGCGTCCCCTTTAAAGTCATATCAATATTTTATTCACAAATATGGATAAATATGAAAATTTCGTATTCTTTATTTACCTGGGGTGTTACATTTAGTATCTAGATACTGATGTTTTAATTAGAGATATAGACACATCAATTTAAGAGTGTTATTTTCATCGCCAATAGCCTTTACTATTTTTTAGAAATATCTATTAATATTTTAAATTTGATTATAAATAATTTATTTATTACAAGAAATGAATTTTCATTCCCCTTTATATTATTTTTTAACACATTTAATTGATCATTCATGATGTCAACTTTTATAATTTATTTTCAATATTGTGTGTAACTTTTCAAAACCATATCAATGGATTCGACTTTCATTTTAATCACTTCAATCCAATCCATTAAAACATTGGAGAACTTTTCTTCACGTTTATTTACTCAATGAATTTTGGAATTGAAATTCATAGTGATATATTCACTGATCATATCATTTTGTGTAAATTATTTCACTATTTTATTATAATTATCCTCTATATATAATCCCACCTATTTACTAACTATCTTTTTATTACCTTTTACAAACAGATGATCTTTTAAATCTAGTGTCATAGAAATTAGGAATATATTACATGAAAACATATAAGATTATTTTAATCCCATTTAAAATATTCTTGACAAGTTCATCCTATGTAAAATTACTACATCTCATAACATGGAGATGTACATCAATGTAAAGGGTGAGAAAAAAGGCCCATTAATTGTTAACAATGGAATCCGTTTACTTGGGATATCAAAAAGAACAAGATGAAAAACAAAAATACATGATCAATGGATCAAGAGTAATATTGTAAAAAAAGTACATCAATCATAACATGAATATGTGGATAAAACATTTATTTTAGACGTTCATTAACATATCATTAATGTCCATCCCCTAGGTGTCATAAAAATTACCAAGGTTATTAACCATGGTATTGTAAATCTTATCATCTCAATAGATAAATTTCATTACCAAATTCATTTGACCATTATCAGGGTGAGCCCTTAATATAGATTTATTTTAATGTGAGAAACATAGATCATAATAAAATTATTCATAAATTACCCAATGAATTAAAAAGAAATGGGTTTAGAAAAAAATTGTGACATTTTCAAATGTGCATGAAGTTGAGATCATTATGTCATCTATAACCCACATAAATATAATGAGGGTTTTATGTATGTCAATTCCTAAATAAAATATATCATTATTATGTATTGATGAATACACAGGGAAATTAAATATGTTTGGGTATTCACATTAATAAAATAATAGAATTTCTGTAGAGAAAGGGAGAGATATTTATAGACAAAATTTCTACAGCATAACGACTATATTAAATGGTTTTAGAAAACATTAAAATGAGAGGTTATAATGGTCACCCACTCATAAATAACTCATAATACTCTATAGATACATATGAAAATTTATATTATAACTTGATAAGGGTATTTTAATGAAATACCACATGAAAAATAAACATGAAATAAAAGAGATTTAGCGATTTCTTCTACCAAAATTCTGCACCCAAACGACATCACATAAAAACTCAGAAAATAAATTGATGAGAGAAAAAATGTTATATAATAACTTTTTCATAAAATTTAAATTAATAAATATACATAATATCCTACCCAAGAATATAGAAATTTAAATTCAAAGACATAACATATGGGTAGTGTTGTGTGAATGAAAGAGGGTGAAAGGTTACCATACCATGAAGTGCAACTTCAAAAACTCAAAGGATTGGACCATGGTGGATTGAGTGAACCTTGGGAGGACTACATGGTAGGTAAAAATATATATATTTTTTGAGGAGGAATTTTTAATGAAATTAATGATGGTAGTGGTCAGTATTTATAGGATAAGTGAGGAAATGTGTAATTAATTTACAAGGGACACCTCAATTAGTTGTATTTGCATGACCACGGGATTGACCGTGGTATTTTTCCATGGTATTGGCTAATTGGGACACCTCAATAAATATATTACTATAAAAATGCCTACCAAAAATAATAAATCATTATTTCATTCTTAATGATGTCAATAAACACACCGATACTAAAATCTAAATTTTTACTATACACCAGAAAATAAAATATTCTATAAAATCCTCATAAATTCACCTAAACATAATTTTGATTCATAGTATGCAAAAATGGAATCAATTTTATTAAAATAATTTTCTAATTATGAGATATTAACCTTTTTAGTGAAAACAATATTTAACTGAAAAAAATATTAACAGCTAACTAATACTTTTTTAAATAGTTATTTTACATGAGCTATTATATAACATTACCAATCAAGATGCCTGAAACATATTTATAATTACTTAATTGAGGTTACTATTCAATTGGTCACATAACAATTCATAAGGGTAATAATACTATTATTAATTTACTATTCACCAAAAAATAAGTTGATCTTATTATAATGTAAATTTCTTACTGATCATGACTTTAGAAGACCAATTTTTGAAAATAATTTCACATTATAATTTATTTAAACTAAAAAAATTAATTTTTTTTTTCCTGTAACGCCCCGACCCTAGCTACCCAGAGTCGGTGCCTTATTACATAACATTGGCATGATCACAAGAAAGATCAAATCTCGAAAGACCGATTAGTTTAGTAGCCTTGGAATAACTAGATACATCCATAAATTTATACATAACATCATAAAAAAAACATCTTGTCTTCATATCCACTCATACTATCCCTGCAGGTCATTCATAAATTACTTCTTCATAATCCTGGGAAAAATAAAACATTGAAAGGGGTGAGCTCAGATGCTCAGTAAGGATAACATTATAGCAGAAGCTTTCATAAGCATAAACACTTAAGGAAATTTATAACTAAAACAAAAGCCTTTTAAACTTGAACTTCAGCATAAAATGGAAAAGGTAAAATGAAATAATGCCATTTACTTACTCACATGGATATTCTGCTAGTCGAATGATCACATGCAATATCAATAACCACTTTCATAATGATGGAATGCATAATGCCATACTATCATAACCACATAGCCAAGGCCTCGTGCCAAGACTACAAATAAGATTTTGCCAAGGCCTTGTGCCAAGACACTAGTTTGTCTCATGAGACCTACCGATGCATCGAGGGGCTATAGCGGGCTCCACCCGTCACATATTAAGTCCAATGCATTCCCATATGAAAAGGTTTAAACATAACATAAGCATTCATATTAAAACTAGCACACGAAATGTCAATACTTTCACCATAAACTATGAATGGTATAAAAATAGAACATCCACAGTCAAACATATCACAAAACCATCAATACAATATAGAAGTTTTGTATCATAATAAATCAACTTCAAATAATCTTAAAATCCATCAAAGGATGTTGACATAGATGAAATCAAAATTCTTTTTAAAGAAATATCTCCTTTTATTTTGAAATCATTTAAGATCCATATAAAATAAAACATTTTGTTTTAAAATAATCTTATAAGCTTTTAAGGGAAGCTTTGAAGATTTTATAACGGCGTAAAATAACCGCACCCGTCGTATAAGTTAAAAAAACATTCTTACCTCAATTCTGTCGAAAAGGTTAAAAAGGACCTTGTTTTGAAAATGACGAAAAGATTCCTTTATAAACCTCTTATAAAAAGTCAAACAAGGCTATAAATGTCTTTAACCCATATTCTTGTAAATAGTAAAAATGTTTTGAAATACATTTTTAAGAAACATGGATGTGGATGATAAAGATATCCCAGTAGATTTTTACGTATAAACAACCTCGGATAATGAAGAGATTGTGAAATAACCCTTACCAGTTTGGTAACTTATGAAACATACAACCCATGAAAGAGGTATCATACAATGAATATGTAAGTACACATAAATTAGAGTGTATTACACAAAGAATATAATTATGGGCAGTACATACACCACACAAGAGGTAATGGTGGAAATATGGCATGAATCTCACGGGAATAATGAGTGAGATGAAAACCCCTTACCACGTTAATCAACTGAGTCGTATGGCCAAAAGTTAATAACCACCAAATTATTTACAGAATAACATAAATATGATAATATATATCAAATGCCAGTACACAATACACCACTTTCAATAATTTAGTGGCGAATAATGGAAATCTCACGGAATTGAATGTGAGATAAGAAAATCCCTTACCTTGTACTTTTCCTTTGTTGGGGTAGGTTAACATCCTGTATAATGGTGAAATAATTGTTATTAAATTATACAAGAATCATATATATTAATATGATATCATATATGATCTTTTAACATTGATTTGTTAATAATATCTTAGAATTATCGTCGTTTCGGGTGTTAACTCACTCATTTTATTTATATGTTTTGTTACATAAGCCATGGTTGATGTATCTTATTCTTATCCATAATGATATCTAGTCCTTAAAAATCATTTTTAAATCATAAAATTATAATTATACTTGAATGGTTACGATGGAGAATGAATCTCATCGCGTTCGTGGAGACGGTAGTCCGTACGTACGCACGAGCGACAATATCATTCTTTTGATATTAAAACAATATATAAATAAATTGTATATCATATATACTGAATCATTAACATGTTATATTTATTATTTACATGAGTTACACATCATTATTATACCCATCCAAATAATATTATATTGAATAACAATTACACCACGACGTGGAGACGGTAAGCCGTACGTACGCACGTATGGTGACATGTTATTCAAAGGGTGGATAGAATACTGAATATGGTTGTACCATACTTATAATAACATCACAGTATATGTGAGACACTGGAGTTATTATTTTAGAATGGTAAGAACAAAGGAAGAAGAAGTGGAAGAAGAAATGAACTTAGAAAAGGGTGGTGAAATCATTACCTCTTCTTCGGGTTCTTCCTTTTGATTTGATCAAAGGGGCTCCTTAGTTTGGCTTTCTGATCAAACTAAGGCCTCTAGGTTGTAGTGAGGGATTTTGGGAGAGTATTTGGGCAGAGTTTGGCCGAACCAAAAGGCTTTAGAGGTGTGAAGAAATGGGAAGGAGGAGTGCCCTTTTATAAGAGGGGTGAGGGGCACCTTTGGAAAAGCTAGAAATATTAATTTATAATAAATTCATATTCGGTTTCTAATGGCTCCAAAGTTGATTATTTAAATTTTAAGGTTGGGATAGGTCTAAAACAACTCAACCAATAGATGTTAGAAAGGTTTGGGTACTTATATTAACCTTATCTTTAAGTATTAACTCTAAGTTAATTAGTTTCACTTTTACAATGTCTCTTTGTAGTTTTATATAATATGGTTAATAAACTTACTATATAAATCCAAGAGACCCCCAAGTGGTCAATTAATGATTAAACTATCATGATATAAGTCTCTTGGCCGAACCTAAGATTTTTAGGAATTTAATATCAATTAATAATATAATATTTATTTTAAGAACTCTTTTATGTCAATTTTGACACTATTCAATAGTTGATTTTTGTGAAACTCATAACAGATTGATTACTTCGAACAAAGTCAATTAAATCAATCCTAATATATCATATTATCCTAGAAAATTATTTTAATTCATTAAAAGTTTCATATTATATTTTTTTTGGGTATTTATAATATCAATTATTTTAATTTTTCACTATTATAGTAATTACTGCATCATCATTGTGTCATAAATAAAATAAATTATTTAATGTCTAAAAATTATAAATAAAATATCATTATGTAGGAAATCTTTTTATCTTTCTAATGAATTTTTATAATCTAAAATCCAACTTATATAACCCTATGTAACAATTGTTTTTCTAAAAGATATATGCTTGTGTCATTTTTGTATTCATTTTGACTTAATTAAAATAATGTGTCATTATCACTTACAAGTGGATCCATGGGGTCCCAAAATCTACCCAAAGATGCCCATGGTAGACCTTGTATCATCCAATAGGGTTAAGACACGTTTTAGGGTAATTTAGTATTATTATAATATTATTTTTTAACCCTTATTTACCGGATTTACCCTTAACCATGGTAAATAAAATATTTACCGTAGTAATTATTCAAAATGTCTAAAAATAAAAGTTACCTATTTACACAATTTGAACATCCTGATTCCAAATATGGAATCCATTTTCCTAAATTCAAAACACAGAAGTGGCAGAAATTAATTTAAAATTAATTCCCGCTGTCAAAACAAAAAGCGTGTTTTTAAGAGATAATAACTATCAAAAGATTGACACTTGTTTATGTTCGGTTTAATTGTAAAATTATGTCCAATTACCAACGTTATATTAAATGGTAAAAATATATTCTAAATATACTTTAAAACTACTAAAATTCATAATTTATCACTATTAATTATTTTGATTAAAAAAGTTGTTTTTAATTAAAATTTAGTAATTTTCACTATTCATCAAAATATGAAAGTTATCCGAAATGTACCAAAATTTCACCTTAGGATAAATTCGATATTCCGAATCCAAAGATGAAGTCCATTTTGAAATATAAAATATATATAATTTAAAAAGTAGGTATTACTATTCACAACGGCTAGTTTAATTAGTTGTGGTGTGTGTTAGAACTCGAGGTTGCGTACAACACACGCTATCGCATTATTCGAAGGGAAACGTACCGTGGAAGCTTGGGGTGTTTCATTTTAAATTTTTGATGTCCCCATTTAGTCAAAAAGTTTAAAATATTGTATTTAAAAAGGTTTCACTATTAGAAGTTGATAAAAGTGAAATACTGAAAATGAATCTGTTCTTGCATTATGACTAAGAAACTCATAATAGGGATTCTAAAATTATAAGGATTATATAAAGTTCAAAATGTAGTTATTACTATTCATGACCTCTTTTAATGGTGTGATTGAACTCGGTGTTGCGTGTAGTGCAAGTTATTGAATTATTTTTAAGAAATAACACACTCTGAAATCCTGGGGTGTTACATTCTCCCCTCCTTCAATAAATTGCGTCCTCGCAATTTGAAATTGTTCTTCGAAAATAAAAGGTTGAAAATAGAAAATATATTTGTGGGAAAACCCACATCAGAAATTGGGTTACTAAAATTTAGTCTTAATATGAGGAAAAGAGAAATGAAAGGGTCACCACCAAATTATGATCTTGATTAGGAGAACATTGGTGGCAATTAGAGACATATAACTGGAGGAAAAACGTAAATATTTATAGGTAGTGATTGAGGTCATCAATCACAAAAAAGTATAAAATTGAGGTCCTTAAACTCATCAATCTATGATGATTTGAAGTACCATCGGTTCAACAAAATATAGGGTATTGGGATAACACATTTTTGACGTTTCAAAATATCTTAGTTGAAATCCCACATCGAAAAATGAATTAATGAGGCCTCTATTTAAAATAAAGAGTGGAAAGTATGAAGATTACTGAAAATAACACATACTAGGGTTCCATGTAGGAAAATATGGATATGGAGGAGAAATCTAACCATCAATTATCTGATGGTGAGTGGTAGAGAACATGGCTATGAAAAGGCCAACAATCCCAAAGCCATAAATTAGTGATGATTTAAGGTACCATCTAGGGAAAAATTTTTGTTCTAAGTTCCTTTTATTAATGTTGAGGAATTTATTTATGATACTGGCTAAGATCATAAGGAGATATACTTACTTTATAATCAGAGTTTTATCCATTAATAAGTTTCTACCACAAACTCATCTTTCACTCTAAAAGATAATAGAATGTAATTTTTTATTTATTTATACTATTCGTACAGGGTTCCAAAATAAATGAATTTATAATTCATCTACCAAATCTTAAAAAAAACAACATTATTTAATCCAGGACATCTCATGGGCCAGTGGTAGGTGATACACCCTTGTCGCCCTTCAGTTGCGGGTTCAAGTCTCGCAGCCTTGCCGGACGCGACGGGTTGCCGCCCAACCTCCGGGTTTTCCTTTTATGGTAATCCAAAATAATCCAAACTAGAACTATCCAAAATACTTCTGTCCAAACTCACAGTCCAACAT
Source organism: Viscum album (assembly GCA_963277665.1). Classification (NCBI taxonomy): domain Eukaryota; kingdom Viridiplantae; phylum Streptophyta; class Magnoliopsida; order Santalales; family Viscaceae; genus Viscum; species Viscum album. The sequence goes on along the minus strand of OY728137.1, from coordinate 1,582,049,693 downwards.
TTATAAGGAAGGTAAACATAATATAGATCTTTTTTACCCCGCAATAGCATATGAATACCTTCATCTTGTATTCTTTTAATAAACTGAAACATCTTGAATTACCATATTCTTTATTGATTACATTCATGCTCCCCTATTCCATATAGAATGCTGGATATACTTCATTAATCCAAAAATGTTTTAAACCCCAACAATGATGGAATATACAAATCATTAATTAGCTTCAAGGTAGTCAATAATATCCAATATAATTTATCCAAATCAATCATGTATTATTCTAAAATCACTACCTCAGTATCAGAACTATATTATGGTTTATCATTCTCTCAACCATATATTTTCCAAAAATTTATCCTGCTATTGAGTCACTTTTCTTTGTTCCACACAATCTCAAGTCCTTAATGAAATAGTACTGCAGTACAATCCTTATATTATTACAACAAGTAAATTGTTGATACAACATTCAATTGACATAATCAACATAATAACTCTAATCATTCCTCTTCATTTGTGGTAGTATCATAACTTTATTATTATCCAATAGCATCATTTGCGGCATATTCTGATGACTGGGACATAGGTTCGCGTAGTGTCCAAACTCCTTGCAAATGAAGCATTGCACATTTGAAACCATTTTCTTACCCTTGCAGTCACGTAATTTGTGCCCTTTTCCTCCACACTTATAACAAACTCCCATTCCTTTCAGGCAAGTTCCAGGGTGTTTCTTTCCATAGTTACCACACATGGGAAAATTCTTCTTTTCCCTCTTCCCTTTATCCATCTTTCTCTCTTCCATCCTTTTCTTCTCTTGCTTCCCTTCAAAGCCATAGGACTCAGTAAACTCTTTACATATCTTATCAACACATGATATTATTTCTTCATATGACGATAATACATGGGAGACTATTTCTCTTATAAATTCTAGCTTAAGACCATGAAAGATATGATCCTTCCTTCTCTTTGAATCATGTGTATTTCTGGAGTTCTCATTCCTTCTACTGGGTGCCATTTCTATACCATGGCATAAACTAGATCAGTTTATGAATCAAAACACATAATCCCATACTTATAAAACACTTAACATAAATTGAACTATTTATGGATATAATCCATAATCATAAAAATGTATTCTTTGAGGAAATATATACTCATAAACCCATCATAATGATTTGTAAAGAAAATGAGAGTTATCCTAAGCATATCCCCCGGGAGTGTCGTAACCAAGAGTGCAGCAAGGCCCGTTGTCGTGCACCAGTTCCCGTTCGAGTCTAGCTCAAAGCGGTGTTTTCGGGTTTTACCCCTAGGTACATCTGTGCCAGAGCCGCCTCTACCTGCTCGTATCCAGACAGGGATGTATTGCTCGGAAAACTCACAAAATCTCTACAATACCAAAATTCTAGGAAGTTCTTCTATACTAATCCTCAAAGTTCATCTTAGGTCTACGTGCTCTAATCAGAGTTTATCTAAATCTAGCTTCCAAGGTTTGTTCTAAACTTCCTCTGATACCAACTGTAACGCCCCGACCCCAGCTACCCAGAGTCGGTGCATTATTACATAACATTGGCATGATCACATGAAAGATCAAATCTCGAAAGACCGATTGGTTTAGTAGCCTTGGAATAACTAGATACATCCATAAATTTTTACATAACATCATAAAAGAAACATCTTGTTTTCATATCCACTAATACTATCCCTGCAGGTCATTCATAAATTACTTCTTCATAATCCTGGGAAAAATAAAACATTGAAAGGGGTGAGCTCAGATGCTCAGTAAGGATAACATTATAGCAGAAGCTTTCATAAGCATAAACACTTAAGGCAATTTATAACTAAAAAAAGCCTTTTAAACTTGAACTTCAGCATAAAATGGCAAAGGTAAAATGAAATAATGCCATTTACTTACTCACATGGATATTCTGCTAGTCGAATGATCACATGCAATATCAATAACCACTTTCATAATGATGGAATGCATAATGCCAGACTCTCATAACCACATAGCCAAGGCCTTGTGCCAAGACTACAAATAAGATTTTTCCAAGGCCTTGTGCCAAGACACTAGTTTGTCTCATGAGACCTACCGATGCATCGAGGAGCTATAGCGGGCTCCAGCCGTCACATATTAAGTCCAATGCATTCCCATATGAAAAGGTTTAAACATAACATAAGCATTCATATTAAAACTAGCATACGAAATGTCAATACTTTCACCATAAACTATGAATGGTATAAAAATAGAACATCCACAGTCAAACATATCACAAAACCTTCAATACAATATAGAAGTTTTGTATCATAATAAATCAACTTCAAATAATCTTAAAATCCATCAAAGGATGTTGACATAGATGAAATCAAAATTCTTTTTAAAGAAATATCTCCTTTTATTTTGAAATCATTTAAGATCCATATAAAATAAAAAATTTTCTTTGAAAATAATCTTATAATCTTTTAAGGGAAGCTTTGAAGATTTTATAACGGCATAAAATAACCGCACCCGCCGTATAAGTTAAAAAAAACATTCTTACCTCAATTCTGTCGAAAAGGTTAAAAAGGACCTTGTTTTCAAAACGACGAAAAGATTCCTTTATAAACCTCTTATAAAAAGTCAAACAAGGGTATAAATGTCTTTAACCCATATTCTTGTAAATAGTAAAAATGTTTTGAAATACATTTTTAAGAAACATGGATGTGGATGATAAAGATATCCCAGTAGATTTTTACGTATAAACAACCTCGGATAATGAAGAGATTGTGAAATAACCCTTACCAGTTTGGTAACTTATGAAACATACAACCCATGAAAGAGGTATCATACAATGAATATTTAAGTACACATAAATTAGAGTGTATTACACAAAGAATATAATTATGGGCAGTACATACACCACACAAAAGGTAATGGTGGCAATATGGCATGAATCTCATGGGAATAAGGAGTGAGATGAAAACCCCTTACCACGTTAATCAACTAAGTCGTATGGCCAAAAGTTAATAACCACCAAATTATTTACAGAATAACATAAATATGATAATATATATCAAATGCCAGTACACAATACACCACTTTCAATAATTTATTGGCGAATAATGGAAATCTCACGGAATTGAATGTGAGATAAGAAAATCCCTTAACTTGTACTTTTCCTTTGTTGGGGTAGGTTAACCTCCTGTATAATGGTGAAATAATTGTTATTAAATTATACAAGAATCATATATATTAATATGATATCATATATGATCTTTTAACATTGATTTGTTAATAATATCATAGAATTATCGTCGTTTCGGGTGTTAACTCACTCATTTTATTTATATGTTTGGTTACATAAGCCATGGTTGTTGTATATTATTCTTATCCAGAATGATATCTAGTCCTTAAAAATCATTTTTAAATCATCAAATGATAATTATACTTGAATGGTTACGATGGAGAATGAATCTCATCGCGTTCGTGGAGACGGTAGTCCGTACGTACGCACGAGCGACAATATCATTCTTTTGATATTAAAATAATATATAAATGAATGGTATATCATATATACAGAATCATTAACATGTTATATTTATTATTTACATGAGTTAAACATCATTATTATACCCATCCAAAAAATATTATATTGAATAACAATTACACCACGACGTGGAGACGGTAAGCCGTACGTACGCACGTATGGTGACATGTTATTCAAAGGGTGGATAGAATACTGAATATGGTTGTACCATACTTATAATAACATCACAGTATATGTGAGACACTGGAGTTATTATTTTAGAATGGTAAGAAAAAAGGAAGAAGAAGTGGAAGAAGAAATGAACTTAGAAAAGGGTGGTGAAATCATTACCTCTTCTTCGGGTTCTTCCTTTCGATTTGATCAAAAGGGCTCATTAGGTTGGCTTTCTGATCAAAATAAGGCCTCTAGGTTGTAGTGAGGGATGTTGGGAGAGTATTTCGGCAGATTTTGGCCGAACCAAAAGGCTTTAGAGGTGTGAAGAAATGGGAAGGAGGAGTGCCCTTTTATAAGAGGGGTGAGGGGCACCTTTGGAAAAGCTAGAAATATTAATTTATAATAAATTCATATTCGGTTTATAATGGCTCCAAAGTTGATTATTTAAATGTTAAGGTGGGGATAGGTCGAAAACAACTCAACCAATAGATGTTAGACAGGTTTGGGTACTTATATTAACCTTATCATTAAGTATTAACTCTAAGTTAATTAGTTTCACTTTTACAATGACTCTTTGTAGTTTTATATAATATGGTTAATAAACATACTATATACATCCAAGCGACCCCCAAGTGGTCCATTAATGATTAACCTATCATGATATAAGTCTCTTGGCCGAACCTTAGATTTTTATGAATTTAATATCAATTAATAATATAATATTTATTTTAAGAACTCTTTTATGTCAATTTTGACACTATTCAATAGTTGATTTTTGTGAAACTCATAACAGATTGATTACTTCGAAAAAAGTCATTTAAATCAATACTAATATATCATATTATCCTAGAAAATTAGTTTAATTCATTAAAAGTTTCATATTATATTTTTTTTGGATATTTATAATATCAATTATTTTAATTTTTCACTATTATAGTAATTACTGCATCATCATTGTGTCATAAATAAAATAAATTATATAATGTCTAAAAATTATAAATAAAATATCATTATTTAGGAAATTTTTTTAGCTTTCTAATGAATATTAATTATCTAAAATCCAACTTATATAACCCTATGTAACAATTGTTTTTCTAAAATATATATGCTTGTGTCATTTTTGTATTCATTTTGACTTAATTAAAATAAAGTGTCATTATCACTTACAAGTGGATCCATGGGGTCCCAAAATCGACACAAAGATGCCCATGGTCTACCTTGTATCAACAAATAGGGTTAAGACACGTTTTAGGGTAATTTAGTATTATTATAATATTATTTGTTTAACCCTTATTTATCGGATTTACCCTTAACCATGGTAAATAAAATATTTACCGCAGTAATTATTCAAAATGTCTAAAAATAAAAGTTACCTATTTACACAATTTGAACATCCTGATTCCAAATATGGAATCCATTTTCCTAAATTCAAAACATAGAAGTGGCAGAAATTAATTTAAAATTAATTCCCGCTGTCAAAACAAAAAGCGTGTTTTTAAGAGATAATAACTATCAAAATATTGACACTTGTTTATGTTTGGATTAATTGTAAAATTATGTCCAATTACCAACATTATATTAAATTGTAAAAATATATTCTAAATATACTTTAAAACTACTAAAATTCATAATTTATCACTATTAATTATTTTGATTAAAAAAGTTGTTTTTAATTAAAATTTAGTAATTTTCACAATTCATCAAAATATGAAAGTTATCCGAAATGTACCAAAATTTCACCTTAGGCTAAATTCGATATTACGAATCCAAATATGAAGTCCATTTTGAAATATAAAATATATATAATTTAAAAAGTAGGTATTACTATTCACAACGGCTAGTTTAATTAGTTGTGGTGTGTGTTAGAACTCGAGGTTGCGTACAACACACGCTATCGCATTATTCGAAGGGAAACGTACCGTGGAAGCTTGGGGTGTTTCATTTTAAATTTTTGATGTCCCCATTTAGTCAAAAAGTTTAAAATATTGTATTTAAAAAGGTTTCACTATTAGAAGTTGATAAAAGTGAAATACTGAAAATGAATTCGTTCTTGCATTATGACTAAGAAACTCATAATAGGGATTCTAAAATTATAAGGATTATATAAAGTTCAAAATGTAGTTAATACTATTCATGACCTCTTTTAATGGTGTGATTGAACTCGGTGTTGCGTGTAGTGAAAGTTATTGAATTATTTTTAAGAAATAACACACTCTGAAATCCTGGGGTGTTACATTTCCAACTTTCATCAATTTTATGGAACTTTTATAAATTCATCCTATATTTATTTTGATACTTGAAACTCACAAATTTTACCAGATTAATGAGTAACAATTTTATTTATAAAAAAGGAGTACACAAAGTAACTATAGTCTTATTACATAGCCCTTCATAACACCTTCATAATACCAAAGTTTAAAGTGTCCAATCTTGATAGAATTTTGGGGCAGATCAGACAACATTTCTTGAGAGGTGATTTCTAATAGCTTGAACTTCTCCCATAAGTGATTATGTCCAAGAATAACATGTTGGAGTTTAGCTTGGGTGTGATCCATAGAAAATCCCAATGAGACATCCCTCCTCCCAATCTCTGATAGATGGACTTTTTATGACTTCAGTCAACTGGATGAGTCCATTGACAATTATTATGGTATTTAGTAACCATAATAATTTATTTATAATATAAAATCATAAAATTAGAAGTATAGTTCCAAATGATCATATTTAACAATGACGATATATTAGTTGATACACAACAATGTATTTTTAATTATAATAACTTCATTAATTAAAAGATATAGTTTTGTTGAGTTGTAAAAAATTACACACAAATTCAGGAAATAAATATTATTCAAACTTCTCTGTCCCTACATTCTTCCACCTGTAAGAACATCCATCCCAGAAATTACAACGTGTACCTTCAGAAGATAAAATATGTGTGTACTTCTGGGTGATATAATCTTCAAGATCTGATGTGGCTTCTTTAAATTTTTTGTTTCTCCAAAACAGCTTAAAAAGGCGCTTAATCTTATTGTGTAGAGCCATATATCTATGATCCAAGGTCTCCATCAGCTGATCCTCATAAGAGTGGTGATGATATAGTTATACAGCCTATGTATTTCTTACATGTGAACATTCTTGTATGAAATTAATATTGAAGGATTCATTGAAGACCTCATGAAATTTATCTAGATTTGGAGGAAGTGGAAGCCGATATGACACTGATCCTACACAAGCAAGGACTTCATAGAGGAAAATGTACCTTGGGTTGTCCTACCCATTCATCCAAAACGTCATGACATTCTTCCAAGGTGAGATATGGATAAAGACATTGTCACTAACATCAAACTCCATGTCCCTTCAATTGTTTTCAATATATCTCTTTTGGCAACTCTGATCATCCATAATGTTTTGTTTGATGGAATGATCCTTTTCTATCATATCATGCACCATATTAGGCCCATGATATTTTCTCTCACCAAATTCATCCCAACAAGTAGAATTTTTACATAACTTCCCATATATAGATTCATAGGGTTCCATTTGAATGCTATAGTTGAATTTATTATTGTCACAGAACTCAACTAATGGGAGATATTGATCACATCCAACATAAATTCCATTGAGCATGTTATCAAAATATACTTGAGTGTTGGAATAGTTTTTCAGATTGGACATCAGTATGGGGGGTGATAGACCATACTAAAATTCAATTCAGTACACATAGTTTGTTGAAGAATTCCCCAGAATCTGTATGTCAACATTGGAACATGATCAGATTTGATAGAATGTGGAACTCCATGCCGCATTACCACTTTCTTCACCTAAATACTATAATGTTTATCATGTGTGAAATCTTCCATAATAGAGATAAAATGGGAATTCTTGGTGAGACGGTCCACAAAAACCCATACCACATTTTTTCCCCTGGATGTTCACAAGAGAGCAGTGAAAAAGCCTCTAGTGATATTGTTCTAATATCATGCTAGAATGGGAGGTAGTTGTAATACACCATTAGGAATTTGTCATGCTACCTTCACTTGCTAACATACCAAGCACCTTTTAGTGTAGTCTGCAATGTCTCTTTTTATATTATCCAACCAATAATGATCCAAAAGGACTATATGAATTTTTGTACATCCAAGATGTAGATAGAAATTAGATATGTGAGCTTCATACATCATCTCCTTCATTACATCCAAAATAGATGGAACACATAGTATTGTACAAAATTTCAATACACCTTCATTATCAATGTATAACCTTGGAAACATCCCATCCTTCACAGATACAAACATCTTCTATAATAGTTGATCTTCTTTCTAAGAATTCTTGAACTTCTCAAGTAATGATGGTCGAGAAATTATTTCGGATAGGGTTGATAATGACCCTACCCTTATAATTCCCATGTCCATTTTTACTAGGTCATAGATCAAGGGATATCTTTGAATCCTCATCATGGATAGAACAACCAGGTCATTCCATGTTAATGCATCAGTGAATTTGTTTTCTATTCTAGGATGATAGTGAATTGATAAATAATGTTCTTTAAGAAGTTCCATCCATCTCCTATATATCATGTTCCATTCCATTTGTGTGAAAATATAATTCTAAATTTGATGGTCTGTGTATATATAACTTTTCTCTACAAAAATATAGTGCCTCTATATATTAAGATAAAAAACAACTATATCAAACTCAAGATCATGTATAGGATAGTTCTTATCACGAGTCTTCAACTGTCAAGATGCATAACCAATTTCTTTATCATTTTTTAGGGTAATACACCCAATACCTATTAGAGATACATCGCTAAAAATAATGAATCCTTCTCCACTTGGGGTAAGTTTTAACATGGGGATGTAACCAATCTCTTCTTCAGATTTTGGATACAATCCTCACACACCTTTTTGTAGATGAAATTAACACCTTTTCGAGTCAAATTGGTTAATGGATGAGAATTTCATGATTTTTTTTTCACAATCCTTTTATAACATCCTTTTAATACAAGGAAACTACGAATCTCAGTTATAATGGTAGGATGGGGCCACTTCTCTATAATCTTTTTCACTGTAGGATCAATGGTGATTTATTCATTAGTTACATTGTTCCCCAAGAATGAAAATTTTTATATCCAAAATTCACACTTTCATATCATTCAAAAAAGTATCTCCTTCTATAGGGTTTTCAAAATTACCCATAGATGATCCTAATTCTTCTCAGATATTTTTGAATATATTAGAACATCATTAATAAATACTATCACAATGTTATCAAGGTATTCCTTGAAGACTCTATTCATCAAGCACATAAAAATAGTAGGGACATTAGACAATACAAAAGGCATATCAACAAACTCATAATGCTCATATCATTACTAGAAGGCTTTTTTTTTGGAAAATAATCTTTCTTCACCCTCAAATGATTATAAAAATATCAAAGATTAATGTTATATAAGAATTGAGACACATGATGTTGGTCAAATAAGTCATCAATTCATGGAAGTGGATATTTTTCTCTACAGTGATCTCGTTCAGTTCTAAATAATAAATTTATATATACATCAATTCATCATTATTCATCCCAAAGCTTATAGGTTCTATATAATGAGACACACTTGGTAAGATAAACCCCATCTTCAAAATATCTTGTATTTTCGTCTTTAATTTCACTATATCTTCATTTCCATATTATATGGGGTCTATGATATCAGATGTGATCCATGTACGAGTTCAATGGATAACTCTGCCTCTCTTTTAGGGGGAGGTCCAGGTAACCTATCAAAATAAATGATAATGTATTTCGGAAAAAATGTGATGTTTTCTATCCTTATACTCCCATTTTTATTCTTTTTCATCACCAATAAACTCCATAAAGATAGATAAATGATTTTATTCAAGACAAATATTAGGTTGAGATATCTCTCCTCAAAAGAAAACTATAGGTTTTCCATTTATGGCTACTAAAATATCATTACTTCTACATTTGATATTAGCATTATACATAAAGAGCCAGTCCATACATAGTATATTTTCAAATTCCAACATAGTAATGACATCTCGACTAGTGATAAAATTGTTCTCACTAATGAAAATACTAGATTTTCTAAACAACTTATGATTCTAGAAACATCTGACCAGAACACTTGACTGATAACACAAATTTTAGCAATTTAGGGGTGATTCTAAATACATCAAAAACTTGAAGGAAATAATGGAATGCACCAAACCATAATCAACAAAATTACATGCTAGCTTTGAGAGAAAAAAAAAAGAATACCAACTCACACATCATTTTGCGGCACAACATCAGTTGTAGTGATAGAAAAGCCTAACCATGTTACATAGCACTTTGTTGAGGCTGATGGTGATTCCCTTCCACAACCCTCAGATTTGGGCTGTGATTGTGAAAGTGACCAAGTAGCCCACACTTATATCATTGGAATTCAAGAAGGGACTACACCATCATACATTTTTCATTTGTTTTGGGATGTTAAAGCTTCACCTCACAATGGAAATTCTTCAAAATATATACATCTATTCCATATTTATAGCACTTGATTCTCTTGAGAAGGATGTTCCTCGAATGATTTGTTCCACAATTAATACTTGGGGTCTATTGAACTAGATTTCCTTCTATTCCATGATCAACGGTTTTCACTAATCGGGGCTAGGTTGATCTATTCTTGTCATTGAATTTATGAAACCACTATGTATCACCAATCTCTTGGTTGATTTTCATTTAACTCCGTACAATCTCTTCATAGTTTTCATAGTCTTGGTTGGATATATTCTTATGTAGATGAGTTATCAGTACACCAAATAATCTATCATTATTCCCATTAAGTCCCATGAAAAATGATGTTTTATAGTGGGAAAGACATGTGATGTTCCTCTAGTAGATCCCAACAGATTCATTCTCCTTCAGTTTCATCTTGAGAAACCCTTTCTCGATTTTGGTTCTTATAGAATGAGATAAATACTTATTTAAGAATATCCCTATCAAATTATACCACTGCAAATATACATCTTCTACATGGGTAATTATGTTTTTAATTAGTTACCACCTTTGATCAACTTATTACGTTATATGGTAAATAGTGAGGGAACATTCTATTGTTTTAAACATTAGAGAATAGAAATGTTATTCTTAATAAAGCTGATCCACTATTAATAAATCAATGGATCAGAATATCCACTAATAGTTGGTGGTTTTGAAGCCTATGGGACCCAATATAGTGTTGTTACATTCGTGTTAAGATATCTCTTTCATATTGATTCATGTTATTTAACATAACTTGACTAATTTTCATCATCATTCTCATGAAAGCTTCCATTTTGGCTTCCATAACAGTGTCATTAGTGCATGGTCCACTCCGATCAACATTGGCACTGTTCCTCATATTTAAGAAAACTATCTAAAAGAAAAAAACCTTAGTTTGAATTTTTTTTCATTTATGTATCTTCTAATAATAATGAATTTTTATTTCTTAAAAATTCTCACTTAAACATATTATTCCTTTACAAAAATTACATTTCTCTGTAAATCCTTCATAATGATTCATGAAAATCTAGTGATTAACCAAATATTTCCCCCATGAGTGTCAAACGAAAAGTGTAGCAAGGCCCATTTTCATGTTCTAGTACACATTAGGTCATGCCCAAAACTTCTTGTTAGTGTTTTCAAACCTAGGATCATCTCTACTAGAGCCACGTCCACTTGTTTGTATATAGACTATGATTTATTTTTGCAGAAACCACATACGTAATATTTCACCGAAATACAGGACATTTCCCTATATTTAAACTTTAATAAAAGGTCCTTTATAACATTTTCATAGCCTAACATCCACAAATAACTAAACTATCCTTTCATACCAACTCTGGTATCCTTCCTAGTTATTAAATAACTTTTCATTACATTTTACAATCAAAATATATTTAAAGTCTAGTGTCTTGGAAATCAATAACATATTACAAGAAAACATAAAATATTAATCTAATAACTTTTGAATTTTTTTAATGTTAATCCTATGTACAATTACTTCATCCCATAACCTGAAGACATATATCAATGTAATGGGTGAGAAAAAGGCCTAGTAATGGTAAATAAGGGAATTAGTTTATTTGTGATATAAATAAAAACATGATGAAAAACAAGATCACATGAGCAATGGAAGAAAAGGAATGTCATAATAAAAAGTAGGTGATTAATAACAAGAATACGTGGAAAAAACATTTATTTTAGAAATTCATAAACATATCTCCAATTTCCATCCCTTAGGGGACATAAAATATACCACGGTTATTCACCAAGGTATTGTAAAACATGAAATTTCTAGATATTAATTACATTATGAAATGAATTGGAGTGATATCGGGGATCACCCTTAATATGTATTTATGATCATGTGATCCTCATAGATCATAATCATACATTTCATAAATAACCCATAGAGAATAATAGAAATGGTTTTCATTTCAAAATTTTGACATTTTAAAAAGTGTATAAAAACGAGATCGTTGTGTAATTTATATCCCATGGAAAGGGAATGAGGATTTTATGTATATCAATTCCAGAATAAAATATATCAAATTTATATTTTCATGAATAACCCTAAAAATAAAATAGGTGTTGGTATTCACATAAATAAAATAATATAATTTCTTGAGAGAATGAGAGAGTTATTTTGAGATGAATTATCTACTGCATAATGGATATATAACATGGTAATCGAAAAAATTAAAAAGAGAGGTGAAAAGGGTCACCCACACATAAATAAGTCCTAATACGAAATAGGGGCCAAATAAAGTGTCAATAATAACATGGTATGGATATTTGAATGACATGAGGAGAAAGGTCATGGATGGTAATATGGCATTGAAGATTGACATTTCGAAGGCCTTTGATACCATCAGATGGAGCTTCTTATTCACCATTCTTAAAATTCATGGGTTTTCCAAGAAATTTATTGATCTTATTGGCTCCATCCTTGAATGTGTCAGGCTCTCTATTCTAATTAATGGCTCTCTTATGGGCATCTTATATTGTTCAAGAGGGGTCAGGCAAGGATACCCTCTCTCTGGTATGCTGTTTGCTATTGTAGAGGATTACGTGAGCTGGTGCCTCAACGATCTCTCCAATTATGGGTGGTCTCATTGAATAAAAATTGGGCATCAGTTTTATGCCCCCTCACATTTGTTTTATGCTGATTACATTCTTCTTTTTGGAAGATTTGATGCAAGAACCATCTCTTGTATCAAGGGAATTTTCCCACATTATGAGGAGGTTTCAGGTCAATCTATTACTTGGGAGAAATCGTTGGATCTGTTTGGTGAAGGTATTAGCACTTCAAGACAATATCGAAGGGCACTACATCTTGGTGTCCAGCGGGGTGTTCTTCCATTCATTTATCTTGGGGTACCATTATTATAGGGTAGGGATAAAAGTAGTTATTTGGAGAATACTTCTCTGAAAATCTCAAACCATTTAGCATGTTGGAAGGGGAAAAACATGTCCCAAGCATGAAGAATATGTTTGGTCAATTCTGTGATCACTTCGATGTATGTTTACTCCTTTTTAGTGTATCGTTGGCCCAGAATTCTGATTAAAGAATTATCTAGCAAGATCATAAATTTTATTTGGACTGGCTCGATTTATGAGAGGTTGTTTTTCATTGTGGCATGGAAGGATTTCATAAAACCTCTTCACATGGGTGGTCTGGGTGTCAAAGTCATCAGATTATTCAATGAAACGTTGATCAATATGTTTTTTGGACTTTAATTTCCAATTCTGATGAGTCCATGGGCTTTCTTTGAACCACTTTTCATGGAAAGCTGTATAATGGGTACTCTGCATAACATTGTTTATCTGTTTGGACTGCAATTAAACATACCTTTTATGATCTAATGGCTTTCTCAAAATGGATTGTGTGCAAGTAATCCCTTCATCATTTCTGGACCACACCTTGGATGTCTCGGCCTATTTCTGATGATATTGAAATTCGCACACTCTTAAGGGGGGCCTCCATTGCTGATTTTTAGAGCAATTCAACAGAAACCAACAAATTGATTCCAAATCATGATGGAATGGAAATCACTGGGTATCAATATATAGATTGTGACACTATAGTTTGATGTCTAACTTGATTGGAAGATTCAATACACGTGACTACTATAAGTCGATGTGTGGTGCTTCCCTAAATCCTCCACTCTAGGTCACAGAGTTCTATAGACCTTTCATCCCCCATTACCCTCTTTACCCATGTGGAAAATATGGAGGAAAACAATTCCCTTGCAGGCTATGCTTCATCATATTGGATTCAATCTTGCTCCAGCCTGTGTGCTTTGTCTTCAGGCTAGCGAAAACTCCGATTGTAACAACCTGAGATTTTATGAGATATATTATTTTTAATTTCTGTGATGTGTTCTGTTATACACTAAACTAATATTAGCTTGTGATATACACAGTATTAGCTTTCAGTATATAGACCACTATTCTTGGATCATTTTACACAAAATTTCAACTCAGTTTGATAGAATTCATTCTACGCAACATTGACTGTGTATATATATATATATATATATATATTCAATGTATAGATGAAATATGGTTTGACTCTGTTATAAAAAACAATGAAGGAGTCTTTCACAACATGCACCCCTTACTTTTCATGCTTTACACGCAATCACGACCTTCCTCGATAGCTAGCGTTGTACCCAATACCGAGTTTCACTAAACAATGATATGCTATTAAAATATTACTAAAACTAGCCGTTATGAATAGTAATAACCACTTTTTTAAATTTTATACATTTTATTTTTCATAATAGAATTTATTTTTGGATTCGGAATATCAAAATTAGCCTATGGTGAAATTTAGGATTTTTTCTGAAAACTTTCAATTTTTGATGAATAGTGAAAACACTATGTTACTATTTAAAAACCGAATTTTTATTTAAATAATTATTTATTTTATTTAAATTTATTTTATGTAAAAATTGATACATAATACCCATATAAGTTCAATGCAATTTATTGGAGTAATTTTATAATAAATTTAGATATATAAAAATTTTATTGAACTTTTCACCGTCTTTTACCCACCTCCTATGAGAATTTGAAAATTTACATAAAACATAATTTTACCTCTTCTGTGAGTAGAATTTCCAAAATCCAAGAGACATGGTTGATGTCAGTAAGTAAAATTTGGTTCAATGAGATGATAATAATTTTTTGTGAATAGTAACTTTTTGCTTTTATTTACCACTGTTTAAAGTAAATAGGGTAATTAAGTGTAAAACTGATATTATTATTACCCTAACACATATCCTAATTCTATTTAATAAATGTAATTCGACCAAAAACAACATTAGGGATAAAACATTACCCTTTAGGTCCACATGGATTTGATTAGGACATTTAATATTATTTTATTTAAAGAATATTTGAAATAGTTAAAATAAAAGTTTAATAACTAAATCATTTTTAATATAGGTTTATACATAAGATAAATTAGACTATAAATATTAATTAGAAAGATAGGAAGATTTCATACATAATGGTGTTCTATTTATAATTTTTAAACATTAAATAATTTAATTTATTTATGACACAATGATGATGCAGTAATTATCTTATTAATGAAATATTGACATAATTGATGATATAAAAACCCAAATAAATGAAATGTGAGACTTTTTATGATTTACACTAATTTTAAAGGTTAATAAGACATGTTTTTATTGATTTAGTTGACTTTTTTCGAACTAATCATTCTGTTAGGATTTTCACAAAAATCAATTACCAAATAGTGTCCAAATTGACATAAAATAGTTTTTTAAACAAATATTATATTATTAATTGTTATTTTGTTCCTAAAAATCTATGGTTCGGACAAATGACATAGATAAGTTTATATATATTAATAATAAACAACTTGGGGTTATTTTTCCTTATCATAGTACGTTTATTAACCGTATAGTGTAAGAAAACAAGAAAACATGGTAAAAGAAAAATTATTTAACTTAAAGGTAAATGTAAATGATAAGGTTAAAATAGTAACCTAACTTGTCCAAATTCTATTGGATGAGAGTCTTTCGACCCAACCCACCTTATCTTTGATATAAATAAATTTTTAACTATTACAAGACGAATATGACTTTATAATAAAATAATATTTTGTGTTTTTCAAAAGGTGCCCCTTTCATCCCTTATAAAAGGACACCTCCTCCATCTCTTCCTCACAACACTTTGAGCCTTCATCCTCAGCCAACCCCTGCCAATTTCTCTTCTCCACTTCCCTAGAAATATCCTAGAGGTTTTGGTCTTCTTCAAAGACCAATCATAGTTCCATAAGTGGAGGTTTCAAAAAGGCATGTCGAAAGAAGAGGTAATATCCGTTACTGATTCTTTCAACTTTATGTATTCTTCTAATTCTTCTTCTGTAGTTGTTTCATTATGAAGTAATAAAACCAGTATCACTCATATACTGATATGATATTATTAGTATGAAGCAACCCTATTTCACCATCAATCCATCCTACAGAAAACGAAATCACCGCGCATGCGTACGTATGGAATACCATCACCACGCCGTGGTGTAATCTGTTTTCAACCACCACCTCACTTGGATGGGTATAATGATGTAAATAAATGACTATATATGATTATTGTAAAGTGATATTGATTCTAAAATATTATACATACACTTCAATGCAATTCCACGATACTGGGAATGATATCATCGCTTGTGCGTACGTACGGACTACCGTCTCCTCGACGCGATGAGATTCATTTTCCATGTTAACCATTCATGAATGATTATAAAATATATATAATAAGTAATCATGAAATATATGAAATAATAATGATACTGGATTTATGTATATATATATTTATGTCATCTAATATATTCCATTCAATTCTATAAGGAAAAAAACAACGTTCATGCGTACGTACGACCTACCGTCTCCATGAACGGTGTATTTCATTCCTTTTATCGATCAATAATAAATATTTATATGATGAATATATATTATATATAAATCATGTCTTACATTATGGAATTATGTAAATCATGATATAAGTAATAATATCAAGAACGACAAGTCGAAACATATACGATAAATGAAATGATTTTACCCAAAACGCTGCTTTAACATAGAATTTAAAAAAGAACGGGTAATATAAAGTCATAAGTGAAATATATATGATATCATAACAATGAATATGATTATGTAATAAGTCAATGACATTATTAAAATCAGTATACATGAGGTTCAGATCC
The DNA here is from genome assembly GCA_963277665.1 of Viscum album. Taxonomy (NCBI): domain Eukaryota; kingdom Viridiplantae; phylum Streptophyta; class Magnoliopsida; order Santalales; family Viscaceae; genus Viscum; species Viscum album. The sequence continues at coordinate 1,582,032,734 of OY728137.1, read as the reverse complement.
ATACAAAGCATATCGGACCTAAGGTAAGTGATAATTATTCGAATCTCATTCTTATCCGAGATTGTTTATTCGTATGTATTTACTGGGGTTATGATTATTATCAATGTCCATATGTTCTCAAAATGTTTTCATAAAATGTTTTCTTTTCTTCCATGTACATTTAATGTCATTTTTACCCTTTTTTATATTTACCACATCGTCTGGAAAGAATCTATCTTTTACGAGGTACTTTTTGACTTTTCTGGAAAAAGTACAAGAAGAATATTTTTTAACTTATACGGCATGAATGGATTTCTACAGTTTTATAAAGCCTTATTTTCATGAAGCTTCCTCCAAAATAATTCATGACTATTTCCAAAAAAATATTTTTCTTTTATAATTGCATGATGATTTGTGAAAAGAAATTGATTTTGAAGAAGAAAGGATATTTTCCTCAAGAATTTATTTGAAGTGTTTTATGACAACGATTTTTTCATCTAAGATGACTTTATTTCATATGTGTATGTTTCAAGTATAAAGTCTATATGATTTACATGGATTCACTTTTCTTATTATTAAATGATATCTATTTCTTTTATATGGATTATGTGATGATGGGATGATGTTTATGAAACCCATTTTATTCGTTGGGTTATTATGAATGATGTATGTCTAATTTGTGGCACAAGTAAGAATGGTTTCATTATGGGATGGGTGGGACCGATATCTCCCTCCAATGAATTTGGAAAAGATTTATATCTCATGAGATAGACATGGATGGAACGACAAGTTAATCAGGTTCAGTAATACAGGACTGGAACGAGGAGTGAACTCGATTCAGAAAGGGACTTTGTCCACTAAGATGGTCTTGGAAGCAATGCCATGGATACTATGGAAATCATAACATTTGTTGAATGGTTTCCACAATTACATGTTTTATTCCCATTATACTTTATCACGGTTGATGTTCCATTATGATATATGCTTTATGTACTTCCACGATTTATGTCTTTGCTCAAGATTTTGATGTTTAAATTTCATGTTAAAGCTTTTGCTTTCAAATGTTTTTGGATTGTTTGATGTTCTATATGTTTTACCTTACTGAGCATTTGAGGTCACCCTTTTTATGTTTTATTTTTCCCAGGAAACAAAGAAAGGTTTTAGGTAAGGAAACAAAAAGGAGAAGATAATTATGGGAGTTGTTGAAGATCTTTCAACATGATTAGATGTTTATATTCCAAGTTTCCAAAGACACTAAACTATTACGATTCTTGTGTGTCTGTTCTTGTTATTTATTAAATATTCCTCAAAATTAATGTAATGTCCATGTACATCAATCTTCTGTTCTCTACAATTATTATCTATTTGTCTCCTGTAAATTTCCTTCTAGGTTATGGACCTATGTTTAAGAGATCTTCCATCACTTCATTCCCTCTCAATCGGTTAAAGGGTTGCTGCAATTTTTTTATAGGATTAATAGTAGTGAGCATGTAAAATTGATTCTCCTGGTAGTTGTGGCCATCTTTTTGTCTCTCTTATGGAATGTAAGGAATGTTGTAATCTTAAATAACATTCCTCCCAACTTCAACTATGTTGTTCTAGCAATTAATTGTGAAATCCGAACTGCTTCCTCCATTCAGTTTGGTTCCATGAGTAATGATGTCTCTGTTCTTGTTTTATTGAGGTCCCTTGGTGTGAGTGGCAGGGAAAGGAATCCTTTGATGATGAAGCATGTACGCTGGATTCCACCCATCTCCCAATGGATGAAGGTTAATGTTGATGGGGCTTCCTCTAGTGCACCTGGTCCCTCTGGATGTGGTGATGTCTTCCATACTCACAGAGGTTTTGTCAAAGGTTGTTTCTTCCATTATATTGGAAATGAGTTTTCTATTGAATTTGATCAATGGCCCATGTTAAAGGCTATCAGAAATGTTGTCCAATATGGCTGGCATGACCTATGGATTGAGTTAGACTCGACTGTTTCAGTCCAAATTCTTCGTTAGATGTCAAGAAATGTTCCAAGGCAGATGTTATCGGCTTGGGTGAAATGTCTCCAGATTGCTAATTCACTTTCACTTGAAGTACTACATGTCTATCGTGAGGGTAATCATGTTTCTGATGCTCTATCTAACAGAGATATTGCCGAGGTGTTCTCATGTTGGTCTTTAGTCACCCCAGATTTTTGTGATAGGCTTGTACAAGTTGATTATTGTGGTGAGACTTACACTTGTCTTTGTAAATTGACTCTCGAACTTTTCAATGTGTACATTTATTTTCATTAATAATTTTTTCTAGGAGCATTTGTGCCTAGATCTTGATCTTCTTTTTATTTTAATGAAATACCACATGAAACGGAAACATGAATGAAAATTTAATAAGTGATTTCTTTTACGAAAATTCGGTAGCCAAAAGGCATCACATAAAAAATAATAAAATTAATTGACCAGATAAAAATGGTATCTAATCAATTAGACATAAAAATTAATATAATGGGGATACATAATATTTTACCCCAATATATGAAAATGGAAATTCAAAAACATAACATAAGGGAAGTGTTGACTAAATGAGGAGGGTGAAAGGTTCCCTTACCATTAAGAGTAACTTCAAAAACTCAAAGGATAGGACCTTTAGGGATTAAGGGCACCTTGGGATGACTTCGTGGGAGGTAAAAATACCATATATTCATTGAGGAGGAATTTTTAATGATAAGAACAAAATAGTGGGCTTGTATTTATAGGAAAACTGAGGAAATATTTTATTAAATTCCAAGGGATACCTCGTAAGTGGTATTGGAAAAACCATGGTTATGACCATTGTATATGACCATGGTATTGTCCACTTAGGACACCTCATAAAATATCTCATTCTAAGAAAGTTGAGCCAAATTGTTACGTCAATATTATATCCTTAATGATTTCATTAATCCCACTAAAACTCAAAACTATATTTCTACTATTCATTGAAAAACATAACATTTTTTGAAAATATCTGAAATTCAACATGACCAGATATCAATTCTCAGAATGAAAAAATGAACTCCATTTTATAAAATTAATTATATAATTGTGATATATTTAATCTTTATGTAAAAATACTATTTACACAAAAAAATAACAATACATAAATGATAATTTCTGAAACAAATATTTACTTATGCTATTATATCACATTACCAATCATGATTCAAAAAATTTATTTATACATTTCTTTGTGAAGTTACTTTTATTTTAGTTACATTAATATTCATAAGGTTAATAATACTATTCATAATTTACTATTCACCAAAAAATAAGTTGATCTAATTCGAATAAGAATTTATTACTGATCACAATGGTAGAATACCATTTTTAGAAAATCACATCACATTATTAATTTTTTAAAGTATAAATAAATATTTAATAAAACTATTTTTCAAATTTTAATCAATAGTATGGAACTTATATAAATTCATCTGATGTTTATCTTGATATTTGAATCTCTTAATTTTTACCATAATAATAATAAAATGTTTATAAAAAATAATTACTCAAAGTAACAATGGTCTCATTACATAGAACCATATAACACATTCATGGGACATAATAATAAGGTGTGCAATGGTGATAGAATTTTGTGGTGTCTCGGAAAATATTTCCCGAGTGGTGATTTCAATCAGCTTGAACTTGTCCCATAAGTTATTCTATTCAGGCTTAACATGTTCGGGTTCGACTTGGGCTTGGTCCAGAGAAACGTCTAGTGATGCTAACTCTTTACCAAGCTCTGATAGATGGGAATCAAATAATCTGAGTCTACTGGATTAGGCCATCAACTATTCATTCTGTATTAATTAACAATGACCATTTATTTATAAAGAATAGTAATAAGGCATAGAGTATAGTTTCCAATGGTCACATTGACCCAAGGTCATATAATTGTTGAAACCCAGCGGTATCATTTTAATTATACTAACTTCATTAATTAAAGGATATATTTTTGATGAGTATAAATTAAAATTACTGAAAAATTCAGGAAACAAATATTTTTCAAAATTTCAGATCGTTACACTCTAGGTGTTAGATATCATTCTAGAAACATTTTTATAGCCACAAATAGAAGTGAATATATCCTCTTGATAATTAAAGAGGATTTATTTTAATCTATATGGTTATTCACATCCTGAATCTTCATATAAAAGATCATCCTGACATGTAAATGGTTTTTATTTTGAATAATTTTGGAAATAGTGTCCCAATACTTATTATTTATGTATTGGTTAAAAACATCCTGAGATTAAATTTTGTTGTAAACCCCAGAGATTTTTATTATTTATTTTTATTATGAATAAATTAAATTTCACTGGTGGATTTCGTAAAATTCTACAAAAATTATGATCTATTTATGCACAACACCATGTTAATGTTTTTCCATATTAAAGACTTATTACACATTTCCTTAAAAAAAACTCAGTTTGACTTGTGTTACACATAATTTAGAGTTCCCTCGATAGCATGCATTAACTATAAGACTGAGTTTTACAGAACTAAAATATTATGTTGATATTATTGTTAAAATAATATTAATAAAATTTCAATAAATTTTAATGGAGTGTTTGGATAAGATTAATTTAATTACTAATATATGGTTTACACATGTATATGAGATGAATTCATTGGTGAGAAATTAACTAGAAATGAAAATAAAACCATTTTGAAAATATATTAAATACACAACTTATGATGAATTCATTTTATAGAAAACTATTTTTATAAATTAGTCAAACAACTTATGATGAATTATTTTAATTAAATACACATTTTCATTATATTAAATTAATATTTTAATATTCATATTTCTGGTTTTTTGGAAAATATATAAGAAAATATATAATTTTAGGCATAAAAATATATATTTTTCTAAAAGAAGGTTTTACCAATTTTTAATGGCATAAAAATTTAAACAATAAATTTAGAAAATTCCATTTTAAAATATAAAAATTATTTTTTAATTAGTATCTTCATAAGTATATTTGGTTTAATTTTTTGTATTTTTATAAACTATTTCATTTTAGGATGAATATTTAAAATTACTAGATTTTAATTGAAAACTACATTTTCATTTTTTTTATTTATAAATCTAAATTTTGTTAGGAATATGTTTTAAATTATAATTAGTTCAATTATAATCAATTAATTCAATTTAGGTAATTTTAAAAAATGTTAAATTAAATTTTCATATATGAAAATTTTAATCTTTTGAACATTTTCACATTAAAAACTCATTGTCTTGTCCCGTATGCGGGATTAATTTTATATAAATTTCTACACTAACTATGATATTAATTTGAGAAAATAGAAAAAATATTAATTATATTAATTTATAGTTATAATTAATTTGATATTATTTAATTTCAATAAATTTGAGAATTTAATTAAAATTAATTACAACTATTATGTTTTAAAACGTCTTACCTTTGCACATAAACATTAGTCCTATGTGATAAATTGACCTAGAAACATTTCCAAAAACCATTGGATATATATATTTAAACCATATCCTGTCATTTATATACTATAGTCATTTTTATGGAACATTATTTCTGGGAGTCCTCCCAATAGTTTTTTCTAATTTGTAATTAAATGAATATATCTCCCCCTCCACTATAAAAGAGAGCTCACCCCCTCACTTATTCACTAGTTTTATGCCTTTTAGTTTATAAAAACATGACCAAATCAACTATAAAATCTCTTCTCAAATCTTATAAGGTTCAATTAGTGCATAATTCAAACCGTGGAATTCTATTGGTGCAAACCTAAATGAGTTACCCGAAGGTGGGATACCATTTTCGATGAGCAACTTGGTCTCATTTATTTCTCCACCCATAAAATTATTCTTAGTCCATTCATAAATAATTACCTTTGTTTCCTTAATATATTGATATTTTTTAAGGATATTACTAACACCCAAAAACATTTTTAGGAAATGGGATAAGCAATCTTCTATTATGTGTATGACAAACTATCGCCTCTCGAACTAATGACATTCAATCTTATATTGAAACCTCTAAATGTTAGAAATAATTATGTTCAAAATGTTGTTATATAATATATTATTATTATTATTATGTTGTTATGCTTATTTAATTTTTATATTAGAGAAATATTCATGACATTGATTTTGTGAGAATATGATAACATCTTCTGTGGACGTGTAAACTATAGCCTCCTCTAAGCGATGTGATTCATTAATGGTTTACATGAAATGTATTAAGAATAGTTTTTATAGAAATATGTGTTATAAATGAAGTAATAATTTTAATATAATTGTAATATATATATATATATATATTAAATTTTGTTATTTCAAAATGACATGAAATGGAATCAACGTTCATGCATGAATGCGACATACAGTCTCCATGAATGATGTATTTTTTTCCTATTTATATATTTTTAATATTATTAAAAATATATATAGAATGAATATATATGAATTTTAAATCATTTTATGAATTCATTAAATAATTAAATCATGATATAAATAAGATGATCAATAATAAAAATTCAAAACATACATAAAATACAAAGTGGTTATTTCCAAAAATGTATCTTTAAGATGTAATTGTTAATAGATTAGAGATATAAAGTAAAAATAAAGTAACATATGATATTATATATCTAAATATGGTTATCTGATTTATGTATAATAAATATATATATATTTTATAGGATGTTTGAATAATAATGATATGCGTTAACACTTAAGGTATGAGGATGTCTAGTCACTCATTTAGATCTATGAAAATTATTCCATATCCGCCACACATTTAATTTGTGTGGTTTATATACTCCTCTATGAAATGATATATTATTAATTTCCTTTATTTAATTATATTAAAATAATTATTTGATTTTATTCTATCATAGGACATATGATTCAAAAGAAAGTCAAAGTCTAATCAATTTCAACCTCACATTTATTTTCATTGACACACAAACTGTGTTCACCGCCCATTTCATATATGTGGGGAATATAATTCTAATTCATTTATTTTAATATTATTATAAAGAGAAATATTTTTTTTACATATCAATTTTAGAATATATATTTCATGGGTTTCATGGTTAAAACTTTTCAAATGCAGTGTGAGAATTTTGTCTCAATTTTCATTCTTTATGACTCATGTTTTTTATGTCCCTATATTCTTTTATGAGGTGTATATAGAATCCCTTTTACCTGTTATATCATTAATATCATTATGTTTATTATATTTTTGGATTTTTTTAATATTATTATATCATCGGAATTATGATTCAAAACAACCATTTTGGAAGAGTTTATTGCTAAAACCTCATCAGCTATCAAGATTGTTTTTTATTTTCCATTAAATATATCATAATATCCATATATAAATAACTATCATGAACATTCTAATACTATTTTAATTAATGATATCTTTATATAACGGTGCCATTTTCACCAACATTTATAGATAAAATAATTAACAAAATCTTGATAAGATAATATTACCGTATTTCTCACTTTATCTGTAGATTGATTTTATTCAAAAATAAGGTTTTCTAAAAATGTATAAAAAAATGTTTTAACTAATATTTTAAAATATCTTTCACTGAAAATTAGTTTAAAAATGATATATGATAAAAAAATTGTTAAGGTGGTTTTTAAAGATTCCAAAATAAAATTTCAAGGGTGTTTTTAATGAAAAAGGTTTTCCAAAGGTGTTATTTTTTAAAAAGTTATTTCCATAGAAAAATTATATTTTCCTCATGATATTTTGTTAAATGATCTTTCAAAATTATGTTCTATCATAGATGAAATCCGTTGATATGGGTTATACTATATAATAATATGATACAAGTCCACCATTATTATTCTTTTTTGGAATGGTATATGTTTAAGATGAAAAATTATGTATGAATCCCATTTACCTTACAGAAGTTATTCCATGGAAAAATGATTATCAATCCAAATTACATTCATGTGTTATTATATGATGAAATTATAATGAAACCTGTATCATTTTTACATGTCATTTTAAGATGAAATGTTTCATTATGTGGTTTATGATACAAAGTTTAGGAAACCAATATTTTTTATGGGTTATGATATGATTAATATTTTTTGATATTGTGAAACACGAATGTATGATTTTATTATAAAATGTATGGGACCTATATAACCCTATAATGAAATGGTTAATGATAAATGTCATAAAAGATTATATGGTTCATGGGTTTCAGCCCAGGCCTAAACATAAGTGGGTTTATAGGTTACAAGCCATCCCAAAAAGAGGGCGTACTTGTTATATCCCTATACAAAAAATAAGATGGTATACATGTTGTAGTCCAAGCCTATAAACAAGAGGGTATAAAGGTTATAATACATTATGAAAAAGTAGTGTGTATATGGGTTGTAACTTAATCCAAAAAAACCAGATGTTACAAATGGTGTAGATCAAGCTCGAAAATTACATGGTTCATGGGTTGTAGCCTAAGCTTGAAAACAAAACTGTACACAGGTTGTAGCCAAAGAACAGAAGCATGAGAGCACATAGTTTTTATCCCATGCCAGAAACAAATATGGTTCTTGGAATTCAGACTATTATTGAACATAAGTGGGAATAATAGTTTTATCATAGTATGAAAAATAGTAGGGTTCAGAAGTTATTTCACAATACCAAAAAGGAGAGGGTATATATACGGGTTGTAGACTATGAATAAAACTATTACTTGCGTGGTTTTCCAAATAATAAGAAGTTATGAATTTCATGGTGGACATATTTGGAATAATATTTAATATACTTATGTCTACGCCACATGTACATGTCTTATGATAATGGTATTTTCTCATGATTCAAGTTATTTAATTTTCTTATGATTAATAAATTATGGTATGCCAATATTTTTTTCAAGAATCATTAATATGATCATTGACATGTAGGGTATGGTTTTCAAATGTAATTCTCATGTTCTCATACCCATGAGTTGATATTACTCTTTTATATCCCATTTATTTAGCCTTACTCACCATATGAGCTCACCATTTCTTATATTTATTTTTCCTAAGTTATGACGAAATGATTAAATGTAAATCACTAAGGTGGAATATATTTTTGTAAATAATTGATGATCCTTCACCAGATTAGAATATTTTTCTACATGTTTCCAAATTCACTAAATTATTATGATCCTCATGCATGTGTTTTTGTAAAGTAATTAATATTTATCTAAAAAGGATTAATATCCATGTATTTTAAGCATATTTTTCAATATTTGGTATCAAATTAATGGTTTTGTTATCAATTGGAAACTAATATTAGACAACCACGGTCAGATCCTTATGGACATTTCTAATGATATTTTTTGGGATATATGTAAATGATTATTCTATGTATGAGTCAATGATTGGTAAAATGTATTGGATATTTGGTAAAGGTTCTAGAGAGTGGTTTTATAGAAATTACATCATTTATTGGATGACACAAGATGATGTGAAATAGAAATATATTTACGTACGTTTAAAAACCAAAAAAAATTCATGATCTAGACTCGATCAGGAACATGTTCACAACAATGAGTCTTTCTGGTCACCTAGGATTAAACTCATAGGGGATATCATTAGGGAATTAAAAAAACATTATGAACCATCGTTATAGATTTAAATTGAATATATCTATTAATAACAATTTATAAACCTTAGGGATAATACATTAATGAATTATGTGTCCTTATTTAGATATCCTAAATGTGATTTTTAAACACTAAGAAGTATTATACTATGTTTATTATTTCTCACAATATGATTTCTTATTTCAATAAAAGGCATCATCCAGAAAGAACATAGATTACTTTGAGTTTGTTGGAAAATTTTATGATGAGTATCTGAATGGTATGATTATTGTAGTAAATTATTTTTTGATTACCCATAATCAATTTCATGGAAAATGATTAACAATGTTTTCCTTAACTAATTATCAGACTCAACAAATAATCGAAGAAGAGAGTTTTATGAGAGGTCAATTGAAAAAAATAATGTATAAAAAATTATTATGCTTCTTATATGTTTAATATGGGTGAATAAACAATCAAGGTAATGTATTATAGGAATGATAAGATTTCATATACAATTTAATGAAGGTCCTAGAATGGGTAATTGGATACGGAAAATGATGATTTTAGTTAATTCAATATATGAAATATAGGTATACCTAAGTAATTATCAACAATTTAATGTTTTATGAGTGAAAAGATTTATAGTTAGGAAAATAAATTTCATCAGAGTAAATATAATGAAGGGAATAATCAATGTTGCAAGAATAATAGTTTTTATTCTAATGATAAATAAACCACAAAAGAAATATGAATTGTATGTGTTGTTCTATTATAATTTTTATAAGCATTATTAAATTGAGTTTCATGAATGTTAACACATGATTTGTATTTCATATTTTCATAAAAGGGTATTAATGAATAAGTAAATGAATTTTAGAAAATTGTTTGAGAAAGTTGAGGAATTATTGAAGTGTATATATAATAGAATTTGTGAATATTATTTATAAATCATAATGTATATGTTTTCATTATGGATTTTTAAATATATATTGAATCTTGTTGATGAACTAGAAAATCGATTTTATGTAAAGGTGATATTTTGAAGGAAAGGCAACCATTATTGTGTTACTAATGATTCTAAACATTTCTTATCTTGGATAAATAGATGATTGAAATAGATAAATTAAATGGGATATTTTATATGATCTCAAAACTGATAAAATATTTTTTGAAACAGTGGTTTAATTTATTATTAATGAAGTTTACAGTGTTTTTTAATTTGATGAATATTTCTATTAAACTGTGTCATATGTAAGTAATAAAGTATATAGTATGTTTTTAATAATGATTTATGGTAAGTCATGCTTTTAAAATGATTCAAGAGAATACATGAGGAAAATATTAACATATTTAGTATGTGATAATAAAAAGTCACTTTTTGTTGTATGGGGTATCAATGTTAATCATAGTGAACATATTTCTAATGTTTTTCATTTTTATATTTTAGAAGGGTAAAAAATATTATCCTTTAATTAAAAAGGGTTATATAGAACATTGGTTTAGATTTTAGAGATTATGGTATTATTTTTTACATATAAATATTAATGCATATTGTCTAATCTATGTTAATACTTTTCTATTGATTTTACCTGAAGATAGATGGAATGAATTATTGGTTTATCTCACGAACTTATGATCCATTACTGCTTCGGGGATAAAAAATTCACCATAATTTCTTGGAGTAAGAGATGATGTGGAAATTGATTAACGTACAACCAAAGGTAGATATTTTTGTTATAAAAGGTAATGAAATCCTGTATATAAATATTCTCATAATAATTCTACAAATTTTGGAAAATGATCAATAAAAAGAAAAATTATTATCCTAGTACAATAATTTATGATGAATTGATTGCATTTTTGATCAATAAATGTTAATGGGTTTTATCCCCTTGAATTTATATTAATATTTTAATTTCATGTGATCAATGAACTCTACCACTTCCTATAATTATTTATGGTTTTCTTACATGTCCATGTCTTTAACTATTAACTATGTTTTCCTATTTTGCAACCTAGTTATGTGACACATTGGGTAAATTTTATAATTCTCACTTTCCTTTTTTAAAGGAAGTATTAAAATTAATTTTCATGATTCAGTTTTAATTAATATCATAGAATTTCAGTTCGTATATTCCCATTTAAATTTTGGATGAATTCCATAAATTTGGTAAAATAAATGTTTGCCAAGAATATGTGGAAGCTCGAGTGGTGTTTTAGGAAATTGGGACATGAAAAAAGGGGAATTGGGCTATTATGTTCAGGTTTCATGTTTATAAAATAGTCTGTGCAAATTGTGCAAAGGGTAATCAAAACCATGCGACCTTGTATGAAGGCATTTAATCTCACCATGATTCACTGTTTCATTTTCACCCTTACACCACTATGTTAAACTTGTTTTCTATGAATCATTATGGATATAATGAAAAATATGACATCATTTTTGATTACATTATTTTGTTTTTATCATTGTTAAAAAGGAAAATATTACTTGTTTTGATGATTTCATTGTTGTAGGATTTGATTTGGAGGCCCTAGAGATCATCAAGAAGGAAATGGGCCAAACTACGAATAATCTCATGGAAATCTTTCAACTATTTTGAATATTGAAATAATTAAATGCCATTAAATGGTATGATAATTTTTTCCCCTCTAAAACATCATTTTCTTAAAGTCATCTCAATGAACTGATGCCTAATTCGTCTATATGATGTCCCATCTGAACCATTCTATATTGGGGAAAGAATCTACCAGAATTAAAATGTTTGGTTTGGTCTTTTGACAATATCTCCCAATCCAGACGAAAAATGGATGAAAAATTTGACATTAAGAGATTACATATACCTTCCAAAAACTTTTAACTTTTGTAAAATTAGTGATATGGATTAATACATTCCCAAAGCTGAGATACAAGTGGTATATAAAAAACTTGTTGCTCAAAACCATGTCCCATATTTTCTATAAAAAAGAACCATGGGAACCACAATTATATATTGATCAATAAGGCAAAGATCAACAAATTTGGGGACACCAAGGATTCCTATTTTCATTAAATAATATCTTGATGCCCCAATCCACATAGGGTGATCAAGGATGTAGGAGAAGTTTCACCCGAGCCTCCTCCTCCTCTCGATGGCAAGCTAAACGGTCGATGATAATTTCACGGGGGCTATAAAAATATGGGAGGGAGTTCTAGAACATGTTAATAAAATATTTTAATGTAACATGTGTGATAAATATTCATCATTTGGATAACATTGATGAAATTCCCCAATGAATAAATTTATTTTGTTATAATTAATTGAAACACTTTTTATAACAACACCGATTTGGGAGAGATTTCAAGTGTAAATCGTGTATATTTTTGATTGGAGAAGAATGGATTCATATTTATCCTACACGTATATAATATTTCAGTATTATTTGGTAGAAATTTGTTATATATTTGATACCTAATCCATGACATCACGATTTTTGGGTCAAGGGGTGGTTCTTTAGCATCATTTGAAAAATAAAGATGAAAGTTATGATCTTGACAAACCTCATCCAATGGGATTGATTAAAAAATGTGTATTTTTCAGAATTCTCAACACAGAAATTTGTGTAGTGAAGTTTAAATTATGTCCTTATATCATAATTATGAAACACAACATGTAAATATCATCTATTAAACTCATTATATCATGTTATTTCATAAAAATGTTTTCAAAACCACTACCCACATTGGTTTATTTTTAATAAACATTTACACAATGAACCAAAAAATCTCCTTGAGAGATAACCTAGGGTCATCCATAGACTAAAAATCAACCTTAAAATTTTACTCATGTTGACATGTCAAAAAAACATGTTCAAATATTGGCATTGTTTCCGGGGAGTGCGTCATTTTTGTGTGCATGTTTCTGATATTATTTTTAATTTTTTTTGAATATTTATTTTCCTTCTATTCTTCCTTTTCAGTCATTTTGTGTTTTGATATATTTATTGTGTAGGTTTGGATCATGAAACAATCTACTTGGGGTATTTATCACATTTTGAACCTGAATCGGAAAGGATCCCACGCCAACAACATTGAGTCACATAACTAAACACTTCGAAGGAGGACACACCACAAATTGAAACTCTTATTCACCCATATTATTCTTCTAGAAAAAAATTAGATCCTACAATTAATGTGTATAACATGGATGAAAAAACTAGAACACTAAAAGAACGAACCTCCCTAGATGTTGATATACGAACCACATACATTCAAATACATGGCGAGGAACCTAATTTTGATCAAATTTTCGGATTGATTTATTTATTACCAGGATTCCATGGATATCCTATAGAGGATCTAGATAAGAATTTAATATAATTTGACACTATTTTTTTAACATTAATACCTATTAATGTTAATTAAGAAGAAGTAAATCGTAGAGCATTCCCCTTTTCATTAGAATATACAACAAAATATTGTCTTTACAATGATAATTTACCAATACGAGCATGATAAAACATGAAACTACATTCTATGATAAATTATTTCCAAACCTCTTGAACTGAAAAAGTATGGAATGAAATATGGTGTATAATAAAATCTCAAGGAGAAACATTTCATGAATATTTGGAAAGATTTTAAATGTTATGTTATTTTTTCCCACACCACCAAATAGGCGATCAAATTTTAATAAAATATTTTTATGAATGTTTAATTCCAATTAATCATAACGTGATTTATGATGTAGAAGGTTATGCACTAGTGGATAAAACCCCAATCGCTGCAAGCCACCTAATTGAGATCATGGCACAAAACACTCAAAAATTCAGTTCATGGTCTATTGTACACATTAGAGAAGTCCATGAGGTGAAAAGTGTAAATTTTAGAAGAAATTAGACATGATGTTCGATGAGGTATGTACCATTCTATTAAAAAATTCTCTTTACTAAGTGAAATATCAATATCCTCCTCTAATCCATTTTTTTATATGTTCTCTTGACACCCACTACTCTGACCAATCCTCCCAATTGGGAGAAAATTCTAGGATTTATGAGGGAATAATTCCAAGACAACCCAATAACAAACCCTTTATGAAAGAACCATAATATCCATACAACCCTAGGTGGAAATAAAATCATGCTTATAGACAATGGGGTATTAAAACCAACCTCAAAAACAATGGAACCAACTGGGGAAGAGTATGCATCCACCACTACCACCTAAAAATACCCAACCACCACAATGTCCATTCCATCAATCCCTTCCAAACCCCAAGACATGCCTATATGATATTATGAATCAAATGGATATCAATAATATTTAATTCCAAAAATGAAAATAAGATACCATACAATACCTATAATAAAAATTAGGCCAACTTGTTAACTCTATGAGGGAAGTACAAAGCCATGGGTCGGGTAAACTACCTTCTCAACTAGTAGTTATCCCAAGGGTTAAGGGAATTGTTATTTCCATTATGCATTGGAGTGGATCAAAATTTAAAATCCAAATAACCCCTCAACTAGTGTAATTCATCCCATAGTAAACCATCATCCCAACTACAGGGAATGATCAAAATTAGGTAGATCCTTGTCCTCAGAGAATCCTTTCCAATGGAATGAGTGTGTCTATTGATGAGTCACCGAGCCCATCCATTCCACTCTCATTACCCTAAATGGATGACCATACAAGAAAACCAAAAAAAATTAACATGATAAAGAAATATTAAAAACATTTTAAAAAGTTCATATGCACATCCCCTTGATTGATTCCATGAACCAAATTCTAAGATACATCAAGTTTCAAAAGGACATGTGTACCCACCAATGGTGAAATCATCGAAATAAAAAGATGATCATGGGGAGGAATGTACTAGCATTGATAGAGCCATCACATCCTACCACGTGCAATGATCATGGGATATTATTGATTCCTTCAACCATAGGGGAGTATTAATTTTCCAATGCTAGGATCGATTTAGGTGCTTCTATAAATGTTATGACTCACTCTATTACTCTTATTTGTAGGTCAGCGCACTAAATCCCAGTAGAATATTCGTTCATCTATAAAATAAGAGTACATCACATAGTTCTAGTGTGTTATATGATCTTATAATGAGGGTGAGAATTTTAATTTTTCTTGAAAATTTTTATGTGCTAAAAATAGAAGATGATTGGATAAATGGAAAAACACAAATTATATTGTGGGTAACCTTTTCAAAAGCTGTCAAAACTATAATTAATGTCAAAAATGGTACATTAAATATTGTGTTCTGTGATGTCATTGTCCACATCATCATCCTTGATTCCATAAAGCACCCCTTAAAATAACAGTCATCTATCTATGTTAATTAAATTGATGTACTCTCTTATACTAAAAACAAATTTTAATTTCCTGCATCCACTTTCGGAGTTTTCATCATTTTTTGAAATGAAAATAAATTAATAATGAATAGATTATTGTAGTGTTCTAGAAATATATTATGCATACTTGATAATATATGATATCTTGACCATTGAGTATCCAATGACCATCATGGATAATTATATGCATGTAAAATATCATTCATCACTTCAGGATGATTCCATTATGCAGTTATATTGGATTAGTAACCTCTTACTATCACACACAATCCCATAAATCCAAAATCAACATAAATTGGAACTGAAAAATTTGACTCAAGATTAAAATATTTTTATCTTGATAATGGAAACATGCCACCCATTATCCTTGATACTTCACTCTCTCTCATGCATGAATTATGGCAGCATAAATTTTTTTAAGGTAGTATAAACAAGAATTGGGATGGACACCTGCGAACATTAACAGTATTAGTCCATCAGTTTTTAAAACTAATATTTTGTTAAATGATGAGGAAAAACTAGTTACTCAGTCACAATGTCTACTGAACCCAAAAATCAATGATGTTGTTAAAGAGTAGGTAACAAACTTGTTTGATATGGGAATCATTTACCCCATATATGATAGAAAATGGGTCTATCCCATTAAATTATTTCATAAAAAACCAGTCCTACAGTAAATAAAAATAAATATAATGAATTTGATTCTACTCCTATACTGAATAGTTGGCATGTCTACATAGGCTATCTCCAACTATACCAACTCACATGGAATTACAATTTCCCATTGACATTAAATGACCAAATTCTAGATTGTATAGTGAGGATGTCCAATTATAGTTTTTCTGATGGGTATTCTGGATATATTCATATCTATATTGACACCAAGGATAAGGAAAAGAAAACCTTAACATTCTCCCTAGGCACATTTGACTATATAATAATGAAATTTGTCCTGTAAAATGCTCCGGGTAATTTCTAGTGATGTATTGTAAGTATTTTTTCAGATTACCTAGAGAATTGCTTTTAAGTATTCATTGATGATTTCAATGTTTATGGATTTTGTTTTGATGAATGTTTATGTAGTCTTGGTTTATTCTTATGTCACTATATTGAGAAAAATGTTGTATTAAATTATGATAAATTCAATTTCATGGTGAGAAAATGTATATTTGTAGGGCATGCATTATTTGGGGATGGAAAACAAGTAGATAAATCTAAAGTTTATTTCATTAATTACATACCATTCATAGAAATGTATTAGATGTGCAATATTTCCTATTTCGTACAATATTTTACCATCATTTCATTCCTGACATTAGTAGAGTTTCACTCCCCACTCCTGATTACCAGCAAAAAGAAATAAATTTTTTTTGATAATGAATTTGAAAATTCTTTTAGTAAGATAAAATATCTTCTCATACCACCACTGGTAATCTGACCATCTCGGTGGGATTTACCATTTGAGCTCATGTGTGATGGCTCTTACTATGCATTTTGGGAAGTATTATCACAAAGGGTCGATCAAGCTCCACATTTCATTGCCTATGGTTCACGTACATTGAACCCTACCAAAGAAAAATACACCTAAACTGAAAAATAATTCGTTTACATTGTGTTTTTCTAGGATAAATTTAGGTCATATATTTTATAGTATAATGTCATTGTTTTCCCATACCATGAATCCCTTCGGTATATTCTTAAGAAAAATGAATCCAAAACACATTTAATTCTATGGATTCTCCCCATTCAATAATTCAATTGACTATTTACAAATATAAATGGATTAGATAATGTGGTGAAGAACCATATTTTTAGGATTCCCTTATCCTCAGACATTGACTCATCCCCCTATATTCCTATAAATGATTTGTTTCCTGATGATCAATTGTACCTAGTGCAAGATAATATTCCTTGTAATGCTGAAATTGTAAATTATTTGATAGTATATTTCATTCTTATTGATTTTATTGAAAACCAAGACAGTCATCTAAAACATGAGTCCTGTTGTTACATTTCTGATGACCCCTACATCCGGCTCACATGTAGTGATCATGTCCTTTGGCATTGTGTTCTTGATAATGAGTTTCAGTTTATTTTTAGATAATACCACACTCTTTCTTGTGGGGTCCACATTTGTACCCAATGGAGTGCTCACAATGTCCTTGACTCTAGTCTCTTTTGGGCATCTCTTTTTTGTGATGCCCATGTTTTTTGTAAATCTTGTTCTCATTGTCAAGGAATGGTCAATTTCATTAAATGAAATGAAATCCCACAACAAGAATTTATATTTCATGACTTTTATTTTGTTTTGGTTATTGACTTTATGGGTCGATTTCCCAATTCATTTGGAAACATGTACATATTCCAGCAGATAATTATGTGTCAAAATGGGTATCGGCACAAGCCAATAGGAATAATGTTTCAAAGGTTATTGTAGAAATTTTGATAACCCAACTCTTCTAACAGTTTGGCTTACTTAGGTTCTTCATCAGTGACTATGGTTTTCATTTCTACAACTGAATGATGCAATCACTTTGGTGTTGATATGGGGTCGGTCATCGAGTGTTTACAGTATATCACCCACATCCCAATGGTCAAGAAGAGGAGTAAAATGGGGAGGTCAAACTAATTCATGAAATAACGGTTCAACCCAATATGAATTATTGGAGTCTTATACTTGATGATTCATATTGGGCTTACAATAATGCTTTTAAAACCCCAATTAGAATTTCACCATATGGGCTTGTATTTTTGAAAGAGTAGTCAATTCACTAATGAGATTGATCATCAGGCCTACTGGGCCATCAAACAATGTAATTATAATCTTTTTGGGGAAGGTTCTCAATGAAAGTTGCAGATTCTAGAGCTAGATGGAATGCGAAGAGATGAATATGAGTACTATAAGATTTATAAGGAGGGAACCAGGACTTACCATGACCATCTCATCCTTCATCATCAATTTCACATTGGGAAGAAGGTCCTCCTATACAATGTAAGGCTGATACTACATCCAGGTAAGCTTCATTCCCACTGGTTTGGACTTTAAACTATTACTAATTTATATCCGTTTGGTTTTGTACTGGTGAAAAAAAAGAATCTAATAAAACCTCCAATGTCAATGGGTTACGGCTAAAGCACTTCCGTAAATCCCTTCCAGCATTTATGATGGAGGAACTCCATGTCCAAGAAGCAACATATTGGTGACACGTTCCAGATTGTATCCATCCTTCCCACATTCTATTTTATTATAGTGAAGACATTTTATGTTCTAAATTTGGGGTGTTGGGTACATTATTAGGTCAGTATATAATTTTCAATATTTTTTCTTATAGAATAGTATTGTCACTTTCCCCGTGCTATATCCCTCTATATTGTGTCAGAATATTAATATTTTCATGGAAAATGATGCCCCCTTTAAATGAATTTGAATTCATTTTACATTCTTGAGTTGATTATGTGGAAAATTCTTTTGTTTATGAAAAAATGTTTTCCAAATAAATCTTGATATGGAATATTTTTATAGAATATATATTTTTAAATCATTATTATGTGTTTAATGGAATTTTGAAACTCATTACTCATTAGCACTGACCAATATTTTAATCCCGTACCCGAGAGACATTATGAGACTATCATTGCATATTCTTTCCTTTAGTAACTTTCTTGACAGTCTCGAGTCATGTAGATAATCTAGTACCAACCTTGATTATGTTTGAAGTCATAAGATTCATGTGTGATAAATTAATTATAGGTGCCATCATTAATTGAAAATTACTTATACAATTAACCTCTATTTTTGGACACCAAGACATTTTACACTTATTAAACCATAGAGAGTAGGAAATGGCTATTATGTAGCCCCATTAAAATATTATTTATCTATACCTACCAATATAATTTTTATAGATGTTTTTTACATTTAGTAAGTGTACGTGATAGGGTGTTTCCATGGGAGTTACCATGAATGAATCATTATTATGGATAGATATAAAAGGTACCTACATTTCCCTTTGGTGGTGGGTTCATAATCCATATTGTATCACTGTTTTACAAACTATCCATTTTTATCTCTGAAGAATATTATATAAAAAAGGAAATACTTATGTATATTGTAAAAAATAGAAAAAATGGAAAAACTAATGGAGAAAAGATATAGTTTATTCAATATTATTCACTGCTCAGATGTGACCACACAAATGGACAATAGAGATAGTGAGTTTGAAGTGATACACATTTTGGGGGGATGAGTGTGTACATTCATTGGAGACACATGATGAATTTAAACATGTTTTGTACTTAATAGATTATAAACTCCTCTTTTGCATTTTATTTTTTATACATTAAATCCTACCAACCCTTGATCCTCAGAAAAACGATTTTGAAGTCCCCTTAAGTATCACACTAATTTTTTTCGATAGAGAACATAGAATAATAGAAATCATATGGTATGATCATAGGAAATCAGGTAAAATAGAATAACTCCACTTTTATATGTTCCTTGATGCATGTTTCATGGGTGAACAAGTGAAGTTGAATTTATTTGAATGTTATAGAAGAAATATGATGGAAAAATTGATTTCATAAATGCGAAATGATGAATTTCATTTTAGATAAATCTGGAAACATTTTTCAAATTTGATTTATCAATGAAACTGGTTTAGGATATAAAACATTTCCTAGTAGTGCAAATGTTTAGGTGTGGGGGTGTGACCGCACTGCGATTAACTGTTTCATTTTCACCCTTACATCAATGTGAGAAAACCTGTTATGTATTAAAAATTATAAAAATAATAACAAATTTCAATTCTTGTTTTATTAATTTATTTTATGTTTATCACTATTAAAATGGGAAACGTCCCTTATTGTTAGGAATTCATTGTAGGAGGAGGTAATTTGCAAGCCCTATAAATGTTCTAAAAGGAAATGGGCCAAACTACATTTCATTGCATGAACATATGTATACTATGTTGAAAATTGCGTGAATTATCTTCCTCTAAATGGGATTGAGATATTTGGCCCACTCTAGAACATCATTTTATACAACCCATCAAAAGGAACTGAAGCCTAATTCATAAACCTTGTGGCCTATATGTACCAATTTGTCTAGGGGAAAAATCATCCCAAATTCAAATGATTTGTTTAGTATTTTGACCATATCTCCCAATCAAGATGTCTAATTGCCAAAATATTTAATAAGGAGATAATAAATACTAATTCCGGGAACTTATCTCTTTTTAAATCTCATTATATAGCTTTCAACTAGTCTTAAAATAAGACACATGTGGTATATCAAAAGAAGGGTGCTCAGAACCATGTCCCATTTTGGATATTAAAAGGAACCATGTGCACCTCATTGGTAAGTTCGACTAGAAGGCCAAACTCTTCTATTTTAGAGACCCCGCAGATTCCTCTCCTCAGCAAAGATGCTCTATTGGCCTCTATCCACATATAGGGATAAATAATGAAAGTGAAGTTCCACCCGAGCCTCCTCCTCCTATCAATGGCAAACTAAATGTTGGATGATCATTTTGAGGGAGCTGAAAAAACATTGGAGGGAGTCTTGAAACTGGTTAATCCACTAGTTTTGTATAATTTGTGTCATAAATATTCACTTATGTTTTTCCTTGATTCACTTATAGTCTGAATTCATTTATTTTGTTATATTGACATGAAACACTTTTTATTACAACACCGATTGGGTTAAGATTTCAAGTGAGAATATGGTATAGTTCTGATTGGACAAGACAACAAATATTATTTATGTCACATATAGATAATATTTTGGTATCATTTTATTCATTTCATTTCTATGTTTGATACCCAGTCCTTGAAAACACGGTTGTTGTTTCAAGGGATTTTTCTTTGAACATAATTTTAAGTGGAAAGAGGAAATTCAAGATCATGACAACCCCCAACAAAATGGTTCCATTAATCCCTATTACTTTTTTAGAAAGAGGAATTTTACATGATTTTTAGTGATCTTGAAATGATTTCCTTAACTCATTATTCTAAAACACCAACTTTATTTATCGACTATTATACTATTTAAATCATGTCTCTTTCTTATAACTGTATTCAAAACCACCACCCTATATTGTTCCTGTTTTTTAAAAAATCACATTGTAAACCATTAATTCTTCTGGAGGGATAACCTAGGGTCTTCCCTATAATATAAACAATACTTAAAATCATAATCAATTTTACGGGTCATGAAAACATGGTCATCATTATGTATTGTTTTACTATGGTTTGTAAAAACATATCGAATTCCCATGGAATAATGGGTCTTGGACCCCTATTGGATAGAGGTTGGTATATAGTTGTCTCATGGTTTGGAAAACTATTACACCAAGCCATTCAACTCATTAAAAATATATTAATCACCCCTTCAATATTTTATGATATTCACCCAAATTTCACCCCTTTTCTTCCACTACCAACCATAGTGGTGAAACTAACTCCTCAAGGACTTATAACAATCAATAAGCTCTGATTCTAGGCTGTTTAGAGTGTCATTGGTTTCATATTTATGATCTTGGTACGAATATTTATCCACCTGCCTATATTTTTATGATTTTGGATTGGTTTTTATTTTTATAAATACCCTAATCCCACTTTTTCCATTAGATCATATATTGGGGAATCAATGGGGTCATGAATATATAACTAAAGCTATAGTTAATGGTATGGTCATATTTTAAATCATGGTAGGTGGTATACATGTTATATCCCATAGTAATAATGTATGGTTTCACTTTTTTGTTCTGATATTGCTTCCATTTTACTGTACATTTGTTTCAATGAATAATATTTGGTAAAATGATTGGGTAAGTGATGAAATAAACCCATCATAATCCCCATGGGATGGATAGATATTGAATATACTAGATTAGGTCTACCCTTGGGGTATACTAGTATTCACGAACATGGAAAATTGTAATGTTAAGCCTAATGTACATTTATATTGATATAGATCTCATGAAAAATGTTTTAACATGTCAGTCCAAATTATAAATTACTGTTAAATAATTTTGTTCAAGTCATTTTCAATGAAATAAAGGATTTTTTAGAGAAATATTTAAATGGTTAAATTGATTAAAGTGAGTGTGTAAATTGGGTAATGAAATTTTAATGAAAATTCATAATTTTTCTATGGAATATGAACTGATGACAGTGTTTGAAAGGATAATGTATAGAACAAAATGAATATAATATATGGGTTGTGGTATGAAAACCAAAATTGGTTAAATTGGCTCTATCAAATAAATGGTAAATGTGTTAATGGGTTATAAAAGGATATTGTGTTGTATGAAAATGAATACTAATTATGAATTTTATTTGAATTGATTATTATTTTTTATTATATGTAAAATAGATAAATAATAATGAACAAATGTCATGGTGGTTTGGGATAAAGGACTGAGGCTCCTCCTATATGTTAGGATGGACTGAGTCTCAAAAACCCACCATAGAATTGACATTTTAAAAGGTAAGATTTTAACTCTAGGCCCCTAACTATTCATTAGATGAGAAAATTTTGGCCAAGGGTCCAAGGATAGTGTGTTTTGATTATCTATGAAATTTTATTCCCTAGTGAGATAGGGAACATGAATTATACCACTATTACTGATAATTGGTCATATTGGGCCATTGTGTAAATGATGAAAATACATAACCCATGAAATAAATGATAAAGTAAATAAGGTGTATATTTTTAACAAATGGAACCGGAGTCTTGTTTTTTTAATTTACGTTATAATTTCATGAACTATGAATTTCAACTGGATATTTTGTAGACAACATTGATGGTGGCCTAATAAGATGTACCTACACCCAACTTAGGATGCCATTTGGTAACTGAGTAGATTTCATGGTTACAGGTTAAGATAAGTGAAAAGGACCTTTGCTAGGGAGTTGAGTTTGGAATGTAATGTTCTTGGATGAGGATCTGGACATAGAGTTCAGACCGATTTGGGGATTCAGTTGTTGTATCTATTTTGGGGTTTACATCAGTTTTAACATTGATTTCACGATATGGCATATTTATTGTTTGACTTTTGTTTTCTCCCACTTTAGCAAATGGTTAGTAATGCATTTTTATTGTTCATTATTTATTACACCTCTGATTTTATATGTAATATATTCTAGATTACTAAGGGAGAGTTGGTATATTAACCCCACATGACTCTTTAGACCCTCAATTCTTATTATCATCCTCTGGTGTATGAGGAGACAAGCTTTAGGTTATGTGGTGATCCATATCGGGGAACCCGTTTAATAAATTCTAGGTCAAGTACATTTATAGTTTATATTAATGGATAATTAATATGTAAAAAACATTAATGAGCCATAAACATTTCTATGGATAAATTTATGTAATTGGTGGTAGAATGTTACACCATGAGTTTTTATGAATTATTGTATTTGAAAAAATTAAATATCCTTGATGGATGAAATTGCATGCTATAGACAGTTATTATTAATTTATATGTAAGAAATATTTGTTCTTCTGATACAAACCCCACATAAAATATTTTATTATAAACAAGACACTATTCCTGTCTTATGTTACACTTGTTGTCGATTTCCCTTAATAGCATACGTTACATGTAAGACCACGTTTTACGAAACAAAAAATCTATTAATGATATTATTAATATAATACTATAATTATCACCAATCAATGTAAATGTATTGTATTAATTAGATTAAACAAATTATTAAAAAAAATTTACAATTGTTTATTAGAAGAATTATTTGGCGATTAATTAATTAGAAATAAAAGTAAAACACATTTTAAAATCTAGGAAATCATTTTCTCATGAACATTTTTTATAAATGAAATAAACCAATTACGATGAATTTTTTTAATGAAATATATATATAGATTATATTGAATAAACTATTTTATTTTCATATATTTTATTTAAAAAAGATAAAAAGATTAAAAAATTAGGCATTTTTTTTTCAAAAATACTATTTTCCCACAATTTAATGGTGCTAAAATTTTAAAAATAAATTTTGTCACTCTTAAAATTTATATTTAAAAAAAGGCGTTATTGTTTAAATACTGACATAGAAATAATAACGGGTTTAATTTTATATATTTTTCTAAAATATTTCATTTTTTGGATGAATTATGTAAAATACTAGATATTTATTGAAAAAAAAATTCATTTAATATTTTTATGTAGTTAAATTATATTTTGATTTATATTTAAAGTATGATCATAAATATTATAAATATATTAATCCATGTTTAGTACTTATATAAAATTTAATTCTAAAATTGTATATAAAAACATTTCAAACCTTTAACATATTCACGTTAAAAACTTGTTATCTCTTCCCGTTTATGGGATATATTGAAAATTAATTTCTACCACTTATTTAATTGGAATTTTGAAAAATGGATTTCATATTTATAATAATAATAATATATAATTGCAGCTATTTTCAAGGTATTTTTTTGTAAAAAAATATTATTTACTCGACATTAAATTAATTAAAAAGATTAAGGTAAAAATTATTTTACTTGGTGGCCAAACAATAGCCTTAATGGTCCAAATGACCTAGAAACATGTAAAAAACCCCTTATATTGAAATAAATCAACCATATACCATATTTTATAGATTTCTTTTTTTATTAAATGAGGCACAATATGTAATGAAGACCACAAAAGAATATTTTATTTTCGGTATTTACATGAATGCCACTCCCAATCCACAATAAAATGCCACTCATCCCTATCACTTATTCAAACCTGTAAAGACATTTGTATCATTAATAAACTTCCCATATAAACTCCCAAACTCCATAATTTCGTCATATAAATATCACTTTAGGATGAAATCACATCAAGGAAGTCATTTTGTTAAAATAAAAAAGAGTTACCCGAAAAAGAGGAAATGTTCTTCATGGATAACTTTTGATTTATTTATTATTAGACCCCTTAAATTATGCTTATTAAATGATTATATAAGAAAAAATGTATCTTCAACATATTAATATATTTTTGATAAGGTTATTACATAAACCCACACACCCTTCCATCTACTGGGATACACAGTCATCGTTTGTGTCTATGACATAGTAGTATATCCCAAACTGTTGTCGTTCGTTAATCCATTACAACCACTCAATTTTTGAAATAATGTCTAAAATAAAGTATTAAAACTATATAAATATATATGATATTTATTATTTAGTTATTATTTTAAAATTTCTATATAACATATTAGTTCATGATATATATTTCTTGGAATATTATGACATCATTTGTGGACGTGTGGACTACTACTTCCTCAAAGTGATGCAATTCATTCAATATTAAAAATTAATGTATTAAGGATGGTTTTATTAAACATAGTTATATATATTAAATAATAATAATACTTTATTTTTAATTAATATATCTCAATTAATTTTTTTATTTTAATATGATAAAAAATTAAAACCACATTCGTGCATATTTACGATCTATCATCTCCATAAATGGTGTAATTAATATTATATTTATATATTTTATATATTATTATAAATAAATATATAATAAATATATATTATATTTATATAATTTTAAATAATTAAATAATAATCAATTTTTTCTGAACAATAATAAAATGTTATTACATATATGAAAAACAACGCTGTTATTACGCAATAAGTAACATTAACATGAAATTTTTAGAAAATGGATAACATATTGTTACAATAAAATAATATATGGTATTATATATGTTATTATGGCTCTATTATAGATTTTAAATTGACAAAAATTAATTAAAAATGAATTTTTAACAAGTACACTGAGAGTCAAGATTTAAGGTAAGGAGATTTATAGTATGAAATTAATTTTTGAAAAACTAATTCCATATCCACCACTAATTTATTTTGTTTGGTGGTTTAACTTCCCCATTACTTGATATATCATTAATTTAAAATATTTCATCAAATTAAAATCATCCAATTAATGTTATTCTTTCACATGGATAATGATTCTATAGTCACTGAAGTACTAAAGTATTTATTTCCCACTTTTTTTTGCAAGAAGAAAGCTATTTTCACAACTTATTTATTATATGTGGTGTGAAAAATGAAAAATGAATTATTTTATTAGTATTATACTGAAAATTATTGTAATTTTTTGTATCTATTTTAGGATCTAAATTTCATGGGATTTATGTTTAATACATCAGTAAAGTTGAAGGGAATTTTATCTCAACATTCCTTCATTGAGACACATGTGTTTATATTCACCTATATTATTTTATGATTTTTATATACATCACATTTGACATATTATATCATGAATCTAAGTTTTTTCATGATATTTTAATCTTCATTTCGTTTTATTATTTAATGGTGATTATGATTCAATTTCATCATTGTGGTAAGTGTTTATTTCTACAATCTCATCAGTTATTGGTATCATTTATGATTATAATTCCATTGATAAATACTATGATACTCATATAGAGGAAACTCCTAATATTTCTATTCCTCTAGTTATCCATTATATCATCTAATTATAGTGAAATTTTTACACTCTTTTTTATGTAATATGATTATGAAAATTAATTAATGAAAATTCAACATTATTTTTCTCTAAGGTTAGAGATCGATTTAATTGCAAAAAAGATGTTTCTAAAAATATTTAAAAAATTATTTCAATGGTATATTAATATTTTTTAAGAAAAAGTATTTTAATGACGTTTTATGTTTTTAAAACCCTTTAAAATTTGTTTCAAATTTTTTTTATATGTTTTTATCTTGTTTTTAATGAAAATGGTTTTCAAAATGTGTTATATTTTAAAAATATTTTTTCAAAAAAATAAGGTTATTTTCATCATGAAATAATTTTAAATGATATTTGAAAATTATATTCAATATAATATGAAATCCTTTGATATATATTATTCTTTACTGGGGGTATAATATAAGAACACCATTTTTTTATGGGATATGATTAAGGTTTTATGTTTAGTAGGAAACTCATTTCTATTTCATGGGTTATACAATGAAAAAATACTTATGAATACTTATTCTATTCATGGGTTATTCAATGAATAAATAATTTAGAATGATGATTATTTTACATAGGTTGTGATTTGAGGAAATATTTTATTTCATGAGTTTTCTCAAGATCTTTATCAACCCCATATATTTTTATTGTTTATGATATGTTGAATGTTTTATTATCTTATGGTAAATGTATAAATGATTTCTATATATGATTTTTGAGACCTATATCTCACTCCAATTCATTGGGAAATTATAAATTTAATATGATCTCATAGGGTACAAAGATTGTTGTCCAAGAATTAAATCAAGAGTGAATATGGGTTTTGACCAAATCATGGAAACAATATGGTAAATATGTTATATACCAAGCACAAAAAAATAGGTTGTATAGGTAGTTTCCCATGACCTAAAAAAATTCAGAATATAAGTTGTAGAATAGGGCCAAAAATATCAGGGTACAGAATTTGAAGGGAAAGCCAAAAAACAGGAGGGTTCATTTGTTCTAGCCCTCTCCAGAAAATAAGAGGTTACACTAGTTATAAATCAAGCCTGAAAACAAGAGTATTTATGGGTTGTATCCCAAGACTTAAAATAAGACAATATATGAGTTTCTTCCCATTACTGAAAACATGAGTTTACAGTAGTAAATTTCCAAGCCAAAAAAAGAGATTACCCATGATTTATCTGAATCTAATAAACAAGATGTTACATGGATTGTAGTCCAAACCTAAAAAATGGTACATATACAGGTTAGAGCACATGACTGAAATAGTTATATATATATTCATCCCATGCCTATTATGTTATGAATATCTTGCTGGAAAGCCTTAGCCTAAAATTTTATATAATTATGTCTATGGTAGAAGTGAATGTATTATGCCAATGATATGTTCTCATGACCCCTATTATTTTATTTAATTATGATTCATGTGTCATTATCTAATAATATAAATTCAATGAATCGTGATAATTATCTTTGATCTACAGGGAATAGTTTTAAAATATTATGCTCATGTAAACATACCCTTATGTTTATGTAATTCTTATATATATCCTTTATTTAGCCGTATTGATCATATATGATGACATTTTGTTATGTTTCATTTCCCTAGGATATGTAGAGAATTTATTAGTAGGAGTACTAAAGAGGAAATCATTTTTTGGAAAACAATAAGTATAATTCACTAGACTAGGTGATTTAGTTCTATGTTTTTTAATGAACTAAACCATTATGGTCCTTGGCCATGTGATTGTTTAAGGTAATTATTATTCATCTCAAAAGTTTTCATATCTATATATGTTAATTATAGGTCATTATTGTTTTAAACTACCTTTCTATATGATCTCACCACTAGATATTTTTCATCCATTCAAATTTTTTCTGTCTCATAATTATATATTGAAATACCAAAAATCGTTACTCTTTATATTTGTTAGATATCCAAATTATATTTCCCATTTTAATTCTCTTTACAATAATTAATTACTTAGCAGAAATATTACTTTGACCAATAGTTGATGAATCTTCTCTAAAAACACATTTAATTATGAATTTTGGAAATAAATCCTTAGTATTACATTGTATGAGTTTTCAAATTCCGAGAATAAAATAAGATGTGAGACCTATGCTATAATGTCCCTTTTTTTGTTAGTTACGGCATGTCTAACATTGATGGGTTGTGGAGAGAGGGTATATTAGTATTATTAATTTATTAAACAATTAGAACATTTAGTATAATGTTTATATTAACATATTAAGGGAATAGATCTCAAACCCTTATCTATTACTTTCATTTGGTTTCCTTATATGAAATTTGAATAGGAAGTAACACAATGTAGGTCAATAGTGTTTTTATAGGGTTTTCTCAAATATGGATAACTATTTTCATGGAATTAAATGGATATTATGCCACTCACATTAATTTTATCTCATGATATGTTTAAAATATTTGGTAATGAAATACCTATAGAGCCAAATTCCTAGAACAACCCAAGTAAAATGTTAACACAAACAAGAAGTCTCGTGAAATACAAGATATAGATTGTGCCACATTAAAGTAGATCAGTAGTGAAGGATCTGTGTCTTTATAAGAAAAAATGGATCTAATCCCATTCCAAAACGTGAAAAAATTGAAATAGATACCTTTGTACTTGTTGAGTCATTAAAATGTAATGATATTTTAGAATTTCCATATTATAGTTTTCTTTTTTGCATAAGTAGTGATCAATAGATAATTGAAAAATATTTTCACTTTATCTTTTCTTTATTAATAAATAAATAATGATAAATCATTCACATAAGGTTTGGATTTATACATATATTCAACACATAGGATATACACTTTTATCTAAATGACATCTCTCTTTATATTTGATACTTCATGGTTTGAAATATGAGCAGTCTCTTCTCTCCTCAGATTCATGTTATGAATATTTTTTTCTAGGAAGATCAGCTACTATATCCACTATATTTTAAAATATATATTATTTATAGAATAAATAGTTTGAAAAATTTCCTTAATCAATTAAATCCAGAAACTCAATTGAAATTCTAAACAATACATCACGAAACTACCTCTCTTAAGTTTTATTCATGACAACAAGTAGTTTTAACTAACATCATGAAAATTTTATTTACATTGAAAACTTTAAAAATATTAGAATATATAGTATGTTGATGTTTTTTTATATTTAATGGCCCTAAAGTGGGTTCAATTTTACATTAGATAACATAGAATGAAAATATATGAATTGATATGATCATGATATGCCTTTTTTCGTATAAAATATTTTCTATGAATAAAGATTCTGATTATCTTCACTTGTGTTGTTTCATATCATTATCTTGATAATGAAGGGTTTAGGGGTATTTATTTGAATACTACAACCACACTCATCCTTTAAGAACATCCAAAAATAATAAAAACACACTCAATGATTTATGACTCCAATGGACACATTACCACACTTTTTTAATCCTGCATTTTTTTTCCGAATTGGTATACAATGCCATAAATTTAAATAAGATCAAATTATAAAACATGAAAAATATCTTTCTCGTGTGAGAATAATAATTACTTTCATATCACTAATGATAATCACTTCAGATATATCTTTATTCAAATAGAAATTCTTAATTACTTTTAAATTCATCTATGTTTTCAAAATCACAAACACTCTATCTTCAGTCAAATTATATTTTCCCTAATAATTATCTTAATAAGGAACATTTTCCTTCCCTAATAATGTTTTTTCCTTATGTATATTTTGAATGTTCAATTTATAGTTTTTCTTAATCTAAATCATTTTATTATAAATTATAAAAATATGTTTCACATATAAAACCTCGGAGTCCTATAAATTCATGGTTTAAATGTCTTCTGTTTTTAGATTCCAAATTCTATAGAATTAAAAGTCAGAATTACTGAGAATTGAAAAAGTGAATTCTTCAGAATTTAGATTCTAAATTCTCTGTAATTTAGACTTTAAATTCTTTTAAATTCAGACTCCATATTCTCTAATATTAAAGCTATGAATTCTCTAAAATTCATACTCCGATTTATATGAAATTCAGACTCCAAATTCTCTGAAATATGGATGCTTAATTCTCAGATATTTAGACTCACAATTCTCTGAAATTCAGACTCTGAATTCTCTGAAATCCAGACTCTGAATTCTATGAAATTCCAACTCTTAATTCTCTAAAATTCAGACTCCTAATTATTTGAAATTTAGACTCCAAATTCTTTATAATTCATACACAAAATTATCTAAAAATCAGACTCTGAATTCTCTAAAATTTCAAGTTGGAATTCCTTATAATTCAGACACTTACTCTGTAGAATTCACATCAAGCATTATTCAGAATTTGTAATCTAAAATCTATTGAATTCAGGATCCATGTTCCTTGAAAAACAGATTCCTAATATCCATGAGTTATAGTATCTGTATGTTTATATGGCTAGACTATGGAATTTATTATTTCGTTAGACTTAGAAAATTAGAATTTTTTGAGAAGCCTTATATTTTTAGTTTTTATAGTTATTAAACAATGTTATAAAATCTGTTTCTAACAAACCACTCAGTGAGTGAAATGTGTATAAGTCCCTCTATGATTTAAGGAATAATTTAAACATTGGAGGAGGGAATCAACCGTTGGAGTAGTACCTATAAATTGGAGCTCATTTTAATGAGATCAATATAGATATTTACATGTTCATCACTCTAGACATTCCGTGCTGCTTAAGTGATTTTTACTGAGAGAAAATCTCACGCCTTGTATATACAGAACATATTGTTCATCTTTCTTCATGCGACTCTGATTGTATTTGTGTACAGTCGAGGGATTATCGGGATATGATGACAGAGGTACCGACTACCATAATGTTCGAGGACTTCTGAGGATAATAAGATAGATGTTATGACAAAATTAATGATTGAGGGATTTCAAGGATAGAAATAAAGATTCCTAATTTTCTATCGTGGGCTTACCCAAGTGTGGGTAGGACATGCTTTCTTAAAAGTTCAAAAGAAGGGACATTTATCCATAGTTGTTGGATACCATTCTCTTTTCGTTAAAAGATTTCATTCTTGTTACTGGTTTTACTTCATGTTTATTTTTTCTATATTTTGATATAGTAATAGATTATAACCTTCATATACTTTCCTTTACTTTTTATTCTCTAATAAGAATGATTCTATACGCTTTAAGGTATAATATTTTGCTTGTAAATTTTTATAAGTTTCATTTCAAGAACAACATTTCTGGAATCTAGCATGTTT
The DNA here is from genome assembly GCA_963277665.1 of Viscum album. Lineage (NCBI taxonomy): Eukaryota > Viridiplantae > Streptophyta > Magnoliopsida > Santalales > Viscaceae > Viscum > Viscum album. Next base: position 1,581,999,992 of record OY728137.1, on the reverse strand, counting down.
TTATAACTAAAAGTTGTCTTGTGAATTTATATTTTTAAAAATTATTAATCATATTTTTCCTTATAGTTAAATATGAAAGATTATAAACTTACAATTGACCCCCTCCTCTGGTAAATGAGCATCTACATTCATATTTCGATACTACAATTTGTATTAGAGTACATCTCTGAAATACTAATCTTCACATATAAGTTTCTTGCACATGTTTTTATGGTTTTAAATAATTTATATCATGAGTTTTACTACCTTGTTTAGAATCATTTACTATTTTCAAGTATTTGTGGAAATATATTTTATTTTAGAATGGCATGAATGAATGTTGGTTTGATTGACAATCTAAATCCTCGCAGATCAACTATTTTTTATAGGAATACTTATCAGTACTAAAGAGATTGTTTAAATACTATTGATATTAATACTGGACTAGAAATTTTTTTAGGCTTAATATATATTTCAACATCCCTGACAAAGAATTCATAACATTTACATAACAAAAAAACACAAAATATCGACTAAACTACATGGTACATAATACTTTGTTGTGTTCCATAGCCAGGACTATATATAGATATACTTATTCTTGGGAAGCTATTAATAGTATCTTGAAGAAAAAGGTAGTCACACATTTTCGTAGATCCAAATTTATAGAAACTAGAATAGCTATGTTTAGAGAAAAATATCATGGATTTCTATTTCAATATGACCGATAGTTTGCAAGGATCAACATAGGGTTATGCAAATTTTTAATATTTTACAATCTTTTGCTGAGAGATGCCTAGATGATGAATCTTTAGTGGAAAGGATTCTAGATATAATTCTTAATGATTTGGAATATAAGAGAATTACTATTGATGAGTATAGGAATTATCTCAAATTACTCTTGATGATCGTTTTAGAATTATTCTACAATATGACACAAGAACAAAAAGAGATGCGGATATGAATAAAAAGAAAAATTGAAATAGATGAGTACCCTTTACTACTACTAAAATCAAGAATCCTGAATGGGTTACAAGTTCCAAGTCAATGAAAGTCACTATTTTAACTAAATCTAGTAAAAGTGAACATTCTAAGAATGAGCTAGCTACTATTGATCGAACGATGAACATGATATTTGGAAAGAAAGAATTTCTATAAAGTTATAAGAAGAAGTAAGTAATATAAATTAATTTCTTAGATGTCACTTGGTATGAATGATAATGAGTAGGGATTATCAGGCCAGATTTTTCTATGGTCATGAAAAATGATAGAAAGGAAAATCATTCTGAGAAGAATAGAAAGATGCATTCCAAGGCTAAAGCTAAGAGTGTTTTGAAATCCCATGACACCCAGATTGCAAGTTGTTGTGTATCTTCTAATAAATCCTTATAGTTTGAATCTTCTGGTCAGAAGAATCTTGGTCTACTAGCTATATATCCCATTGAAAATCATTTGTTAATGGCCAAGGTACCCAATTCTGATTCTACAAACAATGTATCTTTAAATGAAAATTATACTATTGATGAATACTATGAATATTCAAATTATGAGTCCACTCCATCCGAAGATGATACTTTTAATTCTTTTTATGAAGTGTATAGGTTTTCTAAAAATCTTGAGAATGAAATTTCTAAACTCAAGAAAAATCTTGAAAAAGAAAATTCTATAATTTCTATTTTAACTAACGAAGTATGAGATCTTTCTAAAAATCATGATACAAATTTTTTTTATTTTGATGGTATTTGAAAAAACAATGAAGAAGATAATTTTAAATGGATTAATTTTCTAAGGAACTTGAAAGTATAATTTATAAGAATAATATTTTAGAGACTAAGACAAGATCTAAAAATAATGTTATCATGGATGAAAAAATTGTAATTAAACTAAAGGATGAAATATTTTCCGTGACTAAATGTTTGTCAAACATTACCACTAGTAATGAATATTTTGACAAGATGTATTCCCAAATTCGACCCATAAGGAATAGTTCCGAAATTGGTTATACTAATTGGAAACCAGTTTTCAATAAAAATTATTTTATTCCAATAATTTATCAATTCTTCCCAAAATGTCAATTTGGTGAACATTGGATGAAAAAAATTTCCTTAACAAAACTCAATCTTTTGGTTTTTATAAAGCTTATTTTCATACAAAAATGTGGATACAGAAATTCATGTTTTTTGAAAATTCGGGATCCAAGAACCATTGTATTCCAAAAGTATACCACTCTTATTTTTAGTAAAATATTGAAAGTACCAACATCTTAAAATTCTACATGGATAGTGGATGTTCCTAGTATATGAATAGTAACAAATTTTTTTTTTAAAGTTTATCAAAATGAAGGGAGGAAAGGTAACATTAAAGATAATGCTAAGGAAGAAATTATTGTTATAGGTATCATTGTTCTTATTGGAAAAACATCAATTTTAAATGTTTTATTTGTTATTGGTCTTATGCACAACCATAATAACATATTTTAATTATGTCATGAAGGTTACCTAGTGATATTTAGGAATGATTAGTGTGTATTACACAATTCCAAGGAAGAGTTCATTCTTTATGCCCACATGGAAGAGAATGTGTACACACTAAATTTAGAAGTCCCTAGGTTCAAAGATCATCCTCATATTAGTGCAATGTAAGATGAATTTTGGTCGTGAAATATAATTATAGGACATTTGAACCATATAAACCTATTGAAACTATCAATGAAAGGACAAGTTAAGGATATACCAGAGCTTACATTTGATTCTTTAATATTTTGTTATACCTGTTAATATAGAATGAAACATAAATCATGTTTTCATTCAATTAGTGATGTTTAAAATACTAATGCATTACAGTTAGTTCATATGGATCTTCTTGGTCCAATAGAAACAGGAAGAATTGGAGGAAAATTTTACATATTTTCATTAGTTGAAGAATACACTAGATTTATGTTGGTCTATTATCTGGCAATGAAATCAAAAGATGTTTTCTATTTCAATATATATATATCCCAATTTAAAAATAAGAAAAATCTTTTATTGATAACTATTAATAGTGATAATTGAGGAAAATTTCAAAATTCAAATTTTGAATCTTTTTATATAAGAAAATGTATTACTCATTATTTCTCATCTCCATGAACACATCAATATAATTGTGTTTTTGAAAGAAGAAATCGATTTCTTTATGAGAAAACTAGAACCATGTGGAGTGGATATTCTATAGATAAACACTATTGAGATAAAGCTGTATGGTCTTTATGTTATACTATAAATAGAGTTTTAATTTGACATTTTCTTAATAAAACCCTCTTTGAGTTACAGAATTGTAGAAAACCTAGACATTCCTACATAAATTTATTTGGCTGTGAAGTATTCATTTTGAATACTAATGATAATTTACATAAATTCACACCCAAATACGATGAATGTTGTTTCTTGGGTTACTCCTAATTTTATAAGGATTATAGAGTTTGTAATAAAAATACATATACTATTGAAGAAACCGTGCATGTAAAATTTGATGAAACTGGTCCATTTTTTAAACAAACTCAACCTACATATTTTGATGTGGTTTCAAAAAATATTTATCAACCATATATAGAAGATCCTTCTCACAATAAAAAAAATTAAAGAACATAATTTTGAAGAATTAACCCAGAATATTTCCTTCCAATTGTTGATTAACAGATTTTAAAAAATAAAAATCAGTTTTTTCTTAATAATATTCACAGTGATAGTATCATTGGTGATGTAAATCAAACTATAAAGACTATAAGATCCTTAATAAAGGAAGTATAACATCACGAATTTCATTCCCAATTAGAACACAAAATAACTGATAAAGCATTAGGTGATGATGATTGGATTAATTCATTGCAATATGAACTAAAATATTTGAAAGGAATAGAGTCTAGACCTCAGTTGAAAGACCTAAAAAACATATGTTATTTGAGTAAAATGGGTTTTCAGAAATAATTTTGAAAAAATTTTAATAATTTTAAGAAATAAAGTTATATTAGTTGATAAAGATTATAATTGACAAGAATGAATAAACTATGAACAAAACTATACTCCAGTATCTAGACATTTATCAATCTATATATTACATACCTTTGTAGAATTCTTCAACATTATACATTTTCATATGGATGTTAAATGTGATTTTATTAATAGATATGTTCAAGATGAAATTTTTAGTCAACAAACTACTTGTTTTGAAGTCACAAAACATATTGAACATGTTATCGAACTTACCAAAGTATTATATGGACTTAAATAAACCCCTAGATCTTGGTATGATAGGCATACATGATTTTTGTTAAAAAAATGTTAAGAAAAATTATGATTTATCTCTTTTTATAAATAATGATAAGAAACATGTTTTCAATTTTCAAATTTATAATTACTACAAATATTTTGTTCAACTATGCAATCATTATCGATTTCATTTTCAAATATTTTGAAATCGGAGTTTTAAATGAGTATGATGGGTGAGTTAACATTTTTATAGGATTTCAAATTTCTAAAAAATATGAAGAAACATATATATCCCAACATATATATATTAAATATATTCATAAAAACTATAGATATGACAACACTATAAGAATATGAACTCTCATTGGTATCTCAAATTTAATTTATCATGATGATGTTGGAAAAATAGTAGATCAAACATCATTTAAAGGTATGATAGAAAGATAATTATACATGAAAGCTAGTCAACTAGAACTAATGTTTTTATTTTTCTAATGTGAAAGATATCAATACAATCCTATTGAATCTCATTTAAGGGTAGTGAAATGAATTTTTTGCTAATTAAGGTGAACCATGGATTTAGACTCTTTCATACTTCAGGAAATGATTTTGTTTTAAATTGTTTTTCGGATGCAGATTTGGTGGATGTAGAATGGATACGAAAAGTATATCTGAAACTTTTCATTTATTAGGAGATTAATTTGTTTATTTTTCATGCAAAAAAGCAACACTCAGTCTAACATTCCACTTCTAATGCTGAATATATAGTAGCAGGATGTTGATGTTCCCAAGTGTTGTTGATGCATCACACACTTACAGACTATGGTATGAGTTTTACAAAAACAAAAATATTGTGTGATAAAAATAGTTCCATTAAACTATGTAAAAACCACACACATCACTATCATGATAAAAACATAGATATTTGGTATCACTTTCATTTGGATCACCCACAAAAAATGAGATATCATTTTTCGATTTATTGGAAAACAAGATCAACTTGCTAATATTTTCACAAATTTTTTTCTATATGATAGATTTTAAAACATTATACAGAATTTAGGAATGATAATATTATTATAACCTTCCATATTATCATCCTGTTCAAAACTATCTCCATATAGTAATAAACTATTTTTCATAGGGGGTACATTTTCCTATTAGTTGAATTTGTTTTTTCTTTTTTTCCTTAGTCCCAATTTTTTTTCATAGTCATTTTTTTTCATAGTCATTTTTTTGTAGTATAAAATGTTTCATGTGTATTTAATTTATTTTTCTTTCGTGTTGAATTTTTTTTCATTATCAACATTTTTTTGTATTAAATTTTTCATAATAAGATTTTCTAGTAGTTCAAAAAAATTTATAGTTACAAAACACTAAATTTAAAAAATTTCATTGCTTAGTTAAATTATCGAGAAACTAATGTTCTTCAAGAAAAATTTTGTTTATTACTATTTTTTTATTCTTCGTAGATTTCCAAATGGTATGTTTCCATTTTAAATATTTTGTAATGGTTTTTACATGTTTGTTATTTCTTATATATTAAAAAAAATTTGATTCCATTTTTTTCTTAAATATATTTTTTATCTTAAAAGCCTCAAATGGTAAGAACATACTAAATTCTTTCTCTGTCTATCATACCATCTATCTAATCTGATCAAACGTAAGTCAACCATTCAATCACTTTCGGAAGATGTAATATCTTCTTAAATGACTATATAAAGCCCCCCTGATATTTTTCCATCATCAATTTTCAAATTTTGGTCATTCTGAAACCCATATACTCTTCTTAAGTCCCATTTCGAATTTCCCAATTTTCCTCAATTATGAATATATATGAAAGCTTCTCCTCAGAATAAAATGTTGTTAATAAAGGAAATCATTTAGAGGAAGATATATAGAGAAATGTTAATAGAATTTACATTATTTGATAAGTATGATTCTATTATCCCAAAAAAAATATCAAGTTGAATGGATTGGAGAGCATATGTGTATCCAAACCAAAGGCACAAGATCTAGTTTATCCAGAGTTGGTAGTAGAATTCTAGGAATCCGTTTGTGTCTTCATTTAAGGATTTAGATACATGTTTTTGTTTATGATCTATAGAAGGACATATTCTATTTCCTACAGAAAGGATTCCAATAAAATTGGAATTCCGTTTGAAGGTGAAGTTGGATTTTGTACCCATATGTTACCATATGTATCAAGATCCTTCAATAAGTATAAGTATATGAAATTCCATGGTATGAAATAATTAAAGACTCATAAGATTAACCATCTCTATAAAAATTTGTGGATTTTTGTGTTATGGGTTTACAGATTTCTCATTCCGAGAAAATGTGATTAGGATACCCTGAAGAAGAGTGATATTAATGCATTGGACTTTCTAGTGAATCTCAAAAATGTAAAATTGGTAAAGTATGTTTTAATGAAAATCATGAAAATCAATAATGAAACTCTAAAATCTGAAATCATCCTTTGTTTTCATATTATCTCTATGATAATAGTCGATTTTATAGAATCGTTTAAAATACAATGTAGTTCTAAGAAATAAAATTTCAATGTCATGTTTCTGAGTGAATAAACCCATGGAAAGATGAAGGATAGATTCAATAGTGATTCTTGAGTTTTTTATAATTTATCTAAAGATGAAATAGAAGCCCAATCGATGAAACTGGGAAGGGTATGAGACTTCAATGAAGGGTGGAAGGAAGATAAAGGTGAATGAACAAAATAAACAATCTTCTACTGTTAAGGAAACTCAATCTGAACCACCTATGCCAAATAAGAAGAAAACTTATCCAGATGAATTGGTTACCAAGTGGAGAGAATAAAAGTAAAAAAGAAAGGAAGTGGAGCCCAGTTTGGGTTTTGACCGTACTGAGGCAAAATAATTAACGTTGATGACTTTTGAAGATCTTTAGAATCAAGAAAAAAAGAAGCTCAGGAAGAAGATGTTGGAGGCTGAGATTGTACAATCTCTTCTCAGGGCTGGTGAGAATGCCTCTGAACAATGTTAATTTTCAGAATCTCTTTTACAAGAATCACTTCATGTGACTCGGAGAATGAAGATAGTAATTTTTGAACCATAAGAAGAACAAATAGTCCAGGAATAGGAAGTTGAAGAATAAAAAGTATAAGGAAGTAGTGATATTTATGACATGAAAAGGCAGGTGGAGAAATATCATGAGGAGGAGAGTCATTCTAAGATACTGTCAATTCGAAATTCTGAAGTTTAATTTTCAAAACATACTAACCCAATAAAATATGAAAAGGGTCTTGAAGAATTGAATAAACCATCTAAAGAAGACATTTGGAATTGTGATTTCGTTTAGCTAGAGGATCATATGGAATTATCTGAGAAAGAAAATATTTAGGTATATAAAATAGTTCAATTGTTCGATAGTGAGTACGAATCACCAAAAGTACCAGAAAGCATTCTGAAAGATGATAATGGAAAACATGTGTTGGTTGATAAACCTATGAAATTCGTAGTAATAAAGAATGTATTTAGTGGCTCATCGAAGAGAAAAGATGAAGAGATAGAGAACGAATCATCACTAAAAAACAGTTTGATTGGGAATAATCCTCTATTAGACATTACTTTGTAGTAAAAACATTTAAGAAGCTATTTTATTACATTCCCTTGTTTCCATGTATTTATTCACAGTTCTAGATTCATAATTACCCTTTTAATTAGAATCATATTCAGTTACCAAGCTTATGGATTTGTTTCCTTTGCTTAAGGCCAATTTCAAATACTTCATCTTTGGATATGAAGCACAGAAAAGAACATGAAAGGAAATAAAAAAGTGGTCAATGAAAACAATCCATGAAATGAGAATCCTTGATGATTTTCATGTATTTTTGAAAGATGATTTTGACATAACAGATGGAATGTTCAATGATGATACTAAATGTTTTGGGGAAAAGCTATGAATTGAACAGAAAAATTGGAAGAAGGATTTCAATGAACTAAATGGGAAGATTAATTCAGAGGCTATGAATTAGAAAAGGGAAAGTGATTTCAGAATACAGTTTGAAGAAAAACTCAATAAGCATGAAGATATTTTGAAATCTCAAGCGGAAATTCTTAATGTTTAGGAAGAAAAGATCAAATCCCTGGATAAGAAAAGTGAAGTTCATGATCCGCTTCAGAAGCATGTTGAATAAGATCACAATGATCATAAGAAGGTGAAAATAATTGTGAATAAGATAATGCTAAAGTAAAATAGAAGGAGAATTTTCCCAATCCGATATTTGGTTGTAATTCCTTCTTTTTATAAATCCTTCTAAATGTTTTGAAATTTTTGTTGTTCTTCATATATTTTGTTGTATAGAACTAATATTTCATGTACCATTTATTATATTCCCTTTATTCTTTTGTGAAAATTCCAAAGGTGGAGAAAGGAATTATAAAAATAATGTTATGTTATGAAGTGAATTCCCTATATAAGGGGTAGAATATTTATGGGGGGGTTTCCTCATAGAAGATTTCCTTATACAAGAAAAAGAAAAATCCATTTAAGGAGGTCAGGAATCCAATCCATAAGGATTTCAAAACCTAAGGGTGAGTCAGTTTTATTCATGTAGATTCATATGTAAAGTGAGATAATATATTATTTTCAAGTTCATAAATAACACTCAATGTCTTGTATTCTTTTTTATAAGGATGTTTGTGACTTCCAAAAAGGGGGAGATTGTTGAGTCATTATGGTTTCCTTATGAATATTAAATTTCTCTATGTTTTGAAAATCCAATAAACTCTATATTATTGTAATTTATATTTTCCCTAAGAATTGTCTTAATAATGAAAAATTCCATTCCCCATGATAATTTTATCATTACATATGTTTTCATTGTTCATTTTATTGTTTATAAAAATCTAACTCATTTTATTTTTTTTGTCTAAAAATCAGTTTCACATCCAAAACCTAGGAATACTATAAATTATTTTTTATAAAGTATATATTTTTATATTCTAAATTCATTAGAATTCAGACTCTGAGTTCATTATATTTCAAACACTGAAATCTTCATAATATAGATTCTGATTTATCTGAAATTCAGAATATGAATTCTCTGAATGTTAGACTCCTATTTCTCTGAAATTTAGACTCTAAATTATCTAAAATTATGACTCTGAAGCCTCTTAAATTCAGAATCCAAATTCTCAGAAATTCAGACCTTGAAATCACTGAAATTCATAATCTGAATTACCTGAAATTCAAACATTGAATTCTCTAAAATTCAAACTCTGACTTCTCTAAAATTTTGACTCCAAATTCTCTGAAATTTAGACTATGAATCATTTGAAATTCAGAATAAAAATTCTCTAAAATTCAAACTCTGAATTCCATATAATTCCATCATCGAATTTCTTAGAATTCAAAAACCATATAAATCAGAATTCACATTTCAAATTCATTGGAATTCAGACTCCAAAATATATAGAGTTGAGGTCCCAAATTCATGGAAAATCATAATCTTAATATCCATGAGTTATTGTCTCTGAATGTTTATTTGGATAGACTCTAAACATTATTGTATCCTTATACTCTAAAAATTAGATTTGTTTAAGAAACCTCATTCTTCCTATAATTTTTATAGTTATGAAATGATGTTGTACAATGTGTTTCTAACTAACCATTATTTGAGTGAAACCTGTATAGGTCCCTCCAAGATTCAAGGAAAAATACGATCGTTGGAGGTGGGAACCGACCGTTGGAGAAGTCCCTATAAATAATAGCTCATTTGAATGAGATCAATATAGTGAATTACATATTCATCAATGAAGAGATTTCATGTTGCTAATGTTATTTCTAGAGAGAGAGATACTATCATTCCTTATGCGTAATGAACGTTTTGTTCATTATTCATCATGGGACTCTAATTGTTTATGTGTGAAATTGAGGGCTTCTGGGGATAGGAAGATAGAGGTACCGACTATCTTAATGTTTGAGGACTTCCAAGGACAGGAGGATATCGGTTTCGACTACCTTAATGTTTGAGGTTTTTTTAGGATAACAAGATATATTCCGATATTCCTTTCATGTAATTACTAGAGTGTGTGTAAGAAAGACTTTCTATAAAGTATAAATCAAGAGACCTTTATCCATGGTATTTGGATACCCATCTCTTTGGGTTAAATGATTTCATTCCTGTTACATGCCTTGATTCAATTTTATTTCCACTGTATTTTGATACAGAAATAAAGTATAACCTTCTTATACATTCTTATAATTCTATATACTCTCATAAGTAAGATTATATATGATTTAAGGTAGAATATTTTTCTAGTAAACATTTCTTATGTTTCATTTCTAAAAAAACATTCCCAGAACCTATCATGTTTTTAGAACTAAAATAGATCATTTGATTTTACCTTGTTTATGTTTGTTAAAAATAGATTTACTTATGGTTAAAAAAATTTAAACATACATTTCATCCCCCCTCTTGTAATTTAGCATGTACATTCATATTTTGATCCCACAAAAATCTCTATCTACTGATCACTATTGAATATTAATAAATGATATTCTTCGCACAATGTTCATTATTTTTTATGAAATCATTGTCAACTAATCATAATTATGTTTTCCAACATTACACATAATAGAGATCATAATCTCAAGTCCATATACATATAACCTTATAAATCATAAAATGATAAAACTCATATTGGATAATGGGTTTTAAATCCCCATAATGTTTCTATAATGAAATAAAATCAAATAATTATGAAAGTTAGAACAATAAGATTTTATTTTTATGAAAATAATATCATTTTATTCACAAGGATGTTTTCTTACAATTTGGTAAGAGCTTCAAGATCCACATTTATTCAAATTTTCATCATGATTGGAATTTATCACATGAAATGAATGACATAAGATCCTCAAACATGGTGAACGATTCTCAATATCTCCAACAGTTTATCACTTGACTATCATAGGCATCACATGAATACCATTTATGTAATTTTATATTACACCTCACATGAAATTACTAGTGCATAAGTATTTCGATTATGAGTGGTGCCATAATTTTATAAAAACAACATGCATTATTACAATTTTAATAGTACACTCTTAGGGTGAGTCCCTCCTTAGAAATAAGATTGGATGTGTGTTACATAGTTTCTGCGAGTGTTCCATGGCTATGTTTTTATCTCCCATAGTACCAAAAAAATATAATAGACACAATATTTAAGTAATTTTACCATTCCATGATCCTAATACTATCATCAACATCAATAACTCTCACAATAATCATTATAAATCTAAACATGTGCTAGTAATGTTATTGCTCTTCTACCTAGTGATAGATATAGTTGATGTTTCTCAGTACATAAAATTAAAAGAACCATGATTACATGGATGGTAATTTTATATCCCCATTTTCATATATTATGAATAAATTACATTAACAAAAAATATTATAAAAATAATACAATTGTTTGCAAAAATTAATTATATGTTATTCATAACATAGAATATAAGTACACCATTATTTGGTCTTCTTCTAATAAACATCCAATGACGATAATATCAAATTTCATGTTATTATTCATATAATTTTCATATTGAAATTATTTATATATTCCTCACACGCTTTGAAAATTAAACTTATTAACAATAAATACAACTCAAGCTCAATGGGGGTTCAACAGACATCTTGTTCTGTATGTTTTTATAACATTATTCACTACCATTCATCCCCTTGATATCTTATACAAACCACATCTTTTCTTATTGATAATATATTATAGACATATTTATTTATGATATTATTAATTATTATTGGCTGGTGTGAACCAATAATCATCATCATAGAGGCCTTATTTGATCATAATTTACTAAAAAATTAATGGTTTTTAAATATATTAGAATTGAATAGATTTTTATTTTCTATGTCATTCACCATTACTTATCCTTATTCCCCATTTATGAAGGGCATATCCAATCTCCATGAATTTAAGTATACATAATATAATCCATGGACATTTATATGAACCTTAAATAACCCTAACAATATAAAATAATCCTTATTTAATATCCTTTAATTATAATCCCTACAACTATGAAACATTCTATTTTTGTACTACATAATATATTTACTGAAAATAATTTATGGAGCCACAATAATTACAATTTATTATATCCAACCATTATACATGGAATTATTTAATAGATATTTTTTTGACCCATATTTTTTTATATTTTGAATTTTAAATTGAACATATCTTGTACATGGTTTTATTGTAATAAATATTCATTCCTAACTATTAACTATTTAAAAAAATTGATGTATTATTAGATGATCTTAATAATTTTTCTTCCACTAAAATGGTTTAAATTTAAGAATTTATTCATTAGGAACATTCATGGTAAATCGTCATTTCTCAATAACATATAATGATTCAACATCTACTTATTTTTGATTTCATTTTGTTATATTAATTTGAAAAAACATTATATTGAACATAATTATTTCAACCTAAATTGATATTAATTTTCATTACCATTCAATCTTATATTGTATATTGTTCATAGTCTATATTTCTACATTATTGTAGGGAATTTTCAAGCACGTTTATTTTTTTAGCCTTGATTTCCAATGATGTATATCAGACATTAATGCATGGTATATAGGTTTTTTCCAGTGAATGGATACTCTCTTTAATAATATAACCGTCATTTATTTATCATAAATAATATTTTGTAACAATGTTTAATCTTTGTATAAATTTTAATTATGTATCAATGAGGATTGTTTTTTTCAATGAGTTTGAGGATTAAGATTCAATTTCAAATATTTTTTACTAATATTTATTCTATTTTATAAACATAAAAATTAACATAAAAATTTTCATAATGTTTAAACATGATGAATTAAAATATATATGTTACAACTTCAATAGTGAAAATTTTCAAATTTTTCAAACTCTAATATTAAAATAAACAAGTATTTTGATAATCACATAAATTTTGTAACCTCATCTTGATTCATGAAGTGGAATATTACAAATAGAATTAATAGGTAAACCGCTTCTATTTTTCTGAAAAAAACCGGTGGAGCTTATTAACCCTTCAAGATATTTTACAATATTATAGCTTATCTTTCAAATCATTCTTCTTGGTTTTGGATAAAAAAACTTCCATGTCAGTAATGATAATGTGACACTCTAAATTCTTGATCCTAGACAATATATATCCATATCTAAATATACGTTTCATATATGAAATAAAAAATTTAAAATAAATATTCGAAACAATCATTGGTAGAACAGAATCAGGAACCAATTGAAGTGGAAAGTTATCTATGAAATCACTATAATTAGTGGTAAAGTGAATTAGGGGAAAAATATTTCATCCAATTGTATTTTATATTTTAATTAAAACCACTTATTTTGTACAATCATCAATTATTTGGGTGACTATATTCTGGAATAGTTTACTATCAAAATACGTCAAATGAAAGGAAAAATATAAAAATGAATAGTAGAAAAATGTTGTTTCCATAGTACACCACTAATGTGGGTGATTACTTCTTTCATATGTCTGAGATGAGTATGAAACCCAAATTTGAACTGATATTATAATGTGAATATGGTTTCATATGAAAAAATAATTATCTCTCAGTGTAATATACCATTATTTTCTAGCATTTTCATATACATGATTCATGTTTTTGTTCTGATAGATAGATATTAGATAAATGTAAGTGATATTTGAGATTGAAATCACAAGGGAGGGTAGGTTTCATCATGTTCATTTATGTCATGGAGCAATGAAATGGATACAATAGATGGTTAATTGGTAGGTGATGCATCGTATGGTGGTGTGGTTTACCATGTAATATTGGGATTATTGGTCAATGAGTTATGGAAAGGAGTAGATTTCACAACCATGTTGTGTGGGAATATTGTGTGGGAATTTAATGTTGGGATCATGGTCATATTGTTTTTGGGTGTGTTGTGTTGTGAGCTAGCCTTACAAAATTTAAATTTTGAATTCAAACATTATGGTGTGATGGTCTAGTTTATATCCTGATGTATAATAGTAGTGGTGATGTTTCATATCAATGGGTTTTAATGTGCATCCCAAAATTTCATTACATGGAGATTTTGAGTATAGATTCATTAAGAAAATGTTTTCTGGATTCATGAAACATGATCAATTCTATCAAAACATCTGAACTATAGAATGTGTTTTTGTTTTTTATTTTTATATATCCCGTTTTAGGGTTCTACATTCCTAATGCAGCCCATATTTTGTGATATCATATTTACAAATTTTTCTGAGTTTAATAGGGAGAGTTATTGAGTGAAACATATCATGTTTTCTAAAATGGTATTTTGAGATATCTATGTAATGGAATATTGATATAAATTTAGGATATGGTGTAGTATCTTATAATGTTATTATAAACACAAAATTCTATTTACATTCAATTCATTTTTATATTTATAAAAAAATTGGGAAACTAATGGATTAATACTATAGTCTTTTGTAACCCCATAAATTGGTGTTGTCTCTATAATTTATGATATTGGTCAATAATGATTAGAGGTATGTTTCCCTTTTTAATCCCCATAATTTCGGCGTTTCTATTTATTTTAACCTGATATAGTTGTGGAATGTGGGACATTTTTTAGAATTAATTCATTGGTTGATGGGGAGTTATTTTTCTAGGAGATTGATAATTTCCTTGCATGATTTGATTTGACTGATCATTTTTTCCTCACTTTATCGTTGTGCAGTATGTTATGAAGCACAAGTTGATATAGGGTTTTAGGGAAATCTATTTTTTTGGATTTCAAAAAAGAAATATTAATATTGTTTATTGGATAATAATGATTGATTTATATTAAATAATTAATAAAATAATAATGAAAATTTATGGGAATGGGTGCTTTAAATATGTGTACAATTTTCCCTGATATTTCTTGTGTTATTAATTATTGATTGGCCTTGTTATTAAAATTTTATATTACTAATACGTTTTATTATTTATATGAATATTACTTTGAAAACAAATTCATAAATTTTAATAATGTAATAACCTTTCATAAACCAATAGTTTGGAATTTTGTATTAAGGTAATGGTACATGTGAAAATAAAGAGAATGGTGGAAGTGTGTTGTTGACATAAATGGGAATTGTTTTTATTTTTCACCATTATTTAATGTGTCCGGTGTAGTTGTTATTGGGGAGGTTGTGTGGTAACTTATACAAATGAATTTGTATGTAATGTGTGTTTCTATGTGTATATGCAATTAGTTTACATGAAAAATAATGTGTTATGGAAGTGGTACATTTTTTTGGCATATGGTTGTATAGTGGTTAACAAGGATGGTTTTCATGGTTAATATATAATGTATTGTGGGATGGTTTGGTAGAGGATATAGGATGGTTATGGGATTTATTATTAGTGTCCATATCATAAAGAAACATATGATTGATTGTGAAATAGAAAATATGTATCTGATGGTATTTAATCATCCTTATGCTCTAAATTGAATATTAATAAATGAAATTAATGGTTAATGGATGGGTTAAATGTGGGTGATGGGTCATGATGATTAATCATTAAATATGTAATTGAATTATATAATGAACCAGGATTTCAATATATTCAAATTACCTATTTTAAGATTAATATTCATTAAATTTCATAAATAAACACATGAGGATTGTAAAGTATTATTTTATTTGGAGTCTAAATACACATTCTTCTTATATCAAGAAATATCTCCAACATCTCCCACAAATATCTCCCCATTATGTAATCATCATAAACATACCATACATGAATCATTTCTTCATGACCTAGGGAAATGAAAAAATTAGATATGCTGAGCTCATATGATCAATAATGTCAAGAAAAGAAAATATCAATGATCACATATTCATAACCTGATTATAAGTTGTTGATAACATGATATTAACATTAGAAAACCTTACCCTTCATAATATAGATCATAATATTCATTCATGGAATAATGATTGGTAGTTTATAAGACTTTCATTATAAAAAAATTCAATGAACAGAAGACATGATAGTATGACGAAGACATTGGAATGTGATTTTTTTATTATAACACTATGAAAATGTATCAATATTAATAGGTTCACTCATAATGTTTATGACCTAAAATCAGGCCATAGCATATACTAAATGACATGAAACTAGGTATAGATATAAAATTAAAGAGATGAAACCATTTATACCGATAACTATATAGACAAGAAACCAGGTCCAAATATATAATTTTGAACATGATATCAGGTTCACATATAACATTATTAATGCAAGAGTTATATATCTCTACCCAATTAATTGGAGAGCTATATAGTTCTCACCAATTCTCATTTTATAATGGAACTAACAATCCTTTTTTTATAAAGGGACCACCCATTATAAAATAAACCTAAAATTTGTTTGAAAAAATATTTTAAAACATTCATTATATAAAAAACACTACGAATTAATGCATTTAATAACTATTTCATCCTACCATAACCCATGGAAACAAAATGAATTCAATAAATATTTAATAATATCATCATAGCACAACCAATAGATAATGAATGAGTTTCATAAATATATTATCAGAATAAACATAGAAAAACCAGATAAATAAAAATATTTTTTTAATTGATCAGAACACTAGTAAAACAAAATTATCGTGAATGGATGTTATCTTAGATAGAAAGTTATTTCAAATAATACATGGAACACTTCTTAAGGAAAATATTATTTTCATGATGAAATCCCTTCATTAAATTATAAAAATGTCACCAATATTAAAGAAAACATTTTATTTTCAAATATATACATGTATACTAGTAATGTAATGATTAAATCATTCAGTAGCCTCTATAGTAGGAAATTCCATTCATTACGTACTAGTTAAAAGGAATATTACTTTAACATTTATAGTTAATGAAAAAGTTCATTATTTGGAAAATTAAAAGAATATTACTTTAACACCATTTATTAAAATATTCAAACATGGGTATAAATAATGTTAAATATATATTAGATTATATAAAAATATATCATCATAATTTTTTAAAACAAATATCAATCTAAATGAATATTGATTATTTAATGAAGAGGGAAATAATGTATGTTTTCCTTAAAACATTATTTTTTAATATTGATTTGATAAATGGAAGAAAATTATAAGAAATAGTGTAATTTATAAAAAAAAATAGGACAACAAAATTCATCTCTTTAATCGGATATACATCATAATATTTCATCATTATATATATATAATATTAAAAATATCCTGATAAATAATGAGATTGTAGCATAAAACCCTTAAGACTGTGGAATCATTTGAATCATAGGCCCCATGAAATAAATAAAAATATATAGATGGGTATATAAAATAAATTTCATGATTAAAATTGAAAAATATATTCATATTTTGTATATATTACACACATAACAAACAATTTTTGGATATAAAATTTGTCCCACAGAAATAAAAGTGAGACAAAAATCACATACCTCAATCTTGAATTTTTTTTATAAAAGTTTAAATATCATATATAATAAATATATTTAATAACCATAAAAATATATATCATAACATTTATGATTGAAAAATGACCTTTTATTACCTATTTATGAACAATTTGGTATTGATATCACATTTTGGTAAAAACTATATCCTTTTCATGTAAGTTTGGGTCTGGTATTTTTATTAATTTTACATTCATCATGGATACATTATCTAAATAATGGTAAATATATTATAAATATTAGATACATTCATTATATTCATATTTAGATTTATAGATAAAATTTATACATATAAAGAATAATGTTCACCCTTTATTGAGATTGTAAGCCTTCTGCAAGCTTGAACGTGGTTTCCGTTTTCTCGATGAATGAAAAAAATAATTGTAAATAATATGATTCATTTTAATAATAATTTTTATGTCATATAAATCATATATATTAAATAAATATTTTCTTATTAATATCCATTTAAAAATAAAAATAAAAAGAATACATATCACTTCCAAGAGGTGGCAGTCCACACATATGCATGAGGGATGTTATCATTTCCAATGGATTAGAAAATAATAATGTATATAGGATATTATAATTATAGGATTCTAAAATATTCATGAATATATAAAATATACATCAAATAAATATTTATATCCATTTTTGAGAGGTTTTGGTGGACAAAAAAGTACATCGGTTCAAAAGGCGATTGTCCTCCATACATATGATTGACGATTTCATTTTCCATTTATCAAAGGAATGAATGAAAATGGGTTTTTTAATTGACATATTATAATATTATAATATTTTAGATACATATTTTATTATATAATAATTTTTGAATAATATTTTAAAGAGTTATAAGAACTAATAAAATGGAAATCCACAGTTAAAGACTATACATCTTCTTTGGAGAAACAATTTATGTTTATTCCTAAAGAATTTTTAGGTTGGTTTCCTAATAAAAATAAGGATTAAAACATTTTGTGTTGGAGTTAAGAAATTATTTTTTAAGCATTTAACCAAACCAAATGGCTTTAGAATAGTGAAGAGGAGAGGAGAAAGTGTGCCCTTTTTTATGTGGGGGAGATGACACAAAAGGAATTTTTTAAAACAAATGTGTATACCAATTTTATATGCATTTCAAAAGGATCCAAAATAGATCATTTAGTAGACATAGATGATATTAGGTCTAAATATGTCCATAAAATAAAATTTTATCATGTATTAAATTAATTGAATATAATATATTTTAATTTAACTCCAGATGTAGTTGTTCCATCCTCAACTAAGGAAATTAATTTTTACTATTTCTACTATTAAATATAAAAAAAATGTAAGTTTAACATATTAATTAATATTAATTATTTCAATTATAGAAATGGAATCCATTTTACAAGATTAAATGTAAAATATTATAAGGATTAAATTTAAAATTAAACATATAGAGGTGATGAAAAAGTGGGGTTTCAGTGAAAACTTTATCATATGTTTAAGTTCTTTTTATAAAAAAACTGAACATAAAATTGATTCTAATAAAATATATTGGATTAATAATATTATGAATAAAAAAAATAATTTTTAATACCATTTAAAAAATCTAATGTTATAAATTCTTTTAATAAAAATGCACTATCGAATAACTATTTTTTCACTATTCATTAAAAAATTAATAATTTTAGAAAATTTCCAAAAAAACACACTATGATAATATTGAATTTATGATTTCTAAAACTAATATTATTTCTTCAGATATTTTTTTTTAAAATTTAGTAAAAATTAATTTTTTTATTTGTTCATAATATTTAGTGGAAATTGATTTTTAATGTATCTTTGAAGCATGTAAAGAATTAACAAATAAAAAAGTATTCAATCATCAACATATTCTCATTGTCTAAAACCGTCATTAATTATTTTTAAATTGTGATTATTATTTTTCATAATTTCGAATTTAATAACATGGTAATAATGTTAATGTTTAAAAAATTTATATTTTTAATACTATATTATGGTTTATTAAAACAATGTGTTGCGTGTAAAAAAATATTACAAAGATGAAAAAAATTATTCCATTAAATCCAAAGATTTTACATTATACCCTGCAAAAAAATAATTTAATATTTATATTAAATTAATATGGTATAAAAAATAAGGATACTTATACCTCATCATATCCTCAAGTTCCTCTATATCTTCTCCAAGTTGGAGGTTTCATCATGAAACCATGACTAGGTGAGTGGTCATGATTCATAGAAATTTTTCTCTATGATCCTAAATAAAAACATGTATTTCTTCATAGGAATTTTTATTATCAATTTGTATGATTTATGAGTTTATAAAATCTGATTGATCGTATATGTACTTTGTTTGGAGAGATACATGGAACACATTATAGAATTAAGAGAGGTTTAGCAGAAGTCCATACTTGATCGACCATATGAAAAGGGAAAATATACCTATAGACTACATTTAATTTGTTGTTGAATCTATTAACCATATTATAGAATTAAATTCCCACAAAAACCATCTCACCATTTTGAAACATCAATCTCACCGAAAATTATTAGCATAAATTTTCTCATGACGATATGCTTTATTTATTTAGTGTTGAATGGGAAAAAATTATCTAAAATAGACACATCTTGATCAAGTCCAAATAAATTTCTTTCACAAAATTTATCCTAGAGTGCTTTATATCAATATTATTGTGCATTGGGCTTCATAAGAAGCCATCTAAATACTCAAGTAAAATATATTCATGCAGGAAAAATGAGATGAATAAATCTGTTGATCCCAATGTCCTTTAAAATTAAAATAAAAATATTTCTACATATCCTCAATAATTTTAATAGTTAAGTCATACTAATCGTATGTATATGAATTGTACAGAATGGTAAAAGTAAACTATGTATCCAGAGCTTGAAGAATACTTCTATAAAATGTCATGAAATAACTCAAATCAAGATTAGATACAATAAAATGTGGTGCTCAATCCAAAACCACAACATCCTTTATATATATCCTAGAAAGTTTATCTAGAATTTAATTATATTTTACAGTGATAAAGTGTTCTAACTTCATTAGATGATTGACTACAACCCATAAAATATAGTTTCCTTTAGATTATCTGGGTAGTCCAATGACAATGTCCCCTATATTGTTTTCCCATTTCAATTATGGTATGAGTAATGATAATAACAGACCCTTATAATTTTTTTCTAAATCCTTAATAACCATATATAACATGAATTTAGATAGAAAAATGCAATATCCCTATTCATAACATCCACCTAGATATAATTTATCATATATCAAGACATCTGCATACTTGCAAGATGAATAGTGAATGAAGAGCTATGAGCCTCTTCTAACAGATCCGTTTCCCATTATATTATGTATCGAACACATGAAAAATTACAAAAAATTATCATTCCATCATAATAATGATTTTATTTAGGAATATTTTTTAACTTAGTATATAGATCTTAATCTTCCTTATGTGTTTCTTTAAAGTTCACTTGGATAGATAGTTGAACACTATTACGTGAAAGACATTATTCCATTACGATTACCATATTCGCCCATTAAAAATAATGAAATATTGGATCTTTTTTGATCCTCATCATATAAAATGTATAATGATCCTTTCAACTCAAGGAAATGACCACCTTGTTCACCTTCTTGGGGGGGTATTAATGTATTGAGTACTCATAATCATTCATCTCCTCTACCTATATTCTCTGATACATGTTCAACTCTCTTTGAGTGCCTATATATAATAATATATTATTAGAATGATATATATAACACATTTATCCATAAATATGATGACTCTATATAATCATCCAAATAATTATTGTGAAAAAATTCAAATCAATTGTTGGGTAATTTTTCTTTTCAAACATCAATTTTCAAGAGGTATAAGCTATAACCATATCATTATGCATGAGAACTCATCCCATTCCCTTCTCTAATGAATACTAATATATTATTAGCTCTTTTATAAAATAAGTTAATGTATTAATAAGATGTCTGATTAACAATATCTTTAGTTCCATGAAAATTTCCCCACATTCTTTGGTCCATATTAATATGGAAGCCTTTTGATTTATCTTTGTTATTGGACTGAATTGTCATGATAAATAGTATAAAAAACATCGATAATATCAATCCAAACAAATAATACATGTGAACTTAGTCGTTGTTATTACTTTGGGTTATTCTTCAACAACCTATGCCATTTATGGATCCATATAAATACCATCACATGATATTATTTGGCATAAAAATGAATCATTTTATAGAAAAAATTATATGTTTATGAAGTTTTCATAAATATTTTCATTACATAGCCTTCACGGAAATTAAAAATTCATTTTTATTCATTTTCATGATATTTTAATAGATAATAATAACATCTATAAAACTACCAAACACTGGTCATGGTAAAATCTGAAGACATTATTCATTATATTCATGAAGATAATGGAGGGATTAACTAAACCAAATAGAATTAATGTATATTCACAGTGTCTGTACCTTGTATAAAATACTAAATTTTGTATATCCCTTTTCTTTACCCTCAATTATTAACATATGAAATGAAATTAAATCATATTAAAGTATTCATGTCTACATAGTTGATGACACAAGTCATCAATATAGGGTGGAGGAAAATTATTCTTGAATGTGATTTTTTATCTCCAAATAATCTATGAAGAGTAAAATAAATCAATATTTATTAACAAAAAAATCAATTGTTAAATCCCAATGTGACACAGTTGGATTACTAAATCCCATGTCAAGATTCTCTTAGTGTTTCTTCTTCTATTCTGGAAACTTAGTCATGGTCATCTATAAGGAGTATTTGAAATAGTTTTGGAACCAAGTATGTGTTATACTATGATTTCAAAGTCATAATTTACTGGAAGGCTAATGATCTTTTTTGGAAAGATATCAAAAAAACTCCCAAATAATTCGAATATCATCAATGTTGAGTTTATCATCAATGATATGAGACAAATACCCATTTTAATGTAAATATATATCCATATAATGAATTCTATATCCATTGGAAGTTCATATCAATTATCACACTAATAGATGATCGTAGGCCAGTTTTAAATATCAAATGAGACTTTCATTATTTTAAATTGATGACATATATATATAGTAAAATCTAATACATTATTAAGATAACATCATATTCCAAAAGAGGTAGAGTAATGAGGATTATGGTAATCACATTCCACAAAAATTCAACTATTGATGTATAATATATATGATATGTGATCATCGTACAATTAGGGTTTTCGCTAATTATTCCTTGTCTAATGATTGGGTATATGGATTAACAATCCTTGTGAATTTTCCATTTATCGAGGAATTAATATAACTAAGATAAAATATGATACTTATTACATGATCATGTCTATTACTACCCCAAACTCACTATTCTATCTTTAAACCCAAACTAAAACCACAATGTATAGTGTATGAAATCATAATAATAGGGGGGAAAAACATAATCATTATTATTCACACATAAGAATTATAAATAATAACACCCTTTTTACTATCAATGTAACCATATGATTTAAATAGTTCATCCATGATTAAAATTTATTTATATGATTTATGATGGTTTGTGAGGAATTAGTAAATTTCTAAAAAATAACCCTTTATAGTGTAAAACTAGGCATTTGGATATCCCCATTAACATGGACTAGGTTTTAATTGAGTCCAACTCAATGAACCATTTTTGGAGTTATTCTCCCTTGTTACAACTATTCGAAGCCATATCAACTTGTAGTATTCAGAACGGTATGTAATTACATATAAACCGCTCAATCTTTCATTCACCAAAATTACAAGATATTTTATAATAGTAATATTTATCTATTTGGTTATAATAAATGATTTCTTATCCGAGTTAAAAATGATTAAAAAACTATCCTCTAATACCTAATATAATTAACCCATATTACCATACTGAAAAATTACATATTTTTATATGAATATTCATTACATTTCATATATACTTACCAATGTAATGTAAATAATTAGTGTCATTGGTGAATATATACACAATAATCATATTTTGTGAATGAGATTATAAGCATCCTCCAATAATCTCCCCATTTATTACATTTCATTGGCATAACATAATTAATACCATTCTTCCTGAATTAGGGAAATTAAACAAAAAAAGTGTTAAATGAGATTCTCATTCAAGGTATTCAAGTAAAATATTAGCGACCACATAATAATAACATATGTATATGGGTACGATTAGGTGATATTAAAATTTTAAAACCATAACAAGTATAATATAGATCATAATAAAAAATCATGGAATTAAACAACATAGTTCAGAAGACGTGAATCATAATGAAAATTAAGGATCACAATCCATGAGAGTGTAAAAAAGACACGTAAATGTCGATAAACCTATGATTATGACATTGTGAAAATTTATAAATAGAATCTAGTTAACTCATTATTTTATGTAAATGAAATTAGGCCCACACATTAACTTATGAAAATTAAATCGGGTCCATGTGAAACTTTAATTTATTAAAACCAATTTCAACCATAACCTTATATATATAAAACATGGACATCACATATCATTTTTAACATAAAATTTTATTCTTGAATTGAACAATTAACCCATGAGTTATCAATATTTACCCAATGTAGTGGACATCTATAACGAGATCACCTGTCCTTGATGTATAATGGAACCACCTGGAATTGGGTTAAAATGATACCACATATCACATAAGGTTCCATACAAATGTTTTATGAAATATAATGAAATATTAATCACATTATAGACCAAAAAAATAATTAGGGATCATAAATATTTCTCCATAGCATAACCCGTTGAAAAGAAACATGTTCAGTAAGGATTTTATAATTTCAATATAGAATAACCTATGGAGAATAGATGAGTTTCATAAAAATATTGTAATATAAAACCTAAAACAACCAGAAAAATGATAAGGATTATATCATTGGATTATATACTTATAAAATATTATGTAAAATCAATTGATGTAATCTTATTTAGAAAATGAATTTAAATGATCACTTGTATCATTTTTTTGGAAAATATACTTTCCACTTTAAAAATGATTTTTTAAAATCCCAAAACATATAAAATAAAATATATAATTGAAAATATCCTTGGAAATAGGTAAAGGAATATTCAAATAATATAATGGCCATGGTGGTGGGAAATATATTCCATCGGTAAATGTTAAAATGATTATTCCTTCCACATTTCATATAAAATAAAAGTGGCATTTGTTTAAATAATTACAACAAGATTAATTTTAATTTTTAAAAAATAAAAAAAAGGTTAAAAATATCTCTAAATAAGAAATATAGAGTAGTAAAAATATTAATTAATGTATTTTTATAAAACATGGATATATATTAATAATGATTTTTGACGGAATAGAGAAATAAATCGTGTTTTCCACAAAGAAGTTATTTTTGAATACTTAGTATATAAAGGGATTAAAATGAAATGAAAAAAATATTAAATTTCCATGAATATCAATTGGATAATAAAATTAATTCTTTTATTATGATATAAATCATTATATTTCATCATTGGAAGATTAATAAAAAACAATCATGATAAAGAATGAGATTATAATGTAAAACGCTTACCAATTTGGTAAATTTTTTAATCATTGTCCTCATAAAATAAACAATATTATATGGTTGTTATATCTCATAAAATTATGGAGACTAATAATGAAATAAATTCATGTTCTATATATACACTTGAAAAAAACTGGGGAATAAGGCATGTGTCCCACAGATATAAAATATAGACAAAAATATCATGCCTAAAGTCTCAAATTTATTGATACATTATTGAACCTATTGTAATATAATTAAGAATTTATTTTAAATTTATTATATATCCCTAATAATATATATCATACCATATATTATTTACATATGACCTTTTATTTCCTATTTTTCAACAATTCTTTATTAAAAAAAATTTTAGGTAATAACTGCTTTTTTTCACGTTTGTTTTACTATGTAATTTTTAGTTATTTTACCTTCATAATAGAAATATATTCTCCGGAATTTTAAACATGATATAATTATTTTATTAATTCATTATATAAATTTTTATATTTATCCAATAATGATAAATACAGAAAAATAATTACACTATTCTTGGAGATTGTAGAACACACGTACATAGGAATGGTTTTCCCATTTTCTCGATGGAAGAAACGCTATAAAGGTAAATAATATATCCCATTTAAAAACATTTTATTTTAAAATATATTATATATATTCACTAAATACATTCTTATTTCCACCCATGTCAATATAAAAATAATATATAATCACATATCTTTTTTGAGGCGGTATTCTACATGTTTGTAGAAACATCATTATCGTTCTACAAAGGAATTGGATGTATGATTTTAGATATTATATTAAAATTCAAGTGTATAAATATATCGTTTATATCATATGTAAACATTAAAAACATCATTATATACATCTTTTAGAGCATGTTAGGGAATGAAAATACATCTTTTTGCAAGGTGGTAGTCCTCTGTACACATGATAGATAGTTTAATTTCTTATCTGATGGAAGAGGTGACCGATGTTGAATTCTAAATTAACATAAAAATATAAAACTATATTTTATATATTTATGTTAACATATCATCATGTTTTATGATGTTTTTAATGATTTATAAGAATTGAAAATAATTGAAACACATGGTTACAGATTGTACATCTTCTTTAGAGTACCTCTTTAGGTATTCCACTAAATCCTTCATAAGATAGTTTAATAATGAAAATAATTCCATAATAAATGGTTATATAATTAATGAAGTTATTTGGCCTGGCCTTGTTTGAATCTAAAGGATTTGGAAGAGTATATACGAGAGGAGATGGGGTTTCCTTTTATATGTGGGGTGAAGGACACACATGGATCTTTTGTAAAGAAAAAATTACACCCATAAGTTAAACATGTTCTAAGGATCCAAAAATAGATAATTATACAACATTAAATTATATTTGGTATAAATATATCCTTAGAAATTCGATATACATAAGTGTTTAGGTCATTTTAATTCATTTCATTATAATTTAACCTGTGGTTAACCTGTTTAACTTTCATTACAATAATTAACCTTTACAAATTTTACAATTAATTAAGACATAAAATATTTTTATATTATATTAGATTATTATTATTCTGATTCCAAATATAGAAATAATTTTTTAAACATCAATTAACATAATTTAATTAATTTAATTTAAAATTAATCCCACCGACATTATGGAAACATGTTTTTATTGAAAATGTTCTCATAAGTGTAAGACTATTTTTATTCAAATGGAAAATAATATTTATTAAAATGAATTAAATTGGATTAGTTATTCTATAGTTTAATTGTTTTTTAGAAAAATTAAATAAATTTTAACCATATAAATTTTTTAAACATAAAGAGAGTTTTCAATAAAAATTAGTATTTTCCACTCCTCATTAAAAAATTAATTATTTCATAAAATTGCATAAAATTCAATCTCAGATAGTTTTGAAATTATGATTTCAAAAATATAATTTACTTTTTGATATATATTTTCTAATAGTGTAAAAATTTAGTTTTATTATTTGTTAAAAAATTAAATTAAAATCTTATTTTGAGAAATAATATTTTCAATGAATATTATGAATTTTTAAAAAACATAAATACTTATTTATTAATTTTTTCCTTGTAATATATTGCAAAATTAATTTGATGAATTTTTACATTCCTATTCATAAATATAAATTTAATTGGTAGGTAATACTATTTTTTATTAATTAATTGTATAACTTTTAGTATATTAATGTTTGTTAAAACTCAATGTTTCCTGTAATGTATGCTTTCTATGAAGAAAAAGATCCTAAAATCGCAATGTGTTAATAATGACATAATAAATATAAAACTGTTTTTAAAAAAACAGAGACATAGTAAAATTTTGTTATTAAATTTTAATAGTGAATTTTTTTTGTTGCTATTTTGTGTTGGAATACTGGTTGGTTGATATGGTATAAGTAAAGGTGGTTATTACATGAATGTATTGTAGGTAAGACAATTCTTATGGGATGTTATAGTGTTATTCTGGTATGAGACCATTATATTTGGATAGTTTTTGGGAACAAAATACTTTTAATTTCTTGTGATTTTATATGCACCACATTATGGTTGAATAACCTTACTAATGCACAAATGTTCCAGGTTATGAGAGATATCCCCAAACATCCAAGATGGTGAGCCAATTATGGATGACTACTCAATATTACCCCCTCTCATCCAAATGTGGTTTATTAGTGATGAAGGTATATAGTGTACATCATGCATGATAGAAGGATGGAAAAAGGTTGAAGTCCTTCATGTTCATGATAAACTACTATGATAGATATGATATTATGGATTTCACATCAGATAGGTTCTATTGAGTATGTTTGACCTTATGCGTGTTCGGTTAGGTAGGAAAATAGTCTGACCCGCATTGGAGGGGACAAAATATGAGTACATTGGACCCTGCATGGGTTGGTTAGTTGTTATGGTGGTCAAACCCAGACCATATATTTTATTTTTTTTTATTTATTTTGGATATGTTTTTGATGATATGGAATGGGTATGAGTTCCATGCAATTTTTTTTTGGGCATAAGTGATATAAACTAGAGGGGAAGTGGTGAGGGGTAATAACTTTCCTATGTACTTTTTTATATGTTGTTATAAATGGATGTGATTTCGGGTAAGTGATCCTCGGTGATGATGGGTGATAGTTTCTTATGTAATTTATTTTTGGCTCTTCTATTTATTCACTAAATATTATTGTTCTTCTTCTACATTTTCATGAGTGGTCTTCGGAAGGATACTATTTTGTATACATGTATTTCTCACCTAAATATATTTAAAACTATTTTTATATATTGTGGTTAAGTATAGAGAATGGGTTAGATAATATTAATTTGTATGAGTTGCAGTCAGAGCTACCATGGATGTGTTTAGTTTGTAATATCCATTTTAACGACTATTAATCTGTATGAAATATCATACATGGTGGTTTGTAATAGAATATTGGATTTCGTGAGTGTTCTATAGAAGGGTACTATTTTGTATGAAATATCATGACCCCTATTTCTTGGGTACGTTTGTAGACTCTCACGTGGTTATAGTAATCACTTGGTTGGAGGTTTGGGTTTTACATGATTGAGTAGTATATCTCAAAACCAAATTATTAAGAGGAGGAAGGTTTTAGAGTTTGTCACATTGTCTCAGATTTATTTTATTTGTATTATATATTTTAATATGTGATGATCCCATTGGGTGGTAAGACTTTTATATTAGTATGTATACCTTACAATTTGTTACATCCTGTTTAGATTAGTAGTTATTTACTATTATCTATATGTCGCAGATGTGTATGATGTTATATCTACTTTAGATTTTATTGATACTATAATCATGAGGAATATTCTCCCCATGGTGCCACATTAGTCCCCTAATGGTAGTCAATGACCTCTAGTATATATGCTAGTCCTCCTAAGGTCACATAGCACCACCATTCCAGTTACCATTCTTGTTTATCTAGATCATGATATCAAAAGGGGGTTTCAGTTTTGTTTTTATTTTATATACTATTTTTGATATGTGATGCAGAATATATAGGAAAATTTTGGTTTATATATTGTATGTCGGGGTGGTGTGTTGTGAACTTATATTGCTATAGTATGTTTGGGTTACACTGGATGGGATTGATGTTCTTGGAATTCAATGTAATGATATATATAAATTTCACTGCATGTGATACACATGGTGTTTGAGATTAACAATTTGTTATTTGATTAATGGATCTTATACCATTGTTAAGAATCCAATAATTTAATTTGGATACATTATAGTCATGATAAATGAAATATAATACATCATGAGTAGACACATATGATCCCCCTAACATTAATGCCTTCCTGTGTGTCTTTTTCACTAAAGACATAGATTCATCTATTTAAAGGGTTAAAAAATTGATATAAATTTTTATTTTCTAAATTCATGGTTGAATTATACTCAATTAGATAAATATGTATTTAAATTTACTTATCATTATAGGAAATATGGATTCTAGGTAGAGATTATATATGGTATATATGTTAAAATTCCATCATTAGAGGGTTAATAACGACATGGTAGATCACTGAATGAATTTGATGCCTTCATGAGGAACCCCTTGAGGGTTATTATTACTTTATATTTTTAGTTATTTAAATTTACAGAAACATCAATTAAGTTTTTTTCTAGTATATCCTGGAATATAACTCAATTCAACTGAAGCAATATACTTTTTCCCTCGATATGATTAACCATAAGAAAACGTCGGTCATATGAGTATATCTAGGTGATTCTTGAGGGGATGTTCCATACAGAAATTCTATGAATAATAATTTCCATTATTGGTTGATGGGTTGGAATAATATTCCATCAATATGTGAGTGGGACCCAGTTTGGGTTTAGGTACTCTAGAATTCAGGGAATCTATGTTAAAAATGAAGTGTTACTAGTGATTAATGGTCAAATTCACTTATGTGATATAGTTTAGGTGGTATAGAATTTTATTATAAATTGATCTTGGATAGTAGAGATCCAAGATTAATTGATGGATGTTATTTGACATGTTGAGTATCCTATGTGTGAGTGGTTAGTCTGATATTAATTTTTTTTCTTCATGGATGTGAAATAAGGGTATGTGCTTTTAAATATGGGACATTCAAGGTGAAGCCGTTTTTTATACAAGAGATATTGTTTGAGGTTTGGTTTATAAGGAATGAATGATTTAGTTCCTCGATCTATTGGATTTTCTTACACTTAAAATTTTTTTTCATGGGTGAAAGCTTATTTTTATAGGATAATTGTCATCATGCTGGGTTGTTGTTAGATTTATAATGGAATATTTGAACTCCCCAGTCTTCAAGATGAGTTACTATGATGATCTTAGTGGGATTGTAATGAAATATGGTACATGTATTGATTAAGGGTTGTGTTATTGATCCATGATATATTTTTTATAACATTCCTTCCTGAAAAAGCATCAAGGATACCTCAGCCATGAAGATCATGACATGATATAGAGAATGAGAATCATACGTTTGATAACAAGTGACTTATAGAGTCATTATTCTAGGATTATAATTAATTTTTGGAGAGGATGAGACCCCATGGTTTTGATCATATTAATGTAATTCACACCATTTAAACATATCAATACATGAAATTGATATTGATTAATGTTTGGGTGTGAGTCAAGAATTAATAAAATTTAATGTGATGTTGGTGGCTTGGGTTATTGAGGATTGATGATGGTGATAAATCTATTTTTGTGGTAGAGGTGATATTTGAAATTGATCAAATTCGATATGGTGTTCAATCAAGGTGTTTCAATGAAACATATTATTAAGGATGGATAATGTAAATGTGTGGAAATGGATCAGCATGGCATGAGAGGAGAGTCATGCTCAATATGTTAAGAAGTATTGGAATGGAAATCAAGGAATGGTATAAGGGAAGTCGTATTATGGGAATGTACCATATAATATTGGAATGTGTGGCCTAATTATGTATGTGTTTGTATTGAATAATGACTGATGGAATTTCTATGAGTTGATAATGGGGGAATTGAAGTTTATTTGTAAATTTGGATGGTTCAAATTTAGATAAATTCTGATTCAGTATTTTATGACTGATGTGTTTTCTTCCACATAAATATGGATTCTTTTTTAGAAGCATGATTATGGGTTTTTCCTGTTGGGGTTTCAATTTAAAAATTTCACCAATAGTCAGGTAGGGGTTTTATTGATAATTTCTTGGTGATCATAGGTTTTCTTTAGCAGTAGAGGTTTCATTGTTATGTTATTTTGGGTCATGTGTAGGTTAGGGTGGCCTTGTGTTTTTGATGTAGGTATATAATAGGCTATTATTCATATAATATCAAGTAGAATAGTTTGTGGTAGGATGTAAAATGAAATAGGTAAATATTATTTAACACAGTGACTTATTTTTTTATCTGATTTTTTTCAAATATATAGTTGTTGAAACTCATTGCATAGATGATAATTATTTAACTAATTCAGATAAAAATTAGAAGTGAGTTTTGGAATCATATTTTATGTGAATTATATGGTTATTTAGTAGCACTAATTGTAAAATTTAATCAATATGGTCAGTAGACTACTTATAATTGTTTTTGAAGATGGTATCAACCGAGTGGAGCGATGTAGGTTGGAATTGGCTATTAAGAGTTGAGTTTTATAGTGGTCATTACAATGATCTAAAGGATAAATAAATTATAATTCCAGGATTCCTTGATATATATGGGTGTGGTTGGGTACTACCAAATATGTTTATTGAGGGTTCATGGAATTTTCCCATGTTTCTATGGTTTGATTTTCATTATGGTTAATGTTTCACAATGAGAGTGCATATGGAATTCATATATAGTATACAAACATTTGAATGGGAATCAATGATCAATGATGGATGAGAAGTATAATCATATGACCATTGATACTTATCATGGTTGATAATTGTAATGGGGGGAGGTTTTGAGAACCATTGTCTATATGGGTGATTTAAATTCAAGAGAAATATGAAATTTTGAATTAGTTGTGTATTTATATTATAAAACAGTATACAGTTAATAGAGATAAGGTGGGAATCATCGTAAAATTTCTATTTTTATGTGGGTTGTGGATCAAAATTTATTTGAGATACGTAAGTAGTTTTTTGAGGTATCCTGGTGTGGTTGGTTTGTAGTAAAGGTGTTGCAGCCACTATGAATCCACTGACAAGATTGCAGCCCAGTACCTGCTTGATGATGGGATTAAAAGGGGGATATTACATTTTTACCCATTGAATTTATAGAGGGGATAACCTCCATATTCACCTTCATTATATATATACTGATCTTACACTTTCATAGGTGAGTTTTTGGATTGTGATTTTCAAATAGTAATGCTACGTATTCGATTTTTATAGAATCCGTCGATATTCTCGTCCTTCCTTTAAAAAATTTTCTTTCACTAATTCAGGATTTTATGTTGATTTCCCTAAATAAAGGTGGAATTTTCCAATCATTATTGGAAAATCATGCATACTAGATAGATGATATATTGAGATGTCATCTACTCGGGGTCACTCGAACTTTTTAGGATTTATGTCTCCAAGGTGATTTTTATGTGATTTCTATTGAACATTATGTTAAATTAAGATCATTTGGATTCTAATGGACAAATAATTGGTCTAGGATGATTCCTAGAGTGTTTAATATGCTTTTAAAATAAATCTATTCAAGGTTATGGAAATATGATTGTTATTGGTGGGTGGTTTGGTGTGTTTTAATTATGGGATTAAATGAAATAATTACTTATAATTATGTAGAATAAATTTTTTTATTGTGTGTTGTGTATTGTATGTGTGTGGGTCATGGATTGGGATTGGGTGATCCATAATCAAGTATTAGTAGTACTGGTGGGATGATAAATTAAATGGAATGGGATGTGTTACTATATTGTGTGGTTTTTGATACCATTCATATAGTTTTACTATTTTTTTTGTGGTTAAGGAGAAGTGTTTTCTCACAACTATGTGAATTGGGATATTTTAATTAAATAAATTACACTATAAAATTGTGATAGTTTTTCATATTTAAATTGAATAAATTGTACTAAGAAAGATCTAATGTCATTGGTGACCTCATGTAGTAGATGACGTCTCAGGTGCCAATGGATGAGACCTCAATTATAAAAATATTAGTTGAGACACCTGATCGACAATGAGGGGTGTAACATGTATGGACATAACATAAATAAATGTAGTGGACCTGCAGTAGGATCCATTGACCCCTTATTTAGTGGTTTTTGATTACATACGAAATTCAACTAGTGGTTAGTGATGTTTAAACCATGAGTTTCCTTTGATCCCCTACACTAATTGATATGATTGAGGCTTGGGTGATCCTTCCCCCTAGTGTGTGGTTAGTCTAGGTGGATAGACCTTTGGTTTATTAGATATGTGTCGGATGTATAATCTAACCCAGAGTGGTCGTGGGTGTTGATATGGTTTTTTATCAATCCCTTTGGAATATTCTTTTCTGTGTCTTGTCCTTATGTAACCTGTAAAGACATTTTGATAGTAAATTAATGATAAGAGAGGAATTTATATTGGGGTCCCCAATTAGAATAATTATTCAAAAACTTGATTTGAGAGATCAATGTAGGGTGTTCATGTTAGTCCATGACATAATAAACCCCATGGTAAGGTTATATACATTGTTATGATTTGGGTTAACCACTATGAGCTTGATCATGCGTCAATCCATAAATGGGAAGTGATTATCAAGGGTGTCACATTAGAATTTGAAAGGATGTTTGGTTATTATCGAATATTATTAGTCGTTTCTTGCTCCTGGGATTACAACTGTAGTTGAGTGATGGGATACTAATATAATCAAACATGTTGATGATGTATATATATATATATATTGATACATGATATGGAATAATTTCATGGAGTGATAAAGAAATTCCATTTGTGTGGTCTTTGTTTCATATAAAAACTACCATATTAGGGAGGACTGCCATACTAAAGGAATTTCCCTTGGTAGGTAAGACAACGATATGAAACAAACCCCCTTGGATGGGAGGTTAGAGATAATAAATAAAACATTACTAGAAGGGTGGTATTTGATATTTTCTTGGGGGATTCTATGGACATAGATATTTGTTTATTTTGGTTTTGGGTGCGGGATATATTCTTCAACATTTGAGATTCCAAAGGTTGTGTGGGTATTTAGAGGGAGAGGTTGAGTCTCTCACATTTCTGAGAATCCATTGATAATATATATTTATATACTGATTTAGATTATTCCTTTTGGTGTGATAATGATATGTGAAATTCCCTAAGTATTTTTACTATATAAAGGGGTGAGTTTATCAATCAAGTTATTACTACCCTATATTTGGGTGAAATAAACATTGGTTGTTATATGGGTTTGCCAAGTCATTGTGATGTTCATAGAGACAGTCTTCTACTAGCTGAAGTAGGAATGATCGGTCATTTTCACTAACCTATGGAAAAACAATGGATTATTTTGATTCATTTACTTTTACAAGATTATCTATTTTTTAGATAATATAGCTTGCACATATAAATACATTTCATTTATTTATGGGACTCTGTTAGTGGTTCCTTAATGGGTTTTTTACTCACACTCTTCTTGGGACATTATTGTGCTTAAGTACACAAGCAAGCTCTCAGTTGGTTTTAAGAATATGATGGTTTGATGAATATGTTATATAAGATCATGTGGGATACCACAGATCATACATGCAATGAGAATGTGTGTCTAGGAGTTTCGATTGGGGATCACATGAATTTTAATTCATTTTTTATTCAATATATGTTACTATATTAGTGGGAAATAAATCTAGTCTGTTGGTATGAATGCCTTTTATTTTTGTTATCATGTTTATTTTATTTAATATTTTTTATAATATCGTATACTGGATGTAATTGATATTATTTATTCTTTTCCTATTATTTATTCTCAAATAAATTGGGTATAAACTACCCATTATACAATATTATACCCTTTGTTTCATGTGTTCTGCCTCTGAAATACTAGGGGGTATGAATGTGGTGATATAGCACTGTTTCTATAGTTATTATTCTTGTTGAGATATTATGTGAAGGTATAAATATAGGAACACATGTTTTAAAGAACATATAATAAAATGATAATGGAATTTTGGCATTTATTCAGGAAAATTCTCTATGAATTTAAAGTATTATTCTTACTAAAATTGGTGAAATGAGCTTCAAAAATTGAAATTTTCTCTATGTGTACGGCCTAAAACATAACCTATATGTGTATGATAATGATAAATTATGAATTTTTTTTGCAAATTGTTGTGTATTTTTTTAATCTAACATTTTGTGACAAAATTTATTCTATTTTTATGAATCATACACATTTCATCGGTTTGAGTTTCAATTAGATTCACAATATTTTCTGAAACAATGAAACAAAAATTGAAGGGGGGGGGGTGGATTTGTTGGAAGATTTTTTCTATATAAAGGATATTAAACTAATATGAACTATTTGATAGAGGTTTTAAGAAGATAATTGGTGATACTATTTAATTAACAATTAATAAAACCATCTGGTCTCCAATCAATCAACTTGATGTTAAAGATCAATCTAACATGATTTTTTTTTAAGAAAGAAGAATGATTGAATGAAATCCAAAGTATCATTGAAGCCGATATAGTTTATTTTAAGGGAACATATAATAATATTGTTCTTTACTTTATCATGATAATTTATATGGTTATATACTAGTTTGTGACTCTTAAATATCTTATGTTTTATTTAACACTTGTAATGCTTGACTTATGAAAATATGGTGGAGAATTGGTGCTTCTAATCATATTGCATTTTGGTTGTAATGAAAGGAGGTGTTGAATGTATTGGAATTCATAACACATTACAATGAGAATCATTTGATGCTTTGATAGCCATGTTGTTTTCATAAATCACACTAAGGACTCATGAATAATGTTTTTGATGAAAAGTGGTTGTTTAAGGTCTCTGAATTGATTGTATTGGTTCAAGATTCATGAACACAGAATATCTAATCGAGATGTTATGGATGGAAAATGTTTCAGAATTCATTCTAATTAAATCCAATAAATTTTGAAGTGTTTTGAGTGAAGTTTCCAACAAATCGATAACCTCAGAGTAACCAAATATTTCGACGCTGATTCATTAGATATCAATGAATTTTGAATGTATGAAGAAACTAAAGAAGTTATTCCAACACGAGAAACAGAAAATGAGTGAGATCAATTTTTAAACAGATCCATCAGACTAGGATCGTACATAAATCCATTGGATGAATAATTCAACCATATAAATCTTTTTATGAATTTTTTTAATAAATTTAATCGGTCTATAATATTATATGAAGGATTCTATCATAGTGAACTATGTATCTTACTTTGAAATGAGTTGGGGGAAATTCTATCTTATATTACTACGGAATATTCATCATAATAGATGGAGGAGTATCTATTTTACTAAACAATTCTTATGATGTTTGAAAATAATTATTTTATATAAGACACATGAATATTAAAAAATATTTACTAATATTTTAAGTGTTCATACCTTAAATTCAAATATTTATAGATTCCAAAGGTGTTTTAGTTTGAGGCACAAACACATTTTATTCAGATTCCCACATTTTCTATTTTCTAAAGCATATAAGTAGTTGAAAAGTACATTCTTAAATTGTTACATTTCATGCGAATAGAAAATATGTAACGTTGAGAGTTTGTGTTAAAGTTAGCTTTCCAAAAAGAGACCTCATTGGAAGTCCAGACATTTGTGTTTTTTGTTTACCAGAAAAAGGTATATTAGATTAATCATTTGATCATAGTTTGAGTAATAATGATAGATAATGGATCCATCGTACTGATTCAATTAGACTGATTCCATTAGATATATCCCCCCTCATACTTAGAGAATCAGAACCAAGAACATCAGACTGAGGATCTTGATAGATCATTTGTGGGTTAGTTTTAATCATTTCATTGTTATTTTTTTATGTCTCAATTTCCTGTAATCATGCTTTGTAAAATTTTGAGAGTATGTATAATCATTAATATAAGGATATAGATGGTGTATAACTATATTTGGATCATGTTTTATTCATTTCTTCATAAGAGTGAATTTTTTATACCCACATATGTGGATAGGGCATAGATGTAGGTTCTCACACTATGTTCCAACCACATAGATATGATCTACTTTACATAATATTATACATTTACAAGGATGATTATTTACTAAAATATAAAAAGGTAGCGAACTATATTAGGTTACCAGGGTTATGTTTCTAAATGTTTTAGAAATTAAAAAGGTATACAACTAATTTAATCCCCTCTTAATTTTTATTTAATTCTTTATTAACTCATTTGACATCAAATAAAAGCATACCATGTTGAATAATTATCATGGATAATCTCAATTATGTCAATAGTAGTGGTTCCCTTCATCTGATAGAAAAAATTATTATGGTTAGAAAAAATGAATGACTCCATATCTCTTACTTCTTGGCCTGGAGGTTATTGATGCTACATTAATAGGTTTTCCAACTATTAATAAAGATTCTCATATAATGTTTTCTAATAAGAGAATATAGATATTGATTGAGATACTTGATATTATATTTTTATGTCGTATTAAAAAGTGTTTATTTGATGGTTGTGGGTCTAAAAATGTAAAATATTATGTAAGAAAGGTTCAAAAATATATTCAAATGGTATATTATTGTCAGGGATGAAATAATAGAAATTTGGTGTAGTTAGTGTTAGGAAATAGGAATGAGAAATGAAAAAACAATTGATGAATACTTCACCAGAGTAAATGAAAACATTTCAACATCATAGGATTTGAGGAGGTCTTGTAGGATTAAATAATTATAAAGATACTTAGAGAAAAATTCATGGATGTTTTGATTCTAAAAATTATATATTAAAATATAAATATGATTTTTCAATAAATGAGTTTCATATAATTCTTGTTTCTTATGAAAAGAGAAAATCAATTTTGATCATTAATATGATGAATGATTGAACTTATATTTAAGGTATGAGAACTATTAAAATTAAATATGTTATAGAATATTATTTTTGTCACTCTGATGATAAATAGGATGTTGGGTTGAATGAAAAAAATCATTTATCTTATATCTAATAACTACTGACGAGGAAGAGGAATGTGTGAAGGTAAAATTCATATCAAATAATTTTATTGTGGAAAAATGAGACATTTTTAATTGAGATACCCCAAGATAAATGTTGGAGAATATTAAGTTTCTTCTAATGAGAGACCTAGATGAAAGAAGTGGAAAAATGTTCTAATGAATAAAATTCATCCAAAAAATATAAGAATAAGTACATTGAAGGCAAAACAAGTATGATGAGTAAGAAAGATAAATCAGAATCAACTAAAAAATTATCCATTGGATGAATGATAAATAATGTTTAGAATATTTATTGAAGTTTTTGTGAAATTTTAAGAATATAGAAATAGTATAGAAAAAATAAGTGAAGAATATTATAGAGAGTATAAGCTTATAATATAAATTGTTGCATGTCCTGGAAAAAATTGATATCTCAAAAATGAAATATAAATGAGAATTATTGGCACTGGAAAAGTTTTCTAAGGTGAAAAATATGTTTTTCTAAATTAAGAAGAATATATGTTTGATGTAATAAGTTATAAACATAGAATTTTGGAATATGTAAAGATGTTTTAAGATCTCAGTATGAAGATAGAAGCTAAAGAAAAAGATTTTAATAAGTTTCAAAAAAATGTTATTGAGTCTAAAACGAAATTTTAGATGATATATGAAAACATTAACAATGAATCATAAGTATTAACTATGACAATTAATTTTTTTTGATATACTTGTAATCTAGATTCAGGTGTAATTCTCACCCACTAAAAATAATGAATCATTTAAATTTTCAAAAAAAAAGGTGATAATAAATTTTTTTGTAAAAATGGTTTGAGAAGAGATGTGCGAAACCAATAACATATAAAAAATTTGAAAAATTACTTTTTATAAAATATAGTCAATGCCTAGATTATTTTAGATTATAAGTAATTTATCTACCTCAACAATGATTATACAATGAAAGATATTACATTAGTATAAAATTATGTTTTAATGGTTATTCATCATGTTATGGAATCAATGGATATAATGAATATTATTTCTCGAATAGAATCTCTCTTTCTATAAAGATGTATGAATAGAGTTGAAGAAAATGTGAATGTAAAATGAGTAACTTTCCAAAATTATATAAATTTTAAAAAGATAAATCTTGACTTGTTAGAAACATTCCAATGAAAAAAGATTATATTTCCTAAAAGAATTTCGTGGATGATGTGTTCAAACATGAAATTTTTATAAGTAATATATTAATAATCTTCTATTTTAATTTTTTTTCAAAAAAAAAATGGAAAATGAATGATGAAAGTTTAAGAATGATAATTTTTCATGAGACTGCATTGAAAGTAAGTAAAAAAGAACAAACCATTTATACATGACAGTGGATGTTCATCACACATGAAAAATTATTTAAAAAACTTGAAACATGTTGAAAATAATGATGAATTTGTTTTTATATTTTGAAATGGTAGTTCTCTAAAACATAAAATATTCCATATAGATGATATTCAATCCAAAAAGATAAAATCTAAGGATGTTTTGTTCATTGATGGACTATACTAGGACACACTGAAAGTTATCATTATGATGATGGAAATAAGTTGTATTATGATAATACTATTTTGATATGAAATCAATTAAACACGGAAAATTTATTATATAAGGATAATCTACTAGTCGGAATCTCATCCATATAATAGATGTCAAGAACTCAGGTAACATAAGATTTTAATATGTAAATAAGTTGTTCCCCTAAATATATGTCCATATTGGGACGAAGAACATGAAAATACTCTCTCAATTAGATGATATAATAATTCATCTTAAATTGAATATAAATTTAGAATATGTTTTTGTAACATATCAGATAGTTATGATGACTAATTGGAGTCATAATAAAGTTGGAATTCATTCTAACAGACCTATTAAACTCTTTCATTTATATTTACGTGGGTCGATGAGGGAACATTAAAATAAATTTAATTTGTATCATATCACATTTATTTATTATTTTACATGGATTACTAACCTAATATTTATTTAACAGAGTTTATAGGCTATATAATCTTTTAGTGTCTTTATACGAGAAGTTGTGAATGAATTGGTAGTTAATATAAAGATATTTAAAATATATTATGTCACTATATTCACCAAGAATAATTTGATCCTCTTTTAAGAAATATCCCAATCAAATATCTATATAGTTCTCCATATACCCCCCCCCATAAAAATGGAGTAGGAGAGTGGAAGAATAGATGTTTTGTAGAAATGGGATGAAGAATTCTAGGAGAAAAAAACTCTTAAAGTTCTATTTTGTGAGAAACTATTAGTAATGTAATATATGTTCAGAGAAGATGTTTTTTCAGAAACAAATATATCATTAAATCTTATGAAATGTAGTATAAAAACAACCTTGAAATAATTCAATATTCTTAGAAGTCCATGTTTATCTAAAAAAAGGATCCTGATCATGAAATTTTTTATGAGAAAGATGATCAAGGATCTTTTTTGGGTTATTCAACTAATGGAATATGTTACATGTTTTGTAAAAAATATATAATAGTTTTGACTCATATGATGTAATTAATGAAAAATTAAAACTCATATACAATGTTTGCTAATCATGTTAAGGAATACTTGATCATGAATTAAAAAAAACATAGTGAGTCAAAACAAGAATATCAATATTCAGGTGAATTATGTGGTTAGGAAAGTAAAGATATCTGAGGAACTATGATATTTACTACTTTAGAAAACCACATTGTGACCAAAAAAATTATTAGGAATCATAAGGATCTAGTTCAAACTAAGATAATTATAAGATTAGTGAATCAAATATCATTTATTTCAAAATATGAACAAAAATCTGTTTTGGATGCTACTGAACCCGATGAGTGTATTGATTCAATGAATAAGGAGTAGGGTCAAATCGTGAAAAATGAAACATGTTAAATTTTTATAGGTATAAGGGGATAATCATTTATCATAAAAAATTGTGTTTATATAAAATAGATGAATTATCAGGGAGAAGTTTCATGAAATAAAGCATTTCTAGTTTCTAACAGCTATGAATAGGTAGAAGTTGTGGATTTTCATATAACCATTTCCATAGTTTCTATGTTAGATGTTTTTAAAATTTTTCTTATAGTAAATTCTCACCATAATTATAAATTGAATCAATTGCATGCAATTTCATCCTTCATAAATTTTTATATATATGAATAAGTTACATTGAT
Source organism: Viscum album (assembly GCA_963277665.1). NCBI lineage: Eukaryota > Viridiplantae > Streptophyta > Magnoliopsida > Santalales > Viscaceae > Viscum > Viscum album. The sequence goes on along the minus strand of OY728137.1, from coordinate 1,581,958,150 downwards.
AATCATTGTGGATTTATAATTTATGAATATGAAAACAATGTTTTTAAATTGAAGAGCATTTTGTATGGGTTGGAAAAAACCCATGTGTCAGATATTCAAAACATGATACTTGTTTTAGAATGTTGAATTTTTATATAACAGAATGGTTAATAGTAACATGTGTGTGAAATAAATTTACTAAATGAAACTAACTATTATTTTGTATAAAGATGATATAATTTTAGTTGGGGATAAAGAAAAAATTTCAAAATTAATTTCCAAGGAAATGAATAATAATCTTGAAATTTCAATGCAGGGAGAATTAACTTTCTTCTAGGGCTTTGATGTTCATAAAATGGGAAAGTATTTTATTATATAATGAAAAATCTTATTGGAAACTATTACATAATTTCATTATTTATGATTGCAATGAATATTCAACTCTTATATCAATTGTGATGAATATGAGTATATATGATTTAGAAATATTGATAATGATAAAAATTTTCAGAAGCTTATAAGAAGTTTTCTTTTTCAGAAAGCCTCAATACCAAATATTTTTTATCATGTAACATTGTGTGCAAAGTATCAAAGTAATCCAAAAGAACCAGGTTTGTTGTAACAAAATAGAATTATGATATATTCCAAAGGAATAAATTAATATGCTCTTTTATAAAAATGAAGTTTTTGAATAAATGTTTATGGTTATAATGATTTTGACTAGGATGGAGATTGGAATGATAGAAAATCAACATCTAGGTAATCATTTTTCGTAAGAGAATGTTGTGTGAGGTAAAAAAATAAGAAACAATGATCAGAACATAGAGCATTGTGGAATCAAAATAAATTGTTGCTACCTAAAATGGTACTCAAATTTTGAGGATGATAGTTCCATTGGAAGACTTAAAAGAGGTAGTCTATTAACTATTTATTATTCTTTATGATAATCAAAGTTCAATTAACCTTTTTAGAGATTCTTTTTCAACATTCAAGATCAAAACACATTGATATAGTGTTTCACATCATGAAAGAGAATGTTATTAATGAAGATATTTTAACGGAATATATCTTAATAAAGTATCATATTGAATATATCTTGGAAGAAGATATGGTGAATGAATGATTTTATAAATTGAGGATGAAAATTAATGTTTAGCCTCATCCAATGACATCCTAAAACTCATAATTATTTACACCAACTATTCTTTAGACTATGAAGAAAAAGTAATATAATAGGGAAAACTATATTCATTAATTGAAGGGGAATCACTTTTTTTCATAATTGAAACTAAATTTATTGTTATCATAAAATGGTGGTGATAAAATGATATATGAGTTTAGAAGATAATGGTATGATTATTTATATTAACGTGTCCATAATATTTTCTTTTCACTAAGGTATGGAATTCCTTCAACAACATTACTTTATCCATTAGTGTGGTTCTAGGACACTCTCTTTGGAGAAGGCATGTTTTGGAATAATACAAAAAACATATGTTGTGAAAATTTTGGAGTGGTTGAACATTATTGGGTTAAGAAATCTGTTAATAGAGGTTGTCATCAAATCCTATTGGGTATATTATATATCCTTTTTATTGTTTTTTTAGTAAATTTTAATTAAAACATAACATTTTTGAATGTTTTTTTTTGTTTTTCAGGATCACACCCAATTCATAGTAATTTTTTTCTAAACAAATTTCAAAAGTGTCTTAATATTTGAACCTATAAAAATAATTTAATAAATATTTTGGATGCTCTTTTCTGGAATTAGGTTATCAGAATTAGCTGAATTGGACACTGAAGTTGTTATAAATATATGTGATGACAATTTTTTAATGTGGATTATTAGAAACACCATCAATCTAAGATCAATCAGTATGATGTTCGTGATATATAAGAAATTATTACTGTAGTAATGTTAGGATAATCTATGAAACAAATTCAGAGTGGTGTTGAATCGGAGAACATATGTTTCCATGGAACATGAATTGGAATGTACATTAATTTGTGTCTATAATTCATATGGTACATTTCTATTTTGTAATTCATAAATTTCATTACTTTTCTTTAAAACATTTGATGAAATCTTTATTAACAAAATTGGGTGAATTAGAGTTTAAAATTTTGTTGACTATTGGATGGAAATAAATGAAGTGGTGAATAAAATGGAATTCATAATACATTCATATGTTAATTAGATGACACATTGCTGATAATGGAGTTCTCATAAATCATGATAATTGAAAATGATAAATCTTTTTGAATAATAGAGTTTATTGAATTCTCTGAATAGTTTTTATCCATTTATGAAATATAGACACAAAATATTGGATCGAGAAGTAATTAACATAAAATTTGTTATATTTTTTCATTAGTTGAGTTAAAAACATTTTAAGAGTATTCGTAATGCCCCAACCATTGTTACCTAGAGTCGGTGCACTATTACATAACATTGGCATGATCGCAAGAAAGATCAATTCTCGAAAGGCCGATTAGTTTAGTTGCCTTGGAATAACTAGATACATTAATAGTGTTTACATTACATCATAAAATGATAAATACAACAACATAGTCTCTATAGTCCACATTCATATCCCCACATACTATCAAAGCAGGTACTTCATAAATTACTTCTTCACATCCTGGGAAAAATAAAACATTGAATGGGGTGAGTTCAAATGCCCAGTAAGTATAAAATTTTAGTGGAAATATTCATAAATAAGAATAAACATTTAAGGCAATGTATAACTAAAACAAAAGCCTTTTAAACTTGATCTTAAACATAATATGCCAAAAATAATATTAACTAATGTCATTTACTTATTCACATAGATATTCTACTATTCGAATAATCGCATGCATTATCAATAACCACTTTCATAATGATGGAATGCATAATGCTAGACTATCATAACCACATAGCCAAGGCCTCATGCCAAGACAACAAATAATATTTTGACAAGGCCATGTTACAAGACACCAGTTTGTCTCATGATACCTACTGATGCATCAAGGATCAATAGTAGGCTCCACCCATCACATATTAAGTCCAATGCATACCTCATATGAACAGGTTTAAACATAACATAAACATTCGTATTAAAACGACCATATGAAATGTCAATACTTTCTCTATAAACCATGAATGGTATAAAAATAACACATTGACAGTCAAACATATCACAAAACCTTCAATACAATATGTAAGTTTTGTATCATAATAAATAAACTTCAAATAAGTTTAAAATACATCAAATCATGTTGACATAGATGAAATCAAATCTATTAGAGAGAAATATCTCTTTTTTTATATCATTTAAAAGTCACATTATTATAATATGAAACATTTACTTTGAAAATATATTTATAAACTTTTAAGGGAAGCTTCAGTGATTTTGTAACGATGGAAAATAGCCACACCCACCGTAAAAGTTAAAAAAAGACATTCTTACCTTAATTCTGTCGAAAAGGTTCAAATGGACTTTGTTTGGAAAATGACAGAGATATTCCTTTATAATCCTCTTATAAAAATTCAAACAAGTGTTTAAATTACATTAACCCATATTCTAGTAAATAGTAAAAATTATTTGAAATAAATTTTTAAGAAACATGGATTTGGATGATAATTAAGTCCCAATAGATTATTACGTATAAACAACCTCGGATAATGAAGAGATTGTGAAATAAACCCTTGACATGTAGTTTTCCTTGGATGATGGTAGTTTAAACTCCATTATAATGTTGAAATAATTGTTATTAAATTATATAAGAATCATATACATTAATATGATATCATATATGATCTATTAACATTGCTTTTTTAATAATATCTTAATATTATCGTCGTTTCGGGTGTTAAATTACTCGTTAAAGTTTAGTTACATAAGACATGTTTGTTGTGGATAGGTTGTATCTTATTCCTATACAGAATGATATCAAGTCCTTAAAAATTATTTTTAATCATCAAATCATAATTATACTTGAATGGATATGATGGAGAATGAATCTCATCGCGTTCGTGGATTTGGTAGTCTGTATGTACGCACGAGCGACAATATCACTCTTTTGATATTAAAATAATATATATTTAGTTATTATATCACATATAAAGAATAATTATCATGTCATATTTATTATATACATGAATTACACATCATTATTATACCCATCCAAATAACAATTTGTTGAATAACAATTACACCATGATGTGGAGACGGTAAGCTGTACGTACGCACATACGGTGACATGCCATTCAAAGGATGGATAAAATACTGAATTTGGTTTTACCATGTTTATAATAACATCAATGTATATATAATATACCGGAGTTGTTATTTTATAATTGAAATAACAATGAATGAAGATGTTGAAGAAGAAAGGAACTTGAAAAAAGGTGGTGAAAACATTACCTCTTCTTCGGGTTCTTCCTTTTGATTTGATCAAAAGGGCTCTTTAAGTTGGCTTTATGATCAAAATAATTCCTCTAGGATGAAGTGAGGGGTGTTTATAGAGTATTTGGGCTGGGGTTCTCCCTGAAAAAAGGCTTTGAATGTGTGAATTGGTGAGAAGGTGGAGTGCCCTTTTATAAGAGGCGGGTGGGGCACCGTTGGAAAAGCTAGAAATATTATTTTATAATAAACTCATATTCAGTTTATAAAGGCTCCAAAGTAGATTATTTAAATTTTATTGTGGGTATTGATCTAAAACAACTCAAACAATAGGATTTATACAGTTTTGGGTCACTATATTAACCTTAATCATGAAGTATTAACTCTTAGTTAATTAGTTTCACTTTTACAATGACTCATTGTATTTTTATATTATATAGTTAATAAACATACTATATACATCAACGAGACATCCAAGTGGTTCATTAATGATACACCTATCATGATATTAGTCTCTTGGCCAAAAAAATTGATTTTTATAATTTTAAAATCAATTAATAATATAATATTTGTTTTTAAAAGTCTTTTATGTCAATTTTTACACTATTCAATAATTGATTTTTTTAAAAATAATAACTTAATTATTACTTAGAAAAATGTTAATTACATTAATTATAAAATGTCATATGAACCTAGAAAATTAGTGTAATTCATGAAAAGTTTCAAATTATATTTCTTTGGCAGTTTATAATATCAATTATTTTAATTGTTTACTATTATGGTAATTACTACATCATCATTGTGTCATAAATAAATTACATTATTAATGTCTAAAAATTATAAATAAATTAGCATTATGTAAGAAATTTTTTTATATTTCTAATTAATATTTATAGTTTAAAATCCAACATATATAACCCTATGTAAAAATTGTTCTTCTAAAAGATATATGCTTATGCCATTTTTGTATTTATTATAACTCAATTAATATAAAGTGTCATTATCACATACAAGTGGATCCATGGTGTCCCAAAATCGACCCAAAGATACCCATGGTCGGAAATGTATAAACCAATAAGTCTAGGACACGTTTTAGGTTAATTTATTATTATTATAATATTATTGTTTTAACCTTATTTACCAGATTTACCCTTTAACCATGGTAAATAAATTTTTTACCGAAGTAATTATTCAAAATGTCTAAAAAATAAAAGTTACCCATTTACACAATTTTGAAATAATGATTCCAAATATGGAATCCATTTTTCCAAATTAAAAACACATAAGTGTTAGAAATTAATTTAAAAATAATTCCTATTGTTAAGAAAAAAAATTGTTTTTAAAAGATAATAACTATCAAATGATTGAAAATTGTTCATTTCCGGTTTAAATGTGAAATTATGTCCAATGACCAAAATTTTATTAAATGTTAAAAATATATTCTAAATATAATTTAAAACCACTAAAATTCATAATTTATCAGTATTCATTATTTTTATTAAAAAGGTTTTTTTAAATAAAATTTAATAATTGTCATTATTCATCAACATATAAATGTTATCCGAAAAGTTCCAATATTTTACCCTAGGATAATTTCGATGTTCTGAATCCAAAAATGAAGTCCGTTTTGAGAGATAAAATTTATAAAAATTAAAAAATTGGGTATTAATATTCATAATGGCTATTTTGATTGGTTGTGGTGTGTGTTAGAACTCGAAGTTGTGTACAACACATGCTACTGTATTATTCAAAGGGAAGCATACCGTGGAAGATTTGGGTGTTAAATTATCCCCTACAAATAATTTTTACCTTGAAATTTCTAGAATAATATCACATGAAATGACTCGTGTAATTTTTCATCATATGTTCATAGGGTTCCCACGTTTCCTCTTACATCTTATAGTTTCTCCATAGAACATTTACCAAACGAGTCATCTGATTTCTTAGCACTTGTTCTCTTGTATGAAGAATCCTGATGGGTTCTTCACAATAAGACAGATCGGGTTCCAGTTCTAATTCCTCATAGGTGTGTACATGCATTGGGTTAGGCATGTATTTCCTCAACATTGAAACATGGAACACATCGTGATATTTGGAGAGACTTGGAGGAATTTCCAAACGGTAAGCTACAACCCCATTTCGTTCTAGAATTTCCAAAGGACCGATGTACCTGGGACTCAATTTAACTTTCTTTCCAAAACATATATCTCCCTTATTTGGAGATACCTTCAAGAAAACATGTCTCCCACATGAAATTCCAAATCCTTCATTCGGTTATCAACATAGCTCTTATGCCTACTTTGAGTAGCTATGATGTGGTTTTGGATTACATTTACTTTTTCTATCGTTTCCTCCACCAGTTCTAGGCCTAAAAGTTTTCATTCGCCAATGTCATCCCAATAGGTTGGTGTGCGAATTCTCTTTCCATATAATGCTTCATGTGGTGCCATCTGAATACTTGAATGGAATATATTGTTATAGGAAAATTCTAAAATAGGTAAATATTTATCCCACATACCCTCAAAGTCATGTGAGAAAGATCTCAACATGTCTTCTAAGTTCTGAATAGTTCGTTCCGATTTTCCATCTGTTTGAGGGTGGTAAGCAGTGCTCAAATGATGTTCAGTATCCAAGGCCTTCTGAAGACTCTTCTAGACTATTGGAGTAATACGGGGATCTAGATCCGAAACAATCGATAGGAATACCCCATGAAGTCTCACAACATCATTAATATATAGTCTTTCTAGACATTCATGTGGTAAATCTTCCCTTTATAGCAAGAAAATTTTCTGACTTGGTCATACGATCAACAACGAACCATATTGAATCATTCCTTCTAGGAGTATTTTGAAGTACCATTACAAATTCCATAATAATATAGTCACATTTCCACTCTGGCATGGGAAGAGGTTTCATGACTCCTCCAGGATGTTTCCTTCTAGCATTCACTTGTTGACAAACCATACATCTTGACACAAAATCAGCGATATCCCTCTTCTTGTTGTCCCACAAAAAATGTTCCTTGAAATATCTATACATTTTGGTACTCCCAGGGGGTATAGAGAAATGGTAACTATGAGCATCGTCTAACAATTCCCTTTTTAAATCAGGTATATTGGGAACACCAAGTCTCTTCCTGCATTTCAAAATTCCTTCTTCACACACAAAGTCTCTCAATCTCCCATCATTCAAATCTTTATTCTTCTTTTGTAATTCTTCATCATCGGTCTGAGAACTCTTAATCCTTTCTAGTAATGATGGGTTGATAGTCATTAGAAAAAGAACTGATGTTTCACCTTCCATGGTTATTCCCATGTCCATCTTCACTAGATCCATCAAAATTATATCCCTTTCAATTCTCATATTGTTAAAAACTACATGATCTTTTCTTCTCAAAGAATCTGCTGCCTTATTTTCCTTCCCGGTTTGGTAGTGTATCATACAATCATAATCCTTCATTAATTAAAGTTATCTCATTTTACTCATGCTGAGTTCTTTTTGTGAGAAAATATACCTCAAACTCTTGTGATTAGTATAAATTTCACATTTTCACCATAGAGGTAGTGCCTCCATATCATCAATGAAATGATCACAGATGCTAACTCGAGATCATGAGTTGGATAGTTTTTCTCATGTATTTTCAACTTTTGTGATGCATAGGCAATAACCCTATCAGTCTGCATAAGGACACAACCATGTACTTTCATTTATGCATTACTATAAATAATGAACCCATCATTCCTCGATGGTAGAGTAAATATAAGATCATTGACTATTCTTATATTTAGTTATTGAAAAAATTCTTCAAACTCTTTTGACCAAACAAATTAAACCCCCTTACATGTGATCTTTGTTAATGGGTTAGCCAATTGGGAAAAATTCTGGACGAAACATCGATAATAACCTGCTAAACCAATAAAACTGTGTACCTCAGTTCTACTTGTAGGTGCTTGAAATTTTTGGATTGCCTTAGCCTTAGAAGGATCAACATATATTCTATAATTAGAGACAATATGGCCAAGAAAAGTAATATCCTGAAGCCAGAATTCACACTTGCTAAACATCCCATATCATTCATGTCATCTCAGAATCTTCTGGATAATGCAAAAGTGATTTTCTTGATCTTTGTATCTTTTGGAGTATACCACGATATCATCAATAAATACCACCAAAAAATCATCGAGATATTCCTTGAAAACTATATTCATTAGATCAATGAATACGGAGGGTGCATTAGTCAGCCCAAAAGGTATTACTGTAAACTCATAATGCACGTACCTGGTTCAAAATGTTGTTTTCTAAATGTCTTTTATCTTCACACACAACTAATGTTATCCAGACCGAAGTTCAATCTTTGAAAATTATTTAGCTCCATGAATTTGGTCAAATAAATCATCAATGAGAGGTAGGGGATAGTTTTTCTTTATTGTAAAAGCACTGATCTCTTGGTAGTCGATACATAACCTCATAGATCCATCATTCAAAGAACAGGGGGCCCCCATGGAGAAACACTAAGGTGAATAAATCCTTTATTACTCAATCCCCTTATTTGTTTCTTTACTTAATCTAATTCCAAAGTGGCCAATCTATATGGGGTCTTTGATATAGGGCGTGATCCAGGAATTAAATCAATGGAAAACTCGACTTCTCGTTCTGGAGGATGTCTAGGTAAATATTCTGGAAACACATCTACATATTCATTCACAGTAGGTACATCCTTTATTTGTACATTACATTCCTCACCCACAATCATTTCATTCTATTCCTCCCCAATAATTGAATTTAGATGAGCTATTGGGGGCAGATCTTGATAAGAATTAGGTGGTGATGATTCAGCTCTAAAGATAATGTGTTGTTTATCATCATCATCAAAAATAATAACCTCCTTCTTCTTAAAATAAATCATCGCATCATGGTATGAAAGCCAATACATACCGAGTATTATATCAAACTCAGTCATAGGAATGATGATGAGATCAGCAGATTAGGAAAATTTATGTTCTCTAATGGGGACTGATTCAAAAAACCTTATTGAAATGATACATCCCTTAGGAGTATTAACTGACTACTCCCTTTTTAAATCAAATTAGAAATATATAATTTTATTAGGAAACTGGGAAGATATGAAACAGTGTGATGATCCAGAAAAAAATAATGGATTTTCTAAACTTGAGGAAACCATTAAATTACCCGCCACCACATCTTTCAGAGTTTTACCTCAGTAGTGTGATAGCATAATCTTGCCCTTGATCCCTTGGCTATTTCATAGGTAAGTTCCCCTTATGCATTAGACATTCATTTGAATAATCTCCCATCTCCCTGTAGTTGTATAATTGGTCATCGGTAGCTTCCATCATTCCCTTACAATCATGATTTTGGTGGCCTTTTTCACCACACTTTTAACAGACTCCCATTCCTTTTAAGCAAGTACCAGGGTGTTTCTTCCCACATTCCCTGCAGGATGGATATTCAAATTTTCCCTTCATCCCCATATTTCCATTCCCATATTGATCAATAGATCTCTTCTTCTTTTGCTTTGCTTTAATGTCATCAGACTTAGAGAATTCCTTTTCTGTCTTGATATCACATGAGACCATGTCTTGGTACAACGAAAAGGTTTGTGATACTAATGCTCGACAGAGAAATGGTTTTAAACAATCAAAGAAACGATCAATCATACTTCTTGGGTTACGTATATAATATCCAGCATACCTTGCTAACCTTGTAAAGTTAGCCTCATACTTTGAAACATTCTCATCCACCTTTTGTCTCAGACTCAGAAATTTCCTTTTCATATCTATTCGATGGTCACGAGGAAAGTATTTTTCTAAAATCAAATCGTTGAACTCCCTCCATTATAAATTTTATACTTCATAATCTTCCTTAGTGTTTTGTATCAACGAACAAAATTGATCAGCATCTCCAGTGAGGTGATAAAATGCCATGACTACATTTTCCATTTCACTACTACCCAAGGAATGGAGTATTTTCTCTATGGAATTTATCCATTTCTCAGCAACTAAGGGATTTGTACTCCCATTGAACTTTGGTGGTTGTTGCCTCATGAAGAGATCTAACATTGATCCACCATTCTGTTGATTAAGGTGCTCCATACGGGTAAGGTTTTTCTTCATAACCTGAGTGAGTTGTCCCAGTATGGTGATTAGCTAATCAACACCAGTTGCATCACCAGCTCGACTATAATTATCTTGAGCCGGAGGGAAATCCCTACACAGAGTGTGTGCATTGATATGGTTTCCATTTCTTCCCCTAGGCACCATTTCTAAACAATGGCATAATCTAGATCCGTTTATGAATCAAAATACATAATTCGATACTAATAAAACACTTAACATAAATTGAAATATTTATGGATATAATAAATAATCATAAAAATGTTTTCATTGAGGAAATATATACTCATAAACCCTTCATAATTATTTTTGAAGAAAATGAGAGTTATCCTATGTATATCCCCCGGGAGTGTCATAACCAAGAGTGCAGAAGCCCCTTTATTGTGAACCAGATCCCGTTCGAGTCTAGCTCAAAGAAGTGTTTTCATGTTTTACCCCTAGGTACATCTGTGCCAGAGCTGCCTCTACCTGCTCGTATCTAGACATGGATGGATTTCTCGGAAAACTCACAAAATCTCTACAATACCAAAATTCTAGGATGTTATTATATACTAATCTTCAAATTCCATCTTAGGTCTATGTACTCTAATCAAGGTTTACCTAAATCTATCTTCTAGGGTTTGTACTAAACATCCTGTGATACCAACTGTAACGCCCCGACCCCAGTTACCCAGAGTCGGTGCATTATTACATAACATTGGCATGATGACATGAATGATCAGGTCTTGAAAGAACGATTAGGTTAGTAGACTTTAAATAATTACATACATTAATAAAGTTGACATTACATCATTAAATGAATACTGCAACAGCATAGTCTCCATAGTCCACACTCATATCCCCACATACTATCCCAGCAGGTCATTCAAAAATTACTTCTTCACATCCTACGAAAAATAAAACATTTAATGGGGTGAGCTCAAATGCCCAGTAAGGATAATAATGTAGTAGAATCATTCATAAATAATTATAAACATTTAAGAAAATGTATAACTAAAACAAAATCCTTTTAGATGTGAACTTCAAAAGAATATGGCAGAAATAAAATTAAATAATACCATTTACTTATTAATAGGGATATTCTACTAATCTAATAATCACATGCAATCTCAATAACCACTTTCATAATGATGGAATGCATAACTCCTGACTATCATAACCACATAGCCAAGGCCTCATGCCAAGACTACAAATAAGATTTTGTCAAGGCCTTGTGCCAAGACACTAGTTTGTCTCATGAGACCTACCGATGCATCGAGGAGCTATAGCGAGATTCACCCGTCACATATTAAGTCCAATGCAATCCCCATATGAACAAGTTTAACATAACATAAACATTCGTATTAAAACTAGCATACGGAATGTCAATACTTTCTCCATAAACCATGAATGGTATAAAAATAACACATCCAGAGTCAAAAAAATCACAAAACCTTCAATAAAATATGGATGTTTTGTATCATAATAAATCAACTTCAAATAAGCATAAAATCCATCAAAGGATGTTGACATAGAAAAAATCAAAAATATTTGAGAGAAATATCTCTTTTTTTTATTCATTTAATGGTCACATAATTATAAAATAAACATTTACATTGAAAATATCCTCATAAGATTTTATGGGATGCTTCGAAGATTTTATAATGGCGAAAAATAGCCACACCTGCCGTATACGTTAAAAAAAGTCATTATTACCTTAATTCAGTCGAAATGGTTAAAAAGGACCTTGTTTGGAAAAAACATAAAGATTCATTTATAAACCTCTTATAAAAAGTCGAACAAGGCTTTAAATGACTTTAACCCACATTCTAGTAAATATTAAAAATGTTTTGAAATACATTATTATGAAACATGGATGTGGATGACAAAGAAGTCCTAATAGATTATTAAGTATAAAAAAACTCGGATAATGAAGAGATTGTGAAATAAACCCTTACCTTGTACTTTTCCTTGGATGAGGGTAGTTTAACCTCCTTTATAATGGTGAAATAATTATTATTAAATTATATAATAATCATATTCATTAATATGATATCATATATGAACTTTTAACATTGCTTTGTTAATAATATCTTATTATTATCGTCGTTTCGGATGTTAACTTACTCGTATATGTCATGTTACATAAGCCGTGTTTGTTATGGATGGGTTGTATTTTATTCTTATCCAGAATGATATCAAGTCCTTAAAAATTATTTTTAATCATCAAATAATAATTATACTTGAATGGATACAATGGATAATGAATCTCATCGCATTCATGGAGACAGTAGTCCGCACGAACGCAAGAGCGACAATATCACTATTCTGATATTAAAATAATATATAATTGGATATTATATCACATATAAAGAATATTTATCATGTTATATTTATTATTTACATGATTTACAAATCATTATTATACCCATCCAAATAATAAATTATTGAATAACAATTACAGCACGACGTGGAGACGATAAGCCGTACGTACGCACGTATGGTGACATGTAATTCAAAGGATAGATAGAATACTGAATATGGTTTTACCATGTTTATAATAACATCAATGTATATATAATATACTGGAGATATTATTTTAGAACTGTAATAACAAAGAAAGAAGAATTTGAAGAAGAAAGTAACTTGAAAAAGGGAGGTGAAAACATTACCTCTTCTTCAGGTTTCCTTTTGATTTGATCAAAAGGGGTCCGTAAGATGGATTTATAATCAATATAAGGCCTATAGATTGATTTTAAGGAAGTTTAGAAAGTACTTGGGAATGGTTTTCCTGATCCAAAAGGCTTTGAATGTGTGAATTGTTGAGAAGGGTGAGTTCCCTTTTATAAGTGGGGTGAAGGGCACATTTTGAAAAACTAGAAATATTATTTTATAATAAATTTATATTCGGTTTCTAATTACTCAAAAGTGGATTATTTAAAATTTAATGTGGGGATGTGTCGAAAAAAAATCAACCAATTGGATTTAGATAGGTTTGGGTCACTATATTTACCTTATCATGATGTATTAACTCTTAGTTAATTAGTTTCACTTTTAGAATGTCTCTTTTTATTTTTTTTTGTTATATAGCTAATAAACATACTATTTAGATTTAATAGACCCCCAATTGGTCCATTAATGATACACCTATCATTATATAAATCAATTTATTGAACCTTAGATTTTTACCAATTTAATATCAATTAATAATATAATATTTCTTTTAAAAATTCTTTTAAGTCAATTTTGACACTATTCAATAATTGATTTTTGTAAAAATAATAAAAGATTTTTTACATTGTAAAAAGTTAATTATAGAAATCATAACATGTCATATAGACCTATAAAATTAGTGTAATTCATAAAAAGTCTCAAATTATATTTATTTGTGTGTTTATAATATCAATTATTTTAATTTTTCACTATTATGGTAATTACTACATCATTATTGTGTCATAAATAAATTACATTATTTAATTTCTAAAAATTATAAATAAACTACCATTATGTTGGATATCATTTTATCTTTCTAATTAATATTTATAGTCTAAAATCCAACATATATAGCCTTATAAAAAAATTGTTTTTCTAAAAGATATATGCTTTTGTACTATTTGTATTTATTATAACTTAATTAATATAAATTGTCATTATCACATACAAGTGGATCCATGGGGACCCAAAATCGACCCAAAGATTCCCATGGTCGGACATGTATAATCCAATAAGGATAAGACATGTTTTAGGGTAATTTATTATTATTATAATTTTATTTATTTACCCTTATTTACCGGATTTACCCTTTAACCATGGTAAATAAATTTTTTTCCGAAGTAATTAATCAAAATGTATAAAAATAAAAGTTACCTATTTACACAATTTGTACATCTTATATACAAATATAGAATCCATTTTTTAAAATTCAAAATACAGATGTGTCAGAAATTAATTTCAAATTAATTTCTGTTGTTAAAACAAAAAACAAGTTTTTAAGAGATAATAACTATCGAAAGATTGAAACTTGTTCATGTCCGGTTTAATTTTGAAATTATGTCCAATGACCAAAATTTTATTAAATGTTAAAAATTTATTCTAAATATACATTAAAACCACTCAAATTCATAATTTATCACTATTAATTATTTCTCTTAAAAAAGTTGTTTTTAATTAAAATTTAATAATTTTCACTATTTATCAAAATATAAATGTTTTCTGAAAAGTTCCAAAATCTTACCGTAGGAAAATTTTGATATTACGAATCCAAAATTGAAGTCCATTTTGAGAAAGAAAATTTATAAAAATTTCAAATGTGGGTATTAATATTAATTACGGTTGGTTTGATTGGTTGTGGTGTGTGTTAGAACTCGAAGTTGCGTACAACACACGCTACTGTATTATTCAATGGGGAGCATATCGTGGAAGCTTGGGGTGTTATAGTATTTGAATGAAGTATTAAAATAATTAAAAATAATGAATTATCTTGATTTATTGACACACTTTAATCAAATAAAGATGATTTATGAAAGTGTGAATATTCTCAAGGATTTATGTACACTTGAGAAAAGTAAAATGATGGAATTCAATTTTGGTACTGGTCCACCAGAATGGGAACAAACATCAATCTATTAGATGAATTTTTGATAATGATAAAACCATTTATGTCATGGTTTTTGAAATATGACCACTATATGAATTTATAAGAAGGATTATATCATAATCATATGTGGGAGTTCCATTAAAAATATATGAGAACATTAAATCATACTGAGATGTGGATGTTTCATCATAATGAGTTAATGAGGTTCCAATAGACTCCGGAAAGGTTAGGTAGACTACAAAGGATGAGTATAGATAATACATAATAATATTCCTCAATATTTTTAAAGAGTTTAATTGGTCAAACATGAAATTAAAATATGTGTAGATTTTATAGGATATTAAATATGATTAATCAAGAAATGAGTTTAAATTTCATTCCTTATTCTATTCTAGGATTCCAATGAATAGATGCTCAATGAAATCACACATTGAAAACATTAGTGTGTCTAGAAAAGACATAGTTCTATATAATTCAATTCAATGTTATACAAATAAAGTGAGACCAAATTAGAAGGTCTGAAATCTGAATGATTTTTTTCCAGACTGAGGTAGATCGAACTGATAATTTTAGTAGAGTCTGAGTAATACTAATTGATAATGGATTCATTGTACTGATTCCATTAGACTGAGTCCATCAGACCAAATCCCTTCAGACCGAGAGAATCAAAACTAACCCCATCACACTAAGGATCCAGAGAGAGGATTTGTGGATTATTTGGAACAATGTTATTAACATTTGTCTCAATTTTTTTAAGAAAACATTTTAAAATGAGATTAGTTAGTATAATCATTGTTATCAAGAAATATAAGTTGTATAATTAGATTTGGTAGATTTTTTATTCACATCTTCATAATAGTGATTCTTATAGTCTCATGGGAGTGGTTATGTAAAGTATGTAGGTTCTCACACTACGACTGAACCTATTAAATATTATGTGAATTACTAGATTTAATACTTTTCCATTCATGATTATTTACAAAAATATTATAATCTAATGTACTTTAACTATATTCATAGGATGTGTTTTTAAATGTTTTGGTACATACAAGGAGTATACAACTAATACGACCCACCAACCTTCTCTGATTTTATTTGATATTTTGGAAAATCATAGGCTAGTTTTATATTGATAGGAATAATACTATATTTAAGAAATATTTAAGAATAATATATAATATAAAATACATATGACTAGTATATATGAATAATTTAACAATTATAATCCAATTTCAAATTAGTGACCCAACTATTTCCTATAACTTATGTGAAATAATGAAATTTTCAATCGAATAGAAGACATGAACACAATGACAAAGGAAAAATCATTAAAATTTCAATGATTAAAGTTTTAAGATCCCGTATTTTTATAATCAAATTTTTCTGAACTACACAAAAGTACAATGGTTTTTGAACTTTTTTGTATACTAAACTGGTAGTATTTAAAATAGAGCATCAGAAAATAATTCTGATCGTTGGATCACTCTTAAATGATTTTTTAGACTTGGGTGAAGGCCAAAGAAGTCCCTATAGTGGCTAAATTATTTTTTGAGTGATATACCCTATTAAATTATGTTTTTAATAGAAAACAGATAGAGCATTGTTCTCACACGGTCTGCTAAGTCGTGCATCCCACTACAGGTAACCGTGCGACCCTGTTTTAAAAGGGATAGTTGCCTGCGCACGTCATGTGCACAGTCTTCAAAACCTTGTTTCCAACCTATGTAGGGTGCATCTTGAAGGTATTGGGGTACGACACAGTTAGTACACAGTATTCCAAAATTTGAATCTTAACCATGCACAACACCTTGTTTTGGAATTTTATTTAATTTAAAATTTAATAAAAACTAAATACAAAAACTAAACGCTCTTATCACCCCCTCCTTGGCTCGACCCATAGTGAACAACACCCCAAAAAGGGTTCTCCCTTTTTCTAACCTCATGACCTCCACTCATGTTCGATATGAATCTAATTTCCTTCTATTTTCTTGGCCAATCCATCATGTTGAGTCCTCTTCTCCCCTCTACTCCATTTTCTCATATTCAAATCATCCTAACTATCACCCCATGGGGTTTGTTTGAACTCTATCAATTTTGGGTTAATATTGATTTTTTCCGCAATTCTAGGATCGAAAAAAGGTCTCTATAGACCCTAGGGTTCATGTTCCGACAACTACTGCCAAAGGAAATGTAGTTTTGGTGGTTTTGGTTTATTGGTTATGCTTCCGGGTATGTTTGTTCTTAGTAACCTAGTTAATATTTGAGGATTTTGGTATTTAGGAGTCAATATATTATTGATTTCAGTGCATTGAGCTTCACCAGGTGGGTTTACTTTGTTTTTGTACATCACTGAAGGTGACAATTTGTTCAAAATTGAGGTAGTGTCCCATTCCAAGTCGTCTAATTCAATAAATTCATTAATTAGTTACTTACTTCACCTTAGATATCATTTAAATTCAAGCAGTGAAGTATCAAAATTTAATTATTTTCAATGTGGTTTATCATGTTTCGTATTCAAAATGATGTAGATAATAAATGATTTTTTGGAAAACAATATTATATTTTTATAATAAAACCCCTATAACTAAGGTGGACTTCCTTTATGTTAAAAATTAGTGGTTAGTCCTTTATTGCTTAACTTTTCATTTTTATAATTCTAATTAATTGATGTTATGTGGTGATATGGCATTTTTAGAAAATGGCTCATATGGAATTAGACACACTAAATTTACCTTTTTAATTGATTAATGGCCAAAACCACTATATGAGTGTTTGGTCTAGTTTTAGATTGGAATATTTCATTTTTTCAAGGATACATAGAGCCTTATAGATGAAATTGACATGTTTTTTATAATTGTAATGAGTTGAGTTAAATTAATGGATAGTGCATAATGATTGACTCTCAAAGAAAACATCCAAAAATTGTTTTCAAATTTTTTGAATGCTAATAAAACCTTTGATTATATGTGGGTCCTCAAGTAAGAATTCCAGGGATGGGAAAAATGAGTTTTCACACTCATACCTTGGGAGGTAAATGTATTCACATATATGAATTTCATGGATGGACTCGGGTTCATGAGGAAATAAGTGATTCCCTTCCTATGAGAATACATACCATGTTAGGGGAATGTAACGGTGTGGACCTTGACTTTTGAAACTGCCTTAGTGGATTTAAATAAATAGTTCAAATGGTACATGACCTTTACACGGTAATTGAAGGAATGGCTTAAACCAATTAATAAATGGTGGAAATGATACTTGAAAATTCCACACTAATATAAGGAAAGGCTTGACCAATTAATATATGGTTTCTAATCTACTTCACATATCCACACTAATGGAAGTAATTACGTGAACCAAATGAATCATCACATGACTTATTAATTAAATTTGAATTGTTAGATTTGAGATTGTCATGGTATCTGGTCAAAGAATACCATGAGAATCAGTGTACCCCATTCCGAATTCAAGGATGGGTTTCTAAGGTTTTGACCCACCTAGATCCCACTCTTTGTCTTATCTTCATATTCCCAGTATATTTCCATTGGGTCCCCAATGTAGTACTACAAAATTCCTTGGATAAACTCCTTGTATCTAGAAATGAATTTTAGGTTCCTTGGATACACTCGTTAGACCCAATCCTTGATTAGACCCATTGTATGTTGGATGTACTTAATTAACATAATAGGCACCATATTGTGGAATGCACTGGGTTATACTCATTGGATTACACTCTTACCCCATAGTTATAATCAGATGCTTCTGAGTTAGGATTCCGTAAATTAATGATACCTTGGTTATTACCCTGGAACACCCTTTTTGGATAAATTTGTCATGTTTCCTTATTATTTCTTGGAACCTTCACTTCATATACTATCAAAAGGTTGTTTCCATGGTTATTACCTTGGTATTTTAATACGAAAACCCATTAAATGATTCCTTGGACACACTCATTGGATCCAACCTCGACAAGTAGTTTCCTTTGATACTCTCCTTGGACCCAGTCCTTGATTTTCCCCATTTTAACATAAAAGAAACTCCTTGGACTCGGTATGTGATTTAATCACATGTGACATTTTAATAAACTAATAATAAAATATTAATGAACTAATTACATGTCCAAAATCTATTCGAGGGATGACTCAGGTACTTGGGTATTTAGTTACATTGTAATTCTAACATTATTTATCCATTATGGTACCCTGTTTAATTTAATATACTCTATCAGGATTGGGATAATTACTGATGGTTCTGGACAACTAATATGTATATCTCACACCCAACTCGGGCCACCATTGCTCATGGGTAACAGAGTAGACCATTCATGTTTGTAGGGATTTGGACCCTTCTTGTTGTTGCTTTATTGTACCTGTAGTTGGACCAAAGGACATAGATGGTGCGCAAGATGCTCATGGAGATAGCCTTTGGTCTTTTTGTTCTTTTCATTACATGACACAATCATTTTATTATATTGGAATACATGTTGTACTATTTACTATTTTATGTAATGTATCGATACCATGTCATGCATTTATATATTATATAAATAGGTGTTGGCCACATTTGTTAAATAATATAAAATTATATCTTTAGTTGATTTATTATAACTATTACTGCATCCATTGTTGATTGTTATTTACTCTGAAATATTGTTTCGAAACTCTGATACGAGGGTATAGTCTCCACACTGACTAACCATACTCCCTCACAGCTAGTTAGTAGCCTCTGGCTTATGGGGATGTGTGCCTGATGTCATGTGGCGACCTATCCGGCCCCATCTCGGTGGTGAGCTTGGTCGGGACTCTACAAAGTTGTATTAGGGGGTTTTCCATCTTTTTTATTACTATTTTCGTGTGGTATAAATTAGATTATGAAAGTGTTGGAGCTTGGGTTAATAATCGTGATTTAGGCTGATCATCCCACATACGTGGAATAACCAAATGTCCTGGGTTGGGATTGATGTATATGTGGTTCTCTATTACAATTGTAATGATTTAACATAGCGTGATTGGTATACATTATACTGCTTACGATTTATGGAATTACGAGTATTACCCTTGTCAGGTTATGTCAAGGAATTTGCATTACATGTACCATATTAGGCACATATAAATTCACCTGCCAAGCATATATGCCTTGCCATGTAGTCAAATTAGTAGGTTTCATTAAAAGTATTATTCGGTGCCTTAGGGATATTCCATGCCTATATTTATACCTGTTTATATAATACTCTAGGATGCTGTAATGGCCCGGACCTCTCCGGTCGATTACTTTGTAAAAACGTTTTTTTATGTGGTCAATGCGGCGAACATCAAAAATAATAATAATTATTATTAATAAATGGTGACGTGTTAATAAATTTTATTTGGGGTTTTGTTATAAGTGTTATACTAAATAATTATAATAATAATGTTGTTTTTTTTGATAGATCTGGTAATAATGATTTAATTAGAATTATGTTTTGAATTAAATGAAATGAGATTTGAGATATGAGAATAAATTAAAGATGTTATGATAATTGTGAAAAAATAAATAAATAAAGGTTTAAAATAAATTTGGGGCGTGCCACAAGGAGAGAGAAGATGAAAAAAATATAATAATATGAAATAAAAGGGGAGGCGCACCAACCAAATAAAGATTGGAGAGAGAGAATAAAATTTATTTAAAAATAAATATAAGAGAGAGGCGCCACTTTTTGTGGGAGAGAATCTTGGGAGAAAGAATTAATAAAGATTGGAGAGAGGGAGGAGTTATAAGATATTAATGGGAAAAAAATTAAGTGTGAAATAAATAGTAAAGGAGATAATTGGTGATGAATTTACAGCGTGAAAAATGACAAATGGTGATTGATTGGAGTTAGAGAAATAAATAAATAAATAATTAATAAAATATTGTTATCATTTTTTTTTATAATAAAACACTTTTTTCACAATAACTTCTTCGTGCGACCTCGGTTTCACGAACCGTCAGTGGCAGTGCGACCCTGACTACGAGATGAAAATTATGAGTCCAATATTGGATGTCTTTTTCGGGTTTTCGGATTGGGTACCCGAAATGCTCATGAATTAATAGATTTAATATTGTTATTACTACGGGATCTTGTATCCAATGTATCTCCCTCATACAGTATCAGATTGACAATCTGTCAGCGACAGCATAACCCTGAAATTATGACGGTCATTTTAAGACCATTAATGAGCTACTTTTATGACTCATGCCTCGGGTCAACGAAACACCACATATTGATAGAATTATCATTATTATTAAAACGCGTGAAAATTGCGTGACGTGTTGTGTGTTAACCAATCAAAACATGTAACGTATGTACGGTCACATCGTGTATTCATTAATGCACGCTGAATACAGATTTACCTATTCGTTGCCTATATAAGAACGAGGTCATGTTTTATCTTCCATATCGATCGCTTCTTTGTCGCACGACGACGCTCTTGGACAATCGAGAAGTATTCCTCCTCTAACTTCTTTGTCCGAGCTCTGAATTACGATATGTCAGCGGCCACAGGATCGTAGCGATGAGACGAAGATTCTAAGCCCGGACTTGTCACCTTTCCTTCCGGCCTTCCTTCTCCAGCTTCCATCCTAGGAGGCGTTTGTCGGGTTTGGCGAAGGCGGAGGACACCGAAGGACGTCGTCGGAAGCGACATGATCGGTACCTTTTGACGTAGGGGTTTAACTTCGTCTCTCTATTTGGTGCAACATGTGGGGTGGGATATTTTTCTTTTGTTCCATGGGATGCAGTTAAACTTTAAATAAAGATAATAATCGGATAAAGAAGGGTTTGGGGTTTTGTGCTGTTTCTATTGCCTTCCAGTTTCTTTAACTTATGATTGTGATTTTGGATTGAAAGGCCTTTGCCTACTGAAAAACAAGGCCATCGCTGGCCTTTGCATGCGCAATTGATATCTAAATTGTCTGTGGTTGGTTTTTTTAAAACATGGAAAATGGATAAGCACGTAAAGACTGGTTGATTAAATGAGAATGAAAACCTTGTGCGATCACCCCGTTTGAACAAAATTGGAATAATGAACATGTTGGTGGTTTGGTTGTTTTGTGGGAAATGTTTTGTAAACGATGGGGTTGAAATGGGAAGTGGTTGGTTGTGGAAAATGCCTTTATTTATAAAAAGTGTTTTGATTATGAAAAGTGTTTTGAAGTAATAGGTGTTTTCAAATGCGGAAATGTTTTGTGTGTGGAAAGGGTTTTATGTGTGGAACATTGAAATAAATGAATGATGGAATGTTGTATGGTTGTGACAATATTTTGTAAATGAAATGGCATGTGATTGCTTGCGTTTTACATAACCTTGGTTGTGGATGGCAGGGATATGTTTGTGAAAGGTTTTGTCTGGATGATAGATTCCCAGTAGTAATAATTTGTTAATCCATTGCATGAAACATGAAAACCTAAATGGGGTTGGGGGATGATTGTTTGGTTGTTGATGCATGCTTCGTGGTAGCAGTGCCGAGGCACATGCTCAGTTCCTCTTTTAAGAAGCCATAGGTTGGGCTGTGTGTTTGGTATATGTATATATATAATTGTATCTTTGTGTTTTGTCGCACCACACCCATGTCAAGCACCTAGTTCCGAACACTCCCATTTTATGGGAGAGGGTGTTCCCCCTTAGTTACTAGCTCCTTCCTGCTCCTTCTTCCATAGGCTATGATGGCTTGAGGTGACCTTACACCCAATACTCTTCGGGTAGGTCTCAGAGGCTGTGATGGCTTGAGGCGACCTTTAGCCCAAGACTCTTCGGGCAGGCTTACCGTTCCCAAGAACCTTCGGGATGAGGCCCAGGTGTCTGCGGGTGGGTTAGTGGTTGTGGACCAGGTGTGTGCGGGCAAGATGCGTGGTTGTGAGGCCCAGGTGTGTGCGGGCGGAATGCGTGGTTTTGCCTAGGTGTGTGCGGGCGGGAAGAGTGTGGTAGTGTCAGGACGTTTGCCATTAGGAAGAGCAGCATCTAATTATGTTGGAAATGGTGCGGGGTACCCAATAATTTTGTTCTATATATATACTAAACTTGTTTGTGTTACTTGGTGAGTGTGACCAGTGAGGCTGGGTGGATAGTTTTTCCATGTTAGTTTCTGGTTCTTCTGTTTTCTCACGGGACCTTAGGGTGTCTCCCCACTTGTGCACGAGAGCTTTAGGTTCTCCACTGAGTATACTTGTATGCTCACCCTACGTTGTTTCAGGTTTTCAGGAGGACTACCAGGGCTGTGCGGGACCCTACTAGTCAGGCAGTGGGAGCTGTGCAGTTACTGTTTTCTTGTATTTCTTTTGGTACTGTACTCACTTGTACTTTGAGCTTATTTGTACTTGTACCTGTTTCAGTTTATTTATACATGCATATGGGACTAGTTTGGGTTTCTTTTCAGCACCATTGTTCTTTTTTCCTTTTGGTGGTTCACTTGTCCTATTTCCGATCCTAACTATTAAAAGGGTAATGCCTCCCATGATTGAATAAAAAATTAAACTCATACCCTTGGTGCTAGTCGCCACCCCAGGGCCTACTGGAGGCGGGACTCGGGGGTCATTGTCTCCCTTTCACCATTGCCAGCTCAGGAGGGGCATCTTTGATGGAATGGGGTCGGGACAGAATGGAATCAGAGGAATGGTTGAGAGATAGGATGGAGTCTGGAGTTAGGCACAGTGGGGATTGCATGGGATTGTAGGGAAACAGTGTTAGCTGATCTTGGTGTTTGACATTGGCCAGGGAAGACCGGCTAGGACATGGGATTTTAGGGCCCCCCGTGATCCGATGCAAGGACTCTGAGCCTACCGAACAACCAAGTGAGGCTACATTGTTTTTAGCGTAGAAACCCTAGGAAAGGTACATGCATCATCATTTTTGTGTTTTACTTGATTTGGGGAATTCTGGGAATAAAGTAAAATGATAAAATGAACCCTTGAGAAATCTCTTTACTACTCGGGCTTAGGTTTTCCTTGTTTACCGTACAGCTATGGCACCTGGATGGCGTTCCCAGGTGTCTCAGGCGGCCGAGGCCCAGGAGGTTCAGGTGATCGATCAACTAAGGATCGATCGAGAGGAGGAAGACAGCCCGTGGCAGAAGACGCTCTGTTCTTTCCAGCGTCAGACTCTCAAGAAGTACGAGGGAAGTACTTCGGACCTGGAGACGGAGGGGTGGCTTGAAGAGCTAGGGATCGCTTTTACCTTGATCCGTGCTCCGAAGGAGTACTGGGTCCCCCTAGCGGTCAGTCAGCTGAGAGGCGCGGCGCGCCAATGGTGGATTCTCTACCTCGGGGAGAGGAAGTAGGCAGTGATTCCATGGGCTGACTTCTAAAAGGAGTTCCGAGAGGAATTCCTTTCTTCTTTGATCAAGGCGGAAAAGCGTCAGGAGTTTCTCTCCCTTCAGCAGGGGAGTATGACTGTTCGAGAGTTGGGAATTAAGTTCAAGAATCTCTTACGCTTTGCTCCAGAACTTTTTCCGGATGAAGAGTCTCGCGTGAGACGTTTGGAAGAGGCGCTTCGTCCTTCGCTCCAGTATGTTGTGACCCCCTTCACCCTTCCGACATACATAGCCATACAGAAGAAGGCATAAGTTGTAGAGAGGATGCACTTGCAGGGAGGTGCACCCCGAGAAGGGATCCAGGCGGGTCCGTCGAAGGGGAAGGCAGTCAGTAGCAGACCTCCAGCGACCGGACCTTCTAGGTTCAGGCCGGTGGGGAGTAGGCCCCAGCGGTTCCAGTTCAGGTCTTCAGGCCCTCGTCCTTCCTTCTCGAGTCCTGGACTGAAGTGTTTTTCTTGTGGAGGTTTCGGGCACTTCCGGAGTCAGTGCCCGACCAGAGCTCAGCACGGTGGAGGTGGTCAGGATCAGTACCCGCCTCAGCAGCAGTTGCCGTCAAGGCCCTTTCAGCAGCAGCAGGGCCCTCCGAGGGTAGACCCTGTAGGAGGAGGCCAATCTCAGGGTGCTCCTCAGGGACCTCGACCAGGGAGTGGTCGGGGAGGCGGTCGACATCAGAGAGGCAGAGGAGCTGGGCATGGACAGTTGCACGCAGCAGAGTTGGCAGCTCAGCAGGACCAGTGGTGGTACAAGGTACGATCTGTTTGTTCAGCACTCTTGTTTCTACCTTTTTCGATTCAGGAGCTTCGCACTCTTTTGTTGCACCCAGTCTAGCCCATGCTTTGGGTCTAGACGTAGAGAGACTTTCTATACCCCTGGTACTGAGTACGCCTGTTGGAGGTAAGTCCCGTTTGTCTTGTGTTTTTCAGGGATGCGAGCTGACGTTGGGACCACATCGGTCCATTGGAGATCTTCTTTTGCTACAGATGCATCCATACGACGTCATCTTAGGCATCAACTGGTTGTTCTTTGTTAGTTCTGTTATCGACTGCTTCCGGAGAAGCGTCGTGTTCTCCGATATGGATGGACATCGTGTGACTTTTGTTGGCGAGAGGAGCTATCAGGTGGGAAGCCGGCATGTGAAGCCTCTATTTTCTTTGTTGGGTGGGATATCAGCGGTTCCAGCTGATACAGAAATGATGAATGTTCCAGAATTTGTTGGGGAATTCCTCAATTTCTATCCCGAGGAGGTTGTGACTCTACCCCCTCGACGTGATGTTGAGTTTGGGATAGACATACAGCCAGGTGCCCGTCCGATCTCGATGGCTCCTTATCGAATGGCACCTTCGGGGTTGCGAGAGTTGCGGATTCAGATTGACGATCTAATGGAGAAGGTTTTCGTTCGACCCAGTGTGTCTCCATGGGGTGCTTCAGTTCTATTCGTGAAAAAGGCGGATGGTGGTCTTAGGCTATGCATAGACTACCGGAGGCTGAATCAGGTAACGGTCAAGAACCGTTACCCCCTTCCGAGAATAGATGATCTCTTCGACCAGCTGAGGGGATCATGTTGGTTTTCTAAGATTGATCTGTGGTCGGGATATCATCAGTTGAGGGTAAAAGACAGTGACATCCCAAAGACAGCTTTCAGGTGCAGGTATGGGCACTTCGAGTTTGTAGTGATGCCGTTTGGGGTTACGAATGCTCCATCTGTGTTCATGGGTCTTATGAACATTGTCTTCCGAGAGTTCCTGGACCGGTTCGTCGTTGTGTTCATCGATGACATCTTGATCTACTCAAGATCAAAGGAGGAGCACGTTGAGCATCTCAGGGCTGTCTTGGAAGTCCTTCGGCACCATCATCTTTATGGAAAGTTGTCAAAATGTAAGTTCTTGACGCAATAAGTACACTTCCTTGGACACGTGGTGTCTCAGCATGGAGTGTCAGTGGACCCGTCGAAGGTAGAATTAGTTGTTTCATGGACAGCACACAAGAGCGTGGCAGAAGTTCGTAGTTTCCTTGGGTTGGCTGGATACTATCGGAGGTTCGTCTCGGACTTCTCTTGAGTTGCTGCTCCATTGACAGCTTTGACTAGGAAGAATCAGGTCTTCCTGTGGAATGAGCAGTGCCAGGAAGCTTTCGACTACCTGAAGGAGAAGTTGGTTAGTGCTCCCATCCATAGGTTTCCAGAGGAAGGATACTTGTATGAGGTGTTTTGTGATGCCTCTAGCCTTGGCATGGGATGTGTGCTGATGCAGAAGAAGTGTGTGATCTACTATGGGTCTAGGCAGTTGCGTCCTCACGAGCGGAACTATGCCACCCATGACTTGGAGCTTACAGTAGTAGTGTTCGCGTTGAATCTATGGCGACATTACCACTTTGGGGAGCGCTTTGTGGTCTTCACCAATCACAAGAGCTTGCGCTATATCTTCTCCCAGCGTGACTTGAACTTGCGACAGCGGAGATGGGTCGAGTTTCTCCAAGACTACGACTTTGAGATCTCGTACACTGAAGGTAAGGGAAACGTTGTGGCTGATGCCCTGAGCAGGAAGCTGCATCAGGAAGTGGTTCGGGAATCTGCTGATGCTTGGAAGGCGATGGGGGAGTTGGCTGCCTTGCACTTGGATGCGAGGGTGGAAGGTGCTAGAGGGTGCTTGTTTTAGATGATGGTACAGTCCTTTTTGTTGCAGCAAGTGGAAGAGTCTCAATGGGGAGACCCTGAGGTGGAAGTGTTGCGGGATCGTGTCGATCAGGGGAACGCTCCGCAATGATGGTCGAAGGACAGCCGACATCGGATGCTCTTTCATGGAAGGTTGTTTTTTCTAGAGGTGATGTGTGATGAAGTCCTTCGTGAGTTCCATAGCTCATCCTTGGCAGTACATCCAGGTGTTTCGAAAATGTACCAAGGCATGAGGGGACAATTTTGGTGGCCCGGGGTGAAACGGGCAGTGGCAGAGTTTGTGGCTAAATGCCTGGTGTGTCAGCAGGTGAAGGCTGAACACCGCGTTCCTGGTGGTTTGTTTCATCCTTTAGATGTTCCCGAGTGGAAGTGGGACGACGTATCGATGGACTTCGTCACAGGACTACCCAGAGCTCAGTGCGGGCATGATGCTATCTGGGTAGTGGTGGATCGACTGAAAAAATATGCTCACTTCTTGGCCATCAAGGAGTCAGGACCTGTGATTACCTTAGCACAGAGGTACATGGATGAGGTGGTGTGTTTGCATGGAGTTCCGAAGACTATCGTCTCAGATCGGGACACTCGGTTCACCTCACGAGTCAGGAAGGTGTTACAGCATGCTTTTGGCACCCAGCTACGCCTTAGCACTTCTTTTCACACTCAGACTGATGGACAGACAGAGCAGACTATCCAGACATTGGAGGACATGCTGTGAGCATGTGTTCGGGATTTCGGAGGATCATGGGTACGACACTTGCCTTTAGTAGAGTTTGCCTACAACAACAGCTTCCACTCTACTATCGGCATGGCTCCTTTTGAGGCATTGTATGGAAGACCATGTTGTTCAACCTTTTGCTGGGCAGAGGTTGGTGAGACTGGTACTCTTGGACCAGAAGTAGTGCAGAGCACCACGGAGAAAGTCCAGCTAGTGCGGGAGAGGATGAAAGCAGCTCAGGATCGGCAGAAGACTTATGCTGATCGTCGGAGGAGGCCCTTGGAGTTCGAGGTGGGAGATCATGTGTTCTTGAAGGTTTCCCCTCGACGGGGGCAGTGGAGGTTCGGAAAGGGGAGTAAGCTCTCCCCTAGGTTCATCGGACCTTTCGAGGTGCTGAGGCGAGTTGGCAAGGTGGCATATCAGCTGGCCCTACCACCTCAGTTGGAGAGGGTCCATAACGTCTTCCATGTCTCCCAGCTTCGTCAGTACGTACATGATGACTCTCATGTCATCAACTGGGGAGAGCTAGATGTGGGAGAAGACGCGACCTTCGAGGAACGGCCAGTAAGGATCGAGGATCTGAAGGAGAAAGTGCTCCGTGGATGAACCATCGGCTTGGTTCGTGTGTTGTGGAGGCATGGCGGCCTTGAGGAGAGCACTTGGGAGCGGGAGACCCAGATGCGCGCTCAGTACCCAGGGTTGTTTTGACTTGTACTTTCCTTTGTTTGTTGGTGTTACCCTGTACCATTGATATATAAAATGTTGGCTTGTTGGATGTGAGATCTTTGTTCCTTGTTCTTGGGAAGTGTGTGGCTTGTCTGGATATATGGGAAAGGAAAACCTGATCCTTAATCAAGATGCATTAATGAGGATGCGATTAAACCCGTGCAGGCGAGTCAGTGCCGCCTAAAGCGGATAGTATCTTGACATAGGAGAGGGAATTCCTAACTCATAGAGTTGTTGGTTGGTTCCTTGTCATGACGAGAGCCATGAGAGGTATCTTGTGGAGTGGTTCTTCAGATCCTTTCCTTCTTCTGGGTCAGTTTTTAATTCTCGAGGACGAGAATGTTTTGAGAGGTATCTAATGTAATGGCACGGACCTCTCCGGTCGATTACTTTGTAAAAACGTTTTTTTATGTGGTCAATGCGGCGAACATCATAAATAATAATTATTATTAATAATAAATGGTGACGTGTTAATAAATTTTATTTTGGGTTTTGTTATAAGTGTTATACTAAATAATTATAATAATAATGTTGGTTTTTTTTTGATAGATCTGGTAATAATGATTTAATGAGAATTATGTTTTGAATTAAATGCAATGAGATTTGATATATGAGAATAAATTGAAGATGTTATTATAATTGTGTAAAAATAAATAAATAAAGGGTTAAAATAAATTTGGGGCGTGCCACAAGGAGAGAGAAGATGAAAAAAATGTAATAATATGAAATAAAAGGGGAGGCGCACCAACAAAATAATGATTGGAGAGAGAGAATAAAATTTATTGAAAAATAAATATAAGAGAGAGGCGCCACTTTTTGTGGGAGAGAATCTTGGGAGAAAGAATTAATAAAGATTGGAGAGAGGGAGGAGATATAAGATATTAATGGGAATAAAATTAAGTGTGAAATAAATAGCAAAGGAGATAATTGGTGATGAATTTCCAGCGTGAAAAATGACAAATGGTGATTAATTGGAGTTAGAGAAATAAACAAATAATTAATTAATAAAATATTTTTATCATTTTTTTGATAATAAAACACTTTTTTCACAATAACTTCATCGTGTGACCTCGATTTCACGAACCGTCAGTGGCAGTGTAACCCAGAATACGAGATGAAAATTATGAGTCCAATATTGGATGTCTTTTTCGGGTTTTCGGATTGGGTACCCGAAACACTCAAGAATTAATAGATTTAATATTGTTATTATTACGGGATCTTGTATCCAACGTATCTTCCTCATACGGTATCAGATTGACGATCCATCAATGACAGCGTAACCTTGAAATTATGACGGTCATTTTAATACCATTAATGAGCTACATTTATGACTCATGCCTCGGGTCAACGAAACACCACATATTGATAGAATTATCATTATTATTAAAACGTGTGGAAACCGCATGACGTGTTGTGTGTTAACCAATCAAAACATGTAACGTATGTACGGTCACATCGTGAATTCATTAATGACCGCTGAATACGGATTTAACTATTTGTTGCCTATATATGAACGAGGTCATGTTTTATCTTCCATATCGATCGCTTCTTTGTCGCACGACGACACTCTTGGACAATCGAGAAGTATTCCTCCTCTAACTTCTTTGTCCGAGCTCCGAATTATGATCCGTCAGCGGCCATAGGATCGTAGCGACGAGACGAAGCTTCTAAGCCCAGACTTGTCACCTTTCCTTCCAGACTTCCTTCTCTAGATTCCATCCTAGGATGCGTTTGTCGGGGTTGGCGAAGGCGGAGGACACCGAAGGACGTCGTCGGAAGCGACGTGATCGGGACCTTTTGAGGTAGGTGTTTACCTTCGTCTATCTATTTGGTTCAACATGCGGGGTGGGATATTTTTCATTTGTTCCATGGGATGCATTTGAACTTTAAATAAAGATAATAACCGGATAAAGAAGGGTTTGGGGTTTTGTGTTGTTTCTATTGCCTTCCAGTTTCTTTATCTTCTTATTGTGATTTTGGATTGAAAGGACTTTGCCTACTGAAAATCAAGGTTGTTGGTGGCCTTTGCGTGCGCAATTGATATCGGAATTGTTTGTGGTTGGTTTTGTTAAAACATGGAAAATGGATAAGCACGTAAAGACTAGCTTATTAAATGAGAATGAAAACCTTGTGCGATCACCCTGGTTGAACAAAATTGGAATAATGAACATGTTGGTGGTTTGGTTGTTTTTTGGGAAATGTTTTCTAAACGATGGGGTTGAAATGGGAAGTGGTTGGTTGTGGAAAATTCCTTTATTTATAAAAAGTGTTTTGATTATGAAAATTGTGTTGAAGTAAAAGGTGTTTTCAAATGCGGAAATGTTTTGTGTGTGGAAAGGGTTTTATGTGTGGAACTTTTAAATAAATGAATGATGGAATGTTGTATGGTTGTGATAATCTTTTGTAAATGAAATGGCATGTGATTGCTTGCGTTTTACATAACCATGGTTGTGGATGGCTGGGATATGTTTGTGAAAGGTTTTGTCTGGATGATAATTTCCCAGTAGTAATAATTTGTTAAACCATTGAATGAAACATGAAAACCTAAATGGGGTTGGGGGATGATTGTTTGGTTGTTGATGCATGCTTCGTGGTAGCAGTGCCGAGGCACATGCTCAGTTCCTCTTTTAAGAATCCATAGGTTGGGCTGTGTGTTTGGTATATGTATATATATAATTGTATCTTTGTGTTTTGTTGCACCACACCCATGTCAAACACCTAGAGCCGAACACTCCCATTTTATGGAAGAGGGTGTTCCCCCTTAGTTACTAGCTCCTTCCTGCTCCTTCTTCCATAGGCTATGATGGCTTGAGGTGACCTTACACCCAAGACTCTTCGGGTAGGTCTCAGAGGCTGTGATGGCTTGAGACGACCTTTAGCCCAAGACTCTTCGGGCAGGCTTACCGTTCCCAAGAACCTTCGGGATGAGGCCCAGGTGGCTGCGGGCGGGTTAGTGGTTGTGGCCCAGGTGTGTGCGGGCGAGATGCGTGGTTGTGAGGCCCAGGTGTGTGCGGGCGGGATTCGTGGTTTGGCCCAGGTGTGTGCGGACGGGAAGAGTGTGGTAGCGTCAGGACGTTTGCCGTTAGGAAGATCAGCATCTAATTAAGTGGGAAATGGTGCGGGGTACCCAATACTTTTGTTCTATATATATACTAAACTTGTTTGTGTTACTTGGTGAGTGTGACCAGTGAGGCTGGGTGGATAGTTTTTCCTTGTTAGTTTCTGGTTCTTCTGTTTTCTCACGGGACCTTAGGGTGTCTCCCCACTTGTGCACGAGAGCTTTAGGTTCTCTACTGAGTATACTTGTATGCTCACCCTACGTTGTTTCAGGTTTTCAGGAGGACTACCAGGGTTGTGCGGGACCCTACTAGTCAGGCAGTGGGAGCTATGCAGTTGTTGTTTTCTTGTTTTTCTTTTGGTACTGTACTCACTTGTACTTTGAGATTATTTTTACTTGTACCTGTTTCAGTTTATTTATACATGCATATGGGATGGGTTTGGGTTTCTTTTCAGCACCTTTGTTCTTTTTCCTTTTTGGTGGTAGACTTGTCCTATTTCTGATCCTAACTATAAAAAGGGTAATGCCTCCCATGATTGAAAAAAAAATAAACTCATACCCTTGGTGCTAGTCGCCACCTCGGGGCCTACTGGAGGCGGGACTCGGGGGTCATTATCTCCCTTTCACCATTGCCAGCTCAGGAGGGGCATCTTTGATGGAAGGGGGTCGTGACACATGCCTTCTGTGTTTAATTATTATTATATAATATGTATGTGATTTAAGCTTGTTGGTCTGTGTTAGTTGTTTGTAGTGACATGACATGTTGGATTACATTGATACAAGTAAATGGTTTCATGGAATATGTTATTGGTTACAGTTATAACATGATCTAGTTTCTAGTTTTAATGTGAATGGTCACCTTATATATGGGAAACGGTAACATGTTTAATCAAACCAGTGTGAAAATGATGCTAAATTAACTTGTTAAGGGATGTAGGTTTTCACTAAAGGGATCCAAATACCAATGTGTAATGTGTATGGGTGATTTTATTGTTGGTAGATGGCCACCAATCTAATTTGGATTGTTATGTTTGACCATGTTAAATTATGAATTGACATTGGTACAAATTAATTGGTGGTAATTGTCAATCCACAATGTCTATGGGCATTTCATGAATTGTGAAATGGAAACCCATGTTAAATTAAATGGAATGATTCTTTGTGAAATTATTATAACTGTTAATGATGTTTAAAATTGATCTGAAAGTAAATAGCTAGCCTTAAAAATGCAACTCGTCCCATTTTGTCCAATTGGTGAATTTTATAATGAGATTTCCTGTTAGGGTGTTTAATTTTTAATAATTTCAGTGATTTATCTAAGGTTTTGTTAAAGAGATCCTAGATTGGTTAAAATGGGACCCTCATAGGTCAACTTATCTGGGTAAAATAATTTAATTTTTAAAAGCTTCATGAAAATTATAGGATGTCAACTAACATAAAATGTTCTAAAAATGGATTTTTAAAAAACATTCCTTTTTTTCCATGGGGAATTTGTTAAAATCAAGTACCTTTTGATTTTTTTTTTAAATGGTACCCTCGTGTTTTGATTAAATCTTTGGATGATTAATGATTTAAAGTGATTAAAAATAAGAGGATGGAAATGGAAGCTATAGTGGTGTCCTCAATTTAAATCCCTCTCATAAGGGTAGTTCAAACTTCTATTATAGTTACCATGGAATGGAAGCATGAGTACTTTCCATAGGCACTCTTTTTCATAGCAATGCATTTATGATCAAATTTTTATCCTAGTGACTTATGTTTGACATGACCAGGTGTAAGGGTTTAAACTTGTTCTTCATATGGGGATATCCCATGGAAGGTATTACCCTCCAAACTAAAATGTCTTGCCAGTGCTATGACCTTTCTCACTCTTCGGTGATTTTGGGTGATGTTGTCCCAGGTACGACTTTTGGTTTTAAAGTGACATCATTTTTCAGACAGGTTTTAATATGATTCTTGAACTTTTTACATGATTAAGCATCGAGTAATGCTATTTTTAAGTTGGTTAGATGTTCATAGGGCATGGACAACTGCTTTGTTGGTCATTTGACTCTTTTTTCTTCATAGCAATGGACGACTTGGAGTGGATTCTTCGAATATAATGTATGTATGAGACACTGAATCTCTAAAATAAATCTTTATTTACTATTGTGTACTCTCTCAGGTCATCTCTATGTATAGTGACTTGAGCATTAACGAATCATCTCAATTCCAATACATGGGCTTGTTTATTAATGACTATTGTGTTTTGAGCCACTGGACACTTTTTTATAGTCTAGCATGCTTATGAGCAGTTAGTTTTCATTTATTTTGTGGCTAGAGCACTCCTAAGGTGGGTAGTTTCATCTTGAACCTAGTAAATATGTCCTTCCATGTACAAGTAGAACAATATAATGGGACCTTTGGGAAATGGGTGGTTATTTCATGAATATCCTTGAGGCTTTCTTCTATTTTTTTATCATTGCTTTCCTGACAACACAACATTTTTTGGGTTTAACTATTTTATCATCAAGTTAATTGGTTTGTAACTGGAATCCCAATCATAAATACTCATAGTGTACTCCTCATAATAGACTACCATGTCTTATATCATGAAATAGTCCTCGATTCACCAATAGAGTGTTGGTATTATGTCATTCTAAATCTTAAAATCTATCAATCTTATTGTATGATATTTTTCAGTGTTGCATTCTAAGAATTGTACTCATCAAGGCTTTGTAAGTCCTGAGTGATTTTAAAGTTCCCAAGAAGGAACAACGTTATCTAACTCAAGGACTGCAGTTGTTTCTTTTAGTTTATGCTAACCATCTATACCAGACTTCTTCGAGATACATCGTCCATGTGGCTTGACTCATTCTCTTCCATTCAGTTTATGTTTATGAATTTAAGGGCCATTTTAAAGCACATTACCATGTAATGGAATGAATTGTCTCAAGGTCAGAAGTGTCTTCTGAGAGAGCATGCTCAACTAGTTCTATTAGGTCGATCAGAATTCATCTATTTATTTTAATGATTCAGTCTAGGATTTTCATAAGGACACATAGAGTTATGCCTTGTACACCAATGAAAATGGTGTAAGTATCATGTTTTAGGTATGTCCCCTTATTAATATAAGATCCATGGTGGTTGTCACCATTGATCGATGTCTATCGACATGATGATGTGACTGAGTCTCTTTCTTAATGCGCTAATTTAAGCTTTGTTTCTATGATTTCGTTGAATATTGAGCATTTTCTTGGGTTGTAAGGGCTGAAGTGTATAGTTCATTGGAAATTCTTATGTTGAAGTGTGTTTTGGTAATGCAATGAAATTGATTGAATGAAACATATTCACCATTATGCATGGGGGATTATACATTGTTACCGAGGGCTTATTAGGGATGATAAGTTTTTAAGGTGGGTAGATTGTAGAATCATGTGTTATTTAACAAGAGAAATGTATGAAGGTTTTTGGAGTTTTTCATTTAATAAATCGATCAATTTTAAAATTTATCATCAGAAAATAATTATAATAGTTTGATAACTCAAATGTGATGGTTTTGGACTTCTTTAAAGGCCATAGGAGTCTATTGAGTGCCTCAAAACGTTTTGGGAATGCAAGACCTGAAGGCTTGAAGTTTTTACATGATAGAAAAGGGGACACGGTTTGAGCATGGTATGCTATGTCGTGAAGCCCATTGCAGGTAATCGTGCAACCTTGTTTTAAAAGGGACAATTTCTTACACATGGCCTATGTAATGTTTCCTAAATTTTGGGCCTCGCCCATGCAGTTTCTGTCCTAATGGTTGTGGTGTACCACATTGTTAGTGCATGGTTTTCCAAACCGTGCAGCTTAACCATGCCCAACAACCAGTTTTGGGAATTTAATTATCTTAACATTTAGTTAAAATTAAAAACCTAAAATATACACTATCCTATCCCTCCAATTGGATCAACCCATAGTGTGTGGAACCCCCAAAATAATTCTCCCTTCGACGCACCTCCTTGTATCCTCTCTAATTCTATCTTTGTTTGGTTTCCTTTAATTTTCTTGCCAGATCCATCCCAGTGTGTCCTATTATCCATTATCCTCCCTTTTTCAGGATTCAAATCATCATAATCATCAACACATGGGGTTCAGCCAAACCCTATATTTTATGGTTAATCTTGATTTCATTTTTTCACTTGTTCTATTTTAGAGAGAAAGTTATCTCGGGACCCTACGGATCGTGTTCCGGTAAAAGACATCAAAAAAATGTTGTTTATCTGGTTTTGGTTCGCATGATTTTCATCAGAGTAAGTATTCTCTTTGTCAACTAGTTAATTTTTGGGTCTTTTTTCATTTATGAGTCCTCGGTTTATTTCTTGTAGTGTTTTGATCTACTCTAGGTGGTTTCACTTAATTTTGGTTCATCACCGAAGTGGATGATTTGGTTCCACCTTGAGGTAGTGTCCCTTTCCAAGTCCTCTAGTTTTATTAATGCATTAATTAATTACATTCATCACTTTAGACAGAATTTAAATTCAAGAATTTAAGTATCTAAATTTATATCTCTTAAATGTTCTTTAGCATGTTTCATGTTCAAAATTATAAGGATAATAAATGATTTATTGGTAAACAATATTATTTTTTATAATAAACCCCCTAAAATGGAGGTGTGCTACCTTGCAGTTAAAATGTAGTTGTTAGACCTTGATTTCATGACTTTTCATGTTTATAATTCTTATGAATTGATGTTAGTTTGTGATATGAAATGTTTAGAATGTGTCCCTAATGGAATTAGGAACACTTCATTTACCATTTTAATTAATTAATAGACCAAAGAACAGTCTAATTATTCGATGTATTGTAGATTAGAATATTTCCATTTTCATGGATACATTGAGCCCTATAAATGAAATTCACATGTTTTTTATAAAAGGAATTAGTGGAGTAAAGTGAATGGTTAATGCTTAATGATGGACCCTCAAGGAAATGTTCCAAAAATTATTTCCAAATGTTTTAAACACTAATAAATCCTTGGGTGATATGTGGGTTCCCAATTATAATTTCCATGGATGGGATCAATCGGTTTTCATACTCATACCATGGGAGATACATGGATTCTCATTTTTGAATTCCATGGACGGACTCGGGTTCATGATAGAATAATTGGTTCCATGTTCCTGGAAATCCTTACCTATTTAAGGGAAGGTAACAATGTTGACATTGAATTTGGAAAATGCCTTAGCAGAACTTTCTAAATGGTTACAATACTACATGACATTTCCTCACTAATGGAAGGAATGGCTTTAACCATTAAATAAATGGTTGAAATTATACGTGACCTTTGCACACTAATGGACTGAATGTCTTGAACCAATAAATAGATTTTTTCTAATCTACTGGACCTAACGAAACTAATAGAAGCAATGACATTAACCAAAATAATCATTATATGACTTTTTAATTAAATAGGAATGGTTAGACTCGAGATTTTCGTGATTTTGGATTTGAGAATACCATGAGCACTTGTGTACCCCATTGCAAATTCAATAACATGTTGTTAAGTTTCAGACCAACCTAGATCATGTTCCATGTCTTATCATTGGATTCTCAGTATACTATTGTTGGGTACCCCATGTAGTACTAAAATATGACTTGGATACACTACATTGATCTTGAATAGTCAAGGACGTTCCTTGGATACACTCCTTGGATCCAACATCGCCATGTATGTGGCTTAGATACACTCCTTGGACCCAATCCTTACATAGCCCCATTTTACCATGGATGAAATAAATAGACTCGGTTGGCACATATTATGGAATACCTTGGATTATTCTCCTTGTATAACACTCTTACCCTTTAGGTGGACTCAGATACTTCTGAGTTAGCATTCTGTGATTTTACGTTACCTTGGTTATTACCCTAAAACTCCCTCACTGGATATCTTTGTAAGTTTGTGTTGTTACTTCATGGATCCTTAACTACTTATTCTATCACTAGGTTGTTTCCATGGTTATTACCTAGGGATTTTAATACATAATGTGATTCCAGGAAGCGTTGTATACAATCCTTGGATCCAGCCTTGATAAGTAGTTTCCATGGATACACTCCATGGACAAAGTCCTTGCTTTTCATTATTCTTACTTGTAGGAAACTCCTGGGATTTTGTAGTCAAATTACTGACACATGGATTATGAATGAACTATTAATAATAAATATATGAAATGATTACATGTACAGACACCAGATGAGGGATAAATTAGGTACTTGGGTATTTAGTTACATTGTACTACTTACCTTATTTATTCATGCTTCCACCCTGTTCAATTTAAAAAACATTGTCGGTATTAGGCTAGACATCGGTGGTTCCAGTCTACTGAGAATTATATCTCACACCCTACTAAGGCCACAATTTCACTGAGGTACCTGAGTGGACCTCTCTAGTTTGTAGGGAATTGGAGCTTTCTTGTTGCTGCTCGCATGTACCCATATTAGGAGTAAAGGTCTTTGCCAAAGCTCAAAATTCTCATGGAGATAAAATTTTGGATTATTGTTCTTCTCTTTATCCGAGTCATTCATTGTATTGTATTGAATGGCAGGATGTACTATTTACTATTTTTCAAAATGTATGAATACCATGTCATTCATTCATCTATTGTATAAATTGGAAATGGATGCTCTTGTTCAATAATATACGAATTTATCTTCTGCTTCTTTATTATCGCTATTACTGATTCCGTTTTTTTATTTTTATTAACTTTGTAATACCACTGTGCAACTCCGATATGAGGTTATAGTCTCCCTAATCACTAACCTTACACCCTCACTACTAGTCTCCAACCTCTAGCATACGGGGAGGCACTATGGAGGTCATTTGGTGACTATTCTGGCCACTATCTTAGTGGTGATCCGATTTGGGATGTTACATTATTAAACTTATTTGGGTAAGATATGTTATTTGTGAAACTTATTAGTAAGATAAATCATTCAATAAACTCATAAATGAGTGGATATTCAATCCACTAGTCCACTATAACTCATTAGATCATATTATTATAGACATATGATGTATCATTCTTATAGAGGTGATTTTTAATTCATTTCCTCCGTAGATTACTTCACATAAATAACTATAGTTTTTTTAATCACAAATATCATGTAGTTGAAATTTTTTATAAAAAATTAGATTCAATTATAATAAGTAATATTTTTAAGAGACTATATCATATTGCATATAGAATCACACAAGAATGTTATTAAACCATAAATATATGACTTTGATAAATTAAATTGGAATAAATTAATAACTTTTTTGAATTAATAATGAAATAATTATCTCAGGAAAAAAATTTAAATTTTTAAATATTGTTGATTTGTAGGAAAATAGTGAAAATAATTATTTTATAAAGCATTTACATTTATTACATAATAATTATGTAATAATTAACCTAAATTATATCAATAATTTTTATAGAAAAATTATATATATACTATTTTAAGTAATTAATATTAAAATACAGCATTTCACTTGGATGTATACTAATAAGATTTTGGAAATATATAATTTTTTTTTGTTCAAATGAAAACTATTTATAATACATTACACGTAATAATGTATTTACAAGGATCCATTTGGTATTTTTTTGAGTTTAAAAAAATAATAATTATACTTTAATATAACATAATCATGTTAATTTCATTGGATTCAATATTTAACGTTTGTTTTCTATAAAATTATTTTGAGTTTGAAAACATTTTTTTTCAAAATACATTATTCAATTAGTTATGAGACCATATATTAAATTTAAAAATTTCTAATTCTAGGTGTTGAATCTTGTAAAATATATTTAATATTTGGAATAATAATAAGTAATATTATGTGTTATGGTCAACTTAATAATTGGTCATAATAAATAGTAACCATGTTATATATTAATAACCTTGTTTATGGGTAAAATATAATAGAAACATTAAAAATAATGGTATAATGTTACAATATATCACTAAATAATTGATTAATTCTCCTTGGTTTAATTTATTTCTATCTTATCCCTATCATATCATAATATATGGAAATTTTATGTCACGTTAATAAGATAATAACTATATAATATTAATATTTTTCTATGATTCCATGTGTGTCCCTCCACTCACATATAAAATGTAACTTATTTTCATACCTTCTTAACAAACAATCATCCATATATCTCAACTAATACCTACCCTAAATTATTACTATGTTACTTCCTTATTCCTTCAGATATTTT
This sequence comes from Viscum album, assembly GCA_963277665.1. Taxonomy (NCBI): domain Eukaryota; kingdom Viridiplantae; phylum Streptophyta; class Magnoliopsida; order Santalales; family Viscaceae; genus Viscum; species Viscum album. The sequence goes on along the minus strand of OY728137.1, from coordinate 1,581,918,343 downwards.
TGTTAACCTAATACCATCCTAAGAAGTCATATGGTGTAATATAATAGTGTGCTCATTTAGAAGAGTTAACCAGATTACATGAATCTTGGGAAATTTATTTCCATTTCCACTTCATATAAATAATTTGTATCCAACCTAACATAAAAAATTTAATATCACCAATATACTTATATGATATTATAATAATAGTACAACCATTAACCACCTCCATTATATCCAATGGAAGAAAAACATCGATCAAGTTTAAGTACAACATACTTTCTTCATATAGCGGTGTATTTCATTTTTCATCACCATTTTACTAAGATATTTATTATAAATGGATAAATGTAAAATGTATTATATTTTTTAAATAAATATAATTTTTGAAATATTATATATCATCTAGCTTATTACCCTTCCATCCAGTCGAAAATGATAATGTTGCTCTTGTGTATATGTGGACAACCACCCCCATGAAGTGATATGATTCATTCATCATTCAACACCATGCATGAATGATTATAAAATTTATATAATGAATAATATTATATTCAATAAATTATTAAAATTATGAAGATGATTGGATCATTTCATATCTTCTTTAATGATGAAAAATTTACAAAATTTATTTTATAGAAATTTATTTCACAACATTAACGTGGTCAGTATTGAAAATAACTATTAATTGAATAGATTAAAAATAACATATAAAGATCATAAAATAACTGAATAAAAATGATAAGGTTTTACAATAAATTATTTAACGAATGTAAATTCATATTATAGGGGGATCAAACATGTAAAACAAATCAATGACTTAAGGAAACGTATTTCTATTACAATCTCATTTTATATTTTTATTTTTTATGTTTGAGTTTTATTTATTAAATAATATTATAATATCGTTATAAATATCATATATTTAATTAAAAAAATTATATTTTTGTGGTTTATGTTTTTATATCCTATTTATTATCTTGTTGGATCATGAATCAACATATAAGATGCACATAAATGATGTTTTATATTTCATACAAAAGTAAAAAAATGTTTTTATCATATATGGATTGATCTCCCATTCTCACCATCATATCAATTATAATTTTTCAATAATCCATTAATAGATTCAATTTTTATTTATAAATAAAATATTTTTAATAAATATTATGTGTTTTTTTGTTTACCATTAAATTATAGTGTATTATATTCCTAAAGGAATGATAAGTGTTTTGAAAAGTGATTTATGGACCTATTATTTCACATAGTTAAAAAGATTATAATTTTTGAATTTTGTCAATTTTATATTCAAATGGCTTAGTACTATAACAAAACCATAAATTCTAATGAATCAGTGTCCTTTCATTATCATTCACTGATGTAACAACCCAACTTTAATCTGGTACAGACTAGTTAAATTTCTATTGTCTGTGTATTTAAAGTGACCTAGGGAGCATGCCTACGTATCCCACTGTGGGTACCAGAAAAACAATTTAAATTAATTAAATGACTGCATTTGTTTTATGAAATATGTTATATTTCACCTTATCAATGTGTTCAGGAATAAAATAAATAATTAAGGATTTAAAAGAAATTAGAAAATATTTAATGAAAATTTAAAATAAACAACTATGGCATAGAAAGAAATTTATAAATAAAATATATAGAGGGTTATAGAAAAAGTAAAAATAATTAAAATGATATATTTCTATTTTTTATTATTTTTATCCTTTTTCATTCCCATCATTTTTTTATTTTATTTTTAATTTTATTTTCTTTTTTCTTTTCTTTTCTTTTTCTTATTTTTTATTCTTTTATTTTTTTTATCCATTCTTTTCTGCTTTCTTTTTTTTTTCTTCCTCTCCTCCTCTTACTCATGTCGTTCCTCTCCCTCTCCCTTGGTGGGGCACCCCACTAATCCCTTTTCGGAATACTGTCGTGCCTCTGTTATCATTCTATTTCAGAACCGTTTGGTGTGATAAAAAAATTAGGTCATGTAAATCCTTGCGCATTTGGAATCGTAGAGTTTTGTTGAGAATATTGTGTGTTGTTCATCACAAGATGATTCTACCATATTTTTTGGGTTTTTATAAAATCATCGGTTTCCTTCCTTTTAAGGTCAAATAAAATTATACAAAGGATCATAGAATAATCCACAACTAAAATTTAGGGTTTATACCTGCTTTCCAAATATTTCGTTGTGATTTATACAAACACACCACGTTGTCGTTTATCGGTGCCTACCGACTTTCTGCCAATTCACCAAATATCATTAATTTAATTGTTTCACCAAAATATTTAAAACCAATTTATCATGAATTAAACTATTTAAATTGTTGCAATGTCATCGCAAACAACTTTGGGTGTTCCCATGTGGTCAGTATAAATTTTTTTTTCTCAGACATCTAATTTAGTTAACTCCATGTGTTGGCCAACCTAATTTTTCTTAGGATTAATTTAAATAAATAATTTAAATTAATTATGATCCTTGAATTGTAGTTTCTTTGTTATTTTATTGTGATGAGGCAATTATTTTTTAATAAGTGTATTTATCTTCTTTTATGTATATAGTATAATTCCTTGTTTGTTTTTTACATAGCAATGTTAAATTAATACCTTTTGTTTCATGGGTGTACCTTCTTAGATTTCAAACTAAAATTTCATATTCATGCTATGTCATATCTAATTACATGAAACAATAATTAAATTTAGGTCAGGGAAATGTGTTGGTTCTCATAATAAGGTCCACGATTACACTATCCATTTCAGACCTGTTACCACATTGCATTGGTGGGTGATGTCGTTGGCATTTCTAGATCGAGACACCCATGGGATTCCAAAATTTTTTGAGTGACACCGGTTCCAAAATGGCCTATTGAGGATGTATCTGCTAGAAATGTGGCTATTCCAACCTCAGATGATTCTTTACCCCTTTTTTCAAGATCGGAATAGACTGATGGGGAATCAAATCCTCAAGTGATACATGGTATTTCGAAATATTTCCTTGGACGTGTCATGACCCGTCCTTCAGGGCACGTGTCGTGACTACCCCAAGTTTTCCTTCCTTAGGTCAGGGGCTAGTTACTAGAACCAAAAAGAATATTCTTTAATCCTTTTCAAACACATCATCCAAGACGTGATATGAAGAAAATGTGATGTAAACTACTATAGTAAAAGAGTGGTGAATGTAAAGTGGGTCGGAATACAAGCGCAATTGTAGAGGTACAACTAAAAGTACAATACAATAGAATGAAAAAGGAAGAAAGCTACTGGGTCTTCCTTCGAGGTTCCTAACTGAAGGGTAGGTAAATATCACCTTCCCAACACTCCAAATATATTCTTCTCCTCCATGTCACATCGCACTGAAAGGTCCACCTCCGCACACCATCCAATCCTAGCTCCCTCAACCTCTATAAATGTTTTACATCATCAACACAAGACAAAACAAGGTCCAGGTGATGCATATTTAGGGATGAGTATAATGGTACTGAGTATGGACCTCGAAACCCCGTAGTTCTACTAATGTTCTACAAAGGAAATCCACAAAGCATGAAATCAACTCTAATTAGATATATGACCATACCTACACTTTAGTTATCAAGATATAAACATCTCATACATGAGGGAAGAATACCATAAAAGTTAAAGTAACACACAGGTATCACCACGAAGATAGTACCACGATGGTAAATGTACCACACAGGAATCACCATCAAGATAGTACCACACATGTAAAAGTCTTAGTTCAAACAGAGTCTCAGATGAAACAAGTTTTTTAGTGCAGGATAGATGTATATATGATTATTCGTGAAGATAGATCATCATATTCTATCAAGAGGCAGTACTACTGATCATATAGTGTCTGAACCAGAAATGAATGATAGGTACTATACCCTGTAATGACCCACATAGGATCTGAGCCAAATGGGATCGGTATGGGCTGATCCACACAGGATCACTCAGTGCTGACCCACACATGATTGGTATGCACAAACCCACAAAGGATCACTGAGCACTGACCCACACGAGATCTGACCCACACAAGATCAGTATGAATGATAATACCATGTTATATGTTATCTTGTCCTAGGAACAAGTAACATTTCCAATCACAACATCTATCACCTTGAGGGATGAAGAACTCCTCTAATAAGTACAGTGGGCCTGTCATTTCAAACAGAGGCACTTCCCACTAACCTTATACTGCTGAGGTACTCCTCCTGTTGTGTACCATGGATCTACCGCATCACACTAAGGCACTCCCCACTGTGGGTCTGGTGTGTCACACAGAGTTTCTCCCTGCTTGGCATGTCGAGTCACTCCGAGTCGGAACATTCAACAGTCGTCAAGTATCATCCATTCGTAGGGTTTCGTACATAGATTACATGGAAGAGCCAATCACCGAGCCGTCATTCATAGATCAACCTCCCCAATGTCCTATGAATATTTATACCAAAGGTATTTCATGTCATAAGGGACCCAACACAACATATGTCGCGTCAATCAGACGCCCGGTTGGTATGTTGTTAGTTTTTCAGATCCAAGGGCCCAGTTGGATTTGGGATCTATCAAACCCATCTGTAATCCTTATTTATTAAAAAATAGGTGTATTATACCAAAAATATCCTTCTCGGTCCACAGATTCTGGTGTCGTATATGGTTCATCAAACGGACGCACGAGTCTCATGTTATGGCAACAAATGTGGTAGTGGGTCCAGTTGGGCCTGGGTCTAGTTTGGCCCAGTCGGACAGACCTAGCCTGACCCGGTCTGGGTAGAGCCGACCCGACCCTGGTCTGGCCATAATGGTCTTGGCCTTGGAGGACCTGGCCGGCTGGGCCATAATCCAGCCCGGCCCACATAGGGGGATGCCCGGGTTAGCCCATAGGGCACGACGCGGTGTCATGGCCTTCTTACATAGCCTCGTGGCGTGGCCTGCTCGTGAAATCTGCTGGAGCTATGGTAGAAGGTGGGGCCCCTCTTCCATTTAGATATCCAAAGGGATGTTCTTTAAGGTGATTCCACATCACCCGTAGGTCCCACCTATCCTCTACGGCTAGCCTGGTGCTCTGGCCGGTCCTCCTCCTATCAGCGCAGTCGCGCACCACTACTCCACCATGGTCGGCCTGGTGCTGGCGATTCTTCAGCCTTTTCCACGGCCATGTGGATGTGGTCACTTTCTCATCTAGTGGTGTGGATGCATGCTACTCAACAATTATGCAGCCGACTGGTGTGTCGACCTTCCTCCTCTTCTGTGGGTCACTGCATCTTTGTTCTTAGCCCGGAAAAATTAAACGATCACATATTTGTGATCCTCATGTCAAGGGATCCACATCTATATTTTATGAATAGAAGAACTCTATATTTCTAGCATCATTAAATATTTGTCAATGAAGAATGCATGAAGAACGCGTGGAGAATAAAAAGGGAGGAGGCAAGGTATATGTTGCGGGACGGTGGCCATGTTAGATTGACCATCGCTGATGTGAAACAATAAAATGAATAATAGAGAAATAAATTCAGTCATATATAAATCATGTACATTGATTTTCTGATATAGGTGGAATGATAAAGAAGAAGAAGTCATTAAAGATTGACATCGGGGTTCATCACTCCCACAAGATGATCCACGATCGGTACCACATTCATCAATTTTGGAAGACGTTACTCATTGGAGGATCTACTTTGTTGGAGAAAGATCTTTCCAACTCACTAAATCTCTCCCCTTTTTTTCCAATCCCTTTTCCAGTGATAGGTGAGGTGCCAAATTATATAATCAGAAGAAATAATTTAATTATTGTTTTTACATTAATTAAATTAAATTAGAACATTTAATTTGGAGAAATTTAAGAGTTTAATGTTGATTCATTAATTCTGAATTAATGAATCCGATTAATTAAGCAAGAATGGTGTTACCTATTTTCTATAACCTGGGATTTAATTCCTAGAATTAAATTCCCAACCACCCTCGTGTGGTCCCCACATTCATTATTCAAATGGGAGGTTTCAGTTTCAAAAATAAAATAAAGAAGTATTATTTTATTTTCTCCCATGAAAAGTTTGAAACCTAATGTATACCCTTGACCTACTGCAGTTGAGGTGAACATCTTCTTAAGTGAAAATCAGCACTGTGATTTCAACAGTGTCCCCAGATTTCAATTCGCGCACTAGTTCAATAGTTACAAAATACAGCTAACGTTTTTACTGAAAGTACATGAAAAATATATCAGAATATTAATAATTGTCACACTCGACCCGCACTGGTCGAGTCTAGGCTTTTCCTATGTTCAACACATCCCAAAAAACCCAATGGTACTCTCGTATTTTTAATCTTAATTACCATTAAAGAGTTATATATTTTAAAAAAAATTAACTATTAGTTAATTATTTTATTTATGTATAAAAACTAATGTTCTATGGTGGCTTGTGTCGTCCAATGTTAGTATCTTCCTAAAGTAAGAATAACCTCATGAGATTAGCTGTGGTCTTGGATTTTTAATCTGAGATACCGTTCGTGAGGTATAATCAATTGAAAAATAAAAAAAAATTCTAATTATTTTATTTATGGTTATTCAATTTTTTGGTTTTCTCACAGGATAATTGTGATGAAAAAATTTAAGTTACGCATAGGGTAAACCTGTCATTTTGAGCATAATGGTGCCCTCATATTTCTGATCTGATAAACTATTTAAGAGTTATTCCACTTTTTTAGGAAAACTACATATGAGTGGTAATTAAACCTCAATAGAACTTCGGTGTATCATTCCAGGCACTCTAGGCCTTGGAATCAAATGTTGTTAGTTTTCGCGGTCTCGAAAAACATCTATATAATTAAAAAATATATGGAATTTCTAGGACATTACATTCACCCCACCATAAGACTTTACAACACCAAAACCCACAACATAGACTATGGAAACCAATGGTGGTACTGAGCTGGGATCTGTGGTTTCTGTTCCCATGTGCTCTCCTAGTGGTTCCCGTGCTACCAGAGAATGTGCACGAGAGGTATCAACTACCGATGAAGGACCCGCTCTTGTCAATCCTCAATCTATACTGGAACCTCTAAAATCATTTCCCCATCATCGATGACCAACTCTCCCCAGTCAATGATTTGTGAATGGTTATTAACATATCACCTCAATTGGGATACGTAGAAGACGTATTACGCCCACTCCAACCATGGTGTTTGTGCCAAGGGTATTCCACCTCACCAATCATTCCAAGTATTATAAATGGTCTTATAAAACTCGGTGATCACTTGCCGCCTCAGAAAAATATATATAGTCCCCTTCCAGGGGATACCCGCAAGAAAACACGCCCCCCCCCCTCCTGGAACTACAAAGGTCTACATCTCTTATCGACATAAGTCTTCTACCATCTCTCTGTAGTCTTCACTTAAGGACAAGTAAGACATTGTGATACAAACCCTGCCATTGATTTCTTCATCCCTGGCCACCAGTGCTGCGCGGATGGTCCCGGTACATATTATCCACTCCTAGATGTACATCTAGAGGGGACATATGAAAAATCCTCAACACTTCCTCCTGTAGCACCATCGGTACCATAGTATGTCCTCTGAAGAGGATGATGTGCTCCCTACCATTAGAAATTACATATGTTTCTTATCCTGCGGATATCTGAGAACGTTGAGCCCTGCAGTCAGTGTCCCCAAGTTATGCCTCTCTAACTCGCTAAAGGAGTGGGGGAGTGACTATTAGAGACTGATGATAAGCTGCCCCATCTCAATCCACATAGGATATCTGCAAAGCATCTAGCTACTCTGCCGCCTCACTGAGCAACTATATACCATATCTCCTACTGATTTCATTTGCTACATCTTTCTCCTTCCCTTGAGTATAGACTTTCTCGAAATCATTGTCCTGGAGGATGTCTTGTCACTCTTGTTGGGAACTGAAAAACTCAAAACTCATGCTGCCACAAGGTTATGTTTGGACGACTCGGTAGTGATCGACATAGCCCTCCTATGAAAGATTTTGTCATGTGCTGCATGGATTTCCTTTTTTTCCGACTAAGGAAAACCCCTTCCCAACATTATAGATAAACCATAAACCTTTTTCCTAATATCGTCAATTTGAGTATGAACTGTGGATGTATTGTAATTCCAAAACTAATTCCATAAGGCCTCGACCCTGTCACCAAGAGGTTCCAACCAAAATACACACCATAAGGGCCAGATCACACAACAAAAATATGTTTGATTATCGAGTCTCACCCCAATTGTATCTCCTGATGTGAGGGTAAAGTAAATGGAATAACCGGAAACTCTATTTCATGGACAAGACTCGTGGAAGTAAGAAATGATTTATACTTATGTCAATTAATATGGTAGATAGTATTAGACATAGACCATTCATCGAATCATTCCTAGAGCCCATGGGTCGCACTCCTTGACCTTATGCAGCAACTCCCTTCCCCTATCCTCTAACTCTCAGATCTATGTGGGGATGACAAAAAGGGTGGTTATAACATGTAGAAATTTAAAACACCCCATGCTACTCTCCTAGATTTTCTTCCACATATGAAGACATTAAGATTCATTTTTCCATAACACATCATCATTACGAAACATTTTTACACGCCCATGTCTCTGAGACTGGAGCCAGTTTCCTACTATCCCACTACTAACATTCACTGAATGTATCTGCTCAACCGAATAACATTCAACTACAAATGATCTCTCTAGAAGCATAATATAGGTTGAAATTCATAGAGAAATTGTTTTGGCTCATACATCCTTAAACATGCCATTCTCGGAAGTCTAATCCTCAAAGCATTGATCCTATAGTATTAATCGAGTACCAAGAATGTTCGGTATGCCTCAATGAATACTCAACTACCGACAAGTCATACTGTCGAAGTTGTACCATCTCTAGAGAAATCTCTAGAATCTTCTCATGAAAATCATTAGTCGCATGTGAGTCAGGCTCGCATCGGAACCTGAGGGGTATCTGAGTCTGAAAATAGTGTAAGGAACAAATCCTAAATGTGTCCTCAACTTGTACCTCCTGTTGTAACTACTTCCCAACAGGTAGAGATATATGTGACACACTACCTGAATGTACGATCTCGGGAAACAGACCATGTACCAATGCCTCATCACTTTGTGGACCATCCTCACGGTCACTCACTAGAAAAGACTAGAAGCAAAAAAAATCACCATGTCCTCTACTAGTGTCTCAACTAGGTGTAACACTCTAACCACAACCTCCATCAAGTCCTTAGATACCTGGGAATCTCTCTTGCCTCATATCCTTAGAGGCCTTTGATATTGGAACTTGTGAAACATGCTCAGTTGGCGTCCATCCTCTACTAGTGGATCTGGTAGCATCGGCTGCCCAACAGGTAGTGGGGCTGCTTGTACACCACATGATGGTACAACTTCTATAAGGGGGGCCTACACTGAGGCCTAATCACTCGGTGGGCCATCGTCACATTCTCTCTCAGCAATCCTAGCTGGCTGTTTATGAGGTAAAAATCCTAATAATGAACAGGTGATCCATGGTCATTAAGTTATAGTTGGTGATATGACTCCAAATAAATCAAAATAAAAACGTTAAAAAAACATATAAAATATTAGAGTCATAGTTCTTTGGTACAAGTGAACTCCTCTGATACCAATTTTTTACTCATCCACCAGGGTCCATGCCTTGACTACCCAAGCCTGAATTCCATAGACCACAGGTTGGAAACTAGCACCAAAAGGCATACTCCATAATAAGGGAAATAATTTCCTCTAATCCTATACAAAGACACTGTCAAAGAACATGACAAGAAGCAACTTTGAAGTAAACTGATGTAGTTAAACATTGTAGAAAGTAAAGGGGGTCGGAATACACACCCAAATGTAAAGGTTCACCTTAATGTAAAAATAAAAATGAATGAAAAATGAATATACCTATTGGGTTGTCCTATGAGGATCCTACATTAAGGGTAGGTACAGATCACCGCCTCAGCACTCCACTTCTCTCCATATCCTTCACGTCACGTCACACCGAATGGTCCACCTCCACACACTGTCCAGGCCTAGCTCCCTCAACCTCGATCGAGGATGTATGTTGTCTGCACAAGACACAACAAGGTGTAGGAGAAGCTCGTGTAACAGTGCGTATAAAAATACTCAGTAGAGACCTCATAGGTCTCCTAAAGCATCACTAAGGAAAACCAAAAAGAAAGACATCAACCCTACTTAGGTATATTCCCATACAAACACCTATCTTATCATGATATACACATCTCATACATGAGGAAAGAATACCATAAATGTAAAAGTATCACAAAGGTATCACCATGAAGATAGTACCACAAAGGTAATAGTACCAAATAGGTATCACCACGAAGATAATACCACTTAGTAAAAGTCTTAGTTCGAACAGAGTCTCAGTTCAAACTAGGTTTTTTGTGATGTATAGAAGTACATACGATTAGTGGCGAAGCATGATCATCTTATTCTGTCAAGATGGACTACTGCTGATCATAAAGAGTCTAACCCACACACGATCGATATGTACTATCCCTCTTAAGGACCCACATAGAATTTTTCCCACACACAATTAGTATGTTCTGTCCCGCACATGATCTCTGAGCGCAGACCCACACCGTATGTGACCCACAGAGGATCTGTATGCACTGACCCACATAGAATCACTAAGCACTAAACCAGACATGATCTGACCAACAAAAGATTAGTATAAATGATGATATCTGGATACAAATTCTGTAGGTATAAGAACAAGTAACATTCCCAGTTACAACATCGAGCACCTCAGCTGCTGGAGAACTACTCCTCTAACGAATACAATGGGCCCACCGAATCACACAGAGGCACTTCCCACTAACCATGGACTATTGAGGTACTCCTTTGGTCATGTTTCATGGGTTTGAAGTGTCACATAGAGGCATTCCCCACCATGGGTCTGTTGTGTCACACAGAAGCACTCCCCACTGGGCCTTTTGAGTCACTCCTAGTCGAAACAATCAACAGTTGTTAAGTCTCAGACAATAACAGGGTTCTGTACATAGCATGCTTGGCAGAAACGCTCCCCAAGACATCGGTCATACCTCAACCTCCCCTAAGTCCCATGAAAGAAGTATCCCAAAGGTCTTTCATGTCAAAAGGGACCCGACACAATAGAAGGTGTGTCAATTAGATGCTCGGTCTGTAAGTTAATAGCATTTTATCTCAAGGGCCCGATTAGGTTCGAGTTCAATCCATCCAGGCCATACTTTACATTTATACAAAACTTAACTGGAGTATATCAAAAAGATCCTTCTCGATCCAAAGATTCTGGTGCCTTAGACAGTTCGTCAAACAGAAGCACAGTTCTCATGTTATGGACAAAAAGGCGAAATTGGGTCTAGTTAGGCCAAGGTCTAGTCCCACCCAGTTGGACCAACCTGGCATGGGTCAACCCGACCCTACCCAGTTCCACCCCGGATGGCTAGGCCTTGGTGGACCTGGCCTACTGGACCATGGTCCTCCCTTCCCCGCGTAGGGGGAGGCCAGGGCCAGCCCGCTGGGCGTGACATGGTGATGTGGCCTAGTGGTGTGCCCTACTAGCATGGTCCTCTCGAGATGGAAATGATGTGGGGCCACCCCCCTTTGTTCGGATTGCCAAAGGGCAGTGCCTTAAGGTACTATAAAATCAACTACAGGACCTAATCCGGTCCCTCCGGTCTGCTATTATCGGCCGAGTGCTCCGAGCGGTCCTCCTCCTAGAGGTGCGGTCACGCACAGCTGCTCCACCATGCTCAGCTAGGTTCCATCTCCTCTTAGGCTTTCGTCAAGGTCAATCAGTCGTGGTCACCTGCTCCTCTAGTGGTGAGGACATGCACTACCCTACCTTTATGCGACCGACTCATGTTTTGTCCCTCCTCCTCTTCTGCAGGTCACTACATCATAGTTTTCAGCCTGAAAAATAGAATGATCACATATTTACGATCCTCATGTCGAGGGCTTTGCATCCATATATCACGCTCAGCAAAACACTATGTTTCCAATGTCATTAAATACTTGTCATTGAAGATCGCATGAACTACACACTAATAATAGAAAGGAATGAGGGACGGTGAATGTACAAGATAATGGCCATGTTAGTTTGACAATCAATGTTGTGAAACAAGAATATGAAGAATCGATAAATAAATTCAATCATATTTTAATCCCCTACCTCGATTTTCTGATGGATGTGGCAGGGGGAAGAAGATAAAGTCATTGAAGAATGATATCGTTGTTCATCACCCCCATGAGAAGCTCAAAGGTTGGTTCCTCATTCTTCGATTCCAGAAGTCATTCTTCATTCGAGGATCTCCTTTTTTGGTGAAATATCATTCCAACTCTCCAAATATCACCGCTCCATTGCCAGTCCATTTTCAACCAATAGGTGAGGTGAAAATTTATATAAGCCTAAAAAATAATTATACTAAATTTTGTACATTTATTCAATTAAATTGGCACATTTGATTTGGAAAAAGTCAAGAGTTTAAAGTTGATTCATTAATTCTAAATTAATGAATCTTATTAATCAAGAAGGAATGTGGTTACACATTTTGTGTAATCGAGCATTTAATTCCCAACATTAAATACCCAACCACCCTCATGTGGTACTCACCATCATATTTTAAATGGGAGGTTTCAATTTCAAAAATAAAATAATGAATGCCTGTTTTATTTTCTCCCACGAAAAGTCCCAAAACTAATTTCCACCTTCAATCTACTGTGGTAAAGGTGATGGTCTCGGTAAGCGAAAATCAACACTGTGTGATCAATGGTGTCCATAGATTTCAATTTCAAGCACCAGTTCAAAAGTAACAAAATGTCTCTCGTGTGTTTACTGAACATAACTAAAAAAAGTTCAAAAAATTAATCACAGTAAACCTTGACCTATGCCGATTGAGGCAAGTCTCTGACTAAGTGGAACATGCACTAGAGAACCCTACAATACTCTCATATTTCCAATTAGAGTAACCGTTTTAGAGTTATAATTTGAAAATAAAATAATTGTTACTTTCTTATATTATTTACGGCCAAAAATTAATATTCTCCGATGGACCGCACCAGCCAAAGTTCGTATCATCCTAAAAAAAGTATAACCTCTCAAGTTTAGTGGTGGTATCAAATTTTTAATCCAAGTTACCGCTAGGGAGATATAATCATTTGAAAAATAAAATAAATTTATTTAATTATTTTCATTTTGGATTGGCCATTTTTGGGTTTTTCGCACAGGGGGGGCACGTACTAACCAGTCTTAAGTAATCCCTAGTGTAAACCAGCCATCCTACGCATAACGGTGCACTCAGATTTCTGATCTATGTAACCGATTAAATGTTATTCAACTTTATCAAGAAAACTGCTTACACGTGAAAATTAAAACCTAACAAAACTTCAACAGATCATTCTAACCTATTAAATCTTGGATGTATGAGAGGGTATGGCTCTTCCATCGGTACTAGGCCCGTGTATTTCTGCACATGACAATTAACTGATAGTCATTCATTGGTTGAGGTTTTACATATTGATGATGATGTTTGGTAGGGTTAGTTCATTGTAGACTTGTTTTGGGGTTTGACTTTTGATTTGTTTTAATTTTTTATGTCTTTTAATTCATGTGAGGTTTCCCCATTTCTCCATAAAATGGTGATTATCAAAAAATCAATAAATAAGTTAGGCCTTCTGGCCATTCAGTCAGTCATTTTAGGCACTCCGAGCCTCAAAATCACGCGCTGTCAGATTTTGCAGTCTTGAAATAATTCTATCTAATTTAAAAAATTATATATAAATTCCAGGACAGTACAGGACGGGCTCAGTGGTATTGGATAATTTGATGGATGTTCCACAGAGATACCTTCATGATGGTCTTAGAGTACAACTCTCAACTTGATCTATAATAATGATGCACTAAAGGGATATATTATTGCCACTTTGAGTCTCTTGAGATCTGTGATATTTTAGTGTATGTTGAAGACAACTTTGTTGACACATGACTCGGACACTACATTAAAGAACAAGCTTGAGGGTATTCCTCTTCCTTATTTTACGATACTTTTCAAGGACTTATATATTTGAATATATGCATTCTTATTAATGTTACTCCTTTTGGAAATCTTTTTTAGGCTGATGAAGGTGATTATGAATGGGTCTCGTTGGGAACCTAGGAGGAGTTATTTTTTCACTTACATAATTATATGAATTTTTTACATAATAAAAGAATGCATTTTATTACTACATATAATTGAAAGGTTTAGAAACCATCAGAGCTAGAATACTGGGATTTTATCTCATACCCTGCTCGAGAGTCATTACCACCCGAGTAGATTAGATACATGTAGGAATTGACAATGGGAAGTGTGCGGCTTCCAATGCATGATTGTGTCGTGCTGCAAAGGATGGAGACCAGGGAAGAGGACTGAGCCTTACTCATGATGCAGTTGATTCTTTGTGTCTTTTTATTTTTGTTTATTTTATGCTTGAGTTCATGATTCCTATACATTCAGTTCAAAAAATACCATATCAGGACATTATATTGTGAGATTATACACTTACTTATTATTCTGTTGTATTATTCATATTGGTTATGGTGCAGTTTATTAATTCAAATGCTTCCTCTAATTATTATTTATTTTTTTATATCTAGTTTAATAATTCCAATTATCAATGATGACATAGTCTCCTCCACATACATAAAAAAGTCTCTCGCTACTAGTTAGTAGCCTCTAGTATTTGGGGAGATGCGCTTGAGGTTATGTGGTCAACCCGGCTCGGGGAACCCTTTAGGTGTATCACGAAATTGGGATGCTACAAAGTTGGATCCTTGGTGGTTTTTCTTCATGGATTACTATTTGGGTTTACAAGAGGCTATGATATAGGGATTTGGATTGTACCCTAGGCTTGGATATAAATATCCCATGTACAAGGGAAACCCGAATTCATGAGTTGGGATTACAGTTATTATTTATTCCAGTTATGGTGGATATGATTTCACAGTTGGGTGACTCACATGTTTTGCATTGTTATTTGTGATGGTATTATTGAGATAATGTGTTTTTACCATTTCATCCGGGTTATATGAGGGAAATAAATTTCATGCATCATATTAGGCACCATATAATTAAAATTACATGCATATTTCCTTGCCATATATAACTTACGCATGGATTTTCTTGTTTGCATTTGATTTTTTTCATGCGTAGTGGTAAATGTTTTGGAATACTAGTTCTTTAAATATAATGTTTAGGGATTATTTTAGATATTAACTAGAATAAACCTAGAAATGGATTGTATATCTTTTTTAGCAATCATTTTATGTTTTCTATTCCGCATCAAAGCCCATCCCTTGAAGTAGGATTGTCTGTTATATTGTTCTTAGAGGTCAACTATATACCTAACCTCTTGTTGTGCCTTACATGTCTTCACCTTATTCCTTACATTTGTTTCTAAATGTGTGTGTTAGGTTTTTATAGACCAATGTTGTTGTAGTTCCTTCATGTTGTTCTTTAAGAGAGTAGAAACGAGCATATTCCAGATATGGTGGGTCCTGAACCACTAGTTGTACCTCTTTTAGTGCCTCTTGTGGTACTACCTCTTGCCGATCTTCCGAGGGACCCTGGAACTCTATTTAGGGAATGTATCCTTAGTTTTATGCAATCAGTTAAGAGTATCCCTAGATCTACCACATCCATGGGAGACCTCATGTGGGACTTTTTACAGCACCACCCTCTCACCTTCTTGTCAGTGGTGGTCCTCATGTTGTACAATGATGGATAAAATTCATAAGGTATATCTTCGACCACCTCTAGACACATCTAGAAAGAAGGGTCAAACTTGCAGTCTACATGCTTCATGTCTCCCCCAAGTGATGGTGGGATGTAGTTTATCAGGAAGAGAAGACTAGTAACATCGTTTGGGATGACTTTTAAGCAGCTTTCTACGATCACTTTTTCCTGTAGGCTCTAGGAGATGATCATGCACAGGTGTTCCTACATCATCATTAGGGGTATATGATTGTGTTAGAGTATTCTACTCATTTCATATAACTTCATCATTGTTCCCATATCTTACTAGTGATGCATAGACTACTACAAGACGTTTTATGGAAAAATTGAGTATATTATCCTCTCTTAGGTGAATGTCTTCGGTTTTACCACTTTCAGAGAATTTAAATTAGGATCTAATATCAGGGAGAAATTTCATGGAAGCTAAATTGGTGAGAAAGGGTAGTTCATTTCTTAGACAGTGTGATGACTATTATGGAAGTAGGAAACTTCGTTTTGATAGTTCACGTGGGTGAGATCCAATAAAAAATCACATTTAGAGGGCTCATTTACATGTTATTAGTGTGGAAGATATGGTAACAAGAATCCATAGTGCATGAGATACCCGAAGGAGTTCTCATCTAGAGACTAGATGGGTCAACTTACACATATCCGCCATTCCATCTCTTAGGAATCTAGTGGAAGAGGATATTCGCCTACTCCTCCATCAGTTATGGGAACAATGACTCCATAGCAGAATGGAAATTATTTTTTCAATAGCCTATTAGGATGAGGTAAGGGTGGAGGATGTGGTCGAGGAAATCATGTTCTAGATTATCAGTGTCAGTAGAGTGGACCTACTCAATCCAACCAGGCAGCGTCTCAAGGTAGAAATTCAAGCCTCATGTACACGGTGCAATTAGAACCATAGGAGTAGAGTGGATGACCATATACAGTTAGATGTCCAATTATAGAATCCTCTACTTTAGTTTCTGCTCTTTTTGAAATCAACACATCACACTCCTTTTTAATCTGATGTTGTTGTAGAATGTCTTGGATTTCCAATTTATTTCCATTATAGGGTAATGTATCTGAACACTCCACATGGGGTAAGGATAGAAGAAATATTTCAGTGTCAATAGCTCCCCCATAAGATAGGTGGGTACCACTTTGTTTAGAATTTCGTTATCCTCAATTTTTATTTAATCGAATAAATTCAAGGTATGAACTAGATTTCTCCTTATATTTCCCATGTTGGTTGATATAACCATTATGTGTCCCTTACATCCCATGAGGGAGACACATATCTACACAATGTACAATCAGATATACAGGAAAACCAAACTAATAAAAAAAAATGCAGGGTTGGGAAGAGTGTCTGTTCATATGGCATATCTCTTTATAAGTTATCGGGGGATGTAGCTAGTTGAATTACCTTCATTGGTGGACCTTTTCAGTGATGTATTACCTAAAGGTTTTCCTGGATTACCTCCTATGAGGTACATGGTGTTCACTATAGAGATCGCGCTAGGTGCGACAACCATGCCTATTTTTGCTTGATATTTTCTACGATACATAACCCTTTCTGATAATCTGAGTATATAATTTATTGGTTTTCATTTCCCAAAGACAAGGAAAAGGATATTAATATTGATTTCAAATATACTAAAATGTATCATATGAAATATTATCATATTTACTATTTAATATTGGAATAATTTATGAGTAGATTTCTCTCAAAATACTAAACTAATTGATCCTATTTTGCAAGATATATTGTAAGTAGTTCCAATATAATAGAGTAAAAATCAACTCATTGTTTCTATAGTTATGGTGTTACATATTTAAAATATATTTATGACATTTTCATAAGGATTCTGAGTGTCTAAATTATAAATATGGGAATAGATAATGGTATGGAGTACACATACACTATTTTTGAATCCTACAATTAAAAATATGGGGTCAAATAATTATTTAGTGAACCCTACATTTATCATGAATATGTAGTAGTTGAAAGGGAAAATAAATATATCGTAGGATGAGTAGTAATATTTTACCCCAGAATATAAATTCAATATTTTCTAGAGACAATATATTTTCACTATTTTACATATAAAAAATAGATGATTATTGAGATATATGATAACCAAGAAACCATATAAAACATTGTTGAGATGAATACACATAGGAATTTTTCAATTTTTTTAATAAAATATTCTTTTTGAAGAAAATATACAAGAATATTCAGATTTTTTAAGAAATATAAGTAGTTGAAATACTCAGGGGATATTATTAAAATAGAAGTTTCTAAAAGTTAATGAATACATGGTGAATCAAACTTATTTAAAATTATGCTTTCAATGTTATTTAGTATAAATCTATGATAGGAATTAGTGTTTTAGTAGAATAAGACATTATATAATCAGGTTTTGACAGGATTATTGAAGTAAAATTTGATGAATATGATGGAAATGAGAGTAATGTAGTAAAAATTACTCTTATCATAACATTGATAAATAGAGTGTCAGATATTAGAGATTGAGACATCATTTGTAGAAGAACCATCTTGATTCATAAAATTTTATTGGAAATCAGTACTCTCCTTTCTAAAAAAAATATGGAGATTAAGTAACATGAAAAAATAATCTAATTTCAGAAGCTGAACACCAATATTTTTTTTATAACTGTCCAATATTTATTGATCAATGTTATGAATTATGATCTTGATCAATTTTAGAATAAATACACATGGGATATAAAAATAATTTATTACCATAAAAATTTAATTGTCTTCAAATGTTGGTTTAGATACCATAATAATGAGAAATGTGATGTTATAGAAGAAAGGATAAACTTTTATGAAAGTTTTACTCTCAATTACAAGTCCTTGATTTTAAAGAAACCATTACACTAGTACTATGGATAAAAGATACTATTATATTCTTGTATGTTTCAAATCAGATACACTAAATTTTCAACCATGTTGATCTGTAATATGATTACATAAATGACGAATAATTCGATAATTTGTTCATTGGGTAACCTGAGATTTTCATAATATGAAAAGTTAGTGTAATAGTGTGTATGTTAATGAAATAATGTTACAAATTTTTTAAATCTGTTATATTATATTGTAATAAACATGATGGTTTCTAGAGGGAATTTGTGTTATCAGAATGAATGTTTGATGGAATCCTACATGTGAATGATCTATCCATAAGGACTTTTATTTTCATTTCATATATCATTGAAATTATAATTTTTGGTGAAAAAGATTATATTTATGAAGTTTTTTTTTAAATTATATGGAAGATTATTTTGAAATATCACTAGTATAATAGAAAACACATTTTATAGGATTTTAATTTATGAAATAGATTCCATATAACATTCTACGATAACAAAATATTGAATTTATTATTAGTTTTAAAATAGAAAATTGCAAAGAAATCTCTACACCCATAGCAGTTAGATCGAAAATAACAAAGAAAGAGTCTGAATATAATCCAATCCAAAAAAATTACATAAAATAATTAGTATCATAATTCCCATGAAAAATTTACAATATTTTATATTTTAGGTTTTGAATCTATATTATAGGTGACATAATGACCATGTAATGTCTCATATGATTGTTTCTAAAAGATAATTCTAGTATGTTATGTGTAATGACCCAAATATCTATATATGAAATACCCCTTATTATAATTATTTCATATAGTAAAAACCACATAATATCACCTACAGAACACAATAATATCTTTATAAATAAAGAATGAATGAAATAAAATGTGTTTCTATTAGTTAAGTAAACTATACCAATGAAATTATAACATGGAATTAGGAAAAGTAATATGACTCAAATGAATAGTAAACTGGTCAAAAGAATTGTAACCCCACCCATGAATGTATA
The DNA here is from genome assembly GCA_963277665.1 of Viscum album. Lineage (NCBI taxonomy): Eukaryota > Viridiplantae > Streptophyta > Magnoliopsida > Santalales > Viscaceae > Viscum > Viscum album. The sequence goes on along the minus strand of OY728137.1, from coordinate 1,581,898,678 downwards.
AATAAAATTTTTTCCTCATCTAAAATAATCTATGAAATAATTATATCATAGTATAAGTATATAAATATTTTAAAATTTATTTAATCAGTGTTAGTATCATTATAAGTCATTAATATTTAGTTACAGTTTAATAATTAAAAAATTTATTTAAAAGAAACATTATTTTCATTATATTTATTCATAAATTAATATTTTGTAGTCTTTTAATTTTAATATTATTATCTAATAACTTAGTTAATTTTTCAAAGTTCGATAAAATCAGTTTTAATTTTGAAATCTGTATTTTTTAGTAAATGATCAATTTAATTAAAATGATTTTTTCTTAAATTTAAGAAATTATTTTCATAAAATTGATTTAATTTTTGAATTAAAAACCTATAAAAATGTTTAGGGTGAATTTTTTCTACAATTCATGATTTTATTGTGAATGGTAAAATATGATAATTTCTGATAAATGCTAAATACCAAAATTATTGAGTCAAAAAGATTTATAGATGTTTTAAGCACAGAATCTGAATCATTACATAATTATTTTAATATATTTAGTGACAATTCTAAATCAATTCATGGTATTGACCCAAAATAATAAACAAATGAATAAAATATTTAAAAAACACCCCTCCCATGTGATTATCCTCACAACATCCAATATTTTATCCTTGTAACATTTATACCTAATAATATTCACATTCACCTAACCCGTTTATAGAATCCCTTCATCTCATCAAAATACTACACCCTTTTTTATAGTGAGGATCTCAAGGAGATGAAAATGAATAGCTAAAAACCCACATTCTTTTTCATTTTAAATCTTTTAAATTAATTTTATTTTATTAAATTCTCCTCACATATATTTCATAATGTGACATTATATATTTGTTTTATTCTATATACAATAATTTTATAGAGTTTAGTAATAATCCATCATTAATTATCTTCTATTTCATTTTGTTCAAAAAATGAAAACATCATCTGTGATATATCGATTTATCTCATTCAAGGATGATGTGTTTTCAATATCAATTAAGGATCTCATGGATGACCATATAACCATTTTTATGATTAAAAAATAGTAAATTATAGTTTTTAATTCCTATTTAATGTTTTCGAATCATTTTTTAAGCATGATTTTATTTAACAACACGAAAATAGTTATTAACTATTGAAAACCTGCAGAAATATACTAAAATATTATCACAAGTTTCTTATATAATGATTCATCCTGACCTAAAATAACCAAATGACACATATAAATAATAAATATTATGAATTATCATTAAAAATACATAACTACCATTCTGGATATCTATTCCAATTTTACGTTAACTTCTTTTCTCATATACATGTTAACCGATCTTGATATCCAAGGAATCAAATGCGCCTGAACGATAAAATTGTACCTTATAACTCATCAAAAGGCCATAAATATACTTAATCAAATTTTAATAAATCATGTACAATCATGAAAGATTCTTAATTAAGTAATTAATTTTATTATCATGTACATTATTTTCAATCACAAAGTATATTCACATATAAGGTAAGGGTTTTTAGAACCATTGTATTCCTTCAGGCTATGCATTCTATATATATAGACCGATTTAACTTTTCATTTTTTCCTATAAATATACTCAAATATATTTATATTATAAAAAATCAAATATCTAGATCAGTTCATATTTTTAAAATGTGTATATACACTGTTTTATAGGGTTTCCTTCTCAATTCTTGTCGATACAGATGCCCGATTAAAGGGAACATCTCGATTTCTTTCACATTTTCTTATACAATCCATAATTTATTTTAAGAAGCATATTTTTTATAAAATAAATTATTTTTTCATAAAAGAATAGATTTTTTTTTCTAGTTTTATAGAATAAATAACGAGTAATAGAAATTATTTTCCAAAAAGAAAACTTCCTTGAAATATAAACGCAATGTTTTTCTCTTAAGATTCCCTCGATTATTTTACTAGAGTATTTTTATCAATTTAAAAACCTCTATTGAATTTTACTATTTATTAAAAATAATAACTTATTATTATCATCTAAAATATTTTATTAATTGGTTTATGATCAGTTTGACTTTGGATGTGCTATCTTATTACCATTCACCACATAACTCAGAATGGTAAGTGATTTTTTTTTCTAATTGGATAAATTTATTTTAATTTCAAATTTATATATTTTTTTATGTTTTAATACATTCATATGGGGAATTAATTGGATTTAGTATCTGATGTGTTAGACCTTCTATAGTCCCTCAATTCAACAATAGGTCTCAAAAGGAAACAAGAAATTGATTTTGGTTGAGGCCATAACCATTTTTTCAAATTTCTTTATTGAATCATCAATGGCATGTTTACAGTGTCTAGAATTATGAATTACCACGTTAAGGTATCATTAATTGATAATCCATGTGAATATTCTTCTAGTATATTATAAATGGTTATGCTTCAATTTCATGTGATTATTTTTATTTAATTATGTATCTAACATTTTTCATGGGATATTATTCTCAAGTTTATGGTCTAATGGAATGTATTTTTATTCATTCACTATGCCTCAATATTTATATTTTTTACCAATAAATTACAAACACTCACTGATTATCTGAGCTCACCACTTTCTGTGTTTATTTTTCCACATTTTGTAAAGATTAATATTATGAATTACATGGAGGGATAATATTTTTGTTTATGGGTGATTCAAATGTAATTGCAATATTATATTTCATTTCAAGTTGTAATGTAAAACTTCTATTTGTATATAGTTTTACAAAACTACAAAATTATTTGATCCTTAAGGTTGAGAATTCCTTGTTTTTTGTACCAATGTAACAAACTATGCCACCAATTCTAGGAAACGGGGTTGGGGTATTTACAGTTTGTATCACAGTGTGCTTAGTATAATCCTTGGAAACATGATTTAGGAAATATATATGAAAGAGCGCGATCCCAATATTGACATTTTGTGACTATAATTGAAGGAAATCCTATAATTTTGGAATTTTAGATATTATGTGGGTATTTTTAGAATTAAATCTATATCTGGATAGATTAAATATGCATGATTATAAAATAGACATACCAAGGGGTGATAACACTGAAAAGGTGTCCCAAACCTAAATCTGTGTAACTTGGTAAAAACAATTGGGCTTTACTATTCACCGAGTTTGACACTCATGGGGGTATTATTAGGATAATTCACATTATCATGACAAAAAATTAATAATTGATTAAAATTAATTATATACCCAAGGAAACTATGTTTATGATTATGAGATTATATATGAATAAAATTTAAAACTCTATTATCTATTTTTATAGTTAGAGATTATTCATTATTATTCATAACTTAATTTAAGGTATTTTATTTTAAATAAATATAATCTAGTTTAATAAACGGAAACCATATCAACATGTGTATTACATATAGGTATTTATATCCTATGAAACACAAAGTTGTTGGTACATGAGATTTGACTTGTGTTGAGCATCATATAACTATACTAGGACAACTGGTTTAGGTTACTATCAATAAACATACTCGTATGTAGCATCCTATTCAACAACGTGGTGAAGAAATACCATTACCTATTTTGAGAAAACAATGTACATAATTTATAAGGACTACAATTGTATGGATATGGGACACTATGAAAATGATTTTTCTAAGCGTCAAGGAAACATTTCCTTCTAAATGTCAAGGGAGAAAGAAAATGCATATATGATCATAACTGTGAAGGTTGATTTTCTTATTGATTTGGTGGTAGGATCATTAATTGTTCCCTAAAACATATCCAATTCATTATTTGATTTTTTATAATTTCATTTTTTCTTATCTTCCCATGTTGACAAGAAATGCATGTATTTCACTTTTTATTTAATATAGGCTTTTACAGTCCAAACTCATAAGGGAAATGTCATTACAAAGAATATGTGTCAGTCAGTATCCATTATGAGGCATAAAGGTTCTTTTCTTTCGACCATGTAATCATACTAATGATTTAATTTTATATAATCTTCAGTATACACTAAAAATACAAATATCATCAAAACAATCTATCTAAGTAGAATTACATTTTTATTGGAGATGAAGAGCCAAAACCCCTTATCTTTAGAGAAGAATGCTCATCATTTGAACCATATTTGGATCCACCTCGAGTAGCTGTTCTAAATGAAATTTATATAAAGGAAGAGAAAACATAATATTTGGATTAAGAAACAAATCTTCAAATTGAATATGCACCAATTTTTTAAGAATATATTGGTGTATGTTCGATGTATTTTCCTTGACATACTCCAAAGAGAAAGTACCGTTATATTTTTATTTTATTCCTTGTACAAGACCTATAAAGACACCTTTTTAGAATGTCCACACTAGAATTTGAATAGATAAATAAAAAATTATAGGAATTGGGTAATATGGTATTTATTCACCCAAATGTTTATCCTCGGGGAGCCCCATTTCACATTGTCATGAAGAATTCTAGATCCATGAGGTGGTGCATTTACAATAGATAAATCAATGCTATTTTAATAATGAAAATGTATCATATACCCACATTAATTATTAATTAGATCAATTTCCTAGAGTTATATGTTATTCAAAGACTGAACATTGATCATGATATCATCAATTGCATGTGTGTAATGGAGGAATTAAAAAGACAGCTTTTTGATCCTGGAATGGACATTATGATTTTCCAGTTTTTCCATTTCGGCTAACTTATTCACAATCTATTTATATATATTATTAAATGACTGTTCAAGGAACATATTTATGATTTTCTGATTATTTAATGATGATATAAAGATATATTACAAAAATTATGATGTCCATGAGAACCACTTTCGAGATGTTTTGGAAACCTAGAATAAAAGAGTTATATGGGTTATTTAGAAAGTGTGAATTATAACATCAAATAGTTTATTTTGAAGGCCATATAGTCTCTATGTATGTAATATCACATGAACCTATGATTAAAATTGTGGTCCAAAAATGTTCTAAACCAATTAACATTATTGTGGTATGTAATTTTATTAGTTTTCCAGGTTATTAGTGACATTTCATTTGGAACGTTTCCCGATTAGCTAACCTGTTAACCAAGATTACATATTAAAGGGTTATGATATAATTGGAAAACAAATTTGATGAATTTTTGAAAGCATTTAATAGGATACTGGTGAATTTTCCAATATAGGCACTATAATCGAGAAATGGTGGATTTTTGATTTATAGTGATACATCAAAAAAGGGACTGCGTGAGTCCTTATGAAGAATGATAATTTCATTTTATATACATGAAGAAAGTTAAAAATCAATGATCAAAGCTATATAACTCATGGTTATAAGATATAAGAAGTAATTTTTTTTTTCATAAAATATAAAGATGTTGACTCTGTGGAAAAAGATGTGATATACATACAGATCACAATACTTTACAATATAAATTCACAGAGAAAGAACTCATCGTGAGGAAGAAAATGGCTCAATGTTATCAAGGATTTTTATTTTCCAATACACTAATAGAAATATTAGGTGAATAAGTTTCAATATGCATTGGGTAAGAAGGATCACTGAGTTCGAAAAAACGTGGATTTAAAACGATCCTCTATACATGGGTCTATAAAATATGGTTATGGGAGTTATCAATGAATGTGAAACATGATTAATTTTTCAATTGGTAGACCTAAAATCAATCTTAAAGGGATTTAATGATCACATTATTGAGGATCATAATCCTGAAAATAAAATCAAAGGTGTGAATAATCAGATGTTGGAAGACAACATGTATTGGGATGAAATTATGAAATTTGGGAAGAGGCTTTGTTTTCCCTTTATACCTCTGCTAAAAAGGGTCTTATTGGACGATTCCCATAGCTATTATTTCCCTATAAACCATGGTATCACTATGATGTATTGAAAGTTGAAGGTATATTTATGTGGGATAATATGATGAATAAAATTTCTTATTATGTTTCATGATGATTAGTTTTTCAACCTGTGAAGAATGAAATAAAACATCTTATAGGACTCATTAAACCTCCAAATATTCCTATATAAAAATGGGATGACATTACTATATAAATTTTCATCGGATTACCAAAAAATTAATAAATAATGATTCAATATTGGTAAGTGTTGATCAATATACCAAATCTTCACTTCTCCTTACAATACGATAAGATTCTACACTAGAGAACATTTCATGACTATATATTAATGAAGTTGTGAGAGATTATGGAGAACCTATTTCAATTTAACCTGATCATGATCCAAGATTTACATAGAAATTATGAAATATTGATTAGAATAATCTGAATACTGGCCTTCATTTGAGTACTATTTTAACCGTCAAATTGATGACCTCTCTGAATGGATGATCCAAACATTAGAAGACCTGTGGAGATTATTCTCAACTAAAAATAAAGGAATGTGGTATCAATATTAACCTTTTGTAGAGTCTTGCTACAATAATTGTTTCCATTCAAGTACATAGATAGAACCATATGAATAATGGTATAGAAATAGATTTCATACACCATCTTTTTTGGTTGATGTTTTTGAAATGATTCTTGATGGCCCAAATATTGTGGAAAAAAATAGAAAAGGTAATGGCTATTCAAACCCATATCCAAGTTGTTTAAATTTGGAAAAAAAATTATGCTGATAATTGAATGAAGGATTAGAAATTTCATGTGCGGTATCATGTTTTCATGAATGTATATCTATGGAAGGGTGTTGTAAAATTTATATATAATGGAAAAATATTACCCAGGTACATAGGTCCTTTTGAAATCTACGAGTGGATTGGAGGTAAGGATAAATATTTTGTAATTCCACATAGACCTTCTAATGTTGACGATGTGTTCCACATCTCTTTGTTATTGATGTATTTACGAGATAGATTGGATGTCCTCACTTTTAATGGTATAGAATTCGGACCTGATTTATCTTACTATGAAGTTCCTATCAAGATAAATTACACTGAAGAATAGCTGTTAAGGAATTTTATGACTCGACTGGTAAAGGATCATTAGAAATACCATAAAATTGAATGAGTTTTGTGGGAATGAGAGGGAATTATGAAAAAGAACTACACAAATCTTTTTATGAGGTGAAATTCTAGAAATTATGTGTATAAAATTATTATAGGAGGGGAGAATGTAAAAAACCAAAATTAAATCAATGAAATATACCATCTTATAATTATTCCATACAGTATAAATTACTTTGAATCACTTATATAACACAATAAAAATATTACAAATGACTAATGAATGAAATAGGAATTATTTTTAGAAGTTATGGAAGTTATACCAATTATTTATTAACATTAACATAAGAATATTAATGTGTTATTATGAATAGTAAGTGTGAATAATTAATAGTAACCAATCCCATGAAAGATTACATAAAATTTCATAATTCTAAAAATTAATGTATGATATAATTATATCATATTGTAAGTAATAATATATTTTATCTATTATTAACTATGTGTTGGTATTTTTCTAATTCATTAATATTTACTAAAAAATTTATAATTAAAAAAATGACTCAAATAAAAATTTATTTCTATTCAATGTATTCAAATAATTTTATTTTATCAGCTTATTTTTTATGATAATTTTTTAGGCATATATTTTTTATGTGTTAAAATATTAATTATAATTCTAAAATGATTATTTTTCAAATAAATGATGTATATTATTTAAAATAAAATTTATAACATTTAGAAAATTACTTTCATAAAATGGGGATTTTATGAATTATAATCATTGAAAATGGTTTGGGTGATTTTTTGGAATTTTTCAAAAATACTTGTATTTTTTGTGAATAGTAAAAAATGATAATTTAAGATAAATGCTAAATACCTAAATTTTTGAGTCATTTATGAGGTAAAGATTATATAAGACCATAATCTCGAATTGTCCATAATTTTTTTAATATATTTAGTAAAAAATTAAAACTATTCATAGTCTTGATCCAAAATAAAAAAATGAATAAAATATTCAAACAACAATAATCTCTTACTCTATAAATAGAACCCCTAACCACCACTTATCCTTACACAATACAATATTTGGGAATTTTACCATTTATTAACATTCCAATTTAAATATAACTATCCCAATTATACGATAACTTGGTCTTCAGATTGGATCAAACCCTTTTCCATATAAAGGTTATCAATGAGGAGAGAATCAAGAGGTTAAAAAACATCTCTATTTTTTCTATTAATATTTATCATTTTCTTTAAATTCAATATATTTTACTCACTTCACATGACCAATGTTTCATGATATTTCAAATATATTATATATATGAGAATATAATTGTGTATAGGTAATAATCTATCCTAAATTCCCAACCCATTCATTTCATTTGAAAAATGAAAACATCATCTTTGTGTATGGATTTATCGCATTCAAGGATGAAGTGTTTTCAATTTCAATTAATTCCTTCAAGGTAGACCATAAAACCATTTTTTATTGGTAAAATAGATTATAAAATATTTACCAAATACAATTTTTTTTGAACCAAACTATGTACATGATTTTATTTAATTAAAGAATCTTTTGTTATGATGACTAAAAACAGCAGAAATAATCTAAATGATTATCAATGATGTCTTATCATATGATTCATCATAAAACAAAACAAAATAATAAATAATAAAAAATATAATTCTTCTAGATGTTAATTAATGAAACATAACTACAATTATAGATAAGTATTCCCATTTTACATAAAATTCCAATCTCATATATAATCAACTGATCGTGTAAACCTAGGAAACAAACAATGTTGAATGATAAAATTATATCTTATAACTCATCCAAAAGAACATCAATGCACATAATAAAATTATAATCAATCATATAAAAGTATTAAAGGTTATAAATTTAATATTTTATGGATTTAATTTGATTATCCATGACATTAAGGTCAACTTCAAAAGGCTTTTGGACATAATGTAAGGGTTTTATTTTGGAATCTCCATTTTCATTCAAGTTATGATTTATCCCCATATTCACCATTAAAATTAATAATTCCTTTCAAATAATTTTTACAAATTCGGTTTATATGTTCCAGAATAATATATACAAATCAGTTCATCTTTATTTTATGGGAAAATACTAGTTTTACAAGGTTCCTGTCTTAATTTTTTTAGATACACAACCCCGATTAAAGGAACAATTTTTATTTCTTACCCATTTTAAAGTACCCTCCGTAATATTTTTTAAGACATAATTATTTTCAATAATCAAAAGTTTTTCAGGAAAAAACTTTATTTTTTCATTTTTTGTTGTATACCTTGAATCAGGAAAAATACATTTGATTTTTCAATAATTATTAGAATTTAGAAATTAAAAAAGGATATTTCTATCATGAATTCATTGATGATATTTTTGGAGTATTTTCATCAATTTAAATATCTATATTTTATTTTATTCCTTATTAATATTTACCTATTATTATCATCATCAACCATATTTTATAAATGGTTTATGATTAGTCTGAATGCGGATATGCAATCAAGATACCATTCACAATACAACTTGTAATGGTTAGTGATTTTGTTTAATGATTGAGGAATGTTTTTAAAAAATCATATATATATGTTTTTTATGATTAACAACATTATTATGTGGAATTAATTGGATTTATTATGTTTTATTTTGGTCCCACTCTTGCCTCTATATACATCGATTGGTCTAATGAGAAAAAATGGATTCAGCCTCAACCGTAAATCATTATTTTCAAATGTCTTGGCTGAGGAATCGATTGTATGTTTCAGATTTATAGAATTATGAATTCATGTATTGTGATAATATTAATTGGTAATCCATGTAAATATTTTCCTAGTTGAATATCCCTGGTTATGATTTATTATCATGTGATAATATTTTGTGATTATGTATTCAACTTTTATTCATTCAATATTATTCTCATGTTTATGTTCTAATGGTATATGTTTTTAGTCATTAAAAATTTCATGATATTTATATTATCTTCTATTGTATTAATTATTGATATTGAGAATGTGATCTCACCCCTTTCAATTTTTTTTCAACCCTAGATGTGAAGACGATTATTATAAATGAATTGTAGAGATAATCTAATTGTTTATGGGTGTTTCCAAAGGAATTGATATATTGTACATCATTTAAAGTGTTTCTGTAAAAAATATGTCGGTATCTAGTATAAAAAATGATAAAATATTCATTCAGTTAGTATATGACTTCATTTTAATTATATTAATGTAATAATGTAAGGAACATCCTCCATGGAAATGGGGTTAAGGTCTTTACATTAATGGGAAAAAGATCTACAACCAATTATATTACCATATTACATAAGTATAAATACAAGCATTTATAGATTATGATTGGGTATTTAATTCCATATATATAATATCCTCATATTCATGTAAATTATTTCAAGGTGAGAATTGTCTAAATTAGTATTTTAAGAAAAAAATCAAGTACATTGAGTACAATTGAGGTATATAATATTAAAGATATTGATGAATGTATGTAGATTATATGGAGGAATGTATAAATTGATTATTTGAGTGTTTGTGTTTAAAATACAATAATAATTACTTGTGTTATTAAAAGATAAATTAATATTTAGTAAAGAATAATGTTAAACATTCATGTTTAGAAAACATTGATATTATATTTCATATCATTATAGAAAATTTGAAAAAGGTGATGTCAATCATTTTTATATTTTCACAAGATAAAAATTTTATACATTTTTTATGAAATAAATTGAATGAAAGATACTTTAAGTGTTGGGGTTGATTTTATAGGATCACCCTCCACTATTCACTTAATGATGTGCAGAACCTAACCCCACAAGGAATTCGAATATGAAGAAAAATGGGAGAAATATTTATATACCACTTTAATAAGTGGGGTATGATCCTTTTCTCATCCTATGAGTATAGACTGCTTATTACTATAAATCTATTGTTTTTTTAAATGGTGTAGATAATGAATTGTGAATGATGATAATTTCATTTATGAAACATGATCATAATTATTTTTCATTGATTCAATAACATGATGATTCTAATATATTTTTTTGAATTCAAAAATTATTTGAGTAATGTTCATAAGAACTTAATGAAATTGCTAATACATAAAAATTGGGATATTAATTTTCCGCATGGAATTATTAATGGGATGTATTTTTTGTCAACTATTTATGATAATCATTTTATGTGATGATATATTCTAGGAGCTAGGTGAAACAATTATGATAGGTATTAAATTGCACTGATATAATTTGAATTTATTTTATGACTATTTGTCTACAATATGAAATTATGGAATTGGAATAGAAATTTGGATAATTATTAATATGTAATACTTATAAATATTTCCTTATGTATTTCATGAATCATGTATATCTGTTGATGGTTTTCCATAATTCATTTTTAGATCATAAAAGTGATAAATCAATTATTGATTTATATGAATTTTGGATCCTAAAAATTTATTAAAAGTAGTTTTTAATTTTTTTGAGTAGTTTTTATGTTTCAATAGTTGTGGATGTAAGAATTTCACAAATGGTGTAAGAAATTTTATATTAATATAAGTATCTAAAAAATGAAGATATTTAAATTTATTAATACTTTCAATAATTTTGTATTACTAAAATAATCATGTAATACTTTTTTCGGTTCCACGAAAATTTCATTGACACATAAGACTTTTCCAATTAGTCATTCATTAAATGTATAATATATTCAATTATTTCATAATCAATGATATTTTTGAAAACATATGGAATTATGTGTTGTTATTATTCTGATAATACATAACAATTCATAAGAGTACAGAAATCATCAAAATCATCAAATGATATCTATATATAAAATTGAAAATCTATATGAGATACCACAATAAAACAATATTGATGTATTTTGAGGGAATTAAAACTAGGTGATGATAAATAAATTCTTAAATGATTACAAAATCCTATTTATCATTGAGATTCCACATGATTCACGTAAAAATTTATAATTTGATATCTTTATTTATTTTTTTAAATAGAACCAAATTCCTTTTATCGAAAAAAAGAAAATTGTGATTTATGTGGGACATTTTGAAGAAGAATATCCAAAATCTATTTATAGAATGATGATTCTTTTCTGGTCCTGAGTTACATAATCATTTGAAATAATTATTATAGATAATCTTGCGAAATTTTCAAAAAAAATTATGATGATGTGTATAAATAATTTTATTATTATTTTTAGTTATATTTATCTGTAATGGAGTTATTTAAGATGCTTGAGGGTTCAAGAAGAGTTTTTCTATTGATTGTTTAGTTGAATGAAGTAGATGACCTTATTGTTTATTTAGAGATAATACAACTTAAAATTCCATGATTTAAATTTCAACAACAATCATCGATGGATTGTTTCATAAGTGAATTGTTTTTGTCTTTATAATTAAATAAATGTATTATATTGGAGATGAAATGGTGAAAATATATAGGTAATGAATATAATATTTTGAAATCATGGATTCATTTCCATGATAAAATGTGATTGAGGAAATGGATAGAGGATACCATTATTCCATAAAGTTCTGATAATCATGTAGGATATCATGCATGAACTGGATTTATGAATTTACATTCTTAGAAATATTGAGTTGTCATAAATATGGTGAGTAGTTGTGAGATATAGTGATGTGTATGGATTTGATTCAATAAACCCAGATAATCGTCTTAAATGTTAACATAATCATTTTTATCATGGATTAAAGGACATTTTTTATCCCCAAAGTATTTTGAAAAGAACATGGGCGTCAAAAATATTTTGAGGGAATGTTTTAGCCACAATTATAACTCAAGATGATAAAGAAACCGACAAAAAAATAAAAACTATATATTCAAAATAATCCTCAAGATAAAATAACAACAAATAGATAGATAACAGTTCAAAATTGTATGTCAACCAAATTCATCCCGTTGACCATCAAATACAACATCCCAGAATCTCCATACAATAAGTGGATCCTATGAATCCTCAATCACAACCCACTCCCAAGGTGCTGCTGATGATAAGTTTGTATAAGAATTTTCACAAATAAAAATTAATTATATCTCATTATGTGCACACATTATTAATTCTCAATACTATGAGTATTGTAGTAAAATATCAATGAATAGAATCCAATTGATCAAGTAGTTTAAGTGTAATTATAATTTTTAATCAATTTCCAAGTAGTGATAATAAATTCTTGGTTTGTTTTATTCTCATATAACTACCCAATCATTCATGTAATTCATCAAAAAGAATTACACAAGGGAATTTCATTCATTTAAATCATTATCAATTCATTTCAAACAATTCATAATTTCATCTACCCCATTTCATGTTTTATTAATCTTCTATCATATTTGATAACTGAAAATCAACGGTTTTTCATCTAACATAATTTCATTCAAATTAAAATATTCATTAAAGTTTCATAAATAATTTATTTGTATATTTTATTTAGAATCATTATCAATTCACTTTATGAAATTATTCTTTTACTTTAAATCCATTTTCTGTAAATCAATTATTTTGTTGACATTCCATATGAAAAAAATTTAAAACGGACACACATTTTAGTTAAGAAAGAATTAATAATAATTATAAATAATATGTTTTAATGTACTTGAAAATAAATATAGAAAACAGAAATATTGTTATATTTTAATTGAAAGAAATATCTTTATGAAACCACCAACCTCATTTCATGATCGCATAAAAAACAATAATTGGTACACAAATATAGGGATTTATATAATGGTAAAAAGACAACCCTAGAATCACAATTCAATAATTCAAGATCTATACCCAACAATTTCTTGAGGATACACCACCCTAGAATAGAAATAGAGAGAAGGATAGAAGAAATCATTATCAAATTGAGATGAAACCTATCTAATGATGTCTAATGAATAAGCTAGTAAATATATCCATGAAAAATGATGGTTGGGAGATCTAAATTCATCTATTGGGAGCCTCTAAGGTGATAAGAGATTAATGGAATCCAATGGTGGTGTTTTAAAAATACATTCTATATTAAAAAAGAAGAATTATGGAATTTTCCTCCTCTTTCTCATCGATATCATTATCACCAGCAACTCATTGGGTTTTTCCATATATCTGGCGGTGATAATAATAGTTCCCAAGATTCTAGAAGTCAAACTACTTGGACAATGGTATTATACCATATATCTAGTTTTATTAAAGTATGAACACTCATATTACTCCTTCAAATAGAAAAATGACTGGTGTCATTTAGCTATTCAAGCTACAGGACCATTCCCACTCCCTAGATAGTCCTCTTAGTTATCTCTCAACCTCTCTAATGAGGATCAACACACACCCACTACCACAGTAAAGTATCTAATAAATTAATCAACTATGAATCAATGTTACAAAAATTGAAAAAATATAGAAAATATAAAAATCAAAAGAAAAAAATTTATACATGAAATATTTTGTATGGATGTTACAATTCTACCTACCATGAATTATTTCTTCTGCAAGAATGTCTATCAAGAAGACTGCATAGAAAATTGGTGAATCCATTTATCTTTTATCACAGCCTAATTCTCCCATATCTCTTTAGAATCATAACCATAAAGATATTATACTCACACTGTGGGTATGAAATTTATAGAAAGTGCATTTACATGAGAATCTAAAATCTGAGTGAACTGATCAGTCACAATCATATTCAATTTAACAACAAGATCCACACAACCCAAGACATGAGATGGTTCAAAAAGGCACTTCTTGAGCTGGGACATTTGAAATACATCATGGATAAATGACATATGTGGTGGTGAATCCAAGTGATATTTCACCTTTCTAATCCACTCCACAATCTCAAATGGTCCCAAGTATATAGGTTCCATCTTACCTCATCATCGATCTCATCAATGACCCAACAGAGGAGAGATAATAAAAAAATGTCAATAATCAATAACACCATAGGGAACTGATGATGATTAATATGTGACTTATACTATATCATTATTATTACTGTACAATGATGAATCAAAAGAATCATTACAATCATCTCTTAGACCATACTAAAAGAATCTAGGGAACCTTCACCAATCTACAGTAAATATAGTGGACATTTTAATGGATGTTCGTACAAATTTTCAATGGATTCCATCATTATGGATTACTTGTAACTATTGTTTTAGGAACAATTAATCATCCACAAGAGCCAATCAACATATCATACAAATTCATGGACTCAAGAATAGATCATGTCATCCATAATAATTTTTTCTCATTCTATCTGACCATTTTTATGAGGGTTGTACTTTATACTCATATTTTCTAGGGATCCCATATCCCCTAGTAGGACACACAAAAATTTCAAGATAACTAATAATCTGATTAAATGAAAGTCCATATGTAAATCAATACAATATGATGATGTTCTATATATATATATATTAATTCACTAAACATTGGTCATTTCATAAATGAGAATAATGTGATATGATTTTTTCAATCATTCAATCACTACTGATATTTTAATAATTACTCAAGGGGCACACTATAACCCATTCTAAATTGTCATTTATATCATATCACACATTCAATTCGGTGTTGGTAGTGGATAAAAAATCCAATGGTTTTTGATACTCAACCATAATCTATGGAATAGTATAACGATGAGAAAAACAAGAAACATCTCATTTTATACTAGGCCATTGGAATCAACTAGTCGTATCATAAAACCTCTTCATTATTCTCGCGTATACCACCCATTGGGAATGATAAAAATAATTCATCATATCCTTCCTCATATGTAATGAAATAACGAACCGGTTTTTAATGAAAGGGTTACCATAGTAACAGAAACACGATTCACCGATGATATAACCATAATATAAGGATTCATTAAGGACATAGAACTCATAATAAAATTTGTATGCTTAGAAAATAATATCAATAATAGATTATATTAACATTATATTTGAGAAAGAAAACTTTTATATCATCCTCTAATACTCCCAAATGAATACAATAAAATATAGATATTATATTCCACTATTCAAAATAGTCTTTCACGGCCTGATAGTAAAATTTACTACTCAGATATTAAAAATAAAATTACCATAATGGGGGTGCTAGAGATGTCAATGTAATATTATTGTAAGTACGTCACAAATAACATATTTCAATGGTTCAAATGTTATTTTAAGAATACATAACCCAAGATCATATTATCAGAATAGATGGTAAACCATTATCCAATAATGTAATGTTACCAACTTATAAGAGAATTCAATATTAATGAATGTTAGAGATCATGTGTTGGATTGTTCTGTTAATGTCTTCAAATCTAGTGAGAACCATATTAAATCATGTTATCACCATGTATAAGAAAAAAAACCCAACCATGGACATGATGCATCACAAAATACAAAAAATCCAAACCTAGCCTCTAGAAGACTTTCCAAATCATTGAAGTCAAAAAAACACTCCAAATAATTAATAAAATGCTGAAATTTAGTTTCACAAACAATAATTTACTTCCTTTCGAGGGAGAGTGGTAAATAGAGAGGACCCCTTGAAAATTATAACAAAAACTGTTTGTAGTACCTTATATATCATATATAGCTCCAAATCACAAAAAAGATTCCTACAGTATCATAATAGCCCTCACATTATCTAGATAAACTAAAATTACATATTCATAAACCACATTCCCCAATAATATTACCTCCAAAATCTATAAATTTAGTTTTAAAATAATGGAGAAATGTTATAGATTTCTCATGATTCAATGAACTAGTCTCAAGTGACATACATGATCATTTTTAGTTTTATAGTAAACCATGATTTCATGAATAATTACCCAAATTAAGGAACCAATGTAATAATAAAAAATTATATTCATCCATTATATAAACATAGAATGATAATTGTTATTACCAAAAGGCATAAAAAGGTAATCATATTTTTCTTGTTTTATCATGAAATGATCTTATGGATATCTGACTCTTTGATCCTAAGATAGTTATAACGAGAGTAGATATAAAAATTTCTTTTGATAACATTAACCATTTTAGAATGTGAAAAAATAGTTAATATGATGAATCAATACATTTTCATGAGTGTATGATGTTTGATATTATCATAGTCAAAACATTGGTGATGGGTTTCATCATACTTGTTGGAGTAAAGAAATCACACTATCCAAGGAATCATAGTTGGTTGATTGAAGTCTACGTAAAACAATCCATCCAATTTAGTATTATGACTGTCACCCCTGGTTGTGTCATTCAGTAAGAGGGAATTGAAATAGGATGGGATCCTGGTACCAATTAGATATAAAACTCCAACTCACTCACTAGTTGAAACTAGAAAAGCATTATTGGAACATTTAAGTAATCTCATCCACTATTTTAAAAATACCACCACCTAATGACTCATGATTATTTGAAAATTTGAACATGGATATCATCCTCCACAAATACATAATAGGAGGTCTTAACCAATATGATTTTAGATCCAATACACTCTAAAAGACATGACAATCAATATTGATAGTAGTGAAGGATACCCTTTCAAGTTAAAAAATTATCTGATATTGGTAAGAAATCAACCAATCCATGCTGATATTTTCATCTAGTGTTCAAATATCTATAATATTTTTTGAATAATCTCATATTCTGAGTTTGAAAAATAATATTAGGGCATCATTGATCCTGCAATTTCTTCTCCATTTGAGGTGTAGGAATATAAATATAAATGGTATGACATCCATGGAAATTATTAATAAATCCAAAATATTTGTAGATATAAGGTAATAAGAGGATCTAATATCAAATAGTGTATTCACTAATGTTTAATCAATCATAGTGGTGCCTCTCACTATCATAGGGAACATATCAACTTCCACGGAAAACATTTACACTATAATATGAATATTAATTCATGATTATTATTGCTAGAACCCCATATATTTAATAAATCCTCTGATTAAAACACAAATCATCTCAATACTAATAATCATGTACCACTACCCAGAGCAATAAAAAATGTAAACACATATGCATTTGGCCTAAGAATCCATAATAGCTATAGATGTTCAATGCCACGTTTGAATAACAATTGGAGTTCCCATATTTTCCCCATTGTATATAAGTTTTTGATCCCTTACCAAAATCTATAGAATATTTCGTAGGAGTATGATACAGAAATCCACTAATAAGGATTCCACCATGAGACCCATCCAGATATTTATTCCCTTTTTGGGACCAATAAAGATACAATTATGTGTTAGAGGAAATCCTATCATCCCTATATTAAAAATCATTTCATGTTACTCCATAAAATATCAATCCATAAAATAGAAACATGATATTATATTTAGCATAAAATCAAATGAGTAGAAATCTACATAATAAACAATCTAATAAAACCTGAATTTTGTTCGTTAAATTTGATATAATCTTAGTATAGAAATTAATAATTTTAGGAAGTAGGTTGTAATTTTGAGTTACTATCCATTCACCCTTCCCTCTAATGTATCTGATTCTCTATTTTCCAAACCATAGAAACCTACCCCATTATTCTAGTCCATTCAGGTTTGACCACAACACATTTCACCTTAACTAAGTCTACTCTCCATAAAAATCTATTTGTTTCTTAGAAAAACTCATCAAATACTATTACTATTGATAAATATATACACCCTATAAAAACTGTTGTTTTAGATGAAGAAAATCCTCAGAATGATCTAAATTATTTTATTTCCAAGGAACAACCGCAACATCTTGAATGAGAAGTGGTACAAATGATTTAGAGCATGGACCACATATAAAAAATCTATATGGGGGGGTAATAAATTGGAGTTTTTTACTATATTAGTTATTTATTATCCCCCTCCAAAGGACTATTAAACATTATTATTGGGGGTAAAATATTTCAAAATATCCCCATACAATAAGGAAAACACCAGTAAGTATATATGTGATCATTAACTCTTTCAATTGAGCTTTAGCATGGGACGAATAACCTTATATCAAAAACAATAAAACGTATAAAATTAGATCAAAGAAGTCCTCAAATAAAAATTATTCTAATGGGAAAATGTATCAAAACTCTTGTTATAATGATTAATTGCCATGAATTTTCTCATATCCATTCCTTTATGTCTTGAAAATCTGGTATTCTTTCTAACAAGAAATCTCAAACTATATACCAACATCAACAATGGAAATGAACTAAACTCGAATACCAAATTATCAAAAAGTAACCTAGATAACCCCCCTAAATGGTGTTAGAGTCAATTCTAGCACTAAATTAAGTGAATTTATAATCCATGGGTGCTAGATACATAATCCTGGGAATAAGAAAATATAAAAAATTCCCCCATAATTATATCACATCAATACAATTTATTATATAAGATATAATAAAGAATATATATTCGCAACACTCCTAAAGAAAAAAGTAACAAACCAAACCTATAAATGTCTTCGAATGGTATATTAACCAAATTAATCTCATTAATCATTAAATACATGATCATGTAATCTATAAAAATACAAGTGGATTTCATGATTCACCTGTCACCACCAAATAGAAATGTTTTTCTAATCAATAAAATTAACAACCATTCAGAAGATCCTCTCCTTTTCATGGACATAGAATATGAATGTCTATACCCCCCCATGAAAAAATAGGGTTTGAGTGACAATACCTAGTAATATATCATAGATTATTCTATATGTAATCACTAACATGTAAACAAAATATGACAGATCAAATTAAACAAGTCATGGAAATAAGTTCACAATTCATATAAAAACATTTTTTTTAGAAAATTAAATTGATGTTGTAAAATATGTAAATAATAACAATTTAAACAAAATATGGATGAATAATAATTTAAATAAATATAGACATGATTAAAAAATTTCATAATATTGTCCGGTTTAAAACATTTCTTATAATTGTTATCAATCAAAACACCATGGTTAAGATAAATAGACATAGGTTTGTATAGGTATTCTCACAAAACATAGTGATTTATGGAACTAACGTATCATTATTTACAATGTTCCACTTCTAGGATGAATAGGATAATATAAAAAAGAATATACTCCCTACCCTAGAGTAGATTTAGTATTACTTTCATATAAAACTATTTATTGGAAGAGATAATATATACCTATCTTGTGTTCTTCCCACCTAACTACCCAATAACCCTTATTATTCAAGGTAAAAATTAATGTTTCAATGATCAATTGCAATCATTTTCAAATAATTTTAAATAATCAATCATTTTTTTGGCCCAACGATTTGATTTCAAATACATGTCCTCACATTTTTAAAGCCTACAGTAATTAGTTTTTCATAAAAACTCATATCATTAAAAGGAACTCATTATTTATGATTTAAAAAATCATTCCATTCCAATATTTTTCAACAAATTTCATCAAAGTATTTCATCAAATAATTCTTTTACGTCAAATCCATGTTCATCAAATTATTACATTGTTTGAAAATATATTCCAAAATGGTTCCACACACACACATACCATTCCTTTAATAAATAATATTCAACAATTTCAAATCAAGTATTTTAAATATATTATAAATTCAATACAAAATCAACTTGAATTAAACATATAAATTGGATGGAATTTTCTTTTGAAACCACATACATCCACACATTATACCATCAACACCAAAAAAATATCCAAAAATGGAGGGATGTCTAGATCGATTAATAGAGAATACTATAATCATAATTCATTAAATCATGATAAATATAAAATGATATCATGAGGTTCATTTTATATTAAATTGTGAATGATAGGAGGAAATGACAAATATAAATAAAATTGATTCTAATCATACCTAAAGAGTTCTAACACATCACGAGAAACATTTATCCATGAAGAATCAAGGTTGTGATAGATAAATTTGTCTATCATGACCTTCTATATTTTTTAGTGTTGAATTGAATTGAATTGAATTGTTTTATAGATAAACTAGTGACTAAAAAAGAATTATTATACTTCACTAAAATATATTTTCCATATCAGAACCATCGACCATCAATTGGGTCCCACCATCTTGTTTATACAGTTTGAAATAATGAATAAACTTTTTGCAAGAACATAATCTAGCTAGTGGGATTATAGTAGATATACATTAATATTGTAATTGCAACCCCCCATTTCCATATCGCACCAGCTTTCTAATGGTCGTCACTAGTGAGCCAATGGGCATCCTATAGCCATTCTAGCCCCATGAGAATGCCTAATCCTATGATAAACTTCTCATAAAATAACCCTCTATAATAATTATCAAAACACACTCCCAAACCCTATAAATTATCCATATAATTAAAATGTACTAAGAATAAATAATACAATAATATATCAAATAAGGAACAATAAAGAATAAAAACAACCAAATGTTTATACATGAAAGATTGTGTTAGGATTTCAAATTTTTTTATTTATACATAAATTGGTTTAAAATATGTCAATAATATTGATCTTATATAGAAATAAAAATTCTATACTTGGAAATTAATTTTTTGAACTGAGATTAAAAATAAGTTTTAGAAGTATATCAACATTTTAATTTACACATTCTGTGAAAGTCATTCCAATACATATATTTTTATCAATTTTTATTTTAGTCCAAAGAAAATGATGTTGTGAAAATATTTTGATCCTTATATATTGATGGTTCAAGATGAATATCATCAATAATCACTAGATCAACACTCATTCTTAATGTTACCTTTCCTAACCTTGTTCAATCATACTGTTTCCAATGAGATGTTATGTACACCCAAATGGTATGCTAGAGAAATCATTCCAATAGGGTAAATATTGTCAATCCCACTAGTAATTTGTTATGAAAATTTGGTTAAAAATCTACATATTAAGATAACAACTAGAGGAAACTAGGTGTAGGTAACCACACTAGGACAAAACATTATAAAATTTATTTTATTCCTTATTATTTTGTATCTATGTTCATCCGAGTAAGGTTGTGAGAAAATATTTTAGTTGATTAGGAATTAATTTATTTAAATGATTAATTATAATGTGAAATAAAATTTAAAATACTACCACTGATGATTGAGCCTCCTATTATTACTAGTTCCCCCATTCGTGCATAATCTAAGGAAAGGTAAAAATGTACATTCAAAATATTATTCATTAAATACATGTAAACAATGGTCTTTATTTTTTTCTCAAATAATACAAATAAATACATAAAATTTCCATATCATATTTGAGGATTTTTCATAGGAATAAATTTATACCACACTGAAGGTTAATGATACCATGATTACAAAAAAATAATGGAAAAAATATACATACAACTAATTGGTCATAAAAATACAACTATATAATTGATATCAATTATGAAAACCCTCATATAATCATATTATTTAGTCACCCTTCTGGGTGAAAAAACTATTGAACCAATAGAATAAATTTTATATCAAATAAAATCTTTATATTCATGATCTGGAAGAGATATATTCAAATCACTCAGTTTTATCATTGAAATATTATATAGTTGAATTGAAATCATCATTAGTTAATTTTTATGATGCTTTCGTTAGGAAATGAGCGTCTTCCTTATTGGGGGATAGCGGTGTTGTTTGTTTCCATGCATTCCCGTTTACCAAAGGTAGGTCGTATCTGTTCCTTGTATAGGGATGTTTGCTCCTTGATCAAACAGGATGATGTAATGTTAGTTCTTCCTTGTATGGATTCCTTCTCTGAACTTGTTGCCTATTCTGGGTCTCCCTTAAAGATTAATTCCTGGTTCGTGAATCTCATTATCGGTTCCATTTCTTTGTGGAAATTGGTTAGTTACACTACTTTGGTTAGGACATTTCATGGGGTCTTGACATGGTAGAAACCTTTAGTCGGTGTAGATGACAACATCAATGAAGAGAGGGCATCTATGGATGCTCAGACATTGGGGAATCTGTATTCTTCTTCATAAGAGGGAATCTCAAGGGCACATAACCTGAGACATCCCACATCAGTCGTAGGGTATCTTATGATAGTGTCATGTCACTGAGGTTTTCCTCAGCTTCCCTTGTTTATCATGGAGAATGCCTCATGTATAACATCTATCCGAGATGGTTCCGCCAAAGGTGTGTCTTCTAAGGTTTTCCTCAAGCGTCTCACATTTAACAAGAGGTATATTGTATGTTTAATGTATTGCAGAGATGGAATTAGGGTGATCAGAACGTCCCATAGGGATGGATCTGAGGTGGTGTGTTCCATATATGGTAGATGTCACAATTTAAAAGCTCATCTGGATACCACTGAGGGAAGAGCAGGGAGTGTGCACCCTAAAAATTGGGACACAATAGATTACCATTGGCTGTGATTAATCCTCAATAAGGATTCCAACATACCATGTGTAGAAGACAGAGATCAAAACCCATGTTGTTCGAAGGGGGGGTGAATTGGGGTGTACACAGTGGAAAACAACCTGAATACATGTTGGGGCTTATTGGATAGTGTCCAAAGTACTTCTAGGTGCAGTGAGGATGTGGATGACATGATCCCAACGGGATGTGGCTTCCCAGGTGAGAATCCACATTGATAATGGAGAGTTGAATGGAGTAGAGGGGAAATGAGATGGGACGATTGTGAAGGTGACGGTGGTGTCGGTCTTGAGCCTCGAAGAGACTTCCTACGTATCCCCATGGTAGGGAATAAATGTCTTCATAGTTTGGTGGGATTATGGGACTATTGAAGAAGTGGCCCATGAGAATGGATGAATGGATGGGACCCAGAGAACATAGAACCTCTGAGTTAGGGTATGATCTTCCCGAAACATGTGGGATCTAGGGATAGATCATGATGAAACATGGGTGTTGGGGTTGAAATTCATAGAGGCTTCCTATGTATCCTTGTGGAAGGGAATCAAGGTCATTTTAGTTAATCTGACGATGGATTACCATCGATTGGGGACTTCAACGACTTAATGCCAAATGAGGTTAATTATGGATTATCGTTGAATGGTGCAATAATGGCTTACAACTAATTGAGGTCCATTGTTTAACATCATGTAAGACGAGGTTGAACTAATGTGAAAGTGTACTTGTGGTCCAAATAGATGGTGGGGTTGAACCTCAGAGAGGATTCCTACATACCTCACCTCGGCTAGGATCCATGACCTCATAGTTCCCGGTGGAGTTTGGTGAACCGATGTGAAGGGGGTCAGAACGACCGGGTGTTGGGCTTGAAACTCATGGAGGTTTCCAACGTACCCCCATGGTAGGGAATCAATTTCTTCATACTTCATTTGACAGTGAATTACTATCAATTTGGGACTTCCATGGCTTACCAATGAATGAGGTTGAAACAACATACTACTAAATAGAAGAACAACAGCTAACTGCTGATTGAGGTCCACAGTTTGACATCATGCAGGATGGGGGTGAACCGACGTGGAAGAAGACCTGAGGCCCAGAAAGATGGTTGGATTTTACCTTATTGGGGATTCCTACATACCACGACATGGCATAGATCAAAGACATCATAGTTGATGGTTGAGTTTGGTAAAAGAACGTGAAGGTGGTTGGAATGACCGGGTGTTGGGCTTGATTCTCATGGAGGCTTCCTACTTACACTGCCTTGGAAATGATCAAAGACCTCATAGATAAGTTTTGATTGTGTGGAATACAATCTATGCTGCCTAGGTGTGGGATGTCATGGTTGATGCTTTCTACTTTAAGGCCACGTGAGTCGTGCTCGGTGTCCGAATCAAGAGGTAGAAAGGACTTGACAATCACAGCGCAATGGTGCGTCCATTAATGGTGGTGAATGGGGCATACATAGGGTTTCAACCTTGGTGCTGCTATGGAGTGACAATGGTGTATTGGGATTATGCAAGGAAGCTTCTCGGGTTCTGCTATAGAGGGAAAATGGTGGATTGGGCTTACGCAAAGAAGCTGCCCAGGTACCGCTATGGAGTGACAATAGTGCATGGGGATTATGCAAGGAAACGGCCTGGGTGCTGCTTTAGAGCTGTGATGGTGGATGGGGATTATGTGAGGATGCTTCACGGGTGTCGAAATAGAGTGGAAATGGTGAATAGGGCTTTTTCAAGGTAGCTTCCCGGGTGCCGCTATGGAGTTACAATGTTGGATGTCACATACGTAGGGATACTGCCCGAGTGCTACAATGAAGAAGCAATGGTGAATGGGGCATATGCATAGAAGCTGCCTAGGTGCCTCAATTGAGCAGCAATGGCGAATGGTGCATAAAAAAGGAAGTTGACTGGGTGACGCTATGGAGCAGAAATCATGAATGGCGCTTATGAAAGGGAGATTCCTTGGCGCTGCAATGGAGCGATAAAGGGCGATAGGGCTTATGCAAGGATATTGCCCGAGTGCCTCTATGGTTCAAAAATGGTGGATGGGGCATACACAAGGATGCTTCTATTAATGTACTCCTCATGTTTGTCCATTAGGGAATCCCATCCCACAGGTGAGTTGAGGTATATAATTGGGTTCCACACCTATGCGCTAGTTCACAAGCGAGAGAACGCTAGGGGTGTTGGGATCAGTCTGAACTAAGGGGAATGGAAGGTGTGAATCACATTCCCGACATTCAGAATGTAGTGAGGGTGTCTTGGCGATGATGGAATGTTGTTCACCATGTTCGAAACACAGCATCCATATCATGTTATCCTGAAATGGTGACAAAAAATGAAGGTTGATAGTTGACCGTGTTCGAAAAACTTTACCAGATTCAAAGTGTAATCAAAATACTTCTAGGGCGTAGGCGCAGGACGGTAGGTGAGCTGATACGGCATGGGACCAGACCGTTATGGGGTCCCTTCGTATAGGGAATTGGATGAGGATCCTAATTAGGGGCACACAAAGCGTGAGTTGGAGTGATGCATTGTTTGAATGGATTCCAACACTGTTGAAATTACGCCACTGTAATCATGGCATTAGTCATATCATTCTTGGACCATAAGGAATCACTTGTTTGGAGCAAGAGGCGTCCTATATTTGGAACATAAGGCATACTACAGTTTATAGTCATATATATGGGACTATTGGCATCTTATACTTGGCACATAAGGCATCATTTATTTGGGGCAAGAGGCATCCTATGTTTGGGACATAAGGATTACCACAGTTTAAAGACATGTAGATAGGACTATTGGAATCATAAGATTTGGCATATAAGGCATATCATATTTTGTTCAAGAGGTGTCCTATGAGTTGAACATAAGTATTAATACAGTTTAAAGTCATGTAGATAGAACTATTTGCATCTTATGAAATGGCACATAAGGCATATATTATTTAGAGAAAGAGGAATCCTATGTTTGGAACATATGGATTAATATAGTTTAAAGTCATATAGATAGGACTATTGGAATCTTATTCTTTCTCACATAAGGAATATCTTATTTGGAGAAAGTGGCATCCAATGTTTGGAACATAAGAAATTCTATAGTTTAAAGTAATGTTGATTGGACAATTAGGCATATGGTTCCTAACAATGTATTGTGTTGGGACGTTCACAAGGGTGGCCCTTTCGAGTTCAACCTAGCATATGAGTCAGGTGATGGGAGTTTGGATGAATTTCATGAGGAATGGTTTTATTCAAGGTACTCGAGGAATTGATGATGGGAATCTCAAATCATGACATTGGAACAAAACCAAGAGGAAGACATGAACTTAAGGTATTTAATGGTGTGTGGAGGAGTATTTGAATTCATGGTATTCAATAGGCGGATGGTGGGTGTGCAAAAGGGAGAAAAACCCCAACTTTCCTGCCTGAAAAGATCACGTTGAGACTAACCGATTTTATTTGGGGGTGAAGCCCTCGTTGTATGGACCGGGGGGTGCATGCCTGGATATTGTTGCACATAAAAGGAGGGATAGAAATTATAGGATGCATGCGCAAGGAGGGGTTGTGCATAATAAGTAAGGCATGCACGCAATTGGGCATGCATGCACACTATATAGGGCATGTACATGCAATAGGGGAGGTATGCACACAATAAGGTATCTTAGCATGCAATAGCGAATGAATGTGCGGAATAGGGGATCGTTGCACCCAATAGGGAATGTGTGTTTTCAATTTGATAGGTGCAGCATTGGATCATGAAAAAAATAGTTCATAGTGGCCCTTTTAAGTGAAAAAATATGATTTGGGGAAAAACGGGTAACCTTAGGTATTTTTCATGAAAAATGGATGTTTTGCATGCAAGATTGGGTTTTTTGTCTATTGGTGCGGAAAATGTAGACTTATGCGCATTAGAGTGCTGACTGACATTCAGGGTCTCCTCTAGAGAAGGGGAGTGCACATGTATTTATCGTAAAAACCTAGGGTTAAGGTTTGCATAAAATTATACAAGCGCAAGGGGTTTATTGTGCAAGGATGTGCATGTAAAATTCCTCATAGGTAAGTGATTTTACGCGCAAGGCATTGTGCGTAAAATTCCATACAAAAAAGATTTTTTCTGCAATACGGAGTCTGTAAAATTCCATGTGCATAATTGGTTATCTGTGCAGGGTGATGCATGTAAAATTATGCACGTTCAATTGGTTTTCTACGCATGGTGGTGCGTGTAAAATTCTGTGTGCAAGAGGTTTTCCAAGCATGGTGGAGCGCGTAAAATTCTGTGTGTGCAATAGGTTTTTCGCACAACCTGC
The DNA here is from genome assembly GCA_963277665.1 of Viscum album. NCBI lineage: Eukaryota > Viridiplantae > Streptophyta > Magnoliopsida > Santalales > Viscaceae > Viscum > Viscum album. The sequence continues at coordinate 1,581,870,927 of OY728137.1, read as the reverse complement.
TATAGGTGCATGTGGAAATGGGTGTTTTGACGTCGCATTTTGTGTGGAATGGGATTATGTGTGGTGTTGCGGGAAAAATTACTTTATTGTGTCCAATATTCTATTCTTGCACGCAATATCCCTTTTTAGAGTAGGATTCCATTTTTTCACACAAGCATCCCTCTTTTGCGCAAAACTCCATATTTTGTCCCAAAACAGCCCCAAATGGTCATTTCCATCAGCCTACCTTCGAAAGGCCCCAACTTTTAATCCTCAACTCAAGATGGGTTCCATGACCATCCAAATAGAAGCTTGGGGAATGAGCTACACTCTAGGATCATATGCGAAAGCATTCGATAAATTATATGGATGCATTTGTCCACACCAACAGTCAAGATAGTATCCTAATTAGGAATTAAACTATATATTTAGAAGGTAATAAAAAATATATTAATGAAAAATCCTTCTCTAAGTGGTAGTATCCTTGGATTTTTTTTTCATGAAGCCTCAACCACATAAATCACTATTCTAAAGCTCATTATTCTATTTTTCCTTTGATCTAATCCAAATCTACTTTTTTTTTAATTCTAATTACATAGTAAGAGGGTACTATGTTCTATATAGTGAAGAAAAATTATATTTTCACGAATAATTTTCAATATAGACACTAAACTATATTAAATAGGCTATTCTTAAAATAGTATAAAAAATATTCATATTGAGAGTGAAAATTCCCTTGAGTTATTTTAATGATTCTATTTTGAGATAAAAAAAACAAGGATTATTATTCATTTATATCATTTTTCTAAATGGAGTACCAAGACCCGATTTCGAAGAAAAACTTACCTTAATCCAAATAATTATATTATTTTTTCATAATTAATAGAGTGAGAAAAAAATATATTAAAAATATCACAATAAATAGTACATTATAGATGAATTATATATTTTACCAAAGAAATACAGTCACCACTATTTTTTATAGAATTTCACCTATAAATTCTCTTCCAGAGCTACCAGGGAAGCCCTATGGTTGAACTCCTTAACTTAAAGATGGTGAAACTAACTACTAGATATTTCCACCTTTAAATATTTAGTACTCTTAATTTCTAAAAGATGTTCAAATTTTCCCAGTAACCTATCCACTGAGCTATACATGTGAGATAAGACTCTACTACAGCAACTGGATAACAATATGTAATGGATTAATCATACAAAACCTCTAAATATAACCATACCTACCAAAGAGAATTGAATGATTTGGCATAATGTACAATTGAGTCTATATTATTTTGAATGAATAAATTTGTGAAATTATATTTTTAATTCCTTCAATTATATGAAATACGAAAACCAAGCTAACATCATTTAATTTATTCACCCATGGAAATTTTTTCCTTGAATTGAATCCATATACTAAAACGCCCAACAATAAATTTCTGTAAAGAATATAAATATATTATTTCCACAACACCATGGATTATATTCTCAAGGAATACATTTTATTCTCTTGTACCATGGAATAATTAATATTTAACCATCACTATATTTTAATTTTATAGTTCCCTTAATATGTTGTTAAACATTATAGATTTAGATTATGTTTCCCTAATTTTTTAACAAATATACTAAAGAAAACTAGTGAATTACACTCTATAATATAATACCATCATCAATCATAGTTGAGGATCTATGAATTATTGAGAATTAACTCAATGAATTGTATATAGAACAGTCTATTTTTTAAAAAATAATTGAATACCATTCTAGGAGAGTCCATGATACATGTGGACATTAATATATATATCCCTCCTTTGATGACTAGCTACATTAATATTAATTGTGGATAATTTAACATGATGCTACCCTAACGTCTTAATACTTTCATATAAATTATGTACATGATCAACCTATTGTTACACACCGCGAAGATAATGTTCACACCTTTAGGTGGTAGGAAAATGGTTTTGAATATATAAAATGAAATTCATATTGATGGTTTCCATTATGGTTCTACCTACACCACTACATGAATTAAACGAGCTATCCACCCACAAACATTAGTATCAATATGATGTTTAGTGGGTTGATCATGTTTAGAATCTCCTTTATAAAAATTAATTGGGATCAATACAGTTCAATACACAAAATTACTTTATTGAATCATATTATATTACAATACAATAATAGAAAAATTAAATTTAAGGTTTGTGAAAGAAGGATCAAAATCATTACACAATTCTCTTAAAAAAATTTAAAAAATTTAAAAATAATAATGTTGGATTGATGTAAAATTAATAAAAATACAATATTAATTCAATTAAATGAAATAAATAATATATATAATCCTAATAATCACTAATAAATATATTATAAAACCTGTTATTTTTTATTTTTTAGTAAACACACATTTTTATTTTATTTTTATAGTAATGTATGAAAATATTAGAAAACACAAAATATTTTATGCACTTACACTAGTGACACCCAATAAAAACCTACTCACAATGATTAAGAATCAATGAATAGATATGAAAAATTGTAAAATTATTATATAATTTATACCAACCTTGGTAACTCAATATTTCCGTATAAATATGGTACAAATATATATTTTTGGGTCAATTTATGAGTAATAATTGTTATATATTCTTGACTCTCTCAATCTCACAACCTTAGATTGTGATCTAATAATATTTTATAATTACTAGACCTAGTTACTCAAATAGAACCCTGGTAAAATTAAAACATGTCTTTAGGAATGCATCACAGTCACCTAAGAATTCCATTAATATAATTCTCCAACATTAAACAATACATAATATTTAATTATGTTAACAATTCACATTGAGGATCTTTTCATGTTTATATAATTATAGAATTATGTCATAACATATACAAAACAATTTGAAATATTACTTGTATACACTTCTAATCAGTTTTCATTTTTCTCATAAAATAAAACTCTTGAAAATAAAGTGTCATGCCTAGTTCCTTATTTTTTTCCGCATGGCTTTTCATTGATCCCATCCTTGAATCTATTCATCTTTATGTCCTATAAAATCATTCAAAAAAACATCGGATGAGAATAAAAAGCTCCAGTAAGGGATACACAAAGTTAGAAAACTGTTAGTTTTTCAAAACTACAGGTAAACCATGAATCCTTCATCATAAGTTGTACTTTTAACCTTTATGAAGTAGAAAATACTCTTAACTGAATCAAATCTCATTTATTACTCGTTTTTAAAAAAAATATGACCATAAAACTCATAGAAATATCACATAACATGTATATATAACATGGAAAAAAATCATACGCAAATGGAATAACCATATGGATGACTTCTACACATATAACTAAATGGAATAGCCGTATGGAGGACACCCATTCCCAATTCAATGGAGGTTATAACAAAACCTCTCATCTTGGTTTAACACGGCACCACCTATCATTTTGTTTATCATGTAATCACCCATAAAATGTCCAAGTACCATTATAAAATAATAACACAAAAAATATTTCATTTCACTAATAACATTTCATTTGAAATCACAAGAAATCATCTCAAGATATAGATAAAAATCAATGTATTTCAAAAAACCATTTTAAATACCAAACCAATAAAAAAGGGAATAAGATATTTATTTTCTTTTTAAAAACCATTAAGGCTTGTTGAGGAATCCAAATAATGATTATGGAGGAGGAGAACATTTTTCTTGTTTATTATAACTTTTATATCACTTATTACCATTATATAAAAATTAGTTAATTATTTTGAGTTCATATCATACATTTTTTCAATGTTCAGAACTTGAGTAAAAAATGAACATGTTATAATTATAAATTGTCCATGTGGTCGAAATTAAATTATCTCCATATTGTTTTTAATGATTTATATGTCATAAATTTCATTTATATCAGGTATATATGTACTTATAATAGTCCAAATCATTTGGATGTATTAATATTAAATGCACCGTTCATGGAGACTGTAAGTTGTACGTACACATAATTCCATTTCATTTTTTTCATTTTAAAAATAATAAAAACCAAATGATGCATAGGTATATTATTATTCCAGTATAATATAATATTTTAAATATGTTACTTAATTTCATTTACACAATCCTTTATTTGTTCCATGTATGGTATGAATGAGTCATATCACATTGAGGGGGGAGTAGTCCTCACTTCCTCAAATGAAATTATCATATATATAAAACCTGAAAAGAACCAAGGAATGTTATAAAAGAAAAATTAATGAATAATACACATAAAATAAATATCATAAATAACACATATAATTACAGTTCCATCAAGATAGCCACAAAAAGATGTGTTACAAGAATATTGAACAATCAACGTTTCGTGTGGCAGTAGTTCGTCCTCCAAAGAAACATTATGTTCTAAACCAATTAGATGGCGGTGTGTGTAAAGTATGTTTGAATAATTCTCATTGAATAACCTTGAATATAAAGGATACTGGTGTTGTTATGTAAAAAAGAATAAAATGCTCACATGGAGTGAAGATATAAAATTAAAGAAGAGAACTTGAGGGAAGACGTTACATTTAAATTGGGTAACTCCAATTTGTGTGAACCAAATGGATTTATTGAAGTGCCTCCATCCCAAGGTATGGATTATATGTGTAAGATAAAAATCATGGGAGTTTTTTTGGACATTTTTTGTTTGAACCAAGGGGCTTGAGAAATGTTAGTAATAGGTTAGATTTTATGACCTTTGATAAGGGGGAGGATAGATCCTTAGGAGTGTTTAAAAATATTATTTTATTATAAACATATTTTTGGTTTCAAAAATGTAAAAAACATATTTAATTAAATGATAAGGTACATATAAGTCCAAATAAAATCCTCCAATAATAATTGGACATGTTTTGGATATTTTTTAATCCTTATCTTTTTTATATAACCCTTTGATATCTTATTTAACTTTTACATTGTTCTCTTATATATTCATACTATATGGTTATCATATTAACCAAAACTGTCAATAGAACTAAAATTGGTTCATTAATGAAATTATCAAACTTATATAATTAATTTGGAATAATCTTAGATTTTAAGGATTAATATGTCATATAATAAAATATTGATTGATTTAAAAACACATTTATGTCAATTTAAATAATATTCATATAATGAATTTTAAAAAATCTATAGAAAATTGATTCCTTAAAAAAACCCTCAATAAAATCAAATATAAAAATTCATATGCGTCCTTAAAATTATTGTATGCATAAAAATATTCAAAATAAATTTATTTTAACATTTATTATATCATTTATTTATAGAATATTTTAATGATGTTGTCATTACATCATCATTGTGTCATTAATAAATTTAATTATTTAATGTTTAAAAATAATAAATAAAATCCCATGATGTAGGAAATATTTTTATATTTCTAATGAGTAGTTATTGTAAAATATATAAATTATATTACCCCACATTATATTTGATTTTTCAAAATAATACATGTTTATGATATTTTTATTTTTACCTTAAATAAAAAGTTATTAAAGTAATTATCATACCCATGTTGCATTCAAAGGCGAAAAGTATAAGGCAAAGATTCTATTGGTTAGCCATGACTCATGAAATAATATTAGGACAAGTGTTAATGTAATTTTATGTTATTATAATATTTCTTTTTTAGTCAATTACACTATTTACCTTTAACTACGGTAACAAATTAAAAAGATATCATTCACCAAAGAATATATTCATCCTATTGAACTAAATATTACATACTGATGAAAACCATTTATGTTATATTTTTGATATTCAATCCACATAAGTGGTGAAATTTCATTTGAATGAAAAAGTCAGGTTTTAACTACAAAAGAGTATTATTCACTATTCATCAAAAATATAAGGTTAAAAATATACAAATAATTCATCCTAAGATAAATTTTATATTGTGAATAAAAAAATGATTTATATTTTTTAAATTTACAACCAAAAAAGTTTCAATAATTAATTAAAAATTCATTCTCGTTGTCAAAACCAGAAAGCATGTTTTTAAGAAATAATAACTATCAAAAGATTTACATTAGTTTTTGTGTAATTTCTATGTGAAATTATATCCAATGACCAATATTTAATTATATAGTAAAAATATAATATAATTACACTTTAATAACAATTAGAAAAGATATTATAACCACTTAAATAAATTAGATAAAAAATATGGTTTGAATTAAAATATAGTATTTTTAACAATTCATTAAAAAATAAACTTCAATTGAAAAATACAAAAAATATACCCAATGTATATTTGGAAGTCAGAAATCTAATGAAAAATATTGTTTTGTCAAATAGAATATATAAATGTGACAAAAACTCGATTTAAAAAGGGTTGACCATCAAAAGGCGGTAGAACTCTTCAAAAAATATTAGAATATTTATACACAAAATTGGATTCATTAACATTTTAAGAAACTAACATTTTTTTATAACGGTAATGACATTTGACATACATGTATAATCAGAATATAGTTAGTTATGTTCATTTGCGCCAATACAACGGCTACGCGTTAACTACCATTTAATATAAAAATATTATATTATTATATTTTAGTATAACTCAACATTGTGTGCAATGTAAGATATCAAAGAAACTAGTTGTTTCATATTTGCTATTCCATAAATTATTTCATTCCTTTTAATGTAAAATTAATATTTAATTAACATATATTAAATAATATGAAAATATCATATCCTTTATTTACATGGGATGTTAGATCCTTCCCCCCTTTTAGAAATTGTGTCCTCGCAATTCTATTCACTTATCATGTAAATGGGGATACTAATACCTCATAACATTATATGATTACCACGATGTATCTTCAACGATATGGTTTTTTAAAAAAACCATTTACTTGTTGAATTTCATTATTCCACAACACATGATCTCTTCGTTCATGAATCTGGAGTGGTTTTTCTTCATAAGAAATATTTTCTCCCAACTGAACTACGTCTAGACTCAAAATATAATATGGATCCATCATATACTTTCTCAACATTAAAAAATGAAAAACATTGTTTATCTGGGATAATAATGGTGGTAAATCCACTCTATAAAAAACTGATCCAACATTCTCCTGCAGTTCATAGGGTTTAGTGAACATTGGACTCAACCTTCCCTTCTTTCCAAAATGCATCACACTTTTCCAAGGTGAATCACTGAGAAAGGCATAATAACCTACCTTAAAAGAAAGATCCTTTATCGGGTTATCTATATAACTTTTCTTCCATCTCTTAGTTTCTCACATGTGCTTCTGAGTCAATTGAACTTTCCCCTCTATCTCTTCATCCAATTCTAGTCCCATCAGCTTCCTTTCAGCTACTTCATCCTAAAATTCCTGAGTTTGAAGCCTCTTTCTATAAAATGCTTCAAACAGAGCCATCTATATACTGGAATGATAACATTAATTATAAGAAAATTCTAACAATGAAATATTTTGTTCCCGACTTCCCTAGTAACCCATTGAAGAATCACAAAGCATATACTCCAAATTCTGAATTATTCATTTCAACTAACAATTTAATTGTGGATGAATTGTTTTACTAAAATTTAATTTAGTACCAACAGACTTATGATGGCCTCTCGAAAAGATTTAAGTAAAACTAGGATCATAATCTTATAAAATAGGGAGGGGAAGTCCATGTAACCTGACTATCTCTTTAAAAAATATCGAGAAAGTTGATCTAGAAAAAATATATGTTTAATATAAAGAAAATGAGTAGTTTTAGTAAATGGATAAAAATTAACCATCTTCCTCGACACATGACGTTAAACTATGACCTGGCCCCGTGCCTTACACACAGGGTCCCCCCACCTTGGACATTCTCCACTCCCACTCATCGCTATGGGGATGAGATCAACCCTCCCCTGGGGTGATGTCCTTCATTATTGGAGCAGCGTTTGTCCACAAGGAACAGAAGCCACCTTGGTGTAATGCACAAACCTTTCATGCAGGAGGTAGCACCCATGTACCTCCTCACTCCCTCAGCACCAAGGCCAGCCAAGCGCATGATGGGGAATGGTTCTTCTCCTTTCTTCCATCCCTAATACCTCTCCCGCTACTCTTTGTTTCTCATGGGCCTCCATACTAGAGTATGTCCTGGATCTTAGGACCACTCAACGTGTGATACCCTCTTTATTTCCCATCGACACACCCTTTGCAACGTGATCGTCAGGTCTCTGTCAGCTCTTGTTTCTCACACCGAGCATGACTCATGTGATCTTAGAGTAAGAACAGACCATGACCCACCTTGGGCCGCCTGATAGTGTAAGCCCCAATCCAGCCCGATCTACATAGACATTGATCCATGTTAAGGCATGGTATGTAGGAAGCCTCCATGAGGTTCAACCACAAACACATTGGGACGCCATAGAGTGTAAACCCCATTCCATCCCGAACTACTTGGACTTTGACCCATTTCAAGGCATGGTACATAGGAAGCCTCCATGAGGTTCAAGCCCTACCCACCTTGGGCCGCCTCATATTGTAAACCCCAATCCATCCTATACTATGGGGACTTTGATCAATGTCAAGGCATGGTACATTGGAATCCTCCATGAGGTTCAAGCCCCAACCACCTTGGGTTGACTTAGAGTTTAATCCCCAAACCATCCCGAAGAATGGGGAATTTGATCAATGTCAAGGGATGGTGCATAGAAAGATTCCACGAGATTCAAGCCCCAACTCTTTGGGAATCCTCAGAGCGTAAGACCCATTACATCCCGAACTACTGGGACTTTGATCCATATCGAGGCATGGTATGTAGGAATCCTCCATGAGGATCAAGCCGTGACAACCTTGGGATGCCTCAGAGTGTAATCCCCAATCAATCGCAAACTATATGGACTTTGATTCCTTGCCATGAGGATATGTAGGATTCCTCCACAAGGTTCAAACCCACCACCTGATTATTCCATCAATTCAGGTTCACCCCCATCCCACATAATAACAAACTGTATCCATCATCCCAAAGTATGGGGACCATGATCCATGTTAAGGCATGGTACATAGGAAGCATCCAAGAGGTCCATTCCCACCATTCATCTGGACACCAGGTACACCATCACGTCAGTTTACCAACACCATGGGCTGCCTTAGAACGTAAGCCTCAGATGCCACCTGAACTATGTGGACATCAATTATCTACCATATTGATATGTTGGAAGCCTCCTCGAGGATCAAACCCATCACCCATGACTCATCCTGATCTCTCCCTCGAACCCATGTGTCTCGCGATACTCATGCCCTAACCCAGAGGTTCCACATCCATTAGGTCCCATCCATGCATCCATTCTCATGGGTCTCCTCCTCAGGTTTCCCCTCGTTTCATCGATGTACACAGACTTTGATTCCCCGTCACTGGGATACGTAGGATGTATCTTCGAGGATCAAGTCCAAAACCATTTTCCATGCTGATTATTACCTGGGAGGCCACATCCCAGTGAGATCATTCCAACACATTCCCCTCCATAGCATTCGAGAAGCTGCCCACTTGCTCGACCCAATATCGGTGTTCCCTCCAGGGGATTCCTCATGCTGATCCCCTCTAATCAGAGTTCTGATCAGTCCGATCCATCTCTTCTTGACGTTAAACATGCATCATACCCTGTGTAAAACATAGGAAACTGTTGAAATCCTTAGATACATGAATATGGAATATAATTCCATGCACTCTATGTCGGATGCCTCAGTCTTCTATGCCAACTAGAAGCCCTATAATAAGGGACAAAAGACAGACAAGCCAATACCCCAGTGGAAAGACACGCCAGTGGTGCCCAGCATGACTACTCCCCTAACTAATGGTTTCTACCGTTACCAGACTTCATGGAATGTCCTGACAGAAGTAGTGTAATTAACAGGTGCCCATGAAGATATGGAGCCAGTATGGGTTTCCCAAACTATGTATTAAATCTACGAGGTAGACCCGGACTAGGTGACGAGCTCCGAGGAGGAATCCATGGAAGGACGAACCGACATCACATCATCTCATTTCGATCAAGGAGAAGACATCCATGAATATGGATAATATGTTTCCCACATTTGGAAAGTGGGAATGTAGGGAAATTGCAGTGTGTCCTCTATGTGATGGATTCACATGCCCTAGAGAAAGTGTCGGAAACAAAAATGGTGTACTTGATGTGAAGGTCTTCTCCTCATTATGGAAACTAGTAGAATTTGAGTCACCAATGTATTAGCTTTCCATCAGAACCAGTCACCCGAGACGATGTCCCCAATGCAAATTCCGGGATTGACATGAAACTCGCCAGATGTTGGGACAGTCAGGACATTGATCATTATGTTATGTGATGTTGTCAGTATGTATCTCTCTTACTGACCACAGAAGATGGAATGGCACCGGGGCATTGATTGTCAATTTCTTTTTCTAGAGGTGTTAATGAGTTCATCTACCTGCTTTAAAGAACCAAGTTGTTTCTTCCGGAACTCAATCACCTACCCACCAGCTCAGGGTTAGGGGCAGTATTGATGCGGCTACCCCACGCGGTTCAGCCTCCTCCATGATGGATTTTATATCCATGACTGCAGGGCGCCCACACCCCCTCTCCCCATCCGAAATTGTCCATCGTAGGATATTTAATGACCTTGTACGCAGGTACGAGGAGGTGGGTATTATCACCACCAGAAACATGGCCTTCTTGGATCTCGAGGTAGCTGTGCCTTGACGTCAACGTCGCCCCCGAGGGCCGCACAGGGAGTCACTGCTCCCCACCCCATCATTCAATCGTTACGAGAGCTCATCCTTGGAACTCCTTGAAATCTCCCTACCCTATGCCGATGAGGTAAGGGATGTCTGTGTTGGCCCAATCGGAGTCCCAATTCAAGGGCTCCCATTGAGGGCTCCCACCAGGCCGCATCAGCGTCGCCGCTCGGTTCCCCGAGCCAATGAGTAGGACAGCAACGTGCCTGCACCACTGACTACAGTTCATCTATCCTAGAGCCAGCGTCAGGTGCAAATGAAAGAGGGTGCCAAATGTTGGGCGTCAACGTCAGCGGCTACTGTGGCCCGAGCCACTACTCACTCATATCACCAACTCCACACATAATTCGAGAAGGGACATATATATGCCTGGCCTGGATCAAGACCCCAACTGCCAAACGGGTAGGTTTAGTTGACTCTCCTAGTTACCGGGATAGGAGATGGCCGCTGTGGACAAATCCAATAGCAATTCCACCCAGTGTGGAGGTCTACGCCATGCCACCACTATGGAAGGTGCGAGATCTCTCTATTTCAAATCACAGAATAGAGGTATGCCTTGTGCCACCATCAACCAAAGAATGTATGGATACATTTCATGTTCTGTTACTTTCCATCATGGAGGCCCTCCCCATGTCCCTAAGCCCATCTTCGATGGTCCTACTCTCCCTAGTGATCAGAGAGGTGGAAGCCAACCCCACATCACCAAAGTACATCCCAGAGGTCCTCCCCGTGTCCCTTTCGACATTTTTTCAGGTGCTCCTCGCACCCAGGATTTCTTCGGTGGGAACCCTCTATTCCACATCAGCGGTGTGGGTAGAGGACCCCATGTAAGAAATCATACCTCTCACGAGGAGCCACCCAAGGGCAGGAAGGCAGTTCATCACTACTGCAAGAGGAATTTTCTGGAAGGTCGGAGAGGAATCAAGCTAGTCCGCTTCTCGGACTATGAGGCATAGTACTACATGGCGGTGGAGCCCTCTATTTAGCTCACATAGTCAAGGGCTGGGCCAGGAATGAGGTGAATCAGCCTCGTGCTCCTGGAATGCGAGATCCATATGATCCCTCCTCCCTCCAAAGTAATATCTAGGAGGACGAGAACCTGGCATGTCCCCAGCGACTGACCACACAGTCACCACCGTCATCTCCGGCGGGACCTGCTGTCTTGTATAGAGACTATGAAGGGTTATTTTGGGTGTCAATGGAAGGAGAGTTGCAGAATATCCCACCCTTAGCAGACACTAATGCTTTGTTAGGATCTTTGGTCACGGGTCCATCCTATCATGATATAGCGGCCAGGTCACTACAACCCTTTGAGGTCAACCTATGGTTTTGCGGCCAATCACCCTGCTCGTTGTATTCTCCATCTGCCAGCCCACCGGCCACGCAACCTACCTCAGCACCACTGCCAGTTCCTCATCCACCCTAAGTTGACGAGTGGGTATATCAAAATCCAGAACCTAAAAATGAGTTGAGGAGCTTCTTGACCATCCTCGCAGGGGGCCACTTCCCCGAGATGTTTTTTCCGGTCACATGACCAAATTTTGGTACACCAGAATAGCTCACCCCGGGGGAGTTGAATGTTTTTTCCAGACCCTCTGGGTGACTCAATTATGTCTTCTCCATCGGTGAGTGACTTATCCCGAGATCCAAGTGAACCTTGAAAACATCAGCATATAATGTCATCTGGTTGACCTGGCCATACAACCCATGGTCCAGCACCCCGAGTCATCTGGTCACCATAGGACCATCCAACAGAAATGCATTCAGATTTTCAAAATACATGGAAATGTTATTAACGAGGCTACCCCCATGCACAAGTCTATGGCTGAGGGTAGTACACTTCCTTCTTCTTCAGTTCAATTCTCTGGCAACCCGACTCGCTTGGCGACAATGAGGTCATACCCCTGAGAAGAGTCATGATCAACATTACCGATATATCAGGAGGCGAAAATGAGGTAGAACTTCCTGATGGGAACCTCCTCCCTGAGGAAGTTCCCCCACTATTGGAATCATTGGGGAGAGTTACTCGCTAATAGATGAACCACCTAGGTCTCCATCAACCCACTAATGCGTTGGTACTCAACCTGAATCTCGATAAGGACAAGTAGCATATTGGTGTCACCAAACACTCTGACCCATCTGCCTTAGTGAAAAAGACAGAGGAAGATCCCGAGAAGGCAGCGTTGAACCAACATCTTGCAGAGTAGAAGAAATTGGTTGATGACCTTCTGGCTGAACGCACAACGGAACTTCGTACAGATAATGGTGACCCTCAGCAAGTACAGCTGGGACTGATGCAGCTCCTCCATGACGAATTTTTCCCCGGTGACCATGAACATCCTATCCATGTAAAAAGGGTTAGGGCCAACACTTATGGAATGAGGGCATGATATGTCTCACTGAACCCTCCAGAACGGCATGAAAATCCAAGGGACCCCTCTCGGGATCCACCAACAACCCCAAGGGGTGCTCCACTAGCAGCTCCATGAGCCAATGATCTTGGATACCACATTAAAGAGCCTGACAACATGCTCATAGTTTGGGATCCCTGTCAACACAGGGACCCACATTTAGATGATCCATTGGAACCACTCATCACCCACCTAGATTCTTTGGAAACATTTCATGTTTCCATCCCACCTAATGGCAAGCCGTATACAGCATGGGTTGATGACATGCCAGCACCCCCGAGATTCAGAAACCCCACCTTCTCCCCCTTTAATGGGAGGAGGGACCTGAAACAGCACCAGGCCCACTTTTACGAAAGGTGTGGGCCTATGTTAGGTAACCCAGCACAGTAGGTGGCCACTAACCTCCGAAGTTTTGTTAAGACACTAGAGGGGACGACATTCGTTTGGTACAACCAACTCCTCATCGAATCCATGACCAGCTGGGAGGACCTTCATAGGCATTTCCTCTACCAGCTCATCTCTACCACTTAGAAAACGAACATCTCAGACCTCTTAAATTGCTTTAAAATGCATTATGAGGGATTCACAGACATTTTCACCTTGTGGAAGGGGCTCACATACTCCCTTGACATGCCACTGAGTCAAGATAAATTACTGATGATGTGCGTAGGGAATGTCATGACATAACTGCTTCCCTCACTGCTAACTCAGAACTATCCCATAGGGTTTCGAAACATCTCAAATAAGGCCCAGTTCCTCGAAGAAGCCCTAAAACAAGCTAGACAGGCATGTCCACTACCCACTGTGATCCCAGTAAAGAGGGATTCTAGAGCCGGGCCTGCCATGGTGGCCTAGGTAGAGACCCCTAGGCCGTTAGAATTTCATCTTGTGGGGCCAGCTCCATAGACCCACAAAGGTGCGATGACAAATGCACAGTTTCAAGCCCACAAGTTCCCAGATCCAAATTGATATGTGCCCCTGCGTAATGTGCCGCCACCACCTAGGAGAGACAATAATGGTCCGCCTCTTCAACAGGATCCTCCAGTACCCTGTCCGTGTCGGGCTTCTAGATCCCCCTTTCCGGATAGAATAAATCGAACCTAATCATTCGATGAGGCTCAGGTCCCTGACTACTTCCGCAACACCTTAGAGCAGAGAATTGTATGACTTCTTGAGTGTAGGAAGCCAAAAGAGGCGCATCTCACTGATTAACCAACTACTTCTTTTATCACCGGATCCTAGGGTACACCATCAAACAATTCTATGTGTTCAAGGAATAGATCGAAGAACATATTGACAACAACATAGTCAGGTTGGGCCCAGTCCCGGCACAAGTGGTGGGTGTCTTTGGGAGGTCAGATAGCAGTAGCGATGACAAAGGTGAGTGGCAGCAGGTTGCTGAACACAGGTCCCATGAGTTTAATGACTCGATGGCTCGTAGGACTTTCGCCTACGCCCAAGGAATTATTTGTGCATGACTGAATCATCCGTAGCCTTCAAAAGCTATGGCTATCGCCTATGTGTCATCATCTCATCCATCCTCTTCCTAGAAGATCAAGCATCGGTGGCACAAGAAGAAGCAACGTGCCCCGCCATTGCTGCCACTATCCAGCACTATTGGTAAGTTTATGCCACTGGAGATGGGGATTCCCCCTAGAATCTTCCAATTGGTCGATGATCGTCCAAGTGATATCTGAGGGTACGCTTTGGTTAACATTGTTGAGTTGGTAAACCCCTATATAACTCCCGAATAGGGGAGCGCCAGGGGAACCTCCCCAACGTCCCTATCTAACACCAACGTTGGCAGAGCCATGATAATATTGGTCACCAGGGCAAGACAGTTGGAACCTCTAGCTAGTTCGTGCATGCCACCGAGACCAGACAACAGGCCCAACATAGAGATCAACACTCGCAACATCATTATCTGGTGTCGTCAGGACCGCCTCCACCACCGTTTATGCTACTAGATCAGGTAGAACCACTTCAGTAATGCCGAAAATATCTTCTCCCCATTACAGGCTGATAACAGCTGTAGGTCATCATCTGACATCTACCCTTCAGGCATCGACTAGTGAGCAGTGGGATGAACCCAATACTAGTAAGTCATAGGTCCGTCAGGGAGGGGCCGCCATGCCTTCCATAACAGAGTGAATCCCTATAAGCATAAATTCATTCCGGGCATAGAAGTGTAATGTTCTCAAGCACCTTGTCGGCATCCCAGCAATGATTTCCATCCTCGAGGCCCTCCACATGTCAACATATATTTGTGAGGCCCATGATGAGGCTTTAAGGAGGCCCTTTAATTTTGAGTGAGAGATAATAGTTGTAGAAGCATTACATGATGAATTA
Source organism: Viscum album (assembly GCA_963277665.1). NCBI lineage: Eukaryota > Viridiplantae > Streptophyta > Magnoliopsida > Santalales > Viscaceae > Viscum > Viscum album. The sequence continues at coordinate 1,581,855,424 of OY728137.1, read as the reverse complement.
TATGAGACTGTTGAATTCTAGGCCATAATATCGTTTTCTAGATTGGATAAAGGCGCACCGTATAGGGGAACATCCACCGGTTGTATATCACCTTCTAATTTAACAGCATGTAAGTTTTCTACTATCCCGGTGACACCGGCTCCAGGATCAACCATATCTCGACACAGACACTATGGAAGCTAGGTTTATCTGAAGATGACCTAAAACCCTCTGATTTAAGAATCAATGGCTATGATAGGACAAAGCAGACCCTGGTTGGAAAGATCCATCTGAAAATGCATTTGGAAGGCCGAGTTTCTAGCATTGAGTTCATGGTTGTCTCTCAGGACACCACATATAATGCATTTATGGGTAATCCCTGGCTCCACCTGCATACGGCAGTCCCCTCATGTAATGGAACGGGTTTTTGTGGGGATCCTTTACGTTTTGGAAATGTCGTGTTGGGTTTTCTGGTCTGGGAATCACGGCGGTGTAGGCCTATCGATATCCTTGGCCTACCGGTAGCCTTGTATTATAGGTAGACATGGCCTACCAGTATCCTTGGCCTACCGGTAGCCTTGGCGTACCAGTAGCCTTGGCCAACCAGTAGCCTTGGCGTACCTGTAGCCTTGGCCTACAGGTATCCTTGGCATACCGGTAGCCTTGGCCAACCGGTATGCTTGGCCTACCTGTAGCCTTGGCGTACCGGTCACCTTGGCCTACCGGTAGCCCTGGCGTACTGGTAGCCTTGGCCTACCGGTAGCCTTAGTGTACCTGTAGCCCTCAGCCACTGGTGGCTCTGGCCTACCCTGCAGGTTCTTTCCAGTGGCATTCCTTCTTGCGTAATTACGGTTTTATACCCTATTTTAACCTGTTTGAGTGTGTTTTAAAGAACCGTAATGCCCATAAGAGTTTTAATTAAATACTTAATGAATTAATGAGTCAGTTTAAACCACCCGACCCCCTTTAATGACGAGTGGGACCATGTGGCCAACCCAAGACCCGCGCCTTACGTGGTTTCGCGTCCTCACCTCAACCGTCTATGGCTCTTATAAATTAAGGGTTAGTCATGGTTTCTTCTTTCCTCAATCGTGGCTTTTCATGAACATATTCTGCTACATCGGGCGAGATGCATCATTATCTGAAATGTTCCGCTCCTGGACTAAACGTCGAACATCTATCAACAAGTAGGAAATTTCTCCTTCACCTCTCTCTTTTGTGTATCATAGGTGGTGGGCGTGTTTTTGATTCTGTAGAATTGGATAAACCAGAACTAATTAAAAAATAATGAACTAATCCTGTAAAGAATGAAGGGGGGATGTGATCGTTGATGTTGATTATATTATGATCATATTTCATAGTTGTGCTGGCTTACGCCTTCTGAAAATCGAGGTCGTTGGAGGTCGTTGGTTGTGCATTAATGTTCCCATGGTGGTGTTTAAATGGATTGTTTTGTAATTATGAACTCCTTCTGTGAAAAGTAAATTCGTTAATCACGTATACCTGGCTGAATAAATTTGAAGCACCAGGATCAACCATTCTGTGATATCCCCTGGTTAAGATACACAAAATTGAAATCATGGAGTGTGTTAAATCTTTTAAATTTGAAAATAGTCGGCGGGCTGGTTTGTGGAAATGTGGGAGGGGATGAGATCCCCTGTTATTATTTTATATACTCTCTACGGTTGTCTAAAATTGGGGATGGGATCCCTTGTTGGTATGGATTCAGTGGTTGTGAGTTTTAAGACTGGGTGGGTACTTGTTTATATCACAAACTAGGGTGGGATCCTCTGTTGATGAAAAACCTTTTTGGGGAGGGGACACGGGGCAATGTCTCCGGGTTGTCTGGTACCATGACTTCGAGACTTCTCACTTATCCTTGTTGTTGTGACTTTACATGAGAACCGAGTGTAGATGCTTATTTGACATTTGGCTGGATTCTTTTCCATGGTTATGCTTATACTGTTAGTTCCCCAGTTTTGAATGAACTTATTTGGACATTATTACTGAACATGAAAACAAGAATGGGATGAATGGGGTTTTTTGGCGAGAGTTATGACTCAGACTTGAGTGTTGTTGTGACATGTAGGCTATCTGATGAAAAACCTAGCTATGGGTGAGTTCTTTTTACCTATATATATACTTGTAGCTTTGTGTTTCTTGTTCTCTCCCCACCCTAGTTGAGCACTTAGTTTCGAACACCCCCATTTCATGGGGGATGGTGTTTTTCCCAACACTATTCTTAGTGGATGGTTAATAGATCCTTTCTACTCCCTTTCCTAGATAGCCCATGTATCTTCAGGTAGGATGTGATAGACTGAGGTCCATTATTATCCCAAGAACCTTTGGGAGGGGTAGTGTGGTGGTTGGCCAGGTGTGTGTGGCAGGTGGATTCCCAAGTGTCTTGGGGATGAGCCCAGGTGTCTTTGGGTGTGGTAGTGGATTTCTTTACCCCAGGTGTCTTCGACCGTGGTGGTGGTTGTTCTTCCCTAGGTGTTTGCAGGCGTGGTTACATGTGATAGTTGTGGCCTAGGTGTTTTTGGGTGGAATTCGGCAGTGGGACTGCTTGTGGTTGTGGCCCAGGTGTGTGCGGGCGGGTGTGGTAGTGGGAAAGCGGTGAGAATGATGGGATTTGTCCGATGCGTAGGATGGCTCAATAACTAGTGGGAATGTGGCGTGGGATACCCAAACATTGATGTGCTCTTCTTATATATATTACATGACTTGCGTTATTTGGGGAGTCTACCTGGGTGAGGCTTGGGTGGATAGTTTACCTTGATAGGTGTTTGGTTTACTCCTTTTCTCATTAGACTTTAGTATGTTCCCCCTCATGTACACGAGAGTCTTGGGTTTTCCCTACTGGGTGTACTTGTATGCTCACCCTACATTTATAAAACTACTTTCAGGTTTCCAGGAGGACTTCGGGGATCACGCTGGACCATACTAGGTCGGACCTTTGATGCAGTTGCATTTGATGTTTTTTTTCATTGGTATTTACCTTTGTAGTCAACTTTTGTACATTGTGGCTTTTACATTTGGAACATGCATGTGGGAATGGTCTATGTTTGGCTTTACTTTTCTTTTATCTTGGTGTTGTTGAGTTTCATCACCTTATCTCCTGATCATATAAAACAAAAAGTGGTAATGCCTTCCATTTTTGAGAATTTCTATAACCTTGGTGCTAGTCGCCACTCCTAGACCTATTGAAGGCGGGTCTCTGGGGTCATTATCTCTCCTTCAACTTAAAGGATGAAGGGCCTGGAAATCTGCTGACCCTTCCCTCATTTTGGTGAAGGCGGGTCGTGACAGAATGATATTAAAGGTGATGGTTGAGAGATAGGATGGAGTCTGGATTTAGGAACAGTGAGGATTTCATGGGATTGTAAGGAAACAGTTTTGGGTGACCTTTCCATGTGAATTAGGCCAGGGAATACTGGCAAGGACACGGGATTTTAGGGCCCCCCGTGATCCGATGCAAGGACTCTGGACCTACCAAACGACCAAGTGAGGCCAAAATGATTTCAGGGTAGAGACCCTAGGAAAGGCACATGCATCATAATTACTTGTGTTCTTGTGTTTCTGGGATGTCTTGTGAATTAAGAATAAATTAAAATTTTAAGATGTTTTAAGAATGACATTCTGCACTACATGTTCTTAGGAATTCCTTTTTTACCTTGCAGCTATGGCACCTGGAAGGCGACCACATGTGGTATATGAAATCGAGGCCCCGGAGGCTACTTTGGCTGATCAGGAGAGAGTGGACCGAGAAGAGGAGGACAACCAGTGGCAGAGGACTCTATGGGCCTTCCAGCGACAGACCCTCGAGAAGTATGAGGGTAGCACCTCCAACATGAAGATGGAAGGATGGTTAGAGGAGATAGTTGTAGCTTTCAGCCTGATTCGGTCCCCGACGAAGTATTGGGTTTCTCTAGCCGTCAACCAGATGCGGGGAGCAGCGCGTCAGTGGTGGACGCTTTACCTGGGGAAAAAAAGAGATGATGAGGTGTCTTGGGAGGATTTCACGAGGGAGTTCCGGGTGGAATTCCTCTCTTTGACGATGAAGGCGGAAAAGAGATAGGATCTAATCTACCACCAACAGGGGAGTATGTCCGTGAGGGAGCTAGGGATCATGTTCAAGGACCTCCTACGTTTTTCTCAGCACCTCTTTCCTGACGAGGAGTCTCGGTCAAGGTGTATGGAGGAGGCACTCTGACCCTCCCTCCAGTATGTTGTTACCCCCTTTACCCTTTTGATGTACTTAGAGGTCCGAAAGAAGGCCGAAGTGGTAGAGAGGATGCATGCTCTTGTAGAAGTGTCACGAGAGGGGATCCAGCTGGGACCATCGAAGGGGAAGGCCGTCAGCACCAGACCTCCAGCATCTGCACCCTCCAGGTTCTGACCGGCAGGGAGCAGGCCACAGTATTTTTAGTGTAGATCCCCTGGTCCTCGCCCTTTTTCCTCGGGCCCAGGACCACGGTTCTTCGTCTGTGGGCGCCCTGGACATCTCCGAAGTCAGTGCCTGGACTGGGTATAGTACGATGGTGGTGGACATCCCCACCACCCACCCCAGCAACAGCTTCCAGCCAGACCTTTCCAGCAGCAGCAGTAGGGACAGCGAGCTCCCGCTCCTCTGAGGCCAGACGTAGGAGGAGGAGGCCGACCTCAGGTCACACCTTAGGGACCTCCACCGGGGCGAATTCGGGGAGGTGGCTGACATCCGAGGGGCCATGGAGCTCGGCGTGGACAGTTTCACGCCACAGAGGTGGCAGTTCCAGTAGGGCCGGAGGTTGTTCGAGGTACGAACAGTTTGTTTAGCACTCATTCTTATGCTTTGTTCGATACCAGAGCTTCCCACTCCTTTGTTACACCTAGTCTAGCCCGTGATTTGGGTATAGATGCTGAGAGACTCCTAGTTCCCCTGGTGTTGAGCACACCAGTCGGAGGTCAGATCGACTTGTCGTTTGTTTGTCCAGGATATAGACTGATGATGGGGCCACATCAGTTGGTTAGGGATCTTCTTCTCCTACAGATACAGTCGCACGATGTCATCTTAGGAATCGACTGGATATTCTCTATGTGCATCTTCATCGACTGTTTCTGATGAAGGGTCATGTTCTCAGAATTGGGCAGCCGTCTGTTACCTTCACCAGCGAGCGGAGCGGTCATAAGGGCAACATGCAAGGGGAACCCATCCTCTCCTTGTTAGCTAAGATGTCTGTGGAGTCTGTAGATGCTGAGATGGTTGGATTTCCAGAGGTTGTTCGTGAGTTTATGGACATCTTTCGAGAGGAGGTGACAACTCTACCCCCTCGACATGATATCGAGTTCGCGATAGACCTGCAGCCCAGCGCTCGTCCGATCTTGATGGCTCATTACCGGATGGCACCTTCAGAGTTACGGGAGTTGCAGATTCAGATTGACGATCTGATGAATAGGGGTAATGTTCAGGCCGAGTGCGTCACAGTGGGGTTCTCCAGTCTAGTTTGCAATGATGGAAGATGATGGTCTCAGGTGTGCATAGACTACAGGAGGTTGAATCAGGTGACAATCAATAAATTCTACCCTATTCTGAGGATACAAAATCATTTCGACCAGCTGAAAGGGGCGAGATGGTTCTCGAAGATCGATCTGCGGTCTGTTACCACCAGTTGAGAGTGAAGTAGAGCGACATCCCGATGATGGCCTTCAGGTGTAGATATGGACACTTAGATTTATTAGTCATTACCTTCAGGGTTATGAACTCCCCAGCTAGGTTCATGGGGCTTTTGAACTCCATCTTCCTTGAGTACTTGGATCGGTTCGTGGTTGTGTTAATCGACGACATCTTGATCTATTAGAGATCATTTGAGGACCATGTGGATCACCTGAGGATGGTTTTGGAGGTCTTCTGACATCACCAGATCTATGTTAAGTTGTATAAATGCATGTTCTGGACATTTGAAGTGCACTTCCTCGGGCACGTGGTGCCCGAGCAGGGAGTTGCGGTGGACCCATCAAAAGTTGAAGCAGTTGTTTCTTGGGCAGCACCTAAGAATGTGGATGAAGTCTGTAGTTTCCTTGGGATGGCAGGTTACTATCAGAGGTTCTTACCCAACTTATCCCAAGTAGCAGCCCCTTTGACAACCCTTACCAATAAGCACCAAGTTTTCTGGTGGAGTGAGCAGTGCGAGTTAGCCTTCAGCTATCTGAAAGAGAAGTTGGTTAGTGCCCTAGTGTGGAGATTACCAGAAGAAGGGGCGTCCTATGAGGTGTTCTGTGAGGCTTTAGGACAGGGCCTGTGATGTGTGTTGATGCACCGACAAGGTGTGATCTCTTATGGGTCCATGCAGCTATGCCCCCATGAGCGTAATTACGCCACCCATGACCTGGAGCTTGGAGTGGTCATTTTTGCGCTAAAGTTATGGTGGCACTACCTCATCATAGAACGCTTTGTGGTATTCACTGATCACAAAATCTTGAGGTATATTTTCTCCCAGCAGGATATAAACTTGCGACAACGGAGATGGGTGGAGTTTCTCTAGGATTATGACATTGAGATCTCTTATACTAAGTTCATGGGAAATGTAGTGGCCGATTCCTTGAGTAGGAGGAGGCGGCAGGATTCAGTCCGAGAGTCAGCAGACGCCTGGAAAGCGATGGAGGAGATGGTCACCTTACACCTGGATGCGAGGATGGATGGTGGTAGAGGTTTCCTATATGAGATGATAGTGAATTCATATATGTTTCGGCAAGTGGAGGAGTCTCAGTGGGGAGACCCAGAGTGCGAAGTGATGCGTGATCAAGTCGACCAGGGTAATGCTCCAGAAGGATGGATAGAGGATGGTCAGAACTGAATGCTTTTCAAGGGAAGGTTGTTCGTTCTGGAGGCGATGTGCGGCAAGGTTCTCAGTGAGTTCAAAAACACACCCTTGGAGGTACAGCCAGGAGTTTCCAAGATGTACCAGGGACTGAAGAGATAGTTTTGGTGGCTCGGAGTGAAGCGAGCAGTGGCAGAGTTTGTGGCCAAGTGCTTAGTGGGTCAGCAAGTGAAGGCTGGACACCGAGTTCCAGGCGGCCTACTGCAGTCTCTAGATGTCCCCGAGTGTATGTGGGACGAAATCTAGATGGATTTCGTCATGGGACTACCCAAGATCCAAGGGGGATATGATGCCATATGGGTGGTAGTGGACATGCTGATGAAATCAGATCACTTTCTGGCAATTAGGGAGTCGAGTGTAGTGTATACTTTGGCACAAAGGTAAGTGGATTCGGTGGTGCGATTTCATGGCATTCCGAGGTCTATTTTCTTAGATAGGGATGCACGGTTTACCTCGCATGTCTGGAGAGGATTTAAGCATGCTTTTGGCACCCAGTTACTCCTTAGCACTTCTTTCTATCCCCAGACAGATGGATAAACAGTGTGCACCATCCAGACCTTGGAGGATATGCTGCGGTCATGTGTTCTGGACTCAGGAGGATCATGTGTGTGACACTTCCCCTGGTAGAGTCCGCCTACAATAATAGCTCTCACTCTACCATCGGTATGGCCCCGTTTGAAGCCTTGTACGGGAGGCCATTCCATTCACCTATCTGTTGGTCCGAAGTTGGAGAGGCATGCATCCTTGGCCAGGAGGTGGTGCAGAGCACGACCGAGAAGGTTCAGCTCATAAAGAGAAGGATGAAGGCGGCCCAGGACCGACAGAAGTCATATGCTGATACCAGGAGGAGGCCCTTGGAGTTTTAGGTTGGAGACCACGTGTTATTGAAGGTCTCCCCTCGGTGTGGGTAGCAGAGGTTCGACAAGGGAAGTAAGCTTTCTCCCAGGTTCATTGGACCCTTCGAATTGTTGCAGCTGGTCGGCGATGCGGCTTATAATCTAGTGTTACCACCGTCGCTGCTGAAGATACATGATGTATTTCATGTGTCCCAGCTCCGTCGGTATCTACACAACGATTCACACGTCCTTGATTGGGGTGAGCTGGACATCGCGGACGACGTGACCTTTGTGGAGAGACCTGTGATGATCGAGGATCGCAAGGAGAAGGTGCTTCGTGGGTGAACCATTCCATTGGTTCGTGTGTTGTGGATACATGGTCGGCTTGAGGAGAGTATGTGGGAGAGGGAAGCATAGATGTGTACCTAGTACCCCGAGTTGTTTTGAGTTTTGTTCCTTTGTTGTACCTGTTGTGGTAGAACGTTTTGTCTTTTTGGCTATGAAACGTAATGGTTTTCTTTCCTATGAATGTGTGTGAAATGCCATGGATGTAGCGGATGATATAACCCACCCCCTAATCAAGATGCATTAAGGTGGATGCGATTAAACCCGTGCGGGCGAGACAGTGCTGCCCAAAGCGGATAATATCTTGACATGGGGAGGAGACTCCCCAACCCACATGCCTGGGCAGTTTGGCATGGTATGTTTCTTGGGTCTTGTAAGGGAAGTGTTTTTAGTTATCATGGGATCACATCTAATAGGTATCTTTCGAGGAGGTTGTTCGGACCTTTTATTTCCTTCTAGGTTGTTTTGATTCTCAGGGACAATAATCATTTAAGTGGTATCTGATGTAACGGTCCGGGTTTTTGTGGGGATCCTTTACATTGTAGAAATGTCGTGTTGGGTTTTCTGGTATGGGAATCACGGTGGTGTAGACCTAGTGGTAGCCTTGGCCTACCAGTAGACTTGGCGTACATGTATCCTTGGCGTACCGGTAGCCTTGGCCTACCGGTAGCCTTGTTGTACCGGTAGCCTTGGCCTACCGGTATCCTTGGCGTACCAGTAGCCTTGGCCTACCGGTAGCCTTGGCCTACTGGTAGCCTTGGCTCATCGGTCGCCTTGGCCTACCGGTAGCCATGGTGTACCGGTAGCCTTGGCCTACCGGTAGCCTTGGCCTACCGGTAGCCCTCAGCCACTGGTGGAACTGGCCTACCCCGCGTGTTCTTTCCAATGGCATTCCTTCTTGCTTAATTACGTTTTTAAACCCTATTTTAACCTGTTTTAGCGTTTTTTAATGACCCGTAATGCCCATAAGAGTTTTAATTAAATACTTAATGAATTAATGAGTTGGTTTAAACCACCTGACCCCTTTAATGACGAGTGGGACCGCTTGGCCAACCCACGACCCCACGCCTTACGCGGCTTCGTGTTCTCACCTCATTCATCCGTGGCTCTTATAAACTAAGGGTTAGTCGTGGTTTCTTCTTTCCTCGATCGCGGCTTTTCACGAACAGCTTCTGGTGTATCGGGTGAGCCTCATCGTTATCCGTAAAGTTCCGCTCTCGGCATAAACGTCGATCATCTATCAACAAGTAGGGAATTTCTCCTTCACCTCTGTCTTTTGTGTATCATGCGGGGTGGGCGTGTTTTTGATTCTATAGAATTTGATAAACCAAACCAAATTAAAAAATAATGAATGAATCATGTAAAGAATGAATCAGGGTTTTGATCGTTGATGTTGTTTATATTATGATCATGTTTCTGAGCTGTGTAGGCTTACGCCTTCTGAAAATCAAGGCCATTGGTGTTCGTTGTTTATGCATTAATGAACCCCTAGTGGTGTTTAAATGGCTTGTTTTGTAATTATGAACTCCTTCTGTGAAAAGTAAATTGGTTAATCTCTTATACCCGGCTGAATAAATTGGAAGCACCAGGATCAACCCTTCTATGATAACCCCTCGTTAAGATAAATAGAATTGAAATAATGGAGTGTGTTAAATCTTTTAAATCTGAAAATACCCAGCAGTACGGTTGGTGGAAATGTGGGGGGGATGGGATCCCCTATCTTTCTTTTATATACTCTCGGCGGTTGTGTGAAATTGGGGATGGGATCCCATGTTGGTATGGATTTGGTGGTTGTGAGTTTTTAGACCGGGTGGGTACTTGTTTATCTCACAAACTGGGGTGGGATCCTCTATTGATGAAAAACCAATTTGGGGAGGGGACACGGGGAGTGTCTCTAGGTTGTCTGGTTCCAGGACTTCAAGAGTTCGCACTTTTCCTTATTGTTGTGACTTTACAAGAGAACCGGGTGTGGATTCTTAGTTGACGTTTGGCTGGATTATTTTCCTTGGTTATTCTTCTGATGTTAGTATCCCAGTAGTGCATTAACTTATTTTATCATTATTACTGAACATGAAAATAAGAATGGGATGAATGGGTTTTGTTGGCGAGAGTTGTGACTCGAACATGAGTGCTGTTGTGATCTGTAGGTTGTCTAAAGGAAAACCATGTTTTGGGAGAGTGCTTGTTACCTATATATATACATTTAGATTTCTGTTTCTTATTCGCACCCCACCCAAGTTGAGCACTTAGTTCCGAATACCCCCATTTCATGGGGGAGGGTGTTTTTCCAAACACTATTCTTAGTGGCTGGTTAATAGCTCTTTTCTGCTCCCTTTCCTGGATAGCCCAAGTATCTTTGGGTAGGATGTGATGGCCTGAGGTCCATTATTAGCCCAAGACCCTTCTGGTGGGGTAGTGTGGTGGTTGTCCAGGTGTGTGCGGCAAGTGGTTTCCCAAGTGTCTTCGGGATGAGGCCCAGGTGTCTACGGGCATGGCAGTGAATTTTTCTAGCCCATGTGTCTTCGGGCGTGGTGGTGGTTGTTCTGGCCTAGGTGTTTGTAGTCATGGTTACATGTGATAGTTGTGGCCTAGGTGTTTGTGGGTGGAATTCGGCCGTGGGACTACGTGTGGTTGTGGCCCAGGTGTGTGCGGGCGGGTGTGGTAGTGGGACTACGGTGAGAATTGCGGGATTGGTCTGATGCGTAGGATGTCTCAATAACCTGTGGGAAAGTGGCATGGGGTAACCAAAAATCTATGTGCTCTTATTATATATATTACTTGACTTGCATTATTTGGTGAGTGTTCCTTGGTGAGGCTTGGGTGGATTGTTTACATTCATAGGTGTTTGGTTTACTCCTTTTCTCACAGGACATTAGTACGTTCCCCCACTTGTGCACGAGAGTCTTAGGTTTTCCCTAATGAGTGTACTTGTATTCTCACCCTACATTTATAAAACTGCTTTCAGGTTTCTTTGAGGACTTCAGGGATCGCACTGGACCATACTAGCTCAGACCTTTGAGGAAGATGCAGTTGCTGTTTTTCATTCTTTGGTACTTACCTTTGTAGTCACCTTTTGTACTTTGTGGATTTTACTTTTGGAACATGCATGTGGTAATAGTCTAATTTTGGATTCACTTTTCTTTTATCTTTTTTTTTTTGTTTAGTTTCATCATCTTATCTTCCGATCCTATAAAACAAAAAAGGGTAATTTCCTCCATTTGTGAGAAATTTCTATACCCTTGGTGCTAGTCGCCACTCCGGGACCTATTGAAGGCGGGTCTCGGGGGTCATTATCTCTATTTCAACATAAAGGAGGAAGGGCCTGGAAATCAGCTGACCCTTCCCTCCTTTTGGTGAAGGCGGGTCATGACACCTCATCATATCACAAATGCCTTAATTACTCCCTAAATGGTCACGTGGGAGTACTACAAGTTGATGCATCTCCTTCCACATCTTGTGAAGCCCGATACTTGGATGCTGATTATTACAAGAGCAAGGATAAAAATGTCCAAGAAAGTGAACTTGAGAATTTCACCACTACGACTGACCCATGGGAGGGTCTGAATGATGCCTACATCTTGTCGATCCATCAGATGGAGTCCACGACCCTCGATAAGGGGAAATGTTTTGTCATTTCTAGGAAAAGGGGGAACCATGCTCCCAAATCTAGGTGGAGTCGAAAGATCCCTTCGTATTATTGTAAGAATCAGGCTCAAGTGATCCTAGAGCCTCCCCCCCCTCATCAGGTATCGTGACGTCCGGCTCATGGAAACGGCGTTACATCATACTTGTCTATTTCGATTGGTTGGAATAATTCGGCCTTGGATGATGCTCCACTACTACTTTGATGTTGTCAAGTGTGGCCCCTTAGGACGAAGACCAGATGGGATTGGGTCAACAGCCATCATCGCTACGGTCTCAACAACACTAGAGTTCCCCAATGCAATAACAACTACCACACAAGATTTTACCAGCCTCCCATCATGGATTGGTAGCTCAGAAGTAGATTCCCCTACAGTGGATCCCTCCATCAGTGGAGAAGGAGATATAAAGGATGCCCATGCCTTTGAGGAAGGCATCTCGGCCATGGTTGACAAGTTGGTACAAGTGATCCATGGAAGTTAGGAGGACCTGAAGCCTCTGTTGATCAGCCCAGATATGTCCCCTGAGGAGAAGAAATGGTATGTAGGATTCCTTAAACTGCACAGTGATATATTCTCCTCAAGTTACAATGATAATCTGAGACTAGATCATTAGGTAGTCATCCACGATCTCATCATTCCCGCATGACATCAGAGATTCATGCTGTCTCCCAGGAAGATGCACCATGCTCATGGAGCTATGGTTGCGGCCGAAGTTGAAAAGCTCATCAAAGCCCACTCCGTCAAGGCGGTCTAATACCCCAAGTGGAAGTAAAGCATTATACCAGTCGGGAAGATGAAGGGACAGATCATAGTCTGTATCGACTTCTGAGAACTCAACCTCCATTGTCTGAAGGATGATTTTCCCCTTCTAGTGACAAAATGGTTTATTGACGCTGCAGAAATGTTCCAAGCCCTCTCCTTCATGGATGGACACTCCAGTTATAATCATATCCAGATGGCCCCCGAGGACGAGGAGTCCACAGATTTTATGTCACCCCAAGGTACTTTCTGTTACCAGGTTATGCCCTTCTGCCTGAAGAATGCCGGTTCCACCTATTAATGGGGTCATGCATCACATATTCGTGCCAATCCTAGGAACATTGGTGGAATGAAATGTGGAAGACATGGTAGTCAAATTTCTCCAGCACCAGGACCATCTCAAGGACCTTAAGAATGTGTTTGTCTTCCTCCATTCTCACCAGCAAAAGATGAACCTGTTGAAGTGTGCCTTCGGATTCACCTCTGAGAAGTTTCGTGGCTTTGTTTTCTGGTACTGGGGCATCGATATTGACCCATAAAAGATCAAGGCAATCAGCTAGATTCCTTCCCAGAGTAATATTCTGGATCTTCAACGTCTCTAAGGACACTTAGACTACATACGCCGATTCATTGTGAATCTGTATGGGAAGTGTATTCCCTTTTCTTGGCTCATGAAGTAGGCCACCACTTATTAGTGGGAAGAGGACTTCTACACCGACATTGATTAAATCATGAAATATTTTCTCTAGCCTCTGGTCTTGATGCCGCCCGTCCCATAGAAGCCACTGGTCCTCTATGCCACCACCATGGAATGGTACCTAGGCCCCCTTCTCACCTAGAAGAACAATGAGGGGACTAAGAACAACCTCTACTACCGCAGCTGCATTCTCCATGATACGAAATCTAGATACTCCTCCATTGATAATATCTAACTTGCGCTCTTATTCACTGTAATGAAATTGTGGCATTACATGCAACACCATGAGGTATAGCTGGTCTCTGGGGTAGACCTATTGAAGTACATCTTATGTCTTCCCATATTGACTGGACGACTAGTGTTGTGGGTGGTAATCCTCCAGCAGTTCTACATCATGTTGGTGCCTTAGAAGGAAATTAAGGGGCAAGCATTGGGAGACATTATAGATGCCCATCCAACCTATGCTGATCTATCCCTGGACATGGATTTTCCTGGTGAGGCAATCCTCTCAGTCGATCAAGACAATCCGTGTTGGATGATGCACTTTGATGGTGCCTCCCAAAGCCCCACCGGTAGTAGGCTCAATGATCATAGGATCAACAGAGTACCCTAGGTATCACCTTTATCACCACATCGCAAGTTGTCATACCATACTCATTCCTATTGTCATAAGGATGAACCAACAACACAGAAGAGTATCAGGCCCGTATTACTGGTCTCGAGCAAGTACTTGAGATTGACATGCCGCATTTCCATGTGAAAGGGAACTCCAAGATAGTTAATAAGTAGGTCAATGGAAACTATGTTTTCAGGAAGCCAGAGCTCATACCATTGTTAGAACACACTCTCCAGCTAATGGCTCATTTCCATTCTCGGCCAGAGGTTATCCGTGTCCCTCAGTCACAGAATGGTCGATCAGATGCTTTGGAAAGAATAACTACATCACTTCTAGAGCCCGAATAGGATTATTTGATTATCCACATGGTGCATCGGAGAGTAATATCTCCTGTTACCTCAGATGGTGATGACGGCCCACAGGTAAGCCATCTTACCACTGATGACTCTACGTAAAGAACCTCGTGTTGTCCAAATGTGGTGTTCAAAGTGGATGCCGATTGGAGGACCCCATTGGTTGAATACCTCTTACATTGTAGTCTCTGGTTAGACCGGGCTGAGCGCGAGAAAATCAGATGTCGCGTGCTACAGTTTACCCACTAGAGCCATCCCAGTCTTGGGTAGATCCTCTATAAGAGTGGGTTTGATGGTGTTATTCTCTGTTGTATTCATGGAGTTGAGATTCCATAGGTCATGAAAGAGGATCATGCTGGTTCTTGTGGTGCCCATCAGGTTGGGGCAAAAATGTCCCACCGGTTTCGAAGAGTAGTTATTTTTGTCCCTCCATGATCCACGACAGCATCGAGTTCACCAAGAGGTTCCTCATGTTCCATGTTCATTGTAACATTGTGTATCTACCACAAGAGCTTATCCAAACTACCATGTACTCATGGCCCATTGCAGTCTAGGGCTTTGATGTCACGTGACCATACCTGCCAGCAACGTCTCTCTAATGTCAATTCATTCTGACCACTACGGATTTCATTTCCAAGTAGGAAGAGGAAATTCCACCCAAAGAATTCAAGGAAAATTCTATCATTGACTTCATGAGATCCAATATCATCCATCGATTTGGGGTTCGACACGCTATTCTCACCTATAATGGAACCAACTTTCGAGTAGAAAAATTGATGAAAATGTACGCTAGGTACAATATCTATTCGAACCATACCTCCTGCTATCATGCGCAAGAAAATCTATAGATTTAGGCATTCAATAAAACCCTCTCTAATATTCTACAGAAAATGGATTGTCAGAATAAGAAGAGTTGGCCGGATAAGCTCTCTGACGCCCTCTGGGATTATTGCGCGACGACTCGTAATTCCAACAAGGTGACCCCATATTCCCTGGTGTATGGAAATGAGGCCATCCTACCCATCGAGATTCAGTTTCCCTCATTGTGCATATTGGTATATGACTAGGCAGCCTTTGATAGAGGGGCTAAGATCCGTCTAGCTGAATTGGAAGCACTGGATGAGAACAAGCTTCATGCCTTGCACAACCTAGAAAGGAATCAGAGCAGGATGGCTCAAGAATTCAATAAAATGGATATCCTCCGCTCCTTCCTACAGGGTGACTTGGTACTAGCCCCCAGAGCACCAATGATCCATGGTAGGAAACCACCCATGTTGGAGCCCAAATGGGAAGGACCTTTCATTGTACACAAGGTTTATGCCAATGGAGAATACACCCTGGTGACCATGGAGGTGAGGGTATAACTCCTATCATGAAAGCCAGGTACCTCAATCAATATTTTGTATGATCCATTTTGGGTCCTCCATTACCTTAAACTGGGTTTCTGGTCCCGCACGACCTTAAATTGTCAGCCCCGCATGACCCTAAACTGCACGCTCGTCCCGCATGAGATTAAAATTTTTGTATATCCTCATGATGTTAAACTATATGTGGTCCTCCATGACCTTAAACTAGGTTGGCGGTCCTGCATGACCTAAAACTATCATTCCCGCATGGCCCTAAACTGCACGCTCGTCCCCAATGACGTTAAACTGTTTGTTGTCCCACATGACCTTAAACTGTATGTGGTCCTCCATGACATTAAACTGGGTTGCTGGTCCCACACGACCTTAAACTGATATTCCATCATGACCATAAACTTCACACTGGTCCCACATGACGTTAAATTGTTTGCGGTCCTGCATGAACACAATATGTACACGGTCCCACATGACCCAAAACTGCACCCTCGTCCTACAGGTTGTTAAACTGTATATAGTCCAGCATGATCATAAACTGTTGGTCCCGCAAGACCATAAACTATCGGTCCCGCATGACCCTAAACTACATGCTCATCCCACATGACATTAAACTGTATGTGGTCATGCACGACCTTAAACTGTTGATCCCACATGACCTTAAACTGCACAGTCATCCCGCATGACGTTAAAATGTATGCAGTCCTGCAGGACCATAAGCTGTTAGTATCACATGACCCTAAACTGCATGCCTATCCCGCATGACATTAAACTGTATGCTGTCCCACAAGAACGTAAAATTCCGGTCTCACACGACCTTAAACTGCCAGTCCCGGATGACACAAAACTGCATGCTTGTCCCGCATGACGTTAATGCACTCCAGGGCAGAAGAACGATTCAAAATGAAAAACAGAAGTCATATTCGTACCCAAGGACCCCGTCTCGAGGGCCCGGAGGGGCCTCACAAAATAAATTCCCAAGATCATGAAAAAAGATACCCCCAGGTAGAATGTTCTGAGAATTAATAGAATCTGGGCAGCCAGGGACGAAATATTTTGCGCCCCCACACCCGCGCAGTTGACATTATGCACCACCACCTATGGCATGCAATTATTTCACACCAATCAGTTTTTTTCACCCCTGGACTTTTATAAATAAAATGCGACCCCCTTATATTTTAGTGCTGAATATTCTGAATGAGATCTCATGCGCAAAATCTGTCTTATACGCGCTCAATATGGCCTCATGGTACGATAATTTATGAGCCAAGTTTCCCCAAGGTTTTCTTTTCATGAGATCCGCATGGATTATACTGAATTCCAATCCCCTCAGGGATCCCCCCTTGAGCACAATCCCTTCCATTACGTGCATGCCGGCCAATTAGGTTCATTTCCTTCCATTGTGCACACCCCTGTCCTTGCGCGCATCCCCTGCCACTTGCGCACAATACATACTTCTTGCACGCAATCCTCATAATCAAACACAAACCATGTATCCCCAATTATTCTCAATCATCATCAATTTCCCGCCAGCCTGATGTTTTTCGCGCTGGTCTATTATTTCACACACAATCCTTAGAGGTTTCCTGCAATTACATAGGACCCCTCACCCAGATGATCGTCTTATGGTAGCCATTCATGGGAGACTTTTGTTCCTTGGGTATCCAAATCATGCACCGTCTACCCATTTGGCCTTATAGGCTCATATAATGCAACTTAAAAGTCCCTTGGACAATTCTTCCCATTGCATTTCTTAGCCTCATGATTCTTCGCATAGGCACATTAATGACTATTTATTCATTGAATAGACACACTACCTTGGACTTGTCAAGGGTTAACCCACTGCAACACCTCACATTTTCCTTGCTGATGCCTTCCCTCCCACAAGGAGATGAGGGTACTAGTTATGTAAGTCCTATGGGTGTGGAGAGAGCCCACATCATTCGAGCTGCAGGACGTTAAACTTCGAAGCACCATCGTCTTTGACACATGACGTTAAACTGTGACCTGACCCCATTCCTCACACCTAGCGTCCTCCACCTTGGAAAATCTCCATGCCCAGTAGTCTCCACAGGGATGAGATTATCTCTCACAAGGGGTGATATCCGCCTTATTGGAGTTGCATTTGTCGGTGAGGAATGGAAACCACCTTGGTGTAATCCCCTAACATTTCTTGTAGGAGGAAGCACCAATGTTCTTCCTCACTCCCTCGATGCCAAGGATGGCCAAAGGAATGATGGGGAATGGTGCTTCTCCTTTCTTCTATCCCAAATCCCTCTCCCGCTGCACTTTGTCACCCATGGGCCTCCATCCTGGAGTATTCCTTGACACCTTGGACATCTCAACGCGTAATCCACTCCTGATTTCCCATGGATGCAACCTTCATGACATGATCATATAGTCTCTACAAGCCCTTGTTTCTCACACTGATCATGACTCACATGAGATTTGAGTAAGCACTGACCATGACACACTTTGGTCCGACTAAGAGCATAAGACTCAATCCATCCCGAACTATGATGACTTTGATCCATGTCATTGCATGGAATGCAGGAAGCCTCAACGAGGTTCAAGCCCCAACACCTTGTGCCGCGTGAGTGCATAAGCCTCATTACATCCTGAAATATGGGACATTGATCCATGTCAAAGCATGGTACGTAAGAATCCTCCATGAGGTTCATGCCTCAACTGCCTTGGGCCGCCTCAGATCGTAAGACCCAACTCATCCCAAACTATGGGGACATTGATCAATGTCATGGCATGGAACATAGGAAACCTCCACAAGGTTCAAACCCCAACCACCTTGGGCCGCCTCAGAGTGTATACCCCAATCCATCCTGAACTACATGGAAATTGATCCATGCTAAGGAATGGTATGTAGGAATCCTCCATGAGTTTCAAGTCCCAACACCTTGGGCCACCTCAGAGCATAAGCCCTATTCCATTACGAACTATGGGGACATCGATCCATGTCAAACCATGGTATGTAGGAAGTCTCCATGAGGTTCATGCCTCATCCACCTTGGTCCACCACAGAATGTAAGCCCCAATCCATCTAAAACTACGTGGATGTTGATTACCATCCATGGGGATACGTAAGAAGCCTCTATGAGCTTCATTCCAACCACCTGATCGTTCGATCATGTCAGGTTCGCCCCCATCCCACATGAAGATAAACTATATCCATCATCCCAATCTATGGGGACATTGATCCATGTCAAGACATGGTACATAGGAAGCATCCACAAGGTTCAAGCCCACCATCCGTCTGGACATCGGGTCCATCTTCACGTCGGTTTACCGACAACAAGGGCCACCTCAGAGCGTAAGCCCTATGTGCCACCTGAACAACGTGGACATTGATTCCCTACCATGAGGATATGTAAGAATCCTTAACAAGGATCAATCCCATCACCCATGACTCATCTTGATCTCTCCCTCGAGCCCACGTGTCTCGTGAATCTCATGCCCTAACCCAGAGGTTCAACATCCTTTGGTCCCATCGATGCATCCAATATCAGGGTCACCTCCTCAAGTGTCCCCTAGTTTCATAGACCTACATGGACTATGATTCCCTGCCATGGGGATACGTCATATTTCCCTTCGAGGATCGATCCCATAACAATCGTCCATCCCGATTCTTACCTAGGACGCCACATCCTGATGAGACCATGCCACCTCATTGCCCTCCATAGCATTCGAGAAGCCTCCCACAAGCTGGCCCTAAAATCGGTGTTACCTCTATGGGGATTATCAGTATAATCCACTCTAATTAGTGTTGTGATCAGTCTGATCCATCTCTTCTGGATGTTAATCTTGTAGCATACCCTATGTAAAACATGGGAAGCTGTAGAAAACCTCAGATACCAACCTATGTCTTATGATTCCCGGCGCTCGATGCGGGATGCATCGGGCATCGGTTCCCTGGATAAGTCCTATAATAAGGGACAAAAGAATAAAAATCCTATCCCCCAACATCAAGACATGCCAGTGGTGCCCAACCCATCAACTCCCATTACTGAAGTTTTCTACCCTGACCAGATTTTTTGGAATGTGCTGACAGAAGCAGTGTAATTAAATGGTGTCCATGAAGATATGGCACCAGGAAGAGTTTCAAGAAATACATCTTAAATCTATGAGTGATACCTGGACTAGGTGATGAGCTCTGAGGAGGAATCCATGGAAGGAAGAACCAACATCCCGTTCTCTCTTTTCTATAAAATAGAATACGTCCCTAAATAAGGAGCGGGTGCTTCCCGCCTTTGGATAGCGGGAATTTAGGGCAACAACAATGCATCCTCTGCATGAAAGATGTGGGTGCCCCGGCGAAAGAGTTGGAAAAAATATATTGACATATCTTTTTTATAGTTTCTCCACACCACACAACTTGGTTATATCAAAGTTGTATTTTCGAAAGTTTATAAAAATAATACACATATATAACATCACTAGAGTGAAGTGACACTACATGAAGCACTATATGAAACCATATATCCATGTAGTGTAAAAAATTATTATTTTACTAGTGTGGGATTATGGTAGGAATCATGTAGACCATGACAAAGGGAAAAAATGAAAAAGATAATCGTGAGAGGTGGAATAGACCCACCGATATTAGGAGGTTTCTTTGGGATTTGATAATATGATTGTTTTTAATAATCATAATAATTAAAAATATTCATCCTATTTTCATTTACAATGTTCAACTTACCCAAATTCAGTTATATTTAAAAATAAATATCCACATCATAGACTAAGATGTGAAGAATATATGTGATTCTAGAGTTTTGAGCGTTAATATACTATTGGAGAAATATTAAAAAATCATTTGAATAGTAAAATATAATTATTTATGACCAAATCAAAAAATGATGGATGTTACATAATGGAATTCTAGGTTGGTTGTAAACACACTGGTGATATGGATACCTCCACAATTCATGGGAGGTTTACACCAATATCATGTTTGAGAGGAAGTTTTTCACACCTTAGATGGGGATTTTTCCATAATGGGTTTATATTTTATAACATGAAGAATTTTAAATATTCATATTCTAAAATTCATTGATCATTAATTATGTGTAACATATCGTGACCATGTAGTAGGAAAACAATATATTGAAACTATAATTTCACAAAGTAGTGGGGTATGTTGTATTAAATGGCATGAGTCTTGAAGAATTCAAAAAAATTACATATGTGGCATTCACATGGAGATTTATCAGTTACATAAAATCATTTAACATCATTATTAAATTTATTTATGGATATTATAAGATAAATTAATCAATTATTAGTTTCAATGTTGATCAAAAGATGAAGTTAAGTGAATTTTGAATTTAAAATTTGAAATTCAAACATTTTCAAATATAAGGAATCTGTTGTGAAAGTGAAAAGTATAACACATAGAATAATGAATATAATTAAAATAAAATTCTTTAATATTATTGGGATCATAATATCCTTGAATTCATGCTATTCATCAGTGAATTCTTATCATAATATGGTACCTTTGAAGATCTTGTATGGAACAGAAGAACATCATAGAAAATACATTTAATATTCAAATGTGATTTTATTATTGTAATATTTTAATATAGATCAGTGTATCAAATAACTTTTTCCCTCATAAAATTAGACAGTGGATGAGATAATGATATTGTAGACCTTGGAAAAATAGTAATCACTAATTAATGCTGTAATCACATACTAGTGATGTAGTGGTTAATTACAATATCAACACATCAATGATATGTTGTCCTAAAAATATCCTTATATAGGTGAACTGAGTAAAATTATTTTGGTAAGCCCCTTTACTATTCCTACGTTCGGTTTTGTTTAAGAGTAAAATTCATGCTATCATTGGAAATGAAAAGACAATATCCAATTTCACCAAGAATATAAGAAGATTCCAAACCCCAATTCACCCCTTAATGGATTTTGTAGTGAGACAATATTATAACAATATTCCTAAAATATTATATAAATACTGTCTAATCCATATATTTCACTTCTTACGCCATAATAAATATGAAAATGATTATGCTATGTTGGAGTACGGCATGTTCAAAATACATATTTTGAATGATAACTTTTATATTAGAAAATGGGTTGGGAAAATATTTGGAATAGTTTTAATATATAAATATAATAAATAATAAATTTTTGATGTTTATATATTTTAATTTTAATAAAATATAACATTAATATTATAAAAATTATTAAAAAATATGTCAAAAATGTAAGATAATAAAAAACACTTATATTAAATAAAGTATCACAAAATGAATGAGAATAACTATTTTCATAAATATATTTTTATGACCCCCAATAGTAACCCCATAAGTTCTCCAGTGATGATATGTGTTACTCAAAGTCCTACACCCAATAGGTTGTGAGTAAGAAACTTAATCTGAGGTTATAGAGTATATACATATATTAGTAATTACCCTCATATTCCCTGAAAATTAATAAAGAAACACTAATAAACAACATAATATAAATAAATAATTACAATCCTAATATATTATGAGTCGTATATTGGAATCAAAAAATAGAAATAATCCAAAAAATCACCCCCATGGTAGTGTCCATGAACACCCACAACTCATGAGGTACCTATCTGAGCTAGTGATGTCTAACATTATTGCTAAATCCTTCATGTAGACCTAAATATATATATATATATATATGTATGTATATATGTATGTATATATATGTATATGTGTATATATTGGTGTTATAAAACCATTATTTATAGTAGGGTCCTCCCCAGAAACACTCATATATATATGAAGGACGATAAAATATCTATAAATAATTTAAATTTTATTGACCATTTCATCTAAATTTATTAATATATATTTACAACCTATCCAATTATCACTCTCAAAGTAACATGACGACGTAACAACATATTAATTTATCATGTATATAAGGAGTGTACCGCCCCGCAATTAAAATATTTCACCTAAATCCAAATTTATCACCTTCTAGTTTTATTATCTCTTATATATGGCAGAATACACTATCTAAAAAATAGATCACAACTACATCCACAAAGTCAAATATACATCCCATCACATCCAATAATCATATAGTAAAATCAATATCCACACTAAATCATGTATATATACAATATAGTCTAATCCATTACATCATGTCTATAATTAAACTTATAAATACTATAGACAACACCGATATGATATACGTATATTTTTTAAATATGAGTTTCCTTAATCTGAATATACATGTAAATCTTATCTATGATCCTTTATCTCCCATATGAGAACATACATTATAAAATTAAACCACAATAGTCTAAATGTGTCAATATGTAAACGAAATATATGAGAAAATGTAGGGTAGGAGAGAATTCAACTATTTGATGCCTCAACTACTGAGAGGTTGTCAAATCACCTACAACATAAGTCCAAATATGGGGGTTACCACCCTAACCAAATTTGGTGGTGGTGCATAATAAATAATCAAATATTATATAATATATATATATATATATATATATATATCACACAACCATTCTATGTGAAACAGTCAAAATGTAAAATCATTCTAAAGCTAACAAACATTTTTGAAACCTATCTTCCCCCACTCTGGTCTTAGTAACTAATTTTTATGAAATTATATCATGGTTATTATCATTATATTAAATATTAATTCTGAATAAATAATTAAATATTATTCATTATGAAATTTTATTATAAACAAATTTGTCATCAATATACAAGGTTCCTTGGGAACTAGAAGTCCAAATTTTATATATTTATATTCACGTAAGTGATAAATATATTTAATAATCAAGAAACATTCTCTTTCATATACCTCACAATGTAATTAAAATTCTTTAATTTGGAGATCAAAGACAATATATTCAAATATTTTAGAAGAATATTCTCAAATGGGAGTAAATACTAAGAAATAAGAATTAATCAAACTAGAATAAGATTTAAGGAAATCCAGTAAGGATCTCAAACTAAAATTATTATTAAAAAATAAATTCAATAACCTTTAAACATCATCCTTATCATTACATCATCAATAACATAACACAACATTAAAAATATATATCAATATAACTCTTTTCCATTACTACCATTGAATATATTCAATAAGATATAATAATGGATTAAATATTAAAAATAACATTATTGAAGAACAGAATAATAATTTTATTGTAGAGTCATATTAATGTCTAATTAATATACTTCTATTCATATATAAAAAATAAAAACACAAGAAAAACATAATTGACTTATATTATTAATTCAAACAAACATAATTTTACCTTACCATCTTTATTATAAAAAATTATTATGATAATAGTATAAAAATCAAGGAATAATAAATAATGGTTGATAATGGAAGTGATAATTACCAAAAAAAGATATGTGAAAAGAGGTTCTTAAATATATGAATCGTTTTTGAATTGGTAATAACATCTTAAATAATCTGTTATATATAATATTATTATTTACATTTCTCATATATTTTTAAACATTAAAGATATGTTTGAATTCATAATGATATTATAACATTATAATAATATATAAAATATATAAAATGTTTGACGAATTTCATGGAATAATTATTCTCATGAAAAACTTCTAATTATATATTAAATAATTCATGTTTATTATAATTTTAGTTTTGGTTTACACTACTTACCAATATGAAACCCAAGCACGATTAAACAACATTTACATAAAAATTAAAATACATATTCTTAAATCCAATACATTATGTGAATTAGTTGTGATATTCCAACTACAATATGATATAGTTTCTTAAGAATAAAGAGATAATGGTTCTCAATGTTGAGGAATTGAGAGGAAAAACACCTAACAACCTAGTTAGAATAAAATTACTTCAATTGAAATTTAAATAAATAAATATAAAAATTTAAAACATTTATGAATACAACATTTAAAAAATAATGGATGACAAGAACCTTGGAATATTAAAACCATAATGAATCAGAATGGATAGTAACAGATGATACTTTTAATTGAGATTTAACAACTCATACTATTATATATAGGTTATCCTTGTTTGAGAAACAAAAGGATAATTAGGGTAAGGGGTTTATTAATTTAAAATGACGAATGAATGGTAGTAGAAATGGTTAAATGAAAATTTTCTAAACAGCATCTCTAGGATACATCATATATTTTTAATTACAAAACATGACCCAATAATATTTTCACTCACCAATATGCATGTAATAATGATATAATTCATCACCTGGATGTGTGTATGAATGTTATTATGCCTATATCATTCCATTTTTAAAAACATTGATTGATTTTAATTTTTTTATTTTAGAATATTTGTGTATTTACTATCACAATGTAAATATAAAATCCTAAAATAATTGGAATAATTTGAAGAGTACAAATTGAGTTATCTTCTCATGTCAACACATTAATTACAACTATTTTAGTTTAAAATTTCCTATGTAAATCTATTAATGATAATTAAAATCAATTAATAACATTTTAATCCCATTAAATATTATAATTTAATTTTTATATGAGTAGGGAATATTTTTTTACTATGTTTAAATTTATAAATAACTCAGTTTTAATTGAAAACATGTTTCCATGTTATTCTAGAAAAATCAATATTTCCATATGAAAATAAAAAATATTGAAATATATATTTATGAAACATTATATATATGATCTTAATAATATCAGTGTGTAGAGATATTTAAATCCTGATTAAAATATAGAAAATGAATGTTTTCCTCATAAAATTAAATATATAATAAATAGTTAAAATTTTAAAATTAGATATAATATAGAATAACATAAAATTAAATTCATCTTCCAATTCCATCAGTACTAATAGAATGTATATTATGAAACTCCAAATACATGACAAATGGTTGAGGGAGGGTCTGAAAAAATATATGACCATACATGAAATTTATATTAAATTATTCGCTTCCTCAAGAATCAATCCCAAGAACCAAAAAAGAAGTGGAAAAATAGAATTCACACCCAATGATATTCCTCTACAATAAAAATCACACAATATAGGAAGAATGATAACACAACAAAAGAGAATTCACAAAAGAAGACAACACTACCAATAATAACATCAATGAAAAAAGGGACACATATATTATACAAAAAATTATCATTAAAAAATCAATTGTATTTTTCTTGTATAAGTTACATAAGTTCCTATTGAATCTATTATAATCTGCCATTTTCCCAAAAGACACAAAACAAGGGATTATAATTCCCACTAAGCACAATATTATAATAGTCCCAAATAATAAGAACATGTTCATTGAATGTGAAATCTTTCTAAAATTCTAGATCAACCTAGTCAATGAAATGAATAACATCAAGATGATACCAATTAATCCATGAAATGTGTAAAATATCATTGATTCAATCCTTTATGGGGTTACTTTCAACCGATAAAAATTTTCATTGACATAGTCAAACACCTTAATGGGAAAAAATTTGGATATGATTATACACAAGACCGAACATATTTTTACCATGATTTGGGGAAACATTCAAGCAAAAATTATATCTAACATCAAACTCATGAATCTTCATCTTATGATTTGTAAAGGACTTTTGAAAATAATGTGATACCTTTATTCACTCGTTAATCACTAATACATTCTATATAAAACATTGCACAAATTCTAGTTTTAGGATTGTTAATATCTAACCATTATTCAATATAAATAAGATTTACATTATCATACTGACATTATTTTTAATGTTGTATTACTAATAGTGTATTAATATATGTTATTATAACCAAACCCAAACCAGTGGATGTGCTTCATGCATGAGCCTCCAAAATCAATCATGCATTCCAAAAGCATATCTTTCAATGTTTAGATAGCCGGATATATCAATCTTTCCATGTACGGAAAGAAAGTATGTTTAATTCATTGGATAGATCCAATTATATGCTATTTATCCTTACATACGAAAGAGGTAAAAAAGTATCATAATGATATATTATATTCTCTATAACCCCATACAACCTCACAATAATATCTAAATACTACATTGATAACACATCCATTAATATCCATACCTTGATCTCTAATAAATTATCCAAATTCGTCAAACAATATAATATATAGTGTGTAAAATAATATATACCATATGTTTATGGTAAACATGTTGTAAAATCCGTATAAATATCCACCTACACCCACTGGAGTGTAACCAATAGAAAGATCAACCCACTCGGAACATGATTTTCAAAATATTCTATTTGTAAAAATAATCAATGTGATATTAGATATGAAATATACCTCATTATAATTGACTATGAAAATTTACTCTTAAAATGATAATACATCATAGCCACACCCAAATTTACTGCTAAGGGCAGGTTTTCAAAACTAAAAAGAACTGACTCACACATTTTTTAAGTAAAATAGATCACTACCTATAATATCACCTAACACTGAACATTCATAGACCATCAATAAGTGAAATAACATTAGGAATGTTTTTCCCTCCATATTTCAACATTTGGATATCACAATTGTGATTCCTATACTTTTTGTTCATGGTATGACCACATAGTCCTCTCGTAGAGACACAATATACCATTAAATAATTCCACATCAAGGACTAATGTTGAAATATCCCACATAACTCTGCATGAATTTCAAAATTCCTTTATAATATCTCTTCATAAATTCCTTTTCAATACATCACCTATTTCATTCTGTCTCCCAGGTGTAATTTTATTTTAAATTCATAATCACATATGAATTCCATCAATAATTATTGTCCATGAATTCAAATGGGTATTTGAAAAATACATCGTACAATTGTGATATATAATTATTTAAAAGTGCTCAATAATGGGATATTTCTACCCCAACAGAAAAGAAAAAAAACCATATCTTGATCATGTTCATGGGTGGAGTAGTTACATTAATGGGGTTATAACTACAACAGTCATATGATATAACTTCTCCCTAAAACTTTAAATTATAACCTAATACAAGGCATTGTACTTTTCAATAGACATGAAATATAAAACCTTACTCAAACAGACGGATAACACAAGCACTAAATAAATTCAATATTAAATTCCAAAAGTAGTTCAATACTAGTCTTTCGACACAAATATACAATACTCCCAAGTCATGGATGTTAAATCATTCAACGATAATGATAAGTTTTAAATGATTATCTTGTAATACACTACAGAACCTAGAAATCATTAAACCTATAAAATCATCATTTGGTATTCCTAAGAAAAAAGTTCCATAATCTTTAAAGGATCCACAAATAATCTCCCATGACACAAAAAATATCCCATGAAATTAATTTCATAGGATGAAAATATAAACATTGATATCTTCCTAAACAATAGTTTATTATTGAATAACATAAAATTTGAGTCCCAAATACTTTTAGTGGTAACCCATTAACTCAAAATAGATTAATATTATATCAATGAACACCACTACAATTTTATAATGAAATATTACAAAATAATTTTTATAAGTTCCATGAACACATAGTTAATTATTAACACCAAAGGGAATTAACAAGAACTCATTATGTCTATAAATCCATATTAATGTTAAATTTGTAATCTATTAAATTCTCAATGATATCCAATGATATCCATTTTGTAAATAAATCATCAAGAACATGTTTTTTCTCTTTCGATGATTAAGAAGATCATTTTCCATGGATGATGACAAAAAATCAGATGGGAAACATTGATTAAGAGATGATAATAAATTTGTATTCATAAACTACTATGTTTATTCTTATTTAAAATAATAGGAGAATTCCAAATATAAACAATAGGTCAAATAAAAACACACTACTAGAGATGAAAAATCATGAACCATTACTCCCATGAAATAGAAGAAACCATCCTATATTAGGAAATAGATATTGGAGAGGATCGTTATAGAAAATCCTTTCCAATTTTTATATATCCTCAAGGAGAAGTGTCACAATATATTCACAGATGGTATTAGGTTACTATTAAATAACAGTATTAAATACAACTAGATGGACCTCTTATAAACATGACATAAACATATCCATTATAAAATTAAAATAATTGACCTTCCCATAACCCATCTGTTGAACAATCTCACTATTGGTAACATATGATTTCCCTTGGAATCAAATAATATAACTCATCTCCTGTGGAAAAAAAATTCCATGAATAAAACAAAGCTAATCCATATTGAAAATGATTTCAATTTACATTCGTTATTGAAAAAATGGAATCTCTGGAAGAGTGAAACTTTTAAATAATAATTTCAATATATATATATATATATCAAATAATCTTACACATCATCTAAATAGAGTAGTCAAAAACATAGACACTAGAATCCTACCCACCACTTTCCAAGATCCTGATCATGGGAGGATAAAATTAAGGAGTGAGTCACTCATAAATTAATCATTTATTACAACAATGTGGAATATTAACAAAGTATACCCTCATTAAAAACTATCTCTCTTACTACTGGGAATTCAATACACATAGAATTCTTGAAATTCCTTGATCTATTATCCTAATAATATGAATGGATTAAAATTTTCATAAAAGTATCTTGAAGAGAATACAAATCTCCAACATATTATACCACCTTATGCTGAGGTAAATCACCACCTGCCAGTGTATATCACACATATTCAATGACAACAAATCACCATGAAATTTATCATGTAATATCACCCATAAAAATTTTGACACCTTGAGATGAGCCTGATATAGAATCAACTACTAATGTCCAACTCCATGTATCATGCTAATGACCATGTGGGTTTCACTGGTCTCTCATTTTATATATCAAAATAAATGAAATCTACACCTTTTCTATACATGAATCATTATTCAACATCCATATTCATGAACATCGAATCTGTGATGGTCTTCCAATGCATCTTACAAAACATCATCAATATGAACACAACTAAGATGTTGAGTTGGAACTGTACATGTTAAAGTGATGTCATTAGAGAAATTATAATCTTGAAATACTAAATACATATGATTTATTAATATAATTATATCCCAGTAAACATTACATACTCAATTTAGACACATACACAAACATTTAAATGCTTGATCACACCTAGGTCTCGGCCAAGGAAGTAGTATCACCTTATTTACTAGTTTTAGTAAACTTATGGCCCCATTTTTAGATCACATGAACCCTAAAATAACATTACATAACAAAAATTAATTACCAATATTTTTTACAAATTCAAGATTATAGCATTTACCAATTAATCCATGCATCCCTACTAGTGAATTTTTCGATGATTTGTCTTATCTCTAAGTTAAAACCTTTAAACCCAATTTATTCGGACCCCCTATTACCCCTTCTAGGAAGTAATTAATGATTGGTGTGGCCATTTAATCCCACCTACAATAGAATAAGGGTCGACGATTGTTGTAATGGTCATAGAGTTTACAAATATTGGAGGAATTAACCCATATTATCCTAAAAATGATTCAAACCCAAAAATGAACTCTAAAATTTAAATATATAATCCCAATATAAATACATAATGAGTTATAAAACAAAAAAAACTCTATGTAAACCATAAAACACTCTAATAATAGTGACCACAAACACCACCAAATAACATACTACCACTATGATCTATTGACACATATCATGATCACCAACTCCCTCACACAGACATGATATATATAGAGGGTTGATTATTGAAGTGTACTGAGTATTATCCACCAAAAATGATCTCATAAAAAAGTTAAAGAATCCAAATGAAGCCTTGGTGGCTAAAACGTGATATAAAATTAATAACCTAATGTGGGAAATCTAAATTCCCAACCTCCCTATGGATCACTGTATCTCTCTATTTAATTATGATAAGTTATAAACACATAATAAATCATGTATATAAGATGTGTACATTATTTATACATTCCAAATAAACAAGTTTCCCCAAAACTCATTGAATTTCGTACTACTGTTCACACCTCATCCAAAACTCTTACTGTGTACTGGTGAAAATATATCACCAAAACATCAACATAATGAAAACAACATCTCAGTGAATCCAATAATCATATTGTAAAATCTTGATCTATTATATAATTTTTTATTTCGAACTATACCGTAATCCATAAAACACATAGATAAGTAAAATTATAAGAATCATATCCATTACTATCATGATATAAATATATGATATAACCTTCGTCCACTAAAACCTAGGCATAAAAATATATCATTCCTAATAGGACATATGATGACATTACCTATAAAAACATGCCACAACAACCAATATGTCTCATTATATGTTTTATTCTTAGAAGAGATTGTGGGGTATGGGTGTAGTTAGCCATATGATACCTCTAAAACATTGATTTTTAAAAAATAGCCAGAATGAATTGTCAAAAATGGGAATCATCCACCAAAAATGATTTACATGATGGAGTGTAAGAAATAAAAAAATTAAATTTATACATCTCACAACCATGCAAGGGGAAACTACCAAACCCAAAACTAATTCTAAAGAAAATATTTGACATAAAAAATCAATGGATTCAACTAATGACAATAAATATTTATTC
This sequence comes from Viscum album, assembly GCA_963277665.1. Classification (NCBI taxonomy): domain Eukaryota; kingdom Viridiplantae; phylum Streptophyta; class Magnoliopsida; order Santalales; family Viscaceae; genus Viscum; species Viscum album. The sequence continues at coordinate 1,581,824,377 of OY728137.1, read as the reverse complement.
TATGAAAAATAAAGATATTTATTCATTTTATATTAATTATAAAGCAACCATAAATAATTAAATATTATTAAATTACCCATTCAAGTATTAGTTCATTGACCATACCAAGTATGGATTCCTTTAGTACAATAATTATTGCATTCATTATTTAATATTATCGTATTCCCTCATCATCATTAATCATCAAGAAACATTCCCATCCATTTACTTCAATAATTAGTTAACATTCCATAATTCCAAGAATTAAAAAAATAATTTTTTTATAAATAGTAATAATACACAATAATACGAATGAATATTTTATAGCAATAAGTATGAAAGTTTTAAAAAATATAATGAAAATAATTAAATCTCTCAACATTATACTATCAATTTAAATTGAATCCATATCATTCCCACATCAACCTAATCATCCTATCATCCGAAATTTGTCAAATCAGAGTGAAATCATATATATTATTAACACATATCCTTAAAATTACATCCATATCGAGTTGTAAGACTCTAGACATTGTCGCGGTATGTTCTCAATTAAATTTTCATTATAGTCCCACAAACATGGTTAATATAATGTCAAACTTCTGCATGAGGGAGCATGGGGATATACCAAGGTTATGTGATAGGATGAAATGGGAAAAATAACAATTATATGTATGTTTCATAGTAAGTTAATTGTTATAAGTAATTGTGCACCCAAAACATGATATTCAGGATGATGGGTGGACAATTAAGTAATATTATTAAAGGGGGATGCCCAAATCATATAGGCCTAGATAGTGAAATTATGCACATTTTGAGATAATATTAAAAGAACATGTGGTCCTCCCCATGTAATTGTGCGAATTAACCTCTCTAGGATACATGCGGGCACATAGTTTACAGACTCTTTAGAAAAAGTGCACCCCATTATTAATTAAAAATTAAACAATCTTCACCATTCGGATTTTATGTTGTCCACCTGAAATCTTCCTCATGTCTGCTCATTTCAAACTCAGTGATGAATAAATACCATAAAAAATATTATAGATGTTTCTCAATATATTCGAGGACATTTGGAGCATCGAGGGTTGAGAATCAATGTTCTGGGTAAGTTTAACACTCCTCTTGATTCCCTTTCATATAGTAGGGATTGTAGATTTTTTATTATTCCTATGAATTTGAAAAACTCTCATTAAATGGTGTATAATAGTCCAGGTAATCAATGGGTTCTTGAGTATAGATCTATGGATAATTTTTAGTGTGTAATATTCTCCATATTTGAGGTAGGTTTTCTATATGTATATTCCATAGTTATGTCATTAATTTATGCTTCCAAGAATGTTTGTTTTCATCTTTCTAATAGGGAATTTGAATCCTTTACTGATAATGTGTAAAATAGTAGTTTTAATGATGAATTGAACCCCTCATGATCCCCATTGGATTCATTGAGGTTAACATGGTTGATTTATGGTCACCCATGGAGCGTGCTAGAAATTTGGAGATTGAGAAATTATAATGTAAATCATAAAAGTAAATTGTGATAAAATAAAGACCATAATGAACATGAGGATTCATTAGATGATTTAAAAATAAAATATCGATAGTGTGTATAGACCAAGATAATGGAAAAAGGGTTGTTTGTCTTAATATATAATGGTTTAGATGTAATAAGGTGATTTCACTAAGTGACTTATGATTTTTGATTTAAATGATTAAACGAGTTAAATCTTGTTAAATGATAAATATAATAAATGGATAAATGATTATGCATTAAAAAATGGGTTAAATGGGTTAACGTGATATAATTTATGAACATGTTAAATTGGGTTACTATATGAGAAATGTGGAATATGCAGTAACAGATAAGGCTTGAGGAAAATAATTGGGTTAAATGGGCTATGATATAAAAATGGTATATGAGATCATGGGTTAAGGCTTGATGTTAATACTACATATTGAGTGATTGATAAATGTGAATGCTATGTTATGGATTGTGTATGATTTGTGATATGGAATATATAGTAAATTATAAATAAGCCTATACACACAGATTGTTAGTTGTGGTGTATTGGACATGAGGATCTATGCCCACAGGTTAGGTTAGACTATGGGTCTAAACCCCACCCTACAGTGCATGGGTTATGGAAGGGTACCAAGGCTCTATTCCCCTAATAGATTCTTTTGATGGGACTTCCTAGACAGATTATTCTATTTAAGTGTCTTGTATTTTTTTTTTGAAATTTTACCCATATAGTGTTAGTGAACATGACTTATTTCATTATTCATAGTAATTGTTCAGCTTAGGATATAATGTCAATGATGTAATGCCTAGCCTAATGATCAATTGATGAAGATGCATTTGGTAATGAAGATAATATTTGTAGAGAATTGGAAATAATTATGAAAATGTTTTTAGTGTAAAATGATAATGAAAGGAACTTGAGTTATATTTTATTCACCATTTCACTTATTTATTAACTTCATGAACTATCTATTTAGATTTGATATATTGTAGACATCATTACTGATGGCCTACTGAGTTTTACTGACACCCTATTTGGGAATATATATGTCACATGAGATGATTTCATGGATGTAGGTCACGATAAGGGAAAATTACCAATGCTAGAGAGTTGAGTTGGGCTTGGGTTATGGATAGATAATAAGCTGGACCTTGAGATTGGACATTCTTGGGGAAATGGGATGTTGGCCTTAATTTTTTTTCCTTCGCTTATAGAATAGTTAATAAGGACTGAAATTTTTTCTTGTTTAGTTGTGTCTTTTACCCTGTTATAAAAATGGATTTTTAGCTTGATTCTTGTTATTGCATATCATTTACAAAATTAATTTTGTTATTTGCTGTGGAATTATATGGTAAAGAGGGTATAGTCTCCCCATGTTATTTATTAGACCCTTTATTTTATTCATCATCCTATAACATGGGGGTGGTACGATTGAGGTCACGTGGAAACCCTTCTTGGGGCATCACATAGTGGATCCATGGTTGGGGATGTTACAATGTGGTATCAAAGTGGTTCTTATATACGGTTTTACTATTTGGAAAGGTAGATGGTATATTAATCAGTTTTAGGTCTTGAAAATGAGATTATTTTTAGGATTATCTAACCAATGTATGATAGAAACCCTTGGAACTGAGGATGGGAATTGTTATATATAGTATATTTTGTTATAGATTAATGGTTTTAACCATTGGATGGTGAACATGTTGTGTTATATGACTTTTTTTGATATTTTCTCACGAATATAACGGTATAGGTTTGTGCATTCATGCTTCATTTTTTGCATTTAAGGATATAGGAGACATTAATAATGATAGGGATGTATGGGATGGGTGTGTGGAACATGAAGTGAAAGATGAAAATAATATTATTAAAAAACAGAAGGAAATGGTGTCTAATATATGTGATGGAATAAGCTAAATGAAAAAGGATGTGAATGAATGGTTAATGAAATTGTGAAATTAATCTACTGAATGAGATAAAATGTTGTTAATAATGAGTTGTAAAAAATTGGAAACATTAGTTGTTAGGAAATTTAATGATAGAAATGTTCTTAAAGAAGAATGGAATACAACATGAGTGTGGAAATTGTTTTATTAGGGTGTATAAAAAAATAATGTGGCAATGTGTATTGGTTGTCTTCATATTGACCAGGCCATGCAATAAGGATAGAAAGGGATAGTGATACAGAAGTGGTTATGTTCGTTGGAGTAGTGTACATATAATGGGTTGATTATGGCTAATTAATACACTTCCATTATGAAATCTGTGAAAGCATTATTTCAGGTGCCCTAAGAATTATGTTTTTCATTTTTGAAAATTCCCCCATGATGGCATGTACCAATTGGGAAACAAGAGAATATCACTGAGAAGGATTCACTAGTAACAAATCAATGAAATATATTTTTCCATAATAATAAATGAGAAGAGTGGTTCATGGCTAAATTTTCACATTTTGTACTAATTATATAGAGGGACCTGAGGTGTGTCGTGCTGAGTATGTTCAATATGTCCAAAGAGTATTAGTTATAGTGTCCTCTAAACTTTTATACAGAGGGTGGTCCTAAGGATGTAGTGTTTTGGATAGTGCCCATCCGAATGATTGTATATCACTTGGAGAATCTAGTAGTGAAAATAGTCACATTGGTAGCCTATATGTTGTGTGGACCGGCAAATCACTAGTTGGATATTTTTGTTTTTACTTAGCTGGATGATGGAATTATATTGAAAGGCATTCATAGAATGCTTCCTGAGAATTTCAATCTATAGACCCTGATATAGGAGCGAGCAGCTATGTTTAGTAATTTGACCAAGGTAATGATACTAGTTATGGATTATGCTACCAATTTCACAAACTTGAAATTCATTGTTCTAGAATTGGTAGGGAATAAGGAACCTACATCCATATTCATTTAGGATGGACTTAGGAATGATATTAAGGCCCAGGTGGACCAAATTCATCTAAATAGATTTATAGAAGAGGTGGATCAAGACAATATCTCAGAAGGAAACTTGAAAGAGGCTTTAGGTGATGTATTTGTGGTTCTAGTTGAACAGACCAGTTGTTTGTCTTCTAAGGGTATGAAGAATCATTTCAGAAATATCCACCTGTGTGGAAGTGTGAAGAATAGTCAGAAGAGGGAACATTCTCTCAAGGTGGTGAACAAGTGTTTTTCATTCATTATGGAAGGCCATGACAGATGGGTGGTCAGTTCCTCAGACCACCGATTGAGTGACAAGTGTATAGAAGACTGGTGAATGTGAAGAGTTTATATCGAAACACATGAAAGACAAGAATAGATTGATAATGTAGCTCAATTCCATGTTCAGGAAGGGGGTTAGTTACCCTATATCTGGCATGTAGATGGAACTCGAATAGTCGTACTAGTAGAGGTGGTTTATGTAGCTCTTTGGGATGATTGAGTCTCTATCAACATGGTAGTGGAACACCAGGAAATCAAACCATGACCTAGGGTATAGGGTTTGGTTATCCCCATACAGTTCAGTCTATACCTAGAGGTGGTGAATATGGACCATTGACTGTTCCATGTATGGTCCTTTTAGCTAGTATGCCCACTATTTATTTTTTACATAGGAACTTCAAATTATTTTATATCCTCTCAATATGTGACAGTGTTATCCCTATTGGTGGAGTGTATGTGTGGGATATGATCAATTGACAAACCGTTTTGGATGTAAGTAAAATATATCAGGCAATGTAAGGGGGTACTATCGAAGTCGGTGGGTACTAGTTTCATTGGATATTATTTATGCCATAGATGTTAGGATTTGATTTTTATTTGGGAATGGACTATCTACTGTTATACGAATATCATATTTATTGTCACCATCATATGGTAATGTTCATGTCTCATAAGGGATAGACTTATGTCCATCGCAGTGAATGGGATGTCTAAGAAGGTTTTCTGTGATAGTTTTTCTGTGGTTGACTGAACACATAGCCCAAGTGGATTTCCTAATGGTTGATGATGATGGATTTCATAATTTTTTCTAATATTCTATGGTGGATTGGTTAACAGATTTGTTTCCTATGTAGTTTTTGAGGATGCCTCCCGAGCGATATATTAAGTAGACAATAAATTCTTACCCATGAGTTAAACCAATTCCCATTATGATATATACAATGTCACTAGAATAATTCTAAGAACATTATAATCTGTTTGATGAACAAGTGAAGACTCGGTTTATTCTTCCAAGCGCGTCACCTTGGGATTATTCAGTGTTTTTTCCCAAGAAGGACAATGGGTCATTACAGGTATTCATCGACTATACAGATATGAATATAATAATGATGAAGAATTTATAACCTATTAATTGAATAGATGATTTGTTTAAAATTCTATGTGGTGAATCCGTGTTCTCTATGTGAAATCTTTGATTTGGTTACCATGAGCTTAGGGTGAGACCTCTTGATGTTCTGTAGATTGCTTTTAGTAGATGGTGTGGATTATATGTTTTTTTTGGGATGACATTCAGTTTAATAGATGAACCAGTACTGTTTATTGAGTTAATGAACTGAATCATTCTCCCTTACCTAGATCATTTCATAGTTGTGGTTTTTGGTGATATATTGGTTTACTCCAAAACACACGACCATCATGAAAAACATATTGACATCAACCTGATTACACTAAGGGAGTATATGGTACACGACAATATATCTAAATATTATATCTGGATGAACATGGTGAATATATTGAGGCACATAATCCATTAGGAATGTCTATAATTAGACCTGAAGAAGGTGCAAGTGGTGGATTCTTGTGTGTAGCCAAAAATGTTTATGATATTTTGAGATTTCGGGGGTTGACTGGTTATCACTGAATGTTTATCATAACTTTATATCATTTAGAAGCAACACATTTAGGTCCAACTAATATGGGAATCAAGATATAATGGTATGAGGGTTGTGAAGGATTATTCTATGAAATTAATAAGTGGTTGAATGACACAAGAATTTTGATATTACATGATTCATACAACTGGAATATTATGTTTTGTGATATGTCTCTTGTGGGTCTTGGAGCAATGTTGATGCCGGATGATCGATAGGTAATGTATGATTAAAAAAAGACGTTTTCTCATAGATTAATTTAATCTACACATGATTTTGAATTTTCTATTGTTTATTTTCCTAAAAATGATGGTGTCATTACTTTTTGGGATAACAGTTTACAATTTATACTGATCATAAAAACCATCAGTGTATCTTTTCTTAGTATGTGTTGAATATTAGGTCATTAATATTTGTTGAGTACATGTAGAATTTTCATTTATATCATGTTTACACACCAGGAAATTTCAATGGTGTTGTAGATGCATTGATCCAGAAGACTCAAAAGTAGGATGTTCTAGAATTTGGTTCTATGTGGGGGTTGATGGTGTTATTTTATATATTGCATGTGGAGGTGAAAATTCCAATGGTCAAATAACCCTTTTATCCGTGGATATTGATTCCACACATCTGACATTGATCAATGAAATAAAAAATGATGATTCAAAATTTATAGCATTAAAGAAATATCTTAAAGGTGGGGAGTCACCTTCTGGTTGGATAGTTGGTTAATATGGGTTTGTTTATGTTCATGACAATTTTTTGTACTAACATGTATATGATATGCATTTATATTTTTAATTAATGAATAAATGATGGATGTGAATCCTTTCTTAATAAAAATCTATCATTATCTTTATAGGTAGTATTAGTGGTCATGGATAAAGATGGAAGTTGTGTTTTTCATGGTGCGATGCCTTACCAAACAGTACAAGAAGGGTGAGATTCAGTGGTAGGGTAGATTATTGTAGCCATTTACTATTCTAAAATGGGAATGGGATGATGTGATGATTGATTTCATGGAATGTGTCATGAGGATTACTTTGAATAATGATGTAATTAATGTATTCATCGATCATTTGATTAAGGTGGATCATTTATTACCAATTCTAGTGAGTTTCAACAAGGATATGTTTTGTGATTTGTATGTTCAGAAGATAGTGATGTTTCATAGGGTACATTTTAATAGAGTTTCATTTTGTGATCTATGTTTTACATCATGCTTCTAGTTTGGTTTATATAAGGCTATAGAAACCCATGTGTCCTTTTTTACGGATTTCCATCATTAGAAGTAAGGGAAATCAAATTGTACCATTTATGTAGTATAGTACATATTGAGGGGATGTTTTTATATTTTGGTGCTTCATGGGAAAATCAACTAGCACTGGTTGAGTATTCATACCACAAGATTTTCTTAGATACGATTCAAATGTCACTATAAGAGGCAGTCTATGGTAGACCATGTAGATCTTTGTTGATTTTTATGGAAGGTTGGAATTAGATTTTTTGTGGATGGTTCTCATACAAGAGATTTTAGAATAGGTACAGGTGATTTGTAAATGTATGTAAATGATTCATTGTTTTTATAAGTTGTATGCAGATTGGCGTCATCGGCCTATTGAGTTAGTGATGGGTGATCATGTTTTTCTTTGAGTGTGTCCATGGTTCTCTCACTATCAGATTCGAAAATAGGCTATGTTGGAACCAAGGTACACGAGACCATTTGAGATTTTATATAGGATCAGTCTAATGGAATACTCATTGGATCATCCCCAGTTGTATAGAGACATGAATGTTTTCTTTTATGGGTCACAACTTCAACAGCACCACCCTAACTCATGTAATGTGATAGATATTGTGGATTTTGAATATGTGGTCGATGCCACCATTGAGTATCATCTAGTAAATATTTTGGATCATAGCGAGAAAGAAATATGGGAAAATATATTTCTCTTGGTTCAACTTATTTGGATGTATGTTAATTTTCGTGAATAAACATGTGAAAGATGGTTAGGTATGTAGGCTTAGTGGCCCAATATTTTTCTCATTGAAGCTTAGTTATTCTTAGTAGTGTAGCTTGAGGATGATCGATTATTTGGAAGAGAGGTTGAAAGTTTAATGAGTTTCTAGAGTCATTTTCTCATTTAAATTTATATTTTAATCACTTAGAGTTGGTTAATATAATGTTTACTAGGTGTGTGAGGGTGATAAGGGATCTATTGGGGTTCTGGACATGTAGAAAAATGAAAAAATTGACATCCTCTAAAAATTTTAATGTTTCTGCTTTATTAGATATAATTGTATGGCCATGTTTTCCTATCCAGGAGGAGGGATTAATGGTTACGTAAAACCATGCAAGGGGGCAGGACAAACCTTGCATGCCTAGAAAGAGGAATTATTCATTGTTGGGGAATGGTTTTTAAAACTATACGAGCATCCCAAGGTAACCCTATGAATCATACCATTTAGGACATTGGATACAACATGGATTTTGTACTGTTTGTAAAATCATGTGGTAAAACCCAACATCTCATTAAAAAGTGAAAAATTAAAAACTTCCCCATGGTATTTTATGTTCTCAAGACAATTTCTTCCTCATTTATTTTCTTGTGAACCCTAGTGATGAACCAAAACTCTCAAGAAATAGAAAGTATCATTCTCCTTCCATTATAGTCGATTTATAGAGCTATTGGTTTTAGAACGATGAAATGGGTACATCTAACACTCCACTATCATCTATTTTATTGATTTGTGCTTTTAGATTTCTTCTTCTTATTTTGTAGCCTGAAAACCCATTTTTTCTAGTGTATCATAGTTTGGGGATTCAAATATTTTTCGAATCCAGATCTAAGACTAATTTTATGTTTGTGTTTATCTTCCAATTTGATGTAGGTGGTTTAAATTTTATATCCCACATACTTTTCATTGATATGATCTTTCATGGGTGTCCATTTACTACTAGCTAGTCGTGAATTTGATTCCTGTCGTAATAACTTGTAAAATGGGTGTTTAAATGACTAGTTAAATCCATCATAATCTATATGGGATACATTGAGGATAACTTGAATTATTTTGGGACACCAATGGAGAAATATGGAATTCCCATGCATTGGAAATTATAATGTTAATCATATAGGTACCTTGTGGTAAAATTATTCTCATAATGAACCTGTGGATTCATTTGTTGAGTTAAAATCTTAATATTGTTAGTGTGTCTAGTCCTTGATAGCAACATAAAGGGAAGTTTGGATTAATATTAAATGATTTATATGTAATATAATAATTTCACAAAGTGACTTATAAATTTTTATTGCAATTATTTATTTTTATAAAGAATTTGAAATGATAAATATGTTAAATGCGTAGATGCATGTGTGTTGATAAATGTGTTAAATCCGATTACACGTATGAATTGATGAACAAATTTAATTGGGTTAAATTATTATAAATGTGGAATATGCATAATTGGATAAGGATAAAAGAAATGAAATGGGTTAAATGGGCTATGAATTAGAAATATTAAATATTTTAATAGGTTAAGGATTGATGTTAATCATACATGATGTGTGAAGTAAAAATGTGAATATTATATTATTGATTTTTACGGATTTTGATATGGTGTCTATTCTAATTGATAAATAACTGTGTTAATTTGACTTGGTTGTTTTGGGGTGTTGATCATGAGGATCTATGCCCGTAGGTGTGTGATACTGAGGTTCTAAAACCCACCCCACAATGCACAAGTTAAAGAAGGTGACTAAGGCACTATGTCCCTAAGTGAAGAATTTAATGAGGCTACCGAGACCAATGCTTCAGAAATTGTTTTGTAAATATTATTGAAAAGTCATATCTAGAGAGTTATGTATCATGACTTATTTCTTTATTCATAGTAATTTTTTTGGCTTAGACCAAATTATAAATAATATAATTCCTAACCCATTGAAGACATGATGATGATGATGAACATAGTAATGAAGATAGTATAAGTGGTTAAATGGAAATAATGTTGAAAATGTTATTAGTGTAAAATTTTAAATAATGTAACATTAGTTATCCTTTAAAAAAATTTTGTTTATTTATTCCTTATATTTATAATCTATTTAGATTAGATATTTTTTCACTTAATTTGTGAGGCCTAATAGGTTTTACTCACACCCTTCTCATTCCACCATTGGGTACCTGAGAAGAATTCATAGTAACAGGTCAGGATAAGGGAAAAGGTCCTATGATAGGGAGTTGAGTTGGGCTTGTTACGTACATGGATGATGAGTTGAATATGGATTTAGGAACCTCTTTGAGAATTGGGTTGTTAGAACATATTTTCATTTTCCTTCACTTCTAAAAATGTTAACATAACATAAAATTTATACTTTTTTAGTCATGTCCTGTACCCTATTTTGAAAATGGTTGGTTATGAATGATTTTTGTTATTGATTATTATTTTCATAAATTATTTTATTATATATTATGACATACTATGGTAAAGAGGGTTTAGTCTCTCTATGTTATTTATTATACCCTCACTACTATTCATAATACGCTATTGTATGGGGAGGTGTGATTGAGGTTCTTTGGTGACCTGACTCAGAGAATAATTTTGTGGCTCCCAGGATGGGGGTGTTACATAGGACGTAAATAAATTTCATCAGGTTTTTCAATATTTTTATCAAATAAATAAAATAAACTTTTAATTATTTTACGAGTAGTAAAAATAAAAAACCATTAATATGCCTCTATTTATGTTGTGTAAATACACACACTGTAATAAAATACACACATTCATGAAGAGTGAGGGATAGATAAGTGGTTGTTCTATTGATGAACCATGATGAAAAACCCTTAACCACCATAATCAATGAATATATATTAAAAATGACAATAAATAAATAAAAAATATAATTAACTTTTATTAGAACAATGAAACAGAATTGTAATGGCAGGCGACACACTCGAAATATAAATCACATCTGAAAAAATAATTTCTATTCAAATCTATTATAATGAATAGAAATTAACCCCACACCCACACACACCTAGATGATTTATAATATATCGGCATTGAAAAAACAAAAGGAATAAAAAGTGTATACGCTTCATAATTTAAAATGTAGAATGAATGATCCTACTCTAGGTATCATGAATATTGTGCAACATAACTCAAATTAAAATTATCATATTTAGTACATATATATCCATTCATAAATTTTTAATCAAACTTGGACATATATACAAGTATTGTAGAGAATTTCTCATGTGAATGCATTAATTTTACAGTTCTTGGATTAGACAAGAATTTAAAATCTAAATGAATCTTATTGTGTTTTATTAATATTGTGATAGAAAAATATTTTCCATACTTATTTTACTAATTTTTTTATAAAAATAAATTTATTAAACTTTTATATATATAACATTTTTATGATTTGTATCATGATACATTGTTTTATAGAAAAATATCTGAAAATAGCTAAATTAATTATTGAGAAGGCGTTATGTGACATATAGTTTGTCTAGGACCATGTCTAAGGATTAAAACATAAGATTAATGAAAAAATGAAGAAAAATGTTCTGGAAAAAAAATATTTTCATTATAAATTGTGAATTTATGATTAAAATATTAAAGACATAAATGCATAGATATATACATAAAGAATACAGATCATATTAAAGAAAGCCTTTATGTGTCCCAACACAAAAGAGATGTGTCATGTTGGGAAAATCCTTAAAAATTGTAAAGAAATAAATCCAATCTATAAACTCTATTATTGGTGCTGACTCAAAATTTTAATTTCGTAAAACCACACTTTGTAACACCCCCAGATTTCTTAGCACGTCATTTCTTCAATATAATTCAATAACTTTCACTACACGCAACACTAAGTTCAAGCGCATCACGACATACCATACTAGTCGTTCAAAAGTTGTTATGAATAGTATTAACTGAAATATTTACTTTATATAATCCTTATAATTGTATTATCCATATTATGATTTTCTTAGACATAATGTCAGAACAAATATATATTTTCAAATAAATGATGTATTTTTAAAAAATTGCAATTTTACCACCTTTAAAGGGGGAAGCCTATTTAAATCAAATATTTGAAACATTTATTTAATCAGTTTAACAAGATAAAATTTTCATTAGAATCAGGACATAATAATTTAGTTTCAAAAATGTTTTCGTGTTTTTCTAATAACATTCATATTTTGGTGAATAGTGAACAATGTTAAATTTTAACTGAAAACTACTTTTTTAATCAAAATTATTTATAATGTTAACTTATGAATATTAAGGGATTGTAAGTATAAATAGATTATATTTTTACCATTTAATCCAATAATGGTCATTTTAAGTAATTTCCCTTTGAAATTGGACATAAACAAGTGTCAAACATTTATAGTTATTATTTCTTAAAAATACATCTTTTGATTTTTACATAAGGAATTAATTTTATATTAATAAATGAAACATTTATGTTTTTAATTTGAAAAAATGGACTTCATTTTTGGATTCGGAATTTTGAAATTAGCTTAAGGAAAATTTTTGGTATTTTTTTGAAGACATTTAATTTTTGATGAAAAGTGAAAAATAATGAGTTATAGTTTAAAACGAAATTTTTATTAAGGAATTATTTAGTTTATTTAATTTTTTTTATGTCAAAATAGATACATACTACCTATATAATTTTATTGTAATTCATTGGAGTCAGTTTATAATAATTTTATATATATATAAATTTTATTGAACTTTTTCCCGTATTTTACCCACCTCCTAGGAAAACTTGCAAATTCACATAAAACATATTTTTACCACTTCTATGAATGGTATTTAGAAAATCATATAAAAAGGTAAATATCAAGGAGTAATATGTGTTTCAATAAGATGAAAATAATTTTTTTGGGAATAGTAACTTTTGGATTTTATTTAATGCGGTTAAAGGTAAGTAGGGTAATTCAAGATAAAATGTATATTATAATAATACAAAATTACCTTACCACTTGTCCTAACCTTATTAGATTAGTCATGTCAGGCCCTGGGCATACTTGGGTCGATTTTGGGACCCCATGGAGCCACTTGAGAGTGATAATGACTCATTAGATTAATTTATTTAAAATAAAGTCCAAAATGACACAAACATATATATTTTAGAAAATTGATTATTACATGGGGATATATAAGTTATATTTTCGACTATAAATATTTATTAGAAATATAAAAAACTTCCTACAACATGGTATTTTGTTTATAATTTTTAGACATCAAATATATTATGTTATTTAAGACATAATTATGATGCAGTAATTACCTTATTAACGAAATATTAAGATAAATACTACTATAAAAAACCAAATAAATATTATATGAGAATTTTAATGAAGTCCGCGAATTTTATTGGTTATTATAACATTTTTGGATTGATTAAATAAATTTGGTTCGAATTAATAATGTTATTTATATTTTAACAAAAATAAATTATCAAATAGTGTCAAAATTGACATAAAGGATATTTTTTAAAAAATATTATATTATTAATTGATATAATATTATTAAAAAAATGAGGATCGGCCAATGGACATATATGTTGATAGGTATGTCATTGATGAACAACTTGGGGTTCTCTTGGCAGTTTATAGTAAGTTTATTAACCATATAAAATAAAAATACAAAGAGACAAGGTAAATGTCAAACTAATTAACTAAGAGTTAAAAGTAAATGATAAGGTTAATATAGTGACCTAAACTTGTCCAAAATCTATTGGTTTGAAGGATTTATACCTATACTCACCATAGAATTTGAATAAATCAGTTTTAATCCATTTTAAATAGAATTAGAATTTATCATAAAATAATACATTATGTTTTTTCTAAAGAGCCCCTCCTCCCTCTTATAAAAGGACACCATTTATAAAAAATTCCTCACACCCCTCAAGACTTTTGGATCATCCAACCTCTTCTAAATTAAGCTCCCTACATACCTATACTCCTCTTATAACCGTTAAATTACGAAGAAGGGACTTCAAGCGTCCTTTTTGGTTCAAAACAAAGGGAGATACCCAAATTAAAGGTAACAATTTCTCTTAGCTTCTTTTCTTTTATTTGACTTATACAATCCCTACACTCTTCTTATTCTTCACTTATATAACAAAACCAGTATCCTAAATATTCTAGGATATGTTTATGTGAGGTATTCTAACTACACTTACACACACCTCCATATAATGGGTGAAGAACATAATGTTTCTGTGGACGGCAACAAAACGCCTCACGAAACGATGATTTTTCAATTATCACATATTGCCTCTCATGGTGTCCATTAAGATGGAACTATAATTAAATATGATATTAATGGTATTTATTTTATTTATATTCTTCTATAATTTTATTTTATATTAGACCATTATTCTACTCATATTGTATATATATATATACATGATAATTTCATTTGTGGAAGTGCGGACTACCTACCCCTCCAAGTGATATGACTCGTTCATTCCATACATGGAACGTGTAAAGGATGAATTTAATGAACTTATGTAACATATATATGATATTATATTATACTGGAATAATAATATATCTATGTATCATTAGGTTTTGATTCTTTTTAAAATGAATAATGAAATGGAAGTAGCGTTTGTGCGTACGTACGAACTACGGTCTCCAGGAACGCGATGAGATTCATTCCCCATCATATCCATTCAAGTATAATTCCCATTTTATGATTAAAAATAATTTTTAAGGACTTTATATCATTATATAAATGAATAATAAACAACCTATCCATAACAAACATGGCTTACGTAACAAAACATATAAAATAAAATGAGTATGTTAACACCCTAAATGACGATAATATTAAGATATTATTAACAATGAAATGTAAAAAGATCATATATGATATAATATTAATTTATATTACTCTTGTATAATTTTAGAAAAAATTATTTCACCATTATTCTAGAGGTTAAACTACCACCAACTAAGGAAATGTACAAGGAAAGGGGTTTTCATCTCAGTCCTTATTCATGTGAGATTCATGCCATATTGCCACTATTCCCTTTTAGTGTGGTGTATGTACTTTCCATAATTGTATTCATTATGTAATAAAATTTAATTTATTTGTGTTTACATATTCATTGTATGATAACTATTTCATGGGGTTTATGTATTTTAAGTTATAAAATTGGAATGGGATAATTACTCAATCTCATTATTATTCGAGATTGTTTATATGTATGTATTTACTGGGACATTTTTATATTCCATGTCCATTTTTCATAAAAATAATTTAAAAATAATTATTTTAAGGATTTTTGTAGGTACTATTTATCATGATCATAATTTTAAATATTTCAATTATTTATCTTTCTAAATCTTTTTAATTAATTTCCATGTTTTCAAAATGATGTTAAGGATATATTTATATGGACATGAATGTTTTGAAATGATAATTCTATAAAAAATAATCCATGTGGTATGAGACACTTTGATTCAGAAATATAATTTAAATTACTTCCATTATAAATTTGTGACTTTTAAATTATTTTCCAAAAAGGATAATTCACTCAAATAGTTTTACTCATCATTTTCAACTATTTTATCATCCTTTACTGGATATTATTTGTGATTTAGTTTGATTTATTATAATACAATATCCCACATTGTATTGAATGAGTTATGATATGTTTGACTGTCAATTTTCTATTGTTATACCATTGATGGTTTATGGTTAATGTATTGACATTTAGTATGCTAGTTATAATACAAATGATTATGTTATGTTTCAACCTTTTCATATGAGGAATATATTGGACATAGTAAGTGACTGGTGGAGCCCGTTATATCTCCTCAATGAATCGGTATGTCTCAAGAGACTACTAGACGTAGAATTGGCCGAGGCCCTTTCAAAATTTCATATATGGTTTTGGTTGAGGAAATAATCATATTTATACATCTTGGATGAGACCTTGATGAAATGTTTTAGAATGTCTGGCATTATACATTCCCTCATTATGAAAATAATATTGATAATTCATGTGGTCATTCTTCTACTAGAATACACATGATTATGTTTTATTATGGAATTTTTTACTCAGCTCATATTCCAGTCATAAAATTGTTCATGATTATTATTAGAAAAGGCATTGGTTTCAATTATTCACCATGCTTAATATTTATGTTTTCTTCTGTTGTATTGCTTACCCTTACTGAGCATTTGAGCTCACCCCTTTCTATGTTTTATTTTTTCCCAGGATTCCTAGAAGTGCATGTTGATTGATATGCAGGGTTTAGCTAAGGGAATAATAGAGTCCATAAAGGATTAATTATGTTGTTTTGTATGTTATAAAGTATAATGTAACATTCATGTATGTAATATATTTTCAAAGTCTGCTAAACTGATCATTATTATGGGACATGATTCCTTGTAATCATGCCAATATATTTAAATAATTCACCAACTCTGGGTTACTGGTGTCGGGGCGTTACAGTTTGTATTAATGGAATTTTAGTACCAACCTTGGAATCTAGATTTAGATAAACTCTTATTATAGAACATAGACCAAAGATAGACTTTGAGGATTAGTATAGATGAACATCCTAGAATTTTGGTATTGTAGAGATTTTGTGAGTTTTCCGAGCAATACATACCTATCTGGATATGATCAGGTAGAGGCGGCTCCAGCACAGATGTACCTATGGGTAAATCCCAAAAAGCCCATTTTGAGCTAGACTTGAATGGGAACTGGTGCACGACAACTGGCCTTGCTGCACTCTTGGTTACAACACTCCCAGGGGATATTCTTTGGATAAGTCTCATTTTTTTACAAACAATTATAATGGGTTTATGTGTATATACATCTTAAATGAAAACATTTTTATTATTATGGAATATATCCATAAACTCTTCAGTCTACATTAGGTATTTTACATGTTTGGAATTATTCACTGTAATTCATAAACAGACCTAGTGTATTTCATTGTATAGAAATGGTGCCCAGTAGAAGGAATGTGAACACCAGCAATACGTATGATCCAAAGTGTAAGAAGTATCATATCATAAAAGGTATTAAGCCATCATTTAGAAGGGAAATTGTCTCCCATGTATTCTCAACATATGAAAAATAGTATCATGTGTTAAAAAGATATGTAAAGAATTCTATGAGTCCTATGTATTTGAAGGGAAGCATGAGAAGAAAAGTATGGAAGAGAAAACGATGGATAAAGGGAATATAGAAAAGAAGAATGTTCCCATATGTGATAACTTTGGGAAGAAACACCATGTATCCTGCCTGATGGATTGAGAGTTTGTTATATGTTTGGAGAAAAAGGACACGAAATACGTGACTGCAAGGGTAAGAAAATGTTTTCAAATGAACAATTCTTCATCTACAAGAAGTTGAGACACTACACGAACTGATTTACAAATCATCAGAGTATTACCCAAATGATGCTATTGGATAATAATGATGTCATGATACTACCACAGATGAAGAGGAATGATTAGAGTTCTTCTGTTGTTATAAGAGAATTTTTTCATTTGAGTGTTGTATCAACAATGTACTTGTTATAATAATTAGGGAGTATATATGGATAATACTGTAGTAATATTTTATTAAGGACTTGAGATTGTGTGGAACCATGAAATGTGACTCAATAGCAGGTTAAATTTTTGGAAAATATATGGTTGAGAGAAAGATAAACCACATTATGGTTCTGATACTGAGGTAATGATTTTGGAATAATACATGATTGATTTGGATAAGTCATATTGGATATTCTTGACTACCTTGAAACTAATTAATGATTTGTATATTCCATCATTGTTGGAGTTTACAACATTTTTGTATAAAAGGATTATATACAGTATTATATAAGGAATAAGGAATCATGAATGTAATCAACAAGGTTTTATTGTAATTTACGATGTAGCGTTGTTTTAAAAGAATACATGATGAAGGTGTTCACATGTTATTACGCGGAAAAAAGGTTCTTTATTGTGTTTACCTTCCATATAAATTATTTACTATGAGTTTGGATATAAGTATTTTGGATAATTATAGTTTAAGATTATTTTTGTATTGCTATGAAAGGGCAACCCGGAGGTCGGGCGACAACCCGTCGCGTCGGACAAGGCCGCGAGACTCGAACCCACAATCGAAGAGCGACAAAGGTGCATCACCTGCGACTGGAATACGTGATGGAATGGTTTGTATAATTTAGTTTTTTTAAATAGTCTCACAAATTAATTATAAATTCAATTTTTTAAACCCTAAACAAATAGGATAAATATAATATTATTTTTAAGTTCTATTATCTTTTAGAGAGAAATATGAGTTTGAGGTAGAAATTAGGTAAATGATGGAACTCTAGTTGTCAAGTATATTTTTTTTAATTTCATTATAATATGAAGAAATTAATTCTTAAACATTTGGTAAAGGATGTTAAAACAAAAAATGTGTTATCCTAATAACATATATTTCGTTGAACCAGTGATATTTTAAATCATCATAAATTGATTGGTATGAGGCCCTCAATTCCACAATTATTCGTGATTAATGACATCAATCACTCCCTATAAATATTTACATCTTTCACCCAATTATGTGTCTCTAATTTCCACCAATGTTCTCCTAATCGATATCATAATTTTTTGGTGACTTCTTCATCCCCCTTTTCCTCTAATTAAGACTAAATTTGTTATCCCAATTTCTGATGTTGGTTTCCCCACAAAGGTATTTTCTATTTTCATCCTTTTATTTTTGAAGAAAAATTTAAAATTGCGAGGATGAAATTTATTGACGGAGGGAAGAATGTAACACCTCAATATATCTTACTAAGTTATTTCATCAAAATAATTCAATAACTTGCACCATAAGCAATAGTGAGTTCAAGCGTACCACGACTAACCAAACTAGTCGTTCAAAAGTGGTTATGAATAGTATTTACTGAATTCTGAACTTTATATAATCCTCATAATTTTTGAATCCATATTATGAGTTTCTTAGACATTATGTAAGAACAAATACATATTTTTTGATAAAAGAAGTATTTTTTTAAAAAATGAAATTTTATCGCCTTTTAATGGTGAGGCCTTTTTAAATCCGATATTTGAAACTTTTATATAATAAATTTGAAAAAATAAGCATTTTTTAAGAATGAAAACATACAAATTTATATTCAATAATGTTTTGGTGTTTTTCTGATAACTTTCATTTTTGGGTGAATAGTGAAAAATACTATAATTTAACTGAAAACAAATTTTTTAATCAAAATAATTTATAGTGTTAACTTATAATTTTAATGGGTTGGAATTATTAATAGATTATATTTTTAAAATTTAATCAAATGAAGGTCATTTTAAGTAATTTCACTTTGAAATTATACATAAACAAGTGTCAAAACATGGATAGTTATTATTTCTTAAAAATACGCCTTTTGGTTTTAATAGCGGGAATTGATTTTTAATTAATAAATGCAATTTTTATGTTTTGAATTTGGAAAAATAGATTTAATTTTTGGATATATAATATCTTAATTATCATAGGGTAAATTATTTGTATATTTCTGAAATTTTTTAATTTTTGATGAATAGTGATAAAAACTGAGTTATTGTTTAAAACCGAAATTTTATTTAAAAAATTATTTATTTTATTAAAATTTATTTTATTTCAAAACAGATACATACTACATATATATGTTCAATGTAATTTATTTGAGTCAGTTTATAATAATTATATATATATATATATTGAACTTTTCCCCGCGTTTTACCCACCTCCTAGGAGAATTTGCAAATTCACATAAAACATAAGTTTACCCCTTTTTATTCAAATTTTTAAAATCCATGAGACACAGTTAATATCAAGGAATAAAATTTGGTTCAATAAGATAAATATAATTTTGGGTGAATACTATCTTTGGACTTTTATTTACCATGGTTAAAGGTAAATAGGGCAATTCAAGATAAAAAGTTTATTATAATAATACAAAATGACATTACTAATTATCCTTACCTTATTGGATATTCCATGGCCGACCATGGGCATTCTTGTGTATATTTGGGGACCCCATGGAGCCACTAGGTAGTGATAATGACTCTTGAGATTAGATAATTTAATGTAAAGAAAAAAATGACACAAACATATATCTTTTAGTAAATTAAAATTTACATGGGGTAATATAGGTTATATATTAGACTATAAATATTCATTGAAAATATAAAATGATTTCCTACATCATGGATTTTTTTTAAATTTTTAGACATCAAATAAATTAAGTTATTTATGATATAATGACGATGCAGTAATTACCTTATTAATGAAATATTAAAACAATTGATATTATAAATAAACAAATAAATATAATTTGAGAATTGTAATGAATTGCACGAATTATATTGGTTATTATGACTTTTTATGATTGATTAAATATTTTTTTTAGAATTTATAAAGATATTAAAACTTTAAAAAAATTATTAAATACTCTCAAAATTGACATAAAGGAGTTTTTAAAACAAAAGTTATATTATTTATTGATATAATATTCCTAAAAATCTAAGGTTCTTCCAATCGACTTATATGATAATATTTATGTCATTAATGATCCGCTTGGGGTTATCTTGGTATTTTATTGTATTTTTATTAACCATATAATATAAAAATACAATGAGACATGGTAAATGTCAAACTAATTAACTAAGAGTTAAAACTAAAAGATAAGGTTAATATAGTGACCCAAACCTATCTAAAATCTATTGGTTGAAATTATTTAGACCCATCCCCACCATAGACATTGAATAATACAGTTTGGATCCATTAGAAACTGAATATGTATTTATCATAAAATAATACCTTATGTTTTTTCTAAAGATCCCCTCCTCCCCATTATAAAAGGACACCATTTATAACCAACTATTCACACCTATAAAGCCTTTTTTCATGCCCAATATCTGCCCAATTAATCTCCATACATACCTCTCCTCCTCCTAGAAGCCTTACCATAGGAATAAGGCACTTCAAGGGTCCTTTTTGGTTCAAACCAAAGAGAGTTACCCAAATTAATGGTACGACTTCTCTCAGCTTATTTTATTTTATTTTACTTCCCCAATCCCTAAACTCTTATTATTCTTTTCTTTTGTAAAAAAACCAATATCCAAAATATACTAGGATATTTTTATGAGAAGTATTAGAACAACACTTACACACAACTCCATATAATGGGTGAAGAACATAATGTTTTTGTGAATGGAAACCAAACACCTCATTAAACGATAATTGTTCAATTATCTCCCACCGCCCCTCATGGTGGACATTATTATGGAACTATAATTTAATATGATATTTATGATATTTATTTTATATATAAGCTTATGTAATTTGTTTTATAGAATACCAGTATTCATTTCATGTTGTATATATATATATACTATAATTTCATTTGAGGAAGTGCGGACTACCGCCCCCTCCAAGTGATATGACACGTTCATACCATTCATGGAACATGTAAAGGATTGAGTTAATAAAATTAAGTATCACATATAAGATATTATATTATAATGGAATAATAATATACCTATGTATCATTAGGTTTTTATTCCATTAAAATGAAAAATTAAATGGAAGTAGCGTTTGTGCGTACGTAAGGACTACCATCTCCACGAACGTGATGATATTCACTCCCCATCGTATCCATTAAAGTATAATTGTCATTTAATGATTAAAAATAATTTTTAAGGACCTGATATCATTCTTAATATGAATAAAATACAACCTACCCATAACAAACACGGCTTACGTAACAAATCATAAAAAATAAAATGAGTAAGTTAACACCTAAAACAATGATAATGCTAAGATATTATTAACAAATCACTGTTAAATGATCATATATGATATCATATTAATGTATATGACTCTTTTATATTTTAATAACAATTATTTCACCATTATACATGAGGTTAAACTAACCTCAACCAAGGAAAAGTTCAAGGTAAGGGGTTTTCATCTCACTCTTTATTCCTGTGAGATTCATGTCATATTGCCACAATTAACTTTTGTGTGGTGTATGTACTTTCCATAATTGTATTCATTGTGTAATACACTATAATTGATGTGTATTTAAATATTCATTGTATGATACTTCTTTCATGGGGTGTATGTTTTGTAAGTTACCAAATTGGTAAGGGTAACTTCCTCAATCTCATTATTATCCGAGAATGTTTACGTGTAAGTATTTACCTGGGAATTTTTATCGTCCTTATCCATTATTCATAAAAATGTTTTAAAAATGAATATTTTAAGGAATTTTTATAGTTACTCATTATCAAGATCAGAATTTTAAATGTTTTAGAGATTTATCTTTCTAAATCTTTTTAAATATTGTCCATGTTTTCAAAATGATTTTAAGGATTTATTTATATGGACATGAATGTTTTGAAATTAAAATTCATTTCAAAAGTTCAAAAGTGTCACGAACCAGCATGAGTCGACCCTGAACCAGTCACCTAGGCCAGCCCGCGACATGTCCCGAGAGGCGTTCCCGATCCTCCCGGGATAGTGACAAGAACCAAGGGAATCAATAGAGTACACAAGGGAACGATTTCGCCCATATATAGACAATAAAACAAACAATGGAAATAAACGGACAACCCAAAATGAATTTATATAAAAATTGAACAAAATATTTTTTATACAAGAAAATAAAGATAGAACAAAAAAAACTCAAATGAACAATCCCAATGACCAACTAACTCCATGCGACACTTCTGGTCACTCTCCAACACAATGATCAAAAGTCGCCCAAGGTGATCGAACTAAAGATGAAACCTGCACAAGGGCTAATAAAAGAAGAAGACTATAGGCATGAGTATTAAAACTCAGTAGGTTAGCTCGATATTCTATTCCCAATGCACATTCCTTTAAAATAAATGAAACATAAATTTATAGTTTGAAATTCAAGATATGAAATTATGGTTTTCAAATGAGGTTCAATGCTATAATAATTATCAGACAAAAACATGCATGTTTAATAAACAAAAATGCAAGTAACTATTTTTTTTCAAAGAGGTGCAACTTCAAAATGAACATAGATTTCAAGAGGGATGATTTAAAGAATTTTAAAATTTAAATAAATAAAACATACTACTGAATTTACCAACCAAACACATCGTATGCCGACGATGAGTACAAAATAACCAAGAGCACTAGTCATGGGAATACCCCTAGGCACTAGTTAGTTGTGAGCCCCAGGTACCTCGTATCTCGGTGAAAGTAACCATAATAAATATCCATTCTCGTGCACAAGCCACTAGTAGGGAACATACCCATAACCTTGTGGTCCCCAATCATAATCATCATCATAGTTTAGTTAGTGTTGTCATCGTCAAACATGCTAGGTGAAATAGGGGCCAACCCCCACAGAATCACCAGCATACTAGTACACGTCCACCCGCCTAGATACCCGGTATTCCCTTTAGTGCTCAATCAAGTTACACATATTATCAAATACACATTTCACATCCACATTCCATTCCAAAATCATAAAAACACAAACAGCCCATAATCTTTCTTCACATTTCTTACACTAATCAACAAACCACTAAATATTTTGGTAAAACAATTTCATGAAGTGCATTGAGGCTTTTCACATAAAACTCTTTCAAAAACATTATTTAAATTATAAACACACATCATAACCAAACCAAATCATATTTGGAAGCCCAATAAACATTTAATAAAATCATTTAATGTACCATAAAACAATCCCAATTTCACAACTTGTTATATACAAGTAAAACACACCTTCGTTTCTAGGAAACGCCAAACGAGCTTTTAAACATTTTCTCAAAATTAACCTTTGATGAAGGTAAGAATTTTAATTTTATTAAGGATATGTATAAACATCATTTACGGCTGCAAACCTCATTCATAAATCTCTTATAATACTCAGGTTACATATTCAAAACACAACCATTTTCGTAAAGATGTGAAACGGTCCATTTTTTTGGCAACTCCGGCCAAAATATGTTGTAAATCAAAACCCACTTGTTTGTAAAAACAAATCCAAATTGTAAATAAATATAAGTACCCAAAAATATCATTTATAATTCTTCCAATTCCTTTATAAATCCAATAAAATAACTTTTAAATCACACATCACACATAAAAGCCAACCGGGCAATTTACCGAACACATGCCATGCCCTTTTTAAACAAAACAATTTATTTTATGTACATGAAAAGGAATAAAAAAACAATTGAATGTCATATTTTCATTCAAGATACTGTAACATGTTAAAAATACCATAAACCAGATTATAAACCTCACAAAATATTTTCAGAGATAATGGAACATTTAGACAAACACTTATTGATTACTTTCATGACAAAACAACACTACCTTTCACATAACAGTGATTAAACAATGACTTTGCACTCTAAGAAAATTATAAAAAGGATTTAAAACAATAATATACATTTATATAAGTATAGGATAATATTAAAATGATGAAAATTCTATGATAAAAGCATGTGCAAGGGATATCCTACCTCAAATCCTTGGCATAATTGAAACGCACACCCGAAATCACCCGCCGCGGGTTTATAAACACTAAAACTATAAATACCAGACCTAAACAAACATAAAACCCATAAAAAGACAATGTATAACAAAACTCTAGGTCGATCTAGACTAGGGTACAATATAAATCAAAGATATAATGAAAGGAGGGGGAAGAGGAAGGATAAAGGAGAAGGAATCTCACCTTTCACCCTAGAAAACTCTTCGTCTTCCATTAGATCTGCAACACTAGAGGGAAGGGAATGGCTTGAAAATTCATGGAGATACTCCTAAGATCTGGACTAACCATAGAATGAAAATTGGTGGCCAAAGGAGTACGAATTGATTAATTTATTAGTGATACAATTTACCTTGACAAATCTGGACGATTTGAGGTATCCTGAGAAATTTCTCCCTCTTACGCGACCCATATGAGATCCATAGAGGCAACAACGATATTGGGGGTGAGGATAGGGACATTGGATTCGGGTGGGAGGTGGAATCACCGAAAAAGATTAAAAAATGAAAAAGATATAAATGAAACAATTTGTTTTTTTTAAACAGGAAATGTGCCCATGGGCTGGCCCAATACCTAAATAAGTGACCCAAATTCACCCGACTTATGAATTTCTAATGGGTCCAAAAGGATAAATAAATTTTAATATATCAGTATAGAAAAAGTGGGAAGTTGATTGGGTGAAAAAGGATGAAAAAAAGAGTTATAAAAGAAACAAATTCAGTTTTTAGAACTGGGAATGGGCCGGATCAATACAAAGACAGAAATAAAACCATGTGTGACAATTCTCCCCACCATTAAAGCTTTCCGCCCCCAGAAAGCCATAACACTTTCCAGCTGAAAAAAAACAACACATAAGGATTCCAGAATGTACTCCCCACCATTAATAATCAACTATCCCTAGAAATGTTCTTAGGATGAAAATCCAAGAGACCCATGGTGGGTCTCCCCACCATTAGAAACCAACTAGCAATGAATAGACAAGAATTGAACATGAGCAAGAGTTGGGACTCACTCACACACGCCCAAAAAAACCCTACTACAAAAACCGAATATACCAAGTTTATAGAGTTACAACATGAACATATAAACCACCCACTCCCAAATGGATGGGACAATAACTTGGTCGACACATTCAACACAATTCTGGACCCCCGTCACTTGGGGATGGAATGGAAGGGGACCCAATAATTTGGATACTGAAACCACAAAAGAAACAAATAAACTACCCAAAACTCTCCACCTATGAATAGGTAACACCAAGACTACACCTGATTTTTACAGGCGGTCCACACAGGGACATTGATTGAATTCCCACATCCATGAAGGAATAACCATAGACACTGTGTGAGGGGTTAAGTCCACCACGCTTGTTGCGACAAAGGGAAATTCATTGAAATGAGGAACAAAAAACATTGACATAGTAACTAACTTACCAAAAGAGAGGAGTAAGGATCGTAATCTAGAACTCAACACCTCTGTTGATTTCCTGACTGCGTGAAAAGTTTCACTCTCAGGCCTATGGCTGGAGCCCTGATTCTTGAAGCATTTGCTGCACCGTAGTCAGGTGATAAGGGTCACACCACTCAAAAAAAAACCCACACTTGATCACCAAACAAAAACCTTCATCTAAATAGGAACTCATAAATACATATCAAAATTCCTTATCACTCCAAATGAGGGGCATAATAGACGAGGAATTAGACGAAACACATAAACATCACCGAAAACAACTACTCTGTCCAAAAGAATTATCACGACCTAGAAGAACTTTTAATAGATCCCAAACTACTCTCTATTCCAACAAAAAGGTTGAGGAATCATCAAAAGAGGTGGATTTAACATTTTTAATGAATCCTTAGGTTGATCAGTAGGAAATATTTCCAACGGAGAACTATCCCTGGCCACATCACAACATCAAACACATCTTTAGAAACCCAATGAAAATTTCTCCAAAACCAAGACACCAACAAGATATCATCTCAATATACAACAAGAGTATGAATTGTAGATCACAAGGAAGCTTAATAACATAGAAACAAAACGGGCCACATAACCATTGGTTTATAAAAAAAGGACTACATTTTTCAACACAAAACACTTATGAAAAACAAACTAACTTGGTGGGGTTCAACATTCACCAATGGTGTTTCATCAAGTCTCACCCACATGCACATTTCCATGCCACCCCAGGCAACCAACCACCATACCATATATTTCATCCTTCCAGATATAAATAAAACCATGCATGTGAGCACTCATGAAAACATCAAAGGCTAAAACAAAACAACATCATTCCAAAAATCATGTACCTTCAAAAGGAACACCAACCACCAAGTGAAAAACCCTTTTCATATTTCGCCAAAAAACAAAACCACAATTCATTAAGAACCATTTTATTAAAAACCTACCCCTTTTCATTTTTTAAAAAAACTTTTTAAATTACCAAGCCACTCCAAACAACCCCTTCCCATTTTTTTTAAAAAAAAATCAGCAATGTATATTTTTATAATCTAAGGTCCATTGAGACCAATACCGTTTGTAGTAAAACACCAACCGATAAAAACCAATTGCCAAAACTAATTTATCCAATTCAAAAACTTTTTAACATCCTAAATTACCCCATTTAAAAAAAATATTCAGAATCACTTTAAAATTATTCACAATTTCAAAACATTTTATTTCAACAAACCACAATTTTTGATTATGGATAATCCAATCCCTTTAAATCATTTCTACTTCCCCCTATTTTTTTCACAAAAACACAACCTTCCAAAACCATTATTATATTTAATTATTGAAACCCCATTTTTTCACTTTTCAAAATCTAATCATTACATTAAAACCCATTTCCACAATTCTCACACAAGGATTTTAAAAACAAAAATTCAGAATTCAAGAAAGGTTCAAGATACCCAAAAAATGGAACTAGTGTCAGTGGGTGACTTGACCATATGGTTGGCGTCCATATTCCAAACACAACACCAACACAGAGAGACTTATTAGGACCATTCCCCAGCTCCACATGGATTGCCAGGCCCTGTGATCTCACAGAGGCCATTAGTCAGACTCCCCTTGTCATATCCCAACACTAAAAAAAATCAACCAGAATAAAGGACACTAATAAAACTGGACTCCCTTGGAAACCTGAGGATTAGAACAAGAAAGAGTTTGCGACACTCTTCATGAACTTACCCCTCAAGTCCCATCAATCCTACTCCATCTACCTTGAAATCCCAAAAATAACAAGGGCACTCTTAAAAGAAAGGTCTGCTAAGAGCCAACATGCTCTAATACCATTTTGTCACGAACCAGCCTGAGTCGACCCTGGACCGGTCACCTAGACCAGCCCGCGACAAGTCCCGAGAGGCGTTCCCGATCCTCCTGGGATGGTTACAACCACCAAGGGAATCAATAGAGTACACAAGGGAATTTTTTTCTCCCATATACAGACAATCAAACAAATAGCCGAAATAAACAGACAGCCCAAAATGAATTTAATAAAAATTTAACAAAATATTTTTTATACAAGAAACTAAAGGTAGAACCAAAAAAAACTCAAATGAACAATCCCAATGACCAACTAACTCCATGTGACACTTCTGTCCACTCTCCAACACAATGATCAAAAGTCGCCCAAGGTGATCGAACTAAAGATGAAACCTGCACAAGGGCTAAAAAAGAAGAAGACTATAGGCGTGAGTATTAAAACTCAGTAGGTTAGCCCGATATTCTATTCCCAATGCACATTCCTTTAAAATAAATGAAACATCAATTTATAGTTTGAAATTAAAGATATGAAAGTATGGTTTTCAAATGAGGTTCCATGCTATAATAATTATCAGACAAAAACATGAATGTTTAATAAACAAAAATGCAAGTAACTATTTTTTTTCAAAGAGGTGCAACTTCAAAATGAACATAGTTTTCAAGAGGGCTGCATTAAAGAATTTTAACATTCAAATAAATAACACATACTACTGAATTTACCAACCAAACACACCGTATGCCGACGGTGAGTACAAAATAGCCAATGAGCACTAGTCATGGGAATACCCCTAGGCACTAGTTAGTTGTTAGCCCCAGGTACCTCGTATCTCGGTGAAAGTAACCATAATAAATATCCGTTCTCGTGCACAAGCCACTAGTAGGGAACATACCCATAACCTAGTGGTCCCCAATCATCATCATCATCATAGTTTAGTTAGTGTTGTCATCGTCAAACATGCTACGTGAAACAGGGGCCAACCCCCACAGAATCACTAGCATACTAGTACATGTCCGCCCACCTAGATACCCGGGATTCCCTTT
The DNA here is from genome assembly GCA_963277665.1 of Viscum album. Classification (NCBI taxonomy): domain Eukaryota; kingdom Viridiplantae; phylum Streptophyta; class Magnoliopsida; order Santalales; family Viscaceae; genus Viscum; species Viscum album. The sequence continues at coordinate 1,581,795,136 of OY728137.1, read as the reverse complement.
AGTGCTCAATCAAGTTACAAATATTATCATATACACATTTCGCATCCAAATTCCATTCCAAAATCATAAAAACACAAACAGACCATAATCTTTTTTCACATTTCTTACACTAATCAACAAACCGCTAAATATTTTGGTAAAACAATTTCATGAAGTGCATTGAGGCTTTTCACATAAAACTCTTTCAAAAACATTCTTTAAATTATAAACACACATAATAGCCAAACAAAATCATATTTTGAAGCCCAATAAACATTTAATAAAATCATTTAATGGGCCATAAAACAATCCCAATTTCACAACTTGTTATATACAAGTAAAACACTCCTTCGTTTCTAGGAAATGCCAAACGGGCTTTTAAACATTTTATCAAAACTAACCTTTGATGAAGGTATGAATTTTAATTTTATTAAGGATCTGTATAAACATAATTTACGGCTGCAAACATCATTCATAAATCTCTTATAATACTCAGGTTACATATTCAAAACACAACCATTTTCGTAAAGATGTGAAACGGTCCATTTTTTTGGCAACTCTGGCCAAAATATGTTGTAAATCAAATCCCACTTGTTTGTAAAAACAAATCCAAATTGGAAATCAATATAAGTACCCAAAAATACCATTTATAATTCTTCCAATTCCTTTATAAATCCAATCAAATAACTTTTAAATCACACATCACACATAAAAGCCAACAGGGCAATTTACCGAACACATGCCATGCCCTTTTTAAACAAAAAAATTTATTTTATGTACATGAAAAGGAATAAAACACCAATTGAATGTCATATTTTCATTCAAGATACTGTAACATGTTAAAAATACCATAAACCAGATTATAAACCTCACAAAATATTTTCAAAGATAATGGAACATTTAAACAAACACTTGTTGATTACTTTCATGACAAAACAACACTACCTTTCACATAACAGTGATTAAACAACGACTTTGCACTCCAAGAAAATTATAAAATGGATTTAAAACAATAATATACATTTATATCAGTATAGGATAATATTAAAATGATGAAACTTATATGATAAAAGCATGTGCAAGGGATATCCTACCTCAAATCTTTGGCGTAATTGAAACGCACACCCGAAATCACCCGCCGCAGGTTTATAAACCCTAAAACTATAAATACCAGACCTAAACAAACATAAAAACCATCAAAAAACATTTTATAACAAAACCCTAGGTCGATCAAGACTAGGGTACAATATAAATCAAAGAAATAATGAAAGGAGGGGGAAGAGGAAGGAGAAAGGAGTAGGAATCTCACCTTTCACCCTAGAAAACTCATCGTCTTCCATTAGATATGAAACCCTAGAGGGAAGGGAATGGCTTGAAAATTCATGGAGATACTCCTAAGATCTGGGAGAACCAGGGAAAAAAAATTGGTGGCCAAAAGAGTACGAAATGGTTAATTTATGAATGATACAATTTACCTTGTCAAATATGGACGATTTGAGTTATCCTGAGAAGTTTCGCCCTCTTACGCGACCCATATAAGCTCCAAAGAGGCAAAAAAGATATTGGGGGTGAGGATTGGGATATTGGATTCGGGTGTGAGGTGGAATCACTGAAAAAGATTAAAAAATGAAAATGATATAAATGAAACAAATTATTTGTTTTAAAACAGGAAATGGGCCCATGGGCTGGCCCAATACCTAAATAAGTGACCCAAATTCACCCGACTTATGAATTTATAATGGGTCCAGAGGATAAATAAATTTTAATATATCAGTATAGGACAAGTGGGAAGTTGATTGGGTGAAAAAGGATGAAAAACAAAAGAGTTATAAAAGAAACAAATTCGGTTTTTAAAACTGGGAATGGGCCGGATCAATACAAAGACAGTTAAAGTTTCTTAGGATGAAAATCCAAGAGACCCATGGTGGGTCTCCCCACCAATAGAAACCAACTAGCAATGAATAGACAAGAATTGAACATGATCAAGAGTTGGGACTCACTCACACAAGCCCAAAAAAACCCTCCTACAAAAACTAATATAAAAAGTTAATAGAGTTACAACATGAACATATAAACCACCCACTCCCAAATGGATGGTACAATAACTTGGTCGACACATTCAACACAATTCTGGACCCCCGTCACTAGGGGATGGGATGGAAGGGGACCCAATAATTTGGCCACTGAAACCACAAAAGAAACAAATAAACTACCCAAAACTCTCCACCTATGAATAGGTAACACCAAGACTACACCTGAGTTTTATAGGCGGTCCACACAGGGACATTGGTTGAAAACCCACATCCATGAAGGAATAACCATAGACACTATGTGAGGGGTTAAGTCCACCACGCTTGTTGCGACAAAGGGAAATTCATAGAAATGAGGAACCAAAACATTGACATAGTAACTAAATTTCCAAAACAGAGGAGTAAGGATCTTAATCTAGCACTCCACACCTCTGTTGATTTCCGAACTGCATGAAAAGCTTCACTCCGAGGCCTATGGCTGGAGCCCTGATTCTTGAAGCATTTGCTCCACCGTAGTCAGGTGATAAGGGTCACACCACTCAAAAAAATCCCACACTTGATCACCAAACAAAAACCTTCATCTAAATAGTAACTCATAAATACATATCAAAATTCCTTATCACTCCAAATGAGGGGCATAATAGACGAGGAATTAGGCGAAACACATAAACATCACCGAAAACAACTACTCTGTCCAAAAGAATTATCACGACCTAGAAGAACTTTTAATAGATCCCAAACTACTCTCTATTCCAACAAAGAGGTTGAGGAATCATCAAAAGAGGTGGATTTAACATTTTTAATGAATCCTTAGGTTGATCAGTAGGATAGATTTCCAATGGAGAACTATCCCTGGCCACATCACAACATCAAACACATCTTTAGAAACCCAATGAAAATTTCTCCAAAACCAAGACACCAACAAGATATCATCTCAAGATACAACAAGAGTATGAATTGTAGATCACAAGGAAGCTTACTAACATAGAAAAAAGTGGGCCACATCACCATTGGTTTATAAAAAAAGGATTAAATTTTTCGACTCAAAACACTTTTGAAAAATAAACTAACTTGGTGGGGTTCAACATTCACCAATGGTGTTTCATCAAGTCTCACCCACATGCACATTTCCATGCCACCCCAGGCACCCAACCACCATACCATATATTTCATCCTTCCAGATATAAATAAAACCATGCATGTGAGCACTCATGAAAACATCATAGGCTAAAACAAAACAACATCATTCCAAAAATCCTGTACCTTCAATGGGAACACCAACCACCAAGTGAAAAACCTTTTTCATATTTCGCCAAAAAAAACCACAATTCATTAAGAACCATTTTCTTAAAAACCTACCCCTTTTCATTTAAAAAAACATTTTAAACAACCAAGCCACTCCAAACAACCCCTTCCCATTATAATTTAAAAATAAAAAATCAGTAATGTATATTTTTATAATCTAAGGTCCATTGAGACCAATATCGATTGTACTAAAACACCAACCGATCAAAACTAATTTCCAAAACTAATTTATACAATTCAAAAACTTTTTAACATTCTAAAATACCCCATTTAAAAAAATATTCAGAATCACTTTAAAATTATTCACAATTTCAAAACATTTTATTTCAACAAACCACAATTTTAGATTATGGATAATCCAATCCCTTTAAATCATTTCTGCTTCACCCAAATTTTTTTCACAAAAACACAACCTTCAAAAACCATTATTATATTTAATTATTGAAACCCCATTTTTTCACTTTTCAAAATCTAATCCTTACATTAAAACCCATTTCCACAATTCTCACAGAAGGATTTTAAAAACAAAAAATCAGAATTCAAGAAAGTTTCAAGAGACCCAAAAAAGGGAACTAGTGTCAGTGGGTGACTTGACCATATGGTTGGCGGCCATATGACAAACACAAAAACAACACAGAGAGACTTATTAGGACCATTCACCAGCTCCACATGGCTTGCCAGGCCCTGTGAGCTCACGGATGCCATTAGTCAGACTCCCCTTGTCATATCCCAAAACCAAAAAAAAGCAACCAGAACAAAGGACACTAATAAAACTGGACTCCCTTGGAAACCTGAGGACTAGAACAAGAAAGAGTTCGCGACGCTCTTCATGAACTTACCCCTCAAGTCCCAAAAATCCTACTCCATCTACCTTGACATCCCCAAAATAACAAGGGCACTCTTAAAAGAAAGGTCCGCTAAGAGCCAACCTGCTCTGATACCATTTTGTCACGAACCAGCCTGAGTCGACCCTGAACCGGTCACCTAGGCCAGTCCGCGACAAGTCCTGAGAGGCGTTCCCGATCCGCCCGGGATGGTGACAAGCACCAAGGGCATCAATATAGTACACAAGGGAACTATTTCTCCAATATATAGACAATCAAACAAACATCGGAAATAAAAGGACATCACAAAATGAATTTATATAAAAATTGAACAAAATATTTTTTATACAAGAAACTAAAGGTAGAAAAAAAAACAAAAACTCAAATGAACAATCCCAATGACCAACTAACTCCGTGTGACACTTCTGGTCACTCTCCAAAATAATGATCAAAAGTCTCCCAAGGTGATCGAACTAAAGATGAAACCTGCACAAGGGCTAAAAAAAGAAGAAGACAATTGCGTGGGTATTAAAACTCAGTATGTTAGCCTGATATTCTATTCCCAATGCACATTCCTTTAAAATAAATGAAACATCAATTTATAGTTTGAAATTCAAGATATGAATGTATGGTTTTCAAATGAGGTTCCATGCAATAATAATTATCAGACAAAAACATGCATGTTTAATAAACAAAAATGCAAGTAACTATTTTTTTCAAAGAGGTGCAACTTCAAAATGAACATAGTTTTCAAGAGGGCTGATTTAAAGAATTTTATCATTCAAATAAATAACACATACTACTTAATTTACCAACCAAACACACCGTATGCCGACAGTGAGTACAAAATAGCCAATGAGCACTAGTCATGGGAATACCCCTAGGCACTAGTTAGTTGTGAGCCCTAGGTACCTCGTATATCGGTGAAAATAACCATAATAAATATCTGTTATCATGCACAAGCCACTAGTAGGGAACATACCCATAACCTAGTGGTCCCCAATCATTGTCATCATCATAGTTTAGTTAGTGTTGTCATCGTCAAACTTTCTACGTGAAACAGGGGCCAACCCCCACAGAATCACTAGCATACTAGTACACGTCCGCCCACCTAGATACCTGGGATTCCCTTTAGTGCTCAATCAAGTTTCACATATTATCAAATACACATTTCACATCCAAATTCCATTCCAAAATCATAAAAACACAAACAGCCCATAATCTTTCTTCACATTTCCTACACTAATCAACAAACCTCTAAATATTTTGGTAAAACAATTTCATGAAGTGCATTGAGGCTTTTCACATAAAACTCTTTCAAAAACATTCTTTAAATTATAAACACACATCATAACCAAACCAAATCATATTTGGCAGCCCAATAAACATTTAATAAAATCATTTAATGGACCATAAAACAATCCCAATTTCACAACATGTTATATACAAGTAAAACACTCCTTTGTTTCTAGGAAATGCCAAACGGGCTTTTAAAAATTTTCTCAAAACTAACCTTTGATGAAGTTAAGAATTTTAATTTTATTAAGGATCTGTATAAACATCATTTACGGCTTCAAACCGCATTCATAAATCTCTTATAATACTCATGTTACATATTCAAAACACAACCATTTTCGTAAAGATGTGAAACGGTCCATTTTTTTGGCAACTCCGGCCAAAATATGTTGTAAATCAAAACCCACATGTTTGTAAAAAAAATCCAAATTGTAAATCAGTATAAGTACCCAAGAATACCATTTATAATTCTTCCAATTCATTTATAAATCTAATCAAATTACTTTTAAATCACACATCACACATAAAAGCCAACCGAGCAATTTACCGAACACATGCCATGCCCTTTTTAAACAAAACAATTTATTTTATGTACATGAAAAGGAATAAAACACCAATTGAATGTCATATTTTCATTCAAGATACTGTAACATGTTAAAAATACAATAAACCAGATTATAAATCTCACAAAATATTTTCAAAGATAATGGAACATTTAAACAAACACTTGTTGATTACTTTCATGACAAAACAACACATCCTTTCACATAACAGTGATTAAACAACGACTTTGAACACCAATAAAATTATAAAAAAGGATTTAAAGCAATAATATAAATTTATATCAGTATAGGATAATATTAAAATGATGAAAATTCTATGATAAAATCATGTGAAAGGGATATCCTACCTCAAATCTTTGGCGTAATTGAAACGCACACCCGAAATCACCCGCCGCGGGTTTATAAACCCTAAAACTATAAATACCAGACCAAAAAAACATAAAACCCATCAAAAAATATTGTATAACAAAACACTAGGTCGATAAAGACTACGGTATAATATAAATCAAAGAAATAATGAAAGGAGGGGGAAGAGGAAGGAGAAAGGAGAAGGAATCTCACCTTTCACCCTAGAAAACTCTTCGTCTTCCACTAGATCTGAAACACTAGAGGGAAGGGAATGGCTTGAAAATTCATGGAGATACGCCTAAGATCTGGACGAACCAGGGAATGAAAATTGGTGGCCAAAAGAGTACGAACTGATTAATTTATGAATGATACAATTTACCTTGTCAAATCAAGACGATTTGAGGTATCCTGAGAAGTTTCGCCCTCTTACGCGACGCATATGAGCTCCAAAGTGGCAAAAACGATATTGGGGGTGAGGATAGGGATATTGGATTCGGGTGGGAGGTGGAATCACCGAAAAATATTAAAAAATGAAAAGGATATAAATGAAGAAAATTATTTTTTTAAAAACAGGAAATGGGCCCATGGGCTGGCCCAATACCTAAATAAGTGACCCAAATTCACCCAACTTATTAATTTATAATGGGTCCAAAAGGATAGATAAATTTTAATATATCAGTATAGGACAAGTGTGAAGTTGATTGGGTAAAAAAGGTTGAAAAAAAAAGAGTTATAAAAGAAACAAATTCAGTTTTTAAAAATAGGAATGGGCCGGATCAATACAAAGACAGAAAAAAAATCGTGTGTGACAGTTCTCCCCACCATTAAAGCTTTCCGCCCACAGAAAGCCATAACACTTTCCAGCTGAAAAAAAACAACACATAAGGATTCCAAAATGTACTCCCCACCATTAAGAATCAACTATCCCTAGAAATGTTCTTAGGATGAAAATCCAAGAGACCCATGGTGGGTCTCCCCACCATTAGAAACCAACTAGCAACGAATAGACAAGAATTGAACATGATCAAGAGTTTGGACTCACTCACAGAAGCCCAAAAAAAACCATCCTACAAAAACCTAATATACCAAGTTAATAGAGTTACAACATGAACATATAAACCACCCACTCCCAAATGGATGGGACAATAACTTGGTCAACACATTCAACACAATTCTGGACCCCCGTCACTTGGGGATGGGATGGAAGGGGACCCAATAATTTGGCTGTTGAAACCACAAAAGAAACAAATAAACTACCCAAAACTCTCCACCTATGAATAGGTAACACCAAGACTACACCTGATTTTTACAGGGGGTCCACACAGGGACATTGATTGAAAACCCACATCCATGAAAGAATAACCATAGACACTGTGTGAGGGGTTAAGTCCACCACGCTTGTTGCGACAAAGGGAAATTCATAGAAATGAGGAACCAAAACATTGACATAGTAACTAACTTACCAAAACAGAGGAGTAAGGATCTTAATCTAGAACTCCACACCTCTGTTGATTTCCTGACTGCGTGAAATGCTTCACTCCGAGGCCTATGGCTGGAGCCCTGATTCTTGAAGCATTTGCAGCACCGTAGTCAGGTGATAAGGGTCACACCACTCAAAAAAAACCCACACATGATCACCAAACAAAAAACTTCATCTAAATAGGAACTCATAAATACATATCAAAATTCTTTATCACTCCAAATGAGGGGAATAATAGACGAGGAATTAGACGAAACACATCAACATCACCGAAAACAACTGCTCAGTCCAAAAGAATTATCACGATCTAGAATAACTTTTAATAGATCCCAAACTACTCTCTATTCCAACAAACAAGTTGAGGCATCATCAAAAGAGTTGGATTTAACATTTGTAATGAATCCTTAGGTTGATCAGTAGGAAAGATTTCCAACGGAGAACTATCCCTGGCCACATCACAACATCAAACACATCTTTAGAAACCCAATGAAAATTTCTCCAAAACCAAGACACCAACAAGATATCATCTCACGATACAACAAGAGTATGAATTGTAGATCACAAGGAAGATTACTAACATAGAAAAAAAACGGGCCACATAACCATTGGTTTATAAAAAAAGGACTACATTTTTTAACTCAAATCACTTTTGAAAAACAAACTAACTTGGTGGGGTTCAACATTCACCAATGGTGTTTCATCAAGTCTCACCCACATGCACATTTCCATGCCACCCCAGGTACCCAACCACCATACCATATATTTCATCCTTCCAGATATAAATAAAACCATGCATGTGAGCACTCATGAAAACATCAAAGGCTAAAACAAAACAACATCATTCCAAAAAATAAGGTACCTTCAAAAGGAACACCAACCTCCAAGTGAAAAACCCTTTTCATATTTCGCCAAAAAAAACCACAATTCATTAAGAACCATTTTATTAAAAACCTACCCCTTTTCATTTAAAAAAAACTTTTTAAATAACCAAGCCACTCCAAACAACCCCTTCCCTTTAAAAAAAAAACCAGCAATGTATATTTTTATAATCTATGGTCTATTGAGACCAATACCGTTTGTAGTAAAACAAAAACCGATCAAAACCAATTGAAAAAACTAATTTATCCAATTCAAAAACTTTTTAACATCCTAAAATACCCCATTTAAAAAAAATATTCAGAATCACTTTAAAATTATTCACAATTTCAAAACATTTTATTTCAACAAACCACTATTTTAGATTATGTATAATCCAATCCGTTTAAATCATTTCTTCTTCCCCCAATTTTTTTCACAAAAACACAACCTTCCATAACCATTGTTATATGTAATTATTGAAACCCAATTTTTTCAATTTTCAAAATCTAATCCTTACATTAAAACCCATTTCCACAATTCTCACACAAGGATTATAAAAACAAAAATTCAGAATTCAAGAAAGGATCAAGAGACCCAAAAAAAGGGAACTAGTGTCATTGGGTGACTTGACCATATGGTTGGCGGCCATATGACAAACACAACACCAACACAGAGAGACTTATTAGGACCATTCCCCAGCTCCACATGGCTTGCCCGGCCTTGTGAGCTCACGAAAGCCATTAGTCAGACCCCCCTTGTCATATCCCAACACCAAAAAAAATCAACCAGAACAAAGGACACTAATAAAACTGGACTCCCCTGGAAACCTGAGGATTAGAAAAAGAAAGAGTTTGTGACGCTCTTCATGCACTTACCCTTCAAGTCCCAAAAATCCTACTACATCTACCTTGACATCCCCAAAATAACAAGGGAACTCTTAAAAGAAAGGTCCGCTAAGATCCAACCTGTTCTGATACCATTTTGTCACGAACCAGCCTGAGTTTACCCTGAACCGGTCACCTAGGCCAGCCCGCGAAAAGTCCCGAGAGGCATTCCCGATCCTCCTGGGATGGTGACAAGAACCAAGGGCATCAATAGAGAACAAAAGGGGACGATTTCTCCCATATATAGACAATAAAACAAACTGCGGAAATAAATGGACAGCCCAAAATGAATTTATAAAAAAATTGAACAAAATATTTTTTATACAAGAATCTAAAGGTAGAACAAAAAAAACTCAAATGAACAATCCCAATGACCAATTAACTCCATGTGACACTTCTGGTCACTCTCCAACACAATGATCAAAAGTCACCCATGGTGATCGAACTAAAGATGAAACCTACACAAGGGCTAAAAAAAGAAGAAGACTATAGGCGTGAGTATTAAAACTCAGTAGGTTAGCCCGATTTTCTATTCCCAATGCACATTCCATTAAAATAAATGAAACATCAATTTATAGTTTGAAATTCATGATATGAATGTATGGTTTTCAAATGAGGTTCCATGCTATAATAATTATCAGACAAAAACATGCATGTTTAATAAACAAAAATGCAAGTAACTATTTTTTTTCAAAGATGTGCAACTTCAAAATGAATATAGTTTTCAAGAGGGCTTCTTTAAAGAATTTTAACATTCAAATAAATAACACATACTACTGAATATACCAACCAAACACAGCGTATGCCAACGGTGAGTACAAACTAGCCAATGAGCACTAGTCATGGGAATACCCCTAGGCACTAGTTAGTTGTGAGCCACAGGTACCTCTTATCTCGGTGAAAGTAACAATAATAAATATCCATTATCGTGCACAAGCCACTAGTAGGGAACATACCCATAACCTAGTGGTACCCAATCATCATCATCATCATAGTTTAGTTAGTTTTGTCATCGTCAAACTTGCTACGTGAAACAGGGGCCAACCCCCACAGAATCACTAGCATTCTAGTACACGTCCGCCCACCTAGATACCCGGGATTCCCTTTAGTGCTAAATAAAGTTACAAATATTATCAAATACACATTTCACATCCACATTCCATTCCAAAATCATAAAAACACAAACATCCCATAATCGTTCTTCACATTTCTTACACTAATCAACAAACCGCTAAATATTTTGGTAAAACAATTTCATGAAGTGCATTGAGGCTTTTCACATAAAACTCTTTCAAAAACATTCTTTAAATTATAAACACACATCATAACCAAACCATATAATATTTGTCAGCCCAATAAACATTTAATAAAATCATTTAATGGACCATAAAACAATCCCAATTTCACAACTTTTTATATACAAGTAAAACACTCCTTCGTTTCTAGGAAATGCCAAACGGGCTTTTAAACATTTTATCAAAACTAACCTTTGATGAAGGTATGAATTTTAATTTTATTAAGGATCTGTATAAACATCATTAACGGCTGCAAACCTCATTCATAAATCACTCATAATACTCAGGTTACATTTTCTAAACACAACCATTTTCGTAAAGATGTGAAACGGTCCATTTTTTTTGGCAACTCCAGCCATAATATGTTGTAAATCAAAACCCACTTGTTTGTAAAAACAAATACAAATTGGAAATAAATATAAGTACCCAAAAATACCATTTATAATTATTCCAATTCCTTTATAAATCCAATCAAATAACTTTTAAATCACACATCACACATAAAAGCCAACAGGGCAATTTACCGAACACATGCCATGCCCTTTTTAAACAAAACAATTTATTTTATGTACATGAAAAAGAATAAAACACCAATTGAATGTCATATTTTCATTAAAGATACTGTATCATGTTATAAATACCATAAACCAGATTATAAACCTCACAAAATATTTTCAAAGATAATGGAACATTTAAACAAACACTTGTTGATTACTTTCATGACAAAACAACACTACCTTTCACATAACAGTGATTAAACAACGACTCTGCACACCAAGAAAATTATAAAAAGGATTTAAAACAATAATATACATTTATATCAGTATAGGATAATATTAAAATGATGAAACTTCTATGATAAAACCATGTGCAAGGGATATCCTACCTCAAATCTTTGGCGTAATTGAAACGCACACCCGAAATCACCCGCTGCGGGTTTATAAACCCTAAATATATAAATACCAGACCTAAACAAACATAAAACCCATCAAAAGACAATTTATAACAAAACCCTAGGTCGATCAAGACTAGGGTACAATATAAATCAAAGAAATAATGAATGGAGGGGGATGAGGAAGGAGAAAGGAGAAGGAATCTCACCTTTCACCCTAGAAAACTCTTTGTCTTCCATTAGATCTGAAACCCTAGATGGAAGGGAATTGCTTGAAAATTAATGGAGATACTCCTAGGATCTGTACTAACCAGTGAAAGAAAATTGGTGTCCAAAAGAGTACGAATTGATTAATTTATTAATGATACAATTTACCTTGTCAAATCTGCACGATTTGAGGTATCCTGAGACGTTTCGCCCTCTCACGCAACCCATATGAGCTCCAAAGAGGAAAAACGATATTGGGGGTGAGGATAGGGATATTGGATTCGGGTGGGAGGTGGAATCACCGAAAAAGATTAAAAAATTAAAATGATATAAATGAAACAAATTATCTTTTTTAAACAGGAAATGGGCCCATGGGCTGGCCCAATACCTAAATAAGTGACCCAAATTCACCCGACTTATGAATTTCTAATGGTTCCAAAAGGATAAATAAATTTTAATATATCAGTATAGGACAAGTGGGAAGTTGATTGGGTGAAAAAGGAAGAAAAACAAAAGAGTTATAAAAGAAACAAATTCAGTTTTTAAAACTGGGAATGGGCCGGATCAATACAAAGACAGAAAAAAAACCGTGTGTGACAATTTTCCCCACCATTAAAGCTTTCCGCCCCCGGAAAGCCATAACACATTCCATCTGAAAAAAAAAACAACACATAAGGATTCCAGAATGTACTCCCCACCATTAATAATCAACTATCCCTAGAAATGTTCTTTGGATGAAAATCCAAGAGACCCATGGTGGGTCTCCCCACCATTAGAAACCAACTAGCAATGAATAGACAAGAATTGAACATGATCAAGAGTTGGGACTCACTCACACAAGACCAAAAAAACCCTCCTACAAAAACCTAATATACTAAGTTAATAGAGTTACAACATGAACATATAAACCACCCACTCCCAAATGGATGGGACAAGAACTTGGTCGACACATTCAACACAATTCTGGACCCCCGTCACTTGGGGATGGGATGGAAGGGGACCCAATAATTTGGCCACTGAAACAACCAAAGAAACAAATAATCTACCCAAAACTCTCCACCTATGAATAGGTAACACCAAGACTAAACCTGATTTTTACAGGCGGTCCACACAGGGACATTGATTGAAAACCCACATCCATGAAGGAATAACCATAGACATTGTGTTAGGGGTTAAGTCCACCACGCTTGTTGCGACAAAGGGAAATTCATAGAAATGAGGAACCAAAACATTGACATAGTAACTAACATACCAAAACAGAGGAGTAAGGATCTTAATCTAGCACTACACACCTCTGTTGATTTCCTGACTGCGTGAAAAGCTTTACTCCGAGGCCTATGGCTGGAGCGCTGATTCATGAAGCATTTTCTGCACCGTAGTCAGGTGATATGGGTCACACCACTCAAAAAAACCCACACTTGATCACAAAACAAAAACCTTAATCTAAATAGGAACTCATAAATACATATCAAAATTCCTTACCACTCCAAATGAGGGGCATAATAGACGAGGAATTAGACGAAACACATCAACATCACCGAAAACAACTGCTCTGTCCAAAAGAATTATCACGACCTAGAAGAACTTTTAATAGATCCCAAACTACTCTCTATTCCAACAAACAGGTTGAGGCATCATCAAAAGTGGTGGATTTAACATTTGTAATGAATCCTTAGGTTGATTAGTAGGAAAGATTTCCAATGGAGAACTATCCCTGGCCACATCACAACATCAAACACATCTTTAGAAACCCAATGAAAATTTCTCCAAAACCAAGACACCAACAAGATATCATCTCAAGATACAACAAGAGTATGAATTGTAGATCACAAGGAAGCTTACTAACATAGCAAAAAAAACGGGCCACATAACCGTTGGTTTATAAAAAAAGGACTACATTTTTCAACTCAAAACACTTTTTAAAAACAAACTAACTTGGTGGGGTTCAACATTCACCAATGGTGTTTCATTATGTCTCACCCACATGCACATTTCCATGCCACCCCAGGCACCCAACCACCATACCATATATTTCATCCTTCCGGATATAAATAAAACCATGCATGTGAGCACTCATGAAAACATCAAAGGCTAAAAGAAAACAACATCATTCCAAAAATCATGTACCTTGAAATGGAACACCAACCACCAACTGAAAAACCATTTTCATATTTCGCCAAAAAAACCACAATTCATTAAGAACCATTTTCTTAAAAACCAACCCCATTTCATTTTAAAAAAAACTTTTTAAATAACCAAGCCACTCCAAACAACCCCTTCCCATTATAATTAAAAAAAATCAGCAATGTATATTTTTATAATCTAAGGTCCATCGAGACCAATACCGTTTGTAGTAAAATACCAACCGATCAAAACAAATTGCCAAAAATAATTTATCCAATTCAAATACTTTTTAACATCCTAAAATAACCAATTTAAAAAAAAATTCAGAATCACTTTAAAATTATTCACAATTTGAAAACATTTTATTTCAACAAACCACAATTTTAGATTACGGATAATCCAATCCCTTTAAATCATTTCCACTTCCCCCAATTTTTTTCACAAAAACACAAACTTCCAAAACCATTATTATATTTAATTATTGAAACCCCATTTTTTCACTTTTCAAAATCTAATACTTACATTAAAACCCATTTCCACAATTCTCACACAAGGATTTTAAAAAAAAAAATTCAGAATTCAAGAAAGGTTCAAGAGACCCAAAAAAAGGGAACTAGTGTCAGTGGGTGACTTGACCATATGGTTGGCGGCCATATGCCAAACACAACACCAACACATAGAGACTTATTAGGACCATTCCCCAGCTCCACATGGCTTGCCAGGCCCTGTGAGCTCACAGAGGCCATTAGTCAGACTCCCCTTGTCATATCCCAACACCAAAAAAAAATCAACCAAAACAAATGACACTAATAAAACTGGACTCCCTTTGAAACCTGAGGATTAGAACAAGAAAGAATTTGCGACTCTCTTCATGAACTTACCACTCAAGTCCCAACAATCCTACTCCATATACCTTGACATCCCAAAAATAACAAGGGCACTCTTAAAATAAAGGTCCGCTAAGAGCCAACCTTCTCTGATACCATTTTGTCACGAACCAGCCTGAGTCGACCCTGAACCGGTCACCTAGGCCAGCCCGCAACAAGTCCTGAGAGGTGTTACCGATCCTCTTGGGATGGTGACAAGCACCAAGGGCATCAATAGAGTATACAAGGGAACGATTTCTCCCATATATAGACAATCAAACAAACATCGGAAATAAACGGACAACCCAAAATGAATTTATATAAAAATTGAACAAAATATTTTTTATACAAGAAACTAAAGGAAGAACAAAAACAAAAACTCAAATGAACAATCCCAATGACCAAATAACTCCATGTGACACTTCTGGTCACTCTCCAACACAATGATCAAAAGTCGCCCAAGGTGATCGAACTAAAGATGAAACCTGCACAAGGGCTAAAAAAAGAAGAAGACTATAGGAGTGAGTATTAATACTCAGTAGGTTATCCCGATATTCTATTCCCAATTCACATTCCTTTAAAATAAATGAAACATCAATTTATAGTTTGAAATTTAAGATATGAAAGTATGGTTTTCAAATGAGGTTCCATGCTATAATAATTAACAGACAAAAACATGCATGTTTAATAAACAAAAATGCAAGTAACTATTTTTTTTCAAAGAGGTGCAACTTCAAAATGGACCTAGTTTTCAAGAGGGCTACTTTAAAGAATTTTAACATTCAAATAAATAACACATACTACTGATTTTACCAACCAAACACACCGTATGCCGACGGTGAGTATAAAATAGCCAATGAGCACTAGTCATGGGAATACCCCTAGGCACTAGTTAGTTGTGAGCCCCAGGTACCTCGTATCTCGGTGAAAGTAACCATAAACAATATCTGTTCTTGTGCACAAGACACTAGTAGGGAACATACCCATAACATAGTGGTCCCCAATCATCATCATCATCATAGTTTAGTTAGTGTTGTCATCGTCAAACTTTCTATGTGAAACAGGGGCCAACCCCCACAGAATCACTAGCATACTAGTACACGTCCGCCCACATAGATACCCGGGATTCCCTTTAGTGCTCAATCAAGTTACACATATTATCAAATACACATTTCACATCCACATACCATTCCAAAATCATAAAAACACAAACATCACATAATCATTATTCACATTTCTTACACTAATCAACAAACCGCTAAATATTTTGTTAAAACAATTTCATGAAGTGCATTGAGGCTTTTCACATAAAAATATTTCAAAAACATTCTTTAAATTATAAACACACATCATAACCAAAAAAATAATATTTGGAAGCCCAATAAACATTTAATAAAATCATTTAATGGACCATAAAACAATCCCAATTTCATAACTTGTTATATACAAGTAAAACACTCCTTCGTTTCTAGGAAATGCCAAACGGGCTTTTAAACCTTTTATCAAAACTAACCTTTGATGAAGGTATGAATATTAATTTTATTAAGGATATGTAGAAACATCATTTACGGCTGCAAACCTCATTCATAAATCTCTTATAATACTCAGGTTACATATTCAAAACACAACCATTTTCATAATGATGTGAAACGGTCCATTTTTTTGGCAACTCCGGCCAAAATATGTTGTAAATCAAAACCCACTTTTTTGTAAAAACAAATCCAAATTGGAAAGAAATATAAGTACCCAAAAATACCATTTATAATTCTTCCAATTCCATTATAAATCCAATCAAATAACTTTTAAATCATACATCACACATAAAAGCCAACAGGGCAATTTACCGAACACATGCCATGCCCTTTTTAAACAAAACAATTTATTTTATGTACATGAAAAGGAATAAAAAACCAATTTAATGTCATATTTTAATTCAAGATACTTTTAACATGTTAAAAATACCATAAACTAGATTATAAACCTCACAAAATATTTTCAAAGATAATGGAACATTTAAACAAACACTTGTTGATTACTTTCATGACAAAACAACACTACCATTCACATAACAGTGATTAAACAACGACATTTCACACCAAGAAAATTATAAAAAGTATTTAAAACAATAATATACATTTATATCAGTATAGGATAATATTAAATTGAAGAAACTTCTACGATAAAAGCATGTGCAAGGGATATCCTACCTCAAATCTTTGGCGTAATTGAAACGCACACCCGAAATCACCCACCGCGGGTTTATAAACCCTAAAACTATAAATACCAGACCTAAACAGACATAAAAACCATAAAAAACATTGTATAACAAAACCCTAGGTCGATCAAGATTAGGGTACAATATAAATCAAAGAAATAATGAAAGGAGGGGGAAGATGAAGGAGAAAGGAGAAGGAATCTCACCTTCACCCTAGAAAACTCTTCGTCTTCCATTAGATCTTCAACCCTAGAGGGAAGGGAATGTCTTGAAAATTCATGGAGATATTCCTAAGATATGGAAGAACCAATGAAAGAAAATTTGTGTCCAAAAGAGTACGAATTGATTAATTTATGAATGATACAACTTACCTTGTCAAATCTGGACGATTTGAGGTATCCTGAGACGTTTCGCCCTCTTACGCGACCCATATGAGCACCAAAGAGGCACAAAAGATATTGAGGGTGAGGATAGGGATATTGGCTTCGGGTGGGAGGTGGAATCACCGAAAAAGATTAAAAAATGAAAAAGATATAAATGAAACAAATTATTTTTTTTAAAATAGGAAATGGGCCCATGGGCTGGCCCAATACCTAAATAAGTGACCCAAATTCACCCGACTTATGAATTTCTAATGGGTCCAAAAGGATAAATAAATTTTAATATATCAGTATAGGACATATGGGAAGTTTATTGGGTGAAGAAGGATGATAAACAAAAGAGTAATAAAAGAAAAAAATTTAGTTTTTAAAACTGGGAATGGGCCGGATCAATACAAAGACAGAAAAAAAACCGTGCGTGACAAAAAGTGATATAGGACACTTTGATTCAAAAATATATTTTATGTTACTTCATTTATAAATGTGTGTCTTTTAAATGATTTTAAAAAAAGTATATTTCTCTCAAAAAGTTTTACTCATCATTTTCAACTATGTCAGCATCCTTTACTGGATATTATTTTCGATTGAGGTTGATTTATTATAAAACAACATTCCATATTGTATTGAATGAGTTATGATATGTTTGAATGTGGATGTTCTATTATTATACGATTCATGGTTTATGGTTAAAGTATTGACATTTAGTATTATATTTCTAATACGAATGTTTATGTTATGTTTCAACCTTTTCATATTAGGAATGTATTAGACTATGTAACTGATGGGTGGAGCCCACTATAGCTCCTAAATGCATTGGGAGATATCATGTGACAACTAGACATGTAATTGGATGAGGCCCTTTCCCAGTTTGACATATTGTTTTGCATGAGGCCTTAATAAATTTTAGACGTCTTGGCCGAGGCCTTGACAAAAGGTTTTAGAATGTCTGGCATTATACATTCCCTCATTACGAAAATAATATTGATGGTTCATGTGGTCATTCGACTAGTAGAATACCCATGAGTATGTTTTATTATGGAATTATTTACTCAGTTCATATTCCTTACATAAATGTATTCATGTTTATTATTGATAAATGCATTGGTTTCAATTAGTCACCATGCTTAATATTTATGTTATATTCCACAATATTGCTTACCGTTACTGAGCATTTGATCTCACCACGTTCTATGTTTTATTTTTTCCCAGGATTCCAAGAAGGGAATTTTTATTGATATGCATGGTTAAGGTATGGGAATAATGGTGTTCATAAAGGATTACAAATTTTATATTGTATTTTATAATGTATAATGTAGCATTCATGTATGTAATCTATTTTACAAGACTGCAAAACTGATCAGTCCAGCAGGACCTGATTCCTTGTAATCATGTCAATGTATTAAAATAATGCACCGATTTTGGGTAACTAGGGTCAGCCTGTTACACTCTTTTTGTAGTAAAGGTGATAAATTGGACCCATAAATATTCCATGTTGATGAATTTAATGTCAATACCCCAATTAAAGTCCCCTTAATGACCCAATATGGTGGGGGATGTATTAATTGGACCATTTATGGTATACATGGCTAGAATTAATCCCAATAAATTGATATGAAGGTGTATTAGATATAGGATAAAAAGGGAAATTTTTATTCATCATTGTATTGAGAAAGTGGGGTGATACCATTTATGTTTTCCTTTAGGTATTTTGTTTTGATTTTCTCCTCCAATGTAACACATATTTATGCATTTTTAAAAAAAATTCCGAATTCTTATTCCATTTCATTATGTAATTATCATTGTCTTTCTTTTCCAGCCTCCATCGCGATCATTTACAAATTATTATGATAAGTGACTAAGCTGGGGAATGGCATTGGGGGAGGATTGATGGTGTTATAGAATTATTTTATGATAATATTAAAATGATGTAATTCTATCTCTATTGTATTTAAGATAATTGCACATTTGCTATGATATACATCACAACATGATTTTCAAATCTATATCTATTATTTAATTCACAAGTTTCCCTCCCTTTATTGGGCAAAATATTCAAATGGTTGAGTTTTGAATACCACAATTGATGAAATGAAATACAGTGAAGCCGGTTCATTAAAAATATTTCATTATTGACTGATATTTTTATAGAATTTAGATATTTTAAGTGATTTTTTGGTATAATGAAAATGTTTCCAAGGAATTTTAAAATTAAACTCTCAATAATTTTAGAAAAATTAATTCATTTATGATGTTTTATAAAATTAATTTTCAAATTTAATTAAAAAAATAACAATTAAATAACGAACATAACTAAACCTTAAGACCGAGATAGTTCTTCTATAACATCATTAAATATTTAAATTTATTTTTAGGTTCATATTTTCAACAAATGTTTTCTCAAAAACACATAATCCAAAACCATAGTTTTCATTAATAAATAAAAACATAAATGAATTAGATTGGGAAAAATATATTGACTTATTGATCGAATACTAATCTCCAAAAGTGGGATAATAGCTGTCAGACACTTTTCTATACAAGGAAGATAAATTTAGTTTTTTACTACCCTATGATAGCAGTTTCAAAACTAGCAACATTTTTGTAGAGATAAATGGTCCTTTTCATTCAATAAATTAACTAGAAAATTTAATAAATAATTTCAATTGTTTTGTCTAAAAATATATAATATACAAATCATTTTACTAGATGTGGTCTCCAAAATATAGTTTTTATTTATTTTATAGACATATCAGGGGATATCAGTGAAAAATTACAATATAAGTGGAAATCAAGGATCTCAATAGGGCACATAAAGAGACCCTCAGATGATTAGTCAGAAAATTGATGAGATTTTAGGGTAAATGACCACAATATCAAAATATCTACATGAATCACAAGAGCATAAAATTAAGCCATAAGTAGATGGATAACCTTAGTGTAACATCATGCTCACAGATTAGCTTATAAATAGGAATAAGTGATACAAGGCTGTAGGCAACATCCTCAAGAGATGAAAGACAGAAAATAAATTCCACAGGATTAAAAAAAATTATAATTTTCTTTTGAAAATAAAATAACTTGAATAAGATAACCATAAAAACCAACCCTATATATGATGAATTAGTAAAGAATAATATAAATAAATATTTCAAACCAAAATAAAATATCATCGTTAAAATGGAATAACAAAAGAAAAAAAATCAAAGACACCCAATACATCAACATTGAAACTAAAAACCCACTACATGACCCAAATATATATTCCCATCATAAGTTTTCAAGAATAATCCCTAAAGAACTAAGATATTGTGCCATTATTTGTTCCTCAATATATAACATCTACAAACAAACCATATATCCTATAATGGGTTAAGTGTAAAACTCATTATAATTCCCCCAAAGACATACCATCTCACACCACTATGAAAAATCTTTTTAAAAAATTTAATAAATTTATTTAAGGATTGAGAACATTTTATAACTCAACTATAAAACAATTTTTCCATGCTAAGAATCAACATGATTTCACAATAATGTTTCTACTAATTTATCAACAAATTCTTGAAATGATTTCCCATTTTGTGGCATATAGTATACTATTCCATGTCCACACACCACAAAAACACAAATATAAAATCATGGTGTTACTATTGACATTGTAATTCCATGTCTATGATTTTTCCCCTTGATGGTGGTACTCCAAGTCAAATATCCAACTCATTAACCTCATTCCATACTGTTAGGTACAAATCATGTACACCCATTTCATTAAAATAAATTATTCTTATTTATTTCATTCAAAAAAAAATTCTTACATAAAACCTGTCTTAATTTTAAATCACCATTGTTAAATAATGAAGAATGTTTTTTATAAAAAATCATCTAATTCGTATGATTTACAATACCAAAATTCAGACACGAATGTTTATAAAATCATAACATGGATTAACAAGAAAAAATCCCTAAATTTAATAATTTTTAAATCAATGTTTCACGTTATAATATAGAAGAGTTTAGAGATAGTCTACAAACCTATCAAACATTGGTGAAAATGATTAATGTCACAAAAACATCATATACCTGGCCAGAAAAACCATGATGCATCCTTATATCTCAATACCATCAATGAAAACAATAATATATCTTCATGATTAACATAAAATAGAATGTATATATCCTTAATATACTAGATCCATGATTCAATGTGAAGTAAAAAATAAAATAATTGGGGATAAAATGAATAATGATAACATTCTGAGGAATTTTGGTATACAATGGACTTATATTTTATATTGATTAAAAGGACTTATTTTGAATTTTTGTTCCCTTTTGTTTTGTAAATCACAAACACTATTTTTAAATGAATTCATATAACAGTTTCACATTCTCACTTTATAGATTTGTTTCAACTGTCATCATTAAAACTTTCATATGCATAAGATAATAACCAAACTCAAGAGTTTTAAAAAATAATTTATTCCAAGAATATAATAATGACCCTGGATAGGATTTCTATCGTACACCTTGAACATGATATATATAATACACACTATCCAATTTTAATACTGACCATATTTTTATAATGGAAAAAATTGTAACGACTTTCATTATGATAATCATTAGATCCATTCAAACTTATTTTATCATATTAAAAAAGTAATATCATAATTAATTGAGAAACATTTAAATTAAAAAAATATATTCATGTATTCTATTGTGAAATGATTTTATTAATTGATAATATTGATTCAGTTATATGATTACTATTGGAGTGCCAGGTTTCCATGTCCCTCTAAATTTCATGTGTAAAATCTGACCATTGGAATCCATGATGACTTTTGGGATGTTGGACGATAAATACTAGGTCATTTGAATGAACTCAAATTTTTTTATAGATTCGAGAAACAGTTTGAGAAATATATCCAATTAATTCATCTTTTGAATCCTTTAAAGATTTTTTGTTTTGAATTCCATGTTCTACATACTTGTAACCTACAAAGATAATTTTCTTTCACAAATGTGACACTGATCGTTGTGAATACGAATGAGGGATTCCGTGTATTATAATACAATTATCCTGATATTTTATAGAAAGAATCAATTTTGAGGATTGAAAGACATAGGTCCATATCAACATCTATGTCGAGGGATTTTATGGATATCAAGACAGAGTTTGATTATCATATCAAGGGTTTATCCTGGTGTTTATAAGAAATAATTATATGAGTTTTTATATCAAGGGACCTATATCCATGCTAATTGGATACCATTTTATGTCGGTTAAAAAAAATTATTTATTTACATGTTTTACTTTGTCGATGTATTGTAATTGAAAGTGAATTTATTTTTATATTCATATTTCTATTATCTTTTTTGGGATTATGATATTCGTAATTAAGATTCTATTTTTTAGGATCGATTCATTTAACCAATACAATTCTATAGACTTTATGGTAGAATAAATAATTTTTTCACTCTATTTATCATAACCATTGTAATTATGATCTGTACCACTCTTACTATGATTAAATAATTTCTGTATTGTGAATATGTTAAATTTAAAATATAACATCTGGAATACTATTAATAACCTACTAATTATGATAATTCTATAATTGTACATGGGACCCTATACGACTACTGTTATAATACATCAATAGGAATTGTGAATTGTATTATTATAAATTATATTATTTTAAATTTTTTCATGGATAAAAATGAAATGTTTTTAATCCTACTATTTAAACCCCTCATAGATTATTTCATTGCATATAAATAGATTTTATATATGGGACAACAACGTACTTCTATTATCCTAATAATTTCTCCAAAATTGAATGGAATTTAATCAAATCCCTTGGGAGGAATATGAATTCATATTATGGCCTAATTAGTGGAAAATGGTTGTTTATGAAGAAAATATAATTAGATTCATGATTTTTGGATCAAAATTTTAGCAGTTCGTGGATATTTCACATGGTTAGGAAAACCATGTACTAACCATGCATGAGCTACTACCACAAACCACTCCTTGTAATTTTAGATAACATGGTTAGATAGACTATGTGAAGGACATATTATTCCACTATATACATCATTGTACAATTTCTCATTGGAGACCGAATGGTTTGGAAAAACCATGCCCCAAATGATGTGCATACCTGGTTCCCACTTTTTATGTTTCATGGTTTCCTAGAGGTGTTTCTACATTTCAACCAACTATTTTTAAATCGTCAACCTTTAGAAAAGCATCCAGAAAATTTTAAAATCTCCTCAAAACCTCATGAAACATAAAAAAAATATTTTATATACTTAAAAATGAATATATTAATGGTCATCTACTAGTAACCAGTGTTCTTTTATTCTTCCAAACATTCATCTTTTTACCCCTAGAATGTAAAAAACTAACATTATCTTGAATGAGATATTTAAACTACTCTAACAATTAATTTTCATGATCCCATGATTCTTCTACAAACCAATCATGACTCCATAAAATATTCACTAGAATGATTATTATTTTACAAAATAATATCTCTTTCTTATCAACATTCTATACTAGAACATGAACAAATGATGCATCCATCTATAGGTAAATGTGATGCCATAAAATCACATGGTTAGTATCAGGATGATAATTATTCAATTGAGATACATGAAAAAATTTATCCTCTTAACTGAACCTTGGTAGAAAATCCAAACATTAGACTACCACACCATCCTATTCAATTTTCTCAAAGTGGCCTCTTTATTGAGGATATAACATTACATTCTTCCCAAAATGATGATTCACTATATAAGGAACATATGGATCTCCCTATACATATGGAGATCCCCAAACAAGTTGATATTTTCGAGGAATCCCAAAATGACATCTGAATGTCTCTACAAAGTGATCTAGAGAATCAAGAGGCCACCATAAATTTTATGAAATGTATATTAATATTTCATCCTTTTACTTTAAAAAAACTAAATTACAGTATGACTCAACTTTTATCATTTATTTGAATGAAACAACATTGAGTAAACATTAGACAATATGGAATAGGTTTCATATGTAGCAACTAATTTGTAGATAGACTCATACATCCTTATACCCCTTCCATGCATGTTTTACCTCATTGTGAAGGGGATGGATATAGTGAATTCTATCAATGTAGTTCTCTATAAAAATTACATGAATAAAAACCTTGAAAAAACAAGATGTTATGGTTCAAATATAATAAACTACATCGACGAAGAGAATTTTGTTGATAACTATGACAACATATATTGTGTTTTAAACAACATATGTTACACTTTGGAGATCAAACCAAAATTTATCACTTGTTTATTTTATTTTTGTTATAGGGATTTAAATAACAATTATTATGTTTAGGAAAAAATTACGATGATTCCCAATTCCTCTTCCATTTTTGTGCATAATTTTAAAAGGCATTTATTCCCTAATGAGTTATTTTATTTTCTTTGGTTCATGGTATATCTAGAAAAATGTGTCAGATGATAATATTTATGAACAATAAAGGAATGACCTATAAATAAAAAAAAGTGCTATTGGGAGGGGGAAATTAGTTTTAAAAATTTATTATATTTTTTCTGAATAATTTTAATTTGTTTTAATATTTAATGAATATTTAATGCCCTATATAAACTCTTGAACTCCTGCCTTTTTCTATGAGTCCTAAGTAACCTAGGATAGTAATTATTAAATGTTTTAATTTTAATTTTCGAAATCATTAGATGGGTGCAATGGTAAAATGAATATAAAAAGTTAAGCAGAAGGGTGATAATTTTAAATATAACTATTTTTGTAATAAGTTAGCCTTTGTAAGGGTTGTTTTATTATATATTTTTAATTTTATGAATTTCAAATATTCTTATTGATTGGTTTATTTTTTTCTTTTCCATGACTAATTTTTCAAAACATATTTTTGTATTCTAGAGAAAATTCTAAACTATTACTTCCCATTTATTTTATAGTGTATTTCATTAGATAATTTAACATTTTATCTTCTAGAATATCCCTCGAATCATTTGAATCATTGATTTAATAGAACCATTTACACTTTAATTCATTTTTATTTTTCATCTCTTTTGTCCTTTCACCATCTTTGACATTAATATTTTGTTTCCCCATATAGGCATAAAAACCTTCAGAGAAAATGATCCATGTAATAAAACTTTTATATCCATTCCTACCCTACTGTCAATGGGCAGGATAATATTTTAAACAATATGTTTAGGGGATTTGGTTGCCTATAGTGGATAGAGACGTACATAATCGAGGTGATATTACTAGTGTTTTTTCTTGATATTGGTATATATTCCATGTTATCCATTATTTTACATTATTTTTAACTTCCCTAAAATAAAATATAATTTATTTAAAATAATAAATTAAATGGGTTTGTCTTGAGGTAATAAAAATTCACCATTGTGAAACTGATTATATTTTGATGATATATGGTTAGGTGGCTGATATGAAATACGTATAAAAAAACTAAGAATAAAAAAAGGAAAAATAAAATATTTCACTGGGAAAAAATCAAGAATGTTATTTTTATTCATTATTCTTAATTATATTATATAGATACATTGATCTTTGGGAGATGGGGTCATGTTATAATTACGGGAGTATTATCTTGAGCATATATTATTATATGTCATGTTATTATAAAGAGTTAAACATATATTTTAGTATTTTTATTTATTTATTACCCATAAACCATATGAATTACAGATATTTGAACCATAATACTATGACCTCATGATTAAATTTGACTTTAGTCATTATGTAGTGGAGACTCCATATACCTTGAAAGCGTGTTGTATCTAACATGTACTTGTGGTTCGAGAAAAACATTATTACATTTATAACATTGTGAAATATGTAAAAAAAATTTAACGTGACCGTAATTTCTATTCTAATGCACATTAAAGATAAATTAAGAAATAAAATTTGAATTAAGGAACAATATTATTTTCCAAAAGAGAAAAGGAAAAATTCTAGACAAACTTGTTGCTTAATAAAATTTTCTGTTCGATAAATTATTGTGTATTGTATTTTAATGTTTACAATCCATTGAATTATATTTAGTTCCATTAATTTTTAAATATATATACCGGTAGAATTAAATTACATTGTGATGTTTTTGAGACTACAAGATTATTGATATGAGAGTTCTTGGTGTGTCCTATTTGGCTAATATTTTACATGGATATTGTCATATAAAAAATATATTTTACGCAATTTAATGGATTTAAATTGATTTAATTTAATTTATTTTGATTTTTTTAGGATTCAATATTTAACTGAAAAAATAGATTAATGGTTCAGAACTCATGAATTATAAGATAAGAAAAAATATGGAAAGTCAATGAAAAATGTTATAATGTTTTAAACATAAGAAACATGCACACATGAAGTGAAAAAATTTCTAATAATCAATTTAAATAATAAATTGTGAATATATGATGTAAATATTGATTAATTTAGGAAATAAATAAATACCAAAAGGAAGATGTTCATTTTGGATCAAAAATAATTGTTTCACAGTGTGACACAAATATGTCGCCCCATGATTCTCACCAAAAAATTAATGTAAACACATAAAAATCCATGTTAGGTTCTCCCTCTAACAATTCGTGAGATAAAATAACTCTTTATTCTGTAAAATGTCACATGCTAGCCAATAATAGTTTCAATTGGAACATTTAATGTGAGGACAATAATTAATGAACCATTAATGACAATCAATGATGGGTAACTCATTAATGGTCCAATTTTTTGTGCGCGCGATTGGATTTAATCATTATAATTATATATGATGAGGTTTCGGAAAGAGGGTTGAATGAATATATATGGAATATTCTATATCACTAAATTATTAGGGTGATCCCATTTGGGTTTTCCTTTATCTATTTTGTTTTAAATTTATTTTTCAATTTAATAAATATTATTAATTTATTTTTCTTCTTCCATATAATTTCTATTTCTCTGTCTCTGTGTATTCCCTCCTCCTTCGGGGTCTCATACACATTACTATAGAGGGTGAATGACAATTGGATTATTGTGGGGGGAGGATTGTGGTATTTTAAAATTTTTACAATTTACTTTCATAATGATTAAATTCTCTTTATGTAGGATGTGAGATTATTTCATGAGTTTGGTGATTTTCTATCAAAACATGACATTAAAATTCATCAGTTTTTATTAATTAACAATCTTTACCTCTCTTATCTTAGGTAAATTAATTAAATAGTGACATTGATGATACCAAATGGGATGAAATAACATTTGGTGGTGATATTATTTTTAGGATATGATATTATTGGTTGAGGTTTTTCTATTCTTTAGCTATTGGTATAGGTGGGATTTTGTATACTGAAATGGTTTCATATGAATTATAAAATTACACAGTCAATGAGTTAATGTAAATTAATTCTTTTATGATGTTCCATAAATTAAAATTTCCTACATTAATTTAAAATATAAATAACGAATGAAAGGGACTCCATATCCAAACGCTAGGACCATGACAATTTTCCCTAACATAATTTGGTATTTCATCAATAGTTTTGTTTAATATTATCATTACATATTTTTCAACAAACTGAAAATACAAAAACATTGTTTTCATAAATACATAAAAATAATAATTTAGTAAGATTATGTGAATAATAATTACAAATTTATTGGCCGCAATGCTCCTCAAATGAGATGCCCATGGTCAACTACTATGATGCACAAGGAAAATATATTTTCTTTTTTACATCCCTACAAAATGTGTGTAAAATATTCGTGAGTATTTAAAAAAATTAACTCATGAAATCATTAAATAAATTTAATTTATAATACATAATTCTCCATTCATATAAATGTATTAATTCCATAAATTTTAACTATTAAAATATAATTTATATCCAATGATGATTGTTAATTTCAATTAAGAACATTTTAAATCTATTAAATATATTAGTTTAATTAGAATAGGGGAGTTTGGGATTTCCATTCATGAAAGAATATTAATTTCCAAAGGTTCATCATAATTTTAATCCATTTTTAATTAGAAAATTATTTTCTGGCTATTTTGGAAAAAAACATGAATTTTATTAGGAATTATGTTATATATTTCTTTATGTGTGTGTGTTCCTGTGTGTGTGTAAGATAATGTATGCATATAAAATATAATAATCAAGAATAAGATAGGGAACATGAATTTTTTCGCTATATTAAATAATATAATAAAATAATCAATAATTTCGAAATTAAAATTAATCAAAAGATTGTAGAACTACATAAAATCATCCAAAACCATTATAACACTTAGATATTAATAATATATATCCCTATACACCCTCAACAATAATGAAATAACACCTAGTTTTTCAATGTTATGTAATTTATAGTATTAGTGGAAAATAACGGTGAATAATTTTTTTTGTATGATATACCTTTTAATTTTAAATTTAATAATAGGATAATTATCCAAAAAGAATATGTAATGAAGATAGAGTTCTTTTTAAGTATTAAAAAAGTAGATAATAGAGGCCTTATAATATATAAATTAATAATTTTTATAAGAATTACATAGTTTAAGGGGGTTTAAGGATTCATATGATATGTAATAAAATATATGGATTTTAAAATTTTAAATCATAAATATATATATATTTTTAAAATATAATTATAATATAAAATGAAAAAATTAAAAATATGGAAATATTTTGTACAAAAATATTTTTAAATTAATTAAAAGTTTTATAAAGTTTTATTTTAAATATTTTTTTATTATTGTAGTATGAAGTATAATTTATTATTCATTTTATATCAAATTTATATTTTTAATGTATATTATGGACCCATTCCAAAACAAATCTAAAATTCATAATCCCTTGAAATTATTCCTTAATATTTTCTACTAAATTTTATTCAAACATGCTAAAACTTTTAGTTACAATATAATACCCAATGTATTTATTAAAATCAAGTACATTATTGCAACACTCCAAGATTTCATATTACGTTATCTCTTTAATATAATATAATATCTTATATTGCATGAAACACCAACTTGGGTTGCATTATACGGAATATTGAGATTCTATAAAACAACACATTTGTATTATAATTATTTATATGTTATATTTATTTATCAATTAAATATTGTAATATTAATAGTAAAAAAGAAATTTTAAAATTTATTTATAAAGTTTTCACACAAATTAATGATATGTATAATGAAATGTATGATCCTTGTTAAAATAGTTTTATAATTGGAAAAACTATTTCCATAAAAGAATGACTTTTATTACCTTTTGCAAAAAATTATAAAATTAGTTTTATAAAATATATAAAATTGAATTTGGTAAAATTGAATTCATTTTTGAATTCATAATGTCAAAATTATATTAGGGTGAGTTTTTGGTATTTTTTTGAGAAAAATCATTTTCTGATAAATAGTGAAAAACACTACGTTGTTATTTAAAACAGTCATTTTATTTAAATAGTTATTACTAAATTAAATTTATTTTATAGTGTTAATATCTAAATAATACCTATACTAGTTAAATATAATTAAGTGGAGTCATTTTATTATAAATTTAGATATATAAAATTTAGTCGAACTTTTTAAGGTCTTTTCCCCACCTTCTAGGAACATTTTCAAATTTCTATAAAATGTAATTTTACGGCATCTGTGAATTGAATTTCAAAAATCAATGATCCATAGTTTTAATCATTATGTAAAATTTGGTTCAATAAGATGAAAATATTTTTTTTGGTAAATAGTAACTTTTGAATATTATTTACCACGATTAAAGTTAAATAACGTAATAAAAGGTAAAAATAATATTATAATCATATAAAATTACCCAAAAACATGTCCTAATTCTATTAAATAAGTGTATCTAGGCCAAAATCAAACATAGTACAAAACTATGATACTTTTTGATCTACTTGTGTTATATTATGACATTTATTATATTATATTTAAAGAAGAGTTAAAAGTGTCAAATTCTCATTTTAATAACTATTCCATTTTTAATATAGGTTTATTAATAATATAAATTCTACTATAAATATTCATTGTAAATATAAAAAAAATTCCTTCATCAAGTTATTTTATTTGTAATTTTCAAACATTAAATAATTATATTTATTTATTACACAATAACAACGCATTATTTTCCTTATTATTGAAAGAATGAAATATATGTTATTAAAAATATTAAAATATATATAATATGAACATGTTGATGCCATCCAAGAATTTTCTGTATGACATTGATATACTAGGTATGAGTTAATGCATTTTTTGTGGAATGATGTTTTTATGACATTATGAAAAAATAAATCACTAAATAATGTCAAAATTAAAATAAATGATTTTTTAAAACAAAGAGAATCTAATTTATTGGTATGAAAATAAAAAAATATATTGTTCACCCAAATTACTTTTATGGTGATAAAAAATTCATATTTGATCCACCTTATGTTCTCTTCGAAATTTAGATTAATGATATTAACCTTATAGTATAAAAATACTAGTGGCCATGGTAAGAGTTAACTTATTTTAAAAATGGTTAAATAAAAAAAATAACGTTAATTTTAAGACCAAGAGAAGTCTAAAACCGATTGGTTCAGATTATTTTGAACCATCCTCATATTATAATCATATTAAATAAATTTGGAGAAATTAGAAACTAATAAATATAATAATAAATTAATATTTCTAAATTTTCCTAAAGTCCCCGTCAACTCTCTTATAAAATGGAACACCCCTTTCATAATAATTCACACCTCCAAAACCCTTTGTCTCAGAAAAACATTGTTCAAATATCTTATAAAATTCCTTAACATCAACCTAGAGGCACAAATTTTAGAATAAAATAATCTTATTGATTTTTATTGTTCCCACCAAAAGGAGAAACCCGAAGAAGAAGTAATCATTTTATCCATTCAGTAAAAGTTCACTTATTCTTGTACATACTCTCAATATGTTCATAAAAACATAAGTAATTTGAAAGATGTTTTTATGATTATGGGAAAACCATATTTTTCATTTAACCTATCCTATGAAAACCAATAACTTTATTCGTGTGTACGTACAACTTACTGTCTCCGCACAGTGGTGTAAATTATTTTTAATTTAAACATTATAAAAATCTGTATAAAAATGAATATAATGGATTTAAATAATAAATTATCACGATATTTCTTTTATAAAATTCATATTCTATCCAATTCAATATTATTTGAGCATTAAATAAATGATAATGTCGCTCATGCGTACATATAACTTACCGTATCCACAACGCGATGAGATTCATTATCTACTTCAACCATCGAGTAATTATTTTTCAAAAATATACATTCTTCATAATTATTAAATATATGAAAAAACATATATACTTTAATTATATATAAATATATATATATTTCATTCATGTTCTTCCATTCAATACGATATGAAAATGGAAACAACATTCTTGCGTACGTACGACCTACCGTCTCCATTAAAGGGGTATTCAATTGTATATATATATATTAAATATATTTATATAATGAATATCTTTGATAAAAAAATCATATTATACCTTCTGGAATTTAGTAAATCAATATCTATGTTATATGATCAAGAATAACAAGTCAAAACATGTACGATAAATAAAGTGATATTACCCCAAATGTTGAATTAAATTGGAAAAGTGAATAAATGGGTAATATAAAGTCCTAAAAAATAATATATGATTAAATAAATATTAATATGATTATGATATATGTTGATAATAAGTTTAAAAAAATTATACAGTAGTTTTGGGCACATACGAAGAGTATCATAACTAATGTAAGGGTTTATTTCTCAATCTCATTGTTATCCAGGATTGTATATAAGGAAGTATTTATTGGGAAATATTTATAATTCCAAACCATGACTTATAAAAAGGATTTCAAAATGAATATTTTATGGATTTATGGAAGGGAATATTTAACTTGAACATCATTTTGTATGTTTTACTGATTTATTTTTCTAATTATTTTAAATTAATGTCCATTTTTTAGAATGATTTTAATTATGTACTTATATGGAAATGATTTTTTTAAAATGATAATTTTTTAAATTTTTTCAAAGTGGTATGGGACACTTTGACTCAAAAACTTCTTTTATATGAATTCCTTTATAAATTGTGTGACTTTTATATGATTTCATGAAAAAGGGATATCTCGCCCAAATATTTTTATTGATTATTTTAAACTATGTGAACATCCTTTAATAGATATTGTCCTTGATTGATGTTGATTTAATATAATGAAATCTTCAATGTTTCATTGAATGAGTTATGATATGTTTGACTGAGGATGTGATCTTTTTATATCATTCATGGTCTATGGTTGAATTATTTACAATTCGTATTCTAGTTTAAAAACAAATGTTTAGGTTATGTTCCCCCCTTTTCATATGATAAATGTATAGGACATAGAATGTTATTGGTGGTGACCACTATATCCCCTCGATGCATCGTTAGGTCTCATGATATGAACTACTATCTTGGCAGTAGACATTAACAAAATATTTGTGCATTTTCCTAGAACAAGGCCTTTATGTTGAAGTTATAATGTATGGTATTATGCATTCCCTGGTTATGAAAGTATTTATTACATGTGATTATTCAACTAGTATAATATCCATGTACATGTTTATATGGTAAGTTTTGAATTATTTTTACCATATCATGTTCAATTAATATGTTTAAAATGCAGTTTTTTTATTATACATCTTTCCTTAAAATTCTGTAGCTTCCCATGAATGATTTACTCTTACTGAGCATCTAAGCTCACCCATTTCTTAGGTTTTATTTTTCCAGGATTCCAAGAAGTGTATTATGATTGATATATAGTGTAAAGATGGTGGAGTAATAGAATTATCAAAGGGTTATTTATCTTTTGTTTTATGTTAGAAATTGTAATGTTACATTCTTTGTTGTTATCTATTTTCCAAAATTATGATACTAATTGATCATTCGGGACATGATTCCTTTTATTCATTCCAATGTATTAAACAAATGCACCAAATCTGGGTAACTATAGTCCTGGAATTACAATAGGTAATAGAATAAGTTTATAAATACCCTTTGAAACTATATATTGAAAAACATTAATTTGGGAACATTACCATATGATAGGCTTTTAGAATAAGTATAAAAGAACCACATAACATTTTTTTTTAAATTATGGATTACGTGAATAATCCAAGTAGTACGTCTTATTCTAGATACTAAATGTGGACATGATTATAGAATAGATATACCATGGGGTGAAAACACTAACACGGTGTTCTGGGCTTGACTCAGGTTAACCTAGTACACGTCAATGGGCCTTACTTCCCACCTTGATTGACACTCTCTGGGGATATGCTTAGGATAATTAATATTTTCATTATAAATTATTTTGAATGATTTATGAATAAATATGTCATTATGGGAACAACATTTGTGATTATGTATTAGATATTCATGAAAATTTCAAATTAAGTTAATTATTTTACTATTTTGGATTTATGAATTATGATTTATAACCTAATCTAGTTTACACCATTGTTTAGAAATGTTGTCTAGTATGCGGAATGAGATATCATGAAATATAGATGATCCATAGAGTAAGAAAGATCATACCTATCATGGTCTAAATCCACTATTTAAAAGTGAAATAGTTTCAAACGTATTCTCATCATATGATGAAATAGTATCATGTGTTAATAAGATAAGTAAAAAATTATATGTGCTCTATGCCTTAAAAGGGAAGAAATAGAAGAAGAGTATGACATAGAAAAATTTGGATAAAAGGAAGAAGGGAAAGAAGGATTTTCTCACATGTGACAACTATATAAAGAATCACCTTGGTAAATTGATAAAGTGAATGTGAGTTTTTTAATAAGTGTGTAGAAAAAGGTCACCATGTTCATGATTGCATGGGCTTGAAAAAATGATTCAAATTTTCAAATCATCATCCACAGGGATCTGGGAAACTACACAAACAAATGTCTCAATCATCAGAGTATACCCCAAAGGATTATATTGGAAAATAATCAAGTAATATTGCTACCACAGATGAAAAGGAATGATTAGTGTTTTTATGGTGTTATTAAATAATTTTGTCATTTCAATATAGTATTAATGATGTATATGTTATAATAATTATATAGTATATAAGGATTTTTATTTAGTACTATTTCATTAAGGATTTGAGATTGTATAGTACTAAGTAATGTGACATAGTTTAAAGTTAATCATTTTAGATATTGTATGGTTATGGGAAATATAACCCCTAATATGTTTTAGAAATTGAGATAATGATTTCGGAATAAGATACAGTTGATTTGGATAAAGTAGATTTGATATTAAATTCATCCTTGTAACTGATTAATGGTTTGTTTATACAAAAATAGTTGTTTATTCAACAATTATATATTAAAAGAGTGAATCCTATATTCTATATTATACATAAGGAATAAGGAAGTAAATACAAATTCAAATTTTGTTTACTAGTAATTCAGGTATTTTACATGTATTAATAGAATACATGATGAAGGTATTCACATGTTTCTCTTTATTATGTTACATAGACAGTCCTTATAAAAGTTTGGACTGTGATTTTAAACACCAGTGTGTTGGATAAATATAATGGTTGAATTATATGTAAGTTTAACACTTGATTTATTATATTTTAGGTTAATGTATGATTTGTTGGATACTTTGATCTATCCATTTTGTTTTCTATAAACATTAAGATGATTATGGGAATTCTTGTAGACATTATTATTTATCAAATTAACTTCACGATTTAGAAAATATTAATTTATTGACATTAATTTCATAGTGTATGGGATGAAGTGAAAATAAATCAAAACACAATGGAATTATTAGAATATTATTATGATAGGTAATGAAATCAAGTATGTTTTCTTCAGTTCTTATATTGATAGTAAATTAATCCCTCTACTTCCAAAAAAATAATCTAGAACATTTTTTTATCCTAATAGCTTTTCTTTTGTTGATCCAATGAATTTTTAAATTATTATTGATATATGGATTTGGGTCCCTCAATATTCCATTTATTGATCACTTGTTTTTGATTTATGACCTTAAACACTCCATATAAATATTTAAATTTTACCACCAAATATATGTATTTAATTTCCACCAATGATCTCTTATTCAAAATCATTAGTTGGTGGTGAAATTTTTATTTTCCTTTCCAAATTATTGAGGCTAAATTTTAGTAACTCTATTTTTTATGTGGGTTTTTCACATAGGTATTTTCTATTTGAAAATTATTATTTTCAAAGAAAAATTTCAAAATGTGAGGGTGTAATTTATTAATGGAGTGGAGAATGTAGAAACCCAATATTTCAAAGTACATTATCTTCTTAATGTAATTTAATATCTTATATTCCATGCAACACCTATTGGCTTGAATTATATGAAAGATGGAGTTTCTGCGACAAAGCACATTATTCATATAATTATTTTCAAGATATATTTTTTTATCAATTAAATATTGTAATATGAATAGTGAAAAATTATTTTTAAATGTTATTTAGAATTTTTTACATAAATAAAAACATATTTATAATGAAATGTATAAGTTTTGTGGAAATAGTTATATATTAAAAAACAATTTTCAATAAAGAACTTCTTTTAATTCCTTTTGTGAAAAATAATAAAATTTATTTTAGATAATCCTAAAAATTTATTTTGGTAAAATAGACTTCCTTTTTGAATTCAGAGTATCAAAATTATCTTACGGTTAATTTTTGGTATTTTTTATGAAAACTTTCAATTTATGATGAATAGAGAAAAACACAACATTATTGTTTAATACTGGCATTTTATTGAAATAATTATTTTTATTTTTAATTTATTTCAAAGGAAAAATCGATACATAATACCTACATTATTCCAATTTAATCCATTATAGTCAATTTTTATAATATTATATATATATATGTATATAAATTATTGAACTT
The DNA here is from genome assembly GCA_963277665.1 of Viscum album. Taxonomy (NCBI): domain Eukaryota; kingdom Viridiplantae; phylum Streptophyta; class Magnoliopsida; order Santalales; family Viscaceae; genus Viscum; species Viscum album. The sequence goes on along the minus strand of OY728137.1, from coordinate 1,581,758,562 downwards.
TTAACGTCTTTTACCCACCTTCTAGGCACATTTGGAAATTTTCATAAAACATAATTTTACAACTTCTGTGAATTGATTTTCAAAAATATGATAGACACGGTTGTAATCAGCATATAGTATGTGGTTCAATAGGATGAAAATAATTATTGTTTAATAATAACCTTTGACTATTATTTTCCACACTTAAAGGTAAATATAGTATTTAATGGTAACAAATATTATAATAATATAAAATTATAGTAAAACATATCCTAATTATATTGGATTAGTGTATTTAGACCAAAATTAACCTTAGGAAAAAAATATGATCATTTTTATCAACTTGATTCAGATTATGACATTTATAATATTTTATTTAAAGATGAGTTAAAAGTGTCAAATTCATATGTTAATAAATAAACCATTTTTAATATAGGGTTTTAAAAAAGATAAATTCTACTATTAATATTCATTACAAATATAAAAATATTTTAATGGTATTTTTTTAATTTTTAGACATGTAATAATTAAATATATTTAGTACACAATATCAGGTCGTATTTTCCATATTAATAAATGTATCAAATAAAATGTGTTATAAATATTAAAATAAATATAATTTGAATGTATCTATTCCATACACTAATTTTATGCAAGACATCGATATATTAGTTATGTGTTTATTAATTTCTTTCAATGTAATCATGTTGTTTTGGCTTTAACAAAAATCCATTATTAAATAGTTTCAAAATTAACAAATATGAGTTTTACAAAAATTATAATTTTATTAAATGATCTAAAAATCATAAAACCCTGTAGTTCATCCAAATAAATATTATAGGGATAAAAATGTCATAAATGATCCACTTCAGGTTGTTTAGGTATTTCATAGTAATGATAATAAACATTTACTATACAAATACTACAGGACATGGTAAATGTTAACTAATTATACAAATTGTTAAATCTAAAAGAAAAGATTAATTTTTTGACATAAACTTTTATAAGCCTATTTTTTGAGAGTATTGTGACCCTCAATTATATTATACTCAAAATAAATCAATTTTGAGATATTAAAACTGAATATAATTTAACAATAAATTAATATTTCAATCTTTTCCAAAAATGCCCCACACCCCTCTTATAAAAGGGAACCTCTCATTGTTATTAATTCACATCTCCAAAGCCATTTAGAATAGCCAAAACATTCCAAAATTTCCTACCAACATTCTTTACTTCATCTTATAGGAAACACATTGGGTATAAATCCATCTTAATGTGTCATTCTGTGAAAATTAAAAGGAGACACATGAAGAAGTGGTAATCATTTTATCCCTTCATTCAAAGTTCATTTATTCTTGTACAGCCTCTAACAGTGTTGTTAACGTAATTAAGTAATAAATATATAATATAATATATTCTGATATTTTTTTAAGATTATGAGACATCCATATTACAATTTTTACCCATATTTTTAAAAACAATACCACCATGCTTGTGTACGTACGGTTTTCCGTCTCCGTGCCATGGTGTAAAATGTTTTTCATGTACAATTTATTTATATGCATATAAATATGAATATAAGTGACGTAAATAATACATATAACATGATATTTCTTCATTAGAATTCATATTCTATCTAATTCCTTAACATTTTACCGTGAAATAAATAATATTGTCGCTCATACATACGTACAACTTACCATATCCACAATTTGATGAGATCATTCTCCACATTAACCGTCGATGAATGAATATAAAAAATAAATATTATTCATCATTATGAAATTAATGAAATAATATGTCTATTGTAATTATATATATAGCTATTTAGATATATTTCATTTACTTACTTACATTATATATGATAAGAAAATTGAAACAACATTCATGCGTACGTATGGACTACCGTCTCTATGAACGGTGTATTGCACTGTTTATATGTGTCTATAATAATTATTTATATTATTAATATATATAATATATAAATCATATTAAACATTTTGGAAGTAACCAAACCATGATTTATATAATTTGATCAAGAACAAAAAGTCTGAAAAACGCATGATAAACAAAGCGATATTACCCAAAATGTTGAGTTAACATGGAATTGATAATAAATGGGTAATATAGAGTCCTAAATTAATAATATATGATAAGATAAAGATTATTTTTATTCTGATATAAGTTAATAATATGTTAAGAAACAATATACTAGAGATTTGGACATGTACAAATAGTCTCAGGCCAATGGTTAGGGTAAATTCATAATTCTAATTATTATCCGAGATTGTTTATATGTAAATATTTCTTGAGACATATTTATCATCCACGTCCATGATTCATAAAAAATTAAATGGTAAAATTTTATTTTTCTAAGAAATGGAATTTTTATCTAGATCATCATTGTAATTTTTTTAAAGATTTATTTTTCTAAATATTTTTAATTAATGATCATGTTTTTAAAATGATTTTAAGGATTTATTTATATAGACTTGATTTTTTTAAAATGTTATTTCTTTTTAAAAGTTTAATAGTGCTATGTGACACTTTTATTCAAAAACCACTTTTAAATGTCTTCCTTTATAAATTGTGTATCTTTTAAAATATTTCACGAAGAATGGATATTTCTCTGAAAACGTGTTACTAGATATATTCAACTATGTCAATATCCCCTATTGGATATTATTCTTGATTGATGTTGATTTATTATAATAAAATCTTCCATATTATATGAATGAGTTATGATATGTTTGACTCTAGATATGATATTTTTATACCATTCATGTTTTATATTTTTGATGTATTGAAATTTCATATTATAGTTTTAATAAGAATCTATATGTCATGTTTCCCCCTTTTTATATGAGGAATGGATTGGAATTATTATGCGACGGGTGGGGCCACCAATATCCCCTCGATGAATTGGTAGGTCTTATGAGACAAACTAATGTCTTAGAACTAGGCCTTGAAAAAAATATTTTTTAATTATCTTGGCACAAGACCGATACATATTTGTTATTATGTCCTACAATATGCATTCCCTCATTTTGAAATTTGTTCTTACATGTGATTATTCGACTAGTATAATATCAATGGGTATGTTTATATTTTAATGTTTGACTTATTATTACCATATTATGTTCATATTTTTATGTTTAAAAGGTTTTTGTTTTTATTATACATCTTTTCATAAATGTTTTTTTAACTTCTGATGAATTATTTAGACTTTCTGAGCATCATAGATCACTTCTCTTTTTCAATGATTCCTTGAAGTGTTTTATGATTGATATATTTTGTTATGCTATGGGAATAATGGAATTATCAAAGAATTATTTATACAGTGTTTTATGTAAAAAAATATAATGTAACATTAATGTATGTAATATAATTTCTAAGACTAGTAAAATGACCATTTCTTTAGGACTTGATTCTTTGAAATCATGCCAATTTATTAAAATAATGCAACGACTCTCTGTAACTTTGGTCGGGGTGTAACAATGTTAAGAATATTGAACTCATCACTAAAAGAATTTCACCAAATATTATATACAACAACTTAATAAGATAATCCAAATATTAAAAAATGGGATGACCATAATTAGAAAAAGCTATTACATTTCAGATGAGGACACTAAAGCCATCGGGATTAGATTATAATGTTATTGGGTTTTAAAAACAAAACTATTAACATTTCCAAACCATTTGTGATAAAAAATCTAGAACCATGAACTTATATAATTTAAGAACATAATTATTTATTAAAAATTATTGAAAACCATTTCAAAAGTCAAATCTAGATTAATCATAAGAAATTTTGAACCCGAAATAGATATCAAAATTTCTACATGATTCCATACAATAGATTAATGGTGTATCACCATGGTAAAAGGATAAATTAAATATAACTGTCAATCATTAATGGAAAATCTAGTTCTCTATATTGAAAATGAACATTGTTGTATAACATGTGTTGAATATACAGATGTAATGGTTATAAGCTATATAAAATATTGTTTCCACCATATTAAATATAATTAAAAGGTCATGGTTCATCATTGGTCTTACATCAAGTATTACAGGTCCTAATATATATAATTCTATACACACATTCTTTAATTTTTTGTAAGTCCTTATCATGAAACTATAATTCTCTCTATAAAGACACTAGTCAAGGTGTCCTTCCACTAGAATAGTATAAATCTTGGTCATCTCATATAACTACACAAATTCCCATGACTTGTATAAAGTGGTGTGTGATATAATCATGTCACAAATTTTATATAATAAAATATGCTACGGTATAATAAATGGATCATCCCATAACCTTTTTATTCATTAACATATCACATCTCACTCTCACAACCAAACTCCAAAAAATAAATAATCCATTTTTTAACACCCATCAATTAGAACTATTAAAATTATTTAGGTAAAATTAAGGAATTATAACAATATTTGATCATCATAATGATCAAATGGATCATTTATAGTAATCAAATTCATTTCAAAAACATAACTTCTAATAAACATTGAAAATGAGTATTCATATCTTACTCATTCCATGAATCATCCTCAAAATCCAACATGAACATTTATTAAATTATTACATTTAAAAATGCTATATAGAGTCTAAATGGATTATTCATAAATCAATATCTCAATGCCATTTCAAAACATGAAATCATACTATTTTTATCCCAGTGATAAAATCACACATTTTGAATCCCCCTACAAAACCCAGTTCAAAACCAAGAAGAAAACCATTCAAAGCGGGAATTTTTCATTTTAAAAATTTAATGAACTTGAAACCCCATATATTATATTAGAAAAGATAACCCATTTTAGTAAAATAAATTAATTTCAGATTAAAAATAAAAAATTTGTCTCCGGCTTTCACTTTCCACAAAACAAACATGAAAATATTTTATAATGTAAATAATGATTCAATATGAAATTCATTAAATTAAAAAACCATGAAATGAAAAAATATGATAATCAAATATATCTATGAAAATTTAAATTAAATGAAAAAATATCAATTATATGTTCATATAGAAAATCCTGAGAAAATTTCATATGAAATGTATTTAAAATAAAGAAACAAGTATCTATGAATTCTCAATAAATGGTGAATTAAATGATTAAATAGAAGAATATAAACAACATAAATGGAATATCTATATTTGAAAAAAAAATATCCATGACATGTCCCGACATATGAGGATTATTGAGTCTAAAAATAGGGATATCAAGGGAATTTATTAGAGGTAATATATCAATAATTACATGTTACCTATTCATGATCCAATAAATCACAAGGTCACTTTAGGATCTTGGAATTATGAATTAAGATAATATATGATATTTAAGGATTAAAAGATAATTTATTAGTGTAATAGGGTCACTTTATTGATATATACTTTGATCCTCTAAGAAAATAGGTTGGGTGGGCCAAAATACCACAAGAGAACTTCCAAAATCCAAAGGGTTGGACTCAGTTCGAATGAGAAGAATTAAGAGTTTAAGAGAGGTGTATTGGGATGAAATTATCATATTTGGAAAGCTAAATTACAAAAAAAAAATGGTTTCCTTGGCTATGTTATATAGCTAGTTACAACCCGAATTCTATCTATGAACCTCTAATAAGACTATGGGAAGAACATCATAGTTTGGATGTCTGGTTTGACAAACTCTATTACATAAAATAACCCACACCATGGAAACTAGATATTTTTTTTCATAGTTTGGCCAATGATTATGAAAAAACATTCACCAAACATCCACCCTCATATAGATATCAAAAAAAGGAGCATGGTTTCCTTGGAAAGTGTACATGGATTTTACTAATCATTCTCCAACCTGTCATTACCTAGAAACCATCAAAATTCGATAATGGTCTCTAATAACAACCTAAACAAGTTTCTCCTAGAGGGTAATAAAAACAAAGTATAAAAATCACCTGAAACTTGGTAGTATAATGTTTTACAAAAATATTATAATTATAACAAATGTAAGAATATATATATGATGAAACTATGACCCCTTTTACAATGGCCAGTTGATCAATGTCATTTTTGGCCTAAAGACCTCTAAAGGTCTAATGTAATCTTAAAAAGGTTTTTAAGTAAATAAAAAATAATAATTAATTAAATAATATGGATAAAAATACTACTAAGGATATAAAAAAAGATGAAAATAAATTAATTAAGTTAATGAATTTTATTATTCAAGGAATATAAAATGTATATAGAAATATGAGACTCAATGTAAGTGATTTTTATTAAAAATATTAATCTAGATGTTTTGAAGTTCTTTTTCAACTATTATATTCCATGTCCAAAATAATGAAATTTTTTATAATAATTATGTTTATACATAAATTATTGTTCAAATTTATCTTTCACTTTTGTTGTAGGGTTTTATAATGAAATTCCTTGCACATTTTCCATAGAATTAATTTTTACTTTATTTATAAGGGGAAAAATAATATTTTTCCATTTATCAGATGACATACAATCCCATTGTGAGAAATTTTATTCATTATCAATATTATTATATAATATTCCAATATTTTTCAAAAATATATTAAATTCCCATTTTTCTAGTATTTTTATATTTTATTAATGTGTTTTCAAAATAAAAAGATATTTATCCTCATTTTTGAGATTATTTAATTTGATTTTGATCATGGGTTAAAATGTGTGTTATGATAAAATGTGTAATATTTTTTATGTTTCTATCATGTTATAGTTAATAAAAATTATGTACAATGATGGTTGAGACTGTTATATATCCCTCTAATTCATTGTGTATTGATTTATTCTATAGATAAATTATTATTTGAATTAACTGATTATGAGTTAGATGATTATGAGTATATCAAGAGTGAACATGGGTGATGAATATATTGTTACAATGAGACTATGTGGGTTTTATATATTTTTTATTTGTTTTAATGGAATTTTTTTTATTCCAAGAGGAATGTGTATAATATTATATATGTGAATGGTTTTTTTTCAAGGAAAATAATTTTCACATTTTATCAAGTTTTCTCAAAATATTGTTATACGTTTTTTCTATAAGATATGGTTTTAAATGATTTCACCGAGAAAAATATGAATTTTCATATATATATATTTGATTAATTTATTTACATTATTTTTTCAGTGGATAAGCTAAATAATTTTATGAGTTTTCAATGTTTTCCCTAGACTAACATGTTTTATTTATTTTTAAATCCTTAAATATGATTTTTTATTACTTGATATAATATATTATTCACAAGATCTATATATGTATAGGAATTTTATAGCGGTAAATATTTATATTATGTAAAATCATCTTAAATTGCAAAAATATTTTCTGGAATTAAATTACTTATTTAATATAAGAAAATATTTTTTTTAAAAAAAAATGTGCACTATTTGGATGTTTCAAACTAATTTTTAATGGTTTTCATAATTCATTAAAACAATAAAGCATAATGACCATGGTAATGAATGAATGTGAATATTTTCTTACTAAACACCAAATTTTGGGTCATTTATATTATGAAGTGTTATATTTTATATTATATTATGTGTTTAGAAATATTTAGAGGATGAAAACATATTTTGGTGTTACGTATAATTCTTCTATAACATTAAATTATAGAATTTTAAAGATAAATATAGTTATTTTTAATTGAAATAAAAAATTTAATATTTTAATTTAATGTAACATATTTATGGAGTACCCAATATTTTATTATTCATTATATTGTTTATTTTGATTTTATATACAAACAGTAACTATTTTTAGGTTTTTGAAAATTTGTGAAACCAATCAAAACCTGGATGATAATATATGTGAGGGAAATGATGAAGTTATTTTAATGAGTAAATAAATTTGATACAAGTTATAGTGAATAATATTATTATTATAGCTCATTGGATATATTTAATTATGATTAACATTATAAAATTAATTTTGATAACATACAAAATAAGTGAAAAAATGAGTTTCATAGAAGATCATGTGATAAATATTATGAAGGAAATAGATCAAATTCCAATGTTTCATGAATATTGGAAAAAGAACAACGGGAAATGTATCAATGGGATGATAAAATATTTTAGTTGTGGAAGTGGTGGTAATATAGTAATAAGATGTCAATGAAAATGATGGGTTCGATTAGTATAATAGTGGGGAATAAATATCTCATTAATGTTTTAATTGAATGATTTAAATATAGGGAGTATAGATATTATCCAAATTGATACCAATTGAGTTATGGTCATTATGTTGATAAAAAATTATATAAATGAAGGATTAATAATTCTATATACAAAATATAATGAAACAGAGAATAAAATATAATAGTTATGAATAATTTTAAAATATGTGATTATGTTAATAGTTAAAAACAATATTAGATTAAGATTAATGAATCATGGATATTGTTTATATTTTTTTATGACCATAGTATAATATAATAATCTTAAAAATAATTTCCAAACTTCTAGAAATAATGTTTTATTATTTAAGTGTCTACATAGATGGTTTTGGGAGTTATGATGTAGTTGTATTTTATTTATGGATTTTTATGCCTTATAAATGATCTTATGATCAAAAGTATAAAATCAATTTTCATATTATTTGACACAATTAAAATTTGATTAATAATATTATTGGAGATATTTATTATGGATCAATATATGAAATTTCTACATGTAATGTAACACCATGAAATATTATGATATTTTTCTTTTTAAATAATGTCAATTTATTCCATAGCTAGTGGTACACACAACCTCAACTATAAATGACCTGCAATATAGTGCATGATTATAAGTTTTCCATTAAATTTAAATATATTATATAAGTAAATAATGTTCAAAAAAATGTTTAATGATTTTATATAAATCAAATGTATTTATATATAATAGTAATTATTAAAGTCATCAAATACTTCAAAAATGTCCTCAATTTTATTTTTTGTATTTTTTTCATATAATAATATAATAAAACATTTATACCTTCATAAATTTTATCATATAAAATTAATTCATATTTTTGATATTGAAATTAAAAATTATATTAAGTAGTTATTTTTTATAATTTTCTAAATGTATTAATTTTTCATTTATAAATTAAAAATACTGATTTTTTATTAACTATATTTTTATTTAACGAATTTCCACAGTTACTCGTTATTTGAAAAATGATTTTAAATTAATATTAGTTCGTTTATAATATTAGTAATCAATTTATTTTAATTATAATTTATAATTTTTTTTTTTAAGATATATTTATAGTCATGAAAACAAATTTTTGGGAAAACAAATTTTATCATGTATTGTGGGTATAAATTTAAATTAAATCTTATCAATTAATTGAATATAATTGAAATAAAATTTTTAACAAATTTGGAATTATAAATTAAAAAAATACTGATGTCACTTTTATTTTTTTCACAATGAATAGTGAAAATAATAAAAAGTCAGCATAATTATTAATATCAAAAGAGGTTTACCAAAGGGATAAACCAATAGAGAGTGGAATGTTTTCAACATAAACATGCCTATCAGAAGGCCATATTTTTACCTTATCCTATAATAAAAAAATATCTATCCATTTGGAAACATTTAATTCTATAATGACTTTATTCCATTATAATATCTTTAAAAATTTGAAGTGTGACATCTCCCACACTTATAAAAGGAAACCTCACACTTCTATACTTTACAAAACATTGATGATTATTGATCAGTAAATGCATGAATAATTTTATCCTCAACATCAACATACACATATTATAGGTTAAATTATACCCAAAAAACCAATCCAAGGATCCTTATTAAGCGTTCTAAAGAGTTTATGCTAATGAAGATGTAATCCCCTTAACTAGCCGCATTATTTTTTACTTCTTCCTTTACATAATATTATCATATGTTATTTATTATTAAATAATAAATTTATTGTAATTAATATATTTTAATTTTATTATTTTTATGGAGCCAAAAATATCCATCACTTATTTTATCTAATAGGAATTAAATTTTTCACCTGTGTGTGTATGTGGACTGCCATCTCCATGTTGCGATACAATTCACTTATGATCACCATCATTAATGGAAAATTTATTTTAATGAATTTAGGATTTGTATATTATAAATATATAATAATTATTCAATTTTAATTATAATATAACATATACCTTCTTACCTTCAAATCAATTTGAAAAACGATTGCATCACTTGTGCGTATATATAGACCACCACCTCTATGAAGTGATGTGATTTATTTTTCTTTTTCATTTTACATGGATTTTAATATGGATATATTTAATTAATTTATATGATATAACCATTATTATATAATTATAAATTATTATTTATGTTTCTATCTTTCCGTCTGTCAAAATGTTAAAACAACATTCATGTGTACATACAGCCTATGATCCCAATGAATGGTGAAATTATTATTTATCTACAAATTTTATGGATGAACGAAAATATGTATATAATAAATATATATTATAATTATTTAATAATTAAAAAATTGATATGATTTAATATTGTTCAAATTTCAAGGATTGGAACTATGTAATTTAAAATCATAATAAAAATGATACATTTAACACCTAAAACAACAATGTTAATAAAGTGTTATTAAGAAATGTGTGATAAAATGTTATTAATGGATAATATATGATAATATAAGTATGTTAATGACAATTATATTGAATTATTGAAAATATAAAATTATTATATAGGTTGTTAGTGTGATATCTCAATATGTGAAACTGAATGTAATGATTTTATGTTATAATGTCCTTATTTATCATGATTTTTATTATTATGTTTTAACAAAGGAAATTTTTTTATGTGTATATCGATATAATAATTAATTTTATTCTAATCTAATTATTTTTTAGATGAAATTTATTTCATTCATTTTCTTCACATTAAGTACTAATAATGCATAATAATTATTTATGTGGATAACCGACTTTATTTATTTATTTGGCCGATTAACCATATTCTTCTACATCTATGTTTTTTGAAAATGTTTTTAATTTTTTTTATATTACCCTGGGATTGTTTCAATTCCTTTTATACATGAATTAATGTCTAGAAAATTAGTTAAACATAAATATTCTTTTTGTTTTCCCAATGATAATCTTTTTTAATTTTAGCAAAAGTGTCAGTGGAATGTTTTCTTTTAAAATTTATGACATGAAAAAATATTCTCCTAAAATCATGAATAATTTATGTATTAAATATAACATTACAAGAATCAATGGTACTTCTAAAATAAATTTTTTCATTTAATAAATGGGAAATTGTTTTATTTTAAATTTGGAAATTTAATGTTTAAAGGGTATTTTCCTCACTAAATTCTTCATCTGATTTTTAAAATGCATTTCTCATCTATGATGAAATTTTTTGATTTTAAATTGATTTATACTTGATATATGATCTAATGATTAAAAATTATTCTTAAATATATATGTTTTTATTATGATGATATGATGTATACAAATCCAATATCTTTTTGGAGGGTTATATTACGATAAAATTATAAAATGTTTATTAGACAATTTTCTTATCCATGGTTTATGTTATGATATAATATATATAAAACCCAATTTATTTTCATGGGTTGTGATATGATCAATGTTTTATGGTCATCTGGAATAAATATGTATAATTATCATTATGTGATGGGTGGTCCTGAAAAAATGCTTCTCTCCAATGCATTGGGTAAATATTGATCTATCATGTGATAAATAAGACCTTAATGTGGTGTAATAAAATTTTAGTAAGGGAAAAAATATTCTATGATAATATTAATGGTGATCCTTCTCTATTATGATAGATTATAGAGTGAACACAATCAACCATGACATATTTGTTAGTTAGCCTTGACTCCTAAGAAAATTATTTTCATTTCTTTTATGTATGATTAAAATACATGCATTGTTCCAATGATATTCTCCCATGGATTATGTACTTTTATTCCATTATGATTTCTGTATTATGTAAGTTAATGATTTGATTGATGAATCAAAATTATGATCTATGATAAAGAAGGAATTTTTTAAAATGTTAATTTGATGATAAAAAACCCTTATGTTCATGTTATTCTTAAGTGATCACTAATATCAACCTTGCAAACCCTAAATAATAATTTAATGTCACCCTTTTTATGATACAATTTTCTCAATTTTACGTGGAGTGATTTTATGTATTATATATTAAATAAGGGTTATAGATATAAATTACATATTAGGAGATTATATATAACTCATATGATGAAGTTTTTATCTATTCAAGTTTCCAAATAAAAGGAACCTACACAATTATAGAATGTATAATTATGTAATATAATTAATCATCATCCAATATGAGGTAATCTTCATGTATTAAATTTTTGGGTCACTATAGTTTTTATTGTGGAAATGTGTAGTTACCTTTAGATAATAGTATAACAAAACATCAGAGTGAACTGTGGGGATATGTTTATTTATTTTATAATAACCAAATTTTTTAAAATTATCCTTGATTAACATGTTTAAATCTATGATTTCATAGATTAAAAATAAGGTGTCTTATTTGATGTTGGATCTACCCACTCATTACTATATAAGGAATTTGATTAGGGGATCAGAGCACCACCTCAAATATTAATTTTCGAATTATAATACAAAACTTATAATGGTATAATTATCACACAAAAAGTAAATTATCCATATCCAATTGATTCTTATGCGATTTTGATCCAATTAAAAATCATTATTATCCCTCCTATTATATCTCGCATCAATTGTCGAGGTAGATAAGTCACATTTTTTTTCCAAAATATCCAATTATTTTCTAATAGTGTGATAAAAAACAGGAACATATAATGGAAATATCATCAATTTTATTGTTTTTAATTTCTATTATTAAATATAATTTATCTAAAATTGCTAGGTAGAAAGAGATAAATGATGATATACCTAATATGTAAGAGATTGTTTATATCATTCTGAAATAGTCTCCTAGTCTTAAATTGATATGTGTAGTTGATATCTAAATATATCTTGTTCATCATGTTACACCTATTTCAAACACTCCATATAGAATATCGCTATTTGAGTTGTAATAATTTAAGTATCCACTCTAAGATAATATTTTAGATTGATTTATTCTGCTAATTTTGAAACCATAGGGTGCACTTGTTCTTTTTTCTAATAAAAAATTTGAATTACTATGAATAATCATTGATTATAAGGAATTTAATACGATAACAATTTTGAATATGAATCATTTACCTCATATTGAAGAATTATTCAATTGAATAAATGGTGATAAATACTTTTTAAAGATTGATATTTATTATGAATATAATCAATTTAATTATAATAAATAGATGATACCCAAAAAATAAATATTTATAACGTATTGAAACAATGAATATAAAGTAATTCCATTTTTCCTTATTAATTCTCAGTTATCATCACAGATTTAATGGGTGGAGAAATTAATGATTACCTTGATCGGTTATTGGTAACCATTATAGGTGATAAGATTATATAATTAGTTTACAAGGAAGAGCATTTAGATAACATTATATTGTTAATAAAGAACCTATTGGAGGAAATTCTATATATAAGACATACAATGTATTAATTTAAAATTAAAATTATTCATTTGTGGGTTATATAACCAATATAAATTGTACATCGGTGGATCCTCTAAAGTTGAATGTTATCTTTTGTTGTCCTAGACCAACCACTATGAAATTTGTATATAGTTACCTTTTTTCTGGATATTACCAACACCTTGTTAGGAATTAATCATTAATTTATATTCCACTAACCTTGTTAACTCTAAAGTGGTACACAAACATTACATTACATGACATTTTAGAAAATTTCTACTAACTAAGGAAAAGATTAGTAAATGAAACACTTATTTATTAAAATACAGTGATGGAGATTTGGTAATCTATATTTATGCACTAAATAAGTGGTTAAGATGGGTTATAATGATGAGTTGTGTTGTTATACATTATACCTCATGAGAATTGAAGTTATCTTAGTAAAATAATCCAACTAATGATATGGAGTCAGTTATGGTAATTTTATAATTAATGATAAGAATTAAATTTATTTAAAGTAAAACATGTGATATATAATATAATAATTAATGTTTAAAGTATCTATTAAGTAAAAATAGATTAATATTCACAGTGGGTATTATTGGATTGGATAAAAAATTATGACTTCTCGATACATTATCTCTTTATAAATGTGAACCAGTTGGTAGATTTTATGTATCAGAAGAGTGATGTTATCTTTCATATTATTGGAATCACAAATTATCCTTTATTTTTTTGGATTTAGAAATCATGGATATATAATTCATGAATAATTTTATGAAATAATTTATTTAGAAAATTTTGGTTCAACCATATATCCATGTGAGAATTATATTGGTACATAAAGATGATGTGGAAGTATATAAAGAATGATATAAATGTTCCTAAGTAAATACGTGATTGTGATGAAATTGTTTATTTATTGAATAGTTTATATTGTCATAGAAGTAAAATTTGAATAAAGATAGGTTGGAAGACTCTAATTGTTCTTCATTCTCTATTTATCTTAGATGTGTGATGATGTATAGGGATCTAAAATAGAATTTTATTTGAGACAGCATGATGAGAGATATTATAGAGTATCTATCTCATTATTTGAAATTTCAAATACTAAGTCTATGAAACATAATTCTATGGGGATGATAAAACCATTATCTAGTGACGAATGGTAATGGGAAAACATCACTATGGATTTTTTTCATCAGACACCCCAAAAATTCAAAAGTGGATAATCTTATTTTGGTTATATTTGTTCAGATTAAAAAAAATTAACACACATTATTTATATTATATATTTTTTCAATCCTGATCAAGTATCCATAATTTACATTAATGAACTCATAAAGTTTAATAAATAATCAGATTCTATTTTTTCTAATCTTGATCTGAGGTTTACATTGATGTTCTAGTAATGTCATTAGTATAAAATGTATACAGAGTTGGGATTTACTACTTGTTATCACACGTAGATAGATTTCCAGTATTTTAGAACCATTAAAACTGAATATAATATAATGGTATTTTTTTTCTATGGATTCAAATGTGGCTGGCGTTAAAACTTTCAAATACTCAATATTTATTATAACAATAGCTTTTATTCGGGAAATGAGATGGATCATTATGAATACATATATAGAAACAAGTGTATAAATCAAAAATTCTTGGATATAGTTGGATATAGAAACATATTTTGAGTAAATCTATATAATTTAATGCATGAAAATGCTAGATATAAGGGACATCACATCAAATCAGTTTATATTCGATATAAAATTTATGTTGACAATCATTAGTGAAATATATAATTCAAAGATTGTAAAAAGGTATTTATAATAATTTCTATATAGAATAAGTTTATTATATTTATGTATAATGAAATTTTTATCCATAGATATATTTTCCCAATTTATATTCTTGATCAATTTTTGATGGTATTATATCGTTTGGCGCTTCCATTGACCCCATCTCAAATTCACAATGTGTTCCATTTACCTCTCATAAGGAATTACATAATAGATCCTTCACATATACAAAAATCATATATTGTACCAAAATACCATGATCATTCCAATGAATAATAACCAATGGAAATCTTTGACCCTAGTGATAATGTGCAACAGAACAATACTACTCATCTAGTAAAAGTTATCTAGATGAATACGATATTCAATGAAACTACATGGGAACCTAAGGATATAATAAATTATTGATATAATATTATTTGTGTCATAGTAATTAAATTTATAGGGAAAATTTCATTTTAAAGGTTGGATTATTTAACACCCTGAGATTTTAAAATGTATTTTTTTAAATGATTACTTTAAGTACATACAACACCGAGTCTAAAAACCCATATTTTCATATAAAATTATAATATATCTATTAATATGGAATAATAAATCATAAAAACAATATAGTAAAAAAATATAGAGGTTTTATATAACAAAACATATTGACAATTAAGTCCTCAATATTTAGTATAATATTTCCATGCTTAAAAAATTTATTTTTCCTTCAAAATGATGATGATTATTTTTCAGAACAATTATTTCTATTTATTAATATTATTATATTAATTTGAAAAACATAACATAATATTTTCAATAAACTTTTCTAAGTTATCATGTATTATATTTTTCTGAATTTTCTTAAATTATTATTTTTTGTGAATATTAAAAATATTGTTGTTTTTTATTTTATATCATTTAATTTAATGACTTTATGACATTCTAGTTTACTTTTAAATGTATTTATATGTAAAATTAGATAATTTATTTTATTAATAATAAAATTATTTTCACTATAATTAATTATATATAATATATTTCTATAAATATTTTTTATACATAAGAGGACATTTAATTTAGAAAAATACCATCTATAACATTCTGTGAGATTATTTTTAATATTAGTTCCACCAATTTAGTGAAATAAATTTTATAAAATAGATTTAATATTTCTATTAAAAATTAATATATTTTTAAAGAGGTAATTTCTTTTAAACGAATAAGAAAATTAGGAAAGCATGTCACCTTGGTTAATGTCAAAACGGGCTTATTGGGGTGGTAGAGGGAGTAAAACCAACATATAAGGGTAATTATAAAATTAAAATGTGAATAAATATTATATTATGGATATATTTCAACCTCTACACATACTAAATTAATTTATGTGTCCATTTGAAATCACTTTTCTGGAGAATGACTATATTTTATTTTAATATTTTAATAAATTCCATGTGTGTCATGTCTCCCACATAAAAGAGGACACCCCTTCCTTCTCATCATTAAACAACATTGATCAATCTAGGTCAACCAATTCATAAAAAATTATCTTATAATCTTATCTAGACATGTTATATGGGTTTTGGTCTCATCAAAAGGCTAATCATTTGGTCTTTAAACAGAGTCCAAAAATATTTATTCCTATGAAGAGGTAATACCCTTAACTGATCACATTCTTTTTTAACTTATTTTTTTACCTCCAAGAAATATAATGTATTTATCCTAAAATAAGAAATTTATTATCATAGAAATAATCAAATGTTATAATGATTATGGAAAAATCGGTATCCATACTTTATTTCATCAACTTGTAAATGATCAATATTACCTCCACTTTTCTAACGAAGTCATTTTATAGAACCATCATTCATGGATGGATATTATTTTTTGTATATTGTTTATATTTGTTTATTTTTGAAATCATTATACTTATTTAACTATAATATCACATATTCCATCTTACCTTCAATTTTTTTGGAAAACAATAGTGTCACTCATTCATACAAGAGGACTACGACCTCTATGAAATGATTTGATTTTTTTAATTTCTATTTTAATTGAATTTTAATAAATTACATTTAATGGATATATATTCATTACATTAAATAATAATTTATTTTAATAAATGTGGACTATTTTTTACATTCTTTTTATTCAATTTATTAAAATATGAAAATAATTTTCAAGTGTACGTTGGGCTTACCATCTCTGTGAAAAGTGTAAGTCATTTTTTTATCTCATCCATTTATGGTTGACTCTAAATATGAATATTAAAAATACATATGATATTTATATAATGAAAAAAATTACGATCATTATTGATCAGTGATCAATGTATAAGGATATGAACTGTGAAATTGAAATTCTAAAAAAACAAAATAATTACAAATGAAAACAACTATTTTAATATGGATCTATTAATAAATTTGTGTTGAAATTTTAAAATTGGATCATATATTAAATTATAAGTACATAAATTACATTTTTATATATTTAAAATATATTCTAATTTATAATATAGTATGTTAGAGTTCTTTTAATGTAATTGGTACTCAACTTAATTGATTTCTTATACAACCTCATTATTCGAAGGATTATTTGTGATTATATTTACGAAGATGAAATTTCAGGATATAACTCTAAAAAACTCTTGAAATTTTTTCTAATTTTTTAATTTCGAAAACATGTTTTCCATTACAGTTCTATATTTTTTGTACTCAAGATACTAAATGATATTTTTTAAGTAAAATTGACATTATTTATTTCTTCTGGAAAACCCAATTTCACTTTTATGTACTTATTTTCTAAATATGTTTCAAATAATTTTGTAAAAATTATACTATAATTTTTTAATTGTAGTTTTATTATTATTAAATATTTGAATAATTTTTTAAAAGAAATTTTCTATCATTTTATAAATGAGGAACTTTTTAAATTTTTATAATTGTGTGAATTGAATAAATTATCTTAACATATAAATCATAGATAGATATCTTTAGCATCATGAAAACAGAATGGTTTTAATATTTCTATATAATTAAAGAAGTTTCATTTAAAAAATAATAAATTATTTAATATATAGTTAAATTTTATATTTAAAATTAGTTCTTTAAAAGTGAAATGTGAATTTTGATGAAGATATGATTTAAAGGATCTTTTAATGTCATTTTTCATCTTGGGAAACAAACTTTAATGTTATATAATTTTCTACTGGGGATATGATCCAATTATACCATACTTATTATTTCTCTATGTGTTTTATGACTATGAAAGAAATATTTATAAGAAACTTATTTATTTTCCATCAGTAATTATTTGATGAAATAGTATAATGTTTAAGAAATCCATTTTCATCAATGGAAAATCCTATGTTTAATTTTTAATAATACATATTTCTCTTTTTAATTAGATTATGATTTTATTAAAGTTATATATCCTTTTGGAACATAGATATATTATTTTTATTGTTAAATGAGTGTTTCAAGATTAATATATCTATGAAATCCATTATGTAAAGGCAGAAGTATAATGACATAAATGGGATTGGAATGGGGAGTGATCCTAGTTTAGTAAGGGTCCCTATACCATATGATTATTTTGATAGTGAAACATAACTACTTCAATAGAATAGACAGTAAAACCGATCATCTTTGATAGTCTTACCAGTGAGGCTTGACAACAAAGGATATGATTTTCTATTATAATTTTTATTCCAAAAATCAATGTATTATGACAATTTTATAAAAACATTTATTTTTTTATTTAATTACAGTTCAATTCATGTCTTATGATTTACAAAACATTGTTACATGTCTTGTGATTATGATCTATGGTATTCATGGTATTATTTTATAAAGTAAAATTAATGTTATCATATTCTTATGCTCATTAGATTATAGTGTTATCATTGATATCTCTCTTGATTATCCTTACTAGTAATCTTAGCTTACCATTTCTTATATTTAATTTTACACATGTTATAAAGAAGGATTTTTTTGTATAATACCTCTATGAATATTTCATTATAAAAAGAAATTATTTAAATATTAGGTATACCTCATATGAACAACTTGTTTATGTGTGATTTTTATAAAGGTAATAGACCTATAAGATTTTGGTATGGATCATTATGTTATGTAATGAATATATATCGAATGATATTTAATATTTATCCTAATATGAATCTCCCAGTACAATAGCCCAATATTATTTCCCCAATTAAAATACTAAATATGTAAAATATATCTCCACAAAATATGGTAATGAAAATTATGAATCCTCGCTTCCTTAGTCTGAAAACCCCAATATGATAATCCATGTTTCAATTATTTATCCTGATATGAGGACTAGTTTAATATTATGAGAACATTAATATGATAACCAGGTAGATATGATAATCATCTAATTAGGTTACAATCTATTATCCTCTTCTTTCACCTCACCTCATCATGAATAATTCAAAAAAAAATCAAGAAACTCTTCTTCCCTCTACAAATGAAAAGTTTCTCTCCCTTCCATTCACGAATAGTATATCCATATTCATAGAAGTACAATTCAATTCTACCCTTTTATACTCTCCCTAAATGTGTTTTGGGTGGGAATTCAAATTAATTTCATGCTCAAGCAAATTACTCAAATTTTCATGAATCCATGAATTTTGTGTACATGTATGATTGTGTCAATGTTTCTCCATTCATGTTGATCCTTATTGAATCATCATAAAACTTCAACTATCTTCTAAATTCCTTAAAAATTGAAAAATTTATTACAATACCCATTGAAATGTTCATAATCTTATTTCTTCATTATGATGTTCCATAACAACAAAATATATAAATAAATATATTTCCTTCTACTTTATCAGATTCCTCGATATGATTCTTCGTTACAGTTCTATAAACTAAATATTGAAAAAGAACATCTTCATCGAATTCCAATCCCCACCCCCCTCAACAACACATCATGCTAATACCTTTATCTATATTGTTTATTCACTTGAACAAAGTGATTAAATCACAGCTACTTATTATTCTCTTTCAAAATATTAATTTGTACCAACTATGATATGATGGAGGTTGACCCAATTAAAAAAATGTTTATAACAAATCAATGTTCATCATTATCTTCGAAATATGGTACAACTAAATTCTCTTGAACATACAATTATTCCATTGGTTAATATAATGAAATATTGAATATGATGGACCATTCATAGCAGATGTGACTTAAACAAATTCCTATGTCAACAAAATTTATCTTGTATCGGGAATTCCATCATGATTGTGAATAAATTGAGGACTAGAATTAGAATCGTCTAACTTAACATGAAATATATTGTATCTTACCTTCCTAACATCAATAAAATTCTTCCCCTCCCTACCCGAATATGAATGTCTTGATTACAATCATACATGATACGAATCCCATATAACATTTATCTCCCTTTCCATCCAGATATATTCAATTGGAATATGATTTCCAACATCACATTCACTTTTCCATTATTTCACCAATATTTCATCACATAATTTATAGAATATTTATAGTTTATGAAAACTACAGGATCATAAAAGAAACATTAGATTCATATTGTAGTCATAAAGACTCTAAATCGTTCCATTACGATCAAACCGTTCACTCTGGATTCGTTGTGAATCTGATGACCCATATTTCATCCAGCTAGATTCTCCTAAATAAGATGGAACTATAAATTCATTGTCAGTATAATTTCAAGAATAATATGGTCATTTTTATTTTCACCAAATAAAAAATTAACTAATTTTTTTATTTTCATCTTATAATTATTAGACCAAAAAATCCAACAACTTTAAATTTTGTTGTGAAACCTTATTCATAAATCACATATTTTTAATCCTCAAGAAATGTATTTCATATCAAAAATTATAATCTTATTTGATCTTACTATTTATTGGAAATAATAATTATTGATAACAACACCACTCTTTCTAAAATAAGATATCATGAAACCTCCTAGTCATTTCACCACAACTTTCTTCCTCAAATTTCACCACTTCCTTAATTTCCCTAGATTCCCTAAATATTGTTTCATATAACCACTCCAAAAAAAATTAGAATAGTTCACACACACATACAATTATTAATTCATATCTTAACCAAAAATAATCGTTTTTACATTCTTTTATGGACATATTTATGAATCTATTCTCCTCATTGGATACACTATAAAATGGTACGATGGGAGAAGGGACAAAAACACATACCTTAACCTTGATGGGAAAGAGGTTGAACACCACCGTATAACCTAAATTTATAAATTTATTCATCTATTAATGGTTTTGTAAAAATGTATACAACTTTTTTTTGATTTCGTAACATACTCGAGGTTAAATTCATTCCTCTCCACATGCTCATCGATGAAATGTTTTTTCAAAAAAATAATTTTTTGAATGATATTATTGACTCAGATTCCTTGTGTGATTGACTGCACATTGAATATAAAGACCAATTACCAATGATAAATTTACATCATCAAGTAAGTATTATAATTGTTTATTCATCCACATAAGTTTGGTAGTGTCTTGAGTAGCACCAACATTAGTTGTACACAGGGTAGGAAAATATTGTTTCTTTGTATGAATAATAAAAAAACTCTTCCCCAAATGAATACTCCACCAGATGTGGATCTTGTACCATTATAATTTCCATACCAATCAACATATGAATACCGAAAAAAATTTATTATTTATATTCTATCGTAATTGATTTTAATATTTTTTTCCATTGATCTGAGAATTATTTTTCCGATAATTAAAATTATTTTTTTGAGAACATTGAAATGTGCCACATAAGGTAACATAATAAATGTTTTTGTGTCTTGAGGCAATAAAATATATCAACTATCCAATAATATTTTGGAATTATATATTAACAACATCCTTAAACTCTCTATATTTAATCAACTTATATCCCACTAATATTGGAGAGGAAATTGGTTTGGATTTTTCCATGTCAAACTTCATCTGATAATTCGCAGAATAATTTTTTTGAGAACTAATTATATGTATCTTATTTTTTAAAATATATAACCCAAGAATATATTTCATTTCCCCCAATATGTATATTTAAAGAAAATATTTCATTTCTTCAAGAAATCATTCACAACTTCATTCATCATTTCCAGTGAAGATAATATCATCTATATAAATAATTACGTTGAGGTAATACTCTTTACTTTATTTGTTGTAAATATTTTTTTCAACTCTTCCTTTATTAAAAATAAATTCCCTTTAAAAATTATCTAATTTGAAAAACCATTACCTTATATATTATATTATCTAATCTAAGGCCTTGTTCAATATACACACATAACTTTCATATTTCCAAACAAAATACCACATGGATTTTCAATGTAAACATACTCATCAAGATCACCATTCAAGAATTCTGATTTAACATATATTTTAGTGATCCTATAATCTATTTTTTTAAAAATAGATAGTATGATTACTATTATTTCTAAACTTTTTCATGGAGAAAAATATTCATCAAAATAAATACCATCTTCATTAAACATTTTTGGGAAATAAGAATTGTACAAATAATATTTTTTTATATGGTGTGGGTATGAGTTTTCATGAATTATTATTATAAATATAATTCATCTCTTAAATAATGGAATGAACCCATTACGGATACTCAAAAGCTTTATTTAAATAAATTAGATCTATTTTTAAAATCAAAAAAGAATTTTTAATAGTATTATTTTCTATTTATTATAACCATTTGATGTTGATCCGTAATAATATTCTGAGCTACGAATTTCATCTTCAGTCTAAGATGAGATTTTTTAGTATATTACTCATGAATAAAATATCTGAGTTGGATTCTCCTTCTTGAGTAGAAATAAAATTGTATACATCCATACCAGAATAAGAAGGAAGAGTTTCCATTTCCATCTCAACATCCTTATCTAAATGAGTCTAAGTCATTTCTATAACATTTACATCATGAGAATAAATAATTATCCATGTTTAATTATCGAAACATTTGTATCATGTACCTTATAGATCATATATATGAAAGCTTTCATGTTCATCATTCTTCTCAAACATTCCCAACATTCTACCATTCATATTTATAATACATCGACTCCAGAAAAATATTCATTGTTTCAAAAATTCTGTTTTTTAATAAAAAAATTATAGAGTCATATATGAGCTTATCCTATAAAATCAGTAGTTTTGAAAATACACATGAAAATTAATGGCTTGACACCAAAAGTAATGGGATTGACCATGTTTAGGTAACAGAGTTATCCCCATTTTCACCATACTTATATTCCTTATTTTAGTAACCTTGTTTTTTTGTGTACTATACATGGAACTATTATCAGACCAAATTACATGATTATTGATATAAATTCAAAATTATACATTTTAGTTTTCACCACCATTGTCATTTCTCAACTACTTCATTGAATACTCACATTCTGTTTCATCTTTCTTTCTTAAACTTTTAAGCATTTTCAGGGCTTCTGACTAAATGTTCATATACAAAACGCAAGTAATGAGAGTAAAATCCACAATCCTGTTAATGAAATACATTTCTACATTTTTATCTTTTTATCTCATTGGACAATATATATCTGAATTAATAATATTAAGTGGTTGTATTGAAAAAATATCAACTTTCTTGTCAAGAAAATTTGTGATCATTCCATTCTAAAAAATAGTGAAAAACCATTATATTCTTCTTCGAAAATTAAAAAAATTTCTATGATACTATTTCTTTTATATATATTTCCCATGTTTCTTTAACAAATATGTCTCAGAATTTTATTGCACAATTTAATCTCTTATAGCATACTCATGTAATAAGAGTTTTGTATTTAGAAATGTTGAAACCAGTTTACCTTTGTATGTCGTCCCCTTGTAATTAAATTTCAAGCCTTCAAAATCCACAAAAATAAAATCAAGATTTACTAAAAGTAACATTTTTTCCTTCAGAAAAGTTTTTTGAAACACTCATCGCATTATGATTAATCCCATCAACATATTAATCCATTTAGGTTTGTTGTTTTCTTTTTTCTAATGATAGTTGATCCAATACATTTGATTATTTGTGACTCAACATTTCTGAATTTAATAGTTCCTTTTTTGAAATATTTTACAATTTTAAAAGAAATCTGAAATCTAATTTCATATGGGAAGAGAACCCAATATAAATAATCTAAGGATTTTTACTTTTAAAGAATTCAGAGTAGTTTCATCAACAAGATCCTTTTCTCCTAACTTTTCATTTATCATTTCTGGGATATGATAATTATTAAGTAAATTTTTTTTGGTAACAAAACAATATAACTATTAATCTTATTTCCTAGTTTTCCACATCATTAATAAATGGTTTCCATGGGTTGTAAACTATTTTAAATTCATTCACCATCATTTTCATATTTCTTCTGATATTTCTTTTCAGAATTATTCTTTTGATAGGATTGAATATATCACAATATTTTCCTAACATATCCTTTTATAATAAATTTAATAATTTAGTGTGATCCATGACATATTATCCATATGTCTAAATCCACTACAATACCAACAGTATCCACTGAATGAGTATTTTCCTCCAAAACATCCTTTCTAAAGGGACATGTAGGCAGGTTTCTCAGCAACACTCTTGTATTTATTATCGTTACCACCGTCATTTATATTATCAATAAAAAAATTTCATTTCAGTTATACATTATTAAAATCATTAATAATAGAAACAATTTCATATACTGACTTTTTGTACATCATTTTTTTAGAAACTTCTGAATTCTCCACCTTATTACTCATGTCCAAATATATAACATTTTATTCTTTCTTCTTTTCAAAAACAATTTTATATTTAATCTCAACCTTTGGGGGTAACTTGTTTTATCTTTCATAGGTTTATCCTTTATATAACATTCACCAACATCTAGGATTGTGTTTTTGAAACTGGTATTCCTCAATTTATCTTTAGATAGTTAATATGTGAAAACTACCAACTCATCTTGTTTTACCTTCATCTTTACCTCCAAATGCTCATAATGATTCTTTTCTGCATGAAAATATTTATTCAAACAAAAAATATATAATAAAATGTTGTTCTTATTTTTTAAAAATATTTTATAAATTGTTGTGTAACATTTATCTTCAAACATGTTGTTTTACTTTTCAAGTCTTCTACTATTTGACAATAATAATTTTAACTCTTCTTTCAAATGCATATTATGTTGAGTTTTTTCTTCATCAATACTACTGTTTCTGAATACTTCATCATTCACTATTCTAATAAAGGTATACTAAACACCATAATGAATAGATTTTTTTGGATTAGTAATCACTAATTCCTTCTTCTTAATCTTTCGATAAGAAAGTTCTTTTAGACATAATGAATTTTCTATCATTCCATATGGAATATGATTCTAATTTATGTCCATGTTACATAAAAAACTTGATTTTATTATTTATTTTTAATCATTATCCACTTATTTAATTCTTTGAGAAAAATAGTTGAAAACATCTAAACGGATCTACAATAAAAAAAATCATTTGAATTTAGCCTTTATATTTCCATATAAAACTTTTAAATTTTTTATAAAATGAGGATAAAATATCATGAAGATGATTTACATACCTCATTATTAGAATAAAAATCACTGACTACATCATCTATAAGAATCTTATTCTTATTATCTTTCTTTTCGACATTGAAATATATTTATTTATCTAATTTTGATTTAATTTTCATATTTTTGTCCCTTATCATTTTATAAATTATGAGCATAATACACAAATAATCAAGAGATAATGTTTCAAGATATCTATCACCCAATGAAGAATATTTAGTATAATATTTTTCAACATGGATTCTCAATATCATTTCAAAAACTATAGAATATTCTAACATTTCACCAAAAATGTAATAGTACTGATAATATCAATTACTCCTGTAATGAAGTCCAAAACTAATTCATGCTCATCTAGTTTCAAATATTCATACGTCAGCCTCCAGATATGTAACTTTTCATTCTTCAATTTTATATTTTATTTCTATACATTTTTATCTGCTGTCATATACATTTGTTTATTTATAACACATTCAATCTTAATAATTATAACTATTAAAGTTAAGGCAATAACAAAATCTTGGTTTTTCTATCATTGGTTAGATTCTTCTCATAAAAATATATAAGTTGAATTTTTTCATAAATAGGGGGAAACCCATTGTTGTATCTTGAATGACATCATATCCAATGGAAACAAGAGATGGAAATGTTTCAACATTATTGATTTGATTATTCATACCATTGAAAATTACAATTCCATTTCTATTCACATAATTTAGATAATCAATAAACTTCACTTCAAAACTTTAGTAAAGAATATGTGATGAATATCTATGCTCAAATGAAAATTAAAATTTCCTAGTTAGTATAACTACATCACAATTAGGTGGCGTGGTTGAATTAGTGATTTCATTTTTCATTTATGTTTCCTTACAAATGAAACAACTTTGGTCTCCAATTAAATAATTCTTTCCCTACTGAAAAAAATCAATCACCCAACCTCATGAACAGAATTATTTACAATGTTTAGTATTAAATAAGAATAGTTTTGTCCTTGTTATAGTTTTTAAATGATCTAATGCCATAAAATACACTAGAAAACAATCCCTTTTTCAGTAAGAAATTGAGTAGGATATGCCCTTACACTCATGTGGCACTATGTAAGAAATTTAATAGTGTGTGATCTCCTTCCAGAATAGATGATGTAATTTAATGTATTTGTAACAACTCAAGTTACCTATTATTTTTTTAAACATTCAAAATTGTTTTATTTTTAATACAATTATTCACTTATTTACTAAGTAGATTGTAAGGGCTTGAAGGACATTTGATATAAAACTCTAATATGATTATCACTTCAATTTTCCTAATATTAATCTCATAGTATGGCTTCACAATACGACTTTCCCAATCAAAATTCTTTATATGAAAAATATACCTCTCCAAAATATGGGTGAGACAATTACGAACTCTTTTTTACAGTGTGTGAAAGACCTCAATACGATAATCCCCATTCCAATTATCCTTCCCGATATGAAAAAAATATAAATATGATGACAGTATGAATATGATAAACTACTGGATAAAATGGGCATCCAAATAAATTGTGATATTGCATCCTCTTGTTTTACCTCAGTTCGACAAATTTTTTTTATGAAATCAATCTAAAACCTCTAGTTATTAAACATATAAATAAATATAACTCCTTCATTTTATTCAGATACCTCAATCCAATTAATTATTACGATGCTCAAAACCATATATTTAAAAGATGTATTATTCTAATTTAAATATCCACGACAACAACACAATTAGACAAATTACTTTACATTGTATCCAGATCCTTATGAATGAAGTGACTTAATCACATCTACTTCTTCTAATCTTTACAAAGATGAATTGGTACCAAGTTGGATATGATGACACATGAACCAATAGAAAAACCAAAAAATTGAAAACCAAAGAAAAGTTAATAATTTCTTTAGAAACATTATACCACTTACTTCCCCTAAATAAAAAATTCTTCCTTTGGTTAATATGATGAAATACTGATTACGATGGACTAGTCTCAGTAGATTCGACTTCAGCAACTTCATACTTCCACAAAATTTATCTTGTATCATAAATTCCATCATGATATTAAAGGCACTGAGTACCTTGTTCATCATCATCTTACATACCATTGAAATTATTGTAACTTCCTTAACATTCATCAATAATTTTCATACTTCTTAGCTTGAATTTGATTTTCATGATTTCGATCAGACTTGATATGATTCGAAACTACTTTTTATCTCACTTTTCCATATTGAAATGATCAATTTGAATATGATTATAAGAATCTCCTTTATATACAAATTTTTTTATCAACATTTCATCACACATTTTACATAATAAATATTATTTATGTGAACTCTAAGATCAGTAATGAAAATTAAGATTTATATCATAGTAATACAGACTAAAAATATTTCCAGTATGATTAATCCATTCATTATGGATTTGGTGTGAATCTGATGACCCATTTTTCATCAAACAAGTTTACCCTAAATATGATGGACCTTTTCAAGCTTTGTGAATCTGATTTCATTAATATTATGATCACCCTATTTTTCATAAAACACAAAGTGAGTTGATTTTTTCTTTTTGTTTAAAAAATATTTGAAAATAAAAATATAATATCTTGAACATGATGATCCTTATCAGTTTTGTCCTAAAATTATTAAATTTGTAATAAAGATCATGCTTCTACAGGAATATATCAAACAAAACCACACATCGCCAATCATGCAATAAAAGGAAATCATAAATATAATTTAAAGAATATAAAACAAATCAATAAAAATAAAATAAATAAATATTTAAAATGAAACATAAAAATTAAATATTAAAATAAATGTTAAATATAAATTGTAATTAAAACATTATTGAAAAATTATATAATTACAAAAACCATATTGTATCAATTTCCCTATTTTAAAATTAAATGGGCACAAATGTAAATTAACTAATTAAACCATTATTTTAAGAAGAAAAAAATAATTAAATTAATTGTGTTTTTTCGAAAATTTTTATCAAAATACACTCACTTAATTCATATTTTGTATGTTTTATATTTTAGGAATCTTTAATAATTCTTTTATGAGCTCTTTTTTCTATAAAATTATTTTTAATTATCATTTATGGTCTTTGGATATTTTAATATGATATTTATCCTATTATATAGTATCCATTTCATTTTTACAATCTAATATATTATATTATGTCTTTCCCATATGATGAATTTGATCTCAATCATATAATCGATCTATATTCCCTAGTTTATGAAGATTTTTTTTAAATTTCATATGTCTTTAAAATGGTCTACATGAGTATGTTTGTGGTGAAATGATTGAAATTGTTTCAAAATAAAATGTATAGATAGATAATCTATAATTAAATAAATTGTTTTTTCCTTGGTATTTGAGACTATTTTTTAGAATTATGATCTGAATCATGTAGTTAATGTATTATTTATTTCATTTTTATCATAAAAAACATTATTAAAAGTTCTCACTCTCATATCACAAGCCACCAAATAACTATAAAGATCATCAAGGGACATTTCTGCGAGGACTTGTTCTTTATGGTCTGTCACCTGGGAATTAATAAATGGGGGTTGTATTCTAAGAATATTTATCCTTATATCCATATCCATAATTTAATCCTTAATTCCATATATTACATATTTTACTTCAATAAGGTGACTGAAGAAATGTGACAATATTCTAATTTGGGATCATATGCCAATTACCAAAACTATTGTGAAACACATGATACATGGCCTTGAAATCACTCAACCCCCTAAATAAATAGTGAATAACATTACCCATGTCGATTTTGATAATATGAAGTCCATCACTTTTATATTTATCTTTTTATAATGTCCTGGACAAGTCACACCGATAATTTTCCTCAGTGTCAAAATGTTTATAACTAACATCGATCCTTAAAAGTTTCATAGTATCATTGAGTTTTATTCCATGTAATGAAAAAGTGATTACTATATGTTTAATGGTTCATATGTGATATCTGAAATGATTATTTCATATCTAAAAGTAATAACCATTGAATAGTGGAACTCCACTTTCATTGGATGGTTTTTCTATTTCATAAAAATTATAGGGAAATGTCCTCATGAAATAACCTAAAGAATCATAAACCACTTATAGAACACACAATACCAATCATAAACCAATCTAGAGTTCCATCCACTTGACAAATGCCCTAACCCATAGAATGGCTCGAATGGTGTTTCCTTTCATCATGGGATCAAAACAAGTTCCAAGGTTTCATTAATTCACTTTTAGTGAATATTTCAACAATTATAAATAATAAAACTATCGAAATAAAATATTTTCCAAAGATAAATTTCCATAAAACAACATATAAAATTGTTCCAATTTTAAAATTTTTCATCTTTAACAAAAAACCAACATTTAAAATAGAAAGGGATCCAACTAAACAAAAAATCCATGATACTCTAAACATTATGAGGGACATTAAACTATACCCATCTCCATCAACATTTTCAAGAGTGGAACACTAGACACTAGATCCTCTATTAGTACCACAAAATATCTTTACTTTACCTGGGTCATATATAAAAAAATTTCATACACCCAAGGTGTATGCAGTGACTGAGCTAATGCCCAGTAAGATGTCACCCAAAAGAATGATTTCATGACATTGTATTAATAAATAATTTAACATGAATTTTTTTTAAAAAAAAAATAATAATATTTATTGAAATATTTTATAAAAACAATTTAATGAAAACAGTTTAAATGTAATCATAAATTATAATTTTAAAGGAAACAAAGTCCATCACATGCCAATTGTGAGCACTATGTCACCAGAAAAAACACATCATGGGAAATCCTTATAGGTAATACCACTAGTGGGACAACATGATCCCCATATCTTTGTGAAACATGGCATTGAAACCATTAACCACTAAATCCAAATGCACATGACATGTGATGGGAATCCCTCCCTAGTTTTACAAGTTTATAATAATTATAATGTTTATTTAGTGTTATATTATAAATTTATCTAGAAGAAACTGGGACTCGGCCCCACTGATAAAACTAGTGTATATGTCATAGTCCACCCAACATGATTCCTAGGATTCCCTTTTAGATCAACATTCATTTCACAAATCATGTAGATAACCACTTTCAAGTACACAGTACAAAGAGTATGAGTAAACATGTAAAATCCCTATAATTCATATGAAAAACATCATTCAAATCCATATGCACACAAAATCCAATTTATAGAATACTGAGACACACATACACAATTTATGGAACACATTTGTGATGTACAATAAGGAGGTTCACATGAACCACCATTAATTTTTTTATAAAACTATATTTCAACATATACACATCCCAATCCCTTTGGAAAACTCATTTCACACCTTCCACTCAATTCATAGAACATATTCATGGAATAAAAAATCATACCAAAATCATACAATAATTATAAAACAAGGAATCACATACCTCACACTAGGAATCTTCTAGAATC
This sequence comes from Viscum album, assembly GCA_963277665.1. Taxonomy (NCBI): domain Eukaryota; kingdom Viridiplantae; phylum Streptophyta; class Magnoliopsida; order Santalales; family Viscaceae; genus Viscum; species Viscum album. The sequence continues at coordinate 1,581,727,014 of OY728137.1, read as the reverse complement.
AATTTTAAAACCCCAAATTTACCTCAAATCTTTCCTGTAGAGGAATTATCCAACATAAAACATAAATATTTTACCCAAATACTCATGATCAAACCCTTATAAGGTCAACCAACACACTACAGAAAATATAACCCAGGAAAGAGGGAATGAAACCCTTATAAAAATGATGAAATTGGGAGAATAGATACTTATATGATGATTCATGAAGAACCAATACCAAATCCTACAAAAAATTTGGATTTCAAGGGGCTCAGAGTGAATGGAGTAATCTCATAGGGATTCAAATATCATGTGGCTCAAATTTGGGTTTGTCTCATGATAACACTATGGGAGGGTAGAAAGGTAAATTACATTTTTTATGGCATTGATAGGCCTCATGGATAGCGCACATAGTGGTCAGAACCATGAAAAAATAGTTCAGTCTCCTATATTTAAGAGGAAACGAGCCATATGGTTTCTTGGTTGGAGAGACCATGCCAGTGTAGCATTCCATATAGCCTAGACAATCCCATTTTCTAGGTAACATGGCTTCTCCATAGACGGTGGATGGTTTCCCATAAACATATGTAATCCATGATCCACCTGCAGTAGGGTCCAAATATTCCATTATGCAACAAAATAACTCTTGAGGAAACTGTGGAATTAATAAAACAAATAAAAAAACTTAATAACATTAAATAATACAATGTATGTGAATGTTATCACCACCATAAAAACAGTACATGCCCATAATGTCATCCCAATGATTGATCGGAGAACCAATATGGATAGTGTTCATCATCCCAGAACTCTAGCTCCCATATCTGAGGATAATCATTAACATGATACCTATGAAATTGATCTAAGGGTATGGAATTCCCTAGATAAAATTTTTCATGGGAATCCGCAATATATATTGGTGTCTCAAACACAAAAAATTTGTATTCAAACTCCAAATCATATAATTTAGCTCATGATACAGATCTAGATTATAATTTTTTGACTTAGAGAAAGAAATACATCCTGAGTTGACATCAAATGAGATGGAACATCTAACTAGTATGTAACCTTACCAACATAATTAGTAATCCCAAAATGTTTTAAATTCCTTGTAATCAAATGCCATGGCTTAAAAAGATAACAGTATTCATGGTTCTACTTTCAGAAACACCCATTCACCGATGTGGAATTCCAAGGCTCAAAACCATTGATATACAGATGATTTCTGATAGATTTGTGCTAACAAAACCCACTCTATGATAATCCAAACCTTATAATAGGTCTCTTATACAAGAATCGATCCCAAAAAATAGTCTCACCAACCTCATCCCAAAATATAGGATAATAGCACAAATGATTATAATGAGACTTTATGGGTCGTATATTTATTGGGGATTGGTTACTAGTATAATAGGTAAATTTAACTATCCCCTAATGTATTTACCATGAACATCCAAAATCCAACATATGTGACAAAAGAATAAATTCCATGATCTGTTTTTTTATCTCAGTCTGACCATCCCTTTGAGGATGATATGCCATACTCAACTTGATCTGTGATCCTATTTCCTTCTAATGGCTTTCCCAAAACCATGTCTTCAAACTTGGAACTTTTCTAAAATTATTACCTATGACACACCATGATTCCTCATAATATATTTTACATAAAATTGTCTCATCTCATCAACTGTAGAATAATCACTAATTAGAAGTAAATGGGATGATTTGGTTAGATGATCAATCACTACTAATGTAGAATTCGTACCATGTGTTGTATGAGGCAAGCCAATGATGAATTATAGGAAGACCTCATCCCACTTACCAGGAGGAAAGGATAAGGGTTGAAGAAAAACCGAAGTTCTATGGTGATTTTCTGTATCCTACTGACATGTATAACACTGTGATACAACGATAGCATTATCCCTTCTCATACCCAGACACCAGAAATGATGAAGCACATCATAGAACATATTGGTTGTCTTATAATGAATGAACCAGTAAGACTAGTGGATATCCTACATCACCACCATAATCAATGAAAATGATTCTATAATGTGCCCACTTATATGATAATCTCTTTTAAAAGAAAACAACCATTCACACAATACCTACCCACCATTTATAAAAATCATAGAATTCTAGAACAACTAAACACATGGATTATCTTGGTGAATTAACTATATAAGGGAATCTGTCAACTAAAAAATTTCAAAAAACACAGCTCTCTTATTTTACTTTTTCAACAGATGAAACTGGTCAAAATCCTCATCAAATTATACACTTCTATTGACTCTATCAGTGCGTTCACTGGACCATTCATGCTCTAGGAAAATATAACCATATTACTTTTATCATATGGTATACATGATATAAAAATAGATCTCTGGAAGGTACTTGACAAAAGACACCACTTCATATTAAGTTATTTTTGGGTTAAAATATATGATAGGATATTCTATTAAAAATGTACCCCATTATTATCCTAAAAGAGAAATTGATCCCTAATATTTAATTAATGAATCACTAACACTAACTCCAGTACATGTTTTGGGTAATTATATTCATTTTTTCATATTTAGTGAGAACCACATGTCACTGCATGCTCATCCTATATCAACATACACATAATAACTAAACCAGAAGCATTACAGTAGACCACACACAATTTCATTGATTTGGGAAAGATTATAAAATGGAATATGGTCATCATCTCCTTAATATTCTCAAATAATGCAAGACAGTCTGGGTTCCACTCAATCATTACCCATTTTCAGGTATGCATTGTCATGGGAAAATCATGTTGATGAAAATCCCAAAAGAACTACCTGTAATACTTTATAAGGCCCAAAAAACAACTAACCTCAAAAAACATAATTCGTTTATTCCCAAGACATCAAGAAATCGATATTCTTGAGGTCTACTAAATCCCCACATTATAAGATCATGTGACCCATAAAATACAGTTCCTTGATCCATATAGTGTAGTGTGAAAATATAGAATATATACTATGATCCTAGAGAGTGCCTAAAACTACACTCAAATATATCTCATTATCTTCCAAGGTTCAATAATATAATATTATTTCATACAAAAATACAATGAAAAGGATTCAAGATACTAATGGGAAAACTATTTGATAACCACCATAATGATTTCATGAGAATTTGTTCTTCTAAAAGGCATCACTAAATACTCTACATGGTAGTGCCTAATTTGATAATCTATTTTTGAAAAAACAACATATATAACACTAACTTGGTGATACTCAAAACCCAAGTCGATGCTGGAGAAACACGTTTCACCTTTAATAATACAAATATGAATATCAATATAGGGAATTGGGTATTTTTTATTGATCATTACATTATTCTTCTTCTGGTAATCAATTCATAACCAGATATATACATCTACATTATTTACAAATATAAATATGGTATTCCAAGGTGAGATGCATCAAAGAATTATTCCATTGGATTCCAAATCATATAGTTATACCTGTAATTACCTCAACATGGAGTGTTTCATATGTTATGAGGGAACATATATCAACTATATTCCCGACACTAAATTGATGGCGAACTCCACATCATGCTCTATAGGCCTACATGAAAATTCATCTAGAAACAACTGAAGAAATTAATCCATAGTATGAGGTAATCCTACCTTAGAAACACTACCATTATATTCCTACCGTAGTAAATATATATGAAAAAGAGTGTTTGTTAGAGTTAGTATCTCAAGAGGGGATGAATTGAGTAGAATATTATTTCTTAAAAACATGACATCCAAATTTATAAACCAATTTGAATCATTCAAAATATGTATAGATGGTATCAAAGGGAAAAATAGAAAACATTTTGTATCAAATATAAGTATCATTAATATGTGATATAAAGATTAAAAAAGATTATAACATTGAAAAACATAACTAGATATCATTTAAATTCCATAATGGTTTTCCTGTAAAACATTCAAAATAAAATTCTAAATTAATTCATTAATGATCTCTCCCTTTAGGGATTATAAAAAGGATTGTATTAGTAGAATAATGATATTAAAGACGAAATTAAATATTAAATAAAATAATAGTAGTGATAAAAGGAATTTAAATGGATGATTCAAAAGTTATTACGAACTAGGTCTCATTAAAAACATAATGTCTAAGACGAACAAGTAAAACATTTAAGGTTTGGAAATGTTGTCCAAGGGTTCTTTTCCTTTAGGCTGTGATTTTTCTTTCTCCTTATCATTGGAAATAGAATCATCCTAATGAAAAATTGAGGGAACACCATATGAGAGTCCAACTACAGTATGAGGATGATCATAATATTTACAAGTAGTTGTAAATGTCATAAATCAATAGAATGAGGCATTTCAAATGATGGTAAATGGATGAAATAGGTAAAATAGGATCCCAGGAAACATTTGGTCTGAGAGACAACTAAGGAGTAATTGGGAGAGCTTCTTGTGCCATAAAATATTGACAATAAACTTGAAGGAAAATATTAATTATATTGATGAAATCAATTATGACTTGGTAAACCCTTTCTATTTCACTAATGAAATTATATTTTTATTCTATAATGTACATTAACACTTATATCACCTCCTTACATTTCCAAAATAGTTCATTGAAAGCCTGATTCACAGGAGGTAACATCATATTTTATGCCAATAACATAAACTTTTCATCAATTACATTCTTTTTATATCATCTATAACGATATAGCATGATGTACATGGTCAATATCACTCATTCATCATTAATATCATTATCATACATTCAAAAAATTATATTATCATGCTCAGTTCCTTTCTCAAATTTACTTATAAATTTTAAATCAATGATACTTTATCCAGTTGAGAGACCACTAGAGGCTATCAAAACATCCTCTCTCAAAAAAGTTAAGATTTGTTCAACATCCTCTATTAAAGAAGAAGATAGAGAAGTACATGAATGTGTATCATCATGACTTTTATAGATACCATCCATAGAATAAGTGAAGGTTGACTTCAAGTACTCAAGAATATCCTTGAAATCATGAAACAGATTTACAAATATTTTATTCTCAGTCTCCACTTCTCTTATGTGATGCATCATCTTTGGTTGGAAATGTTGAATAACAGACTCAAATAGATATTTAGAAACGTTTTCACTAGGTTGAGTTAAAACCGGATATTGATTCATTAAATACTAGTGAAATCATGAAAGTATATTTCCACCCAAAAAATTCATGTCATCTGTAATGGCTTAAAATAGGTTGAAAATGTAGGATCAAGATCTAATACATAAGGGTTTTAACATATGAAAATTTTTTAAACATCCCATCAAATTATAGTTATTAAATAAAGGATCCCATAAGATCACCTTTAATTTGAACCTCAGTTCCACCATAATTTGGTGAACTCCTTATAGCACTATAAAACTTCTCTCTCTATACATATATAGAATATACTCATCGAACTGAAATAATAACTAAAATTGATGTATTGCTAAGGATACCACACAAATAGGTAAACTAACACTTTAGGATTCTTCAATGCATCTGAACTCTTTAATGCTACATGGTGTTTTGCACCGGCATGATCACCTTATATTTTTTTAAAACAAGAGGTTTCAGAATCATCTGAGAAACAACCTGTTGACCATTGATAGTTGAATCTTCTTTCTCATGCCTATAAACATGCTGTTTATCATGATATGAAACATCCAAAAAAACATCACTGCCTTGTTCATAAGATGGAATTCACATTATTTCTTGCTCAGCTACATGATGTTTTACAACAGTAATAAGACATAGTTATTCAATCCCATTAGAATTAGAATTTATTTTACTTTTAGCAACTGATCTAGCCCCATCATCATAAAAAGATCAAGATTCATGAAATTTTTTCACATATGGGGTTTTATACCTCTCAGCATGTGCATCATAACGATCTAGAGGCATCACCAATTCCTTCTTTATAATTTGTCCACTAACACCACTAGGGAGAGATTCATCATCATCATCGTCACTACCATAATATGCACACCTTTTTTCTTTATTAATACATTCACCATTTCCATTTTCATATTTTATTTTATATTCTTCTTCCATATTATCATGATCATCATATACTAGAAACTAATTTGAACTTTTATAGCAATTCTTTTTAGATACCTCAGTGTCTTCATCATCAATATAATCAATTATTTCTCTGTTTTGATGTATCCAAGGTGGACTAGGAGCTCCATATGTAATGAGTGAGGATTTTGGAGACATTTTAAGATCAATCCTACATCAATAGTTGGTTAGTTTTTATCTTTATAAACAAAAAATTTTCCCCCCATCCTCATCAGAGTAATAAAATATTATATTAGGCTCCAATCCTAGATAATATTTATCCCTCAATCATGTTGGATGATAAATATGATTATACTCAGCACATAACTTCTCAAAATAACCAACCCTCTATATCTTCCACGTGTTCCAGCTAATCATCATCCTTGAACAAGTGGACATTGTAAGAAAAAAACACCATATTCTGTAATAGAATCTTCATACTTAGTTACATGTACATTTTCCTTCAACATGCAATAAATGAATTTGGGATCAATCAAGTAGTTGAATATATAGGATGGATTTTTCATCTCACAAATATTATCCATGGGTTATCTACATAGATATATCTTGTGAGTTTATTTCACCGTAGATAAGAGACACACATCTTGGATCCTTATAGTTGAAAATTCACCATTTCTTGTGCATAATATGTTCTACACATACATAAAGAGAAGCCTAAAATCCCCTTAAAACTCTAAAGAAACATGCCTTCTCGTTGTGTCATCTCTTGTCATCACAATACGACCATCCTCATTTATAAACAAATCACTGTCTAATGGAATTATTCCATAGGATCAATTATAAACTCCATCAAGAGGTTCAAATAAATGTTTATCCTATTTCAAAAATAAAATAATAAATAATTTTCCTTTTACACAACTTCTGATCTAATCAGCATCATCTTCATTTATCAAAAACTCTACATGATGATAAAACCCATAAATTATCTTAGGGTAGAAAGGTATTTTTTATACTAGAACCACTATAATCACCCTTGGGACTATATCAAAATGGGTAGTAAATACTTGATAGATAGCAACCACTTCGATTCAACTTCCTTTTCCATATCAAAAAATCTTTTGTCATGGTCAGGGTTAACTAGTTGCTCTAGAGATGGTTCATGTGATTATTTCTTCCTTAATTTAGAATATAATGATCTATAAGGTGATTAAATGGAATGAGGCATCAATAATGGTAATCATATTGGTCTAGAAAGCTCATTTTAATGAGTAAAAGGATTAAATAGTAGAAGGAAATGGGTTTCACAAGGATCTATTAAGATATGGTAATATGACATGAGACATAAGGTTTTTTGAGAATACACATCTCCATTTAAATTTATTTTTTTATATCAGGTATTCTAAATTATAATTAATAGTTGAAATAAAAATTTAAATCTATTGAAAAAACATATTGGGTTAGAAAAAATAAAATAATATAGAAAAAATTGAACCGATGTTTTGAAATTTTGAGAAATAAAAAAATCACAATGGAATGAAATAGAAACGGTGTGACATATCAATAGTATGAAATGTTTATCGTATGATATGAAATGGGGTGATAATCTAATAGTTTGTTACCACAACGACATTTCATTACAATGGCGTGTCACCATAGTTGTGTATTACTGAAATTAAACTCAATCAAAATTAATCATTCCTAGTTCATGTTTGATATAATAAATTCTAATTTAATTCAAAGGCTTAGTGAATATATCAACTAATATATGTTGATTGAAAATAAAATCAAGAATGATGTCACATTTTTTAAAATGATCTATCAAAAAGTGATGTCTTATATCATCATGTTTTATTCTGTAATGTGAAATAAGAAACATTAAAATGTTAATATAACATGTATTGGCACATTTTATGGGGACATGTAAGAATTGACATCCTTGGTCTAGTAGAGTGTGTTTAATCTATAATATTTTTTATAACAAATTTTTTTAAATCTATGTATTAATCATCAAAATTAGAAAATGAAACAAAAATCTGGTTTTTACTACACAATGAAACTAGAGACTTATATAGAAGGTGACATATTCTAGAGGATATTTTTCAATCCAATTTACATCCATAAAAATAAGAATCAGAATTACTTACAAAATAAATTTCTTTTAAAATTAGTTAAAATAATCCAAAATCTATTGTATACAAATGTTATTTGTAATTTATTTTTATATCTACTTGGTGTGATTACTTTCGGTCTTCAAGAAAACCAAAACAAATACACTCAATAAACATAATATTTGGTCTGCTACAGGTCATGTAGAGATGAATTCTAATCATACCACTATATTTAGTTTCATGATATAGTTTATCATCATCATCAATATAAAATTTATAATTGGTAAACATAATTGTGTCACTACTCTTAGTTCTATCTAACATAAAATGTTTTAAATGATATTTTGTTTCCTTACATAGATTTAAAATAATTCATTCTTTGTTTTGAAATAATTAAAAAACATGAAATAATTTTATTTCACCAATTAAAATAAAATCAAATTTATAATTCATCCATTTTGAAAAATCATTAAAAATACAATCTTCTGATGATCTAAAAATCACATCATTAACATAGATTTGTACTAATAATACATTTTTTTTAAATTAAATTTTATAGAAAGAGTAGGATCAACTATTCCATTTTGAAATCATTTTGAAATAATAATGTTGTTGATCCAATCATACCAAGAACTAGGATCTTATTTTAAATAATATATTGTTTTAGGTAAATTAAAAATATGATTTTTAAACTGAGGATTTTGAAAACCGAGTGGTTGTTCAACAAAAAATTCATCAAATATAAAACCATTCAAAAATGCACTCTTAACATCCATTTGATAAATCAATAAATCTAAATGTGTTACATATGAATGTATGATTATTATGGGTTCATGTCTTGCTATATGTGAAAATTTTTCATCAATGTATATTCCTTCTTCATGATAATAAACTTGTGAAACATGTTTATCCTTGTTTCTAACTATAGTTTTTGAATAATCAAATTAATTCTTAAACACATATTTATTTACAATATTCACGGTGTTCTTTGGAATATCTAGATGTTAAATAACAATTTTTATTTCAAAATTATTTATTTCTAATTTCATAACTATAATAATAAATTCATCATCAGTTATGTCATTGTTGTTCATAGGTTCATGTTGAGTCAAGAACTCGTAATGCTACACTATATTTCTAATATAATATTTTGTGTGTGTTTTTTTATATCATCTATAACCGCATTTAAATGGATGGTACATAATGGTTATAAAAGCTCTAGATAATGAGGAACTTGTAAATTATGAATTTTCATGATCAGGTTCGAGATGTTTTATAAAATCTATAGAACTGGATGATTTTTATGGTTATATTATAGCAGGGTCAAAATGGTTATAATTTAAATTCGAAGAAGATAAATCATCCTCAGGATTTTATAAGAAGGTTTTATACTCATGTGAATTAGTTTTATTGAATATGACATAGGATAATTCTTCTATAGTTCTGGTATTCTTATTAGTAAATCTGTAGGCTTTGCATGATATTAGATAATCAATGAAAAGTACTGCATCAATTTTGGAGGAAACATGTCAATATTATCATTAGAAATAAGTATAATAACCATTAACTAAAAACACTAAAGTAATTAACCATATGTTTCCTATTATTCTATAGCTCATAATGCTTCCTCTTAATAATATGTCTAATCTGAACACTATTAATGATATAACAGACTTTATTGATAGCTTCTTCGCATAAATATATAGTTTGGTCATACAAAGTAATCATAGTCTCAGATAACTCTTATAAAGTTAAATTTATCTTTTCATTAACTCATTTTTATATGGGGTATTGGGAGTAGATATGTTTTGATTGTGATGATTTTGTGAGAAAAAAATAAATATATTTATTTTCAAACTCATAGCCACTATCACTTTTGTGGTCTCATTCCTAATTACACTAACATTTTCAACATAATTAGAATGCATGATGAAATAGGCACATGGATTAATTTTTTAGCTAAAAAATATACCGATGTATTCCTAGAGAAATCATCAACATGAACATAAACATAATTCATCCCTTTATGAAATAAAACTCTTGATGTTCCAATAAAATCAATGTAAACCAACTAAATGGGATGATAAGTAGACACTTATTTCATTAATTTAAAACAAACATTTTGTTTTTTCCCTTTTTAACACGGGTTACAAACTTAATACATTAGAAAATGGAAATTATATAGATCCATAACTAACTATTTACATGTATATTTATAATATAGTGAATATTGAAATGGCCTAGTATCTCATTCAAAATCCATGACTCTTTATGAAATACACATAAGAATGATTTATTTTGAAAAATCAACGAATGTAAATCAATATATAACCATTTTCATTTCTAATAGAAGTAAAAAATAATGAATTTTTACAATATTAAACATTAAAAGAATAATTATGAAACATAACATAAAATTAAGCATCACACAAATGATAAATACATTGTAGGTTTTACTGTAAGATATCAACATATACAATATTTGAAATTAAAACTGAATTTTTGCTACTAATCTAGAATGTGCTGATGATTTTTCATTTTACATTGTCACTAATGGTTTCAAGTTCTCCATCAACCATTAGGAGGATCTTGAAGTACGAATAATCTCATGTCATATGTCTTGACCCTGAATTGTCTATGTACCATAGACATTGACTAGAGGTCTTTAATAATTTTTCATACATAACAATTTTTAGCCATAAAATGATTTGGGTACCCAATTAAATTTGGGTCTAGAAATGTTAATTATTTGATAATTTTGAACCCATAATTCCCAAATTGGTTTCTTATATATATATTTCACAATTTTAGATATAAAAACATTATTATGTCCTTTTGAAAAATTATTTTTTTAGAAATTCTATGACTAGATTTAAGAACAAATGTAGTATTAAATATTATTCTCTATATAGTCTCATAGCCTGTTCTAGTAAAATAGTTGGAAGAAACATATTTTCACAAAAAAATTAATTGTCTCTCTACCATTTGTTAATTTTATAAGATCAGTTTTCAATTTCTCATTTTATAGTTTCTGTTTCATGTTTTATTTGACCAGGTGAAAGTTTTTCACTTTTTTTTTATAGAAAATTCCTATTAATCATTTAGAGTTAGAGTATGATATTATTTAAGACATTTATACATATAATTTAACCCAATAATGTTATACTTCATAATGTTGTCGTAATCGAAATGTAATTCAGTTGACATATTATCATCATCATGTAATTAATTGGGATAATTATCAAACTACTTCATAGTAATGATACTATAAATATTAGGTAAAGAAGGTACCTCACTGAATTTATTCATGAAACTCTTTTTTTCTTTGTTATACTTATATTCACCTAAAGAATCTAAATCACATGATCTATATTTAGATGTATTTATGTGGCCTTCTTGTCGTTCTTGTATCTCTTGTACTAGTCCTCATTTTAATTTATTTAATTAATATTTGTAGAGTAAAATTTATGTATCTTTTTATTTTATATTCATTGAAAAATTATTCATGTGGATCATCACAATTCTACTAATCTGTCTTCTAATTTTCTCAGTTTTTGTACATTTATTTATAGTTTGGTTTTGTGATGATATTTTTATTCCATTAGAACTACATAAATATTATATCTTGGTGGTTCGTCTCATAATCACTATTATATGTTCATTCACTATCACATTAATCTAAGGAATGGAAATTCTCCTTTTCTTTTTTCTTTTTTTCCAGTGTTAGTAGTATTAAAAGCGGTTTAGTTTTTTGATGATTTTCATATTCTTCAATGTTTATCTTTTATTCTTCTTAATACATCATAAGTTGTCATTCTATATCATCTCCAAGAATCATAATTATGTCACTTGAATCACTGAATGAAAATATTCTTCCTATGAATATAATTTTTAGACATCATTGTAATCTCATTACTCGATCCTTATCAATTAATGGGTATCATAAAGTTCTCATAGTGTTGAAAATATCATTAAATGTTAGATTCATGTTAGAAATGGGTTTATTCGGCATAATCATAAAATTATCATATTTAATAGTATAATTTTTAATAATCAACACTTTAATAACTGATGATTATTCACGTGAAACATACAAAGTGGCCCAAATCTCAAAACCATTGTTACATGCTGAAAATTTATTGAATTTATCATCTCTAAGAAAACTATACAAATAATTCATTGTGTTAAAATTATTATTATAAGTAGATTTATTAAATTCATCACATGTATCTTTATTATTAGTAGGAAACCCATATTTATATTCTATGGATGTCGAAATTTCAAAGACCATACTTTTTATATGAATTTTGATCATAATATTCCATTGAGCACAATTTGTACCATTAAATAAAGAAGGCATGTTGGTAGCATATCCTTTTGATGAATATCCATTTTAATGAACTATTTTAATAAATGATATATATTAGTGATCCTTATGGCTTAAATAAATTCAAAATTGAAAAATATTTAATAATTTTAATAGTAAATAATGAAAACATATGTTTCCAATTTTTGGTTGGAGTGAGTACAACATGTGGCAGGTGAATTTAGTACCCTTTGAAAATTAATGTTAAAAATAGAATAGTTTGAAATTCCTCCAATATTTAAATACATTTGAGTTTATCAAAACTGGTATTAATATATAGATTATAATATTTCTATATATTTATCTAAAGTTTGTTTAGGTTTTAGATGAATAATATAAAATATTATTGGATCCTTCGAAATAAATTTACTTGTTCAAAATAATATATAAATAAAAATTAACATAAACAATTAACATATATATAATTTTGAGTAATTTTTTTAGTTTAAAGGTGGAAATAAAATAAAAAAAATTAAATCACACAACAAAAAGATTGAATACAAGTGGTGCAATATCAAGTCAAGACAATGTCCTATCTACAAGATGATCACCCTCTAATACGTATTGTATTTAAAATAAACACATTGATCTATAGGTTGGATTGGTTTTTACAATAGTTTATAACTTTTATAGGCCACACTCATCCTCTTCCACATTTATTCATTGGATAATAAATAAACAAGACACAATGGGACCTCAAACACGTTTATATATGGATAAATTATGAAATTTGTTTAAGAAAATATTGAGTATCATCCAGTTTATCATAGGAGATGGTGTTCATTTGATAAAATATAATACACAAACACACAACTCAAAATGTAATAAATACATATAGAATATAGAAATATAAAGGAGTAAAGTTTAGATGTTTTTGGTATTTTTCAATGCAATTTTTGAATCTTGATTTTATATAATAGTGAAGATTTAGTTGGGTTCTCTTGAAAAACATATGAAGAATAGAGTATTGTAGACTCATGTTCTTGACTGGAGGAAAACACTAGATTTGATGATGTAGATTGGATTCCAAATTGAGTAATTGTAAAAAGTGATTTTTTTTTTGTTTGAAATCAGGTTCATCTCTATGTATGTTCAATAATTTTGAGCTCTTATCTTGAAAATGGTATTCATAACTCATTATTGAATCTCTTCTTCACGATATTGTTTTTATATTGCATGAGTAAGTGTGTTGAACTTTGTTATCAGTATTAGTAGTATGAAGTATATTTTAATTAGTTGCTTCCTCATACTCCACATTCTGACACTATAGTAATTTATTTTTGTTGAGAATTTTAGAGATAGTAAATAAAACATTATATGTAATTATATATATTAAATATATTCATTAGAATAATGTGATCCAAATAGATATGTTAAGAAAATAGTGGCGATGTCTTAGAATGGCCGTGCCAGATTTTTTGATAGTGTGTTTCTACATCAGTATGTTTTCATAGAAGTATGATACTCGCAGTGTCTTAGACATATCCACATTTTCACTTTGCAAGATGAATCAAAAATAATAGTTATTGGTCTACTGTTGTGTGGTCAGATGGTGTCTCCGAAGATTCCAAAATTTGGTGTTTGTAGTATGAAATTTATTGTCCCTCATCTAGAGGTATCCCATACATTAAAAAATTTCTCTTCTAGAGGCATGACATCTAGATGGTGTGTAAACTAACAGTGTTTCAGAATATGTCAAATCTTTAGTCCAATTGTATGATATTATATTTTCCTAATATAATGGTGGTATCTCATACATAGTGGAATTTATTTGCTTGTGAAGAGTCATGGAAAATAGTGTCTTGAGTTCACAATGCCATTATCATCAATTTCTCACACATAGATAGTTTTATCACCTATCTTAGAAAATATATTACTTACAATGGAAAATGAAAATCTTTAAATTTTTTAAAATCATAATACTTTGATCATTAAAACTAGGGGTTTAATAACAATGTTTCTCAATTCAAAATGTGGAGGTCTGACACATCCAGAACAAGGAAACCATTCACCTGAAGAAACCTCATACATTACATCAGGTTCCTCGAAGCTCAGTCACTACTGAATGAAATCAATGTCTACCAAAAAATAAAACAACAAATCATTTCTGAGGATCATGTCAATGAATTAAATCTCTAAACCTTTATATTCCCATTCCTGATAAACCACAAAAATAATGATTACACATGACAAACACAGAATATAGTACTCTCATTTCTTTCCATGAAGTATCACCAACTCGATAACATACGGCATATTCTCTGTTGAAAATTACAACACATCCATAATAAGTGCCTAAATAATGGAAAAAGAGTCCCAAATATCAAATAAAAAACAACTAAATATGATGTAATAAAAATAGCACTTTTAATTTTCAATTGTCTTACATCTGATTTCTCTGGTGCATGCTCTTGAGAGTCATGATGCCTCATCTCATCCAACACTTGGGAATGACAACTGACCAACAGATCTTCCATGAACTAAGTCTATCCATATGTGGATCAGAACCAATTCTTCTGACCACCAAACTAAGAACCCCTTATTTGGGATGGTTCTGACTGTGTGGACATCTACTTAGAAGCTACAGATCCTACACCACTCCCATATGGGTTTGCTACCTTGAAAAACTACTATATGTGTCCCATAGTTCCACACTAATGGAATGATTTGTATGAGCTAAACATGCATACTTCACATTCCCAACTATTCCACACTAATTACATAGAACTGATTCATCTCCAAAATCCCCAGATGGCATATGTCAGGAAGGATGTCCTGAACAACCACCTACCATCTTTTTCTACTCATCTTACTTTCTCTTATTCTATGATGAAATATCAATGTCATATCCCACTACTAACACTGATCCAAATATGTAACGATCCAAACATTTGGAATGATAATTGTATACTTAAAATCTTTTTTATAATAATTTTTAGCCAAAAAATGATATCTGAGTAATAATGATGTTAATCTACATTGAAATGTGAGCATATGGATTCGACCATTATATGGCCATTGGAAAATATTATTTTTGGGAATAGTACTATTAAAAATAATTTTTTCATTATAATTAGTGATTATAAGTAAAATTAGAAAAGGTAATGTTGATACAGAAAGAATATTCAATGGCCTCAATCGGTAGAGTCTTTCCATTGCAATATTATCTCTTAGAACATGGATGAGAAGATGTATTAGTGGGGTCCTCTCTTGACCAAAACCTAACCAAACATCAATAGGTGAGGTTATAATGAAATCGCACACCAGTGAAGTGTGTGTGATTGGAAATTACAACTAATGTGATGTTAAGTTCACACACCTTACCCTTATTTCATATGAAAGGGTTAAATGAGGTTCTATATCAAATATATTATAATTTAAAATGTAAATTAAGTGTATAAATATTATTTTTATCCAATCAATTAAAATTTAAGAATAGTTTTTTCATAAAAAAATTGAGATGAAATATGATAAATTGATTTCTCGGATAGAAATTATAATTTATAAAAAATGAATATATATTAATAATAAACTAATATATTATAAACAGTTATTATTTTAATGATATTACATTATAAAAAAATCTTATTTGAATATAATGTATAATATTTTTCGAGTTTTATAAATTCTACGATGAATTATCAATCCACTATTATTTGTAATAAATAAATATTTTTAAAAATAAATGTTATAATTATCATATTTGGAGAATTATTATGATAAAATAAATATACATTTTGAAATCATCACATAAAATTATAGTTTTGAGGGAATTTATAATAATTTTCTTAAATACATTATTTTCTATAGGAAACGTAAAAATATTGTTTCAGTTTTGCAGTATGTTTAATGACTTCATTAACATGTAATAATAATTTATTACATAATTAAACAAAATAAAAAACCTAAATTAAGTTATTTTATCTATATCATGTATTTATATATATATTAATTAATTTCAATAACAATAATTTTCATTCCAAAGTGTAAAGTGATCAAGTTATCATTAAAAATATTGTTTTTATTTGAAACCTTACAATTCCATTCCAAAAGAAGTAATATAAAATTTTGAAAGAAACCTTCAGAATACTATTTCCAATAATATTACCCATGGTTCCATAACCATGGTAAAATACCTTGTGAAATCTCATGTTATTTCATTTTACACATAGTAGGATTATAAGGAATATTTTTGGGAATTAATATACTAATCCTCCATTTTTGGATATAAATAACCTCCCATTTATCAATTTTTCATTCATTACCATTAAATCCTCCATGATTCTCTTATATTTTAACCTATCATGTACTCTTTCCATGGTTTACTCAATCCCCAAGGTCTTAATCCCCAGGTATTAGGAAAAAATATTCAATATACTTGAATAATACACTTATCTATTCCATTCATGTTCCCTATTTAGATGGTTTTTCTTCCAAACCCAAAAACATTATTTTGACAATTTATTTTATCCCTTTACTATAATAGTATTATTTTATGAGTGGGATAATCTTTTAACATATCTTTTTACAAATTTCTATAACCATGTTTTATACCTATTTTTCTCCCTGATTTAATTATCAAAATTTCTATTTTCTTCTCATGAAGATTCCATTCATTTTTTTTAATATAAAATCCTCTTTATATTCAAGGGGTATAAAAATATTTGGTAATAATTATATATTTTATTTTTTGATTTACATACATTAATCCCTCACTCTCATTATATGAGTTAATAATGACATAACGATCTTATCATTATGAACATTTGAAAAACACCATGTTTTTTACATGTTGTTATTTCATTTAATTTCAAAAGGATATTTATAAAATGTTTTATTAATATCTATCTGGGTAACATTAACTTATTCATATGAACTATCAGACCTAATATATCACTTACACATTTGGTAAATAATTTAATTTATAGAAAATGTTTGTTATATGATATATTGGTGAATGACCTTGGTAATCTTTTCGACACCACGGTAGTTTACATTGGATATATTCTTATGAATGTATAAATTAAATGTTATAGAATCATTTCTATGTTATCAGTATTATTTTTATCATGTTATGAATCATGTTTTATTTCTCACACCATAATGATATTCTTCATGTTATAAATGACCATTCTTAAGATCACATGTATACTCTTTCACTTGTTTTGGTTCTTTACTATGTCTTATGCTTAGTCACTCTTTTTATGTATGTCACCATGTTATTAGAAGCAGTAAATGTAAATAGGATTAACCAATAATGAATCATTTATTTTCTTTTAGAACAATTTTTTTTGATTTCATGTGTTTTATAACTTTTATTCAAAGAATCTAAATGTTAAAAAATCCTCTACTTTTACAATTCAAAGAAAATTTATGTAACAAAAATGAATGATGAAAACAGAGACACTATACCTTATGCTGTGATCGATCATCACCATAAAATCAAGACAACCCACCTGAGAGTAAGTCCATAATTTGAACAAGAATACATGGGATCAAATATCCAGTCACAGTCCCATTTTAATCTTTTGAGCCATCATCTGCTCATTGAAAACTACCATGAGTACAAACCGAACCAAAAAAACTATGAAATGTGATTTTCATACACCATCATATTATGATCCCGCTGTTAGTGATAAAAAAATCCAATGTCATTGAGAAGGAAATGGTCATTTGGAAGTATTATTCATTTAATATGAACTTGAAGTCTTTACAAAACATCCACTAGAGATTCTTATCTCTAACCACATAGTCCCCCCACCTCTGACATTGAGCATCCTATAAGACTTAAGAAGACTTCACCTTGACTACCATAGGAGTATTAGGAAAAACAAAAAACCTATCTATTTTCACAAGGAAATCATCTACACACTAGGGATCTCTTCTACCTCAGAAGTCCAGATGTTTGTTCTAGAGGATCTCTTAAGCCTTTTCATTTCTAGGACCTTGTTCAGAGTCCCTGAAATGAGTATTACTAGAGCATAGTCTCTAACCAAAATCATATAAAACCTAAACCACTTCTTCCACAAGTCTATGATTAATTGGACAGGTATACCTCTCCCCATTCTATTCCCACAGCTATATAGGGAGTCTCTTGGGAGGCATCTGTCTACATCAAGAAACACACATAATGAAAACCATAAATTCAACATTTATAAGATTTTTAGCAACAACAAAATATTCCAAACACCTTCTTTAAGCAAAACAAATACCATATACATCACAATTATACACCAAACCACTCCCCCCCCATCTGGTGATCTTTTAAATTCTATAACATGTACATATCATCCATATGAGAATTAAAACCAATTACAAACATCCAATGGAGACTCAAGGCCTTTCAAGTGGTTTTTGGGATATTAACCCCACTTGAAACGAATACTAAAGCCAACAAATTTATATTTCCAATCTATATATACTATACAACATAAAGTATCCAAATTAATGGGTAAAAACCTTGCTATGAAAAAAAATCATTAAACATGCTAGAGTTCCATACCACCCAACACACGAACCAACTCATGGCATGGTCTAAAGGGAATTACTGAACACTACATGCTTGAAAATAGTTCCTATATAACAATAATGAAATTTTGGAAATTATTTCATCCATGATATGTGGACAAGAAAAGTAATCAAAATGAAACATCACCACAATTTTAGTTTCCATAATACAAGAGATACAATAATTCCTCGTTAAATTGTTTACAAATTAAACAAATAAAAATATAAAATGGAAAATAAACTAACTAGGACACAAATAAAAAACCACTATGAAACATGGGTTCCATTACCCTCAAGCCACATTCACAATCACATTGAAGAGATGAACAATAATAATCATATCCACCATCACCACCATATACCATCATTCATTTACCTAGGTTATACATAAAAATGAATTGACAAACCCAAGGGTGTGTGTAGGGTGTTATCCAAAGCCTAGTTGGATGCATCCAAAAAATTATTTCATTCCATTACATTAAAATATTATATAACATGCATGTTTTAAGAAAAATAATGGATGCATCTTTTAGGACATCATTTAGGGAAACTTTCTTAGTGAAATTCCAATAAAACATGCATTACAATTTTAAAGGAATCATCGTATGCCGATGGTGAGAACCAAATCGTAGGAGATCACCATGACACAAGAAATCCATATAGGTACTAAATTTTGTGGGACCCAAGGGACCTCGTATCTCGATGAAAAAATGTATAACAACCATAAACCACATCTTCTCCATGCAAAAGCCACTATTGGGGAATCCATCCCATTTTATAGAGGTCTCCAATCATTATCATGTTAATTTAGTGTTATATAGTCAATATTTTAAGAATATATCATGCCTTTTCCCCCACCAATCCAACAATAATACTAGTCATATTCCACCAACCTAGATACATAGGATTCCATTTGTGCTCAATTTTTATTTCATGTGTCACATAAATAACCTATTTCACATACAAACCCTTCTTCAAATCCATATGCACATGAAATAAAATTTAAATCATACTTCCCACCACATACAAAATCAATGGAACACATTTATGAGTTATAAAAATGATTCAAATGTTTACCAATTTCGATTATCATTAAAAACCACATTTCAACATATAAACACCTCAAAACCTTTGAAATCATGTTCTACACCAATCAAAAAATCCATAGAACACATTAATGGACTATGTAAAGCATTAAAAATAATCTAATAATGTTAAAACATCAAATCACATAACTCACACACGGAAAATTATAGAATCTAGTGGAAAACAATATCCAAACCTCAAAAAATTATATATATAAAATATCAATCCAAATACATAATGCTTTTACCCAACTACTCAATAAAAAACCCTTATTTGGTCAATAAACCCACTGTAGAAAATAAAACATATGAATGTGGGATGAAGATACCTAAAATAAAGAGTGAATTAAGATATGATATCCTTACTTGATTTTGCATGAGGATACAAGGCCATATACATATAGAAATTGGAGTTAAAGGGGGAAGGGTGATATGAGGATGCTACAATGGATAAAAATACATTATGGATAAAATTAGGGTTGGTTAAATATTAAAATCGAGGAAGGATAGAAAGGTATAATCCAATTATTAATAACCTGGACAAGATGAACATTTATGAACCAAGATTTTTAGAATATGTCAAAATCCTAACCCTGTTTGAATTTTATCTTGTCTCTGAGAAAACTAAGAAAATCTAGATGTTCTAGAAATTTTCAGATTGCACGCCATGTACTCTAAGCACATGTTGTGTATATGTTGGGTGAGTACTGGTAATTTTCCCACTGAGTACATTTCATGTGATGAACGTGTAGAAATTTACTACTAAATGGCATGTAGTGTTACTCGACACGCTGTATTTATTCTCTTCTGCATACTGTCTAGGTTCAAGCTGTGTGTCATCCTGGGTGGTGGGTCCAAGTTGTGTGGCTACCTCTCTTAAGTTAGAGGATATAAAAGGCCACTACACGGCCTATAGTTCTTATATATTGGTAGTGTAATTTTTTAATTGAATTAAGTGAATGTTCGTCGCATCTTATTTTGTAAAATTTATTTTTATTCCCCTACTCTAGGACCTCTCCATTCAAAAAACCAAAAGAACATACCTAGCCCATATTTTTTCATTCGTCATCCATTCTTCAATACGTCGGTGGATGCAGGATCGCAACAGTGAGTCAAAACCCACACACCATATTCCGTCTTGTTTTTCTACCTCACGCATCATAGTTTCCATCCTAGGGGAATTGACAGGATTGATGAAATCATAGATCTACAGAGATCATCTTCGAATTGGAGCTTCATATAGGAATTTCCTACATCTACGAGTCTCATATTGGTGGTGCAAAAGATATTTTTGTGCTTTCATAGACCTTTGGGTGATGCGGCTTAACGTGCATATTTAGGTATTTTGATCGAGACCATAATTTACCTATTATAGCTTGTTTAATTGTTAATTGGCCTATGGGATACATTTGGGCATGCCCTGTTACCTGTGTTTCTTGAGCGGGGTCAGGTGAGTGGTCGTTTCTCATCATGGAATTTTAACCGGGGCACTAAAAATTGTATTAATTGAATCGTATTGTTCTAAACTATTGAGTTTAGTTTATTGAAAATTGATAAGTCATGTTAGAGGGTTTAAAGTCCTCATTTTTGTTGATAGATAACTTTTGAGCTACTATAATTCAAATGTTTAGTTTTTTTTCATGTTATTGTGTTTTGTTCAAAATTGTATATTGGTACTTTTTGAATTGCATATGATTGAACACTTTTGGTTATGTTGGGCATGGCCCAGATATTCCTGAGTGATGCTGATCACAGGTTGGGCCTGGCCCGTGTTACATTGGGTTGTTTCGACCATGGGATTGGGCATCATGGACTTCAGCTTGAGGCAGGGTGACTGTCAGGTTGGGCAAGACCCAGGTTTCTTGGATGGAGAGACCATCCGATTTGAGTGGCATGGGTGTAGGTACATGAGGTGTGAGATTTGTTGTTGCTTGTGTAGTATTTTGGTTATTACCTTTCACCCAAAACATTGAGAAGTGTGCACATAGTGAGACTCCATGATGATGTGTTTTTGTCCACTTTTGTGGGTAGAGGCCCCGTTAGTTGCGGTTTAGGTACTATTGGTTCGAGGTTCTTTCTATAGGAAGCCACATGGAAGGTAAAGAGCCTTCAGGTGATAGCATTTAGGCTATCGAGTTGTATTTATAGGCTCACTATTATTTGAGGGAAAACACCATTGTCCCTCCAGAAACATTATTTTTTGGAAGACATCGATGTCCCTCTAATTATGTTATTTGAGGGTAGACATCACTGTCCCATCAGTTACTTATTTGGGGACAAGAATTGTTGTTCCTCCGGGTTACTACTATTAGGAATACCTTCGGGATGTCGGTACTTGAGACATGCGATGTCAGAGGGCACATGGTGTTGTGTTACATGACATAGATTCTGGCGTTGGCCGAAGCAGGTGACACTCCATGGTGGCTGCTGAGCACCAATGGAGTTTGTAATTTTTTGTGCAACGTGTTGTTTATTGTTTTCTTTATAAATTCATTCCTACTTAAACAATTATATTATGTACTCACCATTGGGAGGTATCATACTGAGATTCGTTTCACACACTACACGGGCCTTTCAGGATGCGTGCAAACTTAATGGATTTACGTGCTGGAATGAGGTCAGTTCCAGGAGGTGGACTGCGTTAGCTATTGAATGAAGATGGCATGGACCATGCGGTCTTTCCTAGCTAGAGTTACCTAGTTTTTATTTCATTTCTGTATCATCATGCTTACTGGTTTCATAGCAACATTTGGTTTTTCATTAGAGGCTTTACATATTTATATCTATGACCTTGTTTGGATGCATGTTTTGTTGATTAATAGTACTTACAAGTGATCAGCATGTTGTTCTGTTTACTTTCCCCTAATGTTGTTTATTTTTATTGCTTCCTTTGTATATCATTATTTAATATGATTTCTCTCTATGGGTCTGGATCGAGTATGATGAGTCATTTATTCCGCTTCATATTTATTATTATACTTAGACCGGTACCTTTGTTAACCTCATAGAGGGTATAGCCTCTCCACTAAACCTATAAAACCCTCACTACTAGTTGGCATCCATTGGTGTTCGGGGAGGTGCGCCTATGGTTATAACACCCGACTCATTTAGCACTGTTTGGGTGGCTTCTAGGGTCAGATTCGTTACAAAGTGGTATCAGAGGAGTTATTGACAAGGATTTAGTAATTGTATTTTGCTGGATACTAATGAGATTGAAACATCTCATTTTATTTCTACTAGTTTTAATATTTAAGATATGATATATTTGAGATAGGTTGGGACTAGAATTGGTTTTCTAGCATGTGATTGGGTGCCTACATCCCCACGTACGAGGTATGATCCATGTTTACATGGTTGGGAATTGTTGTTGACTTATTTCTTAGATTACTATTCATAAGATTTCCACCTCGGGGGCTCACTTGGTGTGTGATGTTATTGATTGTGATGTGCAACCCTCGACCCAATCTGGTAAGGGTTAATTGGACCTTGGACTGGTATGGAAAGGCTTGTTTTCATGGACATTGATAGACAAAATTATGGGTATTTCAATTTCATAACTACATGTATGCTTTGTGATATGATAGTATCATGTCCTGAAAATTTCAATTGTAATGCTTTGTGTTCTCTTGAAATGTGAATAGGTAAAATTCCTAATAAAATTTATTGTTTATTACAATGTTCTATGCCATTATTTATATATTGGTAGAATAGAATGTGATAGGGTATTTGGGTCTGGCCCTTGTACGAGAAGGCATGAACTGTTGGTTGAAGTGATTTTGATCACTAGGATTGGGCGACTCAGTCATCGGTTTGAGGAAAAATTAGTTTTAAGGACTCGAATGACTGATGTACTTTTGATACATGGCACTATTTAGGTTAGTTAAGGCTTCCATGATACTGGGATGCCGTGGGTATGGGTTACGGTGGGGGAAGAGTAAGGGTAGTTGTTTTATACTGCATGTTTTCTGTTTTCCATGTCTGTGTTGATTATATATTCTAATATATATATGGCTTATCATTCCATTTATTGTATTCAGTAGCTTCCTCTTATACGTATCGATGGAGCATCAGGAGGGTGATAATATAGTGGCGCAAGTGTAGGATCATGTTTAAGATCTAGTTTAGGCAGAGCATGAGATTCTGGGATAGGCTTAAGGATATGATCTGGTTCAGGATCTTGTGCTATTAGTGCAGTAACCGGGTTTGGCAGCGTTCAGACCATGGATCGATGAGAATCTCTGAGCTAGCTTGGTATGTGTCTTGCATGGAATCGATAGTGGCATGTAGGGTACCTATCCATCTATGGAATATCAGACGTGAGAGTTCTAGTCCTATCTCCTTCCACCATTTCAGGGTGATGATGATCCCCAGGTGGGAGAGAACTGGATAGAGAGCATGTAGATGATCTTCGAGCAGCTCAAGGGGCCTCTAAGGCAAAGGGTCAATCTAGAGAAGTATATGTTCCAGGGACCAGCAAAGCGTTGTTGGAATGTATAGGTTCACACTACCTTAAAAAAGGGACTATCATGGAAGGACAATAAGGATTGGTTTTTCAAGCACTTTTACTGAGAGACACTAAGGGATGATAGAGCTCGGGGGTTCTTGAACCACAAATAGGGCGACATGTCTGTTATGGACTATGAAACTACTTCCACTAAGTCGTATCACCTTGCACATAGTATGTTAAGCGATGAAAATACATGATTGAGGATCATTGAGGATGGATTTTGAAATTTTATTCTAATCCATGTTAATATCTTCAGGTTAGGTTCATTCACAGAGATGGTGAATCAGGTGCTCATAGAAGAGGGAAACCAATGGGATTGCCCCTAGGTTGGCTAAGAAACCATTTCAGGGGACAGTTTAGATAGTAATATGCGAGGAAGGGTTGAGTTCCATTCGGGAACTGGGTCCAATGAATCAGTTGTACCACCTTGTATCCACTCTTCATTGGTTTTCATTCATTGTGGACAATGATGACCTGTTCAGACTCAGTGTGATAGGCCTTAGAAAGAGATCCAGGCATGTGGATAGGTTGGGAATCTTGAAAGGTTCAACAGGAAGACTTATCAGACATCTGGCAGACATTGACCAAGACAGACTGTGGCATCTGGAGTTCGTTCAGGTTCGGTACCTGGTGACGGTAGCCAAATTT
Organism: Viscum album; assembly: GCA_963277665.1. Lineage (NCBI taxonomy): Eukaryota > Viridiplantae > Streptophyta > Magnoliopsida > Santalales > Viscaceae > Viscum > Viscum album. The sequence continues at coordinate 1,581,701,748 of OY728137.1, read as the reverse complement.
TAGCTGCATGTGGAGGGCATGACAGAGACAGCAGGATTCAACTGAGTGGTCACTGGCCAGTGACTTGAGCAGCACCGTAGGGAGGTTAGGTATTAGGTAACCATAATTCAATCCAGGTTCATGTTGTGGAGCTTCTAGAGGGGTGTAGGCTAGTGAGGCAATGAAGGTTAGTGGTACACTACGAGTGTGGCCGTGATTTCCTTGTTCTCTTTAGGCATGACCTCTACAAGCTTGTCTGTTATGAGTGCACGTGATGCACATGACTTATGTGGACTAACATGATGATGGTCAATGGGATTGGAACCACTACGTGTGTTATATATTTATATTTATATGTATGATGTGTCATGGGCATCGGGGAATCGAGGATGTCGGTTACATGAGGTGCCATGGCCAACTGGGTAACGAGGATGCAGGTTATGTAAGGTGCTAGGCACCCGTTTCATTTTTTTAGAATACATGAGATGCAGGACCTCGTGGAGGTAGACAAGGATGCATTGCATGGTCCATTGGGTGTTGGGAATGACACAGGAGAACCAATGAGGCACAGGGGTAATGATGCATCATGAGAGGACCGTGCATATGAAAAAAAGGTTACTGAACCTATACTTGTTTTGAGTTTTTTCGGGTTGAAACTAAGGTAGTCAATTCAGAAGATAGATATCCCCTTGAGAAATTTAGCCAGAACCATTGAGGTAGGTGAAGTTTGAGTTATTTTAACCGGGGAGGTATGTTCAGTTCCATTTCTGAGTTTCGTTTCATAGCTCGGGGATGACCTCTATTAAGATGTGGAGATTGTAAGAATCCGGGTTTTTAGAACGTGTCAAAATCCTGACGATGATTGAATTTTGACCTGTCACTGAGAAAACTGGAAAAATTATAGATTTTCTCAAAATTTATAGACTATACGTTCTGTACTCAGACTATACGCCGGGTATAAGTTCGGCGAGTACTGGACGTGTGTTCGCCGTGTACATGACGTGTGATGACTTTGTAGAAATTTCCTACTTCACGGCGTGTAGTGTTACTCAACACATTGTGTATCTTATCTTTTGTGTACCGGCTGGGTTCAAGCCATGTGTCAACCTATATGAAGCATCCAATCCATGTGGATTCCCCACTTAAGTCAGAGTATGGAAAAGGACACTATATGGTGTATAATTATTAAATACACATCGTGTAATTTTTTTTATTTGGTTAAGTGAACGGTCACCGCATCGTATTTCATAATACTTCATCTTCTTCACCGTCTTCATGACCTCTCCAATTAGAAAACCCAAATAACATACCTAGCCCTAGATTCTTCATCCTTCATCTGCTATTTAATCAATTTGTGGTTGTGGGATCACAATAGCTAGTCGAAACCCATGCACCCTGTTTCATTCTTAATTCTTTGCCTCACACGTCACAGTTTCCATCCAAGTGGAATTGATATAATTGAAATAAACATAGATCTACAAAGATTTGCGTCGAATTGGAGTTCTATATCATCTGTGACTACACCTAGAAGTCTCATGTAAATGGTGCATACTATTTTTTTGGCTTTCACTGACCTTTGGGGGGCGCAACTTAATGGGCGTATTTGGGTATTTTGAGCGAGACCCAAATTTATCTATTATTTCCTTTTTAATTGTTCATTGACCTATGGTATAACTTTAGGTATTCCTTGTTACCCGTGATTCTTGAGCGGGGCAGGGTGAGTGGTTGTTTCCCATTATGGAATTTTGGCTGTGGACGCCAAATGGTATTAATTGAATTGTATTATTTTGGATTGTTGAGTTTTTTTATTGAACCTTGATATTACTTGTTAGTGGATTTCAAGACCTCTATGTTGTTGTTAGATAACTGATGGATAATAAAATTCAACTACTTAGATTGTTTTACCTATTATTTTGTTTTGTTTAAATGTTTATATATGTAATTACTGAATAACATATGCTGGAACCCTTTTGGTTGTGTTGGGAATGGCATGGATATTCTTGAGTGATGTTGATCATAGGTTGGGATTAACCCAGGTTCTATTGGGTTATTCCCTCCATGAGATTTGGTTTCATGGACATCATCTTAGGGTAGGGTGACTGTCAGGTTGGGCATGGACCGGGTTATTAGGATGGTGAGACCATCTGGCTTGAGTGACATGGGCGTAGGGACATGAGGTGTCAGATGTGTTGTGGCTTGTGTACTATATTAGTGATTACCGCTCACCCTGATAGTTGAGTAGTGTGAACATAGAGAGACTCTGTGATGAGGTGGTTTTTACCACTCATGTCAGTATAGGACCTGTTAGTTTCTTTTTAGGTATTATTGGAAGGGGTTTCATGCCATAGAATTCCACATGGAAGGTAATGAGCATTTAAGATATTTCATTTAAGCTATCAGGTTGGAGGAAGAGGATCGCCGTTATTTGAGGGAAGACATCTTTGTCCCTATGGGTACAGTATTTGAGGTCGGACATCACTCTCCCTCCAATTACGTTATTTTTGGATAGAAATCATTGTCCCTCTTATTACATATTTGATGATAGGCATTATTGTTCCTCTGGGTTACTACTGTTTGGCGTGCCTTTGGGATGTTGATACTTGAGACACGCAGTGTCAGGGGGAACATGGTGCAGGGTTAAATGAATGAGATTCTGATATCGGATGAAGCATATGACATTCCATGGAGGATACTGAGCACCAATGGTGTTTTTATTTATTTGTCCAACATATTTTTTATTATTTTCTTTATAAATGCAGTTCTACATAAACACATATATTAGGTATGCAATGTTGGGTGGTATCCTACTGAGATTAGTTTCACACCCTGCACGGGCCCTTCAGGACCCGTGAAGACTATATTGATTTCCATGTAGGAAAAAGGTCACTTCCATCATATGAATTAAGTTATCTATTTCATGGAGATGGTATGGACATTGAGGTCTTTCCTAGTTAGAGTTACCTAGTTTTTTATTCATTCCTGTATCATCAGGATTAGTTGTTTCATAGATACAGTTCTTTAGCTTTTGGTGCTTTTACATATGGATATGTATGACCTTATTTGGAAGAATGTTTTGTTATTAAGATGTAGTTACATGTGATCATACTGCTACTCTATTTAATTTATGCGGCTATTGATAATATTTATTGCATCTGCTGTTTATTATTATTGAATGTGCATCCTCTCTACAAGTCTTGTTCGAGTCTTCTAGTCATTTATTCCGCTGCATATTTATTAATATAATCATTCCAATATCTTTATAGTCCTATGAGAGGTTAAAGCCTCCCCACTATAAATATATGAACCTAGCTTCTAGTCAGCATCCGTTGGTGTTCGGGGAGGTGCGCCTAAGGTAGTAACACCTGACCAATTCAGCACAGTTTTGGTGGCTTCTCGGATCTTGGTTGTTAGAGAACAATTAGGCTACATGGTTTTACAAACCATGTTGAAACCTTGGGGTACCCTATATCTAAGAGAAAACTATCCACTTGTTTTATTATTGGAGGTCGGGTGCCTATTTGGCATATCGTGCAACCTAGATAGTGCTACTTTCTAGGGAACTCATTTTCTACTGTGCTGACACAATATTCCCCCTAGCCATATTCCAACCTTGCACCGGCTTATATTAATAAAAAAATCAATATTTTTCCTGAAAATATTCCTCAAACCTAGGAATAAATATATGGAATAAAATAATACATGAAAATAGAATCATGGGTGTGACAAGACCAATACCATATACATGGGAGTGGGTAATTCTGGGTGTTAAGTAGTTCCATTCTAATCTCTCAGACCTTTTATCATGTTGTCAAGAACAACAAGATCAATTTAATGTTCAAGTACATATAATATTTTTGTACATAGCATAATTTATGGACCCACACATTATATATGGTTTACTAGAAGGTTATTGTCCAAGGAATGATGATCAATGATGTATCGATGGACAATGGATTAAAACTATAAGCTTCGAATATTAAAATTTATATCAGAATGGAACCCCGATAATCTATTTGAATTATCTATTTTATCTCTATAAACAGAGTTTGGAGATATGGAATTCTATAAAATTATATTTTAATAATTTTTAGATCTTCAACTATGTGTATACCATAATCAGGTTTTTTTTCTACAGGCATATTTTATCCATAAAATTTTGATCTATTGTTGAATTAGTCATTAATATTTTATATTCTCACTACATATCCAAATTTTCATTATATTTCACTTTATTATGTCATTGATATTTTTCATCTTTTCTTTTCACTCATATAAATTATATTTTTAAAATTATATTATAATTCTTTTAAAAACAAGTTCCATCTGTAGTTACATGAATCCAGCTTAGTGTTTCTTCAATACCACCCACTAACATCCCCCATATTTTTCATTTTTTTTACAACCTCCCATAACTAATGATATCATTTCAAACAATAGTAATTGTTTTTGTTCAATAATATTCATTGTGCAATAACATCATTTATGGTGTCTTCTAGTTATAAACTTGAATATTGTGACATAGATTACTTAAAAATTATGCAATACTATATTTAGTAATATCAATGATTTTTTTCAAACTACCTATATAACTAAAACAAATTCATAATGCATTCATCAATTTATATCTAATACAACTGACATGTTTTTTTAGGGTGCACATACCAGAACATAGATATACCAAAACATTGAATATCATTAAAAACCACATGCATAACATTGATGTATGGACTTATTAGTAACGCCCCGACCCCAGATACCCAGTGTTGGTGAATTATTACATAACATTTCCATGATCACAAGAAAGATAATGTCTCGAAAGACCGATTAAATTAGTAGCCTTTGAATAACTAGATACATTAATAAAGTTTACATTACATAATAAAATAAAATTTACAACAAAATAGTCTCCATAGTCCACACTCATATCACCACATACTATCCCAGCAGGTCATTCTTAAATTACTTCTTGACATCCTGGGAAAAATAAAACATTCAGTGGGGTGAGATCAAATTCCTAGTAAGGATAACAATACAGCAAAAAATTTCATAAATAATAATCAACATTTAATGCAATTTATAACTAAAAAAAGCCTTTTAAACTTGAACTTAAAAATAATATGGCAGAAATAAAATGTAATAATCCAATTCACTTATTCACATTGATATTATACTAATCAAATAATCACATGGAATATCAATAACCTATTTCATAATGATGGAATGCATAATTCCATACTATCATAAAAACATAGCCAAGGCCTTGTGCCTAGACTACAAATACGATTTTGTCAAGGCCTTGTTCCAATACACTATTTTGTCTCATGAGACCTACCGATGCATCAAGGAGCTATAGAAGGCTCCACCCATCACTGAATAAGTCCAATGCATTCCTCATATGAATAGGTTTCGACATAACTAAAACATTCATTTTAAAACTAGTATATAAAATGTCAATACATTCACTATAAACCATGAATGGTATAAAAATAAAACATCCAAAGTCAAACCAACCACAAAACCTCCAATATAATATGGATGTTTTGTATCATAATAAATCATCTTCAAATAAGCATAAAATCTATCAAAGGATATTGACATTGATGAAATCAAAACTATTTGAGAGAAATATCTCTTTTTTGAAATCATTTAAAAGTAACATAATTATAAAATAAAAAATTTACTTTGAAAATATTTTCATAAGATTGTAAGGGAAGCATAGAAGATTTTATAATTGGTGAAAATAGCCACACCAGCCGTATAAGTTAAAAAAGACAATCTTACCTTAATTCTTTCGAAAAGGTTAAAAAGGAAATTATTTGTAAAATGATGGAATGATTCCTCTATAAACCTCTTATAAAAAGTAAAAAAAGGTTATAAATTATTTTAACCCATATTCTACTAAATATTAAAAAAAATTGAAAACCTTTTTATGAAACATGGATATGGATGATAAAGATGTCCCAGTAGATTATTACATATAAGAAACCTCGGATAATGAAGTGATTGTGAAATAAACCCTTAACTTGTACATTTCCTTGGATGAGGGTAGGTTAGACTCCTATATAATGGTGAAATAATTGTTATTAAATTATATAGTAATCAAATACATTAATATTATATCATATATGATCTTTTAACATTTCTTTTTTAATAATATCTTAGTATTATCGTCATTTCGGGTGTTAACATACTCATATATGTTTTGTTACATAAGTCATGTTTGTTATGGATAGGTTTTATCTTATTAATATCCAGAATGATATCAAGTCCTTAAAAATTATTTTTAATCATAAAATCTTAATTATACTTGAATGTATACGATGGAGAATGAATCTGATCGCGTTCGTGGAGACGGTAGTCCTTACGTATCCACGAGTGTCAATATCACTCTTTTGATATTAAAATAATATATAATTGGATAGTATATCACATATAAAGAATCATTATCATGTTATAGTAATTATTTACATGAATTACACATCATTATTATAACCATCCAAATAAGAATGTATTAAATAACAATTACACCACGACGTGGAGACGGTAAGTCGTACGTACGCATGTATCGTGACATGACATTCAAAGGATGGATAGAACAATGAATATGGTTTTACCATGTCTATAATAACATAAAATTATATAAATTATATTGGAGTTATTATTTTATAATTGAAATAACCAAGAAAGAAGATGTTGATGAAGAAAGGAACATGAAAAATGGTGGTGAAAACATTACCTCTTCTTCGGGTTCTTCCTTTTGATTTGAACAAAAGGGCTCAATAGTATGGATTTCTGTTCAAACTAAGGTCTCTAGGATGAAGCGAGGGAAGTTTAGAGAGTATTTGGGTAGGTTTTGTCTGATCCAGAAGGCTTTGAATGTGTGAATTAGTGAGAAGGGGGAGTGCCCTTTTATAATAGTGGTGAGGGGCACCTTTGGAAAAGCTAGAAATATTATTTTATAATAAATTAATATTCTGTTTATAATGGCTCAAAATAGTAATATTTATATTTTAAGGTGGGGATGGGTCTAAAAAAAATCAACCAATAGGATTTAGACGAGTTTGGGTCACTATAATAACCTTATCTTGAAATATTAACTCTTAGTTAATTAGTTTCACTTTTACAATGTCTCTTTGTATTTTTATATGATATAGTTAATAAACCTACTAAATACATCCAAGAGACCCCCAAGTGGTCCATTAATGATACATCTATCATGATATATATCTCTTGGCAGATCCTTATATTTTTAGGAATTTAATATCAATTAATAATATAATATTTATTTTAAAAACACTTTTATGTCAATTTTGACACTATTTAATAATTGATTTTTTAAAAAATCATAAAAAAATGATTACTTCGAAAAAAGATATTTAAATCAATCCTAACATGTCATATAAACCAATAAAAATAGAGTAATTCATAAAAATTAATAAATAATATTTATTTGGGTGTTTATAATTTCAATTATTTATATTTTTCACTATTATGGTAATTACTACATCATCATTGTGTCATAAATAAATTAAATTATTTAATGTATAAAAATTATAAATAAAATACCTTTATGTAGGAACGTTTTTTATATTTCTATTTAAATTTTATAGTTGAAAATCCAACATATATAACCCTATGTAAAAATTGTTTTTCTAAAGGATATATGCTTATGTCATTTTTGTATTTATTACAACTTAATTAATATAAAGTGTCATTATCACTTACAAGTGGATCCATGGGGTCCCAAAATCGACCCAAAGATTCCCATGGTCGGACATGTATAAACCAATAAGTTTAGGACACGTTTTAGGGTAATTTATTATTATTATAGTTTTATTTGTTTACCCTTATTTACCGGATTTACCCTTTAACCATGATAAATAAAATTTTTACCGATGTAATTATTCAAAATGTCTAAAAATAAAAGTTACCTATTTAATGAAATTTGGACATCCTGATTCCAAATATAGAATTAATTTTTACAAATTAAAAACAAATAAGTGGCAGAAATTAATTTAAAATTAATTCCCGTTGTTAAAATAAAAAACGTGTTTTTAATAGATAATAACTATCAAAAGATTGACACTTGTTCCTGTACTGAATAATTTTGAAATTATGGCCAATGACCAAAAATGTATTAAATGGTGAAAATATATTCTAAATATACTTTAAAACCACTAAAATTCATAATTTATCACTATTAATTATTTCTATTTAAAAAATTAGTTTTTAATAAAAATTTAGTAATTTTCACTATTCATCAAAATATAAATGTTATCTGAAAAGATCCAAAATTTTACCCTAGGATAATTTCGATATTTGGAATCCAAAAATGAAGTCCATTTTGAGAGATAATATTTATAAAATTTCACAAAGTGGGTATTACTATTCATAACAACTAGTTTGATTGGTTGTGGTGTGTGTTAGAACTCGAAGTTGCGTACAACACACGCTACTATATTATTCAAAGGGAAGTGTATCATGGAATCATGGGGTGTTACATTCTACCCTCCATCAAATAATTTTGTCCTTGAAATTTCTAGAATAGTATCATATGAAAAGACTCGGGTGGTTCTTCATCATATGTTTCTCGGGTTCCCATGTTGCCTCTTCCATCTTATGGTTTCTCCATAGATCATTTACCAAATGAGTCGTCTGGTTTCTCAGCACTTGTTCTCTTGTATCAAGAATCCTAATGGGATCATTGCAAGAATACAAATCACGTTCCATTTCTAATTCCTCATAGATGAGTACATGCATTGGGTTAGGCATGTATTTCTTCAACAGGGATACATGGAACACATCGTGAACTTTGAAGAGACTTTCTAGAATTTCCAAACGGAAAGATACAGCCCCAATTCATTGTAGAATTTTTAAAGGACCGATGTACCTGGGACTCAATTTACCTTTCTTAAAAAAACGTATAACTTCCTTCCATGGAGATACCTTCGAGAAAACATGATCTCTCACCTGAAATTCGAAATCCTTCCTTCAGTTATCGGCATAGCTCTTTTGCCTACTTTAACTGCTTTGATGTGGTTTTGGATTACCTTTACTTTTTCCATCATTTCCTTGGCCAGTTATGGGCCTACAAGTTTTCTTTCACCAACGTCATCCCAACAGATGGTGTACGACATCTCTTTTTGTATAATTCCTCATATGGATCCATCCGAATACCTGAATAGAAGTTATTGTTATAGGAAAATTCTAAAAGAGGTAAATATTGATCCCACAAACCCTGAAAGTCTAGTGAGCAAGATCTCAACACGTATTCTAAGGTCTGAATAGTCTGTTCAAATTTTCCATCTGTTTGAGGGTGGTAAGCAGTGCTCAAATGAAGTTCAGTATCCATGGACTTCTGGAGACTCTTCCAGAATCACTTAGTACAATGGGGATCTACATCCGAAACCATCAATAGTGGTACTCAATGAAGTTTCAAAACTTCATTAATATATAGTCTAGCTAGACGTTGATGTTGTAAATCTTTCCTTATAGTAGGAAAATGTGCTGACTTGGTAAGACGATCAACAACGACCCATATTGCATCGTTCCTTATAGGAGTCTTTTGTAGTCCCATGACAAAGTCTATAGTAATATTGTCCCATTTCCACTCTGGTATGGGAAGTGGTTGCATGACTCCACCAGTCTATTGCCTTCGAGTTTTCACTTGTTGAAAAACCATAAATCTTGACACAAAATCATAAATCTCCCTCTATGTTGTCAAACCAAAAATGTTCCTTTAAATATATATACATTTTGGTACTCCCATGGTGTATATAGAAATTGGAACTATGAGCATAGTCTAACGATTCCATTTTTAAATCAGGTATATTGGGACCACAAATTATATTCTAGAATTTCAAAATTCCTTCTTCATACACAAAGTCTCTCAATCTCCCATCATTCACATCTTTAATCTTCTTTTGCAATTCATCATCATCAGTCTGAGAACTCTTATACATTTCTAGTAAAGATGGTTTGGAAACCATTTAAAAAACAACTGATGTTTCACCTTCCATGGCTATTCCCATGTCCATCTTCACTAGATCCATGAAAATTGTATCCCTTTCAATTCTCATATTTTTCAAAACTCTATGATCTTTTCTACTCAAAGCATCTGCCACCTTATTATCCTTCCCCGGGTAGTAGTGTACCGTACAATCATAATCCTTAAGTAATTAAACCCATCTCCTTTGCCTCATGTTGAGTTCTTTTTGTGAGAAAATACCCTTCTGACTCTTGTGATTAGTATAAGTCTCAAATTTTCACCATAGAGGTAGTGTCTCTATAACTTCAAATCAAAGATCACAACTTCTAACTCGAGATCATGAGTAAGATTGTTTTTCTCATGAATTTTCAAGTGTCGTGTTGCATATGCAATAACCCTATCATTCTGCAAAAGGAAACAACGAAGTCTTTTCATTTATGCATCACTATAAATAACGAACCCATCATTCCCCTATGGTAGAGTCAATATGGGAGAATTGGCTAATATTATCTTTAGTTCTTCAAAAAATTATTCACACTCTTTTTTCCAAACAAATTTAACCCCCTTACCCGTGATCTTTGTTAATGGGTTAGCGAATCTGGAAAAATTCTGGATGAAACTTCGATAATAACCTGCTAAACCAATAAAACTGTGTACCTCAATTATACTTGTAGGTGCTGGCCATTCTTGCGTTGGCTTGGCCTTAGAAGGATAAAAAGATATTCCATCTTTAGAGATAACATGGACAAGAAAATAAATCTCATGAATCCAGAATTCACACTTTCTAAACATCCAATATAATTGATGTCTTCTCAGAGTCTTCAAGATAATGCCCAAGTGATTTTCATGATCTTTGTAGATTTTGGATAATACCATGATATCATCAATAAATACCACAAAAAAATCATCGATATATTACTTGAAAACTCTATTCATTAGATCCATGAATACGGAGGGTGCATTAGTCATCCCAGAAGGCATTACTGTAAACTCTTAATGGCCATACCTAGTTCGAAATGCTATTTTTGGAATGTATTCCTTCTTCACACAAAAATGATGGTATCCAGACCAAATGTCAATCTATGAAAAGTATTTATCTCCATGTAGTCGGTCAAATTAATCATCAATTAGTGGTAGGGGATACTTGTTCATAATTTATATAGCATTGATCTCTTGGTAGTCGATACATAACCTCATAGATCCATCTTTCTTCTTAACAAAAATAACTACGTCTCCCCATGGAGAATAACTAGGGTGAATAAATCCCTTATTACTCTATTCCTCTTATTGATTATTTAGCTCAACTAATTCCACAGTGGAAATTCTATAAGGGGTCTTTGATATAGGCCTTGGTCCAGGAATTACATCGATGGAAAACTAAACTTCTCATTCTGGAGGATGTCCAGGTAAATCTTCCTGAAACACATCTACATATTCGTTCAAAATTGGTACATTGTCTATTTGAAAATTTCATTCCTCACCCACAATCATTTCATTCTCTTCCTCCCCAAGAATTGAATTTATTTGAGCTATAGGGGATGGATCTAGATAAGAATTAGGTGGTGAAAATTCAGCTCTAAAGGTAAGGTGTTCCTTATCTTCATCATCAAAAATCATAACCTCCTTCTTCTTATAATAAACCATCGCATCATGGTCTGTAATCCAATCCATATTGATGATTATAAAAAACTCAATCATAGGTTTGATGATGCGATCAGTAGATAAAGAACATTTATGTGCTCTAATGGGGATTTAATAACAAAACATTGATGCAATGATACTTCCCTTAGGAGTTTTAACTGACAAATCCCTTATTAAATCAAATTGGAAATATTTAATTTTCATATAAATCTTGGAATACATGAAACAATGTGATGATCCTGAATCAAATAATTCATTTTCTAAACTTAAGGAAACCATTAAATTACCTGCCACCACGTCTTTCGGAGTTTCTACCTCAGCACTAGTGATAACTTAAGCATGGACTTGATCCCTTTCCTTTTCTGAGTTATGTTCCTATTACTCTTAGGACATTCATTTTCATAATGTCCTATCTCCGAGAAATTATAGAATTGTACATCATTATCTTCCTTCTTCCCCTTACAATCATGAGCTTGGTGGCCTTTTCCACCACACTTGTAACATACTCCCATTCCTTTTAAGCTTGTACCGAGGTGTTTCTTCCCAAATTTACTATAGGATGGATATTCAACTTTTCCCTTATTCCCCTTATTTCCATTACCAGATTGATCAGTAGATCTCTTCTTCTATTTCTTTTCTTTGAAGTCATAAAACCTAGAGAATTCCTTTTCTATCTTGATAGAACATGATACAATGTCTTAGTACGACGAGAAGGATTGTGAGAATAATGCTCGACGGAGAAATGGTTTTAACCAAACAATGATACAATTAATATTAATTATTGGGTTATGTATATAATATCTAGTATACCTTGCTAACCTCATAATGTTATCCTCATACTTTGTGACATTATCATCCTCATTTTGTCTCACACTCAGAAATTGTCTTTCCATATCTGCTCGATGGTCACGAGGAAATTATTTGTCTAAAAACAGATGTTTGAACTCCCTTCATTCCATATTTGATACTTCATAATCATCCTTCATGTTTTGTATCAATCACCACCATTGATCAGCATTTCTTTTGAGGCGATAATATTCCAGGACAACTAGTTCCCTTTCACTACTCCCCAAAGCATGGAATATTTTTTCTAAGGAATTTATTCGTTGCTAAGAAATTATGGTATTTTTACTCCCATTGAACATTGGTGGTTATTGCCTCATGAAGAGATATAACATTGATCCTCGATGTTGCGGATCAGGGTGCTCTATATGGGTACGGTTATTATTCATAACCTGGGTGAGTTGTCTCAGTATGGTGATTAGATAATCAGCCCCAGTTGCATCAACAACTCCACTATAATTATCTTGAGCACGAGGGAAATCCCTACATGGAGTGCGTGCATTGATACAGTTTCCATTTCTTCCACTACGTGCCATTTCTAAACAATGTCATAAACTAGATTAGTTTATGAATCAAAATATAAAATTCCAAAATTATAAAACACTTAACATAAATTGAACTATTTATGGATATAATCCATAATAATAAAATTGTTTTAATTAAGGAATTATATATTCATAAACCCTTCATAATTATTTTTCATGAAAATGAGATTTATCCTAAGAATATCCCTCAAGAGTGTCATAACCAAGAGTGCAGCAATTCCCGTTATCGTGCACCATTTCCCGTTTGAGTCTAGCTCAAAGTGGTGTTTTCGGGTTTTACCCCTAGGTACATCTGTGCCAGAGCCTCCCCTACCTGCTCGTATCCTGACAGAGATGTATTGCTCAAAATATTCACAAAATCCCTACAATACGAAAATTCTAGGAAGTTCTTCTATACTAATCCTCAAAGTCCATCTTAGGTCTATGTGATCTAATCAGAGTTTATCTAAATCTATATTCCAAAGTTTGTGCTAAACTTCCTCTGATACCAACTCAAATGCCCCGACCCTAGTTACCCAGAGACGGTGCATTATTACCAAACATTGCCATGATAACAAGAAAGATCAGGTCTCGAAAAACCGATTAGTTCAGTAGCCTTGGAATAACTAGATACATTAATAAAGTTTACATTACATCATAAAATTTAAAATACAACAACATAGTCTCCATAGTCCACACTCATATCACGAGATACTATCCCAGTAGGTCATTCATAAATTACTTCTTCACAACGTGGGAAATATAAAACATTGAATGGGGAGAGATAAAATTCCAAGTAAGCATAACAATATAGCGGGAACTTTCATAAATATGAATAAACATTGAAGGTAATGTATAACTAAAACAAATGTACTTTAAACATGAACTTCAACATAATATGGATGAAATAAAATTAAATAATGCCATTTACTTATTCACATGGATATTCTACTAATCGAATAATCAAATGCAATATGAATAACCACTTTCATAATGATGGAATGCATAATTCCATTCTATCATAACCACATAGCCAAGGCCTTGTGCCAAGATTAAAAATAATATTTTGTCAAGGCCCTGTTCTAAGACACTAGTTTGTCACATGAGACCTACTGATGCATCGAGGAGCTATATTGGGCTCCACCCATCACTTATTAAGTCCAATTCATTCTTCATATGAACAGGATTCAACATAACATAAAATTTCGTATTAAAACTAGCAAACGAAATGTGAACAATTTCACCATAAACCATGAATGATATAAAAATAAAAAATCCATAGTCAAACATATCACAAAATCTTAAATACAATATAGATGTTTTGTATCATAATAAATCAACTTGAAATAAGCTTAAAATCCATCGAAGGATGTTGACATAGATGAAATCAAAACTATTTGAGAGAAATATCTATTTTATGAAATCATTTAAAAGTCACATAATTATAAAATAAAACATTTACTTTTAAAATATCCTTATAATAATGTAAGGGATGCTTCAAAGATTTTATAACAACATAAAATATCCACACCCATCGTATAAGTTAAAAAAGACATTCTTACCTTAATTCTGTCGAAAAGGTTAAAAAAGACCTTGTTTGGAAAACAACGAAATGATTCCTTTATAAACTTCTTATACAAAGTCACAAAAGGGTATAAATTAAATTAACCCATATTCTAGTAAATAGTAAAAAAAATTTGAAATACATTTTTAAGAAACATGTATTTGGATGATAAAGAGGTCCCAATTGATTATTACGTATAAACAACCTCGGATAATGAAGAGATTGTGAAATTAACCCTTAACATGTAATTTTTATTTGTTGAGGGTAGTTTAAACTCAGGTATAATGGTGATATAATTTTTATTAAATATATAATAATCATATACATTAATATGATATCATATATGATCTTTTATCATTGATTTGTTAATAATATCTTAGTATTATCTTCGTTACGGGTGTTAACTGACTCGTATATGTTTTGTTACATAAGTTGTGTTTATTATGGATAGGATGTATCTTATTCATATCCAGAATGATATTGAGTCCTTAAACATTATTTTTAATCATCAAATCATAATTATACTTGAATGGATATGATGGAGAATGAATCTCATCGCGTTTGTGGAGACGGTAGTCCATACGTACGCACGAGCGACAATATCACTCTTTTGATATTAAAATAATATATAATTGGATAGTAGATCACATATACCGATTCATTATCATTTTATATTTATTATTTACATGAATTACACATCATTATTATACCCATCAAAATAATAATTTATTGAAAACCAATTACACCACAACGTGGAGTCGGTAAGTCGTACATACGCACATATGGTGACATGACATTCAACGGATGGATAGAATAATGAATATGGTTTTACCATGTTTATAATAACATAATAGTTTATATAATATACTGGATTTATTATTTTATAATTGTAATAACAAAGAATGAGGAAGTTGAAGAAGAATGGAACTTGAAAAAGGGTGGTGGAAACATTACATCTTCTTCGGGTTCTTCCTTTTGATTTGATCAAAAGGGCTCCTCAGGTTGACTTTCAGATCAAACTAAGGCCTCTAGGTTTATGTGAGGGATGTTGAGAGAGTATTTGTTCAGGGGTTGGCCGAGCCAAAAGGCTTTGAATGTGTTAATTAGTGTAAAGGGAAAGATCCCTTTTATAAGAGGGGTGAGGGGCACCTTTGAAATGCAAGAAATGTTATTTTATAATAAATTCATATTTGGTTTCTAAAGGCTACAAAGTTGATTATTTAAAGATTAAGGTGGGTATGGATCGAAAAAAACTCAGCCAATAGGATTTAGACAGGCTTGGGTCACTATATTAACCTTATCATGAAGTATTAACTCTTAGTTAATTAGTTTCAATTTTACAATGTCTATTTGTATTTTTATATTATATAGTTAATAAACATAGTATATACATATTGGAGACCCAAATTTGGTCCATTAATGATACACCTATCATGATATAAATCTCTTGGCCAATCCTCAGATTTTTAGGAATTTAATAACAATTAATAATATAATATTTGTTTTAAAAACTCTTATTTGTCAATTTTGACACTATTCAATAAATGATTTTTGTAAAAATTATAACAGAATTATTACTTCAAAAAAAGATAATTAAATCAGTCCTAACATGTAATATGAACATATAAAATTATTTTTATTCATAAAAAGTCTCAAATTATATTTATTTGGTTGTTTATAATGTAAATTATTTTAATTTTTCACTATTATTTTAATTACTAAATCATCATAGTGTCATAAATAAATTAACTTATTTAACATCTAAAAATTATAAATAAACTAAAATTATGTAGGAAAACATTTTATCTTTATAATTAATATTTATAGTAAAAAATACAACATATATAACCCTATGTAAATTTTTTTTTCGAAAAGATATATGCTTATGTCATTTTTAAATTTCTTATAACTTAATTAATATAAAGTTTCATTATCGCCTACTAGTATATCCATGGGGTCACCAAATCATCCCAAAGATTCCCATAGTCTGACATGTATATCCCAATATGGTTATGACAGGTTTTAGGGTAATTTATTATTATTATAATATTATTTTTTTTACCCTTATTTACAAGATTTACCCTGTAACCATGGAAAATAAAATTTTTACCGAAATATTTATTCAAAATGTATAAAAATAAAAGCTACCTATTTACACAACTTGGACATCCTGATTCCAAATATGGATTTCATTTTTCTAAATTCATAACACATAAGTGGAAGAAATTAATTTAAAATTAATTCCCGTTGTCAAAACAAAAAGCGTGTTTTTAAGAGATAATAACTATCAAAAGATTGACAATTGTTCATGTCCGGTTTAATTGTGAAATTATGTCCAATGACCAACATTGTTTTAAATGGTAAAAATATATTCTAAATATACTTTAAAACCACTCAAATTCATAATTTATCACTATTTATTATTTTGATAAAAAAGTTGATTTTAATTAAAATTTAGTAAATTTCACTATTCATCAAAATAAAATTGTTATCCGAAAAGTTCCAAAATTTTACCCTAGGCTAATTTCGATATTCTGATTCCACAAATGAAGTCCATTTTAAGGGATAAAATTTATAAAATTTCAAAAAGTGGGTATTACTATTTATAATTGCTAGTTTGATTGGTTGTGGTGTGTGTTAGAACTTGAAGTTCCGTACAACACACGTTGTTGTATTATTTAAAGGGAAGCGTATTGTGGAATCTTGGGGTGTTACAAAATTAATATTACATTCTATTCTCATGGATCATAATGTGTAAATTTTTTGTGGCACACAATCCTCTCCATGACATTCGGGTATCAAACATACCTATTCCACTAATATCTACCAATATGTGATTCACATTTCTATCATTTTCTTTGAAAATGAACAAGGTAAATTGTACATAAAAAACTATTAAGGAATGATATGTTCTCTATTATATAGGAAATATTTAATACTTAGGATGAATTAAATAATTCATGTAAAATTTTTTGAATGACAACTTAATATAGGATGTGAAAACCTAATCCAGTATATTTTACAATGTATAAAATTTAACACAATATAAATAAAATTTTTATGACATTTTATTTTATGAATTTTTAAACTCAAACTCCAATAATTTGTATGGATTAAGCCCCTAAATCATGGTTTTTATCTTACTACTACATAAACACCCTGTATCTTAACTCAATATTAACTCTCCACAATCCTCAAGAACCATTATTGAACTTTTAAACAAAACATAATTTTTAAAAAATAGAACATGAAAACTAAACGTTTTAAAGAAATATTTCATTTATGTTATTCTTTTTGTGGTTATTATAATTTATACATGTTGACCATTTGACAATGTTGTTGCTGAACATGTGAAAATTTAATTATTTATAACACTTACAAACTATAATTATTTTGGTATGTATGGGTTTAACCTAAATGAAGATAATGATGTGTAGTCCAAAATAAACAGAATCATTAAAAGAGGTTATGAGATGGTGGTAGTGATACAATATAAATAAGATATAGAGAGAGAATAATTATTGATATTATTATGGGGAATTTACATATCTGAATTTTTTATAAGGATGGGGTCGAAGCCTCAATTTATTATTAATGAAATGACTACCTTAGACTGGGTTGAGGGTGACCATTACATAGCTCGAAGGCCCAAGGCCATGTGGCCTGAAAATAAGGCTTATAAGCCCATTTTTGGCCTAAAACCCCCCTCACTGAACAGTTCTTCTACTGATCATGTGCTCCTATAGTACCCGATAAAGTACCACCATCATTGCGACATTACTATTGTCGCTCCTCCACTACTAAAATTACACCGTTGCTACAGTCCCTGCTATAGTACATGCAAGATCACCCCTGCCCGGATTTCATTATTGGACTTTTGGATGCCAAACACGAGACTGTTTCACTAGGGTACATGTTCGTTGGCTTCACTTGTCTGAATTGATTAAAAATTCTTCTCCTTTTTAAAACATGGAAAAAAATACTAATACAGACCAGGGAAAAAACATAAAACACATAACTATCATTAAGTGATATGTGTAATATAATGAACTCTCTTAATAGATAATATATAAACCAAAATTCAAAAAAAAATGTGTTCACTATTGATGAATAGATACATCATCATTTTCCAATTTCTGGTATTTGAGATGATTCTAAATTGGGAAAATCATTTATATCACCTCTTAAATGTACATAGAATAATATAGAAATGATTGCGACCTAGAATTAAATAAAGAACATTGTAAAAAACAGAAAAATAAAATTTATGAAAAATGTAATAAAAAATGATCATGGTTATCAATCCTTTCTAATTTGACTGTCATCAATAAAATTAAATTTTTCATATACAATTAGACCTAAATATAAATATTCTGATAATACATCTAAAAAATAATATGAGAATAGGACCAATAGAAAGGATGCTTCTTTATCATGGTCTCTTTCTTCCATGGTCGCCTTCTCCTTAAGCTCCATAGTTAATAGAGTTCTTTTCTCTGGATCCACTATAATAATCTCCACTCTACTGTCCACTCCCCAATCCAATCTATTTCATCCCAAAAAATATATCTTCCCCATTTTATTGACCCAAAATCTCCTACATAATAATCATCACGTATATTTATTATAAAATCAAAATCGATACATATTATTATTGATCCTACCTTACTATATGGGAAAATCATCATTTTAGTTTGTTGGTTCCATAAATCATGCATTTTAACTACATATATAATCTCCTCCATACTATAAATCTCAACTATAAGAAAAATTATTAATTTGAGCATGAATAATATCATCATGCAAGAATTTTACCACAAAAATTATTATTTAGCCACCCATAGTTAGAAAAAAAGTCATGAAATTTGGAACCATTGATATGGTTGGAAAAAAATTTCTAACCTAACCATGATTCAACTGGAAAATATATCAGGCATATGAATAGTAAATAATGATAGTCAATTGTTGTCATTATTCAAGTCCCAACATTTTTTTCAACATAATAGAAATTCTGTTATTCAAGGGTTGGATCACCATTATCATCAACAAAATTCTCATATGAAATATTTATGCACAATTAAATATATTACCAAAGATTCATATCTATAAAAATCGATCCCATGTTTTTCTACCGCTCTTGATTGATCAATGTAAACTAAACTATAATGCATGAATTCTTCATCAAATCCAACACAATCTCATTCTGACATTTCATCAAGCATATTAGTCAAACAATCTTAGAGTACACCACTATACCTTTTTGAAACCTGATGTACCATCATCCTTATATAAAAATAAATTAAAAAACATTCTTTAAATTAATTTAAGAAAAAAATTCATTCTTCCCTTCAATTCGATTCCTTCAGTATCATCAAAATTCAATAATATCAGAAATATCCAAGATCACGAATTCAAATCAAAACAAATGTGTTGTTTGAAATTATTCATCTTCACTTTTTTAGTGATAAGTTCTTTGTAAAATACTATTCTTTTGATTGAATTAATCAATGTTGATTATAGGTGAACATATTGTGTAGAAATCCTTCAATAATTAATCTATTTACTAATTGGGTTTTAAATTCTTCTAGTGAAATTTGAAAACTAGTATGGTTGTTTATCATTTTTTATATAGGTCTCTTATTCATTATATTTCTTGTGTATTTAGTTTAATTGAATTATGGTCATCCCAGTTTAACTCTTTATTTATTCTCTATAGGTTTCAATTATAATCCATACATTTAAAAACGATTCAATTGGGCTCCATCAATCATCATATTCAATGCAGTATCCAAGGGATTAGAATAATGTTCAATAACTTGGTTTCCCCTCATTAATTGGATATGTAGTTATTTGTTGTGTAATTTTTCTATATGGGGGTTTGTTGTAATTAGGTACAATGAAACAACATTGAATGTTACGGTATTTGGGTTGATAATCTATAATTTCCTACATAGGTGGATGGTAGGATTGGGATAAATGAAATCCTCTAGTGAAATTAGGATTTGCTGAAAATGAATAATTAATTATATTCGAAAAAAGGGTTATGTTATCTTGGACCAAAAATAAAAATTGACAAAACAAATTCAATAAAAATTAGTTAAATAAATTAAATTACATTTGAATAATTTTTTTTAAACAAATTATTAATTTAATTGATTATTTTTAAAATTAAATGTAAAATATCATTTTTTAAAAATTGGTAGATTCAATAAAAAAATTCAAAAATTAATGTACTACCAACAAAAAAGTAGAACTTATAATTACAAATTTAAAATACTAAATTAATAAATTAAATATTAAATGAGTGAAAATGATAATTTTCACATATATTTACACATATTTATAATAGTTTCCTATAACGTAGTAATTTTTTATTAGTTAACCATAGAACCATAATTAACCTTAAAGAGACATATTTTATTATTAAATATATATTCGAGACCACAAAATGGATGTGAAAAAAAACATAAAATAAAGGCCACATCAAATTACCAGATAATGAAGACATTAATTATCATTAAAAATTATTTTACTCAAATTCAATGGTGGAAAATTAATCTGAATATTAAACTATTTTAAATTTCATAAATAAATTATTTTCCAATTTATTTTTCATCTTTTACTATTTCAAGTTGAAGAATGAATGAACTCTCAAATTAAATATACAAAGTGATATGGTTGTTACTATTCCAAAAATGATCTAAATTTTTAAAATTATTACGTGAATTTATAAAACATCAAATTTCATCCAAATAAATGCCAATAAATTTCTTTCCCTCTAGTAGAATACAATAAAAATATCTTAAATTCCATAATTTATGGAGACACAGTTGGCTGACTTATGGAGACACAGTTGAATGTAGTGGAGTGTAGTTTTATTGTTATAATAAATTATAGATTAAATAGTTAGTGAATAAAAAAAAGGAAAAACAAATGAGTTCCACCTTGATTAGGGTTTTCATTTAAATCTCCATCTAGAGGAATATCTTATTACATAGGTTCTAGTTTAAAATTTTAAAATAAATGATTATTTTATAAATATCTACCAATGTTTTATTAATATCCTTTTTTTAAATAAGAAAATTAAAATTATTTAATCAATTAAATCCAAAATTTAATAAAGATTAATATTATTATTGTGTCATCGTACCAACATATTTTATAAAAAATTATAACACACTAAAGAATTCATATTTCATGTTTAAATTTACAAAATTTCAATAAATGGAGTTTTAAAGGGTACTTAAGATATTACATTTTACCATAGTTTTGAAAAAAATCTGTACATAAAATTTATTTTTATCCCTAATATTGAATTATATGAGTTGTGAAACATTTTTTATTTTTAAAATTTAATATGATTAACAATAAAATAATGAATGTTTCTTGACTAGGGTTAGAGTAAATTTCCAAAAATATTTTACCACCTAGAAACAAATATCAACAAGTGGAAAACAATAATTGTCCATAGTGAATAATTTCATCATAGAATAATATATTTTTGAATTATTCATTCTAAAAATTTTTAATTTAACAATTATATTAAAAATATCATAGATATTATATGCAGATGTTCTATTTTAATAAAAAACATCAAAATTTAGAAATAACGAAAATTCCAAAAAAAGATGATACCATGTGGTAAAAAAATTATAATTAATTTTCAAAAAATGTAATTAAAAACTTGTATTCATAAATATATATATTTGGAAGAATTTAAAATTAAAAAATAAAAAATACCCCCTACCTAGTTGAATGTTTTCCCATTATTTCAATTAAATTGAATCATATCTTTTCGTTAGAAAAAATAATTATAGACACTAAAAATGATGTACCGGAAAGATGAAAATATAAAACATAGGGATCTGGGAATTTAAATATGAAAATTAATGTTTCCAAAGATAATATTCAATAGATGTTTATATAGGT
This sequence comes from Viscum album, assembly GCA_963277665.1. Taxonomy (NCBI): domain Eukaryota; kingdom Viridiplantae; phylum Streptophyta; class Magnoliopsida; order Santalales; family Viscaceae; genus Viscum; species Viscum album. The sequence goes on along the minus strand of OY728137.1, from coordinate 1,581,679,280 downwards.
TGTTCAGCCGGTAGATCTTTATGGCTATGAATAACAACCCAAAATCTATTTATAGAAATCTCATCATATATCAACTTGAAATGGAGAAACAGTAGTACTATATATGAAACATAATATTGTAATATTAATTTATATTGAATAGAATTAACACAAGAAAAAATTAAAAACCTTAGGATTCCTCCAATGAATCATATGTTTTAAAATCACTAGCGGAAATATCATTGAAACAATTGATTTTCACTAAAGGGATTTTTTTTATCCATGAACCAAAAGATGTGTTTGTTTAATTTATTATGAATTTAATATGAAGTTATGTGGGAGCCCAAGACACTAAGGGAGAATCATTTTACCCTATCAAAAACTATACATCCCTATAAGTCCCTCTCTACATTGATGGATAATAATCAATCCTATTTTTCAAATAATTTATTCTCACTATCAACAACTAATTCAAGTAAAATTGAGAAAAAATTAATATTTTTTAAGGTTGAGGTAAGTAATAAAGTACATTCACAGTTATTACAAAACCCATAGGGATTTAATTATAATAAAACCTCCTCCAAATCCAAGGAAATAGCAGAAACCACTAAATCATTTTGATATTTAGTTGCAGAACAACCTATATAAATTTTAGATTAGAAATGTATATGTTTATTTGAAACTAATTATAAGAACTCTACAATATTTATCCCAATACCATGATCGTCTTTAGTGACCCATGTTTCCAGTTCATTAGTCAATATAGCATTATAGTTTTATATTAATGATATGACATCCATTTCAAATTACATAAAAGAAACTATATTAGTAATTTTGTGAACATATCATTTTCTAGATATAGATATGTGTGAGAATTTTTTTAAAAATGATATCACATATCATAAACTCTTCTATTTTAACTTTCGGAACAATTTTACCAAAATCATTTTACTAATTATGAATTTTAGTTTTATTATTATGAGAAATTTCATCCGTATTACTCTTATATGAGTTGTCCAATTTATCACTTTTTTCAAAAAATAATTTTTTTCAAGATTCTATTCATGAAGTCATGAATTTTAACTTTAAAAAAGTTAGAAAATTTTTACCCTCCATTGATCATTTGTTATAAGAGTTTCTCAATCGATGTCTCTAAAAACATGAGAATTTTTTTCGTATCATCTCTGGATAATTCATTAAAAAATTCTATAACATTCTATTACTATGACAAACTATAAATCCCATTGTATGTCTATACAAATTTAAAACATACTAATTTAATTAATTATAGAAAAATTGTATAATAACATGCATGGATATTCCATGATAAGGATATTTAATTGTGAAATCATTAAACTTATCCCTCCCTCAATAAAAGTCTCATAACTTGCCCCAAAAATTAGTGATCAAAATAATAGAATTCATATGTTTCTGACCATCAATTCGATGAATTTTTTAATTAATCATTAAAAACTATCATTAAATTATAAAATGATTTAAAAATAACATTAATTTAATGTTAACATGAACAAACCTACAGGTTTCGATTCAAACTACTGAAAATAAATATTTTTTTAGTAGTTGATAATAATTTTTATCACTCCAAGAAAATCTCTTAAATTATTATTTTTTTATTTAAATATTTTTGTGTATGTATGAATGTGAATTCTTAAAAAAAGGATCAAAAAATTTGACACACTTATCAACAAATATGTTAAAATTAATGATTTATAACACTTACTAAATATAAGTATTATGGTAAGCAGTTATTGTACCCATTAGAAGGTAAATATGTGTAGTCATAGTAGAAAAAAAGATATCAATGTAAGTGGTGATGTGATGGTGGTATTGAGATAATATAAGAGAGATATAATGATATAGGATTATATTTTATGAATTAAGGGGTATACAACTCGATAAAATTAAAAAAAAAGTATTATATTCAATCATTGAATAACACACCTATACTAGTGACTATGAATATTGTGCGAGGAAAACCCTAACTGTTATTAAGTAATCATGATAATATAGTTACATATCCAGAATGTTGATCTATAAATAATTTGTGATTGTAATATTTTATTATTGGAGATGAGATTCATCAACCATTTCAGTGTGGTGGGTACTTCAGATGATGGACAAAAGTGAAATGATTCACTATTGTCCCCAAAAACTACATTAAATAAAAATGAAATGATTCTCATTAAAAAGAAAATTAATATAACTAGGAAACAAAATTATAACATAATTATATCAAATGAAATCAAAACATTTTGAGGATATCAATATACACAAGTAAAACGCCCATAAGTAAAATTAAGGGTGCATGATCAAATAGACAAGAACTAAACAATTATGATAATATAACATAAAATTGAAATATGGATGAGGATAAAGTGAAATAAAACTTTTCCATATAATTCACCAACTTCCTAAAGAGTTGTCTCCTTCATCTCTAGAGTATATAATATTCTCATCTCAGGATCCTGTCTTGAAATTTTCTCTCTTCTCTCTACTTCTTCCTCCAATCCATTCCATCGCAAAAATTCCACATTACAATTTTGTTAAAAGAAATTCTCTACCTTAATAACAATCTCCTATATTTATGGGAAATAAGTAATATACTCCTATAATAATTTTTACGCATCACCGTACAAATGATTCGTAGTTTAAGAGAACCAGTTTACCCAATGGTACATATCATTTTCTAGAAGAAGCACCACACTCCTAAATAACATAATCAATTGAAATAGATTCTATTAGATCATGAATAATTTAATTTTCCCATAATTGGACAATAAAATAACTTTTCTAGACACATTTAGTTAAAAAATGACTCAATTAATTAGGGACCTTTGATCCATGCTAAAAAAACAATGTCTAATAACAAACAGAAAGGATTAAGATTTAGAACATGTATAAGAAAAAGAAACATTTATAGTTAATTGAGCTTAGTAAATTATGGAATAATTTTTTGGGATATGTGTAAATACAATTATAATTTTTATTTTTATTTTGTATGGTTTAAAATATCGTCTCTCTAGTAGATTAGTGCATAATAAAATGGGTTGTTATATTTAATATTTTCATATTAAAAATTATTTTAAATGATTTTAGAAATTAATAATTTGATAAATAATTCTAGATGATTGATTTAAAACAATTAATAAAGAATAGTTATTAGGATAGTCTTGGCCAGACCTAGTGTAATTATCTTATGGTTTTATAATTTTTACCTACTATTTATCATCAAGATTAATAGAGAGAAATTCCTCTATAGATTACTCTCTCTCTCTTGGATAGATAATGAAGTTGAGGATAATCATAATTGTGATATGAAAGAAATATAACCTACTTAATACATGTGTGATGTTGTAGTTGGTCATCTTGTTTAATTTTGGGTATCCCTATTGGGGTGTTATTGTTCTTTATGAAATCAATAGTTCCTATATAATATACCACAAACATGCTAATGATCATCGAGCACTCTTCACCCAACCCAAATCCATCCCATCAAAAAAACCCCTTATTGGGTGGAGGGAGATATTGATAATCAACTAATGGAAATGAAATTGATTTAATCAAAATAAAATAAAATAATCATATTCAACATTTTAAATACAAAATAATGAATTGAAAGAAAAAAGAAGGAGAAAAATATGATTTAATGCATTAGATATTAAGAACTGAAATATTAAAAAACTACCCTATCCACCCCCTTCAAGAAAACTCAATGTCATTACCCATACATGGATAGGGTGAATTGGAAAATACATGGGAATGAAATCATATTGATAAGGATATAAAATAAGAAAAAGAAAGTAAACAGAAATACAGAGACATTGCAGGCCTTTGTCAAAAGATTCTTCTTGTTGAGTGATTGAGTACCTATCATATAGGATATCTATTTATCGGGCTTCCTCACATCCATGAGTTCCAGGAATTTCCCAATTATTTGATCTTTAGATGTAATGGGACTGCTATTGGATTTTAAAATGCACAATTTCATCATAAATCCTCATTTCTGTTCCTTTATAGCAGTTTTATGTATAAAATAGTGGTCTTAAAAAATAATGTATTCAAGGAAACACCCAAATTTTTTTTTCCTTATTTTACATATTTCGAAATTTGGAAGTGTTTCATAATGTGACATATACGTATCACATGGTGACCTAAGTAGACATTCCCATAATAAGTTATTTTTTGGATTAATGTTTACCCCCAAAAAATCAATCAATTTGACATCATAAACATGTGTTATACAATGTAATGTGATGTTTTATTTTTTTTACAAGATTAATTTTGACCGATTCATCGCATTGAATCCAATTTATTGGTTTATTTCTTATGGGGAATCATAGTCCACATTTTTCATTAAGAATTCTGCACTTTTAACATTCTTCTTGAAAAAACAGTATTCATTCAATGATAAAATTTATTAAATAAAATAATAATTATTCAATTAATGTTTTTAATGAATGTATTTTTTATGAATATAAATTTGAATACATTGTCTCTATCAATTCCACCACACATTTAATGTCTTTTTTCCTCAAACATATAATTGCATCATAAATAAAATAAGAACACTACGTTATCACTATTAAAATTATAGATAAATTAAAAAAATGATTATCAATTGGGGATTCACCTTTCTTGTTCCACCCAAAACATCAATTCAACTTCAACCAATTCATAGAGAATAATAAAAAAAATTACATATATTTTTCCCATTATAAATTTAGAATCATTAAATTCATTCATCCAAATATAATAATTAATTATTATGAAGTAGGACATGTCTTGATTTATCTCAAAATGGGCTCTTCTATCTCATCAATCATGGTAAAAATTCATGTATAGTTATTATCATTAAATGAGTACATGATCAATCCATATAGGCTTTTAAATTATTAATATTGTTCACATTTTTTGACTAAATTCAAATAAAAAAACAAGGTATGTGAAATAATCTTTTTGGTGAATATGAGTCTCTATTTTGGTAAGTATTGATGTCAAAATTACTAAGTCTCCAAATAAAGCATCATCTCAAAGGCATACTGCATGATATCTAATTAAAATGAAATGAAAATTCCCCATGTGATATGACAACTCCCACTTTTGATATCCTAGATTAAGATCATGATCAATAAAGTTATAATTAGAGATTTGAACTTTCATGATTTTTTTGTAAAAATAATTCTTCAATCATATATCACATTATCCACATAACTTCATATGATCAAAAATATATTGCTATGGAAATGGTGATTTTTTAAATACCCAAAACACAAACTTTTTATCAATTTTTTTATTTTTTTCATGAATGGAATGTAATAATTCACTATATGTAACATGATCCTTTCCCAAACCCAAATATAGTACCACAAATTTTTTTGCCATAAAACATAACAGATCCTTTAAATAAATACATCACTCACATCTACACATAATCCTTAACATGTTATAAATTTTCAATATTATTAGGAAGATATAGATATATATGTATTATAATGTTCCTAATTTTTAATGATTTAATTAATGGATTCTATGTTGCGAAAATGCTTTCTGAAAATTTTTGTCATAAAGATAAGGAATTAATAATAATAAAAATTTCTATCATCTTTAATTTTTTTTATTGATATCTTCAACAAGTTCCAATGAATATTTATAGCTATAATAAATCCCAAAGATCTCTCAATAAATATAAAAAAGAAAGAATTGAAAATATTGGGTCAATAAATTATATTAGGAATAGAACAGATGAATCTTCAATAATCACACACATATTATAATAATAATAATAACAAATCATTCCACCCTAAATGTTTGAAATTTAATGTACCAAAATTGCATGTACATTTCATTTAACTAAATAAACTAATTACATTAAGTCACAAACCATCATAATTACCATTTAATGATTCTAATAATTATTAAATTGCGCATATTAGTCTTTAAATATCATTAAATTACAAATAAAAAACATTAAATTATGGGATTAATAAGAATTACATGTCACATAAAACAGTTAGGTAAAGAATTAAAGCTAACTATTATCATGCAATTTGTCTTTTAATGGTCATGTAATGATTTTAAAACTATGGGGTTATTACAAAATAAATAGTTTATTATCATAATTCCATTTTAATGAATATTTGACCATGTTTTGAATCCTTGATTGTTCCCCTAATTTATATGATGTGGATTCAAATTTTAAGATATAGATTCTATTCAGACATGTAAAATTATTATTTACACCATGGATTATAATTTTTTTCCCAGTACAGTTTAAATGGAATAAAAAGTAATAATAAAAATTAATTATAGGAGAACCAGATTAAAATATGTTCTGATAGGACTTTGGGGATGAGTGGATTATGGAAAAAATTATGGTTTCTTCATGGATGAGCATTTGTTTTATTTAATTAGATTGACTCTAAAATTATTTTTTTATAAAATTTTATACTACATGAATCCATCTCCCATAATCATTTTTTTTCAGTTTACGCAATGAATTCAAAATAATTATTCATGTTGTTATATTTATAATTGAATTACTGCATTTAATTAAATTTAAAAGAATGAAACAACCTTGTTGATCCTGATTGATAATTAGGTTGGATTACCATCTCCTCCATAGGTTTTTGCATCTATCCTTATCATGATATGTTATACCATCAATAATAAACATTGTTTCCACACAAAACATAACTCCAACAAACCCATTGAAATAATGATCTTCATTATTGGTCCATAGCGTGTACGTATTTGTATAATTGGTGTCTTGATTCAAACTAAACACAAAATTTCTTATGGTATGGTGGTTTCCTTGGAATATTATTCATTTTTTTTGATACATAACATTTTCCCTCATTTTATTACCAAAATGATTTTTTACCTATTACCATTAAATTAAAACATGTCCATTTGGGAATAGATATATAGAAGAATTAACATTTTCACTTCCACTTTTCACATTATTGTTCAGATGGGATTCCCTATTTTCATTTCCATCCTTGGGGAATAATTATCTATATGTACTCAACAAAATTTTTACTATAAAGAATATAAATTATGTCTTATCCAATTATTCTTCCATTTTACCCAATTATTTCATAATATTGGTGATAATATTTTCATATTCTTCTTGATTAATATTTTACCTCATGATATTATCATCTAATTGTATATATTCATCATCATTTTATAAAAATCTACCAAAAAAATTCAGAGGTTATCTCTTCTTAAATCATGAAATATGAATTTTTCGATCCTAGGGAACTTATATATTCCCTGGTATTTTGGCGGATGAAATGATTCTCTAAGGATAAATATTTTCAATGAATAATTTATTCTTCTGTCACCATTATTCTTTATTCATGTGATATTTAATTTAGTGAATGGATTCTTGATACATATCTCAAGGAGACCTACATGATAATGTTCACATTTATATATAAAAGATCCATTGATATTGTTTCCTCATGCACATTGATGGTTATTTTGGAATATATTCCAAATGGAATCCCCAAAATAATGTCTGAGCATGATGAACAGATAACTTATTCAAATTTTTAATACATAAAAATAGATGGGAAACGTAGTCCCAATTCTCCCTTGATAATATCTTCTACAACTACAACTAGGAATATATTGGATCTATTTTATAATTGGACTACCATTTGAGTGGGATTCAATTATCACATTTGTATAGAGTAAAAAACGTATTGAGTCATACCATTTTTCAATGTACCAATATCACAAAAAAGTGTTAGATAAATGTAAGGAACCATTAGTATTGGGAATAAATAATGTCCCTTAATATTTACATTTTTTGTATTATAGGTTTGATCAGTTCCAATATGCTTCCCCATAAGATGATCCACTCATTCCCATCTATGTACATTATTTTTGTGAATAGATACATATGAAATTTTGAATACATCAGTATTATTAGAATTTCCTCTAGTATTACAACATTGATTTGTATATTATCAAATGGTATCCTGAGATAGTTTTTGAAGTATATATTCTCCAAATTTTATTGACTAGATTAGTGAAGAATGATATGGTGATAGAACATTCTTCCACTCATGTTGTTTCTTTTTTAATGGGTGTCATTGGTCTCTCTGTGCTAAACATATTTTCACATCTTTTTTCATTTTATCCCCTTATCATGAATAAATACCATATTCATTTGAGTTCTTAATATAACATTTATAGATGGATTCTTTAGGAGGTTGTACATGTTTTCCACTTCATGTTTTAATAACACTTATAATATAAATAGTATTATTAACTATCTCGGATGATAGTTTTCCAATATTCTTGGTCATAATGCACATAATACTTGAAAACATACTATTTTAGTCTTATACTGAGTGCATCATATCATTAATCCCTACTCCATTGAGGGATTACATGGAACTTGTTGGTGGTTGTTCATATTATTTCTATTTCAATGTTGGTGTTTGAAAGTATTCTTATTAATATTGGGTATTATAGGGTTATTTAAGTGGTTGTGTTTTTTGGAATTGTTTCTACTTGAAGGGACATTGATTTTGGAATTGATTTTGAAAAGAGAGTCTAGGGCAGTTTTTATTGGAATTTCTAGGCTTATAATGCATCGAAACAACATATCATACCCACCACCTCATCTCAAAAGTTATTAAAATAACGGGGTTGAGAACATACAACCAATACTATTGTTGGTGATTGTTTCCAATATAATTAATTCATAGAAATTTATATTTTAAAAATTCAATTTCTTCAAATCTGGTGATAATGAATGGTGATGAATCATAAATTTATACCTCATGGATCCTTATGTTTCAGATACCATTAGTTCTAAATTGATGCCATTCCTATGAAATATTCGTAATTAGACATATGGATAATGATAATGATTTTTCGATCAAAAAACTTCTAGATGAGGCATCAAGTAGGTTGTGATCAATTTTGATTAAGTATCTATAGAAGAATAAAAGGTAGTGATACTGCTCTGTAGTCTGATGTAGGAAGTTATTGTAGAGATTCTTGAACCAATCCTAGTATGCATCGTGTGTCCTTGTGTTTTATTTGATACAACTATAGATCAAAATTCAGATTTTTGTGATACTATATGTGAGGAAACTATATAAATGAAGAATCCTTTTGAGTTCCACCTAGTCATGGAATTATTATTCCGAACTCTTCTATTCTCAATCGATGTTATGTTTTGGGATAAGCTCACTGGGTTCACTAGAACTCTCCGTGCATTGGTTTGAAAATCAATATAGACTGGTCTCTCCTTGGAGGGATATTAGAGGTAGAGGTGTTGAAATGACCAAGAAATAAATATCACATCACATGTGGTTGAATAATTATATAACCCAAAAGGCATTAGGAGTGGATTTAATCTATTGATATGTTATGTAGTAAATAACTAGTTCATTTATTCAACTATGTGTGAGTTTGAGTGATATCTTATGATGTTATATGAATGCTTCCTAATTATTCTATTTTATTTTTATATGAATATGATTTTTTTTGTTATTACATTTTTTAGTTTCATTAATATGAGTATTAAAGTTCATTTCTAGGTTGAATATAATTTTATGATTATATATGAGTTTATATACAATTTATTCATCATTAGTAGTTTTATGGTATTTCAAGTTATAATAACTATCTTCTATTTTTTAACAATTTACCAATATTTATATTTTAATATCATATTTTTTGTGATTTTTTAGTTTTTATATATGATATGTAATGATAATAAATTTAATATTGATATAATTATTATTACATTTAAATTATTAAATTAAAGAATAATGTATCTTGGGGATAAAATGAGAGCATTTTATTTTTTTTAATTTTTTTTGTAATGTGTTGATAGGGGTTTTGTTTTATAATTGTCTAAAAATATATAGCCAATAGTCTTTGGATTTTGATTAGGGTATTATTTTTAGAAATTATTTTTAATTGTTGGATTATTATGTTTGTACTGTTTAAATGTTTTTTATGAGTTTAAATGAGGATATAAAATGTTACATGATATTTTTATAAAAAAAATTAATTTCATTATTTTGTTCACTTGAATACTTATTGAGAAGGTGAAATCACATGGCCTTATGATTACATCACTATATTCTAGAGGTTTAGGAATAGAGGAGAGTGTCTATGATAAATCATTAGGATACCATAATTTCAATATAATAGTCATCAAGAAAAAATTAACAATATAATTTCATAAAAATACATATAATCTTTTGAAGAAATGAAATTATAGCTAAAAGAAACCTAAAATAATATAATATAGAGACATGATACTAAAAATAAGTAGTGTAGGTCATGTGTCACATAAATCCCAAAAAATCACTCACTAGGACAATAACATATACAAAATAACATAATGAACAAAATATACCCTGAGGAACCACTATTAACATTGATCCTGATATAATGAAATCTCTACAATATCAGATGATAACTCTAGCTTGATCACATGTAAAACCCGTGCTTATTCTTGACTAGAATTCATAAATTCATACCATTCACCACTATGTCTACACATGGTGTGAGAATAATTATTTTTAGTGAGACAACAAAATAAATAGTAATCCATTCCTTATTATACAAGTGTATTCATCAGGGAAATAAATAATATGAAAACACAATATTCAAGCATACATGTCAGGTCATCTTGTGTCAACTAAACAACCAGGACACCTGACCATACATAGTGGGTTAATAAGTGTTGCACCATGAAAATAATTTCACTAAAAAGAAATGTCATCTCATAATAAATCCATATACAAATACCTTATTCCTCTTGGTAAGAACCCAGAACATATTCACATGATACCACCTCATCACTCAGGATAAGACCCAAACTATCTCCATTACTAACAACCTCTAATTTTGTGTAAAATCTCAAATAATATCTAACATAGAAACTTATTACATTGTGTGTGGTCTCCTAGAATTTCTTTTAACAATAACCTATTATGTAGGGTGAGTTCCTATAACAAAAAACACTTCACATTTCTGATTAGGGTGAGGCATCATATCATGTCTTTACCACCAACCAATCCTCTTAAGATATGTCACATTTATCATCATTAAAACCACCCCATCCCAATGTTTGGTTGGGTCATAAATCATGTACATAATAAATTATCACATTACCAAGATCTTACCTATCAACTAGAATATATACTGATTTGTAATCATGCATCACTATCCATATATTACCGTATCATAATAACTCTTATTAAATTCCAACAACAATATTTCCACTAAGGCTAACCCTTAATCACCATATCCAATACCATATAAAATGATAAAAACCCCATACATATAATCCTAAATCTCATAATGTCAACCAATATGTTCCATAAAAATAACTACAGCATTCCTCATTAGAATCATTCTCAATCCAACAAGCCATTGTAAAGTAAACCCCATAATATTTACTGGATGATATTCTACAAATAATTATCCAAATACCATTCCAATTACTAATGCAAACATTATAATCAAAATAAATGGGGTTCATTTTCTAAAATTCTATTATGAGGACCTTTGAAAATTCATTCCTAATCATAAGAAACATTTCCCAAAACCCACACTCTGGTTCCCACCATATTTTTGTCAAGGATAATGTGATGAATCATATGGGGGATATGTTACTTATTTTATAATATCAATACCCTATGGTTTTAATTTTATTACCTGAAAAAGTAATTTTTTTCACTAGAAATATTTTTTTCCCAAAAACATCAGAGAATAAAAATCATCTGAAACATTTCCCCGAGGTTCATGCCCATCATTATATCCAAACTAGCTTCAAGAAAATCCAGCAACGATATCTAAATATTATATAATTTCATTGTACTTCCACTTAGTTATTATATAACAAAATGTTACACTTTCACACTTAGATACTTTTTCATTGGGAACTTTCAACCACTCAGTACATGAAGGAGTACTCTCTCTGAGTCTAGGAGGACCAATTCTCCAAAATTCCTCAATTAAAAAAACTCACAGTCCTTATGATTTTTTTGTAAACCAAATCATAAATTATGTAATACACAATCATACATAAGAATATATATTTTCTAAATTAATAGAATAAACCTATCTTTATATAGAAATTACCATCCTAAATCCCCACTCTCTAAACTATTGTCTTTCCAATACATCATTTTTAATGTTTTCGAAACAATGTGTCCCACCACAAACAATAATTAATTAGTTATACACTATTATAATAATTTATAAAATTTAAACTAATGATTGAATATCATAATAAAATTAAAAATTACACCCAAGGGATAAAAACATGAGGTAAAACAAGACAAAAACTTGTGATATGGATCTAACACTCCATTGAATAATGTCTCTCTCACCCGACATTCAATCATTTAAAAAATAAAAACTAATCTAGGGAGATACATAAAAATAAATCTGTGTTAATTAATCAAAATTGTATTCAATGTGATAAAACCATCCACTTTAATCATCATTAAACATTTATCCATGAATATTTATAATTTTGTGTTGACTAAATCATTATATAATGGTATAAACATCAAATTCATTGCAATTTTTCATCAAATAAGAAGAAGACGTGTTTTGTTAATAATTTTTTTAAAATAAAATTTAAAACCCACATTTTTTGTGGATAATCAAATAAGAATCACATCATATAAAATCGATAAAAAGGAGAGGGTATAGAGGGGAATCTATCATTTGTTTTTGGTGGGATGGAGGAAGAAACTATAAAAGTGGAATAAAATAGTTTGATTGGAAATGGCTACCACATCATAATAAAAAAAGGTGGTATGACCATTATACAATGATCAAGAAGAGTATTGGTGAAATGCCCATATTTGGAGACATGTTTTGTTGTGAACATATGGTTCATGGTGTAACTATACTCCTTATGAAATAACTATGAAAACACAATTGAGTACTACCTAGAAAATCCCTTATAGGTTATAGTGTTACAAAACCCAATAAATTATCCATCATGTTGAAGCGCCTTATTCTATGGTTTTTCATACCTTATTATAGAATTTAATCACATATAGCCTCGTCATAATGATACATCAACTCCACTATTGTGATATTGACCAACAGTACCCAATCCCTTTATTAGTTATCTATGGATTGGAACATGGTTTCCCCAATTTATGTTGAAATTATTGGTACACCTAACAAAATATCACAAAGCCACTAATTTTTTTGTTATACCATGTGTACTAATAGTAAATCGCACTACAAGGAATTATAACCATAGAGACCTATTTCATATTCTAAAACTCCCATGAAAAAATAGAAATAACCACAAATTAACTCTTAATTATTAAATAATCATAAAATATTTAAAAATTAAATCTCTCTCTCTTCATGCATCCAAACTTTTTTAATATACATATAATCTAAGAAACAATAAATATGAGGTTCTATATGAAAACATAATATATTCCTGAACAATAAAACCAATAATACAATTGTGAGTAATCTAGAGTATTTATTGGGTATCTTTAATATCATGTAATCTTTTATCTATAGTTTATACATCCCCAAACAACATGAAATAGATTAGAAAAATTGATTAAGGGGATAAATTTCATATATATTGGTAATGTGTGGAGGAATCGCCATTTATTTTCTTCATCATTTTATATAATCTATTTATAAAGGATATTTTAGGGATAATATATTCTTATTTATTTATTATTTTAACAAAATTGTATTGGAATCATAAAATCTAAAAATATATAATATAAAAGGTTCTTCATCACCACATAATTTGTATAATTTGGTAGATATGGTTCTAAAAAAATATATGACATGTTTTATTAGTTTATAAACACATATTTGGGAAATAAAAATATTTTACCAAATATCATATGAATAAATACAAATAAAGAGTAAAGTGTATAAACCTCATGTAAACAACACAAATAATGAGATTGCGCCATCGAACATAGGGGAAAATAAAAGGAATTAATCAATTTTAGACAGAAAACAATTGAAAGGCTGATGGATGTGTAAATCTACCATAATATAGATATATTAGTAGAGTATAATGAAAACCCTTCACTAACTTCATTGACAATGGACACCTCTAATATATTTGTGATGAATCAACATTAACATCAATCTTTTGGATGAGGGGATATGAATAAGAACAACAGAGTGATATCTCAATATTGAAATTTATTAAAAATTCACTATTTTTTTTATAAAAGCATTTAAATGATAAATAAATGTAAATGGAAAATGATTATTTCTAATTTGTTAAAAAAAATTAATGGTACCTATAGAAGCAACACTGAGATACCCACATACATTCATGGACAGAAAATTTCCAATATATTTCTAATAAAGTGTTTTGGATACTATAAACTAATGTAGAAACCATTGAATAATAAATTTCACCATACTATGACTTACAATCTCTTTTGGTTAATAATGGAACATAATGGTATATGTGATAAAGGAAATGTCATGTCATTCATCCATTTAATCGTGTTTATTATTTTTATTACTTCAGTTTTGACAAAGAATATGATAATCTATATTCATGTTATTTGTTATTAATGATTTTTAATTATCACAGAATCAATTAGTTGAAATATAAATCATTCATATATTACATATCATATGAATTGTTATAACTCTAAGAGTATTCTTCTTTTAATAAATATGAAACATAAAATTAAGTTGTTTTGACCACAATGTAGGAAAAAAATTTCATTTTTTATTATTTAATGTTAATTCTATTTGACTTATTGCTGGATTTTATGGGAAATATTTAGGGATAGGCAATACCACTAAAGTTTTTAGTGATTATAATGATATATTGAGACCATAAATGGTATTAATACATTTTTTTATATTAATGGGAATCAATCAAATTAATTTACATTAACAATGATAAAAATAAATAATTAGGTACACAAATTATATCATTTTTGAATTTAATATTACTAATTATACTATTGATATATATCAATATATTTTTTATAATTCCTTTATTAAGGGGAATATACATTTCTTACATAACACATTCAGCTTCCTCAGATACATTTCTAGTGATAAATAAATAAGATGAAAATCAAATTTAAAAACACATAATGAAATTATAGAAAAAAACCAAATTTTGATTATCATTCCATTTTGTGGAAAAACATTTAATCCATATAAAAACATGGTTTTCCAATTAAAATTTTTATTATTATTAATAATAATAATATATAAAACACAGTTTAAGAAAAAACACTAAGGTTCTTATACCATGAAATAGAAAATAATTCTTTAACATATCCATGTCATGTATTTGTAACTACAACATCATGTTTTTTGATATGAGATTTCCACCATGATGTTAGAACATGACATGGGTGATATTGAAAAGTACTGGTATATTGTATAAACCTATAATAATAATGGATTATGTGAATATATTATGTCATGGTTATTGGACAATCCTCTTGGTAATTTAATATCTATAATAGCTTCGATTGTAAAAAATACAGTGATTCATGGCCATGGATTTTTTGTAATGAATTTTTTTTCACTCACAACCTTCACTAGAGTTGGATTAAAGTGGTCACTCAAGATCAACATAACTGTAGACCATATATAAAGTAATTTTTTAAAAAAATGATTATCTAAAATTACTATATATCATGTTTAATAATATAATTTTTATTTATATATTAAATAACTATATAAATATTATTTTATATAATTGGTTTTACTATGAATGATGTATGATTTGATTATAATTATATTTAATAATTCTTATAATTTTTATTCCCATTAATATATATGTTACGTAATAGTAATGAAATAAATTATTTTGGTATTATTTAAATAAGGCTTTCATTTGTAAAATATATTTTTGAATTAAATAATATGTGTTGTTTAGGATTTATAGATATTTTGTGTTAAAGTTATATTGATATTAAGCCCACTTTTGTGGACTGGTCCATGGTTAGTGAGACATGGGGTAAAACTTATCATTAGAATGTTTAATTCCAATCACCAATATCACCAAAAAACAACAATGTGGTACTACCAATCAACTCAGGTATGAATCCCAGCATGATAGTGGTAATCGAATAGAAATGAGGTTCTAGGAGATGACAATGGGGAGAATACACTCATAATTTATAGTAACTAAAACTTGAAATAGAAGTGAAATTATTGATAAAAATGAATTAAAAAATATTGAAACTTCAAAAAATTATACATGATCTATTAAATTTATATTCAAAATTACATATAGGTTATATAAAATTATATTATGTCACCTCTCATATGATTACATAAAAATATGTCGAAAAACTATAAAATACATCTCATCTTTTTATTTTGGTTCTACCTATGCCTGCTCTATGAACCACCAAAAACCATATTTTACATCCACAGTACCTCCAACTTCACAAATATCCAAATGTAACGGTCTTAATCATTAATGTGTCATGAAACATGTAGTTATAACACATCATAGAGGATTGAAGAACGGTGTGATTATAAACTCAATAGGTCATAATCAATGATGTAAATAAATAAAAACGTTTCATATATGATTGTATTAGTAGTTTAAATAACAAAAACCAATAAAAAAATTTACATCCTAATCCACATGGACTCGTTATGCCAAAATCGGAGCTTTACCTTCATCATCTAGTGATGGAGTGGAATGATGCACCCAAATCCCATCACACCCAAAAAACCATATACCTTCCATCAAATTTCATAAAAAATCAATTACATGAAAAAAAACTTCCCACAATGATATCCCAACCCTCTCTCAAAAAATATTCGATGTAAAATGCACACACCATGCCTCAAGAACCATAGTTAATCGATTAATGTTCCAACCATGGGCCAGATGTATAGGGTATTCCAAAAAATGTTGAGCTCCCAATGCCATATAGTGAACTCAATAAACTATATATTTTTTTCTATATCTATTGTGTATCTCTACTCAGAATTTATTTTCAACACAATCACCCTAGGATGCTCAAATCTGATGGACACATCTAAAAAATTATTAGAAAATTCCATGACATTGTGACTATCCTATATGCGCATTATCCAAATGAACATGATCCCTTGGTGAGAGGATATAAATAAAAACGAACAACCACCACACCAATAAATGAATATAGATCTCCTTAATATTAATGATCGTCAAATAATGTTCCAAAATGCTAAACCACATTACCCGTTGCCCCCAATAGACAACTCCCTTTAGGTTCCCAAGAAACAATATTATGATAACATTGAATATTCACATATGTTATAACATGTTTATGTTTTCATTGAAATACCCAGACCATAGACCAATAAATGAAAATACATATTACATAGATACCATTAACCCCATGGGATCCCTCCTCAACTTAAAAAATGAATATTGAATATAATGAGAGGTTACACACTCGGTTGAACACGTGACTCAACCCACACCTAAAAATCACACGACACATAAACAAACTAATAACACATGATGAATCAATGTTCTTCCTCCCTAATACATTCAATGTATTATACATCAATTACTACATCATTCATTCAATTAAGGTGAAATAAAATAGAATTACACAATAAAACCATAATAAATATTTTAGGTAAAATTTATCACAAGGGTAATAAATCATGAAATGGACAATGATAGATGATTGAACGTAATTATAAAAACACATAGGGACTAACTTTATTAATAAATGATGATCAGTTAGTAAGAATAAAACTTGAAAGATGTAATAAATTAGTGGGTGGGTTATGGAAAAGCCACCAATTTTATGACCATCAAAATAATGATTTTATAAACTAAATAAACTAATAAAACTAAATAAATAATAATTTGTCAAAAACCCAGAAAAAGCCATAGGGTACCTAGTAATATACCACTAGGTTGTTGATACCCATCCAATTCCTACTCTAGTTCTATTAGTTTTAGAGTGGACATCATAGATCCACCTTCTCCTCTACTACAACCAATGAGTTCATGGTTTCATCCCACAAAAGACCCAATTTACTCTTTTCCTCAAATGTATATTCATAATAATTGTCCACATTGAGTAAATCAACCTCTAATCCATTTTTACCCCTATATCTAATTATAGTTTCCTAATATCATATATAGATTCAACTTGTGGGATCAAATTACCTTACCCATTATCTTATTCCATTACAACATCACCAATATATATTACCTTGTTCATGATCCATGTTTGGTGTCACACGGATGGAACCCTAATTACATTTTATAATCATAATCACAACAATAGGAAAACACCAAGATGATGATGAATACATTTATATACATCCAATTAAACCAGATAACGAACATAAATATAAATATTTGATCTATAGGAAATCCCCATAACAAGAATCTCATTATAAATCATGATACCTAACACATCAATGATATGATACATGACCATCCTCTAGACATCCTCAAAATACATTTATAAACAGATAAATATGTTATCAAACATCCCATTAACAAAAATCATTCCAAATTATCATACCTCAACCATATTCTCATTGTAAAATTTATATAAGTAACTCCCTGAATTAGTCCCCATCAATAAAAATGAAAATATAAATTTATCACAGGGTACCAAAAACCATGATTTTCTCTTAGAATGAATCTATGAAAATCAACATGATCATGTATAGTTGACCTAAATTCTACATTTCTATTACTTTTAAACTCTATAGAGTCACACCCAGTTTTTTCCACTACCACCACTGTAGGATATCATATATTATTTGGGAGCCAACGTGTAAATATTGAATCATGACCACAACCTCTTCAAACCTCCCCGGGATGTTTCTCATAAAATATAGTTTGATCTAATCGATATCCTCTAACTAATTCTATTATCATCTCATAAAACAACATCAAATTCCCTATCGTATGTAGGTAATACACACCTTTATTAATCAATCCCACTAGGCCCTATCATTCCTTATCTATCTACACAATTAGTACAATGTAAATGAACTGATATGTAATAAAATAATTGATCACTTTCTTTGACAAAACTTATATTACACCTTATTTCCAAACTATTACATACCTTCAGCTCTGCTAGAAGGATAATCCTAAAATACTACTTAGATATTTATAATTCTTAATGTCATGTTCTATTTGCAGTTGATTCCAGATTAACCACCTCAGAAATGATACACCAAAATATATCCCCCAATACCTTAATAGATTAATGAATTCTCACATATTATCATTATACCTTCTTGATCACATCTCCCACCATCATTGGTGTAAAATATAAATGTTTTGTGAACATAAAAAAATTCTCCGTGGCTTTTTCCTCCTTATGCATTATGTGAATTAACTCATAGGCACGATATTTCATAAAAATATTTGGGAAAGTTTTCAAAATGAATATTAAATAAATGTAATTCATTATAGCAACCAATGTTATTATATTTATTTCATTTCAAATAAAACATTACTATTTTATATCTTTATTTATACCCAATTTTGAGTGTCTATGAACCATGATATAATAAAACATTAAAACCTAAACATTATAATGGACTATATGAATAATAATAGTGAATTTGTTAGTAAAATGGAAGAATTTATTTATGAATTTAAATGTATTTAATAATTCATATTATATAAGTGTTCAATTTTCCGTAAAGTCATTTTACACATCAAATATATTTTTTCCTCAAGAATGATTTTTATCATATATTTCAAATGAAAATAATAACAAATTAATAAAAGTTTTTTAAAATATTTATTTAAGAAATTGATTGTTTTTTTAAAATATATCATGTCAAATATATATTAGAGAGAATATATTTTTTTAACATAGAAGTGTTTTTTAGTAAAGAGTAAAAAATACAAAATTGTTTTAAAAAATCATTCATTTTCAAGTAAGTTACCAATTATGATTTTAATTTTAATTTATAGTAATTTGATCCCACTTTAATTATCAATAAAATATTTCATTAAATATAACTTATCATTATACTAGAGCTTTTTTTATTAGTGAAATTTAGGGATAATTTTTTTCAGAAAATCCTGTTTTATAAGACCGATAGATTATCCTCATAATAAATTAATTTAATCATATTTATTAATGTTTTTAATATAATATATATTTAATATACATTAAATAGAGTATTTAAATTTTAACTATATTTTTTTATAAATAATAGTATTTATGTAAATTTAGTTTTAGGCATAAAATTTCTTTTTTCAAAAAACCCAGTTTCATTGTGGTTTGCACGCTCAATAAAAATTAAATACAAAAAATTATGTAAAATGAATATTATATAATGTATTTAATATTTATAATATAAAAAATAATTATATTTTATTGTGGTGAACATAAATTTTGGTCATAGTGGAGAGTGATAAAATGTGAATTTTTTTTACCGTGGTTAATTTTAAAACAGGTTTACCATGGGGTAAAACAATGTGATTAGGGCAGGGTTTCCCTAATAACTGGTAAAAATATTATTTTTAAGGGCATATAAATATAATAATATCCTTCCTTATAGTTCTTATCCATTTGGGGAATAATTCTAATTAAGTTTACCATAAAACCTTGAAATATTTTTTGAAATTCTATGTATACCCACCCACACATATGAATGGTCACCTCGTATAGTCTATTATTTACACCATTTAACCCTTATATAAAGGGAAATACTGAATCATAATCCATCCTATAATATTTTAGTTTACCATAGTGATTATGGTATTATTTTTGAGACAATTACTTTAATTATTAATGATTAATCCAAATGAGTTCTCTCAATGAAGCGATATAGATCTTAACCATGTTCTTTCAATTTTATTTATTCTTCTACATCATCAAAATCATTTGTATTCCAAAAAATATATACACTATGTTATCTTAAATATTATTCTTTATTATTTTTTATGATTTAATAATAAATTACCACCTCTTCCCAATCATATATGTGATGAAATTACCACTCATGTGTATGTGTAGACTATCATTTCTATATAGTGACATGATTCATTACCCAACACAATCATTCATGGTTAATAATTATTATATATTTAATGTATATATATAATATTTATGTTATGATAATTATTATATAATGGTGATAATGAAATAATATTATAGAAAAGACAATAAGATGTTATCAGCAAATCATGTATGATAATATTGTTATGATAATGGTTCTAATATAGAATTATAAAAAAGTAAGAATATTTTCACGTGTTCATAGATTTAATATGAAAACAATGAACTTGAGGTATGAAGTTTATATTACAATATCTTGTTTACAAAAATTGTTAATGATTAACTTTTATGATAATAAAATTATTTTATCTGTCTATCCAAATAAAAATTATTTCCTTAGAATATAGTTATTTTTTTAGATTTCATTTATTCATATGATTTTCCTTAATTTATGTAATAAATATTTGTAAATAATATTTTATAATGAAATTTGATATTTTTATTCCATACACCCAAGAATATTTTACTCTTTGTCCAAATTTTTCATTTAAATCTTTTAAAACTGTTTTCAATATTATCAAGAATAAAATTAATGTATTTTTACAATTTCATTTTTTTACAAGTATTAAAAGATATCTTATTATCATTTGAAAAATGTTATACTTTTGGTTTTAATACTAAAAATGGTAAATAATTTTTTTATTAACATACACTTCATTAACAGATTCCCCCACAATAAAGAATAATCTTATCCTTGAAAATCAAAATAAGGTTCCATTTTTTATATAGAATTGTTTCACTAATATTTTCAAATATAACTATTCAAAATTATTTTGTTAATATAAAAGTTTATTTCCTCATGAAATGTAAAAAAGATCAATTAACATTATTTTTTATCTATAAAAACTTTCTTTGATGATTCTTCTGATTTATGAGGGGTATGATCCAATGTTTCCATTTTCTGTCATACATTATAAGATTTATTTTTATGACGAAAAAATGTTTATGAATCATCATCCATTCCATTGTTTAGGATTGTTAGATATTATTATATTTTCAATAATAATGTATGGGTTTGATTAGGATATAGGTGTAAAAGGATTTATATATCCCACCAATAATTGAGGTAATGCACAATATCTCATGAGATAATAACGAGTATAATGGGATGTGAACACAATTCAATAAGATACATTTTCTTATATAATAGTATTTGGGGAAAACCATATCAATGAAAATTCTGGAATGTGGAGTGAACCGAATCCAATATTATAGTATTAGATGTGGGCCTTGATATCAAAACTGATTTTCTTTACATATTTGCCTAATTTTTTTTCCTTATGATAATGATATGTTTTCATTGAACAATATTTATTATTTATGGGTAAAAAATATTACCTCTTATGTTTTTATATTGATAATACACTATACCTTGTTTTATGATAATTATATTTTAATTGATTGGTTTGATTTTATAATGTTTAGATCATGCTCTAAAATCATTATTATAATATTATGATCACTTATAATCATTTATTTATATCTCTAATCTTTATCATTATTTATAAAACAAGATAATTCATTCTTAGTATTTAATTAATCATACAATTAAGAATGGTTTTATGTATCACACTTCTTTAAAAAGTTCTATTCATGAAAAACCTAATCAGAAATGATATAGATCTTTCCTATAATAGTTTTTTATGTATAAAATTTTCAATGAAAATAAAACTCTTTAGTACTAACCTATGTATCATTGTAAATCATATTGAATATTCATCTATATTGGTGTAGTGTTTATTTATGAAATTTATGGACCACTATTCATTTTATAAGAGGAATGTTTTATAAACTTTTGGAAACTATAATGAGGAATCATTTGGGATAACCATTAAGATATTCACAATAACATGAGAAAATCATATTTTATTGTCAATAATTTTGTGTGATTTACCTAAGAAAATACATCACAATAAATATACTATAAGTGGAAATTAAGTTGGAATAGATTCATCTTGGGGGAATGTCACAAAAAAAGTGTGGTTTATCTATATCTTGATCATTATTTTGGTTTATGGTGATTGATCCCTTAATGTGATTTAATTTTCATTATACATTGTGATATTATTAGGATAATTTCCATTTTAATTTATATCCATTATAATGGAATTGAATATATTATGACCACTAATAGTAAGGTTAAACCTAAGGTGTCATAGATTGAAAATATGGTGTCTTCATTTAGACATCCTATGAATTATCTTCATTATTAAAATATTTTTCACTATTATTATTGTTTCTCATAATATTATTCTTAGTTTTATTCGAAGTAGGGAACCAAAATGTACCATATTATTGTAAAATGTGATGGAAAATGCAATGAGATTCTCACGAGAAACCAAATTCCATGGTATCTAGAAAGAAAAACAAGGATTATATTCATACACATAATTTTTAAAGCATTATTAATTTTGAACTTCAAAATGAACGAATTAATGAACAATATAATATTAATTACATCATGAGACAACATACACCTTATTTTAGTGGGTCATCTGATGCACACATTACTATTAAATGGATTAGTGTAACTGAAAATTCATTTTCCATTCCCTAGTGCCCAAAACATAATATAGTTATATTATATTTTTTTGGGAAATTTAAGTAGATCAATGGGGGACTCTTATAAAGAATACATGGAAATGATAAGAACTTGGACATATATATTGGGATGTGTTTAAGAGATTATTTTACAATAATATTTACTATTTATTCTTAATATGATGATGGATACACAATTCATTGATCATAAACATGATGATGATGAATCAGTTGGAACATTATAAGTAAATTTTAAATTACTTATGGGGTATGATTTTGGTATTATTATTTCATTTGAATTTATTGATTATATATTATTTTAAATAATAAACCATGTATCCGAAGGGACTTTTCCATAGTTGACTTTAATAGTTTGGATGAAATCACTCAATTCTCTATCATGGCATATATGATGATTAGATTCATTCATAAATATTAGGATTATGATATTAAAAGAAATATTGTATTCAAAAGAAATTACAAAAAACCCATTGAGGGAAGAAGATGACTTATCATTCATTATTTAATTTTTTAATGAAGTATTGTGGAAATTTCCATAAGGTTTCCGATAAATGTTTTATGTATTCAAATGGAAGAAATCATATAATAAAATGCCAAAGTAATAAGAACATGTTCGATAATGATGAATATATATATATCTACATTCTGTACTAATTGAACTTCAATACTCTAATTTAATGAATCATAGATATTATGCTAACTACTGATTGAAAACAAGTGTTAATGATAATGATCCACATCAATAATATTTTAAGCCCAGAGAAAAAATAAATCTCATGCAATCACTATTTCCTATATGGGGTCTGATGAAGCTGTTGTGAAAGTTACACATTACATACCCTCTAGACCTACTAGTATATTATTTTATTCTAGGTCAACCCACTAAATTATATCTAAAATATTATATAAGGGTATCACATTACCACCATTATTACTATATGACTAAATAATAATAATAACTCTTAATGGTATGATTATTGATACACATGTATATGAAGATTCAAAAATTAACATATATGGGAATGTGCACCAATAATTAAATGTTATTATTCGTGTAGTTTATTTTTTTTTGTGATTTTTGGAATGGAGTGGATTTATATATTTAAATATAATGTCAATTTCCATGTATGTGAACTCACATTTGACATTCTGAATAAACCTATAATTAAAATTTTGTGAAAGGATTTATGTGTAAAGCCAATGAAAGTTTCATACATTGAATGGGGGAGTTTTCCTTATTAAAATTGAGTAACATTCTGAAACGGTTATGTAGAAACTCCACATTGATAATATTTCTATTATATGGGAGTTATTTTATTTCTTTTTAAAAGAGGATCCTAGAATTCCTCTAAATAAGGAATTTAAAATTTCAATAGAATAAATACATGATACTACACCTATTTCAAATACCAAAATAACCAATATGCTTGATTGGGTTATAGGAATTAACGAAAAAAACTATGAGAATTTTCATTAGTGATTCATATATATAAGTATGTCACTATTAGGTGCATTGATATTTTTAAAAAAAAATTAATGATGGATCAAATAGATTATTCATTGATTATCGAAAAGTTAAAAATATCATAATCCAGAATAATTATCATCTACCATATATTAGTTATTTTATTGATCAATTACATTGAGAAAAACATTTTTCTGTAATTGATCCTAGACCTATATAAAAATAGTTGAGGTTAGAAAGTCAAGACATACCCAATAACACTTTTCATTTGGGGTATAAACATTACGATTTTATAGTGGTTACATTTGTTCTAACTAATTATTTTGTTATCTTTATAGATTTAGTGAATAGTGTATTTATAGGATACCTTCATTTGTTTTAGGAAGACTTTATAAATGATATTATTATATATTCAAAGAGAAATTTTATGCTCAAATGTCACTTGAGGATTGTATTAATGACCCCAAGGATGGATATATTCCCTAAAAATATAACAAGTGTGATTTTTTGTTACAAAATGATTATTTTTTTGGTCAAATGGTCTCAAATGACTACATATCAACACATCCAACAAATATAGAAGTTATTGAAAATTTTCTAAGACTAACCAAGTGACTCATTTCCATAGTTTTAATGTACTTTATGAATGTCAAAAATTCATTTTGAGAATTTACCATGACTCTAAAATCTACTCAACAAGTTAACTCCAAATGGATTTTTGATCCTTTGGAATGATGAGTGTGATGAAAATTTCAAAGAACTAATGAGTTGAATGATAAGTACACCAATGCTCACATTTCCCTATAGTGGAGAATGGTTGATGAATTATAATGTTTAATCAAATATAATATAGGGATGTGTACTCATGAGGAATAATTTTATGATATCTTATTTCACATAACAATTGAAGGTTCATGAGTAAAATTACCTTACTCATTCTTTGGAATTAACAACATAAATATTTGAATTGAATATATGGAGGAATGTTATTTATAAAGAATTGTGTGACATGTATATTAATAATAAATTAATGAGTTATATATTCAATCAAAATGAGTTGAATATGATCTAAATAATTTGATTGGAGTTTATTATAAATTATGACTACTAGATAAACTACCACAATCTGGATGTTAATATGGTCACTAATGCTTTGAGTTGCAATGATCATGCAATATTATATATGATGAGTATTATAAAGTATAAAATATTTATTGATTTTAGATGGATAGAAATTGATATATTTATAAATTATGAGTAATATTATCCTTCTAATGTGACGGTTTAACCATATAACAATGTAATGATTAATGAGGCAGAAAAGGAGGATGTGTAGGTACAAAAAAAACGCGAGAAATTTCTCAGAGTTTGACTGTGTTTATGATGGAATTATAGGTATCATGAACTGAGTATGTGTTTTTTAGTACAATAAATTAAAGAATGAACAATTAGAATAATCTCAAAGCTAAGTATTCTCAATTTCTCCTAGAAGTAGGATGATATATAGAGATATGAATGATTATTTGTAGTATTATAATTTTAAGGGATATATTATGGATTATGTTTCTTAGTTCATATTATATCATCAATTTAGTGTTGAGGTATATAATTATTTTTGAATTTTATAACTATTACCAATACCATAATGAAAATTTTAAAACAATAACATTGATTTAGACACCCAAAAACATCTAATGGTTATAATGATATTTGGGTTGAAATCAATTTCCTTAAAATTAAACACACTTCATTACTTGAAGATGATATTTCCTTCCTGGTAAAAAATCTACGATATAAATTAAGAAAGTTATAAGTTTTCATAGGGTATATCATTCTGCTGTATTTGACTATATTTGAGGATTACCTTGATGCTATAGATAAGTATTCAGAAATATATAGATACAGAGTTGTGTTTTAGTGTTTCTTGTTATCCTGGGATATATATTCAACCTGATTAGACCATTGAAATCATGTAGGATATTTTGATATCCTATTTTCAATATTTCAATATTGGTCCAGGTCAATAAAGTCTTCTATTCAATATATCATATAACAATACTTTTCTCATTATCATTTAGATGGATCCTTATGAAGCCCTATATATAATGATTTTTAGAACACTGACATAATGTGATTGAGATTGAGAAATAAATCTATAAGTAATTTCTTTATCCAAGTAAATGGTAGATATGGTTAGATCCATACATCATCACATGAACAAAGATCAATATTTGTAGAAGTGTTATGATGGAAATCATTAGAGATATCTCAATTTCATTGGTGGATATGAGGAAATCATGAACATTTATACATGGAATAATATTATGATATTTATAAATAATGGATGGATGATATTTATGTTTATTGGTACTAATGAGGTTTTTGATCAAGTAAGGACTGTATCTTATCACTTTGAACACCCCCAAACCTCTATAATTTTCATGATATGTTTTATGTTTCTCCATTAGGGAATAACATAACTGATCCTTCAAATAAAATAACTATAGAGGTTGTGCTATTTGATGATAATATTTCCTATGAATATGAAATACAAAAATAATTTAATCATATAGTTATAGTTCTACAAATAAATTACTCACCTGATTAATGTTCATTAAAGGAATGTGAAATTTTGGAAAGCTACAAGTGAATCTGGGGATGTGATTATAGAGAGATATCAAATATTATTTGTACTAAAGTCATAAAAATTAATGTCTAAAATTCCTTTTAGTTGTGGTGGTATAATATGATAGTCCAGGATTTTATATAAATTTTCATGGAAATAAAACATGAATTATTCTATAGTTTTTGATACATGAAACCTCTAATCATTATGAAATGTGACATAGTAAACATTTACAACGTAGTTTGTAAATAGTAATGTATGAAAATTAATAACTAAATTTTGAGATAAATGAGTAATGGTATTTATGAAATCAAATTTTTTTGATAATTTATAACACATAATTACTCTATTTATTATAAATTCATTTTATGCTTCAAAAATATGATTTATTCAAATATGGTTTTCATCACATTTTTTGACATAAATTATAATTAATTTATAAAAATTTCATTATTCAATTATATTAACTTAATAAAAATTTAAACTCATCATTTCAATATTATCTTATAGTGAATTTTGAATGTTTTTCTAAAAATATTTATTCTTCACCAAATAGTTATGAATACTAATTTTTGTGAAATATGTCATTTATTTTCAAGTAAATGTATCATTATGTATTGAATTGGATGTTAAAAAATAATTATATTCTTATTATAACTTATCAATTTATTTACCTTGGAATAATAATCATAATTTATTTTTGTATATGTTAGTTTTCTTGGCATAAAAAAGCATTTTTCTAAATAAGCAATTTTTATGCAAGCAATGTGAATTTATATTAATAAATTAATTTAGTTTTAATTCAATAATGTTTCCAAAATTTTTTATTTATTATATATTTAAATTGATATTTTGACATTAATTTTATGGGGTTTTTAAGGAATTAAAAGGAATGAAATTTTGTTTTTTTTGCTTAAAAATGCATTTTTGGAAAAATGTTTTTTGTTGTGCTCTTCACACTTAATTAAAATTAAATTATTCTTGTTTTAGAAATTTAGACTTATTAAATGGAAAAACTATTTTAAATATCATAATTAATATAATTTAATAGTTTTAATTTATATTATGTTCGTAGTTATTTCTTCAAATAGAAATTTTTTGTTACAATGGTTAATATTAAAATGGGTTTACCTTGGGGGGGGGGGGGTAAACCATGATAAAAGGGTTGGATTTACACTCACACAAATAACATTATTATTTGTTTAATATGTTTAACAATTATTATATCAAACACTTAAATGGACTATTGGGGACACTTTCTCATGAAATTGACCTTAGATCATTTTAATGTTTATTGAAATTCCTTGTGTGTCTCTCTCCTAAAAAAAATTGGAACCTCTTCTCCTCCCTTATTCATGCCATCTGAAACGTCGATATTATAGAAACCATAAATCAAAAAATTTCTATAATAATAAACTTCATATTTAAACTTCTAAACATCTCCTAACACAAATACTTCATGGAATACAGAGTAGGCCAAAAGAGGTTTCTCAACGAAGATATATGTATTTAAACCCATATCATTCAATTTTTTCTTATTATACTTCCAATTAATTTTTTAATCCCTATAAATGATGATTCTAGCATAATATATATAATTGGATTTTATTATGGTGATTTTTTTGTCCATTCAATACCACTTCTCAATCATACGGGGTGTGAATGCATATCTCTAGTGTTTGTCAGGATTACCACATCCATATATCTATATGACTCAATTTACACCACCATTATTCATGTATGGTTATCATATTTTTTTTTAATTTTTATTTATTTTATTTTAATTATATTATAATGGTGAATTAATATTTATCTTTCTTTTATTCTATCTGTCATAAATGTGTATTTCTCTCATGTGTATGTATAGACTACCTTTTCCGTGTAGTAATGTAATTAATTTTTCATTAAATACTTATATGCATGGTTACAAATATGTATATAATTAATATATATACTATTTATATCGTGATATAATTTTTTTTGAATATTTAACCCAGAAAAATTTTCAAGAACCAAAATTACCGATCAAAATCATTAATGAAAAAATGAGGCAAATGACACCCAAGATGATGATGACAATGAATGATTATTATTTTTGGTGTGATTGGATTTTATAAATATATAATAAATGGTATTATTTAGGTATTTGTATACATTTTATATTAATATGTTAAATTTAAATGTTATATAAATGACCACATATTGAATATGTGGAAAGACATAAATTTTGTAAGGGTTTTATATTAGGACTGCATTTTTAACTGATTTGGTTATACTTAAAATTTATCATGATAAGTCATTATGATCAATCTCTCCCAAATAATATATAATTTATCTCAGATGGTTATTATTATATATTTCATTTTTTACTTTCATTTTCATCTTTTGATGTAATGAATATACCAAAGTAATGTTTCTAAGGAAAAAATAAATTTTTCCATTGGTTGGGAATATTTTGTTCCATGTCTATATATTTGAATTAAATGTTTTGAAGAAGTATATTTAGTGTTATAAAAGGAATATTTAAATTTATTTTTCCCATGTTATATTTTTCCTACCCTAATTTAAAGGGACCTTCATATTTTTTTCCAAAAGTTGTACTTTTTACATTTTCCAAAAGAAAATCGATAGAGTTTTTGCTTTAACAAACACTGAATGAATATATTCACCCAGCACAATGAATATAATTTTTTTAAATATTATACAATATGTATCAATTTTTCATTGAAAAAAATAAATAATATTTTTTTAAATTTACTGATTCTAAATAAGTGATTTAAAATAAAATTGGCATTTTCCCCATAAAATGTTCTAGACTTATTTTATAGGTATTTGTTATATTTAAGAAAATCTATTGAATCATATTATGATTTACTATAGGTATAACACAATATTTCCATTGTTATTATTTATCTTAATGGTCTATAATTATGATAACAACATGTTTCTAAATCCCAAATCCTATATACTGTTATGATATAATGATATTATGAAACACATATGTATGGATTTCATGATGATATCGGTGAGAGTATAAATTTAGATTCATACAATGCATTGGGTAAAGTAGGATATAACATGAGATAATAATGATTGAAATGTGAGGTTAACCCATTTCAGCAATGTAATTTTTCAAATACGAAAGTGTATGGAGTAAACATTGACTAAATTAATAAATTATTAGAAATTTAACCTAGTCCACATTGATAGTCTTGAATTTGAACTATGAATAAGGAAATTATTTTATATTCATATGTTTAGAGCACAATATTATCGCTTTTCCATATGATATGTATATGTGGATCATTATTTGTTATTGGGGATTCATCAATCTAATGTATGATATATCTATATTGATAAAACATTAGTCCATGATTCATGATAATAATATTTTAATTGATGGTTGTGATTTTATAATGATTGTATCATGTTCTCATAACATTATACTTATATTATTCTCACATATGATCATTTATTGATACTTAATATGTTTACCCTCCTAGAGAATTTTATCTAACCAATTATTATATTTACCATCCCTATGATAATAACAAAGGTTCTAAGTATGCTCTGTATAAGAATGGTTATAGTTTTTAATAACATAATTATAAATATTTAAGTTCTTTTATTTACTAATTATTTACATATTCAAGCTTCCAATGATACTAAACCTATATCAACTTCATGTGTGTATTATAATTAAATGTATAGAATATTCACCTAAAATTATGTAGTGTTTTTGTATGAAATGGTTGTGTCTATATATTTTTAGTTAACCTATTTTCTATACCAATCATTTTGTTTGTGTTACATTAGAATTCATCTTGTTCCATGATCATATATGTCTCTATATACACCATCAGCCGTGGAGGCATATTGATCTAATAAAAAACATGAAAACATACTAAATATAATTCTCAACTATTGATGATACACTCTCTTATTGAATCAATTGAGAATTTTATAAATGTAAAAAAATGGTTAGATATTCCATGAATGTATTTTCTCCCTATACTCCCTGATCAGTACATTATATTTCACACGTTATGAACACAATGAGTTGATCCTAAAACTAGTTCCTTTCATCTTCTAGATAGTATGTATAAAATTCCATTCACAAACATCCACCTGTGGGTCATAATTATCCCAGCCCTCGATGGACCTATCTAATGACATTCATGGGGACACCACATCCTCACTCTCCTAATGATCAAATAGAGTCCATTTAGGAGGTATATTTCTAATAAAACAAATACCATTCTCAATGTTTATATCAATATCTGGATATAAATAATAGGAAATATTTTTTTAAGATTAACTTATAACTCACCCATACAATTCCCTAATACACCAAAGACTTATATCAACATGAATTAGGTCTGAAACTACTCATGTGGGGTTCATACTCCACACACAACACACAAAAAATGATGTATATACCCATTTAATTATGAAATTATAACCCTAGTTTTTTAATGTTGAATTCAATGAAGATGCTATATGAGAAATCACCATATTGGGATTTTGACACCATAAATAACAAAATACCTTTATATATATAGAATATAAATCATAAGAAAAAAATATGTTTCATTTGATCCTTAATCGCCTATAATGATTCATAAGTAACATTTCTTAAATCTCATGGTCTGGATAAAAAAATAAATCCGCAATATAAAATTCATTCTATATTAATCAAATTATGCAACATTAACCATAAAATAAAACAATCCCAGTTTTCCTAGGAAACAAGGATATCATCTCCTACTTTTGTAGGCTAGGAATAAAACAATATATTAATTCAATGTTTCAATACCTATATAAATATCCAACTTTAATATCCTAAATAAAAAACGACAGAAAAATTATATGACTCATTTAGTTCCAGTTTCTATCAAATTTATCTCAATCAAAATTATAGCATCAACAACAAGGAATTAATAGAAGACACTTGTGGTGATGGGATAATAATTTAATGTTTTCCTCTATATAGTGTAGAGGCTTATGACTAGATGTAAAGGCATAAAGGGTGATAGTGGGGAGACTATAACATCAGTTTATAATTATTAATACCAATAGGTGATTCCATAATAAATAAAAAATAAATAAACAAACAACTGATTATAAATCAACATACTACAAGAGATATCAAAACTACATTAACAATTCAATATATTCCATATTAATTTAGGTGTGATAAACCACATACCAATCACATAGAAGTAGGTCTAAATGTAGTAAATAGAAACAATGGTTAACACTAATGACCTAGATGGATTTGATAAAAAACAAAAAAATGAATATCATGAGCATAAAAAACACCTACAAGTCTTCTAATATCCTAAACCTTAACTCTATCGCTTTACCATTTTGTGAACCTTGTGTATATTAATGACACTGAGGGCTTGGTTTGGTTGTGAGTATGACCTCAATATTCCTCTATCAAATGTTTTATAAGATAATATCTTTCAATATATGAGTGTATGTAAATTGGAAATAATTATAACCCATAAAACATTCAAAACACAATTACTCATTCTCATATATCCATGATATGATCATTACATACATCAAAAAGTTTCATAGTGGTAAATTTCACCCATTATATATAAAAACATAACAGAAATTATCTTTAAAACTAATTTCATACAATGTGATGATACTTTCCTATAAAAAATATGATATACATTGCAAAACTACTAGTAATAACACATGGAAGGGATATCAATACAATGTTTCATGAGCACCATTTCAAATCAATTCGGATTCCAACCATTAACCCAAAAGCCTAATTATTCTAAAAAATAGAGGGCACCCATATGATGGTTTCAATAAATCCAGGTATATTTGGACACCTTCAATGTATCACACCTTCAAATTGATAGTCCATACCATCACTATATCCCACTCAATTATAAAAGATATCACCAAAAAACAATTGGTCGACAACACCTCATAGAAACTACCATAAATTCACATGATCCACATATCCTTGAATACATAATAATAAAATATCACAAGAAAATTTTGTCCATAACACATATAGAGAACCATTAAAATCACTCAAGAATGTGGCTATCACCAAACAATTCATATTAAAAATATGCATCACCCCACCATCATAATATTAAAAACCATTTGATTACTAAGAAATTTTACCAAGTGAAAATTCTATATTCTATTATATTTAATCATGAATCAACCAATTGATGAATCCCTAATGCATAAACTAAATGAATTACACTATAAAAATAGAATAATAGACATAATATTTACATCCTTTTTATGAATATTCAATACATAATTAAATTACACACACTCAAGTAATATAATGATTTAGTGTGTTCAGATACTAAAATCTTAATAATTTTATTTCTTAAAATATATTCAATATCCCATGTAAATATTTTCATATTAGTACCCTTGTTGAAATATCCTACATATAACCTTCTATTAATACATGTGGAAGGTAAACATTAGAAAATGTTATCTTAGATTCATAATAAGGGTAAAATTAGAGATATAAATAATAAGTGGTCATAATTTTATCATAAGTGTAAGATAATATAAAAAATTTCTTATTATCATCATAAATTTTCATTCCCACAAAATCATATATCATAAACTCAAAAATCATTTCATATCTAAAATAGTGATTTATAAGGGTTTCGAATCACCAATCATAATTCAGGAGTCGGAATAATGGCCTATGGAATCATAATAACTGGAAATCATAATCTTGTGAACACACAAATATTAATAAATGTCTATTCACAATCTAGTGAGAATATCTATTTGTGAGCATATTAACATAGAAATATGTGAATATAGAAAATCATAATCATGTCCACGCATAATCATTTGAGCATAGCATGTAGTAATAATACCCCATCATGAAAATTTGAACATATCCATTTTTAATTAGGTTTACAAATAATATTTTTAGTATAGATATAAGTAATCATTATCACATATCAAAATATGAATATAGTTATTTCTAATCTTGTTCAAGCATAATATTGTTAGAATTGAATGAATTAATAATACAAACTCTGTAAAATTTCAACATAACTACTCATAATCATTAACCTGATTATTATCATTATCAACTACTATTTCAATGATATAGTAAAAAATTCCATGGATGGATATTATTGACCCACCCATCACATACTCATAATCTATTCATATCTTTAACACCATGTACTGAAATAAATAATTTTATAATATATTAATTCATGAAAATAAAACATGCTTCCTAAATATATTATCATTATTACCAACAAAAAACATCTACAAACATAATGGAGATGATTTATTGTATAATTTATATAGTGATTCATAAATAAAATCAATTAATGATTTCATAGAATAAAATATCTTTAAAAGATCAGATGAACACATCATTAGGAAAATAACATTTTCATATATTGAAATAAATTAATTGAAATCATTAAATATTTATAATATTATAAAAAAATATTTTTAAAAATAACATTGTAATAATGTAATGAAATCATAATACAAGTGATTGAACATGATGGCAGAAATATACATTTTTATGGTATAAGTTAAAACCAAGAATCTATTGATATGATTGTTAAAAAGTACCTCATCTATAAAATCTCTAGATAATTATTTTTAAGCAATTTTATAGAAATTAAAATATAGTTAAAATTAAATTAATCAATCATTGTGTAATATTAGATACATTATTAATATCTTTTTTAATATACAAACAAGGAAGAAAAATAATCGAGAAAAAACGGGAAAGGATGTCAGTTTCCCTCAAAAAAATTTCTCAATCCTTTTAAGTGCCAAAGTGTTGAAAATGAAATAAATAAATGAAAACCCTATAAATAATACAATGTTAATAAAATACCGGAGGACTAAAGTACATATTTCATATAACTTCTTTGATGGGAAATTTTACTTAAATAATCTCTAAATGAAAAGAGATTATATCACTATTCACTAAATACTATGTTATCCTTCGAATAATAACCATCATGAATTACATAAATTAATATAAAACAATAAATTCCATTAATGTAAAATGATTCATGATATAAATTAACAAATTGGGAGTATATATACCATAATAAATAAACATGTCGTGAATATGGCATATGTCTCACAGATACAAATGTTATAAAATAAACCATTTTTACATTTTCAATTTAGTATATGAGTGATGTTTCCACACATAGATAATAAATATATATTTATTATACATATTTTATAGAAAAAAATTCATTCCAAACATAATTTTTATCATTACATTATAATTTCAAATTATCTATTTACTGACAGTTTCCTCATTAAAATGGGCATTTGGGTGAAAATTGGTACATTTTCCTTGCATGTTTCATGTTTGATGATTTCATGAAATGCACCCCAATCATGGTTTATTCTTATAAATAATCATAATCATGAATTGAGTATGAAATTTTTTCATAATATACTAATTTATAATAATTCATATAATAATGTGATAAAAATATATTTTATCACTTCATAGAGAGGGAAGTATGTATATACACACAAGTGATGTATCCAAATGTTGATGGATGGAAAAAATAAATTTATGTATTAATTTAACTTTATAAAATAACATTTATTTCATAAATATCCTATAAAAAATTATGAAACTAATAATAATCAACAATGAATGACAGATATTTAAAATTAATATTATCATTATATGGATGTGGTTGTCCAAACATAGCCTGATAGATACTTTCATTTAACATTCAATGAAATGGATGTGAAAAGAGATTCCCCATAATCATAATAAATTTAAATATATTGATTTCAATTTATTAATCATGTTCAGATGTATTTTATATATTTATTGGTTTTGTAAGCAAAAATAAACTTTGAATGAGTCTCTTAATATCATTAAATTTTTTTAGAGACCACAATTGTTGTATGCGTCAACACATCATTTGATTATCATAGATGAATATATTAATCTCCATAACTAAGGAATGGAATATTGGATTCAAATTTCATAGGTAATATTTAATCTATAAGGGTAGAACATAGAAAAAACAGGGGATATGAGGTTCCCCATTCGGACTGAGGGAAATGACTCACATTGAATTTTATAAATGATTAAATAATATATTTATATATATAAATAATGTAATGTGGAAAAAATAAACCACAAATTCAGATGTTAGATTCTATAGGGTTAAAATAGACTCATCAAATCTCTTTTATATACATATTAGATATATTTTATCACATTGGTAATCCACATTAAACCAATTTTATCCTTAATTATGTAACATAAATTGTTTCCATGATATCCTAATATTATGAAAAAAATATAAATGGTGCCATATAATTTTTTCGGATATTATAAATAAAATTTTCTAATATCTTTTATCAGACTCAATTTATATTGGTGGTATAAAATTCATTTAACATAATAACATGAAATGCAGGAATAATTATTTTTATGAAAACACCCAGTTTATGGGTAAAAATACATTTACATAGAAATAAAGTAAAAATTTTGTATCAATATATTTTTTAGTTATTAAACAAATGAATTATATTTTTATAATTTTTTACCTTTCCAAAAACCAATAAAACCTTCCAACATTACCATTAGAATAAAATACCTAAAACATGTTT
Organism: Viscum album; assembly: GCA_963277665.1. Lineage (NCBI taxonomy): Eukaryota > Viridiplantae > Streptophyta > Magnoliopsida > Santalales > Viscaceae > Viscum > Viscum album. Next base: position 1,581,641,941 of record OY728137.1, on the reverse strand, counting down.
TTTATTTGAATTAAATGTTACTAATCTTCAATAATGTCAAGATTGGGTTCCAAAGTTTAATAATTTTTTATTAAATACATTCTAAAACTCCTTAATCATATATTTATTTGAATACAACTCATGAAATTTGATAATATCAAATTATTGGTATATTTCAAATCCATACCATATTTTCTTAACCCATGTTTACCATTTTTACCCTTATTGAGGAAAAAATATTATCCTTGATTACCTCACATAATGATCAAAAAATATTTTGACCCTATAAAATTATATTAATTATTATTAATAAAAATTAGAATCCATTTTTTAAAATTAAGTTAAAATATTGAAAAACATAATTTTAATATAATCTTGATAAATACAACCAAAACTATTTTTAGATAAATGCATCTTTAAGCATTAAAATGAACTCATTTCAAAATTGTGAATAATGTGTATTCTTATGAAATTAATTATATTATTTTGAATTAATTGAGAGTTTTATTTAATATTAAATTCAATATATAAGTAATATTATGAATTACATTATTTAATGAATAAAAAATTCAGTTTTACAAAAATTGGTATTTTTCACTATTTACATTAAAAAAATAATTTTGCAGGAAATAGAAAAAATGAACCCTATATAAATAGTTACATGTTTATTTAAAAAATGTAACTCATTTATAATAATATGATTTATAAATATATTAGGAATTAATTAAGTTTTTTGTGCATAAAATGTAATTAAATGCACAATTGAAGAAGATATATTTTTTTCCAATATAAAGCGATTTTTTAAATAATTTTTTCGTATTTATTGTATAGTTGTAGAAAAATTTGAATTGAGTGAAAAAATTATATTTATATTTCATAATTTGTTCAATAATATTCATAACTGACAATTTAGTGACAATGTTATAATATATTTTTGTTCATTTTAATATCATATTAAAAACTTAAAGGCTGTTTTTAATTACTTTATTAAATGAAAAAAAAAATTTGTTTTACAAAATATTTATTTTTCACAATTCACATAAAAATAAATCATTTCCAAAAAGATAATAGAAAATTCTCCCCATGATAATATTAAAATTAAAATTTTAAAATTAGATTAACTTTTTCTATTGAAATTTATTCAAATAGTCTGAATTAATCATAATATATGGGAATAAAATGAAATTAATATAATAGTCTAAGAAATTTTTTTTTTCAAAAATAAAGTTACATTGAAAAAAAAATTATTACATATTAATTATGATGTAATAAAACTTTTTTATTTGAGTAATAAATATATATATATATATAATAATGTGCTCAACCATATTCATACCCATCATTTTATTCAATTGGTTATAATGTATTATGCTATCTTTTCAGCTCAGTGTTACCTGTAAATAATGATATCAAAAAATTACAATTTCTGAAAAAAAAATCACTAAAATATCTAAGTGTTACTTACAAACTTGTAATAACCACAATTAACCACCCGAGATCACACCTTTACAGATGATATTAAAAACAAAAAGTGAAATTACTCCATAGTAGGACACACATATGAACCTACTGTAGAGACACGAAGCTTGACGTACATGAACATTACATTAACTTTGTGGAATACTTAATATATAACAAAAATAGACACACAAGGACCGTAAAACTTTAATGTCTTTGGAATCTTGGAACGTAATCTTATAATCATGGTGAAAGATCTTCAACATCTCCCATAAAGATCTTCCCCATTTTTTCTTACCTAAAACTTATCTTTATATCCTGTGGAAAGAAAACATAAAAAGGGTGAGCTCCAATGCTCAGTATGGGTAAGCATGGATAAAATAAAACATACTATATGCATTTGATCTTAAAAACATGAACATAATGTTTAAACATCAAAAGCTTGAGAAATGACATAAATCATGGAAGTACGTATGGAATTTATCACAATGAATCCTTAAGAATGATAAAATAGAATGGGATTAAAACATTTAATAGTGGAAACCATTAAGCACAGGATATGATTTCCATATTAGCCAAGGCATTGCTGCCAAGACCATCTTACTGGACAAAGTCCCTTTCTGAATCGAGTTCACTCCTCGTTCCAGTTCTGTATTACGGAACCGGTTTAACTTTCCGTCCCATCCATGTCTATCTCATGAGATATAAATCTTTACCCAATGCATTGGAGGGAGATATAGGTCCCACCCATATCATAATTAATCCATTCATACTTGTGCCACAAAATAAACATAAAACATTTATCATAACCCAAATAATAAAATTTATTTCATAAACATCATCCCATCATCAAATAATCTATATAAAACAAATGTATATTTCATCATAATAAAATTGAAACCTTGTAATTCATAAAGACATTATACTTGAAACATACACATATGAAATATTGTCATCTTATATGGAGAATGGTTTTGATAAATCACTTGAATTGAAATCATGAGGAAAATATATTTTCTTCTTCAAAATCATTTTCTTCTAATATAATTCCATGAAATTTTAAATGAAAAGGGTTTTGTTGAAAATAATAAAGCAATCTTTTAGAGGAAGCTTCATTAAAATGAGGTGTTATGAAACCGTAAAATATCCTTTCACGCCTTATAAGTTAAAAATAACATTCTTTTTGTACTTTTGTCAGAAAATTCAAAAAAGTACTTCATAACATAAACAAAAGATAGATTCCTCACGTACCATGTATAAAAGTAAAAAAAGTAAAAAATGGGTAAAAAGTACATTAAGAATACATGAAAACACTTTTATAAAACTTGGACATGGATGATTTCAATAACCCCAGTAAATACTTATGAATAAGCAATCTTGGATAAAAATGAGAATTGCAAAGTTATCTCTTATCTTAGGTCCGATATGATTCGTACATATCCAAACCTACTGTATAATGATTTAAATAATGTCATTGAATTATTGATGAATCAAATACATTGTTATTATATCATATATGGTTCACTTATGACTTTATATTACCCGTTCTTTTGTAAATTCCATGTTAAAGAGTGTTTTGGGTAAAATCGTTTCATTTGTCATTCTTGTTTTGACTTGTAATTATTCATATGATTACGTAGATCATGATTACTTAATTTCAGAATATAAAACATGATTTATATATAATATATATTCATAATATACATATATATGATAGATCGATAAATGGAATGAAATACGCCGTTCATGGAGACGGTAGGTCGTACGTACGCATGATCGCTTTTTTTGTTTCCTTATTGAATTGAATGGAATTAAGTATATGACATAAATATATATATACATAGATCTAGTAGAATTATTATTTCATATATTTTATGATTAATTATTATATATACTTTATAATCATTCTTTAATGGTTATCATGGAGAGTGAATCTCATCATGTCGTGGAGATGGTATTCCGTACGTACGCACGAGCGATGATATCATTCCCATGATCGTTGAATTGTATTAAAGTGTATGTATAATATTAAAGAATCAATATCACTTTATAATAATTACATATATTCATTACTTTCACCATTATATCCATCCAAGTATGGTGGCGGTGGAATATAGATTACACCACGGTGTGAAGATGGTATTTCGTACGTACGCACGCGTGGTGATTTCATTTTCCATAGGATTGATAGATGGTGAAATATGGTTGTTTCATACATATAATTACATATCAGTATATAAGTGACAATGATGTTATTACTTTATAATGAAACAACTAAAGAAGAATAATTTGATGAAGAAATAAAATTGAAATAATCAGTAACGGATATTACCTCTTCTTTGACAGGCCTCTTTGAATCCTCCTCTTAGGGTACTAAACATGGTCTTTGAAGAAGACCAGGACTTTTAGGATGTTTATAGGGAAGTTTAGAATGGAAATGGTCAGGTTTTTTCCAAGATTAAAGGCTCAAATTGGTGTGAGGAAGAGAGGGAGGAGGTGACATTTTATAAGGGAGGAGAGGGGCACCTTTGGAAAGCTTAAAAATATTAATTTATAATAAATCTAACCCCACATAAAAACCACCAAAAATGACTCATATTCGAATATAATAATATATAGGGTTGTAATATCATAAATCAAAAAAATTTAGACATGTTAGGAAATTATTTTATACATTATCAACTTGATTTATCCTTACTTAATCAATTTAATTTTATTTTTGGTAATAACATTCTAAATTTTAAATTATAACAAATAATTACTTATTTTTTGTTAATTTTCCATAATTGGATACTTTATAACATTCTAGACAATGTAAATTTAAATTTTTAAATTTTTAATTTTTTTGTGATTTTTAAAATTTTTTATAATATGTTATTTTTATAAAATAAAAATAGTGTCAATTTTGACACTATTCATTTAAATGCATTTCAATAAAACATATACAGAAGAAATGTTCAAAATAAAATCTTTAATAGATTTATAAAAGTCCATTTGTATCTAAAAAATTAGTGGAGAACTTTAAATAGTTCATATAATATTTATTTTATTATTTTTAAAACCATTTATTTGGATTATCTCTTAATAAATTAATTACTACAACATTTTTGTATAATTATTTAATATACTTATTTGTTGCATAAAAATTTAAAATAAAATCCTATGATAAAGATAAATCTATTAAATTTCACAATAATACATTTAATCTATTTTATCATATTAAAATAAAAATATTAAAATTGTTATAATTATTAAATTATGAAGGTGAAAACATGGGAATCATTTCACATAAAATAATATAAGTGTCATAATCACTTTTATAAGACTCCAAATGGTTATATATTAGGTAATTAGATGTGTATGGTATATATATACACTAAAAATAAGTTTTGGTCTGGTTTGTGGGACTTTTAATGGGTAATATTATTTAAATAAAAACTATATTACTGATTTTTCACTTAATAAATAATTTCTGCATCATTAATGTATCACCATTAATGATAATTATTTAATCCCTAAAAAATCTAAATAAATTATCATGATGTATATAATTTTATTATCATTCTGTATACTATTCATGTTTGACGTTTTATGATGTTTATCAATAAATTAAAATTATTATACTTATAAGATTTAAGAGAGTGGCATGTTGTCACTTTCTTTGGTTTTAATAATAATTAAATTATTTTCATGGTAAAAGTCCATAAAATGAATCTAATCCGACCGTTAGGTGATATTGATCGACATTTAGTCATCCAATATAATTTTGGAACGTGTTATGGTAGCTTTATATTATTATATTCACCCTTAATTACCCGATTTACCTTTAACTAGGGTAAATAAAATTTACCGTAGTTACTATTCATAATTCCCAAAAATAAAAAGTGGCCTGTTAGCATAATTTGGACCCACTGATTCCAAATATGGAATCCATTTTTTTCAAATTCAATACTCAGAAGTTTCAGAAATTAAATTTAAATTAATCCTGTTGTCGAATGAAAATGGGTTTTCATTAAACACTGCAAAAGATTGAATTGATTTAACCTACAAATTTAATGTAATGTCAATGTTAATGAAATACATTATATTAAATGGTAAAAATATATTCTATTTATACATTAAAACAATTCAATATTATAATTTAACCACCTATGTTTTTATGATGAAAAAAGTTTTTTTCAATTAAAATATAGCATGTTTTTACTATTCATTAATATATGAAAGTTATTAGAATAATATGAAAAATTTATCCAAGGAAAAATTTTATATCCTTATTCCAACGAATAATTTTATTTTGTAAAATTTAACTTATAAAAATTTCAAAAACTAGATTTAAATTGGGTGCGCCATCAAAAGGCGGCAAAACTGCATTTTTTAAAAAATACTAATTTTACCTGAAAAATTAATTTTTTTCTTATACCATGTTATATAAAATGTGTATGATCAATTATAATGTTATAAAATTCAACTTTTAGTTAATACTATTCATAACGGCTAGTTCATAAAAATATTATAATAATATATCGTTGTTTAGTAAAACTCAGTATTGCGTACAACACACACTATCGAGGAAGGTCGCGATTGCGTGTAGTGAAAGCCAAGTCAGGGTTGCGTGTAGTGCACGACTCCTTTGTTTCTGCGTATAAAAAAATACATTGAATATATATATATATATATATATACTCAATGTTTCGTAGAATAACTACTATCAAACAAACATGAAATTTTGTGTAACAAAATCCCAGATTAGTGTTACGTATGCTGCAAGTTAATATTGTGTTGCATATAGCGCAAGATAATCTTTGTGTATCATACAACAGATGATATGAAAGAAATTAAAAAGATTATATCTTATAGAATATCGGGTTATTACATTCTACCCCCTTAAAATGAATTTCGCCCTCAAAATTCGCCGGGGTTATAAATGGTTTTCTACTTGAAAGTTTCTTTAATTGGTACCCACATCAAAAAAAGTAATACCAAAACTAAATATTTTAAAATAAAGTATGAAATGTAACAGTTACCCAAATAAACTAATCACTGGGCTTCCACATAGTACAACATAGGTGAAAATATGGATATGGAAGAGAAATCTAACCATCATGTTGTGATAGAGAGTGGTAGAGAACATGGCTATGAAAAAGACAAAAATCACAAAGCCATAGATTTGTTATGATCTAAGGTACCATCTCATTCATCGGATATAAGGTCACTAATACAACATTTTTGGTTTTCAAGATCATTTCCCTAAAGTTGATGAATTAAAAGAAATACTTACATGATTTTGGTAAAATCTCACAATTGTTCGTGAATTGAATAATTTCCACTTCATCCCTTAATGAAATGAAGTTGAATTTTTTATTCGTGATGTGTTAGAATATCATGTGATAGAATGATGGGTCATTCCATCTATTTCAAACAAAATGTTAGAAAAAGTTATAAGTCCATCATATTGTTAGATTAATCGTATATGATTCCAATAATGAACTTATACTTCATATATCATACCGCATAAAAAAATAAAACTAGTTTTTACTAACCAGGGACTTCTTGTAGGCTAGTGGTAGGCGATAAAGGCCAGTCGCACTTCAGTTGTGGGTTTGATTCCCACAGCCTTGTCCGACGCGATGGGATGTCACCAGTCCTGCAGGTTTTCCTTTTTTTAAAACTACATTACTATAACATCCCAACAATAATATCGAAAAATGTTCTATCCTTAAACAATACTAACTTATATCCAACATAATCCATTCCAATCATTAGGCTTATCTAAAATACTTTGGTCAAGCTCATAGTATAATGAAAATGATTACTTGAAATGTCACATAACAATCACGTGAATGCCATCATTTATACCCCATATATCATAAGATATATCATGTTGGTCAAATTACAAACATGTCAATACCTTAATCATGTATTCTCTTGAAAAATGAATACCCATTTAACCTTAGTGAAAACATGATTGATGTCAAAAGTTAACTCTTTCCACATACCAAAATCCCAAAATTTCTATATAATCATACCATAATATCACTTAGTCCTTATATCAGTAATGAGCTCATGAATACAATCAAGCATCTCATTATCTTCTTATCCCTTCATTATGCACATATCATCTACTTTTCAAAAATATCTGAATAACCTTCTATGGTTACCAGTACCATTCAACATATACTTTCATATACTTTAGGAAAAACAATAGTGTAACAATCCTTCGATGTTTCTTTATTCCATAGAACCATACATTATTCTTTATAAACATAAATTCATTCCACTAACTTTTTAAACCACTAGATGAGCTTCATCATTTATTTCATCTCATATTTCATTGGTAGTCTCTTCATCATCATCGACATAAATACTACCTGTATGACTACGCTGATTCTCTTCATGAGATTTTCCCTTAGGTCATTGGTTTGCATAATGACCATACATTCCACATATAAAACATCTAATCATTTTTGATGTTGTAGCAATACCATTATCCTTTTCCATGGTGTTAACTGAAACTTTTCCTTTGCAATTACTGGCTTTGTATCCATCTTTTCCACACCCAAAGCATCTTCCAGTTCCTTTGAAACAATCTCCCTGATGCCTCTCCCCATATGATTTACATGAGGGAAATTGAACTTTATTTCCTCTATGATCATCATGAAACTCCATCTTTCTCTTATTATCTGAGTCGGGAATCTTACCAAAGTTGATATTATTGATCATATTATGAGATTTATGATTAGGCATAATAATGATGTTTGTAAATCCAAATCCCGTTTCATTTGGGTTCTCATGATGAATATCATTCCATTGTCCGTCATATCCTCCATTATCGTGAATCTTCCTGTTTCCATCCATTTTCTAAAACTGAAAAAGAATAGTGTGAGAGGAAAAAATCATGCTAGGGAAAACAACATAGTAAAGGGGAAGTACCCTCAATATATAACATCTTAGGTTAAATTCTATGATCGTTACCATAGTTCAAAGACTATATCCTATACTTATACTTATCCTTAGGGATATCCCTAGACATACCTTAGAAATATCTCTAGGGATCTTACTAATGTTTTTGAATCCTAGTTTCCAAAGGATGAATAAACCATTCCTCTGATACCAAATGTAGAGACCCAAAGCATGGAGTACATGAACATTACATCACCTTTGCGAGATACATAATACATAACAAAAACAGACACACAAGGACTGTAATAGTTTAGTGTCTTTGCAAACATGGATCTTAATCTTCTAATCGTGGTGAAAGATCTTAAACATCTCCCACAAAGATCTTCCCCTTTTATTCTTACCTAAAACCTTTCTTTATATCTTGGGGAAAATAAAATATAAGAATGTTGAGCTCAAATGCTCAATAAGGGTAAGCATGGATAAAATAAAACATACCATATACATTTGAACTTAGAAACATGAACATAATGTTTAAACATCAAAGGCTTGTGCAATGACATAAAATATGGAAGTACGTATGGCATAGATCATAAAGAAACATTAAAAATGATAAAATAGCATGGGAATAAAACAAGTAATTGTGGAAACCATTAATCACATGATATGATTTCCATATTATCCAAGTCATTGCTTCCAAGTCCATCTTAGTGGACAAAGTCCCTTTCTGAATCGAGTTCACTCCTCATTCCACTCCTGTATTACTGAACCGGTTTAACTTTCCATTCCAGCCATGCCTATCTCATGAGATATATATCATTACCCAATTCATTAGGGGGATATATATGTCCCACCCATCTCATAATTTAATCCTTCTTAATTGTTCCACAAAATAAACATAAAACATTCATCATAACCCAAAGAATAAAATGGGTTTCATAAACATCATCCTATCATCACATAATCCATATAAAAAAATGGATATTTAATCATAAGAATAGTTAAACCATTTAATTCATAGAGACATTATACTTGAATCATACACATATGAAATAATGTCATCTTATATGGAGAATGGTTTTGATAAAACACTTGAAATGAATTCTTGAGGAAAATATATTTTCTTCTTCAAAAAAAATTTTCATAACAAAATGCCATGAAATTTTAAAAGAAAAGGGTTTTGTTGATAATAATAAAGCAATATTGTAGAGGAATATTCATGAAAATGAGTTGTTATGAAACCATAAAAAATCCTTTCACGCCGTATAAGTTAAAAAAACATCCTCTTTGTACTTTTGTCGGAAAAGTCAAAAAGTACCTCGTAACGTAAATAAAAGAATGATTCCTTACATACCATGTAATAAAAGTCAAAAAGTCAAAAATGGGTAAAAATGAAATTAAACATACATGAAAACACTTTTATAAAACTTGGACATGGATGATTTCAATAGCCCCAGTAAATACTTACGAATAAGCAATCTCGGATAAAAATGAGATTTGAAAAATTATCCCTTACCATTGTTCTGATATGCATCATACGTATCCAAACCTCCTTTATAATGATTTAAATAATGTCATTGACTTATTAAAGAATCATATTCATTGTTATTATATCATATATTGTTCACTTATGACTTTATATTACCCGTTCTTTTGTAAATTCCATGGTAACGAGTGTTTTGGGTAAAATCGTTTCATTTGTCGTCCGTGTTTTGACTTGTAATTATTCATATGATTACATAGATCATGATTACTTAATTCCAGAATATAAAACATGATTTATATATAATATATATTCATAATATAAATATATATAATAGATCGATAAATGTATAGAAATACATCATTCATGGAGACGGTAGGTCGTACGTACGCATGAACGCTGTTTTCGTTTCCTTATTGAATTGAGTGGAATTAAGTAGATGAAATAAATATATATATACATAAATCCAGTAGCATTATTATATCATATATTTTATGATTACTTATTATATACACTTTATTATCATTCTTGAATGGTTATAATGGAGAGTGAATCCCATCGCGTCGTGGAGACGGTATTCCGTACGTACGCATGAGCGATGATATCATTCCAAAGATCGTCAAATTGTTTTAAAGTGTGGGTATAATATTACATAATAAATATAAAATTACAATAATTATATATATTCATTAATTTCACCATTATACCCGTCCATTTAAGGTGGTGGTGGAAAATAGATTACACCACGGCGTGAAGATGGTATTCCGTATGTACGCACATGCAGTGATTTCATTTTCCATAGGATGGATAGATGGTGAAATATGGTTGTTTCATACATATAAAAACATATGAGTATATTAGTGATACTGATGTTATTACTTCATAATCAAACAACAAAAGAAGAAGAAGTTGAAGAAGAAAGAAAATTAAAAGAATCGGTAACATATATTATCTCTTCTTTGACACGCCTCTTTGAATCCTCCTCTTAGGGTACTAAAATTGGTCTTTGAAGAAGAAAAGGACCTCTAGGATGTTTCTAGGGAAGTTTATAAGGGAATTGGGAAGGGTTTGACCGATCTTAATGGATCAAATTGGTGTGAGGAAGAGAGGGAGGAGGTTCCCTTTTATAAGGGAGGAGAGGGGCAGCTTTGGAAATCATAAAAATATTAATTTATAATAAATCTAACCCCACTTAATAACATCCAAAAATGACTCATATTAGAATATAATATTATATAGGGTTTTAATCCCATCAAAAAATAATATTTAGACATGTTAGGAAATTATTTTAAGCATTATCAACTTGATTTATCCTTAGTCAATTTAATTTTATTTGTGGTAATAACATTCTAAATTTTAAATTATAACAGAAAATTACTTATTTGTTGTGAATTTTCCATAATTGGATAATTTAAAAAATATTAGACCATTTAAATTTAAATTTATAATTTTTAAATATTTTTGTGATTTTTAATCAATTTTATAATATGTTATTTTTATAAAATAACAATAGTGTCAGTTTTTACACTATTCATTTATATGAATTTAAATAAAATATATTCAGAAGATATGTTCAAACTAAAATATTTAATCGATACATAAAAGGCCATATGTATCTATAATTTTAATATAGCACATTAAATTGTTCATATAATATTTATTTTATTATTTTTAAAACATTTATTTGGTTTATCTCTTAAAAAAATAATTTTCTACAACATTTTTTGTATAATTATTTAGTAAACTCATTTGTTGCATAAAAATTAAAAATAAAATACTATGATGAAGGTAAATCTATTATATTTCACAGTAAAACTTTTACTCGAATTTATCATCTAATAATCACAATATTTAAATTGTTATATTTATTAAATTATGAAGGTGGAAACTTTGACATCATTTAAAATTAAATAATATAAGTGTCATAATCACTTTTATAAGACTCAAAACGGTTATATATTAGTTCATTATATGATTATGGTATATATGTACACTAAAAATAAGTTTTGGTCAGGTTTTTGGGCCCTTTAATGGGTATTATAATTTCAATAAAAACTATATTACTGATTTTTCACTTAATAAATAATATTTGCATCATTAATGTATCACCATTAATGATAATTATATAATCCCTAAAAAATATAAATAAATTATAATGATGTATATAATTTTATTATGTTTTTGGATACTATTCATGTTCGATGTTTTATGATGTTTATCACAAAATTAAAAGTAATATACTTATAAGATTTAAGAGAGTGACATGTTGTCACTTTCATTGGTTTTAATAATAATTAAATTATTTTTGTGGTCAAAAGACCATAAAATGAATCTAATCTAACCCTTAGGTGATATGGGTCTACTTTTAGTCATCCAATATAATTTTTGAATGTTTTAGGATAATTTTATAATATTATATTCACCCTTAATTAGCCGATTTACCTTTAACTATGGTAAATAAAATTTACTGTAGTCACTATTCAAAATTCCCAAAAATAAAAAGTAGCCTATTAACATAATTTGGACCCACTTATTCAAAATATGGAATGAATTTTTAGAAATTCAATAAACATAAGTTGTATAAATTAAATTTAAAGTAATCCCGTTGTCGAATGAAAATGGGTTTTTGTTTAAAACATTGCAAAAGATTGAATTGATTTAACCTACGAATTCAATGTAATATTAATGCTAATGACATACATTAAATTAAATAGTAAAATTATATTCTATTTATACTTTAAATCCATTCAATATTATAATTTATTCACATAAGTTATTACGATGAAATAAGTTGTTTTTAATTAAAATATATCGTGTTTTACTATTCATTAAAATATGAAAGTTGTCAGAATAATATGAAAAATTTATCAAAGGTAAAATTTTATATCCTGATTCCAATGAGTAATTATATTTTGTAAAATTGATCTTATAAAATTTCAAAAACTCGAATTAAAGTGGGTGTGCCATCAAAAGGTGGAAAAACTGCATTTTTTTTAAAATACTTATTTTACCAGAAAAATTTATTTTGTTCTTATACCCTGTTCTAGAAAATGTGTAAGATGAATAATAATGTTATAAAATTAAAAATTTAGTTAATACTATTCATAATGACTAGTTCATTATAATATTATAATAATATATTATTGATTAGTAAAACTTTGTATTGAGTACAACACATGCTATCGAGGAAGGTCACGATTGCATGTAATGCAAGACAAGTTAGGGTTGCATGTAGTAGATAACTCCTTTGTTTCTGTGTATAAAAAATACATTGAATATATATATATATACTCAATATTTCTTAGAATAACTACTATCAAACAAACATGAAATTGTGTGTAACACGATCCAGGATTAGTGTTGCGTATACTGCAAGCTAATACAGTGTTGCGTATAGTGCAAGATAATCTTGGTGTATCGTACAACAGAAGATATGAAAGAAATTAAAAAGAATATATCTTATAAAATCTCGGGTTATTACACCTACCCTCTCCCATAAATCGCATTATGAAAACAAACACATATACCAAAAAAATAATTTAATCATATTAAACCCCTTTTCTATACAAGCATTTAATTTTGAACGTGGAATTTGAAATGTTAGTATAGGTGACTGATATTGAATATTTATTCGTATTTGAGTTATGAATGTTAGAACCCCTCAAAAGATTATTTTTAGAGAAGTAATGGGGTTCAATAGTTTCATAGGGTGATTTGGAATGCCTGATATGGGTTTGGAGAGTATTTTATAGTCTGTGATGTAATACACCATCAGTCAGTCTATCTACATCACTTACTGATAGTTTGTGTTTGGTAATGGAAGTAGCTACATCCAGCCACCACCAATTTTCTAGTTGGATCTCTAGAATGTTAGTTTCCTTTAAGGGGGATAAATTTATACATTTGCCTATTCTATTTATAGAATGGTTTATCTCCGTATTATCTTTAATTTAGATTAATTACATTAAGGCATATCCCCTTACCTCACTCTACACCATTGATATGGGTGGGGTTATTGGAAATTTTTCAAAGTGATTAAAGGTATGTTATTCCATCAATATTTTTATTTAAATCCTCAATACTCTACATAATAATTTATATTTCGTCCAGAATTATGATTGGTTATGATTCCACTACAACATAGTGGAATCAGATGGTTTGAATAAAGATTTCATGTGTCTTTCATAGAGAATATTTTGTGATGATGACTGCTCACCATCACACACCCATTAGATGGATGTAAGTTGTCACTTTGTGTTTTGTTATGTTCTTATTTAATTTAAATTTAATTACCTATAGAGTAATTATTCTATATTCTCTCTCTTACTTTTTATACATAGGGGATATCCCAACAGAAAATTTATCTATGGAAGTGCCTCTCTCGTCTGTGGTATGCCTATATTTGGAATTTTCAATCAGTTATAACATTAAATTTAAATAAATTATTAATCAAATTAATTATTCATTCATATCTATTTTTTACAGATCTTGTTTTGAATAATTCTTGTGGTCATTGGTGAGAATTTGGTTACAATTCAGGTGTGATAATTTCTACTAATGATCTTCTTATAATTTAGGACTATTTAAATAGAAAAAACAATGAATATTATTATTTATAATTTTAATTAATTATTTATAAATTGATAATAGTTAAATAATTTTGTTTTCGAGTATTGGGATTGGGAATTGGGTCTTTTGGGTGTAGTTATATGGATTTTATTAGCCTTGATAGTATATGTTGAGATGTCTTACAAATGGGGTTTTATTTGGTTTGTGGTAGGTTGTCATACATACTAGACCGATCATTTTATACAGTTGATTTTATATAATTCATTACATGTTTTTTCAATATTAGGATAATCCCGACTTTTTTAAATGATTTATTTAATTTATGTCTAACTTGTAATTTAAAATAAATAAGAAAATTATATTGATTCCCTAAGGTGAAAAGAATAATGTTCCAGACCATGATGATACAGGTGTACTAAAATGGTGAAATAGCTTCTAATGGATGAGGAATTTACCACTCAGATTTTAATAGATGTACTAGGTTCACAACTAAATCTAGTGGGTTAGGGATTTTAATTTTTTTCATCATTAGGATGATGAGAATTGTTATCTTCGATGATGCGAGCCCCAATATGGTCATAGGATCTTTCATACTTTACAAGAAAACAATAATTAAAATATAAAGAACATTCATAGTTAGATCTGAATCTGCACATGATGAAAACATGTCAGTAGTGATTTTTTCTTGATGGTTTCGTAAAAGGATTCATCTAGTTCATCCACAAAAACATCAAAAATTGTTTTTGTGTCGATCATAGAATTATGTGTGCTATCATGGAAATCAGATTATGCCTTTTATCCCCCAACGATCACCACATCATCTATATTCTGATGCGTGAGGAATAACCTGATAAAAAAGCATGAATTGAAATCATGTCACTCAATGAAGTTTATGTATATAGTAAATCAATCAAAAATTCAATGAATCATCTAAAATATGAGGCCTCTCTCTTAAATATTTAGTGGAAGAACAAAATAATTAGTAGGGTTCCCTGACCCCCATTTATTTAACACCCAATAAATAAATAATTATTATTAAAAAACTACTTTTGTATAATTTTTTTTTTCAAATAGATATAAAATATATAGAATATATTATATGAGAATCATGATTCATTTAACTCATCTCTTCATTCCCTCTTAATATTAAAGAAACAATGAATATTAAAATATTATTCGTTTGAATAATAATTTTTCGTATTTAATTAACATGTTAATAAATATTGTAAATAAATTCAGCTCCAATTATTATTTACTTTAATAATATGAATTTTTTATTTTTGATCGATAACATGGACAACATTCAGACAAAATTATGGGTCCCACCATGTCCAATATACTTATTTAACTAAATTGGGTGGATTCTTGAATGCACATTTGTGTGCGACCGTCTTTTCCCAAATTTGAATATGAGTTATTAAATTACAAAATATAATAGAGGATTATAGTAACATGTCAAGGACCCTAAAGAGATAATTATTTTCATGGTAATTTCATCCAACCTATGAACTTGTACTATTCACTAAAATCTGTTTTTTATTAAATATCTCAAAAAGTAGGACACACACTTTTGTCATCACCCTTTTTTCTATATAATTTGTTGATCTATACATACGGATATACCTTTCAAATGCGTTGTACTATGATTTATGAAGGTAGTACCATCCTGAAAATCCATTCCTGAGATATATCACATCCTTAACTTGGAAGTGAGAGGTTATTTCTTAAACATTCAACCAATTTCATACAACCAATGACGGACAGAACACAAGAAACCTCACCATGATTTCATTATTATGATTTTTCCTTGCATTAATGTAGGCGATCAAATTTCCCTCATTGATAATGATATCATGTCAAGAGTGAAATATATATTTCCATAGAGAAGAATAACCAATGACACCAGAAACATGTGATGTTCTTAATGGCATGTCTGGCCCCATGATCTCTCTAGCATAGATCACCAACTATGATCCTCATGAGTAGAATTATCAATTCTTATCATACCCTAGAAGCTAATAGTTAATCATATACTATATCAATCAATTTTGTTTTATTTAAATTAAAAGACTATTCTTTAACTTTAATTTCATATTATCTCAAGGATCTCATTATAGCATGGGATCTACTATAACCATTTAATAAATAAATAAATATATTGACATTACCATTAAATAGTAGGTAAAAATTTGTCTACACTATAAAATAATGAATACATATTGTATATCTAACTGTATGCACAATATGGTAATCAAAATTACTATTCATGATAGGTCTAGGGAAACTACTTTTATTACACGCCCATTTTCACCAGAACCAAAAATGATAATAAACCTGGGTATCTATCACAGTATAAATATCATGATTATTATGATCAATGAATTTGGTTTCTATGTCTAACACATTTCTTCTATGTGGAAAAATAACTATATGTGACCTCATCTCCATGTGTAAAACATCCCATGAAAATAAATCCTTGAGTATATTCCATTTTACCACTATCATAGAATTAAATCATCTGTGGTAACGGTAAAAAAGTTATCATAATGATAAAAATTTATATATTTGGTTCAATTCCAATAACTATATTTTTTCATTTATCAACTACTTCATAGCTGCCTCAGAAGCTGAAACATACTCTTCATTTATAGGTCTGGATACCACTAACTTTTATGAGCCTGTCTTTCTTATCACTAAATCCTTACTACGATACCAGCTCAAATTGATTTAATGGATGAAAAGTTTTTTCCCACAATAACTAGTATCCTTTCTTCACCATATACGAGGTACATATCATTCGTACTTGACCATGTACAATGATATAGAGTTGAATGAATTACCTGTTTTTCACTTATATATATTGGATATTTTCCTATAATAATGTTTATAGTATATATATCATATCTCATTCATATTATAGAATCCATGATTGATCCATTGTTGAAGTATATGGAACTCAACCGACCACTTTATCTCATCATATGCCATTACTTGTCTACTTGAGATATTTATTCCATGTGACATTGGAAACGACTCTTCTCTTGAATTGTTCCATATTGTATTTTTCTATAATAATTCAGTATATATATAATAGAATCAGACCAAGAAACCATTAGATATATATAGGTAGATATGGTTCCAATTTTTTTGGATGATCATTTAAGTCAATCACCAGAGGTGTACTTTCATCATGGTATTAATTCTCTATAAGACCAATATATATTTTCCATATATTGAGAAACATGTTTTAAATGGAAAAAATTAGCAGTCCCACTATCCTCTATTGACACTTGTGAAAATATTTTCTCCAAATGATTGTTTTATTAAATTTTTATTACATAAATCCTAAACTAAAATTTATTAAAATGTAAACCTATTAGAATTCAATGATATCACTGCCCCATTATAGTTGTGTTGAATATACATTATCCATGAATGATAGTATTTACATCTAATTAACAAAAAAAATATTATATAAATTATCTATAATATGAATAATTATAATGGATTTATGCATAATAACATGTTATAACCAATCCAAACAAATTGGTACCATGCTTGTACCACCCATGTATCATCTAAACTAAATAGCCACCACTGTATTCAATTCAAAAGTCCCTTTTCAATTTGATACATGGAATCCATTGTTGAATTTTGAATTATTGACTCAATCAAAGCTATTTTTTATTTACTTTATACTTTTTGGAGTTATTTTTCTCAATGAATACTATATCACAAGAAATGGTGAATATAAAACAATCACTATGGTTTTACCCTTCCTACACAAAATGCTTCTCTAGAATATTCCTATTTCACAGGCACATGTGGAACATGTTCCTATGCCAACTACATGTGCATCTACAACATTGATTAAACCAAAGTCAATCTATCTTTCACTATCTCAATTATTTATTTTCACACATATATAGAATTGTAGTCTATCACATAACAAGAAATAAAATATAATTGGGTTATTGGTAATATCATAAGAGACAATTAGGATAATTACATTGATGAGTAATGTATTTAATGTGATGATTTGTTTTTGATCTTAACAAAATCCTTGCATATAAACACATGTCTTATAATACCATGGACTTCCATCATAAAATGACTCGTATGATATGAAATTTTCATCAATGTTTCAATATGGTTGTGGGATATCAATGTTATTTGCAATGCTCGTCTTGTAATATGATGGTTTTTTCTACATTTTGCAACATTGATACAACTGACCTCATGACTCAGATGTATAAAATGTGGGCTTTAAAATTTCTCGAATAAAAATTTTGTTGACCAATGATATCATGTAAGAATAATCATTGATTATCCTTATTGGCCTCAATTTGATGATATATATAAATTAATGTGTATTTATGAATTACTCTACAATAAATTACCATGATCAATGAATGCATGGTAAAGATATTCTTCATCATGTTGGTCCAAATCATTTTATATATTTTAACTATAAGGATTCTATACTTCACTTTCCTGTTTCTTAAAACAAGTAAAGGAACCATGTGAAGTATATTTATTAGTAGATTACCCTAGGAATTGTTCAGTCTTTCTTATTGAAGTTATTCTAAATTATTTTTGGAATAATATATTTCTTTTTTTTCATTGTCAAAAAAATGTGTCGATAATGCCAATGCTTTTTAGCTATACCAAGAAAAAATAACACACTGGGTATATCCTTAAAGATAACTTTTAGTTTTACATGATAATGAATTATCTTGCCATGATTGGATATGTAATGTAACACCCCAGGTAAATAATGAATATTACATTTTCATATTTATCCATAATTGTGAATGCTTGATGGCATACCCAACACGCAACAATGAGTTTCTTGGGAATCTTACGTTTCACTCTAATAATAAAATAATATTATTTTAAATGGTAGTTAACATGTAGCCGTTGTAATGGCGGGAATGGATAGAAATAACTAAAATATGATTATATATGTTTTTAAATGTTTTTACATTTATCTAATAAAGGATAGAGGCATAAAATACGGAATGAATTCAATTTTAGGCATTTATGCCCTAGTTTTCACTAAAGGTTCTCTTATCACCTTTTGATGTTGAACCATCATTAAATATAGTTTTGTTCACTCTTAAACATTCTTTTGTACCACACGAAACTCTTATTAAGAATCGGGACATCAAAATTTACTTTGTGTAAATTTTTGGTATCTTTCCGATAAAGTTCATTTTTTAATGAATAGTGTAAAATGTTGTATTTTAATTCAAAACCTCTTTTTTATCTAATTTATTTATATGATTAGATTATATTTTTAATTGTTATTAAATTGAAATTATAATATATTTTTACCATTAAATCCAATAGTGTTCGTTGGAATTAATTTCACTTTGAAATCAGACTTAAACTAGTGTCAATCTTTTGATACTTATTGTTTTATAAAAACACGCTATTTGCTCTGACAGCGGGAATTAATTATTAAATTAATTAATGCGACTAATATGTTTTGAATTTTGTAAAACGGACTTCATTTTTGAATTCGTAATATCAAATATAGCTTAGCGTGAATTTTTGGTAATTTTCTAAAATACTTCAATTTTTTATGAATAGTGAAACCACTAAGTGGTACTTATAAAAACTGATTTTTCTATTTAAATGAAATTTTTCCATCATTGTGTTTTGAATTTCCAAAATCCGACATACATGGTTGTCATTATTATGTAAAATGTGGTTCAATGGGATGAAAATAATTTTTTGGTGAATAGTAACTTTTATTTCATTAATCGCGATTAGTGGTAATTAGTGTAATTTAAGGTAAAAATGATATTATAAGAATGTGAAAACACCATGAAACATGTCCTACACCTATTGGGTGAGTCATGGCCGACCAATACAAGCCATGGGCCAACTTGGGGACCCCATGGAGCCACTTTAGTTGGAAAATGAAAATAATATATTTTTATTTAATGTTAAAATTAAATTGTCACAAACATGAGTTGTTTTACTAAAATAGTTTTTAAGTAGGGTTACACAAGTCCTAATTTTGATTATAAATAGTCATTGGAAAGATAAAAAGATTTCCTACATCATAGTAATTTTCTTATAATTTTTAGACATTAAATAAATTAAATTATTTATGACATCATAATGATGCAGCGATGACATCATTATCTGACGATTTAAATAAAATGAGAAGATAATGTAAACTCTATGAACTATAAATGTCCAAAACTTATTGGATTGGTGGAGTTCGAACCCTTATCACCTTATCCACGAATTATATCAATGTGGGACCTTTTAAAACCGAAACACATTTTCAAATAAAGTAATATTTCTTACTTTCCAAAAGTGCCCCTCCTCTCCTCTTATAAAAGGCCACCACCTCTACCTCATTTCACACACTCCTAAAGCCTTTGGATCGGCCAAACCCAGCCCATTTACTCTCTCCACATCCCTCTCATCATCCTAGAGTATTCCCATTGGGCATAATACTTTCAAAGGAAGCCTTTAGGCTCAAATCAAATGGAGTTACACTTTTAAAGGTAATTCATTCTTTCTTGTTCATTTGTTTTATTTTGCTTCTCCAACCCCCTAAACTCTTTTTATTTACTTATTTTGTAACAACAACAGTATCTTAAATATACTAGGATGTTGGTATAATATTTATTCGAGCTACACTCTCACAAAACTACATCAAATGGTTAAATAACATACGGTTTCGGTGGATGGTGAAATTCTGCCTCCCGAAACGATAATTGTTCAATACTCACTTAACACCTTCAATGGTGGCCATTATGATGTCACTATTTTTATATAGGATATATAATATGTTTATTATTTCCTTAATCTTCTTTTGTTTTTTATTTTGGGCATACCATTTTGGTTTCTATTATGGGTATACGCGATATCTTCATTTTAGGAAGTGCGGACTACCGCCCCCTGAAAGTGATATGATTTGTTAATGTCATACGTGGGACGTATAAAGGATGGATTTAATTTTATTATATATTATCTTATACTGGAATTATTATTTACCTTTATATCATTATTATTCCATTCTAAAAAATATGAAATAGAAATGAAAGTAGCGTTCATGCGTACGTATGGCTTACCGTCTCCATGAACGGTGCATTTCATTTCTTACCTCGAAATGATTATGTAATGTAATAAATGCATGAATGTACTGGATATATATGAAATATATGATATCTACATCATGAATACAATTCTGGATATAATAAACATTTGGCCACACGAATAACATGTAATTGTAAGAAGAACACTTTCGACTTAAGAACCAAATATCGACAAAACAAATATTATTAACTTAAATGATTACATAATTTTTATGACATGGTAATAAGTGATATAAAAGGAATAATGAAAATTAAAAAGGTTCTTAAGGATGTAGAAATTAACTCAAGTTTATTATTCAGGAGATTGAAGAACGATCGAGTCAAGTCGGACCCGAGGTAAGGGATCCTACTCCTCTCTTTCTTTTTAAGTACACACTCTTATGTAATTCCTTTAAAATCCAATATTTCATGTTATTGGGATGATATTTTATATTAAAAATACAGTAATTTTTATGTTCATGTGATTAGAGACCCTATTCTCTCTCATAAATCCATTTTGGAAGTTTTGAGTGGCGCCGTTTGGCTGCCGAACTTTCGTAAGAGATCTAACCTCTCTCTTTCTTTTTAAGTACTCTCCTTTATGTCAATTCTTTTAAGCTCCTCTTTTTAATGTTGGGGGATGTTCTTTTATATTACTCTTGCTGTAAATTTTATTTTAATGTGATTAGATACCCTATTTGATCTCATCAATCCATTTTTGTAAGTTTTATGTGGCGCCGTTAGGCTGTCGAGTTTTCGTAAGGGATTTTTCATCTCACTTTTATTCCCGTGAGATTTATGCTACATTTGCCACAAATTCCATTGAGTGGTGTACGTACTTCTCATTATTCAACTCTTTGTGTAATATACTTTCGTTTGTGAGTATTTACATCAATGAACTATTGTCCTTCTTTCATTGGGTGTATGTTTTGAATGATACCCAAGTCGGTAAGGGAACCTTTCACCCTCCTCTTTTTTAAAAGACTTCTTTTGTTGGGTCTATTAATTTACATATTTTTATGTTGGGATATGTTCTCATATATACTTATTGATGTAAATTTTATGTCCAAGTGATGAGATACACTTTTTATCTATCATCAACTCATTTTGATGTGATGTCGTTAGGCTGTCAGGGGAACTTTTTATCCCAATTTCAATTTCTTTGGGTTCAACATGTAGTCATTGAATATATCATCCATTGAATATCTTTGAATGACATTTTATTTTTTTACACTTAATATCCACTTATATTGGGTGTACTTATATTTGTCACACATATTTTTGAGATTGATTTGTCCTTAATTTAAGGATACCTTTTTTATAAGGGATTTCATCACATTTGACATTTCTATTGAGGGCTCATTGTTGTTAAGCACCAATTCACTCTTATATGGTGTATATACTGTCCTTTGGAGTATTATATCAGGAATCCATTTATTCTCATAATATTATAATGTTCTGACTAAATGTTATTCCTCAATTATTGTATTCAAGTGTCTCTAATTTTGGTAAAACCCCTTTAACCAAAATATTGTTTTAAATGTTTTAATTATTTGTTCTTATTAATATCCATGTTTTCAAAATGGTTTTAATGATTTATTTATATGGATATTAATGGTTTAAAATTTTAAGCTTCAAGGTGGTATGGGACACTTTGATTCAAAAATCTCTTTATTAAATGTTTTAAATGGTTTTGGAAATGGTTTATTTTTGAATGGATTCATTATTTCAATATACTAAAATGTTATATTGTGATTGAAATGTGGAAATGTTATGTTTCCTTTATGCATGTTTTATGTGATACATTTATGTTATGGTTCATGGGAATTGTTATGAAAACGGATGGTTCCGTGATAAACTAAGGGCGGGTGAGCCCGATATAGCTCTCCAATGCATTGAGTAAGGCGAAGGAGTGAAACGTTAAGGTTTCTCCGAAGAGATTTATGGAATAAACTATAATGGGTATTCCAAATGTAACCAAGAGGGTTACTCCCTACGTAAGAATGTTATGAATGCCTCAAGTTACATTTTTGTCTTATGATTTCTATGATTTATTCATGGTTTGATGAGGTATGAAAGTGCCTTTGTTTTATGGGTAAAGTATGATTTCATTCTTATGTATATATGAACTCATGTATCATTTCCATATTTTTATAACCCTTACTGAGCTTTTTATGCTCATCCCAAGTTTTTGAAATGTTTTTCACAGGTCAAGGGAAAGGTACATGATGTGATGATAGTGTCAAGGATTTGTCAAGAAAGAATCTGTGTTATATTTTAAATATGTTTCCGTTGATGGGAATAATGAATATTGTCTTCTATGTAACCACTTTGTTTAAATGTGGAATGTAATGAAAGTTTCATGATCTAATTATCTAAAACTCTAAACCTGAAAAGATCCTCAATGTGTAATTTTGTAATAACTCAATATTAAGTAAGGTTTAAGGCTGGGGCCTTATAGTTGGTATCAATGGTCGGTTTAGACAAACTTAGGGATTAGGAGTTTTTGTGAGGCACATGATCAGTCCATATAACTATTATTTCAGTTAAATCCTTGTTTTAAAACTTTTTTTCAGGTCAAGTAAAGTCAGTTACGAATGGAAGGAGGAGGATCTCAAACGACATTCGTATCACTTCCTGATGACATGCTTGCAATAATTATTGTAAAGTCATCTTTGGATAATTGTGAAACTTTTTCTAGCATACAACTCACTTGCAATCATTTGTTTGAGATATCAAACACCTCCGCTATACCTCGTTATCATCATGGATCATGGGTTGTTTTTAGAAAAATACTATTTTCACAATATTCACATGTTTTCAAGAGAGGTAAATATTATCAAGGTATTTTCAAATATTTTACCTTATCACAAGAATTTGAAGCATATTAGGATTTTCAAAATGGTGCTGAGGAAGGAGACCCTTGCGCAACCTATTTATATTTTCTTTTAAAATATAGTCTCACATCACATACTTATGGTATTTTAAAAGGACCAATGATAGAATGTTTCAACTCAATTTCGGTCCAAATATTTTTTTTAATCATGTTTTATCAGATGTTTTGGAATTATATGTCATACATGATTATTTTCCAAAACTGTTTTTCTGTGAACACCCATATGACCCATGTTGCACGAGGTGTATTTGGATGGAGGAAGCAAATGATTTTGAAGGATCTCTAAATCAATGTTGTAATGCATGGGACTTCTACCTACGTGAGCGAGATGATGATGAAACCGAGTGGACGCCATGATCAAGGTATGATGTTATTCATTTTGCGAATTGTTTTATTTTATCTTATGGTGGTGAAATAAGACTTCAAGAATTAAGGTGTTGAGATCATAATGAATTTGGATGAAAATTAAAGGTATAAGGAAACTATTGAGGTTAAAACATGTTAGGGTTATTTTTGGTGTTTTATAAAAAGGACAACATGCAGACCGTGTGACAACCTGTCGCATCGGACAAAGTTGTGGGAATCAAACCCACAAAAAAGTGCAACTAGTATTTATCGCCTACCACTGGACTATGTGAAGTCCCTAGTTAGTATGACTGATTCTTTCTAGTTATATGATTTTATGAATTAAGAGTAAGTTTATTTTGGTTTATTTATGAAAATTATTAACCTATCATGGAGGATATGTGATTAGGTTAGTTACTTTTCAATACGAGACTTTAGGAGCAACTGTTGTTGTTTGGAGATAAATGTTACGAATTAACTTGGAAGACTATGTGACTAAATCCTTCAAATATTTGGGTTTCAATCTTATATTGGATTAATTTGAAGAATTTTATGGAAAAAATGCTTATCGGATGGTCCTCGTTGAACTTTGGGTTTTGTTGGACAAATTTTGGAGATTAAGAATAGATTTTATTTTTATAAATGGTTATCCTTTTCTGGATTATCTGACCTTGTACTAACCTTTTTTGTTTTGGTTATGGTTATGGTCTAAAGATATTGGAAGTATATAGTTCTCTTTTTTGGATTAGGTGATTCTCTAGAAGTTGATTATAGTACTCTAAATGCGAACAAGTCTCCCTAAATACTCGTCTTTTGGAAAAAAATATGAGTTTGACTAAGGAATCTAGTAAAATCTGAAAGTCAACATGATAAGTGATTATGCTTCCTTATGAATAAATTCCTCAATAAAAAGTATCTTAAAACAAAAATGTTGTCTAATAACTTTTCCTACTGGGGAACCCAACACCGTTTAACCCATCACAAGTTTGTGATTTTCTTATTGTTAAATTTCTCCTAAACATGTTTTCTATCACTCTCCATCAGAACATGACCCTATGTTTTCTCCACCATGTCCATATTTTCATACTTGGAATCCTAGTATGGGTTAACTCGAGTGACCTCTGTGCTTAACTTTTTTTTAAAAGTGATTGTTTTACCGACTATTGTTCCGATGTGGGACGTTCAAGGATGTTTCCAAGCTCAATTTTAAAATTTGCGAGGACGCAATTCTCAAAAGGGGGGAAGGATGTAAAAACCCAGGTAAATAAATAATATGGCATTTTCATATTTATCTATATTTGTGAATGCTCAATGGCGTACCCAACACGCAACAACGAGTTTCTTGGGAATCTTACGTTGCACTCTAATAATAAAATAATATTATTTTAAATGATAGATAACATGTAGCCGTTGTAATGGCGGGAATGGAGATAAATAACTAAAATATGATTATATATGTTTTTAAATGTTTTTACATTTATCCAATAAAGGATAGAGGCTTAAAATAAGGAAAGAATTCAATTTTAGCCGTATATGCCCTAGTTTTCACTAAAGGTTCACTTATCACCTTTTGATGTTGAACCATCATTAAATATAGTTTTGTTCACTCATAAAAATTATTTTGGACCAAACAAAACTCTTATTAAGAATCAGTACATCAAAATTTACTTTGTGTATGTTTTTGGTGTCTTTCCGATAAAGTTTATTTTTTTAATGAATAGTGTAAAATGTTGTATTTTAATTCAAAACCTCTTTTTTATCTAATTTATTTATATGATTAGATTATCTTTTGAATTGGTTTTAAAGTGAAATTAGAATATATTTTTACCATTAAATCTAATAGTGGTCGTTGGAATTAATTTCACTTTGAAATCAGACTTAAACTAGTGTCAATCTTTTGATACTTATTGTTTTATAAAAACAAGCTATTTTCTCTGACAACGGGAATTAATTATTAAATTAATTAATGTGACTAATATGTTTTGAATTTTGTAAAACAGAATTCATTTTTGAATTCGTAATATCAAATATAGCTTAGGGTGAATTTTTGGTAATTTTCTGAAAAACTTCAATTTTTGATGAATCGTGAAACCACTAAGTGGTACTTATAAAAACTAATTTTTCCATTTAAATGATAATTTTCCATCTTTGTGTTTTGAATTTCAAAAAATCGGACATACATGGTTGTCATTAGTATGTAAAATGTGGTTCAATGGGATGAAAATAATTTTTCGGTGAATAGTAACTTTTTTTCATTAATCACGATTAGAGGTAATTAGTGTAATTTAGGGTAAAAATGATATTATAAGAATGTGAAAACACCATGACACTTGTCCTACACCTATTGGGTGAGTCATGGACGACCAAGACATGCCATGGGCCAACTTGGGGACCACATGGAGCCACTTTAGTTGGAAAATGACAATAATATATTTTTATTTAATGTTAAAATTAAATTGACACAAACATGAGTTGTTTTACTAAAACAGTTTTTAAGTAGGGTTACACAAGTCAAAATATTGATTGTAAATAGTCATTGGAAATATAAAAATATTTCATACATCATAGTATTTTTTTTATAATTTTTAGACATTATATAAATTAAATTATTTATGACATCATAATGATGCAGCGATGACATCATTATCTGACGATTTAAATAAATTGAGAAGATAATGTAAACTCTATGACCTATACATGTCCAAAACTTATTTGATGGGTGTATTTCGAACCCTTATCACCTTATACACGAATTATATCAATGTGGGACCTTTTGAAACCGAAATACATTTTCAAATAAAGTAATATTTCTTACTTTCCAAAAGTGCCCCTCATCTCATCTTATAAAAGGCCCCCACCTCTACCTCATTTCACACACTCCTCAAGCCTTTGTCTCGGCCAAACCATGCCCATTTACTCTCTCCACATCCCTCTCCTAATCCTAGTGGATTCCCTTTGGGCATAATCGTTTCAGAGGAAGCCTTTAGGCCCAAATCAAAAGGAGTTACACTTTTAAAGGTAATTCATTCTCTCTTGTTCATTTGTTTTATTTTGCTTCTACAACCCCCTAAACTCTTTTTTTTACTTCTTTTGTAACAACACCAGTATTTTAAATATTCTAGGATTTTGTTATAAGATTTATTCTAGCTACACTCTCACACAACTACATCAAATGGTTAAAGAACATACGGTTTTTGTGGATGGTGAAATTCTGCCTCCCGAAACGATGATTGTTCAATACTCATTTAACACCTTCAAAGGTGGAAATTATGATGTCACTATTTTATATAGGATATATAATATATTTATGTTTTCCTTTAGATTCGGTTGTTTTTAATTTTGGGCATACCTTTATGGTTTCCAATATGGGTATACGCGATATCTTAATTTTAGGAAGTGCGGACTACCGCCCCCTGAAAGTGATTTGATTCGTTAATGCCATACGTGGGATGTATAAAGTATGTATTTAATGTTATTATATATGATGTTATACTGGAATTATTATTTACCTTTATATCATTAGTATTCCATTCTAAAAAATACGAAATAGAAATGAAAGTAGCGTTCATGCGTACGTACGGCTTACCGTCTCCATGAACGGTGCATTTCATTTCTTACCTCAAAATGATAATGTAATGTTATAAATGCATTCATGTACTGGATATATGTGAAATATATGATATCTACATCATGAATAAAATTCTAGATATAATAAACATTTTTCATCACGAATAACATGTAATTGTAAGAAGTCCACTTTCGACTAAAGAACCAAATATCTGCAAAACAAATATTATTAACTTTAATGATTACATAATATTTATGACATGGTAATAAGTGATATAAAAGGAATAATGAACTTGAAAAAGGTTCTTACGGATGTAGAAATTTACTCAAGTTTATTATTCAGGAGATTAAAGAACGATCGAGTCAAGTCAGACCTGAGGTAAGGGATCATACTCCTCTCTTTCTTTTTAATTACACACTTTTATGTCATTCCTTTTAAAGCTCATCTTTCTTGTTATTGGGATGATATTTTATATTAAACATACTATAGTTTTTATTTTAATGTGATGAGAGACCCTATTCTCTCTCATCAATCCATTTTGGATGTTTTTAGTGGCGCCGTTAGGCTGCCGAACTTTCGTAAGAGATCTATCTCTCTCTTTCTTTTTAAGTACTCTTCATTATGTCACTTCTTTTAAGCTCCTATTTGTAATGTTGGGGGATGTTATTTTATATTAATCTTTCTGTACATTTTATTTTAATGTGATGAGATACCTGATTTGATCTCATCAATCCATTTTTGTATGTTTTATGTGGCACCGTTAGGCTGTCGAGTTTTCGTAAGGGATTTTTCATCTCACTTTTATTCCCCTGAGATTTATTCTACATTTGCCACAAATTCCATTGATTGGTCTATTTACTGCTCATTATTATACTCTTTGTGTAATATTCTTTCGTTTATGAGTATTTACATCAATGATCTATTGTCCTTATTTCATGGGGTGTATGTTTTGAATGATACCCAAGTCGGTAAGGGAACCTTTCACCCTCCTCTTTTTTCAAAGAATTATTTTGTTGGGTCATTTAATTTAAATATTGTTATGTTGGGATATGTTCTCATATTTCCTTATTGATGTAAATTTTATGTCCAAGTGATGAGATACACTTTTTATCTCTCATCAACTCATTTTGATGTGAGGCCGTTAGGCTGTCAAGGGAACTTTTTAACCCAATTTCGATTTCGTTGGGTTCAACATGTAGTCATTGAATATGTCATCCATTGAATATGTTTGAATGAAATTTTATTGTTTTACACTTAATATCCACTTATATTGGGTGTACTTATATTTTTCACACATATTTTTGAGATTGATTTGTCCTTAATTTAAGGATACCTTTTTTATAAGGGATTTCATCAAATTTGACATTTCTATTGAGGGTTCATTGTTGTTATTCACCAATTCACTCTTATATGGTGTATATACTGTCCTTTGGAGTATTATATCATGAATCCATTTATTCTCATGATATTATAAAGTTCTGACTAAATGTTATTCCTCAATTATTGTATTCAAGTGTCTCTAATTTTGGTAAAACCCTTTAACCAAAATATTGTTTTAAAGGTTTTAATTATTTGTTCTTATTAATATCCATGTTTTCAAAATAGTTTTAAGTATTTATTTATATGGATATTAATGGTTTAAAATTTTAAGCTTCAAGGTGGTATGGGACACTTTGATTCAAAAATCTCTTTATTAAATGTTTTAAATGGTTTTGGAAATGGTTTCTTTTTGAATGGATTCATTATTTCAATATACTAAAATGTTATATTGTGATTGAAATGTGGAAATGTTAGGTTTCCTTTATGCATGTTTTATGTGATACATTTATGTTATGGTTCTTCGGCATTGTTATGAAAACGGGTGGTTCCGTGATAAACTAAGGGCGTGCGAGCCCGATATAGCTCTCCAATGCATTGGGTAACGCGAAGGAGTGAAATGTTAAGGTTTCTCCGAAGAGATTTAGGGAATATACTGTGATGGGTATTCCAAACGTAACAAAGAGGGTTACTCCCTACGTAAGAATGTTATGAATGCCTCAAGTTACCTTTTTTTCTTATGATTTCTAAGATTTATTCATGGTTTGATGAGGTATGAAAGTGCCTTTGTTTTAGGGGTAAATTATGATTTCATTCTTATGTATATATGAACTCATGTTTCCTTTCCATATTTTTATAACCCTTACTGAGCTTTTTATGCTCATCCCAAGTTTTTGAAATGTTTTTCACATGTCAAGGGAAAGGTACATGATGTGATTATAGTGTCAAGGATGTGTCAAGAAAGAATCCGTGTTATATTTTAAATATGATTCCGTTGATGGGAAGAATGAATACTGTCTTTTATGTAACCACTTTGATTAAATGTGGAATGTAATGCAAGTTTCATGATCCAATTATCTAAAACTCTAAACCTGAAAAGATCCTCAATGTGTAATCTTGTAATAACTCAAGATTAAGTAAGGTTTAAGGCTGGGGCCTTATATGTAAGTCTTACATTTTCATATTCATAATGTATTGATTATGATTTATGTAACATTTAACTATATTTTGAGTATAATGAACACACACAAAATTAATACCAATGCTTGGAATAATTTCTCCCTGTGTCCAATGGACACAATAGATAAATGTTTTGGTTATACGAAAAAATAGTTTGACATAATTTATTAACTCGAAAATTATATGTATAGTGTGTCTCACTCTTGGTATAAGAATCTATTTTTACCATTAAATTGGATAATACAGATGCCATATTAGAACATTTATAAACATACATGGTAACAATATTAAAAAAAATACGGGATGCATATATTATATTTTATACCCATGTTTCATATTAAAAACCTTTAACTATGAATATACACTAAAAAAGAAGCATGTACTTTATTATTTAATTCATTCCCTTGTGTTTTAATAATCCATAAATTTATTTCATGTTATTCGATGAAAATAACATATTGTTTAATAATAAACTTCATTTTTATAAAATTAACTATGAATGTCCCTTTAGCAATGAAATTTCCTTTGGCCTTTTCATTTTTCATTCAATTTTCATTCCATAAAAATTAATGATTAATGTGTCTTTTATATTTATATTTCTTATAAGACAATATATAAAAGGTATTGATGCATTTATTCAACCCCATTCCATTAGTAACCTTAAAAAAACATTATTAATTGGGAGTAATAGTGGGATGCCTTAAAATATTGGGATTTATCTTTGTATTTACACATGCTAGTGTAATATCAGCCCTTCATATCATACATCACTTCCTACTCATAATATTCTCAGATAATAGACAACATATTATATTTACCATTTCATGAAGTTATAATCACAAAAAATGGCGATAGTTTTATTACATAACCATCTTATTCTCTTGGTGCGAGTCCGCTGTTGGAAATTTCACCTTCTCACTTTTTGAGGTTCCATAACTGGTCAAGACACCAGCACCTTCAGTTTCCAATATTTTAGAAGTGTGTGAAAGCAAATTTACTACACATTGATATTTATTCTATCTTGGAAATATAGTTTTTCCTATGTTTATTGAAATTTATCTTTTGGTATTTCATGCCATTTTCGACAAAAATAAAATTACTCAATATTTTAATTTTATCTTGATCATCAATTGTGTCATTTTTTTATTACATTAATCACTCAATTCCTTATGTTGTTTTATCAAATTCTAGGAACCCACTATAATTGAAACATAATACTCTGCCACTTGAGTATTCTTATGGAAAGATTCCCTGAACCTCCCATCATAGTCTAAAATATTTGGCTACACTACTACTCAAAAGGATCAAGGTTGGATTTTAGATGGCCAATAGCATTAACTCAAGGTTCCTTGATATTTTTATTGATGTTCCAGCTTCTAAAACCATAAATTGATTTAAAAAATTATATCCTCTAAAATGATTGAATGTTAGATTTGGAAAATTCCTACTTCCATATTACTTAAGTCAACCCAACACTCTCATACAAACCTCCCTTGTAGTATGGGTCACTATAAACATTGGAATGGTGAGAACCCCAATCACCCAGTTTTGTTCAAATTTTAATTATGGAAGGTGATACTGACATAATATTTCATTGAGGATTTTTTTATTTTTATCTCAATGAATGTAATACATTTTTATTAATCGTGTTCATCTATGTGGTCATGCTTATAATACAATATTAATAAAAAAAATATTTTTCTTCATTATTAATTTTAATATTTTTTATTTTTTGTATTTTCCCACTGTCATAAAATATATAAAATAATAAATAAAAACATAAATGAAAACTACTACATGACTGGTCATGAGCACATAAAATATGTTTGTCCTTTTAAATTCAATGGATCAAACATGATACAGTGGAATTAAACAATATTCCTCACATCACTCATGATACAACTCGTTCATGTCCACTATGTACGCATCCCGTCTAGAGTAACACCTCTTCATGGAGTGGTCCACACCATGCATCATCTTCATCAAGGTGCACCACCTCATCATGGTGAGATACATTCCATACTTTATATTCATCCAAATTAAAAGCATATTGAGGTAGATTTGAGGTGGACTAGGGTTCTAATGTACATTAGTTAAAATTGGCAACACATTCCCCTATAAAAATTGACTAAATGCAAATGAAGATGTGCAAAATGGAAATTATTAAATTTTAATCAACACACAAAATTATAATTAATTAAATAATGAAAAATCATATATACACATGCCGTGTTATTTCTCATAACCTTTTCGTATAAATTTACGCAAAATAAAATAATATTGTATTAAATAATAAAAGTGAAATGAAAATTAAATGAAATATATTTGATAATTAAAGTAATTTAATTATTTTTTATCCATTCTTAAATTAATTTTAATTAAAAAATTATATTAAGTAATAATTTAATTTAATTAGAAAATTAATTTGATTTTTATCTTTTATAATATAATTATTATTTTGAAACAAATATTAATATATTAATTACTTTAATTAACCGTTAATATAAAATTATATATATTAATTAATTTGGATTAATTTAAACAACTAGTCAGGCCCTGAAACACTACTCTAGCCGTGTTTAGGTTGTTTTGGACCTTTGTTGACCTGTAACTATATGAGAAAAGCCTTCGTAGGGCTACAAAGATCTACCCAGACCCATTCTTGGATGGGATGACCTAGCATTTTGGGGGAGAATCTAGTCGGGCGGTAGTGTACCTCACGTCCTACCTGAGGTGGTGTGGCAGTGCACGTGCGAAATCTATATGGAAAAATATTGTCATCCCAATGGAGTTTGCATCCCGTGAGGTGTGGTCTAGCAATGGAGGGCGACACTTTTACCATGGTAGTTCTGTTAGGGATGACCACAGTGGCGTGTGATATCTCAACTAGAAGACGTAGTTCCAAGCATAGTGTCACACATGGACAATGATGGATGGGATGCCATAGGTCTAGATCTAGATGGATGAGTGGGAGGTAGGGGAGGGTGACAGGGGCCTGAAATTGTAGCCATTCATGGGAGATGGAGACTAAACTAGCTGTCGGCGGGTCCCGAGTGCCAGTTTATTTGTGGAAGGTGGCAAAAATGTCGTAGAAAACACCTAGGAGTAGAACTGTGGAACTACCTAATTTGGGAGGTTGTGGGCGGCACACTATTAGCAGATAAGTGGTGCCACGTGGGAGGCTAGTAGTCATAAGGGAAACTAAGGCACTTAAGTTGGTCGTTGCTCCGGCTGTGGAAGTGGGTGCCTCTGACTGCTTATGGGTGGCAGGTGTGCCACCCAAGTATGTCCGTAGAGAGGGGAGGCTATAGAATAAGGGGTTATAACATGCTATGATTACATAGGGAGGTGGTAGAAGGAGGCCAATTGTGTAATGGGTGGTTGGATGTGATTGAGAGGAGGGTCCGTAGGTGTAAGGTATTTAAACTAGAGAGTCAACATAGACTCGTCAGAACCTAGTAAAATCGATTCGTAGACTCAACTTGTAGATTCATAAGAGTCTACTTGAGTAATTAAAAAATACATTAGATAAAAAAGGTGTAGGATATATACTAAACTGTTCATCCATTTTTATAAACTCCATTTAAAATGTTGTTGAAGGCTCTTTTCGAACCCCTAAAAACCTTGTAATTAAAGCTAAAATAACTAATTTTAAATCCACTATATGTCCCATTTGACAGAACCTTTGAACCCAAAGAATAGCTAAATATCAGCAATTCAAATATAAATTCAAAACAATAGAGGAAAAAAATTGAAGTCAAAAAATTCAAATGGTTATTCAGATCATCATTTCATTTCAAAATTTACAACATCATACAAACAAAAATTCAAATAAATAAATCAAATCAGTATTCACTTCAACAATTCACATAAATTCACCAAAGAACAAAAGCTCTCATTAAAATCATCAGTAGTAAATATAAAATTCCTGAACAATATGACATTAAATAAACTCTAAAAACCCCTAAATACAGGTGCACAATGATAGATGAGGTACATACATATGAAAGGAGGATCTTGTGTGAGGCCACACCGGTGTCGAGAGATGAAGAAAATGCAATGTCTAGATGCTCGCATGAGCTGTCCATAATCATGTTGTTTCCCATGTGTGATAAAATGTCGAGAGAGAGGGGTTGTAGTGCGTTGTGTAGTGTGACACAGTGATGGAGTATTAGACTAGAGGTGGATCTTGTGCGAAGCAATAATACTGGCAGAACAGGGGTGGTTCATTTGTGCGATGCATCCGTGGAGGAGCAGAGATAAGAAAGTAGAAACCCTAGGCACTACAGTGCAATCAGATTCTAAAGTTAGTGTTTTTAAATTTTAAAAGGCGGTAGATGGATGGAACTTGTCCAACTCCACGATTTTGTATGATTGAGCACTTTGGTTGCGAGTCTACCCAGAATTGGACGATTTTGCTAAAAAACAATTATTTCTATGAGTAGAATGGGAGGATGAGAGTAACACGTAGACTTGTACTATTTAAAGAGTTGAATCATGATTTTGACTACCATGTGTAAAAGGGATGATCATGGAGGCGGGTGACGTGGCATAGCCAGTTGATAACAAACAGATGAGAGGCAATCACTGGGATAATTCAAAGGAGGAGCCCCAACTGGTGGAGCCTCATCTAGGGAAGGAGAGTCCGCTGGGAATTCCCAATAAGAAGAGACCAGTGGGGCTAGTTCAAGGGCGAGGACGGCCTATCTTTTTGTTCATCCATTAATCCAAATTTTTTTATTTTTTACTTTTTGTTCTCTATCTGATTCAAAAAATTTAAATGGTCACAAATTTTGCATTCAAAACTAGATCGACGTGCGATCGGAATCATTGCAACCAATTTCGAACCCACTAGTAAATATAATTTAAATTATTAATTACTTGGATAAAATATTGATATAATCCCTCTATTGACAATTGAAATTACTGGGATCATAACAACAACCAAGGGGATATGCATATTAAATTTTTTTAATCATAAGTACGAAGGGGCTTTCCATCTTCGACGATCCCACCCATGGTGTAATTCGATGATCTCATGAAAATTAAAGGAAATCATAAATTAAAATTTTAAAACATACATGTTCAGATATGAATCCACACTCAACTATATTATTTTTTCAGGATATATTTATGGGAAGGATCTATAGACAGATCCATATAGATCATCCACAATAACTTCCAAAATATCACAGAGCGTCGATTGCCGATTTCTGTGTGCTGGAGTGGAGATATGATGACTCATTTGAGGCCCCAATGATCGCCTCATCATCTAACTTATGATTCGATAGTAAGAGCTTGATCTGAATTCTTGAATCATGAGCAATTCTCTCTAAGAAGAGGGATGGATGGCTCTACAAACAATACCATGAATCGTCCATGAGCTAAGCCTATATTATAAATATATATTGGAAGCTCAAAATACCTATTAAGGTTCCACGGCCCTTGCTTATTTAATATCTACTAAATAAATAATTATGATGAAATAAACCATGCCTGTAGTATTTAGTATTTTATCAGATATCTGTAATGTATATAAAATACATTAACTAATTAACCCGAACCATTTTACTTGAATATTCATTCCAAGATAATAATAAATGAATTTTGATATACTAATATAATATTCATTTTATTAATATTTTCTCAAATTTACATAATTTGAAAATAAATGAAATAATGAAATTCAATACCAATTATTATTTACTTGAATAATATGAATTTATTTATTAGTGATCAGTAACATGGATATCACACCAACCATGTAGGGGGTCCACCATGTCCAATATACATATTCCACCAAATATGGATGATCCTTGAAAATTATTCTATGTGTGACCCTCTAGGCCCATATATAAATAGATGTGAAAATAATTGACACACCAATAGTAGAGTATAACAACCCACCATGGCCCATAAAGGGAAAACAATTTTTATATCAATGTTAACCAACCTATGAACATGTGCTGAATACTATAACCAATTATTATTTAAATATCTCATAACATTGGATGCACAGTTGTGTCATCCCAATTTTATTGCTTTATTATTTTCTAATTTATCAATATGGATTAACCATTTAACTACATTGGCTGAAGAATTATGAAGTTAGTGCCATCCTGATAAACTAGGATAGATATATATTACATCCCTAACTTGGAAGAGAAAAATTTGTTCTTGACCATTCAACCAATATCATACCATCAATGATAGACCCAACACATGTTACCTCGCCACAATTTAATTATCATGGTTTCTTCCTTACATTAATGTACATGATCAAAAGAAACACAATTATAATGATCAAAAGATAGGATACTAATACATATTATTATAGATTTGAACATCCTATGAAACCCAAAAACATGTTGTGTATTAATTGTCGGGTCTGCGGTTATGATATCAATTCCAGATTTCACCATGTGGGAACTTCATTAGAAGATTTCATAATACTTATGAGCCTGCAGGACCTAATAGTCCAAAATCTATGGTATCCAGTCAGTAAGAAGTTTCTAGACCATATGAATTTTTTGAATATTAATTTATTATTATATTGAGGGTTTCATTATAACCTAGAATAATCTATAATCTTTTGATAATATAAATAATTTATGGGCATAACCATTAAAGAGTGGTGGTAATAATATCTTCATTAAAATGGTATGAATACATCATGAATAACTAACAATATAGATGATTTGATATTCAAAAGTATTGTTCATGTTTGGTATAGTTTTCCCACACATCCAACAATTAATAAAGGTATAACCCTTATGTGTGGTGATTCGGTCTTATTGAGACAATTTGGTTATTGAGTATTGATATGTCCACCTCTTGAAATGAGTAAGTTGTGACTTAATACCACTAGCCCACGAGGTCCAAAAACAACCTTTCAGATGCCTCATGCCCTAAATACCTCTGGTTTGATGAGGAATCTATGGACTAACCATATGAATACTAGGGAAGTGATGATTTAACATACCATGAGTGACCTTATTGGATGAGATGGGTTGTGGGCCATATCTTAACTATGTATAGTAGGGCATACCCTAGGTAGCCGATAAGGATCCACTATCTTGATGATTTTTTCAAGAGACATAATATCTTATAGTCCTTAAGAGATGATCCGAGACATAGATGACACTGATGAATCTTGTAAGGGTCCTTTCACCATATTAACACTGTTGAGACCCAAGTGGTTGCCCCATTAACCTACCAACCATGAGTGAGTGTATGTGTGATGTTGGTTTTTTATGACCAAGTAAATATATATTTTTTGAATAGTTAAATATGTGTCTTTGATCATTCATGGATGATCATTATGGTTTCATGGAGGTATTAGTTGTCATTCATGATAATAAATTTATAAAGTTCCATTAATGGTTTAATCCAAATCCTTGTTCAACAGAAAAAGAACATTGAGGTTATAACAAATAAAAAATTAATAGAAAATTCGATGATAATTTAGAAAGGAAAGTGTGATTATCAAGCATTTTATCTTTTAAATAATTATATAAATGTGTTTGAGGATGAAATAACAATATAAACATCAATTTTTAGATGTATTAAAGTGATTAATAATGGAAGAGAGTTTGCTGAATAAGTTGGAAATTTATTTGAGTGAAGATATATATAGACAATGCACATAGGTGAATATTCATATATCCATTTCACATAGCTTATTACACCATGTAGAATATTTACATATTTCTTTAAAATGCATAGTCAATTCATCAATGAACCTAATTTACTTAGTTGATTAATTTTCAAAGACGATTCACGTATAGAATTCACATATGTAGATGATTCATATAGTTAAATTCGAGACATAAGTATATTTTGTGGAATAATGTAGTGGTTTTACTAATTTAGATGAAATTAGTTCCATCTATCCATTTTCTACATAATAGAGGAGAACCAGAAATTCATCTATGTGATATAGTCGATTATAGGAATATTGTGTAACATGAATGATTATAAAAAGTCATTGAAATAACGGATGCACTATTTTCATATGAGAACATTTATATACCATGATGAAAATTGAATCCCAAGCCATCAAGGGTATTTAAATAAATATTTTAA
Organism: Viscum album; assembly: GCA_963277665.1. NCBI lineage: Eukaryota > Viridiplantae > Streptophyta > Magnoliopsida > Santalales > Viscaceae > Viscum > Viscum album. The sequence goes on along the minus strand of OY728137.1, from coordinate 1,581,603,065 downwards.
TTATAATTAAAAAATTTTAAATGAGAGATAATAAATTAAAATTTGACGAATTATTTTGTGATTATTCTCTTAAAAAAGATCAATATATTTCCCAAATTTGGAATTGGAAACATTAACAAAGTATTTTGATGAATTATATTAATGATTATTTTTATTAATATGAATATGTGGGGATGGTATAAAATAAAAAATATTATAAAGAGTTGTCAATACATTTTCTTAAATAAAAGATCATATGAGGGACTAAAACATCAAGTAATGATGATAAGAAAAATTTGCGATGAATCAAACAGTCCGTGAATGAGAAATAGGTAAGTATTCAGAGATGCTAAGGAGAATCAATATCACACCAGAACTACAAGAAGTATTAACTCCAGAACCATTATGAATTTTCTTTAGGATTCATATAAAAAACCGATCGGTTATGGCTAATGGATGATGATGTTCATCTACATGGTTAATGATATTTAGAGTTTTGTATGAACTGTAATGAAGGTAATGATACGTTAAATTATTGATGGAAGTAGGTAAATCCTCTTAATTTGTACTGTAAGTAGGGTAAGTCTTTCAATTGCTCCTAGAATCAGTAGAAGAATTTTAATTTTTTCTAAAAGAAACTGTATTTTCAGTTGGTGATTTAAGTAAAATAAGACAGTAGTGATACTCTATAGTAGAAGAATATGGTCAGATTTCTAACCATAAAAGAAAAAAGAGTTGGATTTCTATAGGGTATAAAAAAGATAAATTAGAGAGTCAACTTATATTGTGTATAAGTAATTACTACTAAAATAATTATAATTGATAAAAATATTATAGTGTAGAATTCATTTTGTAGTGTATAATAAACATAGAAATAAGTATATATTTATAACAAATATTTATATATCATTATTGTTCTCTCTTATTTCATTTTTTATATTAGGTGAGATTGAGATGTAATATTGAGTTTATTTAGAAACATAATTCTTTTGAATATTTTAATTTGAAATTAAGAGGATTTATAAAAAGATACCACTGATAGATCCCCCTTTTTAGTGTTCAATCATGAATAGGAATCTAAATGTTATATCATTGTGAGGTTACATCTAATCATCCAAGAAGAATATTTATAAATATATCGTCTTAATTCTATCCAAACCTCAGGTTCTTCAACATTTTATAGTAATAATTATAAAGTAGGATGAAAAAAATGCAACCATATCTTATGACACTTGATATAGATGTGATAGATACCCCAATAATTGTTTTTTCCACCCATTTTAAATAATTATTCTATTTTATAAGATATTAATATAAAAATAGGGTAAAATGGAAAATATAAAACTCTCATTATTAAGTCTCTATCAAAGATGTTCAATACAAAGTTCATCAGTTTCCTTATGGCCAAGGAAATATTTGATAGATTATATAGCATCTATACCAACACATTCAAAGTTTAGGAAGCAATAAATTTTATTTGGGGGAGCCATCTATATGATATGAAGATAGATAAAAATGATACTATTGATGACTACATTACTGATGTAAATGAGATTTTAAATGAAATCTGGGGATTTAGGGATAATCTATAGGAACATATAATTGTCATAAAAACAGATGAGGAACATTCTAGATCAGTTTGATACAATCCATAAACCCTAGAAGAATGTAATAACATAGTATATTATAATTAATAAATTTAATCATAGAATATTAGATGATAAAGGAAAATAATTTTATAAATGAATCAAAAATACCCTATGCATGGGGGATTTTGTTTTGGAACAAGAAATTAATAACAAATGAATATTCATATTTAGAACCAATATTGAGTAACAAAATTTCATTTTTTTCTACTAGGTTTGTGGTAATCAAGGATGTAAATCATATTCATTATTCTATAAAATGAGTTTACTAAGAAATAGTATAGAATTTAGGGGAGGTTTAATGAGAACTTGGGGAATAATATTAGGAAAAAAAACTATGACCAGACCTATACCAAAACTATCAATACCAAAAAATATGAAATTCTAAAATATTTTTCTGGGACATGAATTTTCAATGTCCAAATGCATGATCATATTTTTTTAGGTACGCACCTCTTTAAGTTTTTCATTGAAAATATTTTTTTGGGGTTTTCCATCTTGTTTATCTTCAGTAAAATTTCTACTTTGATAATAGGGATAATTTCCTTGGGAAGATGGAATAATTTATGGGATTCATATATAAAAAAAGAGTCTGAGTATAATCATTTAAATGGGATTTCAAGGGTTCTCTAGGATTTTGGGGGGCATATGATATTGTTAGGGCTATTTTGATTACGATAGGTTGAGTTTTGTGTGATGAGAAATTACATACTATGAAAATTTTACACGATGTGTGATATCATTTCATGAATACATTTTGAATTGGTTTATAGAATAAAATAGTTACACACCAATAAACTGGTTGATGATATGTAAGTGTGTTTTGGAAGATGTTGTGAGGTACATCATTATGTTAAATGAATACACACCATGTAATCAGTTCAAGACATGTAAATCATTTCTTATAGACATTTTGAACTGGTTTAGGTCATGAAATAGTTAAATTTCATGTTATTGGATTGGATCTTGTAATATTTTATCGGGTTTATTATAATACAATGTGATTCATTTTTTTTGCACAAATCTAATATGAAGAAATTCATGATGTGAAAGCTTTACATGACATGCATTTCTCAAGCTCAGGGGATTTAATGTGGCATCATGCATTAGATTAAAATTTCATCCATATGGAGCTCTTCCCTCTTAGACCCTAGTAATTCTCTAAGAAATTTTCTAGTTCATTATTTCCATCTTGATGTCTCGATCAAGTGTTTGATCCCCAATGTAATGTTTTTATTTGGATTTCATTATCCTCTAGTTATTATCTTTTATAACGGTGGAATATCATAAGATTAGTTATCTTCAGTCATTCTCTATGACATACCCAATCTACATTAATCTTATTATCATATATTCATTTGGTCTTATTGAAGATCCATATTGAAATCATTCGGTTGATCACCAGATAAGGGTAGGTTGCCTAAAACTAAATCCCATGGTAATTTTTTTTATGGGAAATATTTTACAATTGTGATGAAATATTGTGAATATTAATTAATTGAACAATTATTGATGATAAATCATGTGTTGGATCAATCTATGGATCATTTTCGATTTAAAGTAGTTGAGACCTGGCTTGTAATAAGATGTATGGTGATCCTACACTTCGACAATAATGAATTCAATAATGGGATTACAAATGTTCTATAATTACATGAAATAAATGATGTTTTCTTATTATATATTTCCTTTTGAAAATAAATTAATGGATTATTGAAAGTCTAGTGGTTAATTTATATAAAATGTTTGTGAAAACATTCATTTAAACCTCATAAGATGTAATTTAATTATTGAATGGGTAATGGAAGAAAATAGTTTTTGGTCGAATTAATCAGTATGGCTTATGATATTAGGATGTATTTTTATATCAGGTTGACATGTTTTGTGGTATGATATAGTTATTATATATAGGTATTTGACCATTATATTGAAAAACATATATAAGGGGCTTGGCTTGGTATGGTGAAATGATTATATATAGGGCTAAGATTGATCTGATGAAATGATTATATAAAGGGATTGGCCTAGAATACTAAAATTATTATAGGAAGTTCTTAGCATGGTTATGTTGTTACACTTATAGGACTTGACCATGTTATGGTGAAATGCTTATACAAAGGGATATTTCTTATTGATATGATTTTTTCATTGATTTTTTGTTATTGTTGGCATGGTTTTTCTACATTCTCTGGGATATAACAGTGTGGTGCTGAAGCTGGTTTATTGTTGTATTACATAATTCTATTAATAAATACACATATTTATCACTTTATCGCATGAAAGTTTTAAAAGGACAATTATGATTAGAGATGGTGGTACTGACCTACTGAATTATATTGAAACCCTATTTGGATAATTGGTTTTTACCAGAGTATATTAAGTGGTTTTAGGTTTTGAAAAAGTAATGGAAAATTTGTTGTTTATTGTTTATTTTTGGATGGGTTTTATTTTTCAGTTAGGAAAGACATGGGGTTTGGAACTTGGGTATTTTGATTTTCTTTCTTTCAGTATAGTATTTTATCAGTATATATTTTTGTTTTACATTTTTTTTGCATTCCATTCTAACATTACATGATTAATTTTTATTTGTTTTATTTGTTTTACCTATTTACCTTACGGTTTTATTAAATATTATTTGTTCTATTTTCCATTAAACTATTATTTATTAATATTATTATTTATTTTTTCCATATTGTAACTCTATACTAGGTAGTATGTTGTCCCAACTATTTTCATTACACACCATCTACTAGTATGTTGTCAATGGTATATTGGGTGTCATGCTTGAGGGCTAGAAACCACCCTGATTTGGCCATATGAGAGAGTATCAGATTAGGGGACATTAAATAATGGTACAAGTGGAGCAGGTTTTTCCTTTTTTGTTTCGTTACCATTTGGGAATGATATAATGGATAATATGATTTTTAGGACTTTGTAATGAGTTTTTTCAAGGGGTAATTAACCCATGTATGGGGAAAATTTTGGGTTCTCACGGATGGGAATGTTTTTATGATATTGATTTGTTGGTATATATTATTTAACATTGGTTGATTCCTATGATGTGTGATATGATCATTTCTTGACAATTATACTATTGGATATGTATGGCACTAGATGAGTATTCATGACTGTTGATAAGAATATAGGGTTATTTCTTAACATGCATTGTCCATGATAGAGACATATTTTTTACATGATATATATTTTCATATTTGAAATGTGGAATGAGAAACCTATTATATCTGATAAATTAAATGAAAATAATTGTTATTTCATGATAAATAAATTGATAATCCTTGTTTACAGATACCATAAAGAAATGGATCACTATTTTTTCCATAGGTTTAGGATGAGCATGTTTTTATAAATTTTACAATGTTGTGCAATTATCTTGTAGATAAAATTACTCATAGTAATCATTCAATTGAGCATTTAGAGAGAGGAAATTAGGGCATTCATAACATAGCTGAAGAAAATCATCATATAGCTCATGATGATCATATGAATGTTCATATTCACAATAGCTTCTTGAGGGTCATGTGATCCATGATAATGGAGACTGTATTCGTATTTCCATAGATGTATTTGCAGACAATAGAGTCTTAGTTTTAGCATCCACTTATGTTTACAAGAGGGGCAGACATCTAAGAAACTACATTCTAGATTGAGTCAGTCCAAAAAAATAAATAACTTGAAGACACCTTTAGATTGGAGGGTAAATATAGATTTATACATTTTTCATGGATCTGAAAATCATTTCTGGGACATTTTAGTTATATATAGGTACTATTGTGAGTTATTCTGAAAGGAAATAATGAATAAATTTCAAATTCACTCCTATACTGTGATGTTAAGGGATGCAAAGGCTCTATAGTTCATGAATCTGACATAGGAGGGCATGTTAGTGATGGAATATTCTAGGAATTTCACTAACTTACAGTGCTTTGTTTAATTTGTAGCTACTGAGTAGATCCCATGTGTATGATATTTTTCAGATTATATTCGTTGTGATATTAGACAATGGGTGAACAATTTTTTTCTTATCTATTATTTTTTGATGTGATGAATCAATATCTAATCATATAAGGGAATAAAAGAAAGGCCCCAAGCATCAACTAGAGAATTTTATTAGGGTGAAATAAGAGCTCTACTTTTGGTGGAAATTAGTGTCGCTATTATATTTATCGCCACAGAAATAGTGGGGATCGTAGTTAGGTTACTAAGAAGACATATCTGGACTGTGTTATGTTATAGTGCAATCGGTGTGCATATTTGGCCATAAGAGTCCTTTTATTCCAAACCCTTATTTAGAGTTACTTTTTACAATAGTCTACTCAACATACAGTGGGTTTGTAGGAGAATGAAGTAGCAGAGTAGTGACAACAAATCCGGACTCATACCATTTTTTGGGATGCAATCAGCTACCCCTCAATCGATTGGTACATAGAGTTCCCATGGTCATTCAGGTTAGGGTAGGTATTTTGTTACCCCAGTGATTAAATCACAATACTTAGAATATGTAATATCATAATGGAGTTAGAGTGGAACTTAGAATTTAGGGGCGAGTCAGATGTGTACTATAAAATCTACTAAAGCTAGTATAAATGACCTTTGACCATCAGGGGTATGATTCTTGTATTATCTACCCTACCTTTTTTCATTAGCATCTAAGCATCACATTTTTTATTTATTATTTTATTAGAAATTTATTTGTCTTGGTTTTAGAAATCATGGATGATGTCTTGACCATCAACACAATGTTGGGATTGTAGTCAAAGAATTAAAAACATTTCAAGGTGTGTTCTCTAGAAATAGGGGATTACTATTTATTTAACGAACCATTAATACTAGAAATTATACGTTTCAATATTAATTTTTAATGTATTTTTTATTTCTAAAGAAGCCTCATTTAACCTTTTACTAGAGGACAATTACCTTTATATCTCCAAAAGGATATGGCTATTTTGTCCAGGGTCATAGGGATGTTTAGACTAGTCGTGTAGGACCAATTATTTAATTATTTTATTTTCATAGGTATTAAATATCAATAATATTTCTAAATGATGGATGCATTAAGTATGATACATTCCCTCTGATTGGGAACATATTCGATATTACTTTCCTAATGAGTTTGATTTCACACCACCTGAGGTGTAGTTTGTGTTCAAGATAGTGTTAGTGCCACATGATTAGCCAATTTTCATCATTCCTTATAGGATGGAACCAATAAGGCATTTGGAGATTAAAGTTTAGTTAGAATATTTGGATTCTAAGGCTATCATATAAAATAGTACATCACCATGGGGTTCTATAAATCTTTTCACCAAGAAGGATGATCAAACATTGTGCTTATGTATGGCTTATTGATGATTGAACAAGATGATAGTGAGGAATTGGTATCCCCTTCCATATATTCATGATATCATAAATCAATTGATAGGTAGTTGAGTTTTCTAGATGATTTAGTAATGGTTATAATAGAAATTGGTTTGGTTGAGGCAATCAGACATGCCAGAAATTTCATTCAGGAGTAAGCATAGATTATATGAGTTTGTAGTGATGTAATTCAGTTTGAAAAAACAACGATAGTATACATGGAATTTATGAAAATTGATATATAAATTTGTTAATGGTGATTTTTATGATGATATCTTAGTTTACTCCAATTCACATTCCAATCATTCCCAACATCTTGACATCTTTTTGAGTATATTGACAGAGTGTTGACCTTACACTATTCTAACTAAAATCAGTATTTGGATGAATATAGTGAAATTATTGTGTCATTTCAACTTAGAGGATATAGTTTTAGTTGACCCATTGAATGTGTTAGACATGTTAGCTTCAGATATTCCTTATAATGTCTTTCATATCTTAGTTTTCTATGTTCTGATTGTTATTATCATTTTTTTATGTAGAACTTTTACTATCTCACAACACCAATGCCCGGGCTGACCATGAAATGGATGAAGATCATCTGTTCAGATTCTTGTGATATTGATTTTTAGAAGCTAAAGAAAAGGACTTCCACTCCACCTATCCTCACATTACTTTTATAGGTATGTAGTATATCATGTACATTGATGTGTGTAGAGTTTAACAAAGATCAGTTCTGATGTAACATGATTTTGTAGTGGATAATAGTTCTTGATTGATGATACCACATTATGATAAATACACCAAATTTGATCGAGAGTTATATTTTATGTTACATTCTATTATATTCTGGATAAATAATCATAGGGGTAATATTTGTTTTAGACTACATGACGTATAAGCGTCTCAAAGTACATTTTTTCTTATCATGACTTAAACATTCAACCGATGAGGTGGTCCGAGTAACTATTTTCTATTGAATATGACGTGTAGTATACACCAAGAATGTTAATTTTCATTATCAATGACAAAATAAAAAAGGAAAATAATGATTTACTGGAGGATTAGTGGGATGAGTGTTAGATAATGAAACACTTTGTAGAATGGAATCTAGATTTTTCAGAGTCCTAGCGATAAATAACTCTGACCTTAACACCTTTTATACCCAGGCTATTGGAATTTATCTTGAAAGATGATTTATTTGATCCTGAAGGATTCAATATGTGATATTTTTAATATGGTGGGTATTCACATTAGTATGGTCTCATGGGAGTGAAAATTATATTCTTTTCCTTGGATGGGTATGGTTTCCTATGAAATTGCATGAGAAGATGATGAGGGAGATTAAAGCGTCAATATGGGTGGTATATACCAGATAAAAAATATGCATCATGGTCATTATAGATAGTTATGGTGTTAAAGAATGAGGATTATGGTATTGGGCTTTGTGGAACAATATTTAACCTAGTAAGAGATGAATGTAATGAATTAGAGGCTAGTAGGGAATTTTTTTTCCTTTTCCCAATCTAAATGGAAAATGAAATGATTTCAGTATATATTCTGTTATATTATTTCTATAGATACATGACATGAAAAATGGAGTATGGGTAATTTTGGATTTAATGATAACATTAGCTCACTTATATCCAATTAGAGAGAGCTTCACTGTTGATGAGATGAGTATCATTTACACATTGTGGATGTTTTGGTCATTTGGAAATATTTGGAATATCATTTCAAATAGATATATTAATTTAATGTCTTGATTATCTATGGGTCTGAAGATGGAAATTGGATCATATCTTCTTTTCAGAACATCATATCATCTATAGAACAATGACCAATCTGAATGGACTATTTAGATATTGTTGGATATGTTTTGATCCTAGGTTTTGGATTTTGGTGGTTCATGGGAGTAGCACCTCTCACTCAAGGATGTTCCTTATAATAATTTCTTCAAGGAATGAATATTTATGTCATCATTGGATTATTTTTATAGATTTCATTTCTTTAAAATCGTTGCTGGTTGGAGGATGGTGAGTTATCATTTTTGGAAACAGTCACATACATGAGAAGTATGATAAGGTTTAGTTGAATAGGATGTGGTTAGTGACTATTCTATATAGGAATTAATCCTCACAAAACCATCATATACAATCATTAGAGTTTGAGGATGGTCATTCTATTTTTCTTTTGTGTGTCACCTATGTTGGGTAAATTCTATATCAGGGAATAATGAAATATATTTCCTATATTTTTCAGGAGGTTTGGGATTGTTGAAAGGGCTGGTCTAGAGGTGTACAAATTATCCCTTCCATAGTTCTAAAATTCCTAGAAAAACATTGGTCATTTGTTATAGATTTAGATATATCATCCATACTATTCTTATGTGGTATAAGTTGATGACATTGAGATTTGGGTAGATACATCCATTGAGAAGCATTCAACTTGTATTGTGGTCTGTAGTGGAAATTATCTCTGGGTAAATACTATACCTCATGTTTGAATATAGTCAATGGATGGGAATGTTAAATAGCATAACTAGTAGAGGGTGTCTGATTTCCAAACACATTGGACTGAATTTTATTTCCAGACCCCAGAGTGATGCTTGGAGTAGCTCGAAGAAGTGCTATTATATGGCAGGGAGGTTGTAATATGCCACCTTTTTCTAAGTTCATCCCTTTTTATGTGTTTCTATGAACATATTATTTTATGTTACATATTTTTTAATCATTTATGGTCTAGTTTTTTTGATAATGGTGGGAATTTTTTGAAAAAATTGACCTAAATTGTAGAGATGAATGTTTGTATTAATGGATTCATAGTATAATCAAATCCTAAGGCTTATGTGGGTTCTAAGTGAGTTTCAAATGTTTCAAATATGATTATATATGTTTTAATAAATATGGTATGAGGGTTGTTTTTAGATAATTACATGTTTTTATGCTTTTAAATGCATTTTAATTGCTTCTATATAGATTTCATGAATTGTTTCGGGGAATAAAATGTTTACATGCGAATAAACTGGTTTAGGATGTGTAAACGTGGATAATAAGATATCATAAAATAGTTTATGACATTAAATGGATAAATGAAAAGATAATTATTCACAACATCAAAATTATTCCATATTGTTATTTAGAAATGGTTTAGGGCATGAAATGTTTACATTCCATGAAACTGTTTCTGATCATGTAATGTTCAATCATGATTATTTCAACATGATGTGATTCATTTTTTTGTATCACATAAATTGAGAATTCCACAATTTGAAAGTATTAAATGATTATTATTTATTAGGATCATGAATTTTAAAACTATTAGATTAATAAAATAATTCTTCATATATGAGTGTCCATTCCCTCTTGGACCCTAGAGAATATCCATGTGATTTTTTAGTACGTTCTTCCATCCTAGACATATCAACCAAGTGTATGATCCCCAATGAGTTGTTTTATTTTTTTCTAACTCAACAACTTGTTCTCAGTTGTAGCGGTGTAATATCATAACCCCAATTGTTTTGGGTTATGATATTTTCATTGTGTGATCTAGGATCTTATTATTATCTATTATCCTTTGATCATGGGGGTGTCACCTATTAAATGAATCATGTTAATTACCATAAATATGTAGGTGGTCTAAAACCAAACTCTATAGTTTGTTTTTACGTATTTATGTTTGTGAAATATTATGAGGCCTCACCATAAAAAATAATAATTCATTAATTGAGATATTTGTGCTGTTAAATCATGTGTTAGATAACTCCTTAGATCTAATGGATTCAAACTTGTTATGACCTTACTTGAGAAAACCTATAGGGTTATCCTACCCGTTAATAATAATAAAGTTGAAAATGGATTAATGTTTTTTTAAATGAAATGAAATATCTGGTGTTCTCTTATGATAGATTCCCTTTGAAAATGAATTAATTGAATATAGAATAACTAATGGTTATTTTATTTAAAATGGTTCTTTAAATTGGCAAGGAAATGACAAAAATACAATTTATTGTATAATTCGGGGATTGTATAGAAAATGTTAATTGGATGAATTCATAATTGTTTATTTTGATATTGTGAGGTTTTTTTCATGATTTATTAATGTGTGTTATCATATTGTATAATTATTGTATAATTTTATTGTCCCAGTATAATTACACATACAATACATGCGTTGTTATTAAATCAGAATTGAAGCATACTTATTACAAAATATAACCAAACCATGATAGGACTGTATAGGTACAGTGTCTTTAGAAACTGGGAAACATAAAAAATTGGTTCATAAGTCATCTGCATTGTCTCATGTTTATTTAATCATATATAGAGTCCCTTTGGGCATATCCTACTTAATACCATTCATCCTGGCCTGGGGAAAAGAAACATATAAACGGGTGAGCTCAAATTCTCAGTAAGGGTAAACAATGGAAATATCAATCATATCATAACATTTTGATAATCGTGTCCTGCAAAAGAGATCAAAATTTCATAACATGGGATAAATCATAGCAGTGAAATGTAATCCCAATAATCATAACATAAAACATGAATCATTGTGGCATACACATCAAGATTAATTTCCAAGACTATCATAGCTGACAAAGTCCATTTCTGAACCGACATCACACCTAATTCCAGAATTGCATCACTGAACCAGATTAACTTGTCGTTCCATCCATGTGTATCTCATGAGATATAAATCTTTACCCAATGCATTGGAGGGATATATAGGTCCCACAATCCTTATAATGATACCATTCTTATGTGTGCCACAAAATCATAAATCCTACATCATAGCACAACCCATGTAATAAAAATGAAATTCTTAAATATCATGTCATCATAACAGAAACCATATTGGATAAAAGGTCTTTATGAAAATAATTCCATCATAACATAATCAAATCAATGTAAAAATTGGGATAGAAACAGAACCCTATATTATCATAGATGAAATATAATTCTGATAAACACTTGAACTCATTTCTTTAGAAAAATATCATTTCTACTTCAATTTTTTTTTCCTGTATTAACATGTCATACAATTTTAAACTAAAATAATTTAATTTAAAATAAACATGAAAACTTGTAAAGTAAACTTCAGGGAAATAATGTTTTATAAAATCACAAAAATCCATTCATCCCATATAAGTTAAAAATAAATTCTTCTCGTACTTTGCACAGAAAATTCAAAAATTATCTCGAACTGAAAATGAAAAGTGATTCCATTCACCTATTTTACTAAAATTCACCAATAGGTAGAATTGTATTCTAATAATTTTATGAGGATAGACCTAATATTACACATTTAGGAAAATGAGATTGTGATATTTTACCTTACCTTAGGTCTAATCTTCTTCGTACGTATCTGAACCTCCTATATAATGATATAAATAATGTCATTTACTTTTTACAGATTCATATTCATTTTTTTGATGTCATATATTGTCTTATTCTAATCTTCTTATTAGTAATATTTCATAGCTACTTGTTATTTGGGTGTTCATTGCTTTTCGTTCTTATGCATGTATTGTCAAATAAATTATTATTCCAAATTTTTTATTTTATAGATACCTCATTTACATAATGGTATTAGTGTAATATATATCATATTTATTCATTAAATTCATTTATATAAGAATTATTCAATGAAGATCATGTAGAATGAGTCGCATCACATCATTGAGACCGTAGGCCGCACGTACGCACGAGCGATGATATTTTTCTCATAATTATTGAATGGTATTGGAGTGGATGGTGGAATGTCTCAGAATTATTATCATGCTATAATAATCATACATAGATATTCTTTACACCATTATACCCATCCAAGTGAGGTGGTGGTGGAAAACAGATTACACCACAGCGTCGAGACGGTATTCCGTACATACGCATGCATGGTGATTTCATTTTCCATAGGTTGGATAGAAGGTGAAATAGGGTTGTTTCATATTTATAATAACATATCAGTATACGATTGATACTGATGTTATTAATTCACGATTAAACAAATAAATAAGAAGAAGTAGGGGAAGAAATAAATTGGAAAGGATCGGTAAATGATATTACATCTTCCTTGATGCGCATCTTCTTAACCTCTTATTAGGGAACTAATGATTGTTTTTGACGAAGAAAAGGACCTGAAGTATGTTTATAGGGAAGTGGAGAAGCGAAATGGACAGGTTTTGGCCGAGCACGAAGGCTCAAAATGATGTAAAGTGCAGAGGGAGGAGGTTATCTTTTGTAAAGGAGGAGAAGGGCACCTTAGGAAAAACAGAAATAATATTTTATAATAAAGTCTTATTCGGTTTACAATGGATCAAAAGTGACTAATTTCTAATCTACGGTAGGTATGGATCACAATCCTCTCAAAAATTGGTTTTAAACATGTTTAGGGTACCATTTTAACCTTATCATTTAGATTTAACTCTAAGTAAAATAATTTAACTTTTACCATGTCTTCTTGTATTCTTACACTATATGGCTAATAAACATACTATAAACATCCAATAAAATCCCAATTTGTTCATTAATGTAATATATATTATTATATAATTTTTTTAAAGACCCATAGATTTTTAAGAATAGAGTAACAATTAATAATATAATATTTGTTTTGAAAACTCTTTTATGTCATTTTTGACACTATTTGGTATTTTGTTTTTGATAAATTCATAAATGAATTATTAATTAGATAAAAATTCATATAACTAACCCTAATATGTTATATTATCCTAAAAAATAGTGTAATTCATAAAAAGTCTCAAATTAAATTTATTTGGGTATTTATAACATCAATTATGCTGTTATTAAATTAATAAGGTAATTACTGCATCATCATTTAGTCATAAATAACATAAATTATTTAATATCTAAAAATAACAAATAAAATATCATTATGTAGGAAATATATTTAGATTTTTAATGAATATTTATACTCTAATTTATTTTATGTATTACCCAATATTAAAAATGGTTCAGTTATTAAACGTTGATTTTACCTCTTTTAAATCCTCTTAGAATTAAATAATAATAAATGTAATAATCTAATCCAAGTGGACCTAAATGGTCATATTTTATTACTATGGTTATTTTTGGTCGAATTAAACTTATCAAATAGAATTAGTACATGTTTTAGGGTAATAATAATATCAATTTTACCCTTAATTACCCTATTTACTTTTAACTATGGTAAATAAAAATGAAAAGTTACTATTCAACACAAATTATTTTTATCTTATTGAACCACATTTTACACCTTCATATTAACCATGTCTCTATGATTTTTGAAATTCAACTCACAGAAACGCTAAAATTATGTTTTATGTAAATTTGCAAATATTCCTAGGAGGTGGGTAAAAGACGATAAAAAGTTCAATAAAATTTTTATATATCTAAAATTAATATAAAATAACTCCAATTAATTACATTGAACATATATAGTTATTATGAATATATTTTTAACTGAAATAAATTCAAATAAAATAATTATTTATTTAAATAAAAATTTGGTTTTAAATTACAACTCACTGTTTTTCAAAATTCATAAATAACTGAATGTTTTTAAAAAATACCAAATATTCACCCTAGGATAATTTTGATATTCCAAATCCATAAAATGTAGTCCATTTTGTATGATAAAATTTATAAAATTTCAAAAAGTGGGTATTATTATTCATAACCACTAGTTTATATAATATTTTAATAACATATTGTTGTTTAATGAAACTTGGTATTGTATACAACGCAAGCTATTGAGGAATGTTTCTCTTGCGTGTCCCACAATCCAAGACAATGTTGTCTATAGTGAAATAATCCTTTGGTGTTGTGTATAACATAATACATAAAAACAAAATATTTCTCATAAAATCTTAGTGTGTTACATTCTACCCCCTTAAAAAGAATTTTTCCATCGAAATTCGTCTCGTCGTAACAAACAGATGAGGATACCTCTCCCTCATCATATCCTCAAGTTCCTATGTATATTTTTATAATTGTTGTTTCCTCCATAAAAAATAAACCATTTGAGTGTTCTTTTTTCATAGAACTTTTTCTCTACGATCCAGAATCTCTATTGGTTGTTATTCATAAGAAATATCATGCTCCAGTGGTACAACTTCTGTGCTTAGTACATTTGAAGGATCAGGTATGTACTTTCTAATGAGAGATACATGGAACACATCATGAGCTTGAGAGTGATTCGGTGGAAGATCCAATGGGTATGATACCATCCCAACATGATCCAGTATTTCAAAAGGACCAATATACCTAGGACTCATCTTGTCCTTCTTTAAAAATATCATTACTCTCTTCCAAGAAGATATTCATAAGAACACTTTATCGCCCACTTCAAACACTAGGTCTTTTCTTCAGTTATTGACATAACTTTTTTGTCAATTCTGAGATACTCTTATGTGTTGTTTAATATATCATACCTTTTTATAACATATCATCAACAAGATCATGCCCTAAGAGCATTCTTTCCACAACTTCATCCCAGCAAGTTGGAGTTATGCATTTCATTCCCTAGAGAGCTTGATAAGGACCCATCTTAAAACTGGAGTGAAAGCTATTATTATATGAAAATTCCACCAAAGGTATGTGTTGATTCCAAACACCTTTAAAATCAATAGATCAAGATTTCAACATGTCTTCTAGAGTTTTATTTGTCCTCACAGACTGACCATATTTCTCAGGAAGATATTCAGTTCTGAAACACAACATTGTATCTATAGTATGCTAAAGACTTCGCAAAAAAATCGAGTTAAACCTTAGACACCGATCAGATATAATGGAATGTGTCACTCCATGCAATCTTAACACATCCTTCACATTTATCCTGACAGGGTGATCAAGATATAAATATTCTCTAATAGCAATGATGTGTGCTGACTTCATAAGATTATCAACTATAACCCAAATTGTATTATTATTTTTGGATGTTTTAGGATGTCTAGTGACAACGTCCATAGTGATGTTTTCCCATTACAATTTAGGTATGGGTAGTCGTTGTAACATCCCCTTAGACATCTGTCTCTTGTATTTAACTTGCTGACAAACCATGCATCGAGAGACATGTTTAGCAACATCTCCTTTCATTCCATCCCACTAGAAGTACTCATTCAGTTCCCTATATGTCTTTATGCCTACACGGTGAATAGATAATGATGAACTATGATATTCATCTAATATTTCCTTCCTTAATTATGGAATGGGAGGGACACAACCCCGATTTCTGAACATTATTATTTCTTCACAATCAATGTGAAATTCAAGAACATTTCTCACCTTCTTTTATATCTCTACATCTTCATTCTGTGCCTCTTTAATCTTCACATGTATAGATGGTTGAACATTCAAATGAGAAAGATAAGAATTTTCCCTTCTAATATATTTCCAAGATCCATCCTTTGTAAATCCATTAATATTGGATAATTTTTTATCCTCATCATGGATAATCTAGCATGGTCTTGTCGACTTAATGCGTCTACCACCTTGTTTGACTTCCCAGGGTGATAATTAATTGACCAGTCGTAATCCTTAATCAGCTCCCACTATCTTCTTTGGAAAATATTCTGCTCCTTTTGTGTGAAAATATACCTTAAACTTTTATGATCAGAATAAATATTATAACTTTCACCATAAAGATAATGCCTCCAAATCATTAATGAAAAGTTTACCAGAGCTAATTCCAAATCATGAGTTGGGTATTTTTGCTCATGGATTTTCATCTATCGTGAGGCATAATCTATCACCAAATCATTTTTTATGAGAACACACCCCAATCCCTTCTTGGATGAAACACTATAGATCACAAACCTTTCTCTTATACAAGGACATGTGATCACACGTGCACTGGATAACATTATTTTTAACTCCTAGAAATTATCTTCACACTCCTCCGTCTAAATGAACTTAACTCCATTTCGAGTCAACCTGGTGATTTGATTAGATAATCGTGAAAAATCGTTCACAAAACGTCGATAATATCCAGCCAAACCATGAAAACATTAGATATAAATTACTATTGTTGGTCTTGACCATCTTTCAATAACCTCTTTTTTTGTTGGATCCGCATATATCCCCATTTTATAGATTGTGTGACCCAAAATTGAATCTTTCTGAAGCAAAAATTCACACTTGGAAGATTTGAAAAAAATCTTCTCCTTCCTTATGGTCTTTAAAAAAATTCTCAAGTGATCTTCATGTTCATCCTTTATCATTGAATATACAGTAATATCATCTATAAAGAATACCATAAACTGATCAAGAGAGTCTCTAAATACTCTATTCATTAGATCCATGAAGATAGTAGGGGAATTAGTAGGACCAAATGGCATCACTATAATTTCATAGTGTCCATACCTTGTACAGAAAGTCGTATTTCATATATCCTCCCTTTTGAACATTTATTGATGAAACCATGAATGAAGATCAATCTTCGGAAAGTATTGAGCTCCACATAGTTGGTCAAATAGGCCATAAATTAATGGGAGATGATATTTGTTCTTGGTAGTGATCTTGTTAAGTTCTCGATTATCAATTCAGAGTCTCATTGATCCATATTTCTTCTTATCAAACAGAACAGGTGCCCCCCAATTTAATACACTAGGGAATATGAATCCTTTATCAAGATTCTCTTGTAGTTTCGTCTTCAATTCCTAAAACTCAATTGGGTCCATTATATAAGGTTTCTTTGGAATGGGAACAACACCCAGTATGAGTTCTATTGAAAACTCAACTTCATGATTTGGAGGAAGACTTGGAAATTCCTCTAGAAAGACATAATACAAATCCCTTAAAATGGGAATATTCTTAATTGTGAGTTTCTCTCCAACCATTTGAGATAAAAAAAACTTCATTTATTGGAATCAAGACCCATAAAATGTATGAAATTTCAACTAGAAGGTTATATTCATCCTTGCATCGATAGATGATCATAGATTGATCGTGAATGTTAAATATGACTTCCCTTCTTTGGAAATCTATATGATATCCATATAAGGAAATCCAACCCATACTGAGAATCACATAAAATTCCATTATAGGAAGGATCGCAAGATTTGTAGGAAGCACTTTCCAACAAATGCCAATTAGAGAAGAATTATAAATTTTTTATGCCACCATTGTGCCATTAAGAGTTGTCACAGCTAACTCAACAGCTAATTGTTGTGGTAGTACGATGATACTGATTGAAAATTCTTCATAAATAATAGAGTGGGTGGATCTAGAATAAAATAAAAAATTATCTACTTTAGAGTGGATGATAAGTGTACCTTTCACCACTTCATTATCGTACTCCACATCACCGATAGAAATTTCATGTGACATTCCTTTGTCATTGGCCTTTAGATTTTTTTTTGACTTTGATCATCATTAACAACCCATGGATTAGGGAAATGATTATCATTATGCCCCATTTCCTTGCACTTGTAACATTTAAGTGTAGTAGGTGCATTATGTGTATCCTTTTCTTTGTTCACATCACTAGAACGATTTTTCCCATAATTTCGGAATTCAAATGCATGATGTCCTTCTTTTCCATATTTTAAACATTTACATGTCCCTTTAATACAATTCCTTCAATTTTTCTTTCCACACATTGAGCATAAGGGAAAACTCATATTCTCTTCAGTGTGGTATTTAGATTTCCCTTTGAATTCCATTTTCCTCTTCTTATCAAACCCATATGTCTGATTGGTTAATCCAATCTCCATCTCAACATTGAGAGCACATAAAACAATTTCCTCGTAGCTATTTAAGTCCCTTATGGCTAACTCCATTCAAAGACTTGGTTTTAAGCCCAAAAAGAATAGATCGATCTTACTATAAGCTTGGATAATAATTCCAAAATCATACCTTTCAAGTATTATAAAATTTGCTTCGTAGGTACCAACAGATTCATTATCCTTTTTCTTTAGTTCAAGAAACTCATTCTCCATATTTATTTGAATAATACATGGGAATTACTTATTGAAGAATATGTTCCTGAACTCATCCCATTCCATGGACTCAATTTAGTCTATTTTCCTTATATTTTTTATATGATTACACCATTTATCAGCTTCACCTTCTACACTATATAAAAATAAGATGAATTTATGATGTTCATAACATTGATGAACTGAAAATATCTTTTCAGTGGTACTGATCCATTTTTCATCCACTAATGGATCAGCAGACCCATTGAATGAGTGTGGACTCTTCCTGATGAAGGATTCCACAAATTTTTTCTCATTCTTTTGCTCGTTTGGAAGTCCTACATGATTCATATATTGATAATGTTGTGAGAGCATGGCTACAAGATTATGCATTCCATCTCAAAAAAAAAATTGGTTGCTAGGGGGGACAATCATTGTATTTCCCATCACATTCAGCATTAACAAGGCTCTTTAGGGATCTAGTCAATGACTAAATCCAATAAGTCTAGTGTGAGAAAGAAAAATCATAATAGAAAAAACACATAATCAAGAATAAAATTTCACACTTTAGGTTTTATCATAGGTTATTCATGGCGATTTCTAAAACACTAATATTGTTTTTTATGCTTAGGAATTTAATTAGGGTTCTTACTAAGGCTTTCACATCCTAGTTTCAGAAGGTTTACTATACCTTTCCTCTAATCCCAACTATAATGAACCATAAATTACATGAATTTTTTTTACCTTAGAATTGAATCATTCTTATTACAACATATAACAAAACAATGATAGAGCTGTATAGGTATAGTGTCTTTTGTAACTGGGAAACATAAAAAACTGGTTCATAAATCATTTACACTGTCTCCCATTTATCTCATCATATCTAGAGTCCCATTTGGAATATCCTACTTAATACCCTTCATCCTAACCTGGGAAAATGAAAACATACAAAATGGTGATCTCAAATTCTCAGTAAGGGTAAACAGTGGAAATATCAATCATATCATAACATTTTGAAAATCATAACCTAAAAAAGAGATCATAATATCATAACATGGGATAAATAATATCAGTGAAATGTAATCCCAATAATCATAAAATAAAACATGAAAAATTGAGGCATAAACACATAATCATAGAAAATAATGTCATATTAGTCAAGACTCATTTCCAGGACTATAATAGAGGAAAATGTCTATTTCTGAACCAAGTTCACTCTTCGTTATAGTTATGAATCACTAGACTGGATTAACTTCCAGTTCCTGCCATGTTTATCTCATTAGATATAAATCTTTACCTAATGTATTGGAGGGAGATAACGGTTCCACCCATCTCATAATGATATCATTATTATGTGTGTGAAAAAAATCATATATCATACATCATAGCATAACCCATGTAATAAAAATGGGATTCTTAAACATCATGACATCATAACATAATCTATATAAGATAAAAGGACTTTATAAAAATAATTTCATCATAAAATAATCAAATATATTTAAAAATATGAATAGAAACATAACCCTATATTTTCGTAGATGGAAAATAATTTTTCTAAAACACTTGAACTCCATTCTTGTGGAAAATATCCTTTTTACTTCAAAAATAATTTTCCTTTCTTAACATGTCATTAAATTTAAAAATAATAGATGTTAAATAAAGATAAACATGATAACTTGTAAAGTAAGCTTCATTAAAATAATGTTCTATAAAATCAAAAAAATAAATTCATGCTGTATAAGTTAAAAAAACATTCTTCTCTTACATGGTCCAGAAAAGTCAAATAGTATCTCGTACTGAAAATGACAAAAGATTACTTTAATATCATTTAATAAAACTAAAAAATAGGTATAAATATATTAAAACAACTTTAGGATGATATAAATAATATGTCATATTGAGGAATCTTGGAATTTGATGATAAATATGCCCTAGTAAATTCTGAAGTATAAACACCATCAGATAAAAATGATATTGTAATATTTTTCCTTAGCATAGGTCAAATATGTTTCGTACATATCGAAACCACCTATATAATGAATTAAATAATGTCATTACGTATTAAATAATAATATTCATTGTTATTATTTCATATATGGTCATATTATTGTCTTTTTATTTGTAATAGTTCATTGCTACTTGTTATTCGGTTGTTCATTGCTTTATGTTCTTATGCGTGTTTTGTCGAGTAAATTCTTATTGATCATTTTTAGGTTATAGATACCTCATTTACAGAATGGTATTAGTGTAATATATATCATAATTATTCATTCAATTTATATATTTAAGAATTATTCAATGAAGATTATGTAGAACGAGTCACATCACACTGTGGAAACAGTAGGCCGTACGTACGCACGAGTGATGATATCGTTCCAATAATTATTGTATGGTATTGGAGTGGATGATGGAATTTCTCATAATTATTATCATGTTATAATAATAATATATAGTTATTCTTTACACCATTATACCCATCCATGTAATGTGGTGGTGGAAAAAATATTACACCACGACGTGGAGACGGTATTCCTTACAAAAGCACGCGCGGTGATTTAATTATCCGTAGGATGGATAGAAGGTGAAATAGGGTTGTTTAATATTTATAATAACATGTCATTATATTATTGATACTTATGTTATTAATTTTTTATGAAACAAATATATAAAAATAAGTAGAAGATGAAATAAATTGGAAAGGATTGGTAATTGATATTACATCTTCTTTGACGCACCTCTTCTTAACCACCTCGTAGGGAAATAATGTTTGTTTTTGAAGAATACCAAGAACTGTATTATGTTTCTAGGTAAGTGGAGAAGAGAAATTGATAGGGTTTGGCTGATCTTGAATGATCATAATGTTGTAATGTGGAGTGGGAGGAGGTGCCCTTTTATAAAGGAGGAGAGGGGCACCTTACGAAAAACATAAAATATTATATTATAATAAAGACATATTCAGTTTTTAATGGATCCAATGTGACTTATTCAGAATCCAGGGTAGGTATGGGTCGTAATCCTCTCATCTAATAAGTTTTAGACAAGTTTAGGTAAGCATTTTAACCTTATCATTTAGATTTAACTCTAAGTTAAATAATTTAACTTTTACCGTGTTTTCTTGTATTCTTACACAATATGGTTAATAAACATACTATAAACATCTTATAGAACCTCAATTGGTACATTAATGTCATATATATTATTATATACATCTTTCTTCCAACGCTTATATTTTTGTGAATAGAATAACAATTAATAATATAATATTTATTTTAAAAACTCTTTTATGTCGATTTTGAAACTATTTGGTATTTTATTTTTGTTAAATTAATAACAAGATTATTACTTATAAAAAATCAAATAAATACCCATAATATGTTATATTATCCTATAAAATTATTTTAATTCAAAAATGTCTCAAATTACATTTATTTCGATATTTATTACATCAATTATGTTAATATTTCATTAATTAAAAAATTACTACATCATCATTGTGTCATAAATAACATTAATTATTTAATGTCTAAAAATTATAAATAAAATATCATTATGTAGGAAATATTGTTAGATTTCTAATTAATATTTATTGTCGAATATTTATTTTGTATAAATATATATTAAAAATGTTGTAGTTATCAAACAATGATTTTAACTATTTTAACTCTTCTTTGAATTATATAATAACAAATGTCTTAATCTAATCCATGTGGGCAAAAATGGCCATATTTTATTCCAAAGGTTGTTTTTGGTCAAATTAACCTTATCAAATAGAATTAGGACACGTTTTGGTGTAATAATAATATCATTTTTACCATTAATTACCCTATTTTCATTTTATAGTGGTAAATAAAAGTAAAAAGTAACTATTCACTAAAAATTATTATTATTTTATTGAACCACATTTTACACCTTGACATTAAACATGTCTCTCATATTTTCAATATTCAACTAACAGAAGAGGTAAAATTATGTTTTATGTAAATTTGTAAATTCTCCTAGGAGGTGGGTAAAAGACGCTAAAATCATCAATAAAATATTTATATATCTAAAATTATTATAAAACGACTCCAATGAATTACATAGAATATATATGGGTATTATGTATATATTTTGACCTAAAATAAATTTAATATAATTAAATAATTATTTAATTAAAAATTCAGCTTTAAATTATAACTCAGTGTTTTTCACTATTCATAAAAAACTGAATGTTTACAAAAAAATACCAAAAATTAACCCTTCGCAAATTTCGATATTTGAATCCAAAAATGAAGGCCATTTTGAAAGATAAAATTTATAAAATTTCAAAATGTGGGTATTATTATTCATAACAGCTAGTTTATATAATATTTTAATAACATATCATTGTTTAATGAATCTATATATTGCGTACAACACAAACTATTGAGGAATGTTCCACTTTCGTTTAACGCAACCCTAGACAGTTTTGTGTGTAGGGAATGAATCCGTTGGTGTTTCATATAACATAATATATAAAACAAAATATTTGTCATAAAATCTCACGGTGTTACACACAGTATGCTGAAATTCTAAAAATATGGCTCATCCTAGTATGAAAAAATGATATTATAAATGGATTTTCTTGGTATACTAATTTAAATAAATAATATACTTTGTCTCATTATGTTGTAATTATTATTGTTATTGTCCTAATTATGTGGAAATTATTATTCAGAGTGTTTTTTCATGGTGATGTAATTATGTAATGAACATGTGGTTATGGTTGGCATAGTTATGCGACATGCTCAGAGATATTCCAGCATAGTTTCGAAGAAAGTTCATTGTAGTATTGTATAAATTGATTTCTAAATAAAACTATTTTTTCGTTATTACAAGAACTAATTATAATACTGGTTCTTCTTACTTTTTTTAACCTACTATGTTTTACTCACATCCTATTCAGTTCATCATTTGGAACTTGACTAGATTACATGGTTTTAGTTTTAGATAATAAAAAGGGACCTTATTGTTAATTGTTGCATTTGAATGGTTATGAGCATGGGTATATGACTAATGTGGGGTTTAGGACTGGGGTCTTTTGAGTTTATTTGTGTCATTATAGACTTTTATTTTTATTCATTTCATTTTGAAATTTAGATACACCCCAACCTAACATTGAAAGATTTATTGTTAGTCGGCTTATTTGATTTTTCCTTTTACCATCTAGTTTAATCATTTACTTTTTACACTATTATCATTTACTATGATTTTATTTATCATTGTTTTTTTCAAGCTTATTATAGACATATACAATAAGGTATAGTCTCCCACTATATTATTTACACTCCCCATACTAGAAGACATCATATGGAAGATGTAGAGGCATTCTTAATGGCTAGTAACCAAGATGATTTATCTGCATGAGAGAGTACTGGATTTGGGGATGTAACACCACAAGGGTTATGTATGTCTATAATAATTGGAATGAAATTATCCTTATGCTATAAAAAGAAAGTGATTCCAAATTAAAACCAATGGAATGTAATTTAACGACTTTGAAAGGATGGGGAATATCAAAAAGAGTGCTTAGTTGTTTTTCTAAATCAAATGAAAATGTAAATATAATTAGAGGAAGAAAAAATGTATAAATACAATGTATAAATAGTTTTTTCAAAATATAAGGTAAAATTTTATATGAGGTTTTTAGAGATTGGAAACATGAATATCAGGAAAATAGAGGTGTAAAAAGGAATTCCATAAAAGGAATATGTTCAAGGGAAGGGGTAAAATGATAAAATATATGAGACATAGAATCGACGAGTATAATATATTGTTATTGAGAGAAATGAATTTTAGATATCGAGTGGATGTACTCAACCTAAATTATATATATAAGTAACCCATATATCCCTATTTATTCAATATTATTTTTTATATTTAGAGCAAACATGTATGGAATTAATGGAGATGATTGATGAATTTCCAACTATATAACAAGAAGTTATTTTCTTTAATACTATTTAGTGACCTCCATGGAAGAGAAGATAATTGTTTATACCATAAAGGAAAGGAATATCAAAAATAATATTCCATTATAATAAATTCTACTGAATTGGGAATTTAATGAATAATTTGTAACTCTATGATTATGGTTTGATAGTAACACAGAAAAAAACCATTGAAAGATTTTATTAAATCCACCTCTAAAGGGGAAGTCAAGGTTATCAAAGAATGAGAATAATGGGGAGTTACATGACTAATAGATGAACTATTTTGATGCAATATTAATTTGTGTAGATGCTATATTTTTTTTGAAGAATATATCATTATATAAACCCGATTATAGAAATAAGATCATCTAAGATAAATATCACATGCATGGTCATTTATGGACAACATAGACAACCTCTGGTTGTATCTCTCTTTTTATATGCCTTTTTAGACCATGTAGACTAAGATTAGACCGTGTTAAAAATCATTTCTAACTGAAAAAATTGGTATTATCCTTCTATCTGAGAATATGAATAGAATTTTTTTCCCAAAAAAGGATGAGGTAGAAATGAGAAAGCCCTCACATTGACATTTAAATTTGATTTTCATTAATGTAGAGAATCATTGAAATCATAAATTTTCACATATTTATATTAAGGACTAATATTTTTGACAAATTAAATCGAGGATATTTTTTGGGTGAAGTTGTATCATTTATTTTAAATAGTTTAATTTGTGTTGTTTATGATTATTGTAGGATTATTATGGTTTCATAGAGGCATTGGATGTCTGTCCATACCATTCGTATATATATATATATTTCAATAAATTAATTGAGAATATTCATTAATTTGTGGAAATGGAACTATGACGCTACATCATGATGAACATGAATGGAGAAGTTCGAGACAACATTTAAATGTAAGTGTGATGATTGATGGGTTAGACTTCAAAATAATAAAATAAACGTGTTTGTGGTTGAAGGGTTAATTTGTAATTTTTTTTAAAAGTGTTGATGTTATTGAGAAAGGATATAAGTTGGATTAATATGTATTAAATTTATTTTAATAATATTTCCATAGACAACTCAGGCCGGAGTCTCTCAACATACATGTTTCACATGACCAATTCATCCATGTAACCAATTCATGTAGTTTATTCACATAGATAATTTTCTATATAGATTATTTTGTGATGTAGATGATTAAAAAATCTCATTCAACCATGTATCTGAGTCACATTACTGACTCAACGATGTAGTTGATTCACTTAGTTGATTCTTACACATAGTAGATTTAGAGATGTTACTGATTCACACCACAGATTCATCCATGTATCGAATTGAAATAACTAGTTCAATTACAAAGTCATTATATGTATAACCATGTATCCATTTTAGAGTCATGTCCATATTGAAATCCACATAGATGATTAACACTTGACCAATGATAACCAAAAAAAATTATTTTTAAACAATTCCACTTGCAGGAAGATTGTTTGATGTAAATTATTAAATAAGGATGTAATAATAAAATAAGATACATTTGAGGGAAAAAATTTATATATCACATGAGTGATTTAATCATGATTCTTTAGGGGATTTTAAATGAATCATTGAACCTGAATTCAATTCTGATTAAATGAGAGATAAATCAGGAATCAATTAATTGATATGATTGAAACGATCCTACAGTCAAATTTTCTGTAATATCCATGATTCATATATGGAAATAATAACAATGATATTTTGAATAAATTTTTCATGATTATTTCCTAAATTTAATTTTTTTGGAGAATGTATCAATTAATGTTGAATATTTAGAATTGAGAACACTTATGCTAAAATGGAAGATCATCTGAGAGGCCAATACATCCAGTATCAAAGAGAAAAGGAAGGTGATATGAATATAATATTATTTAAGAGAAACTTAGCTGATAATTTTTAGAAACTATGGTGAATCTATTTCACACCATATCTAGAATATATCTTGAGGCCAACACAACTATCGATGTTCTTGAGGAATTACATGAGAAAACCAGGTCATGAAGGAACATAGATGAATACTTCCATTAATAAGGTTGAAGATATTTCTAGTCTTAGTTAAACCTTAAATATGTGAAAACGAATTTTATTTGGTAGTGTATGAATTTGAAATCATATAATAGTTGATATTTATATGAAAATTCATTAATTTGGTGTTAAAAATAAGTGAATACATTAAATTGGTGTCGAAAGAAAGTATCATTTTAGTTGATGATCAATTAATGAGAAGACCCTAGTGAGACTTTGTTGTTGGGAAAGATGGATGAAGGGTCTAGAAAAACCTGTTTGTAGGGTTGGATTATTGTGATGTATAACCAAGATCAGTTTTTAGATCAACTATTGTGGTGTATAACATGATAATGCCTAAACCCTTAAAATTGATTACATGATTATTAGGGATTATAAATTATCCGGGGTCTAACCTACAAGAAAAAGAGTAGGTCTATTTACTGAATCTTATAAATAGTATGTTCTATTATATCTCGTAGTAATTTAACAAATGAGGTTATATTGAGAGGTAATAGATATTGGACCTAGAACCTTAACACGTTTTGGAGGTTGAATTTGAAAATAAGAGAAATCATAAAAAGCGACTATTGATTCACCCATAGTGGTCTATGTAGTATGTTGAGCAACATTAGTGGGTGTTAATATAGAACCCCTAAAAACAAGGGAGATTAAATAGATGCAGACTCTTGTTTTTGGGATTTTTTTGCTATAACATTCATATTTGTATATAGGGTAATGCAATGCATATCCAGGAAGATGGGACTTGGGGGATAGACCTAGATTGGATATAATATATGATAATGGATTTAATGGGTTTGGATACATATGTATGATCTTCAAATGAATGGTTACATAGATTCATGAGGATATGGTTATGGATTTAAAGGATTTAGATCTAGATTAAAAGACTTCCATTGTATGGGTCATTGATTTTATGAAGATATGGTTTTTGTTTCCACTGATTTTGATCCAAATAAATATTCACTAAGAGAGGAGTTCCTAGAGTCATGTGTATATATTTATGGATTCCATATATTTTGATAAGTACATAAATACTACCAATGGATGGATCTGAAGAGATATGAGGATGTGGATACTATAGGACTCTATAATACCATGAGAGGGGAGGGGTGAATCCAAGAGTCAACATTTTATTTCAATGATAATGATCTTATCCAAACATTATTATGACCTTTTTAAACCAATAAAATAGAATCAGGAAAATATAAAATACCCATATATATATATATATATATAACAAAAAACAAAAAAAATATCCTTGGTTCACCAATAAGGCGTAGTTTATGGAGAATATATCAAATTTCTGTCGGTCTTACCAATATCCAGTAAGCTTTAATATATATTGGGAATTAAAAATGATAAGACATGGTCAAACTAGGATAGGCTCATTTCCCTTATATGAATTTTTGGGATATCATACTACCTCCCTCATATCACTTCTATCGACTCCCCATTTCTCACTGCTTTTGGTGATATCTTACTCAATTTATTGGCTTGATGGATGCCTCAATTGTTTGGGAACATAATTCATTGTACAAAATTTTCATGAGACTCTATATTCAACATAGTGTTAAATTATTACACTTGAATGCACAATTAAATCAAAACATATATTCAAACTCGCTATTTTGGTTAGTACCTTTCACGAAACTATATATTTCAGGAAACCCCATTTTTGTTTAAAATATGATTCAGACTTCACAAACCCAAATAAAATCACAATGATCACAACATTCAAGAATCTCTCATCAATCGATGAACTCCTAGAAATTTCAATGCTCATAGGATTCAAGGAAATCAAAATTAGCATGAATCGCTCACTATTTAGGAAACTCATTTTTCTAAAATGACATAGGGTAAATTTTTTCCTGAACAATTTTATCAAGATAAATCAACTCATTAAGAGTTAAAAATTCCTAAATAATTCATCCATTGTGAAATCTGAGTGAACAACACTTTTTCAAAATTCTCTCTATAATGAAAATGGTGTATTGATTTCTATTTATACGAAATACCTCATTCATAAATATTTAAAGAACACTATGACTTTTTTCATGTAACTCTTCATTAATGTTTATGAAGCTCATTTTCATCAAAAATATTTAGTGAAATTTTATATTCATAAATATTATTATAGTTTCACACCTTACAGAAATTTATCACACCTCAACCATTCTTTGCAAACCCTCTGGTTTGAACCATCATACCATCATGACACCTGATAAAAGATTCTTTCATGGTGATCTACATAGTTTTGAAATATAAATCATCATGAAATACATGTCATTCCAATATTTATGAATAGTTGGACTAGGAAATCCCTTTTTTTGTGAAGCTCACCCCTTCTTTTGGATTTTGAGATCAAAAAATTGGATAACACTAAGAAATAATGCCACCTTCCATAGTAAATCCATAAGCCCTACAAGGTATTTTATATTTACAAAATCTTGATTAAACCCTTTATAGAAAGTAAAGAAACACAAAGTATAATCCATTCTATGTTGTGAAAAACCTTGTTTCCAACAATATCACCATTTCGTTTTGTTACAAATATGTAGATAAATTCAATAATGCACCAACCATGATAAAAAATCTAATAGGAATGAAATAAATCACTAATCAATAACTTTTTTTATAGAATAAACATGTGTTTAAAAAAAGTGTTGCACATGATATTTTCATTACTTGATACTGACCAATCAACCTACACTACAATCCTACAATTCCATGAATTTAATTCACCACCTATGGAAATAAACTCAAAGAACAAATTGTATGACCTTAATATGAAAAATAAATTCCCATTAGAAAATATCTCCCCATATACCTTATAACATACACAAACAGTATAAAATAGTTATTACAAATTTGGAGACATTAAAATCCACCAGCATCTCATGAAATGAGTGGTTGTTGAATGTTGAGGTTCAACTGATGTTTCCCATACAATAGTTCTTCCCAAATGATTAGTCAGGATATAAACCACATTATCCTTAGATCCCACATGCTATATGTTAGTCACACCATATTCATATTTTTTTCTTTTTATGAAGTGATATCTGATCTCAATATTTTTGTTCTAGGAGTGTTAAACCAGATTTTTCATAATATAGACAATGCTCTTGTAGTTGTATTGCATCACTATCAGCTATTTCACCACATAAAAAATATCATTATGTTTTTTCTTCATCTAAAATAGTTGAGTGTGACGATTTCTTAGATATATACACTACTTCAGCAGTATTAGGTGATGTGCATTATTTTTTCATTCTAAACCATCGCACAAATTTATTTCAAATGAAGAATAAACCCCCTACATATGGTCTTTTGATCTACCACATCTCTAGTCCAGTTAGCATAAGAAAATGAAGATAATTAAATATATCTTATAACTATAATAAATATTCCATTGTCGATAATACCCTGAATGTATTCATGATTATTTTCAAATATTTTAAAGTTCTCTTTTTTGGTTTAATTTGGATGTGATCCATTAATCATGTTGCAAATAAGATATTTTAATACGTTTTAGTTAATTTTTAAATGATTCCAACGACCCTTACATATATGGATAGATCCACAGGTTTTCATCCTCATGCCTTCCATGTTTTTCCTAATCATATCATAGTCAACATTTTTTGATTTATGAATGTGGAAATTGGTTAGAATCTTTATTGCATATTTTTCACGGTAAATGAATGTGTATTTATTCTTTTGAATCACCTACCTCCACAAAAATAATACTATTTATTCAATCATGCTTATTAAAAATGCTGATTTCATGTGACTTGAAAAATCATTTCACAGATCCATGCCTACTTCTACAAAATATAATATCATCCACAAACACAATATTCATAAATTCTTCTCCTTAAGAATTCATCAAATATATATTATTATTGACACCAACTAATTTATATTGATGATTCATTAGATAATAATTCAGTTGAGAATACCATTCTCATGGTTCTTGTATTAGATGAGAAAGATCATTCCAATTCTACACACATTTGTTTCATTATTTCCAACCAAAAATTTGATTAGTTGTTCAATTTAATCTTGTTCTTCAAGAACCCCATTTAGTAATTACATTTTGAAATCCATCTAATAAACATTTTACCCTCTTTGAATTTAAAACGTTCGGAAGAGATTAATAGAATACAATCATGGTACTTGAAATTTTTTTTCATCAACATAAAGGACTTAAATCAATTAATTTCTTATAGAAACCATGTGTGACTTGTTTCTAATCACCATTCCCAACTGATCAAATATTTTTTTATATATCAAATTTATTTCAAACAAATTTTTATATAATGGTCTATTAAATATATCACAAGAATTTTTTTTCATCCATGTTCATTTATTCAGTATTTAACAAAGGCCATGATTCAATGTTAACTTCTTCTTTACACGAGGTTGGAAGAACAATTTATAGGTGAAAATATTGTTCTTCTATCCTCATTGACTTTTTCTCTGCCAGTTTTGTATAGTCCTCAATGACGATGGATTTCTCAACATATACTCTTTAGTTTCTACTATGAGATTATGTTAGATTTTATTATAATTTTGTTTCAATTCATATTCTACTTCTCAATCATTAATATTTTGAGAAACCTGAATGATAGAAAATACTTCTATATTTTCTGTATTTAAAATTTTCTATCTCTCAATTTATTCTAAATCATCAATCATTTCCATACATGATATCCTCGAGCTATTTCTCAGTCTATCCACAATGATCATGACATTATTCCTTTCCAAAATATTTCTATGATAATAATTTTATAGTTTTAATACTTTACACTTCATTTAGTATCCAATGAATATTTTGTCATCTGTACCATCACCATTGTATCCATTATTCCAGTCATTGTTTTATACAAATCATTGACTTCAAAAAAATTAAAGATAATATAGTGAGGTATTTAATCCCTGTTATATATCGAATGGTGTCTTGTCTTATTATATAATATCCTTGTTAAATTTTTAGTGTACATTATAACTTGAATAGGACCTTTCTAGTAATAGAGAGAAACTTGACTATCGATCAGTAAATTTCTACCGTTATTATTCACCTATTAATTTTTGTATTCAATAACCCAATTTTTTAAGGTTTTCCCACTAATTAAATATCATGATTATTTCCATGTTTTTCAAGGTAAATATAAAATTCAGTGATGTGAATTCTATTCCATTATTATATCATAATAGTTTGATTGTGGGGTCATCTTTATACTAAAAATTTCAATAATATTTTTTTATAAAGTCAATCACATTCTATTTTGCTTGATAAACATCCCACATGACCATCAAATACAACAGTAAATAAATAGAATGAAGCAACTCTCTCTATATGTGACAGAAAGATTTATTAGACCACACATTGTTTTGAGGATAATACAGATCATATTTGATTCCCTTTCATTAATTTTTTATAATTCCTCAAGCCCATGCTTTTAGATTCAGTGTTAAAACGGGATATGTATATTTTTATAAATGATAATAGAGAAAAAAATGTTCTGTATACAAATGAGGAACGCTTATGTATCTAGGTTCTAGAGAATTAGATAACACCTTACATTTATTAGAGTTGAAAAAAAGAAACATATGCCTACTACACTTTCTGCCCTATCTAACACCAAAACGATAACATCTGAATTTGAAATTCTACTATACCTATGAATTTAATTTCAATATAATGGGATAATAATTCAATTCCCCAGTAAAGGATTTTAAAATCATTGAAATAAATGTTTAAGTATTATTTCATTGAAAATATATTTTTATAAAAGTTTTTAAATTCTTTTTATATAACATTAAAATACTTATAGAGATAATTTTTTAAAATAATGTGGAAATTATTTACATATGGGAACTATTTCAATAATCTAAAAATAATTATGCTCAAAAAAATTCATCGAAAATAATCCAGTGATATTTCTAAAAAACAATACGAAATGTTTTTTGAAAAATATAGGGAGAAAATATATTGATTAAGGCAATCATGGGCCTACCCACTTACGGAGGGATGGGTTAAATCCCCAATTCAATTACATATTTATAAAATTCATGTGACATATTTTTATGAAAAAAATTTACGCTTTCTTTATGTATATATACATTTTTTACTAGACATTCTTACTTAAAAAAATTAAATCAATTTCAATTCCTTTATATGTTTATATATACATATATATATATATACTTCACATGAACACATATTCTAGTTTTAATATAATCAAATCTCATTCCAACTTTTCTTTTCATTATATGAGTTTCTATCACCCATATTTTTCATTATTTAAAATGTTACATAAATATCTTTTATAAAAATCAATGTTTTATTCATAAAACATACATATTAATTAATAATAAATAGCAGTGCATGTATGAATTATCATTTACTAAGATGATGGTCTTTTCATATATCAAAAACGACATTCATGATATATTGTGCACATTTCATGCATGAAATAATAGTTCTAGTTATTTAAAACTACAAATGATAAATATAAAAATATATCAAAACTTAATGACGTATTTTTGAATCAAACATTCATAATGTTACTTTTATATGATCAATATTCAAAAAAATGAAACATATAATTTTCAAACTTAAATTTGTTAGATAATAATTTAGACTCCCTAATGATAAATGTTTGAAAGTACACAAAAAAATACATATTTAGTTTTGAACTAATAGAAAAACAAACGTTTGTATAAATCACAAAATAAAATTTTCCCTTTATGAAAAATCAAGTTTGTCATAAAAATCAATAGATATATAATATCTTATAATTTGAGATGTTATAGATCATAATTTGAAAAAAAAGAATAGAACTACATCACTCAAAAATTATAAAAAACAACACAAAAAAATTATAATTTGAAGACTAAAAAATTAATATTCCTTAAATAATATATCTAAAAATAATTATATGAAAAATAATTACTTATTAATTCAAAAAAAATTTAAATAGTGGAATTAATTGACCCAAGATAACCCATAAGAAACAATTTTAATCATAAATTAAGAATTATAAAATCTTTGACAAAAACATCCTTACATATTTTATCTACAAAATCTTTTCTTCTTAGAAAAACACCAAAACGAATCCTCATTCTCTTAGAAGATAAATAGAATAGGAAATTTCCCTCTTTAGATTCAAATTATAACACCAGAAATGACAATAATGAATAGAGGCCACTAATATCTCTCTCAGAATTGAAATCATAAATCAGGAATGATAGAAATGCCTTTTCAGTGTCACTAGATTCACCCAGAAAAGTGTGAAGAACGTCTGCTTTCTATATTGAAGTACTAACACATTAAAAAATAAAAAATTGTCATAAAACTATTTTTAGTTTCAGTAGTGGAAATTGATAAATGATTTTTTTTATTGTTGTTTGGATTTTCTCAAACCAGATAAATGGTTGAATCAGTCATTGATGAAAATGAAGAATATCGAATAGAGAAGAAAAATCAATGGATCAATGATTCTTCATTTTTTAGCTTGTAGAAATTAGAAAAAAATTGATAAGAATTCACGATCATAATCTTCATTTTTTAATTATTTATATATTTTTATTCTATTATATCAATTATATTCTTGGTTTTTCATTATTTCATAGTTATTAATTTACATGTCATTTGTTTTAATAATTTTAATAATCATTTTAAATTTTATAGAGAATTTCATGTGTATTTATAAATAAAAACACTTGATATTTATATGTATAAATTTATAATAGATCATTTAGTAAATCATTTAATTATATACCGTAGTTTTTTTCATTATTAACAATAATAACTCTAATTAAATTAAATCTCATTAATAAAACTATATTTATATAAATATTAAAATAATGAGTATATATATATTAATATCATCATAAATTATAATATATATATAATAACATCAATGTAAAAATTTTATAATGATTTTAGATAAATATGTTTTTTTATAGTTTAAAACAAAACAAATAATAATTTATTAAAACAATTTATTCCCAAATATATCATTATAATTTTAGTTTCTCAAGTAAAAAATTAATTTAGTAACAAAAATTTAGAAACATAATTAATAATTATAAAACAAATTCATAATTGTATACAATATTGGAAAATAATATTATGATTATATTAAATAAATTTATAAAAATTTATTTCTTTTGATTATTTAGATTTATAATAAAATATATCATAAAATATCATTTCATGATTCAATATTTTCAAACGTATTATTTATTTATATTATTTTAATAATTCATCATGTATTTAAAAATTTTCATTTTAAAAAAATAATACATGTCATTGTAATAAAATTAAATTTTGAATAAATTAAATCAAAAAATTTTATATTATGTAATTCAAAAAATTACTTATTTAAATTAAAATTATTTTAATAATTATTTAAAATTTCTGGGATGTTACATTCTCCCACCTATGAGTTGCGTCCACACAATTTGATCATCCAACATAAAATAATTGGGAATTTTATTCACCAGAATTAGAATGAAAAGACTTATAGGAGACCACTAATGAGGATATTCTATCATCATGATTTTGTTTTCCTCAAAAGGAAACATTTACTATCCAATTTTTTCTAGACCGTTACTCTGATATTAATTATAACACAATGAACTTCTGCTTCTGAATTCAGGGCTAAAGAATTCTTTGTAATTTATTATTAAATAATAACTGAAAATACACAGTGAATTATAAATATGTGGACCTTTTACCGGTCTAGGATCTAGAGGATTTTAAAACACCTTACATTTATTAGTGTTGAAACAAAAAAGGAACATATGTCTAATACGCATGGTTATGTGCTAACATTAAAACTATGAAATCTACATTTGAACTTCTATGATACCTGTGTAAGGTATTTAAAATGATGGGATGATATTTAAAATGCATAGTATGGGTTTTTAAAATATTTAAAATACCTATTCATGAATTATTTTGTTGATGATAAATTTTTAGAAACCTTTTTTAATTCTCTTTATATACCATCAAAACAATTTTTTGTAAACTATGTTGAAAATAATGTTGGGATTTATTACATCTAGAAGATATTACAACATTCTGAGAATTATTAAACTAGAAAATATTCTACAAAAATAATCCAGCATTATTTCTAATAAACTATATGCATGTTTTTTGAAGAAAAAATTATGGGACCACATGTAACATTGATGGATATCATGGGAATACCCTATTGGTGAGTGATGGGTTCACTTCCAAATTTTCGACCATATTTACAATATTTAGGTTCCATATTTTTATAAAAAAAATTATTTTTTCTTTATGTATATAAAATTTTTTCACAAGGCTTTCTTACATTAAAAATATTTTTATTGAATTTTAAAACATTTATATTTATATTTATATATATACATATATGTATACATACACTTCACAAGAAGACATCTACTATATTTTAAATAATCATATTTCAAGTTGACTTTTCTTTCTTGTTTATGAGTAACTATCATCTATATTTCCTATATTTAAAAAAAATTCTTTAAATATCATGTCTAAAAAATAATGTTTTATTCAAAAAAAACTTATATATTAATAATAAATACTGGTGCATGCATGACCATTCATGAACTAATTTGTTGGTCATTTATTATATCACCAATGACATTAATAATTTATTATGCTATTTTAAAACATGGCATAGTTGTTATAATTTTTTAAAATTACTGATTTTAAACATAAAATGATGTCATGATTTAATAACTTTTTTATGAAAACATTTTTAACATTACTTATATAGGTTCATTATTCAGAAATAATAAACATATAACATTCAAAAATAAATTATTTTGAATAATATTAAAACTTCATTATGATAAATGTTTTAAAGTACACAAACAAATGCATGTTTTGTTTTGAAATAAAAAAAAAGAAAATGTTTTTATAAATCACAAAACAAAATATTTTTCAATTAAGAAAAGTAATGTTTTTCTTAAAAGTAAAAAGATAGATAATCACTTCAAATTTAAATAGATATAGATCATAATTTTAATAAAAATAAATATTAGTATATCCCTTATAGAAACATAATATTAAACACAAAAATAATTAGAATGATAATACTAAAATTAAATATATTATCTCCCACACATGAAATCTATCAAAATAATTATTTGAAAAAGCATTTCTTATTATTAAAAACATAAATTTAAATTGTTAAATAATTGAGATAAGCCATCCTATAGAAATAAATTTTAAAAGATAAAATGTTAATTATAAAAAACATTGATCGAAACTCCCTTACAAATTTTATCTGTTCAAACTATTCCTCTTGTTAGAACACTGAACATGACACCTCATGCTCACAAAATTGAAATTGAATAGTTCCATCTTCATATACAGGTAATTGCACTGAACATGGAAATAATGAATATATTCCACTACTTTCTCTCTTGGAATAGAAATCATAAATGATGAATGGTAAAGAAGGCATTTTGACATCACTAGCTTAACCAAGAAACATGTAATTAAAATATACATTATATATAGCAGCGCTAATGCTTTCAAAACGAAAAACAAAAATGACATGAAACAATTTTTAGTATAAGTAGTGAATATTGATAAATGAATTTGTATTATTATTGGTGCCCTGATCCACTCATTGTATTGAATTCCCTAAATTAGTCTTAGATGAATATGACTGATATCATATAGGGAAGAATAATCAATGGATCAATGAATATTGATTGTGAATCATGTAGAAACAAGACAAAATCAGATGGAAATGTTAACAATAATAGATCCTGAATCAATATCAATATTTAAAAGATCACTGTTAAATAGGGATGTTGGGAGAAAAACCCCTAATGATTCGAATAAGTCAAAATGCATATAAGAACTGAAATATATAATATTAGATAGATTATAAATAAAGAAATTATTACAACTAAAATCTCATTAATAAACAACATTCAGATAATAACAAATCGCTCTTTGTTATTCGGGACCACACAGATTGTTTTCCACAAAATATTTTTTGGAAACTCTATACAACCCAGATTTGAACTTTAGGATTCTCACCAGTGGTCAAAGACATACCACTCGTCGAACCTTGAGTTGATTCAACATTAGCCTAAACTGCATTCCATCTCCCTCGACCATCAACTCATACATGGTTGATGAAGTCATCACCTCATGACTCTTATAAAGATGAAACTACCACTTAGACTATGTTTATCTACAAAGGACGAACCATACTACCCACCTTCCATCCTCGTGAATCCCTTATACCTGAAATGAATTCACAATTATAATATTATTTTTGTTTTTTATTAAGTCTGTTTTTATTCCATTACTCCAATTCTATTCTCTGTTTTCTATTATTTATTTATTTTCATTTCATTATCATTTATTTTAATAATTTTATTAATAATATTAAATATTATGTAGAATGTCATGTGTATTTATAAATTAATAATACTAAAAATTTATATAAATAAATTTATAAAATTTTATTTAGTAAATAAATTTTTATATATTATAATTTTTACCAATATTATTAATATCACTAATTAAATAAAATTTATTAAATAAAATTTTATTTATATAAATATTAACCTAATGAGTACACATATTAATAACATCATAAATTTTATGATGTGTATATAGACAAAACTAAAAGTTAAAAAGTAATAATTATTTTAAATAATTTCATTTGTTATATAGTTTAAAACATTATATTTATTTAAGTATTTAAAATCCAGGGTTTCTCAAATATTTCATTATAATTTTGATTTATTTTATAAAAAATGAATTTACTTATATAATATTCTAAACATAATTTATAATTATAAAACAAATTCATAAATATATACTATATTGAATATTAGTGTTATGTTTTGTTTAAAAAAATTTATAATATTATAATACATTTGATTATTTTTATTTATTAACACAATATATTAGAAAATATCATTTCATGGTACTTTATTTCAAAATTTATGATTAATATATATTATTTTAACATGTCACTATGTATATAAAAAGTGACATTTTTTAAAAAATAGTACAAATCAATAATACGAAATTACATTTTGATTAAATAAAATAACATACTTTTATATAAAATATATCATAAATTTTTTTTTATAAATTATAAATCATTTATTAATTACATAAAATTTCATGGATGTTTTATTCTCCCCCATATAAATGAATTGTTCCCTCTCAATTTGTTCTTCAGACATAAGAGAAATCCAATTTTTGCATCATCAGAATTAGAATGACTAGACTTGTTTGGGACTTAAAATGAAAATTCAATCAGAAGGTTTTTTCCTCAATGGACAAAATTTAATTTCCAATATTTTCAAGACCATTCATCTGATAAAAATTGTAACACATTGAGACGATGCTTCTGAATTTTTTGTTAAAACATACTATGTATTTATTTATAAATGATTAATAAAAAATACATTTTTATTTACAAAAATAATGTCCTTCTATTGGTCAAGGTTCTAGAGAATTAGTCAAAACCGTACCATTATCATAATCAAAACAAAAAAGAATAATATGACTGAATTGCTGTCGTGGATGATAAGTCTAAAAAAATGATATCTGAATTTCATTTTCAACTGTACCGATAAATAACATTTTAAATAGTGGTATGATCATTCAACTGCCAAATAATATGTTTTTAAATTTTTGAAATACCTTTTTAGAAATTTTGACACTAGAGATAAAATTTGATAAGTGGTTTTAAATTATTTTCATGTACCATCAATATAATTTTAGAAATATAGTTTGAAAATAGTGTGGAAATTATTTATATCTGGAAAAGATTTTGACATTCTTAAATTAATTACGCTTAAAATCATTTTTAGAAAAAAATTCAGTGATATTTCTAAAAAAAATATATAAGAATTTGGAAATCAAAATACTAGGATAACTGGTAACGATGAAGTCTATAGTGGGCATACCAATTTGGTGAGGGATGGTTTCACTCCCCAATCCCCAACCATATATAAAATATTCATGTTTCAGATTTATCTAATTATTTTATATTTCTTAATGTATATATATACTATGCACTTGTATTTCTAACTATAAACAAATTTTGAATTTAATATTAATAAATTTATAAATTTAAATGTTTATATATTTACACACACACACACACACATATATATATATATATACATAACATGAACACATCTTCTAGATTTGAAATATTCCAATTTTTTGTCGGCTTGTCTTTGCCTAATATGAGTAACTATAATCAGTATTTTCCATTAACAAAAATGTTATTTAAATATAATTTTTACAAAATATTGTTTTATTCCTCAAACATTAATATATATTAGTAAGAAATGAAATTGAATTCTTGTCTTGTCATGAACTATGATGAATTTCATTTCATATATCACAAATGTAATTAATTATTTGTTGCGCACATCAAAAACATGAAATTATATTTCAATGTTTTTAAAACAAAAAATAATATACATAAATTGTTATCATGGCATATAACTTATTGTTGATGAAAACATTCATAATTTTACTTATATATGATCATTATTCAAATATAATAAACATATATTTTTGAAACATAAATTCATCAGAATAAAATCTGAATTCCCTTATGGTAAATGTTAGAATGTGCAAAAAAAATACAAGTATGGTTTTTGAAAAAATTAAAAATATGTTTTTATAAATCATAAAAGAAAATATTTTCCATTTAAAAAAATAATGTATTTCATAAAAATAAATAATTAGATAATCTCTTCTATTTTTTAGAAGTTATAGATCATTAATAAATAATAAAAGAATAATAGTATACCCTTTAAAAAAGTAACATTAAAAATAAAAAATAATTATAATTTGAGTACTATAATAAAATAAATAATATCCCTTCAATAAAATCAATGAAAATAATTATTCTTAAAAATAAAAATTTATAGAGTTGAAATAATTGAGATACGATATCATATAGAATTGAATTTCAAACATAAAATATTAATTATAAAAACATTGAAGAAAATTACCTTACATATTTATCTACATATTATATTCATCTGGCATGTACATCAAACATATATCCTTATGATCATAGAATAGAATCATAGCCGGTATTCACCCTCTTCGTAGCCAAATTATCACATCGGACAAGAAAATACAAAATAGAGGCCACTACATTCTCTCTTAGAATTGAAATCATAAATGGGGATTGGTAAGAAAATGCCGGATGACTTTACCAACTTCACCTAGATAATTCTAGAACAAGTTTTATTTATTTAATGTAGTGATAATGGATTAATAACCCAAACTAAAAATGACATAAAACAATATTCTGTTTAAGAAGTGGAAGTGTAAATCCCTCTCTATGCCTGGAAGAATCTGTCTTGTCAAATATAATATTATCTCTAAAATTCTATACTCTATGATGGTTTACAAATGGCCTAATGGTTTTCAAGAAAAAAATAAATGTTTTCATTAAAAATTGTTATTTCACCTAAAGCACAATTGAAAAGAAAATTGTGACAATCCCATGGGCCACTTGTTTTAAACCATTAAAAAAGGGTGGTATTGGAATCAAAAATATAAATCTATTTTATGATGCACATCAAGATAGTCTCACATGAGGGTTTCCTAAAAAAATTCTAACTATATTTCTTTCCCCCCAAAAAAAGAATCATTACTAATATAAAGAATGAAAATTTGAATTATATCACATCTTCCATCTGACCATCTATTAGAAAATCGTAAACCAATATTATGATCAACATAAGTTGGATGGTCATTTCGGATTCTTCCATGATCATTTGGTTTGACAACTATATGGGTGATCCTTTAATTTCCATGTTTCCTCCCAATTCCTTTACATAAAACAATAATTCCACTATATGGGATTTTCTAAATTATAATAAAAAATACCATCCTGAAAACATCAGAAATGTCATTGATAACTATCCCTATTACAACATTGAATATCTCCTCGTGTGGGAACCCACTTGTAATGGTATCCATGATTTCAAGAGTTTTAATAATCATAATTTCATAGATTCTTCTTCTATCTTATGTTGGTTGAAATTTTTTAGAAATTCTTGGATTACGCCCTAAGAACTTACTCTTGTTTGGAATATTGGGCATAACAGATTCCCCAAAGAATTTTTTCTATAATCTTTTGGGATCTAAAATTTCTCTAAATGTCACAAGTAAAACCAACATAGATAATATACTAATAATATTTTTCTATCTTTTTTATAGCTTCAGTTCATGGGAGCTATATTTCTGAAATATTTGGTTGAAGATGGTTACACCTTAATTCCATCAGCTCCCGGCTGTAGCACTGTGTTGTTTTTGAATATTCTCAACAAATTATGAATACCTTATTGAATGTTTTTTTTGAGATCCTCCATGTGATCTGGTAATATAGAAATAATAATCTTCATAATAATTTCTCATTTAGGCTAA
The DNA here is from genome assembly GCA_963277665.1 of Viscum album. NCBI lineage: Eukaryota > Viridiplantae > Streptophyta > Magnoliopsida > Santalales > Viscaceae > Viscum > Viscum album. The sequence continues at coordinate 1,581,560,658 of OY728137.1, read as the reverse complement.
ATGTAGGTTAGGCGTGGATTCTCTTTGCCACTATTGATCTTGCCTCGATTCTGAACGATTACTATGACAACACCATTGAAGGCTTTGAGATCCTGCATCGACATCAAATTTATGGTCTTTATAAACTACCGAGATGCAGTTTTTTGGTATTCTGGCGAGCCCCACTTCTAGGATTAATCAATGTGAATGTCGAAGGATCCTATAAAGGAAACTCGGGACCTAGAGGATGTGGTGCTATTTTCAATGATTATCTTGGACATTGTCACAGATTCTTCTTTGGTAGATGTGTTACGACCTAGTATCTGAAAGTGGAAATTATGGGGGTCATACATGTTGACGACATTTACAAACAAAAATTATTGAACAATATTTGGATTGAAAGAGATTCAACCACTATTGTCAATGCTATCTTGAAGGGTGTCGTGCATCGTGTTTCACTGTATACTTCTCGTTGGATGAGTTGTCTCCCTTTGCTTTTGGAAACCAACTACATTATCACGCACTCTTTTAATGTCCTGAATATGGTAGTGGGAGGTCATGCCAGTAAATGAGTCAACCGAGGCATCAAATGGCATGATGATTTTCCTGGTGAATTTTTTCATTTTTATGAGAAATAATGACATAAGATATTGCCATTCAGACTCATGTGATCCTATTTTTTAACTATTTAATAAATTATGCATTTTTATTTGACTGAGGGAACACCTTATTTAAATAATTATAAATATTTAAAACATCACTGTTAGATAGAGACATGGGGAGAAAATCCCAAAAGATGTGAAACATTAAATAGGTATATAAAAACTAAAATCAGTAATATCAGATAGATGACAAATCATGTATATATTTCACCTAAAATCGAATATTAAAACAATATTCGGATAATAATAAACACCAACATATTATTTGGGACCAAAAAATTAATTTTCGCCAAAATATTGTTCTGATACTCTTTGAAACTTAGATTTGAACATCTGAAAGTCTGTCGGTAGTCAAAAACATATTGTGTGCATAACCTTGCATGGATTCGACGTCAGCCTATTCTGTGTTCGACCTCGCTCGACCTTCATCTCCAGCATCGTCGATAAAGTCCTCACCTTACGACTCTTAAGAAGACTACAGAACCACTCAGTATATGTTTCCCTCCTGTTGCTGAACCCGACTGATCTCCTTCCTTATTCACAAAACCCTCATACCTAAAAGGAATCGACAATTCTGATCCTCATTTCATTTTTTTAATTTTTTTATTTAATTATTAATATTTTATTCTTAACATTATATTATTTTTTATTATTCATTTCATTATAATTTATTTTAATAATTTTAATAATCATATTATAATTTTTATAGAATTTCATGTGTATTTAAAAATTAATAATACTTTAAATTCTTGTGAATAATTTTATAATAGTTCATTTAGTAAATCATCTATTTATTTTCCATAAATTTTTTTATCATTATTATTATTTTTATTAATTAAATAAAATTTCGTTAATAATATTTTATTTATATAAATATTAAAATAACTAGTATATATATTATTATTATTATCATAAATTATAACATATTTATATATTTATATATAATAACTTCAAAGTAAAAAAGTAACAATACATTTAAACAAGTTAATTTTTTAAATCATTTAAAACATTATATTTAGAAAAGTATTTAAAAACAATTATTTCACAAATATATCCTTCTAATTGTAACTTCTTTTATAAAAAATAATTTAGTTATATAAAATTCTAAGCAGAATTTATAATTATGAATGAAATATATACATATATAATTTATTGAAATAATAAAAATATTATTCTTTTAAAAACATTATAATAATATATTTCATTTGAATATTTTTATTTTCTAAAAATATTATATGTGAAAAAATCCATTCATGATACACTTTTTGAAAATGTATTTTTTTTATATTATATTCAAATGTTGTCATCTATTTAAAAAGTGATTTTAAAAAAAAAATAAAAATCAATGTAAAAAAATTTCATTTCGATTAAATGAAATCACATTGTTTTATTTCAAATATTTCATAACATTGATTATTCAAATTTTTACTTTGTTAGTAATTACATAAAATTTAAGGGGCGTCAAATCGACTAAATAAAATTCAGAACCATCATTCACACCTAATGGATAAACATTCCTCTTCCTGATTACGCTTTATAATGGGAATGTTGATAATGTAATATTTCATGGATATTTTTTCCATGCTCTGTTGATTAATGTGACCTATACACAGGTTCTATTATTATGAAACAAGTGTTTTATTTACATTATACCTCATATAAATTTCCATTTATCCTACAAAATTTGATGTGTTAATTACATATCATTCCATTGATGGTGAACCCCTTTATATTAAATGTCACAACTAGTCATAAGTTACATTGTTGACTCAAACTAAGAAGATTAATATGAAATCTATCCATGTAGAGTAATTCTATTTTAATTTACTCAAAATTTGATAAATTTTATTTCTATTTCCATTGATCATTAAAGAGCCATCAATCTCAAATGTCAATATTCAATTTACCCTTTCCATATAAGTCATCTACAAATTTAAAATTCCTATTATATGTTAAGAGAATATAATATCATGAATCGAGGTTCAAATATTATTTGTAGCATTAAGAAAATGATCTATTAAGTTGGATTTCGCAATATTACACTTTTTCTTACATGAGATTCCAGAATGAGTGGATGAAAATGAAGTACATTTAAATCACTATTAAAACAGCATGGATGAATCATATTCATATTCTTCTTCTAGTGAATAATACATATTATCAAGGAAAATTCTTATTGGTGGACTGATATTGGATTAGCTTGGTGTTCTATAGTTATTTTCCCATATTTTTTTTATAAGGAATAAAAATATGTCCAAACCATAAATAGTGAAAAAATATCCATAGAAATTATTTATTCTATAGGATTAAGGATACTGTCTCATTCACTTATGATGACATCCAGGTTCTTCCCCATATATATAGCTCCATAACTATTAATAGTAAGACATGATATAGCCTAGAAATCTACACAATTGATATTACATAAGAGGAAATATCTTCTCACCTCCATTCCTCTACATGTCCTGTTATTTTGTATTGTTATTTGATCAGTGATCCTATCTAGAAAACTGAGGATTATTTTCAAAACTCATTTATATTTGGTTCAAAGGTATCATTGTTTGGGCATTAAGCTCCATTATTATATTCAATACCTCCATCATTCCCATTATTTGGATCAACCTCTTTAGATCCATTGATGCTTCTATATCACATACAATTCTACTTTTCCCAAAAATATAAATTCTCCATCATTAAATTATTTCACAACTCTTTTACATACACTTTCAACAATTTACAAAATATTTCCATCTCAAAAACATACAAACTCTAATTTCATCATAATTTCCCTTGATTTTGATTTAGTTTCTATATTTATCCTTAATGAAATGACTTATTACTCAAGGGACATAACTATATTTACTATTTCCTCTATTTTATATGTATGCTCATTGATTAATTATTGATACTCTTCAATATATAGCATAAACACCACATCTTATTCAGAAAATTCTAATGTTTTCAAATGTCTTTCTTCCTCCCCTTATAGTCAATCAATCAATGCTTTTGTAGATCGACAGACACTGATGACTCACTCAACCTGGATCCCATCTCATTGTTATAATTTCATTAAATTTGAATCACATTAAGAGAAATCTTATGTTCCACCTTGATATCTACAACACCATTCTAGTTATTTTTTTCATCATACACAATTTTTACCTTTTTAATTATAGAAATTATGTATTATTAAATTCGAGACATATATTTTGGTTCTAAAACCTAAATGTTTTCATTTTTTTCTTATACCTCTTCATAGACAAAGCTCTTTAACAATAATTTCTATCAGGATTTGATTTCTCTATACTTTGAAAACATTCTCTATGGACACTTCATGATCTTTTTCTTCACTACCAATATCATTGAATCTCATTATGAACCAATCATCAAAATTAACTACTTTACCCCCAAAAAACAATCCAAATGATTCTTGACATAAAATATCCCTTTTCATCTATTTTATTTGAAATAAAAATATTTTTTCTATCTACATGACACCCATCATAAGTAAATTCATAAATTTCTAGTTTTTTTAGTTCAATTCTATTTCCTTACATACTTTCACCATTTTATCTTTAGGATTGACTTTTATTTCAGAATATAATTGATATCATATAATATTATCAAGAAAAATCACAGACAAATCTCATTCTTCAAGTGATGAACCTTTTGTATTATATAGATGTGGGATCCTTCACAATATTTTCACCATAATATCAGTTCCCTTGATTTTTCTCCTAGCCATTTAATAGCTTCAAAAAAATTATTAATGTGAATAATGAGTCCTTCCACATTTTCATTTTGTTTTATATTATTATCATAAAACTATATTAAGAAAATTAATGTTTATCCTCATTCACATTCCTATCTCCTTCGTATATATTTTCCAATTTCTCTAATATAGACATGGCCATAGTTATACTCACAACAGTTCACTTGATTTGATTAGATTGTGCTATAGTAACATCATTTTGAGATTTGGCGTCTTCATAAAGCATATTACTATATGTTTTAATCATATAAATAATTGTCACATCAGAAAGAAAAATTCCTTGAACTGTGGCTCAAGGAACATCCAAACCAGGAGACTGTACATGATATACAATTTTATTAATCCTAATATGAAAGTTACATCCATAAAGAGTTAAGTTCCCTCATATTAATCTAACCATCCATTAAAACAACTATAGTGGAAATATTTAACATGTATATCATATACCCCATGATACTACTTATAGGAACCTACATCACTCTGAGTGGAGAGAGGTGAATCAGGGTGTCAACTTTTCCTTTCGATGAGATAGATCCTGTCCCCGTATTGGTGGGAACTTGTTAAAACACTCTGATAGAATCTAAAAAATATTAATAACCCATAATAAGAGTTATAAAAAAGAAACATTGGTTTTAAATAGTTCCCCACAAGTTATATTCCAAGTATCATATTCTATTAGTGTTTTAGTCATACTTCAATACACATATACTCCCTAGATTTTGTGGCTTGAAAAATATTAGACATGGTTACATAACACCATGATCACATCATTATATGAATTTTAGAGATAGCACATTACACACCATATATAACTTGCTTCAAATCCCCCTTCATTAATTCCTTTGGTGATGTATTACTCAACATAGAGACCCGAGGGTTTCCTCTATATATTGGGCACATAAGTATTTTTCTATGATTAACATGAATCCCATCTTGCAGCATAGTCCTAAATTTATTCACATGAATTCTCTTTTCACTAAATCAAAATGTTAAAAACAAACAACATTAGTATATATGTTTTTAGAAACTCAATAATTTATGAAACACATTGTTTTTTAAATACAATTATCCTTCATGAACCCACAATTTTTTGAAGCTCACATCCTTCACTATGCTCCTAGACTTTGAGAAACTCCTAGACATTGTAATGATCACAACCATTTAGATACTCCAAATTTTCATAAATCTCTCATTATTCATGAAAATGTATTTTATAAATTTTCATAGCATAAATTCACTCTCAACCAATATTTTTTTTGATGCTTATGCTAAAAAAGGGTTCAGAATTGATAAATAATTTACCCATCAAAAAAACCAAAGTGATTCACACTTTTTCCCATCTCTATCCATATCTCTTGTGATGTGTGGTTGACTACTTATCATCAACACCTCCATCAATAATATTTTAGGCTCACCATGGACTTTTCAAGAACCTCTTAATTCATGTTTTTGAATATCTTTATCTTTAAAATTCTTAAATAAAATATTCCATTCATAATGATTCTCATAATGTTGTACCTAACCATATTATAATCACGCATCATCCATTATTTAAAATCCACCTTATTACATGTTTTTACCTTAATTAAACAAGATAATAGATACCTTTTTGGATATCCACATCTATAAAAAATCAACATTTATGAAATACATTCCTTTTAATTTTTATAAATAGTATATCCTTGAAATATATTATATCCAATTATCACCCCTTCCTAAATATTTTGATATCCAAAACATTGTAAAACACAGGTAAATAGTACTACCCATTAACTAAATCAACATACAATATAATATTATTTAGGCTAAAACTCAACGTTCATCCGAGTGGGGTTTGACAACAAACAAAAAATACAATCCTTTTCCAGTTTTGAAAAACATTGGTTCCAATAGTTAAATATTCCATAGATTTAGAGTCAAAGACATAGACTACCAATGTATGGTTCCCAAAAATAAAGAGGATATTGTTATAGATTCCATATATTTTGATCTATTCCAATGTATTTCTATGTGGTGGGTTATTTGATAAAAAGTGAATTTTTAACTTTTTCTATGATTTATAGTCATACACATAGTTGGGTCACCATGGATTTAGAGCTCAATTATTTTGGAATACCATGGTATGGGAACCTAGAGCCATGAGGATATGGTTGTGGATAACATTGATTTAGATCTTGAATGTATGTTGGGAAGCATGGTCATTGTTAAATGATCATAGACACCCTAAAAGTGGCTGAAAAAGTTATGGTTGATCAGGGTCATATAAATAAAAATATTTTATTTTTATATTTTATATAACTCGTTATAATATTTAATTTTAGTTGATTATATCACACTAACATATCACTTAATATTATTTCTAGTATGTGACTACATTATTTGTGTTTTATTGAATTTTGTCCACACACCCGACTCAGGATGCCATGACACTTGTGTACCTGAGTATTTTTCACATTATCATTATAGGTGTATGTTAGTTCTGGGACCATGACATGGGTTTTGGATGTTCAATTGGATAAATTTTATAATTTCATGATCATGAGGTTTGATAAGGCATGGGGATGTCATTGATCTAATGTCATTATTCTCTTATAATATTCTCAACATATGTAACTAAACAAGGGGATGATAATTAAATGTATAGTGTAGTTATTCAAGAAATTAATATATATCATTTATTATCACTCCCATTTAGATTTATTTCTACCATATTAAATTATTTTAGATTTATAATACTTGTGTATTTATTCCATTACAACACACTATATTACAGGGGGTAAAATTTCCCCACAATTTCAAATTAGATACCCCAAACTTATAGGAAAACTCTACTCTATGGGGAGGAATGTCTGAGGATATAAGGTGAACCATTATGTTTTCTTTTAATATAGTGAGTAATGACATGGAATTGTAAAGTGGAATTAGATTTTTTTATTAACTGAGTAGTTCAATAAATTTAGACTAATGATTATGAATATATTGGATCCAATGATGAATATCAAGATAATTCCGAGAAAAAATGTATTCATCAAATAAGTCTATGATAATAGAGCATATCTTGATATTCATGGTGTTTAATGTTATAGATGTATATTATTTTCACCTCAAGTGACTCATAGGGATATTTTATATTCCCGGTTTATTAACATGTTTAGATCATGGGCCATTAGAAATAAGTCATAAATTTTATTCAACTATTCTCGAGTAGAGGCAAGATGTGTCTCATATATCCAATAAGAAATTTAATAGTTAAATTACATATTTAATTTATATTGCATCATTTCTATAAAAAATAAGACTTATTTTTTAATGTTTCATCAACTACTCATATGAAATATTCCTATAGACACAATTTGTGGTATTCAACATAGATAGTACACAATATATATTTGTTTTATTATAAATAATGTTCATATTAATTGATGATTATATTCTTGAAGATGAGGAAACTATTAAAGTATTTATGAGTGAGAGGTGACATATCCCATATAGGTTAGTAAACCACCTAATTCCTTAGTAGAAACAATGTAGTTATTAGTTTTAATACAAGTCATGAAATGAATTTGAGATCAATTACACAAAATTCCAATATCACGGTATATGATTTTTTCCTACCTAGCATATAATGGAATTATATGAAATTGAACTATTATAAAATAGTCATTCGAAATAGTTTATCAGACATGATACTTATAGTTTTGGATGTTGTGACAGAGGAGGATGAGATCATAAATGTAGTAGTCTCATGGGTCGATTCTCAATGAGGATCGGGTCATAGTGGATGTATAGTTTTGGAAGGTATTTCATGTTATTTATCTATGAAATCTTTAATTATATTTTTTTTCTTGCTGATGAAGTGGGATGAGATGAGGGTCCATGTGAAATCCTAGGATATGTTACCATGGTGATACGTTTAACCATTGGGCAAGGTGGCTAGACCCTGTTAACTAGATGTGGGCCATGAATAATTGAGTTGCGTAGGAGGAAATATTGTGCCTTATAATTTACATGGACCATATCGATTTAATGAGATACATTTTTTGTTGGTAACCTATGTGAGGGGTTATATTTGGTGTTGTGTTTCCCATGAATCTAGAATTGGAGGTTAGTGCTTTGGGGATGTGATTAGGGCATGTGAGGTGATACGGGTTCTGTGATATAACCATTGTGTTTACTCCAGTATTTTTAATGATGAGAACCTCAAGTATTAGTTATTTAGGTATTATGTGGAGTTATATGTGATGTTCTAATGTTGTACTGATACCTATCAATTATTTGATGTGCCATGGGGGAGTGACACATCATAGGGTAGACAGATATAGTTTTAATACAACACTATTTGGTGGCTAAGTGTGTAGGAGAGAATGACATAACATGGGGAAAAATGGATACTTGGAATATTGAGATGACCCCAATTATTGGTTAGTGTGTGATGTCAGATATCATGGGGTTTTAAGTGTAGACTCAATGTTGATAATATATTGATGACATAAAATTTCATGGATTATGGCCAACGAATTTTATAATTTATCACTCATGGGATCATTATTCGATTTATTTTTCTTGTGGTATAATATTTTACACCATGTATATATGAAATTATGGGAGTAGTTCATGTCATTTAGAAGTAGTATCCATTTAATTGGTAAATTTGGTAGTTTTCAAGTGTGAGTTTATCACTGATAGAAATGACAAATAAGATTTGGACATTGTTTCCCAATGATTTTATAGAATTATATATGTACCTTTACGATTGATGATTCATCATATTTTGATCGGTTGTGGTGGAATGGACAATCCATATGAATCATGTCGTGGTATTGTTCAGATGAACTGATAATATCATGGTGGTAGAGATATGTATCTATTCGTAGATCTTATTGATGGTGTAGTCGAGTATAGAATTCTATGAAAACAATATTTTGGGATCTCATCAGAGGATACAGATGGTGAAACTCTCACATTGGATGTATTTCAGTAGGGCATGAGGATAAAATTACTATGAGTTATGAATGGGTGGTAGTTGATGTTTTATTATTGAAGCTTGAGAATAAGCAATTTTTGACATGCCATTTGTTATGCTAAATTATATATGGGTTACCGGAGAAGGTGATATATGTAATTCTTTAGTAGTGTGATTAAAATGATTCTCTTGAGGTGGGGGTCATGATGCCTGTTAAGAGTATATGACCCTCACATTATAATGGACATGGGAGTATATGATTGTTCATTGGATTTTTATTTTGGAATATTGATTCAGATTAATAAATAGTCCATTTTACAACAATAATTCATATGGGTTTATTGGTTAAAAAATTTATATGGTTTCTGTTGGTTTTCATGAATTTGCTTCAGGATAATGGAAATCTTGAATTATCATAATGTGATTAGATTAGGAACTCATTAGTGCTTATGTAGGAGAATGAGAGATGAACAGGAACAATGGAATTTCAACCATAATATAACAAAAAAATCAGTTGAATACTTTGAGGGATTTATTGGAGTGATCATAACCATCATTTATGAGTAAATGGATTAGGATTGGGTAATAGATGGAGCTTTGATTGTGAATGATACTTGTTTTGAAGATAATTCATACAATAGAGGTTTGAATTTCATTTCAATTTGTAATTGGATATGGTCAGTTAAAAACATCATTAAACATGCCTTTTGGGAATGATATATTCATTTAAATTAATAACCACCATTTTTTAAAAAATATATCACAAATATATTTTTATATTGGTTATTATGAATTTTATTGACTCAAAATAGATATGGGAACATGAAGAAGTGTAGTAATTTGTGAATGGGGATAAAAAATTGCAAACCATGCTGCCCACATCATTGGAATATGGGAAGAAGTTTTTAGAAAATGGTCTTAATGGTGGATTCTTACTTCGTTCAGAGTTGATATATATAATATAATTCATATCTTGGGGATAACGCTTGGATAAATTTATATTAGGGGAGGAAAAGTGATTCTCTCTATGTAGATGAGTTTCATGGATTCTCCTCCCAATTCTTTAGGATGATACAAGAATTGGCTCTATCATTGGTGAGTTCAACCCCTTATGTTTAATATAACTCCAAAAGTTTACTTTTTTTGTTCAATTGTGTAAAAATGATATTTGACTGGGACTCAAAAACCATATATGGTTTGTTTTTATGTTTGTATGGCCACTATAAGATCTTATTGATGAAAAGAATTATAAAGGGGAGATTGTAAACCCCTTTTTCTATAGAGTTATTATGAAATGGAGGAGAAAGTTGAACTTTCAATTTGAATTGTTTTTAGATTTTAAATGGAAATTATAATGTGATTTTTGATGATTAGATCCCATTAAAATAGTATTTTCAAACATAAAATATGGTTTGAAACAATATACAGGGGGTCAAGAAATCCCTAGATAGGCTTGGGATGGATTTTGTATCAAAGGATGTAGTGCCCCACCAGTTAGTTGGTATACCAAACAAGACTTCCTATACTGTCAAAAAGTAGTAGCATAGACTTAAAACAGCCACGATCCGACCATTGGACATTATAGTGGAAAATTTATATTTTTTCTTCTCATTATTTTTTATGGGAAAACCCCTCCATCCACTCTTACTTAGTGTGATAGGTTGGAGGGCCCCCCATCGTCCTACCTACACCCTTAATATTGGTAGGATTCGTGTGTATTTATCATAGGGATTAATGTTAAAATATTATATTATGATACCACTATTCATCTAATCCTCTATAAATATTAATTTTTGATTCCAATGTAATATATTTCGGTTCTTATTCCATTGGATCATGGTGGAATAAACTGATTAGCATGGTGTTCTCTATGTATAACATGAATTGGTGATCCTAGGAAAATATCCTCTAGTCGGCACACACTATTTAAATGGAGGTAATACATCATCCTGATATTTATTAGCATTTTGAATCATTTTAAATTAAAATTTCCATAGAAACTTATTCACCCATTGGGGAACAATTTCTTATTTTGAAAAAGATGTTCTATGATAGAGTCTGTCTGTGACCACAATTCATTTTGATGATGTACCTTTCCTTTTGGAATTTACATAGCATTTTCTCTTAGATTAAAAAATATTAATAATGATATCATTATCAAATTCATTGTATTATTCATGGATTCTGGTTGGGAGAATTCAATGTGGCAATAGATAGGGTTTGTTGATGATTCTACTGTGACATGGATGACTAGTGAGAAAATATGAATTTATGCCAATTTAAATGGAAAATTAAGTGTTGTATAAAATATTTAGGATTATTAACTAATTAGAATTTTTTTTATAATTAATTAATTTTCTTGTCTTGTTTTATGACAAGGAATTTGGTCTATTGGATGATTGATATATGGTCTTGAGGAAACTTATTAGGAGTTTATAATCAAATTTAAAGAGTGGTTTTACATTGGATTAATGTAGTTAGTCTAACATAATATACATATGGATTTATGATTTCATTTCAGGTATTAAATGAGTTCTCTACATTATGTAATTTTATTTTCATTATATTGTTAATTTAATTTTAATTTATTGCTTAAAAAAATAATATGAAAATTAGATGAAATACCTTAGATTAACAGACTAATGTTCCTAAGACGCAATCGTTCAGGTGCACTGACTTGATCCTTCCTCCCCTAATGGATGATATTTTTACAATATAGATGTTATGTCCTCTAGAAACCTTGTAAAAGGTGACTGGTTTTTATGAGTCATAATAATCCAAGTGTAGGGAAGAGATTGAATCCTGAATGGGGTGATCTATGACTTGAGAAAATTATACCGAGATAGATAGATGAGACCGTTAAGAATAAAAGTACCATCAAAACCTCTTGATAGATGAATCATAATGTCAAAAAATATTTATTATACTAGGGAATGGATGAGTGAATAGACCTAGAATATCCTCGATGAATGATATAGGCCATGTCCCATCTCTAAACTCATAGAACCGTTGAATTTCACATGTATCTAAAAATGATATCCTATATTGATAATGATGTTGAGGTACATAGTATCCTTCAGTCAATAAGTTCTTTCCTAAGACCTATTTGAGTTCTTGGACCATTGTGATGGTGCCTCTATTGTACGAAGATTGAGGGAACCCTAGTGGGTGATGTTTTGAACAAATGAACCTCAGTGGATGTATGTAATATGGTTACAAGTGTCACACTATAACCCATACCAATTATGTGATACCAAGGGAATGCATACAATGGTGTTCAATGTATAAATTCTACTATCATTTTTAATTTTTTTCATTTATAGTTTTTTACGGAATGCACCTCATGAGACATATTCCATAGATGTGATTCCATGGATTATAGTTCATATATGTATATTTATGTAATGAATTTAGAGTGAATTTCATGGATTTTCAAGGGATGAGACCCCAAAGTCATGAAGATATGGATATGGATACTGTGTATTTAGATCTAGAGGATTGTAATATCAAGGAATGTTTCTACAAATTATTGGTGATATGGTTATCGTTTCAATTTTTTTTAGATAGATTCATAGAACTCTGTTGTATGGGTCATGAGATTCATGAAGATATAGTTATGGATTGCATGTATTTTTAAACTGATGTAGTAACCATTGATGGATGAGTCCCCAAAGTCTTGATAATATGGTTATGGATGCTAGGGATTTTGATACAGACAAAAATACTTCCATAAAATCAGTCCCTATGGGCATGAGGATATGATTATGGATTACAAGAATTTGGAGTTCCACACATTGAGTACTATTGTATGCATCCTCAAAACCATGTAAGATAGTTATAGATTATATTTTTACATCTAGAAACATTTTTGAAATATTTTGGATATAATGTTCAGATTTATGATGGTTACCTGAAGATGAAATAAAACAGTTGGGGTTCCCATGGATTTGGAGACTACATGTTACTTGGTAGGCACAACCATTGTTAACTTCTTAGTGAAACTCCAAAACTATGTGAAGCGGCTATGGTTGATTGGTTTCAAGAAAAAATGGATCGATGATGTGAATTCTATATATTATTCAGAAAACTGTTTATTTTCAACAGAAAAATTCAGATACCCAAATCCTCACATACAATGATATAATGGGAGATTATTTAGTTTTCCGAACTATTTTTTATACTCACACCCTACTTAGGAGTCCATGAAACATGGGCACTGAGAAACATTCACATGGATACTGTATGTGAATATTGGGATGATAAAATTGAAATATATATTTGACATTTATCTCGATAGGATATACAATTTTAGGATAATATGGTGTCATATGGATCATGGATTCCATATATACATCATATTTATTCTAGTCTGTATTTGTAACCAATATAGTGTGATGTCAATGTATGTTTTGTATGGAAGTTAGATTATTCGGTAAAAATCATATATTATTAGTATTATTTATATTTAATAATTCTTCTACATATTATTTGTGTAATATGATACTTGGGTATTTATTCTATAATTATTTACACAAATATATGTAGTGCAGTCTCCCACAATACCATCATAGTCATCTTGTAACACCCCAATGTTTTTAAATTGAAAATAACTTATCATAAATATGTAATAAAATCAAATGAAAACATAACATAATGAAAAAATATGTGCTATGTGACCTTTAATCATACGTTTAACAATTCGGTGTTTGGAATTACGAAAATCTGGCATACACTGATGTAATCAGTAAGTTATTTGGAGTCTGATAAGAAAAACATAGTTTTATGCGACTAGTAACCTACAATAATGAATAGTAACATACCATTATGAATAGTGATATACCCTAATTAATAGTAACCTCACCTATGGTAGTATAAATACCCGAATTAATAGTAACCTCACCTATGGTAATATAAAAATAATAATCATGTTGGAGGTATGGTATAAGTATATTTTAGAATAAGTTAATGATTATTTTAAAACTGGTTTTGATAATAAATTTTCATTTCAATTAAATATCTAAATAATCATATATAGATAATTATTTTAGAAAAAATGGGCATCATTTTTGGATTCGACACATTGAGAAATGGTTATAGTGAATTTTTTAGATTTTTCAGAAATAGTTTATTTTTTATGAATAGTAAAATACGTTAATTTACCTTATATATACATTATTGGATAAATATACTATTCCAAGAATCATGGCAGATGTCACCACCCTTGGTTATAATACAAATGACCCATTTACTATTCTTGGTCATGGAATAATTATTATTCCTTATCATGTGAAGAAATACTAAATTATTGATTATAATATTATGAAATCCCTCCTCACCACCACTATAAAAAACCCCTTCACCCCCCTTCCCTTCACTCCTCTCAAGACTAGTTCCTTGCCAATATTCTGCCCAAATACCTCCCCAACCTCCTACCACACGTAAAAAAGCTTTTATCCTCTTCAAAATACCAAAACCTTTACCCTTAAGAGGTTCTCATATGAGGAAGTCTGAAGAGGTAAATTCCGCTTTCCAATTCCTTCATTTCATTTAAGTTATCTTTCTTTTTGTTACTTTATTCACTTTTATTCTCCAGAATAGTATGATAATTCCAGTAACATACATATACTGGATGTTTTCATGCTAATGGTATATTTCATTATCTTCCCTCCTTTACCCACCATTTTATTTAAATGAAATGAAAGCACCATTCGAGATGTGCTATTTTAGAACATTCAAGTACAACAGTTTATCAATTTCTGTTATTATCATTAACTCTGGTCATGAAACCATTTTTGTTTTGGATGAACAAGCTTATAATTTATTTTATATATCCTATTTTTGTTTATGATATCCTTTAGTACAAATAGAATTAATTTATAATGAAAAAATTTCTCTATGTAATCAAATACACCGATTAAGAAAAACAGTTATCGCTAAGGTTATATATATAATAATTCTACTTCACTATATGTAACCTAATTAAAATTAAAAACCATGTAATCTCCTGGATGTGAAATAAAAAATATAACTTCAATTATGGACAACCACATTCATCATACTTTTAATAGAAACATGAATATAAGTGAATCGATCTTTTAAAGCCATGTAAACAAACGATCCCTAACAATGAAATTGATCCTTATAACTAATAAAAAGTCTTGTAATGAACTAAAATGGGAATTAATAAATAATTTACATATATAACAGTTTATGGACTTATTAACTATTAAGTTTAATTTTTTTATTCAGATCTTTAATAAAAATTGGAGAACACCAACGAATTTAATGTAACAGATCCTCCCCTTTTCATTCTTAATCAAGATTGTTCTCTATGATATGGATTTTTGTGTAATAAAAATTGATGGGGCATGTTTTCTCAACACCCCCATACTTCTTTATTGTTTTATTAGAGATTAAAACCCCATTATCTCTCTCATAAATCTCTCTTAATTACCCCTGATACCATGCTGACAAACCGTAATGGATTCTACCCGAACTAACTTTATTCCATCAGTTTTCTCAATCTTACCTTTCTAACAAAATGTAGTCGTATTTTATTTTTATTTAAAACTTATATATTATGTTTATATGCTCTATATTCATTTTCCAAGATCCATCTCTCTTTCCCGTTTTCTTATATACATTCTTTTAAGTGAATCCCACCAAGATACTTCCCAATAAGCGCACTCTTTTTAATGGAACTTCATGAACTTCTATCAATTTTCAAGTGCACTCTATCCTCTATTTGAAGACATCATTGTATTTATAAAATACGTAATTTTATTATGAAAACATTTTTGGTTTATTTTTGGTTTTATAAAAATAATTTCTTCTTTACTACTTTACAATCTATATTGTATTTTCCATAAAAATGAAAAAAATGTATTAATGCTATTGTTTCAAAAATACATTTATTATATTATGTATCTTCTACTTGATACCACATACAATGTTATAAGCCTATATTAAACCATGAATCTCAATGTATGTTATAATCCCTTTCTTTCATGGACACTTTCCTGATACACACTTTGGTTATGCTTTATGTCATGATTGTGGTACCCAATTCTTTAAATGGGTACCCTTATGTTTACGAATTCTTTATTATGAATTATTATTTATGTGGAATGAATAATTATATGTAGAGAATATACATGAAAATTTTGAGATGGGTTTGCCCAGATAGTGCTCCAATGAATTGGGTAAGGTTAAGTCTCATGAGATGCGATGTGAAACGGGATGGGCTAATAACCTTGACCCATACTAAAGAAATGTTTTATGAATATGCCACATTTATATGATTCCATGTCTATATGATATCATGATTATATTAAATTATTTCATATGTTCCACATTTTGGATATCAATATTTCATGCATCATATCTCATGTTCTTATGATGTATCCTTATGTTCATTCCCTTACTAGGATTTTTAGCTCATCTCTAGATTCATGTGTTCCCCATGGTACCCTATGCAGCTGTAAGGGCTTAATGGAAGATATTAGCTCAATATTGATATTAAATAATGAAGTATTTTTAGCCCATTTTTTATGATTTATGTATATAGTCATCCAAGACACTAGAATTAATGATCCTTAGATTGTACTATGATGATTAATTAGGATTTAAATCATGAAATGTTATATATAAAAAGCTCGGGTCACTATAGTTGCTATCAGAGGATGATCGAGTTATTTTTCGATATTATGAATAGAGCACCATACTGAAAACTCAAGGATGAGACTAAGTATAAGAAAACATTCTATAATTTTGGTGATAATTGAGTAAGTGGTCAATCAAGAAATTACATCCCTATCTAGATATGAGTAGGTAGAGGTAGATCTGGAACAACTGTATCTGGTGGTAAAACAAGAAAACAGAGCTTTGAGCTAGACTCAAATGGGAATTGGTGCATGAAAACCGGACTTGATGTACTCCTGGTTATGACACTCTAATGGGATATTCTTTAGTAGATTCATGAGATTAGTTAAAAAAATTCTTAAGGGACATTAAAAAGCCCATAAGAATATTATTTAAGAAATAGGTTGAGGATAACCTGGATATAACCCTAAGGAATCACAAGTTATGATATAGTTGTTATTTATAATTTTATACTTTTATGGTAAATGTTTCATTTTTTATTCTTAATAGCCAAGTTTTCAAGACCTCAAATTATATGTTCCTTTTCATAGTTAATGGTGGGAAATATAAGAACATGTTCCATCAACCAATGTGATAGGAAATGTAATGATTAGTCTAACGATATGCCTAATGTGATAGAAGTAGGTGCCCAAAATATCAAGACAGTACTTGCTATGATGGCTCGCGTTATCAATAATAACATGAATCAGGTGGAATGTCCTTCTCCTCCAAGGAAAGAGAATGTTTTTATATAACCCATCATATCGAAAAGGCCTCCCTTGTTTACCGGATCCTATGATCCACTCCACATAGAAAAATGAATTAACTCCATTGAAAAGATATTCCATGTTCTCTAGTACTCAGATTAATAGAAATTTGTATAGGTGGTCTATCATTTTGATGGGGAAGCTGATCATTGGTGGAAACTGATCAAGAATACAAATTCCCAAGAAGAAATTGATTCCATAGATTGGGAGGAATTCAATATGATTTCTTTTCAGCCTACATTTTCCTCGAACCCTCTCTCATAAGATGGAAGGATTGTTCCTTGGACTCAAGAAAAAGGAAGATGAGTACATCATGGTGTATGAATAAAACATTACAAGTCTTGGAAGGTAAGCCTCTAGCTTTGTCATGAACTCTGAAATAACGATGGATCGATTCTTTGGCGGACTACATCCAAGTCTACGAAAATCATTAGCGATTCATGACATTGACAGTTATGAGGCGATTGTACGTTGTTCCCTAGATGAGTAAATGGATATTGGAGACTCTAAATGGTCTTGTTGGTCTAATGAAAAGAAGAAGAAAATGTTGAACAACAAGGGTGGTTCATCAATCTAATCTCATGATGGAAAGAAGCCTCACTATCCCCTTTGTAAAAAATTTGGGAAGAGGTGTCTTGGTGACTCTCTAATGGGAACCAAGAATAGCTTCAAATGTATAATTTTTGGTCATCTGGCCAAGAATGGCCAAATGGATATGAAAAATCCAGCTAATTTTGAAGAATAATGTAAGGTTCAGATCAACACTTCGCCTATAGTGCAGTGTTACAACTGAATGGAGCATGGATATTATATGAACAATTTCCCTAAGATGAGTGTTGTCGGAGGTAATCTGCAACATCATTCAAGTAAACAAGTAGGGGATTATTCTATCACTACTGCTGATGTGGAGCCGAAAAATGATGTGGGGACATGTACATTTGTTATTCATTCAAGTACATCGAATGTACTATTTGATTCTAGTTCTACGCATTCTATCATATCAAGAAAAGTTTAGTATAACTATTCAAACACCACCTCATTATTTAGTGGAAAATATACCTATGGGAATAGAGAATGGGGAAATCGTTGCATCCATGGTTTATAACATCTAACCGGTTAATGTTTGTCGATTTAACCTCCTAAAAAATCTTGTTATACTTCCATTAGTGGAGTTTGATTCTATTTTTGGAATGGATTGGCTGTCTTTATACAAAGCCAATATCAACTGTTAGGAAATGGAGATCACTCTTCACATCCTGAAGAATCCTCTAATTATTTACAAATGTATGGAGGAATATGAATCTCTTTTCGAATCATCATCTCATGTTTGGATATTGTTGCCTTATGAGCAAGAATATCTTGAAAAAATGATTGAGCCAAAGGATAGAATCATTCATGATGATGTGCCCATCACGAGGGATTACACTGATGTATTCCGTGAAGAGTTGTCTAGTCTTCCCCCTAGATGAGTGGTTGAGTTCTCAATTAAACATATCCCAGGAACTCTGAAAATATCAATGACACCTCACTTAATGGCCACCTTACAGCTAGAAGAGCTGATGAAGTAGTTGTAGAAGAATATGGATTAGGGTTTAATACGCCCCAGTGCTTCAACGCGGGGAACACCAATATTCTTCGTCAAGAAGAAGGATGGATCATTGCACATATGCATTTATTATTGTGAGCTCAATAAAATCACGATAAAGAACAAGTATCCCATTCCACATATATATGAATTGTTTGATCAGCTTTAGGGGCCAGTTATTTATCTACGATGGGCCTTTAGTCATGATATCACCCACTAAAGGTAAGGAAGGAAGATATTTCCAAGACTTCCTGTTGAATGAGTTATGACCACTATGAGTTCATAGTAATTACCTTCAGACTCACTAATGATCTAGATATTTTCATAGATTAAATGAATATAGTCTTCAGAGATTACCTCGACAAATTTGGGGTGGTCTTTATTGATTATATTATGATATAATCCATGAGAAAGGTGGAACATGAAGAGTATTTAAAAACTGTGTCAAATAATTTGTGAAGGGCGGTGTTGTATACAATGTATAGTAAATGTGAGTTATGTGTGGAGGAAGTATCATTAATGGGGAATTTTATCACTAGGAATGGGATATCTGTGGACCCATCCAAGACGATGGTAATTGAAGTGTGTCCCAGACCAACTTCAATAATGAAGATCCACAACTTTTTGGGTCTAGCTGGGTATTATCAACAATGTGTGATGAACATTTCACTATTGTCAAACCCAATGACCAAGCTGACATCATTGGAGTAATGTTTGTCTAGACACAATAATGTGAACACTGTTTCATGGAGTTGAAAAAGTGGCTTATCACTGTGTGAGTACTAACACTCTCTTCAAGTGGAGAACTATTTGATGTGTACAGTGATGCTTCTATGAAAGCCTTAGGTTTGGTAAAATTCAAAATTATAATGTGATAGTGTATGCCTCATGGGAGCTAAAAATCCTTGAGAAAAGCTATCCTATGAATGATCTGGAGTTGGCAGTTGTGATCTTTCCATTGAAAATGTAGCGGCATTATCTCTATGGGGAAAAATGTGAGATATATACTGACCACAAGAGTCTAAATTATATATTCACATAGAGAGAGCATAATATGATCCAATGAAGATGGATATATTTCATCAATAATTATAACTGCACAATCCACTACCAACCTGATATGTCAAATAAGGTAGCAGATGCTCTAAGTAGAAAGGATCATACATCTTTACAAATTATGAGAATTGAAAATGATCTGATGTTCATAGATTTGAATAGGATGGACATGGGAATCATTAAGGGGGGAACATCATCAATCCTTTCACTAATTATTTCTCTACCACCCCTCTTGGAGAATATAAAGGATGCTCAATGAAGGGATGTGAAAATTCAGAAAAGGGTGGAAGCTTTTAGAAATGGTAAATCCTCTGACTTCCAAATTGATGAAGAAGGAGTTGTTTGATATGGGACACGATTATTTTTACAATATAATCTAGTGATAATAAAGGAGATATTGAATGATGCACATAGTTCGACCTTCTATATCCACCCATGGAACACAATGATGTATCCAGATCTCCGAGAAAAAATTGAGTGGGAAAATATTAAACAAGAGATTTCCAAATATACATCAAAGTGTGTCTTATGTCATCAAGTGAAGGATATGATACATAAGTATAAGGGGATGATGCGACCACTACCCATACCAGCGTGGATGTGAGAGAACATTACCATAGACTTTTTGATTGGATTTCTAAAGAAATTTAGAGCAAATAATACTATATGGATTGTTGCGGAGCATCTTACGAAGTCAACACACATTATTGCCGTTTGAGAGGACATCTCATTAGATCAACATGCATAGATTTACATCAAATAAGTTTTAAGGATACAAAGAGTACCACTATCTTTTGTATCTGATCGTGATCTGAGGTTTTCCTTGATGTTTTGGAAAATTATCCAAAATGTTCGAAGCATTAAACTGAACATTAGTATGACCTATCATCCTTAAACTGATAGCCAATCAGAGAGAAATATTCAGTCATTGAAAGACATGTTGAGAGGGTGTTCTGTGGAATTCAATAGAGGATTGGACCAACATCTCCCTCTAGATGAATTCTACTAAAACAACAGTTTCCACTCATACATCTGAATGGCACCATATGAATACCATTATTTGTAATGGCGCAGAACAGTTGCGTGTTGGGATGATTTCGGTGAGCATAGTACTCTAGGACTTGTAATCGTCAAAGAAATGGTGGATATGGTGAAAACCATTCAGCAGCATATGAAGGCAGCCTAATGCTTTCATAAGATTTTGGCAGATAACCATTTATGAGATCATGATTTCAAAGATATAGATATTGTATTTCTACGCATATCCCCATGGAAGAAGGTCATGCAGTTTGAGAAGAAAGGGATGTTTTGTCCCAGGTATGTCAGACCCTTCGAGATCCGTGATCGAGTCGGAGCTGTAGATTTTTAACTGGAACTACCATCTACCATGTCGAAATTACATGATGTGTTTCATGTATCCCTTATAAAGAAGTACATAGCAAACCCTTCACATGTACTCTCTTCATAGGTGGTACATTTTGTGGATGATCTCTCTTAAGAGGAACAGCCAATAAAGATCTTGTATCATTGAGAAAAATTTCTTCGCAACAAGTCTAATAATCTGGACAATGTACTATGGAGAAAACATAATTATGAAGAGGAAACATGGTAATTGGAGGATGCAATGAAGGAAAATTACCCACACCTATTTTTGGCTTAGAATGTAAAACTAAATTTCCTGGGTGAAATTTCATATGGGGGAAAAAATGTAACAACCCAATACTTTGCAATGGAAATCCACTTCTCATATGTATGTCGTAGAATCACATGAAAAAAACATAATGAACTACTATGTGCTATGTGAAAATTAAACATAAGTTTTTCACTTTTGTGTTGTGAATTTTGAAAATTCAGCACACATAGTTGTAATCTGTATGTTATATCGAGTCTAATAAGAAAAACATAACTTTTAGTGAATAGTAACCAACCATAATGAATAGTAACATACCCTTATGAATAGTGATATAAACTAATGAATAGTAACCGCACCTATGTTAGTAAAAAAATAATATTCAAGTTGGATGTACGATAATCCTATATGTTAGAATATGTTAATGAATGATTTAAAACTGATTTTTGTTAATAAATTTTGACATTAATTGAATATTAAAATAATCATATTTAAAAAATTATTTTTGAAAAATGGACTTTATTTTTGTATTCTACACATTGATAAATGGTTAGGGTGAATTTTTAATATTTTTTAGAAATACATGAATTTTTTATGAATAGTTAAATACAGTAATTTATTGTATATATAAATTTTATGCTAAATATACTATTCATAGCACATGGCTGGTGTCACCAACCAGGGTTCTAATTACAATGACCCATTTACTATTATTGGTCATCTAATACCTACTTTTCCATTTATTGTGAAGAAATAATAAATTAATGACTATAATATTATGAAATACCTCTTATCCTCCACTATAAAAACCCTCCCTTCAATCACCCTTCTCTTTAATCATTTCAAGACTATTTCCATGCCAATATTATCCCCAAATCACTCCCCAAGCTCCTACACCACATCCAAATGCTACTAGACAACTCAAAATACCAAAAACTCTCCCTTTACGAGGTTCTCAAAGGAGGAAGTCTCAAGAGGTAAATTCCTCTTTCCAATTCCTTCATTTATTTTAGGTTCTCATTCTTTTTGTTTTTTTCCTCTACACCCGTCTACATAATTGTATGATAAATCCAGTAACATAAATGTACTAGAAGTTTTTTATACAAATGGTATATTTCATTATCTTCCCTGCTTTCACCACCCTTTTATTTGAATGAAATGAAGGCACCATTTGGGATGTTAACATTTAGCACAATCAAGGAAAACAATATATCAATTTCTATTATTATCTTTAATTATGGTCATGAAACTGATTTTTTTATGGTTAACCAGATTCTTATATATGTAATATAACCTAATTTTGGT
This sequence comes from Viscum album, assembly GCA_963277665.1. Taxonomy (NCBI): domain Eukaryota; kingdom Viridiplantae; phylum Streptophyta; class Magnoliopsida; order Santalales; family Viscaceae; genus Viscum; species Viscum album. The sequence goes on along the minus strand of OY728137.1, from coordinate 1,581,537,298 downwards.
TCTGTAATCTATTTGTACAAATGGTATTAAGTTATAATGAAAAACATTTTCATTGTAATCAAATCCACCGATTAACAAAAATGGTTATCACTATGGTTATATATATATAATATTTGAATTCACTCTATGAAACAAAATTAAAAATAAAAACCATGTAATCTCTTGGATGTGTAATAAATTATTTAACTTCAATTCTGGACAACCACTTTCATCTTACTTATAATCCAATCTTGAATATATGTTGACCTATCATTTAAAGCCAAGTAAACGACCAAGCCCGAACAATGAAATTGATCCTTATAACTAATCAACAACGCATTGAATGAACTAAGAGGGTTATAATAAACAATTTACATCACTTATGAATTAATAATGCTAAATTTTTATTCAGGTCTTTAATAACATGTGTAGAACACCAACAGATTTAAAGTAATGGATCCTCCTCTTTTTACTCTTAATAATGATTGTTCTCTATGATATGCTTTTTTTTCGTGTAATACCAAGTGATGTGTTATATGTTATCACCTCCCCAATACCTTCCTAATGATTTATATGTTATTAGAATCCCCTTATCTCTCTCATCACTCTCTCATAGTTACACCTGATACCATGCCGATAAACCATAATGGATTCTACCCAAACCTCCATTATTCCATTAGGTTTCTCTATCTTTCCATATTACCAAAATGTAGTTGTAGTTTCATTTTATATAAACTTATAAATTCTGATTATATGCTCCAAAATCATGTTCCAAGATATATCTCTCATTCTATTTTGGGGATATACATTTTTTAAGTGAATCCCTCCTCGACAATTCCCAATAGCACACTCATTTTAAAAGAACATCCCGAACTTCTACAAATTTTCATGTTCACTCTATCCTCTGTATTAAGACACCTATGTCATTATAAAATTTGTTCTTTTTATTATGAAAAAAATTTGGTTCAATTCTTATTTTATATAAAATAATGTCATCTTTACTACATTAGAAGCTCTATAGTATTTTCATTAAAACCCCACAAAAATGTTTTAATACTAATGTTTCTCTAATAAATATATTAAAATATGTCACTTATATTTTTTCCCAACTACCATGTTATATTCCTATATTAACTTTTTAATTTTCATTAGTATTATAATACCTTAATTTCTTAGACACTATCATGATACACTCATTATTTATGCTTTATGTCTTGATTGTGGTACCCAATTATCTCCTTGGGTATCCTTATGTTTATGTATTCTTGGTAATGTATGATTATTTATGTGAAAAAAATAAATATGTGGAAAGAATAATTATTTGGAATGAATATTCTTGAAAATGTTGAGATGGATCCACACCTATAGCGCTCTAATTCATTAGGTAAGGTTACATCTCATGAGATGCGATGTAAAACAGGATTGGCAGTTAGCCTTGACCCATACTGAAATGGGAAATAAGGTTGGCTGTTAGCCTTGACCCATAATAAAGATGTGTTTTATGATTCTTCCAAATTTATATGATTCCATTTTTATTTTATCCCATGATAATAATATATTATTTCATATGTTCCATGTTTTGGATATAAATATTTCATGCCTCCTAACACATGTTCTTAAGATGTATCCTTATGTTCATTTCCTTAATGTTCTTTTCACCTCATCCCTTTGTTCATGTGTTCCCCAGGGTACCCTATGAAAATTTATGGGCTCAATGGAAGTTTTGAGCTAATTATTAAGATTAAATAAAGAATATTCTTTAGACCCTCTTTTATTCTTTATGTACCAAGTCATCCAGGACAACAGACTTAAGGATCCTTAGCTTGTACTATAAGGATTAATTATGCATAAAATCATGAAATGTTATATGTAAAAGGATGGAGTCTCTATACATCTGATTCTAGTCAGCATTATCTATATTATAAAGAGGAACACATTGGGTTACATGGAAAACATTTTTAATTACTATACATAGATTGTTCCTTTCTATTATGTTACCATTCACCAACTACTTGATATTAAAACATTCCTCCATATTGAGTAATGCTACCTAATTAAACCCATGTTGTAATAAATAATAAACAATAAAAATAGTTTTAATATGGATATTTTAGTCAAAATTTAATTAAAAGTAATATAGAGATAGAAGAAAATAAAGGATGTCGATCTTTACCTTTATGGACTCCATGTGACTTACCACACAATGAAAAAATGTTCGAAATATTAAAATTTTACTTGTAAGAGTTGGTAAATTAGCGGTTGTGTTAGTTTTGAGTCACCTAATAAATAATCTTGAAGATGAGGTTTCATTTATGAAAATATATAAATAAATATAATTAATTTTTTTTGGAAATCACCTGAAATACCCACCACATACTCGACCTACCACAATTAGGTTCCTCATTCCAATCTGGTATCATCACCAATACCCAATAGCGGCTAATGGACATCAGATATCAAACTACTCCTATGTTTCAACCATTAGGTACCTATTACCAACCCATAAAGTACCAGATTTATATTATATTTAAAATACCGAACATAGAACCTTGGCCTCAATATTGAATATAATACTAAGACTTTATTAATTCCCTGGACTCATCTAACATAACTAATTACAAATGTTTAGGACACTCCAATTCATAAATTACCTCACTAATGAACTATGTATATTATAGTATGGGGACTTATACCATATATAATAAAATCAGGTGTTGGATATCGATCTCACCAGGATCTATATAATATATGTATTTGTTCCATTTTACATTAACCCACTACATGAATGGTTTTCATATACCTTATACATGTGACAAATTAATATATGTATATATATTGATATAATTAGATTTTTTTATTGTACAAGTAACATAATTTATGTTTTTTATAAGGTGTTATACATTAATATATTCAGATAATATGATTTTTTTGAAGGAATGTGATAAAAATAATAATTTCTAGAAGAATTCATATACATATAATATATGGATTATATGATAAGAAAATATAGAATGAGATGAAATAGTTTCAAACAATATGATTAATATGAATAAGGAAATGAAGAAAGTAAGAAAAACCATGTAATACTAAATGCAGAATTCCTTATAAAGGAAAAAATATTTAAATACCTCAATAAATTTTTTAATGGTGACTCTAGCCCCAAGGTTCCTCCCAATAATATTATATTAGGAATGAATTTTATTGGTTGAATGAACCATCATGTGGATATATTCAATGATATATTTTAATGATATTTTGATATGTATCCTTAACAATTACATGAAAAGATGAATCATGTTATGATAATTAATATGATAAATTATAATTGGAGTTTTCAATCTATCTATCCATGATTCGTATGTGATATGATTGTTTAACTGATATTTTTATAGGTTAAATTAAAATCATAGGGAGTCTAGGTAGATATGAAATATGGATCTTGTATCTCTAAAGTGTATGTTTTGTATATTCATTATTTTTATAGAGTAAATTGAATATATGTTCTTAGTTAAATGACAAGAAAAATGATACTCACATTAATATATGTCTATTGGTAGGTATTTTTAGGAACCATTAATATGATTGTTAGAATTATAATTTATGGACCTATAGTTTAATGAATTGATCTGAAATGAAGAGAATAATACTAAAAGAAAATTATTAATGAAATTTCGATGTGGATTCTATACAAATCAGTTAATCTAATTCAACATATTGGGATTTGATACTGATTAAGAATATTTTTTCTGACGATGAACAAAGACTGAATACTAATAGGGAAATGATGAATTTACATGTATATCTATGTGCTTTAAATTGGTTAATATTTTCTCTATTATAATTATACAATTATTTTATAAATCTTACAGGTAGATTTTTAATTAAATAATATAAAAATAGTTATAATGATTTCTTCCATAGTATAAATTATATTTATATATGTTATTTAGGAAATATGAGTTGTTCATTAATTATTTAGAATATTCATATTTAAAAAAATATGAAAGAAATATTTTATGGTGTTGGGAATATGTGTATTTTTTTATATTAATTATTTCGACAATCAAATCTATAAAATTCTATATAATAAGGTCATGTTATATTCTAAAACTAATAATATTTTCCATTGGACCCATAGGGTAATAAATAAGAAATGCATTTGAAGACTCTATGAAAATATATTGTTGGAATAATAACATTATAAATCATTTGAAATTTTATAATAGTATTTAATATGCAAAAAATGACAAATAACATTTTAAGATAAAATATTGGGAGAGATAACCGAATTTTATTTTTAATAAATAGTGATATATATGGACTAATAAATACACAATAATTTTTTGATTATATATAATTCATAGAATTTATTGATGGATTTTTTTAGTGTGGTTATTTAAATCCAATGAGAAAAATGCAGGATGAATTTTTAGATTTCAGTGAGTTCAAAAAAACTCTAGAATCATCTATGGTGAATTATTAAGATTCTCTAATAAAATTATGATTCTGAATACATGATATTGGAATTTAATTAAAATATGAGTGGTTGTGTAATTATTTCATAACTCAATTTCCTTAAAATACCATACTGGAATTGGGAATATAAGAGGATGAATCATACCATTTTTTGAGCTGGTTTAATTATAATGAGTCAATGTGACCTTTCTATATAATTATAATGATATTTGAGTAATGCATTATCATCCATGAAAAACCAAAATCTGTAAAATTAATTCATAAAGGAACTATATGAGCTATCAAATAGGTAATTACTTAATTCATATTGTGTGAGGTTTTTACATCATAAATAATACATAATATTTTTTTTTGATTTTCTTAAAAATTGAAAAAAATTTACTAATGTCATTTGTTATAATTTTTTCAAAATACAATAGGACATTTCATTTATTATATAACAAAAAAAATTTCATAGAAAAATTTGGGTTTTACTTTAGAGATATCACACTGTTTGAGGTGTTGAGGCGCATAAATTTATACATTTATAAGTTTAAAACATGAAAATATGATTTGTTTTTTAGTCAGAATGCAATCTAGTTCAAAAAGTGGACATTGAATCTAAATACACTACATTAAAACATTAATATTTAAGGAAATATATGATTCTTTTAGGATCCTCATAGATATTGATATCTTCAATTATATGAAGATAATTTAATTTTAAAATATGATGAATCTGGTACCTAAAAATATAAGGCCCCAGCCTTAAACCTTACTTAATCTTGAGTTATTACAAGATTACACATTGAGGATCTTTTCGGGTTTAGTGTTTTTGAGAATTAGATCATAAAACTTGCATTACATTCCACATATAAACAATGTGGTTAAATAAAGATAGTATTCTTCATTCCCATCAATGGTAACACATTTAAAATAAAACATGGATTATTTCTTGACACTTCCTTGACACTATCATCATATCATGTACCTTTCCCTTGACCTGTGAAAAACATTTCAAAAAAACTTGAGATGAGCATAAAAAGATCTGTAAGGGATATAAAAAATCTGGAAAGGAAACATGGGAACATATATACATAAGGATGAGATCATAATTTACCCATAAAACATAAGCTCTTTAACATACCTCATCAAATCATGAATAAATCATAGAAATCATAAGACATAAAGGTAACTTGAGGCATTCATAACATTCATACGTAGGGAGTAACCCTCTTGGTTACGTTCGGAATACTCATCACAGTATATTCCCTAAAATCTCTTCGGAGAAACCTTAAATTTTTACTCCTTCGGGTTACCCAATGCATTGGAGATCTATATCGGGCTCACCCGCCCTTAGTTTATCACGGAACCACCCGTCTTCATAATAATGCCCAAGAACCATAACATAATCGTATCACATAAAACATGCATAAAGGAAACATAACATTTCCTCATTTCAATCACAATATATCAATACAACACAAAAACATTGTGAAAACCATTTTCAATACCAAAATATAAGAAAAGTAAAACATGGTATTTATTTTTCTTTTAAAAAAAAGGTATGGCTTGTAGAGGAAGCCGAAACTCAAATAACGGTCACGACGGTGGAGAAGTCGTTGTCGCCGTATACGTACGACAAAAACATTCCATTTTTTCATTTAGTAAATGATTCATATAAAAAAGATTCCTTTTGAATAAACATAAAAGTCAATGGGGTTTATAAACTGTATAAAAAAAGTTGTGTATAAAATAAAATATGGCTCAATGAAAGGAGATTGAGACGAAGCCCATACCTCGTATCCGACTTGACCCGACCGTTCTTTAATCTCCTGAATAATAAACATGAGTTAATATCTACTTGCTTATTAACCTTTTACAAGTTCATTATTCATTTTATACCATGTTATGAACATCATGTAATCATTTAAGTTAATAATTTTAATTTTGTCGGTATTTGGTTCTTAAGTCAAAAATAGACTTCTTACACTTACATGTTGTTAATTTGGTCAAAGGTTCGTTATATCCAGAATGATATTAATGATTTAGATAACATATATATCATATATATTCATCATATACATGTATTTATAATATTACATCACATTTAGAGGTAAGAAATGAAATGCACCGTTCATGGAGACGGTAAGCCGTACGTACGCATGAACGCTACTTCCATTTCTATTTCGTATTTTCTGGAATGGAATCATAATTATATAAGAGTATATTAAAATTACAGTATAATAACATATATAATATCATAAACTTTATCCTTTACACATCCCACATATGGTATTAACGAATCAAATCACTTTCAGGGGGCGGTAGTCCGCACTTCCTAAAATGAAGATATCGTGTATACCCATAATGGGAACCATAAAGGTATGCCCAAAATGAAAAAAAACAGAATCTTAAGGAAAAAATAAACATATAATATATCATATATAAAAATAGTGACATCATAATGGCCACCTTTGAAGGTGTTAAATGAGTATTGAACAATCATCATTTCGGGAGGCAGAATTTTTCCATCCACGAAAACTGTATGTTATTTAACCATTTGATGTAGTTTTGTGAGAGTGTAGCTCAAATAAATCTTACAACAACATCCTAGTATATTGAAGATACTATTGTTGTTACAAAAGAAGTAAATAAAAAGAGTTTAGTGGGTTGTAGAAGCAAAATAAAAAAATGAACATGAGAGAATGGATTAACTTTAAAAGCGTAACTCCTTTTGATTTGAGGATAAAGGCTTCCTTTGAAAGGATTATGCCTAAAGTGAATCCTCTAGGATGAGGAGAGGGATGTGGGGAAAGTAAATGGGCAGGGTTTGGCCGAGCCAAAGGCTTGAGGAGTGTGTGAAATGAGGTAGAGGTGGGGGGCTTTTATAAGAGGAGAGGAGGGGCACTTTTGGAAAGTAATGATATGTTACTTTATTTTAAAAAGAGTTTCGGATTCAAAAGGTCCCTCATTGATATAATTCCAGTATAAGGTGATATGTCTTCGAAGTCCACTCATCCAATTGGTTATGTCCATGTGTAGATTTTATATTTTTCATTATCTTTCCATTTTATTAAAATTGTTAAAAAATCAGGTCATAGCTGCATCATCATGATGTCATAAATAATTTAATTTATTTAAAGTCTAAAAATTATAAAAAAACTACTATGATGTAGGAAATCGTTTTATCTTTCCAATGACTATTTATAATCAATACTATGATCTTTATACCTCCATGTAAAAATTGTTTTCGTAAAACATATAATGTTTGTGTCGTTTTAACTTTTACATTAAATAAAATGTTATTTATGTCATTTCCCAACCAAAGTGGATCCATGGGGTCCCCAAGTTGACCCATGGCTTGTAATGGTCGGCCATGACACAACCAATGAGGGTAGGACTTGTGTCAAGCTCATCTCATTTTATTAAAGCATTATTTTTACCTTAAACTACAGTAATTACCCCTAATTGCGATTAAAAACTTAATAAGTTACTCTTCAGCAAAAAATTATTTTAATCTCATTGAACCAAATTTTACTTCTTAATGACAACCATGTATGTCGGATTTTTGAAATTCAAAACACAATGATGACAGAATTTCATTTAAACGGAAAATCATTCTTTATAAGTACCACTTAGTGTTTTCACTATTCATCAAAAATTGAAGTTTTTCAGAAAATTACCAAAAATTCACCCTAAGCTATATATGATATTATGAATTCAAAAATGAAGTCAATTTTACAAAATTCAAAACATACAAGTCACATTAATTAATTTAATAATTAATTCCCACTGTCAGAGAAAATAGCGTGTTTTTATGAAACAATAAGTATCAAAAGATTGACACTAGTTTAAGTCCAATTTCAAAGTAAAATTGATTACAATGACCACCATTGGATAAAATGGTAAAAATATATTCATATTACAAATTAAGACCAATTCAAAAGATAATATAATCATATAAATAAATTAGAATAAAAATCAGTTTTGATGTAAAATGCAGTATTTTTCACTATTCATTAAAAAATGAACATTGTCAGAAAAATACAAAAAATTCACACAAAGTAAATTATGATGTCCCAATCCTAAAGAATAAGTTTATTTTGACAAACATAGTTTATAAAATTGCCAAAAGATAGATTCAAAAATGGTTTTCCATCATAAGGCAGTAAAACAATCTTTTAAGAACATTAGTGTATTCCATGCTTAAGATTGGATTTATTTTCATTTTAAGACTCTAAAACACTATTTTAATAATTAATAGACATAGATAAAAATATCTATTATTCATTATCTACTTGGGATGTTACATCCTTCCCCCCTTTAGAAAATTGCATCCCCGCAATTTATTTACTTATCAAATAAATGGGGGTACTTATCCCTCATTGCATTTTCAGATTCCCATGTTGCCTCTTCAATCATGTGGTTTTTTGAAAAAAACCTTTACCTGGTAAATCACCTTATTCCGTAACACTTGGTCCCTGTGGTCAAGAATCTGGACCGGTTGTTCCTCATATGATAGGTTCTCTTATAGCTGAACTACCTCTGGACTCAAAACATCAGATGGATCTGGCATATACTTTTCAACATCGAAACGTGAAAAACAATGTGTACCTGAGATAAACTCAGAGGTAAAGCCACTCGGTATGCAACTGATCCAACTCTCTCCAGAATTTCGTATGGTCCAACAAACCTTGAACTCAACTTTCCTTTCTTACCAAATCTCATCACACTTTTCCAAGGAGAATCCTTGAGAAAAACATGATCACCTACCTCGAAAGACTGATCCTTCCTCTTGTTATCCGCATAACTCTTATGCCTACTCTGAGCTGTTCTCATGTGTTTCTGAATCAGCTGAACTTTTTCTGGAATATCTTCTACCAATTCTTGTCCCATCAACATCCTTTCACCCACATCATCCCAGAAAGCTGTAGTTCGACACCGCTTCCCATATAATGCCTGAAATGGTTCCATCTGTATACTGGAATGAAAGCTATTATTATATGAAAATTCAACCAAAGAAAGATGTTGGTCCCAACTTCCCTGATAATCCATAGATCAAGCTCATAGCATATCCTCCAATGTTTGAATTTTTCGTTCTGACTGACCATCTGATTGAGGATGAAAATGTATACTAAAATTTAATTTAGTACCCAATGACTTCCGAAGGCCTTTCCAAAAGTTAGAAGTAAACCTGGGATCACGATCCGATACAATGGAGAGAGGAACTCCATGTAACCTGACTATCTCTTTAAGATACAAACGGGAAAGTTGATCTAGAGAAATAGTATCTCGTATAGCATGGAAATGAGAAGATTTTTTCAAGCGATCAACAATAACCCAAATTGCATTATTACCTCGAGATGTCTTCGGTAATCCAACAACAAAGTCCATGGATATATTCTCCCATTTCCACTCTGGCACTGGTAAAGGCTGAAGCATCACTTTCGGTAACTGCCGCTCTGCTTTATCCTGCTGACAATTCAAACACTTCACAGTAAAATCAGAAATATCTCTTTTCATTCCATCCCACCAGTAATACTCTCGCAGATCTCTGTACATATTATTACTGCCAGGATGAACTGAAAATGGAGAACTATGAGATTCACATAACAACTCTCTCTTCAACTATGAATCACAAGACACACACAATCTCTTCCCAAATCTCAAAATTCAATCATTATCAATGTTGAATTCAGGCAACTTACCTTTCTGAACTAGCTCTACCTTTTTCTGCAACTCACTATCTTGCTTCTGGGCTTTCCTGATTCTATCTGATAGAGATGATCTCACTAATACCTGAAACAAAATAGAAGAACTTCCTGCACCAACAACTTCTATGCCAAAGTTCATCAAATCCTTAACCAAAGGATTACGTTCCAAATGCAACATTGCTAATGAAGAATTACTTTTTTGACTCATAGCATCAGCCACTTTATTTGCTTTTCCTGGATGGTAGTGAATTGTACAATCATAATCCTTGATTAATTCCAGTCATCTCCTTTGTCTCATGTTCAATTCTTTCTGAGTGAATATATACTTTAAACTTTTTTTATTGGTATATATTTCACACTTTACTCCATACAAATTATGCCTCCAAATTTTTAAAACAAAGACAACAGCAGCTAATTCCAAATCATGTGTAGGGTAATTTACCTCATGAGTTTTCAACTGTCGTGATGCATAAGCAATTACCTGATCATTCTGAATTAGGAAACAACCAAGTCCTTTCAATGAATCATCACTGAATATAACAAAATCACCATTCTTGGAAGGTAGTGCCAAAACTGGAGCATTCACCAATCTTCTTTTCAACTCCTGATACTACTTAATTCGATCGCCCAACTTCTGCTGAACTAGTTGCAAAGGATTTCACCACCCCTTTCTGCTTGTAGTCTAAATTATTCCCATCACTCAAGCTCTTTGTCAGACACTCATTTGCATAGTGACCCATCTTATTGCACTTATAACATTTCACTAACTGTAAATCAAATTTGGTATTACCTTCACCTTGATCCTTTTCAGTGCACTCACGAGCCTTATGTCCCATCTTACCACATTGGTATCACTTTCCAGAATTCATAATCCATTCCCCCACATGCCTTTTGCCACATTTATCACTTAATCGAAACTTAGTTTTCTTACCATCAGACTTTTTTGAAGAATTCCTACCTTTCATCTCCCACCTCAGTCTCTTCTTCTACTGGTTGTTATAGAACACTTGGTCATTGTAAAACTCCATTTCCACCTTCTCAGCACATCGAACAATCTTTTCATAACTTTTAAACTCAAGAAAAGCTAATTCCCTTCGATATTTTGGCTTTAATTCTGAGTAAAAATGATTGATTTTACTATCAAGGTCTCGGATAAAATTTGGAGCATACCTTGCCAATCGAGTGAACATTTCTTCATAGGTAGCCATTGAGTCTTCCTCTTGCCTCAATTCCAAGAATTGCTTTTCCATCCTAAGTTGAAAAACCTTAGGAAAATACTTCTCAAGAAACATGCCTTTGAATTCATCCCAGTCGAGAGCATCAATATCATCGGCGTCCCTGATATTTTTAACCATAGACCACCACTGATCTGCTTCACCCTCCAAGCGGTAAATAGCAAGACTAACCTTTTGATTGTCTGAACACCCCATGACATCAAAAATCTTCTCCAGTGCTTTAACCCACCCTTCAGCTAGCACAGGGTCAGATAATCCTCTGAATGATGGTGGAATTTGTCTCATGAAATGTTCCACCACTAACATGTTCCTCTGCGGTTGATGTGGCTGATCTCGTGCATGAATACTACCACCATTTATCGCCTGAGTCAACTGCGCCATTACTGCAACAAGCAGTTCAGTTCTAATTCCAAACATCTCAGGATGATGATTAGGAAGGTTATTTCCTTCTGTATGCCTTCCTAGCACTGCTTCCCTGTTTCCTCTATGGAAAAACATTCTGAACAAACATGTCTTGGATGAAGCAACATGGTAATCTTCAAATGCAATATCACTTCAATTTGACCATAAAAAAATATTTTTGGATAATCATTTAATAGAATTCAAACTCCTAAAGTTATCTAAACTGACCTCTGATACCAACTATAAGGCCCCATCCTTAAACCTTACTTAATCTTGAGTTATTACAAGATTACACATTGAGGATCTTTTCAGGTTTAGAGTTTTAGAGAATTAAGTCATAAAACTTGCATTACATTCCACATATAAACAAAGTGGTTACATAAAGATAGTATTCATCATTCCCATAAATGGTAACACATTTAAAATAAAACAAGGATTATTTCTTGACACTTCCTTGACACTATCATCATATCATGTACCTTTCCCTTGACCTGTGAAAAACATTTCAAAAAAACATGGGATGAGCATAAAAATCTCAGTAAGGGATATAAAAAATATGTAAGGGAAACATGGGAACATATATACATAAGGATGAGATCATAATTTACCCATAAAACATAAGCACTTTAACATACCTCATCAAATCATGAATAAATCATAGATATCATAAGACATAATGGTAACATGAGGCATTCATAACATTCTTACGTAAGGAGTAACCCTCTTGGTTACGTTTGGAATACTCATCATAGTATATTCCCTAAAATCTCTTCGGAGAAACCTTGACGTTTCACTCCTTCGCGTTACCCAATGCATTGGAGAGCTATATCTGGCTCACCCGCCCTTATTTTATCAGGGAACCACCCGTCTTAATAATAATGCCCAAGAACCATAACATAATCTTATCACATAAAACATGCATAAAGGAAACAGAAAATTTCCACATTTCAATCACAAGATATCAATACAACACAAAAACATTGTGAAAACCATTTTCAATACCAAAATAAAAGAAAAGTAAAACATGGTATTTATTTTTCTTTTAAAAAGAAGGTATGGATTGTAGAGGAAGTTGAAACTCAAATAACTGTCACGACGACGGAGAAGTCGTTGTCGCCGCATACGTACGACAAAAACATTCCTTTTGTCATCTAGTAAACGCTTCGTATAAAAAAGATTCCTTTTGAATAAACATAAAAGTCAAAGGGGTTTATACACTGTATAAAAGAAAGTTGTGTATAAAATAAAATATTCCTCAATGAAAGGAGATTGAGACGACGTCCCATACCTCGTATCCGACATGACCCGACCGTTCTTTAATCTCCTGAATAATAAACTTGAGTTAATCTCTACTTGCTTATTAACCTTTTACAAGTTCATTATTCATTTTATACCATGTTATGAACATCATTTAATCATTTAAGTTAATATTGTTCATTTTGTCGGTATTTGGTTCTTAAGTCAAAAATAGACTTCTTACACTTACATGTTGTTAATTTGGTCAAAGGTTAGTTATATCTGGAATGATATTAATGATTTAGATAACATATATATCATATATATTCATCATATACATGTATTTATAATATTACATCACATTTAGAGGTAAGGAATGAAATGCACCGTTCATGGAGACGGTAAGCCGTACGTACGCATGAACGCTACTTCCATTTCTATTTTGTATTTTCTGCAATAGAATCATAATGATATAAGGGTATATTAAAATTAAAGTATAATAACATATATAATATCATTAACGTTATCCTTTACACATCCCACATATGGTATTAACGAATCAAATCACTTTCAGGGGGCGGTAGTCCGCACATCCTAAAATGAAGATATCGTGTTTACCCATAATGGGAACCATAAAGGTATGCCCAAAATAAAAAAAACAGAAGCTTAAGGAAACCATAAACATATTATATATCATATATAAAAATAGTTACATCATAATGGCCACCTTTGAAGGTGTTAAATGAGTATTGAACAATCATCCTTTCGGGAGGCAGAATTTCGCCATCCACGGAAACCGTATGTTCTTTAACCATTTTATGTAGTTTTGTGAGAGTGTAGCTCAAATAAATCTTATAAAAACACCCTAGTATATTTAAGATACTTGTGTTGTTACAAAAGAAGTAAATAAAAAGAGTTTAGGGGGTTGGAGAAGCAAAATAAAACAAATGAACATGAGAGAATGAATTACCTTTAAAAGTGTAACTCCTTTTGATTTGAGCCTAAAGGCTTCCTTTGAATAGATTCTGCCCAAAGAGAATCCTCTAGTATGAGGAGAGGGATGTGGAGAGAGTAAATGGGCATGGTTTGGCCGAGTCAAAGGCTTGATGAGTGTATGAAATGAGGCAGAGTAGGGGGCTTTTATAAGAGGAGAGGAGGGGCACTTTTGGAAAGTAAAGATAAGTTACTTTATTTTAATAAGAGTTTCGGATTAAAAAGGTCCCACATTGCTATAATTATCGGATAAAGTGATAAGGCTTCGAAATCCACTCATCCAATTGGTTTTGGACATGTGTAGGTTTTATATTTTTTATTATCTTTCCATTTTATTTAAATCATTAAATAATGAGGTCATCGCTGCATCATCATGATGTCATAAATAATTTAATTTATTTAAAGTCTAAAAATTATAAAAAAATTCTATGATGTAGTAAATCTTATTATATTTCCAATTACTATTTATAATAAAAAATCTGATCTTTATACCCCCATGTAAAAATTGTTTTCGTAAAACATATTATGTTTGTGTCATTTTTACTTTTACATTAAATAGAAAGTAATTTATGTCATTTCCCAACCAATGTGGATCCATGGGATCCCCATGTTGACCCATGGCTTGTCTTGGTCGGCCATAACACAAACAATGAGGTTATGACATGTTTCAAGCTCATCTCATTTTATTAAAGCATTATTTTCACATTAAACTACAGTAATTTCCACTAATCACGATTAAAAACGAAATAAGTTATTATTCAACAAAAAAAAATTTTAATCTCATTGAACCAAGTTTTACTTCTTAATGACAACCATGTATGTAGGATTTTTGAAATTCAAAACACAATGATGGAAAAATTTCATTTAAACGGAAAATCAGTCTTTATAAGTACCACTTAGTGGTTTCACTATTCATCAAAAATTGATGTTTTTTAGAAAATTACCAAAAATTCACCCTAAGATATATTTGATATTATGAATTCAAAAATGAAGTATATTTTACAAAATTCAAAACATATAAGTCACATTAATTAATTTAATAATTAATTTCCGTTGTCAGAGCAAATAGCGTGTTTTTATGAAACAATAAGTATCAAAAGATTGACACTAGTTTAAGTCCAATTTCAAAGTGAAATTGATTCCACTGACCACCATTGGATTAAATGGTAAAAATATATTCAGATTAAACATTAAGACAAATTCAAAAGATAATCTAATCATATAAATAAATTAGATTAAAAAGTAGTTTTGATGTAAAATGCAGTATTTTTCCCTATTCATTAAAAAATGAACATTGTCAGAAAAATACCAAAAATTCACACAAAGTAAATTTTGATGTCCCAATAATAAACAATAAGTTTATTTTGACAAGCATAGTTTATAAAATTGTCAAAAGATAGATTCAAAAATGGTTTGCCATCATAAGGCAGTAAAACAATCTTTTAAGAATATTAGTGTATTCCATGATTAAGATTGGATTTATTTTCATTTTATGCCTCTAAAACACTATCTTAATCATTAATAGACATAGATAAAAATATCTATTATTCATTACATACTTAGGATGTTACAAAAAATAATCCATTGAGTATTATATTTCTATGAAATGGTTTCTATCCAAGAGATCTAATATGGACTCAATGTACACAAAAAATGTATTGAAAATAGAATTTTCACTAGAAAGGGTGAAACCCAAGGGGTGAAAGTAATTTTTTATTTGGAAAAATATAAAATATGGTAAAAAATATAATTATTAATATTTAATATTGTATATGGGTTACAAATAAATTAATTTAATTTATTATGATGCAACTATATTATTAGTGGTCATAGGAAGTTAAATTTGAATATTTGATTCCATAAAAACTCATTTTGATTATATGATTTATTAATAGTATATAAAAACCATTTCCCAAAATAATAATTTTATTACTGAAACATATAAAATTGAATATTATGGATATAATGTGAAAAATGAGTTTTATGAAATTTGTATGTTGTAAAAATGAATTTAGGTATTGAAGAAGGCTTATTGGATTTTGAAAATCTTGTTTAATGATAAAATGAATGAGTTTTGTTTCATTAAAAAAAATTATTCATGAATATATAAATGTGTTAGTTATAGTGTTGAGGTATTTCATATGGTGCATGTTGATAACATACTGATAATAATAAATTATGTTATAACCATAGTTTTAGTAACGATTTAGTTAGTAAAGGGAATTTAAATTACAGATAATAGTTAAGATGTTGACATACAAGGAATAAAGATCTTTTCAGAAAATTCTAAAATGTTTCCATAGACCAAGAAAAAAATATATATATTGGTAAATTTCTAAACTGGTTTATAATGTGGAATTCAAAGATGTGATATTTACAAGTGTTTTATAGAATTATTCTTGCAAAATATTGATCTTCTTATAATGATATAAATTAAAAAACAATGATAATATTATTTAAACTTCATATATGGGGTCTACCATGAATTACATGTTGCTGACATTGTCATATGTCAGTTATTCTATGAATATAAAAATTACATTTCAATTGAATCCTATTTAGAGTCACTATATTTCTATCAATAACATTATTATGTAGTTGAGAAGAGTAAAAATATATTCATGGTCACTAGGGTAGAGGAATGGTTGATTTTTATTGGGATAACTAATTCTAGTTTTCATATAGATATAGATTATATCAGATATCGGTTGGGATTCATATTTTGACTCAGTTGATGAGATATTAGTTAAAAGAGGTCCAAATACTATACTATGGTGTGAAAAAAATAGTGGTACATTACATCATTGTATTAGGTGTTTAATAAACTATTTTTCATTTTTAATAACATCTACCCCATGATTGTGTAACTAATTAATATTTTGTACCCATTAAGTATTATTATGATAATAATATATCTATTTTCACATTAAAGAATAGTGGTATCAAGAAAAGTTAAACAAATCATTTAGAAATATAATCTTATTTATGATATAGTTTATATGGGTGATTTAATGATCTTTTGGGTGTAAATAGAGTAGAATATAATAAATAAATAAATTAAGACATTAGTGTAATATAAGATTGAATATAATTTATCGTATCTTGGTTTTAGATACCTGATATACTAGATGAAATGATTATTTTTATTGGGAAAGTATCATGTTTTTATAATATATTAAATCTCAATTTATAATTCATTCATGTATTATCCATATATTATATAAATATTGGAATTATAAAATATCATCAAAGATTATCATTGATTTATCACAAATAAATGATCATCAATGAGTGTGGGGTTATATGATGATATGTTAATATTTTAATACGTAGAATAGTTTATAATAATAGTGATTCCTCGTGAGATAATATCTAGAGCTTTATTATCTATGCTAACAGAAGAAAATATTTCAAGACATTTATATGATATTCTATGTACTAAAGGTTTTATACATAATATGAATCTCTATTTATAGATGCAGATCAGATACAAAGTATAATAGGCATAAAACATTGATATATTTCATATGTGGTACTTGAGGCTATGATAACCAAGGGTGGTTAGGTATGTTTCCAATCATTTAATTAGTTGTGTATAAACATGATGTTATTTTCCCGCTTCATTGAAACGTGTAATATATGTGCGTGTAATAAAATTTAAATGATGAAATTAACGGATATACTTAATGGAGTGACATGTGATTTTCGTAATAATATATATATATTTGATTTATTCATTCAATTAATTCACACATGTTAGCATGGTCAAGGGTTCCATGAATATATGAGATGTTCTATACTATAATGAAATGTTCCATGACTATTGGCCACTTGATGTTAGAACTAGTGGACCATATAAGCATTAATGTGATCTATAATGTTACATTACGTTGGGAATGTTCATATATTGATATTAGTGAATATGATCATGATAAAACTAGATCTGTTTATATATTGAGTAATAATTATGTTTCTCCAGTTTTCATACACTGAATTGAAATTTGTATTAGGTAAATAAAAAATTCTATCAATTTTTTATTTGGATATTTGAGAGACATGATTAATTATGGAAAAATGTTTTTGTCCAAAAATTTGGGAGTTTTATTGATAATCATATACCAATGTCTTTCCATGGGTTCCCAAATATCATTTTCATTTTAAAATATCCATTCGGGTTCATGTTAAGTTTTTATTTTATAGATATTATGAATAAAATAAAAAAATAATGTGATTATGGATAGAAAAAATATTTTATGTGTTTCCATGGTTATTTATCCCCTGTCAAGATGTATGTGAAAAATTAAACATGAAATATTTTGGTGGTTTATATCAATTAGATGATTATGTGTATTTTGTCAATTTAAACGTAATATGATTATTTATAGACTATTTAATGTTGGTAATAGAGTTTAATAATCAAATAATAAAGGAGTTAAAAGATAAATTATATGAAAATTTCTTAACATATAATAATTTATAACTCCATGATGCTTCATTATTTAATAAAGGTGTACAATAAAATAGATATTATTTAGACATTTTTCTATAACAAATAGCTTTTCAATTTTGGGAAAGAATTCATTCAATTTCTATATGGTAAATTTTTCATTAAGGGTGTGATTAATTTACACCATTATAGATAAGATTCTCCTACAAATACATTCATTGATTATAGTGATTAGTATATTCTATTAGTGGTAAAACTCATATATTCTTGCCAAGGTATCTCGATAAAACTTATTACCAGTGAACATGGTAATCATTGAATGTTATGTCTGATCACATTATGATTTTTTAATTTTATTGTATTTATTCTACACCAACTCCATATGTGGATTTTTTTGGGTATTCAACAATATTTAATATAACCCATGAAAACTTATTAGTAGGACACCTGAACTCTAAAAACGTTACTCGAAATCCATTTCATTTTTTCTCACATTGGTGATTCTCCCTTTAATGTAGAATGTTCTTTACTTGAGTTTTTCATTAGTTACGATTCCTTAAATATATAATTTTTATAATTTTATCATATCAAATTATAGAATTTTAAAATAATAAATCACCCAAAATAGTTTCATTCCTTTCATTTTTTAAAATTTATTGGGAAGAAAATAATTATGTCCTATTGGATAGTTTATGTCAAGTTTCTTATATAGAAATGAATATTGTTACATATATGAAAGACTAGATTAATATGAGAATTTAAATTACCAAATTAATATTTATCTAGTTATTATAAGTTATATAAAATTTGGTAATATTTGTTTTAAATTTCTATGTGAACCTATTATTGTTCAATCATTATTTTTAAATTGATACTTGATGTACTACTAAAAATATATTTCAAATCATAGAATTAAATTTCAAAAAATTTAAGATCCAAAAATAGGTAATTAGTATAATATTCATTTGTATATATCTCAAATGAAAGAATCATGAATGTTATAAAGTTTCATGAAAAATTTTATTTATCTATCTTTTATGAATGGATTATAAATATTTCAATGAAAAAATTTAAATTTAAAGTCACAAATTTAAGTTTTTAAAATTTTTAACAACTTGTATTAATGAATTAAATATCATTTGTTCCATCATATCACAATTGAGTAGATAAATTTTATCTTAAATTCCATAAAGAAAATTATTTTTGATTATTTTATTATCAATTTTATTGCATTTGAATAATATAAAAAATATTAATACATAAATTAATCATTATTCCATTCATAACACATATCCATATTTATCATTTTAGATTACTCATTAAAATATAAATATCATTGAGATTTAATCTGATTCTACTATTCTTGAAGTTTTTCAAACTAAATTGTATATTAGTATTGTGGAATACATAAAATTAATTTAACAATATTATAATTAGTAAAATAACAGACAGGTATAAAATATTAAAAAAATTACATATTAAAGGAGGAGATGCATTGGGATAATCAAGTTAGTTATTCACCATTTGCATTGACATTATATTGATTTATGTACATTGATGAGATAAATTTGTAATAAAAAACAATATTCATTGGTATATAAGATAATAAATTACTAAAATTTGTGAAAGAATTAATTTAAAACATATATCATGATGAATTGGTGAAACATTATGTGTCCCAAAGTCACCACAACATCAACTTATTTGTCACGACCCTCTCCCACCAAAGATGCCCCTCCTGAGCTGGCAATGGTGAAAGGGAGATAATGACCCCCGAGTCCCGCCTCCAGTAGGCCCTGGGTTGGCGACTAGCACCAAGGGTATGAGTTTTCACAAATATGGGAGGCATTACCCTTTTTATTATTTTGGATCGGGAAATATGACAAGTCAACCACCAAAAAGGGAAAAGAACAATTGTATATAAATAAACCCAAACCAAGCCCACATGCAAGTTTAAACAATTTTTATAACAAGGTACAAGTACAAGGAAGCTCAAAAGTACAAGTGAGTACAGTACCAAAAGGAAAACAAGAAAACAACAACTACAACAACTCCAACTTCCCGACTAGTAGGGTCCCGCACGGCCCTGGTAGTCCTCCTGGAAACCTGAAAGTAAACGTAGGGTGAGCATACAAGTATACTCAGTAGGGAAACCTAAAGCTCTCGTGCACAAGTGGGGAGACACCCTAAGGTCCCGTGAGAAAACAGAAGAACCAGAAACTAACAAGGAAAAACTATCCACCCAGCCTCACTGGTCACACTCACCAAGTAACACAATCAAGTTTAGTATATATATTGAACAGAAGTATTGGGTACCCCGCACCATTTCCCACTTAATTCGATGCTGCTCTTCCTAACGGCAAACGTCCTGACGCTACCACACTCTTCCCGCCCGCACACACCTGGGCCAAACCACGCATCCCGCCCACACACACCTGGTCCACAACCACTAACCCGCCCGCAGACACCTGGGCCACAACCACTAACCCGCCCGCAGACACCTGGGCCTCATCCCGAAGGTTCTTGGGAACGGTAAGCCTGCCCGAAGAGTCTTGGGCTAAAGGTCGCCTCAAGCCATCACAGCCTCCGAGACCTACCCGAAGAGTCTTGGGTGTAAGGTCACCTCAAGCCATCATAGCCTATGGAAGAGGGGGCAGGAAGGAGCTAGTAACTAAGGGGGAACACCCTCTCCCATAAAATGGGAGTGTTCGGCACTAGGTGCTTGACATGGGTGCGGTGCGACAAAACACAAAGATACAATTATATATATATACATATACCAAACACACAGCCCAACCTATGGCTTCTTAAAAAAGAGAAACTGAGCATGTGCCTCGGCACTGCTACCATGAAGCATGCATCAACAACCAAACAGTCATCCCCCAACCCCATTTAGGTTTTCATGTTTCATGCAAATTATTACTACTGGGCAACTATCATCCAGACAAAACCTTTCACAAACAAATCCCTGCCATCCACAACCAAGGTTAGGTAAAACGCAAGCAACCACATGCCATTTCATTTACAAAAGATTATCACAACCATACAACATTCCATCATTCATTTATTTCAATGTTCCACACATAAAACCCTTTCCACACACAAAACATTTCCGCATTTGAAAACACCTTTTACATCAAAATACTTTTCATAATCAAAACACTTTTCATAAATAAAGGCATTTTCCACAACCAACCACTTCCCATTTCAACCCCATCGTTTAAGAAACATTTCACACCTCCACGTTTCAACCATCAACCATTCCAATAAGATCACCACCCAAACGTCGTAGCCCCGCTGCCCAGCATCACATCACAACACCATTCCAGAAAAAAAAACATTTCCCACAAAACAACCAAACCACCAACATGTTCATTATTCCATTTTGGTTCAACCGGGGTAATCACACAAGGGTTCTAGATTTTCATTTAAAAAGTCAACTTTACGTGATTAACCAATTTCCACATTCCATGAAGTTTACATCCATAAGAAAATACAGAAGGATAGGGAAACATTTAATTGCGTAAGCAAAGGCCCCCAACGACTGTGATTTTCCGTAGGTAGAAGCACATTCAATTCACAAATATAATATCATAGGATATAAAAAGTAAGGTAACAACAATCACTAACTTCCCAACCCCATTCTTTAACCTCTTATTATCTTTATTTAAAGGTCAACCATTTCTCATGAAAACAAAAGGATACCCGCCACACATGATACACAAATTAGAGAGACAAAGGTGAGATCCCTACCTCAAAAGGTCCCGATCACGTCGCTTCCGACGACGTCCTTCGGTGTCCTCCGCCTTCGCCAAACTCGACAAACGCCTCCTAGGATGGAAGCTAGAGAAGGAATGCCGAAAGTAAAGGTGACAAGTCTGGGCTTAGAAGCTTCGTCTCATCACTACGATCCTGTGGCCGCTGACGGATCGTAATTCGGAGCTCGGACAAAGAAGTTAGAGGAGGAAGACTTCTTGATCATCCAAGAGTGTCGTCGTGTGAAGAAGAAGCGATTCGTCTGGAAATAATCCGCGACCCTTTATTATATAGCCAACGAATAGGTAAAACGGTATGCAACGTGTATTGATGAATACACGGTGTGACTGTACACCCGTTACATGTTTTGACTGGTCAACACACGACATGTCACGCGGTTTCCACGCGTTTTAAAAAAACACGTTAATTTTAAAAATTTGTGTGTTTCGTTGACCCAAGACATAACTCATAAAAAGTTATCCACCACTGGTCTCAAAAAGACCGTCTTAATTACATGATTACACTACCGCTGACGGTTCATCATTCTGACACCATATGAAGAAGTTACGCTCGAATTAAGATTATAAAACCCAAAACATAATAATAAAATTTTATAATATTATTATTTATTTATTTTCCTTGAATTTTATATGCTCAAAAAATTGGGTCCCCTTTTTCTTTCATGCCCAAAAATCTCCACCACCAATCAATCACCTTTATTTTTATTCTATTATGATAATAATATTATTATATGAATATTATTCATTTAAGGGGAAGAAAAAACAAACCCCTTACGCCTCCTTTAACCTCATCATACACCCCCTTTATTCTCCCAATTTATTTACTTTAATTTATTATCTCATTTAATCCATATGATTTATTATTATAATATACATGGGGAGGTCCATGTATAGCGCCTCACCCACATGCTCCTCATTAACATAATAAATATATAATAAATATATTTTTATTATTATAAAAAAGGAAAACCTTATGCTCAATTAATTCATGAGCGTTTCGGGTACCCAATCCAAAAACCCGAAAAAGATATCCAAAATTGGACTCATAATTTCTGTCTCGTAGTCAGGGTTGCACTGCCGCTGACGGTTCATGAAACCGAGGTCGCATGAGGAAGATACCGTCAAAATTCATTTTTCCCATCCACAATTAATAATTACATTATTATATTATATTATTTAATTTAATTCATAAATTCTCACATTCTCTCTCCAATCTCCTTGAGATTCACGTACAAAGTCATTTGTTTAGGTGGATTACACTTGGCGCCTCTCTCTTATATTTATTTTTCAATAAATTTTATTTCCTTTAATCATGTTTCTCTCTCCAATCTTCTTACCTTCTTCCACAAAAAGTGGCGCCACCCTCTTCCTCATTCCATGCCCAAAACGCCCCACCTTGTATTCCTTCTCTCTCTTTTTTTTTCATTTAATCTTATCTTTTATTTAATATCGTTATTAATATATTTTTCATCTTCTCTCTTCAATCTCATTCCTCCCCAACAAAGTGGCGGCTCCCTTGATTTTCCACCATTACTTCCATTCTTTTTATCATAATTATTTTCAATAATAATGATTAAATCTCCCTAAAAAACATGCAAGATCCCCACCCATCAAAACCCACATGACACACACCTATTTTAAATCTTTATCATTATTATTATTATTTTATTTTTTAAACACAACTATCATAAATAATAACATCTCTTATTTATCCTTATATCTCAAATCTCATTGCAATGAATTCAAAATTTAAATCTCATTAAAGCTTTATTAACGGATATTTCAAAATTTAAGCCAACATTATTATTACAATTATTTAGTATAACAATTATAACAAAACCCCAATTAAAATTTATTAAATTGTCACCAATTATTATTAAAAAAAATATCATTATAATGCACGTTGTGTTGACCGTATTGATTTCAACAAAGGAATGGACCGGAGGGGTCCGGTCCATTACATCAGATACCTCTTAAAACATTCTCGTCCTCGAGAATTAAAAACCAACCAAGAAAAAGAATGGATCCCCAACAACCACTCCGCAAGATACCTCTTAGGGCTCTTGTCATAACAAGAAACAACCGACAACCCTAATTATGTGAGTTAGGAATTCCCTCTCCTATGTCGAGATATTATCCGCTTTAGGCGGCATTGACTCGCCAGGACGGGTTTAATCGCATCCGCATTAATGCGTCTCGATTAAGGTCTGAGCCTTCCCACTTCCATATATTAGGATTTTCCAACTTACACTGCCCCCCAACACCATACAAAACATCAATAAATTTCTCGAACACATGGCTTGAGGAATTCCTTCTCCCATGTCGAGATATTATCCACTTTAGGCGGCACTGACTCTCCTGCACAGGTTTAATCGCATCCACATTAATGCGTCTTGATTAGGGATTAGGTCCTCCTATCCCCACATGTTATGACTCTTCACACACATTTAAAGGAAAGAGGGAAACAACATAGCATTATAAATTCATGAAAAAAAAAGTTCCAGGCCCAAAGCATGGGTGAGAATGAGTTTCAACATAGGAGTGTAATGATCTTGAATTTAAACAAAACATAAATGATAGCATTTAAGTAAAACCGGAAACATCTCTCTCGATCTGTAGCCTTGCTAGGGTTGCCACTTCTATTGCGTGAAACTGTCTGTGTCCCACTCCTCTGCCGTTCTGTTGACATCCAGGTGCCATAGTTGTTCGGTAAACAGGGAACGCCTAAGCCCAAGTAGTAATGAAAAACTCAAGGATTTAATTATCATTTTATTTCAATTTCTTTCCCAGAACACCCAAATCAGGTAATACACAAACATTATTATGCATGTACCTTCCCTAGGGTCTCTACCCTGCAATCAATATAGTCTCACTTGGTCGTTCGGTAGGCTCAGAGTCCTTACATCGGATCACGGGGGGCCCTAAAATCCCGTGTCCTAGCCGGTCTTCCCTGGCCTATGTCACGCACCAAGATTAACGAACACTGGTGCCCTACCATCCCATGCAATCCTCACTATGCCTAACTCCAGACTCCATCCTATCTCTCATCCATCAGACTCTGATACCATTCTGTCACGACCCTCTCCCACCAAAGATGCCCCTCCTGAGCTGGAAATGGTGAAAAGGAGATAATGACCCCTGAGTCCCGCCTCTAGTAGGCCCCGGGTTGGCGACTAGCACCAAGGGTATGAGTTTTCACAAATATGGGAGGCATTACCCTTTTTATTATTTTGGATCGGGAAATAGGACAAGTCAACCACCAAAAAGGGAAAATAACAAGTGTATATAAATAAACCCAAACCAAGCCCACATGCATGTTTAAACAATTTTTATAACAAGGTACAAGTACAAGGAAGATCAAAAGTACAAGTGAGTACAGTACCAAAAGGAAAACAAGAAAACAGCAACCGCAACAACTCCAACTGCCTGACTAGTAGGGTCCCGCACCGCCCTGGTAGTCCTCCTGGAATCCTGAAAGTAAACGTAGGGTGATCATACAAGTATACTCAGTAGTGAAACCTAAAGATCTCGTGAAAAAGTGGGGAGACACCCTAAGGTCCCGTGAGAAAACAGAAGAACCAGAAACTAACAAGGAAAAACTATCCACCCAGCATCACTGGTCACACTCACCAAGTAACACAAACAAGTTTAGTATATATATAGAACAAAAGTATTGGGTACCCCGCACCATTTCCCACTTAATTAGATGCTGCTCTTCCTAACGGAAAACGTCCTGACGCTACCACACTCTTCCCGCCCGCACACACCTGGGCCAAACCACGCATCCCGCCCGCAGACACCTGGGCCACAACCACTAACCCGCCCAGAGACACCTGGGCCTCATCCCAAAGGTTCTTGGGAACGGTAAGCCTGCCCGAAGAGTCTTGGGCTAAAGGTCGCCTCAAGCCATCACAACCTCCGAGACCTACCCGAAGAGTCTTGGGTGTAATGTCACCTCAAGCCATTATAGCCTATGGAAGAAGGAGCAGGAAGGAGCTAGTAACTAAGGGGGAACACCCTCTCCCATAAAATGGGAGTGTTCGGCACTAGGTGCTTGACATGGGTGTGGTGCGACAAAACACAAAGATACAATTATATATATATACATATACCAAACACAAAGCCCAACCTATGGCTTCTTAAAAAAGAGAAACTAAGCATGTGCCTCGGCACTGCTACCACGAAGCATGCATCAACAACCAAACAATCATCCCCCAACCCCATTTAGGTTTTCATGTTTCATGCAAATTATTACTACTGGGCAACTATCATCCAGACAAAACCTTTCACAAACATATACATGCCATCCACAACCAAGGTTAGGTAAAACGCAAGCAACCACATGCCATTTCATTTACAAAATATTATCACAACCATACAACATTCCATCATTCATTTATTTCAAAGTTCCACACAAAAAACCCTTTCCACACACAAAACATTTCCGCATTTGAAAACACCTTTTACTTAAAACACTTTTCATAATCAAAACACTTTTCATAAATAAAGGCATTTTCCACAACTAACCAATTCCCATTTCAACCCCATAGTTTAAGAAACATTTCACACCTCCACGTTTCCACCATCAACCATTCCAATAAGATCACCACCCAAACGTCGCAGCCCCGCTGCCCAGAATCACATCACAACACCATTCCAGAAAAAAAAACATTTCCCAAAAAACAACCAAACCACCAACATGTTCATTATTCCATTTTGGTTCAACCGGGGTTATCACACAAGGGTTCTATATTTTCATTTAAAAAGTCAACATTACGTGATTAACCAATTTCCACATTCCATGAAGTTTCCATCCATAAGAAAATACAGAAGGAGAGGGAAACATTTAATTGCGTAAGCAAAGGCCCCCAACGACTGTGATTTTCAGTAGGTATAAGCACATTCAATTCACAAATATAATATCACAGGATATAAAAAGTAAGGTAACAACAATCACTAACTTCCCAACCCCATTCTTTAACCAGTTATTATCTTTATTTAAAGGTTCAACCATTTCTCATGAAAACAAAAGGATACCCGCCACACATGATACACAGATTAGAGAGACAAAGCTGAGATCCCTACCTCAAAAGGTCCCGATCACATCGCTTCTGACGACATCCTTTGGTGTCCTCCGCCTTCTCCAAACCTGAAAAACGCCTCCTAGGATGGAAGTTGGAGAAGGATGGCCGGAAGGAAAGGTGACAAGTCCGGGCTTAGAAGCTTCGTCTCGTCGCTACGATCCTATGGCCGCTGACGGATCGTAATTCGGAGCTCGGAAAAAGAAGTTAGAGGAGGAAGGCTTCTTGATCATCCAAGAGTGTCGTCGTGCGAAGAAGAAGCGATTCGTCTGGAAATAATCCGCGACCCTTTCTTATATAGCCAACGAATAGGTAAAACACTATGCAGTGTGTATTGATGAATACACAGTGTGACTGTACACCCGTTACGTGTTTTGACCGGTCAACACACGACACGTCACGCGGTTTCCACGCGTTTTAAAAAAACACGTTAATTTTATTAATATGTGTGTTTCATTGACCCGAGACATAACTCATAAAAGGGTATCCATCACTGGTCTTAAAAAGACCATCTTAATTACAAGATTACACTGCCGCTGACGGTTCTTCATTCTGACACCATATGAAGAAGTTACGCTCGAATTAAGATTATAAAACCCAAAAAATAATAATAAAATTTTATAATATTATTATTTATTTATTTTCCTTGAATTTTATACGCTCAAAAAATTGGGTCCCCTTTTGCTTTCAGGCCCAAAAATCTCCACCACCAATCAATAACCTTTATTTTTTTTCTATTATGATAATAATATTATTATATGATTATTATTCATTTAAGGGGAAGAAAAAAAAACCCCTTACGCCTCCTTTAACCTCATCATACACCCCCTTTATTCTCCCCATTTATTTACTTTAATTTATTATCTCATTTAATCCATATGAAATATTATTATAATATACATGGGGAGGTCCATTTATAGAGCCTCACCCACATGCTCCTCATTAACATAATAAATATATAATACATATATTTTTATTATTATAATAAAGGAAAACCTCATGTTCAATTAATTCATGAGTGTTTCGGGTACCCAATCCAAAAACCTGAAAAAGATATCCAAAAATGGTCTCATAATTTCCGTCTCGTAGTCAGGGTCACACTGCCGCTGACGGTTCATGAAACTGAGGTCGCATGAAGAAGATACCGTCAAAATTCAGTTTTCCCATCCAAAATTAATAATTACATTATTATATTATATTATTTAATTTAATTCTTAAATTCTCACATTCTCTCTCCAATCTCCTTGAGATTCGCGTACAAAGTCATTTGTTTAGGTGGATTACACTTGGAGCCTATCTCTTATATTTATTTTTCAATAAATTTTATTTCATTTAATCATGTTTCTCTCTCCAATCTTCTTACCTTCTTCCACAAAAATTGGCGCCACCATCTTCCTCATTCCATGCCCAAAACACCCCACCTTGTATTCCTTCTCTCTATTTTTTTTCATTTAATCTTATCTTTTATTTTATATCATTATTAATATATTTTTCATATTCTCTCTTCAATCTCATTCCTCCCCAACAAAGTGGCGCCTCCCTTGATTTTCCACCATTACTTCCATTCTTTTTATCATAATTATTTTCAATAATAATGATTAAATCTCCCTAAAAAAACATGCAAGATCACCTCCCATCAAAACCCACATGACACACACCTATTTTAAATCTTTATCATTATTATTATTATTTTATTTTTTAAACACAACTATCATAAATAATAACATCTCTTATTTATCCTTATATCTCAAATCTCAGTGCAATGAATTCAAAATTTAAATCTCATTAAAGCTTTATTAACGGATCTATCAAAATTTAAGCCAACATTATTATTACAGTTATTTAGTATAATAATTATAACAAAACCCCAATTAAAATTTATTAAATTGTCACCAATTATTATTAAAAAAATATCATTATAACGCACGTTGTGTTGACCGGATCGATTTCAACAAAGGAATGGACCGGAGGGGTCCGGTCCATTAGATTATTATTTCACCGAAATAATTAATAAATTATTATTCTAAACAAAATTTTTAGGATAATGGTATCTAAGCTAATAAATTAGAGTACATAATATAAATTTTTTTCATAGATTATTATAAGGTTGTGTTTTATGGATGCAATACTAATGTGCACATACTATATGTTCAATCATATATATAAGTAAATGAATTAATTTTATTTCTGCCTCCATCATATAATAAAAATACCATGATAAAAATCTATATGGATCTTATGAAATTATTTCCTTATTAGATAGTATTCCATGTTAGTTATGTTTAAATTTCCATTACACTTCTCCATATAATGTTTATCAACTTTATATATTTTATATCACATAAATAATCCCTCCAACATTAGTTTTTTGAGGAATATAACATAGTCTATTGAGATCTACCCACTATTATAAGGAAACATTAATAAATACCTTTGATGACCAAAATTAACCTCATTTTCATTCCAGATAGATTTTTTGAATATCATATAAGAATCATTGAAGTTTTTCTATTATATTAACAAAATAAAATTACTTTTATATATGCCCATTGACTTATATATAAGATATATGTTCATGGTGAACTAGTGGTAATGAGCCTATAAATCTATAATTTGAATATCAATGTTGAGTTCTTGTACAATACATCCCTAGCATGACCAATCCACTATGGAAAAATTCCACATGACGTCAACTATGCTAAAAAATCACTAGATTTTGGTGATAAAAAATGTGGATCTATTATTATCACTTAGGGATAAATTTACCCACAAATAGATAATATAAAAGAATAACAATAATAAATAACCCAAAATATATTAAATTTATGAATAAAGTATACAAAAACATAATAATATCCAATATAATTTTAAATAATGAACAATGATAACATGCATCAAAATTGAGTATAATAAGAACATATGTATATATAAATCAATTTATAATATCAACTGAAATGCATTAAAAATATAAACTAAATAAGTTCAAATATTATAATTTTATATCTATATCCATACACCATTAATAAATTATAATATCTTTTTATACAACAATATACGAATATTTTCATTATTTTTATTACCAACCCTAATTTCTATACACACACAAGGAATGTACATTTGTGGTGTATGAAAAAAATAATAGTTTAACACATCATGACCCCAATTAGAACCTATAATTTAAAATTTTATAACATTAGTGTTATAATTTCCTATAATTAATTAATAATTCATACACAAAATACATTAGAATGTGTTTGGTGATAACAAAACCACTTTCATACCACATATACTAAATTCAGCAAACACTGATTTATTCTATCAATGTCGATCATGGTATTTTAAATTTAAAAATATGTTTTAAATATTGCCCCTTACAAAAATTTCAATCATATAAACCCCAATTAACTCACGAGTATGATCAAATAGATGAAATAGTAATGTTTGTTGGCCAAAAAATAGATTTTGAAAAACCCATGACTCACAAGTTCTCATATCATAGCCTAATGAAATATTTTTTTCATGTTTGTTAACCTCTTAGAGTTTTTTTAAAAAATATATATGTATCACATTATCATAAATCATATATTTAAATTCATCTCATATTATAATGAAAAATTAGTCATTATATCAATTAGTATCCTCCAACACTACAATGCAAATTATATTTTTAACATTTAACATGGATTTAATTAATTTATCAAGTTATACGACACATTTTAAACATATACATCAAAGCATTGATCTCGTTTTTATTTGGTAAGGAATAATTAGTTTCATAATTGAAAATTCATACCTAGTTAATCAATCCCAACCCTTATCATGTTTTTAAACTAAATTTTTTAGAAAACAAAATTCCCACTTATAAATAAACTTCAACTCACACATCTATTGTATCTTCTTAAAACAATGATAACCCACTTTTTAATTTATTTTCACTCTTTATTCATAGTTAAAACTAATTTTAATATTTATCAAACATAAAATAACATGTAAATAACATTGAATATTTTAAAAAATATTTATGTTTCCAAAAATTTACAATTTTCAATCAATTTTTTTTATTTAATTTCAAAACAACAAAAAATTAATATAGAATCATTAATTTAAGTGCATCCAATATTTTTTATTTAGATAAATAATTAAATCCATTTTTAAATTTAATAATTTATAAAAAAATTGTCATTATTTATATTTATTCCCAAATACTAAAACACATTAATTTTTCATAGGTTTTTTTTAAAAAAAATTTTTAATTGAAAAATTTTATTTTAGGTGCTTAACAACTTCTTACAAAGAGTAAATACACTTTTTCATTAATTATAATGAATTCACATAAAACTATTTAAAAAACTTCATCATAACAAAATTAAAACCTGATATTTTAATCACGAAACAATAATTTCTATCTCAAAATATTCAATATAATTTTATAGAATAATAATAACAATACTCAATTAATTAGTTTCACTATTCATTAAAAGTTGAAATTACTTTTTAATCAATAATAGATTTTTTCTAATATAAAACATAATTATAACTCAAGCATTGGCCAATTTATTAAATTTACCATTCTCTTTTCTCTACTAAATTTATTGTTCATTAGATTTGACAATAATAATGCATATAAAAAAATCACTTATAAATTTATGTAACATAATTTAACTAAACATTATATAAATGTGACAGGTCACCGAAATAATTTTATATTTATTATGAAATTAAGAGAATAAATACATTTTCAAATTATCCATCATAAATTCAATAAATTTACTATACTATAATAAAAATATATATTTATAAATAAATAATAAATAATTTTTTTAGCCTTTTAATGAAATGAAGGGGATTACAATCTACTTGATAATTTCATTACAACTTTATAAATTATTCATCAAAAAGATAAATATCAATGGAGGTAACTTAAAGGGGAGGTATAGTTTATTCAAGAAATAGGTTGATATCATAAATATTTTTAAAGAGGTACGTGTGGGTTTCGACTAAATTTTTTCATGAATTATAACAAAAAATGAAATACCACCACCATATTTTTTAATAAAAAACGAATATTTTCAACTTTTTAAACAATGGTTTTATATCTAAAAATTACTACATTAATATAACTACTTAGGTCATAGTAACCTAAACCCTCCTATATAATTTAATTTTTTAATCTCGCAAAGAAAACACAAAGAATACCTTACTTAACCATCAACCCAAAAAAACACAAAAACAAGACACCTATTACATGAACCTCCCCTACGCACTTCACATATTTTTATTTTTCCACATATTATAACCAAACTGTAATCTCCCTAAATATTAAATTCTCGAATACCATAATTTAAAACATCATTATAAAAAACAAAAGAAACATCAACAATAATATAATCAAAATCACCATTACTACCTCTACAATCACAATTATTTATATCACTATTTAATACTAATCTATAAAACATCATTTATATATTCACACACACAAACCTATACACATATATTATTTATACATATAAACCAATTAAATACTCATTAAAAAATTTATTGATATTATAATAATAAAAATTAAGGATGATAAACTATAAAATAATTCATCTAATATTTTCCTACTAAAATCTACACTCACCAGAAAACAACAAAAGAATATTCTTCAAAAATCATTTTTAAAATAATATGGTGTTTCAAACCCCCAACTGTAGTGGTCTTATTCCCCGAGAAACTTCTCATAGCATAAAATATAGTATCCTTATCTAATAGAAAAATATAAATCAAAGATACTAATGACCACAATCATGAAATAACCCAGAATTAGGGGTTCCCATATTTAATTCTATGTCCCATTATACTCACATAAAAACCAAATTAGAATTTATAAATACATATAAATACATTTAATACAACATCATCATTATTTAGTAATATAAAAAATTATATATTCATTATTTAAATTTAAAACATAATAAACCCCAAAAAACCAAATATATCCTAATAAATATTAAACCACAAACATGAACATGCGTCTATATTTCCAATGTTTGTTAACACATATAAATAACATTAAATCCATATAAATCATAATGAAAAAATAATATTCATTTTTTCTAATAAAAATAATTTACATCAAAAAAATATATTATTAAATTTGAAATAAATATTTTTAAAATCATAATAATTAGACAATATTTTGTCCCATTGAGACACATTTTATACCATATATTGAAATCTATTAATAAACATTGAATGAAAAATTCTATATAAAAAATATCCAAACAAGGATACATTCAAATCAAATCCACGAAACATTTATAACTATTTTCATATCGTTTTAAAGAATATTAATCAAATTAAATCCCCAATTATTATGAAAATAAACTAAATTCCAACCAAATAAAAAACTGTTATCCTAACAACTGCTTATTTGTCACCTAAAAATATGGAAAAACATTTTTATGAAATTTTAACACATTAAATAACGTTAAATCTCATTAAACATATCCACAAAAAATCATAAAAAAATTACAATAATAAAATATAGTAATGTTTCCAAATATTATTATCGATACAAATGGTTAATGTAGCCCCATTTAAAATTAATGTGTAAAACGACTCACTCTCATAAAAATCCTCATGCCCGAAAATCTACATCATCCCATGTGAGAAACTAGATTAAAAATAATGAATAATATAAATTAAATATTATTATATATTCACTTAATCCATTCAAAATATTCACCAACAAAATAGTCCATAAATCATCATTAATCATCACGTTCACATCACCAATTAGTTATAAATAACAAGAAAATAAATTCATATATATATATATATATATATTGACACACACACACAATCATATATTCAAATAAGGAACATAATGAGATTACAATTTAAAAATAAATAATTTCGATCCAAAAAATCTTTATGTTCAAAAGAGTTTGAAACCAATAGTAATATTTATTTCCCACCAAAAATCATTATGATCTAAATAGTTTGATAAAAATATGATTTTAATAATTATGGACCAATAATAAATCTTTGTTACAAAATCTACATTCAAAATGAATATATAAAAATTTAAAATTTATTAACACAAAATTTATTAAAAACATATAATCTAAAACAAATATTTACATATTCCATTCCAAAAATAATTAAATATGATCTGTTCAATATCATAATAAAATAATATAAAAATAAAAAATAGAAATTAATGATATATCTACTTGGATAATGACTTGACATATAGAGGTAGTGGTGAATTAATGAGTGAAGATTTTTTAAAAATTAATTTCAATATAATGAATTCAAACATATATAAATATTAGGAAATAAAGATTAAATATATTTCAATCAAATAATTCACCCAACATGACAGAAATCAATTAAATAATGAATGAAACAATATATTTAAAAGTATCATTCCCAATATGGGAAATACTAATAGTGTTTTGGTGATGTTCGAGATAAAGGTGATATACAAATTTGAAAAAGAAAATGCATTACTATCTCCTAATAGTTTTAAAATATCATAAATGTTTCTTTATACCAGATACTAAATGATTAAAATGGTTTGTCATTGATCATCAATGACTATAATATTATATTTGAACAATGATGTCACAAAATCAAATTTTTAGATAATATTTCCTAAATTATGTTTTTTTATATGAAATAGGTGTTTATTAGAAATATCATTCATGATGTCCCCTTCATCTCACATTTAGAGTGATTGATGTATTATAGGTTACATGAAATCATATGATACCATCTTACTCCCCTATATTAGTAATACCTTATCGTAATACTCAATCACTACCTACTCCTCATTCCTCAAGAGTAGATGTATATAAGATTTAATAGTGATTGGATAACATCAATATCCCTATTAACTCTTCAACTTTTTATTCTTTTCCTTATCCTTATTAAATTAAAATAAAAAAACAATGTAGGCTAGTATCTCATAAATTTTTCCCATTGAGTACATAATATTTTTATATAACAATATCATTATGTATAATTTCTTGACCACTCTTCACTTATAAATATTTTTCATTTTATAAAATCTAATTTAATATTGGGATTATTTTTCATATATTAAAAATAGAAAATTTCCATGATGTTTTTCAATCTGATAACCTTAGTAAAATTTTGTAAATATATACCACATGAATATATCCATTTTATGTCTTCAATAATGAGATTAAAACCTACTTTTTTGGAACCCTATGATTATTATATAGAGATATACTCTTTATTATCATTATATTCTTTACTAATACTCATATTTTACTATTATTAAAACCATAAATTTATTTTAAGACTTATATCTCAATAATTATTGGAATATATTTCCTCCATCATTTGGGTACCAGAAAATCCATGTGAAATTTATTTACCTCAACAAACACTTTTAAAAAATACTTGTGGGGTTATATGCTTGTCCAAGTATAATAGATCACATTTTTTTGGGATGTATTGAATTATCACTTAATATTCATTGCATTTTAATTTATAAATCATTGTATACTACTATAATAATCACCTCATTTAAGACCTAAAATTTTCAATTTTTTTGAAATATTTAGATCTCATGTAAGAAATTTAAAATCTTATGTATATCTGTAACGATCTCAATTATTTTACATAAAATATAAAAAATCATCCATATATGGATAAGGATAACACATATCCAAAGAATTTTTTTTTTAAAATCATGAAGATATTATGTATCATCATGTGAATAACATGTATGATTTGAATTATTTTATATAACATAATTTCACTTCCATATTAATGAATTTTAGTGTGAACACCTTATTATCATATTTTTATATCAGTAGTTATTATATATCTCAAAGAAAAACTTATACACAATTTGAAAAATATGAAAAATATAGTGTAAGTCCAGTTCATATTAAATATTTTCAAGTCAATGATTATAATATTAGTGATATCTATCACAATACCAATATTATAATTTGAGGGATATTACATATTCCTTTTTCAACTATATAGCTCCAAGTCAGAATTCTTGAACCATTATTAATTATCAAAAAATGTTGCTAAACATTTCATAGGAATATATAGCCACACTCAATCATCTAAAAACTACTTAAATGAATGAATTCATGAAACTAAAAAATAATATATTGCGAATAATTTCTAAAGGAAAATTTGCCACATAAATAATCTTATAGAGATATTTGATTATGATTCACTACATAAAAATTTCATCAACTATTATTCATAAAATAATCCCAATCATTAAGTAATCTTTAAAATCAAATTAATGTTCATCCATTATAAACACTTTACCCAACACCATATGTTTTCATTCAATATCAATTCTTGAGTATGTCTCTCACGACTAGAATTTTTTCATCATGTCAAAAAACAAAAGATTCTTTCTCAATATTCTAATGAGTATTGGGTTTATTCAATCATATCCAACATCATTACCATCTAATAATATACAATTTGATCAAGTAGTAGAAAATACGACAATAACGTATCATTACATTTCATTGATTTAATAGAAGTCAAACTAAATAGTTATAAAAAATATATCTTCTTCTATTATCATTTTTATCTGATTACTCAGGAAGTTCTTTCATCCATTTGTTAATAATTTTTTTCTAATATGAATGGATATCCAAATACAAATTGTAGAAAAAATACTTTTAATCCATTGGATGTCAATGTTATATCTCACACCCTCAATATCTTTAACCTTTATCATAAAAAATATATTGACATTCTTCAGATATTATAAATAATTATAATCATTAAAATCTATTAGGCTCTTTAATGACCATTTGTATTTTTTTGCTAATAAACATAAATATCTCAATGGAATAAGTGTTTATATATTCATAGTAGTTACCATTTTATCTCACCCATATTAATAATAAAAAAATTATTCAGTGGTAAAGGGGTATCCATAATATTTTAATTCATCAATGATGACTAAATAATCAAATTATGCCCTTTATTGAATGTAAAAACTACCCCCATTGTGAATGATGAAATAAATTTTCTATAAATTTTTTGAAACAAAGTAGAAAAATATACATCAATAATATAAAAAACACATAAAATATAACATAGATTAATATATACTTAAAACAATACATATATAAACTAATATGTAATACCAAAAAATAAAATGTCTTACCTGGTTTTTTCAAGTATATTTTTTTGTCAACAAACCCCCACCATTGAAATCAATTAATATATCACAAATAATTCATTTAATATGATCTACCTATTAGGTTACTTTTCTAAACAACAAGTTGAAATATTATGTAACCCTATATAATTAAAATATAATTAATTTTAAACATGTATTAGAAAAGTACAATAGTCTTACCTTAAAAATAGAAGTGTACATAATCTTAGTTCACCATATAAAATAAATATATTCAGGTAGCTTTGCAATATTATTAACCCCAAATTAACTATTATAATCCATTAATCATTATGTTATTTAAAATTGATTAAGAAATCATTCCTAACATATCATTAGTATAATATTTGATGTATCGTAATAAATAAATTATCAAATAAATCTATTATAGACTTCCAATCCAGAAATAAACGGCTAAAAAATATTCTTTCTTACAAAAATATCTAAATAATCTAAAAATAATATTGGAGATAATAAACCAAAAATATATTTGGGAATAAGGTTGTTTCTTATTTTTTAAAGTGATAAAAATAAGAAAATTATTTTTTTTGATCCTAGAAACTCATTTCAATTCAACAACAACATTATTGGAATTCTCTATATTATTTACTCCATGGATTTTCCTGATATATTACTCTTCAAAAAGTTTGAAATTATTTAGCATATCATCTTTTATCTTTTGTTTAACTGACCTTATTCACACTAACTAGTAATGATCGTACGTTCATCTGTTCTTGTTTAATTTTTTTTTACCACTTCCAAATTTTTATGTCACATGATCATGCATTATTTTAGATTATTTCCAAAATAATTGTATCTTACACTAGAATAATGAAATTTTATTGAGTTATACTTTCCAAGAAAATAATAAAATTATCTTTCATGGATACTTTTAACTAAAGAAATCAATTTATTTATCTCAAGGATTTAATAAAATTTCCAATATATCTGTCTTCATCCCTTTTTAATTTTAATTTACTATATGAATTGGTCTATAATAATGATTTTCATTTTTTAATAAAATAATGTTTTATTTATTTTATCAAAATTATTTTAATTGTTATTGGTTGTGTCTTGGAGAAAAAATTATATTTTTTCACATGATAAGACAAACACATTTTCACCTACTTTATTCTCACCACTCATTATATTAGTTTTATGTAGTATTTGATATTTATTCTGTATTCTAATCTAGAACTATTTATAGTTGTGACCACCGATGTTTATATCACAATCGAAAAATGCATTTAGTATTATTTTAATTTGATGAATTATATTAAATATAATCCTTGAATTATTGGTTGATCCATTTTTAAATTATAAAATTTTAGAGTTTCTCTGAGGTTTACAGTTATCACATAGTTTTTTGATTGAATGAGAAAACATTCTTAGTGTGTATATAATTTCAAAGAGATGATATGCGTAGATAATGAATGGTTTAAAAAACCATGATCCATGATAGTGTGATTTATTACATCAATAAATACTAGATTTTATTGTTGGTTAATGACTTGGTCAACTTCACATATAAATCTATCATAGGTCTATACCAACCAAAAATTCATATTTTTATATCTTTATAAAATTTAATTTTCAAATAAAATCAAGAGAATCTTCTCATCCTCACCATTTCACTAAACAAACAACCTGAGGAATCCCTCATATATACATCCTATCCCCTCCATCCAACAATAAATTTATTATCTGGTTTCATATATGATATCCTCATGTTAGGAAATCTTTCCATTTTTCATATCCCAAAACATCATTTTTATTTTTCCTTTCCCAATCACTACTGCTCAACAGAGTCTAAACCATATTGTTTTTTTGTTATTTTATTAAGTATTTGATTATTTAAGGGATGTGATATTTTACCATGGTATATATCAATATGTAATATAATATTTGGAGAATCCGCTGTTGATCCATGGAAGGTTAGCCAATGTTTGGATATTTAAATTTGGGAACTATTTTTTTTCGAGTTAAATTCAAAATATATATATAACTATTATAATAAATTTATTCATGATTTATTTTATGGGAAAATCTTGTTCCATTAATTTTCAAATAATTTATATGGTTCTCCACTAATTTGAATTTTGGAAAGATTCCATTATTCTATTTGTCACACAATAGGTGTTTTATAAAATTATAAATTGCTATAATTAATATGTGTTTATATTACTTATATGGTTTGGTTATAAAAACTATATATCAAATTAATCTTTAAATTATCCTAGAATTTCGTATTATTTTTTTAAAGTATAATATGGATTAAAAATTTAATGGTTATTTTATATAAAAGGGTAAAAATTTCAAATTCCATTATTTTCCTCAATGATTATATGCATATTCATTGGTAATAATATATATACGTGTGTGTGTCTGTGTGTGTACCAATTCACATGAGAATTTATGATTTGGTGAAATAATAAAAATATATATATGTATATGTATAAGTGAATAAGAATATTATTAAAGGTAGAAATACATAGAAATTTAAATGTGTGACTCAACAATGGGATCTATGTAGGGTTATGTGATTTGTAAAATATATTAAAAATAATTGGATGGAACATTGATCATTTCATTTGAAAGTGAAATATCCATTTTTAAGCATTCCCCATTAATTTTATATTCTGAATTCTTGATATAATGTGACCTATGGATTCTTCCTCGAAGGGGGATATATATTGTTTATATGAAAGGATTATTGTGAGGGGATTGTTCTATAATGGAATATTGGAGGTGATGAGGAAAATGATACATATTATTTCTATAATATGATAAGATTTTATGTATATATAGTTTATTTTATTACCTTTATTTCTATATCAGGGGATTCAAGGGTATTTGTGTGGGATCTACAAGCACACATGCTTCACTAGTTTAGTATTATGATCCGGCTAGTGCCCCTAAGATATGTTTCCAATATACATATGAATTATGCACCTTAGTTAGGTCACATAGAGAAATACTTGGTGTTATATCATGTTTATTGTTTTGTAATCTCACCCCATCATTTTTAATCAAAAAATTGTTATACATATCATAATTATTCCCCAGATCTCCATAGGCTCCCATTATGAAACTGATTATATTATACTATATTTAATCTATATAATTTTAATATTGGTTCCATTTATTTATTTTATTATTTATTTCTTTATTCATTTTTTCCATAAAAA
Source organism: Viscum album (assembly GCA_963277665.1). Taxonomy (NCBI): domain Eukaryota; kingdom Viridiplantae; phylum Streptophyta; class Magnoliopsida; order Santalales; family Viscaceae; genus Viscum; species Viscum album. Next base: position 1,581,496,606 of record OY728137.1, on the reverse strand, counting down.
TGTATTGAAAATCATATTTTCCTAAATGTTCTTTTAAAAGTGTTTTTCAATTGATAATTCTAATAAAATGGGGAATTGGGCGATGAATATTTTATTAATAATTGTTTTCAATTCAATAATAGAAAATTAAATATTTCAAAATGGTTAATGACCCATGTATTTAATTGAATAAATAAACAAATATTTTATGTTAATTTTTCAATCTAGAACTAAATGGTTCATTTATTTAAACCATCACATGGGGAGTGATTTACATTTCACAACTAATATTTTAATTTGGTCAAACCTATAATTTTATATATAGTTAGATGATTCATCTTGTACAATAGTTCTCATTGATAATTATGGTACTATTTTTTCATGGTAATATTTAATGATAAAGGAAGGTATATTGTTTTTTATTTTATATATGTTTTTTATCATATAAACAACATAGTCCTTTTATATCTTTCTATGGATCAATGATAGTTTTATCAATGATAATGAATAGGTTAATTGGAAGAGGATATAATTTTATTTACATGGGAGGGAGACATGGTTGAGTGAAATTATTTTTTATTTGGTTTTTTGTGTGTTAAATTTTGTTTCATTACTTTCATATTAAAATAAAATTAGATTCTGACATGGTTGTAAAACATATTGATGGTTCAAGGCCATTTTTATCTGGACATCATAAATATTTTTATTGGGAGGAAGCATTATCACATGATGGTTTTTATTCTGTAATCATTTTCCATTACACTATGGTAATTTGGAATGTGCATATGGGATGTAGCAGGCTTTATCAAACATTTGAGGGAGGGAGCACATATGGTAGTTCCTAAATAATGTTGTTATAGACTAGTCTATTAAGAGATCCAATGTTCTATATTTCCAATATCTATTTTGGGATAAATGGTATATGGTTGTATAAATAGAAGGTTTATATGGGTATTGATGGGAAATTTCTAGTCAAATATTTCATATTAGGAATACCAAGGTTCCATGTGATTTTGGGATTTGGGTCTTGGTTTTTATTAGATATTAATTTGTTTCATGAATTTTTGGATGATAATGCGAGTGAATTGGTTGCACTTAGTGATCTCATAAGGACTAGAAGTTGACATGGTTCTTGAGTATATGGTCAATGAACACTCATGGGTCTAGTTGTTCAGTTGGAAGATGGTTCTACATTCCATCCAATCATACTAAAATAAAAAAAGTCCCCAATTTAAATTATGTATCAGATTTTTTTATTTTTAATATGTTGTACACTATTAATAGAGTTAAAATATGAAATTTATAATTAAAATACTTTTTTCCATTATTTTGTTTTTTAGTCTATTAAATAATTTTTCTTAAAATAGTTAAAATATATTCATTGTTTTTTGATTTGAAATAAATTTTTTCAAAAATAATAAAATTATGTATATCTAAATTGGTGAAATTATTATCTTAATAAAAATATATTAGGGGTTTGTTAATTTTTTATGCGACATCATGGATCTAGGTGGGTATTTAAAATTTAAAAATAGTTCTAAATCTAAATGAAATGTTTTAAATATTGAATGATAATTACTAAAAATATTTTTCCATAAGGTTATTGTTTAGTATTTTCAAAAAAAATTGATAAAGGGCTTGTGGAAATTTCAATGTGATTTTAAAAGTGGTGATTCTTTTTATGAAATAAAGATTCTATATAATATTGTTAGGGGCATGGTATTTTTAATATCCATTGATGATCAAAACATAAAAACATTATAAGTTGATTTTTTTAAATTATGTTTTTTATATTTTTACATAGATATAAAATTTTGAAATGATTTAAAAATAAAATAGGGGTTTTCAAGTGTTTTAATTTTACAAGTTTTATTATTGGACCATGTTTAATATTGTTTTACAGTGGCCTACCTGAATGGTTGTAATGAATTTTGGGAGTGTTTCTCACTCTAGGATGTATCATTACCATAATCTCAATGTAATCCCTTTCTAATCTAGAATGTTTTCTATCTTGGAGAATTTTCATTTTCAAGCCTACTGTGGATATTGACAGTGGAGTTTTTATTATGCGTAATTTATTTTGGGTGAATCAATATCGACATTGTTTTTTATAGTCATCCTTGAATTTTATTAATGAAATGAAAATATCTCTAGATTTTTGTTTTTCATAGTGGCCGATTTTATTTTTATGGTTTGATAGTATATTTTTATTCCTAAGTGATCACGGTTATAGGGGTTAGGAGAGTTGGTATCTTGGGAGAATTCATAAAAATATATATGGGTGTCAACCCCATCATCGGATATACACTAGTTATATCCCCTGTTATTTATATGGGTTCATTAAGGCCTATGTTTTAGATGTGATGCCATGAGATAATTCCTCATCCAGCATTATCATAATGATAATAATTTGTTTTTGTTTGGTGATGTCTTGTTTGATGTTATTTTTTTCATGATGTGCATCCTATCATTTGGATTTCCTCAATCATCGCTATTTGAGTTGACAGCTAGAATAATTTTTTGTTCCTCTTAAAAATTTTATAATATATTGGACATGGTTATCTATTGAGGTTTTATTATAGCTAAAACAAAGAAAATGTATAATACTAATGATGTTTTATTTGTTCATCTCTTATTATATTTTATATGTTTTCACTTTTTTATTAGATGATCATTAGGTGATGGAGTTCTGCCTTTTAGAATTGACCTTTTCTATTCCATAGAGTTCCCTTCCTGATTATGGACCCATATGTTTTTCTAAGATGAGGGAAATTAAAAAATAGAGATGAAATAATTTTCTTTATTATGTATAGAGATTTTAATCAGTGACAGTAATTATAAAAGGACATCACATTTCCCAGATCTAGAACATAGTTTGAGTCATTGAGGAATATATTTTTTAATCTACTTGTTCCATATAGAGGATTATTTAGGGTAGAAAGAATTATTGTATCTAGAATTTCCATTAATAAATTTTTCCTTATTTTTTAATTTAATTTTATTAATTATATCAAATCCCATCCTTGAATTCGTAGATGATCCATTATGGAATTATAATTATTTTGGGATTTTTCATTCATATAGTGTTAGGGAATGGTTAGTGGAATCTTTGTATATAACCTAATAGTGTTTCTATAATTTCACAGTCACAAAATAAAATATTATTGAATAGTTTAATAAACCATTTTCCTTTAACATATTATATAATATAGACCGCTTTGAATTCTCCCATGATTGGATAATGGTTTTCTTAATGTGTATCCAAAACGTGTGCAGTTCCAGAACCCTTAAAAATTTCATATATTATATTCTTTTAATTCGATTTTACCCTAAAATTAATTGAACATTCTTAAAATTCCTATTTAATTCAACTCTCTTCCCCAAGGGATCCCATATACATACATTATGTCATCCCTCTCCCTTCATCCATCAATTTCACCTCTATTTGTGTGTGTGATATCCTTTAGATTGGATTTCTCATCCTCCTTCTCTTCCTTATCCTTCATTGTTTTTCTCCAACTTCATCGTTTCTCTCAAACAAGAATAAATAATGGAGTAGTGTTTATTATTGTTTCTTAATAATTATTTTGCATTGGAAATTCAACGTCTTACTCAGGTCTAGTTCAACCCATTGTTAATTCTTCAGACTCTCTACGATTGATCCATAATTGGTTCTCTAATTTTTAGTACTTCAAATTTGAAAACTGTTATCTACTTGTGATTTAAATTCACCAATTTTATAAAAAAAGGTATTAATAAATGTATCGATGAATTATTTGATAAGAAAAAAATGTTAGATTTATTTTCCCATCAATTCTCAGGATTCCCCCTAATTATATGTTTTCAAAAAATCTTCTTTAGTTTTTTATGAACACCATGTCATTTATAAAATAATTAAAGAATTTTTGTCATAATTATAAATATTTTTAAATGATAGTCATTTTTAAAAAATTATTTATCCTCAAAAACATTTTTGTCTATTGGATAACAATTTATAATTAGAAATTTGAATATATTATTTAATATTTAATGATTTATATTAATAAAAGAGTAATGTTTTTAAATTTCGATATCATCATCGACGGTAATAAAAATATTATTGTGTAATATATAAAGTATGTGTGTGTGTGTGAGTTTTTTTATAAAAATTTACATGAGGACGTATGAATTGGAAAAATAATAAAAACATATAAATACATATAAATAAGTTAATATGAGTACAATTAAAAGGGGTACATTATTTTGATTTATGTTAATCAACATTTTCTTTCAAGAATTTTTATCAAATTTATAATATAAATATTAAAAAGTCTTTATTGTCACCTATAAAAATTTATTTTGAATATGAAACCTATATTTGGAATTCCATTTTTATTATGGAAAGTTAATTCTTGATAACATGTGATCTATGTATTATTCAAGGAATGAGGTTAATTATTGATTATTGGAATGGATTATGTGATTGGGATTGTTCTTTAATTGGTGTTCCGAGTTGAGGAGAAAAATTAATAGTCTTGTTTCTACTGTAACCATAACATGTAAGGTATTTATATTTAATGTTATCACCACCATTATTATATCAAGGGAAGATTTGTATAGTTGGGTAGATACTATGGGTACACATATTGTACTTGTTTAGTATTATTCATTAGATAGTGTCCCTAAGATATAATTTTCTTATTCTTATATGATATGTCCCTTGGTTAGGCCAGGTAAAGAAAGACTAGGTTTTAGGGAAGGTTGATTGTTTTGGTATCTAATTCTGATAATTTCTATAGATACCATATTTTGGACTTATATGAAATTTAAATATTTATAAGTATTTTTCCATAGTTAGGAACTGAGACGTTGTGTGATTCTGATGCCATATGTGACCCAAATGTATTGTATAAAAATAATAAATATATTTTATACTATGCATAAACTATTAATTAAAGAAAATTGGATACCCCTTAATTGGATGATCTAATTGGAAATCTGAGACAATGATTCGGTCTAGAATGTTGTGTTATCTCTAGAAACAACATAAAATAAGACTGAAAAAGATGTTCATTACCCTCTATCATTGGAAGTGTCTATACGTTATTAAATGAATCAATTTATATAATTACAAAATTTTCTTGAAACCTAATAAATGGATTTAAATAAATGGTTAATTGGTTCTTAACCCCATAACCATTTTTCTATAATTATGACTTCCTCTCCTATCTGTTCCCATTTGTAAAAAACAAATGAAAAAAAATTATGAATATGTCGATATTGAAGGATCAATATGGGACAGATCCTATGCCATTATTATTGAACACATTCTTCACCAACAATTGAACGAAACAAGATTCTGAACTCATCGTTGGTATTTTTATGCACTAGAATAAATGATTAATGATGTCAGAACAAAATTCATCAATCTCTACCATTTTTTCTAATCCCAATATCTAATAACATGATGTTTATTATTATTCATCTTTTGTAGATCCAAATTCTTGATTTAGGTCCATGAATGCTTGGAAAATGATCCAAACCACTGTTTATAATCTATTTGCTTCTTATTTATTCACTTTCCTCACCATGGAATCATTATAGATCTGAGCTCGACTATTGAGGGGACCCCGAAGCTCAATCAGATGACCATAATTGAGATGAAATCATGAAATAAAAATGAAAACATGAGGGTGGAATAGATCTAAAAATAGAATGATTTATGGATGTAAAATCAAAATATTTCACGTCAATCTGATGAGGAACTAATTTTTAGGTATTGTGTAGAAGATCCGTCCAAATAATTGTTTCTGAACCATAGTGATTCATGGTAAACGTCGAAGAGTTATCCTATCCATCATCCATATCCAATGATTTTGGAGTGAATTTAGGTGATTCAGACCATGGTTGTATTAGATTTGGAAGCAGAGGATATGATCAAAGAAACCATTGGAATTCATGAAAAAATACATCTACACCCCCTTATTAGTGAACCAAACACATCATGTATCCTTCCTTAGTAGAGACATTATGGTTTTCGGAAGAGGTAAAAATTACATGTCGTGTACTCCCATAGACACGTAGTGTATTACCTTTTCTTGTGAGGTGAGATGTATGAATGAAACATGGCTAGGTATACTCTATGTGTAGAAAACATTGACTTGGTATGTCCACATAGGAAGCATCCCATGTGGGCCAACATTATGTGTACTTTAGTAGAAATAAATGGGGTCTAAGTATATAGACAAACCCTAAAAACAAGTCTCCAGTCCATGGATAAATGGAACAGGCCATGTAGTCCACCTACATAGTATGTACAAATACATGGGATGGGAAGCATGTCTTGTGATAGACATGACTAGGCAGTGAATAGTTACCACATGTTGTGTGGCCCTCATCACATGAAGTGTACTATTTAATCATCACTGAGAAATCATCATTACTCTGTATAAAATTCATTTTAACTCAGATTTCAACATATGAGATTTATATCCTATGTTATATTATTTAAAAAAAATATGGATCCCTCATAAAATAATTTATAGATATGATGTGGATGTTATGAGTTCTAAGTGCATATAAGCGACACCTGATGATGACATTGATTAGAAACACTTAGAAGAATGATTTCAAGTTGAACCTCTAGTAGGATCCAGAAAGTGTAGTTCCTGATAATTCTGGGATTACCCTCCAACTAGAATAGGGAATTTAGTTGATAGAAAACTTTCATTGTAACATCCCATGTTTCCATGGTACGTTTCCCTTTGAATAGTAGAGTAGCGTGTGTTATACACAACATCGAGATTCTAACACACCGCGACCAATCAAAGTAGCCATTATGAATAGTGATACCACTTTTAGAAATTTTATAAACTTTATCTCTCAAAATGAACTTCATTTTTGTTTTTTGAATATATAAATTATCCTAGGGTGAAAATTTGGTACTTTTCAGAAAACTTTTATATTTTGATGAATAGTGAAAATTACTAAATTTTAATTAAAAACAACATTTTTAACAGAAGTAATTAATAGTGATAAATTATCAATTTTAGTGGTTTTAAAGTATATTTAGAATATATTTTTACAATTTAATACAATATTGTTCATTGGACACAATTTCACAAGTAAACCAGACATAAACAAGTGTCAATATTTTGATAATTATTATCTCTTGAAAACACGCTTTTTTTTTAACAATGAGAAATAATTTTAAAATAATTTCTTCCACATAAGTGTTTTGAATTTGGAAAAAGGCTTCCACATTTGGAATCAGGATGTCTAAATTGTGTAAATAGGTAACTTTTATGTATATACATTTTTAATAATTACTTCGGGAAATATTTTATTTATCATGCTTAAAAGGGTAAATCCGGTAAATAAGGGTAAAAAAATAATATTATAATAATAATAAATTACCTTAAAACATGTCCTAATATTTTTTGTTGATAATTTTATGACCACGGGCATCATTGGGTCGATTTTGGAACCCCATGGAGCCACATGTAGGTGATAAGGACACTTTATATTAATTAAGTTAACGTAAATACAAAAATGACATAAGCATATATCATTTATAAAAAGAAATTTTAAATAGGGTTCTAATTGTTATATTTTAGAATATAAATATTCATTATAAATATAATAATATTTCCTACATAATTTTATTTTATTTATAATTTATAAACATTTAATAATTAAATTTATCAATGTCACAATAGTGGTGAGGTATATTCCTTATTAATGAAAGAATCTAATAATTTGTATTATAAAAGTAAAATAAATATAATTTGAAAGTTCTGATTCCATCCACGAATTTTATTGGTTAATATTACATTTTCTTATTTTTTAAATAAATTTTATTCGAATTAATAAAGTTGTTATGACTTTAACAAAAATCAATTATTGAATAGTGTCAAAATTGACATAAATGAATTTTTAAAACACATATTATATTATTCATTGATATTGTATTCCTAAAAATCAAATGATTATCCAAATGACTTATATCATGATTGTTTTATCATTTATGGAAAACATGGGTTTGTGTCGATTTATATAGTATGTTTATTACCTATATAATATAAAAATAAAGTGACTTGGTAAATGTAAAAATAATTAACTAAGAGTTAAAACTAAAAGATAAGGTTAATATATTGACCCAAAACTGGCTAAAATCTATTGATTGAAAGTATTTAGATCCATAACCACCTTAAACATTGAATAATCTACTTTGGAGCCATTATAAAATGAATATGAATTTATTAAAAATTAATACTTTAAGTATTTCCTAAAGAGCCCCTCCTCCACCATATAAAAGGACTCAAATTCTAACCAATTTTTCACACCTTCAACGCCTTTTGGATCGGCCAAACCCTTCCCAAATACTCTATCAAAATCACTCACTTAATCCAAAAGGCAATATTTTGATCAGAAAGCCAACATAAGGAGCCCTTTTGATCAAATAAAAAGGAAGAACCTGAAGAAGATGTACTGTTTTCACCACCCTTTTTCATGTTCCTTTCTTCTTCAACATCTTCTTTATTTTTTATATCAATTATAAAATAATAACCCTAGTATATTATATATATGGTGATGTTATTATAAATATGGTAAACCCATATTCATAATTATATCCATCTTTTTATTGAACAGTCCTATTTGTGCGTACGTACGGCCTACCGTCTCCACGTCGTGGTGTAATTGTTATTCAATACATTATTATTTGGATGGGAATAATAATGTTGTGTAATTGATGTAAATAATAAATATAACATGATAATGATTCCCTATATATGATATAACATCCAATTATATATTTTTTAATATTAAAATAATTATATTTTCACTCGAGCGTATGTACGGATTACCGTCTCCACGACACGATGAGATTCATTTCCAAGTCCACCATTCATAGTCAACTATAAAAATATATTACTAACAATTTTGTAATATATGAAATTATAATGCTACTTTAGATATATAGAAATATATATATATATATATATATATTTGTATTTATGTACATAAATATATCTTATTTACTTTGTTCTGTTCAATACGATATGATAACAGAAACAACGTTTATGCGTACGTATGGACTACCATCTCCATAAACAGTGTTTTCCATTTCATATATATGTATATTATACATTTTTATATTCTAAATATACATGATATATAAATCATGTTTTATATTCTAGAAGTATTAAAATCATTTCTAAATTATACTATCAAGAGTAACAAGTTAAAACACATACGATAAAGAAATATATTATTATCTTAAATGTTAATTTAACATCGAAATTATTATTAATGGGTAGTGTATTGTCATTAACGAATAATGTATGATATCATAAATATTAATATGGTTTTGGTATAATTTAATAACATACTACAGTCTTCATACAGGAGGTTAAACGTACCCTCAACTAAAATAAAGTGCAAGGTAAGGGGTTTTCATCTCACTCCTTATTTCCATGAGATTCATGTCATATTTCCACAATTACCATTTGTGTTGTGTATGTACTGCACATAATTTTATTCATTGTGTAATACACTTTAATTTATGTGTATTTACATATTAATTTTATGATAATTCTTTCATGGGGAGTATGTTTTGTATGTTACCAAATTGGTAAGGGTTCTTTCTTCAATCACATTATTATATGGGATTGTTTAAGTGTAACTATTTAATGGGGAAATTTTATAATCTGTTTCCATTTTTCATAACTATGATTTCAAAATGAATATTTGAAGGATTTTTGAAAGAAAATCATTATCAAGAATCATAATTTTAAATGTTTTAAATATTAATCATTCTAAATCTATTTAATAAATGTCCATGTTTTCAAAATGGGTATAAGGATTTATTTACATGGACATGAATATTTTGGAATGATAATTTTTTTCAAAAGTTTCATAGAGTCATGGGACACTTTGATTGAAAAATATCTTTTCAATTTCTTCCTTTATGAATGTGTCACTTTTAAATTATTTTACAAAAAGTATATTACTCTCAAAATGTTTTACTGGTCATTTTCATCTATGTCCGCATCCTTTACTAGATATTATTTTTGATTGAGGTTTATTTATTATAATAAAATATTCCATATTGTATTGAATGAGTTATGATATGTTTGACTATGGATGTTATATTTTAATAACATTGATGTTTTATAGTTTAATTATTGACATTTTGTATGCTAGTTCTAATTCGAATGATTAAGTTAAGTTACAATATTTTCATATGGGGAATTTATTGGACATAGTATGTGATGGGTGGAGCCCTCTATAGCTCCTAGATGCATCGGTAGTTCTAATGGGACAACCAGATGGGGAATTGGGTGAGGCCCTTTCCCAATTTTACAAATGGATTTGGCTGAGTCATTAATCAATTTTAGACGACTTCGCTGAGGCCTTGAGAAGATGTTTTAGAATATCTTGAATTATACATTCCCTAATTTTGAAAATAAAATTGATGGTTTATGTGGTCATTTGACTAGTAGAATACCCATGAATATGTTTTATTAAGGCATTATTTACTCATCTCATATTCCTGCCATAAAAGTATTCATTTTTATTATTATTAAAGGAAATGGTTTCAATTATTCACCATGCTTAATATTTATATTATCTTATGCTATATTTCATACCCTTACTGAGAATTTGAGCTCACCCATTTCTATATTATATTTTTCCCAGGATTCCAATAAGTGCATTTTTATTGATATGCAGGGTTAAGATAAGTGAATAATTGTGTACATAAAGGATTACTTATGTTGTGTTGTCTGATATAAATTATAATTTAACATTTAGGTATGTATTCTATTTTCCGAGATTGCTAAACCAATCTGTGCTTCAGGACATGATTCCTTGTAATCATGCCAATGTATTAAAATAATGCACCGACTCTGGGTAACTGGTGTCGAGGTGATACAATTGGTATCTGAGGAAGTTTAGTACACACATTGGAAACTAGATTTGGATAAACTCTTATTAGAGAACATAGCCATACGATAGTATTTGAGGATTAGTATAGAATAATTTCCTACAATTTTTGTATTATAGAGATTTTGTGAGTTTTCCAACAATATATCTATGTCTGGATACGAGCATGTAGAGACGAATCTGGAACGGATGAACCTAGGGGTAAAGGACAAAAACACCACATTGAGCTAGACTAAAATGGGAACTGGTTCACGACAACGGGCCTTACTGCACTCTTGATTACAACACTCCCAGGGGATATGCTGAGGATAATTCTCATTTTCTTTACAAACCAATATGAAGGGTTTATGAGTATATTCTTCTTCAAAGAAGGCATTTTTATGATTATGGATTATATCCATATACTGTTCAATTTATGATAAGTGTTTTTCAAGTTTGGATTTATGTATTGTGATTCATAAACTAATCTAGTGTATGAAATTGTTTAGAAATGGCACCCAGAAGAAGGAATGAGAAATCCGACAATATGCATGATCCAAAGAGTAAGAAGGATGATATCTTTCATGGTCATAAACCATAATTTAGAAGGGAAATATACGCCCACGTATTATCATGATATGATTAAATAGTATCATGTGTTGATAAGATAATTAATGAATTCTCAGAGTCCTATGGCTTTGAAGTGAAGCCAGATATGGAAAGGATTGTAGAGAGAAGGACATCAAAAGGGAAGAAAGTAAAGAACGATTTTACCATATGTGATAACTATGTAAAGAATCACCTTGGAAAATTATTGGAGAGAATGGGAGTATGTTATATGTGTGGAGAAATAGGACACCAAGTACATGACTGTAAGGGTAAGCAAATGATTTCAGATGTACAATGCTTTATCTGTAAAGAGTTTGAAAACTATGTGAACCAATTTCCCATTCATCAGACTATGTTGCAAATAATGCTATTGGATAATAATCATGTTATGATACTACCACAAATAAAGAGTAATGAATAGTGTTCTTATGTTGTTATTTTAGAATTATTTTATTTAAGTGTTGTATCAATGATGAACTGGAAATAAATAGGGATTGTACTACAATACTATTTCATTGAGGATTTGAGATTTTATGGTACTACGAAAAGTGACTCTATAACAAGTTAAACATTTTGGAAATTACATGGTCGAAGGAAGGATAAACCTTAATATGGTCCTAATATTGAGGTACTGATTTTGGAATAAGATAAGGTTGATTTAGGTAAATAATATTGGATATTCTTGACTGCCTTGAAACTGATTAACGATATGTATATTCCATCATTGTTGAAGTTTATAAAATTTTTGGATGGATGAAGAATATACAGTATTTTATAAAGAATGTGGGAGTATGAATGTAATATATAAGTTTTTATGGAAATTCAGGATGTTCTAGTGTTTTAAAAGAATACATGATTAATGTATTCACATGCTATTACGGGGTAAAAAGGATCTACATTATGTATAACTTTCATATAAATTTTGGACAGAGGGATTACATAAGTATTTTGGATATGTATAACAGTTGGAATGGATTATATTTTACATTGAATACCATTGTTAATGTTATTTATAAAAAGGATAACACGCAGACCGTGTGACAACCCATCGCGTCAGAAAAAGCTGCGGGGAATTGAACCCACAAACATTGTGCAATTGGGATTTATCACCTACCAATATACTAATTGATGTCCCTGGAGTGTATAATGTAGCTTTCTTTTTTAAAAAGTTCTGATAGATGAATTATAATTTTTTTTGAAACCAGATATGGTTATGATAAATAGAATATTTTTGAGTTCTATTACATTTTGGAGTGAAAGATGTGTTTGTGGTAAAAACATTAATGAATGAAAGTATACATGAAAAGTAAGTATATTTTCTTACATTCTTAGTAAATCCCATAAATAAATTCCTCATCTTTATGAAAGGTAACATAAAACAAAAACGGTGTCGGTTAACTTTTCCTACTGGGGAATCAAAGACCATTTAACCAATCACAAGTTTGTGATTATCATGTATATATCATTCTCCTAATACTATTTTCTAAAACTCTCCATCAGACCTTGATGGTTTGTCTTTCCTCTATATACATATTTTCATAGAATCCTAGTATGGGCTATCTCGGGTGTCCTCTATACTTCTCTTTCTTTCATTTAATGTTATATTTTTGTTAACCCTATTTCTGATATGGGTTTTCCACAAAGGTATTTTCTATTTTCAACCTTTTATTTTTGAAAAACATTTTCAAAATGGTAGGATGAAATTTATTTAAGGAGGAGTTTATGTAACACCCCAAGCATCAATGGTACATTTCCCTTTGAATAGTATAGTAGTGTGTGTTCTATGAAAGTTTGAGATTCTAACACACTATGACCAATCAATGTAGTTGTTATGAATAGTAATACACACTTTTTGAAATTTTATAAATTTTATCTCTCATAATGGACTTCATTTTTAAATTTGGAATATCAAAATTATCCAAGGGTAAAATTTTGGTACTTTTCGTATAACTTTTGTATTTTAACAAGTAGTGAAAATTACAAAATTTTAATTAATAACAAATTTATTAATCGAAATAAATAGTAGTGATAAATTATTAATTTGAATTGGTTTAAAGTATATTTTGAATATATTTTTACCATTTATTACAATTTTTTTCATTGGACATTCTTTCACAATTAAACCCAACATAAACAGGTGTCAATCTTTTGATAGTTATTATCTCTTAAAAACACGCTTTTTGTTTTAACAATTGGAATTAATTTTAAATTAATTTCTTCCTCTTATTTGTTTTTAATTTGGAAAAATGGATTCCACATTTGGAATCAGGATGTAAAAATTGTGTAAATAGGTAACATTTATATTTAGACATTTTGAATCATTACTTCGGTAAATATTTTATTTACCATCATTAAAAGGTAAATCCAGTAAATAAGGGTAAAAAATAATATTATAATAATAATAAATTAATCTAAAACGTGTCCTAACCTTATTGGTTGATACATGTCCGACCATGGGAATATTTTGGGTCGATTTTGGGACCCAATGGAGCCACTTGTAGGCGATAAGGACACTTTATATTTATTAAGTTAAAGTAAATACAAAAATGACATAAGTATATATTTTTTAGAAAAAAAATATACATATGGTTATTCATGTTATATTTTAGAATATAAATATTCATTATAAATCTAAATTTTTTTTCTACATAATCATAATTTATTTATAATTTTTAGACATTTACTAATTAAATTTATTTATGACACAATAATGATGTTGTATTTTCCTTATTAATGAAAGAATCAAATAATTGGTATTATAAAAGTAAAATAAATATAATTTAATCTTCTGATGCCATACAAGAATTTTATTGGTTAATATTATATGTTATGATTTCTTAAAAGAAATTCATTCGAAATAATAGTATTGTTAAGACTTTAACAAAAATCAATTACTGAATAGTGTCAAAATTGACATAAATGAGTTTTTAAAACAAATATAATATTATTAAATGATATTCTATTCATAAAAATATAAGGTTCAGCCAAAGGAATACTATCATGATAGTTGAATCATTAATGGACCACTTGGGGGTCCCTTGGATTTATATAGTATATTTATTAACTATATAATATAAACATAAAAAGTGACACGGTAAATGTCAAACTAATTAACTATGAGTTAAAACTAAAAGATAAGGTTAATATAATGAACCAAACCTATCTAAAATATAATGGTTTAATGGTTATCGTCCCATACCCACCTTATACATTGAATTTTCTACTTTTTAGTTATTATAAATCTAATAAGAATTTATTATAAATTAATAATTTATGTTTTTTCTAAAGAGCCCACCCCCCTTATAAAAGGACACCATATATAACCAATTCATCACACCTCCAAAGCCTTTCGGACTGGCCAAACCCCGCCAAATTACTCTCTCAGCTTCTATCACTTAAACCTATAGGGAATAGTTTGATCAGAAAGGCAACCTAATGATACCTTTTGATCATATCAAAATGAAGAACCCGAAGAAGAGGTAATGTTTTCACCACCCTTTTTTAAGTTCCATTATTATTCAACTTCTTAATTATTTGTTATTTACATTCTAAAATATTAACTCTAGTATCATATATATACTGTGATGTTATTATTAATATGGTACAACCATGTTCAGTGTTCTATCCATCATTTTAATTACATGTCACCATATGTGCGTACTTACGGCGTACCGTCTCCACGTCGTGGTGTAATTGTTATTCAATACATTACTATTTGGATGGGTATAATAATGATGTGTAATTGATATAAATAATAAATATAACATGATTATGATTCTGTATATATGATATAACATCCAATTATATATTATATTAATATCAGAATAATGATATTTTTGCTTGTGCATATGTACGGATTACCGTCTCCATGACACGATGAAATTTATTTCCAAGTCCACCATTCATCGATGATTATAAATTTACATTACTAATAAGTATGTAATATATGACATAATAATGCTATTTGAGATATATATAAATATATGTATGTATTTATTTACATACATATATCTTATTCACTTAGTTCCGTTCAATACGATATGAAAATAGAAACATCCTTTATGCGTACGTACAGACTACCGTCTCCATAAACTGTGTTTTCCATTTCACATATATATATATATATATTATAAATATTTATATTATAAATATACATTATATATAGATCATGTTTTATATTCTGGAAATATTTAACTTATTATCTTGGTGATACAATCAAGAGTAACAAGATAAAACACGTACGACAAAGAACGCGATTATTATCCGAAATGTTAATTTAACATGGAAATTATTATTACTGGGTAGTTGAAAGTCATAAATGAATAAATTATGATATGATAAATATTAATATGGTTTTGGTATAATTTAATAATATACTATGGTCTTCATACAGGAGGTTAAACATACCCTTGACAAAAAGAAAGTGCAAGGTATGCTGTTTTAATCACACTCCTTATTCCTGTAATATTCATGCCATATTGCCACTATTACCATTTGTGTGGTGTATGTACTACCCATAATTTTAATAATTGTTTAATACAATTTAATTTATGTGTATTTACATATTCATTGTATGATACTTCTTTCATGGGGTGTATGTTTTGTAAGTTACCAAATTGGTTAGGGTTAATTCCTCATTCTCATTATTATCCGATATTGTTTATGTGTAAGTATTTACTGGGACATTTTTATCATCCATGTCGATTTTTTATAACAATGATTTCAAAATGAATATTTTATGGATTTATGAAAAGTAATATTTATCATGAATCCGAATTTTAAATGATTCAATGATTTATATTTCTAAATATTTTTAATTAATGTCCATGTTTTCAAAATGATTTTAAGGATTTATTTATATGAACATGAATGTTTTGAAATGATAATTCTTTTGAAACGTTTTATAGTGTTATGGGACACTTTTATGCAAACATTTCTAATAAATTTCATCCTTTATAAATTTGAGACATTTAAATTATTTTACAAAAAGGATATTTTTTCAAAATGTTTTACTCATCATTTTAAACTATGTCAGCATTCTTTAGTGGATATTATTTTTGATTGAGGTGGATTTATTATAATAAAATATTCTATATCGTATTGAATTAGTTATGATATGTTTTACTATGGATGTTATGTTTTTATACCATTAATGTTTAATGGTTAATGTATTGACATTTAATATTCTAGTTCTAATACAAATGATTATGTTATGTTTCAACCATTTCATATGTGGAATGTATTGGACATAGTAAGTGACGGGTGGAGCCCACAATATATCCTCGATGCATCAGTAGGTCTCATGACAAAACTAGATGTGGAATTGGATGAGGCCCTTTCCCAATATGACATATGTTTTTTGGCTGAGGCCTTAATAATTATTAGACATCTCGGCTGAGGCCTTGACAAAATGTTCTAGAATGTATGGAGTTATACATTCCCTCATTATGAAAATAATATTGATCGTTCATGTGGTTATTAGACTAGTATAATACCAGTGATTATGTTTTATTATGCCATTATTATCTCAGCTCATATTCCTACCATAAAAGTATTCAGGTTAATTATTAGTAAAGGCATTGGTTTCAATTATTCGTCATGCATAATATTTATGTTATCTTTTTCTGTATTGCTAACCCTTACTAATCATTTGATCTCAACCCTTTCTATGTTTTATTATTCCCAAGATTTCAAGAAGCGTATTTTTATTGATATGCATGGTTAATCTAAGGGAATAATGGAGTTCATAAAGGATTACTTATGTTGTGTTGTATGTTATAATGTATAATGTAACATTCATGCATGTATTCTATTTTCCAATACTGCTAAACCAATCTGTCCTCAGAGACTTGATTCTTGTAATCATGCCAGTGTATTAAAATAATACACCGACTCTGGGTAACTGTGTTCTGGGGGTTACATTTAGGTTGACCCTATATTAGGATCTGTGTAGTGTAGTCTGCGATGGTTCCAAGATGATCCTCCAGCTAAGCTATGTAGTGTAGGCAATGGAGACCTTCTATGATGAACAACTTTTAAGATCTAAGAATTGTATTCCCCAATGATCCTATGATGACCCTCCCGCAAGGCAATACATTGTAGTCCCTGAAGACCTTTATGGACGACTCTCTAGTAGGGTTGGGTAGTGTAGTCCCTAATGACCTTCCAGGCTGATCCTCATATAGGAATTGAATGTTTAATCCTAGATGAACTTCCCAACTAATCATATAGTTATGATGGGAAGTGTAGTCCCCGAAAACCTTTTGGGTCAATCCTAAACATGTTCTATCTAGTGTAGTCCATGACGAACATCCAGAAAAGACCCTCAACGATATGGGAGAGTGGTTATGCATGATTCGTCTAAACAACGGAATCAAGAGAAAGATGAGTGACTTCCATACTGAGACACATTCTTGTATTTCAAAATAAACCCATTTGTGAATGTCAATGCCACTGAAATTGGATAATATCATGGGTTGGTGATTTTATCCCCTTTGTCTTGAGACTCAGGGGAATATTCTTGAGGTGTTGGGAATCAAAGATGACAATTAATTGGAAATATTGAATACTAAACTTTTTGGGATGTGCTAAGAGATGAAGATCCCCATAATATCACATTTGGGTTTCTATTACCGAGGATATATATATCCAACCTATTACATTACCTCCTTTGTAATTGGATACTCTCCTTCCATGTTAGGCAATGTCACGTGGGGTATGTCACATGATTTTCATGTCTAGCTTCTCGTGGGTGTATGAGTATTGTATCCATCTATAGGTAGTGAGTAATCTATATGGGGTTCACCTTCTCACCATTTTGACTCAATGTATTTGGATGAGCCTATATTAAAACTCTTTCTGGCTTGATATGAACTCTTTTCGTTAGTTTTTACAATACCTTTTTTCATATACTTCTTCAGTTTTGTTGTATCTCTTAATTCCCTTCATCTTTTTTATTTGTTCTTCTATGTATGAATATAATTTCCCCAACATGGGATATTCACACCACATGTCACGTATTTTGTATATGGAGGACATGTCATTTTTTATCACAAGGTAGAATTGGGTTACCGGTTGCAAGGACCCTGAACGATGGTCGATGTTGGGATACATGAGTGAGTCTCTCTCAGCAGTTACTATTTTCCAATCGCCTTTAGGTTGGTACTGTTTTTTTGTTTGGGATGTGTTTTCCCCTTTACATGTGAGTATTCACTACCATAACTTTGTACCATATATATGTTCATGAATGATTATTTTACATTATAGTAGTTGATCATTTTTCTACTTTACCTCTTTAATTTTCTATTGAGTTGGTTGTGTGCATGTGTAAAGGTTCATAGGAAAATGACTCCCCAATTTTTCTATTCCTTCAGTGCTTGTCGCAAACCCTTGGCCTATAGAGGTGGGCTTGGGGTAGTTTTGGCTCGATCCCCATATTGGATCATGTCATTAATGAGTGGTATTAGAGGTGGATCATTCCTTGGGATGCTGTTCCGAATTCTCCAAAAAAATGAATTAGATGGGAATTTGGGAAAAAGTTTCGAAGTGTCTTGAAAGAGTATCTTTGGCCAAGGAGTCCAATGATGGTATGTGTAGATGATGTATCCATTCCCAACGACCATGATTTCTTTCTTGTCTGCTTGGAACCCAGAGACATTTTTTGTAGGGAATAATGTAACATACAATATATTGGATTGAATATTTGACTATCCTTCCTGAGTCATATCCCCACTATTATATATATATATACATACATATATATATATATATATATATATATATATTTGGTCACCTGACCGTCATAATCCGTGAAAAGTTTTAGGATTCCTCTGATATGGAAACCAGCCATGACACTAGTTTTGTTTCGTGATGACACCCATAGGTGCAATGGGACCTCAGTCCACGGTCCATCATGTGATCCAATTCCTCCATGTGGACTAGAATAAGGGCCTCCATCTATTAATCCACATATAGTCTCAAAATGGTATGAAGATTATGTGCACAGGATGAGCACACTCTTTGAGTTCCAAATTCAGTGACTATTATGTTTTCACAACGACTCATATACTCAAGCATTAGAGGACTGGATGATATTAGTGGTCCAATTGTTAGAACTGGTTCCACCCCTGATAGATTAGATTGTGTCTTTATTATACAGTCTTTTCCTTGGAGTAGCTATTCATTGGTGGATATTAGTTACCCAGATACACAATGAGTCCATGCTCCCATTCAGAGAATTTGAGAAGCTATTTTTGGGGAGTAATACACATTCTACATGTGATCTATTTGGATTCAGGATATTTTGGAGCTTAAGAAGGGATGGATTATAATGGTAGATTACATGGAGAGGATCATATATCATATATGATACTCTCATGACATAAAAATAGATGGTTGCTTCTGTGCACAAATGTTTGAGCAGGGACTACTTAGAGTGATTTGGGTCAGTCCAGTGCCCTACATCTTCACCATCTATGCCAAGGTGCTGGAGTGGGAATATATGACTGAATGAACCATAGAATAGGGATTCTAGATAGATAGATATGGAAGTAGGGGTGAAAGTGCTATATAATATTTACTAGGAGGCAGGTATCAGAGGTCATAGAACAGGAGAGCGTTCCATGAGAAAAATAAGTGGCATGGTCACCTAGTTCAAGGGAATCGAGAGCTCCAAGTGAATCTAAAGAGGGATGATATAAACATTGTGATAGGTGTGGTCAAATATACGTGGAATTCCCATCCTTACATACTTAGCATTCCAGGAATGCAGAAGACAGACCACCATGGTAGAGGTAGTGTCATGATATGGGATCTCCTAGGAAGAGACATGGTTGTCCCCATGGAGTTGGAGAAGGAAGTGGAGTGGGAGGAGACACATGTGGGTGATGGCGGTATTAGATTCTCCCACCACCACCACTAGGGAACCCATATTAGGATCAAGGTGCTGGTGGAAGGGGCCAAAAACATCTGTAGGATATAGACGTCTATGAATCGATGCCACATGAGATGATTGGTGGCAGGATTTGTGTTTACAATACATTTTCCTTTGTGTTAAAAAACATCGGTTCTATCCAATCTTTTATCTCTCAACACTTTTTGTGGGAACTGTACCTCCCAGTTGGTATTCCATCATAAGAGCTCTGCCTTGAGGTTCGATGAGGGAATGCTTCATCTATGTCATTCATTTTTCAGAAGTGTGAGATATCTCTTTTTAGATAGTAGATCATGGTGGACCTATTTTTCATCACGATATAACCCTATGATGTCATATTGTGCAGGGATTGACTTTCCATTGGTTGAGACTAGATTTACTGTCACCGCAGATTACTCAGATGCCCTTAGTAGGATGTCCCGAGATCACCTAGTTCTGGAAGCTATGAAGCAGTTAGCTTCCCAGCAGCAAACCCTGATAAAATAGGTGGGTATGATTTTAAAACATTCTATAGTGTTGTATATTATGATCCTTGATCGTTTGAATGTGTATCCGCTTGGATATATTGACTGTGTGGTTCTGCATGATCACATTTTCACAAGAAACATAGCAGATGAATATTTTGAAGGATGGAATTATGAGATCTTGTTCCAGGGAAAAATAATGATTCCAGTTGTGATTCAAGAGGAATTGATGTGGTACTTCTACAAATATCCCCTAGTTTTACATAATGATTTGGGGCTCTATATAGGTATCTTCAGCAGCTTTTTTTGTGGTATAACATGAGACTATGTGTAGTGGATGTCTTCTCATGATGACTTACCTGTAGGTAGGTGAATGCTAAGAACTGGGTTATGATATGTTTGTTTATGCAACATGATATCCCAGAGTGTAAATTGTACGACATATCCATTTACATCAACACAAATATCCCATGCACAATGAAGGTCCATGACTCCATCTGGTTGATAGTAGACTAACTCATGAAGTTGGAACACTGCATTGCTATCAGGGAGTAGAGTTCGGTGGAGGTATTAGGTCAGTTGTACGTACGGGAGATCGCATGCCTTCATGGGGTACCCTCTCCTATTGTCTCTAATCATGAAGGTCATTTTAAATCATGATTATGTAGAGACTTACAATAGGTGTTTGGGAACAACATGAAGATGAGTACAAACTTTCACCTCCAACCAATTGGGAGACAAAGCACACTATCGAGGTTCTAGATGATATTATCAGAGCTTCTGTATTGTATTTAAGGTAGATCATAGAGGATCACCTAAATTTGGAGGAGTTTATGTAGAACATAGTTACCACTATACCATCGGCATGAATCATTTTAAGTCCCTATATGGGATATCCTACGAGTCACATTTGTTTTGTATTAAGATTGGAGAGTCGCCTATTATGGGCCTGGATTTGGGGTATGCAATGATAGAGATCGTTAATGTCATCTATGATTGAATGAAGAAGGAATAGAGAATAAAAAATTCATATAAATATATCAGTCATATGCCCTTTGTGTTTGATTAGGGAGAACACATATTATTTAGTATCTCCTCATAACGTGGAATGTAGATATTTTGATGGGGAATCAAGTTATGCCCAAGGTTCATCTAGCAATTCAACATTACAGAATGGGCTGGTGAGGACCTACCACTACGAAATACCCCCATAGTTGGAGTGGTTGAATGATGTCTTTCACATGTCATAGCTAATGGGATAAATTCTTGACCTGATGTAAATTATTGACTAAGGTGAGCTCAAAATTGAGGATGGAGCCCCCATTGTGGACCACCCACTGGATATCATGTTTCAAAAAGAGTGGAATCAATAAAGAAGATCCATCCCTTTAGTTCGATTGTTTTGGTGACCCATGAAATGTTATAGAGAGTTCCTAAGAGAGGGAGGGCTCGATGCATGCTCAGTATCCTGAGTATTTGTTTATATTTTCTTTTTAGGACTGAAAATATAGAAGGAGGGAATGATATTGAATCCCAATTTTTTTACATATAAGGCTTTGAAAAATTTCAAAATAATCTCTTCGAGCTAGGTGCTAATCATCGTGTGATTTCAAGGCCTGGTGTGCCATGAAATAATTTTTAAAAAATATTAAATATAGTTTTAATGTTCACTCATAGTAAATTAATGAAAACTAGAAAACATTTAAATAGAAAATAAAAAAACTGAGACCATAGATGGGTCCATAATTTAGTATTTCGCTATGAACAACATACAATATGTCGGTGTAGAACATTCAGACCCCCACTCATTAGCATTTCATTTAAGTGATTCAATGAATTAATTTATTTTATTACATAATATTCTGTTAACTTAATAAATCGATATAAATATGTTGTTAAGGGGTTTTGATCATCATAACCCTTTTCGCCAATAAAAACATCTTCTAATCTTATTTCCCATAAGAAAACAATAAACATTGAATGAATTATGAATCCCAGGATCTAGATGGTTCTAGATGAGATATATCCTCTTCATTTGTTGTAGAATGATTCGTTCAAAAATGTTCGAACCAAAAAAGTAGTAGGACTCATATTTGGTATTTTACACCATGTATTATATTACTAGGAAATTTGGTTATTCATTCATAAATATGCAGCAATTTTACTAATCCCAATAGCTAAGATCATATTATTTATTAATTTTTATCTAATCTGGATGCATTTTTTTTATCATTGTCCATGAAAAATTGGACAATGATCCAAACAATATCGTCTAGTGCCATTTCCCTCTCATTTCATAACATTTCTCACCATGTAATTCTTTTTAATCCTACTTCTATAATTTTTGGGGGACTCAAGCTTGATCGTGTATCGAAAGTTGAGGCGAAATCACGGAATTACAGAAAAACATACGAGTAAGGAATGGATCCAAAATAGCATGATGCGAGGATGAAAAATATGAATACTTCATGAAAATACAATGAGAAACAGAGACACCAAATCTTGTGGATGATATGTAAAAACCCTCATTTTCGAATGAGGCTAATTTTCAATGAACTACAAAGAATTCCCACATTCATTAGCCAGATCTGAATATTTTTGTGTGTGATCATGCAACTAAGACCCTTGTTAAATAAAATTCAGAATAGGTGGTAGATATCGAAGAAAACCTCGTGTTTTTAGAAAAATCACAACTACACACAATGTTTTATGAAGAAGAAAAGGTGTGTAGCCTCCCTCAGTGGTGTCTCTAGGATGTAGGTAGAGATTAGGAGGACAAATCCTATACCCCACCTGACATGATGTGTACTACCTTTATTTGTGAGTGTAGATGTATGAAGGAACACATTGCTAGGAACATTCAATAGTCCAAAAACATGGATACATGTAGGCCACATGAGTAGCATCCCATGTCGGAGAACATACCATGTACCAGATTACACAGACATGTGGTCTATCTACACGGACATAGCTAGAATACACAACCCTGGTACCTAGATAAATCGAAAATGCCATGTACTCCACCTAACCGGTGTGCATTACTACATGTGATTGGACCTGTTTCTAGCCATAGTAATTTCCTAATAGTGAATAACAGACACACACCTCGTTGGGACCGTCAAACACCGTGTACTATTGGAGATCCCATGAGAAATTTAGAATCATTCGTATCTCCTTCATTTGAACACGCATTCCATCCCACGAGATTCCTATCGGGAGTTTTTTTCTACTTGGAACATGATGGTGCCTTTAGAAGCATATTTAAAGATACGATGTGATATTTTTGAGAATTTCATGCCCAGAGATGACACCCGATGATAGCAGCAATCAAACATGGTTACTAGAATTATTCCAAGATGACCCTCTAGAAGGGTTTGGATAGTGTAGTACCAAAATATTATGGGATGAACCTCTAACTGTTATGGGTAGTTTAATCCACAACGAACTTCTTGGTTGAACATACAATAATATCTGTGTAGTGTAGTCCCAAACGATTGTTGGCTGCCCCTCCAACTAGGCTGAGTAGTATAGTCTCTGATGCGCTTATAGGATAACCCTCTAGTAGGATCGTGGTTGTTTAGTCCCCATTGATTATTGGATAACCCTCCACCTGTATTGGATAGTGTTTTCTATATAAACCATCTAGCCTGATCCTCTAGCCTGGCTGGGTAGTGTAGTCCCCAACGACCTTCAAGGTTGACCCTAGGGTTTGGCAGGGTAGTGTAGTAACTGACGAACATCTGGGATAACCCATCAGCTGGGACTGGTAGTGTAGTCCATGATTGCCTTCCTTGTTGACCCTCCAATAGGTCTGGGAATTGTATTACATAAAGGGATTTCGGATAAGACCCTCTGTTGGGAGGGACTATGGAGAGGTGTAATTAAACTTACAGAAGGACTCACAAGAATGAGGGTTTCCGGCCCCATCGATACATGTTATTGTGACACGACCAAAAACCTTACGGGTGAGTTTGTGATTCACAAATATGATAGTATCTAGTTTTATTGATTTGAGACCATTTGACATGCAACTCTTGGGCAGACTCTTGAGGTATCATGTAACATATTCGACTTTACCTTAGAACAATTGGATAATCATCTTATTGGGTGAGTTGTGAGATGTAGATCCCTTTATTCTCTCATTTGAGATTTTTTGATTGAGTGAATACATATATATATATATATCAATCCTATTATTGTACATAATCCATTGGTCTTGGTTACTCTCCTTCCATGTTTGGGGAAGACATGTTGTGTATACCATGTGCTTCATGAGACCAGATTCATGTAGATCAAAGGGTTTAATTTCTGGATATAGGTAGATAAGTCTCAATAGGGGGTGTACCTTATCACCTTTTTCAGATCCGTGTATTGAATGTTCCTATATTCACAGACTTATGGGGTTGAGATATACTATTTCCATTCCTTTATACTTCACATTTTACCATATACGTCTTCACATTGGATGTATCTCTTACTTCTCCCACACCATATTTTTGGGGTATTCTACAGAAACTGTATATATTCACCATTGCGTGGGATTTTCCCAAAACATTCCGTGTCTTTTGTAGATGGTGGATAGGTCGATGGTGATATTAGGGGATTAATGGGATACAGGTTATGTTGACTACCTATGATGTTTGAAGTTGGGATACAGGAGGAGGACTCTCTTGGCTATCACTCTTTCCAGTTATCTACTGGTTGGGACTAGTTTCTATTTTGGGCTTCTGTTTCCCCATTTACATTTCAATATTCAACACCTTATCTTGGTACAGTCTAGAGGTTCTTAAATTCTTATGTTACATTACAACCATTACACCTTTTTATACATTACATATGAACTCTTTCATTAATTTTGATATGTGGATGTCTATATGTTCTTAGAAAAATGTATCCCCAAATATGTTGTTCCTTCTATTCTTTTTCAAAACCCCTATCCTATAGAGGTGGCCTTGTGTTTTTTGTATCCCAATCCCTAGCATAGGCCAGGTCATTACATAGTGGTATCATAGGTAGTCCATTCATTGGTACATTCTTCTGATGTTACCTAAAAAGGAATTCGTTGGGATTTAGGGAAATGTTGTTGAAGGGCCTCAAGAGAGGATCACTATCCCTTGAGTCCAGTGATGGTATGGGAATCTGACATATCAATTCACCATGAACCTGATTTCCCACTTGTCCACTCAAAACCCTAAGGCATTTGTTTTGAGGGAGCAATAGTACATGCATTATATATGATTGGGTTATTTACTATCACTATTTAGTTAGATTCCAATTTCGTTGTTGATATATACATATATATGTATTCCACTAAGAACCTGGTACTACTTAAAAATTTCTAGGATTCCTATATTATGACAGTCTACCATGATACTTGCTCAGGTTTGTGACAATGACTCTATTAAAGCAGAGGCCCCAGATCTAGATCCATCATGTGATCCTCTTCCTCCATGTGGACCAATATAAGTTCCCCAACTTGTTGAGTATAAGATATTTCAATTATGGAAGGCAGAGGAGATCTATAGGATGAGGGTACTCTACAAGCTCTAACATCAACGACCATTGAGGTTCTGCGGTTTCAATATACTCAGGTAGCATAGATTGGTTGGAGTCAGTGTTCTACTGGATAAGATTATTTCGGACCCCAATAGATCATATGGTGACTTTAGTAGCCATTATATTACATAGAGATGTTGGGTGTTGGTGGATTTTTGTTACTTATATGAATGATGGGTCAACACTCTCATGGGGTGACATTCAGTTGGAGTTTCTGATGAGTATCACCCCTCCCACATGTGCTCTATTCAGAAGTAGGATATTTTTGAACATTAGAAGGGATTTATGATAGTGGATGATTATGTGATTTTGTTTGATGAAATTATGTGCTACTCTCTTTATATCATCAAATATGGTTACTTTCATTCATGGAACATCAACCAGGGACTCCATAGGGATATCTGAGCCAATGTATTGCCCTTGTGCAGCCCCACCACGTTTGGGGTGAAGGAGTGGGTACTAGTTATGGAGAGAATCCAAGAAGAGGGATTTCAGATAGTAGTAGTTGGTGGTAGGAATGACATAGTTATGTCATCATTAGAAGAAGGTAGGTGTTAGAGGTCTCAGAATAGGGGATCCTTCTTTGAGAAGACTCAAGGTTGTGGTCACCCAATTCAGGATAAGTGTAGCGCACTAGGGAAGCCCTGAGAGATATGATGTTACAATAGTTAAGGGTGAGGTTTCATGGACTAGGAATTCTTCACCAGACATACTGACTATCTGCGAAATGCAGTAGATGGATAGCCGTGGTAGAGGTAGTTCCATGATCAAGGATCCTCAAGGCAGGGACATGGTGGTACCAAGGGTGTTAGAGATGGTAGAGGAGTGGCAGGAGCAGCATGTGGCAGATGACAATATAAGTCACTCTCTCCACCACTAGTAAGAATCCCACATTAGTCTCATGGAGCTAGTGTTCATGGACATAGAAAACAATAGGCAATGGACATCTATGACCTGACGATACACAAGATGATCCAGTGTACAATCAAGGATTACTCTACTCTTTCCTCGGTATTAGTAGACATGGGTGATAGGCATTGTATTATCTCTCAAATTATTATGCGGGAGCTGGAGATCCCAATAGGAATGATGGCACATCAGATATGCCTTGAGGTTCCTAAAAATAACACATTCTCCATATCATTATTCTATTGTCTGTGCAAGATATTTATTGGTGGATAGAGGTTCATGTGGGAGTTAATGAATTCCATGATGGAATTATATGATATCATAATGGGTATGGATTGGGTTTCCATGGTTTTATCCCAGATTGACTATCACTAAATATTATTCAGATTCCCATAGAAGGAAGTTATAGTCTCACTAGGTGTGGGAAGCTTCAGAGTAGTTATCTTCCATGCTGCTGACCTAGATGGAGCCGGAGGGTACGAATTTTCTACAGAAGGGTGTGTTGACTCCTATGATCATTGGTTGTTTGAATGAGTCTCAACCGAGATACATTTAATGTGAGGTTCTTTGTGATCATATATTCACATGCAACACATAATATGGATATTTTGATGGAGGGAATTACAAGTTCTTTTTTCAGGGGCGAACAATTGATCTGGTTATGTTGCGGGGGGGATTTATTCGAGGGATCCAAAATTCACCCCTGGGATTACATATAATTGTGGGGAAGATGTCCATGGATTTTCATATATAGTTTTGGTGGTCTGGAAAGAGAAAAAGTTTGGTTGAGTTCATCTCATGATTCCTTACTTTTCAGCAAGTGAAGGTTGAACACCAGGTCCCGAGTTGTTTTTTGTAGGTTCTTAATATGCCAAAGTGGAAATGGGATAGAATATCCAAATAATTCATCATAGGGATTCCACACACAAATAAGGTCTATCAGATCATCTGGGGGATAGTATAGGTACACACGGTGTTAGTGAACTTCCTTAATATCTAGGTTCATAGTTCGGTAGAGAGTTTAGGTGAATTTATATGTATGATAGATGATCCACCATCCCATGGTTCCCTCATAAATTGTCTCAAATCGTGATTCTTGGATTATGTCATGATTGTGGAGATCCATATAGGAGGCATTCAAGACCTAGCTTCATATGAGTAAAACCTATCACCCCATGATCGATTAGAAGACAGAGTCTACTATCCATATTATTAAGAATATGTTGAGAGTGAGCATATTAGATATCATCCAGATCATTGAGGATCACAAACCCTTGGTGGAGTTTTCATACAAAAATAGTTACACACATCCATCATCATGTCACATTTTGAGGCCCTAAAAAGGAGACACTATAGGTCACCGTTGTTCTAGACGGACACTGTAGATTAATCTCTTATTGTCGTGGTGTTGGTGCAACTGATTATATAGAAGGTTGACCTCATCAATGAATGGAAAAGGTGACCTAGAGAAGACAAAAGTCTTATGAAGATCACTGTTATAGTCAATGGGTGTTTTAGTAGGGAGACCACATCTTCTTGATAGTCTCCCCATGATGTGGAATGTGGAGGTTAGTCTGGGTAAGCAAGATTTCCATGAGGTTCATCATGCCATTCGAGATTGTGGGAGGGTTAGAGAGGTTTCCTACCACCTCTCCTTACCCCAATAGTTTGGGAAGGTTCAAGAGGACTCTCACATTTTACAACTAATGAGATACATGAATGACCCCAAGAATAATATTGAATCGGTTGAGCTGAAAATCAAGGATGCAACCACCTTTTTTGAGCACCCAGTGGTGATCGAGGACCAATCATGAGTGGACCTTGCATGTATGAACCATCCCTTTAGTTTGATTGTTGCGGCGGTATAGAAACATTAAGGATAGTTCCAAAGAGTGGAAGACCTATATGTGGGTTCTATATCCTGATTTTATTATTATTTTTTCTTTTAGGTGAAGAAAATCATGAATTAGGGATTGATGTGGAGACTCAATTTTTTTACTTATATGATTTGGAAATATTTCAAAATATTATTCTAGTGATATGTGCTAATACAGTGTGCGATTCTGAGGGATAGTGAACCCAAAATTAATTTTATAAAAAGATTCAAGAAATTTAATATTTCTCTCATGAGTATAAATAAATAAAATAACATATTTCTTAAACGGTTGAATGGATTCGAAATCTGGTACCATGGTTGGGTTGGGAAATATTTGTTTTCCCTTGCCAATGCATAAAATAAATCAGCATGGGGTGATCATAACCCTCGGCCATTGGTTTGAAATAATATGATTAAATGAATTAATTTATTTAATTACATTGTTTAATTTAAACCTAAATAATGTATTTAAATACATGGTAGTAGGGTCTTTATCATCATAATCCTATATTTTCTAATAATGACTTCCTCTCCACTCATTCCAATTTGTGAACAATGAACGAAGAATGAATTACAAATCCATGGATATAGAAAGATGATGATGTGAATGATTCTCGTCCTTTATTGGTAAATGTGTTCTTCAACATTGGTTGAACCAAAAGATAAGAAAGACTCATATTTGGTGTTATTATGCCCTGGATTAAATGATTAATAATTTTATAACACGGCTCATCAATTTGTTCCCTTTTTTCTGATCCTGACTTCTATGAACTTACTATTTACTATTTTAAATCAAATATGGGTGCACATTCATAATTGTTTTCCACAAATGCCTTGGAATAATCCACACCTATTTTTAAAGTGACTATTATATCCCGTTTCTATACATTCCTCATAGAATAATCTTTTTGGATCATGGTTTGACTATTGCTAGGCAGCCCAGGCCCGATTGAGCTTCCATAATCTAGGAATAATTATGGAATGATTACTTAAAACATGATTGTGGAATTGATACAAAAACAACATGATGTGAGGATGTAGAATCCAAACATTTCATGTTAATTAACTAAGAAACATAGAAATGGAGATGTGAATACAATTCAATCAAACCCTTAAATTTGAACGTGATTGATTCATGACGAATGTTGAAGAGATCCCCCACTCCTTGTCCAAATCTGATGATTTCAAAGTGATATCAGGTCACTTGAACTGAAATTGATTCAGAAGAAAAAGAAACCTTTATGATTGAGGAAACACAAGAGTTTCTAGAAAATTCATGACCACAATCCAGGTTCATCAAATAACACATGACATATATCCTCCCCCAGATGCGATGTTCGGGTTTGGGAAGATCTATGGATGACACCGTGTATACTCTCCTTGAAACACAGTGTAATACCTTTCCATTAGATGTGAGCCTTATAAAAGAACATATACCTAGGAACATGACATGCTCTAAATACTTGGCCACAATTTGGACACATGTAGGACATCCCATGTGGTCAAACTAGCTGTGTACTAGAGTACACCGACATGGGGTCCGAGTACATGGACCTGACCAGAATACCTGACCAGAATCCCTTGATAACTAGAGCATGTCAAGTAGTCCACCTACAAGGTGTAAAATTATAAATGGGATTAGTCCTTTTTATATCCATATACACAAACAAGTTGTGATTAGGGACCACACATGATGTGCCCCCCTCGCACATCTCATACTAAATGGATCCCAGAATAAATATGAAATACTATATATCACCATCTTTTGAATATTGATTTCCACCCACGAGATGCCTATCCTAAGTGATTTTAGTGTTAAAATAAATAGTTTCCTTAGATGTGGATTCCATGATTTTATGTGGATGTTCTGGGTTTTTAATGTGTAGTGATGACACCCGATGATAAAAGCGATCATACGGGTTTAACAGAATGATTTAGAGCTGAACCTCTAGTAAGATCTGGGATGTGTAGTCCCCATTAAATCTAGTCTTACCCGCAAGCAGTGATTGGTTGTTTATTCCCCTATGAACATCTTTGATGAACCTCCAATAGGATCTGGGTAGTGTAGTACGTGATAATTTTGGGCTGACCATCGAAATGGGATGGTTAGTGTTATCCCCAAATATCTTCTGGGAAGACCCTCCTATCAGAACTGAGTAGTATATTCACCAATGATTCTGGTCTGACCCACAACCTATGATATGTAGTGTAGTCCCCAGAAAACATTTGGGATGACACTCTAGCTGGGTTGAGTGGTGTAGTCCTCGAAGACCCTCTAGAAAAGACCCTCAATTGTGTGGCATGTGGAGATGTGTGACTTGACTTTCCTAAAAACTCATTATATAGAATGGTGACATCCCCACCAAAAATATTACTTATGATGCATCATAAACCATGCAGGAGATTTAGTGCCACCCAAAGCGTATAGTATCATGTTGTGGTGATTTAATCCCCTTTGACATGGAACTCCTAGGAAGTTTCTTTTGTTTTTTGGAATACAAGAAAACTCTACTGTAGAACTATTGGCTAATTATCATTTCGGGATGATCTATGATATGGATTTCCAAATACACTCTGGTTTGGTCTTCTTGGAATGAGAATATATTTATGCATCTCATTACACTACCCACTCCTTGGGTCTTGGTAACTATACTTCCAAGATGGGAGAAGATGCACATGGTATGCCATGATCTTTCCATGCATAACATCTAATGGTTGGTTGAGTCAACTTTCTGGCGATAGTTATTGAACAACAGGGGGTCCACCTACTCAGAAATTTGATCTTGTTGTGTTTGGATGAGATGTAATTCACACTCTGGATGGGTTGAGCTACACTATTTCTATTCTCATTTATTATATATTATTCCATATACTCCTTCACATTTGTTGTATCTCTTACTGTCACCCTTCTTCTTTTCAAGGCATTCTACTAAGAATGTATATTCTCACCCCTCCATGGGATTTTCCAAGAAGTTTTGTGTATATTAAAAATGGTGGACATGTCTATTGTGATGTTAAGGGATCTTAGGAACATGGGATACATAGACAACATAATGTGGTCAGAGTTGGGATACAAAAGTAGTGATCTCTCAGATGTTACACTTTTCATG
Source organism: Viscum album (assembly GCA_963277665.1). Taxonomy (NCBI): domain Eukaryota; kingdom Viridiplantae; phylum Streptophyta; class Magnoliopsida; order Santalales; family Viscaceae; genus Viscum; species Viscum album. Next base: position 1,581,464,266 of record OY728137.1, on the reverse strand, counting down.
TTGTTCTTATTTTGGGTTTAGTTTCTGGTTTGGAAGTGTTTATTCCCCTTTACATTTAAGCATTCACTAAAATACCGTTATACTATCATGAGGCTCATTCATGTTTAAGTTAATTTATAGCATTTGAACCTTTGTCTACATTCCCTATACACATTTTCATTGAGTTAGTTATGTGCGTGTGTATAGATTCTTAAGAAAAGGCCCCGGTCAGTTTTTTTGTGTCTTAGTCACTTTTCGCCAATCCATAACCTATGGAGGCTGGATTGGGGTAGTTGTGTCTCTATCCCTAAAATTACTCATGTTGTTACAAATTAATGTCATGAAATTTATAACTATTTTATAGTTAGTTCCCCAAGTAACATAGTATCCCATGATGAATCTAATTACATTATACATGATGTTGTGTGTGAAAACATTCAATCATTTTTTATTAATTTGAAGTTATTTTTTCATGTTTCATTCATGGTTACCCAAAAAATGAATAATGAAGATTAATTTTCTAAGATTGTTTTAAAAATGGGTCCAATATATTATTTTAAGAAAAGGGTTATTTTACATGTAATGTATTTTTAGTGCATGTTTTGATTTAAAAAAATGAAATTATAATTTTAATATATATTTAATTACCAATGTTTGTTTTTGAGTAAATAAAAACATATTATAAATTAATATATTTAATACAGGAACTAAATGTATAATTAAAATAAATCTTCACCTGCTGTGTGGTTTACTTGGAATACCTACATAGTATAATTTATCAAACCTATCATCATTCATGATTTTTGGATTCAACTTATCTATTCCCACCCATGGGGCATTGATGTTTTATTTTTTCGATGGAATCTTTCAAAACGACATGTAAATATATTATTATTTTTATTTTATTTCATGTTTTTATTATATCATCTATGTTGTCATTTTATAAAAATTTTATTGATAGAGGGTTGTTATATATACTGGAGGCCTGGTTGGAAATTGATGTAGATCCAATATTCTTTAAAATATAGGAAGAATAGTGGTAATTGGAGGGATTAGCTAGTTAGTTTGTTGAGTTTTTAATTTCATTTCACTACATTCATGTTAAAATATGTTTTGTTTCTGACATGGTTTTCCATTGTATAGATGGTTAAATGGCCTTTAATATTAAGGATTTGTGAAATATTTTTATTGGGTAGAATCATTCCCCCCTATTCATTCTAACACACTCACCACTTTACTCCAACAATGGGTGATTAGGAATGTGATTAAGGTATGTTGTGGGATGACTTTGTTTTTCAATAGAGTGATGGATCATGAACGTTCATGTTCATTTTAATTCTAAAAATAATTACCATGGTTCTAAAATATATTCATAGTTTATAGATTTTTCCTCCATTATTTATATTGATTCATTCGGGTAGAATTCTATGATTCTGTTATTCTCTACCTCGAAACATGCCTTCATTATCATCTAATAAATGAAATCTTATACCATCAATTTATAATATTAGTCAATAACCATTTAATAAAAATTTAAAATTAATCTTGTTATCTTTAGTTGTGAAGTAATATGGGAAACATTATCAAATTGTTTTTTGGGATAAACCACCCTTCTAATTTTTGGTTGACTAATAATCATTCTATATTTACATCTACCCCTAATGTATTGGTTGGGTTTTAAAAATTTTACACTACATTTATATATACATAAATTAAATAAAAATAATTACATTTATTGAAAACAAAATTTGTGTATTAATTATTTTTTTGGGAATTTTTTCACAATTTCATAGATAATATTGAAGTATTATCTAGAGATATTCTCATCACTTTCTAGAAAATAATATCGGGTATTTTAATATAAGGAATATTATTAGTAACATTGATACAATTTCTTATTTTTCTGACTTCATGTGATGTTTTATCATGAGCCACTTCTATATATCTAAAATTAGCTTATATATGATATAAATTAAGATAATGAATACTCTTTATTTGCAATATACTTAATACTATATTCACATATAGTTTTTATGTTATTATTATAATCTTCATTAATATTGGCTTTTCGTGTATAAAATTTCCAAGAACTTTATCGTCTTATCCTATATCTCAAAATAATATTTTTTCATATATAAGAAATATTTATGATTTTAATTGAATGCATGATCCTAAATTTATTGGATTTTATTGTCTCATACTTTTTCTAATAAGTATTTTGAAAATATTATTCTTTCTATTAATTTTGTTATTTTACTGTCAATAAAATATTTTCCCTAGAATTTACTTATTTGATGAGTGTGTTCTACTTTTTTAACATCTTATCTAATTAGTTATACATAACTTTTTCTTCTATATGAACCCATAAATTTTCATCAAATATACCATTAGGGAATTAAAATATATAAAATAAAAATCAAAAGGGGCCATTTAAATATATTCATTAATTATATAATAAAAATAACAAGGTGATTTAGATTTCACATACTATTTTTGGAATGAACATATTTATTTATCTGGATAATTAAAAATAGATACGATAAAAAATTACCTCTATTTATACGTTCAAATATTTTTGATTCTATTATCATTTTTCATTTAGATAAGGTTTTTCTCATCTTGTTAGCTTCCCATTTATTCTTGTTCATCAATGTATTAGTTGAAATTTCCAAGTCTTTTGTAATAAGGATGTCAAAAAAATATTTCAATCTAAGCATAATTCATAATATGTATAAAAAACTCATAAATGGAATAGTTCTAATTATAGGTGAAACAATTTTCTCTGATAATAATTGAGATTCCTAGTATGATGATGTAGTTAAAGTAGGGGTGATTACGTTTAAAATCATTTCTGGCCAACTATATTCAATTTATTTAATTCAAACATTAGTACCTATTTATATTTGTGGATTTTATATGTCTCACTAAAATAATTCACACAACATTAAAGAAAAGAATTAAATAAATCCTAAAAAATTATTTTTACATGTTTGATCCCAATGTGAGTATCTAATACATTCCACATATGTTTTATTTCTAAGACACTTACACTTCAATTATATAATATATTAAATACATTACTATCTCTAAAATATTTATTTATAAGAAGTCCCAAATTTTTAACATATGATTGTTGTAAACCAATATCAACAATAGTTTCCCTTCAAATTGAGATTTCATAAAATCAAAGGATATTATAATTCTTATTAAATAGAGGACCTTGATAAATATAAGATATTTAATATTAAAGACTACTATGTTAGTGTAACATCCCATGTAAGTAATAAATAATAGATATTTTTATCTATGTTGATTAAATAATTAGATAGTGTTTTAGAGGCTTAAAATGAAAATAAATCCAATCTTAAGCATGGAACACACAAATATTTCTTAAAAGATTGTTTTACTTCCTTTTGATGGAAAACCATTTTTAAATATATATATTGACAATTTTATAAGCTATTTATGTCAAAATAAACTTATTATTTATGATTGGGACATCAAAATTTACCTTGTGTGAATTTTTGGTATTTTTCTGACAATGTTCATTTTTTATGAATAGTGTAAAATGTTGTATTTTAATTAAAAAAATATTTTTAATCTAATTTATTTATATGATTTGATTATATTTTGAATTTGTTTTAAAGTTAAATTACAATATATTTTTACCATTTAATCAAATGGTGGTAATTGGAATCAATTTCACTTTGAAATTGGTTTTAAACTAGTGTCAATCTTTTGATACTTATTGTTTCATAAAAACACGCTATTTGTCATGACAACGGGAATTAATTATTAAATTAATTAATGAAACTTACATGTTTTTAATTTTGTAAAATAGACATCATTTTTTAATTCAGAATATCAAAAATAGCTTAGGTTGATGTTTTGGTATCCTTCTGAAAAACATCAATTTTTGATGAATAGTGAAACCACTAAGTGGTAGTTAAAGAAACTGATTTTTCATTTAAATGAATATTTTCCACTTCTATGATTTGATTTTTAAAAATCCGACATACATGGTTTTCATTAAAAAGTAAAATGTGGTTCAATGAGATTAAAATAATTTTTTGGTGAATAGTAACTTGTTAAGTTTTTAATCGCGATTAGAGGTAATTAGTGTAGTTTAAGGTAAGAATAATGTTTTAATAAAATGAAATGACCTATACACATGTCATAACCTTATTTTATGTGTCATGGCCGACCAAGACAAGCCATGGGTCAAATTGGGGACCCCGTGGAGCCACTTTGGTTGGGAAATGACATAAATAACTTTTTATTTAATGTTAAAGTAAAAATGACACAAACATGAGTTATTTTACTAAAACAATTTTTACATGGGGTTATACAAGTCAGATTTTTGACTATAAATATTCATTAGAAATATAAAAAGATTTCCTACATCATAGTAGTTTTTTTCATAATTTTTAGACATTAAATAAATTAAATTCTTTATGATATCATGATGATGTAGTGATGACCTCATTATTTAACGATGTAATTAATATTGAAAGATAATGTAAAATATAAGACCTACACATGGCAAAAACCAAATGGATGAGTAGATTTCAAACCCTTATCACCTTATCCTCGAATTATATCAATGTGGGTCCTTTTGAATCCGAAACTCAATTTAAAATAAAGTAACTTATCCTCACTTTCCAAGAGTGCCCCTCCTCTCCTCATATAAAAGGCCCCCACCTCTACCTCCTTACCCACACTTCCAAAGCCTTTGGCTCGGCCAAACCCTGCTCATTTTGTCTCTTCAATTCCCTCTCTTACTCCTTGAGGCCACAATTTAGGCAGAAGTCTTACCAAGGAATCTTTTTTTCTCAAACCAAAGGGAGTTACCCGATTTTAAGGTAATGTCATCTCTTGAGTCCTATTGTTTTATTTTGCTTCTCCAACCCCATAAAATCTTTTTATTAATTTATTTTGTAACAAATAAAGTATCCTCAATATACTAAGATGTTTTTATAAGAATGATTCGATCTACACATATACACACCTACATCTAATGGTTAAAGAACATACTGTTTCCGTGGATAGTGAATTTATGCCTCCCGAAATGATGATTGTTCAACATTCTTTTAACACCTTCAAATGTGGCCATTAAGATGAAACTATATTTATATATGATATATAATATGTTTATGTTTTCCTTAAGCTTCTGTATTTTTCATTTTGGTCATACCTTTATGGTTTCCATTATGGGTAAAAGCGATATCTTCATTTAAGGAAGTGCGGACTACCGCCCCCTCAAAGTGATTTGATTCGTTAAATACCATATGTGGTACGTATAAAGGATGTAACTATGATATTATATATGATATTATACTGTAATTATAATATACTTTAATATCATTATGATTCCATTCAATAAAATACAAAATAGAAATGAAAGTAGCGTTCATGCGTACGTACGGCTTACCGTCTCCATGAACGGTGCATTTCATTTCTTACTTCTAAATGATTATGTAATATTATAAATGCATGAATGTACTGGATATATATGATATATATGATATCTACATCATGAATACCATTCTGGATATAATGGATACATGATCAACTAGTAATTATAAAGGGTTTATTTTTGACTCAAGTACCAATGATCGTTAAAATGACCGTTATTAACTTAAATAATTACATATTGTTCATGACATGGAAATAATTGATATAAAAGGAATAATGAACTAGAAAAAGGTTCTTATGAAAGTAGAAATTATCTCAAGTTTATTATTCAGGTTATTAAAGAATGACCGAGTCATGTCGGACGCGAGGTATGGGACTTCGTCTCAATCTCCTTTCATTGAGGCATATTTTTTTTATACACAACCTTCTTTTATACGGTGAATAAACCCCTTTGACTTTTACTTTTTTTAAAAGGAATCTTTTTTATATGAAGCATTTAATAAACGAAAAAATGGAATTTTTTTTCGTACGTATGCGGAGACAACGACTTCTCCGCCACTGTGACCATTATTTGAGTTTCAGATTCTTCTACAAGCCATACCTTTTCATTAAATGAAAAATAAATACCATGTTTTACATTTATTTTATTTTGGTATTGAAAATGGATTTCATAATGTTTTTATATCAATGTTTTGTATTGATATCTTGTGATTGAAAGGTGGAAATGTTATGTTTCCTTTATGTATGTTTTATGTGATACGATTATGTTGACGTTCTTGGGCATTATTATGAAGACGAGTGGTTCCGTAATAAACTAAGGGCGGGTGAGCCCGATATAGCTCTCCAATGCATTGGGTAACGCGAAGGAGTGAAAAGTTAAGGTTTCTCCGAAGATATTAAGGGAATATACTATGATGGGAATTCCAAATGTAACCAAGAGGGTTACTCCCTACGTAAGAATGTTATGAATGCCTCAAGTTACCTTTATGTCTTATGATTTCTATGATTTATTCATGATTTGATGAGGTATGTTAAAGTGCTTATGTTTTATGGGTAAAGTATGATTTCAATTTTATGTATATATTTACCCATGTTTCCTTTCCATATTTTTATATCCCTTACTGAGCTTTTTATGCTCATCCCACGTTTTTTGAAATGTTTTTCGCAGGTCAAGGAAAAGGTACATGAGCATAACAGGGTTACATAAATATTTATTTAAGGGATAAATGAATATGAAAAATATCTCTAATAACTAATAAATTATATTGATAGTGATAGGGATGTTTGAAAAAAATAATCCAACATGAAAATTTAGAGAAAAATTGAATAATATAAAGAAGGTTCTTGAATAAATAGGAGATGAAAAGGATCACTTACGTTGAAAGGGTGATTATAAAAGTTTTGGAAGAGCAAAAAAAGTTAATTTGGGAACCAAGGGAGGGAGAATTTGTTGGATGGGAAGTGAAACATCATGATTAAAGGGTTTTTGAGTTATGATTAATGGGACGCTGGGTGGGTTACAAAATAAAAATAGAGGGATTGGTTTTAATAGAAATTAAATAAAATTGTTTTGGACTCTCGAAAAAACAAATAAAACAAGAGAATGGTCTTATGATAGTTTCTTCCCAATAATATCATATTTAATTATGTTATAAATCCATGAACCAATCCACATAAAACAATTCTCATGGTGATGTGGAACTGATTCATTTTCATAAAGAATAGATTTTAAAACCTTAATCGATAATATAGATTATGGATGAATAATTAATGGATTATAATAACAAAAAATTAATTTAAAAAAACATATTTTAATGGTGAAAATTATCTTTCGTCATGGATACTAGTTAGTTTATTTATTACATCACTTTTCATCTTTTTTGATGTCATAATATATATTTTATAATTATGCAACATTAAAGATTTACCCAAAAATTTAATTTTCTCAACAATTATTCAAGAAAACACAGTTAAATAATTTAGATGTTATAATTTGAAAATTAATATATATTTAACTAAAATAATTATTAAAATATTAAAATTTGAATACATTAATTAAAAATCACAATTTATTGAAAAATACTGGGTTTTGGACTACCATAATTTTATAACCCTCATAAAGGACAGATTTGAAATTGTAAAAATATATTTTCATTAATATTTTATTTATTTTAATTGATAATAATAATTTAATAAAATATAATTTATTCCAAAAAATTTCATTTCATCATAAATATTTTCTTTATTGAAACTATATGTGTCCCAAAAACACAATTTGTGTTTCATTATATCAAAATCTATTTTCATATCAAACATAGAATTTAGTTATTATAATTTAATAATAAAAAAGTTTAAATGTAATTATTAATTTATTAAAAAAATAAAAAATTATTACTCTTATCGTCTATATATATAACCCCTTATTAAACTAACATCATCTATAAGAGTAATGTGTGTAATGGTGATATTTTCTTGGGATGGTTTAGAGATATTGGGTTAATATGTGCTCTCGATGAGCATGAAATACTCACACAACTGATTTTAATAAATTTTTAGTTGTTGAAAATCATATTAGGCTTGTCCAGGTCAAATCTTGATGATGTTATCTCCAATAGAGGCTATGAAAAATTTGATTTATTTGGTATGATCCTATTATTCATGGACATCACTCCACCAAATTGTGTCAATTAGTCTTTATATTAATCATTAATATAATAATATTAATGGTCACTATAAAACAACTATAGTATCAAGGGTTTTGATGTTTCATGGTCATTTAAATCCATACGAAGATAAAATTCTAAAAAATCTAATTTAGTTTAGGAATATTCTCTAATTACATTTTATGATAATGTATTTATTAATTCAAAAACTGAATAAAATTTTGGGTTGTTATATTATTCCCTCTCTGTAAATTAAAACATATAATTTTTCATTCCGTACACTATAAAAAATGAATATACTACTATTTAATTTCATCTTTTGGTTCCCATGTTTCTTTTTTATACATATGGTTTAGCTACAACACATTTACCAAGGGATTTATCCAATTTCATAAATTATAGTGTCTATAATCTAAGATCTTCACCGTCTTATCCAGCAATGAAATATCATTATCCAATGGTACCACCACTGAATTCAGTACATGTGAGGGATCTAGTATGTATTTCTTCAAAAGGGATATAAGGAAGACATAATTTATATAATAATGGATAGGTGGGAGTGCTAGTCGATAGGTCATAACTATGATGCAGCCAAGGGGCATAAAGGGTTTAATTTATCTTCGACTATGATTTACCTTCTTCCTAGAAAATATGAAATTTTCCATTAGGATATATGATGAAACACATTATCTTGGATCTAAAAATCTTTTTTTCATTGATTATTATCTCAATATCTATTCTATTAACTTTTTATATATTTGATAAGTCACAAAATAATTTAATCCATCTCTATCATCTATTAGAAAAGATTAGGTCCCATCAGATTTCACTCTCTAACTTCATACCATCATGTCACATCTATAAAATTCCAAACATACAATGTTATCTTTATCAGAACTAGAAAAAAGAGGTGATAAAGGGTACAAAGAATCGATAAAATATATCCCTTATCTTCTGTATTTTTTAGAGCAGATAATGGCTGACTTAAATAGATATTTATTTAAAGTGCTGATAAAAGGTGACCATTATTAGTTAATTTTATACCACTCATAAATGCCTTATTCGATGCCTGAGTCCCACATTAAATTAACGAATGTTCGATTGCTTATTTATATACAGTTCCACCGCATCCCAACGTCAGAAGTCTACTATTGGGATTGGTTCTTTCACACACTCTTAACACAAATTCTTATGGGCCCAGGTTCCCATTTTGGCCTTCACCCACCTTTTTCATATCATGCTTTAGCCCACCCTTATATGGTTGGGTCTTATATTGAATGTCCTAACTGGCTAACCATCCAAGACTATACAAAACCCATCCCACCTATTTAAATATATAGAATTAAATAATAAAACGTAGGCATATTAAAAATATTAATAAATTTAATATATTAATCAAAATTAATTTAAAATTATTAAAAAAATTATCATTTAAATTATTACTGACAACTTTGATATATATATATATATATTATAAATATTGTCTAAAAATTTATTTTAAATAAATATATATATATATATTGTATAAATTGAAATAATTATAAATATATAAATAAATAAAAAGTAATTAAAAAATATTAATTATTTGTAACTAAAGAATAAATATTAAAAATTAAAAGATTACATATATGTATATATATATTATTATTATTAATAAGTACTAAATATTTCAATTATAAATTTAATATGAATTAATTTTAATAAATAATAAAATAAAAATTTAATAAATTATTAAAATTATTAAGAAATTCATTAATGAGAATATTATAATTAAAATTGAATAAATTGAATATATAATTTTGTATATTAATTATAAATATTAATAAATATCATGTATTAAATATAAATATGGAAAACAATATAATTTTATAATTACAGACATATTAATGTGTTATTTATTTTTAATGGGTTTTATAAAGAATCAATCATTAATATATTTAATATTTTCACAGTAGAAATATATTAATATATATATATATATAAAATTTCATAAAAATAAATTTTAAAATACAAAATATTTATTCTTATGTTAAATAAGTTTTATATTTATTGAAAATGCTATATAATAAAGAAAAAATGTTAATTAAAAACATTGACTAATCGTATTGAGTAATGGACTTTTAATTGAATGTAGTTTGATATTTCAATTTAATATTTATAAAACATATGTTACATTGATTTCAAACACACATATACCTAATTAATGCATTTTTATGTGCAACACACACATAATATTTTGGTAGTTTATTTAATTTTTAATATTAATTTTTGAATTACATTTGTTAATGTTATATATTTATTATATAATATGATTAAAATTATGAAATTTTATAATTTTTTGTATTTTTATTCATTATATACTATTTATTAATTTTTTATATGTTTGGATTTATTTAATTTTAATATTACTTATCCGATGATAACCTTAATTTTTTATGAGTATTTATATAATTTATTTATATTAATTTTTCATTGTTAAATATGTTTATAATTTTAACCATTTCCTACACATACTTATACATTCATATTGATTTTTATTTAATGTTTTTAATATGGTGATAATTTATATAAGTAATATTGATTTATTTTCATATTAACATATATAAATATTTATTTTTTATTTATTTAAATTAACTATTTAATAATAAATAGTTATCAATTTTAAAATTTATACATTCTTATTATTAGTTATTTCATTAATGGATTATACATCATATATAATCTCATTATTCAATTTACCATCTATCAAACAAATATATATATATATAGACATTAATTTCAGACAAAACATATTTACTTAATTAAAGAAATATTTATGGTGACTCATATTTCTAATATTTATATATTTTTAAAAAATTTAATAGTAATTTTTAATCTCTTTTATTAACATAATATATTTAATATATTTTTTACTTTAATTTATTTAATTTTTGTATTATTACAGTAATTACTTTTTTTTATTTTTAACATCATCTATTTTTTTCGGATTACAATTTATTAATTTTGAAATATTTATTTATACATACCTAATCCTTATGATTTAATATTTCTACTCGGCATTGATATTTATATCAATATATATCAAAATTTTCAATTTTTAATAACTTATATTGTTAATAAAACATAAATATTTTTCAATATTTGTAATTTCTAATAATTTTAAATTATTCAATTTTACTCATTTTTAGAACTCATGAATTTAAGAATATATATTCATTAATAATCAAAAAATATATTGGTATATAAATACTTATATATAAAAATATTTATAAATGTATATTTACTATATATATATATTATTTTATATTTATAATATAAATAAAAAAATATTTCTTATGATGTTGTTATATAATTTTAAAATTATAAAGAATGTATTTATTATAGTTTTACTTATATATATATTTTTGAGAAATATATGATTATATAAAAATATATCATGATATAAATATATTTATAATTTAAAAATTAGAATATTTTTAAAATAATGAATATATTGAATATTTATATATATATAATATAAGTATATATAAGTATAAATATATATATATATAATGTTATAAATATATTCTTAAATATATAATTACTATATTTTAAAAATTAAAAATTTATGATTATAAATAAATAAGTAATATTATATTCTAAAAAGTATTAATATAAGTATAAATACATAATTTTATATTTAAATTATTAAAAAACTGCAATATATATTTAACTATGGGATATAATTCATATATTTGTATTTATATTATTAAATACATATTATATATATATATATACATAATGATATTATGATATTTATAATTTAATAAAAATATTCATAAAAGTATTTATTTACAATTATGATTATATGTTTCATTTAGGGGTAAAAAAGCATTGATAAAATCCCACTTTATCATTTTTAATAAGAACATGTAAAATCATTAATCATATTTTAAACAAAACTATAAATGATCATATTTCGGGTTTACTATTCAAGCTCTAGTGGACGTTCAATACCACTGCTGCTCACCCTCAACCTTTTATCGGACGAATCCATCCTCATATAAAATGTATGTCATTTTTTATCCTCATCCATGATTTACATATTGTTAAATTTTTATTCACAATACTTCATCATCCCCCCCCCTGTATTTTTGAGTACGTGTAGGGATCATAACTATACGACAAGTAGGGTAGAATGCTATTCTATCCTTAGGTACATTACATTATTAGATCATGTCTAGATTTACATGGATTCCACATCACGAATCATATATATATTAAACATATAAGAGGGTACAATGCCTTCCTATCCTTAGGTTTACTAAATCATTTACGTCAATTTATATATGGTTGGATTCCATATCAGGAATCATCTATAGATACAACAAATTATTTTCAGATAGTGAGTTCATTGGTTGAACAAAAAAACCAACTGGGAGAAAAATCAGTGTTTAATGAAATATAATATATTCAATGTTAGTTATTCAATTTATGATGAGGCGACAAAATCGACACAAAAAAATATTCAATTTGGTCACCCCAGACATAATAACTTTTCACTATGATTTATTGTTTTCTTTGAAATTTTTATTTCCAATGTTTTTCATCACATTTTTCACAAACAATAATTATTGTTTTTTAGTATATATTTTTGAAAATCCGAAAACATAACCCCCCTTCATCTTGTGATATGACCCTACATTTGCATTATGAGTTTAGTATGGGAAATGAATAGTTTTTATTCTCCAATAATATGATATTCATATAATATAAAAAATAATGATGAGGTAAATATTAAAAAAACATTTCAAATGTGTATATAAAACTCAGAATCTACTTGTTGTTTAGTGGGGTTAATCTAGAAAAATTATTTTCATTATTTTTTATTGTCATTATTAGTTATAATTGATAGTCTAATTGATTGAATAATTTATTATTGTATTTAGATATAATTTTTATTACTTATTCAACTATATGGATTGTGATTGATTGATTTATTAATTAATACATTTAATGATGTATCTATATGTATATATTTAATGAATTATCTTATATTTATTTTATTCATAAAATTTAAATTCAAACTTGTAATTGAATGTTTTTTCAATTTATTTTAATAAAGAAATTACCAATAATTAAAAATCTGATAAGTTATAGTGATTACGTATAAATTTTTTGATATAAAAAAATTGTAGTTTCACATTAATATGAATGTTATATGAACAAATTAATGATTTGAAATATTATTTGAAATAAAAAAATTAATATTTCAGGTTTTATTAATTTTATATGTGATAATATAGGGTTAAATTGGTATGTTAATGTGTGATATGGGAAAACTGTTACTTTGTAGTGTGATGGCTACTGAAATTATATATTAAACTATTCTTATTATTAAATGATATATTATAAAGAAATATTTGAACACGGTTCTTCATTGAGTTTAGTTATATATTGGATTTTAAAAGTATGTAAATTTAGTTATTATTGAATATAATATCATTTTACATTATTAAACTATTTATAAATTTTATATATAAATAGGTTATATAGTGTTGGATATTTAAATGAGTTTTGATATATTTATAAATCAAATTTGTGGCTCAATACCTTGTTTGGTTTGTTTTATGTGGAATAAAAATGTTTTAGGTCATTGGAATATGATTTTTTTCATTGGATTTAAATTATTTATCAAAAATAAATTAGTGTCCTTTAATTTTTTCAGTAAAATTTTATCTAATTTATTTCATGAAGTTATAATGATATATTAAAATCATTGAATGTTATCACCTGTTATATGTATCTCCCACTAAAAATATTTTATTATTTTAAATATTTCTAAATGGTTGGAATGACACACATGAAAGTGATTTTAATTTCCCTTGATCTACCTGGCTAAATCTCCCCCCAATATCTCATTCCTTGAGACATTGTGGGTTCCCCATATCCTACACCATATTTTTCCATTTCACTCCTTCATCATTATTCCTCACTCAAATTTTCTAGATCTTCATACTTGTGCCCCACAAGTATACTACCAACCTATCATGAATGGTGGTGATAACCGTTGATAAGTAAGAAGTGTTTTTTGTTCACAGATGGTAATCTACTACAAGATCCATGTAACCCTAATCTCCCATGCATTTAAATATTTCAATTCTTCCTATTTGTGTCCATTTATTCCTCATACTCCCATTTATTAAAACCAAAAAGTCTTTTTTAAAACATGTCATTATATTCTGTATTTTATTATTAATGAAAATATATTATCATCTAAAATTACTGTATTATTTTCATTGTACTAAAATATAATGATATATAGTTTCACTAGAAAAAAAATTCCCTTTTGATATTGGTAGAAATTTTATTTCAAAATTCATTAATAAACGAGGCTTCTTAATTTTTTATTAATATTTTTATATCTTTGTTATTATTCAATGAATAAATTTTAAATAAATATTATTTGAGATATTATGTTTTTTTGGAATTATATATTTTGACTTTACATTCCTTTAATTTTTACTATAATTTTATATTTATGATTATTATAAAAAATATAATTATTTTCAACCATGAAGATATGTATACAACTAAATTATTATTTTGATCTATTTTATATAATTAAGAAAGGTTTGAGTGTCACCAATAAAAAGTTAAAATTTGGAACACATTTATCTCAAACACATATAAGATTAGTTGATAGTAGAAGAATTTTATAGTGATTATTATAATATCCCATAACCATAAATGTCGCATAGAATTTATTAATAACCCAATGCTCTTTTTAAAATACCTATAAAGGTTTTCACTATTAGATAAGGGAGATATATTATAGAAAATTGTGTCATTGTTAGAGGTGGAATTAGAATGTTTGGAATCTCAATAATATAAAATACAAGTTAACTAGAATTTTTGGAATTTTTATTTATGTAATGTAATAGTGCTATATCTAATGAAATACAACAGAGGATTTTGATATTGTAAGATATGATAAATATACATAAGATTGATTTCTCTTATATTTTTGAAATAGGATTCATTTATTAGCTTATAGTACCAATAACTTTTTTTTGGTAATCCTATAATAAATAGTGTAGAATAATCTACATAAAAAGATAATAACATGGAATAAAACTTCATTTTTGTCTTTAATAATAGTTTCATGGATTCTTTTGAATTATTTCATTGCTCTATGACCACATGTCAAAATAAAATGATCACATGACCTTGTATGTCTCGAGGAATGATATATTTACCCAAATTTAGAAATTTGTGTCATAATTAAATATCAATAAATTACATGAATTTTAAATGGATTTATGACATACAATTATAAAAAAATTATGTTTTCAAACATATTTATTACCACCTTTTTCCCAAAAAACAAAAAATCATGAACCTTTATCCACAAAAAAAGATCACCCTAGATTATATTTTAAATGTAACCCATGTGTAAAATAATAACTATTCAAGAATCATAACTGTCAACATTAACATTTCAGGTTCCCATTAAAATAATTATCAATAACCTTATGCTTTAATTATGAATATGTCATACTTATTTTTTTCATACAAAATGAATATTTAATGAATAAAATTAGATGGATATGAATTGATAGTTGACAAATGCTAATCCTTTGAGGAAAGAGTATGATAATGAAGTTAAATAGTTAATGATGGATTCAATATAGCTTGCATATAACCAATTTCAATTCATTTTTCATTATTTATGTTGTTTTTATTTGAGGAAAATTATCCTAGAAGAGTTGAAAGAACATTTGATTTCTCACAAAATATATCAGAGCAATTGATGTTGTAATAAAAATGTGGAAAAACTGATTCTTGGCAATGATTTGGATGAAACATAGGTTTATGGATCTTTTGATATAAATACTATTTGTAAATGTTGATTGAGATAATATGGAAGAAATAAAAATGAAATTTAATGTGAACCGTCATGGTTGTTAAAGGTGTTTTTGAAAAAATAAATTACTATACAAATAGACCATTGAATATAGGTCGTACAAAATAAATAAAAATATTATTTTTATTGATGTTATATAATTTGAAAGCTAACAACAAAATGAGAGACTATAAATTTTTAGAACTACATGGTGTATTAAATGTTATTCTACCAGAAGAATATAAACATCCTTTTGATACATATAAAACTAAACCAATGTTATATTCAATTAGAATGATCTCTAAAAAATCATGCTTGTCCAAATGATTTGACATTGTTTCTCAAGGACCATGAAACACTAATAAAATTCTCTATGTGTGTCACAAATCAATACAAGAATAATGAATCAAGTCCTTCAAATATTCAATTATATTTTCTTATCATTACATATTTTAGAAGAATATAATGATTCCTGGAATCCATGAGAGAATTGAAATCAAACACTAATACACGAATAATTGATGGGATAATACATCATCCAAAATACTCTCCACTGTGGAATATAATTTATTATCAGCATCATGAATTTTGATGTCTACCAACATTCATATATATTTAATTATCTACACATGGACTAAATCTTTTTGGTTTAAATATTATTACTCACAGTATATGTAATATTATGTTGATAAATTATAAAATTATTCCATGGTTACGCAATAAGTGAAAATAAAATATTTTTTCCCTAAATAAATTGGGAACAAAAAATGGAGTTAATATATTAATTCATATTTGGATCAATTTATTGATGATATGAAATTGATATGGGATAAATGTATTATACTATAGGGTTCTCAACGTAATCAAGAGTTAACAATTTTGGCCATATTGAATTTAAAGATAAATTCATTTCATATAAATGGAATTTTTTTCATCTATAACATTAATGCAATGTTGACATCTCTAATCTGTGAAGAATGAACATACTCAGTTTGGTTGAATCATTCTTCAATAAATATGTTTTTAGGACATTTAAATGTTTACTCTTATGACATAAATATTGATCCTTGATAAAAAATTCAATTGGAATACTAAATAATTTACAATACTATCTTCTCTAAGGGTTAATTCAAATTTTTATAACTAAATGATATTGATACTATATTTAGGAAAACATTTTTGAAAAAACATAATGAATTATGTTGTAAAAAGTTTTTTCATTAAATTTCAATTTTGAAATAATTTGTTCATCATACATTTCCAAGATTTCATACTTGAATTGAAAATGTATCTGAAAGTTTTATTGGAATGTTTCTAAGTGTTTAGGGGAAAAAAGATAAAATCAATTCTAATTTGGACACGATTAACATGGTGATAAGGGATGATTTGTCACATGTTAAGCGTAAAATTTATAATTTTCTTCTTCCATCATCTTACACATTATCTTGACAATAAAAATTTAATTTTCAATTATCACAATGGCGTAAAAGTTACATTGTGGTATTCCAAAAAATCAATAACATCATGTCAATGAATAATTTGATCTTTTAGTGAATAAAATAACAGGAATACATGTTTTCATGAATGATTTTATTCCCAGGTTTTTACAATACATTCATCCTAAATTTTTTTATTATAATTTACTAGATAGTGATTATATTTCAAATCCATATAAAGTAATGGTATAGAGTAATAAATTTCTAATCGTAAATAAGGGTGTTACATTCATCTTATTTGATCTAAATAAATTATTCCCACTAGAATGATTTGATATAATTGTCAAACTAAAGATTAATATACATATATAGGTTCAAAAATATAATACATTCCTTTAAATATGGTTGTACCACATTTAATAGTATTTAAATATTTTGAATGGATATTTCATGAATCTATGTTAGGAATAATTTTATAATACAAAAAAATGTTTTTTGATGAAAATATTTAATTGTTTTCGAAATACATATCATATGTTGATATCATCAGTCTCACAAAATATCATTATAGTGAACACCTTAATTGTGATGATACTTAAAAAATATATACTCTTACAATAACCATCACAGTGATTGACAAAGACAACAATTATATTTTGCATTATATAAATGATGTTGGTCAATTCGTTGAATACTACAAAGTAATTCTTTGAAATTTAAATCCATAATGGGATTAATGATGAATAATGAATAAATATAAAAAATATTTTAAATCTAGTTATTGATATTATTTTTAAATTAAAAAATATAAAATTTTATTTCAACTATCGAACGACTTCAATTGATTGTAAACATACCAAATGAAAAAGATATGTTGTACAGTAGTTTTGAATTCAATGGTTATATATTATATACAAAAGAACAAAATGAACAAATTATGCTGATAAAAATGGATGTATTCTTATGTCAGAAGATAAGTAAATATCTGGTTCCAGGGATAGAAATAAAATTTATGTGAATATAAAAACAATTCATCATCAAATAGATATATGAGAAGTATTATAAAATATTTCAAGTGATGGTTTTCTATTAAAAAGGGGCTGAAAATCCACGTGTAATGATAGTTAATGAAATGGGTTTAAAGAATATGAATTTCAGTGTGGATGTGGTAAAGGATAAGATATTCAAAATGTTATCAGAATATATGGATGTATTTTATATCTCCCATCCAGCAAATAAGAACTAGTCAATTGTCTTAGTAGAAACAAAATGAACTATTGGGTCAGATGAAAATTCAATATAGGAAGACACATTCATTGTGAGATCAAAACCATTTAATGGAGGTCTCATTGTAGATAATTTAATTTTCATTATATAAGATCACATAGAGGGGATTTGGATAATTGATATATGATCTAATTCCCATTATATTATAAAGAAAAATAAGGAGAGTAAAATGTGTTGGTTAATGAGTTTTTTTAATATACTATTCTTTTTTTCTTAATATTATGTGTTCTATACTATATTTTGGTAATATAAATTAATAATTTTAATACTCATGAATTCAATGAATTCTGCTGATGTTACAAATATCCGGGAAGAACATGCGTTTAATATTAAAATTGCAAAATTATTAGTGGGTCAAATAATTGTTGATTAAAAAACAACAATAATTAAATATCATATTGTTAAATAAAATTTTAAAGGTAAGATTTAAGGGAATAAAATTAGATATTGGTTTGAATCATTATGAAAAACCTATTAACCCCAATAAGTAAATGTTTATTAGTTATGTTGGGTTCATTATGAGGATGAACTTGCAGATTGATAAAGATTCCTAGTGCCATGTCTAGCATGTAAAATAAAAAACTAAATTGGAATTATATTGAGAAAACTATATAATACAATTTTTTAATTTTATGAAAAACTATTTAAGGATATATCAGAAGAATTTTAACTATCCCCAGAAGAGTTCATTTATTTTAGAATATTCCTATATGAATTAGTATTAATGGCCTTTGGAAAATCCCATTGTGTCTTCTTGAAAAATCTTTCTATGTTTTATTTTTGGGATGTGGAGGGGAGAATAAATACAAAACAACAATTTCATTGTGAACAAATTATAAAGTAGAAAACATGAAATAATTTCATTATTGATCATTATGAGATAAAATTTCATGTTTTTGTATCAATAATAGATTATTTTACATTATTGGATTTATACAATTAAATTATAAATAATCAATTTATAAAACAATAATGTTGTTTAGAAACTAAAAAACATGAATCAAAACCAACATAACACAATTGTACTGAAATGATGGGGTTTTCTTGACTAGAGATTAAAATATTATGTATTTTAAATAAAAACTAAATGTTTCATGTGATATAAAACAAAAAAAAATTACTCTGTTTACATGATTATTTATGAATCTAAATTAAAATCCAATTCCATCCCAAATCATGTGCTATGGAAGGAGGCCCACATAAATAACGGGGATAAAAAATTTAAGGAAAACCAATAATAATTTTTAGAAACATGTTTATGTATGATTATATAGAAATTTGTTATATCCTTTTATAGTAATAAGTAAAAATATCTATTTATGTTCATATATATATATATTATATGGTTGAAAATAAAAATTGAAAGTTTCTGTACCAGAATAAAAAATGATTTTTAGTATATTTCAAGTGGCAAGAACAATATGATTAAGTTATAGGTGTTGGTTTTAGAGTACCCTGTAAAAAAAATTCGAGAAAATATAATGTCAAGAAAGTAAAAATAAAATTATGAAAGGATTAAAGGTGAAAATATATTTTTTTCATTATATTATTACCCAATTTAATTTTCAAGACTAGTATCTGTGATAAGATCAATGTGAACCAATACTGTAAAAATGATCATCAAATAAGAAAAAAAATAATTTCACTATCATTGAGTCTTGTCTTTCACATTATGTACAAACAATACTCAAGGTAATACATTTCTCATTACCCTTTATTGTAAATGAGAATAAAAAACAATAGATATCGTTATATTAATAAAATAAATTTGGATAATGTTGCAAGAAATATTAAATTATTAAACCCACAGACCACCATTTTATGATATGTACGATGTATAATATCCTGAATGGCAAGCTCCCAAAAATTAGCTCCAAAAAGATCACATGTGAGTAGGGAATGAAATTTCATTATATTTTAGAATTGATTTTTTTGTTCCACATTTTGATTAAAATAATCAATGATTTTATTAGAAAATTGAGAGCTTTTCTATCTAATCTTATATGGAAACATGACATAAGTACATAACAATTTTTTTCAAATGAAAAACCAATCACAGTTAATGAAAAAAGTCATGACATAGTGTATGGTATTAAAAAATGATTAGTTTCAAGAAAATATCCAAAATTGATTGAGAAAACAAAAATATATTATGGGGTTCCTTCTCCCCTTCATATACACTATAACACATATTATCATTATAGATTATTGAAGTCAACACATTTAATGATGTATATTTAACCTACATTTCATACGAAGAATATATATTTGGAATAATCACTATAAACGCAGTTGGTCTCGATGGTGTAAATGTTATTCTCAAGTTATAATTATTAGGAGTATATATTGTGAATACATAAATATGGTAAATTTTCTTAATAATTTTATCTAAAAAGGATTTAAAATGTATATTAATGATAATAACTATTCATTTTTTCTATAATAATTTATTTTACTAATATATAAATATAAAATGCTATGAAGAACATTTTTTATTCATTAATCCCTATATTGTTTCAATGGGAAGAATATCATTGGAGTTAGAATAAATTTATAAGAAAAAATATGATATATGTTTGGAATTTTTGAAGAAAACAACAATTGGTAGACACTTTTGGAGGATTATAATGGAGGGGTACAACTCTGTAAGCTAATTATACTTATTTTTTAAATTTCTTATTTGATTACTTATTATAATTTTAAGAATAAGTAGATGTTGATCAGAATCCCTATGGATAAAAAAATATATTTTTATGATCTAAAACCGGGATTTTCGGAAACAATTACCACACATGATGTGTATTTTAAATATCTAATGCACTACAATAAACATTTTATAGATAAAAATCAAATTATATGTTTTATTTTATGATTTAACCATAATTTTATTATGATATGGTGACAACTAATTATAAGTTAATCAAAAAATATGGATAGTGACTAAAAATTAAAATCATGTGGTTTATTCAAATAGTAGATAATTTTTATATATATAGAAATATTTATCTATCAAAACTTATTTAAAAAAACTAATTATTATTCGATTTATTATATTTTACATACAAAGATCAAAATAATTATTCTAGGTATTAGGATTGAAAATTTATGAAAGTTATCATATAAGATTAATATACCATCATTCTCTAATAGTTATTTATTTTATGTAATTAGAATTTCATTAAAAATATTTATTATTCATTTATTTGTGTATATTTTCACAGTACAATGTAGATTAGATACAATAATTGTACTCAAAATAGGAATATTTTTTTATAGAGATGTGTGGGCATCGAACGTTGTGGTGGAATTTTCGTTGAGATCAAATTTAGCTGATTAACGTCTATTATTGTGATCTAATGTCAGCTATGACCACATAAATATAATTTACATGTGAATAATTATTGTTAGAATTATTATATATTATTTTTTATTTTTATTTAAATGAGAATTATAATAAGGGAATTTGATTTATTTAGAAATAAATTAGAAGAATACATTCTATCAAAATGAATATATGAAACATTAATTTGTGAGTTCCTATAAATTATTTATTTAATTTTCACATCATTTAATCTATTTTTTAGTTAATTTAATTTTCATTATTATTTGATACATATTTTTTAAAATATACATATTAGTTGAAAACATACATCACATGATAAAAACCAAGAAAAAAATTTATATGGTCTTCATACTTTGGTAATGTAATCCAAAATTATTTTTTTATATGTAAGAACTGACTGCTCATTAATCCAGTACTTGATATGGTCAGTATGAATCAATGCGATAGCATTTTGTTTAAGATAAAATTTTAGCAAAAAGAAGTTAAATACTCAAAACCAATATTATGCATTATTATTTTTTGATATGTTAATAAAAGTATATGAAATTCATTTGTGATGTATATGAATCAACCACACCTAAAAATAACATAACGAGTTAATAATATAGAAAAAGTGGTTTTTATCTAATTAGAATTGATAATTTAGAAAAAAAAATTTCTCAGTCATTAAAAACAGAAAAACCATATTTGGATGATCAAGGTAATTTATAAAATTATCAATATGTTAATTTCAATATATGAAACTTCATTGAGTGTCAATCTAACACCTGATCTGCTCAGTATCACTCGATGTTCATGTTTTCTATTTAAAAAAATAAGTAAAATATCAAGTGACTTATAGAGAATCTATAAAAATAACTAGATTTATATTATAGTTTATGATAACAATAAATAGGTAATTTTTGATGTGTATAAATCATACCTCATCAATCCAACACAAGGTTAGATCAATATTACTCATATTGGGTGGTCTGAATTTTAAATAGACATTTTAGTAAAAAAGAAATGTGAAATAAAGAAACTAATGAAAAACATTCAGATTAATTCTATATTTTAAAATGACAATAACTTTTTAATTTTTGATATGTGAGATTCATGTTTAAAAAAATCTAATTCACTTCATTCTTAATATGACTGAAAATATCTATAATCGGATTTAAATTTATGTTTTAGTTAAAAATATTATTCATCCACAAAAATATTAGAAAATAGACAGTTATTTTATGTATAATTTGGAAAAAAAATTAATGATTATTTTTGATAAGTTAGAATCCATCCCACATCAAAAGAAACCCTTATGTGACATGTATGACTCCAAGTGTGTGTTTTCAATAAAAAATGATATTATACTAAAAAAGTGACAAAATCAAAATAAATAAAATGAATTTTGTTTATTTTTATAAATCATTAAAATTGCCCCTATGTCATTTGGGATGTGTTGGAATCATTCAGATGTTATTTCAATGCATGATATTATTTTTATTAATCAAATTTTGTATTTTAATTTTTAAATTTCATTTTAGTAAACACCATAAGGAAAAAAAATAGAAGCCAAAAAAAACGAATTTGGAGTATCTTGATACATTATAAAAATTTTCTATAGTCCATTTGGTATGTATATAAATTTATTGTACCTTAATCAGATGCATGGTGAATCTCAAATGACTCTATGTGTGTAATTTTATGTAAAAATGGAGTTATAGAAAAAATGACTGGTGAGATAGTCTAAAAAAAGAAAAAACCAATATCTTTATTTTATACTTTAGGAAAATGATCTATAGGTCATTTTTATTTGTATTAACTATCCATAACTCAATAATATATATGATGTGACCTATATGAATCAATGACTATTATCATTTTAAAATAAAAAATTTTGTGAAAAACATTTGATAGTCACTTAAAAAAAACAAGATCACATTAACTTGATAATTTTTGAAAATTGTTCATAAAACAATTTATGTTGTTTATAAATTGAATACACATGAATCCTTCTCCCAATGTGTCCAGTATGATACATTGTGACAGTTTTAAATTTTAAATAACATTTCAGTAAAAAACATGTCAATTACTCAAAACTAAGATAACATATTTTTATTTTCTTAATTTTATATTAAAATGATCCATACATCATTTTTGATGTGTAGGAATCAACTACACCTCAATCCAATGCACGGTGTGATTGTTATTACCAAAATTGTGTGCTTTGAGGTAAAAAATGTTATTTTTTGTAAAAATAGAAAAGTTACATAATAAAAATTAGAAAACTCATTTGTATTTCTTCATTTCATTAAGAAGACAATTCCCCATTCATTTATAGTAATACGTGATTTGTTTTCCCCAATTTGATACATTGTGTACCCTTTTTGGTTCAAACAAGACATTATTAGTTTTCAATTGATATTTTAGTCCAAAATTTTTTCCACTCAAAAAAATTTAAAAACTTGTATGAGATAGTCATGATAATTTAGCAAAAAAAATTTCAAAATTCATTTGTGATGTGTTGGAATTAGACTCACATAAAAATAACACATTATGGGATCAATATAACTCTATGTATGTGTTCTATGTTTAAAATGATATTATTGTAATAAAATAGAAACATACTCAAATAGAGAAAACACATTTCCATTATATTAAAACATTAGGAAAATAATCCAGACATTGTTTGTGATGTGTTGTAATGAGTTGCATGAAAGTTATAATAATGGTGTGATTGGTATTACTCAAAATTAATATTTTTAGTTTAAAAATATATTTTTGTAAAAAAAACAAGTGAGATGCTCAAAACATTGAAAATTCATTCAAATTTCCTTGTTAATTTAGAATTGATATCTATATATCATATTTGATATATAGAAATTGACAGAACCAATATATATCGTACAATGTGAGTTTTAGGAGTCCATGTTTGTATTTTTATTTACAATTGACAATATATTAAAAAACAAGTAGAATAATCAAATGAAATAAAATGTATTTAGATTATTTTGATATTATTGGACAATAACCCATATGAAATTTTTAACTTGTAGGAATTTGCTTCACCTCAATATGAATCTCAATGTTCTTGGTGTGACTCAATGTGTCTATTAATAGTTTAAAATATTCAATTATGTTAGAAACAAGTTTTACCCAATAAAACGTATAATATAAATTCATATTGTCTTGATAATATAATAAAATAGTCCATATTTAATTTTTGACTTGTAGGAATTGGATATACCTATATCTAGTACACGGTGTTCCTAGTATGACTCAATGTGTCTATTATAAGTTTAAAATTGAAAATTCAGTTAAACAAATATGAAATTCAATGAATTATAAGAATAATGTTTTAATTGTCAGGATAATTTTGGAAAATGATCCATTATTCAATTTATATATATAAGTATCAGTCTCACTCAAAAATGACATACAATTTTTCTAGTATGACTCATCATACATTTGTTATGGTTAAAATTCTATTTTATGAAAAAACACTAGTGACATACTCAAAAATTATAAAACGTATGTGTATTATACTAAAAATTTATAAAAACGATACAGAATTAATTTTTATCATATTAAAATTGTCCATATATCAGTCTGGGGTAGAGTGTGGTCGGTATGGCACCAAGTGTGTGTTTTAATTTAAAATTATATTTTTTTTAAAAAAAAGTCATCTGACATGCCCCAAAAAAGAATACATTTTATTATTATTTCAATACATTTGAAAAATAATCCACAATTCATTTATGATGTGTTGGAATCAGTGGTATATCAATCAAATACACAGTATTCCCAATATGACCGAAATTATCTTTTATCAATTAAATATTTATAATTTAATTAAAAACATGTGTCATTCATTGAGAAGAATAAAAAATAATCAAGTTTCCATAATAATTTATTATAAAATTACAAAATTGTTTTTGAATGATTTGAAATCAGTTTCAAATGAAATAGACAATGGATGTGATTGGTTGGACTCAATGCCCACATTTTTAGTTTAAACATACATTTTAGTAAAAATATAAGTGACATACAAAAAACATAGAAAAAATCACATTTTTTGATACATTTGAAAAACTATCCAAATTTCATTTTTGATATGTTGGAATCAGGTATAACCCAATCCAGCACATGATGTTACTAGTTTTACTCAATTTTTGTGGTTTTAGTTTACAATTATCATTTCTGTGAAAAATAAAATCACATACTAAAAAATGTAAAATTATTCTAATTATTTTGATACATTAAGAAAATAATCCATATGTAATTTTTGGATTGTTGGAATAATATGATCCTTAATCTGATACACTATGATCTAATATGACTTAATTTTTTTTATCATTTTAATATTTAAAATTATTTAAAATTTCTATCACTCATTGACAACTGATTATAAAAGATTAGCATAACATTAAAAATTTAGGAAAAAAATTAATTTGTAATTTTGGATTTGTAGAAATATTACTTATATCAATCTGAAATATGATGTTCTAGGTATTATTTGATGATCCTTTTTTATATATATAAGTTCTATTTTAGTTTAAAATGGTCATCGCATCACTAAAACCCAAAAAACTAACAATGATTTCTTTGTCATCATTTTTTGTTACTATTACATAGAAAAATACCTAATCAGTTCTCTTCATGTACTTATTTAGTTAAAGGATCCATAGAAAATATTTAAGACAAATAGGAAATAGTGAGATAATTGATGTTTTATTCCCAAAATTATGGTACTATGAAATTGGATTCCATCCATAGTGAGTTTTTCCCATAGAAGGGATCCTATTCAAGAGGACCTACTTTAAAGAACAATAATAATTTTTTTATCTATATGAATCAACCACAAATCTATATGATACATGTAGAGGCCAAAATATTGACATACATGGAAATTACATTACTTTTTTGGAATAGTTAATACATAACAAAAAAACACTCACAAGGAACGTAATAGTTTAGTGTGTTTGGAAACTCGGAACATGATCTTCTAATCGTGGTGAAAGATCTTCAACATCTCCCACAAATACATTCCCCTTTTTTTCATGCCTAAAACATTTCTTTATATCTTTGGGAAAATGAATCATATAAAGGGTGAGTTCAAATGTTCATTAAGGGTATGAATGGGGAAAATAAAACAAACCATATACACTTGATCCTCAAAACATGAACATAAAGTTTACACATCAAAATCTTGAGTTGCGACATAAATAATGGTAGTACTTAATAATAGGTCATAAAGGAACATCTATCCTGATTAAATAGCATGGGAATAAAACTTGTAATTGTGGAAACCATTATGAAAATTGATATTATTTCTATAGTATCCAAGGCATTGCTGCCAAGACCATCTTAGTGGAAAATGTCCCTTTCTGAATCGAGTTCACTCCTCATTTATGTCCTGTAACACTGAACCAGATTAACTTACCATTCCAGCCATGTCTATGTCATGAGATATAAATCATTTCCCAATGCATTGGACGGAGATATAGGTCTCACCCATCTCAAAATGAAATCATTATTAATTGTGCCACAAAATTGACATCAATCATTCATCATTACCCAAAGAGTAAAATGGGTTTCATAAACATCATCCCATCATAACATAATCCATATAAAACAAATTGATATCATTTAATCATAAGAAAATAAAAACCATTTAAATAATACAGAACATATACTTGTAACATACACATAGGAAATAATTCCATCTTAGATGGAAAGTGGTTTTTATAAAACACATGAAATGAATTATTGAGGAAAATATCCTTTCTTTTTTAAAATCATATTCTATTCACAAATGCCATGAAATTTTAAAAGAAATGGATTTTGTTGAAAATGCTCATGAAATCTTGTATAGTAATATTGTTGAAAATAATGAGTTATGAAATTGTAAAAATCTATTCATGCTGTATAAGCTAAAAAACATTATCCTCGTACTTTTGTCGGAAAAGTCTAAAATAAACTCTTATGGTAAACAAAAGAATGATTCATTGAAAACTATGTGGTAAAAGTCATAAAAGGGTTAAAATGACATTAAAAATTAATTTAATAATACTAAAAATTTTATGAAAACATTTTTATTAAACATGGACATAGATGATAAACATAACCCCAGTAAATACTTACAAATAAACAATCTCGGATAAGAATATGATTGAAGTAATTATCCCTTACCTTAGGTCTGTTATGCTTTGTACATATCTGAAACTCTTGTATAATGATTTAAATAATTTCATTGAATTATTATGGAATAATATTCATTGTTATTATATCATATATGTTTACTTATAACTTTATATTACCTGTTCATTTGTAAATTCAATGTTAAAGCATCGTTTTGGGTAAGATCGTTCTATTTATCGTACGTGTTTGGACTTATTGTTCCTGATATTATTATTAATTATATCTTGATTTACTTAATTCCTGAATATAAATCATGATTTATATATCATATATATATTCAATACATATATATATATAATACATAGATAAAAGGAATGAAATACACCGTTCCTGGAGATGGTAGGATGTACGTATGCATGAATGATATTTTTCATTCCTTATTGAATTGAATGGAAGTAAGTAGATGAAATATATATATATACATAAGTCCAGTAGCTTTATCATTTCACATATTTCATTATTATTCATTATATATACTTTATAAACATTCTTGAATGGTTAATGTGGAGAATGAATCTCATCGCGTCGTGGAGATAGTAATCAGTACGTACGCACAAGCGATGATATCATTCCCATACTTATTGAATTGAATTATAGTGGATGATATAATATCATAGAATCAATATGATGATATAATAACTATATATCGTTATTATTTACACAAGTATACCCATCCAAGTAAGGTGGTGGTGGAAAAGTTTATTACACCACGGCGTAGAGAGGGTATTTCGTACGTAAGCACGCGCATTGATTTCATTTTCCCCAGGATGGATAGAAGGAGAAATAGGGTTGTTTCATATTTATAATAAAATATCAGTATATAATTAACACTTATGTTTTTACATTATAATGAAACAACTAAAGAAGATGAAGTAGAAGAAGAAAGAAACTTGAAAGAGTCTGTAGAAGAGATTACTCTTCCTCGATTCAACTCCTTTAAACATTTTCTCAGAGAACTAGATATGGCCTTTTAAGAAGACCTAAACCTATATGATGTTAATATAGAGGTTTAGAAGAGGAATTGTAAGGTTTTGTCCGAGATTAAAGGCTTTAAATGGTGTGAAGACAAGAGGGGAGGGGTGCCCTTTTTATAAGGGAGGAGAGGGGCCCCTTTGGAAAAACATAAATATTATTTTATAATAAAGTCATATTTGGTTTATAATAGCTCCAAACTGGTTTATTTAGAAGCTAAAGTGGGTATGGGTCTAAATACTCTCAACCAATAGATTTTACACATGTTTAGGATACTATTTTAACCTTATCATTTAGATTTAGCTCTTTGTTTAATAATTTATCATTTACCGTGTCTTCTTGTTTTCTTACACTATATGATTAATAAACATACTATATGAAGCCACAAAAAACCCAAGTAGTTCATTATTAATATATATAACCTTATCTAAGTCATTTTTCCAAACATAATATTTTTATGAATTAAATAAAAAATAATAATATAATATTTGATTTAAAAATATTTTATGTCAATTTTGACACTATTTGGGAATTTATTTTTGTGAAAATATTAACAGCATTATTAGTTCGAAAAAAGTTAATTAAATCAATACTAATATGTCATATTAACTTATAAAATTAGTGTAATTCATGAGAAGTTTCATATTACATTTATTTGGGAATTTATAATATCAATTATATTAATATTTCCTTAATACGGTAATTACTGTATCATCATTGTGTCATAGATAAATTAAATTACACAAAGTCTAAAAATTATAAATTAAATTAAATTATTAGGAAATATTTTTAGATTTATAATGAATAATTATAGTATAATTTATCTTATTTATAACCATATATTAAAAAAGTTTTACTTATTGAACATAGATTTTAACTAATTTAACTATTCTTTAAATAAAATAATATTAAATGTCATAATCTAATCAAAGTGGACCTAAATGGTAATATTTTATTCCTAAGTTTTTTTTGGTCGAATTAATATTATCCAATAGAATTATAACAGGTGTTAGGTTAATAATAATACCATTTTCCCATAATTACCCTATTTACTTTTAACCGTGGTAAATAAAACTAAAAAGTTAAAATTCACCAAAAATAATAGTTATCTTATTGAACCACATTTTTATCCTTGATTTTAAGCGTTTCTCTCATATT
The DNA here is from genome assembly GCA_963277665.1 of Viscum album. NCBI lineage: Eukaryota > Viridiplantae > Streptophyta > Magnoliopsida > Santalales > Viscaceae > Viscum > Viscum album. Next base: position 1,581,433,948 of record OY728137.1, on the reverse strand, counting down.
TTCAAAATTCCACTCACAGAAGTGGTTAACTTATGGTTTTTGTAAATTTTCAAACTCTCCTAGGAGGTGAGTAAAAGACGGTGAAAAGTTAATTAAAAATTTTATATATCTAAAATTATTATAAAATGCCTCCATTGAATTAATTTGAACATATATAGGTATTATTTATATATTTTGATCTAAAATAAATTTAAATAAAACAAATAATTATTTAAATAAAAAGTAGGTTTCTTAATAGTATCCTAGTGATTTCACAATTCATCAAAAATTGAATGTTTTCAGAAAAATAACAAAACCTCACCCAAGGCAAATTTTGATATTCTGAATCAAAAAATATAGTCCATTTTGGAATATAAAATGTATTAAATTTTAAAATGTGGGTATTACTATTCATAACAGCTAGTTTTAATATTATTTTAATAGAATATCATTTTTTAGTGAAACTCGGTATTGCGTACGCTGCAAGCTATCAAGGAAGGTCACTATTGCATGTAAAGTAAGCAAAGATAGTGTATTGTGTAGTGAAATATTCTTTTTATGATGTATATAAAATAAAAACAAAATATTTCTCATAAAAATCTTGGGTTTTACATTTTACCCCCCTTAAAATGATTCTTCCCTCGAAATTTGTCACTTTGTAACAATCATATGAGGATACCTCTCCCTCATCATATACTCAAGCTCCCATGTATCTTCTTATAATTGGTGGTTCATCCGTTAAACATTCACCATGTGAGTGGTCTTGTTCTGTAGTATTTTTTTGCTAAGATCCAGAATCTCTATCGGCAGTTCTTCATAGAAATGATCTTCCTCCATCAGTAAAACTTTTTAGCTGAGTACATGTGAAGGATTAAGTATGTACGTTCTCATGAGAGATACATGGAACACGTTGTGAAATTGAGAGAGATTTGGTGGAAGCTCCAATCAGTAAGCTACCTTCCCAATATAATAAAATATTTGGAAAGGACTGATATACCTAGGGCTCAACTTTCCCTTCTTTCCAAATCTCATTACTCTCTTCCAAGGAGATAATGGTTTGAACACTTTATCACCCACTCCATATTCTAGGTATTTTCTTAAGTTATTGGAATAACTTTTTTGTAGACTCTTAGAAGATCTTATATGTTGTTTAATAGATCAGACCTTTTTTGTCATATCATCAACAAGATCATGTACTAATAGCATTCTTTCTCCAACTTCATCCCTGTAAGTGGGAGTTCCACATTTCTTTCCATATAGAGCTTCATAAGTAGCCATCTAAATAATGGAGTGAAAGATATTATTTTAAAAAAATTCCACCAAAGGTAGGTGTTGATCCCAATAACCTTTGAAATCCATAGAGCATGCTCTTATCATATCATATAGAGTTTTAATTGTTCTCTAAGACTGACCATCTGTCTGAGGATGGTAAGTAGTGTTGAAACTCATCTTTGTATATAAAGTATATTGAAGACTTCACCAAAACAATGAGGTAATCCTCAGATCCCGTTAAGATATAATGGAATGTGGTACTCCATGTAATCTTACCACTTCCTTTAAATATATCCTTGCGAGATGATCAAATGAGAAATCCTCCCTAATAGCAATGAAGTGTGCCAACTTTTTAAGACAATCAACTATGAACCAGATAGAATTATTGCCTTTGGATGTTTTAGGAAATATGGTGACAAAGTCTATAGTTATGTTTTCCCATTTCCAATCAGGTATGGGTAATGGTTATAACATCCCCTTACACTTCTGTCTCTCAGCATTAACTTGCTGACAAACCAAGCATCGAGAGACATATTTAGTAACACCTCTTTTCATGCCATCCCACCAGAAGTACTCTATCATGTCCCTATACATCTTCGTGCTTCCATTGTAACAGCCCATGATTTAATAAAAAAATATTCTTTTTAATTTTATTAAAGTCTTGTGTTGTACGCTACACCAAAAGGAGCTTGCAAAACACGCATCCTTGACTTGCCTTGCATTACACGCAATCACGACCTTCCTCGATAGCGTGTGTAATACGCAATACCGAGTTTCACTAAACAACGATATGCTATTAAAATATTATTAAAACTAGCCGTTATGAATAGTAATAACCACTTTTTAAAACTCTGTAAATCTTATTTTTCAAAATGAACTTCATTTTTGGATTCGGAGTATCGAATTTAGCCTAAGGTGAAATTTTGGTACTTTTCGGATAACTTTCATATTCTGATGAATAGTGAAAATTACTAAATTATAATTAAAAACATCTTTTTTAATCGAAATAATTAATAGTGATAAATTATTAATTTGAGTGGTTTTAAAGTATATTTAGAATATATTTTTACAATTTAATACAGTGTTGGTCATTGAATGTAATTTCACATTTAAACCAGACATAATCAAGTGTCAATCTTTTGATAGATATTGTTTCTTAAAAACACGCTATTTGTTTTAACAGCGGAATTTAATTATAAAATTAATTAATGCAAATTCTATGATATGAATTTGGTAAAATAGACTTCATTTTTGAATTCGGAATATGAAATATAGCTTAGGATGAAATTTTGGCATTGTTCTGAAAAACATCAATTTTTGATGAATAGTGAAACCACTAAGTGGTTGGTTAAAAACTGAATTTTTGCATAAAACTTAATTTTACCGCTTCTGTGAATGGAAATTAGAAAATACGAGAGACACGGTTAATATCAGGGACTAAAATGTGGTTCAATGAGATGAAAATAATTTTTTGGTGAATAGTAACTTTTTACTTTTTTTTACCGCGGTTAATAGTAAATAGGGTAACTAAGGGTAAATATGATATTAATATTACCCTAACACATGTCTTAATTCTATTGGACAAGTGTAATTCGACCAAAAACAACCTTAGGAATAAAATATGACCATTTAGGCCCACTTGGATTAGATTAGGACATTTATTATTATTTAATTCAAAGAAGGGTTAAAAGAGTTAAAATCAAAGTTTATTTACTAAAACATTTTTAATATAGGGTTATACATAAGATAAATTCGATTGTAAATATTAATTAGAAAGCTAAAAAGATTTCCTACATGATGGTATTTTATTTATAATTTTTAGACATTAAATAATTTAATTTATTTATGACACAATGATGATGCAGTAATTATCTTATTAATGAAATATTGACATAAATGATGTTATAAACACCAAAATAAATGTAATTTGAGACTTTTTATGAATTACACTAATTTTATAGGTTACTATGATATATTAGTGTTGATTTAATCAACTTTTTTCGAACATATAATTCTGTTATGACTTTCACAAAAAATCATATATCAAATAGTGTCAAAATTGACACAAAATAGTTTTTAAATCAAATATTATATTATTACTTGTTATTTTATTCCTAAAAATCTAAGGTTCGGCCAAATGACTTAGATAAGGATATATATATTAATAATAAACAATTTGGGGTTCGTTTGGCATGTTATAGTAAGTTTATTAACCATATAGTGAAAGAAAACAAAAAGACACGGTAAAAGTCAAATTATTTAACTTAGAGTTAAATCTAATTGATAAGGTTAAAATAATATCCTAAACTTGTCTAAATCCTATTGGTTGATAGGATTTCGACCCATCCCCACTTTATCTTATAAATAAGACCCTTTGGAACCATTATAAAACGATTTTGACTTTAATATAAAATAATATTTTGAGATATTCATAAGGTGCCCCTCTCCTCCCCTATAAAAGGACACCTCCTCCCCCTCCTCCTCACACCAATTTGAGCACTCAAGCTCGGCCAACCCCTGCCAATTTCTCCTCTCCACTTCCCTAGCAACATTTTAGAGGTTCTGGTCTTCCTCAAAGTCCAATTTTAGTGCCCTAAGAGGAGGTCTCAAAGAGGCACTTCAAAGAAGAGGTAATTACCGTTACCAATTCTTTCATCTTTATTTCTTCTTACACTTCTTCTTCTTAGGTTGTTTCATTATGAAGTAATAACATCAGTATCACTCATATAATGATATGTTATTATAAGTATGAAACAACCCTATTTCACCATCTATCCATCCTACGGATAAAGAAATCACCGCGCGTGCGTACGTACGGAATACCGTCTCCACGCCGTGGTGTAATCTATTTTCCACCACCACCTTACATGGATGGGTATAATGGTGTAAAGAATAACTATACATAGTTATTAAAACATCATATTGATTCTGATATATTGTATAATCCACTCCTATTCAATTCAATATTTATAGAAATGATATCATCGCTCGTGCGTACGTACGGACTACCGTCTCCACGACGCGATGAGATTCATTCTCCATGTTAACCATTTAAGAATGATTATAATGTATATATAAGAAATAATAATGAAATATATGACATTATAAAGCTACTGGATTTATTTTTATATATACATATGTATGTCATCTACTTACTTCCATTTCAAGACAATAAGGAAAGGAAAACAGTGTTCATGCGTACGTACGGACTACCGTCTCCATGAACGGTGTTTTTCATTTTATTTATCTACCTATTATATATATATATATACTGAATATATATGATATATAAATCATATTTTATATTCTGGAAGTGAGTAAATCATGATATAAGTAATAATGATGTCAAGAACAACAAGTCAAAACACCTACGATAAATGAAACGATTTTACCCAAAACGCTTCTTTAACATGGAATTTACAAAAGAACGGGTAATATAATGTCATAAGTGAACCATATATGATATCATAACAATGAATATGATTCTTTAATAAGTCAATAACATGATTTAAATCATTATACAGGAGGTTCGGACACTTACAAAGCAAGTCGGACCTAAGGTAATGGAAATATCACAATCTCATTTTTATCCGAGATTGTTTATTCGTAAGTATTTACTGGGGTGTATTTTATCATCCACATCCATGTTTACTCAATATGTAATATTATTTCCATCCACCTAAAATTGTTTAAATCCATTTTTACCCTTCGGTGAGTTTTTAGTAATACGTATGAAAGGAATCTTTTGTCGTTTTTCGTACGAGGTACTTTTTGACTTTTCCGACAAAAGTACGAAGAATGTTTTTTTTAACTTATACGACACGAATGGATTTCTACTGTTTTATAAAGCCTTATTTTAATGAAGCTTCCTCTAAAAAATTTCATGACTATTTTCAATAAAATCTATTTCTTTTAAAATTGAATGATGTTTTGTGAAAATAAATTTATTTTGAAGAAGAAAGGATATTTTCCTCAAGAATTCAATTCAAGTGTTTTATCAAAATTATTTTCCATCTAAGACAATAAAGGGTTCTGTTTCTATCCATATTTTTACATTGATTTGACTATGTTGTGATGGAATTATGTTTATGAATTCCTTTATCTTATATGAATTGATTTATGATGTCATGATGTTTCAAGAATGCCATTTTTGTTACATGTGTTATGCGATGATGTATGTGTTATGATTATGTGGCACACATAAGAAAGGATTCATTATAAGATGGGTGGGACCTATATCTCCCTCCAATGCATTGGGTAATAATTTTATATCTCATGAGATAGACATGGCTGGAACGGAAGGTTATTTCGGTTCAGTGATACAGGACTGAAACGAGGAGTGAACTCGGTTCAGAAAGGGACTTTGTCCACTAAGATAGTCTTGGTAATGAGTCATGACTAACAAGAAATGATTTTCCATGATTATGTGTGCATGCCACAAAGTTTCAAGTTTTATGTTATGATTATGGGGATCTCATTTTCACTTCTATGATTTATCCCATGTTATGATATTATGAGCTCTTTTGCAGGTTAAGATTTCCAAAAAAGCTATGTTCTTTTGTATATGATGTGATTGATATTTCTTCTGTTTACCCTTACTGAGCATTTGAGCTCACCCTTTTATGTTTTCTTTTCCCCAGGATATAAAGAAAGGTTTATAGGTAAAAAAAAAGGGAAGATCTTTATGGGAGATATTGAAGATCTTTCACCACGATTAGAAGATTACGTTCCGAGTTTCCAAAGACACTAAACTATTACGATCCTTGTGTGTGTGTTTTTGTTATGTACTAAGTATTCCGCAAAAGTAATTTAATGTCCATGTACGTCAGGATACGGGTCTCTACAGTTGGTATCAGAGGGAGGTTTAGTCAACCTTTGGAAACTAGGATGCGAAAACGTTAGTGAGATCCCTAGAGATATTTCTAAGGTATGTCTAGGGATGTCCCTAGGGATAAGTATACGTATAGGTTATAGTAATAGAATTACGCTAACGATCATAGAATTAAACTTAAGATGTTGGATATTGAAGGTAGTCCCCCTTTATTATGTTGTTTTCCCTATCATGATTTTTTCCTCTCACACTATTCTTTTTGGGTTTTAGACGATGGCTGGAACCCGAAGGAACCGTGTTGATCAATGCAATGGACAATGCAATGATTGCCCTCATGAACAAACAAATGTTATGGGAGATGGAGTGCAAAATCTTATTGCTATACTTACACAAGCTATGAATCATTCTGGACTTCCAAATGAGCAGAGAAGGGAACAATATTCTATTGAGTCCTTCATGAGGCAACGTCCACCTTCTTTCAGTGGGTCTTCTGATCCACTTGTGGCTGAACAATGGATCAGTACTACTGAAAAGATATTTTCAGTTCTTCAATGTTCTGATCATGATAAAGTCATCTTAGCAGTATATCGTTTGGAAGGTGAAGCTGATCAATGGTGGAATCTTATCAAGAATACGAGGCCAAGAGATGAAATTGAGTCCATGGAATGGGACGAGTTCAAGAACTTGTTTTTAGTAAGTACTTCCCTCGTATTCTTCGAACAAAGATGGAGAAAGAGTTTCTTGAACTGAAGCAAAGGGACGATGAATCTGTTGGTACCTATGAAGCAAATTTTACAAGACTTGCAAGGTATGCTTCTGGAATTATCATCCAACCTGAAAGTAAAGTTGATCGATTTTTTAGTGGCTTAAAACCAAGTCTTCGAAGGGCATTAGCTATAAGAGACTTCAGTAGCTATGAAGAAATTGTGCATTGTGCTATCAAGGTAGAAATGGAAGTTGGTGTTACATATCCATCTCATGGTTTTGACAAGAAACGAAAGATGGAGTTCAAGGAGAAATCTCAGAATAATGGTGAAAAGAAGATGAATGTTTCCTTATGCACAAAGTGTGGAAAGAAGCATGGTGGAGATTGTCTTAAAGGGACTAGAAAATGTTTTAAGTGTGGAAAAGAAGGTCATCGAGCAGTTGAGTGTCGAAGTAATGGAAAAAGGGATTCTAATGAAGTTAATAATGCAAACACTGCAGAGAACGTACAACCAACACTTCAATGCTTCAAGTGCAAGGAAATGGGGCATTATGCTAATAATTGCCCTAATCCAAGGGTTAGTGATGATCAACATGAGCAACCACTGAAGGCAAAGGACAAAGGGAAATCACATGCGATCACTATTGGCAATGTTGAATATGACAACGATGTGGTGGAATGATTAAGTGTTTATGTAATGGGATTCCAAAGTAATGTTGTATCATTGAGTATTGCAATATTTTTTGATGTGGTATTCAAAGTGATTGAGATATTTTTTGGAAATAAGATGATATGCGCATAATGAAGACGAGAAAATGAAATGTTTAATAGTATTCATGAGCTCATGATTGATATAAGGACTAAGTGATATCATGGTTTGAGTATATAGAATTTTGAGGATTTTGGTATGTGGAAAGTGTTAACTTTTAACTGCACTCATGTTTTCACTAAGGTATTCAAGAGAATACACGATTAAGGACATTGAATGTTTGGAATGTGACCAACAAGACATATCTTATGATATGTGGGGATCAACGACAGTATTAAATCTCTGGTAATCGATGTCACTATATTATGAGAGTGGACTGCAGTATTATGTATAAGCCTAAAGATTAGACTGGATTATGTTGGACATAAGTTAGTATTGTTTAAGGATAGAAGATTTTCGATATTATTGATGGGATGTTATAGTAACGTAGTTTTAGAAAAAGGGACAACCTGCAGGACGGGCGACAGCCCATCGCTTCGGACAAGGCTGTATGAATCAAACCCACAACCGAAGTGCGACTGGCCTTTATCGCCTACCACTGGCCTACAGGAAGTCCCTGTTTAGTAGAAACTAGTTTTATTATATTAAGCAGCATGATATATGAAGTATAAGTCCATTTTAGGAACCATATATGATTAATCTCACTATAGAATGACATATGTATATTTAATAACTTTTTCTAACCTTTTGTTTGAGACAGATGGAATGAACAGTCATTCTATCACATGATCTGCTAACACTTCACAAATAACAAATTCAACTTCATTTATTTAAGAGATGAAGTAGAAATTGTTCAAGGCACGAACAAAAGTGAGATTGTACCAAAATAAAGTAAGTATTTATTCTAAGAAAATTTTTAACTTTAGGGAAATGATCTTGAAAACCAAAAATGTTGTCCTAGTGATCTTATACCTGATGAATCAGATGGTACCTTATATCATCACAAATCTATGGATTTGTGATTACTGGCTTTTCCATAGCCATGTTCTCTACCACTCACCATCAGAACATGATGGTTAGATTTCTCTTCCATATCCATATTTTCACCTATGTGGAAACCCAGTGATTAGTTTATTTGGGTAATCATTACATTTCATACTTTAGTTTTTAAAGCCATGTTTTGGTATTCCCTTTTACGATGTGGGTTTCTATTAAAGAAACTTTCGAATAGTAAACCATTTATAACTCCGACGAATTTCGAGGGCGAAATTCATTTTAAGCGGGGTAGAATGTAACAGCCCAAGATTTTATAAAAAAATATTCTTTTTAATTTTATTAAAGTCTTGTGTTGTACGCTACACCAAAAGGAGCTTGCACAACACGCATCCTTGACTTGCCTTGCATTACACGCAATCACGACCTTCCTCGATAGCGTGTGTAATACGCAATACCGAGTTTCACTAAACAACGATATGCTATTAAAATATTATTAAAACTAGCCGTTATGAATAGTAATAACCACTTTTTAAAACTCTGTAAATCTTATTTTTCAAAATGAACTTCATTTTTGGATTCGGAGTATCGAATTTAGACTAAGGTGAAATTTTGGTACTTTTCGGATAACTTTCATATTCTGATGAATAGTGAAAATTACTAAATTATAATTAAAAACAACTTTTTTAATCGAAATAATTAATAGTGATAAATTATTAATTTGAGTGGTTTTAAAGTATATTTAGAATATATTTTTACAATTTAATACAGTGTTGGTCATTGAATGTAATTTCACATTTAAACCAGACATAATCAAGTGTCAATCTTTTGATAGATATTGTTTCTTAAAAACACGCTATTTGTTTTAACAGCGGGATTTAATTATAAAATTAATTAATGCAAATTCTATGATATGAATTTGGTAAAATAGACTTCATTTTTGAATTCGGAATATGAAATATAGATTAGGATGAAATTTTGGCATTGTTATGAAAAACATCAATTTTTGATGAATAGTGAAACCACTAAGTGGTTGGTTAAAAACTGAATTTTTGCATAAAACATAATTTTACCGCTTCTGTGAATGGAATTTAGAAAATCCGAGAGACACGGTTAATATCAGGGACTAAAATGTGGTTCAATGAGATGAAAATAATTTTTTGGTGAATAGTAACTTTTTACTTTTTTTTACCGCGGTTAATAGTAAATAGGGTAACTAAGGGTAAATATGATATTAATATTACCCTAACACATGTCTTAATTCTATTGGACAAGTGTAATTCGACCAAAAACAACCTTAGGATTAAAATATGACCATTTAGGCCCTCTTGGATTAGATTAGGACATTTATTATTATTTAATTCAAAGAAGGGTTAAAAGAGTTAAAATCAAATTTTATTTACTAAAACATTTTTAATATAGGGTTATACATAAGATAAATTCGATTGTAAATATTCATTAGAAAGCTAAAAATATTTACTACATGTTGGTATTTTATTTATAATTTTTAGACATTAAATAATTTAATTTATTTATGACACAATGATGATGCAGTAATTATCTTATTAATGAAATATTGACATAATTGATGTTATAAACACCAAAATAAATGTAATTTGAGACTTTTTATGAATTACACTAATTTTATAGGTTACTATGATATATTAGTGTTGATTTAATCAACTTGTTTCGATCATATAATTCTGTTATGACTTTCACAAAAAATCATATATCAAATAGTGTCAAAATTGACACAAAATAGTTTTTAAATCAAATATTATATTATTACATGTTATTTTATTCCTAAAAATCTAAGGTTCGGCCAAATGACTTAGATAAGGATATATATATTAATAATAAACAATTTGGGGTTCGTTTGGCATGTTATAGTATGTTTATCAACCATATAGTGAAAGAAAACAAAAAGACACGGTAAAAGTCAAATTATTTAACTTAGAGTTAAATCTAATTGATAAGGTTAAAATAATAACCTAAACTTGTCCAAATCCTATTGGTTTATAGGATTTCGACCCATCCCCACTTTAGCTTCGAAATAAGACCCTTTCGAACCATTATAAACCGATTTTGACTTTAATATAAAATAATATTTTGAGATATTCCTAAGGTGCCCCTCTCCTCCCCTATAAAAGGACACCTCCTCCCCCTCCTCCTCACACCAATTGGAGCACTCAATCTCGGCCACCTCCTGCCAATTTATCCTCTCCACTTCCCTAGCAACATCCTAGAGGTTCTGGTCTTCCTCAAAGTCCAATTTTAGTGCCCTAAGAGGAGGTCTCAAAGAGGCACTTCAAAGAAGAGGTAATTACTGTTACCAATTCTTTCATCTTTATTTCTTCTTCCACTTCTTCTTCTTAGGTTGTTTCATTATGAAGTAATAACATCAGTATCACTCATATACTGATATGTTATTATAAGTATGAAACAACCCTATTTCACCATCTATCTATCCTACGGAAAAAGAAATCACCGCGCGTGCGTACGTACGGAATACCGTCTCCACGCCGTGGTGTAATCTATTTTCCACCACCACCTTACATGGATGGGTATAATGGTGTAAAGAATAACTATACATAGTTATTAAAACATCATATTGATTCTGATATATTGTATAAACCACTCCTATTCAATTCAATATTTATAGAAATGATATCATCGCTCGTGCGTACGTACGGACTACCGTCTCCACGACGCGATGAGATTCATTCTCCATGTTAACCATTTAAGAATGATTATAATGTATATATAAGAAATAATAATGAAATATATGACATTATAAAGCTACTGGATTTATGTATATATATACATATTTATGTCATCTACTTACTTCCATTTCAAGACAATAAGGAAAGGAAAACAACGTTCATGCGTACGTACGGACTACCGTCTCCATGAACGGTGTTTTTCATTTTATTTATCTACCTATTATATATATATATATATACTGAATATATATGATATATAAATCATATTTTATATTCTGGAAGTGTGTAAATCATGATATAAGTAATAATGATGTCAAGAACAACAAGTCAAAACACCTACGATAAATGAAACGATTTTACCCAAAACGCTTCTTTAACATGGAATTTACAAAAGAACGGGTAATATAATGTCATAAGTGAACCATATATGATATCATAACAATGAATATTATTCTTTAATAAGTCAATAACATGATTTAAATCATTATACAGGAGGTTCGGACACTTACAAAGCAAGTCGGACCTAAGGTAATGGAAATATCACAATCTCATTTTTATCCGAGATTGTTTATTCGTAAGTATTTACTGGGGTGTATTTTATCATCCACATCCATGTTTACTCAATATGTAATATTATTTCCATCCACCTAAAATTTTTTAAATCCATTTTTACCCTTCGGTGAGTTTTTAGTAATACGTATGAAAGGAATCTTTTGTCGTTTTTCGTACGAGGTACTTTTTGACTTTTCCGACAAAAGTACGAAGAATGTTTTTTTTAACTTATACGGCACGAACGGATTTCTACTGTTTTATAAAGCCTTATTTTAATGAAGCTTCCTATAAAAGATTTCATGACTATTTTCAATAAAATCTCTTTCTTTTAAAATTGAATGATGTTTTGTGAAAAGAAATTGATTTTGAAGAAGAAAGGATATTTTCCTCAAGAATTCAATTCAAGTGTTTTATCAAAATTATTTTCCATCTAAGACAATAAAGGGTTATGTTTCTATCCATATTTTTACATTGATTTGACTATGTTGTGATGGAATTATGTTTATGAATTCCTTTATCTTATATGAATTGATTTATGATGTCATGATGTTTCAAGAATTCCATTTTTGTTACATGTGTTATGCGATGATGTATGTGTTATGATTATGTGGCACACATAAGAAAGGATTCATTATAAGATGGGGGGGACCTATATCTCCCTCCAATGCATTGGGTAATTATTTTATATCTCATGAGATAGACATGGCTGGAACGGAAGGTTATTTCGGTTCAGTGATACAGGACTGAAACGAGGAGTGAACTCGGTTCAGAAAGGGACTTTGTCCACTAAGATAGTCTTGGCAATGAGTCATGACTAACAAGAAATGATTTTCCATGATTATGTGTGCATGCCACAAAGTTTCAAGTTTTATTTTATGATTATGGGGATCTCATTTTCACTTCTATGATTTATCCCATGTTATGATATTATGAGCTCTTTTGCAGGTTAAGATTTCCAAAAAAGCTATGTTCTTTTGTATATGATGTGATTGATATTTCTTTTGTTTACCCTTACTGAGCATTTGAGCTCACCCTTTTATGTTTTCTTTTCCCCAGGATATAAAGAAAGGTTTATAGGTTAAAAAAAGGGAAGATCTTTATGGGAGATATTGAAGATCTTTCACCACGATTAGAAGATTACGTTCCGAGTTTCCAAAGACACTAAACTATTACGATCCTTGTGTGTGTGTTTTTGTTATGTACTAAGTATTCCGCAAAAGTAATGTAATGTCCATGTACGTTAGGATACGGGTCTCTACATCCATGATGATTATAGAATGATGAACTATGAGCCTCATCTAGCAGCTTATTCTTTATTTCTATGATGGGAGGAACACAAAACCGATTCCCAAACTTTATTATCCCATCACAATCAATGATGAATTCAGGAACATTTCTCACCTTCTTTTGTAAATCTATATCTTCCTTTTATCCCTCTTTAATCTTCACATGTATAGATGGATGAACATTAATTTGAGAAAGATAAGATTCTTCACCTTCCATTATAATTCCATGATCCATCCTTTGTAAATCCATAAATATTGGATCTTTTTTGATCCACATCATGGATAAGCTAGCATGGTCTTGTCGACTTAATTCATCTTCCATCTTTTTTTCTTTCCCATGGTGATAATTAATTGAGCAGTCATAATCCTTAATCAGCTCCAACGATCTTATTTGGTGCATATTCAGATTCTTTTGTGTGAAAATATACTTGTAACATTTATGATCAGTATAAATATCACACCTTTCACCATAATGATAATGCCTCCAAATATTTAATGAAACGATTACTGCAGATAACTCCAAATCATGAGTTGGGTAATTTTGATCATTGCTTTTCAACTGTCTTGAGGCATAAGCCATCACCATATCATTTTTCATGAGAACACACCATAGTCCCATCTTGGATGCATCACTATAAATCACAAACCTTTCTCTACTACAAGGCATTTTGAGCACATGTGTACTAGATAACCTTTTTTTAACTCTTTGAAATTATCTTCAAACTCCTCCATCCAAACGAACATAACTGATGTTTGAGTCAACCAGGTGGGTAGATTAGATAATTGTGAAAAATCATTAACAAAAAATCGATAATATCCAGCCAATCTAAGGATACTTCAGATCTCAGTTATTGTTATTGGTCTCGACCATCTTTTGATAACCTCTATTTTTTTTAATCCACATATATAGCCTATTTTGAGATTATGTGACTAAAAAATGAGACATTTTAAATCCAAAATTCACACTTTTTAAATTTGGCATAAATATTCTCCTTTATCAGGGTCTTCAATACGATTATCAAGTGATCTTCAGGTTCTTCCTTGCTCTATGAATAGAAAAGAATATCGTCTATAAAGACTACCACAAACTAATCAATATAGTCTCTAAAGAATCTATTCATCAGATCCACGATGATAGCAGGGGAATTAGTAAAACAAAATGGCATCACTATAAATTCATAGTGTCTATACCTTGTACGGAATGATGTCTTTGGTATATCCTCCCTTTTTACCATTAATTGATGATACCCTGAATGAAGATCAATCTTGGAAAATTATTGAGCTCTGCGTAGTTGGTCAAATAAGTCATCAAATCTTGGGAGATGATATTTGTTCTTGATTGTGATCCTATTAAGTTCTCGATAATCAATACAGAGTCCCATTGATCCATCTTTCTTCTTAAAAAACAGAAAAGGTGCTCCCCAAGGTGATGCAATAGGGTGTATGAATCCCTTATCAATATTCTATTGGAGTTGCTTCTTCAATTCCTGCAACTCAATTAGGGTCATTCTATATGGTGTGTTTGAAATAGGTAAACCACCAGGTACGAGTTCTATTGAAAACATAACTTCACCATTTTGTGGAAGGCCAGGAAATTCCTCCGGAAAGTCGTTATGAAACTCCCATACAATGGTCATATTCAAATATCATGATTTTCTCCCCAACCATTTGAGATAACTAACCTTCATTTAGTGGAATCAAGATCCATAAGATGGAAGAAATTTTCACTGGAAGGTTATGTTTATCCTTGTATCGATAGACAATCATAGATTGATCTGGAATATGAAATGTGACTTACCTTATTTGGAAATTTATATGAGCTCCATATAAAAAAGTCAATCCATGCCAAGAATCACATCAAATTCCACTATAGGAAGGATCACATGATTTTTAGGAAGCACATTCCCACAAACTTCAATCGGAGAAGAATTATAAACTTTTGATGTGACTGATGGGCCATTAGGGTTTGTCATAGCTAACTCAATATCTATCTGCTGACATAATATTGTGATACTCTTAGAAAATTCATCAGAAATAAACGAGTGGGTGGAACCAGAATCAAATATAACATTTTCTACTTTATAGTGGATGGTATGTGTACATTTCTCCTCTTTGTTATCATACTCCACATCGCTGATAGAAATTGCATGTGACTTTCCTTTGTCTTTATCCTTAAGAGTTTGTTGACATTGAGCACCATCAACAACCCTTGGATTAGGGAATTGATTTGAAAAATTCCCAATTTCCTTGCACTTGTTACATTGAAGTGTAGGAGGTGCACTCTATGTAGCCTTTTCTTTGTTTGCATCACTATACATCTCCATCCCATCAATGCGTCATTCCAATGACCGATGAAATTACTTTCCATATTTGAAACATTTACTTGTCGCATTAAGACAACTCCTTCCATGTTTCTTTCCACACTTTGAGCATAAAGGAAAACTCATCTTCTTTTTAGTGTGGTATTTCGATTTCCATTTGAATTCCATTTTTCTCTTCTTATCAAACACATATCACTGATTGGTTACTCTAATCATCATCTCAACCTTGAGATAACATTGAATAATTTCCATGTAGCTATTGATGTACCTTGTGGATAACTCCCTTCGATGACTTGGTTTTAAGCCACTAATGAATCGATCGAGTTTACTCTCAGGTTGGATAATAATCCTAGAAGAGTACCTAGAAAGTCATGTAAAATTTTCTTCGTAGGTACCAACAGATTCATCATTCTTTTGATTCAGTTCAATAAACTCCTTCTCTATCCTTGTTCGAAGAATAAAAGGGAAGTACATATTGGAAAATATGTTCTTGAACTCATCCCACTCCATAGACTCAATTCCATATCTTGGCCTCATATTCTTGATATGATTCCACCAATGATCAGCTTCACCTTCCAAATGATGTACTGCTATGATGAATTTTTCATGTTCAGAATATTGATGAACTAAAAATTTCTTTTCAATGGTACTGATCCATTGTTCTGCCACTAATGGATCAGTAAACCCATTGAATGAAGGTGGACGCTGCCTCAATAAGGATTCAACAGAATGTTTCTCCTTCCTTTGCACGTTTGGATTTACTAAAGGATTCTTAGATTGAGAATGTTTCTTGATAATGGCTACAAGATTTTTCATTCTAGCTCCCATAACGTTTGGTTTCTTAGGGGGATAATCATTGCATTAACCATCACATTCAGCATTTACACAGTTCCTTAGGGTTCTAGCCATTAACTAAAACCAATAATCATAGTGTGAGAAACACTAATCATAATAAGATAACCACATAATCAGTATTATAATTTCACACTTTAGATATTATCATAGATTTTTCAAGGCTATTTCTAAAACACTAAGATTTTTTCCTATGCATAAACTTATCCATAGGGTTCTTACTAAGTATTTCCCATCCTAGTTTCCAAAGGTTGATTATACATTTCCTCTAGTACCAACTGTAGAGACCCAAAGCTTGACATACATGGACATTACATTACTTTTTCTGATTACTTAATACAAAAAAAACACACAATGACTGTAATAGTTTTTTGTCATTGGAAACTCGGAACATAATCATCTAATTGTGGTGAAATATCTTCAATAACTCCCACAAAGACCTTCCTCTTTTGTTTTCATTCCTAAAAACCTTATTTATATCCTGGAGAAGTGAAAACATAAAAAGGGTGAGCTCAAATACATAGTAAGGGTAAGCATGGAGAAAATAAAACAAACCAAATACATTTGATCCTAAAAACATGAACATAAAGTTTACACATCAAAATCTTGATTTGTGAAAAAAATCATGGCAGTACGTAAGAATAAGTCATAAAGGAACATAAATCATGATAAAATAGCATGGGAATAAAACATTTAATTGTGGAAACCATTAATCACATGATATAACTTCTATAGTATCCTTGGCATTGCTGCCAAGACCATATTAGTGGACAAAGTCCCTTTCTAAATCGAGTCCACTCCTCATTCAAGTCCAGTAACATTGAACCAGATTAACTTACCGTACTAGCCATGTCTATCACATGCGATATAAATCCTTATCCAATTCATTAGAGGGAGATATACATCCCACCCATCTCATAATGAAATCATTGTTACATGTGCCACAAAAAAACAAAAACATTCATCGTAACCCAAAGAGAAAAATGGTTTTCATAAACATCAACCCATCATAACATAATCCATATAGAACAAATGTATATCATTTCATCATAAGAAAATTGGAACCATTTAAACCATATAAAACACATACATGAAACATTGACATATGAAATAATGTCATCTTAGATGGTTAATCATTTTGATAAAACACTTGAAATGAATTCTTGATGAAAATATACTTTCTTCTTCAAAATAATTTTCTTTTCACAAATGCCATTAAATTTAATTAGAAATGGATTTTGTTGAAAATAGTCATGAAATATTTTATAGTAAGCTACTTGAAAATAAGGATTTATGAAACCGTAAAAATCCGTTCATGCCGTATATATTAAAAAACATTATCATCGTACTTTTGTCAGAAAAGTCAAAAAGTACCTTGTATGGTGAAAAAAATAAAGATTCCTTCAAAACCATATAGTAAAAGTCATAAAAAGGGAAAAATGACATTAAATTGAACAGAAGAATACTAAAAATTTTATGAAAACATTTTTAGAAAACATGGACATGGATGATAAACATAACCCCAGTAAATACTTACAAATAAACAGTATCGGATAAGAATGATATTGGAATAATTATCTATTACCATAGGTCTAATATGCTTCGTACGTATATAAAACTCTTATATAATGATTTAAATAATTTCATTGGCTTATTAAAGATTCATATTCACTGTTATTATATCATATATGGTTCACTTATGACTTTATATTACCTGTTCTTTTGAAAATTCCATGTTAAAGCAGCGTTTTGGGTGAAATCGTTTTATTTATCGTACGTGTTTGGACTTGTTGTTATTCATATTATTATTACATATATCTTTATTTACTTACTTCTAGAATATAAATCAGGATTCATATATCATATATATATTTAGTACATTTATATATATACTAGATAGTTAAATTAAAAGAACTAAACCGTTCATGGAGACGGTTGGTCGTATATACGCATGAACGTTGTTTTCATTTCTTTATTGACTTAAATGGAAATAATTAGAAGAAATATATATATACATAAATACATTATCTATATCATTTCATATATTTCATTATTATTCATTATATATACTTTATAATAATTCTTGAATGCTTAAAATGGAGAATGAATCTCGTCGTGTCATGGAGACCGTAATCCGTACGTACGCACGAGCGATGATATCATTCCCATACTTATTGAATTGACTAACAGTGGATGATATAATATCACAGAATTAGTATGATGTTATAATAACTATTATATTTATTATGTACACCGTTATACACATCCAAGTAAGGTGGTTGTGGAAAAACTGATTACACCATGGCGTGGAGACGGTATTCTGTACGTACACACATGCAGTGATTTCATTTTTCATAGGATGGATAGAATGTGAAATATGATTGTTTCAAATTTATAATAACATACCCATATATAATTAATACTAATTTTAATACTTAATAATTAAACAACTAAATAAGTGGAAGTGGAAGAAGAATGAAACTTGAAAGAGTTGGTAGAAGAGGTTACCTCTTCCTCGACCCACCTCCTTTAATCTTTTTCTTAGGGCACTAGAGTTGGTATTTTAAGAATACCAGAACCTCTATAATGTATCTAGAGAGGTTGAGAAGAGTAATTGGTAGGGTTTTTCTAATCTTCATGTATCGAAAGGCTATGAAGAGAAGAGGGAAGCAGTGCCCTTCTTATAAGGGAGGAGAGAGGCACATTTGGAATAACATAAAATATTATTTTATAATAAAGTCATATTCGGTTTATAATAGCTTCAAAATGATTTATTTATTTGATAAGGAGGGTATGGGTCTAAATAATCTTGACCAATAGATTTCATACTAGTTTAGGTTACTATGTTAATATTATCATTTAGATTTAACTCTAAGTTAAATAATTTAACTTTTACCGTGTCTTCTTGTTTTCTTACACTACATAGTTAATAAAAACACTATAACAAGCCAAACGAACCCCAAGTTGGTAATTACTAACATATATAACCTTATCTAAGTCATTTTTCTGGACCTTAATTTTTAGAAATAAAATAACAATTGATAATATAATATTTGTTTTAAAAACATTTTTATGTCAATTTGGACACTATTTGGTAATTGATTTTTGTGAAAATATTAACAGAATTTTTAGATCAAAAAATTTTAATTTAATAAATAATTAAATGTCATATTTACCTATAGAATTAGTGTAATTCATGAAAAGTTTCAAATTACATTATTTGTGTATTTATAATATCAATTATGTTAATATTTCCGTAATAAGGTAATTACTGAATCATCATTGTGTCATAAATAAATTAAATTATATAATGTCTAAAAATTATAAACAAAATACTATTATGTAGGAAATATTTTTATATTTATTTTGAATAATTATAGTCTAATTTATCTTATATATAACCCAATATTAATAATGTTTTACATAATAAAATTTGATTATAACTATTTTAACTCTTCTTTAAATAAATTAATATTAAATGTCCAAATCTAATCCAAGTGGACCTAAATAGTCATATGTTATACATAAGGTTGTTTTTGGTCGAATAAAAATTATCCAATAGAATTAGGACATGATTTAGGTTAATAATAATACAATCTTTACCTCTTATTAACCTATTTACTTTTAAAGGTGGTAAATAAAAGTAAAAAATTTTTATTAATAAAAAATTATTTTTATCTAATTGAACTAAATATTACTCCTTGATGTTAAATTTGTATCTTATATTTTCGAAATTCCACTCACATAAGTGGTAAAATTATTATTTTTGTATATTTTCAAACTCTCTTAAGAAGTGGGTAAAAGACGGAGAAAAGATTAATAAAATTTTTATTAATATAAAATTATTATAAAATGACTTCAATGAATTAATTTAAACTTATATATGTATTATTTATCTATTTCAACATAAAATAAATTTAAATAAAACAAATATTTATTTAAATAAAAAGTTGGTTTTTAAATAGTAAACCAGTGTTTTTACTCTTCATCAAAATTTGAATGTTTTCAGAAAAATACCAAAAATTCACCCTAGGATAATTTTGATGTTAAGAATTCAAAAATGAAGTCCATTTTTAAATATAATATTTATAAAATTTCAAAAAGTTGGTATTACTATTCATAACAGCTAGTTTTAATAATATTTAAATAGCATATTGTTGTTTAGTGAAACTCGATATTGCGTACAATGCATGCTATCAAGGAAGGTCACGATTGCGTGTAAAGCAAGACAAGCTAGTGTTGTCTATAGGGAATGATTTTTTTATGATGTATATAACATAAAAAAAATATTTCTCATAAAAATCATTTTTGTTACAATACATGATGTCCCTGGTATGGATAAATGTATATGTTTTCAATTTAAAATTGAAATATTTTGTTTATATTATTAGGCTATATTATTACTATCGTATGAATTGGTTTACTATAAAGGAATATTTTTTCTAAATCTATTATTGATTTTTTGGAAAAAGAATAATTGGAGGTTGGGAGACAATGATAAAATAACAATGTTATTTTTTAATTTATGTGATAATTTTTAATTAATCATTTAATTTTCAAAACAAATGTTTGGAATGTCTATAATATAGAGTTCCATTCATGAATATGTGACGTATATTTTATTTAAAATAAATTATATATTTTTAAAAAATATTTTTATTGAGTTTAATATTTTGTCTTATAATTTTAATTGCAAAATGAATTATTATGCCATGTTGTTAGTGCTAGTAATGTTACAGATTAAGGGGCCTTTTATCAGAGGTACTAAAAATGTCGATAAACGTATCCTTTATTAGTGGTTTTATGATTGATTATAAAAGGGTAATTTATTAGTGATAAATAAAAGTGGCAATAATGCTATCATTTATCAGTGATTTTTGTAGTTCTTATAAATTTTTCCTTTATCTATGATTTTCTAGTACTGATAAATAAATCTAGATTTTAATCAAGCTCTTGTTGTCATTGATTTTTACGATGTCGATTTAAGAATTTTTGGAGGCCTTACTTATAGTACTCTATCGTATATTGACACATATTCCTATAAAATCCCTTATAAGGTGTTATTGGAATGCTAGAATAGAAACTATTGTTATATTTGTTATTTACTTGGGGAAGGTGTTGATGATAACATCCTTGGATATCCAATTACCATGATCTAATCAAGACCACCAATATTTGAATTATTCTATTAGACTAAATATCCTTTTGAGGGTTAGAAGTATTATTAAATGTAAATTTTCTACCTAATTATTACTAAGGGATTTTCCAAAACATTTTGGCATACCTAGTATTTCGATAAGATAAATTAGTGAGTGAAACTGCATGCAGTCTTTCAACATCCCTTAGGTATAAATTTGAGAGTTGGTTAGAGGATAAATATTCATTTATAGGAATTAAATGTGTTATCATTTAAAATTAGTCAACTAATACCATATATATTTATTTTCATTAGGTGTCCTAGGAATTTATATGATAAAACCCATGATTTTATTTCCCAGTTTTATACTAGTATGAGATATCTTTCCATCATACCATTTGAACTATATCATTATGTATTGACTTGTATAAATATCATGTACTGACAAACAAACACAATAAACTATCTCTTCACAATATTCCACCATGGTTTTTTTCTCAAAATATAAGTATATATTATTTAATTATAGACGAATGAGAAGGACGAGCTATGAAAATCTTCTAGAAGATCCCTATTTTGTGTTCGTTATACTAGGACACATATCTATGTTCCATAAATTATAAGATAATCGTTAGAAAATATGAACATTGGAATATTCAAAATCATTTTCTGTTCTACATTTTTATCCTTGCGAGAATCCATGATCCTTATAAAAATATATATTTGGGAAACTATTTTTGAATGGAAGGATGGAGATCCTTTTTTATTCCAAAATACATAAAATTAATTTACAAGAATATTGGATCCATTTAAATCAAAATCATATATAGAATTTATGTATCCTTTCTACTCCTATCATCTACCTCTTTGATTACAATAATAGGATGAAAAATGATTAAGAAATCCTAATCATTTTGCAGCTCTATTAACCAAAATTGGAGCAGATTAAGATCATTTCGTGAGAGTATATACTAGATTCTTTTTTATCTTTATATTTGTAAAAAATTTATCAGTAGATATAATGTCACAAAATAATCAATGAGATTAAAACATTATCTAATTAAATATCATTATTTGACTTGAATTGGTCAATGATCATTAATTATTTAGATTCATATGATATCAATTTTTTTCTTGCATGAGTACACAACCCAAGACTTTAACGAATACATTATTGTAGATCCAAAATCATTCTCCACTAGTTGGTAATGTGAGAACATATGTAGTGATTATCCTGTTTATAATATCTTTAATGAGTTATAAACATTCATCATTCTATATGAACTATAACCCCATATCACGTCAGATTTCTGAGTGGATTTAAAACCGTGAGATGTTTCTAAAAAATTGACGATAATACGTTGATAATCTAAAAAACATGTGATTTCTATCATGGAGGTATGTACGATTTTTTTTCAGTTTTTTATATTTTTTTGGATCCATAGAAATCCATTTTTCTGTGAAAAAATTCCACAGTTAAGATTTTATATCCATCAATAACTCGCATTTAATATATATATAATGAAATATACTATTTCCATTTGAATATTCATTCGTATGACATTCTATTGTCTCTCATTTTCCTCTTTGATTTCAGAGTAGATAAGAATATCATCTAAAAAGAGTATGAATATTTTTTTGAAGAAATCCCAAAGTAAACTATTGATCATGTACATGAAAATTTATTGACAAATAATTTTTCCAAATAGAATCACATTGAAATCACAGTGATTGTACCTACTACGAAAAGAATTCGTGGGGAGATTATACTTTATAACATTTATATGATAATATCCAGACCAAAAATGTACATTATAAACATATGAGGCTACACAGATATGAATAATTTAAAATTTCATTTTTTTCAATTATAAAAAATCATATTTATGCGTGAGAGGTTACCATAACATCATGTTGGATATAGATAATAAAATTCATATTTGAAATTAAAAAATCAATCAAAAAACACAATAGAGTCACCAAACCCCATGAGGTATCAAACGGTGATGAATCTACATCATCTTGTAGGATGCTTGCCATCATCATCTTGAGTCACACCTATTGAAGTCACATTCCCATCACTATAATAGTCATTCCCATCTAATTCAACAATGATACATTAGATACTACCATCCAATGGATCCCTTTTTCTCCATTGAAAAATCCATTAACAAACCACACTAGACCATCATAAACTCGAAGAGGATCTCTATACCAACCATGAATTTGAAAAATCTAGAAACGTATTTACATAAAATTCATCTTAGAATAAAGAGATCATAGAAAAAACTAAAAATACTCATGATTTCTTTGAGGGAGAAACAGAAACCAAGTAACGACTCTAATAATATAGCGGTTTCCAACTCTGAATGAAGCCCTCATCAAAAGACACATTTTTGTAACTCTATGGTATTCGAAAAAATGCTTCCCAAAACATCATCTTTACTAATAATGTAGTTTTGAAATAGATAGGAGATATATAATGATACTTTTGATGTAGGATTTGAGTGGCTGATGGCTCCAAGAAACAACATCATCGATGAAAATGAAAAACAATACCTAAAACCCAAAATAGGCTTACTTAGGTAGTGATTCGATACCCATCATCAAATAAAACTAAAATCCAAAAACCCATTCATTACCTACCCATCATATCTGACATGGACACTATTATAGGGTCAATAGGATTATGAAGGGAATGCCCAATGGACTTAAATGGACAACAACCTTTTTCAGGACAAGAAATCACCCTTGAATTATGTCTTCTTCATTATGATTAGAAACCCATATTTTTAGAAACCAAGGATAAAGGGTAGAAAGAAGGATTAACGTGGTGAAAATATGGCAATTTAGGATTTAATGAATCATAATGGAACTCATATGCAATGGTAAACCAATAATGGATTTTTTTGGGAGGAAAACCAAGGAAGATCTGAGAGAGAATGGGGGAGACAATAAAATTCTTCACGAAACACCTCATTGTATTCCCTCTCAATGAGAATGACTATGAGGAAGAAAAATTAAATTAAATTATATCATTAGAGAAAGAAAAAAATTCTTATAAGAAAATAACAAACATTATTGGGATGATGTAAATAAAATAGGATCCTCCTTCACCCTACACATGTATAGAATCAAAGGATGACTAGTGATACAGAGGGTGATTTACTTCTCTCAAACATTTATGTTGGGTCTATAAAAGTAAAGAAACTATGTAAAAAAAATTTAGTCAAATTACACTAAAAGGAGAATCATTAGGTATTTAATGAAATATATCCCACAAATGTTTATTGGGGATTAGTTATATTCTTGGGATGCAACAATTGAAAAAATTATTATATCCATCTAAAACATAAATTTCATATTTTCATGTGATTTATGAATAATTATTCTTACCATATGGGGTATTAATTATTTTAGAGAACCAGAATTAAATTTAATATTCATAGACATTTAATTAATATCCATCACACTTTTTAACCACTTCATTGTTGGGATAAAAATTTTTAGTCTTCATGGAATAACCATACCCTTTCAGCCCAGTCCTTAGATTTTATTTATTTTTTTATCATAGAAAAATATACCATCAAGAATATATTAACATGGTGTCCTTATTCCATGATCATGGATCTTTAAACATGAGGATGGGGGTTTACTAATGAATTCCTTTTATTTTATAACATTGGATTTTTTCTCCTATGGAAAATCTCATGATAGGTTCACTTCCTTCTAATGCCTAAAAAGATTTCTTATCCACTAGAATAAAAAATTAGCATCATTCCTCTAGAGCTTTTGACATTTTTGATATTGTAATTCCTTTCCACATGATACTATTCCATCACATTAATAGAATAAAAATTTATTTTCCACTTATTATATTTAGAATCATTAGTACCTTGTGATTTTTGGTTCTATATTATGGATTTGAGGGAACATAACACAATTTCCCCTTATATGCCGAAATTAAAAATTGAAGAATATTTTCACAAACATAACATTTTCCCACAAAATATGATCTAATGAATATTTTTGGATATAATGAAAATGTATGAGGTGTATAATTTATTCCTTTTTATGTTTTGTTTCATTGGATATGACGAATTCATCATCATCTTTCTTAACGCTAATGAATACCCTCTCCATTTTCATTCAGAGAGTGAATGACAAATATTTATTAATTAAAGTTGTTTTAAAATATTTCAAATCTATCACATTAATGACATCATTAGGATGTGTACTTTTTATCTCATTCCACCATTGGTCAGCCTATACTTCGATATCATAAATAATAGGTATACCCTTCTCATTGTTATAGTATTTAAGGATGGAGATAATCTAATTAATGGAGTTGTACAACTAGAAATCCTACCTAAAACAACAAAGCTATACAAATGGTTTATAAAAACTATTGATATAGGTCGTCTTTACCCATTATTTTTCTAAAAATCCAGGGAAATGGTACTTTGACACCACCTTTTCCTATGGTTTTTCTAAAACTGTTGGTAAATAGTTTTTTGAGGCCACTTTTCCCAACTATTTTCCCAAAATATTGGGAAAGGGTCAACATTTCTGATTGGAATTTCCAAAAACATTGGGAAATTGCTCTTTGAGGAAACATATCCCAATGGTTTTCCAAAACATCTTGGAAATGATCCACTTCTCCCAATAATATATGAAAAATTTTAGGAATGGGTACATTGAGGCCACTTTTACCAATCATTTAGGAAAAACCATTGAGAAATGGTTGTTTGAGGCAAATTTTCCTAACAATTTTCCATAATCATTGGGAAATGGTCCACTTTTCCCTATGTTTTTAGAAAACCATTGGGAATGGGCAGGAATGGTTGGGTACCTATCCCAATGGGTTTGAGAGCCATTGGGATAAACACCCTATTTTTTGGAGTACATTTATCAAAAATCATCCTATAAATCAATATGTAAATTATATATATATATATCAAAATATATTCATAGTGGAAACTATTGGATTGTGGTAAAGTCATTAATATATAATGTGGAGGTTGTGGGATCAAACATTTGTTGTTAATTTTTATATATATACCAGTCAAAATGGTTTGGAAAGTCGTTTGGATAGGTCATTCCCCACAACAAATCTCTCAATGACTTCCCAATCCATTGGTATAGGCTATAACAATGGTTTGGAAACCTATACCAACAGTTTAAATCCATTTGTATATGAAATTTTTCCGTTAATATTAATCAATTTCTCTGTGATTAAGGGATCAAAATATCTTTTGAATATTTGATGCATTTATTAAATAAATATCTCAATAAAAAGTTTCCCTTTTTACGAGATTTTGACCATTCCTCTTGTGTTAGGTTTATTTTCAGAACATTTGTCTATTGAGAAGGTATTTTTATACATTTCTAATTATATCTCCCTATGGGTTGGGATTCATATTTTTCTTGTCATCATTTTTCTCCCAACATTGGTTGGTGAATGAGTTACTCAAAATTTTGGCCATTGATCATATTGAAAAGAAAATTAAGGAAAAGTTTGTTTTAAACTAATAAACACATAAATGAGATACAATGATCAATAAAGAGATAACTCATAATTGAAATATATTCAATAAGCTATGAATTCATTGGTTTCAATAATTGTATCCATGATCTACAATTTAATATAAAATAATATGGACATTTTTTCCCTTTTTATTGTTTGTATAGTGTTTTTGAATTTATCAAAAAATACCACCAGATAATGCCAAACTAGGTGTGAAATAAGGCTCATTATTTTGCACCATGCGATGTTCAAATCTATCACAATGTGCGTTCTCCAGGGTTATAACCCCAAGTTATAATTATTCCAGAGGAAGATCAAATTACAGTATCTAGATAGATATTTATTTTAATTGAAAAATCAAAATTTAAAATTCAACTATATTTAGGGATATATTTATATGTTTAAACATATAGCTAAGGATTTCATAATATATTAATGATCCTAATACCAAAAATAATAAATTTTTCTCTGATACGAATAATGACAACCCTTATTTTGATACATATTATTTCATGATTTTTTACATAAACATAAACTTAATAAAATCTAAAATGATCACAAGGCCTGCTGTATTAGGATAAATATCGAAATAAAAAAACATGGAACATAATTAAAACAATGTTATTTAAAAACATTATAACATAAGATTATATTATATGGATATTATAAAATTACATAATATGTTTAAATAATTGGGAATTCTATATAATTTTTTAAATTATAGAGAATTATTGTGAGACTGCAAAATTCTACGTCACAGGATTCAAAGGCCAAAAGAGCCTAGAACAAAATTTTGTGCATTTTTTCAGGTATGTTCAGTAAATGTGGAAGCTATAATATATATCTATGGAACTGGTGGTTGGAATGAAATCCCAATGGACCTGTTGGATTTATAGTGCCGATATCTTCATAAGAGAATCATAACATTGGTCGGTAAAGAGAGACATAAAATTTAAATTTTGGACCTTTAAAAAAAATTAACCCTTGATTTTATTTTATTCTTTTGTTCAACAATTGGGAGATATTTGGAGAAACTATAGTGTAATATCAGCCATTAAATGAGGGCCATTTAATGATATGTTACTTTGGCTATCTAACTTCAACACGGATGTATTCAAATTGATCATAAATAATGGTTCATTAATAGACCATATTAATGAGAACAATGTTGAGATGGTTTCTTTTTATTTAATCAATCCCTTCCAGAACGTGTTAGAATTCTAGGAGAAACTTTTGATTAATCAAAAATGACTTTTCTATTCAATTAATAATGAATTATTAATGATGACCATATGTGGAACCAATCATGAGATCGACGAGCGGCGATGAACGTCCAAATACAACGAAGACGAAACATTTTCCTTCATCCGTAGTGGATTATAAAAAATATAAGGAGTTGATTTATGTATTTAATTGATTCCTCTTCCCAATTATTTTATTATATTAATAACTCTTATCATCTAACTAATGGGTTGATTTTTGATTCATTCATTATTGTGGGTGGGGGATTCGGGGTTTTACATTGGTGTTTTTCTTAATCGTTTTTATAATTGATGATTCTTTCCGCATGTTAAAATGTTATCACAGAGGGTGTGGACCAATCCAAACAGGACCCAAAACCATCTCAAATATTTTATTATGTGAAAAATTTGTGTGAGACTTTGAAACATTGAGAAAATACAAATCCAAGGTCTTCAAATAGAAGGTAGAGACCTTGGAGCCCCGTAGGCACA
Source organism: Viscum album (assembly GCA_963277665.1). Lineage (NCBI taxonomy): Eukaryota > Viridiplantae > Streptophyta > Magnoliopsida > Santalales > Viscaceae > Viscum > Viscum album. The sequence continues at coordinate 1,581,405,327 of OY728137.1, read as the reverse complement.
TACGAGAAGGAAAATGGACCACACAAGCAACTCTAGTGGCCAGTAGAAGTAGTTGTCGGCACCACAGCTGCATAGTACATTTCCTAGAAGACCATAGATAGTGGAAGATGAGGTTCTGGTGCGTTGTGTGTTGGGTGGAGTGGCCCCTCTAGCTGCTCAACTGGATGCCCAAAGGCCGACAGAGCTGACCGTTTCAGGAGGTGTGGTTGCACCCCACTAGTGCTGCTAGCTGGGAGAGCCGGACGCACTGCGTCCAGTCCAGTGATACCGGCACACATGCAGGCCACATTATTCCAGTGGGCCACACCATCCAGCTAGTCCGAACCCATTGGATTGGTCAGACCCCTACATGACTCAGACTAAGACCTGTTCGGTCCTGTTTCACTAAATCTATCATAACATTTAATCAGAAAATCTAATTTATGCGCCCTCTTTGGTGTTGGAACCCCTGGGATGATATGGGACCATTTTAGATACTCCACTAATGATTTTTTTTAGATTTGGGGGTATGTCTTTTTTGGATCAGACTCGAATCCAACCAAGCCCTTTTTACATTTTTCATATATCTTATAAGTCGGGTTTCTGATAGATGCATCATTAGTCGCATTGGTACCCTTACGATAGGGGAGTACATTAGGATACATATATGTGGGTCTTAGTGGTGGTTGAGGAATTACTTGTATTTTGAGGAGAAGAATCTATGGAACTCATGTGTGATAAGTGCAGGAATTCAACAGTTGGATGTCAAGTGAAGAGCGACCCTCTATGGATCGACTATAGTGTGACCATCCATGGATTGACACTGATGTGGCCCATATGGATTAGAATGAGAGTGACCCTCTATGGATCTTCATTTTTTTAACCCTCTGTGGATCAGAAATAGTGATATCCTCCGTGGATCGGTTGTATCATAACCCAACGCGGATTAGTAGAGCCACCCTTTGTGGATCACTAGCAGAGAAACCATTCTCATATATGTACCCAAGCCTCTCAATAGAATAAGATGATCTATATTAAAACTAATAATCTTTATTCATGTTCTCTAAATTGTATACTTGGTGTGAGATGTCCTTAACTTTATGCTTTATGATTTAGATCTTTCTTCGTGGTATTTTCATTGTGTAATTCTTGGATACCATCAATGGTTTTAAAGTTCCTAGTGGTATTTTTAAACTCACCCCTACAATGGATTTTTCTACACATTGTTGTGTATTATGCAGATAATGGACATCTTGACTGAGACATGGGAGGTTAGGGAATGACAGTGCTCGATGGTGATTGATCGATGTGGTGAGCAGTAGTGACAACATCTAATGAGTTCTATCTACCCTTCAGGTTGGATCCATTGAAAATGACCATTCGAGCATGTTTTTCCCTTCATGTAGTACTTTCTTTTCAGTTTGGCATGTATCATTGCACCTTTTTCTTTCAGTACTTACTTTTACTCTCAGTGGTTGTTTATATTTGTCGCTGTACTTTTACTCATCAATTTTGATTTACATGTTCATAGTATGGCCTATCTTTGTGTGTAAATGATTAATGGAAATTCCTTTCCCTTTTTGAGTTTTTACATTTTAGTACTAGTCACCATCCTTTGGCCTATGGATGGTGGGATTGGGGTAGTCATGGTAGAGGCCCTGGGGGATGGGGCATGACAAAGTGGGATCGAAGGGTTTTCATTTATACCATATGAAATAAGAGTCTATGTTTTCAATGGAGAAATAGTGTTAAGTTTAATTATTTGGGAATACAGTTTGGGGAGTCTAGTGTTGGGGCGGCCGTAGATGTTTCAGTACACCAGGACCCTAGATTATGATATCCAACTCAGTACATGAAAAGATAGTTTGTATGTGTTTTGGAAATGTTTCTATTTTGATATCCTTTGTGTCTTCTAACCATGTAGAACTTATTTATTGTGGTGCATTTAATTCTCTACAAGATGTAACCACATAGACAACTAGCCTATATTTTAGTGAGAAATCATTATGATGGCCCACCGAGTGATGATATGTCTGTGCAGGTCCCCCATACGGAAGTAGCACCTCTGGGTGGTGTACCAGCAACACCCCCACCCGTAGGATAGCAGTTGCAACCAGCCTCACCAGCGAATAGTGCAAGATGACTGGGAATGTTCCACGAGTTCCAAAGATAGGGGCCTCCAATTATTCAAGGTGATATAGATCAGTAGGTAACTGAGAACTGTCTGGAGGTTGTAGAATGAGTTTTCCACCTATTAGAGACCCAAGTAGATCTGATGGTGATATTAGATGCATGTATTTTTCAGGGAACACTAGAGAGGTGGTGGATCCGGATGCTCCAGACACATGAGGATACATCTCTTTCTTGGTTGGACCTCGAGGTCCACTTTTGGGTGGAGATCGTACCAATGACTCTTTTCTCATTGTGTATTCATGAGCTACTAAACTTATAGCAGGGCATCCTGATAGTGGCATAGTACACGACAAGATATACTGACCTCTAACTCTACTCCACCTAATTGGTACAAGAACCTTTCATTTAGTTTGAGAACTTCGACCAGGGTCATTTATGGGACATCATAGCATCAATTATATCACTCAACATTTTGACGTAGGTTGGAGTGCTATAGAGAGAACTATTGGTAGAGATAATATTAGCTGAGCAGGAACTGATTGTGAGAGCCACCAACAAAAGACATACAGCCATGTCATCAATAGTAGGTACTAGTCAGATGAGGTAGAGGTGCAAGAAGTCTAGTCATTTCTGAAGAAATCCATATTATATAGGGTTTGAGGTTTGGAACTCACGAGGTAGTGGAGTTTAGTAGAGGAGTAGAGTAAGATACTTGTGCAGCAGGCAGGGTCTCATGGATCGTTGCTGCCCAGCCGGCCGTACAGATGGTCAACAGACAGTCAAGGAACATCTGAGATAGTAACATATATTTGAGCTAGAAGGTTTGTTGGGTGGGGGATGTGGAATATGGTTAGGTTATGCAATTGGTGGTGGACGAAAATTTGATGTACTACTGCCACAACCACATAGTGGCCCACCCCGACCTCAGGAGCACGTAGATATGGATGATCTCGGCTTCAAGCGACAGAGGCCTATGACCAAAATGCTCTAGAGATGATTTGATTTATGATATATGTATACTCCACCATAGTTTTAGTTCTTATTGACACAAGTTCCTGTCACACATTCATTGTCCCGACTCTTATTCGAAGCTCAGAGATTCTGGTTGAGTTGTTTGCTTGTTCCTTTTTATTAGATACTCCTATCGGAGATGATTCAATGATTACATATTCGTGCTGGTAGTGTGATATTACACTAGGATGTGAGAGTTTCATTTGTGATCTCCTAGTAGTAGCATCGAGGACCTACAATGTAATCTTGCATATGGAGCGGTTAGCTATGATCAATTCTCAGATCAACATTTTTAGGAGCAATATTCGGTGTGTACATGAGAATTGTACCAGGTTTTCCTTCACCGATGATAAGGAAACCATTTTAGAACATGATTTACTTTCTTTGAGGATGGTGTAACCGATCAATTATCATAGGGATATCCTTACCCTCGTTGTAGTGGACGAGAGGAGTCCAAGATATCCTATAGTGGTGGACCAGTATGATGATGTCTTTCTTGTGGATGTTCCAGGATTACCTCCTTGTAGAGGGGTAGACTTCTACATCGACCTATACCCTGCGATGGTACCGGTATCTACATTATCATATCAGATTAATCATGTGGAGGTTTGTTAGTTGAGGTTATAGTTGGAGGACTTGCATAGGAAGGGGTTCGTAAGGCCCAGTGTTTCTCTATGGGAGCCCGGATTTTGCTCGCCGAGAAGGAAGATGGGAGATTGAGGCTTTCCATACACTATTGGTTCCCGAACTATGTGAATGTAAACAAAAGTATCATTTTCTAAGGATTGATGACCTCATACATCATCTAATGGGATAAATGAGGTTTTCAATGATAGACCTCTGAGGACATACTGAATACCATGTTCAGATGCTGGAGTAGACACTCAGAGTTATTGGTAATTCCTTTAGGCAAGATAAATGCTCCAGAAGTGTTCATGGGTCTCATTAACACGATATTCCCGCATTACCAAGTCTCTTCGTGGTGGACTTAATTGAGGACATATTGGTGTAATCTGCGTCAGAGGAGGATCACACCACACAACTGTTGATAGTCCTTGATACACTTTGAGAGCGCTGGAATTATGGAAATGTCTCGAATTTCTTGTTTTGGATACATGAATATCACTTTCTGAGTCATGTTACCTCAGAAGAAATAGTTACAGTGGATCCGTAAATGATATATGTGGTTCTATCATGAGAGACACCCTGTAGTTTTACCGAGGTGCATTATTTCATGGGGTTCACTGGGTATTACTATGGATTTGTCGATGAATTTTCTGGAGTACAATCACCCTTATCATCTTTTATAAAGAAGGCACAACCCATCTTATTGACATAAATATTCCATAAGTGTTTGTAGGTGTTGAGGCGAAGACTAATGAGTGCCCCCATCTAAACACTACTAGAAGATTGTGTTTGGTATGGGGTCTATTTAGATAAATCAGGGACCATATATGGTTGAATATTGATGAGGGAGTGAGTGGTGATTGCTTATGGATCATAACAATTGAGGAAACATGAACATAACTATGCGACCCATAACCTGGATTTTGCAGTAGGGGTCTATGTGTTGATGTTATGGTGACACTAATTGATGGGTGAATGATTTACTATATACATTGATCACAATATTTTCGGGAATAAATTCTCATTGAAGGACCTATACCCAAGATAATGATTATGGCTGGAGTTCCTCCAAGATGGTGATAATGATATAGTATACACTCATGGGAAGGAAAATGTAGTTGTAGATGCACTCAGCATGAGGTCACGTCTACATATGCTGAGTATGGAGATAGAGTAGCTAGCCATTTTTCAGATAACCTTCGTGGATAGTGATATACCAGCTTACCTCCAATCTATGACTGTAACTCCCCCATTCATTCAGCGAGATTGAGATGCACATCTTGGGTACATTGACTATGAGGCCAAACATTCTCATATAACCCTTAGATAGGCTCTTGATAAATTTTTGATAGGTGGGGAGCACATCATCCTTTTTAGAGGACTCATTATGCTACCAATTTTGTTTTACGAAGTGTTGTTGAAAGTGTTCCATACATTCCTTTTAGAGGTACATCCTGTAGTGGATAAGATGTACCAAAAACTCTGATATTAGTACCGGTGGCTTGGGATGAATAAAAAAGTGGTAGATATCGTTTCACGATGCCTCATTTGTTATTAAGTGAAGAGAAATCATCATGTTTCAGTAGGTTTTTCACAAACACTAGAGATACCAGAATGAAAGTGGAATGGTATCTCTAAAAACTTAGTGACTAGGTTTCCACGCAAGTCCTGGGGCCATGACTCTATCTAGGTGATTGTGGACTAACTCAAGATGTTTTCCCATATTTTCCCATATGAGTTTTGGTATTAGTTGAGGGATTGGGAAGCCTCTATTTTCATATGACAGAATAACTTCATGTGACATTCGGGACTCAGCTTTGCTTTAGCACCACCTTTCACTCCCATACAGATGGTCAGACAGAGCAGAAAATACAGAAACATGAGGCCATGCATCCTTCTTACATACTTATTTTTGGGTGCAGTTGGGAGGACCACCTACCACTGGTTGAGTTAGAATACGGAAAAAACAATCACTACACCATCGGTATGTAACCATATGATGACTTTTACGGGAAACATTGTAGATCACCTCTATACTGGACAGACCTAGGGGATTCAGCACTTATGGGTCCCGAGTTGGTACGAGCTACCATTGAGAAGGTGAAGATCATCTAGGAGAAGATGAAGACTGCATAGATCTAGATAAAGTCTTATGTCGATAAGAGATGGATACCCTTGGAGTTCAATGAGGGAGACCATCTATTACTTTGGGTATCACCCTGACGAGGATTGTGGTGATTTGGATAGGGCGGCAAGCTACCTCTGAGGATCATCAATCACTTCCAGATCCTGATCAATGTTGGCAATGTGGCATACCTTATAGATCTTCCCCCACAGATGCACCAGGTGCATAATGTTTTCCATGTTTCACAGCTGAGGAGATACGTACATGATATATCGTACATCATCGACTGTGACAATATGAAAATTGATGATGTGGTGACTTTTGTGGTGTTTATGGGGGAGTTTGAGGATCTATTGGAGATGGTACTTCATGGATAGCCGATCCCACCTGTTCGAGTTTAGTGGCATCACAGGAACCGTTATGAGTGTATATGGGAGCGTGTGGCTCAAATTCATGCTTAGAAACACTATTTTTTTCTTAGACTTTGTTATGTCTTTCGAGGATGTAAAGCCCTAAGGTGGAGAGAATGTAATGACCTGTAAATTCTATATAGTTTTTTTAATTATATGTAGTTATTGAGAGACTGTGAAATTCCACAGCTTGGGATTTAGAGGCCCAGAGAGGCTAGAATAGATGTTTGATCTTTTTTAAGGTATGTTTAGTAAACGTGCGAGCATGAGTTTTAATCAATTGAACTGTTGCTCAGATTGAAAATTTGATGGAACTATTGGATTTGTAGTGTCAGGATTCACTGTGTCAAAGATTAACATTGTCCTGTAATGGTTGGATAGAAAAGTTAAATTTTTGACTTCTTTAATAAATAATAAAATATCTTTTTGTGTTATTTTATTCTTTTCATCAAACATTGATCGAAAGTTGGAAAAACCATAGAATAAAGACGAGCATTAAATCAGAGCCATATAATGACCTATTAATTTTGTTGTGTAACTTCAATTCTTGGGTGTTTAATGGATAGTTAATTATGTTTCATTAATATTCGTTTTTAATGAGAAAAATGTGGAGATGGTTTATTTTTATTTAAGGAATGTGTTGGTGAACAGATTGGTAATTGTGAAGAAACCTCTGTAAAAGATCAAACGACATTATTATTCAAAGAAGAATGAAGAATGAACAATGAATATTAGAAGAACTAATCTAGATATTGATAAGTGGAAATGAACATCGAATGGAAAAAAAAGAAAAAATTATTCCTTCATCCACAACAGATTCCACCAAATCCAAGTATGGGATTTATGTGTTTAAATGATTCCTCTTTCTTGTTCCTGAATAATATGAATAACATGGAACAATCAACCAAAGGGTTGATCGTTGATTTATTATTTATTGCAGGAGGTTGTTGAGGGGTTTCAATTTGAGGGGTTTTTAATCTTTTTGATAATTTTTCGTTCATTCCCCTTGTTAAAACGCTAATGGGGAGGGTGTGTGCCAATTTAAACAAGGACCGAACACCCCAATGTTGTTGGTTTTTGTGCACATTATTTGTGTGACTAGAAAAAATGGTGGAAAGATAAATACAATGGCTTCGCAGAGAAGTCACTGACCTTGAGGCCCGTAGGTGAAAACAATAAAGAAAATAGACCACCATAGCATCTTTGTTAGCCTGTGGAAGTAGCTGTCATCATCTGTGACAGGCACCAGTGGCTAGCTTGTGTTGGCCATGTAGAGATGTTGGATCCAACAGGTGTTGCGTTGATAGGGTTCCTTGATCTTCTAGCTGAAACGAGATGAAGATTTTGCACTAGCACACCGTGTTGTAGAAGAGCAGCCCGATCATCCCACTTGGATTGAAACACACCGACCTGCAGAGTCGGCCATTTTGGGATGTAGAGTGGTGTCCCACTGGACCCGCAAACTAGGATAATAGAAAACGCAACATCTGGTCAAGAACAACCATCCCGCATCCTGGCCAGGTTCTCTAGGTGGGCTGGACCCATCGGCCAGGCCAAATCCCTACCAAACCCCAACCTGATAGGCCTGTTTCACAAAAACTATCGTAACATTCAAACCGAGAATTTGATAAATGGGACGTTTGTGGAATTGGGACACTTGGGATGTGATAGTAATTTTTGGACACATCAAAAAAGTTTTGGAAGCTATTGGGTATGGACGGTTTGGATTAGACTTGAATCCAACCAGACCATTTTTTTCTTATGTCTTACAGGCCAACATCTGATTGACGCCGCCTCTATCATTTTGGATCCTTTATGACAAGATGGTACTATAGATTAATTCTAATCAAGTCATCATGGAGGTCCTTGTATGACCAATATAATATGTAGTAGAATTTACGGAACTCAAGTATGGTATGTGCTGGATACCAGTGGTTGGCTTTCAAGTGAAGAGTGGGCCTCATTGCATCGGAAGTAGTGCGACCCTCAAAGGACTGGCAGTAGTGCGAGCCTCCATGGATTGGCAGTAGTGCAATCTTCTATTGATTGGAAATGGTGCGACCCTCCATGGATCATAATTAGAGTAACCCATCATTGATCAGTAGTTTTGAAACCCTTTATGGATTTGCAGTACTACAACCCTCGGTGGAACAACAATAGCATGACCCGACGTGGATCAACCATAGAGTGACATGTCGGGGATCAACGATCGAGTAATCATTTGTGGAGCGGCATAGATAAACCCTTCTTGTATTTAAACCTGAGCATCTTATTATAATAAGATGACCTAGCCTATGACTAATCATCTTTATTCATATTCACTATGTTGTATACCCGGTGTTAGTCTTCTTTAAATTTATTCATTGTGATTTAGATCAATCATTTTTGTTTTTTTGTGGAATTTTGGGAGACGTTCTTGGACATGGGGTCCCTACTGTGTTTTTTTATAATCACCCCTACGTTAGATTCACCCGCACCGTGTAGTGTCTTGTACTAATAATGACAAATGTTACTAAGACATGGGGAGCTAGGGCTAGATGGGGCCAAGAGGTGATTGATAGACGTGGTGACTGTCATTGACAATAGAACACAAGATGTACCTACCATTCAGGTAGGATTATTGGTGGATGACATTTAGAACACGTTTTCCATTATTTCTATACATTATTTTTTGTTGGGCTTGTATACTGTCCCCTTTTTCTTTCACTAATTACTTTTACTCTAAATTTTGGTTTTTATTAGTGGTTGTAATTTTTTCAATTGTGTTTTACTTATGTGTCTTGTGCCCTATCTGCGTGTGTTTATGTTTAAAGGAAATGCCTTCCCGAATTTGGGTTTTTCCTTTACGGTGCGAGTCACTAGCCCCAAACCTATGTAAACTGGTGTTGGGTTAGTCATGAAATGGGCCCCATGGAATGGGTGGTTACAAGATAACGAAGGATGTACATAAGAATAGGGTGATATATAAATCTTATTAAGGGAATATTGAATTCTTAAAATGATAAAAATTAATAACTTTTATTAAATAGGACCATCAAGGTAACTGAATAATGGTGATAATAATAATCAAGAATAAGGGGGCATGATATAACATGGTTACATCAATGAAACCAATGACTGTGGAAACAAAAGAAAACATGAAATCATAAAAATAAATAAAATATAATTGGAAATACATCAAAATATATTGTTCCTAGGATGAACATCAAGGCACTACAGATATAATATAATTAGATTCAAAATATTATGCAATGAATTGGAGGGTTATAAATATTTTGTCCCACCTATCACATTCATATCATTTGCATTTGTTTATGTGGCACATAGATCATACCGAATAATGAAATATTTGTAATTTTTAACCCCATAATTACTAAATTGTGGAGAAAAACATGTATATAGAAAATATATTTTGTATAGGTACATCTAGGTCATTAACATTGAGTGTAAAAAAGAACTGGTATTCACTACACAAATTATTGGGATGGGAAATCACATGATAAGTTTAGAAGCATAATGTTGGTAAAAATAGATTAATAGAAGGGTTAAATGGGATTAAAATTGGAATTTCATCATAGAGAAATCATAATAACTATGATGGTGTTTTTTTAAAACATTTATCAAAATGAAAAATTGGAAAAAATTGACATAGCATAAATAATGTGATTGAATATAGAGGATAAAGAGATGATCACATAGCATGAGAGGGAACTTATAATAAATTGAGAGGAGAATATTAATAGAATAGGTGAATTATAGACGGATATATAATTGTAATGGACGATTAAATTCATCATATAAGGATTTATTGTGACGAGGAAAGGGACCCATGGTGGGTTCATAAAGAAATATACATTGAAATTATTTTTTAATTTATAAACATTGGTGTTGTGATCTTTATAAATACTAATAATAATCACAAACTATACATTGTTATTTTCCCAAAGATTATAGAAAATAATATTTGATTAAGATATTTTATAAGGACATGATCTAAAACATTTAAAATAAGTTCTTTGGTCATGTGGATGTGAGGCATGATCATAAAGAATTAATTTTGAAATCTTAAATAATATTATAGGTTCTGCAGAATTCATTAATGGTTAATAAAAGGAATAAAACAACATAAAAAAATTATTTTATAGGAGAAGTAATTTTTTGTTTGTGTTTAATCTTAATAGTACAAATTATATTATTATAAGGATTTAACAATGTCCCAAGACATATCATATATTTATACGGTATTTAATTTTTAACTACAAATTTGATTGGCTCAAAAAATTATGCAATAATAACAATTGGATAATATTGACATGTTTATTTAAAAAATAAAATTATTTCAACAAATTTTTTAAAATATGATAACATAAACATTGGAATAATAAATACCCATTTATTGAAAAATACTAATTTTTTACAATACCATATTTCTGACCCTTTTAAATGTTCTATATGACTTCATAAAAATAAATTCAAATATATATATAGTAAATATTTTTTAATTATAATAGTTTATTAACAACATTTAATTCAAAAATACAATAATTCTCAATAATTTGTTTCCGTACCAAAAACTATATATTACTGAAAAATAAAATATGTGAATCATTATATGAATATATATTTTTTATAAAACTAATTATTTATCAATATAATTTAATAAAAATAAATTATAAATATAATCATTATTTTATCAACAATGAAAATTTACAAATTCATATTGGTAGGTTCTATGTTTATAACCCAATACTGAACTAGTGTATTCTCGATGATAAGGTACGGGATGGTGATATTTTCTTGGGGTTTTTCGGAAATCATGGTTTGGCCATTGATTGTGATGAGCTTGTAATTATCATATAAATAAATTCTTTTATACTATAATTATTGAATTATATATTGGTCTTCGTCAGGGGGAAATCATAGTGAGGTTATCATTATTTTATGTAATGATTATTGGGTTTAATAGGGTATGATCCAACTAGTGAAGGCCATGAGTCCTTCCATATGAGTTAATTGAAGATAATAATATCGCGTAATAAAATAATAGAAATGGTCACCTTTATATATCTATATTATTGTTAGTTGTGAAACATTATGGTATTTTAAATTTAATAGCCCATAACTATCCAAAATATACATATTTGTTCATGGTTTTTGGATAACAAAATTACTTGATAAGGAAACTATTCATAAATAATGTGAATGAATGTTTGGGTAGTTATAGATACAATGGTAGTTAACTTCCCCCTTGCATAATTTTATGACAAGGAATATTACCCAATACATTAGAGAATTATAATGTAGATCACCATTCATATAATCTATACTAGGCACACCCATAATTATTATATGTAATTTGGATAAACCCGTCATTTATGTAATATCAAAATGATCATGTAACATATAGTGAATAAAAAAATTAATTAAACTTTTTTATCATAAATTGTTCCCAAAAAATAATTGAACTCAATTGAGAACCAATTTGAGATATTGAAAACCCCATTATTTTCATAACCATTTATCAAAATTAAAATAAAAAATAAATAAAGGGAGGGTTTTTATTGAAATAAAATATAAATTATAATAATGGAACTCAAATATTAAAAAATATTTAAGGTAGTGGGAAAATTCATTGTCATAATATATGATAAAATTGAATATTCCTTTTTCGTCTAAAATAATGTCAAAACATTATGTAAAAAATATCATAAATGATTCATTTTAAAAACCATTGATATAATTAGATAAGGTACATATAGTTTTTTTACAATTTATATATTTCAAGAAAAGTAGATATGAAAAATAAAATTAAAAACATTAAAATTGAAGAAAAAATATATGGATGGGAAACATTAAAAAGTACATTCCAAAGAAAGTCTCTTACAATGAGTCCAACTCCTTATATGTGTTAATTATCATGCTTGATGAAAAAATAATGTTAAATAATTTCTTAATAATCTTTTTCAAGTTCGTTATTAGTTTTATTATAGTTAATAAAATGTTATATACAATGACATAATATGTAATGTTCATGTCAAATGTTTTGGTGATATTTATCTCCTATATCCAAACTAACATTAGTCAATTGAGTATTGCAAAATAGGTCATTATCCCATCATTCCAAAAATAATAATAAATAAATAACATTATTGTATAATGAAATATTATAATTTTAAAACTAACCATTATTGATGTAAGAAAAATATACAATGATACGACCATCAAGATAATAGATCATTCGTACTCATGATTAACATTTAACGATCATTATGAACGGAATATAATTATAATGTTATTTTAAATAATTATCATAATAACAAATATTCCATAATATTTATTTAAATATCATTATATATATAATAAATTTGATGTGTTGACGAAAAATGTATCGAATCACTTCATGGTTGTTGTGATTCAGATGTATGTGTGAACGATGTTATCATTTTTCAATAGAAGGAATGGTAACAAATTAGATGCAATATTAACTTTTATCAATAATAGATATTTGAAGAATATTATATAAAAAATTAATTTTGTCATTACTACAATGCATTAATGGTGTTTATGTGAAAAAATACATTGCTTCATAAGGTAGTAGTCCAATGTACACACAACTTATTTTTTCTTTTTCACATTGTATAAAAGACGAGATAGATTCTGTTTATCATAATCACAAAATGACATATAAATATTTATCAGATACTATTGTTCTTATATAATTATATATGGATAATTTTTTAATAAGTGTGAAATGGAATAAAAACCAATACAAATTGTTATGAACTATAACACATCTCCAAACATCCTCTTATGGTTTACAAAATATTCATTACTAGGATGGTTTCATGATTTAAAATTCCACTATGATTTATTTAGGATTTTTGTAAATGTATTTTCTCATATATGGAGTGAGAGATATGGTTCTTGATGTGTGAATGAAATTGAAGAATATATACACTTTTTGAAATATTAATTTAATATAAATTATTTTTAATATTTATATGGCTCAAAATTGATAACACAGAAATTAAATATGATTTTTATTATAAATCATCTTATATAATGAATATTGGGAAAATGTAGGTTATATTTTCACTGTTATTTTCTTCTTCTAACTCCTTATAACATTTAATGACAATTATCATGGTATTAAATAGGATACACATTAGTTACCAAGAATGTTTTAATATAATTTAAATTAGAAAATAATATACCATGTTAAATATTTTCAACCATATACCAACAACATGGATTAATATTTCATTTGGGGATTTTAATCATTTAATAAAATTTTATTCATTATAAAATAACATTAAATTCAATTTTAGCCCATTTAATTTAATTTGACATTCAAATAAATAAAAAGATCACAGTATAAGGCATTATAAACACTATAATTTGTCAAATTTCTTTAAATAATCGCTAAAACAAATTAATTAAATCAAATAATATTAATTTTTAAAAAAATTATGTCATTTATTTTATTATTTTATTATTTAAACAAGTATTGTATCGTTGTTGCGTTGGTATTTATGGTAATTATTTAATCAGAAAATATTATAAATAAATTACCTTGATAATTAAAAATCATTTATATTTCAAAGAAATATTTATAACCATATACACCATTTTATATCTATATGTTAAATGTGTTTAAATAATAAAAATGGGAATGAGAATTTCGAATTTTCTGTACACAAAATACTGTATATGTAAAAATCATGTACAAATGAAGAAAGAACATATATTAAAATTTTTTATGATTTTTTATGAGATATACTAATATAATAAAAATAAGTAAAGAGTTAATGTAAAATTATAGTCCTTGTCACATTATTATTACCATTAATTAATGCATTTTACCTATATCTTGTTAACAAAATTTACTATGGCAATATTCATACTAAATAAATATTAATGGAAACTATTTTGAAAACATGGACCTAATAATTACAAATATAGAAACCATTTTTCATGATTTAAATCACATATGTTACAAAATTTAATTTAAAATTAAGATAAATGTAGGAAAACAAAAAATAGATTTTTAGAAAAAATAATTTATTTATAATTTTTCTATAAATAATCAACAAATAAAATTCCATTAAAATAATATAACTGGATTATTTCCCATAAAATGAAACTAATAATATTTTATAAACAATCCATATTATAGTTTCACTTTCTAAATATTTGAAACGAAAATAAAATTATCAATTTAAAGTGCTATTTTTCATGATATATTGAAAGAAAAACTTTTGAAAAAAATCTAAATAAGACACTCTACTGTAAATTTAGAATGTTAATTTCAATTATTATATCCTATTTATAAATTATAATTGCAATAGTCTCATTAATGTATTTTATTATGAACTCATAAAAATCAATTAAATTTTTTTTAAATAAAATGTATTTTTGAAGAATACAATGAAATTTCTAAATAATGAGTTATCATTTAATTAGAATTCAGAAATATAATTAGGTTTAATATCAATAAAATAAATATTTAATAAATTATTTAGTCATATTCATTCCCTCAATTTTAATGGCTTTTTTATAACCATTATTTTAAAATAATAATATTTTATTTTTCATTCAGGATTATTATCATCCAATTCATTACTGTAAATTGAATATAACTCTTTTATAAAACTCATCCTTTATTATCTCATTTGTTTTCTCTCTACATTCTCAATATATCCATCATAATTCATTTCAATTATAATAATCCACATGATCATTGTATCATGGTTATAAAATAAGTATTATACCCTTATGAGAATATATTTTTCTCTATTGATCATGACCGAACCCATTAAATATTTCCTTGAATCATGATATATTCTTCATAGACATTTGATATTTAACTAATTAAAGATAAATATAAGTTTAATTTTATATACTCTAAATAATTATTTTATTTTTTTAGAAAATTCGATATCTAGCATGAAATATAAAATCATATATATATCATTATATCATGATATTTGTAAAATAGTATAACAGTTAATGATATTGTATATGTTTCTATGTGGTAAATAAATATTACATAAAGAACGAATGAAGTGAAAAAATAAGGAGAATAACTATCTCAAAAGGCCACAAGGCTCTCATAACCAACCCCACAACAAATTCGTTCTAACATGCTGACTCACCAATACCCCCTCACGATACCACACTTTCATTAATATATATTCTCCACTTATTTCCATCATGATGTAGTCATATTGTAGAAATATCCTAAAAATCATCATGTCATTATGATGTATTTTTATACAGAAAAAAATATAAATTCAACAAATTTTCCAAGTCATGGAATCTATTACAAACCATCTATTGAGAATGAGTCTCGTCCTCAATAATAATGTGTGAAAAATAAATCATGATAATAAACTCAACTTCTCATCTCACTTCTCCTACTGGGTTGCTACTCCATTTGATCAATTATTGTAGAGATATAAAGCAATGATGTGTTTGTTTCCAATTAGATAATCCATCTACATGAAAAAGAGCATATGAAGTCTATATAACTAGATTCATGGGTAGTTGGATGGGGTAATTTTGGACTAAGCTTCTCATTGAGTTGGGAGATAAGAAAATCTATATTTTCTTAATAATCATTTAGAAATTTCATCTTTCACACTATAAGGAAAATATGATTCTGAATAATTAATGACCTATAAATGTATGGTGATAACATTTTACAAATGAGTTGGGAAGCAAAATAATATATATATAGGTTTAGTTTCATGTAAACTAGGCCACCCACCTCATTGGTCACATTTAGTCATTTTTTATTAGTTTGTTGTTTCATAAAATATGTGATTATTTCAAGTGTTATTATATTTTATATAAATCCATAAAATTATATTTAGTGAATTAGTGAGTGTAATGAAAATAATTTATGTGGAAAAAATACAAAATTATTGGAGGTAGTCATCTATAAATTTCTTAAAATAGAGTTTTATTAATAGAATAATATTGTGTGTTTTTTCATAATTTGAAACATTAAACTAAGAATAACTTCTGTGTGAGCTTTTCATCAAGAAGATTCTTATAAAGATGTTTTAATATAGTTTCTGAAGGCCACTTTTTTTCAATTTCTTGGGGTGAAAATATTAATTGAGTTTAAATTTAATACCTTGAAGTATAAATAATTTTTTCTAAAAATTTATAATAAAAATTTGATCTCTGTAACAGATAACGCAGATTTTTATAGCATATAGCCAAATTATTTATCAAATAAATAGTTGTACCAAATAAATTCATCACCCCTTAATGAAAAACTATGTTAGATGACATTCTCTAAATGGAATAGTAATTCCAAAAAAATATGGATCGTGGTAAGATTGCTATATAATCGGAAGGTATAAATGGTGGTACTAAAAATTGGAATATATATATATATATAACAATGTTCACATTAATTATAGATCTAACCACTGTTTCTATGATACTATAGAAATCCAATTTCTAAAATTTACTTCATTTCTATAAATTTTGATATGATTAATGGATTAACAGTAATTTAATTGGTCTCTTTACTGTAAATAATTGTGTCACATTATTTTATTTTTTGTAACATAAAACTTTAATTGACATTTAATCATATTAATTTGAAACATTCCACATATTTTTGGAATTTATAATATTTATGTATATTGATTATGATTTATCTGGTATTTTTTAAAAAACAATGAGGTTTCATTTCAATAGTGAAGGTAATGAATTAATTAATACTATCACTATTACAAAAATATTTTTATTAGAATAAATAAATATTTTTAATCACTCTACTATAAAAACATGTATTATAAATTTGAATCAGTCATTTCAAGATTCTCTTATCCCATGGTTAAATTTTTTAAAATTAATATGTAATTTTAATGAAAACTGTTTTTTTATAGTTTGGTTTAATAAATTATAGATGGCTTAAATTAATTTTTTGAAATCATTTTTGGTGAAATAAATAATCCATTACTAGTGATATTTATTTTAAATTCATTAAATATAACCATGCCATAGATCAATATAGGATCACCGAGAAGGGTTTAATGTGAATCCATTATATCTTTTAATTTTTGTTTTATAGGAATGTTTCGTAACATTCAATAAAAAATTCACAAACATATTAGAATGTTTTAGAGATATGATATAGAGAAATAAAAACCTAAACCCCATATTTTCTAAAATAATATTATGATATATTGTACCATGTTATATTAAAAGGATTTTTATATGAAAAACAAATCATTCAATGATGTTTATTACCATAAAAATTGATCTATTTACTAATCATTATAGGATTACCAAGGAACATGTATCAATAAGTTATAAAACCCCACACTTCATTCTTCCAACTAAATATGGTTTTACCTCTAACAATCATCTCTTCTTCAAGAGTTTGTTCTACCACCCATATACACTTATTGAATTATCTTTCACTATATCTAGTTATAAATCCAGTCAAGAAGTTTTTTAAAAAAAATGATTCATCACCAAATTATATATTATTCCATTCTTATTTTTTGACCTAATATAGAAATATATTTTCTTCCTCCACTAAATATATGGATCATATTCACACATATATTGTCTCTATGATTAAAAAAAGTTTTATTCAAAGTAAATTTTTCTTCAATCATTCCCATTATCATTAGAATTATAGGATAATCCTACTCAAACCTTTTCCAGAACATCATCTTGAAAACATCCTCATAAACGTTTCACCTAACTGAGTCCAATATGTATTCTAAATGTCTAATGAATTATCCCAATAATTATTTATCAAGTTATCTTCATTTAAATGTTATTCAATATGGTTGGATATGTTCAAAAAAACATATGTTGATTATATCTAAGGAATCTATTTATTATGAAGCATATTTAGTTTGGTTCACATTGTTCCTCAACCAGTTCATCATCCATTGATTCTTTCTATAATGAACATCTTTTAGATACAATTTTCTTCAAATGTGTATGAATTAACTCACATATATCACATTATAAAAATATAAGATAATTTTATCCACTATAAATGAATTATATTGTAATCTCTTCACACATTTTCCCACATTATATATGATTACATAAAGAGGGTTGGGTGGGAAGTCATGTGAATTTTACATCATATCGAAACATGGTATCTAGAAGCTTACAATAAATTAATTTTCACGAGGAACTTCTAAACACTTCAAGAAAATGCTAAAATAATATTTATTCTTATTAACAGTTTCACTTTCATAAAATGTACTTAATCATAATGTTTAGAAACATCTGAAGATTTCCCCAAACATAGTATGGTATCAATTATTTAATACTAGCTAATAATATTGATGTTAATGAAGTTGTAGAGTTTCTTAATTCTATTATAAATTTTCTATCAAGGGTATCACTGTCTATTTTCATCATAATTGTTGCAATGCCAGATGGTCCACCTCTAGTATTTTCATTTTGATGAACCTCCATTGGATTTATATTTGAAAAAAAATATATTCCCATTATGTTTAACATATGTTTGTATGATAAAATATAATAGATCCTCCCAATGGTAATTCATTATACTCATTGACTAGTGGATTTCGTAAGAAACATCTATTTTATGTCTAATATAGATTTTGTTAGATCATTTTCCGTTTGAAACACATGATTTTACTTCATCATAGGATCATCAATCAAATTACATAATGTATCTCAATGTGTTGTTCATCCATCCAATACCCCTAAAAATTTTCATAAACATTAAACCCCCTTCTCTGTTTGGCATGTCTTTATTGGTCCCTATCTGATGACAATATAGATCATTTTATATTGGATATTTTAATTGTATATTTGATAGAACTACGCCCATTTATACATCATTTTCTTATTCATATTATTTTATAATTCAATTTTCCTCCATGTATTAGATTTTAATATCTATAAATCATACCCAATACCATTATGAAGATAAATATCAATTATATTAAGTAATATTAATAATAAATTTACATTTAACCTTGAATTTTATTATATATTTAATGTAAACCACAAGATACATTTACATAAAATATTATTATGTATATATCTCCCATTGTACTTCTTTTAACATATGATCGTCCCATATGATAATATCGACAACTTCATATATCCTTCTACTCTAATTTTTTTACATGGACATATTTTCAATATGAACTTCTACTGCTTTTTTTTTCAGTAAAAAGTCTCAATTAGTTTGATCAACTCATGAATCATACATACATATGTTCTGTCAGACAACACTAGGATTAATATTTTAATAATGATTGATCTCTAACTTCTATCACTTTTAAATATCCACATTTTATATCTATTATTATATAGAAACATATATACAATCTTATAGTATCTTAATAAAAATCATATTTTAGGAAAATGGTGAAAAATATAGTAGCACATGACACAAAAAGTAATATTTCATATCATATTTATGTAAACATTATTTATAATCCATTAAGAATATTCAATTTTTTCTTCTCCTAATTTGAATAACCTTTACATTAGTAACTTTACAATAAAAATTATTCATATAATAACAAATTATTCATCTGAAAAGTCTTCAGAACACCATGAATCTATTAAACTTATAATTCCTTCCTATTCATAAATGGTTTTTTTCTTAAAAATATACTTTTCTATAAAATGGATATTATAATGTAATATTATATTTGGTTTAAATTAATTCCGATATGTATAAGTTTGTCATTTTATATATTAATTTTGATATTTAGAATCCATGGGCTCAAATTATATAATAAATCCCATTTTATGTTTATAGACTAAAATTAAATTACTTAGGTGAAAATAGGTTATCCTCAAAAATAATAAATAAATTGTGCAAGTAAAAATTAATGTTTGATTAGTTTCATAAATATTTAAAAAATGTTATTAGAAATATGTAGTATGAATTATCAACACAAATTTACTATAGAATGCATTTTTTTACCATTTTTCATCCATTTACCGTTGGATTGTATCATCACCTTATTGAAATATAATTACTGTTTCCCAAATATCCCCTTTTTATCTTCTTATAAAAGGGTACCACATCCACAAATAAAATAGACACATAATATTTGAATTAATATTTATAAATATTCCATTTAACAACCCCTAAAAACGTATACCATGAATATGATCCCATGGACATTTAATCTATCTGATGCCCTTTAATTTTAAGTGAACTGCCAAGGAATGATCGAGTCTCCAATTTAAATAATATTTCCATTTGTTTTTTATTTTAAAATTACCCTTATAATTATTCTACCAAAATAATATTTTGAATAATTTAGTATAATTTTAATTTCGATGTGTTTTTTATTAGTTGTATAACATTTATATATTTTTTTCATCAACTTACAAAAAAACAAATTCCAATCAGGCATGTGCTTAGTCTATCACTCCCACAGAAGAATTTTTTTTATTTTTCTTATAGTCTTTCATTTATTATCAATTCATATTAAAAATAATTTAACCATCATAAAGTTATAAAAATATTATCATAATTATCTTTTTGTAGTGATATTATATCAAAAGAATCTCCTCGTTAACCATTCTTACAAATTGAGTATAATTAGTGTCATGTTTGGTATTATTTAACCACCTAAAAAACAACACTATGAAACTTTATTATGGGTGACTATAGGGACATAAGAAATAATATTATTATAATATAATAATAAAATATTTTTTAATAATATATTTTATATTTAACTTCTTATTAATTTATATTTTTTGTTTCCTAAAATCACTAAAATAACTGAACACTGATTCATTATTTATAAATCATTGATAAAAATAATATTTAATGGCATGAGATACATAAAATTAAATATAAGTTATATATTAAAGAATAATTAAATATATATTAATTTTTTCTTGATTTAAAATATATTTTAATGAAATTAACATTATAAATCCTGCACAAATGAGAAGAATATATTAATAGTAGATGTAAAAAATGATTAAAACAATCTTATAACTAAAAATAATTATTATTAATGATGGGTAAAAATATATATAAGAATAATATTTAAAAAATATGTAATTAATATGTTTATCCTTATTATATATGAGGTCAAATCACATTCATGGAAATAAGTTTTAAATTTCATGGACATAGTAACAAAAACACATTTCATTGGGTTATACCATTTTTTATGAAATATTATTTTTATAATAATTTCAATTTTGAACTATAATTTCGTTATTATTGTGGAAAATAGTTTTTTTAATTTAAATCCTATTAAATAAATTATCTTTTATTTACTAGTTATTGTGAAAAAAATGTTAACTTTTTGATGAGAGACTCAAAATTGTGACTTTTACGAAGATACTCTCAAAATATATTCCAAAAAGTTCTTTTGTGATTTGGTTTTCATTTTAACCTATATATTTCAAATTATCTATCTAAATGGTGTTATGTTTGATGTATCAACCTCTATTTTATTTCTTTATGTTATCATTTCTGGTGACTATGTTTTTGATATCAATGAACTCAATTCATGATGATATTTTCTACCATTTTTTTGTTTTTTGAGAACTATTTTTTCGATGGGTTCTTTATGAACATTTATTTATTTTCATTTGGATAATTATTAAACCCATTAATTTTCATAGGTTTATCTAATATATGATGATTCTTTATATTAATTTGAACATGTATACATGAATGATAAATTATGGGGTCTTATATCTCCCTCCAATTCATTTGTTTTAATTAATATAATAATATATTTAAGCATAGACATGATGTGTTATTCCCACATGCATGATCTTGAGGGGGTTTCACACATTGTACAGTGTGGATATGAATAATTTTTTCACATAAGAATGGGAATAATTATTTCTCCATTCATGTTTCACTATGCTTATAGTTGTGCCTCATTTTTTTAATTTTTTATAATGTTATGAAACATATCCATGTTATTAATCCATATATACTAAAGTTTTATAATAAATTTAATTTACATGAATTTCCTTGCTTTCATGATTAATTATTATTTTTTAATGTATTCCCCACATTTATGTCATTATCAAATGATATATTAATATTGATAATGTTTTGAGTGTGGTCATGTATTCGAAAATTCCTAAATGATCTTTTTATGATTTTATGTTACACTAAAATGTTTTATAATTATGATATAAATTATTTTGATCATTTATTATTCTATTTATGTCCACTAAATTTTTTCATTCAGGACCTGGAATTTTTTCCATTTTCCATGTGTTTGATCTCACCCATTTCTGTTCTTTTCAAATCCCCATGTTATAAATATTATATCATGTGAGATATCTTGAATTTCCATAATGTATAATGATTATATAAATTTTTTTTTAAATCAATTTAAATAAATTTATTTATTTTGGTAGTGTCTAAGACACTAAAACATTCTTGTCCTTTGGAAATCAAACTATATTTGAGATGTAATATATAAATGATTGTTTTAAAATATTTTTTATTTCAGGATTATCATTTCTCACAATAGCATGTATCAAAGGGATGGATAGTTTGTTTTAATGAATTGTTTGTATAACACTAATGTGACCCCCAAGGATATGATTAATATAACATCTTGGTGTTTTGAAAATATATTGATTATCCGGATTTCCTAGAAATTCATCCACTTAGAGATACATACACTATATATGGTTTTGAATATAATGAATCTTGTAGTAATAAAAAATAAAAATAGTTGTTTGATTTCATATAAATCATTATTCTATTGTATTATTAATGTTCCCTCACATTGAACCTAGTTTTACACTCCCATGTGATACCCTTTATCTAGACACATTATCATTAAAAACCATTAAAAATGGTTTTAACATATATAAATTGTTTTTTTAGTAGTCCAATAATGGATAAACTAGATTGAAACCAATATATTCATAAGTTATCCAATGTCTTCCATTTATAAAATACATTTCCTAGTTTATAGTTACATTGAGGAATAATAATTATATTAAGAAAACTCAATCCGAGTTTTATTTTTGTCATTGTTTTGGTGAGAACCTAAATAAACTATATCATCTATGGGTGAAATATATAATTTTATTTTTTTCCTAGTTGGAAACCTAATGGTATTATATATGGAATACAAAAACTCATTAAAATAGTAACCAATCTATCTCAGGTTGTGAAAAAAAATCCAATTAATTTTGTGCTTCCAAATTCACCATGGAGGGACCACCTCTCTACCATGTAAATTATGAGGAATTTCCCACCATTTATTTGTTGGTATTATAATACAATAGTTGTTAAAAAGTGTTCTACTTTAATGGAAAATAAATTTTATATTCACCATTTCTTAGACTATGAGAAGGTTTTTTTTACTATCTGCTATTTAGAATGTGATGTTGTCCTATTGAGGATTTTCATTATGAACACCATGTAAATGAGATAACACAAAATATATTGAATTTGATTGTTTAAATATTTATTTTTAGTATTTATTTTTTTATAATACTCAAAAAAATACTTGATCAAGAATTCATGTAATTTAATAAAAAAAATTATGATTCAATTGGGACTTTTAAATACAATTTCAAATGGATATCATGCTATGACACCAGTTGTATCTCTTATATATAGAGTAAAATAAACAATTTCATTACTATATTAAATCATAGTAATAGAAGATTTAGAATCTATGATGTGATTATTTAATGGACTCTTAAGGTTGTGATGGAATATTGAACAACCTAACAATCTAATGAAAAGAAATAGAATGTGGGGAAACATATAAAAATAGATGATAAGAAACGTGTTGGTTTAAAATCCCAATTTCTTATATAAAATTAATAGTTGATAAAGAACTCCGGATGTTTCCTATAGGTACCATGGAAGTTTTTCATTTGTAATAATAATAACAATAGGCCCACAACATTCAATATCTGAATAAGAGGTTGATTAATGAAATAAAAGAGAGAATGCCGCTATAAATAATCCAGCAAAAAAAGAATTGTTCAAGTTTACGTAGATTATAAATTATATAAATAAATTCCACAAACCCGAAGACAATAAATAAAATAACCCCCATATCCTTGCCAACCAAGAGAAGAAGGAAGGGAATTAACAATCACTACCGAGGAGGTATATGTTGACTATAAAGTGATGTGAGGTACACCAAATAGCCCTTATTGATATTTAAATTACTAATTTGATTGGGTTCATTTAATTTTCTTATACCAAATAAGTTTTATATAAATTTTAAATCACCCTATGCAATGGATTTTTAACAATCAGTTAAAACATTTTCCGTTCAATCCTCTAGTCTAAGATATTTAAATCTAATTAGATTGAGATTTATGGGATTATAATTTTGGTAGACCCAATCTATCTTCCATTAGATATCATTGATTATTTCATTCTCTTGATTTAATTTATTTTTACAAAAATCATATAAAATCAAGATATAATGAAATCTCATTTCATATTTGATGTTAAACTATTGTCATATATCGATGATAAGACCACTATAAACATCCTCTAGATAAAAATTTTATAATATATATTATTTTACCCAACAAAAAAGGTCTCATGTATCAAATTATTAGGGGGAAGTAAAAATTAATGAATGAACTATTTCACGAAAATATACTGATTTATTTTTACTTGAATTACATAGTATCCCCCTAAAGTGTTAGGTTGAGTTATAAATTGAACTTATACATAGATATATTCTTATCTCAAAGACATTATATAGATTGGTTCCCATTGAATTATACAATACAAATAAAACTACAAGACAAATTTTAAAGGGGTTTTACATACCCTAGTACTTCTCTATGGGTCTGTGAGTTGCCTTTTTTAAAAAGAAGGATAGACCAATGACTTTTGATTATTTGTTGATAACACAATAAATTCACAAATAAAATCATATCATATCCTATTTCGATGATAGATTTTATTAACACTGAGGAGGTTTTTAACTATGAGCTAGATATCAACAAATAAGGGTCAAAGGTGTTGATATTTCCAAGATAACTTTTAGTATGATGTAGGAACACAAGGAATTTAAAGTGATTCAAATTGTTCTTATGAATATCCATGCTATAGTCATGGTTCTAATGAATAACATCATAAAATACTTCCTTGATCATTTTAAGGGTTTATAGATAGAATATATTATTATATATTCAAATAGAATGGAAGAACATGAAGATCAGTTGAATGTTGAGTTAGTGACCATGATAATGGAGAATTTAAGATCCTAGTTATTCAATGAAGTATGAGATGAATTTTTTAGACTAAATCTATGTTTTGACCTAATATTGATATCAGGTGAGGTTATAGGGGAAAAAGTGTATAGGGATTTTTCGAATCTTGGTGCCTTGATTTTTGGAAATAATAACCTGGCCACCCGGTTAAGGGATATCGTTCTACTTAGGATACAGTCATTGGTTAAATGTGCATAGAATTTCTTGTCAAAATATAGTGTGTGAAATTTTCTATATCATGTTACCTAGAGCACATTTCTATCTTAAACCTCTATAAATTTTAATGGAGGAAAAAATCATGGTTGATATATGGTTTATCTAACCATGGTCCATGATAAGAAAAGGATGACTTTGAGGATGAGAATGGAATAGGGTTGGTGCAAAATTATTATAACATTATGGACGAAGCATGCATCCATGTATTTAGAGATTAAATAAGCATTTTTACATTAATTATTTTATGTTTTAACCCTCCACAATATTCTTTCTTATAATAGATTAGTGGTATCATTCTTCTCCCATATGAGCATCTTCATGTCATGAAATTTGGATATGATCTTGTTTAACCATCTAAATTCTGATTTTAATGTCATTCATCTCAAAGGATAGCTACATGCAATTTTTATAGTCATGTTATGAAATTCATAATCATTATTTAGATCAGTGGTTTTATTGGTGTTTAGTCTCTTATGTTATATTTCAAGGGTTTTCATCCATTATTTAATTTTCTTCAAATATAGATCGAATTAGTAGCTAAAATTGGATGAATGTTCTTATATAGGATTATTTATGGTGGTATACATTTTTCCCCTAAATTTATTATTTTTTTATAGTTTTTTGTCATTTCTCTACCCAAAATGCTTTCCAACCGATTCATCCTAAATTGATTAATCCTTACGTTGTACATTCAAATCATGTTTGAGACATTACATGAATCATTTACTCAAGGATGGTGGTTTTAATCCTCATCCAGAACCAACCATGTGGTGGGTTATACATTTCTATGAAGATTATTCCACTCGTAAGGTGGTTTGATTTTGACATGTATACTTGACAACTGAATTTGGTAATTAATCTAATTGTCAACAATTTTAATCACCTTTTAGTGCATTTACATTATAAATGGTAGTTATTAAATGTTTTATCTGTTTTCTTGAATATTAATATGAAGAGAGTAGTGAAATTAATAAATGAATAGTTCATAAAAGGGTGATTAAATTGATTTGATGATGTTGGTGGGATGGTAGTATGGCACTAATGACCCACTAGGATTCCATGAACATTACTATATATTGGATCTGATGTACCAAACTTATTGAGATGCCTTAAAAATTTATAGTACTTAGATTATAAATAATATGATTTCTAGAATGCCCTAGACTTTTCTGCACATTAGATTCAACAACCATATTCAGATGCTATGAAAATTTATACTCCCTAGATTTTATTACTCCGATTACATAGAATACATGAAAATTTTTACTCCAAATATCTAGTTAAATAAATTTAATTGATATGTTTGGAGGAATTGGACATTTCCACTCCTTGGAACTTACCCATTTATATTCTTAGGAAATTTCATCTCTTTGGATCATGTTTACTTATTTGATTTAGCTTAATGGGATTCCACGATCATTTGTACTCCATGTATTTAGATTACATTGTTTCCTTGGACACTTCAAATACATGGACCTAGACCACATTGGCTTGATACATGATTACATGGTATAGTTTATTGATGATTCATAATATACTTTATAGATAATGATTATATTTTTTTCATATCATAGAGAGACTTAATATACTGGAAATAATCCCTTCTACTATAATAATTAAAAAATGATATATTCTCAAAATTATTCCGCTTATACGTACATAATGTAATTGTTATAAACACCATTAGTGGTGGCCTAAATAGTGTTATATCACATCCTATATAGGAATCCTTTTGATATATTTAAGAACCTAAATGATATAGGTAGGGATATGGGAATTCTCTTTTATGATGATTCATGAATGATTGATGATTAAGAGCAGGGGAGAACATGACCAGGATATGGCTCATGATTTAATCTAGGAATTGTTTTTTTTGGTTTTTTTTGTAATTTTTGTACATGTTTGTACTAGATTTATATTTAAATGTATTATAAATATGTTTTTATAGAAATCCATGTCTTAATTTATATATAAAATTTCTGAGATTATATTACATGGATATTTATAAGATGGATGTTTATTCTTCTAATTATCTTTTGTTTCATATGATTTACTGCTATTTGTTATGATTATACAACTGTGCTACATTCTGGTGATGAGGGTATAGTACCCCCACTCTTACACCATAGACTGTCACTTCTTTTCAGTAGCCTCTAACAACTGGAGAGGTGAAGTTGGGGCCATGTTTCCAATCATATTCGATTACTCTTGAGTAAACCAGAGTAGGTACATCACAAAGTTGAATAAAAAAATTATAATATATTTCCATATAATTTTTGAATATTAGAAAAGATATTATGAATGTTTTGGAATTTGATAATGAGTTGTTCTTAGGAAAAGCTTACCCACATATAAGAATAATAAAAATCACCTCAGATGGGACATGTTGTTCTTAATTATGCTTGATATAATTTCCTTGACTTTACCATTTGGTGATTAAATTAATTTTTTATGATTCTTATAATTACATATTGTTTTCATTGGCCCTGTATGGAGTGAAATTAGAGCATCATGCATTATTATTGGATCTTCACTATTTATTTGTCATGTGTAATGTCGTTCCACATTTATACTACTATATATAGTGTTTGCAGCATGTTTTGGTGCCTTATTAATTTGTCCAATAAATTTTTCTATTATGTCATGTAGGGAGTTTATAAATAAATGGATATTATTAACTAGACACCGCACTTTAATTTATATTGTTTATGGGTCCTTATAAATTGGATGTGGTGATCACTATAGTTCAACTATTTGAAGAGAATTGATATATATATATTAATAAATTAAAATAAAAAATTACATTGGAAATGATTGGTTTTCATTATATGGGGATGATAATTATAATATTAATGGTTTTTCCTCTATAAAATTATATATAAAATATATATAATAGAAACCATATCGTAAAGTAGGAGACTTTGAATAGAACTAATAATAGTAGGGGTAGTAGGAAGCTTGTATAGCATTTAATTAGGATCTGCATATCACCTAGAACTAACATTATGAGAAGGTAGTGTGGTGAATAATTTTAAGATCTATTGTGACTATCATATATTAAGATATCAGGATCCCTGAAAACATT
Organism: Viscum album; assembly: GCA_963277665.1. Classification (NCBI taxonomy): domain Eukaryota; kingdom Viridiplantae; phylum Streptophyta; class Magnoliopsida; order Santalales; family Viscaceae; genus Viscum; species Viscum album. Next base: position 1,581,376,499 of record OY728137.1, on the reverse strand, counting down.
GAATGATCCATTTCAATACTATTTTATTGAAATGTTGATGATAAAGCATCTGGTTTTTCACTAGGTGGTTTTTAACAAACATGCTCCGCATGTGGTGGGATTTGGGACAGTACTATGAACTGTTGCAATACCTCTTACTGAATTTCCTAATTTACTTGTTATAGGTGATAAGGTATATTTTCAATATGGATTCATATTATTCCAATAGAAATTATGGGATCTATATGAACAAACCCATAAAAGGAAGAAAAGATGTATGAGTTATATTAGTAGCATCCGCCCATATTTTTTGGTGAAATAGACCAATTTTTATAGATTACATTCTGGAGACCATGAAATTTATTTTTTATAATCACAAGACTCTTCTAGTTAAGAGAGTGGTTCACACTAAATATTTTATCTTAGAATATTCCAACTGATGGTGGGATCTTATTTATCAGTTATATATTCATAATGATTTGGAATTTAGGGGTTTCTAGAAAGTCTTATATATTTATTTTTACCCCAACACGTTGAGGGTTGATAGATCCAAAGATATTATCTATCTAGAGTAGGGTTTTGTTATATTCATCAACTATTTTATCCAATTTATGAATCTATAGTTTTTCACACCCATTCTGTTAGTTGATGAGTTATCAAATTTTAGGAGATTTGAGGATGGTCTCATGTATGAAATTTGATCGCAAGTGATTGAGTCATAAAATTCTACAATGTTTTAAATATAATATTAAGAGATTATTATTAAATGTACCCTATGGGAGGTTGGGACATTGAGAAGTGTATATCTGATTGTCGACCAAGTGGCTCTATGTTTGGTGGTAGAAAGAGGTATTTTAGGGTTTCTCTTGATGGAAATACCTACCAGAGAAAGAGTGTAAGTTGATCAATTCCCATTAATTAGTGTGTGAGGTAGGGACACATGAGGAACCAGTGTGATAGATAACAAGTAAATTTCCAAGTATGGTGAATGATAGGCAATGTTCATCAGTTTTGTAGGACATTTATTCTAGCATCCAGTGAGAGATGTTTTGCATCAACTTCATGTTCCGGAGTTTGGATTGTGGAATATTGTTTGGATGGGAGCTGGATTGAGACTATAAGATTAGTTTGGTGAGGTGGAATTGGTGGGTATACATACACTATATTCATAAGGACAGTTGAGTCATGTTGCTTAGGGTTATTAATAAATTTCATCATACCATAGTACAAGATTGATGTGTGCATTAAAACTGATACCATAAGAGTAGGGAATCAAAAATTCTATAGAGATATTGTCTATTCTGGAATCCGCTATGATAGTATCTACAATTTTCAATATAGGTTGAATATATTCATTTATATCTATAACTATTTTGGAGAGCCTTGGGATCTATGTTCAAATTTTTGGTTTCATGACAACACATGATACTCCTCTCGGGATACGATAAGATAGTGTACATTAGTTTAGGGTGTTACTCCATGAGAATTGTAGGTTCTTCCTTCAATGAGACCTATTATAAGTCATGATGATATATTATGAAATAATTCTTAATATAAAATATTTTTTTCCTATCATGATTCAATTTACTTTTATCACTATAGTGTGGATTTAAAAACACTAGAGTTGGAGTTTTAATTCACAAGGGTTAATGGGATGTCTAGGTGTTCTAAGCTAGACCTTAGCATCCCAGTATGGATGACTTGACAACCCTAATTGTTATGTTATACATATATGAATAAATATTTTATGGGTTATATTTCCCTCTTGTGGATGATCTCTTATTGGATGTTTCCCTCGATGAATTTTCAGGACTACATCCTATGAGAAAGGTACAGTTTTTCCTCAGGAAGTGCTTGGAGTTGCACTAGTATCCATTCCACATTATAGAGTTTATAATATTGAGTTGAAAAATCTCAACATGGAGTTAGATATTTTTCAATCTATGGGTTTTATACGAAATACAAAATCTTTGTGGGGATCCCTAGTTTATTTCATAGAGGAGGATGGAACCATTAGGCATTGAATAGATTACTATAAAGTGAACCATTTGATGGTTAATAAATTATATCACATGCCTTGGATAGATGATCTCTTAATACATCTCTAAAAACCTTGAGTTTTTTAAATATTGATATGATATTGGGTTATCGTCTAGTTCATTTTAGACCATCTTAAATACAACGTACAACATTACATAGTGGATATGGCCTTAATGTGTAATTGGGATTACAAAAGTGATAGAATTTTTCATAGAATTGATGAAATGAGTTTTTAGTCCATATCTAGATTAATTTAAAGTTTTATTCATGCATGATACCTTAGTGTATTCTCATACACGACAGAATAAATAAAACATATTGATATCATATTGTCTATACTAGTAGAGAATATACTATATTCTAATTTCAAAAGGTGACACCATTAATGGATGAGATTCACTTATTGGGTGATATTTTCTCAGAGGTAGTATTATCAATTTACCTAGAGAAGTTGAGAGTTATATTTAATTATGAGTGGCCAAATAATTTCATTGATATATGATGTTTCGTAAGGATATATGGTTATTATGGGAACTTCTTTGAGGAATTACCAGGCATATAATCACTTCATAGAGTCTTTAATAATAATAGTGTGATTTTTCTATGACAATACACCTCTGAGATAGCCTTTCAGGATGAGAAAGTGATACATACATCAGTACTGATCCTAATTCTCTTAGAGTAGGTATGAAGGCATACAATATATTTTAATGTATTAGGTATTGGGCTAGGAGAAATTATTATGCAAGAGGAGTGATTCATGGAATATGTTTCTCATTATTTGAGACCTCATAACAGGAACTACCTATCTCAAAATATCTAGTTATCTATAGTTGATCATTCCTTTCACTATTAGAGGAATTAATTATTGATAGATAATATTTTGGTGTATATATAGAAAAAATTACTCCAATACATCTTTACAAGGTGTTACTTGAATCTTAAGTAAAATATTAGTTGAATACCTTTAGAATTTCTAATTTTATATCACTTATACTCCTGGATAGGGAAAAGCAGTTTCTAATTCTATTTGATGCAGGACTCAAAGATAGGTAGTTTAGGGTTCCTTTCGTTAGTGGAAGCATATGTCCCATTTTATAGAGATGCATATAGATTTTCATGTCCATCGTGAAAATTATATCCATTAAAAACTATTATTTACCACTACACTTCTAGAGATAGTGAAGACAAGTTAGGTACTTGATTTTGTGGCCTTGTTCCTATGGGATAGTGTTTTATGTCATGACCCACCTCCATGTTATTTTGATGATGAGAGTGAGAACATATGAATCTTCAAACATATTTGGATTTTGAATGTCATCTAAGAAGTGAATATGTGATATTATCATGCATTTATATGTGGTTTTAGTCCCTTTAATATCTATATTTATGATTGAATACATGATAAATACTGATGGCTGAGGATAATGTGGGAGGTATCTAGGCTTGTTGAATGTTGTGGAACCTGTCAGATGGTGAAGGTAGAAGAAAAACAACTTACAAGTATTTTATAGTAGTGATATAGTCATAAGAGGAAATGGGACAATGTTACAATGGATTTAATTATAGGACATCCAATATCACCAAGGGGTAGTGATTTCTTAGGGGTTATTGAAGGTGGGATTAAAAAGGCTGCCCATTTTCTACATTCTTCAGAGACTATTTCAGTGGACAAGATCAGGATACATTACCCTCAAGCGATCATATGCCTCCAACGAGATAAATGTTCTATCGTATAAGACTGAGATTCTTAGATTACATCACTTTTCTGGGAGGGTTTGTCATGGGAACCTTGTTCATATGTACTATTGAGTACATCCTATCACCCATAGATAGATGGTCATTTTGAGATTTCAATAATGTTTTTAGAGGATGTTCAATAAGAATGAATAATTAATTGTATGTTTCCTCTTATTAATAAAATACCTCTTATAGATTTCTCATAAAATAATAGATTTTAGGTAAAAAAATAGAAGGATTCTTAAGTGATATTATACTATTGGTCATTTATTTCACCATTGTGATTGTTAGAGGTAAGAGAGGCAATGCTATTGGGTCTTCATCTCCTTCAAGATACATTAGTGCATGTTCAGCATATTTGAATGTAGTTTTCTACTTATCATAATTAATAAGAATCATTCACAAATATTTTTCATCGACTTATTGAGTTTGAGATGGGGAGAAAAATTTTCTTAAGTGTTTTACCTAGAATAGGGAATATATATATTTAAAATTAAATGGAAGATATTTACATATTACATCGATACGTTTGATATTATGAAGAGATTCATAATAGTATCCTTTCTATTTTAGTTACCTCAAGGATTATAAGCCATTCCTGACGTTTATTTATAAATCATCTTCAATTATATCATTATGATCAATTACATATTATTCAGCTTGAGGAGGTTGAGTTGGAGGTAGATGCATCCTTTGAGGAGAATCCAATTCATATTAGTGACAATGTCGTGAACATTCCTTGAATATGGTTAGTTCCTCGGGAATTATTATATGGTAGCATTACCATGTAGTTTAGGATATTGGGTAGTGGGAGGCTAATGTGCTTTCCCAGTAGCCATTATTATTCTAAAAATGTATCGCGGAACACAATGAAAGGCAGTCACTTGGGATTTTAAATTTTACCTTTATCAGGATGATAGAACTTGTTATTGCTATTGACTAGAGCCATGTTAATATCCAAGAATCACATATAATTTAAAATAACACATGTATTACAATTGAAATAATCATTTTTCATATATAACGTATTTATAGAGAACAACACGTTGACAATGATCATTTTACAATTGATATGAATCTGATTTCATCTAAATAATCCCCAAGCATAACAATAATCTACCAAAACATTGATTTTTGAATACTATGTGCTAGGGTGTTAATCAAATGGTTCTTTTGACACCCTCATGATACCCTCATTGACGCGCCTTCAATGCACGCGGGATACCTCAACCCAAACAGTTGGATTAAGTGATTTACACACTAAGAAGAATGAGGAGTGTGAGGCTCTAGAAAATTATCCATGATGAGTATTGATATAGATCATATATCCCTTTATCTGTAGTGGATGATGAAAATACATGGATGTGTTCCTAGTCCTAGTTTATTTAATGTCCACTAAATAAATAAATATGAAAAACTAAAGTACATTAATATTATTTAATGATTTTATCAAATACATGTAATATATGATAAATATTTCAAATTATAAAACCTGATCCATTTACAAGACTCCTAATTCATTCTTAACACTAAACTATCTTGTAATATTAAACTAATATTAATTCAAATAATGTTTTCTTGTATTTATATAACTGGAATATAATTTTTATTAATTTAATTCAAATTAATTCTTCTTTACACACTACCACAAAACATGACAAGGGAAGCATTTCCTTTTATCTTTCAATGTAAAAATCACTGATATAGAGGTGAGCCTTTATTAGTTCTAGATAACAGCACTGATATAGGGTCCATTTATCAGTGATATTATTAGCACAAAAAAAGTTTTTAATATTCATTTATATAAATTTATTATATATATATTAAAAAACAATTTTTATTTGTATACATTAAATAAAAAACAGTTTTTATAATTAATATATAATTTTTAATAATTCACATATTTATATATTTTATGTTATAATTTAAAAAGTTAATTCTAAGAGTATAAATAAATAATGATATATATATATATATGATAAAAATAAATTACATTAAATAAGAAAAATATATATTAGATTTTATATTTATATTAGATATTGATTAGATTTATTAGATTTATTAGATTTATTGGATTAATTGATTGTATATATTATATATTTCATATTTAATTTATGTATAATATTTATAAATATATAATAATTTTTAATATATATATTTATAACTAAAATTATTAAATTTATATGTGTTTTCCAATGATTTTGGTCAACAAATATATTGATCATGCGTATATGTTATGTATCATATGCATGATGTTAATTTAGATATTATATATCCTTGTCCATGGATGTCGTATATTGATTAATTCATAATGATACCCATATAAACTATATATGTCCTAAGAAATGTAATTATAAAATTGAATTAAATATATTTAAATAAAAATTTTTTTTTAATTTTTTAATGATATATATATAAACCTTCTAAATACATTATGAATTATAATTTTATTAATATATATTTGTTAAATGATATATACTAATATTTATAAATATATACTGTTTATAGTTATAATTATAAAAAAATAAAAATATATTTATCCTATATATAATTTTTAATTAATATATATAAATAAATATAAATTATTAAAAGTGTACTATTATGAGCGCTGATAAAATAAGTATTTATCAATGCTATAATTTTATCACTGATAAATAAGTATTTTATGACTTCTTTTTAGTGATGATAATGGTATGGTTTATCAATTATTTTTATTTTAGCACAGATAAAACATACATTTATCAATTCACTTAGCTAGCGATTATAGCATCCCACCTTTTTATCACATAAAATTTTATAACATTTTACAAAACCGAGGATCATTAAGTTTTAGTGTCTTGGAAACTAGGAACTTGAAACATGAAAACATAAAACATTATTATTAAACATTTGAATTTCTTATCCTCATGTTCATCCTAGGTTCATTACTGCATCTCATAAATTGGGAACATACATCAAAAGAAAGTTTGAGCAGAAGGCCCAGTAGAGAGAACAAGAGAAACATTTTACATGTGAACTTTAGATACTTCAATAATGTCATGAAAAGAACATTAAGGCATGAGAAAGAAATCATGAGATATATCATAATAAAAATAACATTTTTCATAACTTGAAGATTTGGCTACAACATTTAATATTGACAATCATTTCATTTAACCAAGGTCCATCCCCAAGGTGTCCTTAAAAAGTAACAAGGTTATTCACCAAGGTATTATTCTAAATGGTCATCTCTAGAGAGTAAGTCTTCACCCAATGCATTGGAGCGTTATCTGGGTGCACCCCTGACATGTATTTATTATCATGTGAGCCACATATATCATCATAAATCATTTCATAAACAATACATATATCATAAAAATGGGTTTCATTTCATAATCATAATGTTTTAAAAACTGCTTTAAAGACATGATCTTTATGTAACTTTAAACCAACGAAAAGGGAAAGCTGGTTTCATGTATGTAACTCATAGATTTTAAAAAAGAAAATTTTGATATAAATGTTAATACCCCTGTAGAAATAATAGCTTTGATTATTCACCTAATAACATAAAATAATTTTGAGAAAAAGAGAGAGACAAATTGAGACAAAAATTCTGCAACATAACGGCTACGTTATAGGGTTTTAGAAAATGTTGAAAAGAGAGGGGACATGGGTCACCCACTCATAAATGTTCTATAAAAATAGTATTGGGATATAATATAATGGATATGGATCATGGTAATTAAATTTTAAGGACATACATTTTGAAATGAAAAACATTTAAGTAAGACAATTATAGGATTTCTCTTATAAAAATTCGACAGCCTAACAGCGTCACTTAAACTTCAATAAAAATGAATTGAAAAGATCAAATAGTGTCTCTAATAATATTAAAATAAGTGATAAGTAAGATATATATTGATATCATACCCCAACATAATAAAAAGGAACTTTAATTACTTGACATAAAAAATAGAACTAGAAAAATGAGAAGGGTGAAAGAATCCCTTAAAAATTCAGCAGCCTAACGACGCTACTTAAACATCAACAAAAATGAATTGATGAGATAAAATAAGGTCTCTCATAATATAAACATAAAATTTAAGTATGATATATATAGAGATAATACCCTAACATAATAAAAATAATCTTTAAAGACTGGACGTGAAAGTAGAACTTTGAAAAATGGGAAGGGTGAAAGAATCCCTTAAAAATTTAGCAGTCTATCGACGTCACTTAAACATCAACAAAAATGAATTGATGAGATGAAATAGGATCTCACATAATATGAAAATAAACCCTCAGTATGATATAAATGGAGATCATACCCCAACATAATAAAAAGGAACATGAAAGGCTTGACATGAAAATAGAACTTGAAAAATGAGAAGGGTGAAAGAATCCCTTAAAAATTCAGCACCCTAACGGCGCCAATTAAACTTCAAAAAAATGAATTGATGAGATCAAATAGGTAATCTCATCATATGACCACAAGATATCAGAATTATAGATATAGAGATCACAGCCCAACATAATAAAAAGGAACATGAAAGACTGGACATGAAAATAGAACTTGCAAAATGAGAAGGGTGAAAGAATCCTTTAAAAATTTAGGTGCCTAATGGCACCACTTAAACATTATTAAAACGAAATTATGAGAGTAAGAGGGGTAATCTCACCATATTAACATTAAAATGATATTATAATGAATATATAAGAACCTCATCCAACATAAGAACATGGAACCTAAAAGAAATGATATAAAAGAGATCACCTGAAAAGAAAGAGAGGGGTCAGATCCCTTACCTTAAAACGTAACTCTTAAAACTCAATGGTTGGGTCCTTGAGGGTTGGAGGCACCATGGGAGGACTCATTGGGAGGTAATGAGACCATAAATTTGTTGAGGGAAACTGGTGAGTTGAAATGGATGATAGGATGGCTTGGTATTTATAGGGAAAGTGAGGGGACAAGGAATTAATGGCCAAGGGACACCTCACAAGTAGTTTTCTCAAAAGCATGGGATCTCCCATGGTATTTACCATGGAGTTAGGCCACATAGACCCCCCCATAAAATAAGTCATCACCTTTGGTCGGCCAACCCATAAAATATCTCATGAAACCATCATGACATAGTTATAATGTCATTAAACATACCAAAACCTGAAAACTGTATTTTTACTATTCACTAAAAATTATACTTTCTCAAAAAAATCCCAAAATTTCACATTAATCAAATATCAATTCTATGATTTCAAAAATTAACTCAATTTTATAAAAAAAAATTTAAAATTTTTTTTAATATATTTTATAAAGAAATACACAATTCACCAAAAATTCATTTTTTTTCAAAAAAATCCCCAAAAATTACCTTCACATAATATCAATTCTCTGAGTTCAAAAATGAAATAAATTTTATAAAATAATGTTCTAAATATTTTTAATTTAAATTTTAATTAAAAAACACTATTCACCCAAAAAAAACTAATACATGAATAATAATTTATGAAACCGTTATTTAACCATTTTATTGAATCACATTACTTGATCAAGGTGCCTAGATTATATGAATACTTTCTTTAAATGAGATTAATAATCCATTTGGACACATTACTAATTCTAATCATAAAATCACTATTCATAATTTACTATTAATCAAAAATCATGTTGATCTTATTAGAATCTATACTGCGTACTAGACATAATTGTAGAAGACCATTTTTTGAATATCATTACACATTTTTAATTATTTGTGTATTACATAAACATTTTTAAAATATCATTGTTCTAAAATTAATCAAAAATATGCACACTATATTTATCTGGTCATTTGAAAATTCATAAACTTCATCATAAGAAAAAATCACAATTTTTATTTAAAACAAAGGATTACACAATGCAGTTACAGTCTCCTAACATAGCCCCTTATCACACCAGCATAGGACCTATGTGTAAGGTGTCCTAAGGTAAGATAATCTGAGGGAGGCTCAGCCAACATCACACGAGTAGTAATTTCTATCAGTTTGAACTTCTCGCAAAGGAGATTCTGTTCTAGCTTCACACGATGAAGTTCGGCTTGTGTTTGGTCTAGAGAAAAGCCTAGTGGTGCTACCTCCGTCCCATGTTTTGTTAGATGGGCTTTGACCACTCCAAGACTACTGGGTTAGGCCATCAAATCTTCTTTCTATAATAATTAACCATGATTACTTGTATTTTGAGACATCAATTGAAACGTTTAGTTTACATCGGTCATATTTACCAATGGTCATATAACAGTCAAAACCCAACGGTCTCATTTTAAATATACTAATGTTATCAAATGAATTTTTTTGTTGAGTATAAAAATAAAATCAAATAACACATAAAATCAGGAAACAAGATTTATTAAAAATTTCGGGTCATTACAATCCTCCCCCCTTAAGAAATTGCGTCCTCACAATTTTCTAAAATTGGGTTTTTAAATTTCATTGAAAATCCCACATCGGAAAAGGAGTCAGTAAAACTATTACTTTAAAAGAAATAAAGGGAAGTAGAAAGGTCACCCGAGTTAACCCACACTAAGATTCCATGTAGGAAAACATGGAATGGAGGAGAAAACAAGGGGCCATGTTCTGAGGGAGAGTGATAGAAAACATGATTAGGAGAAATTTAACTATAAGAAAATCCCAAACTTATGATGTGTGTAGATGGTCATTGATTACCTAGTAGGAAATGTATTCCAATAATGTTTTTGTTTTACGTTCCTTTTCATAATTTTGAGGAATTCATTTACTACATAGAACAGAAACATATGAAAATATTACTACCTTCATGTATAGTTTCATCCTTTAATAAGTCTCTACCAAAACTAATCTTTTCTCCAAATGATGAGAATTCAAAAACACTTGGTCTCATCAAAAGCACAAAAATCATCATCCATAGAATCACATAATCCACAAATGATTAAATATCTATTTCTTCTATATTTAAAAATTATCCCCAAAATAGAAAGGTTAAGGTAAACAACTCTTCAAAAAGATATAATCCCATAATAATGGAAACTACTTTTAAATCATCAATGTTTTATGGTACTCCATAAATAACGGTCCTCAAAATTCATCAAAATAAACCAAACTAAGATTGAAACCCAAATACAAGAAGGAATTGATAACATAGTCTTCCAAAATAAACATCATTGTTCATCTCCAAACAACATCACCAACTCCTAACATCTTATAACAAAAGTACATATCTTAAACATATTTTACCCAAGATAGGTTAATCACTCCCATATGTAACCAAAATTATTATAAGTCAACCTTAAATTCATCGATTCTTCAAAATATAAGTCAACCTTACTCCTCAATGAATATACCATAGTAATAAATTTACCTTGATCATATAGGGTCCCAAATATAGTGAATGTCTTCCAAAATAATATTCAACTTTTAATCCCCTAATCATCTTTGTCATATTAATATGGAAATCGGCGCATTTCCTATCACATTGGTTGTTGGGACATGTTCTTCCATTTCCCACCATTAACTAAGAAGAGAAAGTATAATTAGGGGCTTAAATACATATCCAATAATCATAAAAAGGAACTTAAATAATATAAGGATAACATTTAGAAGAAAAGTATTCCCTAACTTATGATCCCCTAGGTTCCCATCTAGGTTATCCATGATCATATATTATTATGTGAATCTTTATTTTATTTTATCTTCGTTCCTTTGACAATGGTTCAGACTAAGCTTATGAATTTACCAAAGAAAATCCCCTGGGAGTGTCATAACCAAGATTTTAGCAAGGCCCATTTTTGTGTACCAGTTCCCATTTGAGTCTAGCACAAAGTGGTGTTTTCATTTTTTACCACTATGTACATCTGTGCCAGAGCCTCCTCTACCTACTCGTATCCAGACATGGATGTATTTGCTTAGAAACCCATTACTCAACACTCACCAAAATACCAGGAAGATTTCCTATATATAAAATTTTCTATATGGTTCTTCCTAATTTTTTCATATCCTAATTTCCAAAAATAACTAAACCATCCTTTGATGCCAACTATAGCATCCGGCCTTTTTACCACATAAACTTTCATTACATTTTACAAAACCGAGGATCTTTAAGGTTTAGTGTCTTGGAAACCAGGAACATGAAACATGAAAACATAAAACATTCTTCTTAAACACTTGAAAGGATTCTCCTCATGTTCATCCTAGGTTCATTACTGCATCTCATAACATCGGGACATACATCAAAAGAAAGGGTGAGCATAAGGCCCAGTAGGGGAAACAAGAGAAACATTTTACATGTAAACTTGAGATACTTCAATAAGGTCATTAAAAGAACTTTATGGCATGAGAAAGAAATCATAAGATATATAATAATAAAAATAAAATTTTTCATAAATTGAATATTTGGATACAACATTTAATATTGACAATATTTTCATTTCACCAAGGTCCATCCCCAGGGTGTCATTAAAAATTACCAAGGTAATTCACCAAGGTATTAGTCTAAATGGTCATCTCTAGAGATTAAGTCTTTACCCAATGCATTGGAGCGCTATCTGGGAACACCCTTGACATGTCTTTATTATCATTGAGCCACATATATCAACATAAATAATTTTATAAAAAACCCATATAGCATAAAAAATGGGTTTCATTTCATAATCATAACGTTTTGAAAACGGCTTTAAAGACACGATCATTATGTCACTTTAAACCCACAGAAAGGGAAAGAGGTTTTCATGTTTGTAAATACCCGAATTTAAATTATAACATTTTTATATATATGTGAATACCCCAATATAAATATGATATTTTAGTATTCACTTAATAACATAAAATTATTTTGATAAACAGAGAGAGGGACAATTTGAGACGAAAATTCTGCAGTAAAACCACTACGTTACAGGGTTTTAGAAAACGTTGAAAATAGAGGTGACATGGGTCAAACACTCATAAATGATCACTAATAATAGTGTAGGGATACAATATAAAGCATATGAATCATGGTAATGAAATTTTAAGGACATACCATTTGAAATGAAAAACATGGATGTAAGAAAAAAATATGATTTCTCTTATAAAAATTCGGTAGCCTAACAGCGTCACTTAAACTTGAATACAAATGAATTGACAAGATCAAATAGGGTCTCTCATCATATGATCATAAGATATCAGTATGATAGATATAGAGATCATACCCCAAAATAATAAAAAAGAAACTTGAATGACTTGACTTGAAAATAGAACTTGAAAATTGAGATGGGTGAAAGAATCCCTTAAAAATTCAGTATCCTAACAGCGCTACTTAAACTTCAACAAAAATTAATTGATGAGATAAAATAGGGTATCTCATCATATGAAAATAAAAGTTCAGTATGATAGATATATATATCATACCCCAACATAATAAAAAGTAATTTGAAAGACTTGACATTAATGTATAACTTTGAAAAATGGGAAGGGTGAAATAATCCCTTAAAAATTCAGCAGCCTAACAGCGTCACTTAAAAGTCAAAAAAATGAATTGATGAGATAAAATAGGGTCTCTAATAATATGAAGATAAAATTTCAGTATGATATATATATAGATTATAACCCAACATAATAAAAAGGAACTTGAAAGAATTGACATGAAAATAGAACTTGAAAAATTAGAAGGGTGAAAGAATCCCTTAAAAATTCAGCAGCCTAACGGCGCCACTTAAACATCAACAAAAATGAATCGACGAGATCAAATAGGGTATCTCATAATATGATAATAAGAGATAAGTATGATAGATATATATATCATATCCCAACATAATAAAAAGGAACATGAAAGGCTTGACATGAAAATAGAACTTGAAAAATGTGAAGGGTGAAAGAATCCCTTAAAAATTCGGCAGCCTAATGGCACCACGTAAACATTTTAAAAACGAAATTATGAGTGTAAGCGGCAGTCAATCATCATATTAACATAAAAAGGATAGTATAATTAATATAATAGAACCTCCTCCAACATAATAACATGGAGCATAAAATAAATGACATAAAAGAGATCACTTGAAAAGAAAGAGAGGGGTCATATCCCTTACCTTTAAACGTAACTCTTAAAACTCAAAGGTTGGGACCTTGAGGGCTTGGGGGCACCTTGAGAGGACTTTTTGGGAGGTAATGAATCCAGAACCTCGTTGGGGGATATTGTGGAGTCGAAATGGATGATAGTATGGGTTTGTATTTATTGGGAACGTGAGGGGACAATGCATTAATGGCCAAGGGACACCTCACAAGTGGTTTTCACAAAATCATGGGCTCTCCCTTGGTATTTCCCATGGAGTTATGCCACATAGGGCCCCCATAAAATAATTTATCACCATTGGTCGGCCAACCCTTAAAATATCTCATGACATCATCATGACATAGTTATGATGTCATTAAACATACTGAAACCCTAAAACTGTATTTTTACAATTCACTGAAAATTCAACATTATCAGAACAATCCAAAAATTTCACCTTAACCAAATATCAATGCTCTTATTTAAAAAATAAACTCCATTTTATAAAAATAATTTTCCAAATATTTTTAATTTATTTTTTAAATAAATACACTATTCACCGAAAATTCATTTTTTTCAGAAAAATCCTTAAAAATTACCTTAACATAATATCAATTCTCTGAGATCAAAAATGAAATCCATTTTATAAAAATATTTTTCTAAATATTTTTAATTTAAATTTTAATTAAGAAAACACTATTAACTCAAAAAAATAATATTTGAATAATAATTTATGAATCCGTTATTTAACCATTTTATTGAATATCATTACTTAATCAAGGTGCCTAGATAATATTAATACTTTATTTAATTTATATTACTAATCAATTTGGACACATTACTAAACCTAATCATAAAATCACTATTCATAATTTACTATTCATCAAAAATCAAGTTGATCTTATTAGATTGTAAATTTCATACTGGACATAATTATAGAAGACCATTTTTTGAATATCATTACACAATTTTAATTATTTATGGATTACATAAACATTTTTAAAATATCTTTTTTTCTAAAATTCATAAAAAATATGCATACTATATTTATCCGGTAATTTGAAAATTCATAAACATCATCATAAGAAGAAATCCGAATTTTTTTTTGAAAATGAAGGATTACACAAGGCAGTTACGATCTCCTTACATAGCCCATTATCACACCAGCATAGGACCTAAGTGTAAGGTGTGCTAAGGTGAGAGAATCCGAGGGAGGCTCGGCCAACATCACACGAGTAGTAATTTTTATCAGCTTGATCTTCTCGCGAAGGCGATTCCGTTATAGCTTCACGCGATGAAGTTCGGCTTGGGTTTGGTCCAGAGCAAAGCCCAGTGCTGCTACCTCTTTCCCAAGTTCTGTTAGATAGGCTTCGATCGGTCCAAGACTACTGGGTGAGGCCATCAAATCTTCTTTCTATATTAATTAACCAAGATTACTTGTATTTAGAGACAATAATCGAAACGTTTAGTTTACAGTGGTCATATTGACCAATGGTCATATAACAGTCAAATCACAATGGTCTCATTTTAATTATACTAATGTTATCAAATGAAATATTTTTTTGAGTATAAAAATAAAATAAAATAACACATAAAATTAGGAAACAACATATATTCCAAATTTTGTGTCGTTACAGCGATGAAAATGGTTACAGTGGTTTTTATAAAATAAACCTAACAAGCTCCTCCTCCCTCGCACCATTTCATGCCTTTATAGAAGCAGATCGTTGCACCATCAAGCCCTCCTCCTCTGAAACTCCTCCTCCTCATCCTCCTCCTCAACCGTCGCGATCGGTCTCCTCATCCTTAACCACCACAGCCTTCTCATACTCCTCCTCTGCGACCACACCTACACCATGACCCTTCTCCTCCACCTACTCTGCATATGCATCCTCCTCCTCCATCTAAGAACCTATCCTCACACACCCCCCCCCCCACCACCACCACCACCTCCTCCTCCACATCCTTATCCTCCTCTTCCTTATGAGGGAACTTTTCCATGTAACCTGCTCAGGCATGCCCTCTTCATCCAATGACCATCCCAGTAGCAGCCTCTATAACACACAGATTCCACCGATAAGTATATTATGTAATCAATTTTTACATTTCTACAATAGAAAGGTATTTGGGGTGCATATCTAGTCATTGAGTCACTGTTATAGCACTGTATATTGATGAACATTGGTTTCTTTTTCTAGAATCTGGGTTTATTTTGGAATCCTTGATGTTATTTTGGTGATTATTGGAGTTTGAGAGGATATTTTTAGATCGAGATAGATAACATGGTCTTGGAAGGATTCTATTAGTTGCATGATGGTTCATAGAATATAGCATAATTGCTATTTTAATTGGGTTAACGTTTGAATGTGGAATAACATTAGGGGTAATATTAGATCATTATATATTAATTTGAGCATGGGAATTCCCCCGAAGAGCATGGAACCATGCTCTAGTTCTTAATGGAATATCTATGGTTGAATTCTTGAATTATTTAGTTTGGTTATCTGGGGTTTTAATTGTAAAATTACATAAGATGTTTGGTTCAGACTATGATGTGTATTCTTGGTAAGTTATTGAATCCATCAGAGATAGTAGTTTTGATTAGAAATTGAAAGAATATTTAAGTGGTTGACAAAACATTTGAGGTAGTTCAGGTGGAGGATGTCTGACTTATACTATCTTGTGATGTTATATATAGTTATTTGATACATGAATTAATTATATAATATTGTTTATTATTGGAGTTTATTAGATTATTCTGAGGATTTACAAGGAAAATATTTCTGTTTAGGTTGTAATTGGATGTGGATGTGTATCTGTAGGGTTCAGAAATTTGGGAATGAAGGAGAAGAAAAAAAAAATTTACTGTAATTCTCTTGTGTGGTTGGGTATGTTTCATTGTATGTGGAACTAGTTGTGTCATTAAAAACATAAAATTGGATTATGGTAAGAAATTTTGTATGTGGCAGTCACCATGAATCAGAATTGGATTTCATGAATTAAGTATTATAGTGGAGAGTTTCATAGACATGGTGATTCAATAAAAATTTACATAGTCATTTATCAACATGGGAACTCTTATTTAAATACAATATCATTATCTCGGTGATGGTTATGAGCGTTTCCACAGGATGAGGTGGCATTGGGTCTTCTATTGGTTGCTAAGAATTAAAATCATGTTTAATATTCTAGACTAGAATGTGTTTGTATGAATACAAATAGACACCTGACAGTGGTGATTCAATATAATTAACACTAGTATATATTGTGTATTAAACCAAATGTAGGAGTGTTTGTAATGACTCATCCATATTGGAATTTTAATTTTCAAGAGCATATATAATTTCATTCAATTAGTGGACAAACCATTTTAATAAATGAGGGTTGGATATAGAGACTGGAATTTGGGACAACATGATGGATTTTTTAAATAGTTTGAGGCTTGATATGTGTCTTAGGGGATTAAACAAGTCACATAAGAATTAAGAGTTGAAATTCACGTTTTGGTGGTAGCAGCAAAGGGATCATGGATTACACATGATTAGTGATAAATTTGCACCACAATAGGGATGATTTGGTTTCAAAGGCACATAGTATATTTAAATTAGGTGAGGGGACATAGAAAACCATAAAATATTAATTAATAAATTTTAATGTCATTTATCGTGGTTTGCACACTGTTTTTTAAATCATGCAAATTAACCATGTGAAATGGTGTGTCATTGTCAGTGAAGACTCTACAGTTTACACATGTTTTTGAAAACCATATGGAAAAAAAATAAAACCCATTTAAAAAGTGATTTTTTTATAAAAATTCACCTCTGAATATTTTAATTTTTACTAGATTTTCCCCTTTTATCATCCAGAACCCCTCCGTTCTATGCTACCCTCCCCTCCTCTCCACTTGGGTAGTTCTCCCTCAATAGGTGTATTCTTCGTCTTTAAAAACTTGTATTGGAGATACTAGGATAATTTTTCCTTTATTATTCCTTCTATATTCTTTATATTTTATAGTTTTACAGTGTTCCACTTTGTTAAGATAATATGCTTTATTTTTTCCATTTTTATGGTTTCCAATTTTCACCCATTTTAGGATGAATCGAATGATCATATTTTGTGTGTGTGGGCTTAGAGTTTATAGTGTAGTGATTACCATTGTATCATAGTCCCATTCCACTCAATTATAAGATAAACATTTCTAACCATAAACATGGATTTTGGATGTGTTTCTACTAGGAACCCTTAGGGTGTGGCAATCACTTTAGTGTTGTAGTTATTTTATATTTGGGACCCCATATTGTATAGGATGCTTGATGCACCACTTCTTATTGAATCTCATGATGGAATAACGCAAATAGACTAAATAAAATTATATAAACCAACCTTATTCTAATGAAAAATATAAAATTAATATTTAGTCACACTGCCACATCATAATTTCCATCAACATATCCACATCATTCATCCCCCCAAGCTTATCATTTACTCATTCCATATCATTTGTAACTATATTTTTAATGAAACCAATCACATTAATAATAAATGAGGTTTGTAATATATTTTTTATATATTTTACCATAGTTTATGATGTCATCAAATAAATATTATTCAATTATTAGTTTGTGATATCTACTTCACACACTTGGTTAAATAGAAAGCAGATATCATAGATGAAAATTATTATCCCACTATTAAGTAATAAAACTGTTTAACCAGAAATTTCCTCTTCCTAAAAATCATTGTACCTATTTTTGATAGGTGTATCATATTAGTTCACATTTTTTGGTTTTATTATTAGATAGAAATTTCTTCTATAGCATACCTCATATCTTCCATGAACGCACCTCTGATACATGCCGAATGACACCTTTGTGGTGAGATTTCTCCTCCTAAAAATTGGATTCATCTTGTTCAAATTTTATTAATATTGGATATCGATGGTTATTTTTTTAAATGTATGGGATAAACTACACACTTAAAATCATGGTCGTTTGTGTTCCTTATTATTAAAATAAATTAATTGTATCTTGGTTGGTTCCTATTGAACATTTGAATATAAAATATTGTAATTTATGCATACATGGATAATAAATTAATTACCTATGATAATAAAACATCTATGATAACACCCAAATTATCTAAAAGAATTGAATAAGGGAATCTTTGTAAAATCAGAAATTATGTATGAATGGTTTTAGTGGTGTTGCGATTGTGAGTAGTATTGTGTGTTTGTATAGTGTTGCGGTTTTTGACATGATATGCATTCCTTTTTTTCGTGTTGTAGTTCATCCAACATTGAATATAAATCTAATCCATACCAATTACCATGTCAGAACCACTTTTTTACAAGTACAATTCCACTTTATGATTCCATGTTTCCAAAAGCAATAGACCTAAATTACAGTGGAATGGATCCTTTATATTATGTATTATGGACATTTATGCTACTGTTTCATCGCATGTATAGTGTTGGATGAAAATTGGTAGCACATCACTCAAAAATTTAATAACAAAACTAATGATTCTTTCTACACTTTACAAATTTTGGATAATTGGTACTTAGAATAGAAAATGATCTGAACATCTGATGTAGCGTCCCCCTAAATCTCTCATCCCAAACTATCTCTTTGATATCATCATTAATAATCGATTTTTTCACTATTAGTGCACCCATATCATAGCTAAATTGGTTCATGATGAAAAGAAAAAGTGAAACATGAATGATGGTAACACAGAGATGGTGTTCTATGAAAGCATCACGGGGACACAAAATCAGAAGATCATATCAGATGTTATGCCAAGCATTAGTTAACCAACAATATTAAAGTGAAGAAAGAGTCATTGGTTATGTTATTAGCTTATATATGGAAGAAATAAATCTTTTTTAAAGATCTAAAGGAAATGTTACAATATAATATATCCATTTCAACAAAAAATTATATAATGAAATTTTGATTTGATATTCATTTTTATTTATAAGGTTTGTTTAGTTTAGAATATTTCTGTCCATGTGACATGCCTTTCTAGGAAGTGAAAATTCATTGTGCCTACTCTATCAGATAGGTAATATTGATGATTTCACCATAAAATAATTTTCCGTAAAATTAATGAATTATTTCATATTTATGTTTAATTTATTTCTTTTATGTAATTGATATTAATCTAATCATATGTTATATCAATGTATGAAATGTTTTGGTCATTATAGTTGGTATCTGAGTTATTGGACTATTTAAAATTGAGCAAATGCATTCCATTGTTTTGATTCATTAGGGATATGATCTTTAAGTCATTTTAAATGTGTAGGAATCCGAACCACCTCAATACGATGCACAATTGAACATTTATCACTCAATGTGTCTCTTTTTATTTAAAAATTACATTACTTTTTGTAAAAAGAAAAAGTATCATTCTGAAAACGAATAAAACACATTCAAATTTATTTGATACATTATGAAAACGATCCATATGCCAATTTTGACCTATAAAAATCGACCAAAAGTCAATTAAATGCACAATGTGACTGGTATGACTCGATGTATCTATTCTTATTTAAAATTGACATTAATTTTAGAAAAAAACACATGTGAAATTCTGATTGACTACACCGTCACCTGACTGCATAGTCTATGGGGGCCTCCACCAAAAAAGAGTGGTCAACACCACCCAGACTAAGTCATATCTATGTGAATGAGACTACAACAACACATATAACAACAAATGATGAGTTGAATTCACCAAAAAACCTAATATACATCATTTGACACATCGTACCCCTATGAACATGTCCCTAAAATTATAATAGTCAACACCATCTTGAGTCTCGAGAGACATGACCATGTCTTGACGACTTCATCACCTAAAATACCGATGAACTAGTCACCTCAAAATGGTGATCATCATCACCCCAAGTATCTTTTCCAAGTCCAACTGGAAAAACCACATCACCTCAATACTAAGGCCAATCGAATTATGTTCCAATGGAATAATGTAACCAATATAATAATTAGATTTAATTAAAATATAAACTCAGTGTATATATTCCATGTTAGTTCAAACCTATTACCCGACATTACCAATTTATGTGGAGAAATAGAATGCACATACGCATCTCATATAATCTCTAGAACAATTTAATAATCATGAATTTAATTAATTCGGATATCGATAGAACATCCCTTACTGTGTATATGAACGCACCCCCAAAACACTATCACAATCTAGGGAAAATCTTAGATCCACCTACCTTGTAATTGTACGCACTCACTCATTTGATATCATCCTAAAAAATTATATGAATAAAAAAATGTAATTTTAGAACAACTCCACTAAAAGAGGAGAAAAGGGATTTTATGGATTTACCGCACCTTATGACGAGATAACTTGAAAAGAGAAGCTAGATATTTGAAGGTATTTCTGAGATGAATCTATATCCACTAATAGATCAATGATCAACATATAGATGATGGAGTTCCCTCAAACCTAGGGAGAAAGAAGAATGAGGAGGTCCCTCAGTTTTTCATTGTAAATGGTTCAATTAATCTCTCGGAATTAGGTTCCCTCAATGTCTCAGGTTGTCGGGTATCATGCCCCGCTGCTCCCTAAACCTCTAGGTACATTCTTAGACTTAAAAAAATATAAAAACAAGGACTTAGTTCAATAAAACTCATGTATCTAGGTTCCAAATATAAAAAAATATGGTCCACTAATCAAACATGAAAAATTCAAACTAAATGAGGATTTTTTGACAGCTCACAAGCCCAAGACATTACAATCTCCCCAGATTACCATAGCTCATTCCCAAGTTATCAATATTTACCAAATTATGGTACCATATAGAATCATCTCCTCATAATCAACCTGTTCTACCCTATTCATTAATTCATAGGCCAAATCCCTTCATGGAACACCCCACTGTAGGAGTTACCTACACGGCCACTTCTAGACCCAAAACTCAAATGTCTTGATGGTCCATTGACCATCCATGTACTAAAAAGTCAACCCATGATACATAATCATTATTTCAACTCATCAGGTGCTAAAATAATACCCATGTCATATTTAACACCAATCAAGTCTTATATCTCATCAGATTCCCATATATATTTTTTCCATACATAACACTCATAAAATCACGAATCTAATTATATTCCCATATTACATGTATCTCAAAAATTTCTCAAATAAACTCACATAAGTTATACATATGCATGACCATCAAAATTTGGGTGCCTACACCTATAATATAGACCCTACGTCACATCAATGCCAAAATTCATACACCTCTCAAATAGAAATCTCCATTGCTTCGATTCCCACATAATTGTTGATGCCAATGCACCACATATACATATACAAATTTCACATCCTAATTGATGGAAACCTAGAAATTAGATCCTAGTTAGAAAAAAAAACAATACTATTTCACCTCATAATCCAATACCGGCCATATACAAAATGAATTAAATGTGTTGTCACAGAAATGACCTACCACTAACTATCATTAGATAATCATCCTACTCTGGTCCTAATATATTGAAAGTGTGATTCTGGCATGATGCCTGACTACCTGAGATTTAGCCTCCCTGTAGAGCTCCTCCAACCACAATCCACTGATCCCACTGGTGGGTCCCTCTATCTTTTACAATACATCCACATGATGATAAATCCCAACTACCCACTCTGGGTACTTCTCTCATTCCAACCTCAAATAGATGAGTCTTCATTATTCCATGGATCCCACCTATCTGATAAGGCATCCAATAGAACCTCATGCAATGGATCATCTTGTCGCAGACATGACACTCATTCGGATCCTTATCACATTGGGTATAAACATGCCCTGGATAACTATAATAAAAGAGAAATACTCTAAACCCACTCCTCGGATGACTGCTGGTGTCTCATGCCTGACTTCCCTACTGAGACTCCTCACGACCTCTCTTCGTTATTCCTTAAGAATCTTTGCTCAGCTCACATAGCACATTCACAAAACTTGAATATTCACTAAGATAGTAGAGGATAATTGAATACCTCATAGAATCATGTTAGTATGAAGATGTTGGCATTCATCCTAATTGTTTGTCAGAGGCTATCCACAATATCCAACACCCTTGTGATGTAATCTCCCACAATATTAGGTGAAAATCACGAGATGTTAGTAAATTTGATGCATAGTCCATGAAATAAGTATCCCCTTGCAAGAGGCTCGTGAACTCACAAGATATATCTACTCTCAATGTCTTTATAAAATGTGCATGATGAATCTCATCACAAAATTCATCTAAGACAGTGTCTTGTTTCATACATCCTATAACTGTACATCCCACAAGAATTTTTTATTTCATCTTAGTATGTATGTCATGAGGCTCACCCTCCAAAAGGGGGTGTATCGAGCTGGTGAAAGATAGTTTGAACCAACTATTTTCTCTATTGTTTGCGGACAACCCTCACTCTCAAATTGTGATGAGTGCTGCGACTAGAACTCTTGATTCAAGTACATCGTAGATGGCTCATCTCTTTGAGATCTACTATCGACGCCCTATATGTAATAGACCTCGCTCATCCTATGATTCTCATCAATACATGGCCATAATATTTCCTTCTAGAGCTTTCTAACCTCTACTGAATCTCGTACCTGTATATCATGATCATCCTGACCCATCGGGGCCTCATCCCAACTCTCATGGGCCTCATCCCATGAACACTTAAGCATCACCATATCACCACCCTCCTAAAACACCACTGAATTTCATCTAGGTGGCATCCCACTAAATACTAATCATAATGGTCAAACAGCCTTATCATTTTATATATACAAATATAACCAATATGTAATTTTGTAATAGGTAACACATCTCCCCACCCTTATACTCCCTTACAACACCTTGTCACACATCATCCGGTCTCAAGGACATTTACCTACACATATCAAGGTTACATATCATGTATCATCTGGTCTTATCACCCTGACCTATGAAAATTAGAGTAAAGTATCACATATAATCTGGGTCAGTTGAGTATAATTCCTCTGAAGACGCAATAGATAAAAAATCCTATTTAGATTCTTTCTTGACACATTAATCAACTCACCCAAATCATCATTATTTCTACACTTTTCAAGGTTCGGACCATATATCAGATGCATATAAAGTTACATACCAATATCATTGGAACCACATGATTGGGTTGGATGAGTAGAATTCCACCAAAATAGGCTATGTAAGAAAAAAATATTTCTTCAAAATTGACATTTTATTAATGTATTCTTTCATATTAATCATTAATAAATTACATTATATTAATACTAATATAATATTAGTTTTCTTATATAAGTGGAATTTTTTTCTTGATTTCAGATTCTTTGTTTGGAAACTAATACCATGGATGAAAATTTATTAGAGGGGATCACACATGAAGAAAGGATGAAACATTAACGTTTCTATCTATTTGATAAATAATTACGACAGTAACCATATAAAAAATTGTTTGAAATTTATATAGTAGTGTGATTTTTTTAAATTCATGATTAAAAAAAATGTTTACAGATTTTTTTTGGAAATTATCGTGTGCATTGTCTCAATCCTCTGTGCTTTGTTTGTCTGCATGTGTTGTTTTGGGTAGGTGTAGAGGTGTGCATATGTTGTTTTGGGATTCATTGTGCAGGTTTTGTTTCTATGTAGGTGATGTTTGTGTTCAAGTGTCCAGGTTATGTGTGCACTATTAATTAAAAAGAACATTATAGGGAACTCAGCATTTATCAGCGCCATTTTGATCTCTATTAACAGACCATTTTACCAGCATTCATAATTTTTTCCTTTATCAGCACTCAAAATTGAATTGATAAAGGTTCCAATTTAACAACACTAAAAAAGTGTTAATAAATGGGGGTCCTTTATCAGATCTTTTCTTACTGCAGATAAAGGGCCCCCTTTATCAACGATTTTATAGAACTGTTCAAATTGTTTTCTATATATTTTAAAAGCCATATTTTTAGTAGTGACATAAATAATATTAATTTTTTTCATTATCAATAATTGATAACATGAAAAAACATCACACCCTATGGTGGGACCCACATTTTTTAATATACATATTCAACTGAATTGAGTTGATTCTTGAATATGGTATTTTGTGTGACACTCTAGGACACAATTTCAATAGTAGACAAAAAAATCCACAGACCTAGAGAGGAGTCTATAAACCCATAAAGTATTCCAAAAAGATAAGGATAGTCATAGAAATGAAAATAAACCTAGAGACACACTATGTGTAATATAATCTATATGTCTGTAGATATATAATAATGTTAGACAGACAATTCTGTCATCACCCTTCTCTGTATTTATTTTTTTCTTTCTAACTAGATAAATTTACCATGATCTTCTTGTGAAAAGGGTCTTAGGAAGGTACTATCTTCTGGATCAAGAAGTCTCGAGATATATTACTTCCTAAACATCGATATAATTGGTACTTTATTGACTAGTCAATCAATATCACCACACTAATTTCACTACAAACACATGCTAATTCACCATTATTTCATTATCATTGATTTTACGTTGAATCAAGTTACATGATCAAATTGATCAAATTGGGAATGATCTTACGTCCAAAGACCAATACACATGTATGTATATAGTGAAAACCAATGAAACCCAAAACATGTGGTGTTCATATTGGGCAGTTTTTCTTCATGATCCCACTACAAGAGAACTCCATATGAAATAGCCATGAGAAGAATTCTCAATGATTATGAGCCCCATCACCTGACAGTCTAAACTTTTTAAGTCCTATCAATAAGATGCATCTTAAAAATATGACCATGGTTTATGATTATTGTCTTGGTATCACAAGGTTCTCATTATATCAAGTGATCATCTATAACCATTTGGTATGATAGTTTATCTAAGGAAATTACCATTAAATAGTGGATAAATAAATATTTATAATATATCTTTTTGAATACATCATGTATATTTTACAGTACATATTATATGAAAATCAATAGTACTTTTCATGTTGGTACTAGGTAACACACAATTAAAAAAATTCACAAAAAATTCCTGACCACCCTTGAATGGAAAATTCATGAAATAATGACATTAAGGGTAGATATTTCATGATACTAGGATTTATATAAGGAAATTAACCATTTAATTTAATATTTAAAACATTGGTTTTGACCTAATATGGATTCCAAAGGAGGAGTTGGAAGAAATGAGGGTGTTTAGTGGTTGTTCTGGGATTGCAACCAAATATTTTTTAAATAAGTAGCATGTCCACAAGGATAGGTTAAACTATTAAAACCAAGAAGGGTGGTTTTTGTAAAATGCATGGGTGTTTTATTACACAATAGTGAAATCATAATTTTCTCTAACCATGAAGCCTTGATCACATTCCCATATAGAAAATCTATATTTTTCAAGAGAGAAAAAATGCACGGTCTGTGCATGGTCTATCTAGAATTATGTCATGACTGAGCGATGGAGGATTTGAGATAAATAATGGTGCAACATAAATACATAATTAGGATAACCATATAATCAAACCATTTATCACATTATTTAACATTTAAATGACAAATTTTATTTAATTTATTTATGAATTTACAAACACACTTGTTTCTTTATATAGTAGACAAGAGGTATCATTATATTCTATTGTGAGCATCTAGATCATTTTTTATAGTCTGTTGTCTTTTTTGAGCCATGTCTGTATACATGAATAACCACCAATGACTTATCTATTCATCTTGCGCATTTCATCATTTGTATTTCTATCCACGATGTGATTTTGGTGCAAGATATTATTTAATTTTTTAAAATAGACTGTACATTTATACATTTCCCTAAATCTACATTTAATTTGAGGTTGATATGATACTTGTGTCATTATAAATTCATAAGGTAGATGTTATTTAACATTTCCATAAATTTTACCTTGTTTATAAATAGATACCATTATGGATCATTCCCGATATTTGTGGGGATTCTTTATATATTGATTAATCCTTAAATTGAATTTTGAAATCTTGTTTGAGACATTACATAACACCTTTTATCATGGTTGGGGATTATTAAACACAACCTGAACTACCCATGGGGTTAGTTCTAATTTTTCACCATGATTTTTCCAGGCTTTGGGTGCTATGATATTCCCCAGTATTCATGATAAATGAATGTGTTAATTAAAATAATTTTCAGAGGATGTATGCACATAATAGAACCATATAATTTAAAATTAAATCTATTAAATGGTTAATAAATTCACTTTTATATGAATATTAATTGACTAGTGAAATGATTTATTTGATGGTTGATGTAAGTGCGATTGAATTTATTAGATGGTCTTAGAGGGAAAATAGTATGGAACCAAATAACCACAATGATTTCCTTGAATGGTTCTACTCCATGTACCTTATGTACTGGTCTTAATAGGATGCCTTTGAAATTTCATCTACATCAATAAAATTTAATTTGATTGCTATGATTCTTTATATTTTTATACTCCCTGAACTCGATGACCATATTTGGATTCCATGGATATTTCTACTCCTTTGATCCAATTACTCAAATTTCAAGAATGCATTGAAAACTTATACTCTATGGCCCTACATTAATTAGGTTAATTGGAATTCTAATATGACATGGAAAATTTCAATATTTAGATCTTACCCATTATGATTCCTTGGACATTTCAACTCATAATATCTAGTTTAATTGTTTGATTTATCTTATAATAATTCTATGGACATTTCGACTTCATTGAATTGGATTACTCAGTTTACTTGGATACTTACACACCATGGAAACTATAACATTTAGGCGTAATACATGATTACATAGCATATTCCATTTATGTTTCCTAATATTATTTACATATAGTGCTTACTTTTAAGATTCTTTATAATTGTGATACTTGACAGACTGGAAATTATCACTTATTTTATTATCATTTATATAGTTGTTATATTTTCAAATCACTTTGGATTATATGCATTGATTGTACTTATTATACACAATATTGGTGGTGGTCTATTGAGAGTTATATTACACCTTATTTCGGCCATTATGTGGTAACCAGACAGACATCATGGATGTGGGTAGGGATAGAGGTAGGTTCCTTCTTGATGATACTTGATTAATTGTTTCATTAGAATATGGTAGCACAGATCCGATCAACAGATAGTGATTCAATATACATATATTTTTGTTTTGTTCTTTTTTTCACTTTTTATATCTGGATTTTAATCGACACGTGTTCCCTTATATTTACATCCTTTTTTATAGTCTCCATGATCATCATTTTTATGTGAAACTATTGGACGAGATTACATGGTGATTTATATGATTGATGCTTATTAGTTCTCTAGTAAGTTATTTTTTATTGTTATGACATTTTTTTATGATAATTACATTATGATTCTATTTGTTCGTGACGGTATAGACTCCCAAACCATTCAGTATGGCCTATTGTGAAAATTTAAAAGCCTCGTCTGTATAGGTAAAATACTTATGGCCATGTTGCCAAATGGGTTCAGTTATTGTTGTGTGAAGTGGACCATGGACTTCATAGAATATTTGTCTTTTCCTACTTTGGATATTTGTATTCTGTTTAAAAATAATGTCATTCTTAGGTCATAAAATCATATGTAAAATAAAATCAATAGATCCATAGATGAATGTAGCTATCAAGAAATGGTCTGGACTAATCACTGTAACGAAGATCCATAGTTTTATTGTGTTATTAGGATATTAAAAAATAATTAGGATAAATTTATCATTTCTATAAAATCCACTATCCAACTATATAGAAATTGAATGATAATAATGTTTTATATAACTGATGAAAAGGATGGTTATGACTCTTGTACATGTATTCCCTTTCCGTATGAAATAGTTTATAATATATAGTGATACATAAAATATGTTTTGGGGTTTTCCCCATAAATAATTAAAAGGTAAAATATTTTGTTCACAAATATTCAAGACTCATGTAAAATATTATAGAACACATGATTTAGATATAACAGTAGTGATCTTTTCCTTGTATATTTTGTGACATTATCTCTATGGAGAAAATATTTGATATATATATATATATATATATTCATATTGATAAAAAGATAATGGAATATAAATTACCATTAAATGAAAACAATATGACCCAATGTATATGGTGAGATTTTATAAATTATTTTGATAGCTCCATACATTACCACTCATTGAAGGGAAATATGTTACACGATGTCGTGAGATGGAAATTTAATTCTACTATATCAATGATAATGATTGGAAATAGCCAATACATTTATAATTTTATGGGTGAATAATGATGTCATAATGGGGGGAGACAGATATGGGTTTTCCCAATTGACCTCTTTTCCATTAATTAATGTAAATATTGAATAATCCTAGAATCATGTTAAAGAGATTCAAAAAGAAGTATCGAATATTTTGGATTTTAGCTCTAATGAAAATTTAGGTATATAGTTTGGAACATAGATATGTTTCTAAGTCATGAAAAATTAAATAAGGAACTTTTTGGTGATGCACATAACTCATCATTTTCTTTACATCAAGGATGTATAAAAGATAAATATATAACAATTTTTTAGGTAGGAAAATATTAAAAGAGTGATTGTAGAATGTATAAAATGGTAACTAGTATTCTTGAATGTAAAGATTTAATGAAAAATGCAAAATGGTTTGTTTAAAAAATTGAAAATACTATAATGGTGGTGGTAATGAAATCTTAATGTAAATAATAATTGGACACCCCAAAATTTCCAAAGGAAATAATTATAGCATCCCCTTTTAAAAAACCAATTCATTATGTATTTTAATTATGTAAAGTGATTGGGTGATTTTTTAGGGTGTAGAAGAATTTTGGAATGTTTTAAGGGCATTTTTGGAGTTCCTGATTAGTAAATGTTATGTATCAAGAGTGAAAATCCTATAGAAAACCATGAAAAGTCAAAGATATTTACTAGGAAGGCACACAGTTGGTGAATTGATTGGCCAAACTATGCGAACAACTGGATGTTACCATGAAATATTGAATAGTGATAAAAATGTATGGAACATGTATTATATAACCTTGAAATCCAAATATGTGAATAGTGTTTAGAGGTAGATTCTATAACATTTCTTGTGCATGATTTGTCTAACTTCCCACCAAAATCAAGCACGGTTAAAAATTTGATCCTTAA
Source organism: Viscum album (assembly GCA_963277665.1). Taxonomy (NCBI): domain Eukaryota; kingdom Viridiplantae; phylum Streptophyta; class Magnoliopsida; order Santalales; family Viscaceae; genus Viscum; species Viscum album. The sequence goes on along the minus strand of OY728137.1, from coordinate 1,581,346,515 downwards.
AATGTCTATCTCACTCAGGAATACATATTAACCTCTTGTATTTCTAATTTTACAACCCTAACTCAAATTTATCTACTTTAAAATGCATTGGAGACTCATCCCTTCATTTCAGGAGTGATCTACTTGGAAATCAATATGCATTAATGGCTATAATCATTAGAATGTCTTCATTCTTGGTTGGTTTCCTTCGGTTTATGCTTCTTCATTCTATTAGATTCACAAATTTAGTATAATGGGGATAAAATAATGATATTTTAATTAAATTATAATGATATATGGGTGTATTGATGTTAGGGAATGGGATATAAGTATGGTTTTTTTATATTTATCATTGGTTTCATAATGAATTAACATCATTTTTCATTTCATCCATAGTTTCCAATATAGGTGGCTTCACTCTCGACACTTCTTATTATAACATGACGGATGTATTTCAAATTGATTGTCTTCATTGATATTTTTTATAAAAATGGTTTTTGAAATTCATGATGGATATCTTGGTTTGTGATTCTTTATAAAATATTAATAAATGTATGTTTTGTGGGATTTGAAATTGGAGTCTTGATTTTAAAATAATGATATGAAATTGGGTGTTTTATTTTTTTATAAGTAATTTTCTTTCATGAAAAGTATATTTTTATTGAAAAGGTTTTGGAATACATTGTGTTGTCATGGTTATTGATATAAAGGTTAATCATGAGTTTAATAAGATAGATAGTGGTTGTAAAGTACATCCATCAATGTGGAATATTATAGATATGAAGTTAAAAAATCAATGTCAAAACCAATCTAGTGTGTGTTTGTGGTTGTGTGTAATGGAATGGGTTATGTAAAATGAATTTTGGAAATTATTGAATAAATTTTTTGGTTTCCTTCCTTGAAAAAGGATTATATTTGATAGATTATTCAAGTATAAAAAATGTTTTTATTATAAATGGTGTCAATTTTATATAAAATTTTTAATGTGTTTTAAATATTTATAGTATAAATGTTTTACAATATTTAATTTGGGGATAAAATAATTAGTTTCATTAATCATGCCCTGCTATGGAAATTTGGTGATTTTGAAAACAATTTTTATAAAGACATAGGTAAATTAAGATTATCTAATTTATTTATTGATACATCATGAATTTTCTTTGGACTTATTGTGTTGTAGCTTGGAGAATGTTAGGAACTATGTAGTTGGTAGATCTGGAGTCATTGAGTTTTTTTCATTTTACATTCCACTTTTTATCTAATTTAATTTTGGATTCCATTTGGTAATATAATATGGTTTAGTTTTTTAGTTGATTATATTTTCAGTTGTTATACACTGAGTTTATAAATTTTTATTAGGCATCATTTAGTGGTTTTTGGTTATAGTCTAATGGGTTGGGTTATATTAATTATCAAAGGGAGTATGGTCCTCCAATTTTATTTAAGCCCTTCAAATTTATATATAGCCTTTGGAATATTTGGTTAGTCCCATAAAGCATAGAAAAAATAATACCTTGACTCAAGGAAAGGAAGACGGGAGGGATATCAATTTTTCTTGTGTATTAGATTTCTCAGTGTTGGAGTTGAAAATCATTCATGATTAGAGTAAAAAGGAATATATATATTATTTATAATAACCTAATGTTAATAGGGTGTTTGGTAATAAGTGTATTAGGGACACTTATAATTTTTTAATTCTCATTATAATAGGTTTATACAATGAGTAGAGTAGGATATGACAATATAGAAATGACCTCCCATAAGGAGTTCATTTTTCATTTTGAGTAATCATTAATTATTTATTGTAAAAATGATTATTTTTTCCGTTGATTTTTAAAATGTTTAAAAATGTTATATTTTGTAAACAACATGACAATGGTATTTTGAAAATGGTTTTATATTCAAAATCATGGTTCAATTTTAAAAATTGGGATTAAAACATAATGCGTGGGATTTTCGTAATTATATTTTTTATATTTTTTATTAGTTAAATATTATATTTTTTTGACTTCTGTTTATTGAGAGTGTGAATTTTTTTGTGTGTTTCTTATAGACAATGGAACCAATTAGAAATTTTATAAACTAATTAGATGAGGTCGCTGAGAATTTGGTTTCTCCAAATACACTATTGAACCAAAAACTAGTTCAATTTAGTTTCCATGACCTTAATTATGGATATAGAGGGAACATAATGGATTAACCAATGAATGTAGATAATTATATTTAATTACAAAATAATAATTTACCAAAATTCAGGGGTGATTAATAACATGAAAAAAAATATTGTGGATAAATAAGATAAATCCAAGAATAGTCCATTAAATCAATTGGTGCGATCAAAAGTTATGGTTTTCTAATAGCTATCGGTTAGTTTCTATATTTTCTCATATAAATATCTTAGGGTTCCCACTTACAAGAGATGTGAAGTTTTTGATAGATCTATTATCAAGGACAATTCATTCTTCCATTCTATCTTATCATATGGATCAAACAAAATTAATGTAATTTAAGGTGTAGTTGGAATAGTGGGAAAGAAAAGGGTTCATTCGTCCGAGCACGTCTCCATGAATAGCCCCAATCAAGTATGATAAAATGGTGGATTACAATTTTCATTTGTGATTAGATTATCATACCACTTACAAGTTATGTTAAAGAATCATTATCCACATCCATTAATTTATGATATTCTTGATAAATTGATGGGATTACAATGGTTCTATATAAATGAATTTCTCTTCTGATATCACAATTATTGGGTATAGAAAGAGGAAACTCGAAAATTAACATTGAGAATGAGATATGGACATTATGAGTACATGGTTATAATTTTTTTCATTAAAACTGAATAGAACTAATTATGGAAATAATGAATTGATGGATTCAAATATCTCTAGACTTTATTGTGGTGGTTTTTGTGGAAGACATAATGGTGAATTAAAAGACATGTGTAGAACATGAGAAACACATAGTGACTGCATTGGATAGATTATGGGATACATGTTTTTATGCCAAATTATCAATGTTCAATTTATGTATACAATAGGTACATTTTATTTTCCATTTAATCATTGAAAGTGATGTTTATATGGATCTATAAATGGAAAAGGATTTTATCGAATAGAAACTACCAAAGAATATATTTGAGAAATACAGTTTCCTTGGTCTGTCTAGTTATTACTGATCATTTTTTCAAAATTTATCATGGAAATCAACAACAATGAAATATTTTACATGGAGTAATGTTCCATCCCCAGAGAATGAGAATTTTTAGGATAATTGTGAATATCTTAATGATATACATAATTCCTAACAAATATTTATTTTTTCGACATCCAAACCAGGTTATATGGTTGATTGTGATGCCTCGAGTGTAGGGATGTGTTCTAATGCAGAGATATGATGTTTTGTGTAATGACCCAATGATTTATCAAAGGAATTCCCTTCATATAATTATTCCTTATAGGGTAATAATATTATGAATCACAATGACATATTATGATGCTAAATACAATGTTCCCATTAATCATAATATTTACACTTATATGTTTTGAATTTAAAAAATATAACATACACTGCTATGATTAGTAAAATGTTTGTAGTCTGACTGGACAATCATAATTTTTTGTGAACAGTAACCTGCCCTTATGAATTGAAATATGACCATTATGAATAGTAAATCATAAAAAATATTAGTACACTTAACCATGAATGATTATGCACATGAGCCTCAACCAAATTGGTGGGGACTCCATAAGTTCATCCAGGAGACCCGAAATCCAATCTAGGAGTAGGGTAATTTGCGGTACTATAGCTAGAACTGTAGCAGGAAATGTGCCAAACTGTAGTAGGTACTGTATCGGGACCATAGAAGGCTTTGTTTGGCACTATAGGAATAGGGAATATTGCCCAGTTTGGGCCTTCATGCCACCGATTTGATCCCTGAGTCCTTTAAGGCATTTGAGCCACCCAAGCCTTCATGTCAGTAAGGAATTCAGGCTACATTAAGGCTGTAAGGCCATTAAATGTGCATATGAAAACCAGCCAGGCAACGAGGAACTAATTTTATAAGGAGTAGGAGCATGGTGCTTTCACCATAGCCAAAGCTAAACAGATTGAAAGAAAGAGAGGATATGACACGAGCCATCGGGACATTATTTTTCATGCATGAGATAACCTATCCAAATAGCCATGCAATGGTGGAGAGATGACTTCACGATGAAGATGCTGGCAAAAAGTAGTTCCAAGTATTATGTAAGAGTTTTATGTAATGGTTGAATCCTACGGGTAATAAATTCTTCTAAGTCCTAAATGACATGTAAGACATACACCTACTGGCCTTTTTGGGGTTCCACCTCCCACCTTGAAAGGAGGATTATCAATTATCAATAAAAAATTATGGCCTTAGGGACATTGGAATTTTAATAAATAAATATAATTCTGGAATCTTATGAAGTGACAATTTGACCATTGTAAAATTATTGATATTTTTCTAAGTCATAAAGAAATACATTTTATTAATTAATTAATTTATAATAAATTTTATTTTTATAAAATGTGTAAAGAAATTAATAACTCTATGTCTTCTGATTTTATGATAATTTTATAAGAGAATATATAATTTTTGAAATCCTTATCAAATCGGTTTTAATATTAAAAACTATATTTTTCAATTAGATTATGAATTAAATTAAAAATTAAATTAACTATATATTGAAATTAATTTTTTAGAAATGTAATTCATTTATAGATTCTACATGTAGAAAAATGGGTAGGGATAATTTTTGTGATTTTTCTGAAATACATGAATTTTTTATGAGTAGTGAAATACAATAATTTAAAAAAATTAGTTAAATTCAATAATTATAGATTCATGGGTGTTGTTCTACTGATGAAGTAACATATGGTTCGTAATTACATGATTAATTTAATATAATTAGTCATACTAGACTCACTATTAATTGTATTGTGGAGAAATAATAAATTAATGAATACTATATTGAGAAAACCCCTCTCCCCTCCACTATAAATACCAGCCATCACAACCTCAATTATGTAAAACTCTCAAGCAGAAATACTAGTCTAATATCTTCACATACATCTTCCAAAAATTATTCCCCACTTACAAGAGCATATAGTCTCCTCAAAATAGAAATCATGGGATCCTTAAGAAGGATCTCAAGGGGAGGATTCCAATGGTAATTCCCCACTCTCTCATTTCCTTTAATTTCCATTCAATTTCATATTTTTTTCATAAACACTCCACATCTATCCAAATTCCCATGATATAGTAACTACATAACTCACACATACTGGAATTTTATTATACTAATTGGATAATATATTACCCCCCCTTATCCTATCCATTTTTTATTTTAGAATAGAAAATGTTGTTTGTGAGGTGTCAATTTATCACCTTCAAGAAAAACATGTTTTCAGATTTCTATTACCTCCTTAACATATGGCCATGAAACCATTTTTATCACTGAACCAGATTACATTCTATGTTTTATATTCTATTTTTTGTGATGGAACTAACTTATTTTCGTATTATTAAATGATTAAACAAAACAAGTTTGTTGTGGTCGACAATGTGCCAGAATTAACCCAAACGGTCGTCACTAAATAAATATCTAATGACAAATCCACATGGTGTATAAAATAATTCAATATATAATCATTTAAAATCATATACTATCAAAAATGAACTGAAATATTAGTTTTTATGTCTACCCATGTCCAACATGAAATTCCATTTATGAATACATGTAAACTTCTCAAGAAAACCGTAAAAATGAACATTCTCGAACAATATATTTATACTTTATAACTCATTAAAAGCCCATAAAATAACTAAATTAAACCATAATTATCCATATTAATGTAAAACTAGTTCTTAAATTTTCAATTAATTAACCTAATTTCCCTCCATGTTCAGAATGGGTAATCCATAAAAATAATTTATACCTAATTATCATAAATATTCTAGGATATACATGTTCCTGAATTTATTTTATAAAAAACCCATTGTTTTCCAAAATAACACTTCTTTCATTTAGAACATGCTTTTTTTACTTCTTAAAAATAGTTTAATCTCCACTCAAGGATAATGGTTCTGTGTCAAAATTTATATTACCTCTTAATTTTGGGAACCAAATGTTTATGAATGTATGAATTATGATTTAAAACCCATTTCTATCCATGGGTTATTTTATGATCAAGTTTTACATATATTCAATGTGGCATGCATGATAATGTAAATGTTATGATGGGACGGGTGCACAGTGAATTATACAGCGCAATATGAATGTTATGATAGAATGGTTGCACCAGGGATTATATAGTGCTCTAATGAATTGGTTAATGTGATTAATCTTATTAGTTAAATGGAAATTATATGTGAACATGATGTTAGTATTATTGACAACTATGTGGGTTTTTTAACCACTAAGACATGTTGTTTTTTTCTAAATTGCCACATTTCATGACTTTTATTAATGATTCCACTCATGATTTTGATGATGATGTTATAATTATGCTCAACCATGCCATATTTTTCTTACAAATCCTCTTACTGGGATTTTAGGTCACCCCTTTTGAAGTATATCCATAGCTGACTATATATACTAAGTGGAGGTCAAGTTCCAATTAGAATCTAGAGAATAAGGAATCAAATAAATATTTAAGTTTGCTATGGTAAATTTTAGATTTGGTCTTAGTTTTACCAAGACAATAACCCTATGGATCCTTAATGTGGAATACTACTATGATGATTATCTTCATAAATGATGTAATACTAATGTAAAAAAGTTGGGTTTTCTATATTTTTACTTATATGACATTGATGTTATGGCTTCATGAGAAGAAATACCCAAAACATGATTTAGAGTTAGCTGTAATTGTCTATGCTTTGATGAATTATTATAACAATTACTTTTTTTAGAAATTCATGGATTTATAAAATCATAATATCATGAAACACATTTTATTAAAATGGGAGTTGAATCTGAGATAATGAGGATGGGTGGAATATCTCAAAATATATGTATTTGAATTAATGAATACACTAGGTAATGGAAATTATGTGGTGGATGAAATAAACAAAACTTTGTGTGGTTAGATTGAAAAAGAGACTTCAGATAAGTGGTATTAGATTTTGATGATAAGAATCATGTACATGTATTGCAATGACCTGGTCAGTGTTGCAGATTTCATTCAATTATATTTAGATCTTGATTCGGTGGAGAAAATTAAAGAGAAAAAAAATCAAATTCATTACGTATTGCAATGAGGTCAAAACTAAAAAAACATTAAGACCAATGTTTGATTAACACTGTGTGGGAGTTAAATATTGTTGTTTTAGGTCATATGGTCATACATATAGATTCTTAGGAACACCATCTTCCTGATTAACACTATTCAATATGGATGTATATCCAAGAATATAGAAGATGTATATGGAATTTAAAGAATAGTATTTCTAGATTGACATGAAAAATAATGTTTCTATGTTTTTGATGAGATTCCTCAACTATCAGTAGGTTAAGATAGATCTAGTACATATTTTTCAATATTTATTTACTGTTATTTGAAAATGGGTGTAGATAACTATAGATTTTGTGATGGGTCTCCAATGAATGGTTCATAAACACAATATCATATGGTTGATAGTGATTTGGCGTAATAAGTTATCTCATTTCATTATTATTCATTAATATAATATGTTGTAGGACATGCGAAAGATCAATATCCAAGAAGTTATAATGAGACACAGCGTACTGGTTTTGATGGTATCAGACCAATACCTGGGGTTTATGTAGGTTTGAAGGAAATCCTTAAAGTATGCCCTATTTACTCAGTTTACCATGAGTAATATGTATAATTATTAGACTTATGGGCAATCCGAAAAATTATACAAAAAATGGAATACATGCTTCATGATTTCGAAATGGATTTTTGTTTCTCATGGGAGCATCACACTTGGTTAGTGGAGTTCTCTTATAAAAAAAGGTACTAGTCCTTGGTACATTTGGATCTATTAAAATAATTATATTGGTTCCTTTTCTGTTATCACCATTTTTGGCAGGATATAGGTAAGACGTAATTTTTTGGATTGATCCATGTCTAAGAAATGTCAAAGAATAGTTAGATATTTAGGAAAAGGAAGTGAATGAATCAGTCTCTTATGAAATCATATGTGGATCACCATTAATGGTTGTCTCCATTATAGCCGAGTGATCATATATTATTTTCATTCTATAAAAATATTGGAAATCATCATTTTAGTAAACATGTAATTTTATCTTTCCGAAACATAGTCCCATTTGAGATAATAATCTGGTGAGGAGGAAAATCTATTGGATTTTCCATCATGGTTTAGTTTATAGAAAAATGTGTTTTTTTTTGTATCTTAGTTGAATAGTATCAACCTGATTCTAATGATGTGTCCTTATGGGATCATGATGAACTAGATCAAGATATTTCATTCGTAATCATTATAGTGCATATTTTGTATAGTAAATTAATTTATTTCCCAGTAGAGGAATTGATAAACATTTAGTTTTGTGGAAACATGGTGGTATTCAAGAAGATATTGTGAATGGTATAAGGAAGTAATATAGAAATGGATCAAACTGATTCACATCAAGGGTGTTTTTCTACATTACAGGGAAAAAAGGACACTGGTTGGGAGAATATAACAACCCAAATTTTGTGAAAGTAACCCTTTTTTTATTTAATGCATATAATGTGTTTGGGTGATGTTTTAGAGAGTTTTGAGAAATTTCAGAATGTTTTTAGTATTTTATAAAGGTTCATAGTTTGATTATAGTAAGTAGAAACCTTGAAACCCCTATATGAAATTTTCTAATGTGAAACATATGTTACTAGGTAGGCGCAAAGTTGGCTCACAGTTTAGAAAAACCACGAAGACACATAACAGTAACCATGTAAATTGGAATAGATGTAAAAACATGGTTGCCACATGATTTATCTAACCATTAGATCCAACCATGTGAAGATTGCTTGGAGGTAGTGGATGGTATATAGTTTTCGCATCTATTTCTTAAAAAAACCTTATCCATACATGTTAACAAACGTCATGTTTAAACTGTGGATCTTTCATGGGATTATCTCTAAACCACTCGTAGATTCCTCTTTGATCACCACAAAATGGTTTTATCTTCTCCCAAATTCTATGGATACATTTATCTACATTCGAGGATGCATCTGTTGCAATATATTAGTGGGCTGAAAACTGGATTGCTTGGTAAGTCTACACTTATGGTGGTTCTCCTTATATTTATTCCGTTTTAGCTCTAATATATTCATTGTGATAGTTTTTCTTGGGTTTATCTATGAATGTATACGCCATTCATGTGTGTGTATGGATTTGTTGATGATAGGTAATGAGATCAATTGAGGGTTTTTGATATTTAACACTTTTTTGACAATGAATTCATGTATTTCTTCATTTCCACCATAGTTTCTAAGGTATGTAGCTTCACTCTTGACTCCACTTATTACAACATGAATTATTTATTTCAAATTGATTAATATTATTGAAATATATTGTAAAATGGTTGTTAAATGTATGAAAAAAACCATATTTTGGATGGTTAATTAAAGCTTGAAAATTGGATTTTTTTAAGATGTAAAATTGGTAACTTGTTTTGAAATATTAATGATAAAATGGGTGTTTTAATTGATTTTATAAAAATTTATTTTCCATAAAAGGATAGTTATTGTAATTGGTTTTGAAAATAATTTGTTTTCATGGTTGTTGGATTAAATGTTATGTGTGAGTGGAATGCGATGGACAATGGTCATGAAGTAAAACCATCAAAGGGATGGAGTATGGATGTGAACATTAACCATCAATGGTAACATAATGATTGAGTTTGTGTGTGTGTGTGGTGTGTAATGTAATGGTTTAAGCCAAATTAATGTAAGAAATGACTGAATGAATTGTTTGGTGGGTGTCAATGGAAATGGGTTGGTTTGGGAAAACTATTTTATATTTGAAATCATTTTTTCTTATTAATAGTTTTTCTTTCATATAAAATGATTAAATTTTCTTATATATTTGATTAATTAAATGTCTTAACGTGTTTAATATTAGTGGTGTGATAAGTGAGGTCATTTGGGGAAATCATACTTTGATTCAGTACTCACCCTATACTTTGGATCTTTGTTGATTTTGTATATATCATTTAATTAGACACATAAAATTGAAACATGTATCATTTGTTTAGTGAATCATCATGATATTCTAATTGGGTCTCGAGGAGTTGGAGCATAGAGAATATTGGGAGCTATGGAGTTTGTGTCCTTGGAGTCTTTGTGATTATTTGGTTTTGTCTTTGGTTTTGTTTTCTTATTCATGTTTAGTTTCTGCTTGATACTTTGAGAAGGTTCAAGGTGGTATCTGATTTGCACTATCAGTTGTTATAATTTTATTCTTATAAACTGTTATTATAAATCATTTAGTGGGTTTTATATATAGTTTTCTTGTTTGGGTTATTTTAATTCTCCAAGGGGAAATCATCCAAAATTATCATCATATCCCGTAGAATTTATTTCAAGCATATTAGGTCTTAGAGATGTCCCCTAAGTCCACGTAGATATTCCTCCAGGAATCTAGTCGATGAGGAGGGGAAAGATGATATAATATATAATCTTTTATTCTAGTCAATCATCCTATAATTTCATCACATTTTATGAAGATCAATGAATATGTATCTCTTGACACAATCACCAGGATATATATATATATATATATGGAAATTATAAAGGCTTTATGGATAACCACTATTAACTATAACTTATTGGGACATGATATTTACCATAGGGTTTAGGAAAATTATTCAGAATGCTATGGAGATAGATCTATTCTTTATAATTGTAGGTCATCCTAAAATAGTTGTCCATTCAGAGTGGAAAATTAAAATTTAGATGATATGATAATATCAAATTTTATGGATTTCCAAGTATGATGTGATATAAACCACCCCCTGATAGAGTTATCACATAAAACTGGTTTCTGGATAATAATTCATATGGTGCTATATGGGTCATTATTTAAAAATACATGAATTTCTTCAACATATAGAGATAGAGTTGGAGGTAAAATTTTTATCAGTCATGAACATCTTCCATGAAATAATTGGGAAGATTGAAACCATTATATAGTACATGAACCCAGTACGTTGTCTACTAGAGAGTCATATAGATAATCATCAATGAAAAATGTTGTATGATGTTTGGGGATAATATTTCCTTTCAATATATCCATTGAATTTTGTTATGAGATTTTTTTAACAAATTGAAGTTGTACTCGAGACACAGTAGGACCATAAAGATCATTTTTCACGTTAGGGTCTTCTAATATAACTTTTCACTTCATCCACACCTATCATAAGTGCACAATTAGTTCCATGTATTTATTTTGAGAAATTACAATCCTGACCCATTACATGTTCTATGATCCAAAAATGTTTTTAACAAATAGGATGTCTCATACAAAAAAAACTTGTAGAAATTATAGATTGAGGAGATAAAGTACTGTGGAAGAAGACCGCTAACCTAATCGAGGCTCTCTAGTGAAATCCTTGGGTTTTTGATGTTATATATGAACATGATGATGTGCTGATAGAAATTTCAACTAAATTTTTTCTTCCATGTAATGAAATTTTGAGGCTAAAATATTTCTAAGGGGGTAGAATGTAACAATCAAAGATTTTTCTCCTTAATTAATTATCTTGTTTGATGGTGTTCTCCACTAGATACACTAAAACTAAGAAAATATTGATTATTTTATTGTATCCATATAATTTCATTGTATAATGGGTGGTAACTCAAATAATATATATATATATATTATTACATTTACATTAAATATCGTGTCCACTAGTGTTTCTTAGAAACAAATGATATTAATTCTCTAAAATTTAATTCTTTTCAAGTATAGTGAATTTTGATATGATTAATGAATAATCATAGTTTAATGGGTGACCTTCCTATGAAAAAATGTTTTTCAAAAAAAATTATATTTATTACAATATACTATATTTATAAATTTTATGATTTTAATTTGAATAATTTATCATTTTTTTGAATTTATGATAATAATAGTAGCCTATGAAATTTTTTGTGATTTTTATTAAATAATTTATACATGGGTGAATAATAAAAATAAATAATTTAGTACTGCTTCCAATTATATGAAATTATATTATTATATGGATACTTTTAAATTTTTTAATCCCTTTTCAATAAAATATTGTGTTATAACATAGTAAAATTAATGTGAAAAATACTCTAATTCAATTATCTCATTTTGAAAATTAACATGGAATTTTAATGAAAAGTTTTTTTTGATAACTTCGTTTCATTAATTATAGTACAATGAAATGATGTTTTTCCTTTCTTTTATTTTAACATAAATACACTTTTAATGTACATAACCATCCTAAATCCAATGGAATCCATGTAATTTACTATTATATCATAATTCTAAATATGTTTAGTTAAATATATCCTTTTTCAAAAAATATGGGTTTTTGAGTTACCTAAACAAGTATTGAAATTAGTTTAAATTCACCTTGGATTCTTATTTTATTAAAATGATTTCATATTTAGAATATATTTTCATTAATTATCTAGTATGAATCATTGTATTTTTTTATTATAAATTATTTTTCATATTTGAAAATTAGTTTTCTTGATACAACAAAAAGAAATCATAAATGTGAAAAATTAAAAGTAAATGGTTTCAAAAATGTTAAAAAAAATTCGGGTACATATTTTTTTGCCTTGATTTAACCAATCTATAATGTCGAATAAATGGTGCCACTTTATTCAATTATCAAATTTGGATCTCCACATGACCTCAAGAATATATCCGCTTATTTCAGAGGTTTCTTACTAGAATCAAGGATTTGATGAAACAATTGGGGACACTATATCATATTTACAAGACAAAGGAATATCAGATCTCAAAAGAAAAAACTGCATCCATATAAAAACCGTATATTAATAGTAAGCCACCAAACATCCCCCAACTAATTCCGTTAACGTTGTACCTTCCCACAAATAATACAAAAAATATTTCATATAACTATTTTCAAGTTTCTCAAGAAAACAACAAATAATACAAGATAAAAATACCATTTAATAGGTCTTTACATCATGTCTAGTTGCCTCATTAATACTCCATCTCTAACACAAAAACAACCATGTAGTATAGGTTATTTCCCCTTTTCTGGTCTTGCATCCATGAAGTCTTCTTGTGTACCAAATGTTAGACTCATATGGGTGTGAGTACAACTAAATATTCCAACGATATTGTATTCTGAATCAATATCAAATTTATAATATTTTATGTGAATATATAGTAACAAATACAATTCTAGATAAAAATGGTTTATTATTTGACAATATTTAAATTAAGAATATTTGATCTTAGTTCCAAGTGATACCCATACACATCAAAAATAATTTATCTCATTCATTTAATCTAAACCACGTATCAAAAATTTCATAGGTACACATACAAGGGTACTCATTCTAATTAACCAATTGGAATTTAAAATGTAATTTTCAACTATACCAAGAATATATTTCAGGGGACACATGTCAAAAAACAGGAACATTAGTCTATGTATCTAACATAGAATCATAATTACATGTAATTTGGTTAAGGAAATGATATATAATACTAAGTTCACAACCTTTGTTTATAGAGAATCAATCCATCATATGATCACTATGGTGTATTGGGGAACATTGAACATTAGTTTTCCCATCCCATGAGACTAGGGTATCAATCCAACATCCCACCAAACCATTATTAACATTTCAAGTTGTCAACTGTGACAACTCCTTTCCATGAATAACAGCATGGGTATACCATTGAATTTTATCACAATTATATGGTATATTTCATTCAGTATATTCTAAATTTCGATAATAATCCCATTGAAAAATTTCAAAACATTATAACCATCCCCCTTTCACACATTTAACCACACAGAAATGCCTCTATAACCAAATATTAAATTTTCCCATTTAAAAACCATACATATGTGTTCTACAAGAACATAAATCACATCTAAACCCATGATAATAAATGGGTTTCATAACCATTTCATCATATCAGAACCTGTGGAAAAGAAACTAGTTTTATAAACAAAAAGACATCATAAGAATAAACCAACTACAGAAAGAATAATGATTGTATATTTTGATCATATCACCAGTAATCATGAGTAGCATAAAATAATTTTATATTATATGGAAAATAAATTTGAATCATCTCGGTAATTAATTATTATAAAAAATATCCTTTCTTGTTTGAAAATGATTTTTTAAAAATTCGTTCAATTATAAAGGGAAAACATTATTTTACAATAACCTTATAATATTGTAAAGACAAACTTAAATAATTAATGTGTTATAATATTTGGAAATTCATCTCATGTTCTGAAATTTAAAAATGCATTCCTTCTATATTTTTTTCATAAAATTCTCAAAACACCTTGTTTCAGTTTCATATGCTCAATCATTATAGTCTGATCAGGTTACAATAATATAATTATTGATAATAATTTTATTATAATGTTATATATTATTTAAATAAATATTTATAATACTTCATATCATGTTTATATAGAGAAATTTATTACATTGTACATGGAGACGGTAGGTCATATGTACACCAGAATGATGTTTCAATTTTAGAAAATGATTAGTTTATATGATGATAGACATGAAATTATAATTATAAAATTATAATTATTTCATAAATATCATATATAACAATTAAACCCATCATAATTATCACCCGTGTAATTTGGGGATGAATAGTGAATTGTATCACTACATAGAGACGATATGTGATACTTTCACTTATTATATGTTGGGGAAAAGATTATTTAATGGTGTTTTACGAATCATAATAAAATTGAAGAATATTAATTATACATAATATATTATATTAGGATAATAATCCTTGATTTATAAATGTAAAGAAAATTATAACAAGATAGTGACCGGTTAGAGCTATTACCACTTATTTGAAATAACTCCTTTATATCTTCTATGAAGGGCTATATGATGGATATTTTGAAATGACCATAACCTATTGATTGTGGATATAGATGTTTAGAAAATAATTCTAGAGATTATGGATGATGTAGAGGTCTCAATGTGGTGTAATGAAGTAAAATAATATGTTCTCTTTTATAATAGTGGTTTGGAGAACCTTTGGAATTTTTTCAACAGAATAAAATATAATAAGATTGTAACAGACGAAAAATGTTCTAAATGGCCTATAAATAAATAATGTATGTCTTTATTGATGAAATATTATCAAATTAGTTATTATTTAATATTTATATGATTTTATATAATTAAATAAAATATTATTCCCATACAATATCAATAATCTCATTTTTGAAGCAATCCATTACATTTTGTTTAACAACTTCACGAAAACCTGAACAATTTGAAAAAACTATTTTATAATATCATATACCTTTGAATTCAATATATATAATTATTTTTATAACCAATAATATATAAAAATATATTAATTTAATATTTTAAATAACATTTATTTTTTTAATTAATTGAAAAATTCATACATTAGTGTTGTTTAAGTATTTATGTTAAATAATTAATTATAGAAATTATTAATAACTTGATACCAAGAATAAAATTTTATTAGGAATAAATTAATATTTATATTAATTCAAAACAAAATTTTTTTTCTATATGTGAAGGAATAAATAATATTTAATGTTAGGAGTGTGACAATTTTTAACCTACATTGGTTAAAATAATATATAAATCATTTTCTTGGACATGTTAATCTTAAATTAATAAATATAGAACATTAGGTGTTATTATTTGAAATTAATTGATCAAATGAGAAATAATTTTAATGGTTATGGACATACCACATTGTTCTAACCGAGATTAATCTGATCTAACTTTTACTGAGTTGATAAATTTCAACGTGGATTCTATTCGTATTGACCCAAACTATAATGTGCATAATTTCAAAATTTGAACATAATGATTATAAATATGTAATTAAAATTATAAAATTCAATTCCTATAAATTTTTTCAATTAAATTTTTGACAAATAAAAAATTGTGACAAAGAAATCTTTTTATTGAGAAATACATTTTTAGGCACAAAAAGAGCACTTATTATTATCCTGTGATGAAGATTTTTTTTTAATGTTTAAAAAAATTCATCAAGTAAAAGGAAAATAAATTTGAATAAAATTCCTCAAAAATATTGATTAATTAAATATATTGATATAAATATCATTTTACTCTTAAAAGAGTTTTCTTTTCGTGGAAACACCTCTTCTATTTTAAAATATATATTTCAAAATATTGTAATTAATTT
Organism: Viscum album; assembly: GCA_963277665.1. Classification (NCBI taxonomy): domain Eukaryota; kingdom Viridiplantae; phylum Streptophyta; class Magnoliopsida; order Santalales; family Viscaceae; genus Viscum; species Viscum album. The sequence continues at coordinate 1,581,330,119 of OY728137.1, read as the reverse complement.
TTTTATAAATTTGTATACTGTATATTTTACTGAATTTAATTATTATTATTAATAAACCCCAATTAATTGTCCATGTTATAAAAGTCACATAAAAATTTAATAATGTTACAAGCATCGTTTGAACTCATTGTTTCATCCAACAAAATCTATAGACAAAAAAATTATTTAAGGATAAATACATTATAAAAATATCATTATGTTGCATTATATCCCAATTAAAATAAATTTTCCAACCAAAATTCATCACTATGAAAAACAAAATATGAGAAATCCTCTTCTCCATCACATCCCTAGTTTCCCATGAAACGTCTTCAAATTAGTGCTTTCAACAGAAAAACATAACCTAGAGAGTGGTCTTGTTTTGTGGAGATTTATCTTGAAAATCGAGAATATATACCAATTTATCACTATATTAATAATATTTCTCAAATTTTATGACCACTTGGTTTATTACATGTGAAGGAGAAAGTATGTACTTCCTCAAATGAGATATACAGAATAAATCATGTATATTATTGAGATGAAGTAGAACCTCCATTAGATAATCTATCATAATGATATAATAAATAAATTTAAAATGAAATAATATAATAATTTATTGACATTATTATATTTAAAAATCTCATCATCCCCTTCCATGGAGATATTAATATTAATACAATATCACCAAAAACATAACATAGAATATTACAACCATTTTCCACATAATTGTTTCTCTGAATATGATGTGATGTTACGCGACGTGGAATAGATCAAACATTCCATTTCACATTATCAAATAGATCAGGCCCCAATACTTTTCTATCTAAAATATAACTTGAACATGTCTTTTTTCATCATGTTTTACTATAGAGGGGGTCATAAGGATCCAACTGAATACAAGTGTGAATGAAATTGTTTATGAATATTTTACCAATTGAAAATGTGGATACCAACAACATTTTAAATCCATAGATAAATCTCTAAACATTTATTGTAGATTTTTATTATTATTATTCAAATAACCATCCCTCTGGGGATAATAAGTGGGGATAAAACAGTACTCTATATCTAGAGACTACTAATTACATTACAAAAACATCGAGGTAAACCGCAGATCTTGATATATTAAAGGAAAAATGGTACTCCATGAAATCTTACCACTTTCATGATATATAATATATCTATGTGATCACGGTTGAAATATTCTCTTATCGAAATGAACTATTCTAAATTCATATTGAGGTCAACTATAAACCATATAGCATTACGACATTTATATGTTTTGGGATGTATGATGAAAAATAAATAGTTATGTTTTCCTATTTCCATTGTTGTAAGGTAAATATTTTTAACATCCCCATATACATCAATCTCTTAGCCTTTCCTTAATGAGCAATGAAGAACTATGAGACATATTCTAGAATAGTTTTCCTCATTCCATCCCACCATAAATACTCATTTATGTATTTATAGATCCTTATACATCGAGGAAGAATAGAGAATGAAAAACTGTGACCCTCATCAAGTATATCCTTCTTAAAAACTGGTATTGGTGGGACATAAACATGGTTCACAAACATTATTTTTCCATAACAAAAATGGATGAAATCTATAACATTTCCACATTCATTTACAAATCCACATCTCTCTTCATAGACTCTATAATATTCACATGGTTTGTTTTTTTGAACATCGTTTGTTCGAAATAAAATTTATAACCTTCCATTATTATTTCAAGATATATCCTTTTTATGTCCATATATATTTAATCTATTTTCATTCTCATCATGTATTAGATTGCATGATTCGTTCCTCTTAAAGAATCTACCACTATGTTTAATTTACTAGGAGGGTAATGCATCGAGAAAACATGATCATTAATCCACTCTAACAATATTATTTGGATAAAATTCAAATCTTTTCTGATGAAAATATAAATTTTACTTTTCTTATTAGTATATATGTATCTAATTTCTGTATAGTGATAATTTCGTCGTATCTTCAATGAAACAATTACCAAAACTAACTCAAAAAAATGAGATTGATAGTTATTAAAAATAACCTTAAATTGTTTGTGTAATAATAGATAACCATCTCATTTTGTATGATAACACATCCTCCCCCTTCTTATATGCATAAATATAGATCAAAACCCATTCTACACAATATGATAGTTTTTAAGAAGGTGCACTGATAAATATTCTTTTTACCTTGTGAAATTGACATTTCATTTAATTATCCATATGAACATAAATCATTTTATCAAACATAGTTATAGTATTAGGAATTTGGGAGATTTTTTTAACAAAAAATTTATAAATACAATCCATCAAAATAAAAACACACATTTAAATGTCCATTTTCATTCTATTAAATTTCACAATATATTTTTTCTTTGAAGTATCTACTGATACACACCCATGTGATATTATATTACTAAGAAATAAATCATTATTAATAAAAAATTAACCATTTATAATCATTTTATAAGTATTTTCCTTCTTCATGAACTTTATCACAATCCTCATGTTACCTCCATGAACATCATTTATAATTGAATATAAAAACAGTGTCGTTTATTATGTCTACCCAAAAAATGATCATGATTGCCTCTAAATACACTATTTATTATTATTGTGAAGATAGATGGGTAATTAGTTAGACCAAAAGGAATCACTAGATATTCGTAGTGTCAATAACATTTAAGGAATGTTGTACTAGGTATATATTCTTTATTAAACCTCAATTGATGGTATCCATATTGGATATAAATATTGTAAAAATCATTGAGTTCTAATAGATTATATATTAAGACCATTTATGGTGTAGAGGATAATTGTTCTTAATTGTAATATTGTTAAGCTCCCAATAATCAATGGAAAGAATCATTGGAACATCATTATTATTAATAAATAGAATAGGGTCACCCAAATCCGATGCACTAGGGAACATTACTACCTTATCAATATTCCATTGTTTTTTCATCATTAATATGTACTACTCAATTGGGTTCAATCTATATAGAGACTTTGAAATATCTATCATAGTAGGTATGAGTACTATTGAAAACTAAATTCCATGATTTGGAGGATGTTTTCCAAATTAGTTAGTACTGACATCAACAATCCAATGTAAAATAGTTGATTCCATAATATGGATTTTATGGCCAACCATTCTATACAGATAAAAAACATTTATTGGAATTAAGACCTAGAAGATGGAATAAATTTCCATTGTATGTTCATATTTATCATTAAATCGTTAAATAAATTTTAGATTATTAAAAATATGAATTTTTTTCTCCATTCTATGAAAAATAATACTGTCTTAATATAGACAATGCTATTTAATTCCATGAATCATATCATATTAAACTAAATGGAGAATCATAATATTTTTAGTAATTACCATACAATAAACACCAATTATAGAATTAATATAAACTTGGGAAGAAACAAATGTTCCATTATGATTTTTCCCAACAAAATCAACATCTAATTTTTGTTGTCAAATAACAGTACACATGAAATATTATTTAGAAATTAAAGAGTTTTTGGATGAAAAATCAAATAAGACATTAGTTTTTCTAAAGTGGATAATAATTGTACCTTTCACCACACTATTCAATTAATCCACATATAAAATTTTGAACACATGATATTTTCCTTTTTCTTTGGGCTTATGTGGTTTTAAAATATGATCATAAAAAAATTTCATAATCATGAACTGAATGGAAAAATTTCTATACTCCTCGAATTTGTATCATTAGAGAATGAGAGGTGCATTATGTGGAGTTTCATACAGTATTTATATAATTTTCGAACTTCATCTCATAATTTCATCATTTGATTTATTTGTAACTATTATATTCACTCATGATACATTTAAATTTACCTTTTAGATTATTTCCCACATGTTTACTTCCACACTTATATCATAATGGAAATCTCGTCTTATTTACCCATGATTATTAGAACTGACTTTGAATATCAATTTTTATTTACTATTAAAACATCTAGATTTATGGGTGACTAATATCGTCATCTCCACCTTAAAGTTTCATCAAAAAAAATTTAGGTACTAATGTGTTTTATATATAGTTCCTTTTGGATGCATGGTTTTAGGCGACCAATGATTTGATCAATTTTACTCATAGTGATGATAATTAAAAAATTATAATACATTGTAATATTTTTAGAAAATTCCTTATAGGTACATATGGATTAGTCATCCTTTTTGTTATAGATTAGGAAATACATTCTCTAAATTTATACAATGAATATGAGGGAAGAACTTTTTGTGGAATATCCTTATAAACTCAACCCTTTCCATGGATTAAATTTCATCCTCATTCCTCATATTATAAATAATATTCCACCATTGAGCATCTTCATCCTCTATATAATAAATAGCAATGAAAATGTTTTCATGTCTTGAACATTGAAGAATAAAAAAGTATATTATCAATGGTGTCAATTGATTTCTCACCCACTAGTGGGACATTATATCCACAAAAATACGGTTGATGTTTCTTCATGAATTATTCAATAGTTTCATATTCTATACAATAGTCATTTGGAAACTCACCATGATTCATAAATATTGAATTTTTTGTTACAATCACAAAAAAATATGTAATCCAACTCAAATAACATTTGTCTACTTAGTAGGAATATCATTTCACTGTCCCTCAGATTTAGCATTAATACAATTCCTTTGTGTCCAAGACATTAACTTAAATAAAAAAATCATAGCATGAGAAACAATAATCATAGTGGAAAACTGCATAATCATGAAAAATCAACTATATTTTGTCTAAATGACAGAGAAAGTATTTTCTTAATGATTAATTTTAACCAAGTTAAAAAATAATCATCATAAAATATTTGTATTTTTTAAAATAATTATAATTATACCCACAATTTCCTCATTATAGTTTTCAAATGATAACCAAACATGTCCTCTAATATCCCCCATACCAACCAATGATTTTCATACATAGATATTACTAACTTTAGAGGACTATTCATTACATTACATAGATTAACATCTGAGGTTCATAATAGTATAGTGCCTTTGGAATCATAGAAACATAAAAAATATGTTTATAGAATATCTAATTCATCTCCAGCTTATTTTTTCATTAATAGAACATTTTTTGACACATCATACTCATTATATTTCTTTATACCCAAGGGAATGAAAAAATAAGAAAAGTTTGTTCTCAAATTCATAGTAAGGTTAATTGAGGAAGATATCAATCATATCATAGTCATAAGGGAATAAGATCTTGAAAATAACATTTTAAAAATATACCCTTTATATATAATTAGATAATATTGATTCATGGAATAAATATTTGTAGTTCATAAGAAACAAATCGTAATGGATCTTGAAAAATGAGAGAATAAAAATTGCATAAAAATGGAATTTTAAAATTCACATAACCATGTAAAATCATTTCCTCAGTTTTAATGTATATTATATCAGAATATCTGAGTGAATTGGGTTCACTCTTTAAACGATCTCATTAGTTGAGGTTCACATTGAGGACTATCATGGGGAATATGATTACTTACTAAATTGATTTCACTCTTTATTTTAGTCCCATTATTCTCATGAGATATCAATATTTAATAACTAATTTGAAGATAGATATAAGTCTCACCCATCACATAATGAAAATAATATATATGTGTCCCCAAAAAAACAAAAATCAAATAAGAACTCCTGAAAATAACTGGGTTTCAACGAAATTCCATTATAGTATAACCTGTGGAAAAGAAACATGTATCATAAAGCTAATTCAATCATAAACATAAACCTCTGAAAGAATTAATCTGGATGATATATATAGATAATATCCCTATAGAAAAATATATATCAGCAAATAATGTCAACTCAAATTGAAAATTATTTTGTAATATCACATAAAATAATTTTTGAGGAAAATAACCCTTTCATTTTGAATACATTCTTTTAAATCCAAAAAATTATAAAGGTAATTTTGTTTTTTAAAATGAACATTGGACATATAAAAATGATGCTTTAAATAATTAAGGCACTATTATGGTTTTAAAATATGATCATTCCCTATTAATTAATAAGAATCATTCCTTTCTTATTTCAATCTGACATGTCAAAAATATCATTAATGAGAAAAAAATGAATATTCTATTCAAATTTTTTTCAAAAAGAAAACTAAGGATAAATAATATCAAACAATCAGATTATAATGTTAAACAAATTCCAAATAATGTTTATAAATCATGGATATGGAATAAAATACTCTCCAATGGGGACACAAACTTTAATAATACCAAATATTGATGAGATTGTGAAATAAAACCATTTCCTCAAGTATCCCATTTTTTTCACATTAAAAAATATTCTATAATAAATATGGATTTATTATAAATGTATTCAATTACCATATAGCTATAAAACTATTTATTAATTATTTAAAACATTATATAATCTGTTTATTAATAATTTCTTATTAAATTGTTGTGGTAGATAAATATTTTATTTTCATAAAATGTTTTGATTTGGTAATCTTGATCCTTATATATTGATCATGGTCGCATATTATACAGATTCTTAATCAAGTTAAAAAATTAATATTTATTCATTATATATATATTTATAATCATTCAAAAAATTTAGACGTAAAAAAATGAATTACACTGTTAAGGGAGACTGTAGACAAAACATATTGATGAATGACAGTTCCATTTTCATTTGTTACAATTAAATAAAGGAAAACAATAAAAAAAAATTGATGAGTCTTTATTATTTCAAATATATTATATATATTCATAAAATTCAACCTTATTACCTTCCATGGAAAATATAAATGCAAAAATAATCACATAATGTCATGAAAAAGGTAGTTTATTTGTATGCATGAGCGACATTATCATTTCTCTAATGGGTTGATGGTAAAAAAGTAGAAAAAAAAGACATAATTATGTCATAAATAAAATATATAAACATTAATACTAAAATAATTTCCAAATATAAAAATTGATGATAATAAATGATTACTATTTCTATGTGGACATGGAAAGCCCGCTGTATATAGTGGCACAAATTTCACTTCTTATTTTATGAGAATGAGGTGTATAATGGTGTTTTAAAAATATTAATAATATTTCATAATATTTATTTCACTATGGTTTTTATTATATTATTAAAATTATATATTTATAGAAGGTAAATTAGAGTAAAAATTTATCAGTTTGAGAAATTACATCTCCATCTAAATAACCCTTTTGATCTCTTCGAGAATCCTATTGTGGTGGTATTTCAATAATAAAATCAAATATATAGTGTGGGTAAAGAAGTGCATAAAATAAATCCCATGCTTATTGTTTATCAAAAAGGCTCGTTGCTGTATAATGATGAGAAGGAGGATGTTCTATTTTATAATTGATTTTAGGAGAACCATTGGAATTTCACAAATTATAAAAATATAATAATACTATTCTTGATCTAAATTCTTCTTAATAGAATATGAATAAATAGAGGATGAAATATTTCATCATATATTAAATCTATTTTTATTATTTTATATGTTATATTATTTTTTAATAACTTAATAAAATATTAACCGTATAAAATATCATTATTGTCAATTTTGATAATTATAGTTACATTGATTTTCAAAACATTTTTAATACAAGTAAAATTAAAAGGAAACATTAAAATATATGCTGAAAAATTTCATGGTCATAAATAATTCATGTATCACCTTAAATATTTAAAAATACATTACATTTAATATTTTTAATATCATTTATTTTATTTTTTTATTAAATTAACAAATACTTCATCAACATTGTGAAAGAATTTAATGGAATTAATTAGAATATAAAAGTTATAAATAAATTAACCTCATTAATATAGTTTCATTAGGCATAGAATCACTATTAAAATTCATTAATAACTAATATTTATCTATATTTGAAAACATAAATTAAAATTAAAACTCAAAGAGTGACATTTTTCACTTAAATTGGTTTAAATAGTATATATGTCATTTTCCTACACATTTATCAATTAAATAAATCAATTTTAATCCTTGAATAATAAATATCTAATTTAATCATAAAATAAGTATTTGGAGGGATAATTTTGGCCTTATCAATTATTTTTAACCTAGATAAACCCGATTAACCATCTATAGAATGATAAATTTTACCATAGTTTCTATTCATATAGATCAAAAATAAAAGGTTATAATAATCAAATTTTAAACTAATAATTATAAATATTTAATCAAGTTTATGTACTTTTATACCTATGAATTATAGTAATATATTTTAATTAAAATTCATAAAATGTGACAATGCCTATTTTTTAGGAAACATTGTTTTTTTGGCATAAAATTTTATTTATTATTATCCTATGATTATAAATGTTTTTGTTGAATGCTTGAAAAATTTGTAAAAATAAATAATATATATTTTTCATCAACATCATTCACCAATAGATATTAATTTAATATATTAATTTCAAATAAAATGTACACATAATATAATTTTTTTCCAGAAACACATAACAATTATTTTAAAATAATTATTCAATTTCAAATCATAAATTTATAAAATAAATTTATTGACATATTAATTTTCATTATTTAGTTATAATAAGTTGTACATTCTAATGTAATAGTTAGGTGATAATGAATATATAATATTTTAAAATGTTATGTGACTATTTTAAACTCTTTGTTTTGTGGAACCTATTATATCAACGAAATCAATGTATAGAATTGAAAATATCTCAAAAAAAATTCATGTGTTATAATAAAACATTTTCAATGTGATCCAATGTAAGAACTAGATTCCTCTAAAAGGATGAGGTGGACTTATACACAACATCATCCACATCAATCACCTGAGAACAGTCCTGAGATACTTTTGGAGCCCTGATACTTGAACCTAGTCGTTCATATAACAATTCCTCTATAAAATATCCAATTGTTATACCACCAATATGATTCTCTCTATAATCACAGATGAAACCACATAAATTGGAATTATAATATCCAAATTTTTAATATTAATCTCACTAATTCTAAAATAAAAACTGAAAGAACACATGGTCACCAATAATAAACTCAAGAGGTCAGTGATGTCATTAACATACAACTATTGTCTATACTGGGCCATAGTCATCTTCTTCAAAATTAACTTAACCTATTTTTATATCTCGTACATGAGACCCCTTCCCAGTTACTCAAACTATCCCACTTCCATCTAACACAATGGATATCTATAAGGCCTACCATAAATAACATAATATAGTTCCATTAGTATTCCCTCTTGATAATTATATATATAGGTGAAATAGACAACTACTATGGGTTTCCAAAATTATCGACCAAATAATAAATCCAAATCCCCCAAAATTTCATGTAATACCTAGATTTTTCATTCTTATTTTCCATCCATTTAAGGGTAAAAATTCGTCAATATCACATGTTGGCACAAGGGAAACACTAACCTTTATCATTTCTATTACTAACTCATTGATATGTGGGGGGGGGGTCTTTATCAATTATAGATAAAATAATAAATAAATCTACACATTATTGCTTCAATTATTATTTTTTATAATAAATTCTATTAAAAAATAATATTAATTTATAAAAATTATTATATTAATTTATAAAAAATAATATTTATTTATACAAATTAAATAAAAAACTAATATTTATAGTTAATATATATTTTAATAATTTTGATATATGTAACATTTTAGAAAATTATATAGAAAATTATTAATATATATTTTAAAAATTATGTAGTTAAAATAGTTTTATTAAATAATATATATATAATATTTTTAATTACAAAATTATAATTATGCATAAATTATTTTTAAATAATAATAATAATAATAACAATTTAATATATATTCAAATTAACATATGTTTCAAATGAATAAGGTCAATAAATATATTGATGTGTGAGTACATTTATCATGAATATGTTTTGTAATCATCATTATTTAATGTTTATCTATACATTACACATGTATTATTTATATTGCTCATGTTTTTCATTTGTAAGGGCTTATATATATATATATATTAGGTGTTTGGGGGTACAATTACATTACACAACACACAATGTATGGATAGTGAGGCCACCCCCCCCCAAAGGGATATCCTAGCAATGAAGACTTGTTTATTCAGTACATAGACTGAAGGCATAGTTTGTATGAAACCCATTACATAGCCCAAAGGCCCACATATTGGCCCAAAGGCCCATAGTAGTGTCAGGCCTGCTTGATGCATCTGTCACTACCTTCCTGCATCACAAATGCATTACAACTTACCTACAACTTGCATGCATCACCACCTGCAAAACAGAAATTCACTCCCACTCAAATTTGATCTTGGTTCTGCTTTAGGATAATAGGTATCCTTTACCACTTGGTAAAGCCCCCTAACTGGAATGCGTGTGTAAACTAAAAACCATATTTGAGAGGGAAACCTGATAAATCCCCATTCATGCAATATGTTACCCATAATAGAAAATGGTTTTGAATTTCCATGTTCATAACACAAATAGATTTTGAGTTTTGCGGGACTCGACACGATGATTTTTCTCACGGAGAACAAGAGGTCGAACTGGTAGGTACCACTCAAAGATTATTCCAACAATAGAATCTAATTACATTACTACCCTTGCATTGATATACAAAAGTTTTTTTTCAGGAGCATTGTGTAATGAGGAATTGGTGTCGAATCATCTATCTTTTGAAGGTATCTCGGTGTACCATTGATCTGCTTCACAAAAAATTGCAAATATGGGTTAAGATTCTTTTATTAAAGCATGGAAACGCATCATCATAGAATAGGTAAGGGGATTTATGAATTTTATAAATTTCAAATAAACATTCTATGCCAAACAACATCTATGGAGTCTCTCAAATCGTATGAAAAGACTACTTGAAATTTGGTGTTTTGAGGGTTAGAAGATTACATCCTTGGGAAAGGGGTTTTTTATAATGTCTTTCCATATGAATCTATTAAATAAAGGGAATGGGGGTCTAGTATTGTAAACCTAAATATTAGATTCCTCATGATACAAGACTGGAACCCATCATTCAATCATTAATATGTGATTAAAAAAGTTATTTTTATTTTTATTCAAATTCATGGTCTATGATACTTCTTATAAAACCCATACATATTATCATAAATTATCTTCGATATTGATATTCTAATGAAGATGGACAAGGATATGAAAATGAAAATATATATCTACATTTTTGAGTTTCATGTAGATGATAACCTACCCAATCCATTGAAAAAATAGTTTTTTTAATGAGGGTTTTTGGTTTGATTTAACAATAAATTTTAAAAAAAGTGAATACTTTTTAATCGATTTCCACATCATTGGACATACATTTGAAAAATGTTGAAGAAGACATGTCTTAATCTCATGTGGAGATAATGGTCATTCCACTAATATTTATAGGAATTAATAGTTAAATTTATCATCTTTAAGTGATAAGTATCCAAAAATTTTAGGTCAAGAGATTGATACCCAATTGGAGGATAGTGACTAGACAACTGATCATATCCTTGAAAAGCACATGAAAAATAAGGTGCATAAATAAGTAGATCTGATAGGTCAATTTTTTTCATATGGTGATCAATATGATTATCCAAATCATTTTGGATCCCCCAATTTAGACATTAGTATAGAAATATTTGGGAATGCCACTTCTGTGTCAGATTTTGAGGATATTTATGACTTTTCAAATGCTACAGAGGATCGAGATGACCAATACCTATACACAAATTCTCATTAATTGCATAAGTATATTGAGATTTCCTCTCATGAATTTTCCGAAAACAATCATTGAAAATTTATGTCTTTTTTTAAAAAAGATGAAAATGATAGTCAACCATCATTGATACTTAATGACATGGTGTTTGGACCATGGGATAGAGCACCCACTAGAATTTTTAGTATGAACCAACCAATGGATTGACACATATCCTTTACTACTTTGGCTCTTGAATCCTCACTACAGGATGATATTAATGGTTAGGAAACATTTTTGGCTCAAAATACATTTTGAAAAGTGTTAGAGGCTCAGATGATAGGGCCTCATACCACTTCAGCCACCCAACCTGCAATATGTGATGTGGTGTAAACTAATATAGTGGGATCAGCTGGTACAAATTATAAGAATATTAAGGAAGAATATGTCCTTAATCATCCTAGGGGTGTGCAGAAAACAAAAGATGTTGGCATCAAATGATCTATTACAAATGTCATATCTATTAGTTTCTTGACATTTTAAACCAATCCAATAGTAGGGAGTATTTCTCTGAAGAATTTTGAAATACTCATTCAGATTTACTTGATGCTGACCAATCCTTAGGTGTTGAGACAGTCAAGGAAAGGATCAAGACTAATATAAATAATTAAGCATATGGCCCAAGTCTGGTTGGTTGATAGGTTCCTCGAAATCTTGAGGATCCCATCCCAATAGATGACGTCTGCAATCCCCATGCTAACTATGATAAGACATGGAAATGGCCTAAGACTTAGAAGTGGGGTCGTCATCTAAGAGGGAAGAGCAGTGGCCGATATAGAAGATGATTTATTTTATTTTTTTCATCACATCTTGTTTTGTTCTATGGTTGTTTGTTGAAATTGATTTTAGCATTCCATCTCCTCGTGTAGTTTATTCATTTTTTATAATAAATTTCAGGATCATGGGTTTACCCCATGGTTAAAACCGTATTGGTATAGGATTTATTCATGTTATATGCATGAATATGTTCCCATAAAAACATATAAAATTACAATAAATATATTTCAATAATAAATATATATATTATACTTATAATTGTATATTTTTAATTATATATAAATAATTTTTAAATATATTTATTTATAATTATTTGTATAAGAAAATTTATATGTATTTCAGTAATAACTAAACTACAATAGAGGCATATTATATATATATATATATATATTAAATTATATACTAATATTTATAAATATATCATCTTATAGTTATAAATATGTGTGTGTGTGTGCGCGCGTGTGTGCAATAAATTATTAAATTATAATAAATATATTTATTATACTTATACAGTTATAAATATATATAATTAAATAACTATATCTATCAATATATACAAACAATTATAAATAAGTAAAAATATTTATAATTATACTTCTAAATAAAAATATACACATTAAAATAATTAAAAGATTAAAATAAATATATTTATTATACTTAAAAAGTTATAAATAAATATCATTAAATAAATATACTTATCAATGTATATAAATATATATAAATAAAAAACTATAATTATATATATAATAATCATTCTAAATAAATATTGATATATTTACATAATAAATTTTTAAATAAATATATTAGTTATAAATATTAAAAAAAAAAAAATAATACCAATATATTTTCTATAAAATTTATATATTTTAATAAAAAATGTATATTTCTAATTTTTAATATAAATGAATATATATTTATTATTATTATTATATTAAAAATAAATAAATAAATATTTATACATATAACTATTAAAAAATATAAATTATTTTTATATTATTTTTATATTATTAAAAATATTTATAATTGTTAAATTATTTTAAATATATTTAATTAAATAAATATATTTATAAATAAATACAAATATATATAAATAAATAAAAATATTTATAAGTAAATAAAATATAATATAATTATATTTAGAATTAAATATTGATATATTAAAAAAATTATATAATTATAATATATATTTAATTTATAAATATTAATAAAATTATAAAAATAATAAATATATTTAATTTAATATAATAATTATATATATATACATACTTATAACTATAAATAAATATGGATTTATTATAATTTTATAAATATAAATTTATATGAATATATTTATATTATAATTATAATGTAGTAAATTTAATATATATTTATATTTGGGGGCATGCTTGACTGATAAATGCTCTATGTATTCTGACATGAGACTCAGGTACAAATCTGAGTGGGAGTAAATTTCTGTTGGAAGGTGGTGACACAGGGAGACGGTGACACATGCATGATGCATGTAGACGGCGACACAAGATTGATGCATGTAGGATGATGTACTAGGCCTTCCGGCCATTTATCTTGCCATTGATCTAGGTAAGGGGCATCATGCCTACTGAGACTTCATGCCATGTATTGAAAAAATAAGGAATGATGGGTTTTATATCCCTTGGGGGGAGAGGGTATAGCCTGCCTTTCTGGCCTATTTGTGTGATGTGTGTGTGTGTAATGTAATTCAACCACCAAACACCTAATATATATAATTAACACATTAATTATATGTATATATAAAATTGTAAATATATGAAAACAGTTATTATAATTTCATAATTATTTAAATAAATTTATATATATTTATAGTTATTAATATAAATAAATATACTAATTAAATATACTAATTATAATTAATTATATATCTAATAAAAAAATTTATTAAAAATTTATAATTATAAATAAATAATTATTTTTTATAATTAATATAATTTTAGAAACATATAAAATTTAATAATTATATATAATTATATAAATATAATTATTTTATTTATAATATTAGAAATTAATATAATTATATAAATATATTGAAGATGGTTTATATTTATCATTACTAAAAAATCCATGATAATGGAATCTTTTTTTAGATCATTCTATTTCAGCACTCATAAAACATACCTTTATCATTACATTTTTACAAGAGCAGATAAAAGCATTATAAAATTTTATAAATTAACCATAACAATGAGTTTCTTCTATTGCAAAAATCTTGCTATCGTAGAAGTTGTCCTCTGCCACTGCTGACCCCTCATTTGCTACTGACCCCACCTCTACCTTGACCCCTCCTCTTCCACCAGGAATCCCTCTTTCTCCGTCGTGAATCAATCCTCCCCCACAAAACCCACCCCCATTATGAACCTCACCTACATCGTGTGTTAAACCCTATCACCACTGTGATTCCCCTCCTCTCTGATAAACCCACCTCCACCATGAACCCTACTTCTATTGCTGGACCCCACATCTACCACGAAGTACACCTCTACCGTGAACCCAGCTCTGTTGAGAGCTCCACATCCACTGTGAACCCCTCTGTGGCCTCGACCACTTCCTTTTACCCTGACTCCGCCTCCTCCGGACCCTAATGACGTTGTTGGGCCTCCAAATCCGAGGAATATTATTATTTTATTAGTAATTCTTTTAGAGAGGAATATTAATTATAGGGTTTTAGTGTTTGAATTATTTTGTGATATATGGATTATATGATTGGTTTGATTCATTAGAGTGAGAAAAAAATCATTGATTTGTAAAGCGTTTTATTTGTTTTTTGGAAATATTTTTGGAATCATTTGATAATTTGTATGTATAGTTATATAATACTTCAATACAAATAAAATGAAGGTATTTGGATTGATCTATATATGAGAACATATCTGGATGAGGTGGTTAGATATATTATAATAATTATTGTTATTTTTGAGGGTAAATGTATCCCAATTTGTATTATAATTGAGTGAATTTGGAGATTATTTTTGATAAAATAATTTTTCCCATAAATATATCGTAAATCACTATTGAGTTGGAACTTATAGTTAATATATGATATGTGTTTTGGTTTTTGTTAACATTTTTATTATTGATTATTGATGGATCAATGTGTTTTCTATGATTGGATTTCTAATAAATAATTAAAAAATTATAATTTATAATTTTTTTTATTATGTGTAAGAGGATGCTTCAATTGATGTTATATCATGTTCACATAACAGTTGAATAATTTTGTTTAAACAGTTACCAGGGTTGGGATTTTAGTCAAACATCATTGGAATTTTAAGGTAAATATGTGGGAAATATAGAGACATGAGTTATAATAATATATTCACGCATTTATAGTACCCCTATCTTAGGTCTCAAAAATATTATTTAAATTTCATTCTCAATGTGTCCATTAATGGTGAGTAGATTTTCTTTAATTTTTATTGTGACAATACACTAGTGTGAAAATTATGTTAAATTTTCAACCTTGATTAGCTTATAGGGCCATTTTTAGGTAGCCCATAATGATTGATGGTTGATATTTTATTATTATTATTATATATTATGGTTGTATCTTGGTAAATTATATTTTCATGATAAGAAAAAAAATTATGATTAGTTTTATTTACACAACCTGATGATATAATTTTTATTCATTATTTTCCCTAAAACTATAAATTTATTGTTTTTCATAAAAATGAATGGTATAAAACATTGATTATATCTTTCTAGGATCATTTCTCACACCTTAAATATAAACATTGGTGCGTATATAGACCGAGTTGATTAAGATAATGGTTAAAGTAAGGGGTATCACTTTTTTTGTGTTGTTCTATAGTCCCTTCGGTAAGACATAATGATGAAGAGATATAGAGGTCACCACAGAGAATAAGAATAAAATATTCCTTCTAGTTATTTTATGATAAATAATATTATTTGAGTATCTTTCAAATAATTTTATTATTTGATTAACATTTTATTTTTTATCCCGTGTAAACCTTTTATAGATTTATATTTTGAATAAATTTGGTTATTCTAACTCATGCATATCTTATAAAGTTTCACTCTTGGGATTTATGTGTTTGTGAAAATTCCTAAATGGTTCCTTTTAAATGATTCAAGTTTTTTCAAATGTTTATTAAAAAATATAGTTGTTTAATATACCCTTTTGGGATTCCAATAACATTAAATTGATTTATGAACATTGCATGGAATTAGGTTTCCTTACACGTGTTTTTAACTAACCTGATTGGATTTCATAAAGGGATGTGATGGTTTTGAAATTGTATTTATTACTGGGTTCTTTTTAACAAGGGGTGTGGAAGATTTAAATGAAAAATAGTAAAAATATATGGTTATAACTCATTTTAAATGATTAAGAATATAAGGTTATGATGTTTCATTGAATTATTTAAAAAATGTAATTGTGGTTTTGTGAACGGGTGCTTATAATTGATTGGATAAATTTTCAAAGGGTGTGTTTTTTATGATGAATATGTGTAAATTTTTGGTATTTTAAATGGCATTTCAAGTGTGAATTTATAAATATATTTCAAAGGAAACATTAAATTTTTTGTTTTTAGAATTTTATAAAAATATATTTTTATATTATTATGAAAACCATTTCATTTTATAAGGATGATAATTAGATTTATAATAATACCATGGAAAGGGAATGTAACTAACACTATCCAACCCATATGATATCCATGAAGACCACATTCTTAAAAATATGATTTAATTTTTATCCTCATTACAACAATGAATCATACATTGAGTCCAACATCACTATCCTAGTTTAAATAAGGGGAGTCCAATACATTTACATCATCATTCATGTTTTTTTAACTTATAATGGGATGTGACATAGGAAACAAAATGAAATAATAAATATTATTCAAATGTGGAGTTCCCCTTATTTATGAGGCATATATTATTATTTAGCTTTTATACATATTAATATTAACAAATCAAAAATGTTTAATCAGAATAATGAATGAGTTTATTCCAATCATTTTTTAAATGAGTATGAAGATATATTGAAAGAGATTATCATATTTTAAAAAGACAATGTATATAACACTTATCAAATCCTCTATCCATGTTTACACAATTTTTATTCAAGACTAAAAATTCTAGAGGATTTGGACGAACATTTGATCTGTCACAAAATATATTGAAGTTATAAATTTTGGAATACACAAGGGGAAAAAGGGAATGCAGCTAGTGGCTAGGATAACAATATGTTTTATGGATGATATGATATGATAAATATTGTGTAAAATATTTAATACTATATTGAGGATGTGATAATAGGTGTGAATGATGATGATCATATTGAGGACTTGAAAAAGATAGAAGAAAATTAACATCGTGATTTCCAAATATTGATATAGATGTTAATGAGTTGTGGAATGATTCCATTGTATGACAGTTGTACTAGATATAATAAATGTTTAGACATAATGAAGTGGTATAATTTAAAATCCATTAAAAATGGAGTGACACCCATTTTACAAGACTAATTCTATTCTTTAATGACATGCTCCTAGATTATTATGAGTTCTATATCCTAGAATAGAATTACTAATGAACGATATGCTTGATGGATATAATCTCTAAAATAATACAAACCAACCTGAATGACTAGATACTTTTTCAAAAGGACTAGAAATCACTTATCAAATGTTGAATGAGTTGTGCTTATCGGTATTAGATAGTTGAATATGGTCTTATGAATGTTTTATGGTACCTTCCAATCATTAAAATGAATATGCACCTATATAGAAGTGGGGATACTTCATTTCAATTGACATGGAACATAGCTACACGAATTAAATATGGGAAACTACATCACTCGAAAGACTACCATTAGTGGAAGAGAATTGATCATTCATATCATGAATTTGGAATGCGGTTCAGAAACCATCGTCTTGCATTATCTACAAATGGAGTGCATCATTTATGATTTCAATGGATTATTCATAGTACATGGTGAGTTATGTTGGTTTATTATAAATATCCACCATTTTTTCGTGATATAAAAATACATGATATTATCTTTTCTTATATTAGGAAGAAAACAACGAGGTAATGGTATTGGTTTTTATTTGACCCTAATGATGGAGGATTTAAATTTATTATAGGATTTAGGAGTTATGTTTTATGATTATTACAAAAAATGAAGATATCATATTGAGAAACATGTTGTATAGGATAATTAATTACATTACTTATTATGAAATATTTTCATCATATATCATTAATAGAACTCAAGGTTCTTCTATTTGTGAATAAGGTACAAATTCAATTCGTTTGAATCATTAATAAAAAACATGTTTCATTGACATCACTTATATCTACCCCAATGCTATAAGTAACAATATAATATTACATTATTTGATGATAGTTTAGAATAATCTACATATCATTATACACAAACAGGTGATCAAGTTTGTGATTAAGTAAAATAAGTGGTCACTTATTATGGAAATTTGTTTTTTTAAATCTTATGATAAACTGATTTAAAATAAGATTGGATTTTTTTAATTACCATACTTTGAAGGAATGTAAATTATAAATTATCATTATGTTAGGAATTGTGAATGCAATAATTTGATAGTGTCAACAACACATTTTAAAATGAACCCAGCAAAAAATGGATGGAATCAAGGATCGGTAGGAGATGTTTGAAATGGGAATATGAGAAGAGTTGATGATAATGAATAGTGAAAAATAAACTTTTCAAATTTCAACTACATAAACTCTTTCCAGGATGGTGAAATATTAGTATTTCAATATCATAAATGTTGTAAAGGATCTATAGGGGTATTCCAAAAATATCAAGAACATTGTGTCAACGACCGATTTAATGTTAAAGTGAACAATATCAAATGATTAGCATGTTTTGAATCAATATTAATTTTCAATAGATTTATGTTTCATTTTATCCATGAATTTTAATCATACATTAACCAATAACCATTTCATATTTAAATCCACTTTAACCAAATTTATAGACCAGACAAAAAATCTGACTATTGAAAGAGAAATTTCTGTCATATAATGTGAAGGGGAACTTTTCGTCCCAGTAACATTAATTGATATGAATGTTAATTTGATGGTTCACATGGTTAGAGTTATTTTATTATGTGTTAATGTAAAATATTGAATATGTACCGAAGTTAATGATATATGAATATTTTGAAAGTTTTTTTCAAAAATCAAATTCATCCAGAGGGTTGTATTGAGGAGTGATATATTTTTGAGGCAGACGTTGAATTTATTTAAAAATAACTATTAGGTGTGGAATGCATAACTGTAAAAAAATATAATCACAATGGGTTTCTAGTGGAAGATGGAATTTATAGAAGATATTTTATCAAAATCAATTTTACAGATCAAGACCAGGACCACATTTATATATTTCATTAACGTTTGAAGGTTTCCCCATATGATGAATCCAAAAAATAAAATCATATGAATTTGAATCTAAAAGGTTCTGAAATATGGAAATCAAATACACAAAATAAATTGTTTATATGATGGTTTCATTACCATATTTTAAAAGTGTAATGTGAAAATTCAAATTCAATTTTGAAACATCAATGGGGTCTATCTAAAAGACCATGTGTGTGTATTATGCTACCATGGTTATGTAATTAATGGTTATACAATATATACATATAAACATGATGAAGAATGTACCAATAATATTAGTGGTGTTACACATATGTATGAGGTTATGAATGTTTCTAGTACTAATGATATAAATTTAAATTTCATGAATATGTCATACATTGGGAATATAAAATAATTAATAGAGTAATTTAATAAAATATACACTATTACTATATTTCAATACATGATAGTTGATAATAGGAGTTCTGTTAAAATAGATGAATTATGATTCATGATAATCAATTTCAATACGGTAGTGTACAAATACAAACCCACTATAATTTCATCAGGTGTAGTACATGTATTTTATGTTTTAGATCCCACTAACTAAATGTGGTCAATTGTTATATTATTGACCAATACTATCGAAGGGTTAAAAGAAATTTTAGACAAGGATGGCCTTTTCACTGAGAGGTCATTATAATTTCATAGGGGTCCCAATATATATAGCATTTTGTATGTAATAGGATTCCACAATTAAGGGAAATAGTTAGTAGATAGAGGTGTGAAATATCTTCTAAATTTTATAAAAATAGAGTTGAATAACTAGATTAGTTTTTTTATTTATAATTATTGTTACCTCGGGTTATTATAAATTTATCCCTATATATATGCACACTAAATTAAATGTTAAAATGCTTCGTAAATAATGACGAATTTACAATGATAAATAGTGAAGTTACACCTTTGGATGAGGAGATTCATGGTTCTTTTACTAAGTATATAAATTCAATTTAAATTAATACTTCATACTTTGGGAATATAAAAAAATATTAAAGAAATATCATAATATATTCATAGTTCCTATTTTTCAATACATGTAAGTTGATAACAGGAGCACTGTAAAAAAAGATTAATTAGGATTCATGAAAATGAATTTCAATATGGTAGTGTACAAAGACAAACCCACTATAATGTCATCATGGGTAGTACATGTATTTTATGATATAGATCCCACTAACTAAAAGTGGTCAATTGTTATGTTTTCAAACTATAATATAAATGAGTTTGATGAAAATTAAGATGAGTATTGGCTTTTTCATTGAGACATCATTATAATTTCATAGAGGTCCTAGTGTAGAAAAATTTTGTATGTTAGAGGATACCACAATTAAGGGACATAGATAGTCAATTGAGGGGTGAAATATCATCATAATTTTTTTTAAAAAATAGATTTTAATATCTAGGTTATTTTTAAAACCATTTTAATACATTGTAATCATTTTAAAATATTCAACATAGGTATAGATGGATTAGTAATCATTTTTATTTTAGTTCACGAAATACATTCTTCAAATTTATACAAAGAATATGAGGGAAGGTCTTTCTGTGTAATATGCACATAAACTCAACACTTTAAATGGATTAAATTTCATCATATTTCCTCATATTCTAAATAATATTCTACCATTTATCATCTTCATCTTTTAGATGATAAAAGGATACTAAAATGTTATCATGTCCTGACCAATGAAGAATAAAATGGTATTTTATTAATGGTGTTAATCGATTCCACACAGAGTAGTGGATCATAATATCCACTAAAATATGGTCAGTGTTTCATCATGAATGATTAAATAGTATCCAATTCCCTACTATAGTTACTTGTAATCTCACCATTATTCATAAATAGTGAATATTTCATTAGAATGAGTAAAATATTATGCATTCCAACACAAATAATAGTTGTCAACATTATAGGAAAATCATTACATTTTACATCATATTTATCATTAATACAATTCCTTCATGTCCAATCCATTGACATTAATTAAAAAAATTATAGAAAGAGAAACAAAAATCAGTGTAAAATGGCATAATCATGAAAAATCAATTATACATTTTTTAAATGATCAAAAATTATTTTTTCAATATGTAGATTTAACCTTGTATATTTATAATCATAATTAAATTGTTTGGATTTTATCCAATAATTATAGGTATACCTAACGTTTTCTCATTATAGTTTTCAATGGATAACCAAACGTATCCACTGATATCCACTATACAAACCAATGATTTTCATACATAGATATTACAAACTATAGTTGAATATTCATTACCTTGCATAAATACACATATGAGGATGATAATGGTATAGTGCCTTTGGAAACATATAATCATAATAAATCAATTCATAAAATATATAATTCATATCCCACTTATTTTATCATTAACTTAACCCTTTTTGACACATCATACTCAATATATTTCTTCATAACGTTGGTAAATAAAAAATTAGAAATTTTTATTCTCAAATGATTAGTAAGGGTAATTGAGGAAGATATCAATAATATTATAGTCATAATGGAATAAGAACATGAAAATAACATTATAATATTATACCCTTCATATATAATTTTTTAATATTGATTCATGGAATAAATATAAGTAGTTCATAAGTGACAAATCATAAAAGGACCTTAGAAATGAGAGATTAAAAATTGCATAAAAATTGAATTGTGAAATTCATATATGAATGTAAAAAGATTTCCTCAGTTCTAATGTATATTTACCATGAATATTACTGTGAATTGGGTTCAATCTTGAAACCATTATATTAGTTGAGGTTCATTCCCAAGACTATCATGGTGAATATGTTTCCTTAATAAATTGAGGTCACTCACCATTCCAGTCCTATTGTTTTCATAAGATATCACTATTTTCCCAATGAGATGAAGTGAGACATAAGTTTCACACATCACAAAATGGAAACCATAAATATGTGGTCCCAAATAACATAAATCATATAAGAACACCTGAAAAGAAATGGGGTATAGAGAAATTTTATTATAGCATAACATGTGGAAAAGATACATGTTTCATAATCGTAGTTCAATCATAATCATAAACCTGATAAAGAATTAAAATTGATGATATATTTAGATAATATCCCTGTATAAAAATATATAACATTAAATAATGTTAACTCAAATGGAAATTTATTTTAAAATATCACTTAAAATATTTTTTGAGGAAAATAACATTTACATTTTGAAAAATTCTATTAAATTTAATAAACTCATAAAAGAACTTTTTTTATTTGAAATGAACATTTCTCATCTATAAATTAGGATTAGAATAATTAAGGCACAATTATGTTTTAATAATATTATCATTCTCTATTAATTAAAAATAATCATTTCATTTTTATTTCCATCTGACATTTCACAAATAACTTTTATAAGAAAACAAAAAAATATTCCATTCAATTTTTTTTCAAAGAGTAAAATAAGGATAGAAAAATATCTATAAATCAGATTATAATGATTAAAAAATTCAAAAACGTGTTTAGAAATCAAGGATGTGGAACAAAATACTCTTCAACGGGGACACAAACATCAACAATCCAGAATATTGATGACATTGTGAAATAAAACCCTAGCCTCCAGTATCTGATTTGTTTGATCAAATTGAAAACTTATTTATAATAAAGATGGATTTATTATAAATGTATTGAATAACCATTTATCTATAAAAATAATTTTTTTAATTATTTTAACCATTATATCATCTATTTATTAATTATTTTTTATTAAGATGTTATGGTCGACAATTTTTGTGTTTTCATAGAATGTTTGATTTGGTAGTCTTGATCATTATTCACTGATCATGGTCACATACATTCCATAATAATAATCATATCAAAAAATTATTATATATTTATTATATATGTACTCAAAATCATTTAAAATATTTAGACATAAAAATCTGAATTACTCCATTCATGGAGACTGTTGACAAAGCATATTGATGAAAGATGGTACCATTTTTATATGATATAATGAATGAATGGTAAAAAAAATAACACATTTATACAGAGTATTTATTATTTCATATATATTATATATATTCATAAAATTAATCCTTATTACCTTTCATGGAAAATATAAACTAAACAAATCACATAATGTTGTGAAAGTGGTAGTCCATTTGTAAACATGAGTGGCGTTATCATTTCTCAAAAGGATTGATGATAAGAAGGTAGACATAAAATTATCATTATATATGAATAATTATGACATTAATAAAATATATAAACATTAATCCTATAAAAATTTCAATAAATAATCAGTGATGATAATAAATTATTCTTATTTCTATGTGGACATGGAAAGAATTCTGTATATAGGGGCACAAATTTCACTTTGTATTTTATGTGAATGATGTGTATCATGGTGTTTCCAAAATATTAATAAAATTTCATAATATTTACGGTACATTAATTGTAACACCCCATGGAAATAAAGAGTATGACATTTTCATATTTATTCATATTTCTGAATAAAATATTAATATTACTTTAAAGGGAACACTATGCTCGATGGCGTACCCAGTATACAACAACAAGTTCCATTGAAATCATACGTTGCACTCTAATAACAAAATAATATTATTTTAAATGGTAGTTAACACATAGCCATTGTATTGATAGGAATGAATATAAATAACTAATTTAGGATTAAATATGTTTGTTAAAAGTTTTTACTTTTATCTGATTATTTTTAGACGCCTAAAATACAAATGAATCAAATCTTAAGCATTGAATACACTAGTATTTTTAAAAGATTGTTTTACTACCCTTTTGATGGCAAACCATTTTTTAAATCAAAATTTTGACAATTTTATGAGATATATTTTTCAAAATAAACATATTATTTATGATTGGGACATTGAAATTTACATTGGATTAATTTTTGGTAATTTTCTGACAATGTTCATTTTTCAATGAATAGTGAAAAATACTGCATTTTACATCAAAAATGCCTTTTCATATAATTTAACTATAGGGTTACATTATCTTTTTAATTTTATTTAAGGTTTAATAAGAATATATTTTTATCATGTAATCCAATGATGGTCATTGGGATTAATTTCACTTTTTAATTGGTCATAAACAAGTGAAAAACTTTTCATAAATATTGTTTCTAAAAAACCTGCTATTTATTTTTACAATGGGATGTTTTTTTAAATTAATTATCTCAAATTATGTGTTTGGAATTTGGTAAAATGGATTAAATATTTGGAATCAGAAATTCCAAATTGTGTAATTAAGACTCCTGTTTTTGGACATTATGAATAGTAACGGCGGTAATTATAATTAATTATCCTGATTAATGAGTAATCAGGTAGTTATAAATAATAAGATAATATCATAATAATACAAAATGATCAAAAAATGTGTCCTAAGGCTACTGGTTGCCTCATGGCCGACCATGGGATGCCTTTTACCAAACATGGGGGCCCCATTGAATCACATTTGTGAGAAAGTGACTTTATATATATATTTTTTAAAGAATGTTAAATGTAACAATGAATCTATCACCTAAGTAAAATATTTTTAATTTTGTCTACATAAAAGATCTTTTTGACTATAAATATTCATTGTAAATATAAAAGGATTTCCTACATCATGGTATTTTTTTATAATTTTTAGACATTAAATAAATTAAATTATTTATGACATCATGATGATGCAGCGATGACCTCATTATTTAACAATTTAAATAAAATGCAAAGATAATGTAAAATATAAGACCTAAACATGTCCAAAACCTATTGGATGGGTGGATTCAGAACCCTTATCACCTTATCCTCGAAACACATTAATGTGGGACCAATAAAATCAGAAACTCATTTGAAAATTATGTTACATTTTATATCTTTCCAAGAGTGCCCCTCCTCTCCTCTTATAAAAGGCCCCCACCTCTACCTCCTTACCCACACTTCCAAAGACATTGGCTCGACCAAACCCTTCCCATTTTGTCTATCCAAATCCCTATCTACCTCCTTGAAGCCCCACTTTGGGAAGAATCTTTCCCAAGGAAGCCTTTGAGCTCAAACAAAAGGGAGTTACCCGATTTTAAGGTAATGTCTTCCCTTGTGTCCTTTTGTTTTATTTTTCTTCTCCAACCCCCTAAACGCTTTTTATTCATTTATTTTGTAACAAC
Organism: Viscum album; assembly: GCA_963277665.1. NCBI lineage: Eukaryota > Viridiplantae > Streptophyta > Magnoliopsida > Santalales > Viscaceae > Viscum > Viscum album. The sequence goes on along the minus strand of OY728137.1, from coordinate 1,581,303,876 downwards.
TCCAGTATTTCAATATACTAGGATGTTTTTTATTAAGTATTCTAGCTACACTTGCACACACCTACATCTAATGGTTAATGATCATAATGTTTCTGTGGATGTCGAATTTATGCCTCCCAAAATGATGATTGTTCAACATTATTTTAACACCATAAAATGTGGACATTAAGATGAAACTATATTTATATATGATATATAATATGTTTATGTTTTCCTTAAGCTTCTGTATTTTTCATTTATGGCATACCTTTATGGTTTCCATTATGGGTATACGCGATATCTTCATTTAAGGAAGTGCGGACTACCGCACCCTCAAAGTGATTTGATTCGTTAATACCATATGTGGTACGTATAAAGGATATATTTAATGATATTATATATTATAACATACTATAATTAAAATACTATTATGTTTCATTATGTTATAATTCCATTAAATATGAAATAGAAATGGAAGTAGCGTTCATGCGTACGTACGGCTTACCATCTCCATGAACGGTGCATTTCATTTCTTAACTCTAAATGTTATGTAATATTATAAATGAATGAATATAATGGATATATATTATATATATGATATCTACATCATGAATACAATTTTGGATATAATGGATATTTTAGCACATGAACAACTTGTAATTATAAAGAGTTTATTTTTTTGACTCAAGTACCAATGATCGTTAAAAAGACCATTATTAACTTAAATAATAACATAGTGTTCATGACATGATAATAAGTGATATGAAAGGAATAATTAATTTGAAAATGGTTCTTAAGGAAGTATAAATTAACTAAAGTTTATTATTCAGGAGATTAAAGAACGATCGAGTCAAGTCGGACCTGAGGTAAGGGATCCTACTCCACTCTTTCTTTTTAAGTACACTCTTTTATGTCATTCCTTTTAAAGCTCATCTTTCTTGTTATTGGGTTTCTCTTTTATATTAATCATACTGTAATTTTTATTTTCATGTCATGAGAGACCCTATTCTCTCTCATCAATCCATTTTTGATTTTTTCAGTGGCGCCGTTAGGTTGCCAAATTTTCGTAAGAGATCTAACCTCTCTTTTTCTTTTTAAGTACTCTCCTTTATGTCACTTCTTTTATGCTCCTATTTGTAATGTTGGGGGATGTTCTTTTATATTCCTATTTCTATAAACTTTATGTTAATATGATGAGATACCCTATTTGATCTCATCAATCCATTTTTGTATGTTTTATGTGGCGTCGTTAGGCTGCCGAGTTTTCATAAGGGATTTTTCATCTCACTTTTATTCCTGTGAGATTTATGCTACATTTGCCACAATTTCCATTGAGTGTTGTATGTACTGCCCATTATTTTACTCATTGTGTAATATAATTTCTTTTATGAGTATTTACATCAATGTTGTATTGTCATTCTTTCATGAGATGTATGTTTCGAAAGATACCCATGTCGGTAAAGGAACCTTACACCCTCCTCTTTTTAAAATACTTCTTTTGATGGGTCTTTTAATTTACATATTGTTATGTTGGAATATGTTCTAATATATCCTTATTGATGTAAATTTTATGTCCATGTGATGAGATAGCCTTTTTTTATCTCTCATCAACTCATTTTGACGTGACGTCGTTAGGCTGTCAATGGAACTTCTTACCCCAATTTCGATTTCTTTGGGTTCAACATGTAGTTATTGAATATGTCATAATTTGAATATGATTGAATGACCTTTGATTATTTTACACTTAATATACACTTATATTTTGTGTATCCGTTTTTCACATATAATTATGTAATTGATTTATCCTTAAACCAAGGATACCGTCTTTGTAAGGGACTTCGTCTGAATCTCCATTCATTGAGGCATATTTTGTTAAATACACAACCTTCTTTTATACGGTGTATAAACCCCTTTGACTATTACGTTTATCCAAAAATAAATCATTTTTATAGTAATCGTTTTACTAAACGAAAAAAGGGAATGTTTTTGTCGTACGTATGCGGCGAAAACGACTTCTCTGCCTCCGTGACCATTATTTGAGTTTCAGCTTCTTCTTCAAGCCATACCTTCTTTTTAAAAGAAAAATAAATACCATGTTTTAATTTTCTTTTATTTTGGTACTGAAAATGGTTTTCATAATGTTTTTATATCAATGTGTTGTATTGATATCTTGTTATTGAAAGGTGGAAATGGTATGTTTCCTTTATGCATGTTTTATGTGATAAGATTATGTTATGGTTCTTGGGCATTGTTATAAAGACGAGTGGTTCCATGATTAACTAAGGGCGGGTGAGCCCGATATAGCTCTCCAATGCATTGGGTAACGCGAAGGAGTGAAACGTTAAGGTTTCTCTGAAGAGATTTAGGGAATATACTGTGGTGGGTATTCCAAACGTAACCAAGAGGGTTACTCCCTACGTAAGAATGTTATGAATTCCTCAAGTTATCTTTTATGTCTTATGATTTCTATGATTTATTCATGGTTTGATGAGGTATGTTAATGTGCCTATGTTTTATGGGCAATGTATGATTTCATTCTTATGAATATATGAACTCATGTCTTATTTCCATATTTATATAACCCTTACTAAGCTTTTTATGCTCATCCCATGTTTTTGAAATGTTTTTCATAGTTCAAGGGAAAGGTACATGATGTGATGATAGTGTCAAGGATGTGTCAAGAAAGAATCTATGTTTTATTTTAAATATGTTTCTGTTGATGGGAAGAATGAATACTGTCTCTTTTGTAACAATTTTTTTAATGTGGATTGTAATGCATGTTTCATGATCTAATTTTCTATTACACTAAACCTGAAAAGATCCTCAATGTCTAATCTTGTAATAACTCAAGATTAAGTGAGGTTTAAGGCTGGGGCCTTATAGTTGGTATTAGAGGTCGGTTTAGATAACATTAGAGGATATGGTATTCTTTAAGCATAAGTGACATTACCATAATGGTTAGGAATTCAGAAAGAGTCCTAGTTATAGATAAAGTGAATGAGTAAATATATCTTAGTGTTTATCTTCCTCATTAGTACATGATGGTTTTGATGATATACTCACACTGGCCTTTTTGGTTTTAGTAAATGGCTGGATCTAGTAGGCACCAAAGTAACAGTGGATGTGAAGGAAACTGTGACAGTTTTTTTTGAGCATGCAACTGACTGATATGGGAGCTGCAAGGAGAACTCTTGTGATTATCCTCAACCAACTATCTGGAGTCTTTATTGACCACCTAAACCTTGGTGATTTCTCTAAGGCATCATATATGCGAGAAACAAATCCCTACGGAAGTACATGTAATAATCATAAAGTTAAGTTTGTTCAAAAACCTATGTGTCAAAGATGTGGAAAGAAACACCTATGAAAATGATTTAAAGGGAAAGAAATATTCTATAGATGTGGAAATAAAGGTCATAAAGCAAGAACCTACCATGGAAAAAGGAAGCATCGAGTTGACTCGAGGAAAGGGAATGAAGTTCTTTCTGATGGATCAATTGAATGTTTTAAATGTGGTGTTCATGGTCATTATGAAAACACATGTTCTATGAAGATGTTTCGTGAATGGGATCACCAAGATCATAAAAATGTTCTTTTACCAATACCTAATGCAATTCTGATTGAGGATGAAGAAACTAACAATGACCAATCAAAGGTATGGATTATTTCATAACTATTGTTTTCCTATTTTGGAATCTTAGGATATGATTCATGATTTTTTTTGTAGGAAATAAGTATTTCAAAATAAGTTGTAATGGAATGGATAATGTATCATGACGAATGTTGAATGAGTAAAATGTCAACATATAAGGGCTTCAAGAGTTATGGTGAAATTCATAAGATTATTAAGTCTATTTTGATGATAGGGTTACATTAGAAGACTTTTTTTATTATGTGTAACCCTGATGTTTAATATATGAAAATTTTATTCACAGAATAGTTATCTTTTCTTTTGAGGACATAGTTATAAAGAACAATTTGGGTTTATATGATCCTTACTTTTGAGGTAATTATTGGTTACTATGTATTATGATGGAAGTGAAAGGCATGAGATAAACATGAGGTTAAAATATGTTATGTTTATTTTTGAAGATTTTATCTCGTTTTGGGAAATGTTTTGAGAATTATATAGTTTTGGAAAAAGGACAACACAAAGACCGTGTGACAAACCGTCGCGTCGGACAAAGCTGCGGGAATTGAACCCACAACCAAAGTGCGACTGGTATTTATCTCCTACCACTGGACTACGTTAAGTCGCTGGTTAGTTTGACTGATTCTTTTTTTAGTTAGATGATTTTATGAACTAAGAGTGAGTTGATTTTGGGTTATCTATGGAAATTAATTAACCTATCATGGAGGATAAGTGATTAGGAATAATTACTTTTCAATATGAGTCTTTAAGAGAATCTAATGTTGTTTGGAGATAAATGTTACGATTTAACTTGGAAGACTATGTTACTAAAACCTTCAAATATTTGGGTATCAATCTTAGTTTGGTTTGCTTTGAAGAATATTATGGACAAATTGTTTATCAAATGGTCCTTGTTGAACTTTGGGTTTTGTTGGAAAAAATTTAGAGATTAAGCATAAATTTTATTTTTATAAAGGGTTATACTTTTCTAGATTATCTGATCTTGTACTGACCTTTGTTTTGGTTTTGGTTAAAGTCTAAATACATGGAAATTATATAGTTCTCTTTGGTGGATTATGTGATTCTCTAGAAGTTGATTATAGTACTTTTAATGAGAAAAAGTCTTCCTAAATACTCGTCTTTTGGAGAAAATATGAGTTTGTGTAAGGAATCTAATAAAAGTTGAAAGTCAACATGATAAGTGATTATTTATCATTATGAATAAATTCCTCAATAAAAAGTAACTTAAAAAAATGTTTCCTATTAAATTTTCCTACTGGGGAATCGAATAACGTTTTACCAATCACATGTTTGTGATTTTCTTATGGTTAAGTTTCTCCTAAACATGTTTTCTATCACTCTCCATCAGACCATGAACCTATGTTTTCTCCTCCATGTCCATGTTTTCCTACATGGAATCCTAGTGTGGGTTAACTCGGGTGACCACTATACTTCTCTTCCTTTATTTTAAAGTGATTGTTTTAACGACTCTTGTTCTGATGTGGGATTTTCAATGATGTTTCCAAGCACATATTTATAATTGCGAGGACGCAATTCACAAAAGGGAGGAAGGATGTAACACCCCAGGTAAATAAAGAGAATGACATTTTCAAATTTATCCATATTTGTGAATAAAATATTAATATTACTTTAAAGGGAACGCTATGCTCGATGGCGTACCCAATATACAAAAACAAGTTCCTTTGAAATCATACGTTGCACTCTAAAAATAAAATAATATTATTTTAAATGGTGGTTAACACATAGCCATTGTATTGACATGAATGAATATAAATAACTAATTTACGATTAAATATGTTTGTTAAATGTTTTTACTTTTATCTAATAAATTTTAGAGGCTTAAAATACAAATGAATCCTATCTTAAGCATTGAATACACTAGTATTTTTAAAAGAATGTTTTACTACCCTTTTGATGGAAAACCATTTTATAAATCAATATTTTGACAATTTTATGAGCTTGATTTTTCAAAATAAACTTATTATTGATTATTGGGACATTGAAATTTACATTGCGCTAATTTTTGGTATTTATCTAACAAGGATCATTTTTCAATGAATAGTGAAAAATACTTCATTTTACATCAAAACTGTGTTTTCATATAATTTAACTATATGGTTCAATTATCTTTTTAATTTGTTTTAAAGATTAGTTATAATATATTTTTACCATGTAATCTAATTATTGTCATTGGGATTAATTTCACTTTTTAATTGGGCATAAACAAGTGCAAAACGTTTCATAAATATTGTTTCTAAAAAACCCGCTATTTGTTTTGACAACGGGAAGTTTTTTTAATTTAATTATCGCAAATTATGTGTTTGGAATTTGGTAAAATGGATTACATATTTGGAATCAGAGGATCCAAATTATTTAATTAACACTCTTTTGTTTTTGGACATTATGAATAGTAACGACGGTAATTATCTTTAATTATCTTGATTAATGGGTAATCGGGTAGTTAAAGACAATAAGATAATATCATAATAATACAAAATGACCACAAAATGTGTCCTAAGGCTACTGATTGTCTCCTGGCAGACCATGGGATGCCTTGTTCCAAACTTGGGGGCCCCATGGAATCACTTTTGTGAGAAAGTGACTTTTTATATTTTTTTAATGAATTTTAAATGTAACAAAGAACGTATCACCTAAGAAAAATATTTTTAATTTTGTCTAAATAAATGATCATTTGGACTATAAATATTCATTGGAATGATAAAAAGATTTTATACATCATAATATTTTTTTTATAATTTTTAGACATAAAATAAATTAAATTATTTATGACATCATGATGATGCAGCGATGACCTCATTATTTAACGATTTAAATAAATTGGAAAGATAATATAAAATATAAGACCTACACATGTCCAAAACCAATTGTATGAGTGTATTTATAACCCTTATCACCTTATCCTCGAAAAAAATTAATCTGGGACCAATAAAATCCGAAACTCATTTGAAAATTAACTTACATTTTATACCTTTCCAAGAGTGCCCCTCCTCTCCTCTTATAAAAGGCCCCCACCTCTACCACTTTACCCACACTTCCAAAGCCATTGTCTTGGACAACACCTGCCCATTTTGTCTCTCCACATCCATCTGTAACACTTTGAAACCTCACTTTGGGAAAAATCCTTCCCAAGGAATCCTTTGAGCTCAAACCAAATGGAGTTACCCGATTTTAAGGTAATGTCTTCCCTTGAGTCCTTTTGTTTTATTTTGTTTCTCCAACCCCCTAAACTCTTTTTATTCATTTATTTTCTAAAAAATCCAGTATCTTATATATACTAGGATATGGTTATAATAAGGATTCAAGATACACTTTCACACACCTACATCAAATGGTTAAAGAACATACTGTTTCTGTGGATGGTGAATTTCTGCCTCCTGAAACGATGATTGTTCAACATTCTTTTAACACCTTAAAAGATGCGCATTAAGATGACACTATAATTATATATGATATATAATATGTTTATGTTTTCATTAAGCTTCTGTATTTTTCATTTATGGCATACCTTTATGGCTTCCATTATGGGTATACGCGATATCTTCATTTAAGGAAGTGCGGAATACCGCCCCCTCAAAGTGATTTGATTCGTTAATACCATATGAGGTACGTATAAAGGATATATTTAATGATATTGTATATGATATCATACTAGAATTAAAATAATATTATATATCATTATTTTTTAATTCCAATTAATATGAAATAGAAATGGAAGTAGCGTTCATGCGTACGTACGGCTTACCGTCTCCATTAACGGTGCATTCCATTTCTTAACTCTAAATGTTATGTAATATTATAAATGCTTGAATATACTGGATATATATGATATATATGATATCTTCATCATGAATACAATTCTGTATATAATGGATATTTTACAACATGAACAACTTGTAATTATAAAGTGTTTATTTTTTTGACTCAAGTACCAATGATCGTTAAAATGACCATTATAAACATAAATAATAACATAGTGTTCATGACATGGTAATAAGTGATATAAAAGGATTAATGAACATGAAAAATGGTTCTTAAGCAAGTAGAAATTAACTCATGTTTATTATTCAGTAGATTAAAGAATGATCGAGTCAAGTCGGACCCGATGTAAGGGATCCTACTCCACTCTTTCTTTTTAAGTGCACTCTTTTATTTCATTCCTTTTAAAGCTCATATTTCTTGTTATTGGGATGTTCTTTTATATTAATCTTACTGTAATTTTTATGTTCATCTGATGAGAGACCCTATTCTCTCTCATTAATCCATTTTGGATGTTTTGAGTGGCACCGTTAGTCTGCCGAATTTTCGTAAGAGATCTAACCTCTATCTTTCTTTTTAAGTACTCTCCTTTATGTAACTTCTTTTAAGCTCATCTTTGTTATGTTGGGGGATGTTATTTTATATTCCTCTTTCTATAAAATTTGTGTTAATATGATGAGATACCCTATTTTATCTCATCAATCCATTTTTGTAAGTTTTATGTGGTGCCGTTAGGCTGCCATGTTTTGTAAGGGATTATTCATCTCACATTTATTCCCGTGAGATTTATGCTACATTTGACACAATTTCCTTTGAGTGGTATATGTACTTTCCATTATTTTACTCATTGTGAAATATAATTTCTTTTATGAGTATTTACATCAATGTTTTATTGTCCTTCTTTCACGAGATGTATGTTTCGAAAGATACCCATGTCGGTAAGGGAACCTTTCACCATCATCTTTTTAAAAGACTTTTTTTGTTGGGTCTATTAATTTACATATTGTTATGTTGGGATATGATCTCATATATCCTTATTGATGTAAAGTTTATGTCCAAGTGATGAGATACCCTTTTTTATCTCTAATCAACTCATTTTGATGTGACGCCGTTAGGCTGTCAAGGGAACTTCTTACCCCAATTTCGATTTCTTTGGGTTCAACATGTAGTTATTGAATATGTCATCCTTTTAAAATGTGTGAATGTCCTTTGATTATTTTACACTTAATATCCACTTATATTTTTTGTATTCGTTTGTCACACATAATTATGTAATTGATTTATCCTTAAACCAAGGATACCATCTTTGTAAAGGACTTCGTCTCAATCTCCATTCATTGAGGAATATTTTTTTTATACACAAACATCTTTTATACGGTGTATAAAACCCTTTGACTTTTACGTTTATCCAAAAATGAATCTTTTTTATACAAATCGTTTTTCTAAATGACAAAATGGAATGTTTTTGTCGTACGTATGCGGCGACAACGACTTCTCTGCCTCGGTGACCATTATACGAGTTTCGGCTTCTTCTACAAGGCATAACTTAATTTCAAAAGAAAAATAAATACCATGTTTAACTTTTATTTTATTTTGGTATTGAAAATGGTTTTCATAATGTTTTTATATCAATGTGTTTTATTGATATCTTATTATTGAAAGGTGGAAATGTTATGTTTCTTTTATGCATGTTTTATGTGATAAGATTATGTTATGGTTCTTAGGCATTGTTATGAAGACGGATGGTTTCGTGATAAAATAAGGGCCGGTGAGCCCGATATAGCTCTCCAATGCATTGGGTAACACGAAGTAGTGAAACGTTAAGGTTTCTCCGAAGAGATTTTGGGAATATACTGTGGTGGGTATTCCAAACGTAACCATGAGGGTTACTCCCTACGTATGAATGTTATGAATGCCTCATGTTACCTTTTATGTATAATGATTTCTATGATTTATTCATTATTTCATGAGGTATGTTAAAGTTCCTATGTTTTATGGGTAAAGTATGATTTCATTCTTATGTTTATATGAACTAATGTTTAATTTCCATATTTTTATAACCCTTACTGAGCTTTTTATTCTCATCCCAAGTTTTTGAAATGTTATTCACAGGTCAAGGGAAAGGTATATGATGTCATGATAGTGTCAAGGATGTGTCAAGAAAGAATCGATGTTTTTTTAAATATGTTTCCGTTGATGGGAAGAATGAATACTGTCTCTTATGTAACCATTTTTTTAATGTGGATTGTAATGCATGTTTCATGATCTAATTCTCTAAAACACTAATCCTGAAAATATCCTCAATGTGTAATCTTGTAATAACTCCATATTAAGTATGGTTTAAGAATGGGGCCTTATAGTTGGTATCAGAGGTCGGTTTAGATAACTTTAGAGGTTAGGGTATTCTTTAAGCATAAGTGACATTACCATAATGGCTAGGAATTCAGAAAGAGTCCTAGTTTTAGATAAAGTGAATGAGTAAGTATATCTTAGTGTTTATCTTCCTCATTAGTACATGATGGTTTTGTTGATATACTCACAATGACCTTTTTGGATTTAGTAAATGGATGGATCTAGCAGGCACCAAAGTAACACTGGATGTGAAGGAAACTGTAACAGTTTTTTATGAGCAAGCAACTGAATGATATGGGAGCTGTAATGAGAACTCTTATGATTATCCTCAACCAACTATCTGAAGTCATGATTGACCACCTAATCCTTGGTGATTTCTATAAGGCATCATATATGCGAGAAACAAATACCTATGGATGTACAGGTAATAATCATAAAGGTAAGTGTGTTCAAAAACCAATGTGTCAAAGATGTGTAAAGAAACACCTATGAAATTGTTTCAAATGGAGAGAAATTTGCTATAGACGTGGAAAAAAGTTCATAAATCAAGAACCTGCCATGGAAAAAGGAAGAATCCAATTTACTCGAGGAAAGGGAAAGAAGTTGTTTCAGAGGGATCAATTGAATGTTTTAAATGTGGTGTGCATGGTCATTATGCAAACACATGTCCTATGAAGAAGTTTTTTGAATGGGATCACCAAGATCTTACAAATGTTCTTTTACCAATACCTAATGCCATTCCGATTGAGGATGAAGAAACTGACAATAACCTATCAATGGTATGGATTATTTCATAACTATTGTTTTCCTATTTTGGAATCATAGGATATGATTCATGATTTTGTTTGTAGGAAAGAAGTATTTCAGAATAAGTTGGAATGGAATGGTTAATGGATCATGAAGAATGTTGAATGACTAAAAAGTCAACATATAAAGGCTTCAAGAGTTATGGTGAAATTCTTAAGAGTGTTAAGTCTCTTTTGATGATGGGGTTACATTAGAAGAATTTTTATAGTATGTGTAACCATGATGTTTAATATATGAAAATTTTATTCAAGGAATAGTAATCTATTCTTTTGTGGACATAGTTATAAAGAACCATTTGGGTTTATATGATCCTTACTTTTGAGGTAATTATGGGTTACTATGTATTATGATTGAAGTGAAAGGCATGAGATAAACTTGAGGATAAAATATGTTATGTTTATTTTTGAAGATTTTATCTCGTTTTGGGAAATGGTTTGAAAATTATATAGTTTTGTAAAAAGGACAACACGGAGACCGTGTGACTACCCATCGTGTCGGACAAAGCTGCGGGAATCGAACCCACAACCAAAGTGTGACTGCTATTTATCGCCTACCACTGGACTACGTGAAGTCCCTGGTTAGTATGACTGATTCTTTTTTTAGTTAGATGATTTAATGAATTAATAGTAAGATGATTTTGGGTTATCTATGGAAATTAATTAACCTATCATGGAGGATAAGTGATTAGGATTAATTACTTTTCAATATGAGACATTAAAAGCAACTGATGTTGTTTGGAGATAAATGTTATGATTTAACTTGGAAGAATATGGGACTAAAACCATCAAATATTTGGGTTTCAATATTATTTTGGTTTACTTTGAAGGATTTTATGGACAAATTGTTTATCGAATGGTCCTTTTTGAACTTGGGGTTTTGTTGGACAAATTTTGGAGATTAAGAATATATTTTCTTTTTATAAAGGGTTATCCTTTTCTTGATTATCTGATCTTGTACTGACCTTTTTTGTTTTGGTTTTGGTTAATGTCTAAAGACATCGGAATTATATAGTTCTCTTTGGTGGATTAGGTGATTCTCTAGAAGTTGATTATAGTACTTTTAATGTGAACAAGTCTTCCTAAATACTCGTCTTTTGGAGAAAATATGTGTTTGTGTAAGGAATCTAATAAAAGTTTAATGTCAACATGATAAGTGATTATGTATCCTTATGAATAAATTCCTCAATAAAAAGTAACTTAAAACAAAAATGTTTCCAATTAACTTTTCCTACTAGGGAATCGAATACCGTTTAACCCATCACAAGTTTGTGATTTTCTTGTGGTTAACTTTCTCCTAAACATCTTTTCTATCACTCTCCATCAGAACATGACCCCATTTTTTCTCCTCCATTTCCATGTTTTCCTAAATGGAATCCTAGTATGGGTTAACTCGGGTGACCTCTATACTTCTCTTCCTTTATTTTAATGTGATTTTTTTACTGACTCTTGTTCCGATGTGGGATTTTCAATGCTGTTTCCAAGCCCAGTTTTATAATTGCGAGGACGGAATTCCCAAAATTGGGGATGGATGTAACACCCCAGGTAAATAAAGAGTATGACATTTTCACATTTATCCAAATTTGTGAATAAAATATTAATATTATTTTAAAGGGAATGCTATGCTCGGTGGCCTACCGAATATACAACAACAAGTTCCTTTGAAATCATACGTTGCACTCTAATAAAATAATATGTTTGGTGCCATGATACTTGAACCACAATGTTCAAAAAACAATTACTCTATAGAAGAGCCAATTTCTACACCACCAATGTGATCCTCTCTATAATAACAGATGAAACCACATTAATATACATTAAAATTACCTATTTTTTAATCTTAATGTCACTAATTCTCAATAAAAACTGAATGAACTCAAGTTCACCAATAATAAACTCAAGAGGCCACTGAAGCTGATTAACAAACAACTATTATCTACACTGGGCCATATCCATCTTCTTCCAAATTAATTTAAACTATTCTGATATCTCATACATGAGACACCTTCCCATTAACTCTGATTATCCTACTTCCATCCAACACAAGGGAGATCAATAAGGTCTTCCATAATGAACGAAATATAATTTTATTTTTATGCCCCTTAGATAATTGTATATATAGGGGAACAAATCAAGGTATATGTTTCTCAAAATTATCCACCAATGTCTAGAACCCATGACCTCAAATATTTTATGAATACATAGATTTTGCCTTCTTATTTTCAATCTATTTATGTGTGAAAATCAAGAAATACCACATATTGGCACATGAGAAACTCTAACCATTACCATTGCTAAGAACAAATCATTGACAAGTGGGGGGTCATTATCAATAATATAAAGAAGAATTAATAAATCTACTGATTATTTCTTCTATAATTATTCTTAATAACAAATTTTAATAAATTTTTTTATTAATATATAAGAAATTTATATTTATTTTTAATAAATAATTTTTATTTGTACAAATAAAACAAAAAATAAAATTTTATAGTTAATATATATTTTAATAATTATAATAGATATAACATTTAAGAAAATTATTTACAAGAATATTAATATATATTTAAAAAATTATATAGTTATAATAATTTTATTAAATAATATATATATATATATACACATATATATTATAATTATAATTATATAATTATAATTATGTATAAATTATTTTTATATAATTATAATAATAATAATAATAATATTAATAATATTTAAATAAATATACGTTTCAAATGAATATTTCAAATAAATATATCTATGTGTGAGTATATTTTTCTTGAATATGTTATGTATTCATCATGATTTAATGTTCATTTATACATTACACCCGTATTATTAATATTGTTCATTTTTTCCATTGTTGAGGACTTGTTTTTCATTACTTATATATATATTTGGTGTTTGGTGGTAAAATTACAATACCCCACACACAAAGGATGGAGAGTTAGGCAATGCTCCCCACCCCCACAAGGGATATCCCACCAATGTCTAGAACCCATCTTGCACTCACCGAAGCCAGCCTCTACCATTGCAGACCCCTCATCTGCAACTAACCCCTCATCAACCATGACCCCTCCTCTTCCACCATGAATCCATCTTCCTCCATCATGAATCATTCCTCCACCACGAACCCCACCTCCACTATGAACACCACCTACATCGTGTGTCAAACCCTATCTCTATTATGGTTCACCTCCTATTCCATGAACCCACCTCTAATGTGAACCCATTTTATAATGCTGAATCTCACCTATACCACGAAGCACACCACCACCGTGAACCCACCACTACGGTAAACTCCACCTCCACCTCAACCCCTCTCCGGCCTCCGCCACCACCGCCTACCCCAGCTCCTCCTCCACCTGACCCAAATGATGTCGTTGGGCCACCAAATCCAAGGAATGTTATTTTTTATTTGTAATTCGTAGACATGGGACTATTAATTATAGGGTAATAGTGTTTGAAATATTATTGATATATGGATTGTGTTTTTGTATAGATTCATTAGTGTGATAGAATGATCTTTTGAATTTTAAAGTGTTTGATTATATTTTTGGCAATATTTTGTGAATAATTGAATACTTTTCTATGTGTAGTTATATAAGACTTTGATACAATTATGATGAAGGTATTTTGATTTATAAAAATATGAGAACATGTCTGGATGAGGTGATTAGATATATCAAAATCATTATAGGGATTGATTTAGGTTCAATGTATCAAAATTCTCATTATAAAAACATGTATGGATGACTTGATTCATGATTCAAGTACAGAAGATATAAATTCAATATACATGAATACATCAAACATTTGGAATATCAAAAAAATCATAGAGTGAAATGATAAAATATTCATAGTGCCTATTTTTTAAACATTTTAGTTGATAACAGCAGCACTGTTAAAATAGATGAATTAGGATTCATGTTAATCAATTTCAATATGGTAGTGTACAAAGACAAACCCTCTGTAATTTCATAATTGGTAGTACCTGTGTTTAGTATTCTATATCCCACTAACTAAAAGTGGTCAATTGTTATGTTATCAACCAACACTACAGAAGGGTTAGATGAAAATTTAGATGAGGATGGACATTTCACTGAGAGGTCATTATAATTTCATAGAGGTCCCAATGTAGAAATCAATTTTTATATTAGAGGATACCGTAATTAAGGGAAATATATAGTCGATATAGGGGAGAAATATCTTTGAAATTTTAAAAAAGAGCGTTGAAGAACTAGGATATTTTTTAATAAAATTGTTTGTTACCTCAAGTTATTATCTGTTCAATCCAAAATATATGCACACTAAATTTAGGGTTAAAACATTTATGTATATAATGATGAATTTACCATGATAAGTACTAGAGTTACACATATGGATGATGTGATTCATGTTTCTAGTAGTGAGGATATAAATTTAATTTACATGAAAACTTCATACTTTGGGAATATCAAATAATATTAGAGTAATATCATAAAATATTCATAGATAATATTTTTCAATGAATGTTAGTTGATAACATGTGTATTTTTAAAATAGATGAATTTGGATTCATGATAATCAACTACAATACGGAGGTGTAAATAGACAATACCTCTATAATTTCATCATGTGTAGAACATGTATATTATGTTTTAGATCCCAGTAACTTAAAGTTAAAAATTGTTATTTTATCAACCAATACTACATAAGGGATACATGAAAATTTAGATGAGTATGGCCTTTCAAGAAGAGGTCATTATAATTTCATAGATATCCCAATATAGAAGGAATTTTTTATGGTAGAGGATACCACAATTAAGGGACACGAATAGTCGATAGAGGGGTGAAAAACCATCAAAATTTTATAAAAATAGAGTTGAATATCTATGTTAATTTTTAAACCATTGTAATAAATTTTTAACTTTTTTAAATATTCCTCGTAGGTACATATGTATTAGTCATGATTTTTGTTTTAGTTTAGGAAATACATTCTCCAAAATTACACAAATAATTCTAGGGGCGTACTTTCTATGTATTATCCACTTTAACACAAAACATTCCATGGATTCTATTTCATCCTCCATCCTAATATTATAAATAATATTCCACAATTGAGCGTTGTCATATTCTAGATCATAAATATATAGGAAAATGTTTTAATGTTTTGACCATTGATGTACCAAAATTTATTTTATCAATGGTGTTAATTGATTTCTCACCCACTAATGGATCATAATATCTTCTAAAATAAGGTGGGTGTCTCATCATGAATGATTGAATAGTATCATATTCACTACTATAGTCATTTGGAAACTCACCATGATTTATAAATTGTAAATGTTTTGTTATAATCACTAAAAAATTCAATATTCCATCTCCAATAACATTTGTCTACATAGTAGGAAAATCATTGCAGTGTCCATCAAATTTAGAATTAAAAAAAATTCTTTCACGTCCAATACATTGACTCAATAAAGAAAATCATAGCATGAGAAACAATAATCATATGGGAAAATGACATAATCAAAAAAATAAATTATACGTTGTTTATGTGATAGAAAATTATTTTATGAATAGTTAGTTTTTACCTAGATAGATATATATCATCATAAAATTATTTGGATTATATCTGATAGTTATACTTATATGTAGTGTTTTCCCATTATAGTTTTAAAATGATATCCCAAACTATCCTCTACTATACACCATACAAACCAATGATTTTCATACATTGATATTATAAACTATAGGGGAATATTTATTACATTCAATAGATGCACATATGAGGATCATATTGGTATAGAGCCTTTGGATATATGGAAACATAAGAAATACGTTCATAAAATATCTATTTCATATTAGTCAAATTTCTTCATAAATAGAACCCTTTGTGACCGATCATACTAAATATATTTCTTTATACCCTAGGGAAAGAAACAAAATTTGAAAATCATGTTTTGAAATTCATAGTAATGGTAATTGAGGAATATATCAATCATATTATTGTAATAAGGGAATAATAACATGAAAATAACATTTTAAAATTATACCCATAATATATAATTTGAAAATATTAACTCCTGGAATAAATATCGGTAGTTCATAAGAAACAAATCAGAAAGGAAAAAGAGAAATTAGATGTTAAAATGGCATAAAAATGGAATTGTGAAAATCAAAAAAGCATGTAAAATCATCTCCTACGTTGTATTATATATTTAACAAGAATATCATAGTGAATTCAGATCACTCTTGAAACCATCTTATTAGTCAAGGTTCACTCTAAGGACTATAATGGGTAATATGTTTCCTTACTAAATTTAGTCCACTCTCCATCTCAATCCTATTTTTCTCTGGAGATAACATTATTTACCCAATGAGTTGGAAGGAGATATATGTCTCACCCATCAAAAAATGAAACCCATACATAAGTCATTCCAAAGAACATAAATCATATAAGAACACATTAAAATTAATGGGGTTCCGAAAAATTTCATTATATCATAACCTATGGAAAATAAACATGTTTCATAAAATTAATGAAATCATAAACATAAACATATGAAAGAATGAATATTAATGATATATTTACAGAATATCCCTATAGAAAAATATATAACATCAAATAACATTAACTAAAATGTAAAATTATTTTGAAATATGACATAATTTTTCTTAGGAAAATAACCTTTACATTTTGAAAACATCCTTTTAAATCCAAACAATTATAAAAGAATTTTTTTTATTTAAAATTAACATTTCACATTTATAAATTAATCACCAAATACTGAAGGAACTATTATGATTTTAAAATCAGTTCATTGCCTATTAATTAAAAATAATCATTCCTTTCTTATTTTTGTCTGACAGGTCACAAATAACATTAATAAGAAAAAAAATATTACATTTAATTTTTTTTAAAAAGTAAAATAGGGATAAAAAATTATCAAACATTAAGATTATAATGTTAAAAAAATTTGAAAACAACTTTACAAATCATGGATGTGGATGAAAATACTCTCTAATGGGGACACAAAGATTAAAAATCCTGAATATTGATGAGCTTGTGAACTAAAACCCTTGCCTCAAGTATCCAATTTGTTTCATGACATTAAAAACTATTATAAAATAATTATGGAATTATTATAAATGTATTGAATAACCATATATCTATCAAACAATTATTAATTATTTAAAACATGATATAGTCTATTTGTTAATACTTTCTATTTAAAATGTAATGGATCATAATGTTTTTGTTTTCATAGAATGTTTCCATTCGGTAGTCTTGATTCGTATACATTGACCATGATCACATATTTTCCATAATATTAATCGTGTTATAAAAAATATAATATATTCATTATATATTTCATTACAATCATTCGGAAAAATTTAGACTTCAAAATGAATTACACCGTTCATGGAGACCATAGACAAGACATATAGATGAATGGTGGTTCCATTTTCATATGATTGAATAAAAAAAGGTAAACAATAACACCATTTTCCAGAGTCTTTATTATGTCAATTATATTTTATATATTACTAAAATTGAACCATATTATCTTCTATGGAAAATATAAAATAATCAAATCACATAATGTTATAAAAATGGTAGTCCATGTGTATGCAGGAGTGGAATTATCATTTCCTAAAAGGATTGATGATTAAAAGGTAGACACAATATTATCATTCTATATCTATAATTATGTCATAAATAAAATATATAATCATTAATCATATAAAAATTTCTATAAATAAAAAAATTAGTATAATATATGAATCCTACTTCTATGTGAACTAAAAGTGCCTCTGTTAATAGGGGCACAAATTACACTTTTTATTTTTTGAGTATGAGGTGTATAATAGTTTTTTCCAAATATTAAAAATATTAATTAATATTTATGGTACTATAGTTTTTATTCTATGATAAAAAATATATATTTATAGAAGGTAAAATAGAGTAAATAAAAATTCAGTTTGGAAAATTACCTCTTCATCAAAATAAATCTTTTGATCTCCTCTAAAAATCTATAGTAGTGGTATTTCATTATTAAAATCACTTCTATATTGCTGATATGAAATTGTATAAAATATATTACAAGATTATGGCTGATATACAAGGCTCATTGATGTGTAATGAAGTGATAGAGGATATTCTCTTTTTTAATTGTGGTGGGGGGAAATATTTGAATTTCTCAAAATATTGAAATATAATAAGACTATTCTGGAGCTTAATGCTTTCTAATAGAATATAAATAAATATAAGATGAAATATTTTTCCATATATAATCTCTTTTATTTTTATTTAAAATATTTTATGATTTTTTAATAATTTAATAAAATATTAACCGTATAATATATCTTTATTGTTAATTTGTATAATAATAAATATATTGAATTTCAAAACATTAATAAAACATGTAAAATTAGAACCAAACATTAAAATATATCCCAAAAATATCATGGTCTTCTAAATAATTCATGGATCTCCTTAAATATAAAAAAACATGTTATATTTAATATTTTTAATATCATTTCTTTTATTTTTATGTTAAATTAATAAATACTTCATCGACATTGTGAATGTATTTATGGGAATTTATTGATTAATAAAAATTATAAATGAATTAACATCATGAATATAGTTTCACTAGGAATAAAAATACAATTAACATTCATTAATAACTAAATTTTATCTATATTTGAACACATAAATTAAATTTAATACTAAAAGAGTGACATTTTTCACTTCAATTGGTTTAAAAAGTATTCAAGTACTTATCATACACATTTATCAAATAAATAAATCCATTAATATTCGAGAATAATAAATATCTAATTTAATTCATAAAATATGTTTTCAGAGGGATAATTATGGCCTTATAAATTAGTTTTAACATTGATTAACCCAACTAACCCTCTACTAGCATGATAAATTTTACCATGGTTACTATTCATATTGATCAAAACTAAAAAGGGGCTAATTATAAAATTTGAAACTCCTAATTATAAATATGTTATTAATATTATTTACCTTAATAGCTATGAATGAATGAAATATATTTTAATGTAAATTCTGAAAATGTGACAACATCTATTTTTTAGGAAATAATATATTTTTGGCATAAAAGTGTTGTTATTATTATCCTTTGATTAGAAAAGATTATGTCGAATGATTCAAACATTTGTTAAAATAAATAATATATATGGTTAATCAATATAATTCACCAATAGAGATTAATTTAATATATTTATTTCAAATTCTTTGTACACTTAATATATATTTTTTATATAAAAACTTCACTTTTATATTAATATAATTTTTAATTACAAATATAAAATTTAATTTTTATTTTTATTGACATAATATTGTTCATTATTAAGTTATAACTATTTGTACATTATAATATAATAGTTAGGTGATAATGATGATATAATATTTTAAAATTTTATGTGTCTTTTTTAAACTCGCTGTTGTGTCAAATCTAGGCTATCAAAGAAATCAATGTATTGTAAGAAAAGTACCGCACAAAATACATCAGGTGTGACAATAAAACATTCTAAATGTGTTCCAAAATATGAACCAGATGCCCCTCAAAGGATGATTTTGTGTCATAAACAACATCATCCACATGTATCACCATAGAAGGGTCATGGGATACTTTTGGAGCCATGATACTTGAACCACAACGTTCATATAACAATTCCTCTATAGAAGAGCCAATTGATATACCACCAGTCTGATCCTCTCAATAATCATAGCTGAAACCACATAAAAAGGCAATACCATTCCCCATTTTTGAATCATATGTTCAATAATTCTCAATAAAAATTGGAAGAACACATGGTCACCAATAATAAACTCAAGAGGTGAGTGATGTCTATCGACATACAACTATAATCTACCCTGGGACATAGCCATCTGCTTCCAAATTAACTAATCCTATTTAGATATCTTCTACATAAGACTCCATCCCACTAACTTTGATTATCCCACTTCCATCCAATATAAGGGAGTTCTATAAGTCCTACAATAAAGAACATAATATAGTTCCATTTGTACGCCCACTTGATAATTTTGTATATAGGTGATCAAATCAAACTGCTATGTGTTTTAAAATTTATCCACCACCGTCCAAAATTAAAGGCCTCAAAATTTCCTCTAATACCAAGATTGTGCATTCTTATTTTCCATCTATTTATTGGTGATAATCCTTCAAAAAAACATATTAGAGTAAGGGAAATCTAACCTTTATCAGTTCTAAGAACAACTCTTTGATAAGTCGGGCGGTCTTTATCAATGCTAGATAAAAGAATTAATTAACATACCCATTATCATTTCTATTATTATTTTTTATAAAAATTTAAAAATTAGAAATATTATTAATTTATAAAAATTATTATGTTTATTTAAAAAAAACTATTTATTAAAAATAAATAAAAAACACATGTTTATAGTTAATATATATTTTAATAATTCTAATATATATAACATTTTAGAAAAGTATTTATAGAAATAATAATATATTTTTAAAAAATTATATATTTATAATACTTTATTAAAATATATATATATATATATTAAATTTCTAATAATATAATTATAAATAGGTATAAATTATTTTAAAATAATAATAATAAATATATATATATTTAAATTAATATATGTTTAAAATGAATATGATCAATATGTATATTGTTGTGTGAGTATATTTTTCATCAATATGTTTTGTATTCATCATGATTTAATGTTCATTTATGTATTACACCCATATTATTAATATTATTCATGTTGTCTATTTGTGAGGAGTTTTTTTCATTATTTACACATATATATATATTAGGTGTTTGGGGGTACAATTACATTACACCACACGCAATGGCTGTTATGCGAGGCCATGCCCCAACCCAAAAGGTATATCGCACACATGAAGCCTTATTTATTCAGTACATAGTTTAAATGCAAAGTGGGTATGAAGCCCATTGCATAGCCCAAAGCTCCACAAATTGGCCCAAAGGACCATAGTAGTGTCAGGACTTATTGATGCATTTTTCCCTTCCTACCTTCATTAGTCATGAATTTCCTCTTACCTGCAACATGCATGTGTCACCGCCTGCCAGAAGAAATCCCCACCCACTTGGATTTGAACCCAGTTCTGCTTCAGGATTACAAGGAGCCTTTACCACCAGGGAAAGCCCCTTACTGGAATGCGTGTGTAAAATAAACACCAGCTCCCAGAGGGGGACCCAACCAAGTGCCAAGCATGCAACATGTTCCCCATAATAGAAAATGGTTTTGAATTTACCTGTGCATAACACACATAGTTTTCGAGTTTGGTGGGACTCGATGTTGTGCCATTTCCCATAGAGAACAAGATGTACAACCAGCATGTACCACTAGTAGCCTAATCCTATGACAGGCTATAATTGCCTTAGTACCCCTGGATCGATAGTTAGGACATTTTTCTAGGTGGACAGTGTAATGAGGCATTTGTGTAGAATCATCTATCTTTTGAAGGTATCTAGGGGGACCATTGATATGTATCCAAACAAAATCACAAATATTGGTGAAGATGCATTTGTTGGAGCATGGAAAGGCACAATAATAGAAAATGTAATAGACTCTAAGAATTATATCATGGTCTATTTAGCATTTCATGATAAAGATCATAGATGGAGTCTTCAAAAATTATTTAAATTCTTCTTGAATTTTGGGGTTTTGATGGTTGGAAAATTATGTCATCTAGAAAGGGGTTTTAATTGTCTTTCGATATGAATTTATAAAAAACTGGGCATGGGGGTCTAGTCATGGGAACCTAAATCATGGTTTCCTCATGATACCAGACTGAGACCCATCCTTCAATCACATATATGTGAAGAAATAACTTATTTTGATTTGTATTCAAATTCATGGTCTGGGATAGTTTCTATGGAACCCATAGATATTATAGGAAATTACCTTAGATATTGATATTCTAATGAAGTTGAACATGGATATGAAAATAGAAATATATATCCAATTTTCTGAGTTTCTTGTTGATGATAACATACCCATTCCTATGAAAAAATTAGTGGTTCTTTTGGATGATGGTTTTTGGATTTCTTTGACAATAAATTTTAAAAAAGTGGAATATTTTGTAAGGTTTTCCACAACATTGGACGTACTTTTCATAAAAGTTGAATAAAACATGTATGTAACTCATGTCGTGATAAATGTCATTCCAAAAATATTTTTAGGCATTATTAGATCAAGTTATCATCTTTAAATGATATATATCCAAAAAATAAAGGTCAATAGAATTATACCCAATTAGGGGATAGTGACCAGACACCTGATCATATCCATTAAAAGGACATGAAAAACGAGGAACATGAAGAAGAATATATCATAGGATAAAAAAATTTATATTGGAGGGAGATCAATCTGATTATCCAAATCATTCGGGCTCCCCCAATTTAGCCACGGGTATGGAAAATTATTTAATGCCACATTTGAGATATATTTTGAATATGTTTATGAAATTTCAAATTCTATAGAGGATCAGGCTGACCAATACCTATACTCCTATTCTCATAAAGGGAATAAGTCTCTTGAGATGTCTTCTCGATCATCTACAAAACAAAATCTTTGAAAATTTATTTCTGGTTTAAGAAAGATGAAAATGATATTCAACCATCATTGATACATAATGACATGGTGTCTGGACCATGGGATGGAGCACCCTCTCACATTGTCAGTATGAACTAAGAAATTGATGGAAACATCTCCCCTAATACTATGCCTCTTGAATCCTATGTGCAAGATGGTACTAAAGGTTAGGAACCACTTTTTATTCAAACTACTTTTTGAGAAGTGATAGAGTCTCAGAAGATAGGGCATCAAACCCATGCGGCCAACCAACCCGCAATCTGTGATGGGGTGTCACAAAATATTGTGGGATCAGCTAGTACTAATTATAAGAAGCCTATTGAAATAGATGCCACAAATCAACCTAAGGGTGTGTAGAAATAAGAAAATGTTGACGGAAAATGATCTATTATAAATGAAATATCTATTAGTATTCTTGAAATTTTTAAAAGAACTAATAGTAATGGGCATTTCCATGATGAATTTTTAAATACTCGTGTATATTAATGTGATGCTGACCAATCCTCGGGTATTGAGACTATCAAGGTAAGGATCAAGACTAATATAAAGGATTTCTCAGAGGGCCTAATTCTGATTGGAAGACAGGTTCCTTTAAATCTGAGGATCCCATCCCAATAGATGACTTCTCCAATCCCATTGCTGATAACGATAACGCATGGAGATAGCCTAAGACTTGGAAGAGTGGTTGTCATCTGAGAGGGACAGGCAATATCTGATCTATAAGTTGATTTATTTTAATTTTGTTGCATCTCATTTTGTTTTGTTCTATGGAAGTGTGGTGACATTGATTTTACCATTCCATCTCCTCATGTACATTATGCTTTTTTTCTTAATAAATTTCAGGATCATGGGTTTACACCATGGTTCAACCCATTTTGGTGTATGATTTATTAATGTTACACAAGAAGATGCTCCCATATATACATATAAAATTACAATAAATATATTTCATTAATAAAATATATTTATTATATTTATAATTTTTAATTTTTAATTATATATATATATACTTTTTAAAAATATTTATTTATAATTAATCATATAAATAAATTTGTATGTATTTCAGTAGCAAAAGAACTATAATAGAGACATATATTATAAATATTTATATTAATTTTATGTTATATACTAATACTTATAAATACATTCTAATACATTTATAAATAAAAAAAAATTTGTGTGTGCTTGTGTGTAAAAAATTATTAAATTATAATAAATATATTTATTATACTTATATAGTTCTTAATAAATATAATTAAATAACAATATTTATAAATATATACAATCATTTATAAATAAATAAAAATATTTATTATTATAAATCTAAATAAATATAGATATAGTAAAATAATTAACAGATTATAATAAATATATTTATCATACTTATAATGTTAGAAATATGTATCATTAAATAAATATATTTATCAATGTATATAAATATTAATAAATAAATACAAATAATTATAATTATAATTATAATTCTAAATAAATGTAGATATATTAAAATAATAATTATATAAATAAATATATAAATTTTATATATTTATAATACTTTAAATATAATAAATATATTTTCTTTAACATTGTAATTATTTTAAAAAATAAATATATATTTCTAATTATAAATATAAACAAATATATATTTATTATAATTTTTAAATTACAAAGAAATAAATAATTATTTATAATTATCATTATTAAAAAATATAAATTTAATTAAATAATTTTTATATTCAAAAAACAAAAATAATTCATAAAATATTTTTAATAAATAAAATAAAAAAATATATATTTATAAAAAATACAAATATTTATAAACAAATAAAAATATTAATATGAAAATAAATCAAAACATAATTATAATTTGAAATAAATATATATATATATATATATTGAAATAATTATATAATTATTATATATATTTAAATTATATATATTGATAACATTTTAAAAATAATAAAAATAATAAATATATTTTAATCAATATTTATATATACACTTAATTATAACTTAAAATAAATATAGATTTATTATAATATTATAAATATATATTTATATAAATATATATTTATTATTTTTTAATGTTAAATATATATATATATATATATATTGGGGAATGCTTGAATGATAAAGGCTCTCTGTATTTTAACATCATAACTAGGTTCAAATCCCAGTGGGAGTGAATTTCATCGGGAAGGCGGTGACACATGAGAGATGGTGACACATGCATGATGCGTGCAGATGGTGACACAAGCTTGATTCCTGAAGGACGCTATACTAGGCCTTCATGCCATTTTGTTTACCTTTGAGCCAGGTACTGGGCTTCACGACCACCAAGCCTTCGGGCCATGTATTGAAAAAATAAGGCATGATGGGTGGGATATCACTTTGGGGGAGGGGGTACGGCCTACCTTTCTGGCCTATTTGTGTGATGTGTGTGTGTTTAATGTAATTCAACCACCAAACATCTAATATATATAATTAACATATTAATTATATGAATATATAAAATTGTAAGTATATGAATTATAGTTATTATAATTTTATAATAATTTAAATTAATATATATAAATTTATAGTTATAAATATAGATAAATATATTAATTAAATATATTAATTATATTTCATTATATATATAATAAAAAAATATTATAAATTTATAATCATAAATAAATAAATAAATATTTCTAATAATTATAATTTATTTAATATATACAGTTTAATAATTTTTTAAAATTATATAAATATATTTATTATATTTATAATATTATAAATCAATAAAATAATATAAATATATTTCAGACAATGTATCCTTATCAGCACAAAAAAATATCACTCATAAAGGCATGTTTTATCAGCTCATTCAATTTCAGCGCTTATAAAACACACCTTCTTCATTGAATTTTTAAATGAGATGATAAAATATTTACATAATTTTATAAATGAACTATAACAATATTATTATTCTTATCGCACACATCTACCTCTTGCAGAAGTGGGCCTCTGCCACTACTGACCCCTCAACTACTGCTGACCCCTCAATTACCATGACCCCTCATCCTCCACCATGAATACTCTTCCTTCATCGTGAATAAATCCTCCACCACGAACCCCACCTCCACTAGGAACCCCATATATATCATGTGTCATACCCCATATCCACTATGATTCCTCTCCTCTACCACGAACCCACCTCCACCGTGAGCACCACTTCCATTGCTGAACCCCACCTATAAAACGAAGCACACCTCCACCATGACCCACCTCCACTGCAAACTCCACCTTCACCGCAAACCCCTCAGCAGCCTCCGCTATAGCCTCCTACCCTGACTCCGCCTCATCCAGACCCTAATGATGTCGTTGGGCCTCCAAAATCTGAGTATTGTTATTATTTTATTGGGAATTCTTATACAAGGGAATATTAATTATATGTTTTTTCTGTTTGAAATATTTTTTATGTATGGATTATGTGCTTGGTTTGATTCATTAGTATGAGAGAATGATCTTCTGATTTGTAAAGTGTATGATTAATTATTTTGGAAATATTCTAGGAATCAGTTGATAATTCTTTATGTTTAGTTATATAATACTTCGATACAATTAAAATGAAGCTATTTTGATTGATCTAAATATTAGAACATGTCTGGATGAGGTGGTTAGGTCTATTAAAATCAATATAGGGATTGTTTTAGGTTAAATGTATCACAATTCGTATTATAATGGAGTGCATTTGGTGATTAGTTGAGATAAAATACATTTATACATTGAAAAATATGATAAATCACTATTGATATGGAACTTATAGTAAATTTAATATATGTTTTTTGGTTATAATTAACATTTTGAGGATTAATTTCTGATGGATCAATGTGTTTTCTATGTATATATTTCTAATAAATCATTAAAATTTTATAATGTATAAAAATTTGTTAGAATGTTTAAGTGGATGCGTCAATGGATGTTATAACTTGTTGACATGATAGTTTTGTAATTGTATTTAAATTACTATTATTGTTGGGATTTTAGAAAAATGTCATTGGAATATTTAGGTAAAGATGTGGGAAATATAGAGAAATGATTTATAATATTACATTCACACATTTATAGTACCACAATCATAGGTCTGAAATTTTAAAAAAAAAATTCCTTCACAATGATTCCATTAATAGTGAGTTGATTTTATTTTATTTTTATTACGACGATAAAATATAGTGAAAATTCCATTAAATTGTCAACAATGATTATCTCCATAGGCCTTTTTATGTAGCCCTTAATGGTTGATGGTTGATATTTTATTATTATTTTATATTTTTTTGTATCTTGGTAAATTATATTTTCATGAAAAAAAATTATTATTAGTTTTATTTACTCAACCCTATGCTATAAAAATGATTTCATTATTTTCCCTAAAACAATAATTTTTTGTTTTTAGTTAAAAATGAATGGAATAAAACATTGATGATATCTTACTAGGATCATTTCACACACCTTGCATATAAACATTGGGGTGTATGTAGACCTAGTTGATTATTATAATGGTTAATGTAAAGGGTATAACATTTCTTGTGTTTTTCTATAGTCACTTTTCAAAGACACAATGATAATGATATATAATGGTATCCATAGAGAATAAGAATAAAATATTCATTTTTTCATTTTTAAATAAGTTATATTAAGTGATTCCCTTTCAAATAATTTTATTTCTTTTTTAACTTTTAACTTTATATCATGCAAAAACATTTTATATCATTATATTTTGAATAATTTTGGTTATTTTTACCCATGTATATTATATAATGTTCCTCTCTTGGGATTTATGCCATTGGGAAAATACCTAAATGTTACTTTTTAAATGATTCAAGTAATTTCAAATGTTTCTTTCAAAAAATATAATTGTTCAATATACCCTTTTTGGGACTAAAATAACATTAAATTGATTTATACACTTGGAATGAAATTAGGGTTCATTACAAGTGTTTTTCAACTAACCTGATTGGCTTTCATAAAGGGATGTGAATGTTTTGAAATTGTATTTAATGGTGGGTTCATTTTAACAAGGGGTGTGGATGATCTAAATGAAAAATTGTAAAAATATAGGGTTATCACTCATTTTAAAATATTAAGACAATTACGTTATGGAGATTCATTGAATAGTTTAAAAAATAGATTTGTGGTTTTCTAAAATAGTTCTTACAATTGATTGGATTATATTAAAAAAGGTGTGTTATTTTTAAGATGAATTTGTGTAAATTTTTGGTATTTTTAATGGTATTTCAAGTATGAATTTATAATTATAATTCAATGGACAACTAAAATTTTGTGTTTTTATAAATTTTTTACACTGAAATTTTATATTATTATGAAACCAATTCATTTTATAGGGAAGACAAGTTGATTGATAACAACACCAAGGTAAATGAATGTCAGTAACTCTATCCAAACCATATGATATCCATGAAGACGTCACTCATAAAAAAGGTGAATTAATGTTTAACCCCATTGCTATAATGAAACAAACATTGCATCCAACATCACCTTCCTGGTTTATATTAGGAGATTCCTCTACATTTACATCTTCATTATAGATTTGTTTTAACTTCAAATGGGTTGTGACTTATGAAACAAAATGAAATAATAAATATAATTCCAAGGTTGAGTTCCCCTTATTTATGTGTCATATATCTTTAATTAGTTATTCTACATATAAATATTAACAAATAAAAAATGACTAATTTGAATAATGGATGAGTTTATTCAAATAATCTGACAAAGGATTTTGAATATATAGTGAAAGAGATTATCATATTTGAAAAAGATAATGTATATAACCATTCTCAAATCCTTTATCCATGTTTACACAGATTTTATTCAAGACTAGTTAGTCCATATGAATTTAGAATAATATTTTATCTGTCACAAAATAGATTGAAGTAATAAATGTTGGAATACAAAATGGGAAAAGTTGAATGTACAAGTGGATAGGATAACACAATTTTTTATGGATGATATGATATGATTACTATTTTTTACAATGATTAATACCATATCAAGGATTTGATAATAGGTGTGAAGTATGAAGATCATATTGAGGATATGACTAGGATAAATGAAATTTAACAATGTTATTTCCCAATATTTTTATAGATGTTAATGTGTTGTGGAATGAATCCATTGTATGATGGTTTTTATAAATATTAAAAATTATTAGACATATTGAAGCTATATAATTTAAAATACAGAAAAAATGGAGTGACAATCATTTTACAAAACTAATTCAATTCATGAATGAAATGCTCCAAGATTATAATGTGTTCCCAATCATAGAATACAATGTTTCATGAACGATATGCCTGATGGATTTGATCCTTAAAATAATACACACCTACCTGAATGACTATATACTATTTTTGAAAGGACCAAAAATCAATTATCTAATGTCTAATGAGTTTTTATTGTCAATATAATAATTTTTAATCTCATTATATGAATATGTTACGCTACCTTACAGTCATTATAATGAATATGAACCAATATGGACGTGGGAAGATTTCATGTCAATTAACATGGAACATTTATACAAGAATAACATATGGGAAACTAGATCACCAAAAAGACTACCATCAATGGAAGATAATTGATCATGTGTATAATGAATTTAGAAATGGGTTGAGAAACCTGTGTATTGAGTTATCTACAAATGCAGTGCATCCTTTTGGTTTTCAATGTAGAATTCACAGTACATGGTTAGTTATGTTGGTTTATTATAAACATGGACCATCTTTATTCATGAAATGAAAATACATGATATTATCTATGTTTATAGTTGGAATAAAACAACCAGCTAATGTTATTAGGGATTATTTGACTCCATTGATGAAGGATTTGAATTTATTAAAGGATTCAGGTGTTACATATTATGATTATTAAAAAAAATGAAGATTTCATATTGAGAGTCATGTTGTATAGGATGATAAATGACATTACTTATTGTGAAACAATTTCAGCATATATCATTAAAAGAACTCAAGGGTTTTCCATTTATGGATAAGGTACAAATTCAATTAGTTTTAAACATTAATAAAAAATCATGTTTCTTTGACATCACATATTTCTACCCCAATGATATAAGTACCAATACAGGATGATATCATTTGATGATCATTTATAAGAATCTACATATCATTCTTCACTAATAGGAGATCAAAATTTTGATTACATAAATTATGTGGTCACTTCATTTTGTAAATAGTTTTTGAAAAACCCTTTGATAAACTGATGGAAAATGAGATCGGTTTTTTCATTACCATACTATTAATGAATGTACCTTAAAAATTTTCCTGATGTTAGGAATTTTGAAATAAATTTATGTGATAGTGTAATTGGTGCATTGTTAAATAAACCCAACAAAAAAGGATTTAATTAAGGCATGATTGGAGATGTTTGAAATAAGAATATGAGAATAGTTGCCTCCATTGAATTGTGAAAAAAGAAATGTTATGATTATAATATCATAAACTCTTTCCAGGATGGTGAGATATCAGTTTTTCAATATTTTTAATGTTGTAAAGGATCTACAGGGGTATTCCAAAAATATCATGAACATTGTGTTAATGACCGATTAAATGTTAAACTGACAAAAATCAAGTGATTTCCATGTTTTGAAAGAAGATTTAATTTTTTAGATTTATGTTTCATTTTATCGATGAATTTTAATCATACATTGACCAATATCTATTTCATATTTAAATCCACATTCAATAGGGTTATTGTTCGGACAAAATTTCTTACTATAGAAAGAGAAATTGCCATCATATAATGTGAATGGGAACTTTCTTCCCATTGAAATTCATTGATATGAAGTTTAATTTGATGGTTCACATGGTGGAAGTTATTTGGCTATGTGGTCTTGTACAATTTTATGTATGTACCTCATTGAATGATATGTGAATAGTTTGAATGTGTTTTTAAAAAATCATAGTCAGCAAAAGGGTTTTATTGTAGAGTGATATATTTTTTTAGGATTCCATTGAATTCGGTTCAAAATAACACTTATGTGTAGAGTGCCTATGTCAAAAAAAAATAATCACACTTGGAGGGTTGTGGGATATTAAATTTCTAGAATATATTCTGTCACAATCATTATTACAGATTGGGAGTTTTCCCACATTTACATTTTCATAAACGTTTGGAGGATTCCCCATATGATGAAACCCAAAAATAAAATCATAGGCATTTGAGTTTCTAATGTTCTGAAAGATGGATAACAAATAAAAATAATAAATGTTTTATATTATTGTTTCATTAATATATTTAGAAAAGTAATATGAAAATCCAAATTTAATTTGAGAACATCTATAGGGGCTAGCTGAAGGACCATATGTGTGTGTATTACACTAACATGGTAATGTAATTAAGGGTAATACATTATATATATATAAACATGATAAAGCATGTACCGTGAAAAGTAGTGGAGTTACACATATGGATGAGTTGATTCTTGTTTCTAATACTAATGATATAAATTCTATTTACATTATTACGTCATACTTTGGGAATATCAAAAAAATATTAGTGTAATATCATAAAATATTCATAGTGCCTATTTTTCAATAAAAGTTATTCAATAAAAAGATAACTGTTAAAATAGATGAATTGGGATTCATGATAATAAATTTCAATATGGTGGTGTACAGAGGAAAACCCTCTCTAATATAATCAGGTGTAGTACATATATATTATGTTCTAGATCCCACTAACTGAATGCGGTCAATTGTTATGTCATCGAAGAAAACTAGAGAAGGGTTAGATGAAATTTCAGATGAGGATGACCTTTTCACTAAGAGGTCATTATAATTTCTTATATGTGATAATGTAGAAGACAATTTTTATGATAGAAGATACCACAATTAAGGGACATATATTTTCGATAGAGGGGTGAAATATATACGGAATATTTAAAAAAATATTATTTGGATATGTAAGTTACTTTTTTTTGATAATCTGTGTAACCTCATGTTATTAACTATTCACTCCAAAATATATGCGCACTAAATTTAAGGTTATACCTCTTCTGTAGATAGTGAATTCTATAGGTGTTGGGGCTCCCAATCCTGAAGAACAATAGGTCCCCCAACCCACTATTGCCGCAGTGCAGATGAATGATGTCCTTATACATGTAATGGTTCTCCCAATCCTAAGGAACAATATGTTTCTCAACCCATTTCTACTCCCATGTCAGAGGTACAATGACCATCGTCACATGAAAAAGCTACTGTTCCATAGGTATATATTGATGATGTTGAATCTGAGGAAATAGAATGAAATGAAATAGTGGTGATGTAAAAAAAAATTGTTGTGGTGTAGTTTGATTGTGTTAACAAAAATCATTGAAGAATAATATAAAAGTAATCATTTAATAGATTATATAGAATGAACAAGGCCATCATATTAACCCTAAAAAGGCCATGTTAAAAAGTTAAATTGGAATCATCACCTGACAAGAGAAACTGATTAATGTAAATTCATGGATCCATGTTGTTCACAGGTTGAAGACCCTAATATGGGAATGTATAGTAGATGACGACCCCATTAAATATTTATTAATTCTTGATATAAGGATTTATATAGGATTTCCCACAATTATAACAAGACATTATATAATATATGCTTACAAGATAATGAACCTAAATCTTCCATTTATATATAAACATCTGATAACCCATGAAGCATGGTACGCGTTTACTGGATGTCATGTCGAAGTGACCTTTTAGTCACATTGGGGATAGTAATATGTTGTTTAATGATACATGTATTCATCACATTGATTTTTTTAAATGGAATTGCATCTGAATGAAAAAAATTGAATAGGAAGAAAAACAAATGTAAACATACCGTGAAGAATGAATGGGGTATGATTAACATGAAAAAAATTAGTATGTATTTCAAATCTACTGTAATACATTAATGTGACATGAAACAATAGAATAATTATTTTCTTCTTTTTATATAAATATTGGTGACTCCAAATCCATAACCACATCTATTCCATTCCATGAGATATGATAGGATTCACATGTCAAAAAATATGGGATTTTAATTGATGAAAACAAAAAATAAATGTGTGTTGAACAAGTATAAGTATGACCTAATAAAAATAATTGTTTCCTAAAATTTCTATTACAAAAAAATTTCTACTTATTTTATGATATTTTCTATTTGATAGAGTTACTAGAATTAGAAAAACATATACATGATGAAAACCTAAAATTGGTGGCCTTAAAGTACCCATACTATTATGGCCACATTAGAGGTGGATGTTTTGAGGGACACCATTAACATATTTTGAGGAAAAATATAAGAGGATGATCAATATGATGAAATGAAACATATGAGTGAAAGACTATCTACACTTCAATAAACAATTACAATTCCAAAGAGAGATGGAAAAAACTATTATGGGAGGAGATAAGAGAACAAAAAACTCAATAGAAACCATTTCAAGAATACCCCCTCCAGCCCACCAACATTGAGGTAGGCCATTACCCCACAATGATTTGTTTTGGAATACATAGTTTGTGTTCTATTTATTTGTGAAATGTAAATAAGATAACACAAATACATTTCATGAACTAATATTCTACATTGTGATAATGAATATGTTTTATATCTATCAACACACACCCATCGTCATGTTACAAGGGTAATGTTGTTAAATATATATAATGACATTATACAAAAGTGGCCACTTCCAAAAGGTCATGTAATAGTTTTGATTATCACAAAACATTACCCAATAATCAATAATCCTATTCTAATTGATTACAAATATATTCATAAATTTCAAAAATATTTTGGAAGATTCATCACATGGATGGAACATATTGTATAAAAAAAGTCAACAAGGATGTATTGATTTGTAATTTATATTTCAATAAAATATTTAAAAATTAATAAAAAAGGGCTTAACTAATGAATGTTATTACAAATACTCAATGGGAAGAGGGTGAAATGAAATACTTACTCGTAACCATATAATGTATCAATCAATCGATAAAATATTTATACTAAAACAACCTTTACCCTACCTATTCCATATCTACATTTACTACTATTAATAGTTCATATGGATATGATGACAAAATTTTATTCTACATACACTGTTGATTTTGAATAAAATATGCATAGAGGGGATGTTCAATACATCATCGGTTTTGAGAATGTAAGTGAAATTTTCCACAATAATTGGCTAGGTGCCTCAGTTGTAAATTTATACATGAGTTATGTTTTCATGATATGATCTTCCAAAATATATTATACTATTTATGTTATAACAAAATACATAAAATCATTGGTTGTATGATATATAAAAAAATTGAAGGGATTTCCAAATGATTTTTTTGGATTCATTTGTAGTTTCATATCTTCTATAGAACAACAAAAAATATTGTAAAAAAATATTATGTTGAGTTAGGCCAAGTAAAATCATTTGAAATTAAACATATAGATACCAAAATCTTCTTAATACAATTTTTAGGGGTTAAACTCTACACTTTTACCATATCCAATATATTTTCATTTCCATAATTACTTAATCCTTTTTAGGAAATGTTGGATGATCATTGCTGCCAATTTAGAACCTCCAAATATTTATTTCATTGATTCAATTCTTGGATATCCAATAAACGGACCACAAATGATGGAATTTTCAAAGTTTTAACACACAATATCAAAAAAATTATTAATTTTTTTATTTAATTTAGATTATATTTTAATGAGGATTCTGTTATGAAGGGTGGTGTATATATTCTTTGAAAAATTAAGAATGAGGCTAGGGTTTAAGCACAAGGACCATGACAAGTTCAATGATTGCACAAGTATCACGGTATATAAAATAAGAATTCACAATAATAAAACCTATAAAAAATTACTTATTATCCTCAATTTATCTAAATTGATCTAAAAATGGAATAGATTTTTATTATTATGATTTTATATTTATGAGATAGATCATATT
Source organism: Viscum album (assembly GCA_963277665.1). Taxonomy (NCBI): domain Eukaryota; kingdom Viridiplantae; phylum Streptophyta; class Magnoliopsida; order Santalales; family Viscaceae; genus Viscum; species Viscum album. The sequence continues at coordinate 1,581,268,660 of OY728137.1, read as the reverse complement.
ACATAAAAAACTATAAAACCCAAAGAGTTAATTTCAATAATAATTACTACTTAATATAATTATATTTTGATCCTTTTTATATTTATATTTTTCAATTACTAATATGACTTTATAAAGTATTCACATTGTGAAGATGATATTGATTTTCATAGAAATTATTGGGAAGCATACATGATGGATGAATTTCCAGAAATAGAATGTATATGTGAATTCAACAGAATTAGTGGATTTTTTCATATTTATGTTTAATTTACTTATTTTTTATTACTCACATAAGAATTTCATTATTTTATAAAGGTGGATTCATTTGTTCGAGACGAAGTGCTTTGTTTAAATAATCACATCCCCATGAGAGATTTGACTTTCAGGCTATAACTCATAACACAATTAGAAGGAAATGCTTTTTTCAATACACAATGTTTTTCATCATAATAATATCTAGTCGCTACTACATTTAAATTATATAGACTAAATGATTCACTACTTAATTTAAAAATTATCAGTCTGAAAAACCTGAGAATATGTGCTTTATTATATTGGTAAATTTTAATAGCAATCCATAAGTCACTTTTGATGTATAAGAATATTAAGAACATAAAATAGATACACAAGAGGAATGATATGACTCGAATTGCATGATTCTATTTTGAAATGACATTGTAGTAAAATAAATAGAAATGACATTATGAAAATGTGGAAATATATTCAGATTTTTTTTATACATTAGGAAAAATATATTTTTGTAATTTATGACATGTAGGAATCCATATCACCTCAATATAATTCATGGTGTTGCTTGTATAAATAAAGGATTCAATTTTGTGGTTAAAATTGACATAAATTTTATAAAAAGAAAAAGTGACGTTCATAAAACTATGAAAACTAATTCCAATTATATTGATATTTTATGAAAATGATACCTGAGTAACCGTTGATATATAGGATTCAACCACACCTGAATACACCAGATTATGTGACTGGTATCCCTTAATATATGTATTTTTATTTTATGTTGACATTAATTTATGTTAAAATAACAAGTGGCATATTGAGAACTGATCGAATACATTCTTATTTTTTTGAGACATTTGGAAAATGATCTATGAGTCATTTCTTAGGTGTAGGAATCAAACTCACCTCAATATAATGTTCAGTGTGATCAGTATTACTCCAATTGTTGGTAACTAGTTTAAAATTGGAATTTTAGTATAAAATTTCCCCTCCTTGAAAACCAATAATACACAATCTAATTTTTTTGATAATTTTTTATAGTAATTCATAATTCATTTATTATGTGTATGAAGTAGTATCACATCAAACACATTCACAATGAGACTGGTATGACTGAAAATGTGTGTCACCACTTTTAAATTACATTTTAGTAAAAAAACAGAACTTACATTCTGAAATCAGAGCAGGAAAATTCAGATTATTTTGATACATTAGGAAAATGATCTATATTTCATTTATGAAATTTAGATATCATCATTTCTTAAATATGATGAATTTGTTCACCGGTATATTTCTAAGTGATTCATTTTCTTTCATAATGTGTTTAATTATAGTAAAAATTTCATGTGGCATACTTAAAACCATGAGAAATTAATAAGATTATTTTGATATTTTAGAAAAATTATAGATGAATCATTTTTGATGTGTATGAGTTAAATGAACCCCAATATAACGCGCAGTCTAATTTGTATGACTCCAAGTGTGTATTTTTATTTAGAATTGAAATTATTTTATTTAAAATAGAACAATTGACCTACTAAAAATTGAGAAAAAACATTCATATTATTTTTATACATTAGAATAAGGATCCATGTGTAATTTTTGAAGTTTAAGAATCACCCAAACCTCAATATGAAGTATTTTGTGATCAATATGACTTAATGTGTCCATTATCAGTTTAAAATTGAAATTTTAGTTTATAACATGTCCCTCACTAAAAAAAATAAACCATATTCTGATTGTCTTTATAAATTTTGATTGTTATTCATAAGACATTTCTGTGGTGTATAGAGAAGTCTCACCTAAAATCAATGAACGATGAAGGAGTGTCACATTCATTATCTAACTGATCGTGATAACACTAGTATCATTTATAAACTATAATGATATCATGTTAGTGTAACAACCATTATCAATCTTCTTACTCTCTCAAACTTTTTATTATTAACAAAATCATCATCCTCTATTTCCCTTGGATGCATTAGAAGGTCGAATGAGACAAAAGTGATATGGAATTTGACGAGGCCAAGCAAATTTTAAGTTATAGTTTTGGCTGAGGCCTTATTCAATTTCATATGTCTTGGAAAATTACTTGAAAGAATATTTTAGAATGTCTGGAATTAGGCATTTACCTCATTATGATTCTTGTAATTGATCATTCATGTGGTTATTCAAATATTAGAAAACCTATTAATATGTGTTATTGTGGAATTATTTATTCATCTTTTATTCATACCATATTATTATCATGTATATTTTTAACGGAATGTATTTTAGTAAATTTTCATTTCTAGTGTTCAGGTTTATAATTTATTCCACTATATTATTTACCCTTACTGGGCATCTGATATCACCCATTTCACATGTGTTGCTTTCCCTAGGTTGTGAAGAGTTGTATTATGAATGATTATCAAGGGTAATTTAGGTGATCATGTGAGATTGAAAATAAGTTGATATATTGTATTTTATTTCATGTTGTAATGTTGAACTTAGATATGCATATGGTTTTCCAAAAATACTAAATTAATTTGTTCAAAAGGGATTCAACATTCTTGAAATTAGTAAAATGTAATTAAATAAGGCACCGACTCTGAGCAATTTGGTTGAGGTCCATAATGTTGGTATTATAGATAGTTTACTAAAAAACATAGAAACTAGATATATAAAATGTATATTAGGGAACAAAATCATCTGATAGTCTTGGTAGATAATCAAATGAGAACATCCATTAATTTTGGTAAGTAATAGATTGTGGGGATATTTCTATAAAATAAATCATTTTCTGCAAACTACATGGGGACGTGGCTCTGGCATAGATGTGCGTAGGTGTAACAACTCTGGCATGGATTTTTGGACGTGACCTAGGGTATCCTGGTATATGAATAAAGGCATTACTGCACTCCTAGTTTATAACAACCCACCCCTACCTCATTGGATTAAGGATTTGGTGAGGGTTAACTGGCCTTAACTAAGGTTCCCAAGGTTCCAAAGTATTTCAATAAATGATGAGTGCTTAGAGAAATGATTGGAGAATGACTTTACCTTGTGACAAAACCAACCATCCAAATTATCCATTATCAACAAACTACATGATGAAAGTCAACAAAAAAAAACCCACTCATACATTACCAAAAGGGAACAACAATATTCCACAATACAACCCACAAACCAATACAACCAACACAATATCAGAGTACAATGTGGAATAGTAAACAAAAGCACCAAAATAAACCAAGACACACTTCATGGCTCCGCACCGAGCACCATGATCCAAGCACCACCACATATCCCAAGCATCACCATGAACCACTAGAAATGAGATGTTTTACCATTACCTGTATCCTAGAATACGACATCTACCAAAGCACCAAAGTTCCAAATCATTTCGTGAGTGCTAATACTAATAAGGTTTTTCCCAAATGAATTACCTACACACACCACTTGGATAAAACTATTATCATGATTATATAAAGAAATTTATATAAAATAATCACAAGTGAAACCAATACCTTGAGCCAAACATACACTTTCCAAGCCACCTCACACAAACCCAGCACCCAAATGAATGACAAACAATCATTCCATAAGCCATCTCAACATTTTACATTAGCACAACAGTTTCCATATTTCAATTCAATTAACAAAAAAACAACAATAACTTTTGGACTTTTTCCTATCCTGTTCACTCCATTCTCATGTAGCGGTACATCCCAACCACTACCCATAATGGTGGTAATACCAACCACTATCCATCACCTTTTATAGTGATTCTTTTTCCCACATACACAAAACCAACACAAGCAATAACACTCAATGAACCAACAAGCACAAATCACCTAGTCCTTACAATAAGAACCCACCCATTTTCAACACATTCCAATTCAAATTAATAAATCAACCATTTATTAAAAACCCCATTTAATTGTTTTTAATTAAAAACACCATTTCAATTAATAATTATTATTGAAATAAAAATTCATCAATCATTTTTTTGATAATCATTTAATAAATATTTTAAAATCACATAATTAATCCCCTTTAGAAACAATACCCCATTTTCCTCAAAATCCCCAAAATCCGCACCGAATGGATTTTCACATCATTATCCCAATTAATTTCAAGAAAATAAGTCAATTGAAACCAAAAACCACTCGTTCAAACATAGTGGATTGGAGATAGAAGCCACTAAACTTTAGTGTTCTGGAAAAACCAACCCACAAGGAACTGCACCCCAATCTGGGAAAACGCTCCACGAAAACGACACTAGATCTCCTTATCTATCATTTACAAGCCTTAAAATAGACACCCAAGGCATCCCCAACACTATATCTACATGAAATTGATGTAGATCTAGAAAACTGATAGAGAGGGAGATGACGATCTAGAAGAATCAACAATGAAACCAAGAGAAGAGACATACCCAGGAAAAAACCACCATCAAAACAACAAGAAACCCCTTTGAATCAATTCCAAATCCAGTGGGAGAGCACCGTCATCCTCTGAGAACCCAAATCCCGAGTGAGTCTCAAGTACGAGAAGATTGGGAGTGAAATAATTCAATCTCGAAGGAGCTTGAATTTAAAAACATTTCTTTTAAGTGGTCACATGGTTAGTGTGCACATTTTGAAAAACCATGCGCTAACCATTCACATGCCATTTTCTTGAGAGGAAGGGTCTGCATGATTGCCTCACATAGCTTGGAAAACCCTGTATAGGCCATTTGAATCCTACTTCCTCCCCTTTCATGGTTTCATAGAGAACCTACTTAGATTCTCGTATCCTTGCTCAAACCATGATCTCTATAAAAAGACTCCAAACTTATTCACAACCATTACAAACTCTCCCAACCTATTATCAACAAATACCATGCACTTTAAACACATAAAAAATCTGAAAAAAGGATAAATACATCAAAACAGGGGTGCTACATGCTTTATCACTCCTGGGGGATATGATTAGGATAATTCATATTTTATCCACAAGCCATCATGATGGATTTAAAAGTAATTTTTCATAAAATAAATTATGTTTCTGATTGTGATATTAGCTATTCATAGGATTTAAATTTTTGTATGCAATTTTCTATTTGAGACTATACATTATTATTCATTACATAATCCATTATGTGCAATTTTTTCAAAATGGTACCTAGTAGAAGGAATAGAAACAACATGAACATGAATATCCCATGTAGGTATTTTCCTCCTATTAAATAAAATTACATTTATACTATAGAAACAACTGGATCTATGAAACAAAAACTATACCGAGTCAACTGACCCAGGTTATGAACCATAACCTTACCTCTATGGAGTATCCAATTCCACAATGTAGCTAATCAATGTTACACTTCTTGATAATTCAATATCCTCTATTATTCATTGCAACTAAGAATCCATTAATTATATTGTAGTGGATAAGTTCTTCTGAGAATATATTTATCTTATTTGGGATGTAACAAAAGTGATAAGGTTGTAATAGTAGTTTATCAACTATTGGGAGATACTTAATACTTATGGTCTTTAATTCAAACCATAAAATAGGATGAAGAATTATAAGAAATGGGATGGAGGAATTTTATGGAAATTTTCCTAGATAAATATTTTACTTATAAATAAAATGTATATATGAAGAGTCAAAGATTGATTTTTAGATAGAAAGGGAGTGAAAATGTTGGAAAATATAAATCCAACATTACAAGGATAAAAATGGATGTTTCAAACTATATACGTAATCCAAGGAGAATGATTAATAGAATTTTTTTGTTTAAAACCATTCATATAAAGTGATCTATTCTCCCAATGCTTTTCATCATACAAAGACATTTTCTCACGTGCTATTACGATAGATAATGATTTATCTATGTCATATGATATTAAGGGAATAAAATAAGATGAAGAGGGTGGAATAATATAAAATGGATAAAAGGATTAATAATAAGGAAAATTTTCAAACATGAATTAATTGTGGAAGGAAACACCTCGATGCTAGCTCAGAAGGAAAATGAATGTCTAACATGAGTGGGAAGAAATTACATCATTCAAGTGATTTTATGGGAAAGATAGAATATATCAATGTTCAATTATCTAATTGTAGGGATATTGGTATATATAATAATTATTATCCATAGATTCTAGGAAATGGGCCTCTAAAAATGACATGGGATGAAGGCCAAGATAATGAGATCACAATTGCAGAGATTGAAATTGTTAATGAGGTGATGGTAGGTACATTAATCTTTTATTCAAACATATCCAATGATTTATTTAATTTTGGTTCAATTCATTCATTTATATCATCCCAATTTTCTATGAATATTAGATATTTACAATATCATATAATAAATGATTTTTTATTCATATCTACTAATGGATGTATAATTTCCACAAAGACGTGTCAATGAAGCCCCCTTAGGAATCATAATCATTCTTTATTTGAAAACAATATAATCTTACCCGTGATATAATTCCTCGTATGGATTGGGGTTAAAATTTTGATGCAAACATCTATTGTAAGAAGAAGGAAGCTTTAATTTTTTGGGAAGGATGTAAAATCCCTTATTCATTGGATAGAAACATCATCATGTGATTCTGGACTATAACCACACCCAGTGGATCTACATGATGCAATTATTGGTGAGGATGATAATTTAATTTCAGCGGGCAAGGAAAGAAATCATCAAATTGAGAATGTACGTATTGTTCGAGAATATATTAATTTTTTTTTATAGTATTTCCATATTTATCCTCCAGAGTAGAAATTCATGTTCTCTATTTTTATAATTCATGGTTGAATGAATATATCAATGTTTTCTTATAGAATTGGCACTTTGGAATTAGTAGTACTACAAAAAAACACCAGGAATATATTTATAAAGGATTTATTTTCCCTATATTTTCATTATGGGAACTCCAAATTCTATTCATTATGAAGAAATATGGATCTATGAGGTTTTTCATTGACTATAAGGAGATCAATGCTATAATAATAAATAACAATTATCCCTTACCTCTCATTGATGTTTTATTTGAAATACTTCATAAAGCCTGGTATTTTTTGATATTGAACTTTTACTTGGATATCACAAGTTTCAAGTGAGGAAGGAAGATATTCAAAAGGCATGAATGAAAACCAGGTATGTTAATTACAATTTTACAGTAAAACCATTTGGACAGACTAATGGATCCTTTGTTTTCACAGATCTAATGAAAAGAGTTTTTGAGGAATATATTGATGAATTTGTTTTTTTGTTTTCATAAAATATCATTCTATTATATAAAAGTAATTAAAAAAATGAAAATACCTTGTGCATTATTCTGAATACTCTATGAAGAAATAAGATATATTATAATTATATCAAGTGTGAATTTTGGCTTCAAATTGTTTTTTTGGGACATATTATCTAAATGAATGGAATCATAGTTGAGCATGAAAAAACAAAGGAGTATTTAAAATGGATTAAGCCAACAAACATATCCTAGGTACATAATTTAATTGTGTATGAATGTTACTATAATCATTTCGTCAAAAATTTTACTTAATCAGAAAACATGTTAACAAATCATACCAATAAATGGTATAAGTTCATATGGTAAAAGAATGTGAATAATGTTTTGAAGAATTGAATAAGAGATTATTTAACAAACTAATCCTGACACTAAAATCAAGGAATGGTGGATTTTAAGATCTATAGTGATGCATTAAAGAAATGTCTCGGATGTGTCCTAATGCAGAATCATTGTGTTATTGCCTTTGCATCAAGGTAGTGACAGATTCATGAATATAAATATCAAACTGTTGAACATGAGTGATTAGCTGTAATCAATTCTCAAAAGATATTATGATGTTATCTCCTTGTTAAACTATGTGAGATATATAATGATCACAAGACCGTGAAATAATTCTTCTCACAAAAAGAACTCAACATGAGTGAATGGTGACGGCTCAATCTACACAAGGATTACAATTGTTCCATATTGTACCACCAAAAGACCACAAAAATGGTAGATGATTCTTTGTGTATGAAGGATCATAGTGTTTTAAAAAATGATAATTCACAATAATCTTATATACATGGATCAAGTGACGAAAGATAAAGCAATCATCCAATAAGATGAAACATAAATACATTTTCAATTTTTTTCTAACTCTCTTTATTAGAAAGAATTAAATGTTCTCATCCTGATGAGAAGAATCGTCAAAATAACATTAATGATATGAATAATGGGAATTTGGTAAATTTCATATATGGAGATGGAATTCGGTTGTTTGGGAACACATTTTGTGTTCATACTATACATGATCTAAATAAGAGTTAATTGATGTTTCCCATATTATAAATTTACTATATATTCTGGTAGCTCTAAAATGTATAATGATTTGAAGTATCATTTCTCATGGAATAACATGAAATGGGTAATGATTATGTATTATGATGTTTAGAATGTTAAAAGACGAAAAATAAATAACAATATCCTAGAGGATTTATTCAATATCTACCTATTTCTACATTGAAATTTGATGATATTATCATAAATATTTTCACTAGATTATGCGAAAATCTATGAAAAAAATGATGTAATATGGGTTATTGTAAGCCATCTTACAAAATCTTCACATTTCCTCTCTATAAGGGAGGATTTTCCACTGGAATGCATTTCATGATTCTTTATTAATGAAGTTTTATGTCATTATGGAGAATATATTTCAATAGATTCTAATTGTGATACTTTATTAAGATATAAATTATAGAAAATTATTCAGAACTCTTTGGACATTGAGATTCAATTGAATACATCTTATCTCCCCCAAATAGATGGTCACTCATAAATAACAATTAAAATTTCAGAATACATGTATATATCATGATCACTCAACTTTAAAGGTATGAGGGATCAGCATTTACCTTTGGTAGAGTTCACCTACGATAATAATTTCCATTCCTGTAATCAAATGGAACCATATGAAGCATTGTATGAAAAGAGATGTGATATACCAACATGATGGGATGAGGACAGTGAAAGGATGCTTGTGGGACCAAATCTTGTGGAAGAAACAACAATAATGGTATTATTATTCAAACACCTTTCCATGTAGCTCAAAGTAGAGAAAATAACTATGTGGATAATCAAAAGAAGGATTTATAATTTCAAGAGGGAGATCACATTTTCATCAAAGAATATCTATATAAAATATTTATATAATTTTTGAAGGAAATTAAAATAGATCCATAGGCATGTAATCCCTTTTGATATTATAGAGAGAATTAGAGAAGTGGTTAATAATTTGGAAATAAGTAATATCCTTTTTAAGGTACACAATGTGTTCCAGATTTCATTGTTGAGAAAGTACATTATAGACACAATGCATGGTTTCACTTCTGAATGTATAGAATTGGAACAAATTTTATCTTATTATGATGATACAATATAGATCCTGTACAACATAGAAAATGTGTTGAGGAATCAGATGACTCGACTGGTAAATGAACTTTGAAAAAATCATAAAATTGAAGAGGCAACATGGGATCTTGAGGAACTTAAGATGAAGACATAACCAATTCCTTTTATGAGTTTATATTTTGAAAATTTTGAGGATGAATTCATTGTAAGTGGGGAAGAATGTACACACCATGGTTTTAAAAATATATTTATAAAATAATTCCTTCAAAAAATAATCAATTTGAAATAAACAATTTGATATTTATAAAAAATAGTAATATCCTAGTCGTTATATATAAATTTTTCACTTCTCTGATTTAAATTTTAATAAACTGACTTACACAGTTGTGATCATAAAGCTATTTAGAGTCTGATATGATCATGTTACATTTTTGGGGAATATTAACTGACCCTTATTAATATTAATTTACACTTATGAATAGTAATATACCCTTAAAAATAGTATCCTCACCAATGAATGTAAAAAAATTAGGTGCCATATAAATGAGTGTGAATATGTTAAAAATTAATTATTAAGAATCTGTATTTTTATGAGTAATAAATATTTAATTACAATTTTGAATTAATAAAATAAGAAAATTTATTTACCTAAAATTTATTCATAAATAAATATTTCTTTTCGATTTTAATTTAGAATAATTTTATGAGAACTCAGTAAAATTTCAAAATTATTATAAAATAAATTTTAAATATAAAATATTTAATCTTCAAGTAAATAATTATATTAATTAAATATTAAATTTCTCATACCTCAAAAATAGTTGTTGATTAAATAAAGTTATTTTATATTTTATCCTTTTTGGAAAATGGTTTTGGAGAATTTTTGTAATTTTTTGAAATTATATGAATTATTAGTGAAGAGTGAAATTCAATAATTTACGAAATATGATTTATAAATGAACTTATGCAACATGATTGAGTCATGGATGATGTAAAGGGAAATTGGTTCAAAATTACATTACTTTAATAAAATTATTATAAGTAAAAAAAATGTCTAATATGTTTTTAATTATTTTATTAATAAGTCTAATTTCATATTTTTGAATGATAATTTCAAAGGTGGAACATATTCAGACATAATGTAAGGATTTTCAACCCTATAATCCATTTTCATTCAGTTTAATATTATAATCTACATACCTCTGTAAAATTATTATTTATTCTTCTTTAAACCAAATATATTCTTTTTTAATTCCCTATATATGTTTACCAACCTGAATCGTTCTTTATTTAATGTGGTGTCACATTCATTAAAATGAATTTTTAACAATTATTCCCAAAATACATGTTCATTTCATGGGAACCTCTCAGATTCTTACTTATGTTCAATTATGATCTATAATATTTTTTTATAAAACATTATATTTCTAAAAATAATCAATAAATTATGAGAAAACTATATTATTTAAATTCTAGTATTATTTAATAAATATTAAAGAAATTTTCTTATCAAATTAAAAGTGTATTTATCACAAGAATCACTCAATTATTTTATAAGAGTTTTTTTTCGATTTAATCATTATTGTTTATTATTATATATATTTGGGATTTATATTCTATGATTAGTTTTACAATTGATATGATATATTGAACCCATTCACCATTTTACTCTGAATGGTTAGTGTTTAAATTTGGGATAAATTATTTACATTTCATCTGTTTTTTTAAATTTGAATGCATATGTTATTTAATATTATCACAATTCATATGATGAATTTATTGGAATTTTTATGTAATTTGTGGGTACCATTATAACCCCTTGATTGATAAGTATGGCGCTTGAGACTAAATGTATATAGAATTGGGTGGGGCATTTCCCATTTTCACTTGTGGATTTATCTGAGGCCTTAGTCATTTTTAGATGTCTTGGCTAGGACCATGATCTAATAATTCAAAATGTATGAAAATATTTATTTACCTCATTATGAAACTTGTAATTTATAGTGAATTTTGTTTTTTGTAATGTAGATTACATTTGATTGTTTATTATTGAGCAATTATTTATTCAAAAAAATTTCCTGTCATATGAAGCTCAATTATACTTTTAATGGCGTGTATTTTAGTTATTATTCATGACTAGTGTTTATGTTGATAATTTACCCTTACTTTGAATCTAATGTCATCCCATTTACATGTATTATTTTTTCCAGGTTGTGAAGAGGTATATTATGAATGTCTTGCAAGGATAAAATAAGAGATTATATGTGACTAAAAAGGGGATGATATATTGTATTTCATTTCAAGTTGTAATGATTATCTTATATATAAATCTGATTTTCCATAACAACTAAAATAATTCATTCCTTCGGGATATTACTTTCTTGTAATTATGCCAATGTAATGAAATAATGCACTAGCTCGATGAAACTGGGGTTGGTTCCTTACAGTTTTTATAAGAGGATGTTTAGTGTAAAATGTAGAAACTAGATTTATAAAATTTATATTAGGGAACCAAACCTTAAGATAGTCATTCATGGTAAACATTCAAGAAAATCTAGATATTTTGCTATGGAATATATTATGTGGATATTTTTAGAAAATATATAGAATTTTGGATACTACAAGTGTATTTCGTTTTTGAAAATGTGTTCCTAGAAGTAACAACTCCAATAATGAGTTATTCGCATGTCCTAAGGAATCCTATTAGACAACATCTAGCCTTACAGCACACATGGTTTGTCACTCCCAAGTGATATTTTTTGGATAATTCACATCTTCTTTACATTCCATTATGAATGATTTGAAGTAAAATTTTCTTCACGTAAATTATGTTTATGGTTGTGGGATTAAGTATTTATATGATTTAAATTTTCTTATGTTTTTTTTCATGTTGAGACTATAAATTATTTTTCATTACCTATTCTACTGTGTGCCATTATTTAGAAATGGAACCTAGTAGAAGGGATTGATATAACATGAATGAGAAAAACATAGGCATGTATTTCTCTCCAATGCAAAATAATGATATTGGTAACGGAGCTATGTCTAGTGCTGAGAAAATTATAACTATACTTGGACAACTGGATCAGGTTATGATTAATAACCTTACCTATACGGAGCATCTAGATCCACAACATGGGTGAGAAATGTTATATAGTTTTATGTGAAAATAGGATATATTATTAAATGGAACTGGAAACACATTCATAGAGGAGCAGTTGATATGTTCTTTAGAGAATATATTAATCACTTTTAGTTGAAATGAAAGAGAGAAGTTTGCTTTGGTGGTATATCATCTGTTGGGATATACAGATCAATGGTGGTTGTTAATTCAAAACAAAAATGAAGAGGATGATATAAATTAAATTAAATGAAGTAATTTTAAGGAAACTTCATTGAAAATTATTTTGCTGGTGAACAATGAGAAGATATGTAGGGTAAAATCTAGGGTCTCCAACAGAAAGAGGATTAAAATGTGGAAAATTATAGAGCCATATTTCAAGGTTATAATGTCTTTTTTAAAACAATATATATAATCCAAAGAGAAATATTGATTTATTCATTTATGATTTAAAAACATTCCCCCTAAGGGAACTAGTCTCCCAAAATTTCTCATCATACGAAGACATTTTCTCATGTTCTATCAAGATAGAGAATGAATTATCTACCTCTTATAACATTAAGGGAAACATGATAAGAATATAAAGGTAGAATATAGAATGGATAAAGTGATGAATAAAAATAATAACTTTTTAACATACGCTACATATGGAAGGAAACACATAGATGTATACTTAAATGGAAAAGGTGTGTTCTACATGTGTTGATACAAATCACATCATGCTAGTGATTAAAAGGTAATGATAGAAGATATCAATTTTCTATGATATAATTGTAGGGAGATGGTACACTATACTAATTACTTTCCTATGTGTCTAGGAAAAATTTCTTAGAAAAGGATGAGGGAGCAGGAATAAGCTTATGTGATCAAAACCATTGATATTGAAATTATTATTGATGTTGTGATAAGTAATATAATCATTTCCAAAAACTCATCCAATAATTTATTTTATTATGGGTCATCTAATTCTTTTTTATCTTCCAATTTTTCAAAGAATATTATATATTTTCAATTTTTATTAATAAATGATTTATCAGTTAAAACACTTAAGGGAAATATCATTGCATTAAATATGTGTTGATAAATCCCCCATAGGACACATTAATGTGCCTTAGTTATAATCCTTGTCATAATACCCATGATATACTTTCATATATTCTTCAGAATGGATTGGCTTTCTAATTATGAAGAAAAAGTCTATTGCAAGAAGAAGAAAATTACAATTTTTGAGAATAATGTAGAATCCCTTGTCATTAGGACCAAAACATCTTCAGCTGACTCTTATTCTATCTATTTTTTAGATAAATAACTTTTTAGGACATTCCCTCCATGAAAATAAAAAAATCATTTTTTTAGACAAATAATATAATGGGTGTTGTGTTTTTTTATTTGAATCAATGGTCATGATGGAGTGGGTGGTTGTCTACAAACATGAGGTTGGTAGTCTACATGTAATACCCATAGACTTGATGTTTGATTCATGTTTATGTGGTTACTCTATTATGTCATTTTTATACACATTTAAATTCTTGGTGTAGAAGGATAAATTATGTGGATAAATAATGTCTTACATCCCTCAAATCCATTTTTTATCAATTTAGGCTGATTATACTCCTTCTATAGTCACCCATTATGTGTATCACTTCCTCGATCATAAAATAGAGTTGATAAATGATTAAATTAAGTGTTTATGATATTAAACCCAATGGAACTGTGCTTAGTATGCTAACATGAAATATAAGGTTATTTAGATTAACATAAATGAGTTACAAAATTTTTTTTGTATATTTTTAAATAAGGTAATTTTTTAAAGAGGCATGTCTAGTTGGTTAAATTGTAGAAGGGGTGATAAATTTATGTAATGTGATTAAATGGTGAATTGGTCTGGTTATGGGAATTGATAACATATTTAATTTAATGAACCATGGAATTTTGAAAAAATATTAATGTGAAACCTTTTTTGTTATTTTTGGTAAAGAGTTCATTGATGTAGATCATTATAAAGGTGACTAATATTTCTAGGGATGTAAGAATAAATCTCTGCTCTATTTGATAGGACATAATAATACTGTAAGCACCCTTCATCACTATAGGTTTCTAGGGATGGACTTATTCTCATCACTCTAATGTTATGGACATGGAATTTTATATCCTGGGTGGGACGGACATACAAGAAATCTTGAATCATATTTAATTATATGGAATGATATTCTTTGTTTTCTGGACTATGTCCCCAAAATATAATTTTGGGATTGTCGAACATAATGTTTTGAATTCAAATTAGATACATGTATGGATAATTTATATATTTCATCGTGTAAACATTGGTATATATGGGTCAAATGACCCGTTTGGGAAAAAGAATGATATATGTGCAAGGGTATAAGGCCCCAGCCTTAAACCTTACTTAATCTTTAGTTATTACTAGATTAAACATTGAGGATCTTTTCAGGATTAGAGTTTTAGTGAATTAGATCATGAAACTTGCATTACATTCCACATTTAATCAAAGTGGTTACATAAAAGACAGTATTCATTTTTCACATCAACGGAAACATATTTAAAATAAAACATGGATTATTTCTTGACACATCATTGACACTATTATAACATCATGTACCATTCCCTTGACTTATGAAAAACATTTCAAAAACTTGTGCTGAGCATAAAAAGATCAGTAAGGGTAAAAAAAAAATTGAAAAGAAAAATGTGTTCATATATACATAAGAATGAAATCATAATTTACCCATAAAACATAGGCACATTAACATACCTCCTCAAAAAATTAATAAATCATAGAAATCATAAGACATAAAAGGTATCTTGAGGCATTCATAACATTCTTACGTAGGTAGTAACCCTCTTGGTTAAGTTTGGAATACCCATCACAGTATATTCCCTAAATATTTTCGGAGAAACTTTAACGTTTCACTCCTTCGAATTACCCAATGCATTGGAGAACTATATCGGGCTCACCCGCCCTTAGTTTATCACGGAACCACCCGTCTTCATAACAATTCCCAAGAACTAAAACATAATCGTACCACATAATACATGCATAAAGGAAACATAACATTTCCACATTTCAATCACAATATATAAATAAAACACATTGATATAAAAAAACCTTATGAAAACCATTTTCAATACCAAAATAAAAGAAAATTAAAACATGGTATTTATTTTTCTTTTAAAAAGAAAGTATGGCTTGTAGAGGAAGTTGAAACTGAAATAATGGTCACGACGACGGAGAAGTCGTTGTCGCCGCATACGTACGACAAAAACATTCCATTTTTTTTGGTTATTAAAACACTACATATAAAATAGATTCCTTTTGGATAAACGTAAAATTTAAAGGGGGTTTTACACCATATAAAAGAAGGTTTTGTAAAAAAACATGAATCAATGGAAGGAGATTGAGACGAATTCCCATACCAAGACGGTATCCTTGATTTAAGGATAAATCAATTACATAATTAGGTGTGACAAATGAATACACCAAATATAAGTGGATATTAAGTGTAAAATTATCAGATGTCATTCACACATATTCATATAATGACATATTCAAGGAGTACAAGTTTATCCTAATGAATCAAAATTGGGTTAAAAAGTTCGCTTGCAAAAATTCGACAGCCTAACGGCGTCACTTCGAAATTCAGAAAAAAGAGTTGATGAGAGATAAAAAGGGTATCTCATCACTTGAACATAAAATTTACATCAATAAGGATATATATGAACATATCCCAACATAATAGTATGTGAATTAAAAGACATAACAAAATAAGTCTTCTAAAAAGAGGAGGGTAAAAGGTTCCCTTACCGACTTGGGTAACTTTCGAAACATATGCCCCGTGAAAGAAGGACAATAAAAAATTGATGTAAATACTCATAAATGAATGTATATTACACAACGAGTAAAATAATGGGTAGTACATACACCCCTCAAAAGAAATTGTGGCAAATGTAGCATAAATCTCACGCGAATAAAAGTGAGATGAAAAATCCTTTACGAAAACTCGGCAGCCTAACGGCGCCACTTAAAACTTACAAAAATGGATTGATGAGATCAAATAGGGTCTCTCATAATATTAACATAAATTTTATAGAAAGATGAATATAAATGAACATCCCCCAACATAACAAATAAGATCTTAAAAGAAGTGACATAAAGGAGAGTACTTAAAATGAAAGATAGAGGTTAGATATCTTACGAAAATTTGGCAGCCTAACGGCGCCACTCAAAACTTCCAAAATTGATTGATGAGAGAGAATAGGGTCTCTCATCATATGAACATAAACATTACAGTAATATTAATATAAAATAACATCCCAATAACAAGAAATATGAGCCTTAAATGGAATGTCATAAAAGATTGTACTTAAAAAGAAAGATAGGAGTCAGATCCCTTACCTCAAGTCCAACTTGTCTTGTTCGTTTCTTTATATTCCTGAATAATAAACATTGGTCAAGTTATAATTTCTTAAGTACCTCCTATAAATATTATTATTCAGTTCATACCACATATTATAATGTTATAATAATTGTTTAATAATGTTAGTTCATATCAGATGTTTTTGGCGATTTTGGTATATGAGTCAAAAATGAACTTGTTTGAAAACTGATTGTCAATGTAGTTATAAGTAAATAATTTCCAGAATATTATTAATGATTAAAATATCATATATATCCAGTAAATATTCATTTTATACTATTCCATATCATTTGGAGATAAAAAACGAAAAGCACTGTTCATGGAGACGGTAGGCCGTACGTACACATGAACGCTACTTTCATTTTTTTCTTTTTCATATTAATGGAATTAAAAATAAATGATATATTTATATATATTATAATTCTAGTATAATATATGTGTTATATAGGTAACATATTTTTATTAATTTCATTCTTTATACGTTCCATGTATTGCATGTAAGAGTCACATCACTTAAGGGGGCGGTAATCCACACTTCCTCATATGAAATTATTGCATTTACACAACATGAAAAGAATAAAGGTATTGTTTAAATATAAAATACAGAAGCATATAGTAAACATAAATACCATGTATATCATATATAAAATATAGTGACATCATAATGGCCACCTTTAAAGGTGTTAAAAGAATACTGATCAATCATCGTTTCGTGAGGCAGAAAATCGCCAACCACAGAAACAATATGTTCTTTAACCATTAGACGAAGATGTGTGTAAGTGTAGCTCGAATACTTCTTATAAAAAAATCCTAGTATATATAATATACTTGATTTGTTACAAAAGTGTTGAATAAATAGAGTTTAGGGGGTTGGAGAAGCAAAATAAAACCAAAGGACTCAAGTGAAGACATTACCTTTAAATTGGGTAACTCCCTTTGGATTGAGCTCAAAGGCTTCCTTGGGACTCCTTCTACCCAATGTGAGGCTTCACGGAGTGATAGAGGGATTTGTAGAGACAAAATGGGCAAGTTTGGGATAAGCTAATGGCTTTGGAAGTGTGCGTAAGGAGGTATAGGTGGGGGCCTTTTATAAGAGGAGAGGAGGGGCACTCTTGGAAAGTAAGGAAATGTTACATTATTTTAGAATGAGTTTCGAATTTAAAAGGTCCCACATTGATATAATTCTAGGATAATGTTTTAAGGGTTCTAAATATACCCATCCAATAGGTTTTGGACATGTTTAGGTAATAGATTTAACATTATCTTTTCATTTTATTTAAATGCTTTATTAATGAGGTAATCACTGCATCATCATGATGTCATAAATAAATTAATTTATTTAAAGTCTAAAAATTATAAAGAAAAATACTATGATGTTTTAAATCTTTTTATATATCCAATGAATATTTATAGTCAATAATCCGACTTGTATAACCCCATGTTAAAATTGTTTTAGTAAAACAATTCATGTTTGTGTCATTTTTACTTTTACATTAAATAAAAAGATATTTATGTCATTTTCCAACCAAAGTTGATCCATGGGGTCCCCAAGATGACCCATGGATTTTCTTGGTTGGAAATGACACATCAAATGAGGGTAGGACATGTGTCTAGGTCATTTAATTTTATTAAAACATTATTCATACCTTAATCTACACTAATTACCTCTAATCGCGATTAAAAACATAATAAGTTACTATTCACCAAACAAATTATTTTAATCCCATTGAACCACATTTTACTTCTTAATGACAACCACTTATGTCAGATTTTTTAAATTCAAAACACAAAGATAGAAAAATTTCATTTAAAAGGAAAATAAGTTTTTATAAGTACTACATAGTGGTTTAACTATTCATAAAAAATTGATGTTTTTCAGAAAATTACCAAAAGTTCACCCTAGGCTATATTTGATATTCCAAATTAAAAAATAATGTCTATTTTACAAAATTCAAAACATATAAGTTTCATTAATTAATTTCATAATTACTTCCTGCCGTCAAAACATATAGCGTGTTTTTATGAAACAAAAAGTATCAAAAGATTGACACTTGTTTAAGTCCGATTTCAATGTGAAATTAATTCCCACAACCACTATTGGATTAAATGGTAAAAATATATTCTAATTTCACTTTAAAACCATTCAAAATATAATATAATCATAAAAATAAATTAGATTAAAATAAGTTTGGAATTAAAATACAACATTTTTCACTATTCATTAAAAATTGAACTTTTTCAGAAAAATACCAAAAATTTACACAAAGTAAATTTTGATGTCCCGATTCTAAAGAAAAATTTCATTTTGTCAAATATAACACAAAAAATTTTCAAAAATTGGATTTATAAGATGTTCTACATCAAAAGGCAGTTAATCAACCTTTTAAAGAATATTAGAATGTTTACGCTTAAAATTTGATTCATTTGCATTTTTAATCCAATAACATTTATTGTAAAAAGTAAAAATATTTGACAAACATATATAATCATTTTGTGGTTAGTTCTGTTCATTCCTGCCATTACAACGGCTAGGCATTAACTACTATTTAAAATAATATTATTTTATTATTAGAGTGCAACGTAAGATTCCCAAGAAACTCGCTGTTGTGTGTTGGGTATGCCATCAAGAATAGAATCCCCTTTAAAGTAATATTAATATTTTATTCACAAATATGGATATAAAAATGTCATATTCCTTATTTACCTGGGGTGTTACAAAGGGTATCACATATAAATAATAAAAAATATGGTTCATATAAATATTTTTAAATAATGAAATTGGTTAAAATATTTTTATTTATTTTTTACTAATTTTATGTATATAATGATTTAGACTGGGTATTTTTTGGACATCATTAGAGGTGGCTTAATAAATTATTCACACATCCTACTTAGGCCACTATTGGGGACTCGAACAGAATTCATGGTTGCAGGTCAAAATATTTAAAATCCCCTAACTATATGGTTGATTAGGGGTATGTGAAGGAGAATAGATGATGGAAGCTGATGTGATTTTAAGACCTCATTTAATATTTTTATAATGTCTTATTTTTGGATTTATTATGAAAATTGACACTATGGGACTAGGAATATTTACTCTATTTTCTCTAGGAAGGTATCCAATACTATGTATTTATTATAGGATGTTTGATAACGTACTAATAATGCATGGTTATTATTTATATGGTTACATTAATTTGTTTTTTTTATCAAATTTTACTTAATATTGTAAAGAGGGTATAATAGCCCCACATATTTTATTAGATGCACATTACTAGTTAGGAGACTCTAGCAAATGTGGGGATGTATGAAGTCATGGGGTGATTTGTCATGTGAAACTTGTTAAAGTGGAACCATTTATGATATGTCTCAAATTTGTATTTGAGAATATATTCTATTATGTTACTACATGGGACTGGTATACAAGGGATATGTGTGGGCCCATGTGAATAAACTCATGCATGGGATTAACTAACACATGTGCAATGGAAACACCATGTTACTATGGTCTTATTTTTGTTCTTAATGTTCTCCATTATAGTATTTTATTTTCAACTTGGGCATTATACTTGATGTGTGGAGTTATTTTTTCCCAAATATTTATACCTGGCTTTGAATGGAATGATGTTTTTTAAGATATTATCATAAATTCACTAAAAATTTATAAGGAGTTAATAAATTTAGTAACTTGTGGAATATAATGTTAGGGTGGGTTACATGAAAGGAAAATTAATTTTTTGTCTTCATACAGTTCAAGGAAACTATTGTGTAAACAAAAATTTGATAATTGTTTATGTTGAAAAGCTTTAAATTAAAATAGTTAAATTAGAACCTAAATGAGATGATTTTAATATGATTTAAAGTGAAATAGTTTAAAATTTTGTCTAATGAAATGATTATAATAATGTATGTTTTTTACCTTGTGTTATCTTTATCCCATCATAGGCATGGAGTGGGTAGTGATAGTGATCTATTCATAACCATTAGTATGGTGTATGTGGAGTTTATTTTTTTGTAGATATTAGTGATCCCAAATATGAAAATATTTTGGAATCAATATTTTATGAGTATTGATATGTGACTTTGAAATTTTAGAGAGATTCCACCAAGATGAAATTTTCTAGGTGGTTGACAATAGGAAATCTCAAAGACTTATCGCCCAGTTTCGGTGAAGGAATATTGATTGGTTATATATAATAGCGTGTAAGAGAATTTATATGATAAATTCTCTCATTCTATGCAATTTATGGAAATACACCTGGGTTGAGGTGCACTGAGTATGAATGATTTAAAGGGAGTGTTTTAGTTGTAGGACCATCTGACATTTTCTAGAGATAGTGGGCCAGAGGCATCAAAATTCTCAATTGAATTTATTCTTATGATTCTGGTACACTGATATACTCCTCCATAAAAAGATTTATATTGTAATATTATATTTAACAAATATTAAAAATGTGATGGTTGGATATTTAGTCTTAGGATGAGAAATTGGAAGTAATGTCTTGGAAAGGCTTCCAAGATATTTTCCAAGAGAACATTTACCCTGATACCCAATGGAAAATTAATTTTAAATATTTTATGCATTTTAGGGAGGAGTATATAATGGTGGTGGATTATGATGGAAACTTCACTGACACACATTGTTTTTCTCCCATGATGGTCAGAAATGTTAATGTTATAAGATGTTTTTTTAGGAATGTCATAGATGTTCAATAAATTAATATCTGAATATCATCAGTTTTATGAGGATTGAAAGTTGGTGGATTGAGATCTTATTTATGAGGGGAAAATGAAAGAGGATCCATTCATTGGGAACACAATTGTAGTGGGGTGATTTTTTGGTGAATCTTTCAAAAGTAGGATGTGTTATTATGTGAAAATATAACTTGTAGTTGGTGGATTGATTATGTAAGGGAGATGATCCGAATCATAGGGAATAAATTGGATTCACTATTATCAATGTTGAATTTTGATCTAAATTTGTGGTCAGTTCTGACATAAACCAATAGAATGTTGATATTTTAAGACGATCAGTCTCATATAAACGTTTTGTAGAAACCCATGGAAGATGTGAAGTCATGGGGGACCTATAATGATGTAGAGTACTATAAAGGGGGAATATACCCCATATTAGAGTTGAAATTAGTGTTCGACTTGTTGTAACTGTCAATGATTAATATAAGGTGCTTTGAGAGAAGAGCATCCATATTAGCAGGGTAGCACAACACTGGGGAATCCAAATGGTGCAAAAGGAAGAGGGGTAGGTCAGTTCCAACAATTTCATCCTACACACATCGATGGAAAATATTTTCTACCAAATATTATATGTATGATTCATGTAGACTCTATGATTTCATTTTATTTATTTGATACATTATCCTCATATTCTTTTATATACGTCTATTATAAATGAATATTTGGTTTGTAACTGTAGTATATCATTGGTGTCTTGTCAATAGAAATTCCATTAGGGGTATGATCAGATGGTATATACAAATTTATAGATTATTCGCTTGAGGTTAATGGGATCCATCTCATTTGTGACTTCAACATTTTTGGGATGATTGGTTTTGGATTAATATTAGGAATTGAATTTTTGGTTATGTATGAGGATCTCATTGATTATTAAAAATGTAGATTAATTTCCACGTGTATAGGGTGAAACGATCAATTTCCCCATGGGGAATATGGTATCATATAAGGCCATGAAGAGATAGTTATTTCTTAATTGGGTGAGCAAAGGAACAAGTGTTTGAGTAATTTTCTTGATGACAAGGAAGTGGTTCTGGAGTCTTTTCCAATAGTAGTAGATTAGTTTCAAGACAATTCTCATGACGGAATATTTCAATTCCACCATAGATAAAGGTTGAGTTCATGGTTAATCTAATATCTATTTCATGATCTAGTTTCTACACTTCCATATAGGATGGAACATGCATAACATTAGTAATATAAGTCTCAGTTGGTTGAGTAAGATGATAAATAGTATATCGTTCAAATTAGCTATGTATGGGGATCTTTAGTCTTGTTTTCGAAAAAAAATCATGGAATGTTTCAATTATCCAAGGATTAATATATGTTATATCTGATAATAGTCGATAACTAAATATTCTTATATGCGCAGATGATCTTTTCTATCAGATGAAGCATTCCAATGTGTTATCTAAAATTTAATTTAGATTAGGATATTATTTTTTGAGATTAATCCATCTGATATACTACATAATCCATTTAGAAGTAAGTATGAGTGGTATGAGTATATTGTTATTTCATTCAGGATGGAAAATACACAATAAATGTTTATTTATTTAATATACAAAATCATTCATCCATACCCAGATTAGTTTTTATGTGCCTTTTGGATGACATATTGGTATACACTTAGCCTTTAGAAGATTATGCTCAACATCATGCAATCATCTAGAGTACCCGAAGATAGAATAGTCTATGCACAATGTCATATAAGATTCAATTATAGGTGAAATAGTATATATCATCTGTTTTATAATAAAAAATTATGGTGATTGAGTAAATATAGATAATGATTATATAGCCGTCTCTTTGGTGAAAACCATGAATTTATTGGCAGAAAAATATTTTTGGTTAGAGAGGGTTATTATAGAAGTTTTAACAAATATTTTTGTCACTATTAAAAAATAATCTTATTAGCGAACAAGAATTGTATAATTTTTGATAGGAATAAACCTTTTTAGAATGATTTCGGGAGATGAAAAAATAATTTTAACTCTACACTTATTTTTCCCTTACTTGAATTAGGTATTGAATATACATTGGTTTTTGAAACATATGGGATTATAATTGGGGTAGTAATTATGTATGGAGTTCATGTATAGAAATATTTCGCATTAAAATTAGGTTCAAATGAATGGAATTAACTGATGCTTGAACTCAAGCTTGTTCTAGAGTTTGAATCCTTGAAATGATAGTAACATTATCTTTTTGGTGAGAATTATTTTTATTTATATAGATCATAAGAGACATAGGTACATCTTTCCCCATCATGAATTTAATATCTGGTATCATATAAGGGTTGAGTATATCTAGGATTTTTTCATTGAACGAGCTTTTGAATCAGGGAAGGGGAACATTGTTTCATATGTGTTGAGTCATAAGACACAAACTTAAGCAGTCCATGAATCTAGTTCGGAGTAGAATATAAGGGATTTGTTTGGAAAGATTCATATAGGAGTTCAGGAGTAGCATTAGTGGATGACACTCATATCCATTTTTGTTTACATTTACCCCTATAGTCTTTATCGTATATTCCTTTGACAATAAATTTCATGTTATTAACAGTTTACAATGCATCCAATAAAAGGATTAAACAAAACACTATTTTCTCAGGATTTTCACAGGTAAATAGAATCTAACCCTTTTAGACAATTACTAATGTAAATTTATATGTTATATTTCCAATAATATATTTTTACCATCATCCACAATATTATATAGACATAAGAAAATACCAAACCCAATATTATACATTAAAAACCAATATTTTTTAAAACACAGTTTTTCTGCATTTTCTTGGAGAAGCTATTCAAAAACTAATTTCTAAAATCTATAAATATATATTTTTTATTTGAAAAAAAAATATTTTCTTAAATTGGATTCCAAATATTTAATTTGGTTGTATTTTTGGTTTTCTTATTGTAAGTTTGATGTTTTGATGAATTGTGATATAATATTGCATTATAATTGAAAAAAAAATTATATATAAATAACATATAATGTTAAATTATATTTTTAATTGTTTTTAAAATATAATTAGACTATGGTTTTATAATTGAAGCCAATTTATTTCATTCAATTTAATTTTAAAATTGAATTGGATATAAAAACATTTCCATAATTTGAATATTTTCACATTAAAAACTCATTTTCTTGTTATGCCTACAAGATTAATATTAATTTGATTCCTACAACTTATTTGTTTCAAATATTTAAAATCTGAATCTATATTTCTATTTAGTGAGTCCAAATTATTTAGGTAGATTTATTTTATTATTTGTATTATGAATAGTAAATTTAGTTATATTTTTATTACCATGGTTAAGGGTACTTTCAAGTAATTAAAGATAAAAATAATATTAAAAAATATATAATTACTACAAAACTTTTCCAAATTTCAGTTCATGAGTTTTATAAAACCAATATCGTCCTTGGTATGATGTTATAACCTTTTTCTACCACTTGGATGAGATTATCACATTTATAACATTATAATCAATTGAAATAAAATTTTTTCACACCATTATTTTTTAAAAGTAAACTAATTTTTATATATATTTATATGACAGTTATTTTTGACTAAAAATAGTGTATTAAAATATAAAATTTCTAAAAAAAATAATTTTATGTTATTTAAAATTTTTATGAAATAAATAATTAGTCTAAATGGTGACACAACGACGATGCAATAATTTCATAATTATTATTTTAAAAATTAATTGACATTATAAATATTAAAATAAATATAATTTGAAATAATTTATTTCATCCATAAATTTTAAATAAATATTTAATTTTTATGGATTATTTAATCAATTTTATTCCATGATAATAATTATTTATTATATTTTTTAAAAGTCAAACAATGAATATAGTCAGGTTGGACTTTATGGATGTTCTAAAAAAATATTTTATTAAATGATATAAAATTTATAAAAAATAAAATTAAACATAACGATTGGGATATGTCTCAAGATATGACCAATGTCTAGTTTATTGGTTATTTAAAATTTTATATTCATTATATTAACCCTTAAAATGTAAATTTCATGACATCATGGTAAGAATTAATAAGGGTTAAAACAAAAAAAATGTAAGGATAAAAAAATCATCAATGATTGTTAATTTTAATTTTAATTAAGGATCTAGAAGAATTATAATCATTTTTTATATATAAATTTGTTTGGGACCACTTGGGTAATAAAATAATGTTATATTATTTTAATAGTTTTAGAGTTTCCAAAAGTACCACTCGTGTTAATTATAAAAGGGAACCTCTTGCCACACATCCTCAAACATCATTGATAATTCCACCTCCCCTAAGTCCTTCCCATTTTCACCTCCCATTATCCTTATCTAGTTTTAGAATATTTTGTTCTTTCAAAAATTCCAAACATTGATCCCTTATTAAGAGATTTTAAGGAAGATCGCTAAATAAGAGGAAATCGTTTTTACTAACTCCTCTAAGTTCATTAATTATTTTTCATCATATATTTGTGTTCTTTACATGATAAAGTAAAAAATATATTATAATATATATGAGGGGATTTTATTATGATTATGGGACAACTATATTTCAGCTTTTACCCATCTTATAATGTTTAAAATCCCCACTCGTCTGTGCGTACGACCTACCATCTCTACTTGTGGTATAATCTGATTTTAATCACTACATTATTTGGATGGTTAAAATGATGGATATAATGGATATTAATAATAAACATGACATCATATTGATTCTTTATAATTAATATATCATCAAATTACTGGACCATTCACCATTAATTGAATGATACTGTCACTCGTGCATGTGTGCGATCTTTTGTATCCACAACTTGATGAGGTCAATTTTCCACACTAACCATTCTAGATGGTTACAAACATGTATATAATGAGTAAATATAATATATAATAACAAAATATAATTTTTTATAAATATATATATATCTTATACAGATGAAACAACAATTACATGATAAAACATGCATTATAGAATTAAACAGTTAATATCTGAAACATGTGTAACAAGAGAATTTTACTTAAAAAATGATATTGGAAGATCATTCATGATATCATAAATTTCTATATTGTACTAGTATAAATAAATACCAACATTTAAACAACTATATAGGAAGATAAATAAACTTCAATTAATGTAATATACATTATAAAGGTAAATTTCATAATCCTATTATTAATCTAGTTGTTTATATGTTAGTATCTGATGGGGAGTATTTATCATCCATGATCGTGTTTCATAAGATATTTTCCATTTTATTTTTAAAATTATCCTCTAAATATGTTCACTCTTTTTAACTATAATATAATATTTATAAAATGGTTTTAATGGAATCATTCTGTCTGTTTCATGATGAGGTACATTATGAATTTTTCCAAAAAATAAGGAAGGAATGATTTCTAAACATATATGGCATTATTGTTTTTATCACAAATAAGACAACTTTATTATTTTAATCTACCTTTACAAATTCAAAATTCAATATTAAAATAAAAAATTTCTTTTATTGATTCATGACTTTTAATTCAATGATTTCAATATAAAAATAGATTATTTCTCTAAATAAAAATTTAAGGATTTTCTTAGAGTATTTTCATAAATGTTTACAAATATTATTTTATTTTAAGATTTATTGGGATTTACCTCTTCAAATAGAATATATCTCATTTAATATAATTTTTTAGGATCATTTTGACTGTGGATTTGCTATTTTGATACCATTCATGGTGTAGGGTTAATGTATTCTCATTTCATATGCTAGTTTTATCATATGAATGATTATGTTTTTTATGTGTCATATGAGGAATAAATTGAATTTAGTAACTGATGGAAAATACCAACTATAGCCCCTATAAGAATCGATAGGTCCCACGAGAAAAACATGATTGGGTATTAGTTGTGGCATTACCCATTTATGTATAGTGTCTTTGTCAAATCATGTATGTTATTTTTTAATGTTGGTCATTATGAATTCCCACATTATAAGAATAGTTATTTATATTCCTTGTGATTATTTGACTAATAGAATATCAAATATTATTTTATATAGCTCATGTGACTATTTATATGGTGTTATTTAATGTAGACATATTATTCTCAGGTTATGTTAAATGGAATGTGTTTCATTTCTAACCATTTCCTAAATTTTTATGATTATTATTCATAATTGCTTCAAATGTACTCTTCCAATGACATAGAATTTCAACATACCCCTTTTATGTTTTATTTTATCTAGGATGCCAGTATGTGTATTATGACAAATATATAGGGTTATTCTTGGAGAAAACAGTTACAATCAAATGATTTACTATATTGTGTTTTATAGTTTCAATTGTAATGTATGTATAATCTATGTAATATGGCCTTCCAAAATTGATAAACTAATTGTTATTTTGATAATTTATTCCTAATAATCATATTTTAGTAACAAAATAGTTCACTGACTCCATGGATCAGGGGTCGGGGAATTCTAGATAGTATAAATGGATGTATTGAAGCATCCTTGGAAGTTATACTTAGAATGAATGATTTGGAAATATAATCCTAAGATAACATTTCCAGTTAACCATATAAGAACATCCTAGAATTTTGGTAAGGTATATATTATGTGTGTCTTCCTATAAATACATCCATTTCTAGATTTTATATGTTTATTTGGTTCTGACATAGATGTATCTATGAGTAACATCTCTGATAAAGTGGGTCAGTCCAGACTAACCAGAACTAGGTACACACCAATGGGACTTACCTCACACTGGATATTACATACTCAGGGTATATTCATAGAATAAATTATAATTTCTTTTCATTCCATTATGATGTATACAATATTCAATATGTCCCCAAAGAAATTATGTTTATTATTATGAGATTAGATATGCATAAATTGTTTAAATTATGTTATGTGTTAATAGTTTAAACTAATCAATTATGATTCATAACATAATTGTGTGTGTGACATTATTAATATATGTATATAAGTGGAATGAATTTAAACTATATGAATTCACATAATCCTTGTAGGTATTTCACTACAATAAAGGATAATGATGTTGGATCTCTACCTATAATTGCTGATGAACAACTTATAATCATAATGGGAAAGCTGAATCAGGTTATGAACAATAAATTTACCCTTATGGAGAATCCTGACCCCCAACATGGAGTAAAAATGTTATAACTCTTCATGGGACCACATCATCTAATATTAAATGAGACTAAAAATTAATTTTAGGTTTACTAATAGATAAGATCCATAGAATTGATATTTCCTTCTCTATGAAGTATATAAATTAGAAAATTTTCTTGGATATTTATCATCTTTATGGAGATGCGGACCAATAGTGTCTATTGATTCAAATCACTAAGTATGATGAGAAAATATAAATCAAGGAATGGAATGAGTTTGTGGAAATTTTCTATAAACAAAATCTAATGGATAGAAAGCGGATATGAAGTTGAATTTTTTTATTATAAGTAAAAAGTAGGACAGGAATGTTATATAATATGATGAAAACATTACATGGATAAAATTTAGTATTATGGAATACATAAATAACCTAATTTTTAACATTGGTCATTTATTTCATGGCTAAATCCATTCCTCCAAAATTAATTTTTCACCAAAATATTCTCATTATGTGATTATATAGCCCCATGCTATTAAGATAGGAATAATAACACACTATGTTTTATTATATTATCCAAAACAAGATAAGATGATAATGGTGGAACAAGAGATTGATTATGATGGAATGATAAATGAAGGATTTTCCCTATGTGATAATGTTTTTAGAAAAACCTCAATACATTCCTGAAGGGAATGGGGGTTTGTTTCACGTGTGGAAAAAAGGTCACCACGATTATGTTTATAAAGAAAGGGAATATTTTTTCAATGTAAAATTATTGAAATGTGTGTAGATAAGGTACAATGAAAATAAATTTCCTAAGTATCGTAGAAGTACAGCTCAGAAAAATAAAAGGGATCAAGGTCAACATTATGTTGCTGCTAATGTCCAAGGGAATTATAAATATATTTGTTTTTATGAACTAAAAAATTATTTTATTATATTATAATTATATGAATCATGATATATATAAGGATGTTTCTTAATTAATTGTTCATTTTGTATTTTAAAGCATGGATGCTTTCATTAATGTTATCATTTGACCAAGGAATTTGATAGAAATATCTGCATTATGTTTTTTGGGGAAAATCTAATGTTATTGCGATTTTGGAAATTCAATTTCTATCCATATAAATTTTTGGATTTTTAATTTAATCAAATGGAATTTTGATGCGTCTTAATGATGGAATATATAATATTAAACATTGTATATTATTTATTATGGTTATAGTATAATTTATCCTATTGTATAACTACTGCTATCTATTTTGGTTTTGATAACATTAAAAGGATTAAGGAATGATTCATAGAACTTATTATTCATAAAAGTTCTTCTTGTATGAAATTTTTATCTTGAACATTCTTTTACAAGTGTATGAGATGAAGTAAAAATAGACCGATGCACAACTAAATGATGTGATTTGAAATATTACATGAGAAGAAATCAATTATTTTCATTTTCTCATTTGATTATCTAGAAATTCAAATAATAAATCAATGTTACAAATAAAAATTGCCATAAAAACACTATTCATTTAATTTTATTACCTATAAATCAATGGCCCCTATAACCCATCACAGATTCAAGATTTGTTATGGTAGATTTACCGATGAACATGTTCTCTAACACTCCCCAACTGAAGATGAGGGATTTATTTCTCTTGCGTGTGTATATTTTAACATTCCTCTAATTTTATCATATATAAAAGGATAATTTTTAGATAAACATTTCATTTCCATTCCATTATAATAATAGAATTTTTTATTATCCCTATTTCAAATGTGGGTTTCCGACAAAAAAAAATCAGTTTCTCTCATTTGTTTTTTTTAATTGAAATTTCAAATTGAGATTATGTAATTTATTAATGGAGTGGATAATGTATCACACAAATACTATACCATTTTTTAATTTTAGAAACAATTTAATTTTGTTGATTTATAATAATGCCTACAACAACATGTTAGGAAAAAATAGTATTTAGAAATGTTTTTCATAGTCAATAAAATTAAAACCATTTTTTTGAATTAATATATTAAATTTATATTATATATATCAAATAAAAAAATTTTACGTTGATAAATTTTATTTTGTAGTCATATGATAATAAAAAACCTAATATGACATATAAAAACCTATATTTTCATAATGGCGGTTTTACCACCTTTTCATTATAATCAAATTTTGAATCCATTTTTAGAGAGTTTGATATAATATTTTTTTTAAAAACGTACTCATTACATTAATTTAGATGTTAAAACATTTATTTGGTTTAATTTTGTATATTTTTTGATATGTTTCAGGTTTTGATGAATAATGATAAAATATTACATTTTAATTGGTAATAGAATTTTGATCTAAATAATTTGTAATTTAAAATTATATTTTTTTCTTGTTTTAAAGTATAATTATATTTTTTTATAAAATATTAAAACATATTCCATTAAATTAAAATTAACATTAAAATTAGATATAAAAACATTACAATTATTTGAACATTTTATCTTTAAATCACAATTTTCACATTCCGTCAATCGAATTAGTGATAGATAAATTCCCACAGATTAGTTGTTTTGAATTTGAAAAAATTGATTCCATATTTATATTCAGTGGTTCAAAATTATTTAGATAGGTTCCTTTAGTTTGAGTCTTATTAACAGTAACTTTTTTAATATTTTCATTCCCCCAATTAAGGGTAAATCAGGTATTTAAAGGTAAAAATATAATATAAATACCTAAAAAATACCATTACACGTGTCCTAATTTTATTGGATTATTTTTATTATATAAAAGGAATAATTGGGCTATAGTTATCACCATTTTATGATACATGGTGGAAATTATGACATTTATAATATTATATTCAATGAAAAGTAAATTTTTTCACAGTCTTATTTCAAACAAGTAATAAATTTTTAATATAGGGTTATATAAGAGATATGTTTGACTATCAAAAATATTTAGAATAAAATTTTAATGCATTTAAAATGATAATTTATTTATAATCAATATGAAATAAATAATTTAAATAAATGGTGACACAATGATGGTGTAGTAATTTCTTAATTAGTGAAATAATCGAATAAATGATATTATTATTATTAAAATAAATAAAATTTTATATAATTGATGTAATCCTTGAATTTGATGTATAAAATTTTCATTTTAGGGTGAAATAAATAATTTTTTTTGAAAATAAAAATTTGTTTTGGTATTTTTAAAATTTTAAAATTATGAACACTCTCATAAATGACATTAATGATATTTTAAAATACATAATATTTTATTAAATGATATAAAATATATAAAAACAATATTTTGAGAAAATTAATTATTTATATATGTATTTAATTGTCACCAATGACTCAGTTAATGGTCGTTTGGAATTTTATAGTTATTATATTAACCCTATATGTGTTATTTACCAGATATCACAATAAGATTTAAAAATGCTTAATAAAAAATATAAGGATTAAAAAAATAGTAAAACATTATTAATATTCATTGTAAGAATGTACTTCAACCCATAATTATCATATATTGTAAATAAATAAATATTGTACCATTTTTTATAAAAGAAATATTTATTAAGTTAATATTTTGAGAGATTCCAAAAGCGCCCTTTCCTAATTTATAAAAGGGAACGTTGTCAAACACATCCTCAGACCACATTAAACTGCCCAATCCAATAAGTTATTCCCATTTATCCTCGTATGTTCCTTATCAATGTTTTTGAGATCATTATAATAAAAATTACCAACCACATATCCCTAAAGAAGAGATCTAAAGGAATTCCACCAAAGAAGAGGTAATCTTTTTTACAAACTCATCTATCTTCATTTATTCTTATATTTCTTATTTATGTGTCGTTTTCATTATATATTAACAAATATAGTATCATCTATATGTCTATTTTATTATGGTTATATTATAAAAATATTCTTCTTTTTATCCATATTACGAAAAATGAAATCACCATGCATGTATACGTAAGGCCTACCTTCTCCACACCAAGGTGTAATATGTTTTTCATCAGTACATTATTTAGATGGGTGTAATTATTGATATACTTGATATATATAATGAATATTAATTCATATTGATTATAATATAATTAATATATACTCTAATTCTATACCCTTTCACTATTGTGTGAATGATATCATTGATCGTGTGTATTTTCGACCGATATTCTCCATGACGTGATGAGATTCATTTTAAATGTTAACCATTTAAAAGTGCCTGTAAAAATATATATAATATTTAAATATAATTTCTAGGAACATAATATCATTCTAGATATAAAATACATATATTTATGTTCCGTAATAAAAAAGACATAACTAACAAAACCTAGAAAGTAAAATCATGCTGTTAAAACCCAAAACAAGGGTAATAACAAAATATTATTAACAAAATGATACAACAAGATCATATATAACAAAATAAATTTGTAAATGGTTCTATTATAAATTAATAACATTAATTCAACCATTATATAAGAAGATAAAAAAACATAAACTAATGGAAAGAACATGTTAAGGGTTAATTTCACAATATCAATATTATCCAAAATTGTTTATATGTAAGTATCAGATGGGGAATATTTATCATCCATGTTTATGTACCTTAAAAATATTCTAAAATTATTTTCAATGTTATCCAAAAAATATTTAAATTATTTTTACCCATGATTCAATTTTTATAAATTGGTTAGAAGTAATCTTTTTATCATTTTCCAAATAAGTTGTTGTATAAATGTTTTGACAGATATATTGAAATAATGTTTTTTAACTTATACGAGATGAGTTTATTTAACATCAATCATGAAACATTGTGTTTTTAAGCTTCCTTTACTAGTTTACAATGTTATTTTCAAATGAAAATTTACCATTTATTAATTCATGGATTTGAGATAAATTACATTATATTAACAATGGTGTATTTTTCATAAAATATTTTGGATTTTTCATACTATATTTTATTTTATGTTACTATATTTTGAATGATTTTATTAAATATTTAGTATTATATATTATTAAAAAATATAACAAATTTTATTGAAGGTTTTATGATCAATTGAACTATGGATGTTCTATTTTGAATCATTTCATGGTTTATGATTAAAGTATGAACATTTCATTTGCTAGTTTTTCAATATGAATGTTTATGTTGTTTATGCCTTCATAGGAGGATGGAATTGGATATATTATGTTATGGTAAGATCCTTATATATCCCCTTAATGAATACTTAGGTCACAAGATTCAAAATAGTTTGAGCATTGGTTGAGGCCTTAATTATTTATGTATGGTGTATTTTCCGAAGACATGACGGTATGTTTAAAATTCATGACATTATGTATTCACTAATTCTGTGATGAGTTATGTAAGGACTCGACCCATTTTCTTAGATACGGTTCCTTATTTTATTACATCAGAATAATTTCAATAAATTCGTATCCTGAAGGAATAAATTAGTTTAGTTGTTTTGGAAAACCAGATACATACTATACATCAACATTTATACTTGAAATAAAATACAATATATTAAATTCTGTTGAATCAGACATAATATCCTATATTATCCTTACACACCATTCCTAGTACACCTCTTCAAACCTAGGGGAAAATAAAAAATATGAAAGGGGTGAGCATAGATTCTCAGTAAGGGTAAAGAATATAGTATATGAAATTATAATCATAAACAATAGGCATGAAGAAGAACTAAAAAACAAGACTTTAAAAATTTATTTGTGCATAATATGGCAGAAATATAAGCCTAATAAATAATTCCTCAATAAAACATAATCATGGTTTTTTTACAAGTCAAACAACCACATGAACTATCAATTATAAGCTTTATAATGAGGTAAAATCAGAATTTTATAAATTTTAAAATATATATACAAGGCCTTGGTGAAGATTCTGAATATTATTTGGGCCTCGACCAAAAACATATCTAAAAATGGGAAATGCCTTAGCCATGTCAATGTCTATTTAGTCTCATGAGAACCATCAATTCATAAAGGGGATATAAAATGTCCCCCCATCACTGACTATGTCGAATTAATTCCTCATACCAATGGTGATAATCATAAAAAATATATAAATTCATATTGAAAATATGATATGAAATGTAAATAACTTTCCCCAAACAAAAATACAAACCATTTGTAGTAATATGGTTAATGGTTTCATGATAGAATATCATTAGTAAAACTAATGATAAACCATAAAATAAAATATTTTAGATAATATCATATAATAATATTCCGAAATATACATAATATTCAATAAGAGTGCTGGAATACACAAAATTAATCTTATAAAATCATTGAGTAAATATTTTGATAAATACTATTTTACTTAGAAAAGATGAGTTCTTTTGATAAAATCATCGTATAAAACATGATGTTAAATAATATATTTTTCTAATAATCAATATAATGATTTTAGAAAAATTATTGTGGATGAATATATATTAGAGAGTGTACTTGAACGTAGGTATGAATTCGAGAAGTTCTATTTAAACAGGATTTTATTTGGGGAATAAATTTTAAAAAATCATTTTTAACCATGTAAATCCCCATTAAAATAATGAAGTATTATTACATCTAAACATATACATAAAATTCAAATAAAATTTTTGTTTATTAAAATTTAATAAATACAATTTTAATTGAGGTATGTTGAGAATATGAGTAACCCGATTGAAAATGAATGTTCGCGTATAAAATCCTTACCCTATGTACAAATATGTTCTGATCCTGAATATAAGGTAGAAGAATAATAAATTATACACAGTAATAACATAATTGAAAAAATATTAGAAATTTACTTAGTTTATAATAATTTTATTATATTCATTTATGGTCTTATCGATAAGTTGTATGAGTGAATTCTGTCATTTTGGAGTGTAAATTTCCATGATTTTCATAATTGGTTCACTAATTTATAATTAATTGAGATCATGTAGAATGGATATAATTCTTATTGTTAAATATATATGATAATAATAAAAATTAATTATCATTAATGGTCATATAAATTAATTTTTATATGGTATGAAGGATGATTTATTAGGTGAAATAGTAATGACAATCAATTATATTATTTTTGTGGTATTTTGAATATTTTGAACTAGTTTTATTGTATGTATTAATAATATATATACTTATATAGTAGTTCCAGAACATTAAATTGGTTGTGATAAATATATTTTAGTTTTTTTCAACCATAATAATGGTTTTATGACTAAAACTGAGGGTGAAGATTAAGAGTGAGACTTCACTGTCCATCAAGGTTGTAAATTTGACAATCACCGATGATGATTTCGTTGACAAAATAAAAGGGAGAGATATAGTAATAGCATTGATAATGGTTATTACATTAACATCATATGATTTACATATATATCTGATATGATATTTATCATGATCAATTTGATTGATTAGGTGATTAGATGAAAACAAAATAATGAAAAGTAAAATGAAATTAAGAGAAAGCATATGTGGATTTACCTCTTCAATAAACCTCCTTGAGAATCTCCAAATGGGAAGAGGTTTTTGTCTTTTGGAAATACCAAGGGCTCCTAGACATAGGGATAGACAAGGGAATAGAATTTGGGTAGAATATTAGAGAGTATAAAGGAATATACTAATGAAGAGAAGAGGGAGTGATGTGTGGCATTTATAGAGGTGGATAAGAGTTATTTCCAATTATTTTTATCATTATTTCATTATTTTTTCTCAAGACTATATATAGTCTATATTCGTTTGACTAAAAATTGTAATAAGGGAATATAAGTTTGAATAATTGTTCATTTACATCATCCATGACTCATGCATAATGCATAAATTCATTTATTAAACACATTTCATAAATTATAAAATTTACGTACTCACTAAAAATTCATGTATTTCTGAAAATTACCAAAAATTCAACATAACCATGTTTTGATGGGTATAATTTAAAAACGAACTCCTTATTTAAAAAATTCTTTTCTAAATATGTGAAAGTTATTTTCCAAAAAAGTAATTCTATTCCTGAAAAATATAGTTTTTTAATGTAAAACAAATTTTATTGTAAATTAAAAAATGACATGACTCCTTATAAAATTATATTATAATAATAGTGAAAAATATTATTTATTTATGATTTCATAATTTTTTTAAAAAATTTAATTATAAATATTTGTTAAAGATTTATTCTTACAAAAAATTCCAATACTTAATTATTATTTTTTAAAAATATTCCCTCTCATTTTTTGGTTCCTAAATATAATTTATAATTTCATGGGTTGTGTTAGAATTTATAAGGGAACAATACTATTCATAATGGAATGTAACTATTAATAATGGTAAGATACAATTCACCAAACATTTAAGACGTTCCTATTAGACTCTAAATACCTTTCTGATCGCAACAGTTTCTGATAGTTTTTTGAATTTCGAAATAGATAAGAAGAAAAACTTTATCTAATAGCTAGGTTATAAAAATCACATAAAAATATCAATGATTTTGTTTTCCAAAGTTTTAATGTTTAATTCATTCTATAATAAATTCATCTGTAAAGACATGGGATTCAAATTCTTCCCCTTAACAAAATTTCATCTTAGAAATGACTAGAATGATACCTCATAAATTGATAGGGGCAGGTCAACATCATAAGTCCTTCTGGCCCCCCATGTTTCCTCCATAATTTTATTATTTTTCCAAAGTACCTTTACCAGCCACGTCATTTGACAACTCAAAAAATTTTCATTAGTTTCTAGATTTTTGATAGTCTGTGCATAGTAAGATAACTCAGGTTCTAATTCAATACCACCACAAGTGAGGGCATGTGTTGGGTTTCGCTTGTACATTCTCAATAATGAGACATGTAACACATTATGTAGCACAGAAAGGATATGAATCATTTTCAAATGATACACCACAACTCCAATTAATTCGATAATTTCAAAAGTACCAATGTACCTGGGGATCAGTATTTCATTCCTTCAAAATCTTATAACACCCATCCATGGAGCTACTTTCTTGAAAACATGATCTCTCTCTTGAAATTACAAATCCATTCTTCAATGATAATCATAGCTCTCTTGACTACATTAAGCTTCTTTCATATGGGATTTAATATTCATTAACTTTTTTGTGGTGTCCACCAGAATCTCTCATCCCACAATCTTCCATTCACCAACATCATCCCATCATGTAGCTGTATGACATCAATTTCCATAAAATTCTTTATATGGATCCATTTGAAAAGGGTAATGGAAACTATTATTGTGGGAAAATTCAAAAAAAACATAAATATTGATCCCAAAAACATTTAAATTATATAAATCAAGAATTCACCATGTATTCTATAGTTTGGATTGTACTGTCCCACTACCTGTTACTTTAGGGATGATAAGTAGTACTCAAACCATGCTCAGTGTCCAAATAATTCTGAAGAATTTTCTCGAATTTCAATGTAAATCGAATATTATGATCAGAAACCATTGAAATAGGTTAAAAACTAAATCTTATAACATCATTTATATAGATTCATGAAAGGTGTTCTATAGAAAAATCCTCCCATATTGCTAGGAAATTTGCAGATT
Organism: Viscum album; assembly: GCA_963277665.1. Classification (NCBI taxonomy): domain Eukaryota; kingdom Viridiplantae; phylum Streptophyta; class Magnoliopsida; order Santalales; family Viscaceae; genus Viscum; species Viscum album. Next base: position 1,581,229,973 of record OY728137.1, on the reverse strand, counting down.
TTTAATTTGATCAACAATTACCCCTATTGAATCAATCATTCATTGAGTTTTTGGTAATCTTATGATGATATCAATGGTTATTTCATCTCATTTCCATGTAGGAATAGTTATAGGCTTTATGAAACCTCTAGGATACTATCATTCATCCTTCACATGTTGACGTACTAAACATCTTGATACATAATCAGAAATTTCCATCATTACATTATCCCATTAGAAATTTTCCTTCCAAAACCTTATACATCGTAGTTGTACCAGGATGTATAGTGATATTTGAACTATGGGCATCATCAAAAAACACTCTGTTTAGATCAGGAATAGTTGTAACTTAACACCTCTAACCAAATATCCAAATTCCATCTTCATATATGAATTCTAAAAAATTCACATCATTCACATCATTAATTTTCATTCGAATATTCTCCTCATAAAGATGATATCTTTTAAACCTTTATAATAAATATGGATAGGAAACCAATAAAAAAGAAATGATGTTTCACATACTCTCAGGATTTTTATATCCATCTTTGAGAGATCCACACACATAGGATCCATATCAATTCTCATCATGTTGAGAACTCCATGATCTTTTCTACTCAGTGCATCTACTACCTTATTTTCTATCCTCGGTTGGATGTTTGTGTAATAATCGTATTCACTAAGTAGCTCAAGCCATCACATTTTCCTCTTGTTGATTTCATTTTGTGAAAAAATATGTATCTCAAGATCTTATCTTTGGTATATATAAGTCACATCATTCACCTTAGGGATATTGTCTCCAAATTTTTATGGAAAAATTACAGCTTCTAACTCAAGATCATTAAATGATTTGTTCTGTTCATTATTTTATAAGTACCTATAACATTGGAAATAACTCTATAATTTTAATTATGACACTTCTATGTCCTCTCATCTATGAATCACTATAGATCACAAATCCACCATTTCACGATGGTAGATTCAAAATAAGAGAATTCACTAGCCTCCTATTAAATTCTTCAAAACAAAATTCACATTAATTTTTCCATACAAACATACCTCCATTATAAGTAAGCTTGGTTAGGGGGTTTGATAATATAGAGATGTTCTTAATAAAATGTCAATGATAGCCTGATAAAACAACAAAACAATGTACCCCAATTATGTTCTTTGGATTAATCTAATCCCAATCTACCATTTTCATTTCTGGATATACTATGATTCCATCCTTAGAGAAAATATAGAAAAGTAAATAAATAGTTTCAAGGACTAATTCACACTTGTTAGTCTTCCTATATAACACATTTCTGCTAAGAGTCTTTAAAATAATATGCAAGTTATTATCTAGATATTCTTATATTTTAGAGTATACCAAGATATCATCAAAAAATAAAACAAAAATCCTCAATATATTCTATGAATACTCTATTCAATAGATCTATGAAAGTATAAGGTGTATTAATCGGTCCAAATGGAATTACTATAAATATGTAATTCCAATAACATTTTAGAAAGGATGACTTTGTAAAATCATCCTTCTAATACATGAAATTGATGATATCGATATTGAAGGTCAATCATCAATAAATATTGGTCTCTATGATGTTGATCAAATAAATGGAGACAGTAATGTAGTGTATTTTTTGTTACAGTAATAGAATTTATCTTTTTTTTAGACAATGCATAACCTCATAAATCCATTTTTCTTCTTAACAAAAAGAACAGGATATCCCAATGGAGAAGCACTAGGGAGATTAAATCCTTTATCACTCAATTCCATAGCTGTTTCTTTAGTTTTACATTTTTACATAGTGTAAATTCTATAAGGAGTATTGGATATAAGACATGAACCATGAAATAAATCTATTTGGAAGTCAACTTATTTCTCTAGATGGTGTGTAGGTAAATCCTTCGGAAAAACATCAATATATTCTTGGAAAATATTTAAAATATCAATTTGATTATTTCATTCCTCACACACTAATATTGCATTACCATCCTCACCATGAATTGCATTAAGAAAATGTTTTCTTGCAACCAAAAGTGCTTCAAACGACAAGTAATCGAAGGTGACATATCATTTGTACACTTTGGAGGAATGGTTTAATACCTTTTCATCTATAGTTTTAAATGATGGGAAAACCAGTTAAGAAAATTTGAGTAGTGACGGGGGATATAAAATTTTAATATTAAAATGATGATTACTATTATCCAAACCACACACCAACCATGTGACACCCTGTATCAATCAGGGGGTCCCGTCACATGGTCTTATGGGGAACCCACATGGTATTTCAAATTTTTTGGAGACCATGTAATTGGATTCATATAAGAAAACATAGTTTCCTAGCTCCATAGTCATGTTTTCTAAACTACGCCCCACCCTCTACAGTTCACATAGTTAAGGCACATGATTAGTACTAAATATGCTCCCTAAAAACTATGTCCACATTTATTAATATTTCATGCTATAAACCCCTATGACATCTCTAATACCTTTCACTCTCTCAGTAAATATTCCATCGACCATTTTAAAGGGAGAAAAATCAAAATTCGATCAAGATTAAACCTCACAGATATGAGAGGTTGTAATACAAACATACCCACACTCAAAATTTTACTAATTTTGAGTCATGTTCACATTAATAGTGAATTACCCAATATAAAAAACATAAATAATACATTGAAAACAGTTAATTAATTAATAAATAAATAAAAGTGACACCACTCAAGAAACTAATGATTTAGTGTATTCGATACTAAAAAAAATAAAATAGACTAATTAAAAATTCAATAAAAAATATTAATAATTTAAAATAACTCTGAATATTTCCAAAAGACATATTCATTTTAAAAAATTGGGGATGAGAATACATAATAAATGGTGATATCAAATAATCATTAAAAAATAACAGAAAAATTCCATAATGGATAGATAATAATCATGTGGGAAGTCATGATTAAGTAAAAATAACATTAAATAATATTTTTTAACCATAAAGACGATATAGAGAGATAACTACTATAAAAATAATAAATTTCCCCTGGAATGAAAAAAAAAATACATGAAGCATAAACATGTGACATGGATCGTCGGAATGAGTGTTCAACAATAATTTGTAGAGAGTTTCTTATATTTGTAATGAAAGTTATCCACCCACACCATCACTCATTAATTTTTGAGAAGATCTAATATCCATCTTAGTCAATCATTTTTAGCACAGCTACATGGAAACCTGTTACCATATCATTTCTATCTTATGAGATAAAATCCATTATACAATGAACTGAAGGGAGATATAGGTCCCACTCATATCATTATCCATACATTTGTATTCCACTTTAAATAAATCATCACATAATAAAATTAACTATATAATTGGAATAAGTTTCATGAAATTTTCAAATCATCATATAAATAAAATATGGAAATAAAATATTTTTTATCATGATATCAAATTTATGTCATTTATGATTCTTAAAGAACCCATGGAATAAAATGATGTTAAAAAAATATAAAAATAACATCATAAATTATAGTTAATTATGAAAAAGCATGATCACACAAAATAATCACATAATAATAGAAAAATATTGAATAAATTATGAATCCGAACACCATTAATGATAGATCATTTAATGATAATGTTAATAAATTATAAAAGATTTATCTGGAAGACATGTAGTATTTAGCATTTTAAAAGAGATGGTTATGAGAATTGTTTCAAAAAATGTTATTTTAAAAAATGAAAATAAAACATTTCCTTGAAATGGAATTAGTTAAAAAAACGTTTATGAGGATGAAAAAGATGTAAATAATTTAAAATATAATGTCATGCAAACAAAGAATGCCAACAACTCCAAAAAAAGAGTTTGAATTACCTTGTCACTTAACTATGATCTAATCATCTCCAAAAGTGATTTATAATCCTGTATAATATATATGAACATAATAATTAACTATTAAAACCAATATTAATATAAATTTAACTATATAATATTCATTAATAATTATTCCGTTTATATATTAGATTGCTCTAATCTCCATTAAAAATAAGGTGTTAACAATATTTCCATTTTTTAACTATGTTTGTGAATGTTTTGTAAATATCCCTATTTATATTGAATATAATCATTTTAAAAACTACTTAATTAACGAATATTTATGATTTATAAATACATATAATTTTATATTACCATTACATTGGTGTTTTGGTTATGTTTCATGAAATGAAAAATGGAAGTGAAAATGTTTCAGGTTATTTACAAACACTGATAGATTACCTTAAAACGTTAAAAAAAATTTAAATTATCAAAGAAGAAACATATTAATGATATATTTTAAATATATATATATATTAAATATAATAATCAACTATAAAATATTAAAATACATCATTATTAGTGATTGAAAATGAAACACATTTATTCATGGAGGTGGTAGAACTCAGAACACATGATTAGATGTTTCTTCACCCAATATATGAGTGGGTGAAAGAGGAAAATATGTGATAATTTAATTGTATTAAATAAATTATTAAAATAGTATTATTAATAAATACCATCCTTAAAACCATCCATGAGATGTGGTAATGAAAAACCAAAACTGTCTCTTGGTGGAAGCAGTAATCCACATAGACACACTAAAGATGAAACTTGTTTTTATTATATGATGAAAGAGATTAAATAAAGTTTATTACATTATTATTATAAAATAAAAATAGACTAAATAAAATTTTTTATTATTAAAATATTATTATTATTATTTTCTAAATAAAGGAATATGGATGAATTTTTAAGAAAGATGGGATATCTTTGTTGAAACCACAAACACCCTATTAGAGACGACCTTTGACTTGAGAGACATGGGATAATTATTTTTGACTATGGGAACTTGGAAATATAATTTAATTAAATTAATGAAAATATTGGTTTATTTTAAATGTTTTTTCATATTCTTAGAAGAGTATTAATAGGTTGGAAGTGATCCCCCATTTATAAGTGAAAGAGAAGGTTGTTTACAGGGAGAAGAATGGTAAGTAAGTTGTTAGAATTTAATAGAATTATTGTTGGAATATTGTGTGAATTAAGGATTTTTAGACATATATGTATCATATTATAAACTAAATAATATACCTACAATGTATAATGGTCATGTCATTTAATGAATATTCACCACAGCACAGACTAATTGATTAAACCCTTATTATTATTAATTAATATTAGTAATGTCAATTATTTTATATGAACAAATGTAATTAGAACCTTATTAAATACTTTTTACATGATTAATTCAAATTTGGACCTTATTTATCATAATTTATTTTTTAAATAATAAGAAATTATGATTTTATCAAAAACTATTATGGTGATGAAAAATGGGTCTTTTATAAAAATGTTGTTTTTATTCAATATGTGGTTATAATTTATTTATCATTTATTACCAATTAAAAGTATGTTAATTAATTTCAATATATTTTTAAACATCATAATATTTTTATAATTTAAAAATTATTCAATTAAATTTCTAAATAGACAATATATTTGAAATAATTATTCTTAAAAATAATAATCATATATGTGTAACAGATATTTACCACAGTCAACATAATCTTTAGTCCTAAAGAATAATGTTTCCCTTATTATCTAATTTTTTAAAAAATCATTTTAAATTTAAATACATTAAATAATATATATTTAAAAAAAATTATAAATCATTTTTATTGAAAACAAATTTTTTTTAAAAAAATTACTTATGCTTTCAAATATCAAATATAGGTTTGTAATTAAAATATGATATTTTAAAATATATAATTATTTATTATAGAAATATATTTCTTTAATAAAAGGATTAATATGTTTTTAGTTATTATTATTTAATAATATCAATTGAATATTCAAAATTTCTATTTTCTCTATTCACATAAAAATCAAATATTTTACAAAAATCCCAAAAAAAATCATCCAAAGATAGAAAAAGAGTGGTAAATAAAAACAATGTGGTCAATTTTATAAATTTATTCAACTAAATATTATAAAATTAATTAAGAAAATAATAAAACATACTATAATTTTATGAAATACATATATCAATATATAAAATGAACAATTTTTAGTATACACTATCATATTTCTATCATAATGATTTTATATTTTTCAATACCCAATAATTTAACTCATATAACTATAATACCAATATACATTTATATCTAGTGATTTATGAAAGACCATGTACTAACACGGTACATAATCAATGAAAATTATTTATCAAAATCATGAGTTGTTACATTATACCGCCTTAAAAAAATTATCCATGAAATTTTATTATTATGAAATAAGTGATGGTATTGTTCTCTTATTAAATCATCAGGTTCACATATTGCCTTCTCCAAATAATTATTTCTCTATATAAAAGTGGCTATATATATTTTTTTTCCAAATAACCTTGTCTCTTTGATCTAGGATCTCCATGAACTATTCTATATATGAGAGGTAATGTTCCAATTCCACAATATTTGAGTATAGTGCATGTGAAGGATATGGTATGCACATCCAAAAAAATGATACATGGAGGAATTAATGATCATGGGAGAGGTGAGGATGGGTAAAGGATAGATATGATACAACATAAATAATATCAAGGGTCTCAAAATTAATGGTGTATATATGGTTTAATTCTTATTCATACCAATTTTCATGACCCATTTCTAAAGAGATATTCCAAAAAATACATTATCACCAACATTTTAATCCTTATCTTGTCAAAAACTATCAACAAAACAAATATATTGAAAATTTTCAACATTAATATGTAAATTAATGGATTGGAACTTCATTTTAATTTCATATACAATGTCATGCCCTATTGGAATTATCCCACTATCTTTATCCCTGTATGATGGAGTCCTATACCGATTCTAGTATAGAAACATATAGGTTCCATTTAGATGCTACAACGAATAATTTTATTCTATAGAAACTTATGTTATATGACAACTTTATTAAAGAAATATACCCAAATTATATATAATGGAATGTGATAATCCATACCAAATTAAAACTCTCATTAAATATATCATGGTGAGTTGGTCCATGGATAAATCTTATTTGAAGGAAATATAATTTCCAGACATTGTAAGAATATTGTCTACAAATCATTATTTTTTTTGACCTTTACAGCTTATGGGGAGTACTACTACAAAATCCATGGAACATAATTCACTTTTACATAATATTATGGGAAATTTTTTCATTACCCCACTAGGATTATATTTTTATAACTTAACATTATAATATACAAATAATAATGATTTATATTCTATGATATCCTCCTTATGTTATACCAATAGATGATTTTTATATATATCTATAAAATAATAAACCCCTTGGATTTATAATTTAGGATTAGATGCATTCATCATAAAAAATCATCAATCATTTACCTTAGGGAATATTGGAAATATATACTAGTTCCCAAAAATATATCTTCATATTTATTAAAGATGAACTCTAAAATTATCAGCAACTTATTCTCTAGTTATACATCTTTTTTATGGGCTTCATTGATCATCACATTAATTGATGTTTGGTAAGATAATTTTGTAATATATTGTGCATCATATCCTATTAGGAATAAATATCCATCAGCCTCAAATCCTTTAGTATTATGAAAAATTTAATCATCATAATGGATAGAGTATCAAGATTATTTCTATATATAACATCAGCCACAATGTTTGACATTCTTAAGAGATAATTTATATAGAATTTATAATATTTTAGATGTTTAACCATATCATTTTTTACATGTTCAAATAATTATGTTTGAATATATATTTCAAGACTTCATAAAAATTATATATATAAAACATCTCCCCATGAAGGTAATTCCATGAATCATTCAATGTAATGATCGAATCCACTACTTCAAAATCATGTATCTGTCAATTTCACTCTTGAGTTTTAAATTTATTTTTTCCTAAATAATAACCTATTCATTTTTTATATTGATAAATTCCATTGATTTTAATGATGTGTCACTATAAATTACTAAAAATTCACTACTACAAGGTAATGCAATGAAATGTTTTGGGACAAATCATGATGGTGTCCTCACATTATATTATCTAGAGAAAATTCGTACATTATTTACTAACAAGGTTAATTAGTTTTACAGTCATGAAACATTGATGAATTTTTTTCAAAGTATCCATCTACACCATAGAAATTAGGGATTCTAGTCATACTGGATAGTCTGGAAAATTTATAAATAACCTGATTCGTTCAATGATATAAAATTGTACCCTCTCTTATGATGACCTGAATAAGGAATGATAACTTTTTTATCCATAATTCACATTTTTTGAGTTTGGAATATATTTTATCCTTCCTCTGGGTCATCAACATAGTATTATTGAAATTATAATGATCATCCATGAATTGTTAATAAATAATGATATCATCGATAAAGACAACAACAAATTCAACTATGTGATATCTGAAGACCCAATTTAGAAGATAAGGGACGATGGAGGGGGCCTTGGTAAGACCAAATGAAATTGATATAAACCCACCATGTCTAGAATACTATTTATTGAATATATATTCTTTTTAACATATTTTTATGATTTTTTGACCATCATTTAGTCCATTAGAATAATTGTGTTCCATTGAGTTGATCAAATATGTCATCAATATTGGGTAGATGATACTTTTTTTATCGTGATTTTTTAGCTAATGATAATCAATATAATTATGAATTGAAAAATACATATTATTTCTTAGTAGGAATGGATCATCCTATTGTTAATAAATAGGAAATATAAAACTGTTATTATGATTATATTTTAATTAACCCATTATAAATGAAAATTTAATAGGTCCCGTTTTATAGGGACTCATAGTGATGTGAAATGTTTCTAGGAGGATTTTTATGGTTAATTAAAATTCATGTCATTAGGGAAGATAGGGTTATTCATCTAGAAATACACTACCACAAAACTGAGATTCTATAGTTCCACTCATTAATAGTGATTAAAAAAGCACAGAAAAATGGGGGCCATTATCAGCGCTAAAAAATGCACCAATAAAGGACACTTTTAACGGTACTAATTTTTTATGTTAAAATTCACTATTTATAAGAGATTTTTTTGCTCTGTTAAATGGGGGCCCCATTATTAGGGCTTTTTTAGTAGTGCTGATAAAGTGGGGACATATTAGAAATATTTCCTAGTTCTAATAAAGTTTATATTAAAAAAAATTCACAAATAATAATACATTTTTATATAAGTATATTAATATAGAAATAAATATAATATATACTCTTTTAATATGTGTTAGATATGTATAAATATACTATAACATTTAATATATAATAAATTTAGTGAAATGGCTTTATAATATGTTAAAAATAATTATCTATGAATAATTTGAAAATTTCCATTGATTAAAAATCATTTAATAGCATTATGAAGACACAAAAATTCAAAAAAATAAATAAAGATATAAAATAAGTTGAAAATATAACTGAAACATAAAATGACAATAAATTTTGATATGGGTGTTTGTTTGAGCTCCACAGTATTTCAAATCGAATCATGCAATGAGGAATACATACTAGTGACCCACATGAAACTTCTGTCAATTTGTTTTGGCCAAAAATGCCCAGAAGTCCTCCAAAAATGTGTTTTTAGTTAGAATACCCCGTTTTTTATATTCAAACTGCTATAACTTCTGACCGAGATGTACTCTATACTTATATTACATATCTTATCGATGATTATTTCATTTTATTTTATTTGAGCAGCTGTGGAGTTGAAACAGTCTTCTAGATTAGAAGTTATGGCCATTTTAACATTCTATGGCTTTTGGAATACACTCATATATACGTATTTATTTGCAAATATATATATGTGTGTGTTTGTGTGTGTGTTTGTGTATGTGTGTGGGTGTTGTATATATGTATTCATTTATTTATTTTTTTATTTATAAAGAAACATAAAAAAACAAATTTTATAAATGCATTTAAAACTAATCAAATTAATATATATTGATATACAAATAAATATAAGGATAGAAAATTATTACAATTAGTATATATATATATATAAATTAATATATGAATAATAATATATATACTAATATAGGAAATAATATATATTTATAAATATAACTAAATAGATTTATATTAATATGAATCAATAATAATATACGAATTAATATAACTATATATAAATATGAATAAATAAATAATAATATGAAATAATATACGAATAAATATATATATTTATTAATATATTAGTAAATCAATAAGTTTTAATATAACTAAATATATTTATATTAATATGAATGTATATTAATATATGAATAAATATAACAATATATTTAAATAAATATAAAAATATAAAAATATACGAATAATTATATATATAGTTATATATGAATATATATATATATATATAATATAACTATCTATATTTTTATATTAATATGAAAATATATTAATATACGAATAGGTATTACTATATATATATATAAATAATTAGATATATCATTAAATATAGAAAAAACAAAATATCCTAGTGGTAAAGTTGTAGGCGTGCAAGGGGGAGGTCTTGGGTTCGAGTTTGAATGGGAGAATGGAGGGGCATGCGGGTATGTATGGGATGCATGGGCAAGGGTAGTTCCCAGGAGAGTGGGCAGGGGTCTGCCCAGTATTGATTGGGGTTGTAAAGCACTTTTAAATTCCCCCCACATTATATTTTATTTTTATTTTTATTTTTATTTTTATTTTTTTGTCTTTATTTAGAACATAAAAAAAGAACTGATAAATTGTGCATTTTAACATTGCTAAAAAAACTGAGAAAACAACTTTTTATAAGCAGTTTTGTAATGCTGATAAAATACCCCTTTTATCAGTGATTGTTTTTAGCACTGATAAAAGTGGCCTTTATCTGTGCTTTTCTGAGAACTAATAAATGGGACACCCCTTTATCATCACCACGATTAATAGTGCATTATTTAACAATGTTAATTCTCTTTAATATCATTGATATTGGCCATATTTGTAGGATTTATACATCATCAAATTTTTAGGTCCCTAGAACACACTTTGAGTAGAGGTTTGTATCATGGTTTCAAATTTTTTATCAAATTAGTTGTCTCTAATCCCTATATTTTTATGAACCTGTAAAACATGTGAGATGGAAATTTGTAGTTATTGAACCCACACATATATAATTTGAAACAGTACACAACATTTTCAGAATTTTCACACCTAGTGGATAGTACATGTAGCAGACACTGAGAGTACATTAGTCATACCTAAATCTACTAAGCTTCACTAGGTATTAGGTATTAAAATTTCTTTGACATGGTTAGTATTTATTAGATGCACTACCATTAAATTAATTGTTGAAATAACACACAACATACCTAAAATCACTTCTATTATCATCTCGTTTCATACAATATTATGAAAATACTTAATTAGTTTACCATTATAAATGTCACCTCAAAATAATGGTTATTAATATCATTTTCCCAGGTTGTAGTTAGAATCTTCTTGCACCATAATCCAAAAAAGATAAATTTTTTATAATTATTTGAAAATCAAAAATGTTAAACACTAATGTTCATGAAGATTCTATAAATCAAGAAACTAACTGCATTTTTCAAATATATTTTATCCTTGGTGAAGCTGACATCCTTTTTGAAGTACCAATCCATTTTGAATCTCATAGAAATCATGAGGCACAAAAAATTTTTGTAGCACACAGACTTGATGAAACCAATTTTTATAAAATTCCTGATTGTCAATTTTTTCTAAGTAAAAATTTTCATAAATGATAAATTTTCAAATAGTTCCAGATTTGAAAAATTATTTCAATGAGGAAGAACCTTTGTGAAATCATAGTGATTCCCCCTTTCTAAAAACTCTAACTATATCTTATGAAGACGATTGTACTATTATTTATTAACCTTTCATTTCAATATTATTTATATCACACAAAAAATGTTTCAAAAATAACTATATTTATGTTCATGATGTTTTATTTCTTCAAAAATTATCAGTGATATTATTCCATTCACAAATATTCACATTGTCACATAAATTACTATTATCCAATCAGGACTCATCAATTCTCCAACAGTCACTTTCATGATCATTCAACAAATCAACAAACCATATTACTTCATGATGCTCCATATATTCATGTAAATATGCTTTCTGGGAAACAAATATCATTTCAAAATTTTTAAAGTGTTTGTTTGGGAAATCAAAAATTCATGATGTTTGTAAGAACCTGGTTTTTGCTGTGAAAGACATTGCAATATTTTTGATATTATTCCAGAGTAGCGCCTTCAGACGGCATGCAATTCCGAGCCCCGAAGTGACCGAAATTAAATTTTTCACTACGTTCACACTGGAAATGCCAAAGAAACAGGATAACTCCTAAACGGTGATCCGGATTAGGGATCTGAGTGTACGAATGGGTCTAGAATGGGTTGTTTACCCAATGAACAACATAAAACATGTCAGCGTGGGACGTTTGGACCCCATCGCCCGATTTTGGAATGCTAGATGAATAATTATATTAAATTAATTAATTCATTTAATGTCTTAACTCAAGTATCACTTAAACGGTGGCTCTGATTGGAAATCTTAGGGCACTGTTGAGTTTAGAATGTGTCATTTACCCTAGGAGGGCTATTAGATTCGCAGGAATGGGTCGTCTGTGAAAAATGGCCCTGGGGGTGTTTTTGTAATATGGGGGCCTCGGGGATTGAGTTTAATAACTACTGAATATGGTCTCATATTAAAATTTTGAGACCACGTTTGTGCTCGGGAGGTGGTGTTTACCCTAGGGGAGGCTTAACCTCGACCCCGTCAGGCGTTTTAGTAGCGGGTTAATTTGTGGGTTTTAAATTAATTATGTTTTTTAATTAATTTTCATTATTTAAACCAACCCCTATCCTTCCCCATTTCCTTCCCTTGGTGGAAACTCACCTCTCCTTGAATTTCTCCTACTCATCCATCCATCCCAATCATGTTGGAAGCAACGGTGGTGAAGCACGGATCGACCGAGATGCTTGGGGCTGCACCATGCCTGGTAGCTGGTTGTTGTTTCATTTTAAATTCATGAGCCTCCTTTGAACCAATATATAGTGTAAAATTGTTTCTATTTCTTCAAGAAAATCCCATTTTTTCATAATACACATTTTCCACTTTCAAACACTTGTTTCGGATTTGAAATCTGAGTTCTGATGTGTTCACAATCATTTGCCAAAGATTGCAGGAAATTAAAGAGTTTCTAGGTGTTTCCCGGCGGGTTTTGGCGATCCGGCGAGCTAAGGCGGCGACACGAAATCTACAAGCGGCGACGATACGAGGTTCAGGCGGCGCGACAGCCGCCCATCTGACGGCAGGTGGCGGCTTCGACTGCGGACGGCGAGCACGGCGACGAGCGAGCGCTGTCGAGCGAGAGGAGGACCGACCGATTGTCGGTCGGGCGGTGAACATGAGGGGAGACCGGGGTCAGCGACCACGACGACAGACCGCAAACCGCCCTTTGCCGGTCCCCATGGAAAGAGATCCGGACCGGCTCAAGTCGTTCTGGGCGAGGCCGGCCAGCCCGCGCGGTGAACCGCGGGCCAGTTCGGACATGGTGGGTCGGCCGATTCGGTCTGACCCACTTCATTTTTGTCAACGAGAATTTCAAATGCCCATAAAATCCGGAACATATGTCAGATTCGCGAGTTGTCAGTGGAAACACATTCCTTGGATCGAGGTGGAATTTTTTAAATGGTTTCAGGAATTTTTAATTCCCGAAATGAGGGGCCTCAGAGGCGCGAAACGATGTTAAGTGGTTTGATGTTTTTCCGGGAGAAATTGTTTTGGACGGCGCAGATACGTCCGACGTCCGTTTTGAGTGCTCTCAGTGGCTTTGGGACCCTGGTTCCGAGACATTGTTTTACAGTGTGGTTTCCGACGTTGAGGCTGAAGTTGAGGCATGGGCCCCATGGTCCATCTTTCGAGTTGCGTGCAGTGTTGGATGACTTTCTTATCGGTCGTCTGTTCAGGGAGTGCGAGTAGTCGATTCTGTATGTTTTTCTGAGGGGATTGAAATGGTGCAATCTACCCTCTCTAATTTGACACGATGGTGCGGGCCCCACGAAGGTCATTTGGGCATTTATGGTGATTTTCAATCTCTATCACCGGGCCACTGTTTTAGACAAGTGAATAGGCCATCTTGTGTACTTTTTCGAGAGGATCGCAATAGTGTGATCCGTTGTCAACGCTTCGGGACTGGGGTGTGGGGTTCGTGTGGTAAATCTCATGCGTGGTAAGCTGTAATGTATCTTTTTCTCTGGATATCCATTCCACTCATGTGAGTAGTGGTTTTGATGTGTTTTTCTGAGAGCATTACTATGGCGCATTTCGCCGGACCTTTTTTGGGGATGTGGAGTGGGTCCCACACATCCTGGTTATAATGAATAGTATATTATTCACCAAGATTCCATTTTAGGCGATTGAGTAGTCGATAATGTGTGATTTTTTAGGGGATCACAGTGGGGTGCTCCATTTGTTCGGTTTCGAGATTTTGGGGTTGGCCCCACACGAGTTGGTTATGGTGAATAGTACCTTTTTCACTGGTTTACCGTTTTGGGTGAGTAAGTAGACTATCTGGCATGTTTTTCTTCAGGGATTACAACGGTGTAATCTAGTTAGGTGAGTGGAGCCTCATTCCAGATCTTATTAGATGAGTAAATATGAAAGGTACCACGGTGGAGGTTATTCTACAGTGTTTGTAGCGGACCTTTGGCGTGTGATCGCGTGCACTCTTGGGAGAGTGAGGTTGGAGTTTAAAGATATGTGGTTGGTTGTTCCTAAGCCGTTGAGGTGGTAGGTTAGAGTTGTTAGGTTACGCCTTCGTATTGACATTGGGTGTCGTGTGCACATTAGCCTTTGGGTTGGAAACGTGGAATACTCTGGGAGTATACGGGAATGCATGGAGATACATGTGGTTGTTTATACCCGAGGATGTTTGTGAGGTTGTTTGGGGTGACTTGGGGACACACGTTGTGTGGGCCCCATGAGCGTGTTGTGTTCTGCTTTGCGTACTTTGACCTCTCAAGACGTAGAGAGTCCCTCTGTGCTTGTTTGGTTGACCAGCAGGGTGGAGTTGTTCCCCTGGCTCTGTGCTCAATTCTTTGACCAGTAGGGTTGAGTGGTCTCCACATGGTTTTGTTCTCGATGTATCGGCTGGTAGCTATGCTAGTGACACCCATTGATGGAAAAGGCGCTGAACCTCTTTTGGGTGAGTTGTTATGGAGTTTGGTGGTTGTGTGATACCCACTCTGCGTTCGGTTGGCCAGGGTTGTAACATCTAGTAAGGATGTCCAGAGCAGTTTTGGGTTTACCCTCCAGTGGGGGTGGTTAGTGGGTTACTCATCAAATTCTAAGGGTTAACCCTCTAGCAGAGACTAGGCAGTGGGTCACCCAACGAATCTTAAGGGTCTACCCTCTAACAGGGTTGGGCAGTGGGTCGTTCGTCGTCTCATTTCAGGTCTACCCTCCAATAGGGCTGGTCAGTGGGTCGCTTTTCGACTTGTTCAGGGTTTACCCTCTAGCAGCGACAAGGCAGTGGGTCACCCGATGACTCCTGACGGTCTACCCTCCAGTAGGGCTGGGCATTGGGTCACCTATCGTCATGTTCTGGCTTTACCCTCCAGTAGGGCTGTGTAGTGGGTCCCCGTCGACTTCATCCAGTTATACCCTTCAACAAGGCTAGCATTGGGTTGACCGACGACCCATTCCAGGTTTACCCTCCAGCAGGGATAGGCAGTGGGTCACCTGATATCATATTATTAATTACCGTCCAGTAGGGCTGGGTAGTGGGTCACCCAATATCGTATTATGAATTACCCTCCAGCAGGGCTAGGTAGTGGGACAACTGTTGATATTCCAGACAGTCCTTTCTATTAGGCTAGACTGTGGCATTCCTCCGTGATCACAAGAGCAGGAACCATGGTTGTACGGGTCGGTGATGGAACAACTTTGACTTTTTGGAGACCTCTCGACTGTGGGGCAGTGACAAGGTGTTGTTTGACTGATCCTGGAACTCTCATGTGTGAGGGGCTCTTTCCACAACCGATATGCATCCTTGTGACACGACAAAAAACAGTGCGGGCGAGTAAGTGCCTCCCTATGCGGATAGTGTCGAGGTGCGGTGGTATGAGCGCCTTGACTTGTAGTTTAGGGAAGACGTGCGAGATGCTGGGCATCGATGTTGTTTTCTCCTGGGACTGTTGGTGACTCACTTTTCTTTGGGTGAGCTACAGGATGGGATCCCCTTACGACATTGTTTGGGGATTCCTATTGAGCATATGGATTTGTATATACCTTGTTCTAATACCTTGTTCTTGGGTTTGGTTACTCTCCCTCCATGAGAGGTGGAGACGCGTGGGGTATGCTACATGCTTTTCGTGTCTATCTTCTCGTGGTTGGACGAGTCTACTATCCTGCTATAGGTAGTGAAGACTCAATGAGAAGTTCATCTTCTCACTGTTTCCACCTCCTTTTGTCTGTACAAGTCTATCTCCTTTCTCTTGTTGGGTTGAGCTAGACTCTTTACTGTTACATTAATGCACTCTCTGTTGTACTCATTTACTTTTCTCGTTCTCTCAACTGCTCACCCTTCGGTATCTCCTTTTTTCTTCCTCGAGCCTTCAGGGTATCCTACTGAGTATTTGTATACTCACACCTGCATGGGCTTTACACGCACTTGGTGTGCCCTTACAGATGACGGACAGGTGGAGCGTGACTTCGGAGCATCATAGGATCTTGGGAGCTCGGACCGTGTGCAGTGGTCGGAGTCGTGTTCTAGGTGGGGTACCCTTTAGCGGTTTGTTTTGTTTACCTGATTCTGGGTAGTTGCACTTTTTTGGTTGGGTGCATGTTTTTCCCTTTTTCCTATATAGTTTACCTTCAGCTTGCTTTGTACTATTTAAAGGTCGATGCACATTTGTTGTTTATTTATAGCAGTTTCACTTTACTCTACATTTCTTTTATTTTTACTCTACACTTTTGCATTGAGTGTGATGTGTGTTTGTGTACAGGTGATTAGGAAAAGGCCTCCCCAAGTTTTTTCGCCTTCGACGCTTGTCGCCAACCCCTGGCCTATGGTGGCGGGCTTGGGGTAGTTGCGACTCGAGCCGGGGTAGTGTCGGGTCATGAAAAAGTGGTATCAGAGATGGTTTGTTCCTTGGGATGTTGTTCGGACATCCCTAAAAAAGAATTGGTTGGGGTTTAGGGAAATAGTGTTAACATGCCTCGAGAGCAGCTCTTAGTCCAAGGAGTCTAGTGATGGTGTGGCGGCTGATATATCCATTCACCAAGACCATGATAACCTGCTTGTCGACTCGGCATGCTAAGACACTAGTTCCAGGGAAATTTTTTTTGTGGATCACATAGGATTGAGTCTTTGACTGTCCTTCTTGAGTCAGCTCCCCATCGTTGATATTGGTATATACATATATGATCATCTGATCGCAGCACTCGTTGATAATAAAAAGGATGTCTCCGTGAAGGCAGCCAGCCAAGAAACCCATCTTGGTGCGTGAAGAAGACCTTATGAGTTACGAGGCCACATTCCAGGACCCATCATGCGAGCCCCTTTCTCCTGGTGGGACGATAGCATCACCCCCACCTGTTGAGCTGCAGACTGCTTCAGTATAGAATATGGGGCTTGAGTGCAGGTTGAGCATGCTCTGTGAGTTCCAGCAGTAGAGAACGCTGAGGTTTAGTGGTGAGCCGGACCCTCAGGCAGCATAGGGTTTGCTGGAGACAATGTTTCTCATTTTAAAACATGTGCTGATGCTGGCAGTTCTCATGGTGGCTTTGGCCTCCAGCTTTTTGCAGTGTAGGTTGGCGGTGGTGGAGTCTGGGGACTCAGTTTCTTGATGAGTTGACGCTTTCATGGGGTGTCTTTCAGTTGTTGTTCTGTGAGGAGATTTCCCCTCCATCTCGCACTCCGTTCGGATTCAGGAGCTCCTGCAGTTTCAGCAGGGAGGGATGACGGTGGCCGAGCACGCAGCTAGTTTCACATACCATGCATGCTTTTACCCGGACTTGGTCTGTGACGACAACATCCGAGCGTGGACGTTTGACCAGGGTCTCCGCCGAGAGATTCGTGTTATCATAGTACCCTTGGGAATTTCCACATATGTCGGTTTGATAGAGTAGGCGCTGGTGATATAGAGCTCCATGTCATGTTCTAGTGTTGGTGGTGGCAGCATGCGCGTCAGAGCCAAGACGACATCCGCAGTTAGGGGGAGACCGCTAGCAGAACCTCAACGCAGGTGGTCTTTCCACTACCCGTTTCAGAGCCATTGCCATACACCACATTGGAGCTAGAGGGCACCAGGATAGCTCAGGGAGCAGCGGTGTTATGCTTGTGACGGGCGAGGTCACTTATCAAGGGACTGCCCTACCAGGCATGCAAAGAGGCTCGGGCATGCAGTAGTGCACCACCATGACAGAGGCAGTGTCGTGATCAGAGTAGAGCCCAGATAGGTGGTGCTAGTAGAGGAGTGGGAGGAACTGGTAGTGTAGGACGACCATACGAGGTCTTCCCATCACAACTAGGCAGTCCACGTCAGGCTCCAGAAGTTGACTGTTGGGACCACAGACAACTGCGAGCTTTAAATGTCTACGATCCTGCAGATTATGAGGTGATAAGAGGTACGCTCTACAACTCTTCTAATTCCTGTAGAAGAATTGTCAGACTCTATGTGTGGAATTCTTTCCTCCCTTCTCCTTTCTTGAGGTGTTTCTAGGTTCGAGGGGGTGTTAGTGTAACCCTATTTCTGAGCGTGTAAGAGAGTCTTGGTTGTGAGACATCGACAATGAAATCTTACGTGACCAGATATCTTTTGGTGTTCTACCATATGAATATTATGAAGGATGGAATCACCAGGCCTTGTTCCAGCTGCGGGCGGTGAATCTAGTCACGGCGTGGGACGTAAGGGTTCGGTCGGGGATGTGAGCTACCCCCGAGAGCCTTCAGGCCGTTTGACACTTTGAGAAGTGATGGCGAGGTTCCCTACCGCCTTGCCTTAACCCCAGAGGCTGGTTTGGGTGCATGACGTCGCCCACGTGACTCACCCGATCAGAGATGTGCATGCTCCTATGCATTTCATCAGCGAGGTCAGACCACTCGTGAATAGATCAATCCTTCAGTCTATGTGTGGTGGCGTAGAGCTATGTGAGAGTACTTCAGGGAATGGGAGATCCAGGTGTGGGCTTAGTATCTTAAGTTGTTCCCTGTTTTTTCTTTTCGGGGATGAAAATCATGAAGGATGGAATGATGTAAGAACCCAGTTTTTGCTGTGAAAGACTTTGTAATATTCTTGATATTTTTTCAGAGTAGTGCCTTCAGACAGTGTGCGATTCTGAGCCCCGGAGTGGCTGAAATTAAATTTTTAGTGTGTCCACACTTGAAACAACAAATAAATGGGATAACTCCTAAACGGTGATCGATATCAGGGATACGAGTGTACGTATGGGTCCACAATGGAGTTTTTATCCTAGGAATGACATAAAACATGTCGGCACTGGACGTTTGGACCCCGCCCCTGCTTTCGGAACATTAGACCGATAATTAAATTAATTAATTAATACGTTTAATTTATTAACTCAAGTATCTCTTAAACAGTGGCTCGTATTGGAAAACTGAGGGCACCGTTGAGTTCTGAATGTGTCGTTTACCCTAGAAGGAGTATAAGTTTCACGGGCGCGGGCCGTCTGTGAAAAATGGCCCCATGGGCATTTTCTTAATATGCCGGCCTCAGGCGTTGAGTTTAATTTCTATTGAACCAAATCTTGGATTAAAATTCCGAGACCTCCGTTTTTCTCAGGAGATGGTGCTTACCCTAGGGGAGGCTTAACCTCGACCTCATCGGGCATTTCAAAAGCAGGTTAATTTGTGGGTTTTAAATTATTTAAGTTTTTTAAATAATTGTATTTATTTAAACCAACCCCCTCTCCTTACCCATTTCCATCCCCTAGAAGAAACTCACCAATCCATCAATTTCTCCCTCTCCTCCATACCTCCCAATCAAGGCGGAAGCAATGGTGGTGAATCATGGATCGAACGAGAAGCTTCGGGCTGCGCCCTACGAGGTAGGCTGTTGTTGTTTCATTTTTATTTTTTGAGCCTCATTTGAACCCCAAATATAGTGTCTAATTGTTGTTATTTCTTCTAGAAAATCTCATTTTTTTCATAGTACTCATTTTGAGACTTCAAACGCTTCTTTCGGATTAGAAATCTGAGTTCTGATGTGTTCAAAATCATTCGCCGAAGGTTTCTCGAAATTCAGGAGTTTCTAGGTGTTTCCCGGCGGGTTCCGGCGGTCCGGCGAGCTAAGTCGGCGGCACAACATCTGCAGGCGACGGCGGTCCGAGGTTCAGGCGGTGCGGCGACCGCGAATCTTACGGATGGTGGGGGCTTCGGTTGCGGATGGCGAGCGCGGCGGCAGGCGAGAGTGGTCGGGCGAGAGGAGGACCGACCGATTGTCGGCCGGTCGGTGAGCACGAGGGGAGACCAGGGTCAGCGACCCAGGCGACAGAACATGACCCGCCTTTTGCGGGTTGCCATGGAAAGAGTGCTGGACCAGCTCAAGCCCTTCTGGGCTAGGCAAGCCGGCCCGCACGGTGAACCGCAGGCTTGTTCGGACAGGGTGGGCCGACCGATTCGGCCCGACCCACCTCATTTTCGTCCACAGGAATTTAAAATGCCCATAAAATGTTGACCATATGTCGGATTCATGAAATGTTAGTGGCGACACATTCACTGGCTCGAGGTGAAGTTTCTGAAATGGTTTTGGGAATTTTTAATTCAAAAATGAGGGGCCTCAGAGGCGCAACATGATGTTAAGTGGTTTGATGTTTTTCCGGGAGAACGTGTTTGGGAAGGCGTGGACGCGTCCGACGTCTGTTTTGAGTGCCTTCAGTGGCATTGGGACCCTTGCACCGAGTCGTAGTTTTACAGTGTGGTTTTGGACATTGAGGCCGAAGTTGAGGCGTGGGCCCCATGGCCCATTTTTCGAGCTGCGTGCAGCGTTGCAATATTTTCTCATCGGGCGTCCGTTTGGGGCGTGCGAGCAGTCGATTCTAGATGTTTTTCCGAGGGGATTGCAATGGTGCAATCTGCCCACTCTAATTCGGCACGATGGTGTAGGCCCAATGAGGGCCATTTCGGCATTGACGGTGATTTTACATCTCTATCACTAGGTTACCGTTTTGGACAAGTGAATAGTCCATATTGTGTACTTTTTCAAGAGGATCTCAATGGTTTGATCCGTTGGAAGCGCTTCGGGACCGGGGTGCGGGTTTCGCGTTCTACTGCTCATGCGCGGTAAGTGGGAATGTATCTTTTTATCTAGATATCCATTCCCCTCAAGTGATTAGTGCTTTTGACATGTTTTTTCGAGAGAATTGCGATGGCGCAATTCGCTCGACCTTTTTTAGGGATGTGGAGTGGGTCCCACCCGTGCTGGCTATGGTGAATAATACCTTTTTTACCGGGTATCCATTTTGGGTGATTGAGTAGAAGATCCCATGGGTTTTTCTGAGGGGATCGCAGTGGTGTGCTCCTTTTGTTCAGTTTTGGGATTTTGGGGTGGGCCCCACACGGGTTGGTTACGGTAAATAGTACCTTTTTCACAGGTTGACCGTTTCGGGGGAGTAAGTAGTATATCTCAAGTTTTTTTCCATGGGGATTACAATGGTGTAATCTGTTCAGGCGAGTAGAGCCTCATAAGCGGTCTTATTAAATGTGGAAGTATGAAAGGTACCCCGATGGTTGTTCTTATACCGTGTTTGTAGCATACCTTCGGTGTGTGATCGCGAGCACTCCTCAGAGAGTGAGGTTGGATTTTAAAGAGATGCGGTTGGTTGTGCCTCAGTCGTTGTGGTGGCATGTTGGATTTGTTATGATATTCCTTCACATTGACGTTAGGTTTAGTGTGCACGTTAGCCTTTGTGATGGAAACGTGGTATACTTTGGGAGTATACGGGAACACATAGAGATACATGTGGTTTTTTGTACCCGAGGACGTTTGTGCGCTTGTTTGGGGTGACTTGGGGCCACACGTTGTGTGGGCCCCATGAGTGTGTCATGTTCTGGTTTGCGTACTTTGACCTCTCCCGACGTAGAGGATACCTCTATGCTCGTTTGTTTGACAAGTAGGGTGGAGTTATTCCCCTAGCTCTTTGCTCATTTGTTTGACCAGCAGGTTTGTGTGGTCTTCCCCTGGTTTCGTTCTCGATGGATCGGCCGGTAGCGGTGCTAGTGACACCCAGTGATGGAACATGTGCTGAAACTCTTTTGGGTGAGTTGTTCTAGAGTTGGGTGGTTGCGGGATAGCCACTCCATGTTTGGTTGGCTAGTGTTGTACCATCTAGTAGAGATGGCCAGAGCAGTTCTGGGTTTTCCCTCTAGCGGGGCTGGGCAGTGGAATACTCATTGACTTCTAAGGGTTTACCCGCTAGCAGAGACTAGGCAGTGGGTCACCCGATGACTCTTGAGGGTCTACCCTCCCGCAAGGGTGGGCAGTGGGTCACCCGTCATCTCGTTTCAGGTCTACCCTCCAGTATGGATGGGCAGTAGGATGCATGTTGACTTGTTCAGGGTTTACCCTCTAGCAGAGACTAGGTACTGGGTCACCTGATGACTCTTGAGGTTCTACCCTCCATCACGCCTGGGCAGTGGGTCACATGTCGTCTTGTTATGGGTTTACCATCTAGTAGGGCTGGGCAGTGGGTCACCCGTCAACTTCTTCTAGTTCTACCCTCCAGCAAGACTGGGTAGTGGGTCACCTGATGACTCATTATAGGGTTACCCTCCATCAAGTATGGGTAGTGTGTCAGCAGATATCATATTATGAATTACCCTTTAGAAGGGTTGGGCAGTGGGTCACCCGATATCGTATTATGAATTACCCTCTAGCAGGGCTGGGTAGTGGGACACCCGTTGATATTCTAGATAGTCCTTTCTACTAGGCTAGTCTGTGGCTTTCTTCAGTGATCACCGGAGCAAGACCCTTGGTTTTACGAGTCGGTGGTGGAAAAACTTTGACATTGAGTAGACCTCTCGACTGCGGGGTAGGGATGAGTTGAGGGTTGACTTAACTCGGAACTCTCAAGTGCGATGGGCGCTTTCCTCCACCAAGAAATGTCCTTGTGACGTGACATAAAACAATGCGGGCGAGTCAGTGCCACCCAAAGTGGATAGTGTCGAGTTGTGGTGGTTTGATACCCTTGACTTGTAGTTCGGGGAAGATGTGCCGGATGTTGGGCATCAATGGTGTTTTCTCCGAGGACTTTTGGCGACTCACTTTTCTTGGGCTGAGCTACCGGATGGGATCCCCTTATGACCTTATTTCGGGCTTCTTGTTGAGCATCTAGATTTTTATATACCCTGTTCTAGTACCCACTTCATGGTTTTGGTTACTCTCCCTCCAGGAGAGGCAAAGACGCCCGAGGTATGCCACATGCTTTCTATGTCTAGCATCTCGTGGTTGGACAAGTCTACTCACCTACTATAGGTAGAATGGACTCGACAAGAAGTTCATCTTCTCACCGTTTCCAACTCCATGTGTCTGGACGAGTCTATCTCATTTCTATTGTTGGGTTGAGCTGTAATCTTTACTGTTAATTTACTGAAATCTCGGTTGTACTCCTTTAGTTTTCTCATTCACTCTACTGCTCACCCTTCGGTACCTCTTTTTTTCCCTCGAGCCTTTGGGGTATCCTACTGATTATTTTTATACTCAATCCTTATTGGTCTTTTCCCGCACTTGGGGTGCCCTTCTAGATGATGGATAGGTGGAGCGTGACTTCAGAGGAGCATAGGATCTTGGGAGCTGGGACCACGTGTGGTGGTCGGAGTTGGGTTCCAGGTGGGGGACCGTTCCATCTGTTTGTTTTGTTTACCTGTTGTCGGGTTGTGGCACTTTTTTGGTTGGTCGTGTGTTTTTTAATTTTTCCTTTTTAGTTTACTTTCAGCTTGATTTGTACTATTTATAGGTCGATGCACATCTGTGGTATATTTATAGATGTTGCACTTTACTCTGCTTTGCTTTTCCTTTTACTCTACACTTTTTCATTGAGTGTGCTGCATGTGTGTGTACAGGTGCTCCGGAAAAGGACTCCCCGAGTTGTTTTGCCTTCGGTGCTTGTCACCAACCCCTGGCCTATGGAGGCGGTCTTGGGGTAGTTTTGGCTCGAGCCCAGGTAGGTTCGGGTCGTGACAATGTTTATTGATTTCTATATATTTTTAGCACAATAAAATTATCAATATTTTGGAAAATATGAATATATGAACACTAAATCCCTATTATCTATAAGATAATTTTACTTACAAACACAATGATCAACCTAGTGTGTATTGGGAACAAACATAAAATGTAAAAACTTTTTCCATCTACAAAATTCCTTTGGTTCATCAATCTCCCCCTTGGGATTTTTTAGAAATCTACAAATAAATTCAATAAATTACCTTCCTCAGTAAAAAAACCTAATAGAAATGAAATACATAATCAATAATAATAATTCCATGTAATCAAATCATAGTGTAGAATACAATAGTTAAAAATAATAATTTCAGGCCTCGATAGACCACCGAACAATACTACAATCCTACATATAAACAAATTCTAGATATATTCCCCCATTTCAGTATACACCAATTATTTCTATTTTCACTTATGGTGCACAAATAAAACATCCCATGGATAATATCTCCCCCTTAAAACTACACCCCATTCAAAAATTTATTAATATCGGAAACACAAATTAGGAGAAGGGAACAATTGTAACTTTCTCATACACTGGGTTTTTGATGAGCACTGAGGATCAAATAATGTTTCATGAACATTAGAGTTGTTGAATGGTTTTTCATAATGTGACTCACTTGATCGTTAGTTCCAAAATGATTTATTTTAATAAAACCCTATTCAAAATATTCTTTTATGAAGTGATATCAAATATCAATATTTTTTTCATGTGTGTTGAAATATATTTTTAATAAGATGGATCGAACTATTGATTCTATAGTGTATCAGTATTATCTATTTCTAGTCATCAATAATATTCGCATTCATTTTCTTCATCTGGATTATTTGTTTTCATGAATTTTTAATAGAGATATATTATACTTCCATTGTATTAAGTGAAGGGATTTAGTATTATTTCATCAATGATCCCACAAATTTTATTTCAATGATGATAACAAAAGCACTTATGGAATTGTTATCCCCAACATATCTGAACCATTTAGCATCATAAAATGATAACAAATTGTTTTATATTCATTTTTTAAAATTTAACACAATGTTTAGAGTAACATAAATAAATATCAAGATTATTTAAATTGTTAAAAAATGCTCTTCCATTTGATTAATTTGAATACAAGACACTAAACATGTCTCAATAGAGGTATATGGTGATGTTTCATTAAAGTATAACAAGATTATAATTATCCTTATATAAATGGTGGTATCCACATATTTATATTCCTTGTAATATATAATTTTTTAACCAACAGAAATCAGAGTCCACATTGTTTTTGAATAATGTTAGTTGAATTTATTTAGAATGTATCTTGAATAGTTTTTCTATATGGTGAAGTTGTATTCCTTATTTTGAGTAACCTATAGCACTAAAATGTAAGTGATTTCACCAATAATGTAAATTTAAGATTCTAATTTTATGTTGTTAGTAAATTTATCCAAGGATCCCTACCTACTTCCTCAAAATATAATATCATCCACATTGATTTGCACTCTAAATTGATCTTTATCTAAATACTTCTAATATGGGTTATTATAAAAAACTCATAAATTAAATTATACAATCATTATATATGAATTTAGTCAAGAATACCACACCGTTGTAGAAACTTTTAGACCATAGATAGCCTTCTTTAATCAAAATGCCATTATTTCATCATTTCCGGTTAAAAATCTCACTTGGAATTAAATGTGAGCTTCATTAT
Source organism: Viscum album (assembly GCA_963277665.1). Lineage (NCBI taxonomy): Eukaryota > Viridiplantae > Streptophyta > Magnoliopsida > Santalales > Viscaceae > Viscum > Viscum album. Next base: position 1,581,203,934 of record OY728137.1, on the reverse strand, counting down.
CCAAAACAACATTTATGAATACCATTTTGACATCCATATGATAAAATTTTCACTTTATTAGAATAAAAATGACTAGTAATATATTAATATACTATAGTCAATCTATTGGAGAAAATATTTCACCAACATCAATTCCCCCAAACTGTGTATTGCCTTTACACACCATGAAAACCATTTTTCGGATCACATTTCATAAATCATTGATGTTTTTTTAAGATCCACAGTTACCCAATAAAATGGTGATGTTATGGTCTCATAAGAAGATAAAAATATTTTTTCTATAAATATGGACCATTTGTTTATTCATTTCCCAATCCCATGACTCGTCCTTCACTTCTTCTTCAAGCATTGTGGGTTCCACAAGTGATTGGAGGGAAATATGTGATTTATATCCCATTCTCCAAATTTTTGTAGGAACATTATAATCGCCAATGAGAATGGACTGATCAAATTATGATATTTTGTCTACTCTATGATGTTTTAGTATAGTTTCTTTAGAAATAGTTTCCTCCAACGATTCATCTTTGGAGTCATCATCATTTGGAATGAAAATAATGTTTGGAAATCAGTCAACAATTTTTTTAGATCAATGAGCCCCTTGTCTAATTTCTACTTCATCTTCAATCATAACGATATATGAGATCCTAAATTGGTTTATGGATTAAACCTAAGTAGTATTTATATAATATCTCCCTAAAATCATTCTTAGTGGACGATTCATTCATTTATTGGCATTAATCTTCATTTAACATCCATAGATCATTCCATTATTGTTAACATCACCCTAAATTGCTGAATTTACTTCTTTATTTAGATGAATTATTTACTTCAAAAAATAATAAAATACTTCAGAGAGGTATTTATTCATTTATATATCACATATGAAGTCCATTACTCTACTAAAAATATCCCTATATAATTTTTCGTATACACTACAACATGAATATACTTTATTATGTAATGAGTAGAAAAACAATTCTTAATTAGCAATGATAGAGATATGTTCTATACCAATAAATTTATATAATAAAATACCCATCTTTTTGAGGTGTTCTCACTGATAAAAATAATTCTTGAACCATTTTTTGAGGTAATTTTAAAATTCAATGGATGTGTATTTTATTCCACTATTGTATAATAATAAAATGTTTTTGTGTTCAGTCTCATTATCAACATTTCAGAGAAAAATCTTTATACCGTAATTCACTTTTCATTTAAGCTATATTAAATTAACACAAGAAATTATAATTTTATCATCAATAAAACTCTTTGAATATTCTAGACACATTTCATGGACCACAGAAATTTGTGTGGGCATGATTAAGAACATTTTATTCTCATTTGTTCTTCGAAAAATAATAATTGTGTACCATATTTCCTCATATGGAAGAATCACATGCCTTTTAATGAACAAAAAATTGAATGGACTTGTTGAAAATAACATTTTCATTGATATTGTTTCCATGATCTATCAATTAATTTGACCCATCCTCTGGATATAATTTGTTTTCCTTCATCAATAGTTAAGAGTTACATTTTTTACTTTATTGTATACATTGCATAAATTTCAGTTTTCTTTCATAATTTATAAAGATAATTACCAATCATTAATTTAATTTGTCACACCTTTTTATTAAATTTCACAACCATCCTAATGACAAATATTTGAGTCACATTAAAGAGATTGTGATGCAGGCCATCCACGTAGAAAGATTTTGTTTTTATAAGCTCATCAATTTCAAATTAAGTATTTCTATTTTTGTTAATATTTATGGAATCATCATCACAAATTGTTACCATACTATCAATACTTTTCCTATAATTTTTCAAAAAAAATTTCATTTCCGGATATTTTGTGTTAGTGTCCATTGTCATGAATACTAGTTAAATTGTTAGTTGTTCTATGAGAGTTATTTTTTCCATGTGGGATTTATCAATATTCATATTTTCATTCAATATGATACCTAATTGAATGGATAAAAATAAGGAGTCTCCAATCTATCATTATGGTATATTGTTGAATCAAACACATATTCTTATTCCATAGGATAATTCCAATTTTCAATGGGAATCCAACATGGATGGCTAGTATTAACTTTCTATAAGTTATATAGTTATTGTTCCCACATTTCATCTTCCTACGACGAATAAAATTATTTTCAAAGCTATAATAGTATAAACAATATCCATAAAAGTTATTTTTTATATATAATGAATGATTTTGTTTTATTCCCCTTTTTTGACTTCTAGGTACTTCCCCATCATCATAATCCCTTCAATTTCCAGAGTAATACATAGTACGACCTAAAAAGCTAAAAAAATGATATTTCATAAAAGGGAATATATTATCCATTCCATTACATCACATGTAACATTATTTCCATAGTAATTTTACTATAGATCATCTCTAGATAGTTTAGGATTACATTTAGTTAACTCAATATTTTTTCGAGATGCTATTATTTCATGAACATCAGGTGATGTTGTGATCTTTTCCTCTTTGGGATTCCATTTTATTTACCTCAACATATTCCCATCGTTTGATTCTTCGACATCATAAAATATTATAATTTACCACCTAAATTAAGATATTTGATCATAAAATTACTTATCTACTCATTCAGAACCTCATTAAAATATTTCTCATTGATCTGAGTTTAAAAAACATCCAAAATTTTATTTTTTCATTGTTTTTATTTATCTTGATTCAGTTTCTAGTTTAATCATTAATGTGAGGAATTATTATTCAAGTACAACAACAATTATATCCTTCTTCTCTAGTGTTGATTTATGTTTATTGATGATTTTTTTGTTATCTTGAATCTTGGTTTCACACTCCACAAACTCTTCTAATATTTCAAGAGTTTTCACTCGGTATTTTACATCCAAATATAGTTGATCGATTTCTACATTAGGATAATCCACATACTCTTATGACTCTCTCAAAAAATATCTAATATTACTATTTTTATTTATTTGAATTTCAAGCTCTTCAATATTACCCACAAGATTCACATTGAGAAATAACATTCAAATGATTTTATTTGTCATTCGTAAATTTTATATTTCCCACTATAACCATCATGGAAGTATCAATATCCAACATACACTATTTTCCTACATGATTAAAAAAGTCATTATTATCTTATTCCACATAATAAACTAATCCCCCTCTCAATTATTTTTTTTCATGATTGAAATTCACCCAATTATGGGAACAAAATCTGAGGTCTTAGAATTAATTTTGATACACTTTATAAAAAATTGAATTTCATTGATCACTAATTGAAAATGTAACATAATTTAACACACTAAAAATAGTTCAATGAATGGTCATATATAAATCTTCCTTTCTCTAATTAATATTTTGGAAAAAATATAGAAGAGATTTTTATTCACATCATCTTTAAAAACATTAGAGATGTCATGTTTGTCCACGAATTTGAATGATATTTCTTGGATTACTCTAACTATCATATAATCAAGACTGAATATCATTCCACAAGGCACAATAATTTTTTTCATATCACCAATAGAATGATTAGATTGAACCAATTCCTTATGGACAAAAACTTTTTGGTATTATAATGGTGGTAGCCATATATGTAATTTCATTATAATTAAAATATTATTAATTTCTTCAACCATCATTCAAATATCGAAAAAATTATCTGTAATGTGATTAAAAAAAAATTCATCATCTTCAACTAGATTTATTTTCATATCATCGAATTTATTGTGTAGATGTCAGTGAATATCCTCTATTACTTTTTTGTCACCATTATATATGTTTTCCAATTTCTTACACATGGACATGGATGAAGTAATAATTTTCACATTCCAATAGATCTTATAATATAGAGTTAATGTAAATTTTTTTGAGATTTTCTATTTGAATGAATCATTTTCAGGGTATTTCTATCGAAGAAAGACATATTAGATAACATATCCAAATATCATTAAAAATGTAATGTAGAACATACATTTTAGGATTTTAGAAATGATATCAAATTCTATTCATCCAAATATGAATTCATCTTCCATCAATATATACTAAAACCTCCAACATTCACTGAATTCTATAGAACAAAAGAGGATAGATATAAAACCAATAACATATTTTCATTGATACCACTTGTAGGACCCTATAATACCCTAATAGAGGAGGGATGAATTATGTTATCAATATTTTCTCTAAATGGCTATGATATGGTCCCCATGCTTGTAGAAACCATTTAAATATATCTAATGGAGATATACAGCTATCAAATTCCTATATAAATATATATAAACACAAAATAATAGTTTCATTTGGTTCATTATTAAGGAATAGTGTAAAGAGAATAATACGATAGTGTATCAGATTAACCTAATTTCACAATGAATCACTATGTAATCTGGGTTTCAATTTTTTAGACATGGTCACTCTATAATAGGAACACTTCTAATATAATAATTTTAGGGACAAAACACTACCATTTTTGGATCATTTCTATTTCCTCCACCATTCTCACTGTATTTTTTAAAAGACGTTTATATTTTCAACATAATGGTTACTCTAATATATTACCAATAGAAGTTATTTTACGTGGTTAACATGAGAGTCTTCTTGTTCCAAAAACCTAATTTTAGGCACAAGGAATCACTATTAAGTAAAACTAAACATTAAATAGTAATATTCATGAATCTCATATCCTTTATGAATCCCACTTATTATTGAAATGATAATTCGCCCTTCATGAACCCACTATCTTTTTGGTAGGTCCCATACATCACAATGTTCCCAAATATAATGAAGCTCAAAAAAATATTGATTATCTAAAACAGTATAAAAAACCCATTTTCGAAATATATTAATGTAAATTTTTGAAAAATCATATTTTTCCTTAATATTGACTTCTCGTTGAGTTATATATTTACAAAATTATTTCCTTCATGAACGACCTTCATGAAATTTGATCATTTCACCCATTCTCTAAATTTCTTCTCTGCCTTTTCCAGATGAATTACAACTTATTTATATACTCTTCATTTCATTAGGATATTCATCTCCCTGTGTGATTTTTGAATAGCTATCCATTCAAGTTTGAGAAACACAATTTCATTATGAAGCATCATTTAAATTATTCAATTAATTATGATTTTGATAGTAATATAGATTATTGTAATCCAATAACGAGTCATCCATTTTTGAAATGTCTATTTCATGAACCTTCAATCTTTCCCAACATCAGATTCCTTATTGAATATCCTCATCTAAATTAAAGTACAATGCTCTCAAAAAAATTCCCTTATCATATATTCAAATAGTCTACTTTGTAAAAACATAATTAACTATGCTTCCATTTTTTGAATTTTTGAGCTCCAAATATTTATTATACATTAAGAAATGACACAATTATAAAAAATTGAATCCTCATTACCTATAAGGTAACTTTCCTTGAAAAATCAACGACTAACCTAGTGTGTATTGACACAAAACTCAAAACAGAACTATGTTTCAAAATGATAAAATATAGGGGACCAACAATATTCCTCGAATGTGGGTATGTTATGGATATTGAATTATGCTATTATAATAAAAGCTTTAAATCCCGTTTAGTGGCGTATAAAATTCACATATTATATAATCTTATTGTTGAGAAAGTGAAACATACTAATTTAATTGATACTTGATAAGCATGTGACTAGTTATTTCAAAGGATGTTTCTTTATTTAAGAAAATAATATGATATTTATATAAGGAACACTAGTCCATACCCATAAGTAAAAAAATATGAAATTCAGGGAGAAGACCAATATTATTTGTATGTATCTACAAATAAATATCTATTGGATAATGTTTTTACACCTTTATTTCATTTAACATTCAAATAATTTTTTCATGAATAAGATGATATTCAATGTATTAGGTTGTGAATCCATGTTATTTTAAAAGTAATAAGATTCAAAATATTGAAATTCAAAAAAATAAAATAAATAATTCATGGTTCTAGATTAGAGTGAAAGAATACATTTTATACTCTCGGGAGTGTCATCAAAAATATTATTATATTATATTATTATCATCATAGAATAAATAATAACACATTCTTAGTAATTTTAAATGAATGTAAATTTTATAAATATATAATAAATTTACAATAAATATTTATTAATATTTACTAGGTGATAGTATTTAAAATATGTTTTAAGGTAATTGAATTTTTAAATAATTTTTTTTTTCAAGTGAAATAATATTTTGATTATAAATTATTTGTTTTAATAAAATATTTAATAGAATTATAATTTAATAAAATAAATTTATCAATTAATTCACAAAAATTTAAAATATGTTTGAAGTCATGTTTAAATAAAGATAACTTCATTTATAAAATGTGTAAATTATAAAAATAAAAATATGTGAATTATAATGAAAGATTATAAAATTAATTAATAAAATTGTCTTAATAATAAAAATTAATGTTAACTTATTTATAATAATTAAGGTTTTAGATGTTAAAATGAATTTATTTAAAAAGTTAAAGAATATAAAAAATGTGAAATTGTATAAATTAAATTGTTAGTTAATAAATATATTATTAGTATTTTAATAATATATATTAGTTTAAAATAATAATAATCTTAAACCTGAAATCGATTTTGGGGATTCAGATTTAGAAATCATGATCATCTCCTTTGTTACGAAATTGAGTGATCCATGTCAAGAAGATGAGAAGAGATGCTAATTTGAAGTTGAGTGGTTTATATTTAAAGGAGGATTTTAATTAATGTGGGGTGTCACAAACCGTGATTGAGTTTTGTTGGAGTAGTCAAAGAGGAGATTCTATGATAGAGGGGATAACACTGTGAAGAAAAAAACATGGTGATGAGAGTGTTTTCATTAAACTTGTTCATGTTTAGGGAGTTCGAGCACCATGACATATGAATCGATAACTAGGTTGATTCGCTGAAATAGAGTTTTGGGGATGAAGAGAAAGTCAAATACTCTATCATATTTTATAGATCTATATTTGGGTGACATGATCTATCTTATGAAATAATAAAAAATTTATTTTTCTTCCCCCATAATTTTTATCTGTGTCCATTTCCCCTCATCATATCATCATCTTTTCATCTTCTTCCCCAATATTTTTCTTTCCGAAACCTACTAACATTATTTATCCATAACGATTAATGTTTTAATTTAATTTTAATTTAATATGTTAACAATTTATACGGATTTTATAAAAAAAATTTTGAACATTCATAAAATATTTATCTGCGCTCTACCTCTTGTCATAGTAGATATTTATATTTCCTATCTGAGTATATTCTTGCTCTGTATGCCTTCTATCTACACCGCAAAATCATTACTTACTTAGGATTTTATTTTCCAATATTCTAGTAATATATATATATATATACATATATTAAATTCATACAATTCTATTATCTATATATGCTTTGATTCAATCTCATTCTCCAGAAACATGTTATAGCAGGATATATAATATTATAAATATATACTTATCTGTTTCCATCATTTTAAAAAATATATATAAAGGAGTCCATAAAATAATATTTAATTCTCATTGTTTTTCTATTGGAATGTGTTTACACCCCCCTCATGAGAGATAAAAAGTGAAAAAGGACCGTAGACATTGGAAGTGTATAAGAAAATACATGAAAGCATTAATTTAAAATTAATAATTGAAATAATTTTTTCTAGTTGCCAATTTTTTTGTTAATTAATTTCTTATTATATGAATGTAGATTAATTTTTCAAAAATTATTAATGGGGTTTTTCAAAATTACATCTTTCAATATATTAATTTTCACAATTAGTATTGTTTTATATTTTCTGTTTTTATATTTTCAAATGTATATTTAATTAGTAGAGTTTATATTTTTTGAATTTCATTTTAAATTTTATAATTTATTTAGATTATTAATTTTCAAGGGGAATAAGTGAGTTTCATTTATTTGTTTAATTAATATTTTCAAGGGTTATTAATTTTGAAAAAAGTTATTTTTTTATATAATTCAAAATAAAAATTGATTTTATTTGATTTTTATCATGAAAAGTTCCTAGATATTTATTATATATATATTATATATTTAATTTTATATATATATATATATATATATTATGATCAATTGTAAATAATTCTCATTAGTATAAATTTTTAATTTTTCATTTTTCAATTGAATTAAAATTTACTTAGGGAATTGACTATTTATATTATTATCAAATATTTTATTTGAAAATTTAATTATAAATATATTCATTTAGTCATATATTAACATTATAAATAAATATACCTATATTTCAAGAATCAAATTTTTAAAATACAATTTTAAAATTTAATTTATAATTTTTTTTATTGGTTTAAAGTAATTAAAATAATTTTATCATTCGTGATTTATTACAGGTTTTGAACAATAAAAACCATCATGTTAAATTGGAATTTAGGAATATAGATTACATGATATGGTTTTCATATTAACTAATGTCATATCATTTATATACTAGTTTTTCTATTAATGTATATGTATGAGTTTAATGTTAATCAATATATAATATGATCTTACACTCATAATTGTTTTTAAGATATTTATGAATGAAGTATTAAGACATGAGAATTAAAGATTCATGTGTTTATTCAATAATTAATAGTGGGTAAATTTAGTTTTTTTTTAATTTGACTAAAGTGTTCTTAAGAAATTTTATATAAATTTATATATATACATTATATATATATATAAATTATGTGAGTATATTTTATTTATGATAAATGATCCATTGTAATATTTATATATATGAATGGAAAGATTAATTTTTTTTATTAAATTCTGTTTTAGATCATTTTAAATATGACAGGGAATTTGGGAGTGAACTCATCCCACTACAAGTGGATAGGCGCAAGACAACCTTCAATGTTTCATGTTGAAAATGTTTTTTTCAAACTGTGAATAATGTATTCTATAAATCAATGGATTATATTTAAATAAATTTTAGAGTGAAATTAATTTCAAACGTTGTAAAGTATTCTAAAATTCATGTAATTACAATAATAATTTCAAAAGGCATCTATAAGAGTATTTATGTGCTATTACCAAAATAATTATCATAAAATTTATTTTCAAAGCATGTTTTTTTAAATTGTCTTTCTATGATTTTAAAACCCCATTCTAAGTATTTAAAATCCCATAACATATTTTAAATGTTTTTCATAGGAATCATTGATGCTCAATGACATATATTTGCATATATGGAGTTACTATGCATGGAAGTCTAGTGGGCATATTGTTTTATTTTTTCATCTCTAATAAATGTTAATATGTCATAAAATTTTACAGAAATTAGACTAGAAATGGTATTCTACTATATAACGTGTTGTGAATTATTTTACATATATTATAAAAAAATACACAATAGTTTAAGAACTAAATCAAGAATCATAGGTTCAGGGAATTATAAATGGTATTAGATGAATAGTCAAGAGAAATTTGGATATATGATGTTGACATTTGAGGAAATAGTTAATTATGTGATATATTTTTTCTAGGTAATTAAATTTTCTTAGAAATAATATATTTCTAATTATAAAGATGGAAATTTGAAATTTTCTAAAGTCAGATGATAAAATTGAGAGAAAAAAATCTTTTATGGGAGGTATAATGTAACATATCGTGTTTTAATAAAAATAATTATTTACTTTTTTTTTCGCATGTCATGTTAAACAATAATTCAAGGTATGTATTTGTAAATTAATATTAATTTATTAAATAAAAAATGAATATATAATAACAATTTATAAAATATTTAATAAGTCACAACAGTTAAAATATGTTTTAAAAAAATTAATTTTTGAATTATTAAATATCTATCAATAAATAGTACATTGATTATATAATAGTTGTTTTAATATATAAATTAATAGTAATAGAGTTTAAAAACATAAATTTTTCAATTATGTAACATAAATTTAAAATAGGATTCATGTCCTTCATAATTAAAGATAACATAATTTATAAAATTTATAATGTAAAAAAATAAATATATGAGTATTATTATATAGTATAATAAAGATAATTAAATACATTATTTAAATTAAAATAATTAATTGTCATTTACTTATAATAAAAAAATTAAACATTAAATGAAACATATTTTAAATGTGTAAAAATATTCTAATAATAATAAATTAAATAAATATTATTATTAATTATAAAATATATTATTATTTAAATAATATATATATATATATATGTATGTATGATTAGAAAAATAAAAATAATAAACTAAAAATCGATTCTGGTGTTTCATATTTAGAAATCAGGATCATCTCTTTTGTGAAAAAATAGAGAGCTCTAAGTCATGGTGTCAAGAAAATTGTTTGATTCAAATAAGGGGGGTTTTTCATTGATTGAGGGATTGATTCCAAGTTAGGAGTCACATACGAATATTGATTTTAGTTGGAGGATTCAAGGAAAGAGAACCGTGAGAGAGGGGAATGCTCCCTGAAAAATCTAGCATAGTGATGAGACTGTATTTCTCAAAGATGTTCGTGATAAGGGAGTCTGACCTAAAATATTTGGGCATGGATTTATCATTCGATTAACAAAAAGGGGTTTTAGGGATAGAGTGTTATTAAAATCCTCTTTAATCATTAGTAGGTCTATAGGCATGTAACCATATATATCTTAATAACGAGCTAAACGCCTAACTTTTTCTCCAATTATTTTTTACTGTATTCATTTCCCCTCTTCCCATATTCATATATTCATTGTCTTTCATGAAATTTCTCCTAGACATGTATTAAGATTATTTTTCATGCAATATTCAATGATTTCATTTATTTTTCCATAAAAATTTCAAAAATTTCCGCTAATTTTCTTTAATTTTATATTGAATATTTATCTCATATTTTTCAATGTTTAACTAATTTTTCTAACAGATATATATATTTCATATCTGAGTAAATTCTAGCCCAAAAATCCATCTATATACACTACATAATCATGATTTAATTTGGATTTGGTTCTTTTCCATATTCTGTTTATATATATATATATATTATTAATACATAAGATTCTATCTTCAATATATGTTTTGATTCTATTTATTTCTACAACCACAAGATACATCACAATATATCCTATTATAAATATATACATTTCCATTCGATCTTTGTAAAACAATATTTTTAGGATTCTATAAAAGGATCTCTATTACACATTAATTGTCTATTAGAAAATGACTGCACACCCATCGTGAGAGAGAAAAGTCGGAAAGTTCTCCAATGATATGATGAGTATAGAAAATAGTTGAAAACCACAAATAAAAATTAATTAAGGGAAATTATTTCATATTGTTTCAAAATATATAATGGTTTCAAAATTTTAGATTAATTCAATTCCCTTTAATGATTAGAAATGCAGTAAGAGGTATTTTAAAAATTCATACTTTCAATGAATTAATTTCAAAATCATTCATGTTTTTATTTTTTATTTTTGATCTTGTAAATTTTAAATTTAAGTAAGGGACATTATCTATTATTGAGTATCTATAAAGTATTATAATTTATTTTTATTATTATTTTCTATGGGTCATATGTATCTTTAATTTATTTGTTTCACTATAAATCATAATGGTAAATTACTTCTGCAAATAGTTGTTTATTTGTTTAATTCAAAATCAAACACGGTTGTATTTTAATTATATCTTTAAATGTCTTGAGATTTATATGTTACATATTTATTCAATATAATACTATTTATATATAAATATATGTTCTATGTTCAATTTTAAATGACCCAAAAATGTAGTTAAATTCTTATCATTATTATATAATTATGAATATAAATTCTGTATGGAATTGATTATTTATTTTATTTTCATTTTTCTTTTATTTTAAAATTTATTTATAAACTAAATTACATATTTTAAATATAAATATTACCTATATATATACATGTATGTCAAAATGAAAAATTTTGAGATTATATTTTCAAAATTTATGTTGTAATAATTTATATGGGTTTAATGTTATGAATAATATTATCATGCTTCAGGATTTATAGTATGATTTAAATAATAAACCCTCTCATGTTGCATTATTATTCATGAATGATTATTAAAAGATATTACCATAATCTTAAATAATTAAAAATCATTCATTAAATTTTTTTACCATTCATATACTTGTACAGGTCATAATTAAATAATTCTTTAATAAGAAATTAAACTCAAAATCAATTTTATGATATTAAATATGTAAGTATTAATACATAATTATTAAATATTCATGTGTTTATAAAACAAATAAATGTGGAGAAGTTTAGTTTCTCCAATTTTGAAAAAGTGTTCTTATATAAGTGTATATAAATTGTTATATAATACATATATATATAAGTATATGATCATGTATTTTTAAATATGAAATCCCCAGTGAAAAATGTTAATCTATTTAAGGAATGATTATAATATTTTCATAGTGTCTAACACTTGAACATTTTAATTATGAAATTAAATGGATAGTGAACCCATCCCTCAGTACGTGGGTAGGCCCAAGACGACCTTCAATGTTTTAGGTGGACAAAATGATTTTTCATCAGATACCTATGAAATGTTTTCAAAAAATCACTAGATTATCTTTAAAGTATTTTTTGAACATAAGTAATTTCAAAATTTCTATAGTATATTCCATATTATATAAAATAATTTTTGTTTTGAAAAGTAATTTCTAGAAGTATTTTTATGCTATTAACAAAAAATTTCCAAAATCCTTTCGAAATAATTTATTTTTAATAGAAAATTTCATAAAAGTTATTTAAATGATTTAAAAGCACCATACTGGGAAATTAAATTCTCATCCCATATTCTAAATTATTTTCCCATTGAACCATAAAATCACTAAGTAGGATACATGTGCTTATATAGTTAACGCATATAGAAGCAAAATGGGAATATTATTTTACTATATTCTTACTATGATTAATTTTAAGATGATTTCCAATTTCCAAGAACCTATATAGGAAAATGTCTTCTGTAGTATAATGTGTATTTTATAATTTATATTATATTTTATAAATATATTCTGATAAAATTGAGCAACAAATCTAAAATAATGGGTTTTTGGAATTATTCCTTCCACCACATTGTATTTTGTTTCCGCCTATGTTGTTGTGGTTTCATATTGCCTCTATTTTACCCTTGGTTTTGGATGCAGATCCTTTATATTCTGCTCAATAACTCTATGAATTGGTAATTCATTCACATAATTCACATATTGGATGATTTTAAATAATTGATTAGTTAGTGGTATATAAAATTGGAATATATTCTCATTAGTGGTGTTATTTATCTTATTTATACTATTTTTTAGTCACAAACATGGTGGTGTAGTTTAACATACTTCTAACACATCCTATAACCATCAATAAAATTACAATGTTGATTCCCACACCACATTTTATATGTGGATAATAGAAAATAATTACACTGATGACGCAATTCATTATGGATTCTATGACACTCTATCAACATTTTTCATTCTCTAGATACATATTTTGTCTCTATATTATATTTATAAAAAAAGAAATCAATGAAAAACATCTTAATAAAATTTAAATTATCATATGGATAATGTGTTCATAATACTTCGGTTTAATCCCCCAATTAATTGAAATTTATTATTTTTAGGACAAGAGATAGAATCAAAGGTTTACTATGTGAGTTTAATGGTGTCTCCCTTATACTATCCAATATACTCCTTGATATTATATTTCTATTCTAGGAATACTCAATATATATTATAAAATGGGGTCTGATGTAAGTATTTTTTGGATAATATTCTCTTAAAATCCCCCCACATCATACCATCAAATTCCACTCCTATCATTGTATTCCAAATATGATTCCGCCATAGGCTAGCCTTACGATAATGTCGATAGATAACCAAATTTCCCGCATCATGTGGCGATCATTGAATGGAAACAAATATAATTTCAACCAGTATAATAAATTTCTCATCAGTCAAAGGGATTAAACTTTTATAAATCATTAGATGACATTTATGCATAAATTATTCAATAAATATTTTATTCTATCATTCTATATTGTGGATCTCAAAATTATTCATTATAATTTTTAGAATAGGAGAGATTTCATCATTCATTGAAATAAGGTTTGGAAATCATGTTTCAATCGTGATTACATAACAACCAAAATGGCCATTACATACAATATTAGCTCAATTTTATCTTATGATGACCATATCCTTTAGAGTAGAATTCTCATGGTGGGGGAACATAAATAAATAAACATACAAAGTAGGAAATAATTATAATATAAAATATAAATAAAAAATAATGAGTATAATCATCCTTAAAAACACTACATTATTCAATATAGTTTATTGATTTTTATTTCCTTATTATAAATTTTTTATCTACAATAGTTTACATTATAATAAAATCTTTTATAATGGTTTAGAAATAAAAATTTTGTTTACCAAAGAATATGTCTTATGAGTGCCACACTATGTGTGTGGTAAGGTCTCATTTCTATGCACATTAATGATGGTAAATATATAAAAAACTTACTATTTTGATTGTTTTTATCCTTATAATCATATATTTTAAAACCACAACACTTTTAGTACCCAAACATAGATATATTTCAAGAAAATGATCATTCATTTCATTAATAAAACATAGTATGTTAGGCTTATCCAAAGGGTTCTCACTAATGTTTTCTCATCCTAGTATCCAAAATAACTAAACCATTATATGATGCCAACTGATGTGATCTTAGAAATGTATACATGAATAATACATTGAATAAACCATTTAATTTTTTTACATAAATAGATTATTTAATAAACTAAGGAAAACAATGTTTATTGTTTTTGAGACTAGAAATAGAAAATCAATTATTTCACATGTTTTTATCATTTATCCTTAATATAAATCCACTATTAGGCATTACCGATGATATAATTCTCATAAAATATAATGGATAGGATAACATAATAACAGTGAACTCAAAAAATATCTAATAGATATCATAACATAAACCATTATGGTTTTGTCATGAAGATGTGAAAAATCATAATTAAAGAAAAATATTATAAATCAGTATGTGTTAACAATAATCATCAGAGATAAACATATCTACCCAATCCATACCACTTTTACCCTATAATATGAAAAATAAATCATGAATCATAAAACATTATCCATGGATTGTAGGAAATAGAGCCACATAATAATAGGTATATGATTTATTATGCATCTGAATATGTATTCCAACTAACCCAATCACTACTAAAATTTTGATTGAGGATAAAATCACTCCCACTCAGGATTTTTGAATCTAGAAACTCGCTAACCAATTCCCATTATATTTCAAATCAATAATATATGATATAAGCATTTATCCAAAGAATTGGATGGAGACATAAGTCCCACCATTCTAATAGTCCATATATTTGTGGGCTAGAAGAAAATAATCATCACATCCTAAAATACCCAATATAATGATAATGGTATTAATGAAGTATAAAAATTATAATTCAATGATTTCATAGAAATAAAAAATTTTATAGAATAAAAAGGATAAATAATCACATTTTAATGAATAAATCCATATAATTGTAGGAATTTCTAAAAACATCTAAATATAAATATATATTAGGTAATTTGAAACTGAAAATTTTACCACAAAAAATAATCACATAATAACATAATAGTACAATTTGAATCATTAAATAGATCTCTATTATATATATATCATTTAATTCTAATTGATAAAAATAAAAAAGCATCCGAATATTTTTTATTCATAACTAAAAAAGATATGATTATGAGTATCATTCTAAATATTAATGATTTTTTTGAATAAAATGAGAAGGAAACAATTTATGGAAATAAAATTGTTTCTAAATCTATTTTCTATATAATTAAAAAGGGTAAACATCATTTAAAATGTCAAATATTTAAATGAATAAAATAAAATAGGAAACATTATTAGTCTATGAAAACTATTTGAGTAATCAATACCCTTACCTTTATGATTGTCTTCCAAATAAGTTCATTTACCTAATTTCCTAGAGATAAAATGTTATATTTATATTTTATATCGTTATTCATATAAATTTATATTTATAATTTTAATTAGTCTAAATAATTTACATGAATTATATTTTTATAATATTTTTTCAATGTGGAGTGTAAATAATTATGAATGTTTTGTAGTATGTTTATAAAAGAGGTATTTTTCATCTTTTTTAAGTAAAAATTTATTTTAAAAAATAAAATGTTGTATTATTTATGTTTAAAAATTATTTATTTTTTATAATAGAATTACAAGGTAGTTTTTGTCAAATTTTATGAAAACTATAATTGTAAATAACTTATTTTGGTTTCTTTACTGATATTATTAGATTACATTATAATGATAATAAATTTTTTCCTTATTTAAATAAAATAATATTGTTGATTTATATTTAATATTTGAATTATATATATTCATAATATATAAACTAAAACCACCAATTTTAATTAGACAATTCAAATTAATCACATTTACTCATTGAGGTATTAGTATTCACAACACATAATTAATAGTTCTATTACCAAACATATGGGAGGTGTGAAAGTGGATAATAGTTGATCATTTTAGAATTATAATTTCTATTTACCGATAATATTTATAAAAATATAACATCATTAAAATCATACATTCTATTTGGAAATGAAATCATAAAAGCATCACTTTGTGTAGTGGGAAATCTGTACACACAAACTATTGAAAATTCTTATTTTTCATACTAAATTAAAGAAAATGAAATATTTCTGAATTTTTTTTATAAAAACATATCAATAATAATTATTCGTATTTTATTAATAAAATATTTTTGTAGTTATTTATAAGGGAATTAATATGAATGATACATTAAGAAAAGTTGATACCAAGGCTGAGACATTAATTTTCTTCAAGACGAAGGGCTTAGATTTGAATGTCCTAGAATAATTTTGTGAGACCAAGGGAATTAAAGAATTTAATGGAGTTAAAGTAGGTGAAAATTGTGTAGGTATTCAAGTAAATTTATAAATATGGTTTGAGTATTAATGGGTAAAATTGATCCACCATTAATAGGTCATGCTGATGAACGTTTCCATCGAAGAGAATATTATTTAAATGGTAATAATTGTTTGACATGAATATTTGGTGAGTAATATTATGGAAGGTTTTTAATAAATATCAGTAATACATTCAAACCTTAAAAACATATTTCTCATATTTATAAATTATAGGTTTATTTTGGAAAATCAAGAAATCATATATTAGTTAAGTAAATCTTAATTTATCTCATTTTAATATTAATCATGTAAATTATTTGATTATTAAAAATATAAGAAGATACCTTGATAAATTTTAATGCGTGGAATATGAATTTGGGGTACATTTATCCTAAATTAATCTCTATATAGTATAAAATTAACTTTTAAATCAATATATTTAATGTCTTTAAAAACTGTTTTCTAGAAAAACATTGTTTTGGTTATATTAGAATTATTAAAATTATTTTACATTAGTTACACAATAAGTGATAAAAAATTAATTTGTGTATACAATTAAAAACTATATTATAGTTTTAATTTAAAATTTATTATTTTATTTTCATAATACACAATATTTAGAAAAGTATTATTCAATGATAATAATATTTTGGCTAGGGTAGCTAATATATAAATATTTTAATTTAATCATTATGAATATAAATAATGTGTAACATATTAGAATACATGGAAAAACAAAATTTAAAATTTATATCCATCTGATTTTATTCATTTCATAAAATATAATTTTAGAAAATAATGTATTTTTCCATAAAATAGTACTTATGTTTTAAATATAAAATATCGGTTTGTAACTCAAAAATTATTTACACAACATATTAAAATTTACATAATATTATTACACTTGGTAAATGAAAATATTTCATGTTATGATTATATTTTAAAATCTCTTTTTTTAATATTATTTTGGACTATTGGTCTAAAAATCGAATATTTTAATTAAATCCAAAAAATTTGTCTCCATAGAATATGACCATGATAAATACAAAAGTGATATTTATTTTTTAATTTAAAACTATTAATGTGATAAAAAAATTTATTAGAACACATAAATTAATTTTTGGAAGCATATATTTCTATGTATAAAATTACTTTTATATTAACATAAAATTATATATTTTTTATAATGTGGTTTATTTTTTTGATAAAATATAATATAATAGAAATAAAGGTAACAATTTTAATTAATAATAATTATTTTTTCATGCTTGAAAATATTTTTTCATGGTACCATAGAAATATAAATTACTTAAATATAAGATCATTGAAAATTGTGTCATTGAATTATTGAATAATGATGAATGTTTCAACATGTGAACCTTTAACCCTCTTATAAAAGTGTTTTACTTCCACCCATTAAACCCAAACATGATCATAGAATCTTTCATAAAAAAATTTCCTTTTAACTCTCTCTTGAATCCTATACCATTACAATAATCCCATATCCACTCATAATAGTCCTAATGAGTTTAATTTAGTAGGTACTTCCAATCAAAGATCAAGTATCTAACAAAAGTACTATCATATTTTGAAGAATATGTTATTTATATTTTTATTAAATATATCATAACATAACATTAATAATGATTAATTTAATTTATTAATAATTTGATTTGAAATTAGATGTATAAAATTTATATATTTTTTCCAACAACATAGAAAACCAAAGGAATATATATCGTTCCTATGTGAGGACATCCATCTCTATGAAGAATCATTTTTTTCATTCTTTAGTGAGTTTTTCATTAGTTAATAAAAAATATTCCAATATGTTTATATTACAATAAATATCAAAATAATATCATTATTATTGTGTTGTAATGATATTATTTCAAAAAAAAAACAACTCATTGATAATACACAATAATTATGTTAAAGAATGATTACATTTGTGACTGTTGAACTACCAAGATGAATGACACTATAAAACTATATTATTGATTACTATGTAGAAATGAAAAAAAATATTTTTATCATATAATTTTAAAATAATAATTGGTTTATGTATTTAGAAATATGAAATTCTTTATTTAAATTTTTATTATGGTATATTTTTTTGATAAAATCCCTGTATTAAGCCAATGATAATTCATTTTCCTTATAGTATAGAGGAAATACATATGGAATAGAATGAATGAAAATAAAAAAATTTAACGTATATATATATATAAATTATATTAAATTTTTTATTTTTGATGAACATCGTATAAAATATTTTTTATTTTTATAAATATTAGAAAAAGTGCACAAACATTTGATGATATTAACACCCAATGAAAAAAAGACAACTAAAATAATATATGTGAGGTTTTTTTAATGATATTCATTTATAGATATATAAAAATATGGTTGAAAAAATAGGCACTTAGGATGTTTATAATTATGATATAAGAGGTTAATGATCTTCCATGTAAATCAACAGTAATTGTGAGGAACTTGGAAACTCAATCCCCATTCCATGAGTTATACAATTTTTTATCAAATTTCATTTTTTAATAAAATTCGAATTTAAATTATTCGATCATTTTTTTATGGTGAAAATTGATTTTTTAATTCAAATCCACTTTTATGAATTATTTTACTTCCAATTGATTTTATGAAAATATTTGAGTAATTTTTAAATGATACTGATGAATATGTATTCTACATTAGTGTATATGAAATTTTTTAAAGAAAGGTATTTTGTTATTTGTTTATCATTTCATACTCAATATTTAAATACATAATTTTCAAATGGTTTTATGTTTCATGTTTCACCATATAATATTTTATTATGTGACATTCTTTGGTGAATATGTTTTCCATGTCAAATGATATTAATTCAAGATGTTATTTTATGCAGTCGGTATGTTTTATAAAATGAATTTTATTTCTAAATATTCTTTTGGAAATGTTAATGATTCCCATTTAGATATGTAAGAAAAAGAAAATAATTTTCAAAGGGATCTTTAATATATGATAATTGTTTATTCTATGTGGCACACATAAATATATGTAATGATGGGTGTTGTACTATATCTCCCTCCAGTGAATTTGTATAATATTTTTTCTCATGAGGTAGTCATGGATGTAAATAATATTTTTTTACCATAGGTATTGGAGTGATGGGCTGTAAGTAGTTTTTAATCATGGATATTGTTAGTTTTTCTACCTAATTGTGGGCATAACAAATTACATCCCATAGGTTTTACTATACATATATTTGTACCACATAATGAAGATATATATTAAGTAATGAAACATATTCAAGCTGTTCAACTACCTATTATAAATTTTCCTGATGACATTATATCAATGAAATTCCATGTTTCCGGGATTATTCCCAATTTTTAATGTATTATGAACATTAATGTTATGAGCACATGATATATGACTATTAATCTTTTTTTATCTAAATGATTTGTTTCATGCTTCAATAATGTTATTTTTATGATCTTATGTTACTATAACATATTTAATAACAATTATAAATTTTTTGAATAGTTATTATGATATTTCTTTTTTCATCAACATGTTTTCCTTCATGATAAGAGATTGTTTCACTTATTGATCATTTAATATTAATAATTTATTATTTTTTTCAAATACCCCAAATATGAAGAAAATTATATTATGTGGGTTAACTAAAAAAGGTCTATAAGATCATGGCTATAGGTAAATGATTGGAAATGTTGTAAAACATGTTATTGGTTCTTCTTGTGTTAAAGATACTAGACCTTTCAGTCCCTAGTATATGAGACATTTTTTGAGATATAATATTTAAATATTGGGATTAATTTATTATTTATGTCATATTACTATTGGGTTTCAATAAGATTTACATGATTCCATTAACTATATATTTGGGTGTTTTAGGGGACCAAAATGAAAATATTTGGCAAGGTGGTCCACAAAAATAATTAAGGATATGTAATTATCCGACTGAGAAAATCCAAAAAATGAAATTCATTGAGGTATCAAACCAGGATTTGGATATAAAAAATATTGTTGTTATAATATTTATATAGGGGATAGAGTGAATTATGTGATATATTAGATGATAGTGCACTTAAGGACATACACTTTCCCAAATTTCTTCATTCCAAAACAATATAAATTGATTTACAACATGTCATATGTACATTAAACACTATAATGTCATCCATATTCAATGGGGTAAATATCATATAGAAAGTTATTCATGAAAAGTGATGAAGATGGGATGACTAGGAAACCATTATAATGAATTATATCTTGAGTAAATGAGAATGTAGGACATGAAGAGGGACTTATTCAGACAAATAAAAGGATTTTTTCAAGGATGGTTGAAAATAAAATCCATATAAGAAGTGTGGTCAAATATCTAAAATAGTAGAAGATCACAAAAAGTAATGTTACGAAGGATCATCTAGGTGAGTAGGTAATATTTATCTATATTCTCTCAATCAATTTTATATTTAACTATTAACTAATTACCAAGTAGTTCATTATTACCTTTCAATTGATTATCTATTATGATGTACTAATTTGGGCGGAATTTTAGTATTCAATGAAAAAATATAAAATAAATGATCTTCAAATGAAATAGGGAGGATATGTTGGATAGAAAATACTAATTTCATTAACAAATTTTTGTTATCTTAATTTGTTATAGATTATTTGTTGAGGCCTTACCAAATTAAGCTACTGAATGTCCATGTTGCACGCTGATTTCCCTGACCTGTTTCCATATAGATTCAAATTTAAATTAAAACACATAATATAAATTTTAAAGGATGAGAGTAGGAGTATTAGTTAGGTTCTATTTAAGTCATTGGGAGGACTATATTTCAAATGTAGTATAGTGGAGTATTCTTTTTTTAGGTGAGGTAGGTGAGGATATGTGAACATTTTCAATAGTTAAAGGTAAATTTTTGTTAGTATATTATTAAATCTAGGGTCCTATTAATTTCATTTCTATTAATTGATACTACATTTCCACCAAAAAACATTAGCCTTATTCTAATTAATGGATACACCGTCCAATAATATTATACAGACCACATATGTAACCTCACATTGGGTGGTTATAAATTTTGATAGTTAAAATAGAAAGGATTTCATAAAGAATAGGTTGGATGATTGTTATATTAACATGATGCAAGGTCTAACCACATATTTAAATTAAGATATCATAATATAACATATGAATGATCATTTAAATTAATTGATATAAGGGTATATTTATTAGATCTTGAAATGTTGAAAGAGAATTGGTATACCCAAAATTCATTAGTAAATAATATTAATGTATACATTTAATTCTGAAAGAAATTTTTGGAACATCTATTCCTTTCGTCTGAATTTGGAGATAACCTAATTTTACGTAAAATTTAAAAAATACCTCATCAAATGTAATTAGTAAAATAATTATTTGAAAAATATAATCAAAATTTTATTAGGGAACATTATATTATTTAATGGATGATATTCATTTTTTAAAAACAAGGCTTGGATGGGGTACTTCCTAGAGCTTTGATGAATATTTTTAAGTGAAAAAATCCCTATTCCTTCTATTAAATTTATACTTTCTGATAGTGTAGATAATTTCATAGTTGAATGTTGACCTGACAGTTGATTATAAAAATTGTATTTCATTAGAACTCTTGGGATTCCGGGGGAGGCCATTCATTGTATCAATAACATTATAGAAATCATTATGTAATAAGTAAATGTTATGTGTCGTCTTATCAATCAATATATTGTTTGGTTGTGTAGTATTAATGCTAATAATTATGTCATGAATTAATCCTACCATGGTCTCATAGTCTTTCCATTTAAGGAAGAAATAATAATTATTTTAGTTTTACGGTGGATAATATAGTACATATTCCAAACCCTAAAATTTATCATCATTTGTTTCCATTTAATATAAAATTCACCAAATGTATGAATCCAAAAATTTACCAAGACGATATAGACCACCAATGATCATATAATGAACATTAACTATTCAAATATATCTCCCACCTACAATAATATGTTTCAATTGTTTGAACATATCTACTGTGTGTGATCATCCCCATGGTTGATGCCCATTTTCTTGGAGTTAAGCACTTTGATCCCAAATAATTTTATGATTTTAATATATATAAAACATCTAGGATCACTACTATCTACGGGGGAGACAATGAGGACTCTCATGAAGGAAAACCAACCTTCATTTAGGTCATATCTACTTTAGGGAGTATAAAATTTGGAAAAAGAGTTTCAATGTCTTGGTATGAAACTATCTTACCTTCAAATTCATGTAATTAATTTGTAAAGAAAGATAGAATATTGAACTCATGGTGTTGTGTGTAAGAACCCAGATCTTCAGTTTTAGGTACGGATCTCTTTTATACACTTTTTAATGAAAAACGAAGTTTCTGGAAATTTTTGAAGAACACGCCATGTATTTTCTGAGTACACACCGTGTACTCTTTTCCCGCCCGAAGCCATGTGTTGTCCATGTCCGGGCCACACACAAGGTGTGTAGGGGTGACGTGGAGGCCGTTTTTGGCGGAGTACGGAAAACCCATTGCATGCCATGTACTTTAAAAGTACACGCCATGTACTTTTTTTTATTTCATTAATCAACTCGGGGTTGTTCCTAATGACCATTAAGGTCTTCTTCTCTGCCTAATTCCGTCCTGAGCATCCAAGGAGGAAGATTCTTCTCCAAGCCACTGATCCATCAATGGTTGGCCAAAACAAACGTTGTCGATTGTAGATGAATCGCAACGGTGAGTTCTTAGTTTTTCTTTGGCCTCATTTCCTGTTTCTTTCTCTCTTATGTGTTATCTGAGTTTGAAATTTTTAGACCTTTTTGCAGATCTACTCCATTCTAGGCCGATTCATGGGTGGAGGTTCAATTATATCGATCATTGAGTATTGAGTTAGGTTGTTTGTTTCTTACGTTGAAGTTCATTGAGTTTTGGTTGCAAAAGTGTCGGATACCCATGTGTCGGGTATCTCGGGTTTAGGGTTTTGATCCTATTTTTTGTTTTACCTAGATTTCTTATTAGCTTACGTTTAATTCCTTCTAGTATATGTTGGGTTGTATGATTGAGGAATACCCCTTGGTGTTTCATCCCCTGTTTGGTTGTTTACCACCATTTGGCACTGTTTCCATGTGAGGCAACCCTATTGCTAGTACTAGATTACTTTTTTTCACTAATTTCATGGGTTTCCTACTATTTAAATACTTTTGATGCATGTTAGATTCTAGCCAAGTATTTTTTGAACTTTCTTATGGCTGCTGATGGTCGATATCGCATGACTTCACTGCTCAGGGCTTTGAGAACCTCGTGCGGGAGATCAAAGAGGGAATAGACGATTAATTGATTCCCTAGAGGGTATGTTGGTTAATGATTCGTATGAAGGACCTATGGGAATATGACTTTGTGCTTCCCAAGAGTGTTTTTAGTTTACCCAGGCATCGAGAAGACATGAGGAATTTGACGTAAGTTCTTCCTCATAGAGTCAGTAGCTATCATTGCAAGACCATAGGGGAATTGACGTAAGAGCTTACCAGAGTGTATGTGCCTTGTTTGATTACTGGACTATAGGGGTCTTCTAGTTTGATCCACATAGAGAGTAAGTGTGAATTTTGATGGTTGGTTGTGATGTGTCCACCAAGCCATATAACAAGATTGGTTTTTTACTGCTTGTGTTTATGTAGTCTTTTGAGAATCCTACTGTGTTACTTGCTTACCTTGGAATAGAATGCTCTTCTAGTTATTTCATGGTTGTTTAATAAAATTTATGTGATTGGTAATTGGTATTATTATTTACTAGTATACTCCTAGTCCATTATTGTACTTATTTTTCCTTTAATTTTTCTATATTACTCACTGACATAAGGGCACACATCATGTGGTGTTGTATACTGGGATTAATATCACACCCTATTTGGGTCTTGATTATTAGCCCAAATAGATTATATAGTTGCAGGTGTAGATTGGGATTGTCTCCCATCTACCTTAAGTACTTGTTTACTGGTTGGAGTTGGAGAGCATGGGATCGGGCTTTGGCTCGCGATGTTGTTGGAGTTACTGTTTACGTTTAGTACTTTGGTTTCAGATTTGATTCAGCACCTTGTTTTTTTACTGATTTCCATAGATACATGTACCGCACTGCATCATTATTATATCAAACATTGCTTCTACTTTTTGTTTAGTTGTTGCGTGCTATTTACTACTCCCGCTATTGATTATCATTATTCTTCTAATGCATACCTTACCAAATGAGGGAATAGTTTCCCCACTGAATCACCTAGTCCCTCGCTACTAGATGGCAGCCTCTGGCGTTTGGGGAAACGCGCTTGAGGTCATGTGGTGAACCGGGTACGGGGTGCCAGTTATGAGGCCCCGAATTTAGGTCGTTACAAAGTTGTATCAGAGGGGTTTTCTTCTTTTCTATTGCCTTACTTTTTTGTGACAACAGACATGGTTAGGAATAAATGGGTAGTTAGTACATAACTATGCCCGGGAGTAATTATCCCGTGTACCGGGAAAAGCTATATTGCCTCGTAATTGAAATTTTCAGATTTTTCAATTGTTACAGTTTATTATATTTCACTGTTGGGTGATGAACATGTATTGTGCTATTACAGTTTATATGATTGTGGTTCTATTTTGTTGCAACCCGATGAGATGAGGGTGTTCCATCTCATGCATCATATAGTCACTAGGTAGGAAATCACATGTCATGCATTTTACAACGCCATGTAGGGTGCATTAGAATTACATGCTATTGTGATAGAAGACGTGATAGATTATTCATGTTGTTGTGATAGTTGTTGTGACAGACATACTTGGAATGATGTTTTATTTGATATGTAAATTGTTATGATGCCAACCATTGATTCACGGGGAGTATGGGACCCCGGGGATCAGAATTTGGCACATAGATGAATGTTTTTTAGTGTTTCTGGCATTTGGTAAAGTTTTTGAGCTACAACCTGGAAAAACCCCGAATACACGGTGTGTAATTTATAAATACATGTTGTGTAGTTTTTAAACCATGTTACTGAATGTGTTAACAAACACACGGGTTGTTGGAGATTCTTCAGGGACAAGCTGTGTACCTTAAGTACATGTCGTGTGGTAGTCGACCGTGTAACCGACTGTGTCACTAACAACACGGGTCGGGAGAACTCGTGTGGTATGCGCCGTGTGTATAAGAACATGCCATGTTGATTTCTCCTAGGTACCCGACCGTGTCACAAACAACACGGGTTGGTGTTATCATTTCTTATACATGCCGTTTTTGTTTGGAACACACCGCGTAAGGGGTTAGCAGTGTGAAAAGCTGTGTAACCTGTTACATGGGTCGCCGAGCATGTTTAGTACACACCGTTTGTTATAAGAACACGCCGTGTAGTTTCCTTATGGGTACCTGGCTGTGTAACGAATAACATGGGTCGATGTGCTCTATCCTTAGACAAACTGTGTATGTTTGGAACATGCCGTGTTGGAGTCAGCTGTGTAGCCGGTCGGGTAACCGCTACACGGGTCGCCGAAACCTGTATAGTACACATTTTGTCCTTAGTGAACATGCCGTGTAGATTAGAAGTAGAAGGACCGTGTAGGTTAGTCATGTAAAGAGACTCGGGAAGGGGAGTTGATTTGGACTACACGCCGTGTTTTTTGAAAACACTCCGTGTAGTATGGGATGTTACACGACCAGTGGTGGTAGAGTTACATGCCCATGTAAATGGCATTAACAAACACACCATGTAGTTTAAATACACGCCGTGTAGTCCTGTTTTTCAAACTTAAGAGTTTCCATCTCCTGTTCCCATTTTTTACTCTTGTGTTTTCTATCCTTATTAATACTAATATGAGGTGTACTTTTGACCTTTCAGGGTTATGGAACCAAGACATCCTCCCAATGCACGCCAGGAATCAAGTAGTGACCATACGCCTGATACGGAAGACCAAGAAATACCTTTAGTTCCGCTGATCATTCTAGACATGGGACCCACACTGATTCCAGACACTAATGTTGATGCTTAATTTAAAGAGGGTTTCATGAGGTTCATGAAGACCTTCCAGGGAGCTTAGCACCCTGCCCTGTCTATGGAAGAGCTGACTTGAGTCTTCCAGCAGTATAATCCTCCCACTTTTATAGGGGATGGAAGAACTCAGGCTATAGAGTCATGGTTAAAAACCATTCTTCCCATCTTCGAGCATCTGGAGATACCCCCAGACATAAGGGTGAAGCTCGCGACAATCATGTTGTGAGATTCATCCAAGAGGTGGTTGGATGTAGTCTCGAAGGTAGGGCTCCAGTGGACTATGTCTTGGGACGAGTTCCAGCATATGTTCTATGACTACTTTAATTCGGCGATGCTGAGGGACGAAAGGGCCAGGGAGTTCATGAATCTGCAGGAGGGTACTCATTTTTTTATAGAGTATTCCTCATGTTTCACTAATTTACAGTATTTCGATCTTGTTCTTAGAAATTACGAGCTGTTTCTGTTAAGGAAGTTTGAGGAAGGCCTCAAACTAGAGATTAGATCACAGTTGAACGTCTTCCAGTTGACATATATTACCCTAATAGTTATCCAGGTGCTGGAACCGAATGAAATCTGAGGGATTCAAGAGCTGTTGACCAGGGAGGTTCAGCATCCAAGGCTGACTCGTTTCATGCTGACAGTAGGAAGCGCCACTGAGAGTCTACTCGAGGTGACTCGAGGAAGGGGGATATTACTTCTGTTAGACAAGATCTTCCTTCTGGAAACTAGGTGGTGTGCTATCAGTGAGGAAAGAGCAGGCATAAGAAGCCTCAGTTCCCGATAGATCCAGTATAGTGCCGATCTTGTGTCAAGATGGGTCATCTACAGTGTTTTTTCACGGTGATTCTTCCAGTAGCTAGTGAAGGAGGATCGGTTTCTACTCCTAGTACAGGAGCAGGATTACCAGTTCCGCAGCCAACTGGGGGCTGGAATTCATCAGGTCATTCAGGCTAGGGTAGAGGTTGTGGATATGGGGGTCTGGCTCAGGGAGGATCTACTCATTGATATCATGCCTCTACACAGGGTCACGGTACTAGCCAGAAATATTTAGTAGATATGATTCATCAGGAGTAAGATCCTGGACCTTCAACAGTTCGAGGTACAATCATAATAGCTTTAGTTTTATCTTATGCACTTTTCGTTACAGGAGCATAACATAGAGTTCTTTCTGTGCACATTGTGGAGAGCCTTAGACTTCCATTCTTTACTTCTGAGGGTAATTTTTCACTAGACACTCATTTGGGACATAGAACTACTAGTGTTCGTCAGTGCAAGGAGTGCCCACTTGAGGTTGGGGGTGTCACTTCATGGGGGATCTTTATGTCCTTGAGATGACGTGTTATGATGTAAATCTTGGAATGGAATGGATCGTTCCTTTTCAAGCCTTTGTCGACTATTATCACCGCAGGGTGAGTTTCACGTCACCAGAGGGCATGTCCTTTCTTCACAAGGGCAAATGGGTTGTCCAGGAAAGCAGAGCTAGACCAGGGCATCATGGGTTGGGCAGTGTTATAGCCCAGATTTCTATTTTATATCGGGATGATCAAGGGGTCTCTTTGATGAACATTCCTCCGGTAGTTGACCATTTTCCAGATGTCTTTCTAAGAGACTTTTCAGGGATTCCCCTGGAGCATGAGGTAAACTTCTCTATCGAGCTTATGCCAGGAGTAGCACTAGTATCCATACCTCTTTATAGGATGGCTGGTCCTATGTTGAAATAGCTCAAGAAGTAGTTGGAGGAGTTACATGCTAAGGGTTTCATCCGACCTAGTACTTCCCCGTGGGGTTCGCCTGTGCTATTTTAGAAGAAGGAGGATGATATCTTATATCATTGTGTGGAATATCGAAAGATTAACCAGTTGACGGTCAAGAACCAATATCCATTTCCAAGGATTGATGATCTTTTTGATCAGCTTCGAGTAGCCAGGGTGTTCTCAAATATTGACTTGAGGTCTGGCTATCATCATTTGCGGGTCAGACCATCTGATATACCTCTCATAGCATTCCGAAGTAGGTATGGTCTGTACGAGTATCTAGTTATGTCATTCGGTCTCACAAACACTCCTGCAGTTTTCACGGTGCTAATGAATAGAGTTTTCCATCTTTACTTTGACTCTTTCGTCATTGTCTTTGAAGACAATATCTTGGAGTACACTCACACTTAACACGACCATGCTACCAATTTTGAGATTGTATTGTGTACATAGAGAGAGCATCAGTTGTATGATAAGCTCAGAATGTGCCTCTTTTGGATGGAATAGATTCACTTCCTGAGCCTTTTCATCTCAGAGATAAGAGTATCAGTAGACCCATAGAAGGTGAGAGCAGTAGTTACCTGGGAGCAGAAGAAGAATGTCTTCGAGGTACATAGTTTCTTTGGAATGGCTTGTTACTAAAGTCAGTTTATACAGGACATCACACGCTTATAAGAACACTTGACGAGCATGAATAATAAGGGTGTGAAGTATGTTTGGTCAGAAGCTTGTGAATTAGCCTTCTAGGAGCTGAAGGTGATATTGACTTCCACACCGATTCTAGTTCTTCCAGAGTCGGGCAAGAGTTATACAGTTTTATGTGATGAATCTAGCATCAGTCTTGGAGTACTGCTTATGAAGGATTATCGTGTTGTTGCGTACAGAAATCGGTAGTTGAGGCCACATGAAAAGAACTATCCTATGCAAAACTTGGAGTTGGTTGTAGTTGTTCATGCCCTACGTTAATGGAGACATTATCTCATGGGAGAAAATTGTTTGGTATATACAGACCACAAGAGCCTCAAGTATATATTCACGCAGCATGACATAAATCTGAGGTAGTAGATGTGGGTCGAGTACCCACAGTCTTTCGACTTCGAGCATGCTTATACACCTTGGAAAGGCAATGTTGTGGCTGCCGCACTGAGAAGGAGGACTCAGTTACAGGCGGTTCATGAGGGCAGCAGCGAGTGGAAACTTATGGCTCTTTCCTCTGAGATGAATTTGGAGGTTCACAACAGATAGGGACAGATAGTTCTTTCATCTATAGCTGTTACCTCTACCCTTTAAGATTGAGTTTGAATGAGGCATCTATCAGATGCATAAGGCCAAGTCCTACGGAAGGGTGTGTCAAATAGAGACCCTACACTAGGGTGGACAATGAGCGATCATGAGGTGCTACATTTTCATGACCGCGTATGGCTTTCAATGGACATACATGAGGAGATGACGTGGGATTTTTATGCTTCGACTTGGGCAGTTTATCCTGGGATCACCAAAATGTACAGAGATTTACGTAGTCAGTATTGGTGGCCAGGTATGAAGAAGTATGTGGCTACTTTTGTTATGCGTTCTTCCAACTGTCTACAGGTGAAGGTAGAGCATCAGCGACCAGTAGGGCATTTGTAGTAGTTACCCATTCCTGAGTGGAAATATAATGATGTCATGATGGAATTCATGATAGGGTTTCCATGATCGCCTCGAGGAAATGATGCAATTTGGGTTGTAGTGGATAGGCTCATGAAGGTCGCACACTTCTTCCCGATCAAGGAGAACATCAGTTTTGATGAGCTGTGGCAGTTTTACATGTGAGATATTTAATGTCTCCATGGAGTTTTACACTCCATTATTTCATATTGGGATGCACGTTTCACTTCGAACTTCTCGCAGGGGATACAGAGTGATTTGGGTACACATATACTTTTGAGTACAACATAGCATCCCCAGACTGATGGCCAGTCCGAGCGTACAATCTAGGTGCATGATGATATGCTCTGAGCGTGCATTATAGACTTTGGCGGTACATGGGAGAAGCATACTCCTCCGGTGGAGTTCGCCTACAACAACAGTTTTTAAGTGACTATTCAGATGACACCTTATGAGGCTTTGTACAGTAGGCCATGCCGATCACCATTATGTTGGCTAGAGTTAGGAGAGGCAACTTTGCTGGGACCTCGTCTGGTTAAGGAGACCTTAGAGAAGATAGAGTTGATTTGGAAGAGGATGGATACAACAAAATCTCATCAGAAGTCATATACTGATCATCGGGGATGACCTTTAGAGTTCAATGTTGGAGACCAGGTTTTCCTGCGTGTTACCCTGAGGTTGGGATATAAGAGGATTAGGAGGCAGGGGAAACTCTCACTGAGATACGCCAGGCTGTTCGAGGTTCTGGAGAGAGTCGTGCTGGTTGATTACATGTTTCAGTTACCTTATAGGTACCGGGCCATGGACGACATCTTTCATGTTTTTTCAGCTTTGACGGAATTTCCCAGACTCATCTCATGTTTTTCAACCCGAGGAGGTTGAGCTGGTGTAGGATGAATCTTTTGAGAAACATCCAATCCGGATTGTTGATCATAGTGCAAAGGTACCCCATGGCCGGTCTGTTACTCTAGTATGGGTGATATGGATGCACGACCGTATACAAGACGAGACTGGGGAGAGGGAGGTTGATATGTGATCTTAGTGGCCAGATTTGTTCAAGGTTCCTTCTTATATGCCTTATTATGGAAATTTGTGGACACATTTTATTAAGGGGGGAAGTTTTTAAAAAACCGGATCTTCAGTTTAAGGTACATATCCATTTTATAGGCTTTTTAGGGAAAAACGATGTTTCTAGAAATTTCTGAAGTACACGCTGTGTACTTTCTGAGTACATGTCGTGTACTCTTTTCCTACCTGAAGCTTTGTACTTTCTGACTACAAGCCATGTACTTTAAAATTACATGTCGTGTACTTTTTTTATTTCATTAATCAACCCAGGGTCGCGCCCAATGAACATTAACATCTTCTTATCTGCATAATTCCATCTAGAGTGTCTGAGGAGGCCGATTCATCTCTAAGCCACCGATCCATCACCGGTTGGCCGAATCGAACTCCATCGATGGTGGGAAAATCGCAGCGGCGAGTTCTTGGTTCTTCTTTGGCCTCATTTCTCGTTTATTTATCTCATATTATTTATCTGAGGTTGAAAATTTTAGAAGTTTTTGAAGATCTAATCCGTTCTAGACAAATTCACATGCCAAGGTTCAAGTATATCGATCTTCGGGGATCGAGGAAGGTGGTTTGTTGCCCTAAGTTGATTTTCTTTGAATTTTGGTTGCAAAAGTGTTGTATACCCATGTATCGGGTATCCCGGGTTTAGGATTTTGATCCTATTGTTATTTTTCCTTAGATTTCTTATTACCTTATATTTAATTGCTACTAATATATGATGTGTTTTATTTTTGAGGACCACCCCACGGGTGTTTCTACCCTTGTTTGGCTGTTTATCTCTATTTGGATCCATTTTCTTATGAGGCAAACCCTATTGCAGTTTCCAGTTTTCATGTTTTCACTGATTTCATGTGTTTCCTGCTGAATAAATGATTTTGATGCATGTTATATTTTAACCAAGTAGTTTTTGAACTTACGTAGTGCTGCTGACAGTCGATTATGCATGATTGGAATGCTCAGGGTTGTGAGAACCTGGTGCGGGAGATCAAAGAGGGAATAAATGATTAAGTGCTTCCCTAGAGGGTCTATAGGTTTTAGTTTCATACGCATGACCTATGGTAATATGAATTTTTTCTTCCCAAGAGTGTTCTTAGATTACCCACACATCAAGACCACATGATCAATTAGATGTAAGTTCTTCCTCAGAGGATCTGTAGCTATCATTGGAAGACCATTGGGGAATTGACGTAAGAGCTTCCCTGAGTGTCTGTACCATGTTTGAATACTAGACTATAGGGGTCTGCTAGTTTGAGACACCTATAGAGTCAGTGTCAATTTTGATGTTTGGTTGTGACGAGTCCATAATGCCAATGAAAATGCTTGGGTTTCGTACTGCTTGTGTTTAGGTAGTCTTTTGACATACCTACTGTGTTACATGCTTTTCTTGGAATAGAATGCTTTGATAATTCATTCCAGGTTGTTTAATAAAATGAATGTGAATGGTAATTGGTAGGATTATTTACTGGTAAACTCTTAGATCAATACTGTACTTATTTTTCTTTTACTTTTTCTTTATTACTCCATGACAGTATGGCACAAATCATGTGGTGGTTGTCTACTGAGATTAGTCTCACACCCTATTTGGGAGTTTCTTTTCGCCCCAAACAGATTATATTGTTACTGGTGTAGATAGGGATTTTGGCCCTTCTACCTCAGGTACATGATTGCTGGTTGAAGCTGGAGAGCATGGGACCGGGCTTTGGCTCGCGATGCTGCTGAAGTTGTTGTTTACGTTTAGTACATTGGTTTCAGTGGTATTTCTGCACCTTGTTTTGTTTACTAGATTCCATAGATATATGTACCGTACTACATCAATATTATATCAGACATTTCTTCAACTTTTAGTTTAGTTTTTCATGCTATTTACTAATGCCGATATTGATTATATTTATACTTCTACTACATACCTTACAAAATTAGGTAATAATTTCCCCACTGACTCACCTAGGACCTTACTGCTAGTCGGCAGCCTCTGGTATTTGGGGAAATGCGCTTGAGGTCATGTGGCGAACCGGGTAATGGGCGCTAGTTATGAGGCCCTAGATTCGGGTCGTTACATTGTGGAATAGTGTTTGAATTATTATCATATTCACCCAATATCAATACATGTAGTTTTTTATTAGATAATTTACATTGAGGGTTATATGGATACCCACACATGAAGAACCATTCTTATTTGGATCGATCATTCAATTAATGGTTTGATAAATTATGTACACCTCATATGATTGATACAATATGGTTATGCTTCACAACATGTTGATGGTTTATAGCATCTTATGAATCCATAAATAGATGATATCTAGAGACATGGTTTTGGGTAAAAATATCATTCTATAGATTGATAGCAATGTATCAATGAAAAAAACATTTCATTCAATCATGTCATGGAATAGTGGACATGCAGCGAAGTGTGATTTTCAGTGTGAAATCCATATAAAAAAATTCTCACATACTAATGTTATATTTATCATAGTAAAATTTGGTAAATATTTTATGATTGTTCAATGTAGAGGTGTACCATTATATTATTTTCATGTCTAGGAATACACTTAAGTGGAATATTTATCTCAAATATACTTAACCAATCTAGTAACTCATTCTCGAGAATGGGGTATTATAATAATTTGAAGACCATCATGCTATTCTCAAACCAATTTAGAGAATCACCTTTGATATCTATTTGTGTGAGGGGAATTTGGATGTTATCTAATGTGGCAATAATATAGAATTATATTTTGGATTTATTGATCCAATTTTTCAGAGAATTTCTATTAAATATTTAAATCTCCACTCTATTGCGAATTCATTGTGGATCACACTAGTATTATGATGTGTAATTCCTAGTAGGGGTTTAGATATAAGTGTTAAGGCTCATTGAATGTGATATAATTGTATCCAATGTAATCCTTGAGAAAATATGTTTCGTCATGATCTGGTTGTGGTCATTTATCCATACAACATAGGATTCTGATGATAAACATACAGAATTTGTTTTTCTCAACTATATCCTGATCCGAATGATATTGGCATTGGGGGAAATTTCATACCATTTAGACCACTGTGATGATAATGGTTTTCAATTATTCTATAGTCGATATAAATTAAATCATTCTTTAGATCGTACCATTAAATCATTCTAGAGTTAATGTCTTTATGGCATGATGGAGATGTTTTTCGGTGGTGAAAATAGGAACAAAACACCCTTCAATAGAAGTTATTATGGACATTTCTGAAAAAAATTTTAGGATTCTATGGTGACAATAAAATTTATTTTATGTATTTATGTTTGGTATGTCATGATTATTGGATGTAAACAATGATGAATTGGAAAATTAGGTGTAATAAAACCCCATAAAGGTCCTCCGTCTCTCCTTTCATAATGATCAATTTATTCCTTTTAACATACTATCTACTTGATACTACTTTAAGATATTACCCATTCATTAAAAATAGACTTCCAACCCCTCAAACACATGAATGTAAGCTAGACCTAAATTCCTAAAAACCTTCCAATTATGTAGATGTTAATATTCCCCTCATAGAATATACATTCGATGCATTGGGAATGTCATGAGCCCTATCAAGAACAAAATTATCTCACAAATCATCAAAAATTTAATTCATATACTAACAAGGATATCATGTATTCAAATTATACATTTACACAGCTTTTGGATGAAATTACATATCATCTTTTAAATGTTTTCCATTCCCTATATTATTTTATGATTCTATATAAATCATTGAATTCGACAAATATCAGTTTGATATCAAGATTAATCTTTTATATAAATTAGGATATCTAACATATGAGGAAGGAAAATTTATACACCATCAAGAAAGTTTTTATAACTCATAATGTAGCACACATTGTTTCTTATCAGTCATGCAATTCATAGTACATATCTTAGGGAATCTTAGTATAAGGATAATATTCTATTATGGGCAATCTTATATATGATTTTTTCAATAATCTATATTCCACTATGAATTGAATAATATATATAAAATTAATATAAAATTATTCAATGATTTTCCAAAAATATTTTATCATTAAAACTAATATGAAAGTAGTTTAAATGACTACAAGAATTTATGATTCCTTCAAAAATTTCTTCTGGCTAATTTCCATGAAATTTTGTATCACATAATTACACCTCTTATATATTTTAATTAATCTTCATTGATTTAATATTTCATTATCACTTCTTCATAATATATTTTGAATTATAACATGTAATAAATTATGAAACAAATATATTACAATTATCAACCTTCTACTCTATGTAGACATTATAAATACACATCACCAACAATGTATATCATTTAATAAAAGCATAATGTCATCATGCCATGAATAGTATGTGGGTCCTTAGTCGTCCATCCATATTCTCCATTTATTTATAAAAATTGAAAAAACAGGTAGATTTTTGAATTTAACATGATAATTCTTGTAGAGATTTATTCCATTTAAAAAAATTAATCAAATTTTTATAATTCCAATTAAAAAATAATTAGAAATGAAAGAATCTTATCCTATGAAACAATGACTTCCAAAACTCTATAAACTCATGTCGTCTGTTTATTAATATTAATTGAAATCAATAATGGATCTATAATATACATTGTAATATTATAATGCATATAATCTCTAAGAAATCCATATTGTATCTTCCCCTTCCACCTCTTAAATCTTCAACATTCAATTAATATATATATCCTTTTATTAATAAAAAATTTCAATGTCCTCAATTCATTAGGATATTCAATCTTAACATTTGGATTTGTTTTCAATAAACATAAATACATCAAATAATACTCTATAATAATTTTTTAAATAGTTTACCTTTTATCGCTTATAAAATATAAAAAAATATTTAAGAGTTAAGGGTTAATTAAAATCATAAAATGATTCAATGTTTTCTAATTTGTTTTCTTCACTATGTTATTTTATGTGAAACATGATTCACTTTTTCGAATGATGAAATAACATTGTTTTATGAAATGTTCAATAAATTAATGAACATAAAGTCCATGTAGGTTAATATGGAGTGGGAAATAATAAATACTATTAAAAAATGGAATCTTTCATCCAAAAACATTCAAGTAATTAAAATGAAGAATATGTCATCAATGTATAGTTGGTGATGTTTTTTTTCCAATTATCACCTCCACTCAACTCAAAATATAAATAAAAATATTAATTAAATCATGAGTAATTGTCTCCCTATATATTTACTAACCCAATGAACCAATATAACAAACTCTAATATTTCAAATTATTAATTAGTTATATCCCAAACAATGTTGGTAAATGTGGGATGTTCTTGCTAAAATAATCCACATTATAGAATTTGTGATCTGTACATAAAATATAAATATTATTAAAAAATTATCATTTTCTCAACCATCCTACATGGGTCATTATATTTTAATCATCATGTTGTATAAAATTATTTCAGAAAATAATAAATACATATTATTATATAAATTTCACTAAGATAATACATTTATTTATGTCATTTATTACTTTTATTTATTACTTTAAATTTCATTATCCAAATTTATTGTTCATGGAATGATGTTCATGGTCCAATAAAACTATTCCTTCCTTGTTTTTCTATACTTTTTCATAATACTATTGGGTTTTTCATTCTTAAATCATTTATTTTTCTTACACACGAATGAAGAATCACTTTTTATTTTATTTCATCTCATCACCTATTGGTTAATTTTTTAGTTATTTTGGGATATATTATTAGATGATTTAATCTAGTATTATACAACATTTGTACCACCTATATTTTAATTCACTAAAGAAATTATCAATTTTAATATATTGTTAGCAAAAATATTTTCAATCATTTTTTTATCATTCATCATTCCAGTAGAATTATTCATTTTATCATTTCCCCTCTATGATAAAATCCTTAATTATTTTTCAAAACAAATTCATATTATTGATAACATGATAGCCTAGTTCCAAACTCTTTCACATCAAACACAATTACAAAGGAATAATTTTTTATATATTTTCATTGATACCTAGATATCATAATAACCTTTCTATTTTTAGAATAAGAAACAATTCTTTTAATATATTTTTGGTGATATAAAATTCATGAATGCTTTCAGATTCACCCTTGATATAGAGTTTCGTTTGCCAAAATTTTATGAATAGATATTATCCAAATTTTTTACCTTAAAAAAATCACTTTTCATTTAATCATCATTAGTAGAAATCATATTTTCTATAGAAATAATTACCATTTCTATTGTGATTTTGGTCATTATTAATATTGATATTTTAAATCACTTATTTTCAATCTTTTGATGTTTATTAGTATAAATAATTTGTTTGGAACATTGATACCCTTTATTTACCATATTATTGTCACAAATAAGTCTAAACAAATACCATATTTCTCTTACTGGTTTTTAGATCAAGGCACTATAGATTCAGAATATTTTGATAAATTTTAATATATTTCAGTATTTTATATATTATCTTTTTCATGTTATCATCATAACAAAAATGTAACTAATATATTTCTTGTTAAAAAATTTCTTGATAAAATAATATTTTAGAATTGATCTCCAATTATGAAATTTCAACATCTATATAGCAATTTTTGTCTTTTCTCATTCATGGACCATCTCTTCACAAAATATTCTTATCCTTGAATTCAAAAACCATATGTTTTAACATTATTTTTGTTCTCATATATAATTTTATTTATTTAAACATAATATTTAGTTTTACCCCTCACATAATTAATGATAATGACACACTTTTCAATAGTTTTAGACAATGCCTTATCCAAATAATTTTAATCCAATTATAACTGTAATTTTTCATCTAATAATCCTTTAATGAATTTATATATATATAAATATCAAAATGATTCATTTTTATGTTATAATCAATTTAATAATAAAATTAATCATGTGACGTGTTTAACACATACTCATTAAATAATCATTATGGTTAATTAGGTGGATAATTACCAATTGATATGATAAAATAATTACCACATTGATTACATTGTACTTTTCATGGGTTTTCATTATGTTTTCATTCAAATAAAATCCTCCTCAAAATATTTTCTTCCATTTTCATTATATTATTTAATGAATCGATACTTATATATATGCATCATTTAACTAGGAGCCCACAATATATTGAAAATATTTATTTTATATTTAATTGATATATACAATTGGGAAAATAAATAGTTCTATTTAATGTTACACTTTTTCCCTATAATAATAATTGAGATGGCTGGTAGGAATGCGTTGTCACACTGAGCAGGGGGTGATGAGTATGTCTTAACACAATTATTTTGAATTATTTTCACATTAATAAATTATTATTTCTACCCCTATTATTATATATTTATTTTTATAGGTTTAACATAATGCATTAGCACCACATACCTAATATAAACTAAAGAGACCATGGAACATATTATTTTTATGAATTTTAATAAGAATGTTTCTGTCTAATACATTATATTATTGGTTGATGTTTTAGATTTAGTTTATTTATTAAAATCATATATTTAATACATGATTATCTCAATGAATTTTTCTAGTCTATTGACTGAATATGTATAATAGCACCCAACTAATTTACAAATTGTGTTTCTCAAAGCCTCTTGGACTATGATCACCTCATTTAAATGGGTCTTCATAAAATAATAATATTATTTCTTCTTTCTCAATCATATCTCTTTTAATATTCATTTATATTAAACAATTTCAAGATGAATGATATAAATTTTATAGGTCTTTTATAATTATTTATATATTCATTGTAATAAAAATGGAGAAACTATTAGTCTCATAATTTTTATTTTATCCGTATTATAATACTTATTAACCAAAAATCCTTATTCTTCAATAACAACCATAAAAATGATCATAAAAAATAATTGAATAACATAGTTCTCCCCAGACATATTCTACTTATTTTCCTCTTCCACCATCAACAATTCATATCAAATATTTATTTATTTAAATAACTATAATATTATATTCCCATAAACAAGGAAATACATATATAACCATAAATGGGTTGATGAAAATCCCTTAAGGTAACATATCGATGTTTTTGGGTGGAATTTCTTTGAAAAAACATGTTTTCAAGATAATTTGTGGATTTCCGACATGATTATTGACATGTTCTATTATAAAAATAATCAATATAGAGTAATATATTCTTTTTAAGTTGTGTAGAATGTATTTGAACAAGTTTGTAACATTTTCATTCATTTTCAGAACAATTGGGATCCATAATCTGGAGGATGGAAAAATGACATTTTGGAAAAAGAATTATTTTTAATTAAATGTAAAAATGTTTCATTAAATGATTATGGGGGGTTCACAATGTTTTTCAAAGGTTATTATTTGGGCCACAATATCAATATACAGAAAAGGGTAGTGTTGCCAAAAAAATTTAAAACAATATGGAATTTGGAGTTTTGCGACACGTGATGCATTTTGTGTGCATGCATAATAGAGATAGTGTTGTGACAACTGAAGTTGTTATAACATGAATGGATTTTATAAATAATTTCCTAGAAAATAGGTTCTCATCATGTGGAATAATTTAATAATTATAGACTCACTAAATAAAATTTAATAATGATTGATCCAACTGATAAAAATAAGAATCATATGATTGAGTTGTGATCAAACTTTAGTTGAGAGAACAATGATATTTGAAACTTTGATTGGTTGTAAACTAGGAGGGATAATGTGACCACTATGAATATTTTAACTGAAGTTAAATTTTTTAGATTTGGTATATAGTAACATTTTCTTGGTATTCATTATGTAAGTTGATAGTATGGGTGAACCAAGTAAAATTTATTTTTCTCATAGAATATTATATTTCTTATACGAC
The DNA here is from genome assembly GCA_963277665.1 of Viscum album. Classification (NCBI taxonomy): domain Eukaryota; kingdom Viridiplantae; phylum Streptophyta; class Magnoliopsida; order Santalales; family Viscaceae; genus Viscum; species Viscum album. Next base: position 1,581,163,397 of record OY728137.1, on the reverse strand, counting down.
AATACTACCTAAATGGGATATAAAAGAATTTGGTATAACAAAAAATTGAGATCCTAATGGGTAGTTATTTTAATATGTATTAATCGTATTCACCACCAACCACTCTAAAGGTATTTAACTTACTTGGGATAATATTTGTTATCAGATACAAAGTATAATTTCATTGTTTATATCTGAAGGGTTTCCACTAAATTTTTTAATCATCAAGGGATTCCTATTTTAAATCGAAAAACATTTCCATTGTGGTAGAAACATATGAAACAATATTTATGATCTTCTCAAATTTATGTATTTACAATAATAATTCATTATTTTTTGTACAGTGTGGATAATGATACTTCTTCAAAATATTATCAAAGGAAGGTGGATTTTGATAATAAAGGAATATATTCTTTAGGGGATCCCTATCCAATGAAATATTTATGACGATGATTTCATGTAATTCGACACATTCAACGTGGGAAAAGATGCGAATATTTCTAAGGTAAACCTAAAATTCAGAAAAGAAAAGCAAAATGTTCTATGGGACATGTTTGATAATCAGTGAATGAACCCATGTGAGTCTATAGATTCATTCGTTGACTAGATGAATGTTAATGGTGAAGAAATCCATGATCGTATAGAAATTCCTTAAAATGTAATGATTGTTATGATCCTCTTCAGAAAACATCCATCACGCTTCAATCTGAATAATTCTTTTTTGGAATAAATAGATCTAAATGAGGAAAAATTTGATGCTATACTTAGTAATCCTTTTTTATATATGATGATAAATGATGAAAATGAATTTTTGGAAAAGGGATGTCCAATATGGTGGTATTAAAATCTATAAAGAGGGTAACCATTGATGATGGATATAAAAAATAAGATACGGATAAGGTGATGTCATTAATTTCCTAAAATATATAATGAGGGAAATAAAATTTCCAAGGGGACGCTAACATTCATACTATCAATGTGGATAGGCTGGAAATTTTACAACAAGGTGCCTCATTATGTTTCAAGATCATGATGAGGATGAATTTTAAATTCCCATAAAGAAGTCATCAGCTTATGTAAAATGTAAGAAAAAATTATGATAAATTCATTCAAAAAGTGTAATATTATTCTAAAAGAAAAATAAATTTTATAAGAATAAGACATTGAAGAGATGAAGAACTACAAATATTTTCGAGAAAATTATATGGTAGCATTATAGTTATCTCTCCAGAAAGGTATGGAAGCAACAAAGATGAATACATTAAAATAATGTTAGATCTCAACGATTAATTAGAAGCATTTCATGATGAGATAGATATTGTGAGATCCAAAACAAAGAAAGAAAATATAGTGTTTCATGACTCCAAATATTATATGAAACATTAGCAAGAAGAGATATTTTAACAAGATGATGATATTGAAAAACTCAACTCCTCAAAGCTATAGAACATTGAAAAATACCGTGAGTATAATCTCAATGTTTCTGATTTGAAAATTGTTATTGATGGTTTGATTATGAAATAAAATGGTCCAATAAAACATATTTAATATCATAAAATAGATTATGTAGACCTATAGAGAAAGATCAATTATATGGAAAAACACTGGGCTCCTATAATGTTAACTAGAAATTAGATAACTCACATAATATAAATGATGGAAGTAGAACATACAGATAGAATAAAAAATAATATATATTCACAAACAAATTAAAATAATTTTGGGTGGATTGATAACAATAATATTGATATGGTGATTGATTTCAAATTCAATGTGCTCAATCTGAGGAAGAATGTTTTTGAAAACATATCAAATCTTGAAGACACACAAACCTGAAGAAATAAATGGTCATACCGTTATGTATAAGAATAAAACTCATATAAATTGTTTTTACTATGTAAATATAGGACAATATAAAAATGTATGTTCCATTGAAAAAAATATACTGAAGGGAATAAAAGAATAAATACATCCACATAGAGTTCAATATTATAGGAGTGAGTATCAAGGTCATTATTTCTTGGGTAGAGGATTCAGTCAGATAACCATATATCTCCCTTAAATAATTTAGTTAAATGTTATGAATCCAAATAAATGTGCCTTTAAATATAAGTTCAATTAATCATCAAATTGGTTGAAAATAAAAAATCCACTTTTAGCACCATAGGATGAATGTTTTCCATAATATTGTGTGGAAGAACATAATTATCAATTCCTAATGGTTATGAATTCAATGATATAGATTAAAAAGAAAATATGGGATTAGTTAGTGGTTCCACATATGACCACTAATTCAATTTATCAAGGTGGACTATGGATACTTTACAATTGATACACATCCCAAATGAAGGTAAATTAATATCTTATTTCAGGCATCAAATAAGAGAAGGAAGGTGTTGTTAAATTTGGAAATGATGAGAGACTAATGATTTTTGGATTGGAAATGACAGATTTTGGGGGTATGATATTAGGCATGCTGATGGTTGGGATATTTAATGTATCATTCATTACTTAAAATTGTCTTAGATAATTTTCTTACTTGGTTTATGATATAATATTTACTAATAAGTTTTGAATCATCATGGGAAACATAGTCACAATTTCTATATAGGGAAATTTGGGAAAAGAAAATATCTACATTTTCATTGGAGAAGAATATATTATATTTCTATATATAAAAAAAGAAATATAGATGTAGCACAAATGGGTTTTCTATATATATCAAAAATACATGGAATACTTGTTTTAATGTGAAGCATCTCAACATCTCCCCAAGATTTCATGAGATCATTCTCAAACATGTTATTCTTGTAAATACGGTAATCTTATAAAAAATAAGAATAAGGATAATAAATATAGGTCAGAAGAATTCTTGAATTTTTTTATTAATATGTGTGTGGACTTATCTCACATGTATCTATTCATATAAAGATGAATTTTGTTGCTTTAGTAGATGATTTTTAAATGATGGAATTGGAATTATTCATTTCCATCAAGTATGATATATTCAGTTATAAAAATCAATATTAAATGGAATCTAAAGGGGTAATTGGATATAAAATTCTAATATTTCATATTGATAATCATGTGGAATTCCCAAAAAAACATGTAGATTATTATCTTGAGTAACATGGGGCATGGAATCATGATTTGGTAGGGAAAAATGTTCAAAAAATTGGCATGGTGGATAGAAGAATCCAACCATAAGTAACATTGGAATAACAATTCATATTTTAAAGAACCAACTAGAAAATAGATAATAATGAAATTTTGACATATGTATACATAACTAGTAGGTCTTTATTGTGTCTAAAATAAGAGAAGGATCTGTATGAGTTGTGGTATAAAAAGAACCCAAAACTGAAATAATTTCTATGTATAGAAGTACATTTTTTGTTCTCAATAATGAGAAAAATCGGAAATTTGAATCTCATGTATTTTATGGAATTTTATTCATATATTTCGGGGGAAAAGAAGATTATAAATGTTTCGATATGTGATTCGTAACATTAGTTGAATGTAATGATGTCACATCAGTAGAGAATGAATAGAATACCAAAAACATATGATATTCTTCAAAGATAACATTGATAAGCAGGTGAGAAACATAACGAGAGTAGAAGTAGAAAATAGGGATTTAGAAAAAGATACCGATGATTTGTAGGAGGATGTTAATTTGTTTTTCATGTATTATGAAGTGTACATGTGTAATTGATAGGAAAAATATCACTATGGATCAAGAAGAAAAAATTCAACACAGATAATGATGACATTTCAACATACATCACTATTATCTCTAGTAATGCCTACATATTTTGAGGAAGCATCGGGAGATGAAATCATGATTCATATTATGAATATGGATATTAATTAAATTGAGAATAATCAAACATGGGAGATTGTTTTGACATAAACATATAATAATTACAATTTAAAAAAATGTGTCTCTAAAATTTATATGAATGAAGATAGTACCAAGATTTGAATAAATGAATGGATAGTGTGAAAAAGTTACACATATATAAAGGTAATAAATATTGATGAAAATTGGTATTCTGTTGTGAGTATCTTGATAATCATATTATTCATGGCCATTATGGTACAAAAAAAAATTCAATGCATTCCATATGGACATCATCACAATTTTTTGAATGAGTTTATTTAATAAGAAGTGTATATTAAAAAGGAATATGATTTTTTAATTCATGATGATGAGAAGAGTGATTAATGGATGAGTTTTGGTCTATATGGGGAAAGGGATGTATCGATATCATGGTATTAAAGACTCATTCAGTTTCAAAAAAATATTTTCTTTCAGCATTTTCGAGTTTAATACAATATCTATTTTAAAATGACCCCAATCAAAGTACGATAGTGTTGATGAATTCTGATTACATAATATTTGGTAGATCTAATGAATCAAAATGATTTTTTTTCATAATTCATCAATAACGAGCTTGAAATGCTAATGATTGGTGAAATAACATTTTCTATTGCTTTACAAGTCACACATGGATGGAGTGTCACTTCAATTTCTCAATGAAAATATTTTAGACAGTTTTTAGAAGATTTGGAAAGGATAATTTCAACGGGATGAAGACACTAGTGGGTTACCAGATAAAACTATCATGAAGTGATGAAATAAAAGAATATAATGTCATAGAATATTGGAATATCATTAGTAGTCTATTTTACTTGACATAGAAAAAACAAGATGATATATTTCCAATATTCCAACCATTACAACATAAATGTAATCAGAAATAATCCAACTTAATTTAATCAAAACACAATACTTTTGTATATCATAACAATCGTTGATTATAGATTGATATATATTGAAAAATATCATCCATATTTATTTGGTTATATAGATAATGAACGGATTGGATAAACAGATATCATAAAATCAACACTAGGTGGTGAATTCAAACTTGTAGGATTGTGTATTTCATTGATAATCACAAAGTAGGATTAAATTTCATTGAGAACCGTAGAAGCTCAATATATTGCAGCTTCCAAATATTGTAAATAGTTTTTGTGGATAAAGCAACACCATGATGATATAGGAGTTGAAGTGAATTTTTTGACTAGAATCCACATCAATAATTTAGGTGTTATAAATCATTGAAAAAATCTCATCCACCACATGAATACAAAGAATATTAAAATGAATTATCATTTTTTAAAGTAGAAGGTGGAACATGGACTTGTGACATTGGGTTATTTGACTATAGAACTACAAGTTTAATACAATGTAAAAATGACATTACCAATATAGGCATTCATGAAACTTAAACAGGATCTTACATAAATAATGATGTAATATAATGATCCAGATGTAGTGTTACAATTTGATCCAAGAAGGGTTCACAATTTTTTATCAGTAAATTAGGAATTACTTGATAAAAATTTCATGTTACTATTTTTTCTCATGTTAAGAATGACTTATGTGGGATTATGGTATTTATTTGGTAAATCATTTATAGTTATCTACAATCACAATAATAGTATATTGTTAGAATATGGAATATTATTTAACATAATATCAGTGAGTGAATGGTTTTCAACAAACCTAACGGGGTCTATTGTTGGAAAAAGATACTCAAGGTAACATTGTACTATTTTTGTGTGGAATGTGTCACTGAAAAATTTGATATAAAAGATCAGTTTTGGACTACCAACTTGATTCATGAGTGGGTATTTTTAAAAATATTCAAGATAGTATGTAGGATTATTTAGAAGTGGTATAGAATGTTTCATGGGCAATGTGGTACTGTTTCCTAATGTTTTCAAAAATAATTAGGGTCGTAAATTTGGAGGATGTATAATTTTTTTTGTAAAGGATGTATATTCACATAAAAAAATTGTTACACACAAGGGTGATGGTGTTTTTCAAATTATAGTGCATGTGAACATTTCAGATAGTCAAATGAAAATACAAAATGGGTAGATTTTAATATATGTTATGAAACTAGAAGAAAGATATCATTATCCAAAAAATGAGGAGTTGTCTGATCTTGTAAAATAGTGACGATGTTGTGCATCAAAGTCAAAATCAAATCATAATTATCAGAAATTTATGGAAGTTTTTCGAGCAGTTGATGGCATGCGATGATTTTCTACGAACGATTGTCTATGTATATATTAAGGTGGATACCCCTCTCATTCTTAATGATAAAATCATAGAGAATATGTTGTCTCGGAATATCAAAAGTGTTATTCAAAGATATATATTACCAAAAATATGTTATAGTTTCACACAAAATATATTAATTTGTTTATAATATAAAATGAGTTCCAAAACTATCCAAAAGTTATGAAAATTTTGAGTTCCATTATAATACATAAACGTTGTGTGAACATTAGTAGAGTTGCGTACAATTCATGCAAAGGTTGTGCAAACCAATAAGGATTTTCCAAGTACATCTATGGTAAAGAGGTATTCGTCCAGTGGATGGAATATAATATTATTGATGAACTAATAGTGCGTAATAATGATTGATTCATCTGATCGATATAAGAATAATCTAAACGAGATGTGGGCGTGCATTATTTGAGAGAGGAGTGAACATTCAAACTATGATTTTTTAAACCATGAGGGATAATGAGTATGATCCACACATTGTAACAAAAAATTCACTTTAGTAGATTCGTTATATATCAAAAATACCTTTTTATTCTCCTTGGATGTATTCTATTGATGTTTAATCAATTATTATTAATTTTTCTCATGCATGAATTCATTTTTTAGGCTTCATTTATATGGGAAATGTAGAGAAGAGAATTTTTTTAAAAATGAGATACGAACGAGAATTAGTTTTAATCATTCATTATCAGATTCACCCCCCCACTCTTAAGGTATTTAAAATAGTTGTTCAAATGTTTTCATTTGATAAAAAGATTAATTTAAATGCTTCTATTATTGGAGTTTCAATGGATATTTTAAATCATAATGAGATTTTGATCCATGATGGAAATAATTTTCAATTGTGGAAGAATTTGATATAGCACTACTATAGGTCATTAGGAACATTTGTCTTTACTATTATAATTCAAGGTATTTCGTGCAGAATGGATAGTTGTGATTTATCAAAGGCTGATCAAATGGAATTGGATTCCAATTTCAAGGGAACAATTATTTATGGGAATCCTTACCAAATATAATATATTAAAAGGTGATGTTATTTAATTCATCACCTCCTATGTGGGAACATTTTTAAATTATTACTAAGGGAAATAAATAATTAATATATTAAAAGTTGAATGATTTGTGGAACAATAATTAAGATATGTGAATCCACCCATATGTTTCTATAGATTCATTTGTCGACCAGATGAACATTACGATGGAATACATGTGTTTTTCAAAAACTATTTTATAAAGATATAAAGATTGTTAAGCTAATATTTAGATGAAATCAACCTCAGTTCAATATAATAGTTAATATTTTGGAATATATAGATCCAATAGAGATGACATGGGTTAGGTTACTCATGACTCTTGTAAAATATTAGGTGAGAAATGATGATAATGTGTCTATTGAAATTGGTATGTCCTTAGAGTGGGAAATGAATTCCATGAAGAAGAACACTATTGATGATTTACCAGAAGAACATGATACAGATTATGTAAAGCTATTCATTTCAACAAATCTACAATGAGTAAAAGGAATGATCAATGGGAAACTAACACTTTCATGCTTTCAATGTCGATTTGTCTGAAATATTGTAGAAATATTCCACAATATGATTCAAGATGGTGATGAGGGTGAATATTAAACTCCCATGAAAAATTACATAACTTATGTAAAAGATAATAAACATATTAAGTAAAATGTATTAAAAATGGATTCATATTTCAAAAGATAATAACAATTAAAAATAATATACAGATGAAGAGATTGGGAACATCATTTATCATGGAGAAAATTATATATTGTATGTTTTAGGAAAATATCAAAAAAGTGAAGAAAGTGACAATGATGAAGTTGATAGAAGGATTTATCTCCAAGATAAACTAAAATATCTTCCTAAAGAGTTAAATGTTTTGAGATCCAAGAAAAATGATATAAAAAAGAGTTATTCTTGACGAAAATCATTATATATACCAATATGATTAATCGATGTCTGAGTTAGATTATAAAAATGGAAATCTCAATTCGTCAATAATAGAGTAATCTAGAAAGATTGTTGAGTATAATCTCAACGTTCAAGAATAGAAATGGGTGATTGATGATTTCACTATCATAGAAAATGATAAAATGATATATATTTAGGAACCTAATGAGGATGTTTTCATCCTTCAAGGAAAATTAAAAAACCATGGAAGACTATTGGATCCTGGAATGAAATTATAAAAGTATATCACAAGGGAAAAATGATGGAATTATATCCTAGATATATAATAAGAACATGGAAATAATCATATAAAAATAATTATGATGGTATATGGATTGATCTCAAATATAATGATGTTGTTGAAAATAACCTGATATTAAGAAGAAACTATGATGTTAAAAAAATCATTAGGTATAAATAAGATTCATAATACTTATAAAACCATATAATGAACTGGTCTTAATATAAAGTATATTTATACACCTCATACCTGGTGTTATTTCTACGAAAAGATGGATATTTATCAAAATGTATTTTCAATATCTGAAATACACCAAAGGGTATAAGTGCAAAAAGGAAGCGACATGTAGATAAATATGGTAGAAAAGTTTTGGATTATCATTGTTTCTGATTAGTAGTATTTAGGAAGATGATTAGGTATTTGTGTTAAGAAATGTACAAAAATGTGATGATCAAGAATGAATGTGGTCATAAGTTTCCAGTCAATGAATCATAAAATAAGTTGAAAATGTAAAATCTATTTGTATCTATTAAAATATGAATTTGTTACATCATACAATGAGGAATATTAGGAATATCCATCCATAACAGGTAAGAAGACAATGACATGGACTCAAAATAAAAGAGTGGAACATGAAGTAGTCGTAGAGATTTCTCTTTAATTCATTAGATTATGTTGATGTAGGGATCCTTTACCATGGACAAAAGGCGCATATAAAGAGAAATAAAGTTATTGTTTGAGGAATCAAATACGACAGGGAAGGGGTTATAAAATTTGTAAATGATGATGGCGTAATGATTGTTGGTCTGGGGGAATCCCAATTTGTTGTCAAAGATAAGAGACTTAATAATGTATTGGTTAATTAATTTCATAGACACAACTTTCTATTTTTTTAAACAAAGTGACTTAATCTATGAAATAATAAACACCATGAAATTGTGTATCATCAATGAAAAATTAGGATGAGTTTTTCTTCAGGGAAAAAAGATGAAGTGAAATTAATACACTATGATTGGAGAAGTATATTTGAGCATTATATACAGAGAGGAAGAAAATATTTTGTGATATTAATAGTATGAGAAAATATTTCCACCATACCTATAATATATAGTCAAATTTTATGGCACTTGAGATCTCCCCAACCCATTATTTTATCATACACTCATGTGTTATTATTTTCTACAATTGAATATAATTAGATAGATGTGAATTGTGTATGAATAGAAGTCAACTTCAGTGATTAGATTGGTGAATGCCGATGTGGTGGACCAATATCACTTAGATAATTTTTACGAAGGATGTATTATTTTTATTTTGTAGATAATTTAATTAGTATTTCATGGGTATTTTTCATTTCCAACAAGTTCGACATATTCAGTTTCATAAAATAATATCAGTGGGAATCTAAACGGATGAATAGAAAGAATATGCTAATGTTTTTTAGAGATAATGTTATATAATTCACAACAAAATCAAGTGGAATATAATATCATGAAACAAGGGATACATATTAATGTTTTAGTGGAATGATCCCCTATAAAAAATGGATTTATACGGGATATATCATATCATAAATTACATGACTTGAATACTTATTACTGAAAAAGACCATCCAGAAAAATTCCTAAATGATGAAATCTCCACATCAGACTATATATCCCATAGGTATTTGTTTTGTATGAAATAAGAGAAGACTCTGTATAAGCCATTTTATTGAAATAGGATAACATTGAGATAATTCAAAATATTTGGAAGTGAGTGTTATATTCTCTAAAAGTAAAAAACATTGAGTCTCATGTACATGAGGTGATATTCGAATGATTTTCAGGTTATAGAAAAATCAACAAAATGTTTTTTGGAAAGGCTATGAAGTGTTTTAGAATGAAACAATGTCACATTAGTATAAAATAAATAAAATCTTCTACAATATATGGAATAGTTTCAAGACAGTACTGATGATGTGGTGAGGAACATGGAGGTTTTAGAATTGGAAAATCTAGGCATAGATGAAGATACTAATGATAAATATGAGGAATTTAAAACTATTCATTAACATAAAAGAAATTATCCAAGGTGATATTGGGTGTAAAATATCATTAGTTATTAGGATTTGCGAGTTCAAACATGTATTATGAATACATTACAAAATACATCCTTCCTATCACATATAGAACCTCATTTTTTGATGTAGTAGTTGGATTTGATAACTAGGATGAGGTTATGAATGATGATCTTGAAGAAATTGTAAAGAATATGAGATATGGTCTGTTTTTTCAACTATTAGGTAATAATTTCATCTGAAAAAGGGTATATCAAAATACGATTAATAAATATTGTGTAATGGTTTGAAACAAAGATTGACTAGTGTGAAAATGGTACTCTTATATAGAGGGCATCAATGTTCATGAGGAATGTTCACCTATTGTGATATTATAGTCAAACACAATATTTTTGGAAATAGTAGTGTAAAGAATCCTCATTTTTTACATATAGACATCGATTCAGCATTTACCAATGGAGTTCAAGAAAAATATGTTTATATTGGGAAAATTAATGGTTTTCTAATTCAAGAAGATGGGAAATGTGTTTTTCGGACGAGGAATGCTCTATATGAGTTGAATAAAGAATTAAGTTCTTGGTATTCTTGATATTCCCAATTTTTTAAATAGTATGGTTGTTATCATGGTTGGTTTTATTATATTCTAAATGTCATCAATGATAGTAATAAATGGTTGATGGTGCTGGTGTAGGAAAATGGAATATTACATCGTGGATCTGATAAAGCCCAATGTAAATAGAATGAATAATTAATGAATTGTGAGTATGGAATGTAAAAAATTTGTGAGATAACGTTTTACTTGGGCTATATGTGATAAAAGGACGGAATTTCACATTAATTTCTCAAGGTAATTATTCGAAAGTAGTTTTGAGAAGATTTGTAATGGATAATCCTAAAAATATTATGTCTATTGTGGCTACCTAGATTAATGATAATGAATGTAAAGAAAATAATTTCATATAATATAGGTAGATCATGGGATGTTTATTGTTCAGGAATGTGAAAAAACTGGATATTGTGTTTTATGCATTCCATGTAGCGCAAAATCAATGTAATTTCAAAAATAATCATACTTGAAGTAAATAAAGACTTCATTGGTATATCAAGGGTAATATAGATTTTTGATTGTTTTATAATGATATATATCGATTAAAGTTATTGAGATATAAATATACATATCAGTCCAGATCTGAACATGATAGAAAATCAATTTCAGGTGGTTCATTCAATCAGGGAGGAATATGTATTTCTTTGTTGAGGATGAAACAAGATTGTATTTCATTGAGGACTTTAGATGCAAGAAAAAATTTCAAGTAATCACAATTTCATGACATTCATGTGGATGAAATAGTAAGTTATTATTAGTCGTGTTAAATTGAAGTATCTGATCAAAATCCTTTGAGATAATTGATTTTCTATATATCTTAGAAAAAAATCATGTCCACCACATGAGGACAAAGCACATTGAAATCAAATAACTTTTTTTAAGGAGATGGTGAACCAATGTGATATAGTTACAATTTTAATTATTTATAATGTGTGTTTCAATTTTTTAATCCCTTAAAATTAATGAATTTTATCATTTTTACCACATTTTAATATATTTTGTCGATTTTTTCTTAATTCTCAAAAATGGCAAAATTTGGAAATTTATCACATTTCAAGAGAATTAGTTTTTCAGGAATAACATTTTCAATTGAGATCCAATTTAAGTGAGTCATTTTCATATGTTTCACTTGTTTCCGTGATTCACTATTTTGATCTGAACCCATATCCAATTCAAATTTTATTATCCTACGGAAATCAATCCAGATGAATATTTTTTATTGATGACAGAATAGACCCCACATCAATTATTGAATCATAAATCCGTGTTCATAACTCTAAATATAGTGATTATAACTGGATTGTAAATAGAACAATAAGATACATCCTAAAAGGTAATTTAATTAAGAAATTAGGTTATTAAAGAATCCACTTCATGCTCAAAATTGGAGGTATTTCAGCTCTATCTTCAGGCATAATGATTATTCATCAGTAATTAGAGCATAAGTATTGTGACACATGTCCCAATCAATAGAGATTTTATGGGAACATGAAAAAGTGATAGAGAAAAAACTATTCTAAAGAATCATTTTTGATATTCGGACACTTATTTTTAGAAAAGAACTTAAAATATTTTAGGATTGAATATAGATGGAAATTCTCAACACCTCAAGCCTAAAAATATTTATGTCTAATTGTATTCAAGTGTGTTGTGAAGAAATGTATAATAGGGTTTGTCCTAAAAGATTGGTTCCTCGAATTTATGTGAATTTTGTTTTTTCTTTTTTTTTTATGATTTTCATTATTCACTCTTCTTCACCATTAAACTCTCTTACCCTCTACATGGTTCGGTAAAGCCTTTAAATGATCACGGAAGGTGGACTTTTAATTTTTTAATTTTGGGGTCTTTATATTAATGTAAAAATAACATTTCTATTAATTGATTTATATTATTAGTGGTTCCCATTTTTTTAAAGTGATCATGTTTTGGGGATTGGGTGTATTTATTTGTAATAATATTTGTTGGTGACCATTGAAATCCCCCTACCTAGTGATTTTTTCTCAATTGTGCAGATTGTGTTTGGTGGTGAATGTCTATAAATCATTATCACATGTGTTAGATAAGTAAATTTTTTATATATTTATAACAATCAAAAATTCAAAACTAGTACATTTATTAGTTTTTTGGGGATAGTTCAACAACATTATTTAAAATATGATTGGTTTCTATTGCTTCCATCGACCAAGTGTGATTGAAAATGTGATCAAGGGTTAATTCACATATAATTATATATTTGGATATGGGGATAGATTTATACGATCATGATGATTATGAAAAATGATATAATAACCTAAACATATTAATATCTTCATTAATTAGTGTTCAAACATAATTATACTATATTTTTTTCTTTTTAAACTCCAACAATTTCAGAAAATACATATAATTATTTAAAAAATATATGTGAAAAACGTTATTTTTTTAAAATCCACTCTTGATACAACATAAGTCAACCAATTTTTTTCTTTTTAACATAGTAAATATAATTTTTTGGCAAAATCTATGATAAACAAATTTTAAAACATTTTTCCATTTCTAGGGAGGTGTTGTCAACATATTTTTCAACTTTATTTCTTTCCTTTATCGTCCTATCTCTTCAAACATTTATGAATATAACAAAAAACACCAAACCATTCACCTTGATCTATAGAATGAAAATAAATTATTAAATAGACATAGAAACCATAATATTTAATGTCAATGGGAGGAAATATTTCTAGATGACTCGAATGAAACTTCAAGTGTTCACTCTGAACTTGTCATCATGCCTAGAAATATAAAACCATACCCTAGATACCATTGTGGAAAAAAATTCCTTAAAAAAAAAATCAACTTATCATTAAAGTGTTTCAAAATTATTTTGAGATGAAAAACAAGACAACTAAATTTCTTATAAGGTTTAATTTCTTTTTAGGTTATGATCCAAACAAACATATTATAGAGTTCACAGATGTCTCCTAAACATTCAGACCCCATGGAGTAGCTGAGGAGTAGGAAAAGGGGAAGGCATTCAAATTATCATTGGAAGTAGATACCAATGAATGTTTGTATGTTCTAGAACACATGATATGAGGATTATTCTAATGACATGGTGGGATGATTCATGAAAATATTATTCCCCAGCACAAGAATCCCAACCACCAGAATGGAAATATTGGGATGTCATTGGGGGAAATCATTTATGAGTAGTAGGAAATATTTATAAATCATTGTGAATAATTCCCACAAAAAATAAATTTGGTTGATCACATAATTGTATTACATTTTAAATTATTACTTCAAAATGGAATAAATTTATTTATGTAACATTATTGTGGTGAAATGATTGAGATTTCTTGAGAAGAATCTAGGAGATTGATTGAGAAGATCTCTCAGATCTCACAATAGCTTGGTGTAAGAGTCACTGGTAGAAGAGGAATACATGAGATAAGAACACATTATTCATAACCTTTATTGGAAACTAATATTACTAAGCTAAATATTATGGTGAGATAGATGTCCCTGATGTAATTGAGTGACAAAAAAATCCATCAATATGGTATCAGATTTAAGCTCAGTACCGATCCAATGTTTTGAAATACATGTAATGGAATATTGTGTGGTAGCCTTCAATCCAATGTAGTTAAAAAAATCATAGATAGAGGGAAGATAACCTTTTTCAATAACTGTTTTAAAATTAGATGAATCATGATAATCGTCTGCACCAAAACCAATTCCAATAAAAACCACCATTTGATAAACAATTCAACAACCCGCCACTATTTCAAATAAATAAATCTTATAAATAGTTGTCACACCACCAACCACCAACTTTTCTAGAGCCTATGGCCTATAAAACACCAACGCACAACATTATGTGAAACAAATAACATCAATGTATGATGACCTAGAATAAAATATTGATATGTTAGCAAACATGGTGTGATGTCCTGTTGAAATCAATTACAAAAACCAAAGACACTCCCTTTACAAATTTTGTCATACACAAAGGTTAGTTTCATAGTGATAAAAAATATGTGGAGATAAAATCATAAAATCAAAATCCCATGAACATAAAATAAGACAACCAATGTTTCATGAGAATAGTGTTCTAAATTATAAAAAATTAGTAATAATTCACCATGGGGAAACAAAAAATGGTGAGGACGAGAAGTATATGATGAGTATTACGTGACAAGAAAAACAAATTAAATGGAAATAATGATATAATAAACACATTACCAAATAATTATTATTAGGGATGATTTAATGAAAGTGATTGTAGGAAGAATATTTTCAATAGGATATTCACGACACCTTCTAGAAAGTTGAAATAAATATATTTATTCTTGTTGAAATAAAACAAATTCAAATGTATGATACATTTTTGAATGATCTTTTATTCAAGAAGTGGATAATGTAGTGTAATTAGATGATCAACTTAGGAAGAAGTATCTTATCCCATATCCCACCATAATTTCTAACCAAATGTCACGATTCAGGGACATTTTCTATTATATGATCCACTAGTTCATTAAAATTGTATAATAATTTTTGTGATCATGTTTCCTAAATTAATTTATTGGCTCACATATTATACCCATACATTCATATTAGAGACTTGAATCCCACTATAGTGGTGGTCCAGCTAGCAAACATAACCATATTTTTCCCAGAAGGAGTTATTGAGGATTTCTGGGAAAATGTCAAAGATATCTTTTGTCCAGCTAACTTCTATGTGTGAATATGAGATAATTAATGAGAAAATTCCATTCAACAATCATTTGAGGGAGTCCTTTCTTGATTATGGAAATCCCATTCTCAATTTTTATTAAGGGGGAATCACTATGTAAATTTGGAGATATAACTATCCACATCAATGTTTATGGATCCATGAGGAAACCATCAAAAAATCACTCTATCATTGAACTCTCACATAATTTGGAATTCAGATGATGGAAAAATCAGGTATGTGACATGAATTCATATACTTAGAAGAGAATTTTTCATTTAAAATATCACTAACCAAGTTTCTGTCCAAAACAATGGAGATTTTGTTTTCATGTGGGAAGAATAGGTAAAATCATATTTCTTTGATGATTTGTTTGATGACGAGGAAGAATATATGATTTCTTGTGTGTAGGAGGACTATAATAGTTAAGTTGTTAGTGTAATTATAGTTTGATCCCATGAATATACTCAAGATCTAGATTTATAACCATTACCCACTTATTTCGAATATGTTTATCTTAGTGAGGGAGATAAATTAATATTTAAAATTGTAAATAATCAATCTGAAAGCCATAGAAAATATTTGATTGAGCTTTTGAGAAAGAATGTCAAGGATATAGGGTGGATCTTATGTTATATCTTAAGAAAAAACACAAAAATATTATCACATAGAATTCCTCATGAGGGAGATTACAAACCTATAGGGAAACCCCAAAACAGGATGAATCACAACTTGATAGAGGTTAGAAAGAAGTATATTGAGATGATCGTTGAAGATAAGATTATCTTTCCAATCTCAGATTCACATTGTTTTTTTCCCAATTATAAATCTTGAAATGTAAAATGGCCAAAAAACAATATGGAACGAGAATAATTAATTATTCTCTATGAGGATTCATAATAGATAGAGAGTGAGCATTGATTTCAGGAAGTTGAACCTGATCACTCATAATGGTCATTTCCCTATCCCCTTCGATGACCAGATGTTATAGAGATTGGTAGAGAGATATCATTTTATCATTTTGGAAGGATTTTTCTGATACCCATTTCCCTCTAAGACTAATAAAAGAAAACCATTACTAGTCCCTTTAGTAGTATTTCATGTAATGGGATTCAATTTAGATTATGTTATACTATAGGTACATTTCAAAGGTGCAAAATAAGTATTTTATCTAATCACATTAAATATTTTTAGAGGTTTTATGAGATGATTTTATAGTTTTTGTAGGTTATTTTGACCATTATTTGAAAAATCATAAAAATATTTAAACATCTACATTGATAATAATATTGTTTTAAAAATTTAAAAGTGTCATTTCATAGTTGAGTGAGTAATTTTCCTTGGTTTTTTCATTTTATGAAAATTAATTTAAGTTGATAATTGAAAAAATGAAGTGATAAATTCACTACTTTATTGAACGTGAGTGAAACATGATATATCATCTATAGGGAATTAAAGATTTACTATAGTTTTTTCAAATATTGCAATTAGATTTTTCTCCCTCTATCTCGATTTATTTTGAATGATTCTAATATTGATTTCCAGGGTGAATACATGGAATCAATTGAGGAGATGAAGAGGATATTTATAACACCACATTTAATGCAACCACAAAATTAAGAAGAATCATTCAAGATACATTATGATGCTTCTAACTAATTAGTTTGATCAATGGTTCATTAGATAATCAAGGGCCTGAAACAAGTCAATTGCATGGCCTCATGAACCTTACATGTAGCCTAATTAAATTAATCAAAAGGGAAAATATATTTTTGTATATTTTTTTGTTGGGGAATAATTTAGATCATATATTATTGTATATAATTTCACCATTTCTAATGATCATGTAGCTAATAGTACATTTTCAAGAAGGATGAAGCTAAACTGAGGCCAGTGAGATGGATTTTACTACATTAGTAGATGAAAAAATATATTAAGGAAAACAAGGGATATGATAACCAAGTGGATGATCATTTAAGAGACTGACCAAAACTACTGAAGCGGAAATTACAAAAAAATAATAATTTGAATGATCACCTTCCCAGATAGCATTTATACTTGGTTGAAAGGGAGGTATATTATCATGGTGACATGGTAAATTATCTAGTTACATCTAATGTACCATCTCATTTCAATTATCACAAAATTCACAAATATAACGAAGAATATAGATATTACTTTTTTAATGTTCCCATTCATTAAATGATTTTCAATGACCATGTTATATAAATATATTTTATTAAGAGTTAAATTAGTTTTTTATTTTAGTTTTGTGACACTTTAGCTTGTGAATTCCCATTTAAACCTCAAAGGAAAGTAGTAAAGAGATTAATATCAAGACATTATTGGAGTACCATTCATAATTATTGTCATCAATTGTGAAAAAGGATTAAAATTTAATTTTTCTAGAAAAATTTCATAGAGACATGAAATTCCTCAGCAACCACATAACTTTTTTGATATTTTTTTGTCTATGAGATAGAATTTATTGGACCTTACCAAATATCTTTTGAAAATTCTTATATCTTGATTTTGGTTGATAATGTTCTTAAATGGGTGGATGAAAATTCCACATGGTTTGACAATTCTAATGTTTTTGTTATTTTGTTAGGTATAAAATATTTGGTAGGTTTCGAATGCCTAGAGACATAATATGTAATCAAGGCTCTCTCTTTTATAATAGGATAATGGAGGATTTCTTGAAGAAGTATGTGGTGAATCATAACACATCAAATCCCTATCACCCATAGACAAATGGTCAGGTTTAAGTTTCTAAAAGTGAAATAAATGGAATTTTGAAGAAATATATTAACCCAAATAAGAACCATTGGAGCCAAAGGATGGATGAAATATTATTGTCATACTGAAAATCGTAAATTGGAAAGATTCTTTATTAAATGATCTAAGGAAAGATAAATCATATACTAATGGAATTGGGGCATAAGCAGTATTTTCATGAGAGGAAGATGAATTTATATATAAAATGTTTTGGTAATGAGAGAATATTTCAAATAATGGGGATGGATATAATTAAAAGGGAATCTCTTTAAAATTATAGTATTTAAAAAGAGAGAACATGAGTGGATCATGATAAAATCATCCAACTGAAAGGCTTCCATCTTTGTGAAAAAGTTTAGATATTCATGTCAAGACTAATGCCGATGATAGGTAATCTTAATTCCATATGAGAAGGTGAATTTATTGTTACTCATTTTTAACCTTTCTGAGCTATGTAGATTATGATGGACAAAGACTAGGATCCATTCATTGTTAATGGACACAGGCTGATGAAATTCAATAGGATTGTCCCATTATATACAATTGAGGCGAACACACTCCCCCAACCTGTCTACAAAAAAAATCCATCACATTGTAACTCTATTTTACATTTGATTTATTTGTGTGATTCATTTTCAAATATTCTTACATGTTAATTAAATTTTAATTTATTGAGGTCAGTACATTGTTAATGGTTGGGGGATGGAAAATTTTTAGATTAGGATATTTATATATTTTTTGTGTTTCTATGTTCCAAAAAATTTTTTCTTTCATCATATATTTAGGTGTTTCATTTTCATTTTTTCATAGTTTTTGAATCATGGGAGTAGAAATGATTATAATTTAATTTTTAAAAACACATAAAAATAAGTGAATCAATGTATTCTTAGAAAAAATTATTAAATTAACTCTGAAAATGAATTTTTATCATGTTCAGTTTATTTGGAATTTCAGGAGAGGAACAATAATTTTTTGTGTTCCATGCAGTATATCACTATCCTTATCATTGAAATCTCAATACAAAGAGGCATTTGGAATTTTTTTTTTCATATTAGTTATATTCAACTCACTTCTTGAGAGAACCAAACCATGAATTCTTTAAACATAATTTGATTTATTCCTATATAATCTTGAGGGTTCGTGGTACAAGTTATGTAAATGATTGAGACATTTCATCAGTTATAAATACTACTTTTCATGAAAATAAATTTCATTTTAGGTTTCCTTATAAATTAAAACATTATATACATAACAATCCATGAACAACCAATTAGGTTATCCACAATACATGCAAATTTTACATGTCCTACCATATCTTAATGTTAAATTTCACAATATAAATGAACATCAGGGAGGAGATAATTTTTATTGTATTATGCTACAATAATTATTGATAAATTAGGTGGAAAATAATATTTCTAAGTGATTTTATTTCTACTAAAAAATAATTCTACTGAAACATATTCATTTTCTACATATTTCATGATAATAGAATTTGTGAATTTATGTATATTACAAAGAGAATAATAGTTGTTACTATTTAGGGATTTAAATAAAACAATTTGTATGAAAATATAGAAATTTTTATGCTGATATTCATATTGGTGTTATCTTTTAATTAGTTTTCAGGATGATAGATGTGATTTTCTACTATGGTGATCAAGTAGGACACCATATTTGAGTGAAATTTTGAATCATGCATTTTTTCTCCAAAAAGTGAATACCCCTTCTCAATTATCTTTTGAATTTTTTACATATATATCCTACCAAATAGAGTCTATTGAACAAACATATACAGTCCTAATGATAAATACATTTCATTGACTCATATTTGGTGGATATTTAGGAATTTATCAAGCCTATGGAGACTCTTTCATTTTCATGGATAATAATAGCCTTATAGAAAATTGAATTTTTTTTTATTAGAGTTAATTCATTTTAGAGGGATGTATTGTATTTATAGGAGGATAAATGAATAGTGAAAATATTTAATGATATAAATAGAGAACTTGTAAAAATAGTTTATGATGGTACATGATATGATATTTTTTTTTATTGTTATGTAGTTGGTGGATCTCATTATCATATTATCTGAATTTTCATTTATTTCATTGTGATAACGACTTGTCTATGAGTCCATGTTCTGTTAGTGAGGGTATTGATAGAGTTAATATTTTCAATATTTGTTATGTTTTTATAAATTATTTATTCCATTATAATTAATGAACCTGAGATGATTTTAAACATTTTATTATTTTTGTTGGAATTTCGGATTAATTGTTAAAATTAGTTAATTTTGAAAATTTAAAATTTTTATGAAGATTTAGTTTTATTGGAATAACTTTTAAAATTTTGAATCACTTTTATGGATTATTTTTTGGAATCCTTATTTTGATAATGGGATTCAACAATATATTTTGATCCTAGACCAAATTCAATATAAACTAGCCCCAAAAAAATAATCACGGTGATTACTTTTTTTGTCCAATAGAATGGATCCCACATTAGTTTTTGAAGCATATATCAGATTATATAACCACAAATTATGGGATTATAGATGGATTATATGTAAAGCATTGAGCCTTATATCAATGATATATTTATGTGAAAAAATTATTAATCAGTAATAAGAGCATAACATTTTTTAACATTTCCATATCCACAATGATTTTGTGGCTTCATGAATAAGTGTTAGAGGAATATTATTACGAAGAAATCATTTTGAGATTCAACCATTTATTATACTAAATGGACTCAAATATTATGTGTATTGAATCTGAATAAAATAATTTACCTCCCTCGATCCTATGAATATGTTTGTGGACTACACTTCATAGTGTTGTTTTTAAAGGTGAAAGAGGGGAATTGAATGAAAATTGATGTATTTTTTATCTATATTATCTTCTTTTATTTAATTTTGTTTCATTATTATCTCTTGTCACCCTTTTAATTCTCATATCATTCACATGGAGGGGTAAATCCATTGACTAATTTGTGAATTAGGACTTTTTATTTTTGTATTATCAGTGTCTAGAACATTATTATTGAACTCTATTATTATATTTAATGATTTATATTTTAATTGGTTAACAATTTTCTTAATGACGACATGTATAGTTTTTTTGTGTATTAATTGTTAATTGATTTGCTTTATGATATTTGAACAACCTGTACCTCATGCAATTAGTCTCTATTGAGAATATTGTGTTAGGTGGTGTGTGTTTATCATTATTTACACCACGTGTTAGAGAATTGTATTGTTTCTATAATTATAAAGTTAAATAAAACAATTGGTACTCACATTGTTTTCTGGGGAATGGTTCCTGAATATTAATTTCCATAAGGGTTTTTTCCATTTCTGACTTCAACCAAGGGTAATTTACAACTCTATTGATGAGTAATTCATTTATCATTAAATTGGATGATAGGGGGAATTATTTTAATGATCATGACCACATTTCAAGTGGTTATCATATCCTAACCCCATAACACACTTTATGTATTAGTTTTGAAATATTATTTCAATTAATTTAATTAGTTTTAAACTGAATGTATTTCAAAAACACCTCTAATTCTTTCTCAATTTTAGGTGAAAAATGTTATTGTTATGCCCATAGTTATAGAGACATCCATGTTCAACCACAATACTAAATTTTATCTTATAAATTTTTTTTGTCTTTATCCAGTTCGTACGTGTCACATGAGCTTCTGATGTTGGAGTATGTTCCTAGATAACTACAAGTTGGATATATTCAGGCAAAATTATTAACCAAAGATGTGTTTTAGAAGCATAGACTAGCTCTTGGAGTTCATTCAAGTCCCCATAGTTGAAAGAGTATGGATATTTAACCCCATATCTCCAAGGATGATTTATTTTTCCCAAATCTGAGGTTCTTTATTATTTATACTATTAATGTCCAAACATGATTTACCAATGGGTTAATTTAAAAAGGGTGAGTATTTGTGTCTATAAAATTGTGTATAAAATTTCATACTGAAGATAGAGATAAAATCTAATAGGGGTGAAACAATATAGGGGTTGTCTTAAATTAGATGTTTCTGAAGGTGTATTATGAAAGAAGATAAATAATGACAGTAGTTTGTGATAATAGATAATTATTATATATGTGTAAATAATGGTTTATTCTTTAGCACCATTAGAACTTATAAAAGTTTTTTAACGAATTTTTTATCATGTGGTTCAATGAAATAAGTGATTAATTTATAAAATTGTAATAAATGTTTATTCTTTATGTTAACCATGAATAATGTTTCATTAATGTGTGTGTTGGGTAAATCTATGATCTATATCTTTTATTGAAATATGTGAATCTTGATATAATATGTAAGTTTCATTCACATGGTATAATAGAGTACATGTTTTTAACAAACCAATTGTAAGATATTGTTGGGAAAAAATACCTCCCCGAAAACATAGCAGTGTTTTTGGGTGGATTTTGTTTGTTGACAAAGAAGGTTGAAAAAATATGTTTTGGAGTTTCTACATGATTATTAACTAGCCATGATAACAAACTATAAAGATAGATTAATGAATTCTCTAGATGTGTTGTATTAATTTGTGATTAAAAGGGGACATTTTTCCCCGTTTTCGGAATTTATAAGGTCAATAATTTGGAGGATGGAAATTTTTTTTTGAAATGTAATTATTATAGAATAAATTTTAAATGTTCTGCACAAGGGTGAATCTATATCATAAATTTTCTCTAATGTGAATATTTTAAACTATCATATTAAAATATGGAAATCATTAGTGTTGTATGAATGTTATGAAAATGCAAAAAAAAAGTCATAGTCGTGTGACATTAGAAGAGTTGTGTACTCCCAATAAATAAAGATGGTGTTGTGTGCCAAAGGACTCATGAATATTTGATGTTTAGATATTAATAGATGTCATAGACATAGTGAAATGCATGAACGGAAGTGTATTTCATGTCCGATCATGTATATTAATTTTTAGCTTCCCCACTCATTTCAAAAGATCAATACTTACATAATATCAGGTCTCTAATTCATACAAGAGTTGTGAGAAGCTATTTCATACAAACAATAAGTAATAGTTCTACACATAAAATGGAATTGTTTTTTTTAAACCAATGGTGTTATAGGACTAACAATATGATTCAATCATGATGGTGTTTCATGAAAAAAACATAAATGTAGTGCTCATGTTGGTTTTGTTTCTCACAACCCATGAAAAGGTTGTGAAAAAACCCAAAGTTGTGAAATCATATAAGTATTTTCACATATATATTTTGGTAAAGTGTTATTAATAATGTGAGTTAAAGTGAAAAATATTTATTCACTAAATAAGGAGAAACACTAATTGATTCATTAAATAAAAAATAATCATCTAAATGAGAGGAGAGAACACATTATCTTATAGTGTAATTTTATTTTAAACAATGATTGGTTGTAAACTAGGAGGGATATTTATTCTATTCCAACATTTGTAAAAACAGTTTACATTAGTAAATTTGGTACATTGGAACATTGACTTTTTATGATCCTTGTATGTAACCGAGTGAGGGTGAACCAAGTTAAATTGTTTTGTCACATGAATACTTTCATTTCATCTCATACATTGTTCTGGGTGTGTGATAGAAGATTATTTTTCTTATGTATAAAACAACATTTAAAGGGTTATTAGTTTTAATCATTCATACCATGATCTAACCCATATTATGGTATTTGTCCAGGTTTGGATAACAAGAACTATATTTATTCTCTCGATCACTACTCTCTTCATCATCATCATCTTCTTATAAACTCAAACTTATCATCTGTATTGTATTTATCAATTTTTAAATATGGAAATATAAATGATATTTTTCCACCAAATATTATCATTTTAATATGGTTAATATTACCATAAACAAGGTTTTATTCTTTTATAGTCAATAATTAGTTTTAAATACGTATTTTTAATCCCTATAAATCACATGTAAATATGTACTCACTATTTTCATTAAAAATGTAAGAACCCGGTTTTTGCTGTGAAGGACTATGGAATATTCATGATGATATTCTAGAGTAGCGCCTTCATACAGCATGCGATTCCGATCCCCGGAGTGGTTGAAATTAAATTTTCAGTTCGTTCACACTGGAAATGCTAAATAAATGGGATAACTCCTAAATGGAGTTCCGGATCAGAGATCCGAGTGTTCAGATGGGTCCGAATGGGGTTTTTACCCTAGGAAAGACATAAAACATGTCGGCGCGGGACGTTTGGACCCCTCACCCGCTTTTGGAATGTTAAACGGATTAAATTAATTAATTAATTCGTTTAAGGGCGAATCTCTAGTATCTCTTAAACCATGGCTCAAATTGGAAAACCGAGGGCATCGTTGAGTTCAGAGCGTACCGTTTACCATAGGAGGGGTATAAGTTTCGCGGGAGCGGGTCGTCTGTGAAAAATGGCCCCAGGGGCGTTTTCGTAATTTGGCGGCCTCAGGTGCTATGTTTAATAAATTTTGAACGGGGCCTCGGATTAAAATTCTTAGACCGTCGTTGTGCTCGGGAGGTGGTGTTTACCCTAGGGGGGGCTTAACCTCGACCTTGTTGAGGGTTCGGGTTTGGGCCGACGGGCGGGTTCTTAAGCATTTCTATTTAAACGCTTAAGTCACCCCTCCCTCTTCCTCTTCCTCACCTAGACAGCAGCTAGGAGGAACTCCTCCCTCTCCTCCTCCAGCTCCGGCGAAGCAGTTCTGGCAAGGCGTGGCATGGCGGTGGACTCCCCGTGAAGCTCCGGGCATCGCCCAAGAGGCAAGAGGTTTTGAGCGTTTTAATTCCCAAACCTTATTTCAACCTCAATTATATTCATCGGTTATTGTTCGATTGTCGAATAAAAATGAATGATAATGTAGTAGTTTTAATGAGCTATCTGGCGCATCTTTCGGATTTGGTTTTGGAGTTCGGAGGAAACCACAATCATTCACTGAAAATTGCGGTTTTTGCGGAGGAGATATGGGGCGTTCCGGCAGGTAGGCGCGGCGGCCGGCCATGCCAGGCGGCGGTGCAGTGATCCAGGCGGCGGCTTGAGGTTGATACGTGTTTGAGGGAAACAGCGGGCCGACATCAGGGGGGACGGCAGGCGGAGGTGGCCGAGCGGCTCCGGCATAGGGCAGAGGGGGGGCCGCAGGGTGCATGACCCCGCATGCGGATCGACCGCGACCCGCATGTCGCGGGTCACTGTTGGGGAAAGAAGATTGGCCTTGACGGCCAGTCGAGGGCGCTGGCCGCTGCCAGCTGGATGCGGCAGACTGAACCAGACCAGCGGCCGGGCCGCGGGCCGGCTGGGGGCGGACCGGACGGACCGGGCCGGTCCGGGCCTAGGGAGTGCCCCCCCTTCTTTGAATTTCCGATGACCGTAACATTCGTTACAGGGGTCCGTCTTGCGCACCGTCAGTGGAAGCGTAGACCTTGCGTCCTGGGGAACATTTTGAGATGGTTTGGGAATTTTTAATTCCCGAAATGAGGGGCCTCGGAGGTGTGACGCGTCTTTATGTAGACGAGCGTTTTTCCCGAGATTCTTGTTATTGACGGCGCAGACGCGTCCGATGTCCATTTTGAGCACCGTCAGTGGCGTTGCGACCCTGGGACTGAGGCAGAGGTTTCCAATGTGGCTCCAGGCGTTGAGACCGAAGTTGAGGCTTGGGCCCCACGGCCCGTCTCTTGAGTTGCGTGCAGCGTTTCACAACTTTTTCACCGGGCATCCATTCGGGGCATGTGAGCAGTCGATTTTGGATGTTTTTCCAAGGGGATTGCAATGGTTCAATCCGCCCGCTATAATTCTGCATGATGGTGTGGGCCATGTGAGGACCATTTCGGGAGTTGATGGTGATTTCCATCTTTATCACCGGGAGACCATTTTGGACAAGTGAATAGTACATTTCGTGTAATTTTTCAAGAGGATCGCAACGGTGTGATTCGTTCATTATGTTTCGGGACTGGGTTGCGGGTCCCACGTGGCACCGCTCATGTGCCGTGCGCCGGAATGCATCTTTTTCTCCAGATATATGTTGCACTCATGTGAGTAGTGCTTTTGATGTGTTTTCCCGAGGGGATCGCAATGGTGTGATGGGCCCAACTGTTTTCGGGGCCGAGTCCCCAGATCCAGGGATTCCGTTCGGGGGTGAGGCGGTGTTGGTGACCTTTTCCGCCAGATATCCGTTGGAGGCGAGTAAGAAGTCGATCTCGCGTGTTTTTCTGCGGGGATTACAACGGTGTGATCTGTTTGGTTGTATGGAGCCTCTTTCGCGATCTTATTGAATGTGGATCATGATAGGTGCTCCGGTGGCGGTTCGTCTTACCTTGTTTATAGGGGACCCTTGGCGTGTGATCACGCACTATTAAGAGAGTGATACATATGGTTCAAAAGTTGTGGTTGGTCGTGCCTGGGCCTTTGATGTAAAGTTGTTACGTCATGCCTTCGCGTTGACGTTGGGTGTCGTGTGCACGGTTTCCTTTGGGTTGGGACGTCGTATACTCTAGGAGTATACGGGATCGCATGGAGGTACGTCTAGTTTGAACCTGAGACGTTTGTGCACTCAGTTGGGGTTGACGTGGGGCCGTACGTCATGTGGGCCCCATGTGCGTGCCGTGTTCTGCCTTGCGTACATTGACCTCTCGTGACGTAGAGGGACCCTCTGTGCTCGTTTGTTTGACCAGTAGGGTGGAGATTTTCCCCTAGCTTTCTTCTTTTTTGTTTGACTAGCAGGGCTGAGTGGTATCCCCCTGGTTTCATTCTCGATGGATTGGCCGGTAACGGTGCTAGTGAAAACCAGTGCTGGAGCAGATGCTGCACCTCTTTTGGGTGAGTTGTTCTGGAGTTGGGAGGTTGTGTGATACCCACTCCATGTTCAGTTGGCCAGTTTTGTGCCCTCTAGTAGATATTTCTAGAGCAGTTCTGAGTTCTACCCTCCAGTGGGGTTGGGTAGTAGGTTACTCATCGACTTCATCGGATTTACCCTCCAGCAGGGCTGGGCAGTGGGTTTCTCACTGACTTCTATGGTTTACCCTCCAACAGGGACTGGGCAGTGGGTCACCCAACGCTATTAGGGTCTACCTTCCAGCAGAGACTGGGCAGTGGGTCACCCGATGCTATTAGGGTCTACCCTCCAGCAGAGACTGGGTAGTGGGTCACCCGATGACCTCTTAGGGTCTACCCACTAGCGGGGTTGGGTAGTGGTTCTCCTATCATCTAGTTCCAGGTCTACCCTCCAGAACAGTTGAGCAGTTGGTCGCCTGTCGACTTATTCCAGGTCTACCCTCCAGCGGGGCTGGGCAGTGGGTCGCCTGATGACGTATTATGGTTTACCCTCGAGTAGGGATGGGAAGTGGGTAACCTAGTATCTAATTATGGTCTACCTTCTAGTGGGGCTGGGCAGTGGGTCGCCAGATGATGTATTATGGTTTACCCTCGAGCAGGTATAGGCAGTGGGTCACCCGACAACTGGTTATGAACTACCCTCCAGCATGGATGGGCAGTGGGCACACCGGTTGGCATTCCAGTCTCAGTCCTTCCTAGTAGTCTATTCCGAGGCTTTCCTCCGTGATTACCGGAGAGGGACCCATGGTTATACAGGTCATTGTTGTGATGACATTGACTTTGAGGAGACCTCTCGACTGCAGGGCAGTGACGAGGCGGGGTTTGACTTAACCCAGAACTCTCAAGTACGTGGGGCACTTTCCCCACAGAGATGTGTTCTTGTGATGCGATCTAAAACCTTGTGGGCGAGTCAGTGCCGCCCAAAGAGGATAGTGTCGAAGTGCGGTGATTGAGCCCCTTGGCTTGTAGTTCGGGGCAGACGTGCAGGATGTTGGGAGACAATGATGGTTATGTCTGGGACAGTTGGCTACTCACTTCTCTTGGGCTGAGCTACGGGATGGAGATCCCCTTACGAAGTTTTTAGGGATTCAAGTTTGATCATATGGACATGTATATACCTTGTTTCTGGTACCCACATCATGGGTTTGGTTACTATCCTTCCAGGTGAGGGGAAGACGCGCGGGGGATGCCACGTGCTTTCCGTGTCTAGCTTCTCAGGTTGGATGAGTCAACTCTCCTGCTATAGGTAGCGAAGACTCTACAAGAGTTCATCTTCTCACCATTTCCAACTCCTTGTTCATGGATGAGTCTACTTCCTTCCTCTTGTTGGGTTGAGTTGGACTCTTTACTGCACCCTCGGTTGGACTCCTTTACTTTACCATTTCGCTCTACTGCTCAACCTTTGGTACCTCCTTTGTTGCTCCCTCGAGCCTTCGGGGTATCCAACTGAGTATTTTTATACTCACCCCTGCGTGGGCTTTTCCCGCACATGGTGTGCCATTGCAGACGACGGACAGGTTGGTCGTGACATAAGTGGAGTGTAGGAGCTCGGGAGCATGGACCGCATGCGATGGTCGTGGCCGGGTTCTAGGCGGGAGACCCGTTAGCTGTTTCATTTTGTTACCTGTTGCTGGGTTGTGGCCACCTTTTCTGGTTGGGCGCGTGTTTTGCCCCTTTTTCCTTTTCATCACTTTACTTGTACTGTTTAGAGGTCGATGCACTCTTGTAGTTATTTATAGCAGTTTCCCTTTTCTTAACTTTTTACTCTGCACTTTTGCATTGAGTGTGATGTGTGTGTGTGTACAGGTACTTAGGAAAAGGCCTCCCCGATTTAATGTGCCTTCGGCGCTGGTCGCGAGCCCCTGGCCTATGGAGGCAGGGTGGGGGTAGTTGCGGCTCGAGCCCGAGTAGGGTCGGGTCATTACAAAGTGGTATCAGAGGTGGTTCGTTCCTTGGGACATTGTGAGGACGTACCTAAAAGAGGAATTGGTTAGGATATAGGGAAACAGTGTTAATGTGTCTCGATAGCGGCTCTCAGGATAGGGAGTCCAGTGATAGTGCATCGGCCGACGTATCCATTCACCAGGACCTTGATAACCCGCTTGTCAACATGGCATGCTGAGACACTTGTTGCAGGGAAAATTTGGTTTGTGCATCACATATGATCGAGTATTTGACTGTCATTCTTGAGTCAGCTCCCCATCATTGCTATTGGTATATACATATATGCTCATTTGACCGTGTCACTCCTTGATAATATACAGGATGTCTCTGCATGGGAATCCAGCCAAGATATTTACTTTGGTTCGTGACGACGACCATGTGAGCTACGAGGCCTCAATCCAGGACCCATCATGTGAGCCCCTTTCCCTGGTTGGGCCGGTAGCAGCACCCCCACTTGTTGAGTAGTAGACAGTTTCAGTGGAGCAGGCTGAGTTTGAGCACCGGTTGAGAATGCTCCGTGAGTTCCAGCGGCAGAGACCGCTGAGGTTCAGTGGTGAGCTGGACCCCCAAGTAGCAGAGGTTTGGCTAGAGGCAGTGGTTAGCTTTTTCAGGCTTGTGCAGATGCTGGCAGATCAGAGAGTGGCTTTGGCAGCGAGCCTTTTTCGTGGAGTAGCTTGGCGTTGGTGGAGTCTGGTGACTCAGTTCCTTGATGAGTCGTCGCTTTCATTGGACGACATTCTGCTGTTGTTTAGTGAAGAGTTTTTTCCCTCCTTCTTATGCTCCTTTCGAATTCAGGATCTCCTGTAGTTTCAGCAGGGAGGGATGACGGTTTCCGAGTACGCGGCTAGTTTTTCATACCGTGAACACTTATACCCGGACTTGGTCCATGACGACAACCTATGAGCACGGAAGTTTGAGCAGGGTCTCCGCCGAGAGATTCGTGTTGTCATAGTACCCTTGTGCATTTCCACATATGACGGGGTGCTAGAGAAGGTGCTGGTGATAGAAGGATTCATGTCACGTTCTAGTGTTGGTGGGGGGAGCGGCACGTTGGAGCCGAGACGTTTGCCGTAGCTAGTGGGCGTCGGCAAGAAGGACCTTGACACAGGTGGCTTACAGACAACCGGACTCTGGGGCGTGGTCGTACGCCACAGTGGCGCTGGAGGGCACCAGTGCAGCCCAGAGAGAGTCGGTGATATTCTTGTGACGGGCGAGGTCACTTGGCATGAGACTGCCCGACCCGAGTTGTTGGGTGCTTTAGGCAGGTAGCAGGTGCACCACCACGACAGAGGTAGCACCGTGATCGTATTAGTACCCAGAGAGGTGGTGATAGCAGAGGAGTGGGAGGAGCTGGTAGTGGGGGAAAACATTACGAGGTCTTCCCATCACCACTAGGTGGTCCACGTCAGGCTCCAGAAGCTGACAGTTAGGACCAAGGACAACCACGATATTTGGAGGTCTAATATCCTGCAGAGTATGAGGTGATAAGAGGTACAGTCTACAGCTCTTCTAACTTTATTTAGTAGAATTGTTTGACTCTGTGTGTGAACTTCTTTCCTCCCTACTCCTTGTTTGATGTGTTACCAGGGTGATGTGGGGCGTTGGGTGTATCCCTGTGTTGGTAATGTAAAAGGCATGAGACCTTTTCCTTTAGTCGATGGTGTTGGCTCCATCGCGTGTTGAGCGTGTAAGAGAGCATCGACTGTGGAACCTTGCGTGACCAGATATCCTTGGGTGTTTCACCATATGGATATTCTGAAGGAGGGAATCACCGGGCCTTGTTTTAGGTGCAGGCAGTGATTCAAGTCGATACATGCGATGTAGAGGTTTGACTGGGGAGGTGAGCTACCCCTGAGGGCCTTCAGGCCATTTGAGACCTTGCAAAGGGATAGCGAGGTACCCTACCGCCATTCCCTAACCCCAATGTCTGGAGTGGGTGCACGGCCTCAGCAATGGCTGACCTCGCATGAACAGATCTATCCTTTGGTCTGTGTGTGGTGACACAAAGCTGTGCGTGGGTTCTTCTGGGTATGGGAAAGCCAGGTGTGGGCTTAGTACCCTGTGTCGCTCCCTAGATTTTCTTTTCGGGGATGCAAATATTGAATAAGGGAATGATGTAAGAACCCGGTTTTTGCTGTGAAGCACTTTGGAATATTCTTAATGATATTCCAGAGCAGAACCTTCAGACGGCATGTGATTTTGAGCCCCGGAGCGGCCAAAATTGAATTTTCAGTGCGTTGACACTAGAAATGTTAAATAAATGGGATAACTCCTAAACAGAGTTCCAGATCATTGATCCGAGTGTACAGATGGGTCCGGAATGGGGTTTTTATCCTAGGAACGACATAAAACTTGTCGGTGTGGGATGTTTGGACCCCTCGCCCGCTTCTTGAATGTTAAATGGATTAAATAAATTAATTAATTAGTTTAAGGGAGAAATTATATTATCTCCTAAACTGTGGCTCAGTTTGGAATACCAAGGGCACTGTTGAGTTCATAGCGTACCGTTTACTCTAGGTGGGGTATAAGTTTCGCGAGCACATGCCGTCTGTGAAAAATGGCCCTAGGGGAATTTTTGTAATTTGGCAGCCAAGGCGCTATGATTAATAACTTTTGAACGGGGACTCAGACTAAAATTACGAGACCGCTGTTGTGCTCGGGAGGTGGTTTTTACCCTAGGGGAGGCTTAACCTCGACCCTGCTGAGGGTTCGGGTTTGGGCCGATGGGCGGGTGCTTAACCGTTTCTATTTAAAAGCATTAGTCACCCCCTCCCTCTTCCTCTTCCTCACCTAGATAGCAGCAAGGAGGAACTACTCCCTCTAATCCACCAGCTCTGGCGAAGCATCTCTGGAAAGGCGCAGCATGGCGGCGGACTCCCCATGAAGTTCTG
Source organism: Viscum album (assembly GCA_963277665.1). Classification (NCBI taxonomy): domain Eukaryota; kingdom Viridiplantae; phylum Streptophyta; class Magnoliopsida; order Santalales; family Viscaceae; genus Viscum; species Viscum album. The sequence continues at coordinate 1,581,131,218 of OY728137.1, read as the reverse complement.
GACATCTCCCAGGAGGTAGGAGGTTTTAAGCGTTTTAATTCCCGAACCATATTTCAACCTCAATTATATGCATCTATTGTTGTTCGATTGTCGAATAAAAATCCATGAGAACGTATTAGTATTAATGAGATATCTGATGCATCTTTCGGATTTGGTTTTGGAGTTCGGAGGAACCCGCAATCATTCGCTGAAGATTGCGGGTTTGCGGAGGAGATCTGGGGCGTTTTGGCGGGTAGGCGCGTCGGCCGGCCATGGCAGGCGGCGGCGGGGTGAGCCGGGCGGCAGCTTGAGGCAGCTGGGTGTGCAAGGGTGATGGCGGGCCAGCTTCAGGGGGGACGGCAGGCGGAGGCGGCCGAGCGGCTCCGGCGTAGGGAAGAGGGGGGGCCGCGGGGTGCGCGACCCCGCGTGTGGCACGACCGCGACCCGCATGTCGCGGGTTGCTACTGGAGAAAGGAGACCGGAATTTATGGCCAGTCGAGGGAGCTGGCCACGAACAACTAGCTGCGGTGGACTGAACCGGGCCTGTGGCCGGGCCGCACGCCGGTTGACGGCGGACCGGCCGGACCGTGTCGTTCTGGGCCTTGGGAGTTCCCCCCCACCCCCCCCCTTCTTTCAATTTCAGACGCCCGTAACATTCATTACACGCGTCTGTTCTGCGCGCCGTCAGCGAAAGCGTGGATCTTGCATCATGGGGAACATTTAGAGATGGTTTTGAGAATTTTTAACTCCCGAAATGAGGATCCTCAGAGGCACGACGCGTCTTTAAGTAGATGAGCGTTTTTCCGGAGATTCTTGTTTTGGACGGCGCGGACGCGTCCGAAGTCCGTTTTGAGAACCGCCATTGGAATTGCGACCCTGGAACTGAGGCAGAGGTTTCTAGTGCAGATCCAGGCGTTGAGGCCAAAGTTGAGGTGTGGGATCCACGATCCGTCTCTTGAGCTGTGTGCAGCGTTTCATGACTTTTTTACCGGGCGTCCGTTTGGGGTGTGTGAGCAGTCGATTTTGGATGTTTTTCAGAGGGGATTGCAATGGTGAATTCTGCCCGCTGTAATTCCGAACGATGGTGTGGGCCCCATGAGGGACATTTCAGGAGTTGACAGTGATTTCCATCTTTTTCACCGGGCGACCGTTTTGGACAAGTGAATAGTCAATTTTGTGTACTTTTTTGAGATGATCGCAACAGTGTGATCAGTTCGTTGAGTTTCGGGACTGGGTTACAGGTTCCACGTGGCATCGCTCATGTGCGGTGCACCAGAATGCATCTCTTTCTCCGGATATCCGTTGCACTCATGTGAGTAGTGATTTTGACGTCTTTTCCCGAGGGGGTTGCAATGCTGCGATGCGCCCGACTGTTTTTGGGGCCGAGGCTTAGGATCACAGGACGCCATTCGGGCATGAGGCTGTGTTGGTGACAATTTCCATCGGATATCCATTGGAGGTGAGTTTGTAGTCGATCTCATCAGTTTTTCTACGAGGATTACAATGGTTTGATCCGTTTGGTTGTGCGGAGCCTCTTTTGCGATCTTATTGAATGTGGAGCATGAGAGGTGCTTCAGTGGCGGTTCTTCTTACCTTGTTTGTAGAGAACCATTGGTTTGTGATCGCACACTCTTGGGAGAGTGATACAAATGGTTCAAAATTTGTGGTTTGTCGTGCCTGGGCCTTTGAGGTTGAGTTGTTACGTCACGCCTTCGCGTTGACACTGGGTGTCGTGTTCACGATAGCATTTGTGCTGGGACATCGTATACTCTAGTAGTATACGGGAGCGCTTGGAGGTACGTGTGGTTTGTACCTGAGACGTTTGTGTGCTCAGTTGGGGTTGAAGTGGGGCTGCACGTCATGTGGGACCCATGTGCGTGCCGTGTTCTGCCTTGCGTACTTTGACCTCTCTCGACGTAGAGGCTCCCTCTGTGATTGTTTGTTTGACCAGCAGGGTGGAGATTTTCCCCTGGCATTGTGCTCGTTTGTTTGACCAGCAGGGTTGAGTGGTCTCCCCCTAGTTTCATTCACGATGGATTGGCCGATAGTGGTCCTAGTGACACCCAGTGCTGGAGCAGACGCTACACCTCTTTTGGGTGAGATGTTCTGGAGTTGGGAGGATGCGCGATACCCACTCCGTGTTCAGTTGGCCAGTGTTGTGCCCTCTAGTGGAGAAGTCTAGAGCAGTTCTGAGATCTACCCTCCAGTGGGGCTGGGCAGTGGGTTACTCATCGACTTCTTCAGATTTACCCTCCAGTAGGGTTGGGCAGTGGGTTGCTCAATGACATCTAGGGTTTACCCTCCAGCAGGGACTGGGTAGTGGGTCACCCGACGCTATTAGGGTCTACCGTCCAGTAGAGACTAGGTTGTGTGTAACCCGACACTAGTAGGGTCTACCCTCCAGCAGAGACTGGGACATGGGTCACCCAATGGCCTCTTAGGGTCTACCCTCCAGCGGGGCTGGGCAGTGGGTCGCCCGTCATCTAGTTCGAGGTCCACCCTCATGTACGGCTGGGCAGTGGGTCGCCTGTCGACTTATTCCAGGTCTACCCTCTAGTGGGGCTGGGTAGGGGGTCTCCTGATGACGTATTATGGTTTAACCTCCAGCAGGGCTGGGCAGTGGGTCACCTAGTATCTTATAATGGTCTACCCTCCAGCGGGGCTAGGCAGTGGGTCGCCAGATGATGTATTATGGTTCACCCTCCAGCAGGGCTGGGCAGTGGGTCAACCGATATCTGGTAATGAACTACCCTCCAGCATGGCTGGGAAATGGGGACACCGGTTGGCATTCCAGACTCAGTCCTTTCTACTAGGCTAGTCTGAGGCATTCCTCCGTGATTACCGGAGCTGGACCCTTAGTTATATATGTCAATGATTTGACGACTTTGACTTTGAAGAGACCTCTCGACTCTGGGGCAGTGACAAGGCGGGGTTTGACTTAACCCATAACTCTCACGTATGAGGGGCGGTTTCCCCATAGAGATGCATTCTTGTGACATGATCTAAAACCGTGCGGGCGAGTCAGTGCCGCCAAAAGCGGATAGTCTTGAAGTGCGGTGATTGAGCCCCTTGGATTGTAGTTCGGGGAAAACATGCGGTATGTTGGGTGACGATGATGGTTATGTCTGGGACAGTTGGCTACTCACTTCTCTTGGGCTGAGCTACGGGACTGAGATCCCCTTACGACGTTGTTCGGGCTTCTTGTTTGAGCATATGGACATGTTTATACCTTGTTTCGGGTACCCACTTATTGGATTTGGTTACTCTCCTTCCAGGTGAGGTGAAGACATGTGAGGTATGCCACGTTCTTTCTGTGTCTAGATTATTTCGTTGGACGAGTCAACTCTCCTGCTATAGGTAGCGAAGACTCGACGTGAAGTTCATCTTCTCACTGTTTCCAGCTCCTTGTTCTTGGACGATTCTACTTCCTTCCTCTTGTTGGGTTGAGCTGGACTCTTTACTGCACCCTCGGTTGGACTCCTTTACTTTCCCTGTTCTCTCTACTGCTCACCCTTCGGTACCTCTTTGTTGCTCCTTCGAGCCTTCGGGGTATCCTACTGAGTATTTTTATACTCACCCCTTCTTGGGCTTTGCATGAACTTGGTGTGTCCTTGCAGACGACAGACAGGTTGGTCGTGACTTCAGTGGATCGTAGGAGCTCGGGAGCTTGGACCGTGTGCGGTGGTCGTGGCCGGGTTCCAAGAGGGAGACCCATTAGCTGTTTCTTTTTTTTACCTATTTCCGGGTTGTGTCACCTTTTCTGGATGGGTGCGTGTTTTTCCCCTTTTTCCTTTTCAGCACTTTACTTGTATTATTTAGAGGTCGATGCACTCTTTTGGTTATTTTTAGCAGTTGCCCTCTTCTTTTCTTTTTACTATGTACTTTTTCATTGAGTGTGTTGTGTGTGTGTGTACAGGTACTTAGGAAAAGGACTCCCAAATTTAATGTGCCTTCGGTGCTGGTCGCCAGCCCCTGGCCTATGGAGGCGGGCTTGGGGTAGTTGCGGCTCGAGCCCGGGTAGGGTCGGGTCGTGAGAAAATTCTCCCAAAGACTCAAATTTTTTTCACATACAATCCTTGAAATTTATTTATTTATTTAATTCACTATAATTCTCAATTAATTATTTATACTTAATTAATATTGTAAAAAAATTTATGATAATTATATTATGTTTGTATACACATTTAGAAAATCCTAATGCGGTGGAATTTGTCTCTATATAGCCATCCCCATATTCTAAAAACACAAATTGAATCATGAATTATATTTTAGATAAGTATTATATTTAAATTAGAAAATATCATCATAATATTCTCTTTAATTAATCACTATATTTTAAAAATTATTTCACATGGTTTTATCTCATGTAAGTAATTGGAAATCATGTATATAATGACAATGTACTTTATTATCTAACAAATAATATAAAATAAAATTTCATTCCCTTTAGGGTCTTACATATACGATGTAATATTTTATGTGACACATAGAAGTTATTATGTATAATACTATATATTATTTTTATGATGTGTATTTTTGTATGTATCATTCTAGAGCTACTGTATTGGTTCATTTTAACATGAAATATTTGTATCTCTTCCACATTCGCAAAGATATTCCATGATGAAATAATAAAAAATTATGCACTATATAATTTATAATACAGATCATATTTTTACTCCAATGTTTTCATAATTATAACCTTGATAATATTACATATCTCATTTACCACTAATACATATAAAACATTATGTTTTAATTGATTTTATTTAGGCCTTTATTGATTTATTATCTCAGAAAAATAATTATAGAGCATCCATATCTCAACTAAAAACCTCATAATATCGTTTTCTAGGAATCCCTAACCACTCCAAATCATCATAAAACAAATTAAACGGAATTTTTAATTTATTAAACTATCAAAAGATTATACCTTACCTCCTGAAAATAATTTTATAATATAAAAATGTTATTTTTAAGTACATTAATAATGAACCATTATTATAACATTTCTTAAACTTAACTTCAACAAATAATCTCAATAATAGTGAATAATTAGATACCAAATAATTATTTCCTCATTCTTAATGTTTTACTGATCATTAGATTTTTCAATATTCACCACCGTGTATGTATTTTTTTATTTAAAATAATTTTTTATTGAGTAATGAAGGACAATTTTTTAACCTAACAATAATTCCTACATTTGTATTCTTTAATTGCCGATATCAACACATCAGGATTCACACATTAATTAATATAATTTATTATACCATGATACAACTAACCATCAACACATGTCCATGGTAACGTATATCACTAATCTAATAATTAATATATTTATATATTGGAATCTACTTCAATAAAACCGGTCATCCCAAAACTACAAAAAATAACAATCACAATCTATTGGGATCTATAATCAATCCATTTGTCAATATTTTCTTTACCCAAAATTAAAATAAATTAATCAATTATAATAAATTGTGAAATATATTTTATTTTCTATCACACTAGTTTATATTTAATACAAGACATCATAAATAACCAAAATCATAAAAATATTATGATTAATTAATGACTATATTAAAAACATTACATCTTTATTGAATAGAAAACATGATAATCTTGGGAAAATGATTAAATAATATTTTCCAAATAAATGAGCCATAAAATAATTAACACTAAGTCCACATGATCCATATTTGTGTATAAATTAAGAGAGATTAAAATATAAATTAAATATATCAAACAATTCCAACATGTTATACCAAATCGAAAACAATATTTCTGGTGTGGTTTAGTTATATATTATTGAAATTTCCACAAATAGTCAACTCAAAAAGCATGTAAAAATCATTAAATCATAATATGTTTTCTCCCTATTCATGATTCATTTATTATCAAAAAGATCAAAAACTCCCCCAAAATAATCATAAATGATTAACTACAAAACCGAGATGAGAGCAGAGTTCAAATAATAGCTCAAAAATGTATTTGTCTAATATATTAGACCATCACATAAATTATTTATATTATAATAGATTGATAATATTATAATGTCTTATGAAAGGGTTACACTAAACTAATCATCTTCTTGAATGAAATTATTTTCCGAATCATAGCAGTCATATCTTTGTGATACAAGTGGGTGTTTTTAATGATGGAATAATAAAATAAATACATGATATATATGTTAAAAATATATAAATATTTCATAACATTATTTTGTATCCAATATACATGCATCACAATCAATTCCCGACACAAAAAAAATAACCACGATATATACTAGATTATGGGTTTTTTCTCTTTTTCTACCTAGTGATATTAAAAAAGGATAATATTTTATTTTAAAATAAGAAACAATGTTCATTCAAATTGAATTTTTTATAACTATTTATTCATATACGAAATTTCATTTTAATGACATCAACTATATTTTTAATTATATACTTATTTATCTTTTTAGATTTATTCTTATATTGAATTGTATTTTATCATCATTTAGAAAGGAATATGCATTATATTTTTCATTCTAAATTTTATATTCCATTTCTTACTGGGGAGTATGTATTATTATGGTTCAATTTATATGTTTTTTAGATTTAAAATACCATCCATATGTCTTAAAAATCTTTTTTGAATTACCCTTTGGTGAAAATATTTCAAATTTATCTTATTGATTTCTTCAAAAAAATATTTCTTATATATTTTCGTGGGATGATTATATTTATTTATCTAGCATATATCATATAATATTTATTTTTAGCGACTTTTTAAAATGTACCATGATGTGAAATTTTATTGCATAATATTTTCGGATCTTATTTTATTTAGAATACCTCTTATCAATCTTCATAGGTGGGTGACAAACACTTTTTTTCATATACCATGAAAAAAGTCACCATTTCAATTATTTGTTAAATTATATTATTGTTATATTTGTATATTAGTTTGTGAATTAATATTTCTTTTTTTAAACTATCATTATTCATCATTATTATTTCAGGATCTGAAATTAACCACTAAATTTCGAGGACTCACTAATACATTCATATAGGATAGTGTTTCCTTCTTCAATGTATCATGGCTTATTCAAGTAGAATTATTCATATCCACCTTGTTCCCCTAAATGTAGGCTTTGATTGTTTTTTATTTACTGAAATAATATTCTAAAAAACATTGACTATTTTCTGAAACATTTCATATATGTAGAAATAAACAATTAATATATTTTCCTAATTTATGATAGAATTGGGAAGGATTTAATACCTTTCTATTTTTGACATAAATGACCTATTGGCCATATTTTAGGGGGAAATTTTTAGATGAATGATCGTATACACCCTTGATGTAGTTGTATAGTTCTCATTACCATGTTCCAAAAATCTAAATCTAATTTTCTAATTAATATATATAATTTTCCATAAAACAACATTTGTGAATGGTCCTTTGTAAAAGAAATTTCCCTTTTCAATTATCATGTTATAGTTATATATGAAGACATTTTTAAATAATTTTTTCTAATAATATGACTTATTTTAGTATAAATATTATTATTAGGATCGTTGATGGAATCTTTTTTTCTCAACATTGTGTTATCATTTGTCTTGTTCGTTTTCTATATCTATAAATTATAAATTCATTATAAAGAAACTTTTTTATTATTAGTTTTTTGTATTTGTATGAAATTTATATTATATTTACATTCCCCTTTAATATTCTCAAGGCAATCTTCATGTATGATACAAATTTCCTGTAAGGAATTTTATATCTCCATTTTTAGGATCGATATATAACTATGAATTTCCGACACCATGGATGTTATTTGTACTACTTATAGTGAAATAATATTATCATTATATGTTTTACTACTCTATAAATTATTATCAGAAGTATTTTGAAACACTACATCAACTGGTTAATATTATCCATTAAATAAATATATAACTTTATCATTTTTCTTTACATATTTGAAGAGAGCGTTAAACATTTTTAACTTCTCTGCTAATTCCATATCTATAAAATATTAATATGTCTCCACTTATTATTTCTGATCCTATAAGACCTTAGATAAGTTAAATATATTTTTTATAATTATTATAAAATTTTGTTTTCATATAATAACTAATATTAAAATAAATAACCACGGAGTTTAGTCAGTAAAAATACATTACACCATGTCCACTGTTCATAAAAAATGTAATTAAAAACTAATATGAACAAAATATAGAATATTTTATTACCGTAAACTTTTGGTGAATCCAATTATTTTAAATTTAGGAACGGACTATAATTTTTTCATAGATTTATTTTCATCATATTATTCAATGTCTTGGAGTAAGTTTTAATGTTTTATATAATATTATACTCCCAAACAAATTAAAATATTAATTGTATATTCAATCATAATAAATAACATATAAAATTAATAAATCTAGTTAGAGGCATATATTCACTACGATACCAATCAAGATCTACAATTAGGTCGTGTAATCATAATGAGGGTGGGGGAATCAGTGGAAACCACTTTTTTCTAAACATAATCCATTTATATAATTTGAAACTCAAGAATTTTTGTTTCTATGTATTAAATATGTTTTATTAAAATCATTCCCTCTACATATAAGATAAAAATTAATGTTACAATGAGATAGAATATATATATAACGTTTAATCACAATGTGTGTATTTACTCCCTACATATAGATTTATTCCAAGTCAAAATTGATTTAGTTATAAGAAAAAGTAAATACATAAGTATATTGTAGACATCTTCTTTTTTAATTTTATGACTAATAAATATATCATGGAATATTTTTAAAGCCATGATCTAAGCTAATGAATGATTTTGAGTCTTATTGTTCATATAATTTAATTTATAAGAAATTAAATATATTTAAAATTACACAGACATTGTTTTTTATAAATGATGTAATATATCATATCATAAGTCTAGAATAAAAAATATGAGACAAAAATTGAATCTAGAGTGAAAACATTACTTATATGTTACAAAATATTAGTTGGACTTAGATATTTGGCTAAAACAACCAATTATGGCTATGTTAAGTGAATAATTTAATCATATCATAAAATTAATTAATTAAATGTTAAAAAAATGTATAACCTATATATATAAGATATTATTGATAATCGGTTGAGATAGCTACATAACTATAGGACTGTTGAGAGGGGGATTACAACATTCTTCTTTTGTAGATTTGTAACATATGATGACTGACATCTCGATAAATTTGAATTGAAGTGCAGTCAATAAAAAACATCTTCCCTATCAATAATGAACATGTTACTTGCCTATTAATGAGACAATCTCGAGGTAGGACTGATCATTTTTTTCCACACTTATGATAAAATGATTTAACATGATTAAAACATTTTATTCAATCCACATTTAAATAATATAGTCCATAATTCCTTTTATAGTTTTTAAATTTTTCATTCATTTTATTATTTTCTTCACCTCATAATTCTCACCCCGTCTAACCCCAATTTGAATTCATTGTTTAAGAACACCTGAACAATGATTCTGGTTCCTTTTTTGTGAATTTCCTTCATTGTTATTTTTATTCTTCAACATTGGATATAAGGCCATGGTTCGACATTTTAAGAAGTGTTTGAGTACGATCTGACCCATAGATTCAAGGTAGAATCACATGCAATATGACAGTTTTAGGATATAAATGTAAATAAGAAATAATTGTGGGATGTGGGGTGGATTGATTTATTATGTATTAGAAGAAAATATTTCATCAGCACAGGATAGTCATTATAACTTTAGGGATTCATGTGGGAGAACTAGATTCTTAATTTTTTCCATCAAAGGGACATAATAAATAGTTGGAGGCTTTTTCACTATTTCTTGGTGGGGAAATTGTTGATTCAATGGAAAGATTAATATTTTTGAGGTATATGGAGTAGATATATCTTTTTGAGAAAAAACTGACAATGCATAGTGTCATTCTACGAACACATGTTGTGTTGTTCGGCTTATTGGGTGGCATCGGCTTCATGATAGATTTATATATCACACACAGAGTAGAGTGACCACATGTTGTGTAAAACCTAATTTTCCAACTCATGGTAAATACGTAGTATAGAATTTGGATCACATGTTGACCTACACTCTATTAATGATTATTCACATGATGTGTAATGGAAAATTTCTAGTATACAAGGTCATAAACTGAAGTAGACAAGCACATCCAGAAGAACATGGATCTTCCCAAGGAGGATGAGAAACTCTATGATGTAGCGTACAATTTATGTGGATCTACATGTATAGAGAGTTGTGTGCTGACAAGGACTCGACCATAAAATAAACTAGGACCACAAACCAACTGGGTCCTTTAATGATTTTGTATTCCTTTACAGAACATTTATATATCTTATCCTTCTTTTGGCCTCAATGATTTTCCCACGAGCTGCCCATATAGAGTTTTTTTACTCCCTATAAAATGATGGTGGCCTTCATATTTATTCGTTTTAAATCATGTGAGATATTTCAACTGTTATGATTCGTTATATGGTGATCAAATATTGTTGTGATAATATAGGATCATTACTAAGTGGAACCCTCAATATTAGTAAATTCATGGGCCCTCTATCTACTTCGTGGCACCATCATAGGGAGTCAGGTCATGAGTCTTCCATCCACTAAGTTACACCGTCTATAAAAATGAAGGAATTGGTCCACTACCTATTGAGTGTCACCCACTTATTTACTCAGGGAATGAGACCTCATCATACTGAGTAGTACCCTCTTATTGAGACAAAGAAGGGGTACTCTATCTATTAAGTATAAGCCTTCTGAAGAGTGATGGAATTTGTAATTTACCTACTTAGTGGAACTCTACTATGTATTTGGGGCATGTTTCCCATATTTTTTTAGTGGAAGACTTATAGGGATTAATAGAATCGGTCCTCTATCTTTTAATTGTCACCCTCCTATATATCCTGGGAATATGTTTTCTCTCTAATAAATGAAAAAATTCATAAGATGTTAGGGTGTGTATATATAATATAATAAGTGAAACCCTACTATAGATTCAATGTGTGTGTCCTATATCTATATGGTTGAATCCACATTCATATTCGAGGCATGATTCCACTATCTATTTATTGGAAGCCTCATGTAAAATCAAGGCTTGCAACTGCTACATACAGAGTGTCAATCTCATGGGGAGTAATGGAATGTTCCCTCTACTTATTGAGTGACACTAGACTATTAAACCATGGTTTGAGTCTTCTACCTATAGTTTGTGTTACCTCAGATGTGCAAATTATTAGTGAGGTGTGGGAACACTAAGATACTTCATAAAATGGAAATGTGGGATTCATGGAATTGATGGGTTACTTTTTTGTAAATGTTAGTACAATTATAATCCTATTCTAGGATATGAGATAGATATCCCTCATAAATCTCTCATCTAGTTTTCTTTTCATGATATTATATATGTATTATTTGAGTATTGGATTTCCTTACCTACATTTTATTAATTGATCTGTGGTTTTCTATAATGTCTCTTATTTCACCCCGGTAGTATTTGGGGCATACTACTATGTATATAAAAACTCACAACTATATAGGCCTTTCATTAATGTTTTATGAATTTTGTAGATTATTTGGGCATCTTCTCTAGGAATTTTATATGGATAATATTGAGTTAATATATGTTATTTTTCATAGAATTACATCCCATGACAACTCTAATATCATTAATGGAATATCATCTGGCTGATATAGATCATTGGGAGTTGTGTTTACAGTTTGGGGACATTTGAGGGTTGGGTTTCATTAGATTCATTATGTCCCCCATGGTATGTAATGTGTTATTTTTTTAAAACATTTATTAGATCCTATGTCCTTATGTGGATTTTCATTACCTTAAAAAGTTCATGTTAAATAAAATAACCCTTATTCTACGAATGGAGACATATTAGATTAGTTAGGAGGGTCGATATGTTTCTAAAATATGAATGTCAATTTTTTCTACACACATTTTCAGAGTTCACGAGGTCAATTTCTACAAAGTCATTTTCAATGTGTCTATGAACATTATGAGTTCCTAATGATTCAATTCAGTGTGACGAATTCCCTAAAATTGATTATGGATTTCTTGAACTAGATGATCAATCCATATATGGAATATATTTTTTAATGCTGACATACTTATATACATTTCATTATATATGTAGCATGAAAAACCCATGAGGATGGTCAAAGACATACATAAAGAGAAAAAATATTATAGTAATCTCCCATTGTTTCAGTTTAGGATTGATTAGTTTTATTTCCTTGGGAATATCATCACATACCATGAATAAGATATGGAAAAGGAATGGATTCATGAAGTAATTTCTTAGGAGAATCCTAATAATGTGATAGAGGTTATGGTTTTATGGGATTATAGGTTACTACAAGTAGTTTTCGGTCAACTTCTCTCATATTAAAACAACATATAATACCATGACACAAATGGAATGTAATTTACTATTACTGAATAGTACTAGTGATCCATTGATGAGTTGAGTATATTGTCACGACCCGCCCTCGGGGCCCGTGCCGTGACTACCCCAAGCCCGCCTTCCATAGGCCAGGGGCTGACGACTAGCACCAAGGCGTAAAATCCCAGTAAAACGGGAAGGCATTGCCTTAATAAAGTAAACAAGCAGAAAGTAAACACTAAACAAAAGCAGAGTACTACTGAAAGTGCGGAAAAGTAAATGGGGCAGTATACAAACCCAAACTGAAAGTAAAGTACAACTCGAAAGGGAAAACAGCAACTAAAAAGTAAAAGCCGCTACTCCGAGCTGTCCACTGGAAATCCCACCTGAAGGGTGGGTACAGATAGCTCCTCTGCTCCACGGGTCCCGCCGTCTGCTCCGTGCTCGTCCCGCCCAGTGGTCCACCTCCGGGTACCGTCCCGCTGTGCAAGCCTCAGCTAAGGTCAACGCTGTCCGTCGTCTGCAACCAACACAACGTAGTGCGGGCAAAGCCCGTGCAGGGGTGAGTATAAGCTACTCAGTAGGGACCCCGAGACCCCTAAAGGTCTCTCAAATCCACAAAGGATAAACCACGAAGAAAAGTACAATCACGAAGTAACAACCGACATTACTTAGGTATATGCCCATACATATACCTAAGTCATCAATTCAAATACGCTCCAACCTCCGAGCCCAAGTACAACTCAGTCCACACAGGATAGTAAACGTATTCCACACAGGAAGAAAAACGTAATCCACACAGGATTGCTCAACACAATCCACACATGGAAGCAATAGGATTCAGCTCACACAGGTATACTTCTTCAAAGGACGATAAAGATGATCACTGATCCATCTAAGTCGTCAGACCCACGAAGGATCGATAGGTAACTAACCCCCGCAGAAGACCCACACAGGATCGGTCTCACACAGAACCTGTAGGCGCTCGCTCACACAGAACCGCTGAGCGCAAGGACCCACACAGGATCGGGCCCACACAGGACCTGTAGCACTGATCCACGTAGGATCGCTGAGTGCTGTAGTCGTCGTCGTCGAATCCACACAGGATCTCTGTACTGTCGTCGTCGCAGTCACAGTAGCAGTCGTAGCAGTAGTAGTAGCAGTAACAGTCGCAGCCAGCACTAGGGTTCCCGCACACAGCAAGCTCGTTCGGAGGGTCCGCTCCACGATCCGAGAGGCTGATACATCAACTGTCACAAAGACCAGAGTTGATGTATCCAAAAGTTCCATATCGTCAATAGGAACTCAACGCAACAGACTGCGCGTCGATCGGACGCCCGGTCTGAGAGTTATTGGAATTTTCGTCTCCAGGGCCCGGTTGGTTTTTAAGGATAAACCAACCCGACCGTTCTCCACCTGCGTCCAAACCTCGGGCGGAGTATGCCAAAAGATCCGTCTCACTAAGAGGAAGACAACGCGACTGACGGCGCGTCAATCGGACGTTCGTAGCTCAAGATATGAGCGTTTCCGCTCCGAAAGCCCGGTTGGTTTCGTGAACGAACCAACCCGGCCGAACTCAAAGTAATCTGAAACCTTGAGTGCGATATACCGAAACGACCGTCTCGATCCAAGGATCGCGTTGCCGTAGACGGTTCGTCATTCGGAGGTCCGAGGCTCATGATATGTCTTAAAAACCGATTCTGGATCGAAACGGGGGGGTCCGGGTCCGGGCCGACCCGGCCCGACCCCCCCCCCCCCTGGGGCGGCGTGGCGGCGGCCGGCGGCGCGGCGGCGCGGGGAGCCGCGGCGGATTGGCGACGCGGGTTGGCTACACGCGGGGGCTAAGCCCCCGCTTCCTGGATTGGCGGCGCGGCCTTTGTGCCGCGCCCCCTCTTTTTTAAAAACGCCCCCCCCCCCCCACGTGGGGGGCCTGCTGGTGCGGAACCGAGGGGGCCGGCTGCCCCCCTCCTTCAAAGAACCGCCTCCCTCATAAAGAGGGGGGTTTTTTGAGGTGGCCGGGGGATTAATTCCCCCGGTTTTAATGGTATCCGGCCGGCCAGCTGGCCGGCCGGTTTTCTCTAACGGGACCGGAAAATCCGGTCCCCCCTTCGGCTTCCGACGCCGGCGGCTCGGCTGCCAGTCTTCTCTTCTGCCGTGGCCCGGAACCGGCCGCGGTCTCCTCATCCCGCCGCGTCCCGGAACCGGCCGCGGTGTTCGTCATCCAGCGCGGTGCGAGGGCACCGCGCCCCTTCGCCGTGCCTTGATTCCATTCAACACGGCGCAACGGCGTCGCGTTCTTGAAGATTCTTCCTCGGTGTGGCGCGACGGCGCCGCGTAAAATATTTGCACGATCATCCGCGTGGTGCGACGGCACCACGCCACTTGCTTCCACCCACAAGAATAAACAAGAACGATGGAGGGGGTTTTGGCCATGTTCGTGCGGTCCGGCCCCCTCACGTTAAACAAATAACTCAACTTAAACATTCAAAGCCTCATGTTAGACATGCGAGATCCACGTTCAAGAAATGGAATAAATAAATATTGAATCAACAACCCCTACCTCGGGTATAAGATCGAAGATTTGACAACGTCCCGCGGAAGACAACGTCGTGGTGGTCGGGCGTCGCGGTCGTCGTTCGTCAATCCGTTGATGAAGAGATATGCCCGAAGAGTTACGTCGTTGGCGAATCTTCGTATGCCGACGAAGAAGGTCCGAGGAGGAAGCGGTGTTCTCTTTCGTTGACACGGGAGACGAAGAAGAGCGGAGCGGCGTTCTTCGTCGGAAATTGAGCGTTCTTCGTCAAGTCTTGAGGAAAGTCAAATAATAAAGAAAACAACGAACTCAAGAACCCCTACCTCGATAGTCTCACGTTGACGTAGTCGTGGAATATCGGTGTCGATTCCTTTGACGTCGGAGGAAGAGTCGTTGTCGATGGCGTTCGTCGCGGGAAACCGTCGAGGAAGAGATGACGCGGAAGAAGTACGTCGTGTCGCGGATACGGCGTCGCGGATGGACCGTGTTCTTCGGCAGATAAGTTCTTCGTTGAAGAACGACGTTCTTCGCGTTCTTCGTTGAGTTTGAAGAAGAAGAAGAGCTCTCCACCTCTCAAGAAGACAAACAAAAAACCCCAAAATAAAATAAGACAACATCTTATTTTATTATCACAACACATTAGAATTTCAAAAGTTTGAAATTCAAAAGGTTTAACTCCCACAATTAAAAAGGGTAACTCAAGCCAATAAATGAGGCGTTAAGGGAGTTGGGAGAATTTGAAAGGTTTAGGGGTTCGTGTGGGCCCCACCACACTTAATCCTTCCAAGGGAGGTTAAGTGGGTGTGGGTCCCACTTCCAACCTCCTTTGGTAGGTTTTTAACAAGTTATAATAAAATTTGTTCTATACAAATTTTATTTAACTCAAACTAAAAACCCCTAAAATTAACTTTCAACCCGCAACAAACGCAACTCCCGAAAAGGTCTCTTTAAGCGAATATCGGCGCTGCGAGTTCATCGGTGCCCTCAGATTTCAATTCCGAGCACCGGATCAAAAGTTAGGAAAACCTGCTCGTTCGTTCACTGAACGTACCCGAGCCAATTTCAGAAATTAATTTCGGGCACTCCGGGCCTCGGAATCAGGTGCCGTCTGAAACCGCGCTCTTGTAAAATTCTAAAGAAAATTAAGAAAAAAATTCCCTTGAATTTTACGGGCCTTTACATTACTCCCACCTCAGGGCATTACGTCCCCGTAAAGATACATCAAAACTAGGGAAACAAATGAGGGTACTGAGCACGCATCTGAGCCTCCTGCTCCCATGTGCTCTCCTGGAGATTCCCGTGCTGCCATCTGATGCGCACAAGAGGAATCGATCGCCCACGCAGGACCCGCTCCTGGCGATCCTCTATCTCCACCGGGACCTCCGCAAAAGTCTCCCCATCGTCAACGTCAAGCTCCCCATGATCAATGATGTGCGTCGGGTCGTGCACGTATCTCCTCAGCTGAGACACGTGGAAGACGTCGTGCACCCGGTGCAACTGAGGTGGTAGAGCCAGGCGATAAGCCACCTCGCCAATCCTGCTGAGAATCTGGAAGGTTCCGATGAAGCGCAGAGATAACTTCCCGCCTCGGCCAAATCTCCGAATACCACGTCGAGGTGAGACCCGCAAGAAGACGTGGTCGCCATCCTCGAACTCCAGTGGCCTCCGCCTCCTGTCAGCATATGACTTCTGCCGGTTCTGTGCTGTCCTCATCCGCTCCTGGATGACCTGGACCTTCTCTGTCGTGGCCTGGACCATCTCCGGTCCCACCAGAGCTGCAAGATTTCTTCATTGCCGAAAAGAGAAATCTGGTCTCATCCCCTGGATGAACCACATTCTTTGCCTAAAACAGTCAATACTAACATGGATGATACTAATCCATACCAAGGATGACGTCGTAAGGCATCGATGCTACTACTAAGAGATTCAACCGTTACTCTCGCCTCCAAGGGTTGAGTCACACTGTCGGCTTCAGTGTGTGGTAACTGGGTCTCCTCCATTAGATGTCTCACAAGTGAGGGTCAAGTCAACAGTCAAAACTGGAACCTCTTAGTAACATCACGAAAGAGGACAGGAACGAAAATATCACAAATGTATGCGTCATTTATTATTGCAGCTCATAATACAAGACGCTACACAAATGCAACAAGGAACCAGAAGTACAAAGGATGTATCCACTAGTTCAGCTCCTGTCCATCGGCTCCCAGAGCTCCATGATCGAAGGCCTCGGCTGCCTGAAGTTGAGCTCTCGCATGTTCACCTACTCCCTGTGGTCGGGGTGGACCTCCTGGTGGTGGTGGTGGAAGAGCCTCAAAGCGTCGCTCACCACCGGCTGCTCGTCCAGCTCCTCTGCCTCGTCCGCCTCCTCCTTGCGGACCGCCACGGTCGAACCTCTGCCTCTGCCTGGGAGGTTCTTCACTTAACTGTTGATCATCAGCATGGCGGGTCGGACAGTCACGAGCCATGTGACCAATCCCGCCACAGGAGTAACACTGCCCACTCTCGGCACGCCTGGCTCTGACTCCACCCCGGGTTCCCCGTACAACTGAGCCTGAGTCGTGCAGTCGGCCACCGGTAGGTCTGGTCTGCCTAGAACCCTGAGTCATCCGTCGGCTACCTGCTGCAGATGACTCTGCCACGTGCCGCCTTGCGGTGAGTTGCTGTGCTGGTGTAGACTCAGCAAGGAAACTCTCGATCAGAAGTGCCCGCTCCAGTACTCCTGTCTGAGTCGGTATGCTGAGGGAGATCAGCGATGCCCTGATCTCGTGTCTCAAACCCTGCTCGAAGGTCCGGGCCCGGAAGAAGGGGTCCCGTACCATGTCTGTCGGGTACCGAGAAAGGTCGGTGAACCTCTCCGCGTACTGAGCGACCGTCATGTTGCCCTGCCGCAGCTGTAGAATCTCCTGGATACGCACCGCACGAAGGGTGGCTGGGACGAACTCCGAGCGGAAGATGCTCTCAAAGTCCGTCCAAAGTAGAGATGCCTCATCGTGCACCTGGAGCATCAAGCTCCACCATCGTCCTGCTGCTGCGTGTAGTAGGCTCGCAGCGAGGATCACCATGAGGTCTGCTGGTGTCCTCACTAGCCTAAACACTCGAACTACTGCCTCCAGCCAGTCCTCTGCTGCCTGGGGATCCGTCTCCCCGCGAAACCAGGGCGGTCGCTGGCACTGAAACTCATGCAGTGCGCTGAGGCGACGTGCATCGTCAGAAGCTGCTGCTGGAAGCATCGGGGGCTCGGCGGGTAAAGCTACCGCCGGTGCCACTACTGGAAAAGGGCCCTGCACCGACGCCTCGTCGCTCGGTGGGCTGTCGTCTCGCTCGACTCTCGGAACCATAGATGGCTGCTGTCGTGGGGCCATCCTGAAAAGGAAACAGGTGCGCCACGGTTAGAACAGTATACCTTGTGAGCTGATATAAGTAATCACAAAGAAAACTTTAAAATACACACGCAATCAATGTTTTCATGCATTAAGTTGGAAATCAGAAGTCAGGGTCCTGGTGTACGGATATGTCGGCCGCCGCACCAACACTGGACTCCCTGGACTGATATCCACACTCAATACGCTAAACATTATTGCTTCACATAGAAAAGATCAGAGTTCACGGTAGAACCGAACTCCTCTGATACCAATTTGTCACGACCCGCCCTCGGGGCCCGTGCCGTGACTACCCCAAGCCCGCCTTCCATAGGCCAGGGGCTGGCGACTAGCACCAAGGCGTAAAATCCCAGTAAAAAGGGAAGGCATTGCCTTAATAAAGTAAACAAGCAGAAAGTAAACACTAAACAAAAGCAGAGTACTACTGAAAGTGCGGAAAAGTAAATGGGCCAGTATACAAACTCAAACTGAAAGTAAAGTACAACTCGAAAGGGAAAACAGCAACTAAAAAGTAAAAGCCGCTACTCCGAGCTGTCCACTGGAAATCCCACCTGAAGGGTGGGTACAGATAGCTCCTCTGCTCCACGTGTCCCGCCGTCTGCTCCGTGCTCGTCCCGCCCAGTGGTCCACCTCCGGGTACCGTCCCGCTGTGCAAGCCTCAGCTAAGGTCAACGATGTCCGTCGTCTGCAACCAACACAACGTAGTGCGGGCAAAGCCCGTGCAGGGGTGAGTATAAGCTACTCAGTAGGGACCCCGAGACCCCTAAAGGTCTCTCAAATCCACAAAGGATAAACCACGAAGAAAAGTACAATCACGAAGTAACAACCGACATTGCTTAGGTATATGCCCATACATATACCTAAGTCATCAATTCAAATACGCTCCAACCTCCGAGCCCAAGTACAACTCAGTCCACACAGGATAGTAAACGTATTCCACACAGGAAGCAAAACGTAATCCACACAGGATTGCTCAACACAATCCACACAGGATTGCTCAACACAATCCACATAGGGAAGCAATAGGATTCAGCTCACACAGGTATACTTCTTCAAAGGACGATAAAGATGATCAATGATCCATCTAAGTCGTCGGACCCACGAAGAATCGATAGGTAACTAACCCCCGCAGAAGACCCACACAGGATCGGGCTCACACAGAACCTGTAGGCGCTGGCTCACACAGAACCGCTGAGCGCAAGGACCCACACAGGATCGGGCCCACACAGGACCTGTAGCATTGATCCACGTAGGATCGCTGAGTGCTGTAGTCGTCGTCGTCGAATCCACACAGGATCTCTGTACTGTCGTCGTCGCAGTCACAGTAGCAGTCGTAGCAGTAGTAGTAGCAGTAACAGTCGCAGCCAGCACTAGGGTTCCCGCACACAGCAAGCTCGTTCGGAGGGTCCGCTCCACGAGCCGAGAGACTGATACATCAACTGTCACAAAGACCAGAGTTGATGTATCCAAAAGTTCCGTATCGTCAACAGGAACTCAACGCAACAGACGGCGCGTCGATCGGACGCCCGGTCTGAGAGTTATTGGCATTTTCGTCTCCGGGGCCCGGTTGGTTTTTAAGGCTAAACCAACCCGACCGTTCTCCACCTGCGTCCAAACCTCGGGAGGAGTATGCCAAAAGATCCGTCTCACTAAGAGGAAGACAACGCGACTGACGACGCGTCAATCGGACGTTCGTAGCTCAAGATATGAGTGTTTCCGCTCCGAAAGCCCGGTTGGTTTCGTGAACGAACCAACCCGGCCGAACTCAAAGTAATCCGAAACCTTGAGTGCAATATACCGAAACGACCGTCTCGATCCAAGGATCGCGTTACCACAGACGGTTCGTCATTCGGAGGTCCGAGGCTCAAGATATGTCCCAAAAACCGATTCTGGTTCGAAACGGGGGGGTCCGGGTCCGGGCCGACCCGGCCCGACCCCCCCCTGGGGCGGCGCGGCGGCGCGGGGAGCCGCGGCGGCTTGTCGCCGCGGGTTGGCTGCACGCGGGGGCTAAGCCCCCGCTTCCTGGATTGGCGGCGCGGCCTTTGTGCCGCGCCCCTCTTTTTTTAAAACGCCCCCCCCCCCCCCCCCACGTGGGGGGCCTGCTGGTGCGGAACCGAGGGGGCCGGCTGCCCCCCTCCTTCAAAGAACCGCCCCCCTCATAAAGAGGGGGGTTTTATGAGGTGGCCGGGGGATTAATTCCCACGGTTTTAATGGTATCCGGCCGGCCAGTTGGCTGGGCGGTTTTCTCTAACGGGACCGGAAAATCCGGTCCCCCCTTCGGCTTCCGACGCCGGCGGCTCGGCCGCCGGTCTTCTCTTCCACCGCGTCCCGGAACCGGCCGCGGTCTCCTCGTCCCGCCGCGGCCCGGAACCGGCTGCGGCGTTCGTCATCCGGCGCGGTGCGATGGCACCGCGCCCCTTCGCCGTGCCTTGATTCCATTCAACGCGGCGCGACGGTGTCACGTTCTTGAAGATTCTTCCTCGGCGTGGCGCGACGGCGCCGCGTAAAATATTTGCACGATCATCCGCGTGGTGCGACGACACCACGCCACTTGCTTCCACCCGCAAGAATAAACAAGAACGATGGAGGGGGTTTCGGCCGTGTTCGTGCGGTCCGGCCCCCTCACGTTAAACAAATAACTCAACTTAAACATTCAAAGCCTCATGTTAGACATGCGAGATCCACGTTCAAGAAATGGAATAAATAAATATTGAATCAACAACCCCTACCTCGGGTATAAGATCGAAGATTTGACAACGTCCCGCGGAAGACAACGTCGTGGTGGTCGGGCGTCGCGTTCGTCGTTCGTCAATCCGTTGACGAAGAGATATGCCCGAAGAGTTACGTCGTTGGCGAATCTTCGTATGCCGACGAAGAAGGTCCGAGGAGGAAGCGGTGTTCTCTTTCGTTGACACGGGAGACGAAGAAGAGCGGAGTGGCGTTCTTCGTCGGAAATTGAGCGTTCTTCGTCAAGTCTTGAGGAAAGTCAAATAATAAAGAAAACAACGAACTCAAGAACCCCTACCTCGATAGTCGCACGTTGACGTAGTTGTGGAATATCAGTGTCTATTCCTTTGACGTCGGAGGAAGAGTCGTTGTCGATGGCGTTCGTCGCGGGAAACCGTCGAGGAAGAGAAGACGCGGAAGAAGTACGTCGTGTCGCGGATACGGCGTCGCGGATGGACCGTGTTCTTTGGCGGAGAAGTTCTTCGTTGAAGAACGACGTTCTTCGCGTTCTTCGTTGAGTTTGAAGAAGAAGAAGAGCTCTCCACCTCTCAATAAGACAAACAAAAAACCCCAAAATAAAATAAGACAACATCTTATTTTATTATCACAACACATTAGAATTTCAAAAGTTTGAAATTCAAAAGGTTTAACTCCCACAATTAAAAAGGGTAACTGAAGCCAATAAATGAGGCGTTAAGGGAGTTGGGAGAATTTGAAAGGTTTAGGGGTTCGTGTGGGCCCCACCACACTTAATCCTCCCAAGGGAGGTTAAGTGGGTGTGGGTCCCACTTCCAACCTCCTTTGGTAGGTTTTTAACAAGTTATAATAAAATTTGTTCTATACAAATTTTATTTAACTCAAACTAAAAACCCCTAAAATTAACTTTCAACCCGCAACAAACGCAACTCCTGAAAAGGTCTCTTTAAGCGAATATCGGCGCTGCGAGTTCATCGGTGCCCTCTGATTTCAATTCTGAGCACCGGATCAAAAGTTAGGAAAACCCGCTCGTTCGTTCACTGAACGTACCCGAGCCAAACTTCAGAAATTAATTCCGGGCACTCCGGGCCTCGAAATCAGGTGCCGTCTGAAACCGCGCTCTTGTAAAATTCTAAAGAAAATTAAGAAAAAAATTCCCTTTAATTTTACGGGTTTTTACATATATGGATGAGAATTTATCCCATTTCGTAGCTTTGAGATGAGAATGAAGCGTGCCTAGTATATTAAGATTTCCTTGGAGTTTCACTCATTCAAATGTTGAGGTAGATGCAGAAAGTGATCAAATATCAGTTGAGGTAGTTTATACCTCATGAGAATAAATATTTATTACAAAACATAGTGTTATCAGTGGTGGTATTCTCTCTGAGGATGTGGAGGTTCTATCTACTGGTAGAGAAATTTTTTTTCACTTGAACCATAATATTATAAGGATTGTATTCATTAGGAGAGACCATAACATGATAAGGACTATATAATTATGATATTTTGTACTGATGGGAAGTGAAGCATTGTTGCATATTCCATTAATAAAAATCACCATGCTCATTTGGTGGAGGATTTGTATGAGTAGTTGGAATCATTACAGTTAACCCTCAAAAGGTGGAGGGTGCATATTTTTTTAATCAATGTAATTTTGTCCTTTGATTCTATTTTGTGCAAGGGGTGATTAATTATGATACATCAACTTTGATGTCCTCTCTGACTAGATTTTTTCATTATATTCAACAAATATTCTTTTGAGCAAAGGATTTATGTCATCCATTTCCATGTAAGGGTGTTGGAAATGATCGCAAAATTGGATAAAGACACAATGGAGTTTCACACGTAGACTTTTATTATACATCCTGAAGTGGGGATGATGATCATGGACCATTAGTGAAAAATTTTGGTGGAATGGAATGTGATGGATCATGGATGAGTTTATCTCCTAGTCCCACACATGTATATAGGTAAAGGTTAAACATCGTGTGAGGAAAAGTTTATTGCATCCTCTAGAGATCCTAGAGTTGAAATGTGATAAAATATACATGTAGTTTATAACATGTATTTTGTTGGAAATAAGAGGCTAAAATGAAATCTGGTTGATAATTGATCGACTTATGAATTTATCAAACATCCATTCCTTCTGGAAGAGTTTAGGAAGTTATATATATTGTATATATTAATCCATTATTGGGTGACCATGATTGTTATCTTTGATAAAGATATGATCATTATGTATAGGTTGTGGAGAGGACTATAGAAGGAATTTGAGACACAGTTGAAGATGATTATATCTTTTCACAACTAGATAAATGGGTATACCAAGCACACAATCGTGGTGCTGGTGGTTATATTGGGGGGCTTATATATTAGACCATAGATATAACTAGGAGGATTTCTTAACCATGATGTTGTTTTCTTATACCAATTTATGTCACTGTAATGTCGGCATAGAACCGTTCCATACCCTATATTGGATACCCTTAAATCCATCCTTCTTGTGGACTATGATTAGCGAGTCATATCTTGTTAGGAAAGTGAGGGCGCATAAGATGAAAGATAACATCTATGTTATCTATGAGTGGATAAAGAACTCTTAGAGTAGGCATAAATATATTTCAAATCGACAACATAGTCCCTTGGTGTTTGATATGGTATAATGTTTTCATGATATTATGCCACTGAAATGAATTTCAGAGGTTATTCCAGGGTTGAAAGATATCTATGATGTTAATCAAGCCAATTAATATATTAAATAGGGTTTGCGAGGTTTTCTACGACGTCAACATAGCCCCACCATGTTAGATAGGTTGAATGGAATATTTAAAATTCCATAGATGAGTATATTCATGCATGGTCAAATTAATGTTTTTGAGATGGGTGAACTGGAAATCAATGATGGATACTCCTTCGTAGATCACCCGGTGGAGATCAAGGATCGGTCATTGATGATCCTGAATGGATGGAACATTAATCAGCTTCATGTTATGTGGTTGCATGGGAAAATGTTGTAGAGGTCTTCGGAGTGGGAGAGCCATATGCAGGCTCAATATCCACACCTTTTATATTAATTTTTATAATTTCATGGTTGAAATTATTGAAGGACAAAATATTGTAGAGAACAAATATTTTACTCTTGAGACTTCAAAATATATCATTGAATATATATTGAGCTTGATGTAGAGACCGAGCATGATTATTAGGGACAATACACCCCAAATTAGTTTTATGAAAATATTAAAAATATAGTTCATATCACACGTGCATAGTTTTTTATAAATAATGGAATATCTTATAAATGTATTTTTATTGTGAAAATTTATTACTAGCGTTTAATATAGATCATGGGATTCATCATCGATGGGACCAAATGTTGTTCGAGGATGGATGTTTTGATACAACACTTGACGGATGGT
Source organism: Viscum album (assembly GCA_963277665.1). Taxonomy (NCBI): domain Eukaryota; kingdom Viridiplantae; phylum Streptophyta; class Magnoliopsida; order Santalales; family Viscaceae; genus Viscum; species Viscum album. Next base: position 1,581,106,733 of record OY728137.1, on the reverse strand, counting down.
TGGTTTATTGAATTAATTAATTATGTCAATTAATTTATTTAATTAATTTATTAAATGCTTGAAAATGTATTGACTATATATATATATGCCTTTATAGAGAATATAAAGTTTTAGACTCATTAACATGGGATTGTTGTGAGGATGATTAAACTATTCATCATTAGCAGATTGAGATTGGGTGATGAACGACATCGAGATCAAGGTGGATTGAGGGACATAAAATGAAAAATATCTTCCCCTTCAATGGAGAATATGTTATTAAACAATGAAAAATCCAATCAGTATGTTGGAATCCTCATCTTTTGTTTCCTCCATTATTATTTAATGATTGATCATGATCAAAAAATTATTCTTTTATTTTCATTTAAATAAACCATTACATGAGGTTTTTGTCAAATGTTAATTAGTTATTAATTTTATTATTCTCCATGTTCCATATTTCTCACATATGATATCCCCATTTTAAATTTTTGGTTAGGAATTTATTAGCCATGATTGATTCACATTAATTAATGGTATTTTCCCTCATCGTTCATCACATTCTCTTTCATTGGCATATGGGGGCACAATTCCACATTTCAGGTGAGTTTTAGTATGATCGAACCATAAGATTCATAGTTGATTCATATGAAACTGATGTTTTGATTATATAATTATTGATTGGGATTATTTTGAATATTATAGTAAATGATTCATGGTTTATGGACCTGACGAAAGGATGATGTTGGAATACAGATGAGTCGGAGTTTGCATGCATTGTGTGGGATAACCAATATCTAGTTTAAGATAAATTGGAGGGCCAAAATCGATCATCGGAGATGAGTTTGACCATTTTTGTGTAGTAAAATTGTGGATTTAGTGGTGGAATAAAAATATTAAGGGAATTTTTATAAGATATAACTATATATGAAAAAATTATTACACGTTGTATAGTCCTAATAATTCACACCATGTACTCTAGTTTCACCAACGACAAGGGTTTCACAGTCAAGTAAAATATGACACACTATGTGGAGGAACCACATTTCATGTGAGCCCTATTTGTTTGAATAAACATATATAGATAGTGACCACCTAAGAACCCATTTATCCAAAAAATTCTATGTAGTGTGGGGTAGAGTCCGTGTACTAGAACATGGCCAGTGTACATGGGGACGACCTGAAGGACATGGGCAATACCCGGAGAACAAGGATCAACAATGGTAGGATTATATACACAATTTATTATCTTATTTACAATATAGTACTACCTTGCATATGAGTCTTGTGTTTTCTAGTAAATGAACTAGAATAGCAGACATGACCACATGTCTTTTTGGTCCGTTATATTTCATGTACAACTTTTTGTATATTATATCTATTGTATCTAATTTATTTAAAATTATATTTTGGCTCAAGACTATCCCAACCAGATTTTTTTTACTAAAAAATTGTATGGTTTATTTGTAGTGTATTTTGTGGAAAGATGTGTGAGGTTCTTGTGTGAAAATTCTTTATACGGTTCTTGGTGATGGAATGTAGTCAAACAAGATTGTTTCTATGTTCAAATTTCTTATATAGTCAGTCTATGGATCCTATACCTACTGAGTGGAACCCCCCGAAGGATTCTGGGAATGAGTACTCTATCTACTATTTTAATCCGTACTATGGATCCAAGGATTGGGTCCACTAAATACTATGTAGAACTCTTACATAAAGAAATGGAATGGGTTCTCTATCTTTTGACTGTAACACTCATGTTGATTTAATACATGAGGATTATATAAATTGAGTGGCTCCCTTATATTAATTTTCGGCAAGATTCTTCTACTTACTGTATGGAACCCCCTTGAAGATCCATGGTATGGGTCCTCTATCTAATGATTGGCACCCTTCCATGGAGTCAGGAATGGGACCATTGTCTATAATGTGACACCCTCTTATATGATTATGGCATGTTTCCTCAATATACAATTTGGAACCCTCCCAAGGATCCAGGGATCGTTTCCGCAATCAGATGAGTGTCACCCACATGTGGATTCATGTAATGGGTCCTCTATATACTTATTGGATGCTTTCAATTGTGTTAGGTCATGAGTCTTATTTTTACTGAGTAGAACCCTTCTATGATATTCATTGCATGGTACCTCATATAGTTGAGTAGAACCCTCTTATTGTCCTAGGGTATGGATTCTATTAATTTATATCAAGTCCCCTCAACTATGTAGAAATGTGGTGATATGTATCCCTAAATAGATACTACTTCAGACGAACTGACAATAATTTGTCCATAATTGGTAGAAAATTTAAGAATTGCTGGTAGACTAATCATCCAGTGAGGGGATTTGAGATGGAGGTCTCCATTATCTCTAATTTAGGCTTCTTTTTATGATCATATATATGTATTAATTTAGTATTTTATTTAATGTATCTAAATCATTGGGTTGAGTTGTCTACTTCTATAATGTCACTTATTTGACCCCTCCATTTTTGGGCACCCTAATAAGTATTCATATACTCACCTCCCAAATGGGCCTCACTCACATGTGTCTTGTATTGTGAAGATGGTAAATATGTCAGTAGTTATATAAAATGAGAATAGGTATATGCATGATAATTTTAACCTATACGGTGTTTGGGTAATGAAGTCATGGTGTCAATATATCACATCATTAAATTTATAGGTATAGTAAATTCAACAAATCTTTCCTTATTGTGCATTTATTTTTATACTTTACATTTTGGATTTCCCTATCACACTATTATGTATTACCTAGATGAATGTTACATGAAATATTATTACTCTTGTGGTTACAATATTTTCTTTTTATTACACATCACTTATTCACTGATATGGTTGGGTTAATATATATAGGTAAATTAAAAAAATTTCTCTCATATGAGTTATGACTTTCGGTTGTTTTCTCTAGCCCCTAACAAGTGGAGGTGGGCTTGGGGTAGTAGTGTCTTAGGGTTTCATGGTCCAGGTGGGCTATTATGGGTCAGTTCATGACAAGTATCAATATAATTTCACTATCCTAGGAATAATTATTTATAATATATCCCAAAAATTTAATATTTTATTCCGATGAACCATTTTTATTAAAATATTCTATTTGAACTATGATTTAACAACATCAAATTATATGTTATTCTTCCTCAAATAGAGGTCTAAAATAGTTAGTAGATGTTAAATAGTTGAATAATGTAAGCTAGTGACTTCCAATAATATTTATAATTATTAATGTATGCATTTTAACATGAATAAATAATTTTTTTATCTTTATTAAACATCTTCATATCCTTATTTAGATCTCTAAATATAAATATGTTCCTCAGTTATTAAATATTTTTAGTGTATGAGATCATTAATAGTAGCTGTATAACATCATTATCCCTCTCTCTTCACCTCCTCCTCATCCTCTGACACCACAAATCATTAATTGATGTAATCTGTATCTACCATATTGTTTACAATCACCTAAAAAATACATTTTTTGGAAAAATGTTTTATTTACCCATTTGATTACTCTAATATTATTTATTGTATATATTTATGAACATATCATAATAACAAGGATTATTTTTCCTAAATTTAATAATATAAATAATTGTTATCTGTATCGATGTGTTCTTCTCATTTAAATCTATTAATAATAATCTTTAGGAAACTATATATCTTTGATATTTGATAATCAGTTTCAAATCATAGTATTTCATACTCATAATTAGATTATAAAGATATTATCATTAGTTTTTTCAATTATTCCCAAAAGGCATTGATTTTATTATTCTCTAAATCCTTTCCAATATATATTCATTATGTTTTTGATAATTTTTGAACAATATTTCCAGCTTTATTCAGTAGCTACACAATCTATGTAATTTTTATTTAATGTTTCATTTTTCATGAAAAAAAATCATGGTTTGAAAATTTTCTCTATGAACAGAAGTAATCTTCATAAATTACATATTGATTCCCAATTTAATATTTTTAAATTAATGATATATTATCCATTGATGATGAATAAAAGTATAATTTATTCTAATCTTATGAGTTATCACATTTTTCAAATAGTTTGATTTCTTGTAAGGAATAGTGAATATTATGTTTCGCTAGATAGTTCCAAATAATTTTATGCACCCATAATATATATTCTCTTTGATAAAAATGACAAGATTAATGTATATTAAAATATTATATACAATATATAATATATTACATATCTACTTTAAATTCATTAATATGCTATAAATTATATTATATATCTCTTTGTATTATTTACTTTTAAATATTTTATTATGACCTAATAATTCATTATTAAAATGTATTTGAAGATATTACATATCTATAAGAAAAATATAAACACCTTCTAAAATATGTTGTATATCACATTGAATTTTCTAGTGTGCCTTATGCGTCATGCAAAAAATATAACTATATTAGTGAGATAAGTTACATTTACAATATTCAATTATGTGGGATCAAACATATTACATTCTCAATTATGAAGCACCATCCTAGAGTAGATGTAATTAGACAACATAGCTAAGAAAATTCGTCATACAATATGCATTTTCTCCAATAACTCGAACTCATCTTCATCAATTTAAATGACTTATAAAATTCATCAACATTTAAAAAACATAGTAACACAATTATAAAATGTTTTTACAACATATATAAATTATTTATGAGTACATCAATTGTGATGAACTTCTTCAAAATGTCTTCAACTATTTTTTATCCATTACATTTTATTAATTATTATAAATAATTTTCTATTATATTTCAAATAACCTTCAACCCAATAATCAACATTATCATCTTCAATCTATTGTATCATTAAATTATGTCATCTAATACAAGATGGTTCCTCAATATTCATTACATTAATAGTTTGATTCAATCACATCCAACATCTCATCAAACTTATTAAAATAATTAATGTGATAGGTTAACAGTTTAAATGAACAATATATCCAATAGATTATGTTTCACAAATCACTGATAATAAACAAACTGAAGAAATTCATTATATTAACACGACCACTATAAAGAATTTGTTAAATTGGTTTTTTTACTACGATTAAATATATTTGGAAATATATATTAATTTTATGTAAAAATAATAATTTATTCATAGCAAAATAACACAATTTTTTAGTAATGTTATTTTGTTCTTCAAATGTATTAGTTCTAAAAAAGTGGTTTTTATTTCATTCCATGAGAAAATAAATATAATTAATATTTTAATCTTTTTAAAAAATAATTTTAAAAATTATCCAAATTTGTTATCTCATCTCATCAAATTCATCTTTTGGAAATCTTTTTGAAATGTTCTGAAAATGATGATGTTTTGGATAAAAACTATAAATACATTTTTATGAAATAAAAAACTCTTAGAAAATAATTATATTATTATATTGATTTTTAATTTATTATATCTTTTATTTATCTTAATTTGTATATTGAGTTTCATTATACATAAGTTTTAATTTTCATGAACACATGCTTAGAAATTTTGAAAACTTTGATTTGATCCTTAAAAACTGTTTAAATGAGATATACTCAAAAAATATATTGAATTATTTTTTATACATTTTATAAATTTATAAATAAAAATGGATTCTATATTTTGGATAAGGAGGTCAGAATCAAGTTATAAGGTCATTTTCATGTTTCTAAATAGAAAAATTACTATGGTAAAAAAATATTTACCACAATATAGGTAAAATCATGTACCAGGTTAATGTTAAAAAGTAAAAGCATTAAATACCAAAAAAATAAAAATTTAAATGGGTGTTTTATTCCATTATCACCCTTAAACATACCTTAAAAAAGTTTAGTAATTCAATTTTTTTGGAATTAATTCCACCGAAATGAAGTTGTCTTTAAAAATAAAATATTTATCAATTCATCACATAAATCACCCCTACTATAGTATCAATAATAACAATCACCACCCCCTTATCCTCAAAATAAATTAAGAACATAAGATATCTCAAAACCCCATTTCCACCAATTATCCCCATTTCAATGTTTTGCAGTTGTTAACGAATGCCCAATTTCATGTTCCCTAAGAGGCCATTGAATGAAGTAATATTAATGAGGCCAAATTCTCAAACAACCTCTATTAATTTATTTGGTTTTACTACCCTATTATATCCTATTCCATCCATTAATAAATAATAAATAAAGAATAATTTATATACTTTTTATTATATAGTAATATCTTATATCCATCCCTATCATTACATATACTTATTCAGCAAAATGAAACCATTATCAAAATTACGGTCGTTAACCATCTTTGGGGAAAATGATTATTCATTATACATTATCCCCTTAAAGGCTAGTCATAAAATAATTATCCTAGTTTAATAATATTTTAATTGGTATATTATAACATATTTCATCTTCTGAAACTAAAATATATAAATAATATTCTATAAATAGAATCTAATACATGATGGTTATAATAACCACCATAATAAACTAATCATTTATCATTATCATTTTATTAAATGACTAATACTAATTTCGGAAATAAATGATATATGGAACCGTTTAAAATTTTGTATATGAATTAATGAAATATAATTTCAATTATATTGTTTAATTTTCATTTGAGTATAAATTCCCTAATTAGACATAAGGGAACTCATCATGAATCTATGAAATGAATGCATATGAAACAATGAAGATATAGAAATATTATTATTGTATGGGTTGTAAGATGTTAAAAATGTACTATATAATGTATTATAAATATTTAAATATTGATTTAATCAATTAATAAGTTTATTTCAACAAATATATAGTATTTTTAATTAAAAAAAAACTAAGTGTAAGCTCGAGGTAAGGTTTCCTCGTCTCGTATTTACTTTTATGAGATATATTACATAGTCACAACTTATTTATTACATGTGGTGTATGAAATACTGTTTTTATATCATATCATTAATATTGTTTTTTATGGTATTTAATGATCCATTTGATAATTATTACTTATATGGGTCTGGGGATTTGACTAATTATAATGTGGTAAGTGAATTATAATCCCAGTTTCCATTCCTTTGGATGAACTTATAAATTAGTTATCATGTGATAATAATATTATTTTTTAAATTACTATAGAATATATAATGTTGTATTTCCAAATTTTTATGTGTCTTTTTAGAGAATACACAAATTTTAGTATTGCATAAATCAATGATAACATAATTATATTTGACTTTATTTAAAAAAATATATAATTAATTTTCCTCTTAAAAAACTCAAATACATCAGTGTCTATGTTTTGAAAATATTTTTATGATATTTTTGATATTAATATATGATTATTTAATTTCACTTTCAGGAAATTTTAAAATTTTCCATATGGGTTTGAATTGAATATTTCTGTTCTTATAAAAGCAATTCATTGAGAATATTCAGATAAAATTATGGAAGGAATGTTTTTTAAACTTATTTATTGTAAGAGACTTATCATTCTTATAAGGACCCAACCTTAAACCTTACATAATATTCAATTAAATGAATAATTCACATTGATGATCTTTCCAGGTATATTGTTTTAAAGAATTAGGACATAACAATTTCATCCTATAATATTACAAAGTAGACACTTTTTCATTTTTTCCATTTTTTTCACAAAATAATAACTCATAAAAAACTAGTCGTGTCTAGTTCCATGTTTAAGATAGCACGACTTTTACTTGATCCCATCCTTGACCCTATTTTACATTGTGTACTGTGAAAAACATTTCAAAGACGTGTGATAAGCATAAAAAGCTCGGTAAGGGATACACAATGAAGGAAAACTGTTAGTTTTTATTACAACAAGTTATCCATGAATACTTTAACATAATTATTACTTTTCACCTTTATGAAATAGTAAATACTATTCAGTGAATAAAAGATCATTACTTATTTTTTCTATAACCAAAATATTACCATAAAACACATATAAAGAACAAATAACATATAAAGGTAACATGGGACATAAACATACTTAAATGGAATAACAATACTGTCGAATTCCGAACGTATCAGTAAATGAAATTTCCATACGGCTGACTTCCAAACCCAATGAATTGGAGGTTATAATGTAACCACCCATCATGGTATTCACAGCACCACCCGTCATTTGGTTTATCACGTAACCACCCATCAAATGTCCAAGTACCTTTATAAATTCATAGTAATAAAAACAAATATTATGGAATGAAATGCAATTTCCACATTTCAGTCACAATATATCACATAAATATATTGACATAACAAATACATTATCAAAACCATTTTCGATACCATAATAATAAACGATTATATGGTATTTATTCAGTTTTAAAAACATTACAACTTGTTGAGGAAGCCAAATATCAAATAATACTCGTGGCAGTGGAAATGGTCTTTGTGACCGCTTACATTAAAATAAACATCCCTTTTTTCTATTAGCAAAATGATTTGTAGAAAAATATTCCCTTTTAAATGTCAAGATTGTTTATACAGTGTATAAAACAAAGTCGTGTATTAAAACAAAATACGTCTCAATGAATTGAGATTGAGAGAAAGTCCCTTACCTCATGTCCGACTTGACTCGATCGTTCTTTAATCTCCTGATTAATAAACTAAAGTTAATTTATAATTTCATAAGAACCATTTTCAAATTTATTATTCCTTTTATATCAATTATTACCATGTTATAAACATTATGTAATCATTTATGTTGATAATGTCCATTTTATCGATATTTGGTACTTGAGTCAATAATGAACACCTTATATTTACAAGTTGTCCATTTGGGCAATAATACATTATATCAAGAATGATATTAATTATTTATATATCATTTATATAATATATATCCAGTATATACATATATTTATAATAGTACATAACATTTGGAGGTAAGAAATGAAATGCACCGTTCATGGAGACGGTAAGCCATATGTACGCATGCATGATACATTCATTTATATTTTTATTTTTATGGAAATAAGCATAATCATATATAGGTATATTATAATTACAGTATAATATCATATATAATATCATTAATTGAATCCTTTATACATCCCACATAATGCATTAACTAATCACATCACTTTGAGGGGGTGGTAGTCCGCACATCCTCAAATGAGATTATCATATTTACCCACTATGGGAACCATAAATGCTTGATATAATTGGGAAGTATAGAAGCATAAATAAATAATAAACGTAATATATATCATATATAAATATAGTCCCATCATAATGACTACCATGAGAGGTGGTTGGAGATATTGGAACCATCATTGTTTCATGAGGTGTTAGTTTTCCATCCACAAACACATTATGTTATTCACCCATTAGATGGAGTTATGTGTATGTGTAGTTAGAATCCTTCTCATAACAACATCCTAGTATATTGAGGATACTGGTTTTGTTACAAAAGAAAAAAAAAATATTTTATGGGTTGGAGATGTAAAATAAATGAAAACAATTTAAGAGAAACTGTTTCCTTAAATTAGGGTAACTCTCATTGGTTTGAACCAAAGGATTTCTTGAAGTGCCTTATGCCTAAGGTAAGGCATCTAGGAGGAGTAAAGAGATTTAGGGATAATAATTTGGAAGAGTATGGATGATCCAAATAGCTCAAGAGTTGTGAGGAATTTGGTAGGAGTGTTCTCTTTTTATAGGGTGGAGGAGGGGGTCTTTAGGAAAGTGTGAAACTATTATTTTATTATATAAAGATATTCTGTTTCTAATGGTCCAAAAATTATTAAAGATGAATCTAAGATGACTAATGGTGGAAATAAAATCATCCAATTGGAATTGGGCAGGTTTTGTTTAATATTTTAATGATTATAATATTATTTATTTAAATCATTTATGAATGAGGTAAATACTTCATCATTATTGTATCATAAATAATTTAATTAATTAGATGTATAAAAATTATTATAAAATAATATCATGTAGAAAATCTTTTTATCCTTCAAATAACTATTTATAGTCTAAAATAGGACTTATAAAACACCATATCAAAATTAATTACTAAAAGAGTTTTGTTAATGTCAATTATGTCATTTCATTAAATTAATTAATCTAAATTGTCATGATCACTCCCTAGTGGCTCAATGGGGTCCCACAATCGACCCAAATATGTCCATTGTCGACCATGACTCATCCAATAAGGTTTTGAAAAGTGTTAAGGTAATTTGGAATTATTATAATATTATTCTAACCATGAATTACATTATTTACCTTTAACCGTGGTAAAACAAAAGTCAAAAGTTCTTATTCACAAAGAACAATTTTCATCTTATTAAACCAAATTTCAGTTCTTGATAACAACCATTCATGTCATATTTTTGAAACTCAATTTAAAGATGTGGTAAAATTTCATTTAAATCAAAAAGTAATTTTTTTAACTACTACTAAGTGGTTTAACTATTTATAAAAAATTGATTTTTTTCAGAAAAATACCAAAAAATCCAACTAAGATATATTTTATATTCCAAATTAAAAAATGAATCATATATTTCCAAATTCAAAACATTGAAGTTTCATTAAATAATTTTAACATTAATTCCCGTTATCAATATAAATAGCGTATTTTTAAGAAACAATAACTATCATAAGATTGATACTTGTTAATGACTAATTTCAAACTGATATTATTTCCAATGACCAACATTGGATTAAATGGTAAAATTATATTTTAATTCCACTTTAAAACAAATTTAAAAAGATAATCTATAATTATAAATAAAATATATTAAATGGAATTTTTGAATTAAAATACAATATTTTTCACTATCCATTACGAAATGAACTTTATCGGAAAAATACCAAAAAAATAACCAAAGTAAAATTTAATTTCCCAAATCTAAAAAAGAATTTTATTTGGTCAAATAGAACATATAAAGATGACCAAAACATTATCTAATGAGGGTTCTCCATTAAAAGGTGGTAAATCGGCCTTTTAATGTAAATTATGCTTAAAATTATATTCATTCAAAATTTATTCCTATAAATTTTATTAGATAAATGTAAATAAATTTATGAAACATGTATAATCATATTGAAGTTAGTTTTGTTCATTCTCTCCAATACAATGGCAAGGTGTAAACTACCATTTAAAATAATAATATTAAATTATTAATGTGCAGCGTTCTATTTCAAAGAAACTCGTTATTGTGTATCAGGTACTCTATCGAACATAGAAACCCAATTAATGTAAATTTAATATTTAATTAAAAAATATTAATAAGTATAAAAATATTTTATTATTCATTTACTTGGGATGTTTCATCCTTCCCCCTTTTGGAAATTGCATCCTCGTAATTTTTATTCACATATCAAAATAAGTGGGGGTATTTATCCCTCGTAGAATTTTTAGATTCCCACGTTGCCTCTTCAACCATATGGTTTTTTCACAATTCCTGTACCTAGTGATTTACCTTATTCCACAACACATGCTCTCTACGGTCAAGAATCTGGACTGTTAGTTCTTCCTAAGAGATATTCTCTTCTAAATGAACTACCTCTAGGCTCAAAACATGAGATGGATCTGGCATATACATTCTCAACAGCGAAACATGAAAAAGACTATGTAACTGCGATAAACATGGAGGTAAATCCACTCTATATGCAACTGATCCAACTTTATCTAGAATTTCATAAAGACCAATGAACCCCAGACTCAACTTTCCCTTCTTACCAAAACGAATCACAAATTTCCATGGAGAAAATTTTAGAAATAAATCATCACCTAGCTCAATAGAAATATCTTTTCTCTGGTTATCTGCTTATCTTTTCTGTCTCCACTGAGGTGTTCTCATGTGCTTTTGAATCAATTGAACATTATATGCCGTCACTTCTACCAATTATGGTCCCATCAGCTTCCATTCCGCTACGTCATCCAAAAAATATGGTGTTTTACAATTATTTACATATAATTCCTCAAATGGTGCCATATGTATGCTGGAATGAAAATTGTTATTATAAAAAAAACATCAACTAAACAATGATGTTGGTTCCTTCATCCATTGTAATCAATTAAACAAGTACGTAACATATCATCCAAGGTCTGAATTGTAAGTTCTGACTACCCATCTGATTACAGATGAAAAGCTATACTAAAATTTAATTCAGTACCAAACGACTTTTGAAGGCCATTCCAAAAGTTTGAATTATACCTGGGATCATGATCAGATACAATGGAGAGGGGAACTCCATGCAACCTAACTATCTCTTTAACATAAAATGGAGCAATTTGATCTCGAGAAAAATTATCTTGAATAGGAAGGAAATGAGAAAATTTTCTCAATCGATCAACTATAACCCATATTGCATTATTACCTCGAGAAGTGTTTGGTAATCCCACAACTATGTCCATGGATATATTTTCCCATTTTCACTCTGGCACCAGTAGAGGCTGAAGAATTCATTTTGGTAACTGTCACTCAGCTTTAACCTGCTAACAAGTCAAACACTTCACAGTAAAATCAACAATATCTTTTTTCATTCCATCCCACCAGTAAAACTCTTGATGATCTCTGTACATATTAGTACTAATAGGATGAACCAAAAACGGATAACTATGAGCTTCACATAACAACTCATTCTTCAACTATGAATCAAAATGTACACATAATCTCTTTCCAAATCTCAAAACACAGTCATTATAAAAGATAAATTCAGGAAACACACCCTTCTGAACCGACTATACCTTTTTATTCAACTCAATGTCTTCCTTCTACACTTGCTTTATTCTATTCGAAAGAGATGATTTAACTGACGCTTGAAACAATACATAAGAATTTATTGCACCAAAAACTTCTATGCCAAAGTTCATCAAATCACAAACCAAAGGATCTTGTTCCAAACATAACATGGTTAATGAAGTATTATGTTTTTGACTCAAAGCATAAGCCACTTTATTTGCTTTTACTGGATGGTAATGGTTCATGAAATCATAATCCTTGATTAAATCCATCCATCTCCTTTGTCTCATGTTCAATTAATTTTCAGTGAATAAATACATAATACATTTGTGATCAGTATATATTTCACACTTCACTTCATACAAATGATGCCTCTAAAGTTTTAAAGCAAAAACAATAGAATCTAATTCCAAACCATGTGTAGGAAAATATAACTCATGAGGTTTTAACTAAGGTAAAGAATAAGAAAATACCTGATCATTCCGTATAAGGACATATCCATATCATTTTAATGAAGAATCACTGTAAATAACAAACCCACCATTTCTGGATGGTAATGACAAAATTGGAGCATTCACCAATCATCTTTTCAATTCCTGAAAACAATCATCACATTCTTTTGTCTAGATTAACATAACACCTTTTTGAGTTAACATAGACATTAGACTAGACAACCATGGAATGTTTTCAACAAAACTCCGGTAATAACCTTCCAAACAGAGAAAACTAAGAACCTCAGTTATATTTTTGGGTCTTGTCCATTCATCAAAAACATTCGTTTTAGTAGGATCAATAGTTATGCCATTTATTGAAATAATGTTACCAAAGAAAGAAATTTGTTGTAACCAAAACTCAAAATTTCTAAATTTCCAATAATGTATCATTTCTTTTAAGGTTCGAAAGAAAACCCTTAAATGAATTTCATACTCCTCATTACATTTTTAATAAACCAAAATATCATCAATGAACAGAACCAAAAAATTATCCAATATCACATGGAAAATTCTATTCATAAAATCCATGAATACATTCGGTGCATTCGTTAACCCTAAAGGAAAAACTACAAATTCATAATGGCCTTATATAGTACGAAACGCGGTATTTAGAACGTATCCTTCCTTTAATTTCAACAGATGGTATCCCGAACTCAATTCAATCATCGAAAAATACAGAGCTCCCTAGAGCTGACCAAACAAATCATCGATATGAAGTAAAGGATTCTTATTCTTAACAGTAATGATATTCAATTCTCTATAATCAATGCAAAGTCTCATCGAACAATATTTATTTTTAACAAACATGATAGGAGCGCCCCACGGTTAGGTTCTAGGTTGAATTATACCTTTATCTAATAACTCCTAAAATGGATTCATTAACTCTAAAAGATAAATTTGAGCCATTCAATAAGGGGGATTTGAAATTGGCTTAACATCAGGAACTAAGTCAATAGTAAATTCAAGTTCCCGATATGGTATTATACTAGGAAACTCATTAGGAAAAACACCAAGGTACTCATTTACAACTATCACATCATTAATCTGAATAACCCCTTTGTTTTCAACAATATGTGCAAGGTAACATTCATTTCCATATTTTACCAGTTTTTCAACTTCCTAATATGGTATCAAAATCAAGGGTTTGTTCTTTTACACAATATGAAAATCTTCTTGAAATGAAACCTATTTAGCTCAGTATTCAATCTTAGCATGACAAATAGACATCCAATCCATTCCCAAAATAACATAAAACCCTACTAGAGGTAAAACAATAAGGTTTGAAAGTAGGATCTTTCTGCACAAAAGGACAGGAAGGTTCATATGTAGTATTTTTGTCTCAAAATTTCCTCCAGGTGTCTTTACCATCAGTTCAGTATTCATATCATGAGATGTAATTCCCAATTTACTAGAAAAGTTCTCTGAAATGAAAGACTGTGTAGACCCTGAATCTAATAACACATTGGTATATTTTGAACAAACAAATAGTGTACCTGATACTACATTGTTTGATGGTCCATTATCTCTTGAAGTAGTTGAAAATGATTTCACCACCCCAATATTCTTTTAGTTTGGATTCTTTCCCTCAGTTGGGTTCTTCTATGGACATTTATTTTCCTAATGACCCATTTCATTACACTTAAAACCTCTTACCGATGGTTTTTCATTGCCTTCTTGATCATCTTCCTTACAGTTACGAGCAATATGACCAGACATACCACATAGAATGCACTTTCTACACTTCGATAAACATTCTCCAGGATTCTTTTTACCACACTTCTCACATGATGGTTTTTTAATTTTCTTACCTCTAACTTCTTTGATGAACTTTGTCCCTTTTCCGACCAACTGGACCTCTTATTCTATTTTTTGTCAACAAACACCTGATCATCACCAAAATCCATTTCCA
Source organism: Viscum album (assembly GCA_963277665.1). Lineage (NCBI taxonomy): Eukaryota > Viridiplantae > Streptophyta > Magnoliopsida > Santalales > Viscaceae > Viscum > Viscum album. The sequence goes on along the minus strand of OY728137.1, from coordinate 1,581,091,628 downwards.
CGTTCTCTGCATATAGAACATGTTTTTCATAAATTTTGAAATCACGAGAGGATAATGCTCTTCGATATCATGGCTTTAGTCCTGAGTAAAATCAATTTATCTTACTATCAAGATCTCAGAGGAAATTTGGTGCATACCTTGTCAGTCGAGTGAAATTTGCTTCATTAGAGGCCACTGAGTCATCCTCCTACCACAATTCAAGGAATATTTTCTTCCATCCTAAGATGAAACACCATAGGAAAATATTTCTCAAAAAATATACCTTTGAATTCATCTTAATTGAGAGCATCAATCTCTTCATTATCTCTGATATTTTTCACCATCAACAACCACTGATCAGCTTAAACTTAAAAACGGTAAATAGCAAGACTAAAATTTTCATGTTATGAATAACCCAAGACTTATAAATTCTTCTCCAATGATTTAATCCACCATTCAGCTAGAATACAGTCATATGATCCTCTGATTATGGGGGATGTTTCCTCAAGAAATTCTCCATTACTAACATGTTCCTCTGTGATTGATCTCGCTGAACTCATACATGGATACCACAACCATTTATAGCCTGAGTCAACTATGCCATTACTGCAAGAAATAGTTCATTTCCAATTCCAACCATCTCAGGATGATGATTTGGTAGGTTGCCTTCTTATTGATGTCATCCCAACATAGCTGCCATGTTTCCACTATGGAAAACAATTTTAAACATATAAATATCTTAGGCGAAGCAACATGGTAATTTGTAAATGCAATATGATTTCAATATTAACATATATTACTTTATGGATATTAATTTCACAATACCCTAACTCCTAAAGTTTTCTAAACCGACCTCTGATACCAACTATATGGACCCGACATTAAACCCTACATAATATTGAATTAAATGAATAACTCACATTGATGATATTTTCATGATTATAGTTTTAAATAATTAGAAGACAAATATTATATCTCAAAATATTACAAAGTAGACACTTTTATACAGTTTCTATTTTATCGTAACTCCTAAAAAAATTAGTCATGTCTAGTTCCATGTTTAAGATTGCATGACTTTTCCTTGATCCCATCCTTGACCCTATTCCACATTATGCCCTATGAAAAACATTTCAAAAACATTGGATGAGCATAAAAAGATCAGTAAGTAAGGGATACATAATGAATTAAAACTGTTAGTTTTTAATACAACAAGTAAACCATGAATACATTAACATAAGTAATACTTTTTATCTTTATGAATTATTAAATACTACTCATTGAATAAAAGATCATTACTTATGATTTTTGTAACCAAAATATTACCATAAAATTCATATAAATAACACATAACATATAAATGAGACTTGTGACATAAACATACTTTAATGGAATAACCATACAGTCGACTTCCACACATATCACTAAATGGAATAGCCATACGGATGACATCCATAAACAATGCATTGGATGTTATAATGTAACCACCCATCATGGTATTCACGACACCACCCGTCATTTTTTTATCATGTAACCAGCCATCAAATGTCTAAGTACCATTATAAAATCATAATAACGAAAACAAATAAAAAGGAAGGAAAAAAATTTCGACATTTAAATCACAAGATATCACATAAATATATTGACATAACAAATCCATTATCAAAACCATTTTCAATAAAAAAAATTACATAAAATTGTAAATGGTATTTATTTTCTTTTAAAAACATTACAGCTTGTTGAGTATGTCAAAGATAAAATAATAGTCGTGGCGGCAGAACATGTTGTTGTCACCACATACGTTAAAATAAACATACCTTTTCATCATTTAGTAAAACAATTCGAAGAAAAATATTCCCTTTGTTAAGACAAGGGTGTTTATATAGTGTATAAAATAAATTCGTGTATTAAAACAAAATATGCCTCAATAAATGAAGAATGAGATGAAGTCCCTTACCTCGTGTCTGACTTGACACGATCATTTTTTAATCACCTGAATAATAAAATAATGTTAATTTATACTTTCCTAAGAAAAATTTTCAAGATTATTATTCCTTTTGTTTCAATTATTACCATGTTATAAACATTATGTAATCATTTAAGTTAATAACGTTCATTTTGTCGATATTTTTTACTTTAGTAAATAATGAGCACCATATATTTACAAGTTGACCATGTGTTCAATAGTAAATTATATCCAAAATGATATTAATTATCTAGATATCATATATATCATATATATTCATTATATACATCTATATAAAATAGTACATAACATTTGGAGGTAATAAATGAAATGCACCGTTATTGGAGATGGTAAGCCGTACGTACGCATGAACGGTACTTTCATTTCAATTTCTTATTTTTTTGGAATTAGAGAATAATGATACAGAGTTATATTGTATTTACATTATAATATCATATATAATATCATTAACTCCATAATTTATACATCCCACATAAGGCATTAACGAGTCACATCACTTTGAGGGGGCGGTAGTCCGCACTTCCTCAAATGAGATTATCGTATTTACCCACTATGGAAACCATAAAGGATTGATATATTTGGGAAGTACAGAAGCATAAGGAAAAATAAATATAATATATATCATATATAAAAATATTTTCATCATAATGGCCACCATGTGAGGTGCTTGGAGATATTTGAACAATCGTCATTTCGTGAGGTGTTAGTTTTTCTTCCAAAGAAACATTATATTCTTCACCCGTTAGATGAAGGTGTGTGTATGTGTAGTTATAATTATTATCATTACAACATCCTAGTATATTTAGGATACCTTTTTTGTTACAAAAGTATGTAATAAAAAGATTTTAGGGGTTGGATAAGTAAAATAAAAGAAAACAATTTAAGAGAAACTCTTACCTTTAATTTGGGTAACTCACTTTGGTTTGAAATAAAGTACCTCTTGAAATGCCTTCTGCCTAAGTTAAGGATTCTAGGTGTAGGATAGGGATGTATGGATATTAATTGGGAAGAGGATTTATGATCCAAATGGCTTGAGAGGGGTGAGAAATTGGTTAGAAGTGGTCTTCTTTTATAAGGGGGGAGGGGCTCTTTAGGAAAGTGTGAAACTATTATTTTATTATATAAAGATATTTGGTTTCTAATGGTCCAAAAAGTATTAAAGATAAATATATGATGACTCATGGTTGAAATAAAATCATCCAATAGGAATTGGACAGGTTTTGGATAATATTTTAATCATTAATATCTTATTTATATAAATCATTTATTAATGATGTAAATACTGCATCATTATTGGGTCATAAATAATTTAATTTATTTCATGTAAAAATTATAAAAAAACAATAATGTAAGAATTATTATTATAATTACAAAGAATATTTATAGTCAAAAATAAGACTTATAAAAAACCATATAAAAATTAATTACTAAAATATTTTTTAATGACAATTTTGTCTTTAAATTAAATTAATTAATCTAAACTGTCATGATCACTCCCAAGTGGCTCAATGTGTTCTCATAATCAACCCAAAGATGCCCATGGTCGGACATGACTCATCCAATAAGTATTGGACTTTATTTAAGGTAATTTGTAATTATTATAATATTCTTTTAACCACGAATTACCTGATTTACCTTTAATTGTGGTAAATTAAATCAAAAAGTAACCATTCACAAAAAATTATTTTAATCTTGTTGAACCAAATTTTAGTTCTTGATAACAACGATGTAGGTTGGATTTTATAAATTCAATTCACAGAAGTGGTAAAATTTCATTTAAATCAAAAAGTCATTTTTTACTACAACTAAGTGGTTTCACTATTTATCAAAAATTTATGTATTTCAGAAAAAACCAAAAATTCAGACAGAGCTATATTTGATATTCCGAAATAAAAAATGATGCCTATTTTTCAAAATTCAAAAATATAAGTGGAATTAATTAACTTTAAAATTTATTCATGTTATCAAAACAAAGAGTGTGTATTTAAGAAACAATAACTATCAAAATATTGATACTTGTTCATGTCCAATTTCAAAGTGAAATTATTTTCAATGACCAACATTGGATGAAATGGTAAAAATATATTTTAATTGTAATTTAAAACCACTTTAAAAATATAATCTAACCATATAAATAAATTAGATTAAAAGGCACTTTTGAATTAAAATACAATATTTTACACTATCCATTAAAAAATGAACTTTCTCTGAAAAATACCAAAAAATTTCCCAAAGTAAAATTTGATGTCCCAAATCTAAAGAAAAATTTTATTAACTAAAATAGAACATATAATGATGAAAAAAACTTTATGTAATTAGGGTTATCCATTAAAATGCGGTAAATCAGCTTTTTAATGTAAATTATTCTTAAAATTAGATTCATTCACATTTTAAGCCTATAACTTTTATTGGATAAATGTAAATACATTTAACAATCATGTATAATCATATTTTACTTAGTTTTGTTCATTCAATTCAACAAAATTTCTAGGAGTTATCTTCCATTTAAAGTAAAAATATTATATTATTAACATGCAACGTAAGATTTCAAAGAAACCTGTTGTTGCGTATTGGGTACGCTATTGAACATATCAGCCCTTTTAAAGTAAAATTAACATTATATTCAAAAATATTAATAAGTAAAAAAATATCTTATTCTTCATTTACATGGGATGTTACAATTCCATTATTATTGAATAATGTTTTAAAAATTCAGTTTCATGTTTACATTGTTATTTTTAATCAAAACATTTTATTTTATTATTTCATAAAATTTTAAAAATATGTGAATTTCAATGTGAAATGGAATATATTCCCCATGATTTTTTCAATGATAAAATTTAATATATTTTAGTCTATGTAAACTTCATTTATTTAATTAGTGTTTGTATCTTATAATTCCACATTACATAAAAAAATTAAGGTTTAGTATTTGTTTTACTAGGGATGTACTATTTTCATAACGATCAATATATTACGATGGATAGTTTTTTATTATCAAAATTTATTGGGGAATGTTAATTACATTGCATATGATAGTTTCAATACAAATGTATAAGTTCATTATGTTTTAACATATTCATATGAGTAATGGATTAGATTTAGTAATTTATGGGAAGGTATCATTATAGCCCCTCGATGCATAATTAGGTCTACTGATAAAATAAAGATTGTGATTTGGCTCCTTAAATACCCATTTAATTTCAGATGTCCTGGATGAGACCTTAATTGTATATTTTAGATGTCTAGAATTATGCATTCCATTATAAAGGGACTTGTTATTTATTTACAGGTGATTATTCAGTGAACATAATATACATGGTTATGTATTCTAACTCATGTATCTATATATATATATGGAGTTATATGAGAATATTTTATTCCCTCCATATTATTCTCATGTTATTGTTTAAATGGAAAGTGTTTAAGTTAATAACCTTTACAAATTGGTTCATTCTTATGATAACTTTTGATACCTACATACCCATACTTAGAATTTGATCTCACTATTTTATTTTGATTTGTTTTCCCTATGATGTTATAAAGTAAATTATGGTTCATCTGAAGGAATAATATATAGGAATAATGATGTTATTAATAGAATTTACAAATATAATTTTAGGATTTCAATTGTAATGTATGATTCGTGTATGTATCTAGTTCTTCCAAAATACTAAACAATTCAAACCTTTAAGATAAGGTTACATTTTTTTCTAATTCAAATATAATAATGTAACAAATAACTATAGGATACTAGTTTGTGGGACATTATTGTTGTTATCAGAGTAGGTTTAGTATAAACCCTGTGAAATAGATTTATGAAAACCTAGATTATGGAACATAACTCTATAAATAACTATAAGGATAATTATAAATATTGGACAATATCCTATATATTTGGTAATGACCATTGATATCCTTAGATAATACAACATAATCTTATATTTATAATAATAAATCATTATTTTAATTGACTCTAATTAATATTATCTCAATTTGATTAGTGTAGTTGGATTATTTCAAATTGATTTTTGGTTTTTTTTATGTGGAAAAATGATGTAACTTGGATAACATAGAATATTATAGACAATGTGTGGTTGATAAACTAATTGGGAAGAAGACTACAGAAAAGGATATTTTTTGTCCCAAATAAATTATCATTTTTTATGGTTAAAACAAGCTTCATCACCGACTCTCAAACTCCCCAACGAAGATATGGAAAAAGTTCCCTGAGATCTCAAATGGTGGAGATCATGGATTAAAGAAGAATATGATTATAATTTGAGAATAAAAAAACAATTTAATGTCATTAAGGAATAAAAATATGTTTTCGGTGTGAAAGGATGTATAAAAATAATGCACGATCAAAGGGAAAATGAAAAGACTCAAATAATATTATTTTGTTGTAATTATAGATTATTAAATGTTTAAGATGTGAATATTATGAGAACTCTAATAATTTATATCATAGAGTGGGTGGAATAATTAATATAACAATTAATGTTATATGAGTTATATTTTTACTTCTAATGATGATGAGACTACAAGTTACATATAAAATTAATGAGGAATAAGACGATGACACATATTTAATAGTCTATGAATGAAATAGAATTATTATGTTTTGTGGTATTTCGATTTACAAAATCCATTGGAAAATTTTCAATGATATTTTGGTTTTATTAATCAAAAGATATATAAGGATTTCACTGCAGCACTTATTTTTTGAGTATTTGGAATCATGTGATGAATAGTTCTGGTATCTAGAAGACGTGATTCTTTTGCAAATTTATCTCTTGGGAAACACATGATTTGGGGAAGATAACCATGAATATCTATAATATTTTGAGATAATAATAAAAAATATATTTTTATCGAATATTATAGGTGGTCATGAAATTTTTCATTGATTTTATTGTTTATGTTATCTATAGAGGGATTTCAACATGATTGTATTTTAGGAATATACTTGTCAATCCATGTTTTAATTTTCGGGATAATTCATGTTAACATTTAGGTTTTTTGGTGATCCTGGTATTCATATATCTATTATATGACATGAATATTTTCATTATTTTGTTTTGGTGAATCTAGTGTTATATTGATTTTTAATTTAGGTATCCTTACTTCTAAATTTTGAGATGTTGAATTTTGAAAGGCATATTTTTTAGACGAGTATTAATATTTACAACTTATAAAATAAATTAATTTTATTATAATTTATTATTTTTTACTGGTAAAATATTCAGTCCAATTTTTTTTACATCTATATTTATTATATGAAGGAATTACTTGTGGATCATATGATTCTTTATAAGAAATTATATAATTACAAAGTCAACTTGAATATCAATTTCCTAGCTTAACAAATGATTTGGAAATTGATAAAATTATAACCAAATGATGGAATGATTCTTATAAATCATGTATGATTATTTTTTGATTGATTTATATAGGTATTAAAATAAATCTTCCACATGAATATAATGATTTAAGAATAAGAAATTTATTCCTTAAATTTTCAAATGAGAAATCAATGTTCTTTATCCCTTAAAATATTTATGGGTTTGTGATGATAAACAATCAAATGACTATATTCACTATCACTATTCATCCAAAAATGATAGTTATATTTATATTCTATTTCAATGATCCACTTCCCACTAATGTTCTATAATCTAGAAACCTAGTTTTGTAGGGAACTTCTCATTTTCCATCCAATCATCTTTATTGGGCTCTTTTAACCCATATTATAACATTAACTTCCAAATAATTGATTTTAATATATCATACAATGTTTTGAGAAGTGAAACTTATAATTCATAGTATGAAATTTATTGAAGGAGCAGGGACTGTAACAATATGATATTTTGAAATAACATTATGTCTGATAGCTTACATTGCAATGAACACCAATCATAAATAAACTCAAAGAAAAATATTATTTTAACATAAATATTGTAACCATGATATTAAATTGGTTAGAGTGAATATGATTAAATATTTTATCATATATAAACACATTTCATTTAAAATATAAATTTATTCTTAGGAAATAATAACATATTATTTAGTAATGTCATTTTGTTCTTTAGATATATGTTTTGGTCAAAAACATATTTATATTTAATTCCATGAAAAAATAAATATAATTAAATAATTAAATATTAAAAATATTTATTTGAAAAAATATACTTCACTTTTGGAGTCATATCATCAAATTTATCTTAGGTTATTAGTTCAATAATTTTCTAAAAAAATATGAATTTTCGATTAAAAATTGAAAATAATGTTTAAAAAACCATAAATCATATAAAATAATAATTATTTGATCATGATTTAAAATTGAATAATTATATTTATTTATAAAGAATTAATTAATTAATAATATAATTAATATTTATTTACATTTAGTAAAACATGTATAAATGTTTCACAAACTACGATTTTAACCTTAAAATTTATTTATGTGATATATTCTTATAAAATATAATATTAAAATATCATATATTCCTATAAAATTATAAATTAAAATGGATTAATTATTTTGAATAATGAGGTAAAAATTATTTTATAAGATCATTTTAATTGTATTACATAAAAAAATTATCATTGTAAAAAAATCATTATTATAGTATAGGTAAAATAAATTAGTGGGTCAATATTAGAAGCTAAAAAATAATATAAGATAACAACTAAAACATTAAATGGGTGATTTATGTTCATTTATACATTAAATATATATTGAAAATTTAATTAAAATTAAATTTTATTACAATTAATTCCACCCAAATTTTGTTGGATTTAAATACAAATAATGATTAAATAATCACTTTCAGCCACCCTCCCAAAGTATACATACCACCTCTGACCAAATACATTCTCCACAAAAGACATGAAAATATGAACATATCTTCAAAGACCATTACTCATAAAACTCACCACATAATATTTCTTCTGTTATCACCCAAAAAAATGTCCATATTCTTTATGTGGGCATTCAATGTATTGATATTCAAAAGGTATCTTTCTATGACAACCTCTTTTAATTTATTTTATTATTCAACCATATCTATTAATAAGACACCTGTCATGTAATAATAAATTTATTATAATATATATAGTTTTATTTATTGTTTTGTAATGGAATATATTATATCCATTCCAATTTTTTCCACTTCTAATTTAACAAAATGATTGTATTGTAAAAATTATGGAGGTTAACCCTTTCTGAGGATAATGATTCTTAATTCTACATTTCTAAATTCTAGGACAGTGATATATGTATTATATTTTTAAAATAGTATTTTAATAAGTATATTTTATCATATATCATGTTATATAACTAATACATATACATAATATATAATAAAAAAAGCATGTTAGTAATGGCCAGGAAAATATCAAAAATAAACAAATCATTTATCATTAAAATTTTATCAAATGAATCATCACCATGTAGGAAATAAAAATTATATATTAGACCATTTAAACATATATAATTTCATTAATTCCATTTAATTTCACCTGAAGTGTTTTATTAAAATTTTAATAGAAAATCTTAATTATACAAAAGTGAACTGCTCATGAAACCATGAAAAGAAGGGACCTAAAACAATGAAAACAATGAAATATTGTTAATGAATTCTTGGTAATATCATATAAAATACTTTATAAGATTCTATATATATTATTTTATATCAATAACGAATTAATATCATCTTTATACTAATATACATGAGTTTTATATACACAATACTAAAAAAAGTGTAAAGTAAAGGTCATTCGTCTCAATTTTACATTAGTGAGATACAACCCTTTTTAAAAATACTCATCATTTGTTTTTTGTATATAATTTTCAATGATATTCAATATCATGATCTAATAATATTATTTCTACCCCGTTTTTAATTGGATAATTTATAATATTATAAACATACGATTCGACAGATTAAAAAGTGTCCATGGAAATTCATAAACAAATTTACATTGTTTTGGTTGAACTTATATTTCCTTGATCATGTCAAAATATTTTTATTTTAAAATAAATTCCTAATATTAAATGTATTATTAATATTTTTTTTTTGTATTTATAATGAATATTAATATTTAATTTATTATCACTTCAATGATATAATATTTGTAAGAGAATTTCTTTTAATAGTTTTATTTTTATTGTTTTCCTTAAATGGATTGTTTTTCATTCATGACCATGTTTTCAAAATTTGTTTCATGAAATAATGTTTATTATTCTAAAATTTATTATTGAAAATATTTTTTTCACTTTTTTTAATATTAAATTTTTTTAAATTGTATATTTTTTCATCTTCTAAACATGTTTAATAGAGACATTTATAACAAAAATATAAAAGGAATTTTTTTAAATTATGTGGAGTGATTATATTTTCACACCATCATGATAGCCTATTTATTTAAAATATATTTTAATTTTTTATCATATTTTTATTAAAATAAAAATTTTCCATTTATTATTCACATTGTGTTTTAAAATAATTGGTTTTTATAGTGAAAAACGTATCTTCCTCATGAATTTTGTAATCATCGTGTTAAATGTTTTCTCATATATGTTAACATCCTTTGTTTCATTGTGGTTAATCTCATATAATACCACCTTTAATAATTTATTATATTAATTATGATTAGTTTGATTATTAATTTACTATTTTGAAATCATTTACATCTTAATTTTGGCTGTTTGTGATTATGTTTTCTAATTGGGGAATGTTATTTATATTTAACAATGTTGATTCAATAACAATTTATATTTTTATTATGATTCACACCTTTCATAAGAATAATTAATTTGAATTTTTCAGTGATGGGTGGGGCCCACTATATCCCCTTGGTGAATTCGTAGGTATTATGAGAAAATCTAAATTGTGTTTTTACTGAGGCCTTACCCATTTAATTTTAGATGTCTTAGCTGAGGCCCCGATGATATGTTATAGATTTCTAGCATTATACATTCCCTCATTATGATATCAATTATTGATTTTCATGTTATTATTATAATAATAAATTATAAATGGTTAGGTATTATATCTCTTTTTCATATTTATATGCCATTATTTTACCAACATTTATTCTATCAATACATTGCATAGGTTATTTATTAAATGTAATATAATTCTTTTATATTCCATTCCATAAATTTTAGTTCTTGATATATCATCCATTTTTTTATACCCTTAATGTGATTCGAATCGAATTTTTTTTTTATGTTTTATTTTTCATAGGATTTTTATGATGATTATTATGGTCGATAGACATTGATAATATAAGACAATAATCATGTTTTCAGAAGATTTTATATGTTATATTTTATACTTTCAATTATATTTTACGATTTATGTCTGTATATAGATTTCCAAAACTACCATTCCATTTAGTCAGTTGATACGATTTTAGTTATATATTATGCCAATATAATAATGTAACCACCAACTATGGGATACTGGGTCCAGGGTTGTTACAATCAAGATCATGTACAATAGATAACATTAATGAACCATAAACAATTTTCATTCATTCAATATATTACCTACATTAAAAAAATAAGATATATAATTATCTTCTTCCATGAACATATTTATCCAAAAAGATCAAAAAATAATATGTTTCCATTATTGACATATATTTAAAACATGAATTTATCACAAATATATAATATAGTATATGAAATTATATAATCTATAGGATATCCAATCCAAATCTCACACCATCATCCACTTCTAAAATAATAAATCAATAAATTTGATGTACTTCTATAATTCAAAGCAAATAAAATCATCTTAGTCGATTAATGTATTCAATTATTTCCACATAAAATACATTCACATCAAATTTTCACATTTTGAATTAACAAATACACATAAAAATGCATTTTGGTATTTATTAAAAGTATCATGGTTAACTAGTATCAATCACTATAATATATAAAATATACCCACAATTTCCTTTCTAAAAAGTTTTTTTCTTAACATTATAAATAAAAATCTAAAAAATAATTCAAACCTTTTTACATATTAATATTATTAATAAATATTCCACAATGTAAATCTTAATCTTGATGTCAACATTTTACTAAACCAAAATATTTAAATCCCAATTATATATTACTCTGTTCTATATAAATTTTAATTCAACAAGAAATAATGATTTTTATATCATATGAAGTGTTATCATCCTTACCCTAACATATATAGTGACTAATATAAATCAAACATAAATATTACATCATAAAATAAAAGTATTATATAAATATCATAATGATCCATGGAATAATTTTTTTTGTCTAGTGCCTTTAAAAATATTGAAACATAAATAGAAAAACCAATGACTTCTATGTATTCTCCTGTTTATTTCCCCAGAACATGAAACCTTCATAATATTGTCATACAAATTTTTTTTTCATATCCATGGTAACAAAAACATAAGAAAGGGTGAGAAATGATACACATTAAGGGTAAAAAAGGGTGCTACATAAGATAGACATCATCATAAGGGCATGTGAACTTGAGAATGAAATTTTAAATCCATACATTTAATATCAAAGATCACAATTCCATCTCATGTTATAAAAATAAGAATTTTATAAGACATAAATCATAAGAAAATCAGGGAAAATTATCCATGATTGATTAAAATTGGAATACGACATATTAATTGTGGAAAAAGTCTGTATAGAAAAATAATTAACATAACATCCAAAGATTATCTGAATGTATATTATTGTGGAATGAGTTAACTCCCCAAAACATCATATTAGCTACGGTTGTATACCATGATTATCATTGTGTAAAATTTACATTACTGAATTGGGTTCACTTCCCATTACTGTCCCATTTATCATATTCGAAATCAATAATTACACAAAGTGTTGTTAGTGGTAGAGGTCCTTCCATTCACGAATGATATCATAAATACATGTTCAAATATAATATAAAACATTTATAACATAAAAAACCCTTAAAGGTTATCAGGTTCATTAACACAACATCCTAGAATAACATATGGATAATAAATATGTTGCATAATCATTTAATCATTTCATCATTGCATAAACCAAGGAAAAATAAATGGATTTCATAATCATTTTATAATTATGTAACTCTTAGAAGAGAAATGATTTTCATAATAATCTTGTCATTCTATACCTAAATCATTCATGTTAACAATTATTATGGTATCGTTGGATCGATTACCCGGAAAGTCTAAGGAACATAAAGCAATTTAATCCTAGATAAAAATTATTTTCAAATATCACTTGAAATATTTCATGATGAAAAAATCCATTCCACATTGGAAAATTATATGTGAAACATAAAAAATTTTGAAATTCCATTATAATTAAAATATAATATTAATCATATAATAGAATATTGATAAAAAATACAAAATTTCTTGAAGAAGATATATATTCATCTTAAAAAACATTTAAAAAAAATTAAAAATAGTTTTCTTTCAAAATATACATGAAAACATATTAACGATTATTTGATGATCAATGAAAAAATTCAGGAGGTAATTAATAATCTCAAATATATTTTTTAAAATAATTTTTGTAAAATGTTTTGAAAATAAATTTCAATGATAATAAAAATTAAAAATATAATAGGTTAAATTTAAAACAGTTATTGGGAATGATGGAGTAAAATTACATTCCTTCCATACATGTTAAAATAATAATTCCATTGAGATTTTAGATAAAAGATTAATATTAATTATTTAAAATAAATTAAAAGAAGTTAAATTTTATGAAAAAATGACAAATTAAAAAATGGTATGTGTTTATTTTATAAATAATGTGGATGGTGTAAAATACATTAGTGAAATAGAATTTTATAAAACATAGATACGGAATATGAAAATCAACAAAAGATTAAAATAATTACACTTTTCATTTAAAACATTATTTTGGAAACATGAATACATAAGGAGAAGTAAAATAATGAAAAAATATATTCAGAATAAATATTTAGAGGAGGAAAATATCATTATTTTATTCATCTATATGATATAATATTTTATCAATAGATGAATATCCATAAACAATCTTTATAAATGATGATATCGTATCATAAAACTCATAAAACATTGGTAAATATTTAATATTAATATATATAAAAGAATAAAAATAAATAAAACATAAAATATCTAAAAAATATATAAATTCATGATCATAACATTCAATGTGGTAGTTTAATAACCTAATTAAATAATATAGGTGAAAAATATAATGAATGTCACAACTACAATAGGGATAAAGTTACTATATGGTTGATCTCGTCTTCCATCATAAACATTTGTGTTTAAAATATAATAAATAAAATTTTACGTTAGATTTATCATAATACCATTATCATATGTATCATACCATATAGTATTTACATATGTTCTTTTATTAAATGTTTTTGAAAAGTTATTGCTAAAATCACCATTTGGGTAATATCTCCTTCTTTTTTCATGTATATTTTCTTTTGGTATTCTAATTATATTATACATTTACCATGGATTATTCATATATATATTTATAATCATGATATTTATATCATATAAAATCATTTCAAATGTTTTTATATTAATCCATTAATTCTAGATATATCAAATTAATTATATCGTTCATGTAGATAATGGGTTACATTAAAATAAACCATTTTTTCATTTTCTCAATGAATTAACAGAAATAAACAAGAATAATATATTACACTTATATAATCTTTTTAATGTCACATATATAAATTATATTTATATTATTTATCCTTATTTCCTTCTATATAATGCATAAGGGAAAAATATTTCACTTCACTTCACAATAAGGTAGACCACCATACACATGAGTTAGGTTATGGTATCACCATCAAACTAAATATAAGAATAAATGTTTGAAATAATGAATAATCATTAATAATTATGATTAAAATATAATTTTTATATTAATATCCATAATCAAACCAATTCATAGGTAGTGGGGAAGGAAAGTGAATTAGATAGGTTCATGAGGAGTTAGTCTGATATACACACAATCAACATTTTTATTTCTCATTTGATTGATAAGGAATTGGATATAAGATATTAATTTTAAATAATAATATATCTATATCAGATATATAATATTTTTATTATATTATCATGGCTGAAGAAAATTTTAATGGTTGTGGACGAAGAAAAAATAACAATGCATGTTAAAGAGTTATATGTGTTCTTTAAAAAGACTGATTATTTATATACCTATATGATTCTTATGAGAGTTTCATAATCAAAATAGTCCATATATAAAATGAAGTAATAAATTTTGATGTTTTTTTGTATTGTATTCTTCAATGAATTTTTCTTTTAGATTTTGTAAGTACAGATGACCAGAGATGTACTTCTATATGTGGGGAAAAGAACCCACATGGAAGCGACATGAATCTTTCTGAAAAAATAAAAATAATATATTAATTAAAATGAAAAATAGTAATAACTGAAGTAAAAAATTGGAATTATAATATTAAAATATTTAAAAACATAGGATTTAGGTAATTTTAGATTGATATCATACCCAAATCCTTTATGATTTACCCCAAGTAAACTGGTTTCATCCTTAACCGCACTAATTGTTTTTATACTATTTTTAATATTCTTTTTGAACAAAAATTAAGAAAAAATTATTATTTAATATTCTATATTTTTATTCCAAATATTAAATCCATTTTTATAAATTCCATTTTCATAAGTATAAATAATTATGTTTAAAATAAACTAGCAGACACGACGAAAAAATAATGTTCCAATTAGAAACATTTCAAATGTTAAAAAAATTTCTATCAAAATTAAATATTAAATTTATTTCAATGAAATATATTGGATTCATATATATATATATATATATATTAACTATTTAGACTAATAAAACCATATTAATGTAATATTAATCTTATTAATTATTTTAAATGAAAATTTTTATTTTAATAAATAACTGTATTTTAACTATTTTATAAATAAATATTATTTTCTAAAAATTATGAAACATTTACTCAAAGTTAATTTTAAAATAAAGAATTAAAAAATTTAAATACATATTTTTATAAATTTCATTATAGTTCCAAAACTTAAGCTTAAAATAAGTGTGAAAAATTCAACAAACACATCATTGAACGAAATGGTTTTAAAGTAATAAATAAGATTTATTATTATATAATGAATATAAAATAAATAACATAAATACAAAAAAATTAAATAGATAATACCAAACTTTTATTATAATCATTAACATACTGTTATTTATTTAACTAATTGAGATAAATGTAATTTTAGGCATAAAAATATATGTTTAGAAAAACATTTACGTTTTCTTCAAATGGAAATAATTTTCATTTAAAACTACATTCCCAATATTGAATTTTTGTATACATATTTAAACAAATATATTATAATAATTTATTTAATCCTATTTATGACCACAATTCAAATGGGTTGGCTATTAATATCATATAAAATAATAATATTTTAGTAGTATGGAACATTTCATTTATACTATTTGTTCTGTGCAACAAAAACAATTGATGAAAATGAATTTATTTGAAAATAATATTTCATTACATATCAGCGTGTTACATTATACCCCCTTAAATAAACTTATTCCTCACAATTCAAACATTATATTGATAATAAATGGTTTCAAATTTGTAATTTTCCTCACAAGAACCCACATATGAATAATCGTTATTAAGACATCTTATTGAATATATGGAAATGAAATTATTATGGTAATCACAAAAATATGATCCAAATTATGATAAAATTTAGATTAATGGAATATATATAAATAAAATTGCAAACAGACTCCAAAATACAAATATATAGAGATAGATAATATGTCTTGGAGATAGTTAATGGAAAAAATCCATAAATCATTGATAGGTGAAAAAAGCATTCATTCATTATAAATTATGTTAAATATGTGACATTTAAATGTCCAAAGAATTTTCATTAATTTCATGAATTTTAATGAGATGATATAACTAATTGATTTCATTATATTTTAAAATTATAAACTCATCCATTTGGTTGTTCATCGATCAATTACACTCCATCTCTTACTCTAAATATTAAATTTTAATTTCTATGTTGTAATAGATAAAATGATCCATAAATGAATGATATGTCATTCAGTAAATCCCTTGTTTGAAAAAAATATTTTGTATACATTGAAAATTATGCATAATTATTCATAATATGGTGTAACACATTGATCTCTAAATCCACATAAAAACCAAACATAAACAACTACAAAAATGATAATCCTTGTGATGCTTCCACAATTCTAAATTTATAAATAAGCCCAATAAATTTACCATAATCAACTTATAATAATTCCCAAAAAATATCATATAGTCGATATTAATGTGAACATGAAAAATATAATAATATATTAATCATATATTCTCTAGATATATTATAATACAAAAATTACAATAAAACATCAATAAATAAATAAATTCATCCTCATTCCCAAAATTAATCTATAGATTTTAAATGAATTAAATAGATCAAGAAATACTATTTATTCCACCAATGACAACATAAACCACATTCTCAACTAATCCTTAATAATTTATAAGTTCATCAATACCAACCATTTTTCTTTATCCATATCAATAATCTTATTTTCAAAACTAAATATCATTTTCAAAACATCAGAAACATATTAAGGGTTATTTTCCATTAATCTTTTATTTTTCATTAAACATCACCTTGTGGTTTAATCCTTCTTCTAGGTCCCTAGTACTATATAAATTATTATTTAAAATCCTTGATAAAGACATTATATAAAATAATATATATATATATATATATATTTCATTATTCATATAAAAATTATTAAATTATAATATACAATCACTAAAATCAATTAGAATAATTTTATAACTGTTAAATATGATTCATTATAATATTACTTAATACAATTATACTAAAATATATAATTTTAATATTGATTTAAAATTCATCAACATAAATTTATTCAGTATTCATACATTTAGAATAAACAATAATATTAAAACATCACATACCATAAATATTTCAATCATGGTCTATTCATCGTCATTATTATAAATATTACACATAGAAAACATTTAGTAATCTTAATGATATTTCACCCTAGGATGCCAATTTTATGTATGACAACATTATCCCTATTTAGGACAGCAATCAAATAGTGGTAACATATTAATACTATTTTTTTCATCCACTATATTAAACAAACATTTCATTCTTTTCTCATTAACTAATTTATTGTTGTCCTTTACCACACGCAAATTATCTTTCTTTTCCAGTCATACATTCACTTCACCTATTATTCCAAAATTATCAACATATAGAAACTAATTTTTTTCCCTCTATAGTCCCTAATAACAAAAGTATAAATTATATTTTTATTCATTGGTGATTCAATGTGTTTGATATGGTTCATGTTGTCAATAAGATAACATTATATCTTATTAGGAATAATAAAATTATCTTTCACTCTAGACAAGACCCCAATATATATATAATAAAATGTTGACTATGAAATTCAATAAGAACCCAGTTAAATCAACAACCCCCCATTTAGTAAAATTTAAAAAATAGCATGGGAAACAATAATTATAATTGAAACCCAAATAATCGCGTATAGGATGTCTGAATCCTGACACTAACATTTCAATCTATGACACAATAGGCTTAAATGTGGACATCCATGTTTATAATATAATCAAATCCTACATAATTAATAATAATGAAAAAATAAATTATGCCAGTAATATCCCATATTTGATTCAAACTAGTTGTGCAGTTTGGGTATAATCACCATGCACTAGAATTATGGTTCAGTTATACTCGAACAACTATTATTTGGGTTACACCTCCTAGATGCATATAAAAATATTCATAACAACATATAGTATCCAATTAATGTTATATTTATAGAAAAATCACATATTATATTCCATATATTATCATTAGAAAGATATCATATACATATAATGGTCATATATGTTCTCCAGAATAGTATTGTCATCCTAGTTTCAAAAGGATAACTATACCTTTTCAACAATTCTAACTATACCAACATGAAATTATCAATCATAGATATCAAATCTTAAAAGAAGAATAATCATTACATAAAATGATTATCCAGACCATAATAATTTAGTTATATGATATTTAGAAAAACAGAAACATAGACCAGTGGATTGTAAGAGTTATTCCAAATTTCTAACTTTGTTCATCATAACATAATGCCTTTATAGAATTTTCATATATAATACCATTCATTATAACATGATGAATGAAATCCTATGAAAGGGTGAGATAATATTTAATTAAGTGGAATTAGGGGAGAGGGACAAATTTTATAATGATAATAAGGGTATAATAATATGATCATTCATTTTGAAAACCATACCATAAAAATCATAGGTCATAATATTGAGTCACGGAATATTGACTATAAGATGAAAAGACTGGAATCATAAAGGGATAAAGGAAATTAATCTATGAGATCATATTATTGGCCAAAAACATGGAATTAAAAAATACACATATTCATAGAAAATATTTTCCCACGTACCCAATGATAATTTACAAGGCCATCATAATCAAAAAATTTCACTCCCCAAACCATCATTGAAGTCGTGGTTCACTCTAATGAGTATCATAGTTGATACATTATCTTATAGAACTAGAATCACTCACCATTATAATCCTTCTAATATCTTGAGATATAAATATTTATACAATAAATTGGAGGGATATGTATGTCAACCTGTTACATAATGAAAACCATACATACAAGGGCCACAATATTATAAAATTCTTCATATATTAGAACCCTTGAAAAGTAATGCGTTTCAGAACAATTTAATTATAGAATAACTTATATAAATAAAATATGTTTCGTATTCATTTCATCATTTAATTATTAAACAAATTTTAGATGAATAAGTGGGTTTAATAAGGTTTTTATCATTGTAATAGCCGTGTAAGATTAATAGGTTTCATAAATATATTTTTTTCATCAAAATAAACCATTCAATGAAATAATATTAATGGTATCATTGAATATTATTCCTATAAAATTGTATATAATATAAAATGATGTCCACATAAATGGAAAATGATTTATAATGATCAATTCCATCATTTCTTCCTCAAATATGCATTCCACTATGAAAACGATTTTTATGAAATAAAACAATTTCAAAATAATTTAAAACACCTTCTAGTGGAAAAAAACCCTAATAGAAGAAATCATTTTAAAAAATTGACATTTCTAGAATACTTTTAATTTAAAAATAATCAATGAAATATATAAATGAATCATTAAGGATCATTCAGTATTTTTCATTGGAAAAAATCATTTTCAAATAAAAAAATAACATTGGAAGATAGATGTTGACAATAATTTTTTTAAATAATATAATTTTGCAATAACCCTTAGAAAATATAATCCCCTCATTAAATCATTATGTTCATAAGACAACAATAAAATATATTCTTGATGTTCATGTTGAAAAAAAGATTACATTCATATATTTTTTAAAAACAAAACATCCTTTATTAGAAAACTAAATGAATATTACTAATAAAAAAAATTTAAAAGTAATTATTTGTAAAAATATACTCAAAAATATTTTATAGAAGGCTAAATTTGTTTTTATTTTTTTGGAAGACATGAATATAGAAGAAAAATGGGTTTTGACCATAGAGAGAAATAATGATGGTTTTATAAAAAAACATGGATCGATAATATTTAGTGAGTAAAATGAATGGAAAAATTATTATTCTCAGTAAATAAAATGGGTATATGAAAATTCATGATGTTATTAAGAGGTATATCATAAGGTTTAATAATCAAAATAATAGAAATAAACAAATTCGATATATAATGAGATTGTATTATAAAACTATTATCACATTGGGAACATCTGAATCTTAATCACCATATAATAATACCATTATATAAAACAAATAATTTAATAATAATTAATAATTTTATGATATTACATGTATATTGGGATGTATATACACATCCTAGAATAATATATGTCTATGACATAATATATCTCCCAATGAAGATAAAGTTAAAAAATCCCACTACTTAATTCTAAAATTCATTCATACACATTTAAATATCCAATATAAAAAAAAATTTAATATAAATACATTTAAAAACTATAATAAAAGAAAAAATTACATATATTATTTAATTATGAACATTTATTTCCAAATTATTAGAAAATACTAGTTAATGTTACGTTTTAGGTAACAAGTACTTTGTTTTTCATATATTATATGGTTTGATATTTTTGGTATTATTAATATTATCAGTTATCTAAAATTATAATAAATTTATTCAATTTATAAATATAATATAAAATAATTTACATTATATTTAGAGTAATCCATCAATGTTAGAGATAGATAATCAATTACCATATTTTTGGACATGATATGTCATTTGTACGCATGAATGTTGTTTCAATTTTATTAATAGAACAAATGAAAGAAATGTAATAAAGAAAGTACAATTGAAAGAAACTTATTTCATATATGTCACATATATTTATTATAAATTTCCTTATTACCATATATATAATGCATAGGTGAAAAACATAACACTTATCTTTACGAGGTTGTTGGTTGTTGTATATATGAGCCACATTGTCATATTTTCACAACATGTATAGTGAGAATGAAAATTGGATATCCTTAAATTGTAAGAAAAATTATATTGAAAATATTATATATATTTATATATACTATATATATAATTACATAAATCTATGATATTTTTTGATGAAAAATGATTTACATAATTTTGTGAGGTGGTTGTCCGTCAAACACATGATCTACTGTTTCGTTTTCAATTTGATGGAAAAGAACATGTATATAGGTTATAAAATTTATTGAATAACATATCAGTATATTAGAGATTTTATTTTCATTATATCATAATATCAAAAAAAATTAATGATGTGGCTGATTAAATAAATGATAAATCATATTTAAGAGTTATACCCCTTATTTAGAGAACCTCTTTTGTTTATACCAATAACATTCGAAGGAGGAATTCATAATAACAAATATGGATTATAGGGAATGGAGTGGAATGTATGAACTAGAATTGATAATTTATTTTCTAAAGCACGTGGATTTGGATGTATTAAGTTAAGAGGATAATAGAGGACCTTTTATATGTGGGGAAAAGAACCCACATGGAAACAATTGGGAAATTCGTATAACAATCCAAAATGATAAAGATCTTCAAATATAAAAATAATTAAAAAGACCAAATATTAGAATTGGGATGTATATTATTGAAATATTTACATAAAATATGATTTAGACATGTTGGGATGTCAATTTTACCCTTATCACTTTATTTTTCGCTTGGAAATTTTTTTTTTAACCAAAATTAAAGTAATTAGTTTTTTAAAAAAAATTACTATTCCTTTTGAAGATTTTTTTTCATTACCTTAGTATATAATATTAATTTTTATAATTCCCACTATTTAATACATTTATACACATTTTACTCAATTAATTAGAAAAATATAATTCCAAATAAAACCCCTAGACAAAATGAACATGTGGTTTTTGAAAGAGAAAATTTTCTAATGTTCCAAATGATTCATATATCAAAATTAAATATAAAATTGACTCCAATGACACAAATTATATTAATAGATATATAATCAAATAAATATTATTTTCACTATATTATGTGAACATGTATCATATATATTATTGAAATCAACAAGTATTTTTTTAAAAAAACTTGTATTTAAATATTCACTAAATTTTTTAACATTTATTAAAAAATCTCAAATATTACCTTGAAATATTTTGATATGATTATTTAAAAAATAATTTAACCTTTTTCAAATAAAACTTACAAAACTAAAATGGATTAAATTTAATTTTTGTTTTCCCAATTTCTAAAAACCACTTTCTAGAAAAATAATGTATTTATATGTAAAATTGGATTTATTATTTTTTTTATCCCTAGAAATACAAAAATTTTAATGAAAAAAATTTAATTTAATATATAAAATAAAAATATAATTAATATATTGCTCTAAAATTGATTTAATTAATTTATTTTTATCAAATTGATTTGTTCATAAAAATATGTTTTTAGATAAATATATTCCTCTACCTTCCAATGATTTTCCTTTTTTGATTCATATTAATTGGTCACCAAATAATTAATTTAAAATACATATATATGAAATATATTTTTAGAATTTATTTAATTATATCTATAAAAACCATTCAAACAGAAAGGTGATAACTTCATTATTACTTAATAAAATTATAGAATTATGCCATATTTCATTAAAACAATGTTTTGTGTGTAATGATTGTTATTGATGTAATTAAATATATTTGAATAAAATATATTATGAAATATTGTGGTGTTACAAAAGAAATTATATTTTATAAACTAAAATTATAATGAAATCATAATTAATCCAAAAAATATATATTAAATAACATGAGTAATCAAAAAAATCAAAAAGTTATTGAAATAAACTATTCCATAACAAGATACTAATATATTAATTAAAACTCATCTATACAAGATTATATATATCAATTTTTTAAATCATTTATAACCCTATAATATCCCATAATAATTTCAATTAAGATTATAATGTTATATTATTTCACTTAAATATCATCGAAATAAATAAAATTATTTTAGGTATCACACTCTCTCAGGAAAACAATTTAATATATTTAGTTTTTTAAGTTCTGGGAAGAGAATGTATAATAATTTGAAAAAAAAAATTATTGAATATTAAACCTTATTAAAACATTCAAATTAACATAAAATGGATTCAAATAAATCATAAATATCATCTATAATACAGAATTATTTTAACCCAATAATTATGAATCATTTGAATATAATTTACCATAAAACCACAAAAAATGTAATTTAATCATTAATTTATCATTAAAACTTAATTTTACACATTATTTAAATAAAAATATATAGAAAAAAGTAATTCTTTATATTTAACTTCAAAATATAATTATACTCTGCCAATGAATATAGCCTTTATTAACATCATATAAACTAAATCATCATTAATTTGTCACACAATTTTAAACATTATTAAATAAATCACTATGATAGTGAATCGATGTATAATATATAATATCAATAAAAACCCCTCAAGGTTATCCATATATAATGAATAAATCCAAATAACCCTTCATTTCATACAACAAAAATATCATATCTAAACATTTAAATTATTTATCTTCTTTACATATACATAGAAATAAAAATAACACACAACCCATACAAAACTACACATTATATTATTTTATTCATTTTCAATTATAATCATTTCCCATTACTCAAATACAAATATTTTTTTATATTAGTTAATTTTATTTGATAAATAATATCATTGAAATATAAATTAGTAAGTCATCTCAAATCAATCGGACTAAATCATTAAGATAATGAAAATAATTTTAGTTAAATAATTTATTATTAAAAAAATATTTGTGAAAAATTGCTATTAGATTTTTTTATTAAATATTTTAAATAAAATATCTTATATCAATTTAAATCAAAAAAATTTATAGTCACATCTAGAGAAACATCATTCTTATTCTTATGTGACAAAATAATATATTAACACCATAATAGTCACTTAAATTGAACAGAAATTTATAATTAACAACATAATATAATCCAATTAATTCCTTTCTCACAATCCCCTGGGGACATGAGTTTATAATATTATTATATTTTTAGGCTACAATATATAGTTTTCATGACATTTAATGAGCATTATTATATTTTATATTATTTTACCAAATTATTAAATTCATATAAAAATTAAGTAAATATACATTTGTAATGTCAAACCGTTGAATGTTGATTCCACCAAGGTGATATTATATATGTCTACAAGTTTTATTCCACATTAATATTGGTTGATGATTATCTCTAAGGGTTTTTGAGTATTAAATCAGTATATATTTACACACTAATGATTCACTTTAAAAAGTATCAATAAAATAAAAATTATATTACGTAGAAGGATATGGTAAAAAATATAATAATAAACACAAACACAAGTCCCAATATTAAAAAATGATAATATATATTAAAATAGGCTACTAACATATATAATGATTATATATCAATATGCATATTAATAAAAATTTCATAAAACAATTATCTCACATAAAATTTTCTAAAATAAATATTTATAGACCTCAAACAAACATCTCAATCCCATTATCCATAAATATAGTGATCTTATCTTTACATGCGTTTCTATTGTTACAATTTTTATTCACACTAGTTTTATATATACATTGATGAAAAAACTTTCTCAATAAAAACTTCCCAAAACAAAAGAAAAACCAAGTGTCTCAGACATTCATTGGTTAGTGGAGTAATAACTTATAATTTTATAATATCATATAAATAAAGACATGAAAATAGTTCATGTGTTTCCCAAGGAACCATAATATCAAATATACCATCTAGTAATATTAATAGGTTATTTTTTTCTTTTATGGAGTGTCATATAAACACTTGAATCTTGTTTTATCCTTTAAAAATGTCTCATATTTTCTGTAGTGTAATAAATGGTTTTTATAAACCCATGGAAGGATTTATGTATGTTATCCTAGGAGACCTATATAAAAATAACGCAGTTTACATTTTATCATATCATAGATAATCCCATGTCTTTCAAATATTTTAACTAAAATCATGGTATTTTAATACTAAAAATATACATGTAATATTATTATAAATCACAATATTAGCTTCAACAAATCAAATAATGCACAATCCATCGCCCCATTTATATATATATATTCAATAAATACATTTTAAATTTAGAACATGATGTTTATCATTAATATATTCAACGAATCAAGTAATAAAATCTGTCATATATATATATATATTATTATTTTATACCATTTTAATTATTTTTAAATCATTCTTTTTGTAATTAAAACTTCACATATAATTAATGATTTCCAACACATATAATTTGTTCTAGTCTTTTAATTCTATAAAATTCAATTCTATTAAGTAAAAAAAATTCAACACCATATATAAATATCCCACTTTTAAAATAATGATAAATATCATTTTCTGTAATTTCTTCTGTTTATTCACCCTCAAAAAACATTTATTGACTTTTAATTTATTCGAAATGTACAAACCCAATTATATATTTTAAAATTAATTTTGTTTTATAAAAAATATTATCGTAAATATTTAATTATTATTTAACTTAAAATAAGTAATCTAGATAAAACCTATAATATAATCACATAAAATATTATACATTATGATGACCATTTCAAATCATTTTTATTGTTATTACTTATGGTCGATAATTTACTTTTAATAAAATTTATTTCAAAACACCACATCCCATAAATCGTTCACCTTTGTTCTACACTAAAACATTAATAATAAAATAAATAATATAATTTGTAGTAAATGGAATAATGTATTACAAATATAAAAACATCTTTTATACTTCCATTAATTTTCATAAATTCACATAAAATAAATAAATATATATATATATAAAATCAAAGAATATAGTAAATATAAATGAAATATGAGGGAATAATTTATAATATAAAATATTCATTATTACATTCATTAAAAATAATGACAATACTCCTTTAAATAATATCTATCATTATCTAAACCATTTATCAATTATTCCACAATATTATACATTTAGAGCATCATGAAACTAGAAAAACGTATTCTTATGACACTTTATTTCACTAAAAATTATCTTGAATAATGTAATATTATTTTACACAAAATATTACACATATAATTGAAATATCACACATATAATTTCATAAATAACATAAAATAATTAAAATAACCAATAATAAAATCAGAGAGGACAACTACCCAATTTTAAATCATTGGTTATTTAATGAAAATATAATCTAAATCCGGTATTTTCCCATGAATTCTTGAAATTCATTAATTTGATAATAACATAATTTAGAACCAAACAGTGAATATGAAAATACCTTATTTAAATTATACAATAGAATATACCTTCAAATTAGTGATGTGATTATAACATCAATAATATTACATAAAATGGATAAATATCTAAGATTAAAAGATAGTTGGGTTTTATGAATGGATTGATGTCAAGAGAAATTTTTGTATAGAGAATTGATAATTAGGTGTCCATGACCAATCCTATGTACACATGCTTATAAATAATAACAAATTTCACATCAATGTTAATATATATTTTAAATATGTCCCACTTTTTTATCATTTATGGGAATGTCTGTAATTGTCTATAGAAGATCACTTAATAAAATCTATGAACCTAACCCATTCCATATGATTCATTTTTAATAATCAATATACACTTCAAATTTAAATAATTATTTAACATGCTATAATACAGTAATAATATCACATACACAAAAATTCTAATATTTAAATTTTTAATAATAAAAAGAAATAAAAAATCAACAATGATGATAATTATAACAAAAACAATATAAGTAATAAAAAAACAAAAACATCGTCACTAATAATAATAATACTAATATTATTATTATACTATAATGTTATATAACTATTAATAAGAAGGAAAATCAATATTAATCACATGGATCAAACAAAATATTCAATTAATGAATATAATTTGATGATTTATCTGACTACCATAGTCACGAAGAATTATTTAGTTATAGTAATTGAAAAATATTAGTGGTTATAATTTTAAAGTTCATTGATTTCATGAAAACCAAATCAATTTCCATAATGATTACTAATCACATAGGATTACCTAAAGACCTGAATAATTTCTATAGAAGAAACAATACTAATATAAGTGTGGGATATATTTATTCTAGTAAGGATGTGAAAAAAATGATTTATCAATACAGGTGATCCATTTTTTGTGGGAATCATTCCAATTAAATCAAGAGCAACCTTAAAATTATATTATTTTTTGAAATACTTTATTGTAGTTTGGGTCTATTTTTACTATTAAATCAGTAAAATTGAGCATGAATTTTAGGTGTGGAAATTACCAACTAAATTTTGACGTTTCAATAATACACCCATAGTGGATAGTGATTCCTTCTTCAATGTATCATATCTTATTTAAGTAGAATTATTCATTTACACCTTGATCCCCTAAATATAGGAATTAATTATATTTTATTTAATGATATATTATTATAAAAATACTGACCATTTTCCGAAATATTTCATAAATGTAGCAATAAAAAATGATTATTTTTTCCGCAATTGTGATGGAATTGGGAAGGATTTAATACCTTTCTATTTTTGACATAAATAATCCTTTGGACATATTTTATGGGGAAAGTTTTAGATGAATGATTGTATACACCCTTAATTTAGTTGTATGTTTCTAATTTCTATAATCCAAACATCTAAATCAAAATTTTAAATTAATATCTATAATTTTGCGTAAAACTACATTTGTGAAGGGTCCTTTGTAAAAGTAATTTTACTTTTCATAGATATTGTTGTAGTTATATATGAAGACATTATTAAATAATTATTTATATTAACAAGAGCTATTTTAGTTGAAATACTATTATTAGGATTATTGATGGAATTTTATTATCTCAACATTATGTTATCATTTTTCTTGTTCTTTTTCTATATCTATATGTTCTAAATTCATGATCAACACAATTTATAATTATTATTTGTTAGTATTTTTTTTATTATTATACTATAATCAAATTATTCTTTAATATTATCAACACAATCATCACGTATGATATACATTTCTTGTATGTAATTTTCAATCTCCACTGTCAGGATCGATATACAACTAAGAATTCGTGACACAATGGAAGGTATTTGTACTACTTATAGTGAAATAATATTATATTTATATGTTTTACTACTATCTAAAGTATCATCATAAGTATTTTGAAACACTACATTAGCTAGTTAATATTATCAATTAAATAACTACAACACTTTAACATTTTTCTTTACATATTTGAATAGATCATTAATCTTTTGTAAATTATCTGCGAATTCCATCTCTGTAAAATATTTATATGCCTCCACTTATTATTTTTGATCCTATAAGACCTTAGATAAGCCAGATATATTTTTTATAATTATTATACAATTTTATTCATATAATAACTAACATTAAAATAAAAATAACCACAGAATTTAGTCAGTAAAAATACATTACAACATTTCCACAATTCATCAAAAAAGTAAATAAAAACTAATATGAACAAAATATAAAATATTTTATCACCATAAAATTTTGGTGGATCCAATTTATTTTTTAATTTAGTTAAGGACTTTAAAATTTTCTTAGATTTCTCCCTCATTTTATTCAATATCTTGGATGAAGATTTAATGTTTTATTTGTTATTATACTCTGAAACAAATTAAAATATTAATTTAATATTAAATCAATATAAATAACATAAAGAATAAAACAATCTAATTGGAGGAATAAAAATTCACTATAATACCAATCTAGATCCAGCATTGGATCATCTAATCATAATGAGGGTGGGGGGACTCAGTGGAAACCACTATTTACTAAACACAATAGATTTATTTAATTTTAAACTCATGATTTTTTTTGTTTTTATGTATTAAATATGTTTTATTAAAATAATTACATCAACATATAAGATAAAAATTAATGTTACAATGAGATATAATATATATATATATAATGCTTGATCATAATGTGTGTATCTACTCCCTACATTTAGATTTATTCCAACATAAAATTCATTTAGTAATAAGATAAAGTAAATAAATAATAATATTTTAGAGATATTATTTTTAATTTTATGACTAATAAATATATCTAAGAATATTTTTAAAGCAATGAACTAAGATAATTAATTATTTTGAGTGTTAATGTTCATATAATTTATTTTATAAAAAAATTAAATATATTTTAAATTACACAGACATTGTTTTTTATAAATGATGTAATATCTCATATCAGAAGTCTAGAATAAAAAATATTAGAGAAAAATTGAATTTGGATTTCAACCATTAATTATATGCGACAAAATGACAGTTGGCATTAGATATTTGGCTAAAAAACAATTATGGGTATGTAAAGTGAATATTTTAATCAATTAATATAATTAATTAATTAAATGATAAAAAATGTATAACCTTCATATATATGATATTGTGGAGAATTGGTTGAGATAGCTGCGTAACCATAAGACTGTTGAGATGGGGATTACAACATTCTTCTTTGGTAAATTGGTATCATATGATGACTGACATCTCAATCAAGGTGAATTGATGTGCAGTCAATAAAACACAACTTCCCTATCAATGATGAACATGTTCCTCACCTACTAATGATCCAATCTCGAGGTAGGACTCATCATTTTTATTACCAACCTTATGATGAAATGATTGATCATGATTAAAACATTTTCTTCAATCCACATTTAAATAATATAGTTCAAAATTCTATTTATCATATTTTAATTTTTCATTCATGTTATTATTTTCTTCAACTCATATTTCTCAACCCGTCTAACCCCAATTTGAATTCACTAATTAAGAACACCTGAAAAATGATTCTTCTTCCTTTTTTATGATTTTCCTTCATTTTTATTTTTATGCTTCAACATTGGATAAAAGGCCATGATTCGACATTTTTAGAAGGGTTTGAGTACGATAAAACCCATAGATTCAAGGTAGAATCACATAAAATATGATGGTTTTAGGATGTAAATATAAATAAAGAATAATTGTGGGATGTGGGGGTGGATTGATTTCTTCTGTATCAGAAGGAAAATTTCATCGGCATAAGGGAGTCATTAGAAATATATGGATTTATGTGGGAGAACTAGACTCTATATTTTTTCCAATGAAGGGACATAATAAATAGTTGATGGTTTTTCACTATTTCTTAGTTGGAAAATTGTTGATTCAATGGAAAAATAAATATAGTTTATGTATATGGTGTAGATATATCTTTTTGAGAAAAACCCGACAGTACTTTGTTTCATTCTATGAACACATGTTGTGTTGTCCGGCTTATGTTGTGGCTTCGGCTTCATGATGGATTTAAATATCACACACTTAGTGGAGTGACGAAATGTTGTGTAAAACATAATTTTACTACTCATGATAAATATGGAGTAGATAAATTGGGCCACATGTTGACCTACACTCTATTTATGATTATTAACATGATGTGTAATGGAACATTTCTAGTATACAAGGTCATAAATTGAAGTTGACAAGAACATCCAGGTGAACATGGATCTTCCCTAAGAGTCTAAGAAAATCTATTATGTAACATAATATTTATGTAGATCTACATGTATAGAGAGTTGTGTGCTGACAAGGACTCGACCAAACAATAAAATAGGACCATAGACCCACTAGGTCCCTTAATGATTTTGTGTTTCTTTTATGAATCATTTATATATCTTATCTTTCTTTTGGCCTCAATGATTTTCCCATGACTAGTCCATATAGATCTCATTACTACCTATAAAATTATGGTGACATTAATATTTGTTTTTTTAAAATGATGTGATATATTTCTACAGTTATGATTTATTATATAGAGATCAAATATTATAGTGATAAAATAGGATCATTACTGAGTGTAACCCTCAATATTAGTCATGTCATATTCCCTCTATCTAATCAGTGGAACCCTCATAGGGAGTCCGGTCATGATTCATCTATCAACTGATTTACACCCTCTATAGAAGTCATGTAATATGTCCTCTACCTTTTGACTGTCACCCACTTGTGTATTCTTGGAGTGAGACCTCATCATACTGAGTAGTACCCTCTTATTGAGTCAAGGATTGGGTCCTCAATATAATAAGTGTAAGCCTCCTTAAGAGTGATGGAATTTGTACTTTATCTACTTAGTGGAACCCTATTATAGATTTGGGGCATGTTTCCCATATTTTCTTAGTAGAAGCCTAATTCGGAATAATGGAATGGGTCCTCTATCTATTAAGTGGAACCGTCCTATGGATCTAAGTAATATTTTTTCTATCTAATAAATGAAATAATTCATAAAAATTTTGGGTGTTTCTCCATAATATAATAGTTGAAACACTACTGTAGACTCAGTCCATGGGTCCATTATCTGTAAGGTGTAATTCACATGCATATTCGGGGCATGATTCCACTATTTATTTATTGGAAACCTCATGAAAAATCAAGGCATGTGACTTCTACTTATAGAGTGTCAATATCATGGGGTGTAATGGAATGTTACCTCTACTTATTGAGTGACACTAGACTATTATACCTTGGTATGAGTCTTCTACTTATACTTTGTGTTACCTCATATGTGAAAATTAGTGGTGAGGTGTGGGTCCACTAGGATACTTGTTTAAATGGAAATGTGTGAATCATGGAATTGATGGGTTACTTTTTTGGAAATGATAGTTGAATCTTGATCCTATGTTGGGATATGAGATAGAGATACCTCATACATCTATCATCTAGTTTTATTTTCATTATATTATATATGTATTATCTGAGTATTTTATTTCATTCCGTACTTTTTATGGATAGATCTATATTTTTCTATCAAGTCTCTTACTTCACTCCTATTGTTTTTTTGGGAATACTACTAGGTATATATAAACACTAAACTATATTGGCCTTTTGTACATAGTTTATTAATTATGTATATTAGGGATAGGTTTGTGATGAAATACAAGGACTTTAAAGGTACCTCTATGCATTTGACCACATAATGTTGATGGTGTTACATATCTCGAGCTAGGTTCTATCGCCATTTACATTTATAGTTATTTTTATATTGGGGAAAAAAAATTTGGTCATGTATTTATCCCAATTACATTGTTGATTTCCCTATCATAAATTTTTTAATTCCAAATATGATTGTTAAATGCATGATAACTACTTTAGATGTCACCATTTTTCATTCAATTTGTATTCATATTTTAATGCAGATGGTTGGGTGAATGCATATAAGTAATTTATGAAAATTACTCATATATTAGATATGCCATTTAGGGCTCATTTCTATCCCATAGATTGTGGTGGTGGGATTAGGGTAGTCAATTCTAAACCTTCCACTAGATAGAAAGACCTTAATGGTTCGGGTTAAGGCAATTTCATATCGAAGGTGGTTTGACATTGAGATGATGTTTGGAGTTATGACCCCATATGATGTTTTGATGGGAATTCATGGAAACCATGTCACATTGTCAAGAGTGTGTAATTTAGTCCTTAAAACCCTATTTTAGAGTGGCAGATAACGTATCTATATATTAGGAAACTGAAAACATACATATAGACTCAACCTATAGAGAAATTGGTTGCAACGAACATTGATATATGACAAAGTCTGTTGTGTATCCTTATTGTGTTATCTCTCAATTTACAAATGATCATATGTATCTTTTACATCTTGATTAAATATACAGATAACTCCTTGAAGAAAATAAGTCAGGTTACTGATTCATTATCTTGATGATGATATAATGAGAGACAAGGCCTCTGTTCAGGGGCCATCACAAAAGAAATTTACCCTAGGAGGGTTGGTAGAAGCACCAACCTAACACTAAGTATATTGTACCAATATATAAGGATGAGTATGTGCACATTATTAGCTCAATATTTGAGTTATAGCTCCACAGTATTCTGATCATCCATTGTATACTATATTTTCATGTGGCGGAGTATATTATGGAGTCCATGATTAGAGTTTTCAGGATTGTGTGGACCATGGATGATCATATGGTTGTCATGGAAGCCATTATGTTCTATAGAGTATATAGGAACTGGTTGATTCTATTGACATTAACACATGATGAGTCAACACTATCATGGTATGACATCTTATAGATGTTTTACAATTAGTAATACCACTTTTTCTTGAATGTAGTTTGGATTCAAGAGCATTTTGATCTGAAATAGTGAGACAACATAGTCGTTGTGTATACCACATGATTCAATGAAATTACATGTTACTAACATTAAATGATTAAATATGGGTACTTCTAAGAATATATATTTCTGTAGGGTCTCCGTTGAGATATCTATTCTAGTGTGGTACCCCTATGAATTCCAACATTTGTTAAAGTTTTTGAACATAAACTGGTCAAATTGAGCATCAAATTAGAAGGATTGTAAGAAACTAGAGCTCTAAGTGGGAGTTATATGGATGATTCATATGTAGCATCTATCTAGACCGATTCAACAGGATCCCAATACAATAGAAATTCTCAACGCCAATCTTTGGTGTATTGTCACACGACATTGGGATCACTAAGAGGATTAAGAAATCGTGTATAGTGTAGGTGCTTTGAAAAAGATGGGAGATGACACAAGGCTTGTGTTTTTCTAACCCAATGTGCTGAGGAGGGTCGAATTATAGTGGATATACCACAATTGTTGAGGAAGCTTCCTGATCATAGTTCTCTTAGGCATGGCTAGGGAAGTCCCTAGTGATGTAGAGCTAGCAGTGGAGTTAGTGGGGATCATTGAGGATTAACTTAGAGTGGTCAATGATGTTATGAGAAAATTTTATCACCACCACCAGGTAGTCTATTCCAATCTCAAGGATATGTCAGTTAAGGATGTAAGAAGCTACAAGAATGGGGGTATATCACCTGATGGTTCACTATATGATTATATTTACATTTTATTTTTAATATACTCACGATTTAGTTCTATTTTAATGATCTGTGAGTGATTGGTTTATCTCATTACTCCTTCTGTGATATTTGGAAATCCTATTTGAGACTTTGTCCCATCGGCATTTGGTCAAGGGTAATATAGTGAATTCATATTTAATATCATTTATTTGTTTATTGATAGTGTTATCTATTGGAGGAGATATATTTTTTTGACACCATGGTCATCAAAAAGATGCCACATGTCACCATTTTTGTTATGTACTAGTTTCTCATTCTCTAATAAAAGGATAAATTTCATTGAAGATATGTAAGACTATTTTGAAAATATGAGATGATGTTCTACATTATAGGAGAGAGTGATCTCATAGAAGAGTGTTTGGGACTGGAAATCATCAACCTACAACCCATAACACAATAGATGGAGAGTTTGACCCTTGTAGAAAATGTATATTCAGGAATATTGATTCCTCTAATCAAATATTATTATCTGGGTGACTTCTCAAAGAATGTTATATGGATAATATTGAGTCAAGATATGTTCTTTTTCATAGAATTACATCCCAGGACAACTCTGATATCATTAATGGCATATCATATGGCCGATATAGATCATTGGGTACTGTGGTTACGAATTGGGGACCTTTGAGGGATGGGTTTCATTAGATCCATTATGTCCCCCACGTTATGTAATGTGTTATTTTTAAAAAACATGGATTATATCCTATGTCTCTATGTGGATTTTCATTAACTAAAAATATTTTTGATATTGAAAATAACCACTGTTAAATGAATGGAGAGATATTAGATTAGTTGCGAGGAATGATATGTTTCTAAAATATGAATATCAATGTTTTCTACCATAAGATCAGAGGTCACAAGGCCGATGTCTAGAAATTTATTTTCAATGTTGATATAGACATTATGAGTTCCTAGTGATTCCCTTCAGTGTGAAAAATTCCCCCACTTTGTTTATGGTTTTGTTGAACAACATGATCAATCCATACATGGAATTTTTTTTGTTTTCTTTATTAGTGACATACTTATATACATTTCCTCGTATTTGTAGCATGAAAAACCCATGAGGATGGTCCTAGATATACATAAAGAGAAAAAAATATTATAGAATTCTCCCAATGTTTCAGTTTAGGATCGATGAGTTTCATTTTCTAGGGAATATCATCACTTACCATGAATTAGCTATGGAAAATGAATGGATTGATGCAGTAATTTCTTGGGAGACACCTATGAATGTGATAGAGGTGACAGTTTTATTGGATTATAGTTTACTGAAAGTGGTTTTTGGTCGACTTCTCTCATATTAAAACAACATAAAATACCATGACACAAATCAAATGTCAATTACTATTATAGAAGAGTACTAGAGATCCATTGATGAGTTGAGTATGTGCGTGAGAATTTATCCTATTTTGTGGCTTTGAGATGTGAATGTGGTGTACCTAGTATATTGAGATTCCCCTAGTGTTGGGCTCAGTCAAATGTAGAGGTAGATACAGTCCGTGATCAAATATTGGTTAAGTTAGTTGATACCTCATGAGAATAAATATTCATATCAAAACATAGAGTTATCTCTGGTAGTATTCTCATTGAGGTTGTTGAGGTTCAATCTACTGGTAGAGAATATTTTTGTTCACTCGGACCATAATATTATAAGGATTGTATTCATGAGGAGAGACCAGAACATGATATAGAGGCACTAGTTGGAGTTCTTATATGATAATGGCATTGTGATATTTTGTACTGATGGGAAGTGAAACATTGTTGAATATTCCATTAATAACAAGTACCATGCTCATTTGGAGGAGGATCTGTATGAGTAGCTAGAATCATTACAGTTAACACTCAAAGAGGAGGAGGTTGCATATTTTTTTAGTAAATGGAATTTTGTCTTCTAATTCTCTGTTGTTTGAGGGACGGTTAATTAGGATACATCAACTGTGATGTCCTGTGTGACTAGATTTTCTCATTATATTCACTAAATCTACTTTTGAGCAAAGGAATTATGTCATCCATTTCCTTATAAGGTTGGTTGTCATGATCTCAATATCGGATAAACTCACAAGTGAGTTTCACAGAATGACTTTTATTATACATTATGATGTGGGAATAATGACTAGAGACCATTAGTGAAAACATTTTGTGGAATTGAATGAGATGGAGCATGGATGAGTTTATCTCCCAGTCCCACAGATGTATGTAGGTAAAGGCTAAACACCGTGTGAAGAAATGTTTATTACATCCTCTTGAGATCCCAGAGTTAAAATGAGATGAAATATATATGGAGTTTATAATAAGGATTTTGTAGGAAATGGGATGTTAAAATGAAATCTGGTTGATAGTTGATCGACTTATGAATTTATCTCACTTACATTCCTTCTGGAATACATTAGGAAGTTTTATATGTGGTATATCATAAACCATTATGGGGTGACGTTGATTATAATATTTGATAATGATATGTTATTTATGTATAGGTTTTGGAGAGGACTATAAGAAGAATGTGAGACATAGTTTAGGATTATAATATGTTTTCCCAACTAGAATAATGGGTATACCAAGCACACAATCTTGGTGTTGGAGGTTATATTGGGGGCTTATATATTAGAGCTTAGCTATAACTGGGAGGATCACTTAACCATGATGTTGTTTTCTTATACCAATTTATGTCCCTGTAATGTCGGCATAGAACCTTTCCATACCCTATATTGGATACATGTGAATCCACCCTTCGTGTGGGCTATGATTAGCATGTCATCACTTGTTAGGAATGGGAAGGAACATCAAATGAAAGATAACTTCTACATTATCTGTGATAGGATGATGAACGCTTAGAGTAGGCATAAATCTTATTCAAATTGACAACATAGTCCCTTGGTGTTTGATATGGGATAATTTTTTCTTTATATTATACCTCTGATATGAATTTTAGAGGTTATTCCATGGTTGAATGATATCTATGATGATCATCAAGCCAATAATAATTTTAAATAGTGTTATCGAGGTTTTCTACCACCTCAACAAACCCCCACCATGTTAGATAGGTTTAATGGAATCTATAAAATGTCATAGATGAGTATATAAATGCATGGTATTATTAATGTTTTTCAGATAGGTCAACTAGAAATCAATGATGGATCCTCTTTCGGGGAGAACCCGGTGGAGATCAAGGATAGGTCAGAGATGATCCTAAACGGATGGAACATTCATCAAGTTAATGTTATGTGGTTGCATGGGAACATGCTGGAGAGGTCCAGGGAGCGGGAGAGCCACATGTGGGCTCAATATTAACACCATTTATTTTTTTTTAATTTCATGGTTGAATGATTGAAGGATAAAATATTGAATTGAACAAATATTTTACTCTTTAGACATCAAAATAAATCATTTAATATATATGGAGCCTCATGTTGAGATGGAGCATGATTATGAGGGACAGTGCACCCCAAATTAGTTTTTTGAAAATATTAAATATATAGGTTATATCACACATGCATTGTTTTTAGAAATAATGGAATAGATTATAAATATTATTTTAAACTAAAAATCTATGACTAGATTTTATTATCGATCTTGGGATTCACCCTAGGTGGGACCAACTGTTGTTCGAGGATGGATGTTTTGATATAGCGTTTGATGGATGGTTGGTTTATTGAATTAATTAATTATGTCAATTAATTAATTTAATTAATTTATTAAATGTCATAAATTCATTAAAAATATATGTATATATATATATATGCCTTTATAGAGAATTTACAGTTTTAGACTCATTAACATGGGATTGTTGTGAGGATTATTCGACTATTCATCATATTCGGATTGAGATTAGATGATGAACCACATCAAGATCAAGGTGGATTGGGGAACATAAAATGAAAAATATCACCCCCTTCACCAGAGAATGTGTTATTAAAAAATGAAAAATCCAATCAATAGGTTGGAATCCTCATTTTCTGTTTCCTCCATTATTATTAAATGATTGATCATCATCAAATAATTATTCATTGATTTTCATTTAAATAAACATTTATATGAGGTCTTTTGTCAGATGTAAATTAGTTATTAATTTTATTATTCTCCATGTTCCATATTTCTCACCTCTGATATCCCCATTTTATATTTTTGGTTAGTAATTTATTGACCATGATTGATTCACATTTATTAATGGGATTTTCCATCATCATTCATTGCATTCTCTTTCATAGGAATATGGGGACACAATTCCTCATTTTCGGGTGAGTTTTAGTATGATCAAACAATAAGATTCTTAGTTGATTCATATGAAACTTATGTTTTGATTATATAAGGATAGATAGGGATTATATTAAAGAATATATTAATGGATTCATGGTTTATGGACTAGAATCAATGATGATGTTGGAATACAGATGAGTTGGACCTTGCTTGTATTGTGTGGGATAACCAATATTTAGTTTATGAGAAATTGGAGTTCCAAATATTTTTATCGGAGATGAATCTGAATATTTTTGTGTGTTCAAATTGTGGATTTAGTGGTGGAATAAATATATTAATGGAATTTGAATAGGCTATAAATATATATGAAAACATGGATACACGTTGTATAGTCCTAATAATTTACACCATGTACTCTAGTTTCACCGACAACAAGGGTTTAACAGTCAAGTAAAATATGATAGACTATGTGGAGGAACCACATTAAATGAGATCCTTATTTATTTGAATCAACATATATAGAGAGTGAACACCTAAGAACCAATTTATCCAAAAAAATCCATGTAGTATGGGGCAGATATCGTTTACTAGAACATGCCTAGTGTACACTGAGAAGACTTGAAGGAAATGGGAAAAACCAGGAGAACATGGATCAACAATGGTAGGATTATATACACAATTTAGTATCTTATTTAAAATATAGTACTACCTTGCCTGTGATTCTTCTAAAGTCTAGGAAATGACCTGGAAGTAGAACGTGACCACATGTCTTGTTGGTCCCTTACCGGTCATATACTCCTTTTTAAATATTATATCTATTGTATCTCATTCATTTGGACTTATATATTGGCTCATGAGTATCGCTACCAGATTTTTTCCCCTACACTATGGTATGGTTTCTTATTATATTATTTTGGGGTAAGATGTGTGAGTTTCATTTGTAACAATACTTTATGTGGTTTTTGGCGATGGAATGTTGTCAAAAAAGATTGTTTCTAAGTTTAAACATCTTATATAGTAAGTCTACTGATCCTATAACTACTAAGTGGAACACTTCGATAGATTCAAGGAATGAGTACACTGTCTACTATGTTGAAACGTACTATGGAGCCAAGGAATGGGTCCACTAAATACTATGTGGAACCCTTACATAATGAAATGGCATGGGTTCTATATGTATCAAGTGGAACACTCATGTGGATTTAATAGATGAGGATTATATACATTGAGTGGATCCCTTCTGTAAATTTTGGGTAGGATTCTTTTACATAATATGTGAAACCCCCTTGCAGATCCATGGTATGGGTCCTCTATATATTGAGTGTCACCCTTCCATGGAGTCAGGAATGGGACCATTCTCTATTGTGTGACACCCTCTTGTAGGATTATGGAATGTGTCCTCTATTTACAATTTGGCACCCTCCCATGGATGCATGGATCATTTCCACAATCTATTGAGTGTCACCCTTTTGTGGATTCATTTAATGGTTCCTCTATATACTTATTGGATGCTTTCGATTGTGTAAGGGCATGGGTCCTATATGTACTAAGTAGAACCCTTCTATGAAATTCTTGGCATGGTACCTCATCTAGTTGACTGTAACCCTTATATTGTCCTAGGGTATGGATTATATTCATTTATATCAAGTCCCCTCAACTACGTAGAAATGTGGTGATATGCATCCCCACATGGATACTTATTCAGACGAACACACAATAATTTGGGCATAATTGGTAGAAAATTTCAGAATTGGTGGTAGACTAATCATCTTGGGAGGGGATGCGATATGGATCTATCCATTATCTTTCATTTAGGATTCTTTTTATGATCATATATATGTATTATTTGAGTATTTGATTTATTTTATCACAATTATTGGGATGAGTTTTCTACTTCTATAATGTTTCTTTTTTAACCCCTCCATTTTATGGGCATCCTATTAAGTATTTATATACTCACCCCCAAATGGGCCTCGCTCACATGTGTCTTGTATTATGCAGATGGAAAATATGTTAGTAGTGATATAAAATGAGAATAGGTATATACGTGATAATTTTAACCTATACGTTGTTTGGGGAATGGAGATATGGAGTAAATCTATCACATCATTAAATTTCTAGTTATAGTTAATTCATGAAAAATTTTCTTATTGTGATTTTATTTTTCTCCTTTAAATTTTGGATATCCCTATCGCACTATTCTGTATTACCTAGAGTAATGTTACATGAAATATTACTAATCTAGCTGTTACTATATTTTCTTTTTATTACTCTTTCACTTATTCATTGGTATGGTTGGGTTAATACATATGGGTAAATTAAGAAAATTCCTCTCATATGATTTTTTCCTATCAGTTATTTTCTATAGCCCCAGGAAAATCAAGGTTGTTCTGGGGTAGTAGTGTCTTAGGGTTTCTTGGGCTAGGTGGGCTCCTATAGTTCAGTTCTTGACAAGTATCAAGAAAATTTCACTATCCTAGGAATTATTATTTATAATATATCCTTGAAATTTTATATTTTATTCATATTACCCATTTTGATTATTTTATTCTATTAGATGAATATTTTCATAACATCAAAATAAATGTTATTCTTCTTCAAATTGAGGTCTAAAATAGCTAGTAAATATTCATAAGTTGAATCATGTAAGTCAGTGAATTCCTCTAATATTCATAATTATTAATGTATGAATTGTAACATGAATACATACATTATTTATCCTTATTAAACATCTTCATATCCTTATTTAAATAATTAAATATATATATATTCCTCATTTTTGAAATAGTTTTAGTGTATGATATCATTAATAGTAGTTGTATAACATCATTATCCCCCTCTCTTCACCTCATCCTCATCCTCTGACACCAAACATCATAAATTGATCTAGTCAGTATCAACCCTATTGTTTTCAATCACATAAAAAACATTTTTTGGAAAGTGTTTTATTTACCCATTTGATTACTCTAATATTATTTACCATATTGTTTTTATGAACTTATAATAATAACATAGACTATTTTTAAAAATTTTAATAATGTAAATAATTGTTATATTTATCGATGTGTTCT
Source organism: Viscum album (assembly GCA_963277665.1). Taxonomy (NCBI): domain Eukaryota; kingdom Viridiplantae; phylum Streptophyta; class Magnoliopsida; order Santalales; family Viscaceae; genus Viscum; species Viscum album. The sequence continues at coordinate 1,581,049,643 of OY728137.1, read as the reverse complement.
TCTCATTTAAATCAATTAAAAATAATCTTTAAAAGACTATATATCATTTATAATCTATAATCAGTTTCAAATAATTGTAATTCATACCCATAATTAGATTATAAAGATATTCTAATTATTGTTTTCAATTATTCCTAAAAGATTAGATCATTGTCTTCTATAAATAAGTTCACATATATATTCATTATGTTTTTGAAAATTTTTGAACAATCATTCCAGCATTATTTCGCTACTACATGATCATTGTAATTTTTATACCATGTTTTATTTTGCATGAAAAAAAATTATGGCATGAGATTCTTCTCCATGACATAGAGGTCATCTTCATAAATTTCATATTTATTACCTATTTAATATTTTAAATTTCATGATATATAAAAAATTGATGAGGCATACATGTATAAATTAATTTAATCTCATGAGGGATCACATTTTTTAAATAGTTTTATTTATTTTATGTAATAGTAAATATTATGTTTCGCTAGATAGTTCCCAATTATTTTGTGCACCCATAATATATTTTCTCATTGATAAAATTGAGAAGATAATGGTATATTATAATATTATATACCTTATATAATATATTATGTATTTACTTTAAATTCATTCATATGCTATAAATTATATTAAATAACTCTTTTTATTATTTCGTTTTTAATATTTTATTATGACCTCATAATTCATAGATCAAATGTATTGGGAGATATTACATATCAATAAGAAAAATATAATCACCATCTAAAATATGTTGTATATCACATTGAATTTTTTAGTGTGCCTTATGCGTTCTTCAAAAAGTTTAACTATCTTAGTGAGATTTGTTACATTCCAATTTTCCATTATATGAGATCAAACATATTCCATTATCAATTATGAAGCACCATCCTAGAGTAGATGTACTTATATAACATAACTGAAAAAATTCTTCATACATTCTCCATTTTCTCCAACAACTCCAACTCATCTTCATCAATATAAATGACTTATAAATTTATTCAACATTTAAAAAAACATAGTAACAAAATTCAGAAATATTTTTTCAACATATGTAAATTATTTATGAGTACATCAATAGTGATCCACTTCTTCAAAATGTCTTCAAATATTTTTTACCCATTACATTATATTAAGGCATATAAATAATTTTATAGTATATTTCGATTCACCTTTAACCCAATAATCAACATTATCATCTTCAATCTATTGTATCATCAAACAATGTCATCTAATACAATATGGTTCCTCAATATTCATTCCATCAATGGTTTTATTCAATCACATCTAACATCGCAACAAACTTATCAAAATAATGAATGTGATAGCCCAATAGTTTAAATGAACACTTTTTCCAATAGATTATGTTTCACAAATCATTGAGATTAAACGAACTCAAAAAATTCATTATATTAACACGACTACATTAATGAATTTTTTAAATTGGTGTTTGTTACTACGATTAACTATATTGGGAAATATATATCAATTTTATGTAAAAATAATAATTTATTCATAGAAATAGAAAATAATTTTTTAGTAATGTTATTTTGTCCTTAAAATGTATTATTCCTAAAAAGTGGGTTTCCATTCATTTAATGATAAAATAAATATAATTAATTTTTTAATATTTTAAAAAAAAATTACAAAATTATCCAAATATTTTATCCCATCTCATAAATTTCATCTTATGTATTTTTTTGTAAATTTTCTGAAAATGATTATTTTTGGGATAAAAAGTGAAAATACATTTTTTCTAAAATAAAAAACTCCTAGAAAATAACTATAATATTATAATTATTTTTAATTTATTATAACATTTTATTGATTTTAATTTATATATTAAGTATCATAATAAATATGTTTTTATGTTCAAAAAAACATGCTTAGAAATTTTGAAAACATTGTTTTGATCCTTAAAAACTGTCTATAAGAGTTATACTCATAATTTATTTTTAATTTTTTTTATACATTTTATAAAGTTATAAATAAAAATGTATCCCATATTTGGGGTAAGGAGGTTATAATCAGGTTATAAGGTTATTTTCATATTTTTTACATATAAAAATTACCATGGTAAAAGAATATTTACCACAATATAGGTAAAATCATGTAGCAGGTTAATGTTAAAAATTAATAGAATAAAATACCAAAAAAATACAAATATAAATGTGTGTTTTATGACATTGTCACCATTAAACATACATTTAAAAATTAATTATCCTCTAATTTAGTTAGAATTAACTACCCGAAAATGAAGTTCTATTTAAAAATAAAATAATTATTAATTAATAACATAAAACACCCCTCCTCTAGTATATATAATAACAATCACCAACACTTTATCCTCAAAATAAATTTGGAAAATAAGTTATCTCAAAAACCCATTTCCACCAATTATCCCCATTTCAATGTTATGCAATTTTAAACCAATGACCAATTTAATGTTCCCTAAGAGGTTATTCAAGGAAGTAATATTAATGAGGCACAATTTTCAAACAACCTCTCTTAATTTTTTTTTCTACCCTGTATTATCCTATTTCATCCATTAATGAATAATAAATAAAGTATAATTTCTATACAATTTTTTTATAGTATAATATTTATATCCATCCCTATCATTACCTCTACTTATTCATAAAAATGAAACCATTATCCATATTATGGCTATTAACCAACTTTGTGGAAAATGACTTTTTATTATACATTATCCCTTTCATGGCTAGTCATAAAAGTATTATCCTGGTTTAATAATATTTTAATAGGTATATTAAATCATATTTCATTTTCTGAAACTAAAATATATACATAATATTATATAAATAGAATCTAGTACATGATGGTTAGAATAACCACCCTAATAAACTAAAAATTTATCATTATCATTTAATTAAATGACTAATCCTAATGTCAGAAAGGAATGATATATGGAACCATTTAAAATTTTTTATATGAATTAATGAAATTTCAATTCACTTATACTGTTTTATTTTCATTTGAGTATAAAATCCTGAATTATAGATATGTTAACTGATCATGAATATATGAAATGAATTCATATAAAACAATGAAGATATAGAAATATTATTAATTTATGGGTTGTAAGATGTTATCAGAGTACTATATAAGGTATTATAAATATTTAAATAGTTATTTGATCAATTAATAACATCATGTAAACAATTATACAGTAATTTTAATTAAAAATACTAAGGGATAGTGTGAGGTAAGGGTTTCTCATGTCTCATTTACTTTTATGTGATATATTACTTATTTAAAACTTATTTCTTACATGTGGTGTATGAAATACAATTTTTATACCATATTATTAAAAAAATTTATAGTATTTAATGATTCATTTGATAATTATTATTTATATGGGTCTGGGGATTCGACTAATTATAAAGTGGTAAGTGAATTATTAACCTAGTTTCCATTCCATTGGATGAACATATACATTCTCGATCATGTTATAATATTATTATTTTTGAAGTTACTATAGAATATATTATTTTATATTTTCAAATTTTTTATATGTATTTTTAGGGAATACACAAATTTTAGTATTGGATACCTCAATGATAATATATTTATATGTGTCTTTATAAGAAAAAATATATAATTAATTTTACCCTTAAAAAATTCATTTACATCAGTGACTATGATTTCTAAATATTTTTATGATATTTTCGATATTATTATATGATTATTTATTGTCACATTCAAACAATTTTAAAATTTTCCAAATGGGTATGAATTGAATATTTTTTATCTTCTAAAAATGGTTCATTGAGAATATTCTCATAAAAGTATGGAAGGAATGTTTTTTAATCTTACTCATTGTAAGGTACATATCATGCCATTATTATTCTATAATGATTCAAAAATTCAGTTACAAGTTTTCATTGTTATTTTCAATGAATACATTTTATATTATTATTTCATAAATTTTTTAAAATAAGTGGATTTCAATGTGAAATTGAATGTATTCCCCATGATTTTTTTAATGATAAAATTTAATATATATTAATCTATCTAAACTTCATTTGTTTAATTAGTGTTTGTATCTTATAATTTCACGTTACATAAATTATTTTTTGGTTTATTATAAGTTTTACTAGGGATTTACTTTTTTAATAAAAATCACTATATTAAGATGGATGATTTTTATTATAATTATTTATTGGAGAATGTTAATTTCATTCCATCTGATAGTTTCAATACAAATGTATAAGTTCATTATGTTTAAACATATTCATACAGGTAATGGATTGGATTTAAAAATTGATGGGAAGGTATCATTATAGCCCCTCGATGCATCATTATGTCTAATAATAAAATAAAGATCGTGATTTGGATATTTAAATACCCATTTAATTTTATATTTTCTGGATGAGACCATCATTGTATGTTTTAGATGTCTGGAATTGTGCATTCCATTATTAAGGGACTTGTTATATTTTTCCAGTTGGTTATTCACTCAACATAATATATATGTTTATGTTTTCTAGCTCATGTCTCTATATATATGGAATTATATGAGAATATTTTCTTCCATCCATATTATTCTCATGTTATTTTTTAAATGGAAAGTGATGAAGTTATTAACTTCCCCAAATTGGTTCATGCTTATGATAACTTTTGATACCTACATACCCATACTGAGAATTTGATCTCACCATTTTATTTTGTTTTGTTTTTCCCATATATGTTATGATGAAATTTATGGTTGATATGAAGGAATAATATATAGGAATCATCGTGTTCCCAACAAATTTATAAATTTTATTTTATGATTTCAATTTTAATGTATGATTCATGTATGTATCTAGTTATTTCAAAATACTAAACAATTCACACCTTTGGGATAAGGTTCATTTTTATCTTTTTCAAATATAATATAGTAACAACTAACTATAGGATACTAGTTTGGTGGACATTATTTTTGGTATCAGAGTAGGTGTAGTATAATCCTTGTGAACTAGATTTATGAAAACCTAGATTATGGTATATAACTCTATAAATAACACTGAGGACAATTATAAATATTGTATAATATCCTATATATTTGGTAATGACCATTTATAACCTATGATAATACAACATAATCTTCTATATAGAATAATAAATCATTATTTAAATAGACATTGAATAATATTATCTCAATTCGATTAGTGTAGTTTGATTCCAACAAATTGATTTTTGGTTTTTGGTTATGTGAAAAATAGTTCGAACATTGATAAAATATAATATTAGAGAAAATATGTGGTTGAAAAACTAGTTGGGATGAAGACTACAGAAAATGATATTTTTTTGTCCCTAATCAATTATCATGATATATTGTTAAAACAGGGATCGTTATCTACTATCAAACTCCCCAAAGAAGAGAAGCAAAGAGTTACCCGCGATCACAAATGGTGGAGATCATTGATTAAAGAATAATTTGATTTTAATTTGAGAAAAAAAAAATTTAATGTCTTTGAAGAATAAAATTATTTTTTGGGAATGAAAGGAAGTATAAAAAAAATGCATGTTCAAAGGGAAAATTAAAAGATTCAAATAATATTATTCTGTTGGAATAATATATTATAAAATGTTTAAGATATTGATATTATGAGAATTTTGATCATTTATATCATAGGGTCGGTGGAATCATTAATATAATAATTATGGTTATCTGAGTTATATTTGTACTTCTAATGATGTTGAGACAACAAATGACATATACAATGTATGAGGAATAAGATAATGACACATATTTAATAGTCTATGAATGAAATAGAATGATTATGTTATTGCGTATTTGGGTTTACGAATTCCATTGGAAATTTATCAATGATATTTTTGTATTAATAATAAAGAGATATATAAGGATTTCACTATAGCACTTATTCTTTGATTATTTGTAATCGTGTGATGAATAGTTCTGGTATCCCGGTGAAGTGATTCTTTTGCAAGTTTATCTCTTTGGAAACACATGATTTGGGGAGGATAACCATAAATAACTATAAATTTTTTAGATAATAAAGAAATATATATGTTTATGGGATATTATAGGGGGCCATGAAATTGGTCATTGATTTTATTGTTTATATTATCTATTGAGGGATTTCATCATGATTGTATTTTATGAATATACATGTAAATACATGTTTTTATTTTTGGGAGAATTCATGTTTACATAAAAGTTTTTTAGTGATCATGGTATTTATATATCTAGTATATGACAATAATATTCTCATTATTTTGTTGTTGATTCTAGTTTTATATGGATTTTAAATTTTAGTTACCTTACTTCTATAATTGGAGACGTTGAATTTGGAAATCCATATTTTTTAGATGAGTTTTATGATTTACAACTTATATAATAAATTATTTTTTTATTTTTTTATCATTTTTTATTGGTAAAATATTCAATCCATTTCTTTACATCTATATTTATTATATAAAGGAATTATATGTGGATCATATGATTCTTTATAACATATTATATAAAAAAGGATCCTTGAATATCAATTTCTTGTCTTAACATATGATATAGAAATAGATTAAATTAGAACCAAATGATGGCATTATTCTTATAAATTATGTATGTTTATTTATTTATTGATTTATGTAGATATTAAAATAAATCTTGAACTCCAAGAAAATGATTTAGCAACAAGAAATTTATTCCTTAAATTTTTATATGAGAAATCAATGGACGTTATCCCTTAAAATATTTATGGGTTTGTGATGATATACCTTCAAATGAGTATATACACTATCACTATTCATCCTAAAATGACAGTTATATTTCAATTCTATTTCCATGATCCACTTCCCACTAATGTTCTCTAATCCAAAAACCTTGTTTTGTAGTGACCTTCACATTTTCCATCCAATCATCTTAATTGGGATCTTTTAGCCCTTCTTAAAACAATAAATTCTAAAAAATATATTTTAGTATATCATACATTGTTTTTAGAAGTGAAATTTAAAATCCATAGGATTGAATTTTTTTAAGGAAGGGAGACTATAACAACAAGAGATTTTAAAATAACATTATGACTGATACCTTATGTTGCAATTAACACCAATCATAAATACTCAATGAAAAATAATATTGTAAAATAAAAATTTTAACCATGATATTAAATTGTTTGGTGTGAATAGGATTAACAATATTATATTATATAAACACTTTTTATTTAAAATAAAAATTTATTCTTAGAAAATAATAACATATTTTTTAGTAATGTCATTTTTTTATTTAGATTTATGTTTTTGTCAAAAAGTTAATTATATTTAATAGCAGGAGAAAATAAATATAATTGAATAATTAAATATTAAAAATATTTATTTGAAAAAATATAATTTCTTTTTGGAATAATATCATAAAAAATTTCATAGGATATTTTTTCAATAATTTTCTAAAAAAATGATTTTTGGATTTAAAAGTGGAAATAATGTTTTTAAAAAATACCATAGCTCAAATAATATAATAATTATTTGATCATTATTTAAAATTTAATAATTATAATTATTTATAATGAAATAATGAATTAATAATAGAATAAATATTTTGGTATGTTTAGAAACACATGTATAAATGTTTCAAAAACTACAATTTTAACATTAAATTTTTTATGTGTTATATTCTTAGAACATTTAATATTAATTATCATATATTCCTAAAAAAATTATAAACTAAAATGGATTCCTTATTTGGAATAATAAAGTCCAAATTATTTTATAAGATCATTTTAATTTTATCACATAAACAAATTATCATGGTAAAAAAATATTTATCAAATTAGAGGTAAAATAAATTAGTCGGTCAATGTTAAAATGTAAAAAAAAAATTAATATAAAAACTAAAACATTAAATGGGTGTTTTATGTTCATCTATACATAAAATATATATGAAAAAATAATTAAAATTAAATTTCATTTGAATTTATTCCTCCCAATTTTTTTTGGATTAAAATATAAATAATGACTAATTAATCACTTTCAGCCAACCTCCCAAAGTATACATACCACCTCTAACCAACTCCATTCTCCTCAAGAGACTTGAAAATATGATCATATATTCAAAAACAATTACTAATAAAACTCAACACATAATATTTATTTTTTTATGACCCAAAAATGTCTATATTCTTTATGAGGTCCCTCAAGGTGTTGATATTCAAAATGTATATTTCTGAGACATCCACTCTTAATTTATTTTATTATTCTACCATATCTACTAATAATCCACCCCTGATGTAATAATAAATTTATTATAATATATATAGTATAATTTATTGTTTCTATTCTAATATAATATATCAATCCCAATCTTTACCACTTCTAATTTAACAAAACGACTGTATTGTCTAAATTATGGCGGTTAACCCGTTCGGAGGATAATGAATCTTCATTCAACATTCCTAATTTCTAGGATTGTTATAGAAGTATTATATTTGTAAAATATAAATTTAATAAGTATATTTTAACATATTTCATGTTATTTTACTAATAAATATACATAATATAAATTTTAAAAAGCATGGTAGTTATGGTCAGGAAAATTTCAAAAATACACAAAACATTTAAGAATAAAATTTTATAAAATGAATCTTCATCATGTAGAAATAAAAATTATATAATAGACCATTTGAAATTATATAATTTCATTAATACCATTTAGTTTCATTTGAAGCATTTTATTTCAATTTTATTATACAATCCTAATTATACAAAAGTGAACCGATCATGAAACCATGAAATGAAGGCACCTAAAACAATGAAAACAATTAAATATTGTTAATTAATTGGTGGTAATATGATATAATATACTATACAAGAACCTATATATAATATTATATATCAATAACAAATTAATATCATCTTTAGACCAATATACATGAGTTTTATGTAGACAATACTAAAGAAAAGTGTTAAGTAAGGGTTATTCGTTTCAATTTTACTTTCATGAGATATATATGTAATTAATAATTATCTTCATTTGTATTGTGTATATAATTTTCATTGATATATGATATCATGAATCCAATTATATTATTTTTACTTATTTTTTAATTGGATAATTATTAATTTTATAATCATACGATTCGATATATTAAAAAGTTTCCATAGAATTCTTAACACAATTTCCATTGTTTTGGTTGAAATTATATTTCCTTGATCATGTCAAAATATGTTGATTTTTTAAAGAAATATCTGATATTTAATGTTTTATTTATAATTTTATTGTGTATTTATAATTAATACTAATATTGGATTTATTATCACTTCAATGATATAATAATTGTTAGATAATTTCTTTTAATAGTTTTATTTTTAATGAATCCCTTAATATTATTTTTCTTCATCCATAACTATGTTTTGAAATTTTTTTTCCTAAAATAAGTTTTATTATACTATATTGATTATTGAAAATAATTTTTACTCTTTTTTTAATAGTAAACAATTTGTTTTAGTTTTATATTTTTTCATCTTCTAATCATGATTAATAAAGTTGTTTCTAACAAAAATATAAAAGGATTGTTTTTTAAAATATGTGGAGTGAGAATATTTTAACACCATCATGATAGCCTATTTTTTAAAAAAAAATTGGAAATTTTTATCATATTTGTTTTAAAATAAAAAATTTCCTTTTTTTTGTTGACATTTTATTTAAAAATAACAGGTTTTTATAGTGAAAAAGGTATCTTCCTCATGAATTTTGAAAAGATCACATTAATTTTTTTCATATATGTCAACATTATTTTATCCACTGAGGTTATTCTCATATAATACCACCTTCCATAATTTATTAGTTTAATTACGATTAGTTTGAAAATTGATGTGCTATTTTGAAATCATTTACATTTTAATTTTGGATGTTTGTGATTATGTTTACTAATTGAGGAATGTTATTTACATTTCACAATGTTATTTCAATAACAATTTATATTTTGATTATGATTCACACCTTTCATAAGAGGAATTAATTTGAATTAGTAAGTGATGGGTAGTGACCACTATAGCTCCATGATGAATTCATAGGTATTATGAGAAAATCTAGATTGGGTTTTGGCCGAGGCCTTACCCATTTAATTTTAGATATCATGGCTGAGGCCTCAACAATAGGTTGTAGATATCCAACATTATACATTCCCTCATTATGATATCAATTTTTGATTTCCATGTTATTATTCGAATAATAAATTATCAATGTTTAGGTATTATAATTCTTTTCACTATTTGTATGCCATTATTTTACCAACAATTCTTTTATCCATACATTGAATTGGTTATTGATTAAATGGAAATTTATTCTTTTTATTTTCCATCCCATAATTTTTTATTCTTATTATATCATCCAATTTTTTAATACACTAATTGTGATTCAAATCGAACAACTTTATTATTTATTATTTTCCCTAGAATTTAATGGTGTTTATTATGGTCGATATTCATTCATAATATAAGACAATAATGGTGTTTTCAATGGAATTTCTATGTTATATTTTGTTTTTTCAATTATAATATATGATTTATGTATGTATGTATTTTTCCAAAACTACTAATCCATTTAGTCTGTTGGGATGATTTTAGTTATATATTATGCCAATATAATAACGTAACCACCAACTATGGGATAATAGGTCTAGGGTTTTTATAATCAAGATCGTGTACTATGGATAACATTCATTAAACATAAACCATTTTCACTGATTTAATATATTACCATCATAAAAAAATAAGATATATAATTATCTTCTTCCATGAGAAATATTTATCCAAAAAGATTAAGAAATAATATGTTTCCATTAGTAATATATATTTTAAAATATTATTTATCACAAATATATAAAATATTATATGATCTTATATAATCTATAGAATCTCCAATCCAAATCTCTCACCATCATCCACATCTAAAATAATAATTCAATAAATTTGATGTACTTCAAAAATTTAAAACAAATCAAATCAGCTTAGTCGATTAATGTATTCAATTATTTCAATATAAAATACTTTCAAATTAAATTTTCACAATTTGAATTAAAAAATACACATAAAAATTCATTTCTTCATTTATTCAAAGTCTCATGGTTTATACGTATCAATCATTGTAATATATAAAATTTACACATAATTTCCTTTTTGAAAAAATGTTTTCTTAACATTATAAATTTATTTCTAAAAAATAATTCATCCCTTTTTACATATTTTTATTATTAATTTATATTCCACAATTTAAATATTCATCTTTATGTCAACATTTTACTATACCAAAAAACTTATAATCACATTTTTACATGACTCTGTTCTATATAAATTTAAATTCAATAATAAATAATGATTCTTAAATCTGAAGAAATGTTAACATGCTTACCCTATCATATATAGTGACCAATAAATATCATACTTATATATTACATCATAAAAGAAGAGTATTAAATAAATATCATAATGATCCATAGAATTATTATTTTTGTCTAGTGCCTTTAAGAATATGGAATCATAAACACCATGAACCTATGAGTTCTATTTTTTCTGCCGCTTATTTCCCCAGAACATGAACTCTTCATTAAATTATCATAAAAAATAAATTTTTCATATCCTTATTAATGGAAACATAGGAAAGGGTGAGAAGTGATACTCATTAATGTTAAAAAGGGTGCTATATAAGATAAACATCATCATACGAGCATGTGAACTTGAGAATGAAATTAAAAATCCATAACATTAATATCAAATATCATAATTCCATGTCATGTTATAAATATTAGAATTTTATAAGGCATACATCATATGAAAATCAAGAAAAATTATCCATGATTGATTCATATTGGAATAAGACATTAAAATTGTGGAGAAAATATATATATAAAATAATTAACACAGCATCCAAGGATTATTTGAATGTATATTATTGTGGAATGAGTTCAGTCCCCAGAACATCATAGTAGTTATGGTTATATCCCATTACTATCATTGTATAAAATTTATGTTACTGAATTGTGTTCACTCCCCATTATTGTACCATTTATCTTATTTAAAATCAATAATTATAGAATGTGTTGTGGGTGGTAGGGGTCCTTCCATTCACTTAATGATATCATATTTACAATTTCAAATATAACATAAATAATTTATAACATCAAAACCCTTTAAAGGATATCAGTTTCATAAATATGTCATCCTAGAATAACATATGGATTATAAATATGTTGCATAATCATTTAATCAATTCATCATAGTATAAACCAAGGAAAAATAACTGGGATTCATAATCATTTTATAATGGTGTAACTCTTCGAATAGAAATGGTTTTCATAATAATCATGTTATTATATACCTAAATCGTTCCCAAAAACAATTATTATGGTATCATTGGATCGATTACTAGTAAATAATATGAAATATAAAGCAATTTCATCCTAATTAATTTTTTTTTTCAAATATCACTTCAATTATTTCATGAAGAAAAAATAAATTCCACATTGTAAAATTATTTGTTGAACATAAATTTTTTTGAAATTCCTTTATAATTGAAATATACTCTGATAATTATAATAGAAGTTTGAAATGAAATTAAAAAATTTATTGAGGAAGATATACATTCAACTTAAAAAACATTTTAAAACACATAAATATTAAAAATAACTTACTTAGAAAATATAGACGGAAACATATTAAAGAATATTTGATGATCGTTGAAAAACATCAGGAGGAAAATAATAATATCACATTTATTTTTTAAATAATATTATGAAAATGATTTGAAAATAAATTTATTTGATAATAAAAATTTAATAAATAATATTTTATATTTAAAATAATGAGTGGGATTGATAGAGTAAAATTACATTCTTGTCGTACATGTTAAAATAATGATTCCATTTGGATTTTTCATAAAAGATTAATAGTAATTATTTTAAAAAAATAAAAGAATATAAATTTTACGAAAACATTAAAAAATAACCAATGGTAAGAATTTAATTTATAAATATTGTCGATGATGTAAAATTCATTAGTGAAAGATAATTTTATAAAACATACATACAGAAAAATAAAATCATCAAAAGATAAAAATAATGTCACTTTTTAATAAAAACATTATTTTGGAATCATGAGTACATAAGGAGATGTAAAATAAAGGGGAAAATATATTCAGAATAAATATCTAGAGAGGAAAATATCATTATTTTATTTATCGATATGAGATAATATTTTATCAATAGATGCATATACATAAACAATCTCGATAAATGATGATATAGTATCATAAACCACATAAAACATTGGAATATTTTGAATAGTCTTATATATAAAAGATTAAAAATAAAAAAAAACATAAAATATCATGAAAATATATAAATTCATGATCATAAAATTCAATGTGGCTATTTAAAAACCTCATTAAATATTATAGTAGGAAAACATAATGAATGTCACAACAACAAAAGAGTTAGAATTACCATACGTTTGATCTCGTCTTCCATCATACACATTTGTGTTAAAATTATAATAAATATAAGTTTACATTAGATTTATCAAAATACCATTATAATATGTATCATACCATATAATATTTTCTTATGTTCTTTTATTACATGTTTTTAAAATGTAATTGTTAAAATCATCATTTGGGTAATATCTACTTCTTTTTTCATGTATATTTTCATTTGGTATTTTAATTATATTATACATTGACCATGGTTTATTCATACATATAATTTTAATCATTAAATTAATATCGTATAAAATCATTTAAAATGTGTTTATATTAATCCATTAATTTTAGATATATCAAATTAATTACATCGTTCATGTAGATAATAGGTTACACATTAAAATATACATTTTTTCCATTTTATCAATGAATGAAAGGAATGAAAAAAAAATATATTAAACTTATATAATCTTTTTAATGTCACATATATAGAATATATTTATAATATTTATCATTATTTCCTTCTATATAATGCGTAAGGGAAAAAAGTTTCACTTCACATCACAATAATGTTGTCCACCGTAAACATGATTAGGTTATGGTATCACCATGTAATTAAATATAAGAATAAATGTTTGACAAAATGAATAAATATTAATAATTATGATTAAAATATAATTTTTATATTTATATCCATAATCAATCCAATTTATAGGTTGTGGGGAAGGAAATTGAATTAGATCAGTTCATGAGGAGGTAGTCTGACATACACACAATCAACATTTTTATTTTACATTTGATGGATGATGAATTGGATATAGGATATTAAATTTAAATAATAACATATATATATCAGGAATAAAATATTTTTAATGTATCATCATGGTTGAAGAAAATTTAAAGGTTGTGGACAAAGAAAAATGGAAATTGATTTTAAAGAAGTATATGTGTTCTTTAAAGAGCCTCATTATTTATATACCTATATGATTCTTTTGAGAGTTTCATAATCAAAATAGTGTATTTATAAACAAAGAGTTAAATTTGGATGTTTTTTTAGGTATTCTTCAATGAATTATTCATAGATATTTTAAGTACTAATGATCAGAGATTTACTTTTATATGTGGGGAAAAGAACCCACTTGGAAACGACATGAAAATTTCCCAATAAAAAAATATTAATTAAAATGAAAAATGTAAATAAACGAAGAAAAAAAATTGGGAATTATAATATTTAAATATTTAAAAACAATGGATTTAAGTAATTTTAGATTTTTATCATACCAAAATCCATTATGATTTACCCTATGCAAATATGTTTTAACCTTAACGGCACTAATTGTTTTTTAATGTTTTTAATATTCATTTTGAACAGAAGTTAAGTCAAAATTATTACATAATATTCAATATTTTTATTCCAAATATGCAATCCATTTTTATAAATTCCATTTTTAGAAGTTGAAATAATTATTTTAAAAATATACTAGTAGATATGACGAAAACATCATTTTCCAAATAAAAACATTTCAAAAGTTAAAAAAGATTTTCTATAAAAAAAATTAAATTTATCACAATGAAATAAATTGTATTCATATATATATATATATTAACTAATTTTACTATTAAAACCATAATAATGTAAAATTTATCTTTTAAATTATTTTAAATGAAAAAATTAATTTTAATAAACAATTGTATTTTAACTATTTTCTAAAAATTATTATTTTCTAAAAATTATGAAAAATTAACGCAAAGATACTTTTAAAATAATGAATTAAAAATTTTACATACATTTTTATATAAATTTCATAATATTTCCTAAATTTAATTTTAAAATAGGTGGGAAAAATTCAACAAACATGTTTTTTAAAGATATTGTTTTAAAGAATAAAATGTGATTTATTAGTATATCATGAATAGAAAATAAATTACATAAATACAAACAAATTATTTAATAGATAATACCAAAAACTTAGTAAAATCATTCACATAAAGTTATTTAGTAAATTAATTGATATAGAAGTAATTTTATGCATAAAAATATATGATTAGAAAAACATTTCCTTATTCCTCAAATAGTAATAATTTTCACTTAAAACTACTTTTCCAATAAGGATATTTTTTATACATATTTAAACAAAATATTATATTAATTTATATAATCTTATTTATAACTACAATTCAAATGGGTCGGCTATTAATATCATATAAAATAATAATATTTTAGTAGTATCGAACATTTCATTAATACTATTTGTTCTGTGTAACACAAACAATTGATGAAAATTAATTTATTTGAAAATAATATTTCATTCAATATCTTGGTGTTACATTATACCCTATTAAATAAACTTATTCCTCAAAATTCAAACATTATATTGATAATCAATCGTTTTACATTTGAAATTTACCTCAGAAAAACGCACATATGAATAATCTTCAATAAAACATCCTCTTGAAAAGAAGGAAATGAAATTATGATGGTAATCACAAAAATATGATCCAATGTATGATAAAATTTTTGGGAATGGATAATATATAAATAAAATTAAAAAAAGACTCTCAAATACAATTATATAAAGATAGATAATTTTCCTTGGAGATAACTGATGACCAAAAATCCATAAATCATTGATTTGTGAATATAGAATTTATTCATTACAAATTATGTTAAATATATGAATTTTAAATTTCAAAATAATTTTCATAAATTCTGTAAATTTTCATCAGAATATATAAGTAATTGATTTCATTATATTTTAAAATTACAATATAATCCATTTGGTTTTTCTTCAATCAATTTTAATCCATCTCTTACACTAAATATTAAATTTTAATTTGTAATGATGTAACAGATAAAATGATCCATAAAAGAATGATATGTCATTCGGTAAATCCCTTCTTTCAAAAAAATATTTTGTATTCATTGAAAATTTTGCATAAATCATTATAATATATTATAACAAATTGGTCTCTAAAATCACCTAAAAACCCAACATAAACAACTACCAAAATGATAAACCCTATGATGGTTCCAAAATTCTATATTTATAAATAAGCTCAATAAATTTACCATAATTAACTTAACAGAATTCCCAAAAAATATCATACAGTCGATACTAATGAGAACATGAAAAATATTAGAATATATTGGTCATATATTTTATTGAACAATGGTAGTACTAAATTTACAATAAAACATAAATAGACAAATAAATTCATCATCATTCCCTAAATTAATCTATAGATTTTTAATGAATTAAATATATCATGAAATACTATATATTCCACCAATGACAACATAAACCACATTCTCAACTAATCCTTAATAATTTATTAGTTCATCAATACAATCTAGTTTTCTTTATCACTATAAATAATCATATTTTCAAAAATAAATAACCTTTTCTAAACAATAGAAACATATTTAGGGTAATTTTCAATTAATCTTATATTTTCCATTAAACATCACCGTGTAGTTTAATCATTATTTTGGGTCACTAGTACTATTTAAAATATTATTTAAAATCCAAGATGTAGACATTATATAGAATAATATATATATATATATATATTTCTTTATTCATATAAAAATTATTAAATTATAATATATATTAACTAAAATCAAATAGAATATTTCTATAACCTTTAAATTGGATGAATTATCTTATTACATAATACCATTATCCTAAAATATATAATTTTAATATAGATCTGAAATTCATCAACCTCAATTTAATCCGAATTCATACATTTAAAATAAACTATATTTTTAAAAAATCGCACAACATTCATATTACAATCATGGTCTATTCATCAACATTATTATAAACCTTACACATAGAAATTTTTTTGTTAATCTTAATGATATTTCACCCTAGGATGTCAATTTTCACTATTCCAACAATATCAACATTTAGGACATTAATTTGATAGTGTTTACTTAGGAATACTATTTTTCTCATCCACTATATTCCCCAAACATTTCATTCTTTTCTCATTAACTAATTTGATTGTGCCCTTTAACACACTCAAAATATATTCCTTTTCCAGTGATACAATCACTTCGACTACTATTCCAAAATTCTAAAAATATAGAAACTAAATATTCTTCCCTCTGTAGTCCCTACTAAAAAATGTTTGAATTAAATTTTTACATTTATTCATTTGTGATTCAATGTGTTTTATATGGTTCATGTTGTCAATAAGATAACATTATAGCTTATTATGAATAATAAAATTATCTTTCACTATAGACAATACACTATTATATAGATAATAAAACATAGACTATGAAATTCAATATGAAACCAGTTACATCAACAACCCTTCATTGAGTAAACCCAAACAAATTTTGTGGGAAACAATAATTATAGAAGAAAACCAAATAATCATGTATAATATGTCTAAATCCTGACACCAACTTCTCAATCTGTGACCCAATAGGCTCAAACTGGGACATCCATTTTTATAATATAATATAATCCTACATAATTATTCATAATGAAAATTTAAATTATGCGAGTAATATCTCATATGTGTTTCAAACTAGATATACAGTAACAGAACAATCACTATGCAATAGAATTATGGTTTAGATATACTCGAACAACTATTATCCAGGTAATAGCTCCTAAATGCATCTGAAAAAAATCACAAAAACATATAGTATCCAAATATGGTTCTATTTACAGAAAAACCATATAATATATTCCATATATGATCATTAGAATGATATCATATACATAGACCGATAATATATTTTCTCCACAATAGTATTTGTATCCATGTTTCAAAAGGATAACTAGACCTTTTATACGATTCCAACTATAGCAACATGAAATTATCATTTGTAGATATAAAATCATATAAGAAGAACAACCATAACATAAAATTATTATCCACACCAGAATACTTTAGTTATATGATCTTTAGAAACACAAAAAACATAGACAAGTGGATTGTATGAGTTATTCCAAATATCTAACTTTGTTCCTCATAACATAAAGCCTTTATTGACATATCATATATTGCACCATTATTTATAACATGAGGATTGGAAACCTAATAAAGGTTGAGATCATATATAATTACGAGGAATCAAGGGAGATGGATAAATTTTATAATGATAATAATGGTATAATAATATGATCTAGATTTTAGAAAACCATACCGTAAAAATCGGAGATCAGAATATTGAGTCACGCAATAATGATTATAAGTTGACAAGACTATAATCCTAAAGTAATAATGGAAAAGAATATATGAGATCATATTATTGGAAAAAAACATTAATTTAAAAAATACACATATTCATAGAAAATCATTTCCCATATACCCAATGATAGTATAAAAGGATATCATAATCAAATTTGATCACTACCCCAACCATCATTGTAGTCATGGTTCACTTCAATGAGTATCATAGTTGATAAATTATATTATTGAAATAGAATCAAACACCATTATAGTTCTTCTAATATCATGATATAAAAATATTTATACAATTAATTTTAGGGATATGTAGATCAACCTGTTAAATAATGAAAATCATATATACAAGGGCCAGAATATTATAAAACTGTTCATATATTAGAACCCATAAAAAGTAAGGTGGTTCAAAATAATTTTTTTATAGAATAACATATACAAATAAAATATGTTTCATATTCATTTAACCATTTCATTATAAAACAAATTTAGGAGTAATAAGTAGGTTTAATAAGGTTTTTATCATTGTAACAGCTATGTAAGATTAACCGGAGTCATATATATATATATTTCATAAAAATAAATCATTCAATGAAATAATATTAATGGAATCCATGGATAGTATTCCTATAAAATAATATTTTATATAAAATTATGTCCACATAAATGTAAAATGATTTATAATTTCCACTTACATCATTTCTTCCAAATATACCAATTCCACTATGAGAAACCCTTTTTAAGACATAAATCAATATCAAAATATGTTTATGTGAAAATTTAAATGGAAATATATTAATGGTTCATTAAAAATAATTTAAAAAATCTTCTAGAGGAAAAAATTTCCCAAATAGAAGAAATCACTTTAATGTATTGACAATTTCATAATCCTTTTAATTTAAAAATAAACAACAAAACATTTAAATGAATCATTAAGGATCATTCAATACATTTCATTTGGAAAAATAATTTTTAAATAAAATATATACATTGGAAAATAAAAGTTGATAGTAATTTTGTTAAATAATATAATTTTACAATAACCCTTAAAAAATATAATCCCGTCATAAAATCATTATGTTTATATGATGACAAGAATATTTATTTTCTATGTTCATGTTGAAAAAAAGATTACTTTCTTATTTTTTGTTAAAACAAAACATACATTATTAGAAAACTAAATAAATACTACTATTAAAACAAATATTTAATAGTAATAATTTGTAAAAATATATTCAAAAATATTTTATAGAATGGTAAAAAAATTAAATAATTTTTGGATGATATGAATATAGAAGAAAAATGGGTTTTGGACATAGACAGAAACAATGTTGGTTTAAAAAAACATTTTTCGATAATATTGAGTGAGTAAAATGAATGGAAGTTTTTTATTCTCAGTAAATAACATGGGTATCAGAACATTCATGATGTTATTAAGAGTTATATCATATGGTTTAATCATCAGAATCATAGAAATAATCAATCTTGATATATAATGAGATTGTATTATAAAACTATTATCACATTGGGAACCTCTGAATCATAATCACCATATAATAATAACATTATGTAAAACAAATTATATAACAATAATAAAAAAATTTATGATATTACATGTATATTGGGATGTATATACACATCCTAAAATAATATATGGCTATGACATAATATATTTCCCAAAGATAATAATGTTAAAAAATCACACTCCTTATTTCTCAAATTCATTCATACACATTTAAATAACCAATATAATAACTCAAAGATTAACATAAATTCATTTTGAAACCATAATCACAGTAATAATTATATATATTATTTAATAATGTGCATTTATTTCCTATTTATTATAAAATCTTATTTAATGTTATGTTTTATGTAATAACTACTTTTTTTCATATATTTTATGGTTTGGTATTTTTGGTATTTTTTATTTTATCAATGCTCAAAAATTATAATAAATTTATACAATTTATAAATATAATATTTAATAATTAACATTAAATTTATAGTAATCCATAAATGTTACAGATATAAAAACAATTACAATATTTGTGGACATGATATTCCATTTGTACGCATGAACGTTGATTCCATTTTATTAATAGTAAAAATGAAAGAAATGTAATAAAGAAAGTACCATTGAAAGAAATTTATTTCATATATATAACATATATTTATTATATATTTTCATATTACCATATATATTATTAATAGGTGAAAAACATAACACTTAGCTTCACGAGGTTGTTGGTTATTGTACACAAGATCTACATTGTCGTATTTCCATGACATGTAAATTGAGAATGAAAATTTTATATCCATAAATTGTAAGAAAAATTATTTAGAAAATAATATATATATTTATATACTTTATTTATATAATATCATTAATCCATGGTATTTTTTGATGAAAATTGATTTACATCATTTCGTGATGTGGTAGTCCGTCATACACATGATCCATTGTTTCATTTCCAATTTGACGGAAAAGCCCACGGATATAGGATATAAAATTTATAAAATAACATGTCAGTATATTAGAGATACTATATTAATTATATCAGAATATCATAAAAACATTTTAATGATGTGGCTGATGAAATAAATGATAAAGCATAGTTAAGAGTTATACCCCTACTTTTGTGAACCTCTTTTGTTTATACCGATAACATTAGAAGGAGGCATTCATAATAACAAATATGGCCTTTAGGAAATGAAGTGTAATGTAAGAACTAGAATTGATAAGTTATTGTCTGAAACATTGGGGTTTGGATGTATTATGTTTAGACGATAGTAGAGGAACTTTTATATGTGGGGAAAGGAAGTCACATGGAAACTATTGGGAAATTCATAAAACAATCCAAAATGATAAAATCATTGAAAAATAAAAAGATTTTAAATGACCAAATATGAGAATTGGGAGGTATATTATTGAAATATTTTCATAAAATATTATTTAGAAAAGTTGGGAATTCAATTTTACCCTTATATTTTTATTCTATGCTTGGTAAAATTATTTTACCATAATCAAAGAAATTAGTTTCTTAAAAAATTTACTATTCATTTGGGGGATTTTGTTTGATTACTTTAGTATATAATATTAATTATTCTAATTCTCAATATTTAATACATTTATACACATTTTAACCAATTAATTGGAAAAATATAATTCAAAATAAAACCACTAGAAACCATGAACATGTGGTTTTTAAAAGTGGAAATTTTCTAAGGTTAAAAAAATTCATATATCAAAGTTAAATATAAAATTGACTATAATGACATAAATTCATTTAATAGATATATAATTAAATCAAGATATTTTTAAACTATATTATGTGAACATGTATCATATATATTATCTATATGAACAATTATTATTTTAGAAAAACATGTATTTCACTATTCACTGAAATTTTTAACATTTATAAAAAAATCACAAATATTACTTTGAAATATTTTGAAATTATTATTTTAAAAATAAGTTAATATTTTTAAAATAAAATTTCTAACATTAAAATGGATTAAAATTAATATAAGTTTGCATAATTTTAATAAACCACTTTCTAGAAATATAATGCTTTTATATGTAAAATTGGATTTATTCATTTTTACATAACTAGAAATACAATATATGAATGAAAAAATTTTAATTTAATATATAAAATAAAAATATAATTAATTTATTTACATATAATTGATTTAATTAATTAATTTATATCAAAATGATTTGTTCGTAACAATAATTTTTCTGAAAATTATATTCCTTTACCTTCCAACTATTTTCCTATTTTGTTTCATATTAATTGGTCACCAAATAATTAATTTTATATAAATACATACGAATGATATTTTTATAATTTATTTAATTATATTTATACACACCACTCAAACACCAAGGTTATAACTTCCTTATTAATTAATAAAATTATAGTATTATGCCATATTTCATTAAAAAAAGTGTTGTGTGTAATGATTGCTATTGATGTAATTAAATTTATTTGAATAAATTTTTTTATAAAATATTAGTGTGTTACAAAATAAATTATATTTTATCCACTAAATTAATAATGAAATCATAATTAATCCATATAAAATATATTTGAAATAACATGGTTAATAAAAAATATCACACAATCGTTGAAATAAACTGTTCCATAACAAGATAATAATATATTAATTAAAATTCATCTATACTAGATTCTAGATATCAAATTTTTAAATCATTTATAATCCTATAATATATCATAATAATATAAATTGAGTATATAATTTTATATTATTTCACTTAAAAATCATCCAAAAAATATATTTATTTTAGGTATGACACTCTCTCAATTTTTGTTTATATTTAGTTTTTTAAATTCATGGAAAGAAATGTATAATAATTTGAAAAAAATTTATTTAATATTAAACATTATTAAAAAATTACAATTAACATAAAATTGAATCAAATAAATGAAAAATATCATCTATAATAAATAATTATTTTAACCCAAAAATCATTAATCATTTGAAAATAATTTACCATCAAACCAAAAAAATGTAATTTAAACATAAATTTATCAATAAAAATTCATTTTACAATTTATTTAAATCCCAGTATATATAAAACATTAATCCATTATATTTAACCTCGAAATATACTTATACTGTTCACATTAATATACCCTTTATTAACATCATATAAACTAAAACATCATTACTTTGTAACACAATTTTAAAAATTATTAATTAAATCACTACGATAGTGAATCGATGTATCGTATATAATATCAATAAAAAACCCTCAATGTTATCCCTATATCATGTATATTTCCAAATAACCCTTCATTTCATACAAAAAAAATCTCATATCTAAACCATTTAAATATTTAACTTCCATATATATAAATAGAAATAAAAATAACACACTAACCATACAAAACTACACATTATATCGCTTTATCCATTTTAAATTATAATCATTTCTCATTACTCAATATCAAATATTTTTTATATCAGATAGTTTTTTTGATAAATAATATCATAGAAATATAAATCATTAAGTCATCTCAAATCAATCGGACCAAATCATTATGATAATGACATAAATTTGATTTAAATAATTTATTATTAACACAATATTTTTGAAAAATTATAATTAAAATTTTTATATTAATTTTTTTAAATAAAATATCTTATATAAATTTAATACATAACCAAATATAGTCACATCCATATAAAAATAATTATTATTCTTATGTGACAAAATAATATATTAACACTCCAATAGTCACTTAAATTGAACAGAAATTAATAATTAAAAACATTATTTAATCTAATTAATTCCTTTCCAACACCTCCCTAGGGACATGAATTGATAATAATAATATATTTTTATGCCCATAAATATATTTTTTATGACATTTAATGATCATAATTATCTTTTATATTATTTTCCTAAATTATTAAATTCATATAAAATTTAAATGAATATAATTTTGTAATGTCAAACCATTGAATGTTTATGTCACCAAGGTGAGATTATATCTATCTACATGTTTGATTGAATGATATGGTAAAAAACATAATAATAATAAAAACACAAGTCCCAATATTTAAAAATGATAATATATATTAAAATAGACTAATAACATATATCATGTTTAAATATCAATATTCATATTAATGAAAAGATCATAAAAAAATATCTCACATAAAATTATCTAAAAGAAATATTTATACACCTCTAACAAACATCTCTCCCCCATCATCCACCAAGATAGTGAGCTTATCATTACATGCATTGCTGTGGTAAAAAAACTATTCACACTAGTTTTCTCAATACATGTATTAAAACAATTTATAAATAAAAACCTCCCAAAACAAAAGAACAACCTAGTGTTTGAGACATTCTTTTGTTACTGGAGTAATAACTTATAATTTTTTAATATCATAAAAACAATGAAATGAAAATATTTCATGTGTTTCCCAAGGCAGCATAATATCAAATATACCATCTAGTAATATTAATATGTTATGTTTTTTCTTTTATGGAGTGTCATATAAACACTTTAATAAACTTTTATCAATTAAAAATGTCTCAAGTTTTCTGTAGTATAATAAATGGTTTTTATAAACCCATGGTAGGATTTAAGTTTGTTATCCTAGCAAACTATTTTAAAAAGACCACAGTTTACATTTTATCATATCATTGACAATCCCATGTATTTCAATTTTTTTAACTAAAATCATGATATTTTTATTCTAAAAATATACATGTTACATTATAATAAATCGCAATATTGACATCAACCAATCAAATAATGAAAAATTCATCATCCCATTTATAGATATATTCAAACACATTATTTAAAATTTAGATCATGATGTTTATCATTAATATATTCAATGGATCAGGTAATAAAATCCATCATATATATATATATATTATTTTAAACCATTTTAATTATTTTCAAATAATTCATTTTGTAATTAAAACATCACATATAATTAATAAATTCTAACACATATAATATTTTCTAAAATATTTATTTTATAAAATTCAATTCTACTTAGTAAAAAAATTTCCACACCATATATAAATTTCTCCCTTTAATAAAAATGATAAATATATTTTACCTTAAATTCCTCCATTTATTCACCCTCAAAAAAATTGTTCGGTGTCTATTAATTTATTCAAAATGTGTAAACATAATTATATATTTTAAAAATAATATTGTTTTATAAAAAATATTATCGTAAATCCTTAATCATTATTTAATTTAAAAAACTAAATAGATATAACTAATAATATAATAACATAAAATTTTATTCATTATAATGACCATTTCAAATCATGTTTCAGGTTATTACTTATAATCAATAATTTACTTTTAATTATATTTATTTCGAAATACCAAATCACTTAACTCATTCCCCTTTGTTCTACACTAATACATAAATCGTTTAATAAATAATATAATTTTCAGTAATTGGAATAATGTATTACCAATAAAATAACATCTTTTATACTTCCATTAATTATAATAAATTCACATAAAATAAGAAAATATATATATACAACATCAAAGAATACAAAAAATCTAAATGAAATATGGGGGAAAAATTATAATATAAAACATTAATTATTATATTCATTAAAAATGATGAAAGTACTTCGTTAAATAAATTCTATCATTTTATAAATCATTTATTAGTTATTCTTTAATATAATATATTTAGTGCATCATGAAACTAGAAATACTTATTCTTATGACACATTATTTCACTGAAAATTATCTTGAATAATGTAATTATATTTTAAACAAAATATTACACATATAATTAAAATATCAAATATATAATTTCATAAATCACATAAAATATTTAAATTAAACAATAATAAAATCAGAGAATACGTCTAACCAATTTTAAATCACTGATTATTTAAATAAAATAGAAACTGAATCTGGTATTTTCCCATGAATTCTTTTAATTCATTTATTTGATAATAACAAAATTTAGAACCAAACAGTGAATATAAAAATATCTTATTTAAATTTTACAATAGAATATACCTTCAAATTAGTGTTTTGATTATAAGATCAAAAATAATACATCAAATGGATTAATATCTAAGAGAAAATAGAATGATGGGTTTTATGAAAGGATTGATGTGAAGAGATATTTTGGTATAGAGAATTGATAATTAGGTGGCGAAGACTATGCCTATGTACACATGCTTCTAAAAAATTACAAATTTCACATCAATGTTAATATATATTTTAAATATTTCTCTCTCTTTTATCATATGTTGGAATGTATGTAATTGTCTTTAGAAGATCACCTAATAAAATCTATGAACATAACCCATTCCATATGATTCATTTTTAATACTCCATAGACACTTCAAATTTAAATAATTCTTTAACATACTATAATACATCAATAATAACACATACACAAAAATAATAATATTTAAATTTTTAATAATAAAAACAAATAAAAAATAAACAATAATGAAAATTATAACAAAAACTATATAAGTAATAACAAGAAAACAAAAACATCATCACTAATAATAACAATACTAATGTTATTATTATACCAAAATATGATATAACTATTAAGGAGAAGGAAAACAATATTAATCACACGGATCAACCAATATATTCAAATAATGAATAAATAATGATTATTTATCTGACTATCATAGTCACGAGGACCTATTTAATTATAGTAATCAAAAAATATTAGTGGTTATAATTTTAAAGTTCATTGATAGCATGAAAACCAAATTAATTTCCATAATGATTTCTAAACACATAGGATTATTTGAAGACCTGATGAATTTATAGAGAAGAAACAATAAAAATATAAGTGTGGGGAATATTTATTCTAGTAAGGATGTGAATAAACAAAGGATGTATCACTACAGGTGATCCATTTTTTTGTGAATCATTCAAATAGAATAAGATACAGCCTAAAAATTGAATGATTTTTTAAAATATATTATTTTAGTTTGGGTCTTGTTTTGATAATAAATCTTGAAAATTTAGCATGAATTTTTTTTGTCATACCATCATATGATATAGAATATAAATCATGGGGATATGGGTTCATAACCCACCAACATGGAAATAACAATATATAAGATCATGATAATAATTTTTATCCCCTTATTGTCAAGAAAACGTATTTATATATATATAATCACATTATGGGTGAAACTAATTGTATCATCTTAAAAATATTATTTTGGAAATTTATTCATATGTTTTTAGGTTATTCCCCATACTCCACTCCCGAATCTGATTCCATAAACGCATACATTGCATACTCAAATTTGTTTCATGTGTAATATGATGGATATACCTTATTTATATATAAAATCAACAATGAAAATTTTATTTCTTGTATCCCATTGATCATTTTTTGTTTATATGTTTAGAGAATTTGGGTAAATTAATTAATACAAAATCCCAAATACTTTTTCAACAACTGGAATAATTTTTCCACTTGATAATAAACTATTTAATCAATAACATATCTTCAATATCTCCGTCAATTATCAATGAAAAATATCAGGTTAGACATGTCACATGTAATTATTTTCTATATAACATATATAAAATGAATAAAATATTTGTGGTGAGATGAATTTCTCATTATATAATAACATATAGCTAATGAAACAATGTAATAAACAAGATGAAATTTTATTTAATGAATTGAGTGTAAACAAAATTCTATAATACAATGAAACTGAAAGTATAACATATCTTGGATAACAATTGAAATAAATATATCATGTGGATACCAATAAAAAGTTCCATAGAAATTAATTACATAATACAATATCGTTAATTTAATACCATATGCCTAGATATTGTGCTCTTATAAAACAAGATCTTACTTTCAAGGATATATCTTACTCTAGATATAAATATAATGAAGTACCCAAACATGATTTTCTTATGATACCTATTAGTTAATCAAGGGTATATAAAATTTCATTACCCACACATCACTTTTATATGTCCAATTAATTACACATGTTAAAAAAATAATAAAAAATTATTAATAATCATGTATATTAATATTGTATCTTGATATAAGGACATACGAACCAATAATAATTTTACCCATATTAATAAGTTGGATAACACAATCACAACCCATATATGAAATGAATAAGGATAGTTAAACAATATATAATCAACATCTTAATAATTAACATTATTGTAATAGTGATATACCAAATGATAGTACGTTTATATTGGCTATTAAATGGGATTATATGATCGTATCCCATCCCAAGAAAGAGGTGCATTGTTACATAATATTGTTAACATGCCATTATTGATATGTGTTTGAATGAAATAAAAAAATAAAAATAATTTGACCCATGATAATATAATAGTTAATAAGTCTATAACACATCTAGAGGATGATGATGGATGGTTAAACAATATAATTTCAACATTCCACTAATCATTATTAATTGAGTACGAATATATGGGATTTGAACAATTTGGACCATAAGAAACAAAATAAAACTATTTCGAGTTGAACAACATTTAATCTGAATTATTTGAAATGTCATGTTCGAACCATACAGAGAAAAAAGTATATATCTATATAAATACATAAATAATTTAATAATAATATATCTATATAATGAAGGTCAATGGTTTTAAATGAATATCACAAATTTAGTGTGATTTTTGTTTCATGATTTTGGAAGGTAAGGATTTATATCCCATTTATAAAATGAGATTATACCACATGATACAAATAATATCTATAATATTATTGATTTATATGAAATAATTTTATGATAATTATCATAGTCGAAACAATGGAATATGGGTTACCATAAATGTTTAATACTTGATAAGTTACTAAATCCACAACTACTAGAATATGGGAAGATGATCATGAAAGTAAATCCCATGAAATATAAGAAATTAATGTATATAATATTCACGGATTATTAAATAAATATACCTCTTTACACATGGATAATAGTTCATAATAAGTATAATTCTTCAAAGAATGATAACTGAGACCAAAATAACAAACTCTACTTGAGTGAAATTTTAGTAAAACCTACTTGAAAGTGATTGATTGTATATTTACTTAGAATAGAACAATTAAAGAAAACTCATGATATGATTTCTAAAATGTAATATCATGTCCCAAACAACCTTGTCTAATCCAGAACACCACATAACCTCATGCAAAAATCCTCAAATGTAAGGATATTTAGACGATAATAGAGGGTCTAAGTCCATCATTCAAGAGACTATACCCTCAGTATCACAATATTTGATCAATACTAAATAATGAAAATATAATAAATAATTATTGTATTTATAAATAGTGTAAATAAAATACATTTAATGAAAATAAAATTAGGTCCATGTGTGTAATTATTATAAAAACTATATAAATCATATGACACATAAAAGAACAAATTGGTTATATAGTGTCTATTAAGGTCCTCCCCATCTCCACATTTCAGCTACATAACTGCCCACCATATTGCACATTCCCTATAATGAGACTCTCATGAAATATTTATGGTCATCAAAATTCCTGAGTAGGGTGTGAGTCCAACACTCATTAGGAAACAACCGATGCATTATTAGCATGATGTGATAATATATTCAATTACATGGAATCATAATATTAAATTTAGGTAGAACATAATCATATAATTAAAAATCAGTTTAATAGTGTGTTATCCCAGCTCCCACAACCCCCATATGTACCTATATTAGATTCATACTAACATATATCTGAATAATTTTGCAGAATCAAACGAGCCCTTTTACGATATCCTCAAAATGTCATAGAGGAGATAACCGGTGTCATTTACCCCGCTAGAGGACCATGACACCATGATCATCTAGAAGAGTTAAACTCCTACTCACATAGACTAGGTTATCGCTTGGTGGATGTAGCTTGGCCACAAGGCTACCACGGGCACACGGTCGACATGGTACCATTGATACCTCATACCTCCACTTTGTTTGGAGGGCCCTTGTCAATATCGATTCAATAAAGTGTTATCCCCATCAATGGAATAAATATGTCATGATTGTTCACTTATCCCAAATTACACTAATAACCAACAAGCATGGTAATACACAAACACATCATAAAAATATGTATGAATATTATATAAAAATGTGTCTATAACATCATAGATGCAACATGTGATAATAATAAAACATATATAAAATATAAACTAATATTATTCATTGAATCATAATACATTTCATAGGATGCATGCACTCTATGAAACGATATAAAAATTAGTAATGGTCAGTAAAAATTCCAAAAATGTATTCATCAAAGAAAAAGGTGTAATAGTGAACCCAATGAGGTATGTAACATATTTTATCAATGCCTTTAATGTCAAAAAAAGTAAAAACATGTGTGGTTTGATCATTGGAATGGAAACATTGACATTAATGAACACCTACTTGTAGATGATTTCTCATAGTTTTCAACATGTTGATGCTTTAGGTATTCTAAGGGTCCCTATAACCAACAATTTCTATTTTATTTCAAAATCAAATAAAATATCACATGTGTTGATAATCTCTCTCTCTCTCTCTTGATTTTTTTAGAATTATCATTAAACTATCACAAGTGATGATATTTTATTATTCATAGATGAATTATAAAATTATTAACTAAATTATAACATATGATAATAATTTATATCACCTGGATAAATTTAAAATTATTTCCTAAAATATCACATGTGATGATAATTTTTTGGTCTTGGATAATATTAAAATTGTTGAATAATTATCACATATGGAGTTAATTTATCTTTTTGGAAAATTTTTAAATTATTATCAATATAATATCATGTGATGATAATTTACCATTATTCGATAATGTTAAAATTATTATCTAAATTAAAACATGTGATGATAGTTTTTCATCAATAAAAAATGATTAAAATTATCACATGTGAGGATAATAAAATTTCCTGGATATTTTTAAATTATCATTTCAAAAAAACCTCATGTGTTTAAAATTATCCCATAATAATTGCACTATCTTAATTTCATAGTAATTATCCATGAAATATTTTTTTTATATTTCCAAAAATAAATAAAATTATTCCCATTACTATTTTGTGATATATTATTCAATGATAATCAATGATATTATCATTGAACAATTTTTTGAAAATTTTCATTTAATAATTTATAAACATCAATTTATATCCTAGTGGAATTATCATTGATCATTCAAAATATTATGATTTATTAATTATTCATATTTATCATCCAAAAATTTGAACAAATTAATGGATTGAAATTTCATATACTTATCCAAAAACATTTCCACCAAACCAACCTTTGAAAATTCCTGGTTTTAACCTTTAGTAAAATTTCTCGATTGTCATCTTCATTTTATGATGGAAGATATAAAGAAACAATTAAACAATTAAATATGAAATAACAATGAAAAATAAAAAACTTTACCTTAACATATGCACACACAATGAATGTGGAAAGGTGGGAGAACATATATAAAATGATGGGAGAGAAATCCATTCTACAACTATCTTTTCCTCTTACATGCAGAGTCGATCTAAGGAATCAAAGACACATTACGATCAACAATAATGGAAGAAATGATTGATTTAGCTATTTCATAACCACATGTTTCTTCAATTGAAAAATCCTCCATCTACACCCCTTTTCAAATTCTTGATTTCATCTTTAATTTAATGTGCATACATTAATTCAACGATTTATGATGTTTGTTGAATTAATCAGGTGAAAAAAGTGTTAAAATAGAGTTTTCAAAACCTTAAAACATCAATAATTGAGGTTTAGGGATTAAGGGGGATGGATGAAAAGTATCATATAATTTTTAAAATAAATTAATAACTAAATAGAAAAAATAATATTAATTATTTAATACAATTATTATATAACTTTTTATATAGGATTGTACATAACAAACACCAGTTGATAATGAATATTATTCCCTATCTAGTGTGAAAAACCAATTCTAGACACCCTGACGATCTAATATTTCTCATACAATGCACTATTTGTGAGATTTTAATAAGTTATTATAAAAAAAGATTAAATGATTTCATAAAAATAAAAGGGGTTTTTAGCTAGTGATATATCCAAACATATAACCATATCAAATGTTATACACCATTTAGGGTAAACAACACATCTCAAACCTAATGGTGGTCTCATATTTTTCATAAATCACATTGTTTGAGGGATATTAAATTATTTTAAAAAATAATATCATATTTTTTTGTATATAATTTCGTTTCATGAGTGAGGTGTCCATACATCTGACACATACAAACTTTATACCTTTAATTAGGTAAACACCACATCCCAAAACTAATAGTGGGTTTCAGATTTAAATAAATGAAAAATCTCATATACAAACGGTTTGAATCCGTTTGGATAGGTATCCAAATCGTTAGTATATCCTACACCAACAGTTTTGAGAACAATTGGCTAGTAAGCCATGGGGATAGGTCTATACCAACAGTTTCAGAAAAACTATTGGTATAGACCTATACCAATGGTTTTCAAAACCCATGGTATATGTTATATGAAAATTCTATACAAGTTGTTCCATAAAACCATTTGTATATGAATTTCCAAAATAAAGCATTATGTTGGTTTTGATCCCATTACCTATGGTTTATGATTGAATGACCTAACCACTAACCTAACATGACTTTTGTGAACATAATTTCTTAATTATATAAATTTATTGTCATTAATATTTTAAATTTTGATTTATTTAATGTTATATGTAAAATGATTTCAAATAAAATACATGTATCTATATCAACGGTTCTCAAAACTGTTAGTATAGACCTATAACAACAGTTTTGAGAATATTTGCTATAAATTCATTAATTTTGGGACTAATACCAATGGTTTTGGACAAACTATTCGAATAGGTCCATATAAGTGAACTATACTAATGGTTTTTCAAAACTATTGGTACAGGTCCCCCCTATACCAATGGTTTTTGTAAAACTGATGGTATATGTCCAAATTATTGACCTATACCAACGGTTTTGGCCAAACAATTGGAATAGGTCCATATAAGTGAACCATACCAATGGTTTTCCGAAAACCATTGGAATATATATTATTTCAAGTAGTTACCCTCATTTGAAAAACTATTTTGGAGTTATTAAATTATTTTGACTAAATAATTCACTTGTTATATAATATATTTAATAATTTATTTCAATATTCATTGAATCCTTATGGTCATTGAAATATCATATCGACCTAGTTCATGACTCATAAAGAATTTTTTTGAGTATTCTAATGAGTTAACTATGATTTTACCCACATCAAATCCCATTAGCACATTTATTATGTTATTTTTGATAAATCATTTTTTCATGTAATATTCATATAATTTATCAACATGAAGGTTTGTATTATCTATGCAAAAATAATTATATAGAAATTCTCCCCCTCTATCCACTTCTCACCCATTATATGTATCTCAAATGGTCTTTATCGATTATATAAGGGAAATTAATCAAACATCAAACCCATAGTCCCATGTCTCTTCATGGATCCATCCATTCTAGCATCGAATCTAGACTACTGGTATTGTATTTCTTCAAAACACATTCACGGTTTGATTTATAATTCACCATATATTTCTCCTAAGTTGTTTTTGTATCCATCACAACGTCATCAAAATAAAAATAATATGGAGGATGGGAATATTCCTCCTACTCTGTAAGATATGGAACACATTTTCAATACCATGATAGCGATATGGGATGTCTAGATGATGCATTACTTCCACAATATTCATTTGATCAAAAAGGGTCCAACAAATCATGGTTATATCGTTCCCTTCTTTCTCAAACATCTATGTCATAATTTAAGAGTCATGCTCATGAAACCTGTATCTCCCATAGAAAACTCCATGAATCCCATACTACAGTTGGCATAATATCTATTTGTGCTTTTAGCAGCAATCAATCTCTTACAATGTAGATACACTCTATTTAAGGTATATTATACCTTTTTGAGGAAAACAATTGATTCATCTACTATATCTAACCAAAAAAATGATGAGTGACCATGCCTTGAATAAATTATCTCATTTCCAGCCATCTAAATCAATGTAATGTAACTATTATTGTATCTAAACTAAACCACGTCTTGGATTTCATACCATAATCCTCCAAAATCAAGCAGCCAAGCTCTAATAATATGCTCTAATATGGGTATAGTTTGCTCAAACTTTCTGTCAGTCTAGAGATGGTACACAGGACTCAATAGCAGCCATGTCCCTAGGGATTTATACAATCCCTACCAATATTTGGATGTATAATCTGCTGCCCAATCTAGAAAATTCTAAAAGGATACCCATAAAGGAATATATTCACTCGATAAATGATATTCCCTCTCTCTTATACTAAGTAATTCACTATGATATGAAAGATGTTAGAATACTTAATTTTCCGATTTACAATTAAATAGACCATGTCATTAATCCTTAGGGTCTTGGGAAACCATATCACCATATACATGGTGACATCCTACCAATTTCACATAGGTATCAACGTGGCTTTAGAAACCCAATGGGATGATGGTGCTCAGCCTTTACACATTTACAGTTAAGGCATCAGAAGACAAAACCATAAATAATTCTCCTTATACCTGGACACTAAAACAACCTCATGAAGAAATTACAGATCACTATTAAACTAGTATTTACATCCCATATAATGGTTTGGTAATACCACACTATATTTTCTCTGATAGAATCTTGTACTTCCACTCTCTCATATACCATGTTCCAATCCTTTTCACCCATATTCCATTTGGGTATTGGGTCACACCCAAGATGCTTTTCCATCATGAAACCAAAATATATGTGCCAAACATGACAAATATTCACCTTATACACAAGAGAAGATATAATATACAAATATTAAAATACATAGATCTATGATCATCCAAAGCATTAACCCTCCAGTTAAAGATTATGAGCATCCATCACCACTGCTCCAGTGAAGTTATATCAAATATATTATTCACAAAAAGTTTCTTATGGAGATGATAACTCACAACGACATTTCCCTTCCCAAGTTACTATTAACCTCTCAATGTCAAAAGTTTATAGATAATCAACCTAGTTTCTCTGTCTTATGGTTGGTTCCCTATATTTATTGTTATAGAGAAGGATATTTGTTCTGTTTAAAAAAAATCTCTCACCAAATGGATAGTGTCCACATAACATCAGATCTTGAACCATCGATGACAGTTGTAGGTCATGTGTATGGTAGTCCTTATAATAATGTCCTTGTTAATGAGTCCTATAAAAAACAACCCTCACTCATTGCATCAGTACAGCTCCAAAACCAACACTTAATGCCTAACAATACACTACATAATAAAATCCAAAATCAATTAGTGTTATTACTAGATCTATCATCAAACATTCATTTACTTCCATGATATCCTATTCACATTGGATTGACTATGGGAACATCAGTACCATCTTTTTCTATCTTTTCATGTGTGCTGAATTTTAAGAGAAGTTGTAAAATCCTCTGTTAGTATCCTTCCAATGCTAGAAATTTCATAATCTATAACATGGTTAGAGGATGTGTCTAATATATGACTACCTCATCCTTCTGTGGTTTTATAGATATTTCAATCTCTATCACCACAATTATTATAAATTTCACATCTCTAATGTAGATGCCATTATTTGATGGAATGGTGTAAAACATGTGTTCCCTATGAGAACTCATGATTTTCTTATAGTGCCTTTTATCTTCTTATTGTGTTAGTAAGTAGATAATGAGTTCATATAAAAATAAAATAATGAATGATCAGTGTATGGATGGAAGATCGTTTTCATGAGATCCATGAACACTGATGGTGAATTCATCATCCCAAATGACATTTACATATAAACATATAGTTCATATCTACACTAAAATTCCATATTCGGAATGCCCCTATCCTACTTGAGACTACTGATATACTGATCTAAGATCAATTATAGAGAACTAGTTGGCTCCCTACAGCTTTTCGAAGAGATAATCAATCCAGGTCAACATATATCATTTCTTACTCTTCCCCAGTTTTAGCTTTGAGTAATCAACATTGATTTGAAGACCATCATCCACCTATTGAAAAAGAAAACATGTTAACCCCTCAAATATTTATGAGTTATGATCAAAACCTTACTCTTGAATTAATATTATTATACCTTGAATTCAATTTAATCACTTGAGTCCATATAATTCAAAGCTATCATAATGGTTTTTTCTCCTAGAATGTGCTCAAACTCATACTCAAATAATTTTTTATGTGGGATTCCTAAGAAATCATCCTCACAAACATGCATATCTAAATTCAAAACTTGTCAATAAGATGTGTGTAATGACACAGATTTTGGAAAAATTTATAATCATACAATTTTTGTTGTTATCATCCTGAGCTAAATCATGTCTGGTCTAACATTACCTTCTCTAAGATCCTACTATTCAGTCATCAATTACATATATCCCTTTAGAGATTTAAAGATACCAATATACAATAGCAATCAATTTGAGCTCTGAATCATTCCATCTAATTCATGATGATGATCACATATAAATTCATTATCTCAAGAATCATTAATTACTATAGATTTCCATATCTAGAAACAGCTAGAGGAAACTCTAAGCATCATTGAAGACATGCCACTCTTGCGCCCAACATTGTATCATGGGAGAATAACATAGTTGATAACATGATAGGTAAGTCCATTCCAACAACTAATTTTGGAGACATGAATGAATTGTAATTAACAGTATATAACAATTTATTTTATAGCCTGGATGTGAACAAAACCATTCCTCAAACGGTGGACAGTTCTTCCCCAGCATCTGTATAAAATTTTTCAGCTTCCTAAACCCTTATTATCTTATCTCTATACCCATATCCCTTTACTTCATTCATATGATAAGTGCCCATCTTATGATGATATCCTTTACTGGGCTTCCATAACACTATCCTAGTTTGTCTTCCTCTTTTAATAGATGATCTAAAACAAAACCTGTGGAGGTTTCCTATGATCCAACAATGTCATCACTGGCTCTAGAGAACTGCTCATGCATGGATATAGTGTACAAAATTATAATAGTTAAAGTATTGTGGGTTTAATTAAAGAGACTAAACTACCATCCACCTAAAATGAAACTTCTCTTTGGCATATTTCTACTCATTCACCTTCAGTCATTAGATGTTTTATTCACAATAGCTATGGGAGGTCCACCAATCTAAATATTGAAATGAAGTAAAATTCTATATACTATTCTAATATTAAAATTCTAATCAATTTTTAAGGCCTTCCTTATAACCTCAGGCTATGAAACTAGGTTTAGGTTCTATACATACGATATAATGTTAGTTTGAAGAAATATTTCAATCTTTATAGACTTCTAGGCCTCCAAACTAGCCAGAAGTGGTGAAAATTGAAGGATATCAGTAAAAAAAGAGGAGTATGTTGAAACTATCATAGAACCCTGATATAAGTCCATGGAATCTTATTCAACATCTATATCAAATCATGCTGTAAAAAACACCCCAAAATGGTATTTATGACATCCTAAGTGAGACCCTCACATCATACATCTTTTCCCATAACATCCCACCGACTCATAGCTGGTCCCTTTAGCATGAAGAATTCTAGCATCATATTTCTACCCATTTACATCTATATAAAGTCAATGATACCATCAATCATATCCACCAAATACTCATCATCATGTGGTCCATCGAGTCTGTGATTGTATGAAGAATGATAGAGCTAGAAATCCCTCTCATAGTCAACCATCGATTATAGTGGTGGAGGAAAATGAACTATTTCTTGCACCACTATTGCTGGTGTGGGAAAATGCTCAAGATAAGAATGTTCATCAAGAAGTCCAACCAAAAATCAGCATGGTTGAATATTATATAACAAAAGGCAGATTTGGTACATAACATGTCCTAAATAGTATATGGTATTAAACATGGTTTTCTTATGATTATACCCTTATCCAAAGGTATAACCTCCTACCAGTAACCCTTGTTTCCATCCCTAAATGTTATTCATAGATATCTATATATTCTAATGAATAATCATGAAGAATTCACCAAATTTGTTTCAATAAATATATATCAAAAATCCTTGAAGCAGATATATATCACAAAAAACAAACGATCCTAAACAAATATCTCAAATTAAGATATTTAATTGAAAAAATATTATGCAGTAGAAAATTAGTTATATATATATTACCTGTGTACCTACGTTCCATGTCATGATTCATGAACATACACAATGCAATTAGAATAACATATAACATCATGTGTGTCATCCAAGGTGAATTTAATACATTTTCACTAATGAAATAATATTCCCTCATATGAAAACTTAGAGGTCCACCACATAGTGTTAGCTAGACACTGACATAGATCACCCAGAATGAGTCCAAATGTCCAATAGCCTTACTATCATGTCAAAACCAAAAAAAGTGAATGAAACATCATAGTGAATATCGATGATTTAATATTAATTTTAACATTCCAACCTAATCCACCATGTATGATCCCGAATATCACATAACCTCATCCACACCACCCCCATTCAATAGGCTTACTAAAAATAGTGATGATCTAAATCTATAAACATGGATAATATACCCTCAATATTGTGTAATATAATAAATATAAAAATATTTCAATATATTAAATGATCATTGTAATGATGAAGAATGTATGAAACATACATATCATGCAAATCAAATCATCTCCCCGTGTGTCAAGAATATCTTGAATATAAAATGGATGATAAATAAATGAACGTTTGGGCCATTTATTGTCTTTCATGGTCCACCACAACTCCATGATCCACCTGCTCAGCAATCAACCAAATTTCCTATTACCATCACAATGATTCTCCTAAAATCTACTTGTGTATCTAAATGATCGAGTAGGGTGTGATTTGAAGACTCAGTAAGACACCACCAATCCTACCTTAATAATATGAGTTCATGTATACAAGTGTTTTACATAATAATAAAAATATATTTAGGAATTACAAAAATATACAATCCAAAAAATAGTTGTGTGAAAACTAATCTTCCACATCCCTCAATCATAACTAATTATTATACATGATGAAGGATATCTAAATGAGTTGGAATAAAAAAAACCATCACTTGTACAAAATCCACAATGTGTCGTTGAGGTGATACATGATGTCATCCTTCCCTCAATAGGACCATTCCACATGGATCCTGATAATGAGAATAACTATTACTCACATCGAACATGTTATCTTGTGATGAATTGAACATGGAATCAAGGCTACCATGAGAAATCCCTTGACATGACACCATATCATCCTTGTATCACCAACCTATTCTCAGTTCCTTCATCACAATCATTGTAATCAAGTGACCCCCACCCCCTCAAGGGAATAAATAATTATTCGTTTTCCACCCATCTCAAACAAGACCTACAACCAAAAAACATGGTAATACATACATAGCTAAATAAGAGAAGTATGCATAGTATATTTACATGAGTATATAGAAATATACACAAAAAACATGTTATAATAATAAAACATGGATAAATTATTCACTAATGTCACTCTTAGAATCATAATATTTTTGTGGGATACAAACACACTCAAAACTATTAAAAATAAATCATGATTAATAAAAATTCTACCAATTATAAATAAACAATACAATTATAAACGTCATCCAATGAAGGAATGGATAATCTTAGGTCAAATTCAACATTTTCAAACACATGTAAATACAACTAAGTGTGGGTCGATAGTTGTAGTGGAAAATTTAATAGTCATGAACAACTCTATGGATGGGTTTGGAAAAAAGGTATTAGATCCAATACCCAGTGTGAAGTCCCTATAAAATGCTTGGGTTTGATCTCTGGGGTTCATAATGAGGGCGTTTTTATTTATATTGTTGGAGAGTGTAACACCATAAGAAAGGTGATAAATCAAAGGGCATGATTTTAGAAATCGTATCCATAAGTAGCGTATTTAATTTCAATATCAAACCCAATTAGAGATTAGTGGTTATGAATTCTAGGAATGGAGTAGTGGTCAGGATTGGTGACCCTATAGAATGTTATCCATAGTGTATGTGTGAAGAAAAATAACTCTAAAAGAACATGTGTTGTCTTGTGGGGATAGTAATTATTCTGGAAGCGACCTTAGTGAGTAATATTTTCAGTGTTCTAGGAAGGAGGTCAAGGAATTATAGGATACCAGTGGGGTAAAATTAGTAGGTCTATGGGCTTGGAAGTATGGGTTATGGCATCAAATGTGCCATATATACACCACATTTCAGGAACTATACTAGTTCATCCTTAAACAGAACACCCATTAGGGACTATTAAAATGATTGAAAGGAATCCTTGGTCTTTGTGGGTAGAAGAAAAGATTCAGGGTATCATATATAAATACATGGTGATGATTAATTCAAAATATCCAAAAATATAAAAAAAATAAAGTAAAAATCACAAACCAAATAATAAAACAATATCATAACATAAAGGATATATATAAATTATCCACATACACGATACCAAAATAAAAAGTAAATAAAAAACCAAAACTAAACATTATATCCTATTGACTTATAGATTTTCGCATTCCTCAAAACCAAACTAATCAACTTAAAATCTGAATAGAACATGAACTTATATTGAACGTGGGCATACTGGTTCCATGTGGAATATAAAGTGTGTCAATATTCAAAAACATAGTAGGTAACCACCATATAATCATGAAACTCTCTTTTTATAAATATTCTATAAATAATGGTTTTAATATAAAGTGTTAAAATATGTTTTCATCACTTGAATGAACCTATATCATTTTTTACAAAATCCACTATTGAATAATTGTATTTCTATTAAAATGATTCAATTTCAATAGCCAATTTCCAAAACCATATAGATGAAGAACACAAAATCATATGTAAAGAATAAAAATGGGGACATGATATAATCATCATGGAATAACCATAAGGTAAATACCAAGGAAAACAATGAGACACATGAAACTGAAGGTAAAATAAAATAAAATGAGGTAATAGGGTAATATAAAACAATACTGGTATATATAGTTAATATAGTCCTAGATATAACCTAAACATGTTGACAGGTGACCCTATAGGAAATTAGATTAGAACTATCTTCTAGTGTTTGATGTGATCTGTTGTACTTCACTAACCTTCCATCTCTAAACAGGACTCCCTAGTGGAACATATTGATATGACAATTCAGATACTAGGAGGATATAGTCTCTCTAATAAAGACTAAAAAAATAGCTTCTCAAACATATAGATTATTCATATAGTCCTATGATTATAATATATGGGAAATTTTAGGAGTTCATAACACTCTTTCAATTAATATATTCCCATGATTAGAAATTTACAATTTACAAACACCATCAATATAGAGACATTATCTAATAGGCCAGAATCCAAAGGGTACAAATATTATAGAAAAAATTTCTACCATACCAATAGGGAGAAAAAATCATAAAGACCCAATCCTTTATAAAAAAACAACTCTTTTTTAGTTTATATATTTAATAATATGTAAGGATGATAGTAAAAAAAATGCACTAAGTTGGCTATTTTGAACAATTATATGATATTTGAATTTTAAAATTCCATTATACATCATAACTATTTATAATATATCAATTGTTGAGTTACTATGAAACATAGTATATGAAGGATAATGATCATTTCTAGTTGATATAAAGAAAATAATAAATGTTCTTGACTAGTTGGATTGTACCATATATAGACAATTTATCGTAACTTCTAAGGGAGATAACATAATTGGGATTTACCCTTGATCATGACAATGATGATATTCCAAAACTATGGAAAAATACTGGAACCACATATGGGAGATATTCATGATCATAAATTTCATGGCCAAAACCATGTGTTCTAAAGCAGCCCATGAAATTTCACCCTCAAGCACATCACCCTTATGGAAATTCATTGGTGTAACAAATAACAATGTATATAGACCTAAACTTTATGAATTCATATATTATTTTTTAATTTAAAAAATTATATATAAATACATTATTTTATATATTTTTAATTATAGCATAATATGTCTTATAAATATTATATATTTACACGACGAAAATAAAATGTTGTTTATGTTGTTATTTTATTATTTTTTTAACCCTTAATGAATCCTCCAAAACATATATTAAATTCTATATGTTATTAAAAAATCATTGTAAACATGACTAATTTCTACATCAATAAGTTAATTATATTAATAATATATATTCGTAATAATGTAAAATAATTAAACCCACTACCAATTATCATAAAAAAGGAATAATGTGGGAACATTTGTTGTTTTTATTACCTTATCATATTGATTAAATAACTTATGTTTTGAAATTAATAACAGATTTTATTAATTTTTTCTATATAATCCTATCCAAGAAACCATTCCACTTCACTGAGAACCCTTAGAACATGACATTACTCTTCCACTGTCTTATTATATTCCTCCTATGGTTCGCCAAATTTCTCTAGAAATTAATTCTTGTATTTTAGAAGCCCGATCTCAAGTCAAGGGATCCTATCCCCCTCCAATTTATCTAAGCACATTCTTATTATTGTTCAATAAAATTTACATTTTTTCATGTTTTATTGTGTTCATAAAAATCCCCCTTACTGACCTTATTTTTTCCAAGTGATTTAACACCCATTTTAACCTCATTAAGACCTTCGCTAAATTTTTATGTACACCCATTATTCATCATGAATTTTACAACGATTTATCTAGGATAAATTCTTTTACTTTGAATATGAATCCAAATGTAAAATAAAGAGTATTCACAAAGATGTGTATATACTTATTTTATTAGTGACCATAATTAATATTACTCACACTCGATGTCTATGAGATTAAAATTTGTGAATGGAATATTTAGGATGTATGCTTAATGTGTAACACTTATTGAATGTTAATGATGTCATAATGATGGGTTTTCCCACATATCTCTCTAATGTAATATGTAATTTTTTATACTTATGAGACTTTATCTAAGGGATCAAGGAGGTGACCTGATCCATTATAAGATGTTTACACCATGGATTTTTTTTAAATACCCATGGCATATGCTTATAACATTTTATATGTTTTTTCCACATTCCAATGTTTACATTGTGTTATATTGATAAATCATGTCTCATTGTTCATGCTTATGATTGTAATCCCCAAAATGATACATTGATATGCCTCTTGGATCACCTGGATTTCTTTACCTTTTAGAATTATTTGTTAATTTTTATATTTTTATTTATATCCTGCCCATTTCTCATATACATCCCATGTTTATCCTTTTTGGTTCTAAAAATATTATGTAATATAAACTCATGTTAATAA
Source organism: Viscum album (assembly GCA_963277665.1). Lineage (NCBI taxonomy): Eukaryota > Viridiplantae > Streptophyta > Magnoliopsida > Santalales > Viscaceae > Viscum > Viscum album. The sequence goes on along the minus strand of OY728137.1, from coordinate 1,581,006,005 downwards.
GATTATAAATTATTTGTTTAAATCAATTTGAACTTTGTTATTTTATACACCTAATTTCTCAAATATATTATGCATCACTATATTTTAAGATTATATTATGTTTACCATTATATAATAAATCATGAAATAAAGTGTATTAGAACATGGGTTTTCATTGTTGGTATTATAGTGAAGTCCTGTTATTTTTGGAATCAGGACTATAAAACTCTATAAAGAGATATAAAATAAACATAGAAAAACTACCCTAAAATTTGATAATGTATATAGTATGTGGTTTCCATGAATATGCATCCATGTCTGGATAATATAAGCTAATGTGGCTTTGAAATAGATTTATGTTGGGTTAATAAACCTAGAAAGAGTGCATTGAGCTAGAATATATCATTACATGCTGTAGGGAAATGGGATATGTTGTACAACAAGTTTGAAATTGTTAGGGGATATATATTGGTAAATATGAAATGTCATTTTAAACCATTATTAGTGGAATAAAAAATTCACATATGATTTCATATCAGGAACATGACCATGAATAACATATATTGAATCATATAAATTAATAGGTTGAAGAATATATGTAATTAATGTGTTATCCATTTAATTTTCATAGTTTTATTCTTTTTTGTTTAATATTTTAAATTTTAAATCTCTAATTTTTCCTCCAAAATAGATATTTTTTTAGATAAGAGGAATCATGTCAACAACTTATGTGATGGGATATATGATGACTTCTTGAACTATATTCCCAACCCAATAGGAGTTGGAATTACAAAAATTGTGATCATACTTTATCAATAACTGATGTGTTACTAGAATCTATAATTGGGAGGAATGAATCAATCCCCTTAATAAATAACATGATATAATTGAGACCATTATTTGATATATTCCACCAACATTCAATGGGTCTTTTGATCCCTCAATTACATTTTAATGGATCTACAACATTGAAAATAAATTATTATTCCTAAAAATCAATATTGAAGAGATGGTAGTGTTATAATTATATTATATCATTCAATAATATGACCAATTATGGAAAATGTTCACAAATAGGAATATTTCGGGTGATAACAAAGTGATCGAGTTGAAGGAATTAAGGAAAATGTCTTTTGACTTATATTTTACTTCCACTCATAAATTTAAAATGAAGAGAGACTTCCTTAACCTCATCCAAATGCACAATGATTTCCTTATGGATGATTTGAAAAATATAACAAGGAAAGCATGATGCACCTTCAGATTTTTAAATACCACATAATATAAATGTGACTACATATTTGGTGAGATGGAGGAAATTAAACAAAAATCAATAGACATTTGATATTTTTAATGTAATGAAGAAATTATCAAATGATACCTCAACAATGAAATTTTGATAAATGAATCCCATAATTTCCACCAGGATACAAATAAAAAATGAAGTATCATTATGGTTTTATTATAGAAAATTATAATATATTAATGAAGCCCTAACATCCCAATTTTCAAATGTTTTTTAAGAAGAATCTCAAAAAATTTCATTGGGGGATAAGGAAATTCTTTATTCATATGAAGGAAGGAATCGTAGCTAATGATTATAATTGAAAAAAATTAACCTTGTGATGGAAGAATGAAATTATTCTATCAAACCTAAACTAGTAGTACATTATTTCAATTCCATGGAAAAAATAATTATTAAAAGCATTAAGATAAGACAATTGCTTTCATATACATCAAACTTAAAGAACCTAGAATAAAAAATAGAGAGCTTATTTCATCAAACTACAGAGATGGATCACTACAATGAAGTAGTGATAGTTATATAAGTTATTAATTTGAGGATAGAAAACATAATTTATTTATTGTACTTCAATGAAAATTTTAATATCATGTAGTTTTTAAGAACTATTCAATGGCCATCATAATTCATTGAAGTATAAATATTATTGTAAATAAAAGGTGGGGAAATTATTTCATCTATCGTATATAACTCCTCCATTATAAAAACTTGAGTAATATGATTTAAATTGAACTGTGTGATACTAAAATTAGTGGAATTTAATTTTATTCTATATATGGAGTGGCTTTTCTTATATAGATCCATCATAATCATCTAATAGATAGAAATAACCACCATATCAAGAATCACCCTCCAATTCTATATAAGTGAAATGAGGGGGATAGAATCTTATTTTGGTACAAAAATAACATGCATGGATATTATTGGCTCAAGAGAAATCATATCTTGCTAAAAATAATTGATATTAAGGAATATATCACCCATTAGGTCATTCCAATTTTAAAATAAATCAATTATGTTTTTTATAAATAATTTCATTGTTTTCACCACAGTTGCGATGTTGAGTTTTCAACCAAGATCATACTCATATTTTTTTAATACCAAAGACTATATATATAAATTAAATTATTGAACATGAGGATATAAATAATCAAATATAGGTGAATTTAAAAAAAAAGGTTTGTATGAACAAGTGCATGACCTTGTGGTTCACCCATCCTATTCATCATGAAAAGTATTGGTCAATGAACCAAAATACTGATTATTGTAGTATAAAATAGATCATGATAATGGTAAATTTCCTCTTCCAAAAACTGATGAATTGTTTGATCAATTATATGGATCTTGGTATTTCTCTAAGGTGTATCCTTGGTGAGGGTATCATCATGTAATGTTTACAAACTAATGATATCCCCATGTCAATTTTTCAAAGAAGTTATGATCACTAAAAGTTAATAGTTATCTAATTTAGACTCAATAATACTCTAAAAATATTCATGGAGTTTATTAATATTTTCTTTTGAGATTACAATGATAAATTTCTGTAATCTTTATAAAATACATTATCATTTAATCTAAAATAATGGATTAACATGAGGAGAATTTGAAAACTATACGGAATAAATTACATACAAAATTATTTATGTGACGTATAGTAAATTTTAATTATATTTTGAGAAATTAATATTCATGGGACATTATATATCCATAAATGAAATATCTATGTATCCTTCAAAAACCAAGGAAACCGGAGGATGTCCGAAAAAATCCTATGCGATGAAAATCCATAGATTCTTGGGTTTTGGTGTGTACTATCTTTAATTTAGGTGAATCGTCTCATGATTTTCAAGCTCACTAACCAAGATAACATTGAAGGGGTTAATGTTTTCAGGAATTTTAAATAAGAGGAATGATTTAACCATCTAATTAATTGGATTCTCAATACACCATTTCAACATTACTGAGTCGTTTGGATGAAATTTAAATATACTAAAATTCCTCCAAAAGGACTTCAGTTTTGTAGTAATTCATGTTGAAGAAGTGGCAGACTATTACCCCTTCAACTAAAAATACATATATATAAATACCCTTTTAATGATCTAAAATTGTATGTGGGGAACATTACACTATTTATTTGGTTGAATTATATCTATAAAGAGAATTTTCAAACATATTAAAATTATAAAATAATCATGTATATATTCAAACCAAAATGAGATTAATATAATCCAATGAATTTAGTTATAGGTAAAATTGAATTAGGATATTCCAATCCATTTCAAACCTATGAAAGAAAAAAAAGTGGTTGATTCTCTTAATGGAAAGGATCCCCAAACAAAATCCACAAAAATGATTGTAAGGGATATAATCTCTTATGATTGGATAATGATGTAATTAATATTAATAAGGATATATTCATCATACCATTCTCAAATAACATTACAAACATATATTAAAAAGTTGTTCAAGGAGCCCCAAACAAATGATGAGTTTCTATGGAAAATAGTAGGAAATATTTCAGAGCTTAAATATCATTATGAAAGAGTTATATGATATGTAAATCAGATATGTGTGCCATAAAAACATAAGAGGAAGAGGGAACATCTGGATGATTCACATAGATCAACTGTCTCAATTCACCTAAGATGAACTAATATCTTTAGAGATTTCTAAAAACCTTCTAATAGAATAACATTAATATGGATATTTCAATGTTTTTATCTCGATTCATGGTATGCCATCATATTAAGGAAAAATAATTAAAGTACAATGGTTCAATACAACCATTTACCATGAAATTTTGGAACTGATAATAAATAAAAATGAATTCTATCATTGGAATGCCCCTGAACCCTAATGGAAATTACTCAACATTTATTGTAGTAGATCTGTAACATTCTAGGTAAATAACGAATAAGAAATTTTAATATTTATTAATATTTGTGAATTTAATATTAAATTTACTTTAATGGGGTCCTTATGTTCGATAGCGTACCCGATACGAAACAACAAGTTTTTTTTGAAATCTTACGTTGCACACTAATAATATAATCATATTATTTTAATTGGTAGATAATAAAAATCCATTGTATTGGTGGTAATGAATAGAAATAACTAAAATATGATTATATATTTTTGATAAATGTTATTAAATTTATCCAATAAATGATAAAATCTTAAAATAAAAGAAGAATTCAAATTTAAGCATAAATACTCTAATATTAAGTAAAATGACAATTTATCGCCTTTTGATGGTGAACCCTCTTTAAAAATACTTTTGGTCACTCTTATACATTCTATTGGACCAAAATAAATCCTTCTGTATAATTGGGACATCAAAATTTACATTGTGTATGTTTTTTGTTATTTTTCCAATAAAGTTCATTTTTAATGAATAAGTGAAAAATGTTGTATTTTAATTCAAAACCTCTTTTTAATATAATTTATTTATATTATTATATTATATTTTGAATTGGTTTTATAGTGAAATTATAATATATTTTTACCATTTAATCCAATGGTGGTCATTGAAATTAATTTCACATTGAAATTTGACTTCAACTAGTGTCAATCATTTGATATATATTGTTTCATGAAAACACAGTAATTTTTTACAACGGGGATTAATTATTACATTAATTACTGCAACTTATATGTTTTTAATTTTTTAAAATAGAAATAATTTTTGAATTTTGAATATCAAATATATCTTAGGGTGTTTTTTTATTTTTCTGAATAACGTCAATTTTTTATGAATAGTGAAACCACTAAGTGGTAGTTAAAAAACTGATTTCTCATTTAAATAAATCATTAAAAAAAATTTAATTTAATTTCAAAAATAAAAAATACATGGTTTTCATTATTAAGTATAATCTTGTTTAATGGGATGAAGATAATTTTTTCGTGAATAGTAACTTTTATGTTTTATTAATCACGATTAAATGTAATTACTGTAATTTATGGTAAAGATAATGTTATAATAATATAAAATGACCTCGACACATGTCCTACCCTTATATGATGAGTCATGGCAGACCAATAAAATCCATGGGTCAACATGGGGACCCCATTGAGCCACTTGGGTAAGAAAATGACATTAATAACTTTTTATTCAAATTAAAAATTAAAATGTCACAAACATTTATTGTTTTACTAAAAACATTTTAAATGTGGTTATAAATGGGTTAAATTTGACTATAAATAGTCATTGGAATGAAAATAATATTTCCTACATCATAGTATTTTTTTTATAATTTTTATACATTATATAAATTAATTTATTTATGACACCATAATGATACAATGATTACTTCATTAATGAACGATTTAAATAAAATGAAATGATAATGTAAATTCTAAGAAATAAACTTGTCAAAAACCTATTGTATGGGTGGATTTATAACCCTTATCACATTATCCTCGAAATATATCCTTGTGGGACCTTTAAAATCCGAAAATAATTTTAAAATGAAGTGACATTTCATGACATTCCAAGAGTGCCCCACCTCACTCTTATAAAAGGCCCCCACATCTACCTCCTTACACACACCTCTCAAGCCATTTTATCAGCCACAATCTCATCATTTTATCTCTCCACATCCCTCTATTCTTCATATAAGCCTTCCCTTTGGCATAAATCTCTTCATGAAACCCTTTTGGTTCAAACCAAAAAGAGTTACCCGATTTAAAGGTAAAGTCTTCCCTAATGTCCTTTTGTTATTTTGCTTCTCCAACCCCATAAAATCATTTTATTTATTTATTTTTTAACAACACCAGTATCTTCAATATACTAGTATGTTGTTATGAGATTTATTTGAGCTACACTTAGACACACTTTCGTCTAATGGTTAAAGGACATTCTGTTTCCATGTATCGTGAATACTGCCTCACGAAATGATGATTATTCTATCCTCTCCTACCACCTCTCATGGTGGACATTATGATTGAACTATATTTATTTATGATATATATTATATTTATTTCCTTTTTATGCTTTTTTATTTTATATTTCATACAGACCTTTATTCTTTTCATGTTGTGGAAATGCGATAATTTCATTTGAGGAAGTGTGGACTACCGCCCCCTCAAGTGATGTGACTCGTTGAAGCAATACATGGAATGTATAAAGAATTAAAATAATAAAATTATGTGAACTATATAACATATATATGATACTCTATTTATGATATATATATATATATATATCTCTTCTAGTTTTAATTCCATTAATGTGCCAAGGAAATGAATGTAGTCTTCATGCGTACGCACGGCCTACCATCTCCATGAACGGTGCATTTCATTTCTTTTTATCTCTAATTGTTATGGAATAGTATAAAATGAATATATACTAGATATATATGATATTAAAATCATTAATACTATTCTGGAGATGATGTACTTATAACTACATTGAAAATTCATTTCCAACAAGTTCAATTTTTACTCATGTACCAAACATTAACAAAAACGTCTGATATGAACTCACATTATTATCCAATTATTATAACATTATTTTAGGTGATATGAACTGAATATTAATATTTAAATGATTTCCTTATGAAATTATAAATTGACCAAAATTTATTATTCATGAATATAATGAAACGAACACGACAAGTCGGACTTGAGCTAATGGATCTTACCTCTCTCTTTCTTTTAAGTACTCTATTTTATGTCATTTATTTAAGCTCCTGTTTTTTATTTTGGGGAATGTTCTTTAATATTCATTTTACAGTAATTTTTATTTTCATATGATTAGAGACCCTATTATATCTCATCAATCCAATTTGGTAGGCTTTAAGTGGCACTGTTAGGCTGCCGAGTTTTCGTAAGGGATTTTATTATCTCACTTTTTGTTCCCGTGAGATTCATGCTACATTTTACACTATTTATTTTTTTGTGGTGTATGTACTGCCCATTATTTTATTATTTGTGTAATATATTTTAATTTATGTGTATTTACATCTTCATTGAATGGCCCTTATTTTATGGGGTGTACGTTTCGAAAGTTACCCAAATCGATAAGGGAATCTTTCACCATCCTCTTTTTAATTGAATTCTTTTTGTTGGGTATTTTATTTCACATATTTTTATGTTGGGATATGTTATTCTATATCCTTATTGATTTAAATTTTATTTCCAAGTGATGACACACCATTTTTCTTTCATCAACTCATTTTCTTAATTTTAATGAGACGTCGTTAGGCTGTCAAATTTTTCTAAGGAAACTTCTTAACTCAACTTGATTTCATTGGGTTAATATTGTACTTCTTGAATATGTCATCCTATGAATATGTGTGAATGACCTCTGATTGTTTTTCACATAATATCCATTTATATTAGGTGTATTCATTTTTTTCACACATAATTAAGTAATTTATTTATCCTTAATCAAAGGATACCATCTTTATAAGTGATTTCGTCTCAGTTTTTATTCCATTGAGACTTCATTGTTGTTAAGCACCAATTCACATTGATATGGTGTATATACTCCCCTTTGGAATATTATATCATGAATACATTTATTCTCATGATATTATAATGATTTGAGTAAATGTTATTCCTTTAAAAGCATCAAAGTGGACTGCCACACTTTGATTCAAAAATCTCTTTATTAAAAGGATTTTAAAATATTTTCATAAATCATTGAGTTTTTCAATTAGTTGAAATGATATATTGTTATTTAAAATGAAATGTTAATTGTGAAATGTTTATATTTTCAATATTTTATGTGCTATTATTTTTTAATGGTACTTGGACATTTGATGGGTGGTTATGAGATTATCCAAATGACTGGGTGTCGTGAATACCAGGATGGGTTGTTACGTTATAACCTCCAATGAATTGGGTATGGAATTCAGACGTAAGGACTTTCCATTTGGTGATATGTGTGGAAGTCGACCGTATGGTAATTTCATTTAAGTATGTTTTTGTCCCAAGTCACCTTTATATGATATGTGTTCATTATATCGGTTTTGTGGTAATCATTTTGTTACAAAAGGGTAAGTAATGATCTTTTATTTAGTGAAGAGTATTTACTACTTCATAAAGGTGAAATGTATTACTTTGATAAAGTATTCATGGTTTACTTGTTGTTTTGAGAACTAACATTTTTTCTTCTTTGTGTATCCCTTACTGAGATTTTTATGCTCATCCCAAGTATTTTTTGAATTGTTTTTCACAGGAAATTATGTGGAATTGGGTTAAGGATGGGATCAAGGAAAATTCATGTTGTCTTAAACATGGAACTAGACATTACTTTTTTTTCAAGAGTTCATGTTTTGAAAAAAAAGAATCTTTGTAGATGTGTCTACATTGTAATCTTTTGAGGTGTAATAATTATGTACTAATTCTCTAAAACTCTAAATCTGAAAATACCCTCAATGTGAATTATTCATTTAATTCATGATTATGTAATGTTTTAAGGCAGGGTCATTATAGTTGGTATCAGAGGTCCGTTTAGACAACTTTAGGGAATAAGAGTTTTTGATAGACACATGGTTAATCCCTATATCTATTATTTCAGTTAAATACTTGTTTTATAACATTTTTTCAGGTCAAGTAAATTTGGTTACAAATTGAAGGAGGAGGATCTCAAACTAAATTCCTATATCTTCTTATGTACATGCTTGAAATAGTCATTGATAATTCATGTTCAGATTATTTTGAATCTTTTTCTAGTATACAACTCACTTCCAAGAAGTTTTTTTTGAAATAAAACACCTCCACTATACCTCGTTATCATTGTGTATCATAGGTTGTATTTAGACAAATACTATTTTTAAAATATTCTGATATTTTCAACAAAGGTAAATATTATCAAGTCATTTTCAAATATTTTACCTTATCACAAGATTGTGATGAATATTATGATATTAATAAAGGTACTGAAGATGGAGACCCTTGTGCAACCTATTTATATTTTCATTTAAAATATAGTCTCTCAGCACAAACCAATGTAATTTCAAAAGGTCCTGTAATTGAATGTTTTAACTCAAATTCTGTCTGACTGTTTTATAGAAATCATGTTTTATCATATGTTTTGGAATTATATGTCATACATGATTATTTTCCAAAAATATTTTTCTGTGAACACCCATATGACCCATGATGTACAAGGTGTATTTGGATGGAGGAAGAAAATGATTTTGAAGTATATCTAAATCATTGTTGTAATGCATGGACATTCTACCTACGTTAACAAGATGAATATGAAACCAAGTGGACACCATGATCAAGGTATAATGTTATTCATTTTGGGAATCTTTTTATTTTATCATATGGTGGTGAAATAAGACTTCAGTAATTATGATCTTGAGATCATAATTAATTTGGATGAAAATGAGAGGTATAAAAAACCATTGAGGTTAGAACATGTTAGGGTTATATTTGAGTTTTATAAAAAGGAAAACCCATAGGATGGGTGAAAACCCATAGCATCTGGTAAGGCCGCATGAATAGAACCCACAACCTATGGGTGACAAGGGTGCATCGTCTACCACTAGCCTACTTGACGTCCCTGGTTAGTATGACTTATTATTTTAGTAAAATGATCTTATTGAACAAGAATATGTTGATTAAATGAACTTATGTTTTATCAAATGGATATACATAATATCGAAAAATTATTTAGTGATTAAGTGATAAAGGTTGTTGTGGAAGACGTTCTCTATTTTGAGAAAACACTATATGCCTATGGAAAATATAATACTATGGGATTTTGATTATTGAATAATTGATGAGATTTTATTTTGGATGAATATATGTATTTATTGTGGACATATGATGATTTTTTTTATTTATGAAACTGATTAAGCTATCATGAAGGATATTTGATTAGGTTAATTACTTTTCAATTTGATATTTTACGCGTAAATAGTGTTGTTTGGTGATAAATGATAAGATTTATCTTGGAATAATATGTAATTAAATCTTTATATGATTTGGGTTTAAATCTTAGTTTGTTTTACTTTTGAATAATTTTATGGATAGTTGTTTACTGAATAGTCTTTGTTGAAATTTGGGTTTTTCTTTGAAATTTTTTGATGATTAAGAGTTGTTTTTATTTTTGTAACAGATTATCCTTTTTGGGTATTATCTGATCTCATACTAACCATTTTGGTTTTTAAGACATGGGTAATATATAGTTCTCCTTTTTGGAATAGGTGATCCTCTAGAAGATGATTATATCACTCTAAATGTGAACAATTCATCTTAAATAATCATATTTTTTAAAAAATCTGAGTTTTTGTTAGAAATCTAGTAAGAGATGAAAGTCTGCACGACAAGTAAGTATATTTCTGTATATTTTAGTTAAGCTCATAAATAAATTCCTCAATGAAATGTTACTTAAAACAAAAATTTTGTTTTCTAACTTTTCCAACTGGGGAATCAAATACCGTTTAACCCATCACAATTTTTTGATTTTCTGGTGGTTAACTTTCTCCTAAACATGTTTTCTATCACTCTCCATCAGAACATGATGGTTTGTTTTCTCCTTCATACCCATGTTTTCATGGAATCCTAGTATCTGTTGTCTCGGGTGACCTTTTTACTTTTCATTCTGTCTTTTAAAGTGATAGTTTATTTTACTCATTTTCCAATATAGGGCTTTCAATGAAGTTTTTTCGCCCAATTATAAAATTTTGAGGACACAATTTCCAAAAAAGGGGAAGGATGTAACATCCCAGGTAAATAACGAATAAGACATTTTCATATTTATTAATATTTGTGAAATAAATATTAATATTACATTAAAGTGGTTTCTATGTTCGACAACATACCTGATACAAAACAATGAGTTTCTTTGAAATCATACATTGCACACTAATATTATAATAATAATATTTTAAATGGTAGTTAACACATAGTCGTTGTATCGGCAGGAATGAATATAATTAACTAAAATATGATTATATTTGTTTGTTAAATGTTTTTACATTTATCTAATAAAAGATAAAGGCTAAAAATAAGAAAATAATTCATTTTTAAGTATAAATACTCTAATATTCACTAAAAGGTCGATTTATTGCCTTTTGATGGAGAACCCTATTTAACAATAGTTTTGGACACTCTCATACATTCTACGGGACCAAATGAAATCCTTCATTATAACCGGGACATCAAAACTTACTTTGTGTATGTTTTAATTATTTTTTCGATAAAGTACATTTTTAATGAACAAAAGAAAAATGTTGTATTTTAATTCAAAACCTCTTTTTAATCTAATTTATTTATATTATTAGACTATAATTTGAATTGGTTTTAAAGTGAAATTAGAATATATTTTTGCAATTTAATCCAGTGGTTGTCATTGAAATTAATTTCACATTGAAATTGGACTTAAACTTGTGTCAATTTTTGATATATATTGTTTCATAAAAACATGCTATTTGGTTTGAAAATAGAAATTAATTATTAAATTAATTAATTATACTTATATTTATTGTATTTTCTAAAAATGTCATAATTTTTGAATTCGGAATATCAAATATATCTTTGGGTGAATTTTTGGTATTTTCCTGAAAACTTCAATTTTTGATGAATAGTGAAACCGTTAAGTGGTAGTTAAAAAACTGATTTTTCATTTAAATGAAACATTACCACATTTGTGAATTGAATTTCAAAAATCAGAAGTACATGGTTGTAATTAGTAAGTAAAATGTGGTTCAGTGGGATGAAAATAATTTTTGGTGAATAGTAACTTTTATGTTTTATTAATTGCGATTAAAGGTAATTAGTGTAATTTAAGATTAGATAATGTTATAATAATATAAAATGACATTGAAACATGTCATACTCTTATTTAAAGAGTCATGGCCGACCAATACAATCCATGGGTCAACTTGGGGACCCCATGGAGCCATGTGGGTAAGAAAATTACATTAATTACTTTTTATTTAACGTTAAAATAAAAATGTCACAAACATGTATTGTTTTACTAAAACAATTTTTACAATGGTTTATACAAGACATATTGTTTACTATATATAGTAATTGGAAATCTATAATGATTTCTTACATCGTAGTATTTTTTTATAATTTTTACACATTAAATAAATTAATTTATTTTTGACACCACGATGATGTGGCGATTACATAATTAATGAACGATTTCAATAAAATGAAAAGATAATGTTAAATCTGAGACATTAACTTGTAAAACACCTATTATATGGGTGGATTCTGAACACTTATTATCTTATCCTAGAAATATATCTTTTTGGGACCCTTAAATTTTGAAAATCATTTTAAAATAATGTGACATTTCATTACTTTCCAAGAGTGCCCAACTTCCCTCTTTTAAAAGGCCCCCACTACTACCTCCATACACACACCTCTCAAGACATTGGCTCGGAAAAAATCTCATAATTATATCTCTCCACATCCCTCTATTACTCATATATTCCTTCCCTTAGGTAGAAATATCTTCAAGAAACTCTTTTTGTACAAACCAAGAGGAGTTACCTGATTTAAAGGTAAAGTCTTCCCTAATGTTCTTTTGTTTTATTTTGCCTCTCCAACCCCCTAACCTCTTTTTATTCCATTATTTTGTAACAAAATCATTATATTAAATATAATTGTATGTTTTTATGAGATTTATTCGAGCTACACAAAAACACACCTTTGTCTAATGGTTAAAGATCATTCTGTTTCTGTAGATGGCGAATTACTGCCTCACGAAATGATGACTATTCTATACTCTCCTACCACCCCTCATGGTTTCCATTATGATGGAAAAATATTTATTTATGATATATATTATATTTATTTCTTCTCTATTCTTCTTTATTTTATATTTAATACATACATTTATGCTTTTCATACTGTGAAAATGCGATAATTTCATTTGAGGAAGTGTGGACTACCTCCCCCTCAAGTGATGTGACTTGTTCATGCAATAAAAGGAATGTATAAAGAATTAAATTGATTAACTTATGTGACCTATATAAAATATATATTATCATTTAATTATAATATATATATATATATCTCATATAGTTTTAATTCTATTAATGTGTCAAAGAAATGAAAGTAGCGTTAATGCGTACGTACGGCCTACCGTCTCCATGAACGGTGAATTTCATTTCTTATTATCTCCAAATGATATGGAATAGTATAGAATAAACATATAATGGATATATATGATATTTAAATCATTAAATCTATTCTGGAGATGGTTTAATTATAACTACATGGAAAATTATTTTCTAACAAGTTTAATTTTTACTCATGTACCGAACATCGACAAAAACGTCTGATATGAACTCACATTATTAACCAATTATTATAACATTATAATATGAGATATGAACTGAATTGTAATATTTAAAGGAGTTATTTTTGCAATTATAAATTTATGAAAGTTTATTATTCAGGAATATAATGAAAAGAACAAGACAAGTCGGACTTGAGGTTAGGGATCCTGCCTCTATCTTTCTTCTAAGTACTCTCTTTTATGTCATTTCATTAATCCCCTATTTCTTATGTTGGGGAATGTTATTTAATATTAATCTTACTATAATTTTTATTTTCATATGATGAGACACACTATTTTATTCCATCAATCCATTTTTGTATGCTTTAAGTGGTGCTGTTAAGTAGCCGAGTTTTCGTAAGGGGTTTTTTATCTAACTTTTTGTTCTCGTGAGATTCATTCTACATTTTCCACTAATTCATTTTGGGTGGTTTATGTACTAACCATTATTGTATTATTTGTGTAATATAATTTAATTTATGGTTATTTACATCTTCATTGAATGGACCTTCTTTCATGGGGTGTACATTTCGAAGGTTACTGAAATCGGTAAGGGAATTATTCACCCTCCTCTTTTTAAAAGACTTCTATTTGTTTGGTCCTTTAATTCACATATTTTTATGTTGGGATATGTTTTTCTATATACTTATTGACGTAAATTTTGTTTCCATGTGATGAGATAAATTTTTTCTCTAATCAACTCATTTTATGAATTTTAATGAGACATTGTTAGGCTATAAAATTTTTGTAAGGAAACTTCATAACTCAACTTGTATTCTTTGTGATAATATTTTACATCTTGAATATGTCGTCCTATGAATATGTGTGAATTACCTATTATTGTTTTTCACTTAATATCCCTTTATATTGGGTGTATTATTATATTTCAAACATAATTATGTAATTGATTTATCCTTAATCAAAGGATACCGTCAATATAAAGGATTTCGTCTAAATTTACATTCCATTGAGACATCATTATTGTTATGTTACAATAAACATTGATATGGTGTATATACTTCCCTTTGGAATACTATATCATGAATACCATTATTCTCATGATGATATAATGTTTTGATTAAATGATATTCCTTTAAAAGCTTCAAAGTGGACTGGGCCACTTTGATTCAAAAAAATTTTTATCAATTGTTTTTTTAAATAGTTTGATAAATCATTGAGTTTGTCAATATCTTTAAATGATATATTGTGATTTCAAAGGGAATTTTAATAGTGAATGTTTATATTTTTAATATTTTATGTGCTATGATTTTTTAATGGTACTTAGACATTTGACATGTAGTTATGTGATTAACCAAATGACTGGTGGTTCCGTGAATACCTGTACGGGTTGTTACGTTATAACCTCCAATACATTGGGTATGTATGTCAGCCGTTTGACTTATCCATTTAGTGATATGTGTGGAAGTCGACCGTATGGTTATTCTATTTAAATATGTTTATGTCCCAAGTTACCTTTATATGATATGTGTTATTTATATGGGTTTTTTGGTAATATTTTGGTTAAAAAAGGATAATTAATGATCTTTTATTCAATGAAGAGTATCTACTACTTCATAAAGGTGAAATGTATTACTTTGATAAAGTATTCATGGTTTATATGTTGTTTTGAAAAACTAACAATTTTCCTTCTTTGTGTATCCCTTACTGAGCTTTTTATGATCATCCCAAGTATTTTTTGAAATTTTTTTTACAGGACAACATGTGGAATAGGGTCAAGGATGAGATCAAGGAAGAGTCATGTTGTCTTCAACATGGAACTAGATATGACTCGATTTTTTCAATAGTTCTTATTTTGTAAAAAAAGGAAACTATGTATAAGTGTCTACTTTCTAATCATTTGAGATGTAATAGTTATGTCCTATTTATCTAAAACTCAAAACCTGAAAAGATCATAAATGTGAGTTATTCATTTAATTCATGATTATGTAATGTTTTAAGGTCGGGTCCTTATATGATCAGTATAATATGTCAGTTTATTTCATTACTATAAACGAATGATTCTCTCTTGAATAACTCACCATGATTTGTATATTAAAAGTTTTTTGACTTCATCGATTTCAATTTAGTAGTATATATAATCTATATACTAGGATTTTTATGAGGGTTTGTATAAGCCTTTTACAATTTATATATATATATATATATATTTGAGATTTATTTCTACTTACCACCATAATACAAGGATGTTGGGATTTTCACATTCCCATAATGGAGTTCTAAAAAAATTATAATT
The DNA here is from genome assembly GCA_963277665.1 of Viscum album. Taxonomy (NCBI): domain Eukaryota; kingdom Viridiplantae; phylum Streptophyta; class Magnoliopsida; order Santalales; family Viscaceae; genus Viscum; species Viscum album. The sequence goes on along the minus strand of OY728137.1, from coordinate 1,580,990,213 downwards.
TCATTTATTGATTTAAAATAGAAACCTATGAGGATTCATATGGGATGATATTTCAATCATTTATGTGTTGGTATGAAGATGGATATTGAAAGCTAATGTGACATGATGATATAAAGTTTTTGAAATAGATGGTACAAACAATTATTCATCGTATTAAATCCACACTACGTAATTAATAAAAGTTATGCAGACAATCATCAATGTGATATAGTGTGTGAGATCATAAATAATGAGTTCCATTATATATATCGAAGGAAAAAAGTCATGATTTTTTGGATGAAGGGAATTATTATCCCTAGATACATCAATTTATTTGAGATCGTTGATTTCATAAGAGCGGTGTCCAATTGACTAGCACTCCTACCGTACACATCTCAAGCACTTGATTTATTTTAGGTATCCATATTAGGGAGATACATTCTAGACCTCCATAATTTCCTAATTCTAGAGGTCGTACCATTGGAAAAGAAAATTTAATATGAGAAACAATTGGTGAAGAATATTGATTTTAGAGACAAGGAACTATGAAATACGAAAACTCACTTGGTCAATGTTTTATGGTAGACCCCAAAATTTCAGGAAGTGACTTCAAACTAGAAGATTAAATTAAATAAATCCACCCCATCAACACTAGTGTTTGAAATAACAAATTCAATGTAGAAATTTATAATGGGGGAAGAATGTATGACACAATATATTATAACTTAAATTGAATATTTTTTAATAAATAAATTCATTATAAATTATTTAGTCTATATAAAATGCACGGCCATCCATTTCTATTCTGAACAGTTATATGATATTTCAAATTTAGAACACCATTATGAATCATAACAATTTTTATATTGATTTTATTGAGTTACCATTAATATTTTCATAGTATGTGTTATGATAAATTCAAATTTATAATGACAAATGATGTGAAGGCCTCATATAGTTGGATCATACCCTATGATGATAATTTATCATTTTATTTTAGAATCAATTGGATTTTTCCTTAACCAAATCCATGATGAGATTAAACAAGTAAATTATAACAAACAAATAGTTATAATAGAAGGTAAATAACAAATAAATCCTGATCCAAACCTTGTATACTTAACCCCCATAAAAATAACACTATATCACAAATTAAACATAAATAATTCACGACAACAATAATGAGCTATATATCAATACTAAAACAACGTGAATTTTTATATTTAATTTTAATTAATGAATGACTATATTTAACCATTATAATTTTTTTTAAATTATTAGAAGATGAAGATTAAAAAGTATCCTTAGATATTATGAAATAGAATTGTATTTAAATTTTTTCTTTAATTTAAACAACCCTTATTTATCTTTTGAATGAATATATGTTATTTTAAGGTTTTAAAATAATTAATTAGAAAACATGCCCCAATTACACATAAGATATTGTATTATTTTAAACATATAATTAATTAAACATTTAATATAATGAAATCAACTGAAATTTGGTGGGAACATTTGGGATAAGCCATAGAAATGATAGGTATTTTGATTAAATTATAACATATAGTCCAACGCCTATATTTTTAAATTAATAATGAATTATCCAGTCATTTTATATATAGACCAACCCAAACTGTCATCCTACTCCCAAATTACCCTTATGACACAAGATTACACTTCCCTTCCATCATTAGAGTCCTTAAATGGTTCCGTTAAGATCTCAAGATACACATATAATGATTTTTTACCCTCCCTCTCAATATAAAGGATCCGCTCCTTATTTTCTTTCTACAACCATCTAAGTATCCTTATGGATTTTAATTTTAAATTATTAAAGTTGAAAAATGATCATAGATATACCACTTAAATACCTTATAATTTCCATGTGATGAGAGACCCATTTCAGATTCATTAATATTTTTTATGAACCATTTTTTACCCATGTTATGAAGATAAAATTATTTTGTGATCTTATATGAAAAAAATTTCAATTATGAATCCACATTATTATTTCCACTACCTTTTATTAACCTATATGTATTGAGAAATCAATGATATTAGATATCCATGTTTATAACCAACACTCCTTGATCATTGAATTGAAATTTATGAATTTCATATTCGCGTTGTATAATTCATATTCCACACATAAGAATGTAAATGATATGGGTGCACCTAGATAGTGATCCAATGCATTGGGTAATGTTTCAGTCTCATGAGATATCATGTATGTGATTAGGGAATTTTCCTAATACATTAAGGGTCATCTTCCTCCATAAGATGGTTCCTTGGTAGCTAGTCTTGAATTATGATTCAGTAATGATTTTCTAGTTTCCAAATTACCATGTTACCTTTATGTTATCATGTTATATCATGACTCATTATTCAATTTTATGATTCTAACCCCTCTTATGTAATTTTGACATGTATTATGGATCACATGTATTGCATTACATTATGCTATGATTTTTATTACTTTATATGGATTTATATCTCACAAATTTCATATATTCATCCAAAGGTTATCACTTAATGTTTTAGAATATCCATGGAAAATATTAGCATGTTATAATGTTTTTTAATTATTTTTTTATCCATATTTTAGAAGTCTATATGTTTTGTACATAATTTTTAAAATAAAATATGATGAAATATATTTTGTGATTGTATAATGGTCACCATTATGTAAAAAACCATGATATGATGTGTATTAAAATATGTATGGTAATAAAATTATAATATTTCTAAACTATCATCCAAGTAATGAATTGTTATTTCAATCAGGAAAACATCACATAATTGGTCAAAAAATATTTCCATGAAACGTCTAAAAATATCAATCATGACATATGTTCATATGTATAAAATTATTCTAACTGAAAATTACTTTCATCCAAAACTATTTACCAAAACAACGATAGTAAACATACACAACCTCAAAGGAAACAAATGAAAATTTAAAAAAATATAAAATAAAAGATTTATCTTTTTTTGGAGTAATTTTTAAAAGAAAAGACTATTAATAAAAATTTATTAATTAAGAAAACATTTTAGAAGGCGATGAAAGAATGTGGGAGTGGGTATGTTTTTAAAAAATGAGGCTACAATGGAGGAAACCCTATTAAACATACAGTTTATAATAATAAACACATATATATTATCACCCCATGAATATGGACATAATCATATACATAAATATATATAAAAAGACAAAATAATTAATAGGGTTGGATAAAAAACTAATATACCTCACATAGAATAACAAGAGGTATCAGATAAGCACAAAATCGTAAATATGCCAACAACACACCCAATAAACTATTCAAATTGGCAACCCATTTTATAAAAACATCAACAAGGAAATACATCATTTTAAAACTCTATTATATTTTTGAGAGGAAACCTATCATTTTTTCAAACATTGAGCATACATGTAAATTTTTTGACACACCACGATTCCATTGTACACTTCCCTTTGAATAATTCAATAGCTAGCATTATAAGAAACATTGAGTTATAAAACACCATGACCAAAAAAACTAGCCATTTAAAAACCATTTAGGAATAGTAATGCACCATATCTAAAATTTTAAAAAATTTATTTTTTAAAATGGTCTTCATTTTTTCATTTAGAATATCAAAAATATCTTTGGGTAATGTTTTTTTGTTTTCTAGAAAACATTCAATTTTTTGATGAATAGTGAAAAACACTACATTATTATTTAAAATTAATGTTTTATTTAAATTATTTTTTATTAAATTTAATTAATTTTAATGTGAAATTTTATATGTAATTCATTTTTTATTCCAATGTAGTTAATTTAAGTCATTTTATAATGCGATTATATATATAATATTTTATTTGACATTTTATCGTATTTTACCAACCTTCTAGGAACATTTTAAAATTTTTTTAAAACATAATTTTACAAATTATTTAAATTAAATATTAAAAATCCATGTGATATGGTTGACATGTGTATGTTAAATGTTTTTCAATAGGATGAAAATATTTTCTGGTGAATAGTAACAATCAAATTTTATTTAACATGGTTATATTTTAATGGGGTAATTAAAGGTAGAAATGATATTAAAAATACCCAAACACATGTCATAATTCCATTGGATAAGTGTGTTATGAAAAAAATAATCATTCGGAGAAAAATATTATCTTTTTTGTCCCACATGGATTAGATTTAGACATTTATTATATTTTATTTAAAGAAGAGTTAAAAGTGTAAAACTCAAATTTAAATAACTAAAACATTTTTCATATTGGGTTATACATAAGATAAATTTCAATATAAATATTCATTATAAATTTAAAAATATTTCATACATCATTAAAATTTATTAATAATTTTTAGGCATTAAATAATTAAATTTATTTATGACACAATGATGATGCAGTAATTACATTATTAATCATTGATTAAAATAATTGATATTATCAATATTGGGATAAATTAAAATTGAATATTTTTATGAATTAATAGTGTTTTATTGATAATATGACATGTTAGGGTTGATTCAATTAGTTTTTTTCGATGTAATCATGTTGTTTTGCTTTTTACAAAAACAAAATACTAAATAGTGTCAAAATTGAAATTAATGAGTTTTTAAAACAAATACTATTTTATTAAATGATATAATATTTTAAATATATAAAATTCACCATGTGACTTATAAAATGATATATATGACATTAATTAGCAACTTTATCATCTCTGGTAATTTTATAGTATGTTTATTAACCGTGTAATATAAAAACACAAGAAGACATCGTGAAAGATAAACTATTTAACTAAGGGTAAATATAAAAGATAAGGTTAATATTGAGACCTAATATTATCTATGTTCTATATATTGAGAGTATTTAGACCCATCAGTAGATTATCCATTGAAAAAATACATTTGAATCAATTAGAAAATGAAAATTATTTATTAATAAATTAATATTTCACAATTTTTCTAAAGTGCCCCTCACCTCTCTTATAAAAGGTTACATCTCCTTCTTTTATATTCACACCAAATAATCCATTTGGATAGTCAAACCCATTATAAAATATACTCCCAACCAACCACACTTTAATCAAATGGCCTTAATTTAATAAAAATTCCAACCTATAGAGACTTTTTATTATAATCAAAATAATCACTCGAAAAGTGGAAATTATTTCATCACGTCTTTCAATGGGTTTTTCCTCTTGAACATACTCCTTTGTGGTTGATTCCATACTAATGTAATAACTACATTATCATATACTTACATGGATGTTATTATAAATATGGTACAACCATATTCATTATTCTATTCATTCTTTGAATCAGAATGTCACCATACGTGCATACGCACGACTTACCATCTCCACATTGTGATGTAGTTTGTTATTCAATACATCATTATTTGGATTGGTATAATAATGAGTAAAATTGATGTTAATAATAAATTTAACTTGTTATTGATTATATATTTATAATATACGATCTAATTACATTATATTTCACCACTAATTGAATGATATTATCACTCGTGTGTAAGTACAACTTACCCTCTCCACAACATGATGGGATTTCATTATCCATTATAACCATTCTAGAATAATTTTCATTTGATGATTAAAAATAATGATTAAGAACTTAATATAATTATGGATATTAATCAAATACAAAAAATCCATAAAAACATGACTTACGGAAGAAAACATTCAATGGAAAATGAATTAGTTAACACCCTAAATAATGATATTACATAAATATTGTTAACAATGAAATATTAAGGGATCATATATTATATCATATTTATGTATGTGGTTCTTATATAATATAACAAAAATTCTTTTAGCATTATAAATGAGGTTAATGCAACCTTGACTAAGGAAGTGTACAAGGTATTTGATAATTTTATAATCTCTTTATTATCAGAGGTTCTTTATATGTATGTATCAACTGAGACTTATTTATCATCCACAACCATGTTTCATAAAAATTTATTTCAAAAAATTATTAATATTTACAAGACTATTTGATAAATCCATTTATTCCATTGATTGAATTTTTATAAAATGTATTTAAATTCATCTTTTTTTCAGTTTCCAACAATGTCATTTATGAACATTTCGACAAAATTAATGAAAAAATCTTTTTAACTTATATGGCATTTTAACTATTTTCTTCCACTATAACACCTTAGAAGCCTCCATTACAATCTTATGAAAATATTTTCAAAATAAATTTCTATCATTACATTTATATTATTACAATGTAGAAATAGATAATTCGCTAAAATAGTTTTTTGATTTATTTCATATATGTCAATATCCTTTTTTGGATTTTACAATAGACTGAAGATTATTTATTATGATTCAATTTTCCATAATGTATTGCAGGTTTTGTGATATGTTTGATTGGATGTGCTATTTTTATACCATTCGTAGTGTATTGTTAAATTATTAACATTTTATATGCTAGTTTTAATCCAAATGGTTATGTTATGATATCACCATTTCATATCAGGAATTCATTGGGTGTAGTGAGTGATAGAAATGGCCCACTATAGCCCGTAGATGCATTGGTTGGTCTCCTGAGAAAAACTAGACTCTTGGAATAAGGCTTTGACAAATTTATCAGTTTGATTATTGGAATGGTGCCTTTACTATGTTGTTATGATGTTAGGAATTATGCATTCCCTTTTTATTAAATTTGCTATTGATATTACCTTTGATTGTCTAACTAGTATAATATCAATTTGAATATGTAAATGGAATTATAAGATTTATCATTTCAATATTTTTCGGATGATTATGTTTTAAAGGCTTATGTTTTTGTCTTATACATTTCTATAAATGTTTATGTTTTCTTATGAATGTTTCTGCTATATTTTAATCCATACTAAGAATCTAATCTCACCCTATTATTATGTTGTTTTCCAGAATATAAAAAAGTTTATTATGATTGACCTATAGGGATAGTCTATGGGATATGAGTGTGTTCAATGTAGATACGGAGTTTTTCTACAATTTATAATGTAATATAAATCATATGTATGGATTTGGTACTTCCAAGGCTACTAAATTATTGGTATTTATGGATTTAATCTCTTGTGATCATGTTAATGTTATGTTATAATTCACAATATATGGGTAACTAGGGTTGTGATGTTACAAATTGGAAACATATATTTATATATATATATAAATCCTTTGAATAAAATATTTTCCACCCAACAAGAAATATATAAAACACATAAAAATCAATCATTATAAACAACAAGTAATAATAACAATATAAAAATAAATGTAAGATATTTCATGATTTACATGGATTTTTTTATAAATCAAATATATGAAAAAATATATCTCACTTATGTGAAGTCATGACTGAATACTTTTAGATGAAAAAAAGGCCCATGTGGAAAATTTTACACCCTAGATGAAAATAAAATGAAATGAAATATCACCTTATATTTTATAGTTTTTTTGTTGGATAAAACCCAACCAAGAAATATTGATAAACATGAGAGGAGGACTATATGAGAAGGAAATAAAGCTGAAATCCAAAGAAGACTCACCCAGATCTATGTAGGATGTTTAATCCTAGAGGAAGATACAAGAGAGGAGTGTTTGTGATCCTCTTTATAAATAAATTTCTATTATGGGAAGATATGTTTTAATTTAGATTAACAATTAACAGGGGAAAATGAGGAATTTAATATTTTCCAGAATATGGGAAATAATAATTGCTAGGCCTCAGGGTTTATCAAATTGTGCGTAGACCATGATAACCCATCTGAATGACAATGCATCATTGAAATTTATCATGACACTTTTTTGAAGCCATGTGCGAAACATGTCAGTCAAAATCTTCTAGATGTAATATAACCTCAAATTATTTTTCCTTGTTTCTTATAATTTTGTGCAATCAATATGAAATGTTTGAGTTACCCCATGAAGGTTATATGGTTGGTCATTTTTCACATAGTGTGTTGTAATTTTTCATATGATTAGAAAGAAAGACAACATGTGAATTAAAATATAAACATAAAATTTTCCATGCAAGAATTAACTATATAGTATTCCGCAATACTATATTTAATAATCATGAACCATAAAAAAACAGATTGAAATATAAAAAACACAACAAAATAACATGTGATTTAAAATAAAAACAAATTTAAAATTAAACCACTCGGAAATAAATAAAAATAGAAAAACTATGTTTAGTGTGTGATAGTTCTTGCAATAAAAAAACATTCACTCCAAAAAAAATTCATCTAGTTAATGATTGAATGAAAAAGAATCCATTATTTTCAAAAAACAACACTCCAACCATAATACCTCCAAAACAAAATCATTAAAATCAAAATAAATGAAAATGAAAAAGGAATCTATGGTTTGCCCTCTAACATTATAAGACACACTTGAATGACATTATAGAAAATTATAAAGGTGTACATTGTATGTCTTCCCATTATTTAGGAATCTACTACAGTACACAATCATCCTACAGGAGAAGGTCCTACCCATAGAATATAAAAAATAACAATATATCAAAACTATGAATCTTAATTTTCCAAATAATATTTATCCTCTAAATAGGCACAAGATAACTTATACTTTACATATCATGAGGTTCTAGCCTGTATAGTTTTTATTCATTTCTCGGTCAACTAAACCGATGGAAATTCTTCATAGTGTTATATAAATAATACTTATCATGCCAAAATTGACACTACTAGAACTGCACAAATTAGCGGATATTTTTATTAGATTTTAGAATGAAGAAAAGACACCATTGAAATGGGTTCTTCTATCCTACACACCTCACGTGGTGGCGAACCCTTATGAGCAATAGGAGATTTTGATCTGAATACAACCACTGGGTTCCCTCTAGAAACAAACACAACATTGAATCTCTCATCACATAGAATTTGGAATAGGAAATTCCTAGATAATGGAACTAAATCCTTTATTTTTGTTCAAAAATCAACTTAGTTAAATAAAAATTGTAATATATCACATGATTCCAACTACGATGTAATGGGAAAAAACACCTTAAGCAACCAGTATAACCCCTCATTATCCACTAGAATTTCTGAAACACGGTAAGATCTACCACATTCATTACATTCAAATTAACATTTAAAATTCATTGGATAAATATTGTCTTGATGGTCTCTCAAGTCATCCCCAAATTGGATAAGAATATAGAGATTGACTTCCAATTATCTAGACCATGTACCTTAAAACCCCCCTGATAACATTCAAACAAAATGATTCAAGTAGTTTACAAGGATCAAAAGATACACCATATTTCATTGATCTATCAGATAGCTCGTTTATGTCCTCTATCACTATGTAAAATAGGAAACAATTTATAATATATCAGCTCCAAAAATATAATTGGATTCTAGCAGAGTTGTGTACCAGAATTGAATTCTTAAAATAATCTCAAGACCATTTTAGTTATAGTACTATATATAACTTGAAAATATAAACATTAATCAATATCAACCCAAAACCTACCAAGAAATCAACAATTATACCAAGAAAATAATCTAACACCTCATGAAAAAATAAAAAAATAGTTCTAAAAACCAAATTTTCCATTTTAAATTAAAAACAAAATTTTCACTCAATTTATAAATTTAATTTTCATATTTCATGTGTAACTAATATAAAACCTTTCTATCTTATCAATTTTTAAAAAACATTACAAAAAAATTATTCTTCCACTAAATACACACAACACTTTGGAGATGAGTCCCTTTTTAAAAAACATTTCTAAAAATCATTTACTTTTGAGAATCCACTAATGGAATTAATGATCAAACAAATAATATCACCCACTCAGAATCCCCTAAAATAATGGATCTTTGGTCATGAATGACTTACACACATGATACATTAGACCATATACTATATAGGAAATAACCACTATAACTATTGTGTAAAATTTAATTGGGCTATACATGGTTCTATACGCCAAGAGGGTATACATGGTGACACAGATTCATTCCCATAATCATCATGCATAATATATAAACACATAAAACCAATAAAGAAAAGAATAACCATGAATCAAAATTAAACTCTCTAAAGTCAAACATACATAGGAATATTGGATTCATCTTTAGAGGTAGTTATCATGACCAGGACATTTCAAACATCATGAAACCAGACATCATTATCTCCTGTCTACCTATCACCCAAAATAAGGAATGTATTCTATAATAACATTTTTAAGAAACAATTACATACAATCCAAAAATCAGGCAAAAAATCCTACATGTGGATAGTTCTGAAGGCCTTCCCCATTCCCTATATGATGATGAATTGAATAATGACCTCACAAATATATAATTGGTAATTATTTCACCTAGTAACTATTAATATATAAAGTATTAGAATGCATTGAAAAAACAAAATAATACTAAAATCACTACGAATAAATAAATACATAAACATGATAAAAATAAAATATAAAATAACAAGAACCATAAACATCATTCAGGTGACCTCTTGGTCACAACCACCATCCCATCCAACCGACTCCATGAGAAAATAAGAATGGAACCTAAACATGACAAATAACTCATCTATATCAACACTAACCATCAAAATTTAGTTTTGATAAAACAATCACATATATATATGACAAATAGAATCCATACTAGGGTTTTCTAATAAAATTCTATAATCTTTTTTTGAAAATGTAGGTCAAAATTTTTCATTATCAGTTAAATAAAAACATTAACTAATTTAAAAAAATTCACATTAATAAAATGTATTTATTTTAAAATATTTTTCATTTAAAAAGAAAGAATAAAAAAATCTATGTATAATATCATAACCTATGTAAATTATTAAATTTTAATAATAAAAATAAAGGAAGTAGTATGGTTCAAAAAATTGACATTTCACGGGAAGAGAATCAAGATAATAATAATAATGTGAAATTAATATAACATTGAAGAAAAGTACTATAAAATTATAATAGAAGATAATTTTATGATATTTCACAAAATTTAATGAATAATGGATAGAGAAAATATATCAAATAAATTCAGAAAAATTTTCTAATGTTTAATGCAATACACATTCTATCACGAACACGAATTCTATAAACTAGAATCACTAGTGGTACAACCCACTCTAACCATTCATCTACCTAGGGATCTAGTATATATAATAAGGAATACAAAGATACCTTCTATGAACCATATTGATAAAATAAATTAATCCATGATCATAGTATAAGGTGAAAGTATGGATTTAATCCCATGATCGACATTAACTGATGCCATTATGTGAGCCTTTCCCACTTTCTAACTCCATCCAATTATAAACCCCCTTTAACTAGAGGAAAATCATTGGGGTTAGAACTAGAGATAATATATTTAAAATGATCTTCATTGTCCTGGGAATACTAAAAGTTCCACACAATGTTTTATGAAATACATAAATGTTCCAATAAGTCCTACTTCTGAAGAGATTTTGAATCAAATTTCCACGAATCATCTAAAAAAATAATATATATAGGGTTTGAAATTCAAAATTTTTTATAGGGAAGACGTATTTCATCGAAACACCATTTTCTATAACAATGGCGGTTATCCAAACAAATCATATAGTGTTCTAAAGCTACCATACAAATGTAGTAATCCAAATTGGAATCCTTATTTGTGATACATTTTTTCTATAATGGACCATTTAGAAAATTTTAACAATTTATAAACTATATGAGAAGGATATTGATTGAAAATGGAGAAGAGTGTTTCAGAAAAATGAGGTTATTGTGGAGGAAATCCTATATAATTGACCATTCATATATTTTCACACATCTATATGTACTGCCTATGAGCATATAAAAAAGCACATTTTTATCAAAATATAAATTGGAATCCATATAAATGTCAAGGTTTTGATCATTAAATGAGGAGGTGTCATATATATGTAGAGGATGATTCACAGAAACAACAATCCATAAATAGAACGAAAATCCCACCAAAAACTATACAAATCATCATCCTATTTTGTTAAAATACCAATATGTCCAAATCGTATTTTAAAAAACTCAAATTCATTTTTTAAGGTATCATGATATTTTATATAATATGATCTGTACATATACTTTAAACACATATATGATTAATCATATAAGACCTTTAAAGAATCAACTTTTATCTAAGCAAAAAATAGTCAACTATAAGAATTCATCATAGAAATATAAAACCATAATGAATACTATAAATATCCAGTTAAGAAAAATCATGTATCCCATACCATGACTCTAAAAGGAATTTGATATAAACATCAACCTCAATGATGTGTAAGAATGAAGAAAATACATATGAAATAACAACTAGGATAAAGAGACAAACTACCCAATGAAGATATAGAGAAAACGTAAAAAATGTAACATTTATTAAACTTTGGATAATCTATGAGAGAACTGGACCAACAATAAAAAGAAAAAAAATAGATGAGAAGCAGAAGAGAAGTAAATGAAATCAAATTACAATGATGACATGCCAAGATCAATGGTGGAGCTTCAACCCCACATGAAGATCCAAGGGAGGGTGGATTGGTATCCATTTAATGTAACAAGGTGTAATATGGGAGGATACAGTTGAATAGAGGTTAAAACATAATAGGGTAAAATATTATTATCATTATATTGAGAATATTTGCATGCCTCATTGTCAGGACACATAGTTTATCAAACATGGAACTTCCCATGTGATCCCCAATATAAGACATGAGATCTACACAATGTTTGTTTGAAAATTCTAGAAACAATGGGACCAACATTATACACACTTCAATCATGATGATTGAAACCCTCACGTATTGACTGCATGGTTTCTTATAACATTGTGCAAGTCGTACAATAGGTCTCGAACACCCCATGATGGCCACATAATAACCCATTTCATTCACATGTATTAGTCTAAATAATGTGGTTACCATGAAAAAAATGTACAAATGAATAATATTAACTAGAAACACCCCATGCTTCTATCGTATTTATTGATTCTCCCAAACAATTTCTCTCTAACCATGAACCAAGACAGAAGACAGACCAAAACATCCAAAATTGAAACATTTAATAGATTATTCATTTAAAAACCAATTAAAACTGGACATGGAAGAAAAAAAAAATTCAAGACCTAGTTTTGGCTATAACACCAACTAAATGAAATTCTGTGATATTACCAATCTTATGTTGAAGAGGGTAATTTTAGATGAAAACCACATTCCCAATATTCCTACAAACTAAATCATTTTATATCCTCATATATAATTTGTACATCTATTTCAATCACTATTAAAATAAATAATATATATATATTAATCATTTAATATGTATTTTTTCACCCAATATTATAAATATATAATCTGATGATAGTTTAATTTCAATATTTGTACTTAAAAATTTATATTGACTATTTTGTAAAATCATCACAAAGACATGATTAATTATCAATAAGTGGTTTAAATTTCATCATTCTGAGATAATTCAAGATATAGTAATTTTTTTAAATATTATTTATGTAACGTGTTCATTTTATGTAATAAATGAATTTGACTTATAAAAATGGACATTTTGTTGAAAATTTCTTTAAATGTGTTTGATACAATGGTGATATGTTATTTAATATTTAACATATTAACAAGTTCACCATATATTAATTAAAAAATTTCTATATAAATTATTATTACATGAAATTAACATTTTATTACATCATGTAATCATTTATTCCACATATATTATAAATTTAATCACATAGGGATAAAAAACACCAATTGTAACGTATTATAATGTTTTACTGACAATGGTAATGTAATTAGATAATTCAAATAATTCATATTAGGAATTTAAGTCATTTCATCATTAAAATATTTCTTCATTATAGTAGTTATTAGAACAATCAAACGTGGTAGGTGACAGAAAATGTAATTTTTTGAACATGATATAAGTATTACGCACATGTGGACGATTGATGATTTCATTTCCCAATAAAGGGATGGAAAGATGATATATATAAAAATAAAAATTTAACAATATGATATATTAAATATTATAAATATTTATTCATGAAATCTAATTCAAATACCATACTTGATGGTCAATGTGGAAAAATAAACCACATTTTTTTCATAGAGGTTTTAGTATGCATGTTTGCACTATCAATTTCTTGGGTTATCATAGTGGATGAAATAGATTGAATAATAGTTTTATAATTAATATAATTATATATATATATAATAAAGATAGTGATTTCAATATATTCATAATTTTAGAGTTTTGTTAAAAATGAAAATAAATTATAAGGAAACACTATTAATATATAGACAATCATATTGGGAACATGAATTTTCAAAAGTAATTCTATATTGAAATGAATACCTTATGATAATTAATATTCACAAGTGTAACTTTAAATTAAGATAGGGTCAAAATAGATAAATATGTAATATTTGTAAGGATTACATAAAATTGAATTCGTCTCTTGAATTTAAGGAATTATTATTTTATTATATGTAAAGAGTAGGGAAATTTTGGAATAACCTATAAAAATTTCAACAAATTTAAGTAAATATTATTAGGTAAATGTATCCAATATGGGATAAATAGGAGGGTAAAGTGATCATGGGTCAAAAATCAACTCAAACACTTATTGTTTGAAACATTTAGGGTTTCAATTGTTTTCTATTAATTATTTTAACATTTACTGTAAATTACATTAACATTGGAATTTAATTTTTATCCTTTGTAATTATAATTAAATGAAAAATAAATAAAAATTACTCCCCTTGGTAATTTATTCATTCAAATTTAAAAATTTTGAAATAATTTTTTATTGGTTTTTTTGTGGTTATCAATTTTTTATTATTATTACTGCACATAACAAATAAAAATGTTTATATAAAAATATCTCTTTCAAGCATAAAATTTATTGGAAATCCATATTTGTGAAAATTTTAAATTACCATTTAATTTTTGATATATATTAAATACAATACAATTTATGAGGCATTCATGGGAAAAAACCCAATATATCCTTGGAAGTAATTTATTCAATAAAAGACCAAAAATATTGTTTAAATTAAACAATTATTTGTATTCTATTCTGAAAAATATCATTATAATATTTATATTTTCAAATAATATATTAAAAATAATAATTTTTTCCATTGAATACATATTATATTACTAATTACGTTTTAAGACTTTTCGGATAAATTAATATAATGAAAAAATCTTAAAATCGTTATTTTCCAAAAAAATGTATTTGATGACTAAAATTCAGTATTTTGAGGAAAAAAATAATTATACAATATTGATAAATAATTAAAATATAAATATTTTTATATTAACTGAATTTCAAAAAATTTAAAATTAAATTTTTTATAAAATAATGAAACATAATAAAGTAATTGTTATTAGTTGAAAATGTTATTTTAAAAAATTAACTATTTTTATTCTTATTCTATATCAAATTTTTACTAATTTAATTATAAATAATTACTAAAATAAAACAGAATATATAATCCTTTGTAATGATTTAATTTAAACAACAAGGCATAAAAATTTAATTATCATTGAACATGTTTTTCAAAATAAAAATTAACAATTTCTTCCAATAAAGGTAAACTATTATATTTAATTTATATGTAGAGTCTAATTTATTTTATTTTCATATAAGGGTTATAAATATTCATTTCCTCTAATTTAATTAATGGGTTTTAACAGCCACAATGAAATATTTTTATTTTTTCTACAAAAATCATGTTTTCATTATGGTTTAGTGTCGGGTGTGGTGAAAGTTATCAAATAAATCAAATTATTCAATGGTATTAATGAATTTACATATTAGTGTGTTTCATTATTCATCAATAACAATATTATGTATTAATATTTTAATTAATTCCCACTAATGAATGTATAATGATGGTATTACTAGAATATTCAACATTCAATGTACATCATCTAATATAACATATACCATTCTCACTTAGTATATATCAAATTACATACAATTTTTTATACAAAGTTACCCATTCATACAATCTTATACCAATGTAGGAATATACCCTAAACATATATTATCTATAACAATCCATTCCCAAAACCATATGAATATTCAAGTCAATAAACCATAATAGAGTTATATATTCCTCAAAAAATTAAATCATTTATTCAACAACATATTATTAATGTCACTAAATAGTCTATATATAAATCAATCAAAAAAATTGATAAATATTATAACAATATAATTAATTATTTATAATTCTAGGGGTATTTCTACAACATAACATTTTTTTAAATAACTCAATCAATTATTATCAAATACATCAAAAATATATTAAACCTTGTTGTTTTCTATAACTAACTCATGTATTCATCATTAGTTGTGACCAAAAAAATAACCATGTAAATATACCAATTTTTAATGTAATTGATTCTATTAAATATATTTTTCCGCACGTCTAATGGAAAACTATTGATGAAAAATCGATAGATTGTTTACACACTCTGGAATAATATTAAAAATATACCAAAATGAAATGGATTGATATATATCACTAGTTAAAATATCTAATTGTGTAAAGAATTAATTTCTATTTTAATATAAAAAACTTCCAATGGAATGACTAAAATATATAAATTTCCATCACCATAGAAATATACTAAAATTAGTAATCATTTACATATTCTACATTATTTGGTTATAATACATAGTATTTTCTAAACCCATACACCTATGTGATTCATCTACATGGTATTATTTAATTCAAATAATAATACGTAAATGGATATCATTATATTATATATAAAAATATAAAACCTTCAGTATGAATATCTTTCCATTACGGGTCATTTGTTTTGATAATATGATACTTTTATATCAACTTGATGATCTTCTTAATAAATCCTTGTTTATATATGGAAAATTATCTACTAAGATATCTAACCTCATTGGTTAATTCATTATTTTATCCTTTGTAATAAATTACAAGGGTAATTTGATTTCCCAAATAATTTACTCTAGAGTGTATAAAATAGTTTGTTATCTTATAAATATTTATCATGCATCATATTAATGATCGAGTCGATGAACAACACAAAAGTTTTCATGAAATTATGCCTTAGTGCATGTGATCCAAAATCATATCTTATTTCCAGTATCCATATAGAGATTAATATCTATGAAAATCATGATAATATCTATTTTACTAAATCATCTAGGCATTATCCGATACTTAGAACAAGTTTATTAGGTTTTCAATAATGTTCTCTTGACCTAATCTAGAAATGAAAATTTCCCTATTTTATTGTCATCTAATTGTATACAATTTTAATGGGTTATTTATACCTTATAAATTGAGATCAAATCAATCTTATATATTCTTAAATCGACCAAAATAAATATGAAATTGTATAATTTATCTTAACCAATCCATTGATATGATCTTTGGTTCCCTAGTCATAGACACTAGGATCCTGATCCATATGTTTATACTTTTCAAACATGATTTGATAAAACATTAAAAATCATAGATATATAAATCATTAACTATAAAATATTTAAATCTAATTTCATCTCTCAAAAAAATTCTATTTTTACAGATTTAGATAATTATGACATAAAAATAACACACAAATCCCATGTTCTGGTCCACCAATGTGTGTTTTTCTTACTCTATATGAAACTACATAATTCCTAACTGGTTTTCAATATCTTCAATACATTCTCCAAACTAGATATCATATTGTATAAATTTTTTGAAACAGTTTAATTTCTTACCATGGAAAATTGAATTATAATAAGGGTTTATAAAAAGTTATTAGTTTGAGAAATCATAAAACTATGTAATCATGGAATAATTATGGAATACATATTATCAATGAAATAGATAATAATAATAATTCAATTATATAAGGAAACTGAATGTATAATATATCATTATATAAAATTGAAAACAATTATATCATATGGATATCAATTACTCATTCCTAATAGAAGAAATGTGACATTATTAACAGTTAATTCCAAATCAGCATCCCTGACATTGTGAATTTAGACTTAATGATATTACCATCAAGAAAGTATCTCATTCTATGAAGTTATACACCAAAATAAACAAACAATTTAATCTCATGGGACCAAATAATTAATTATGATATTAAATAATTTTAGATCCTTTTGAAATACTTATATATAATTAATTACTCATCTAAGAAAATATATAATAAAATAATTAATAAAATTTCCAATAATAAACTATATTGTCGCTGAAATAAAATGAATTCCGATATTTTTCTTATATAAATATAATTAATAACATGATCACAACCAATCTTGAAGAAAAGGTGGATATTTAAAAATTATATAGTCTACATTCCAATAATTATCTGAATTAGAATTATAATATATGAAATTCCAAATATTTTCACATTTTCTAGAAAATGGAAAACATGATCACAGACCATCCAAACGTAGAATGAAAAAAATTAATCAACACATAGACAAATTTAAAATAATCATCCATAATGGAATAATACCATATGTAACTCCAAAAAAATTACCCATAAAAATAAAATAAATAAAAATATCACCATATATCTAGAGTTTGAATGTGTACTGTAAAACAGTAAGTTACGTGATTATTGATAATCATCCGTATTAGAATAAACCATTTACGCCAATTAATTTCCTTATGTCAATAAAAATACTATTAATCATTATTTTATATAATCCAACTATAAATATGTAAAATTTTATGATCATAGTATACAGATAAATGTGTATATAACTAAGTATATACAAGAATAACATGGTCATAAGATATCTAGATATTGAATATGGATTGTCATAGAAGAACATAACCTAGATAGTAAGAAATATTTTCCTAAGGTTTTATGCAGATGGAATGTGTATCTCTGTAAACCAATGAGTTAATTTATCCTATTACATCCAAAGGGTAGATTTTAATTGACACATATGAAATAAGTTGAATATAACGATCATAAATCAATAAATGAATGTTCAATTCCCAAAAATATTTACAAAGGGCTAAAAGTTAACAAATCTCTAATTAAATTAGGGGAATTTTTTTGGAATGTAAATAAAATGAATTAAAAGAATATAAATTAAAAATAATTAATGAGATATTAAATCAATTGAAGCCCATAGAAATAGAACATGGTGCATAATAAGTAACATGTCTCAATGAGATAGAATTAAGAACATGAAAACCAATAGAACTATGGTTACATTTCAATATAATATCATTGAAATTGATAAAATTGATCATAAAAATATTGTTAAAATAAAATTCATTAATTGATTTAAAAAATTGTTATTATATGCAAAACAGAAACTAAATTAGGTACATAATACCAAAAATGTCTCAAAGAGATTAATTTGAAATGAAAAATCAGCACATTGTAATCCAAATTACTCAATAATTATATAACCTCATATATAAGAAATATATATCATAGAAACATAAATATGAACCTTAAAATTAAAATAATATTTATTTAATTATTATATAATGTTATATTAGAAATAAATTAATCGATTATAGTTTATTTTGTTTAATATGGTAAAGAACAGTCATCTTCTTGTCTTGTAAAAAAGTTTATGAATATGAGATAGATTTTCGGTTATTAGTTTAAATTTCATCATTGCAATATCATTCAAAATTTAACAATTTTTTTTATTAATTATTAATTTAATCCACATTATATAAGGTGAAATATATTCATATATATATTGTAAAAATAGAAATTACAATGAACCTATTTTTCGAAGTGTTTAACATTAAAAATGTTATATATTAGTGAATAATTGAATTATTGGGCCCAAAATTCCAGAACCATTGAATTGTCCTAAATATATATTTATTATATGATATTGTCATTATATGACATCCCATTTTCATTTATTACATAAACATTATAATAATATTCAATTATGTGGAAAACCCAATATAAACGGTAACATATTATAATGTTTTCATGTTCAATTGAATGTATTTTGATAATGATAATATGACACATTATAAATTTTTAAATAAGTATTAACTGTAATATAACCACTTAAAATCAATTTATATTATCATCAAAGATGATTTTTTATGATATTTGTTTCTGGAGGTGGTAGGCTGCACATGTTCACAATTAACCATTTCATTTCAAAAAAAATGGATTGAAGGATTAATTAATGATAAATGATCCTTATATAATTTTATTTCTATAATATAGATCATATTGAATTATAATATAAATTCATTATATGATTCTTGATTTTCAGTAATATAAAATGAACCCCATCACATCATCAAGGAGGTTGTATGTACATATACATGACAAATGTTTCCATTTTTCATAGTGGATGGAGTGGAATGATTTTTTATAATTATTATTATGAAATTATAAAATACTATTGATAATTATATAATTATATTAATTTTTTATAGATGGTTATGATATTAAAAAATTATGATGGAAACAATAATAGAGAATGGTCAGAGAAGTTGGTGAATAAAATTTTCACAATCTATCTCCATTAAAATTAAGGCATTTTTCTAAATAATATCGAATGGTTGCCTTTTCCAATTTTATAATGTTCTTGGAGGACAAATGAGGAATACTTTATATGAGGAATTTGATGGTATGTTGAGTCTTGTGGTAATTTAAGTGCAACCTTTTAATAAGTGAAGAGAACATATGTTTTTAAAAACCTAATACATTTTTAATAATGTGATGTTACACTTTCAAGGTAAATAGATTGAAAAGGGAAATAATTAAGAGTATAATGTGAATGTGGGTATTGAAATTGCCTACACCATGAAATTTGGGGGGAAATTGGGTGTTTAAATGTATATTATGTTATCCTTTTTAACTCTTATCATAATTTACATTTATATTGGAACATAATATTTAATGTCATTAATTAATATTAATGAAAAATATCATTGAAATATTTAATTAATTTAATCCATATAAAAATTAAATTTAGAAATATTCTTAAGACATATAATTTATATGGATTTGAAATGTAAATTCTATTATTAGAGCACATAATTTTTAAAAGTTTTTTTTTAAAAAAAGAGCGTTTTTAACAATCAAATTTATTAGTAACGGATAATTAGTAATGTTATAAATTAACATGAGTATGATGTTTCATGTAAATAAAATAATATTCATTATGGTATAGTGGAAATATAAAATCCATTATCACCATTAAAATAATTTATTCAAATAAAAGATGAAAAATAATTTTTTATTAAACTATCATATTATGATAGTTTTAATAATGTGAACATATGATTTATAAGATATGTAAATATATTATTATATCTATCATTATTTATTAAAAATTTATTTGCATACTTAAATAGTTTTTTAATATTCTGTGATATACTTACATAATTTCAAAATCATAAAATTTATAATTTACACAAATAACGTATTTTTTCACAAAAAATTAAGGTTTTTTGAAAAAACAAAATTGTTCCTTCTATGAAAATTTCAATTTGAAAAATTAAAAAATTAAATTAAATATATTAATATCAAAAGAGAGAATATATAAATTCAATTTTGGATTAAAATCATGAATTTTAAATAAATACATTTTAATTTAAAAATGACATTTTTAATTACTAAATGTTATTATTATAATTTCATATCATTTATCAACTAAATTAGTTCTAACCAATTATTAATAAACATCAAAATTTATCATCATTAAAAGTATTTTTACTGATATAGAAATTGAAAATTGCATAAAAATGTATTTTTTATGAAAAATAGTTTTATAAAAAATAATGGATCTTATAAGCCATTTTTGTTATAAAAAATAAATTACAATCATATTGAAATTATATATTAATTAATTTAAAATTAACAGTAATAAAGATGAAATGACAATTCATTCACTAAAATTCAAATTATATGTTTTTATCATCATACTCTTATAGATGTAAAAACATTATTTTCAATGATAATTTTTTTGCCGCAAATATATTGGCTGGCGTTTCCTTTCAAACCTCAAAAATAGTATTTTCAATATGAATATATAATCATTATAAATACCTTTCATATTTATTTTTATATGATGATACCCATCAAAAATACTATTCATATTTACTTTTATTTGTTGTGATAATTATCTCCCATAAAAAATAAATAGTTAGCATATATGTATTTGGAACGAGTTCCATCGTAAATAACAATTTTAAATCTACCATGATTAATAATGGTGTGTATTAATTGCAACATATCCCATTGAAACTGTTATTATTTGTGATGGTTTTCTAGTCTCAAATAACATCGTCAAATATTTTCTATCATATATAACCCTCCCTCTCAAAATATTTTTCACTACCTTTTCCTCTAAACTCCCCTCTCATCATATTCTTATGTATTTTTATACATATTGTTTTCAATTTTTAAAATTTTTTAGGGAAGAAACATTCCATATTTTCAGCTGCTTAAATATTTTATTTTTTCGTATTTATTTTATGTTATCAGTCTTTAATTATTATTTTTATTCTATATTAATAATAATTAATATAAAATAACACTAATCATATTAATTTATCGTTTATTACTTTTATTTATTTATTAATTATTTTTATGTAAGGCTAATGTTTTTCAAAAAATAAATATTTAGTTTTAATTAAAAACAGTTGTATTTAATTATATTTTTTAAATTAGTTATTATTTGTTGTAATTATTAGTAATTAGTTTAATTTGTAATAACTAGTGATAATTAGATATAATTAATATTAATTACTATTAAAATTGAAATTCTTATAAATTTGTGGCACTTATAAATAATTACAAAAAATTGAAATAATTATTGTTAATTAGCAGAAATTATTTGCAATTACATGAAAATAGTAACAATTAGTTATAATTATTATTAAATTGTGTTTATTAGTGGTCATTAGCAACAACTATAATTAATTGGTAGTAATTAGTGGTCATTAGTAAAAATCATAAATAAATAGTGAGAATTAGTAATAATTAGTCGTAATTAATAATAATTTGTGGTAAATAGTTATAATTAGTCGTAAAAAATATTTATTAGTAGTACATAGAATTTATTAGTGTTGAATAGTAATAATTAGTTGTAATTAGTAATAATCATTGGTAATTAGTAATAATTAGTTGTAATTAGTAATAAATAGTGGTAATTGGTAGAAATAAAAAAATTGTAAAAAATAGTTAAAATAAGTAATAAATAGAAAAGACTTGTAATAAATTTTTATAAGGTAAAATGAATTTGTAAAAATTAGTAATATGTTATAATAAATTATTAATTTTTATAATTAATTAGCAGATATTATTAATAATTAGTGGTAATTTCTAATAGTTAGTAGTAAATAATAGTAATTATTGAATATTAATAATAAATAGTGGTGATTAGTAACATTTAGTTTTAATTATTAATAAATAAAATATATTTGTAAAAATAATTGTTAATTATTAATAATTAGTATTAATTAGTAACATTTAGTTGCAATTGATTATAATTAGTAATAATTAGAAAACAAAATTGTGGTAATTTTTAATAATTTATATAAATAAGTAATAATTAATGGTAATTTGTAATAATTACCTCATATGTGTAATAGTTAATTGTAATTAGAAAATATTATTGAAAACTAGTAAAAATTCTTTAAATCTCTTAATAAATAGAAAAAATTGAAAAATGATATAATATAATGTAAATTGATATAAAATAGTTTAAAGTAATAAATTGATATAATTCACAACAAATTAAAAATAAATAGTATATATTATTATAAATTATTCTAAATGAATATATTTATATTAAAATATATAATAAAAATATGAACACATAAAAATTTATATAAAATAAATAATTTCCAATAAGTATATTTTATTTAAATTTATTAACAAATAATATAAATTATTTTAATTTACTAGAAATTTGAAATTTTTATACTTTATGAATATTTAGGCTTTGAGATCCAACAAATTTCGACATGGTTGGAAATTTTTGGTCCTTTCTCAAGACATGATGATTTTAAATTCTATGATTTACTCTTTTTAGTAATTTAAAATTGATTTAATTATTTTATATTAAATTATAAAAAAATATTAATAATAAATTTTAAAAAAAAAGTAATTTATAAAAATTAGCAGCTATTTAAAAAATATTAATGGTAATTAGTCATCATTTACTGTAAATTGTATTAATTTACATTAACTAGCAGTTATTACTAAATAAAAAAATTTACATAAAGAATTATTTATAATTAGTGGAAATTAAATATAATTAGTTGTAATTAATGATAATTTGTATAAATAAGAACTATTTAGTAATAATCAATGGAAAATAAATGAAATTGACAATATTTACAAGTAAGTTATAATTTTTCATTTTTTAACACTTTTTTGACCAATATTTTATAATATAAAATTAATAAAAAACAATTTATTTATTTTATTATCTTTAAAGAAAAGAGGCATACTGATTTTGACAACAGTATTTATTATATGATCCTAATTGGATAAATCATTATAATAATCTAAATGGTTATGGTATAAATCAGGTATATATTTAGGGTGATGAATATTTATATCGTTTTCATTATCAGAACTATAATTTGTTTTAGAAGGGACAATTATGTTTCTAAGTATAAAATCTAATTTGGGGAGGTCAGAAACATTTTAAAAAATTATGGGAAATCTATTTCATTTTCGACATTGCAAATACTATGTTTTTTGTATTAATATGGTGTACATAGTTCTAAAATTTTAAAAATTTGGATTCAAATCCATCATGGTTTAAAACATCAGTAGATGATGTGGCGGGTCAATCTTTTCAACAAATTTAATTTCATGATGATAATTATTTTAGTCCTTATTAAGAACCATCTCAAATTTATTAGTTTCTAATGTCTAATATGTATTCCTTATATCATGGTTGTATTATAATAAAATTTGAAGATGTTGCAAAATTTATGACTATTCAATCTGATAATAGAACATAACATAGCTGTTTTGATTTTATATTTTCATTTATTAAATAATTATTACAAAATGAAAAAACAATCCTATAAATTAATATAATATATAGTGACTGGTGTGTAATTTGGGTCTGGGTTATCAAAATATTTATGCAAGTTCAAATTATTAAATCTGCACGTATGTTTAAAATGAGTCATTAAATATTTTTACTACATGTGAAAATCAAGGTAGAAATAGGCTGATCTAGGATGTTTGGATGGAATCATATTAAAAAATGGATATATTTCCCACTTACACATAGATTGAAAAAATATGGTTATGTCTCATAACACAACATCATTATTGATATGGAACAAAAGTAACATTTCAAATAGTAAAATATTAAATAATTCTTCTCATGGTGATTCATGGGATATATTATACTTGGTACATAATTTTTTCATGAAAAGTACGAAATGTGCGATTCGGTCCTTATTATGTGTGTTTCTATGAATTTGGTTATTATAGTAGTAGATATTCTTGTAGGATTATCTTTTTAACTCTACACAATTTACCACCTGGGATATTGATTAATGAGCCATATAAATTTCTAACATTATTATTTCTAGTACATCAAAAAAAAAGAATATTTATGATTGTTTTATGCCATTGATTGAAGATTTAAATTTATTGTGGTGTAATGGTATCAGTACTTATTATGTTGTTTCGAAATAAAATTTCCATATAAAAGATATACTAATGTGGAAAATTAGTGACTCCCCAGAATAAATCACAGATTTTAGCTGGTTTTCGTATTCTAAAAAAATATTGTTTATACTATAGGAGTGATAGCAATGGGTTAATATCAATAAATTAGAGAAAAAATAATTTTCCTTGCATCATCAAAATTTTATTCATATCGATAATATTTTACAATGGAATAGAAATAATTTCAAAAAATAATAATTTAAATAGATGCATTAAAAGAAATGATCTATGTTGTTGATTTAAAATATATTTTCTCTTAATTACCTCCAATTAGTTTTTACTAACTATAATCCAATATAGAATAGATCGCCTTTTCAAATATCATAATTTAAATAAAATAATTATTTTATTTGTATATTTCATATTGGTCTAATGTGTTGGTTCAGTACATGTTGGATGTCATGCATTTTGAGATAAACTAATTTGATAATTATTTTACCCAATAAGACACACATATTAGTAAAAAAGATTTTTTAATTTCAAGATTAAATTATACCCAAATTTCTAGGTGACTAAAACATGAGTTAATTAAAAATAAAAAATCAAAAAAGCTCACAATGGGAGAAGTTCTTTATAAACATTCAAACGTAAATCATTAATTTTTTTTATATGGATTTCGGATTTGAGACCCCTAGATTGTTATATATTGTGTTGGGATAGATATTCTAGTATGAGTCATTTTATTGAATTAAAAGGTCATAAATGTCATGTTATATTTGAAATAAATCTACCAATTTGATTTATAGGTTTGTTGAATTCTTTAATTTCAGATACGATAACATACCTATAACAATTTTATGATACATAAGTCACACTATAATAGACTATGATTCACTTAATATATTAAAAGAAGATATTTTTTTAATATTATTTAAATTGGGAAAAAAATTCATCCAGCATTCATTTATTTTTTTTGACCATTAATTATATTATTTTCATTATTAAGAAAAATATTAAGGCTGGTACAATTCGGATGGATGTATCCACATGAGAGATATATTCAGTAATTAGTGAAAAAGATGAATAGAAATTAATCATTTGAAGGGTCAATTTTAGAAAAAAAAATATTGGGGGGAATTTCTTTTTTCTGCACCCTTTATTTCCAACCATAATATCATTCAAAACATAACCAAATGGGTCTTAATTGGGAAAATTGATGATTCAATTAAATATTTGTGTATAACAATTTCCTTTAAAATGTTCAATGATTTTCTCCCACCAATCTTATAAAAGGTTACCAATTATCCACCTCTCTTCATACATCCAATGCCTTGTTGTTCAGCAAATACCTACCTAAAAACAACCATAAATCTCTACCCACATCCAATATGTTTTATGTTTATTATGAATCCCTCTTATAAGTTCTTTAAGGGTATATATGAAGAGGTTATCTGATAAAGCAGCATCATTCATAACTAAACACTTTTATGTTATTTCTTCTTCCAGCTAAAAAAATTCTTAAAATATTATAACATAATCGAATTATTATATTATATATATAGTTATGGTATTATGTTTATTTAATATCATATATCTATATCATCTTCCATAAAATGTGAAAGGAAACCATCGATCATGTGTTTTCGGGACTACCACCTTACAAACTGATGTAATTAGTTTCTCATAAAAACCTCTCATGATTTGAGATAACAATTGATAAAAATTTATATAAGATATTTATGACATATTTATAGTTCTGGAATTATAATATTATATCTATATTCTCACTTTACAATTTATTACAATATGATTACATCGATTATACATATATGGGGCAACGACCTCAACTATGTGATGTGAGGCGTTTTGCATTTTATTTCAAAATTGATTTCCAAGAAGATATATTAATACTATCTATATGTTATCTACAATAAAAAAAATATTCCATCAAACTAAATTAATATTAACCATTTTTCATTCAATTATTCTAGAAAATGGATATAATGATCAAGCATATGTACGGTCTACCATCTCCATGAACTGTGTAAATCCTTATTTATGTCTAACTATAAATGAATAATCTAAATAAATATATAATTAATTTATCTAATTTTTATATAATTTTTATAACTATTATTTTTATTCAACCATGATCAATGTTAAAGGATTGAAAATACATAACCCAAAAAACATGAAAAATGAAGTAGTTTATACATGAAACCTGATTTTAACAAGATATTATTAATAAAACGATCATAAATGGTCATATATGAATCATATTTGGTATGATATATATGATTATTGTAATATAATATAGTGTTAATAAACCTATATTTATTATACATGATGTTAGTATCTATCTGAATAATTTCGATACTTCTGGTATGGGATTTTAAGTCTCACTTTTATTTCTGGGAAAATATTCCATTTTCAAAACTATTTTATTTTATGCGGTGTACAAACTAAATCATTGTCATTTTATTCCATGTATCTAATTATTTTAATTTTACTTAATTATGTAGTTAATTTTATTATATAATAGGGATTATGATTTGATTTTCTTTAATATGGTAAAATATTTTTGCATTACTTTTATTTTTTGGGGGCACATGTTATATTCAACACTTATTTGATTTTAGTCCCATAAAATTTTATAAATAATGACTTTTATGAATGAAATTTTTAAAATTATTTGTATATACATATAATTAGGTTTATTTCATTCATGTGACTTTATATTCAAACATTACCGAAGTAATAAATTTTTTATGTTTCAATATCACTGTTTATTATGATTATAGTGATAATACATCTGATGATGAACTATTATAATATATATTTCAATAAAATCTTTTATTTTTATGTATTTTAATATTACGATTATAAATTGTTCAGTTTAATTTTTATCTACTTATGTGCTCTAGATTTTGAATTAATTATTTTTTATGAAAAAATTGATTTTTTTCATTTCTTTTATTGAAGAAAATTTTTTATTCCATATACTAGTTTTCTGATAATGTTTTGAAGAATTATTAAAAAAACACACTATGATTTTTAAATACATTTTTACCAATAAATGAATTGTTATAAAATTATTTAAAATATATATTATATTCATATTCCAAATAATGATCTTATTAACTGTTACAAAAAATATTAGAGGAATCATCATTTTAAATGAAAGCAATTTCTCTTTCGTGTGACAACTTAATGATTTAAAACATACTTTAAAATTGTTCAAGGTTAATAAAAAATGTATTTTTTTCATTTTTATTTTTTAAATTGTTTATATTTTATATATTTTTTTGAATTTTTAAATTTTATTTTCATCAATAAATGTTCAATGTGTTATTTTACTATAATTTTCTATATTATATGAAATCATTTTTTGTTAATTATTATTTATTGGGAATATAATTTAATAATAACATAATTAATATTTTATTGGAAGGATAATTAATATGATAAAAATATTATTGTAAAACTTATTCATTTTCAATGGGTTCTACTGTGAAAAAATAATAAACTTTTTATTAAATGATTTCTTCTAAAAATGTTATACAATGACAAAATTATTATAAAAAATATTTCCCTTCATGGTTTCTAATATAATTAAATTTTTATGAGATTTTGGACAAAATATTTATTATTTTCACAATGTGATGGGTGAGATCTATATCTCCTTACAATTAATTGGGTAACGATTGATATATCATGACATAAAAGGATATTATATGGGTAGTGATCCTAGTTAAATAATGGAATATTTTAGTATGATTGTCTTGGAAGTCAACCTTGACTACTATGATGGTTTGGGGAGAGAACTCATTCCACTATGATAGTTTTGGAAAGGATACTATACTATTATAAAAATGATTTTATATTCTTATGTGTATGCCATAAATATATTTAATTTACAAAATAATATGTTCCGGGGTATCTAGTACATTAATTCCTATATTATCAGTTTCTAACAAAAAAAATTATTCCATGACTTTGATTATGATAAATGATATATATGGATTGGTTTTCAATTGTTATTATCTTGTTCTTATACCCTTATTCTTTGGTTATGTAGATATATCCCTTGTTTACCCTTATTGAGCATATGAGCTCACCTTTACATATAATTCAACACCGTAGATTATAATTAATTGTATTATGTAAGCTATGTTTAAGAGGGGTTGTTGTTTTGAATAACTTAGTGTGAAAATATTTAGTTCACTTATGAACCATTTTTTTATGTATCCCTGATTCAAAAGGATGTAGAGCTAAACAATTATGGAAAAGAGAAATATGTTTTGATAGGATTATTAATCTATTTAGAATTGATATCTATTTATGAATTATATGTCCCTCTATAGTTGGTATCAATGAATTTTTTAGCTAACCTTTCTAATATGGTGTGGGAAAATGATAGTGAGAACCTTAAGAATATGTTTATGTATGGGAAAATATAAAAGAATTTTATTTAAGGAAACATCTTTTGGATTCAATGAAATGACATCCTTGTATAGGTATTAAAAGTGGAAATAGATTTATAAAAGATATACAGTGTGATAAATAAATTCAGAAAGGGTGTGTCACATGGTTCATGGAATTTGGTGTTGCAAAAAACATTTATTGATACTGAGGGGGGATAGGTTTTGAAAATTCAAAAACTCATTATGAACCATTATAAATTATTTGAATAAATAATTAACATGAATTATATCGATATTATATATTGTTTCATATATTGAAATTATGGGGACATGATTTAGAAACCCTTTGAATTATTCTTCATGATTAATCATTCTGATCCAAGATTTTCGATGGTCAAAATAGAAATTTTGTTTTTACTAAGGGATTCATGATATAATTATAAATTTTTTGAGGTTAAAGGAATTTTCATATATTTAGGTATCTTATTTGAGGTTAGTTTTATGAATTTCCTTATATCATTAAAATTATTTAAAAATATTAATTCTTGTCCACATCAATTGGATATTTAATAGTTCTGAAAACCCAATATGAAATGATTATTTTATCTCAATAAATGATTCTCCTCTAACTGATGAATGTGGGAAATGTTTCCTGCATATCATGACATTCTTCAACTTGTTAAATTTTTTGTTATATTATGAATGGATAAAATTTCCCTACATAAATCCCAGAATAATTACCATTGCAGGGAAGTAATGATTTAAATTAAAAACTAACCTACAATATTCTATAAGTGTTCGGATAAATATGAAATTATCCGCAAAATAGAATCCATAATATGGGTCCTGATTCATAATCAAATGGGTTTTTTATCCATGGTGGTTGGGAATAAACATAAAATCAACTATATACCAATTGTGTGTGTGTGTGTTTTAGTGTACTTATTAATGATTTTAAAATATTAAATATAATAATGTTGTTGATTTATCAATAGAATTTATAAAAATTTGATGACATATTTGATAAAATCCACAAAGAATAGACTCAACTGAGTAGTAAAAATTTATTAAGTAAATCATGGGGTATCCGGATAAAAAATTTATTTTAACAAGTTTGTCACCTTATGGATAACATATTCATTTTGTTAAGAAAAAATATATATCAATGAAACTTGGAATTTAAAATCGTTATATATACATGATTATTAATAATAATGACTATCCCTTCCCCATATTGGTTTCCTTTTGGATCAACAATGCAGAGAAAAACACTATTTCATGAAAAAAATTAACTGGGATATTATACATTGAGTGTTAAGAAAGGTGATATACCCAATAAAATATTCATCACAAGTTGTGGATAATATGAATATATTGAGATTACATTAGTTCCTACCAATTATTCCACTATCTTTATAGATTTAATGAAATGTATATTTAGAGATTAACTTGATCTGTTTTTGGTGGTCTTTATAAAAAATACTCTTACCTATTCAATGTGAAATTAATATCATGATGATCAATTGAGAATCATATTGAAGAACTTATGAAATGGGAATGGTATTAAAAAATTAATAATGTACAAAATATGGAATCAAATGGTTTCATTTTTAGTTCATATAATCTCATGATATGGTACATCATTGGATCCATCAAAGTTGGAGGTTAATGAACATTACCCCAAAATAGCCCGTGTGGATAATATTTAATATTTTTATTTGGTTTTGATTGATATTATTAATGTATTTTATATAATTTCTCTCAAATTTTTAATTCTCACCATTTGGTAACTCAAATGTCATCCTTATACCTTTTGATGGGTGAATTTGAGGAAAATTTCAAGGAACTGAATAAATTTTTTTTCAAAAAACATGTACGTACACTACCCTCAGTAAGTAAGGTTCTATAATTTACAATGATTCACAGATGAATTGGTTGTGATGATTACTTATAAAATATTATGTGGAGATATATTATGCAATATGAAAATTTATGGGTCATATGAAAATTTACCCTAATCATGATTTATAGTAATCTGTGTAGAATTTTTAATTAAATATATGAATGAATTTTATTTATAGATAATTGAATGATATATATATATATATATATATATACAAATCATAACATTTAAAACTATATATTAACCTTGAATTATTTTAACATTCATCATATAATGAGGCTAGAGATTGTTAATAATTTTTACTGATCAATAAAATTTCCCCCTAGGAAAGGAAAATCAGAGGTTGATTTGGTGCATCAAAAGTATCATGATAGGTTTTATATTATGACTATCAGAAAAGATACAATATTTTTTTATTTGGAATGGATTCATCATGAAATTTTTACATAAAGGGGAAATCATATCATTATCATATTAGTGATTAAACAACAATCCATATGAATGTAAAATAAAAACAAAATCAAGTAAAATATATGAATAAGAGGTCATAAATATTCGTAAGTTAAACTATGATTATGGTGAAAATATAAGGTTCAATAACCTATTATTTGATCCATCCATATTATATTTAATGAAGGATCTATTAGATAAATTCCATAGTTTTTCATTTTCAAATCATTCTAGAAGTAGAATTATTAATTGTGATTTAAATGTGTATTTTTGATGGGTTGACATATAATGAGATATTTATGATTATGTATCCATGTTTTTGGTATTCATGAAAGTTAAGTATAAGCGTAAAAAATTATAAAGAGATGTTATAATCATTTAACTAACAAGAATTGATAATGGAAATCATCAGAGTGGTTTTTTTCATTGGACTCCCTAAAACATATAATTAGAACAATGCTGACAGGGTTGTTTTCGATCGCCATATAATGTCATCGCATCTCATTGAAATCAGAGTATTGTTCTCTTACTTTTATTGACATGATACACAATATAAGGAATTAATATTTCATGGAGTCACATGGTATATTTTATAAAATCCATATTTGAGGTTTATGTTGATGTTCTAGAAAATACTTCTTCTAAAATTGGATATGATGATCAGTATTATAAATGTGTATCATCCTAAGATAGATTGTCAGTCTAAGACAAAAATTCAAAATATAGAGGATATATTGAGATCTTGTCCTATCCATTTAAATGTTGATTGGTATCAACACCTTCCTGTAGTTGAGTTTTCATAAAATAATAACTTTCACTCAGGAATTATGATGTATCCTTATGAATCCCTCTATGGAAGGAAGTGTTGGACTTCAAATATCTAGGATGAAGATAGAAAAATAATGCTTTTATGAATTGATAATGTTGACAACATGATAGTGAAAGTTAGATACATTCAAAAAAAAATAAAGGTAGATTAGTGTTGACATAAGCTTTATGTTGTAAATCCTAGTCATGTTCAACAGTTTGAAGTTGGTTATAAAGATTTCTAATGAATCTCCACCATGGAAAAATGTTATGGGATCTGGGAATAATTAAAATATGAGGCCTTGGTATATTTGCTTCTTTGATATTATTAATGAATTATGGATGGGTTTCTATCATTGGATCTTCTATAAAACTTCTCTCATGTGTACAATACGGTCCAGGTATCTCTCATGAGGATGTACACACATGATCCTACAAATGAAATGAAATTGGAGGTCTTACCAAAGTATCCTAATTATTACAATTTAGAAAGCTTATGTAGATTTCCGTCATATATATAATCATCTAACAAAACCGAAAACTATAATGGTCAATAGTTTATGGAAAAACCACAAACTGGAGGAAATAATATATGAACCTTATAATATTATGAGGATGAAGTGTCATTAGTTGTTTGTATTTGAGTGATGTAGATTTTAGAGAAAATTTAATTTTATGGGAGTTAGAATGTTATAACTCAAAATTTTATTAAATATTTTATTTTATATAAATTTAATTTCATTGATAGCATGTGTAACACTGAACAACAATTTTTAAAGAACCAAAATATACTATTAATATCATCAATTATGAATGAACATTATAACTAGGAAATTAAACATTGATATTTTAATATGGATAAATAAATTTCAGAAAATAGTTATGATTCTTTTATATAAATAATATATATTGAAAAATTATAACTTTTGTTCTTATAATGATTTTATTTTATCCAAAAATATACTTTTCTCAAAAAACATCTTTTATTCCTTTCCTTAATCAATATTTATTTTACCACTTTGGTAATATTTATATGAAACATTAAACATAATTTAGAAAAATATAAATTAAAAATTATCTTACATTTATTTATTTTTTCAATTTTGTGAAAAGATTAATTTCATAATAAATAATAAAAAACGAATATTTTTATTAAATGTTTAAATTTAATTCCCTAAAAATGCATGTCATTTTATTATTATTCATTTAAAAGTAAAATTAATTATATTATAGTATAATTAATAAAATTCAGGTAATTGGAATTAATTTTATATTGAATTTTGATTATAAAACCTCTTAGAGTTATGAAAACTACTTCACTGAAAAATTATTGTCACATCACATTTATTGTTTAATTTTTAAAACTATTTATTCCACATATATGAATTGAATATAAAATATATTTTTATATGTTTTTTAGAATCATTAATAATTTATATTCTGTTATACAATTTTTTTTATATTTAGTCATAAAATTATTAAAAATTAATTATCGTAGTTGGGTTTAAAACGGGTTTAATGAAGGTTATCCTAAAATGATAAAGGCTAAAATTAATTTAACCTTTTAAAATTACACATTAATGGTCATATTATGACTATATAAAATATAAGGATAAGAAATGAACCATTTTTAATCACTGGTCCATGATTAATATGTGGGTATCATTTTTTATTTTTAAAAATTCAATGTGCTTCCTTTCCTACAAATATAAAAGGGATACCATATCATCTCTTATTCAAGCTTTAAATGTATTTTGGATTAAAAAATACTCAATAAAATAACTTCATTAATTAACCCCCCCCCAGATCCTAGAGGACTTATTCTGATTTTTAACACCTTCTATGAAGTATTTTAGTTCTACCCTAAGGAGATTTTCTGAACAATATGTATCTTTCTTAACACATCATTTTTTATTCTTCTACCTCCTTTAAATCCTTGTAAAATTTTACAACAAAATGTCATAAGTTAATTAATTATTATCAATTTTATGATTC
The DNA here is from genome assembly GCA_963277665.1 of Viscum album. NCBI lineage: Eukaryota > Viridiplantae > Streptophyta > Magnoliopsida > Santalales > Viscaceae > Viscum > Viscum album. The sequence continues at coordinate 1,580,954,942 of OY728137.1, read as the reverse complement.
ATTGTGTAATAATAGGTCTATTTCTATTGGAATTAGATGAAATATTCATAGTACTTCTATGTTCCAATTATGGGAAACCAAAAAATATTTCAATGACATATTAACTAGTAAATTATTGAATGGAAATTTATAAAAAAAAATATGATATGTTGTATCATAGTGTATTTACCACCATTTTAATGTTTTGGAATATTGGACAACATCAAATTCAACCCATGTTTTAAATATTATGTTTTTTGTGGGTATACAAAATCTTTTTTAATGGATCTTAATCCCATGATTCTGACTGAAAAAAGATATTGAATTTAGATGAGAAATAATTATTAGAGAGTGTATTAGTGGATAGGTTGGGTTTTGGATTCATCATAGAATGAAAACCCAAGTATTCTATTTTTATAGATTGTATGACACAATTTTGGAAAACCATTTCTCCCACTAAAGAGACATCGTACTCCCAATATATTCACAGATCATGGTTAGGGAAACCATGAATGATGGGGCTCATGACTATGCATGGACCACTATATCTATTATTATATGGATATTCATGCATTTCATATATTTTTTTGAAACCATGAACAAGAAACATTCTTAGTGACACTTAATAAGAGACTATGCAACGGAAAAACATGGTTTGGCTGAACTGTGTGAGTTAACCATGTGAGGAATCTATCATAAGTAGTTTTAGCCACACAATTTATGAATGGTTTAGAATAACATATCAAAAAACCATGTGGGATCATTGATTGTGTGAAAATTCAATTTTTACCTTCCCCTTTATATTTCATATTTCATCATTTCGTTCTTCCCCACCCACACAACGATGCATATATCCACTCTAGATTCTTCCCCCAGTAAGTGTTGATCTTACCACTCTATTTGGGCACCATTTCTTGATCTGTTGGTTGTGTTAGATCTGTATCTGTACCCCATTGAATCCCATTTTCCACTATTACTATTTTACCTCTCTACATAGATCACAAAAAACATTTGATCTCGTTTACCTTGTTCTCTTGCAATTCATCTAAAATTTTAGTTTCATTTAAATTTGCTAGAGTTATAGTCTAAAAATAGACGAGTGGATTCCAAAAATCCGGAGGATGGGGGTTCTCAAACTGTATTATGATTTCATTTTGTTTAAGGGGTATTTTTTAGAGACTTTTTTGGTAGAATGATCAAGGATGAAATTAGTTCACTTCTTTACTTAATTTTAATTGTGAGACTATATGGAAAGCCTCTAGGAATTCCCAGTCCTTGGATTACATGACCAAACTGGTTATGGGGCATAAGGGAACATGGGTAGTGAAGACAAGTGTGATATTTATTTTGAGTCTCATTATTTTAAATAAATTGTATAGAATAAAATAGTGAAAATATAATGTGATAGGCCCATCCTCTATATAAGTATGGTGTTTTCCATTTTGATGGATTTGATGTGATAATCTAGAAATACACGGTCAAATTTATTTATTTTTAGAGTAATTTTGATCACCAGTTGGGTGAAATAGTCATCATATGAGGTGAACAATATTTCATTTGATGAGTGTGCCTCATGTGACATGATATGGTGATATATATTAGGTTGGGTGATGTGGTTTTAGGGGAACTGGGTTTCATAATGTTGTTTATTAGAAATTTATTTGGTGATTTATGCTAACCCATATTGGGGAATTCAACATCTGGAGTCATGTTAAAATAGTTGGACTCCGACGATGATGTGGTTTAGAAAACTAATGTTTGTTGAGGCCTTTAATATATGCAACATAGAATTATGTTTGGAGGGTTTTCTATAAAAATCTATATGTATGACGAGGATCCATCCTTTTAATGTGTTGAGCTTATTAAATAGGGGATGAGGCTCTTCATACTTATGGTCATTAGCCAAAGAATTATTTCAAATGATTCCAATTTTAGTTCCTTAGGACATCATCTATACAACCAATGGTAATATTATTTAGAATACATGCATCACTATATCATAGGATGTTGTGCATTGAGCTAATGGGTGTTTTTGAGCAATGGTCTAAGAGATTAGATTATTGTTGTATGGTCATTACTTCTAAACATCGGTGTCCGGATCTGGACATGATTTGTTGGGTGGCATGATGTTTTGGGTGACAGTATTAGAGATTGAACATCATGGTTCACCTGGATTTACTCTCATCATAGGATGCCTTGGTCTTAGACTGAGGATACTCTCATCTATAGTGTTTTAGTGATGGACAAAACATGTGAATTTCTTTCTTGGGGAAAATGAGAAAAATTGCAGAATGTATATTTATGTTACTCACATGAAAAATTATATTAACTCTTTTATACACCGGATAAATCATAGACATAAAATAGGAACACTTTTGGTGGTATCCTAGTCAGATTGTTTCTCACAACATACACGGGCCATTAAGGTTTAATGTAGATTTTATAGATTTTAATACCTTGTATGGGTTTGAGATCTAGAGATGTACCTCAGTGTTGGGCTGTTTAGTATGAGTTAGATGGCTTGGGATATTGAGGTTCCTACATCATCTGATGTTTTTATTTTTTCTCTTTTTATATCTGAAATCATATATATATTTATTTGATATGGTCATCAATTGGAGATCATTCAATTTCTTTATATGTATGATTTTTTTAAAATTTCTCCTAGTATAAAATGTATTTTTTAATTTTTTATTTATTCCGATGAAATTTTTTATTATGATTCTTCAATTGCATGATATTTCAGAGAATTATTTCCTTGGAGGGTAACGTCTCAAATATCATTTGGTCATTCTTTTCATATTCTTATATCTATATGGCAAAATTATTATATTTTCAAAAAAGGATATATTCTCTTCATACCATCCATTTACACCCATTCTTATTCAAGTGGATAATCATTTGAGGGAGAAACAAATGTATTAAAAGGTGTTGCATTTACCTTTTTATTTGTATTACTACTTAATATTTGGTATAATTAATATTAGAATGTTCTCAGAAAAAATTTTAGAACAAATTTTTGGGTTCTTGTAGACCCATGCACGAGGGACAGACCAAGTTTCGGAGGGTAGGAAATGTTTTTCTACTTGGATTTTTTATAGTTGATATGATTTCCACATAGACTAGAACACATGGAAGTGTTTATCACCTATTATAATATGTGTTCCATGACATTTTATGGTATGGTTTGATTTAAATAAACCTTATCCCCGAATGGAAATGTGTTCATTTTATTCTCAAATACGAATCCTAATTGGGTACACAGAAAGTTATAAATTAGATATATATATATATATATAAATGTGATTTTGATAAAGTTTTATTGTGATTATCATTGAGGATTAGGAAATTGATATGGGTTCGAGTAGATTATTGTGTCAATAAAAAAGATATGCATTGTTTTCCTATATACTCTATATTTTGTGGTTTCTTACTCAAAAAACCCTAGGAAGTAGACCCAATGAAATCAATATGTGATATGTGATATATTTTCATGACCCATACCCCAGGGCCCAGGTGGTGACTACCCCAGGCCCGCCATCCATAGGCTAGGGGCTTGTGATTAGCACTGAAGGCATATTCCCTAAAACTGGGAAGGCATTGACTTTATAACCTACAACACAAACAACCTATCAAACAGAAAAATACGAATTCATGTAAACTGAATAGTAAACAGAGTGTGTACAGTTAGTAAAAATGAGCTATAATACAAACTCAACTAGAATGTACAAGGAAAATTGCAATGTACGGGACAACTAAAAGTACAATTAAACTAGAATAGCTGGTGTAATCATCTGACAACGTTCCTACCTGAAGGGTAGGTACAACTCTTGATCGGTCATCTCTGCGGTATGCTTCGTCTAGGTCTAGCTCTAAAAAACCTCTAGTCCTGATACCCTCATCCTTAGTCAGCGTTGTATGTCTTCTATATCCAACACATCAAGGTGCGGGCATAACCTGTGCATCGGTGAGTATAATGATACTCTGAAGGGACCCTGAGACCCTCAAGGTATCAAAACATCCACCATGGATAAACCACAAAGTATGAAACCAACAAATAACCCTAATTATGTATATGCACATAAATATACATAAGTTATCATGTCATCCATCTCAATTATGAAAGAACACAATAGTTTTGACCTATCTCACACTAGGTATATTTTTAGATACAGTAGTAGAGATGATTAGTTGTAAATAGTAAATCATATTACTCTATTAAGAGTCTCTTCTACTAAACTTCCTAGAATCTATAGGAGCTGACCCACACATGATCACCAGAGCTGACCCACACAGGATTGCTAGGAGCTGACCCACACTGGATTGCTCGGATCTGACCCACAGAGGATCACTAGATCTAACCCACATAGGATCTCTAGGAGTTGTCCCACATAGTCTCTCTAGGAGATGACCCACATAAGATTGTTGATGTTAACCCATACAGTATCTCTAGGAGCTGACCCACAATGGATTGCTGGATCTGACCCACATAGGATCGCTAAGAGCTGACCCACACAGGGTCGTAAGAGCTGACCCGCACATGATAGCTTTGAGATGACCCGCACAGGATAGCTTGGAGCTGAATGGCACATGATCTCAAAGAGCTGACATGTAGTAGATCTCTAGGAGCAGACCCACACAGGATCTCTAGGAGCTGACCCACAATGGATCACTAGAAAGACCCACACAAGATCACTATGAGCTCACCCAAATAGGATTTCAAGGAGATGATCCACAACAGATCGATGGAGCTGACTCATACATGATTGTTAGGAGCTGACCCACATGGGATTGTTAGGAGCTGACCCATGCATGATCGCCAGCAGCTAACCCTCACAAGATAGCTAAGAGCACTATTCTCATCACATCCAGCTTTTCTGTTTTAGCACTAAGTTTTCTCGTCTCCAGGAGTATATGCTCCTGATGCCAATTTTTGATTCTACAACTTCCACGATGTACCACGATGAAGTATCTCAAAGTACTTCCATGTCTTAGGGGTCTCAAAACAACAGATGGAAAATCAATCAGACTCCTGGTCTATGAGTTTTTAGCATTTTAGTCCCAGGGACCCGGTTGGATTCATGCTCGATCCAACTTGATAGTAACCCAACTTAATTGAAATCTCTAATGAGACATACATAAATGGACCATGTTTCTCCAAGAAACACAACGTCATTGACGTTTCTTCAAATAGACGTCTGGTGTCAATGATATGGCCAAAAGTGAAAAAAAGGGTCGTAGTGGGACTGGGTAAGGACCAAACCTATCAAACCGACCCGACACGACCTGGCCCGGCCCGCTAGCTGGCCCATCCCATTGTGTTTGGCCCGGACCTATGGGCGGCACGACATGCCACAAGGTTCTGCGGAGGGCCGCGGGTGGCCGCGGAGGGCCGCGGGTGGCCTCAGAGGGCCATGGGTATCCACAAGGAAGGGAGTGACCATGAGCCATGGGGGGATGTAGAGGGTACGAGACCGCGTTGCAGCTCAGCTGCCATGGTTCGATCATAAGGACAGTTATGGCTCAACCAAGATGGTGGCAGCGGCTAGGATAGCTGCTCGGACAGCGGTTTGGCTCAGCATGGCGGTGTAACCTCACCTCAGTGGCGCAGCTTAGTGGCGGCGGCTCGGGTTGAAACTTGGCCCAGAAAGGGGCAGCGGCCCGAACGGTGACAGCGGTTCAGCCGGGGTGGCGTTGTTACGTCGCGGCGATGGGGGTTGTGGGGCGGCGTCGTTGTGTCGTCTCCTTCATTATGGCCAGCTGTGATGCCCGTCTCCATTCTCTTGCCCCTTCATGGTTGGTCGCTAACCTCCTCTATCGTGAAGAACACCACAAATCATTACTAGAAGTACAGAGAGGAAATTCCATGTTTGATTGGCCCACACTCTCCACATTATAGAGGTAGCAAGCAGCTATAAACTCTCTTTGAATAATGAAGAATCATAATGAATTAATAAGGGAAGAATTTCAAACAACCACCCTACCTAATTTGTTTGATTCGGTGAAGATTGTTCATGAAGAAATTGTCAATGACGTTGGGAATATAAGGATGTCGATGACATTGCTATCTCCTAATTTGTTGGTGGAGATGTACCTTTTTGGTGATCCTTCGATGGAGTTTAGAGAAGAATTAGTCGATAGAGAAGCATTCTTCATTGGGAGATGTGTTTTTTCATGTTCTCTCATGCTCCCACCTTGGACAGCGATTATTTTCCCATATCCCACCATAAATAAATGGGTATCCAATATAATAAAATATATTGGCATAGTTTTAAAATAAAATAATTAATTAACGAAAAGGGTCGGCAAAATTAATGTCGAGGAAACTCAAGAGGCTCCTCCACATTAAAGAGGATGATGAAGGGTTTCACTATCATTAAAAGGGGATTTCAAGAGGTTAATTCCTTGGGAGGTCCCCACCACCATAACCTCTAATGGGAGGTTAGGATCGGGTGGTTTCCACCACCATAACCTCTCATGGGAGGTTAATTCAGGTGGTCCTCACCTACAAAACATCCACATGGAATCTGAAAAAAATAAAATAAAAATGTTCCCAAATTATTATTTTATATAATTGTTCATGAATAACCCAAAAACTATCTTTCACCCTCATCCTACTAATGTTGAGGTGATCGTATCCATAAGAGAATACCAGCACTGCGAGTTCAACGGTGCCCTAAGATTTCAATTCCGAGCATTAGTTTAAATGTTAGAAAAACACGCTCGATCGTTTACATAACGTTACCTAATAATATACCAAAATTCCTTCTAGGAACATCGGGCCTCGGAATCATGTGCCGTCAATTTTCCCGGACTCATAATATTCCTATTAATTAAAAAACTTACATGGAAATTTTGGGTTTTTACATTCTCCCAACCTCATGGATTTATGTCCCCGTAAGCCACATCACAAAACTAAGTAAAACAAATGGGGGTACTGAACACGCATTTGAGCCTCCCACTCTCATGTGATCTCCTGGATGTTCTTGTGATGCCAATGAATGTGCACCAGAGGTATCAACCATCAATGAAGGACCCACTCATGTCGATATTCAATCTCTATTTGAACCTCGATAAAAGTCCCCCCATCCTCAACATCTAGCTCGCCATGGTAGATAATGTGAGAAGGGTTGTACACGAATCTCCTCAACTAGGATATGTAGAAAATGTCGTGCACTCGGTGGAACAGAGTTAGATGAGCTAAGTGTTAGGCCACATGCCAGCTCTAATAAGGACCAGAAAATGTTTGATTAACCATTGAGATAACATGCCACCATGACCAAATCTCTTCTCCTGGATGATCTGCACCATCTTTGTGGTAGCCTATACCATCTCTGGTCCAACTGGTACTGACTCTCCAAGGTTATTCCAACACAAAGGTGATCTGCAAGGTCTCTCGTACAACGCCTCAAAAGGTGCCCTCCCAATGGTCTAGTGATAGTTGATGTTGTATGAAAACTAATCCAAAGGCATGTGATCCTCCCAACTACATCTGAATTCGTGGACACGAGCAAAAATCTTCTCCTCATGGGTCTGAATGGTTTACTCAGTATGTCCATCCATCAAAGGATGGAAGGTGGTGCTCAAATAAAGATGTTTCCCGAATGACTTCTGCAAACTCTTCCATAGATGGGATATAAACTGTGTATCATAGATGGCATGACATATGGATATACATGGATGTTCGGTCACAAAGTCCATGGATATATCATCTTACTTCCACACTAGGACCCCCAATGGCTGAACAAAGAGTGCTGGTACCTGATGCTCCTCCTTCACATGCTGACAAGTGAGGAACCGAGAGACAAACAATGCAATTTCTTTCTTCATTCCCGGTAACTGGTGTTGTCATCGGAAATCCTGGTACATCATCGCCACTCTAAGATGTACCACTAGATGTGATGCATTTAACTCCCTCAACACTTCCTCCTAAAGTGACACTAGTACCATGGTAGGTCTTTTGAAGATGTGGAGGCGCTCCACACCTTCATAAAATCCATCAGGGGCCTTTCTGGTATATATCTGACCATGTCGTGCCTCGTAGTTTGCGTCCCCATGCTGCGCCACTCCGACTCACTAAATAAGTGGGGGAGTGACTTTAAGAGACTAAAGAAAAACATCCCCATCCCTATCCACAAAGGATAATTGCAAAGAAGCTAGCTACTTCGTTTCCTCACCTAGTAGTTGTATACCAGATCTCCTGCTGAGTTCATATGATGCATCATTTCCCAGCCCATGAGTATAGACTATCTCGAAGTCATAGTCCTGGAGGAACATAAGAAAACAACATTTTCTTAGGATCAAGATCTTCTGAGAGATGATATACCTAAGACTCTTGTGATATGAGTAGACGATAATGAGTTCACCAATCAGATAGGGTTGCCACATCTTCAAGGAAAAGTCCATTGCTTCTTACTCCAGGTCATGAATTGGGTAGTTATGATCAAGATGCCTCAGCTATTGAGAAACATATGTGATAACCACTCGCTTCTGCATCATGAAACATCTGAGTATGGTCCCTGATTTGTCATTGTAGACTACATACCCTATTCCCTCTTCTGGAAGCCTCATGATGGGGGCACTGGTCAGCCTCCATCTTAGATCCTGAAAACAATGATAGCATCTATTCAACCACACTAGGAGTTGCCCCTTAATTTTCAACACTGATAGTGGTGTTGCAAATCTGGAGAAATTTGGCACAAATTCACGGTAGTATCTGACCAAACCCTGGATTCTATGTACCTCTTTCACACTCCTGGGTGTCTCCCAAGCATGTACCACCTCAATCTTCACTAGATCCATTGAAACTCCAGCCTCTAATAGGACATGTCCCAAAACCTAAACCTCTCAGATCCAGAGCTAGCACATTGAGAGCTTACCATAAAGCTGGAGCACTCGGATTTTGTCCAGTACTACATATAAATGATAGGCATGCTCCTCCTAAGTAGCCGAGTTGATCAGAATTTCATTAATGAAGACTACTACAAAGAGATTAAGGTATGGCTATAATATGGTGCTCATGGGTCCCATGAACACTATAAGAGCATTGGTTAATGCGAATGGAATATCCAAGAACTCGTAGTGGTGTTACCAACATCTGAAAGCAATCCTCTGCACATGCATGTCTCATACTCTGAGCTGGTGATATCTTGATCTGAGGTCTGTCTTCAAGAACCATAGTGCTCCCTTCAGCTGATCAAAGAGGTCATAAATCCGCGGGAGTGGGTACTTGTGCTTCACGGTCACCTGGTTTAGGCACTAATAGTCAACACAAATCCTTATGATCCCATGTGCCATCATGGAAAATAAAATCGTGGTTGCCCAGGGTGAAACACTGGTCCGGATGAATCCCTTCCCCTGCATGTCCAAAAGTTTTACCCGAAACTCACAAAGATCCGTATGATACATACGATATTCTGGTGTGGATATTGTTGTCATCTCGAGGTAAAAGTCCACCTACCGATGATTAGGTCAATCCAGAACTTCATCAGGGAAAACATTAGGATTCTAGTCCACTACTATAGGATAACTCGGACTCTCCACATCAATCTCTCCAATGGTAAGGCTAGATAACTAATGTGTAATCAGTAGCACCCTACTACGAGTAAGTCCATCATGTGCTTCAAAGGCTCCATTCATTCCGGTGAAGGTACTCCTAGTACCATCTATGCGGACACACCACACATTGCACCTAATACAGTCTATCCGAGCATGTACTGTAGATAACCATCCCATACCCATGATAATGTTGTGAGGCCTCAACGCCGTTACTAGGAGATCCCAGCCGAAGCTCTCACCACCTAATGTAAGATTACACTATCGGTACTAGTGCGTAATCATCTAATCTACTCATGTAGGAGTATCTAGCTGTATGGATCAATCTAATGGCTCCGTCGAAATCTATGTGCTCCGAATGAGGGCAGTGGCAATAAAATAATGACTATCACTTGGGTCTATAAGAACTACAACTAAGGTGTATTAGTCACAGTTCCTACCTCGTATGATCTCCGAAGCACCAAGATCGTAATCCTCGTCCATCTAGAGCTGACCTATCCCCTACCAACCTGCTCCATGCGGTCAGGGTGGACCTACTGGTGGAGGTAGAGATAACATCTTATAGGGTCGCCAACCGCCAATTGAAATTCCAGCTCCTCTGCAACATATCCTTTCTCCCTGCAGACTTCCTCAGTCGAATCTCAATCTTTACATGGGTGGTCCATCAACCATCTGCATACTATCCATACGGTGGGTCAGAAAATCATGAGCTATGTGACCCTGCCTACCACATGTGAAACACTGCCTTCTCCTCGCATGACTGGCTCTGCCTCAGTTGCCCTGCACAAACAATCCTATGTCATGCAGTCATCCACATATAAGTCTTTTCCTTTTAGACCTATATGACATATATTATCTTACAGTTGCATTAGACTCTGCTACATGATGAATAGTTGTGGATCTTGCTGTTGGAGACTGATCGGCAATGAAACTATTGACTATGAGGGCTCTCTCTAACACCCCACCTACGTCGGGATTTAGAGTCAGATCATTGAATCCCTGGTCTCCCGCCTAAGCACCTTCTTGAAGCTTTGGTCCCTGAATAGTGGGTCCCACACCATATCTATGGAGTAGAATGAGAGGTTAGTGAACCACCCTGAGTACTGAGTTTTAGTCATGTTGCCCTACTGCAGATGAAGAAGCTCCTATATGTGCACTTCACGAAGAGTCACTGGGACAAACTATATCAGGAACGGTCTCTCGATGTCTGTCTGGAGAAGTTTCACCTAATCGTGGTCTTGGAGCATCAAGCTCCACCATCTTCCTACTACTGCCTATATAATTATAGTGGCAAGGATAACCATGAGATAGGCTGGTGTCCATACTAGTTAGATTACTCTCACTACAGACTCCATTCAATCCCCTACCTCTAGTGGTTTGGTCTCTCCCCTGAACCTGGAGGGCCTCGAGAGCAGGAACTCATGAAATGAGTTCATGCGGCGTGCACAGTCGACTGCTCGTGCTGGTGGCATCAGTGGCCCAATGGGGAATGGCACCGCTGGTTCCTTCGCTGGTGCGTGTATCAGTAAAGGGCCCCGCACTAAGGCCTCGTTGCTCTGTGGTATATCAGTTCGTACAACTCTTGGAACACTAACTGGCTGTCATCATAGAGGAATCTTGAAAAGAAACAGGTGCTCCATGGTAGATAAGTTATACCAGGTGATATAACTAATGAAAACAGTAGATAAAATTTCAAAACAAACACGCAATCAATGTTTCATGCACTGAGACTGAAATCAGAAGTGAGGGTCCTTCTGTGTGTATTCGTTGGGTGTCGCACCAACAATGGATTCCCTAAAATGATAACCAAAATCACTATACCTAACCCTATTTCCATTAACATGAATTATTAGAGTAATATATTCTTCATTAGAACTGACTCCTCTGATAGCAATTTGTCATGACAAATCCCTTGGGGCTCATGTCGTGACTACCCGATGCCCGCCTTCCATAGGCCAGAGGGCTGGTGACTATCACCGAAAGTGTATTCCCAAAAACGTGGAATGAATTTCCTTTAATACATGTAACACAGACAACTATGCACATAGAAAGATACGAACTCATGTAAACTAAATAGTAAATAGAGTGAGTAATGTAAGAAAAAAAGGGCCAGAATACAAACCCAACTGGAAATTACAAGGAAAAATGGAAATTACACGACAACTAAAAGTACAAGTAACTGGAATAGCACCTAAGATCACACAATAAGGATCTTACCTGAAGGGTAGGTACAGCTCTTGATCGGTCATCTCTTCCATATGCCTCGTCTATGTCCACCTATGAGTTACCTCCAGTTCTGGTACCCTCATCCCCAGTTAGTAATGTCCATTATCTGCATCGAACACAAAAAGGTGTGGTCATATCATATGAATGGGTGAGTATAACGATACTCAGTATGGACCCAAAGACCCTAAAGGTCCATACACAAAAATCCACCATAGAGAAACCACAATGTATATATTAGTAGATAACCCTTCATAGGCATATTCCCATACATTTATCTATGATATCAAGTAATCCATCTCAATCATGAAGGAACATAGATATTATGACTCTGATCACATCATGTATATTTTTAGGTACAGTAGTAGAGATGAATATATGTAAATACTAAATAATGTTACACTGTTAATAGGCTATGCTGTTAACCTACAAAGAATCACTAGGAGCTGAAGCACATTGGATTGCTAGAGTTTTCCCACACAACATCTCTAGGAGTTGAAAAACACAATATCTCTATGAGATGACCCATAAATGATCATTGGAGTTTACCCACACATGATTTATAGGAGCAGACCCACACATGATCGCTAGTTACTGACCCACACTAGATCACTAGAGATGACAAGCACATGATCTCTACGATCTGGCCCACACAGGATCGCTCGAGATGACCTGCACAGGATAGCTTGGAGCTAACCCAAATAGGATTGCTATGATATGACACCCACAGGATCTGTAGGAGCTGAACCACATAGGATTGCTAGAGCTAACCCACACAGGATCGCTAGGAGGTGACCCACACAATATAAAATGGAACTGAACTACACATGATCACTAGAGATGACCACAAAATGATCGTTTGGAGTTGAACCCCACAGTATATTTGGAGCTGACCCACATTAGATCACTGAAACTGACCCACACATGATAGATAGGAGCTGACCCACACAGGATAGCTACTAACACTCTTCTCATCACATCCAGCTACTGGGTTTTCTCACTAGCCTTGGTCATCTCTGAAAGAGTCTGCTCCCCAAGACACTATTCGATTCTCCAACTGACATGATGTCCCAAGGAGAAATAATTCAAAGGAACGCCATGTCAAAGTGGTCTCAACCCAACACACGGCGCGTCATTCGGACGCCTAGTCTGTGAGTTATTAGCCTTTTCGTCCTGGAGTCCCAGTTAGATTCTTGATTGATCCAACCTAACCGTTCCCAATCATTGTCAAAATTAGTAGTGGGGTATACTTAAAGGGATCATCTCACTCCAAGGTACTTAACCCGAGCGACGGATCATCAAACAAATGTTTGTTACCAAAGTTATGGCTAGAAATGCGTAAATGGGTCGTAATAAGCCTGGTTTTTGTCTGACTCGGTAGGACCTACCCGACCCGACCCAGCCTATGCTGACCCTATTCGGGTCACCTTGGACTTTCCCGCTGGGTTCGTCCCAACACACTAGGCAGCCCGGCCCACTGGGAAGCCTGGTCCGTTGGGTTCGGCCCGACCTGCTAGTTCTGTCTCGGTAGGTCGTGAGGGGCCTTGGAGGGCTGCGGGTGGTCGTGAGGTCATGGAGGGCCAGGAAGAGAGTTAGGTCACGTGGCGGCTCAGGCATGTCGGTCTGTCCGGATGGGTGGTAGAGGCTTGATCTGGATGGTCGTGGTGTCTCAGATGGTGGCTTTTCTCGGTAGTGTGGATCGGTAGAGACGGCTCGGGAGGCGACATAGCCCGGACGGGGGCAGATGATTGGATGGCAGAGACGGCTCAGTCGAGGTTGCGCAGCGATGCCGTGACGGCAGTCCAATCCGGGCGTCGCGGGGATGCTGCAGAAGCGGTGCGGTCGGGGCGGCGCGACGCCGCCTCGGCTATGGTTCGGTCGGGGTGGCACGGTGAGGCCACTGCAGCAGTGCCGTGGGGGGAGGGGGGTAGGGAGGGCACAACGATGGTTCGGCCAGGGTGGCATGGTGAAGCCGCAGTGGGTATGGTAATAGAGCAGTTTCATTGCATCATCGCCTTTGTCGTAGCCGATGGTGATGACGTTTTCTATTCTCGTGCCCATTCGTTGTTGGTTCCCAACATCCTCCATCTCTAAGAACGCCTCAAATCATTAAAATAGTTATAGAAATAATGGTTCATGTTTTCATGGCCCGCACTCTGTACATTAGAGTGGTAGAAAGCGGCTATAAACACTTATTGAATTACGACGAGCAATCAAGAAAGAATAAGAATAGAATTTCAAAAAACCACCCTACATAATTTTTTTGATTCATTGATGATTATCCATGGGAAAATAGTCGATGCCCTTGGGAATATATGGATGTCGGTGACGTTAGCCTCTCCTCGTTCGTCAGTGTATATTTTCCTCCTTAGTAATCATTCGTCAGAGTTTATAGAAGAATTTGTCGAAGGATAAGTGTTCTTCATTGGAGGTTGTGTTCCTACAAGTTCTCCCAATCTCCCACCATTGCCAATGATTATTTTCCCCCAACCCACCCAAATGAAAATGGTAACCAATATAATAAAATATGTTAGCATAGTTTCAAAATTGAATTAATAAATAAAGAAAGGGGTTGGAACATGTAATGCGGGGGAAGCTCAAGAGGATCCTGCGCATTAAAGATGGAGTTGAGAGTTTTCACCCTCATTTAGAGGGGAGTTCAAGAGGTTAATGTGTCGGGTGGTCCCCACCACCATAAACTATCATGGGAGGTTAGGCTCAAGTGGTCGCCACCAACATAACCTCTCATGGGAGGTTAATTCATGCGGTCCCCACCTATGAAACTTAAACATAGACTCTCAATCAAATAAAATAAAAATGTTACACATTTTTTATTTTACTTTATTCTTTCACGAATAACACAAACAACTATCTTTTAACCTTGACATACTCCAGTCACGGTGAACATCTTCTTAAGTGAATACTAGAACTGCGTGTTCAACGGTGCCCTCAGATTTCAATCTTGAGCAACGATTTGAAAGATAGAAAAACCTTCACGCATGTTTACTGAATGTACCCAAAAAAATGTTCACAAATTCAGTCTGGGCATTTTGGGCCTTAGAATCACACGAAGTCAATTTTCATGGACTCGTAAAATTCACATATTATAAATAAAAAATAAATTACATATAAATTCATGGTCTTTACATATATATTTATGTATGGGACTGAATATTATAGGAATGGGTGGAGATAATGGTTTGGGTGATGTTGATAACAATGTTGGGTTAAGGGGTCATCAATTTGAGGTGACATGGTTCATCACGGAGGGTGTGGCCCATGGAAAATTTGAATATTAGATCTAATATGGGTTGTTAAAGGGTCCATGAGGGTAAAGGTTATGATACCTGGTTGTGATGGGGGTGGGTACTAGTAGTGAGATTTTACTTCTTGTTAATTAATTACATATATATGATATATATATATATATATGTTATATGGTCTTTATAACCATGAAATTGGTCGTGTGTGGGATTTTTCATAGACAAGAACCAATGAAGCTTCATGTTGGTGGTGATTTAGTGTCACAAGATAAGGTGTATTGTGAGACCCCAAAGGGTTAGGATGAGGCCCCTAAGGGTGAATCAATTTATGAGACACATGTATAGTGTCCTATATAGGCTCCTGTTCAAACATTATTAAAGGTGGAGAAACACCCATTTTAATACCAATAGGGATATAGATTAATGATTATCATCGGGAAATAATGATACATGTCATATAATATATTGATAATGTTGATTAAGGAATATAACCTTCCATGGAATATCTGACACAATAGTTCTAGTCATAAAACCCACTGCTATTCCTTGGTGATGGTGGACTGAAAGAAGTTGAGAACTAGATGGGGGTCTATTCAATTAATATTCAAGTTGTAATAAACACCTCTATGAAGGAGGGTAAAGCTATATATGTATATTCTCATTTGAATGGTAAATCCCTAGAGGGAAACTTAGGTTCATGTTGTATGACAATAGGGACTTGCCGATCTGATTATTCGGCTAGGTCCCTTGAGCACATGTTTTCGAAAATATAGAGGGAAGAGAGAGGACAAATGAATTTGAACTTATAGAAGGGTGAAATGATGATTGTAGAATATATGGAGAAATTCACCACATTTTATCTGTTCACACTTGGAATGGTGGGTTGTGACACCTTGGTGGTGAGGAATTTAAATAATGGGTTACAACATGCCATTTAGGTACTATAAAAAATCTCTCAATTAGTATCATTCATGGAGGTGGTGAACCAGCACTCATATATGTGGGAAACATGATGGATTGGAATTAATCTAGTAGGGTGATGGGATATGGTTTCAACAGTGATGATGATTCATATGGATTGAAGTAGAGGTGAGAAGAGTTACAGGTGGGCATTCAGTCTAGGGTCTCTAGTAGACCACCTTAGTGTTGGTTATTTATGATGTGATTTTAGTATGGGAATCCATGTAATGATTGGATGAAATGATATCAATAACCTAATGAGTGTGGAGCCATAGGAAAGCTTAGGAATATCAATAGATTCTTTAGGATTCATTCATAGACAGATGTCACTCAAAGACAGGGGTAGACTCAAGGTTCTATGATCAGATGAAGAGTTGTACTAGATGCTGGTAGATGAGATTCATATGAAAATACTGGTCATAGAAGATATATAGGTAACCATTCATGGGTTCTATGGTTTTTTTATAGTGAAACACTATAGGTAGTTAAGGCATTTGGAATTTATGATTTAGGCCAAGTGAATTTCATGGATCAAAAATAGTAAGAGAGGGTTTGTGATCTAATGATTGTAGGTGGTATTCCATGGGCATTGCTGATGATTTTATTTTTTCAAGTCAATTTTAGAGCATGTCCTTTTTTGGTGCATGAGGTGAACAAGAAAAAATAATTTAATAACTATATTCTAGTAAGTAGGATGAAATTGTTTATATGAATTATATATATATATAAATATTTTGTGGGGAACAAGGATTTATGAGTGGGAATTAATGAGATGTGGGATTACTAGAGATGCATAGGCATCGTGGTATCAATTTGATGAAGGTAAAATCAGTTGTGTGGGAATCTGGCCATCATTTTGATGTGGGATTTGTTTGTTTCATGATGCACAAAGACATATTTTTAGCATCTGATGAGATATGATACCACTTTGGAGCCTTGTGCAACATGGATATGAGTAAAACATCTTTAGAGATAGGTCACGACCCCCTCCCACCAAAGATGCCCCTCCTAAGATGGAAATGGTTAAAGGGAGATAAAGACCCTCGATTCCCGCCTCTAGTAGGCCCCAGGGTGGGGACTAGCAGCAAGGGTATTAGTTTTCACAAATATGGGAGGCATTAACCTTTTTTTATTTATGATCGGGAAATAGGACGAGTCAACCACCAAAAAGGAAAGGAACGAGTGTATAGAAATAAACCAAATGAATCCCACATGCATGTTTAAATAGTTCAAAAATAAGGTACAAGTAGAAGAAAGATCAAAAGTACAATACCAAAAGAAACAAGTACATCAAACTACAACAACACCAACTGTCCCGATTAGTACGGTCCCGCACGGCCCTGGTAGACCTCCTGGAAACCTTAATGTAAACATAGGGTGAGAATACAAGTATACTAATTAGGGAAACCTAAAGCTCTCATGCACAAGTGGGAGACATCCTAATGTCCCGTGAGATCAACAAAAGAAACCTTGCAAAGAGTACTATCCACCCAAACTCACCAGCCACACCCACCAAAACACAATCACAATAGTTAGTAGTTTATACGAACAAGAGTATTGGGTACCCCACACCATTTTCCCCACTAGCTTGATGTTCTTAGTAAAGGTGAACGTCCTGACACTACCACACTCTTCCTGCCCGCACACACCTGGGCCTCACAACCAAGTATCCCACATACACACACTTGGGCCTCACAACCACGTAACTCACCCGCACACACCTGGGCCTCATCCCGAAGGTCCTTGGGAAATAATAAAACATCCCCGATGTGTCTTGGGCTAAACAACCCCAATCGAAATCTACCTGATGTGTCTTGGGGGTATGGTTGCCTCAATCCATCACATCCTATGGAAGAAGGAGCAGGAAGGAGCTAGTAACTAAGGGGAAACACCCTCTCCCATGAAATGGAAGTGTTTGGCATTAAGTGGTCAACATGGGTGGGGTGAGATAAAACTCAATGATATATATATATATATATACACAAAAAACTCACCCCAACCTATGGCTTCTAACAAAAAACTAGGCATTGCCTCGACACTGCTACTACGAAGCATGCATACAACAAACAACCCCAAACCCATTTAGGTTTTCTTGTTTCAACAGAATCAGTTATTAGTTCCTTAACTAATTGGAAACTATCCACAACTAACCACAATGATCATTCCTAAAACATATCCCTGCCATCCAAAAATCATGTTAGGAAAACAAAAGCAGCACAATAAGTCCCTTCTTAATAACCAACCAACCCATTGATTATCATTCACGTTCCATTACCATTCCCGCCATTTATTAACTCTTACACTTTTATTTATTTATTATTTACAACCCATAGTTCATTCACATTCAACCCAAACTTGAAACACCACTTCCAACCACCATAACCACAACCACACCATACATCATCACCCCTTTAATACCATTTATCGCAACCCCATTGCCCATCACCAACGTAGTACTCACAACAACCCACAGCCAAGACAACCACAGCCCCACTGCTCACCCGATCCACAACAACCCACAAAACACCCCCATCACATGCCACGTATCCATGCCAACTCCCACATGTTCATTATTTCACCTTTTTCAACTAGGGTGATCAGACAAGGGTTCCAGATTTTAAATCATCCAACTTTACGTTATTATCCAAATTCCACATTCAACAAAGATCCATTCACGAAAACGGTCTAGAAAGATAGGGAAACAATTAATTGTTCTAGAAAAGGCCTCCAACGACCGTGATTTTCAATAGGCATAATCCAATTCAATTCACAATATAATATCATAGGATATAAATAAAAAAAGTAACTACATTTGTAACATCCCATCCGCGTTATATAAGCCAGTTATTATCTTCATTATAGCACTTCAAATGTGTTTCACGTAAATAAAAGGAAACCCACCCCGCATGACGCACAATTTAGAGAGACAAAGTTAAAATCCCTACCTCAAAAGGATCTAATCACAACGCTCCCTCATATCAACTTTAGAAAATGTTCTTTGGCATCTGTCACTTCTGTAAAAACCCGGAAAAACCTCCTCGGGTGGAATCTGGGAAGTAAAGGTCAACAGATCCAAGCTCAGATGTTCCTCCTCGCCGTTACAATCCTGTGGCTGTTTACGGATCGTAAATCGGAGCTCAGATGAAGATGTTATGGAAGGGAAAAGGGGCCTTCGAGTCTCATGGGAGAGCTCTACTCAGAGGAAAGGGGAGGAGAGGGTTGTGATGAAAAGGAGGAGGGGACAACTCCTTTTATAGGCGTGAAAAACAAAAGTACATGGTGTGTACATTATGGTACATGACGTGTACATGGCCATTTCATGCGGCCACCACGTGGCTTCCAACACAGCCTTCAACGTGATACACGGTCGTTGACTGGTCAAAACACAGTTTGAGGGTAACACGTACGTGGGGAGGGACTACAGAACATGTAGTATTGGGTACACGGCGTGTACCTAATTATTTCACACGGCAAGGAAACGACCATCAACACAAGGTATACCTAGCGAGGGGGTACACGGTGTGTAATCACACTACACGACGTGTAATTACAAAATTCTAAGAAGTGTGGGAAAAGACCATTTTACCCTCCATAACACTTCATGACCCTCTTTTTAACAATGGAATGGGGTGGAGTGGTCCGGGCCATTACATCATATACCTCTTAAAACATTCTAGTCCCCGAGAATTCAAAATCCAACCAAGAGGAACCCAACAAGATACCTCTTAGGTCCCTCATTATAATAGGAACCCAACCATCAACCCTAATTATAGGTGTTAGGAATTCCTTCTCCTATGTCGAGATATTATCCACTATAGGCGGCACTGACTCGCCTGCACGTGTTTAATCACATCCTAATTAATGCGTCTCGATTAAGAATCAGGTCTTCCAGCTTCCATACATTATGATTTTTTATTTTTCAACTCACAATGCCCCCAACACCGCACAACCCACACACTGCCCGAACATGTGGTTTGTGGAAAATTCCTTTTCCTATGTCGAGATATTATCGGCTTTAGGCGGCACTGTCTTGCCTATAAGGGTTCAATCGCATCCTCATTAATGCGACTCGATTAAGGATCATGTTTTTCCCGTCCCCACACACCCGAACATGTTACACACTCCCAGAGAACAAGGAAACAAAAGGTCTCACAACTGATAAGCCAAGCATTCCATATATCAAATGTACAAAGTACAAACACAAAGCTCAGAAGAACAAGGAAAAACACATGTTAAAACAACTCTGGGTACTGAGCATGCATCTGGGTCTCCCACATCCATGTTCTCTCCTTGAGGCTACCATGCCTCCACAACACAAGAAATAAGGGAATGGTTCGTCCATGGAGCACCTTCTCTTTACGATCTTCAATTCTGACTGGTCTTTCTTCGAAGGTCATGTCGTCTCCCATATCTAACTCTCCCCAGCCGATAATGTGAGAGTCTTCATGTAAGTACCAATGAAGCTGAGAGATGTGGAAGACGTCATGACCCTTCTCTAACTGAGGTGGCAGGGCCAGCTGATATGCCACCTCACCGACTCAACTCAGCACCTCAAAAGCTCCGATTAACCTAAGTGATAGCTTGCTCCCTTTCCCAAGCCTCCTCTACCCCCGTCGCAGGGAAACCTTCAAGAACACAAGATCTTCCACCTCGATCTCCATGGGACTCCTCCGACGATGTGCATAAGACTTATGTCGGTCATGAGCCGCTTTCATCCTCTCATGTTCAAGCTAGAATTTCCCTGTGGTGCTCTACACTACCTCTAGCCCAATAGAACGTGTCTCACCATCCTCTTCCCAAAAAATGGGTGAAAAACATGGTCTTCGATACCAAGCCTCAAATGGTGCCATGCCCATAGTAGGGTGGAAGCTGTTGTCGTAGGAAAACTCTACTAAAGGCATGTGTCGTACCCATGATCCTTCGAAATCTTGAATGTATGCTCGCAGCATGTCCTCCAATGTCTGGATAGTCCACTCTATCTTCCCATCGGTCTGGGGGTGGAAAGAAGTGCTAATTCATAGTTGGGTGCCAATAGCATGTTGTAACCCCCTCCAGACTCGTGAGGTAAACCAAGTATCCTGATCTGAGATGATAGTCTTTGGAACTCCATGAAAACGCACCACCTCGTCTATGTACCTCTGTGCTATGGTACTCATCGGGACTGACTCCTTAATTACTAAGAAGTGAGCGGATTTCGTCAGACGATCCACCACTACCCAAATAGCATCATAACCACCAAATGCTCTGGGTAGTCCCGTGACGAAGCCCATTGGGATGTTGTCCCACTTCCACTCGAGGATATCTAAAGGGTCCAACAATCCACTGGGAACATGGTGTTCAACCTTCACTTGATAACACACTAGGAATTTAGCCACAAACTCCGCCACTGCCCGTTTCACCCTGGGCAACCAAAAATGTTCCCTTAGGCCTTAGTACATTTTTGATACTCCTGGATTTACCGCCATGGATGAGCTATGGAACTCACGGAGAACTCGCTCATGCATCACCTCTGGAACAAACAACCTTCCTTGGAAAAGCATCTGATGTCGGCTGTCCTCTGTCCATCCCTCTGGAGCGTTTCTCTAATTGACATGATCCAGCATTACTTCTGCCTCAGAGTCCCCCCACTGAGACTCTTCCACTTGCTACAACAATGGGGACTACACCGTTATCTGAAACAAACAGCCTCTAACACCCTCTACCATTGAATCCATGTGCAAGGCAGCAAACTCTTCCATCACTTTCCTAGCATCAGTGGATTATCGAACAACTTCCTTATGTGACTTCCTACTCAGAGAATCCGTCACAATGTTGTCGTTACCTTCAATGTAAGAGATCTTGAAGTCATAGTCTTTTAGAAACTCAACCCATTTCTGCAGCTGCAAGTTCAAGTCACGTTGGGAGAAGATATAACACAGGCTCTTGTGATCTAAGAAGACCAAAAAGCACTCCCCAAAGAGGTAATGTCGCCACAACTTCAGTGCGAACACTACTATTGAAAGCTCCATGTCGTGGGTGGCATAGTTACACTCATGAGGGCACAACTCCCTAGACCCATAAGAGATCACTCCCTTCTTCTGCATCAGAACACACCCCAGACCAAGGCCAGAAGCATCCCAAAACACCTCAAAAAACAACCCTTCCTCTAGTAACCTGAGTACGGGAAAACTCACCAACATCTCCTTCAGGTAGTCAAAAGCCATCTTGCACTGCTCGCTCTATAGGAATACTTGGTTCTTCCTAGTCAAAGCTGTTAATGGAGAAGAGACTCGAGAGAAGTCCGAAACGAATCTCTGATAGTAACCTGCTAACCCCAGGAAACTATGAACTTCTTCCACATTCTTGGGTGCTACCCAAGAAACAACTGCTTCCACTTTCGATGGTTCCACTGACACTCCATGCTGAGACACCACATGACCAATGAAGTGTACTTCTTGTGTCAAGAACATACACTTCGACAATTTCCCAAAAATCTGGTGGTGTCGATGGATTTCCAAGACATCGTTGAGATGCTCAATGTTCTCCTCCTATGATCTTGAGTAGATTATGATATCATTGATAAAATCAACGACGAACCGGTCCAAAAACACTCGGAAGACAAAGTTCATTAGTCCCATGAACACAGTTGGTTCATTCGTAACTCCAAACGGCATCACTACAAACTCAATGTTCCCATACCTACACCTGAAAGCCGTCTTTGAGATGTAACTGTCATTAACTCTTAACTGATGATATCCAGATCATAGATCAATCTTAGAAAACCAACATGCTCCCCTTAGCTGATCGAAGAGATCATCTATCCTTGGGAGGGGTAACGGTTCTTGATAGTTACCTGGTTCAACCTTTGATAGTCTATGCATAGCCTGAGACCACCATCTGCCTTCTTCAAGAACAAAACTGGAGCACCCCATGGTGACACACAGGGTCGAACATAACGCATCTCCATCAGATCGTTAATCTAAATCTGCAACTCCTGCAGCTCCGAAGGTGCCATTTGATAAGGGTCCATCAAAATCGGATAGGGACCAGGATGTAAGTCTATCCCGAACTCAACATCATGTCGGGGGGGGGGGGGTAGAGTCACAATCTCCTTGGGAAAAACATATAGGTACTCCATAACAGCTTTCAGGACATCCATCATATCGGTATCAGTTGGAACCTCTGCTAACTAGCCTAATAATGAATGGAGAGGCTCCACACACTGGCATCCCGCCTGATAACTCCTCTCACAACGAAAATATACACGTTGTCCATCCGCGTCGGAGAACACGACTCTTCTACGGAAGCTGTTGATAATGAAATTAACAGAAAACAACCAGTCGATGCCAAGGATGACATTGTATGGCTATATCTATAACAAAAGAAGATCCCCACTAGATCGATGTGGTCCCAATGTCAGCCCACATCCCAGGCAAACACAAGATACGCTGGTCTGGCCTCCAACTGGTGTACTCATCACCAGTGTTATGGAAAGTCTATCTACATCTAGTCCCAAATAATGTGCTAGAACAGATGCAACAAAGGAGTGAGAAGCTCCTGAATCGAACAAATATGAAACGAGAGTGATGAACAAACATATCGTACCTCGTACCACCTCTGGTCCTTCTGTAACTACCAATTCTGCTACGTGTAACTATCCACGCCCAGCTCTTCTGCCTCTATGATGTCCTCCACCTCCCTGAACACACCCTGGTTGAGGTCCCTGAGGAGCACCCTGAGGTTGACCTCCTCTCACAATGTCTACCCTCGAAGGTGCATGGTCCGGCTGCTGCTGGAAGGGCCTTGCTGGCAACTGGTGCTGCTGAGGTGGGCGCTAAACCCGCCCACCTCCACCGTATTGAGCTCGGGTTGGGAACTGACTCTGAACATGCCTGAAATCTCCACAAGAAAAAGAAGTTGGTCCTAGGATTGTGAAAAAGGGACGAGGACCCGAAGATATGAACTGGAACTGTTGGGGCCTGCTCCCCACTAGGCTGAACCTGGAAGGTCCCGTCATAGGAGACCTACTGCTGACTGCCTTCCCCTTTGATGAACCTGGCTGGATCCCCTCCCGTGGTGCACCTCCCAGCGAGTGAATCCTCTCTACAACCTATAACTTCTTCTATACCGCCAATTATGTCAGAAGGGTGAAGGGGGTGACAACATACTTGAGAGAAGGACGAAGCGCTTCCTCCAAACGTCTCGCTCGATACTCCTCATCCAGAAAGAGATCCGGAGCAAAGCACAAGAGGTCCTTGAATTTCATCCCCCGCTCTCGTACTGACATACTCCCCTTTTGATGGGACAGTAACTCATACCACTTCTACACATTTTTCATAGAAGAATGGAATTCCTCCCAGAATTCCATCTCAAAGTCAGCCAACAGAACCTCTGCCTCTATCCTCTCTCTGAGGTAGAGCGTCCACCACTGTCGTGATGCACCTCTCAGCTGACTGAATGCTATGGGAACCCATTACCCCCTCGGAGCACAGATCAAGGTAAAAGCGATCCCTATATCCTCAAGCAACCCCTCCATCTCTGTATCCGAAGTACTACCCTCGTACTTCTTGAGTTTCTACCACTGGCTATTTTCCTCTCGGTCAATCCTCAGCAGATCGACTACATGGATCTACTGGGCCTCGTCCATCTGAGTCACCCGGGGACAACGTCCAGGTGCCATAGCTGTACGGTAAACAAGGATCACCTAAGCCCAAGTATTAAGGAAATTTTGTAGGGTTTCATTTCATCATTTTATTCAATTTTTTTCCCCAGAACGCCCAAATCAAGTAAAACACAATCATGATGATGCATGTACCTTCCCTAGGGTCTCTACCATGCAATCAGTGTAGAATCACTTGGTCATTTGGTTGGCTCAGATTCCTTGCATCGGATCACAGTGGGGCCTAAAATCTCTTTTCCTTGACGGTCTTCCCGAGAATATGTCACGCACAAAGATTAACCAACATTGTTGGTCTACCATCCCATGCAATCCTCACCGTGCCTAACTCTAGACTCCATCCTATCTCTCAACCATCACCTCTGATACCATTATGTCACGACCCCCTCCCACAATAGATGCACCTCCTGAGTTGGCAATGGTGAATGGGAGATAATGACCCCCGAGTCTCGCCTCCAATACACCCTGGGGTGGAGACTAACACTAAGGGTATGTGTTTTTAGAAATATTAGAGGCATTAACCTTTTTGTTATTTTTTATCGGGAAATAGGACGATTCAACAACCAAAATGAAATGATACCATTGTATATAAATATACCGAAACCAATCCCAGAAGCATATTTAAATAGTTCTGAAACATGGTACAAGTACAAGAAGGCTCAAAAGAAAAATACCAAAATTAACTAGTACAACAAACTGCAACAACTCCATCTATCCCGACTAGTAGGGTCCTGCACGACCCAGGTAGATCTCTTGGAAACCTGAATGTAGATGTAGGGTGAGCATACAAGTATAGTTAGTAGGTAAACCTAAATCTCTTGTGCACAAGTGGGGAGACATCCTAATGTCCCATGAGAACAACAGAAGAAACCTAGCAAGGAATTATATCCACCCAACCTCACCAGCCACACTCACCAAAACACAACCCAACTGGTAGTAGTATATATGAACATGAGTATTAGGTACCCCGCCCCATTTTCCCCCATTAGCTAGTTGTGCTTCCAAATGGTGAACATACTGACGCTACCACACTCTTCCCACCCACACACACCTGGGCCTCACAACCACATATCCCGCCCGCACACACCTAGGCCACACAACCAGGTATCCCGCCCTCACACACCTAGGCCACACAACCACGTATCCAACCCGCACACACCTAGGCCTCACAACCACGTATCCCGACCGCACATAACTGGGCCTCACAACCACGTATCCTTCATGCACACACCTGGGCCTCAGCACAAAGGTTCATAGGAAATATTAAAACCTTCCCGAAGAGTCTTGGACTAATCCACCCCAATCGAATCCTACCCAAAGACTCTTGGGTGTATGGTCGCCTTAAGTCATCACAGCCTAGGGAATAAGGAGAAGGAAGGAGCTAGTAACTAAGGGGAAAACACCCTCTCCCATGAAATGGGAGTGTTCGACACTAAGTGCTCAACATTGGTGGGGTGTGATAAAACAAAAAGATATATATATATATACCAAACACTCTGGCCAACCTATGGCTTCAAACAGAAAACTGGGCACGTGACTCGGCACTGCTACTACGAAGCATGCATTCAAAAAACTACCCCAACCCCATTTAGGATTTCATGTTTCAACAGAATCAGTTATTAGTTACTTAAATACTAGGAAACTATCCACAACTAACCAAAATGATCATTTGTAAAACATATCCCTGCCATCCACAAATCAATTTAGGAAAACAAAAGAAGCCCAAAAAGTCCCTTCTTAATAACCAACCAACCCATTGATTAACATTCACATTCCATTACGATTCCCCGCCATTTATTAACTCTTAAAATTTTTTTATTTATTATTTACAACCCATAGTTAGTTCACATTCAACCCAACCCTGCAGCCCCACTGCCAACCACCATATCCACAACCACACCGTACATCATAACCCCTTTAATACCATTTATCGTAGCTGCATTGGCCATCACCAACATAGTATTCACACATTCCCACAACCAATCCAACTGAAACCCCACTGCTCACCTGATCCATAACAACCCACAAAACACCCCCATCTAATTCCACATAT
Source organism: Viscum album (assembly GCA_963277665.1). Classification (NCBI taxonomy): domain Eukaryota; kingdom Viridiplantae; phylum Streptophyta; class Magnoliopsida; order Santalales; family Viscaceae; genus Viscum; species Viscum album. Next base: position 1,580,928,253 of record OY728137.1, on the reverse strand, counting down.
CCAAGCCAACACCCTCATGTTCATTATTTCATTTTTTCAATCGAGATGATCACACAAGGTTTCTAGATTTTAAATCAGACAAATTTACGTGATTATCCAAATTCCACATTCAACAATGTTCCATTCATTAAAATGGTCTAGAAAGACAGGGAAACATTTAATTGCGTAGGCAAAGGCCCCCAACGACAATGATTTTCAGTAGGTATAATCCTATTCAATTCACAACATAATATCACTGGATATAAATAAAAAAGTAACTGCATTCACAACATCCCATCCCCATTATATAAGCCATTTATTATCTTCATTAAATCAGTTAAAAAGTGTTTCATGTAAACAAGAGAAAACCCACCCCGCATGATGCACAATTTAGAGAGACGAAGGTAAAATCCGTACCTCAACAGGTTCTGATCACAACGCTCCCTCAGATCAACTTTAGATGACGTTCGTCAGCGTCCATCACTACCGTCAAAACGTAGATAAACCTCCTCTGGTGGAATCTTGGAAAGAGAGGACAACAGATCCAAGCTCGGAAGATCTGCCTCGTCATTACAATCATGTGGCCGCTGACAGATCGTAAATCAGAGCTCAGACGAAGAAGTTATTGAAGGAAAAAGGATCCTTCGAGTCTCTTGGGAGAGCTCTGCTCAAAGGAAAGGGGAGGAGAGGGGTGTGTTGAAAATGAGGAGGGGACCCCTCCTTTTATAGTCGTGAAAAACAAAATTACACGATGTGTACATTATGGTACACGACATGTACTTGTCCATTTCACGCAGCCACCACGCGGCTTCCAACATGGCCTTCAACACGGTACACGGTCGTTGACTGGTCAACACACGGTTTGAGGGTAACGCGTACGCAGGGAGGGACTACACGGAGTGTAGTATTGGGTACATGGAATGTACCTATTTATTTCACATGGCAAGGAAACAACCTTCAACACGAGGTATACCGGGTGAGGGGGGATACGGTGTGTACTAACACTACACGGCGTGTACTTAAAAAATTCTGAAAAGTGTGGGAAAAGTCCATTTTACCCTCTAGAACACTTGTTGACCGTCGTTTTAACAAAGGAATGGGCCCGAGAGTTCCAGTCCATTACAAGGTATGTGAATAATGGGTGTCTGGTACAAAACATGTGAAAATGATGTAGGGAATGAGTGATGATAAATCAAATGATAAATCTAGAGTATTGGTTGGATCAATGGGCTATTTGAATTAAATTAATTTAGGTTGGGATGTGACCAGGGTAGGGAACTCCTACAGTGTAGACTGGCATGAGGATGCCTACATGTGGTCATGTGAATAGGGTTTTTGGAGGCTAAAATCCCTAGTTTTCTATGTGTGTGGACTATGCTGAATGGATTTTAAAAACCATGAGGCCTCTAATGAGAAACATTGGCCCCTCTCTTTTCATTGAGTACAGTTTGGAAAATTATATTAGATGGGGCACACATGCATATTTCAAACATTAATGAATTTAAAATAGGGGTCCTCATGAAATGAAAATGGGTTGGAATAATGGTGCGAATGCTACATATGTAAAACCACTTAACCATTGGCCATGCACAATCTGAACATGATTATGCTAATCTATGTGCGATAACCATGTAGGTATTGAATCATAATATGTAGGAGCTATATGGTTTGAAATAAATTTTCCAAATGGTGTTGGAAAAACATAGGGACACATTAATTTTGTGAAATGTAAATTTTTTCCTTACACATTTATTTTGTTCCTTCAACCCTTTCTTCTTCTCTAGTCACACACATAAGGGGATCTCTTCTCCCATTAACTTCTATGCTGGGTGTAGAGGCTATTCCTTATTATATGATCTCTTTCTTTATCCTTCTATTGTTTTTTATATGTATTGGTAATAATTTGAATCATGTTTCAAATCTTCTAAATTTCCCATCCATGTGGTGCACAAAATCTATTTTATTTATTTTACCCTATTTTTAGGGAATTCTTAAAAACCTCAATTTCTTTTAAATATTCTCATGTTAGAGTCTAATAACATATGACTGGATTTCTACTTAAAAGTGTTACGTAGAATTCAACTTTCTTTGTGATTTTACAGTAGTTTTGGGGGTGTGATATTGAGCATGCATATAATTATATTGAGGGACACTCAAATTAATTAATATCATTCCTTAAAATTAATTGTGAAGACATATGATATGCCTCTAGGATTGAACCAGACTTTTTGTGCACGACCATGTTTGGTATGGTCTATAGAACACTTGGACAGTTAGGACAAGTGTTACATTTATAATAAATTGTACTATTTTAAATTAATTATACCGAATTGTTGAGTTATAATAAAACATGACAGGCTCGAACTGAAGATTGCGATGGAGTTGGCCATCTAGATTGAGAAGATGTTATTATTATTCTAGGATTGACCAAAATTATATATTTTTTACATGATGTTGACCACTGGTTCAGTGACACAATCATTGATTGAGCTGACATGGTGATCAGTATAATAGAATGGTTATTCTATCATGATATGGTGATGGTAATATGGTTCAAAAACATTATCTTAATTGAATGGGGTGCTGGAATAGTGAGTCATAGCTATTTTTATTGATTACATCTATCATTTATTGGATAAGGGGCCTATTGGAGTCATTGAACATAATAAAGAATAGATAATGAGGTCATATTTACTACTTTTGATAGTACAAACTGATGATAGATGAATCTTAGGATAATATTTGTAAGTCCATTTTATATAAATCCATTGGGATAATGAGGATCTATTTGAAAACAAATTTGGGGATGTCGGTGGGGGAATAAAGGTCACCTCACATGTGGAAATTTGGTTATGATAGTAATGGGATGAAGAAAACCAAATTTTATATAGGATTTGAATGTTTAGTTGATGGTGATATTATTCAGAGGACATGTATCGTTGACCACTAGGAAATTAGGATTCAAGCAAACATGTTCTTTCATGTTTGGTTCTGTGGGGCCATATTCTTATTTCTTCGGTGAACCTTCAGGATGTACGTGACCTGATTTGGACAAGAGGTGTTGGGTAGAATGACGTTCTGGGTGAATCTTTAATAAGTTGAAACTAAGTGTTTACCTATTTTGACTCTCATCGGATGATATCATTGTCATGGGCTAAGGATCATCCCCTCAATAGTTTTTTGGTATTGGCCGAAGCATGTCAATTTATTTCTTTTGGATATTGATTATGGGGGAGGTATATATATATATATATTTGTCACTAATGTAGTATTTTATATAATCATTACATGAATAATCTTAACCATAGATTTAATATTGGCACAAATTGGTGGCGGCCTATTGAGATTCATTCTGACACCCTATAGGGTCTCCACATGTGGCATGTAGATTTTGGGGATTTGTTACCAGGTAAGGGTTTTGACCCATGAGATGGTCCATAGTGTTCAGATGATTAAAAAAGGATGGATGGAAAGGGACCTAGATATTCCTAAATAAAAAATAGCTTCTTTTTTCTATTATTATATCATCACACTTATATATATGTATATATTGGGGTTATCCTTTTGAGACTGTTCAGTTTTTAATATTTATGACTTGTTTTGGTATGAATGATTAGACAAAAATGGTATGTTTTCTTGTTTATTTATTCCTCAAGGGATATTGTTCATCATTCTGTGATTTTTTTATATTGTAAGTGCTTCTTCCCTGAATGGGTTACAGGTCTAGTGTTGTTTGGTCTTTCATATCTACTACTTATATCTGTATTAGATAATTTCTATATATTATCCAAAAGGTATAGTATCCCCAATATCACTTCTTTACTCCCTATATTCTAAAAGGAATCCTTCAGTGCTAAGGGAGGTGTGTTAAAGGCCTAGTGGCACTTGGCCTGAAGCACTATTCATCTGTAAAATCAATTCAGGTTACTTCATCCATATTAAAAATAGTTTATATTTGATGGTATGGGAATAAAAAAACTTAAAATACATTAATAATATATTATCTATCATGGATAGTTATTTTATGAATCATTTATGAGTTTTAGTTCAATAAATTAATATTTAAGATTTATTTAACATTAATATTATTCATCAAATTCTGTTAATCATAAATTTAATTGTATATCATTAATTATTCATTTGATAAGAAGAAATAGGTTGAGATTTTTAATCCCTGGGTTTTAAAAGTTATATCTTAGTGTATTAATAATATATTTTTGAAATAAAAATTAATGAGATTGTATTATGTATCATGTTAGTATCCTCTAAGTTGGATCACATTATATGAGTCTTGTTGTGTGCAATCCCATACAATGATATATGTATGAAACTTTATCTTCTTAAAGATAAAAGATTTCTTCATCCTCTCCTTCAAAGATGCTAGCATATAATGAATGCTTGAAGGTATTTTTCAATGTGTTTTAGTAATTTTGTACAACCCATTGATAATAGCTAAAGGAAATAACCATGGGTTTTTTTCTTTAGTGTTCTTAAAGTCACCTATATCAATTATTAATCTCTGATGTTCAATTGTGTAGAGTATATGTAGTACCATTCTAGTTTCTTAAGATTCCAGTATAAAGGGAATTGGTTTAATCGGTTATACCATTTTTATTCACTTATTCTACATTAATTAATGGTTAATCAATCATTATAAACATTTTAGTGTTATTAAATCATTCCAATTCTTTTGGATTTATCATGTGACATGAAAAATTATTGTTTTTTAAAAGATAAGTCTTATATATTACAAATTATAAAATAATATTTTGTATATTTTCTCCCCAACTGTATCACATGGATTTAAATTGGGATATAATAACCTATAATTCATTAAGATACCTCAGTATTTATATTATTCATTGCATATGACTGTGTATTTTTATTTTGAATTATATAATTAATGTAATGTCTCAAAATTCAATCAATGAAATTATACTTATTATGTTTATTTTACATAGTATGAATAAAAGAAAACAACATAAAGAACACATCACAAGAATTATAAACCTAGAATATATTAAATAATATGTATATCTAGATGTTAAAAAACTTATAATAATCAAAAAGTAACATTCACTTCAGAATAGTAATATGACCCTTATGAATAAAAACCATCCAAATGAGTAGTAACAAAAAAATGAAAGTGTAAATAAATTTTAGGCCTCTCATAAGTGAATTGGAGATATTATTTTGTCATAATAAAAGTTAGTGAATTTTTTATAAATTGATATTTAATTATTGGTAATTTTATAAGCCCTAAATATATAATTACAATTGTATAATAAACAAATTTATGCAAAACAAAAATAATTTTCAAAAAATTGATTAATAAATCAACATTTTATAGTCAAATTATTTTTGGATAATTTTATGAGGAATTAGATTTTTTTATGTGTTATAAAATCAACTTAAAATATAAAAAATTTAATTTTTTTTGTATAAAATGATTTGAAATAATTTTTTTCCAAATATAAAAGAAATTATTTTGATAAAATGGATTCCAATTTTGAAATCTAAAATTAAAAAAAAATAGTTATGGTGAATATTTCTGATCATTCTAAAATATTTTATTTTTGGGTGAATAGTAAAATATGGTAATTTAGATTATAAAAAAATTAGAATGTAAACACATTATTCCTTCAGTCATCACTTATTCAAGAAACATAATCTAGAAATTTCCTTCATTTGTTTCGACATTTTGTGGTAATTCTCAATCTATTCATAGTCCTAATCCAAAATGACAAATAAATGAGTAAGATATTAAAAAATTTCACCTCTCCACCATGATAAAATCAAACACCAACCCCCTCTTCTCTTTACTACACCAAGTCTTGAAGCTCAGAAAAGTTATTCCAAAATTCCCTTTCCTAGAAAATCCCAAAAATATGTCTTTTTTCTTATGTAATTCTATAGCCCTATTATATTTACATAATAGTAATACACACGATAAAACTATTTTGAGATGATTAAAATACCGTAGTAATAATCTAAACAATTATGACTATGGATATATCAAATAAATCGTCTTCATATAATATATCCAATTTAATTATAAAACCATTTAATATTATTGATCTTCATTAGTAACATATTAATTAAATTATGGAAAATTATATCGATTCCAAATGAACTTCCATACTAATATAAAATTATACTGATCATGAAAACCTATGAAACAAATGCTCCCAAGTAATAAAATTGTATCTTATAACTCATCAAAAGGCCATAACTGAAACTAATAAAATATAATAAATAAAATAATCATTGAAAAGGATATGAATTAATTAATTAATGGAAGTAATTTGTTATCTAGTATGCTAGGGTCTTGTTCAAAACACATTATTAAATAAGTTGATTGTTATTTACCCAAACCTCCAACTTTTTTCAGGTTACACCTTTTCTATATATAGAAAAAATGGAATTTTTTATTATTCTTATGCACTCCTCATAAATATTGTGATAATGTTTTATAATTATCTATATGTAACAAACCATGTAAATATAAAACAATAAATCTTGAAATATATTAATATTTATGAATACAGTATTAATTTTATGTTAAAGGGGATTCTTATTATGATAGTTGAACCCAAAATGCAACGATGGGTTTCTCAGAAATCATATGTTGCACACAAGACTGAGTTATACCAAAAAGTAATACATTTTTAATATCATTATTTTAAATGGTAGTTAACATCTAGTCGTTGTATTAGAGATAATTAATAGAACATACAATATTATGTTTACACATCTTTGTTAAATGTTTTTACATTCAAAAAATAAATTTTAAAATGATTAAATTGAGAATAAATGAAAATTTATGCATAAATTACACTATTATTTTTAAAAGGTAGTTTTACCACCTTTTGATAGAGAAAAATTTTCAAATCACTTTGTTTTTAGATTAATATGCTCTATTTGACAAAATAATATTATTCTTTAGATACAAGAAATCAAAATTTACTTTGGTTTTATATTTTTTTATTAAAATCATATTTTAATGAATAGTGAAAATTACTGTATTTTAATTCAAATTATGCATTTTAGTCTAATTTATTTATTTTTTCATATTATCATCTAAATTTTTTCAGGTATATTTTGATTATGTTTTTATCACTTAATCTAATTTTTGTCATTGGGGGAAAATATACATTGAAATTTTGTAAAAACAACTGTTATTCTTTTAATGAGTTTTACATAAAAAATATCGTTTTCTCATTTTGAAAATGGAAATTAATATTGAATTAATTACTACAACATATTTTACATGAATATATAACAATGGATTCTATTTTTTTAATTAGAATATACAAATTATTTAAATATTTCCCTTTTATTTTTAGACATGTTCAATATTAACTTTAAGAATTATTTTTATTTACCACTGTTAAAGGGTAAACGTGGTATATAAGGGTAAAAATAATATTATAATAATATTAAATTACACTTAAACTTCTCCTATTAAAATTTGATAAGAAATATCCAACAGAAAAACACTTCGGATAAATATTCGTCCATTGGAAGAAATATGGGTTTGATTATGACACTTCTAACTTTTAATTTTATGTAAATGCAACTGTGATATAAACATATATATTCTTACTAACTCAATATTAATATATTTTGTATATAATTTTTATATTTAACAAAAAATAGTATTTATTTATATAAATAAAATTCCTACATCTGGGTATTTTATTAATACTTTTTCAACATTAAATATATATATATATAATTATGAGAAAATGATGATGTAGTGATTGAATTATTAATAAAATAAATCAAATAATAGATATTATAAATCGTCAAATTAATATTCTTTGAAAAAATTTATGTCATACACAATTTTTATAGGTGAATATGACATGTTATAATACTATTATAATTTTTTTTTCCAATTTTATATCTCTGTTTAGATTATATTTAAATTCAATAAAATGAACTATGTAGAAATTTACAAAATTAATGTTTTGCAAAAATATTAATTTATTAGATTATATAAGAATCATAAATATATTACAAAATTACACTGTGACTATGATCAGATCAAAAATATGTGTCCAATTATGTAAAATGTAATCCATATAAGTAAAAGTAACTTTCTCATAATATTTTAAATTTTGTTACCATAATTAAAATTAAGAGAGAATAATTAAAGGTAAAAAGAATAGTGAATGTTTAATATAAACACAATTCATGTCTATAAATTATTTGATCACTGTAATTTGACCAATTCTCATCTTATCTTAAATATTTCTCATGATGGTGACATTTGAATAAAAAATCTAATTTATATTTAATTAATAATTTTAATGTTTCCAATGTTTCACCTTCCCTCTCCTATCAAAATATACCTTCCCTTCCCTTGGACTCACACTTCATAAACACATAGGTATAGCCAAGTCACAATACAAACCCATTACTATATGCCATCCCCACACTCTTTAGGACTTAGAAAATGAATAACACCCATCTTATAGTTGTTAAGCTGTTATTTATTGGTGATCTACTGAAGAAGTGGTATGATTTTTTTATGAGTTTAAATTTTATTTATTCTTCCACATCCATTAAATAATCAACATAAAAGAATAATTAAATACCCCAATATCATTAATATAATTAAATTTTATTATGTTAATATTATCTCCTAAATCAATCTATACTTCCATGAAATTAGAATAAAATTAATCATTCGGGAGTATGTGTGAATTATTATCTCCACGAACTTATTTTGATTGACTTTCATTACCATCAATCATTATCATTTATAATGATAAAATAAATATTCATAGTTGATATTAATGACATATTTATCATTTTAAAATAATAATATTTCAATTTTTTTCGAAACATACATGCACTTAAAAACAATAACATCGTTCTTTCATTCGTGTGAAAAAACACCAGCACTAACTAAGGTGAATTTTATTATTCACCACATCATTTTAATGATATATATATGTATATTTATTTATTATTATGATTATATAAATAATATAATAAATCCTGGAATGATAAAATCATCATTACCTTATTTCTATAACGACCAATGAAAAATTAAAATGTTATTCATGCATACGTACAACATACCATCTCCATGTATATATCATTGTTCATAATATATAACCATAATTAATGGGTTGATTTAAATATTACGATTAATATTAAACATATATTATAATTTCATGAATACCATTTTTGATAATATTGACATATTACCACATAGACTAGTGACATCAAAACCATGTTAATTTTTGACTCAAATACAGAATATCGACTAAACATATTAAATGAACATAAATAATTATATTATATCAATAAAATGTTAAGAATTGATATAAAATAAATAATAAACATGGAAGATTTTTTTAGGCAAGTATAAATTTACATTAGTTAATTATTCATGATGAACAACGAACATATGAAAAAATTCGAACTCATGTTAAAAGATATTCACTAAGGAATATTCTTATAATTTACCCAACCTTATTTTATAAAGTGTATAATTACACCTTTGGAATTTTAATTTCTTTTAAACGTTGTGTAAAAGAATCTTTTTCTATGAAGAATATTGAAAAATGAAAATTGAAATAAATTTTCACATATGCAGCGACAAAAACATATCTGCTTCCATTACCATTATTTGATATTTGGATTCCTCTATAACCATAATGTTTTTAAAGGGAAATGAAATCAATTATTCTTTTTTTAGGGTGTTTTGGAATAGAAAATGGTTTTGAATGTGGATTTACTATTTCTATATCTTCAAATAATTTCTTATGATTGCAAAGGAAATTTTTTTTGTGAAATATTGATAATTTCTATATTTATGTGTTATGATTATATAATGGTAATTGGAAATTCGATAGGTGGTTATGTGATAAAAAAGGACGGGTGGTTACATGATAATACAAAGATTTGTGGTTCCATGATAATCCACAGATGGGTGGTTACATTATAACCTCCAATGCATTGGGTATGAATGTTATATGTATGGTTATTCTATTTAGCGGTATGATTAGAAGTTTACAATATGGAAATTCAATTCATGTATTTTTATTTCTCAAGTTACTATTATATTATACTTGTGTTTTCTATGAATTTTATGGTTTTCTTTTTGTTAAAAAAATGGATATAAATGAGCTTATATTCCACAATGAGTATTTACATCTTCAGAAGGGTGAAAAGCGATAATTTATGATAATGTGTTCACGGTTTACATGTTTTCACATGGTTAATAGTTTTCATCTTTGTGTATCCATTACTAATATTTTTACACTCATACCTCATTTGAAATTTTATACATATGATTTATATGTGAATATAGTGAAGGATGGGATCATGGAAAATATATAATGCTTAAACAATAAATGAAACCATGTTTATTTTCCATAGTTTTCTTATTAATAAAAAAATGGATATGGTCTATACTTGTCTACATTGTAATATTTCAAATGTTACATAATAGTTAAGGCCTAAATCTCTAAAACTCTATGCCTAAAAAGATCCTCGATGTGAATTTGAGTCAAATTATTTTCTTATCTCAAGATAATGTTTTTTTTATGGTTGATGCCTTTTAGTTTCTACCAAATGTTTTAAAAGATAACATTAGGGATGAAGACATTGTTAATAGAATATATATACATTATTTATTACTCTATGAACTAATTGAAATGATATAGAAGTTTATGTTGTTGTTTCATCTAATATATGTCTATTTAGAATGTTTTTCCATTGATGAAATAGGGAAGCATGGATGGGATGACATAAGTAGGAAAATTCCCGCCAATTAAGCATCCTAAGAATGTAAGAATCAGAAATAAAAAAATTATTTATGTTATGGATTAGTAGAATAATCTGATAAATGGTGGTGGTGTTTATAAATGAGATTATCATAATCAAACTCATAAAAAAAATATGTCAATAGTCAAGCATTTCCTGAGGCAATGTCCCCCATCAGTCAAAGGATCATCTTACACTATACATGCTGAATGGTGGATTAAAGATCAATATTTTTTTATAATGGGGAGTTTAGAGAAAAAAATTTTAATCATGATTTTTATTGTTTTGAAGTTGATGTCGATTAGTTCTGTTCAATGATTTTAAATATCATAGGAAGTAATGAGACAAACAACATTTAATGGGATGAATTTAAGAACATATTTCATCGAGAATATTTTCCTAGGGATATTTGAATTAGGATAACTAATAATTTCATTTGAATTGAAACAAAAGGTGGATGATTATATGGATACATATATTTAAAATTTCACTAATTTTTCAAGGTACATATGATATTTAATTTGAGATATTGATAATAATTTTAATCGGGTTTACTCCTGATTAAACACGAAATATCGAAGGGAATTATCCTCTCGTGCGGTCAAAATCTATTAGAAATATTTCTGATGAGATGATATGGTAGAAATAGAGTTTTATTTATGATCATTTGTACTATGACAACAAGCATGGCATGACATCTAATTAGCAGGTAATGGTAATTTATTAATCAATGATGACTAGATGTAACAAAACTAAATTTCCAACTTGTGAGAAGTGTGTTAAAAATAATCAAAGAGAATGTGAATCAATGTCTGAGAAGTGAGTTTAATGTGCGAATACATTTCATATTGACTGTACTTATAGGTAATATGATCAGACAGACAAATAAAAACTAGTGGTAAGATCCTTTAGTTGCGAGGAGTTAGGTCATTTTGTCAATGTGTGTCCTAATTTCATTACCCATGGTGGAAACAAGAAATATAGAAAGAATATGGGCATTAAATAATCATTTTCAACTACAATATTTTATGTTGGACAATTACATTAAATTTTGAATTTTATGTTATATGGGTTATCAAAATATGACAATACTCTATTTGACTTTGGATCATTATAATCGTTCATTTTATAGAACATCGAAAGTATATTGGAAAAAACACCTCTTGAATTTGATATAGATACTTTGGTAAAAATATATGGGGGAACTATTAAAGAAATAAATATTTATAGGAATAATCCCATTATCATTACTTGTATAGTCCTTCCTAAAAATCTTTTTGAACATCATATAGTGGAATTTGATATAATTTTGGTAATGGATTGGATTTTAGTTTATCATGATGAAATAAATTATAAATCCATGCATGTTTTATTCAATGATTCCATACCTTTGATAACATATATATAGGATGTGATTTTGATTAAATATATTACTGAATGTTATCTATCTCATGTTGTTGAAAATAAGGAATCATTTTTGTGTAGCAACATTCCAGAAGTAAATGAATTCATAGATGTATTCCTGATTAATTTCCTAGTATTGTTCCTGATGAGGAGGCTAAATTTACTATTGATTTAGTGCCTAATGCTATGCCAATTTACAAACCCACTTAACAAATGTCTTATGATGAATTGGTAGAATTTAAAAAACAATTTTATCAAATTATTGATTATGGATTCATTGTATCTATAAATTCAGCATGGATTTCGGTTGATTAATTTTTTAAAGATAAGGATTTTTATATGAATATTTTTATTGAATATATAGACTTAAATAATATCATTATTTCGAAAAATGTATATGTTTCCTCATATTGAATATTTTTTTGATCAGCTCCATGGAACTCATTATTTTTCAATGATTGATAAGAGCTTTGAGAACCATCAACTAAAGATGAAGGAGGATAAAAATAAAAGACAATGTTCCAAATTGGATATGGGAATTATGAGTTTTTAGTTATTCACTTTGGGTTACCCAATTCCCTAGATTCATTTATAAATTTCATGAATGGTATCTTTCATCATTTTATTGGATCTATTTGTGGTTGAATTGTAGATTATTTTTTGGTATATTCTAAAAGTCAAGAGGAACATGAAATTCATACAAGCATTGTTTTTAAACCCATAAAAGAAAATAAAATTTTTGGAATGTTTATTAAGAGTTTATTTTTGTGGAAAAAACTTTATTTCCTTGGTCATATTGTTTATAATGTTGGCATAGTTGAAAACCATTCTAGAAAAATATTTTGAAGAGTGCCCATGACCTGCCAATATCACAGATATTCATAGTATTCTGGGATAAGAGGCTTATTCCAGATAGTTGGTAGAAAACATTTCTTACTTATATAGATCACTAACTTATTTAACACATAAGGGAGTTATTTTCATATGTACCAAAGAATTTAATGATTTTTGAGGAACTTAAAAGAATATTATTAAATGCTTCGGTTTTGGTCATGACATCACAGAATAATAAATTTGATTTCATAGTGATGCTTATTTGAAAGGACATGATTGTGTCATAATTTAGAATGAACTTGTAATTTCTTAACATTCCTATCATTTGAAACCACATGATTTAAATTAAAATTGACATTATTTTGAAATAGCTATTTTTGTTTTTTCATTAGAAATTTGGAGGAATTATTTTTATGGTTTAAAGTGTGAAATATATTCTATTTAAAAATGTTTGAATTATATATTCACTCCCAATGAATTGAAAATGAGCCATAGGATATGGATTTGATTAATCAATATTATAATTTCATGATTCATTATAATCTAGGGAAAAAATAATGTGGCCAATTATTTGATTTGATACAGTAATGCAATATTAACAGTGATTATTTTTGAATGAGAAATTTTGGTTAATGATTTGATGAATTTTTGATTGGAAGTTGTTGGTGCAGGAAAATCCTCTATATTTTGTTAAGTGTTAGTGAAATCATCTCAATCATATAGAATTTGGATAAAAAATATGGAATATATTGAGATGTATAAAAAATATAGAATTGGTTCATGAGGGTATGTTATATAGATTTATCGTTGAAAAAGTCATTGTGTTTGGAATTTGGATAAGATTATGTATTCCTTGTGATTCACAGTTGTAGAGTGAGTTATTATGTTAAGATCATAGTTCTCTATTTTTAGTTCATCATCATAGTCCTAATATGTATATATTTTATAGAGTACTACTAGTGGTATGGAAAGAAAAGAGTTATTGCTGAGTTGTCTATGAAGTATTTTAATTTTTACAAGTGAAAGAAGAACGAACGTTACTGAAATATATTATTCATCCTTTTCTAATATTATAGTGGGAATGAGAAAATATATCCTTTAATTTCATAGTTGGATTACCAAATGATTCTCAAGGTATTAATGTGATCTGAGTTATTATTTATCAAGTGACTAAATATGCTCATTTTTATCCAATTCAAGACAATCTTTCTCTATATCATCTTTATTGGTTTTATCTTAAAGATACAGTCTTGTTATATGGAGTTCATTTCTACATTATATCTAGTCATGATCACTGATTCAAATTTAAAATTTACGAATCCATTCATATGTCATTGGGAATTGAATTAAATTTCATTATTCTTTTCCATCATCAATCAGATGCCAAGATAGAACGAATAATTCAAACCATGGGGGATATGCTATGTTATTGATCAATGGATTTCCAAGGTAGATTGGATAGAAATTATACATTGATTATGAATTCATATAATAATTTTTTTCATTCCAATATAGAGACAAAACCATTTGAGTCATTATATAGAATGTAGTTTCAAACTCATACTTCTAGGGATGAAGTATGTGAAAGGAAGTTTATGGGACAAGAATTTAAAGAAGATATTTACAAAAAATTGTTTATTCAGAGACACATGAGGTCATCACATATAAGGAATAATTGATATATGGATATCCTAAGGAAGTATTGTTCATTTTAGGTAGGTGACCATGTCTTTCTCAAAGTTTCTCTGTTGGAATGTGTAATTTGTTTTTATAAGAAGGGAATGAAGAGTTCATAATTAATTTGACTCTATGAAATCATGTATAATGTTCTATCAATTGCATAATGAGTGGATTTAGCTAAAGGTTATTGCTAGGTACATAATTATTTTCATGTTGATATGTTAATATATTATATTTCACATCTATATCATGTTTTCATTCAAAAAGTAGATCATTTGTAAGAGACTCGTTCTTATGAGGAACAACTAGTCTATATTATTGATTTTAGAGAGCATGGGTTACATAATAAGTTGAATTTTCTGGTTATAGTATTATGGAAAAACAAAATTGCTGAAATGGAATCATTGGAATATGAAAGTTCAATGTTGTAGAAATACACAACTTATTTAATAAGTGAATATAATAGTGGTGTCAAAATTTCAAAAACGAGGGAAGGATGTAACAACCATGTAATTATACAATAATAAATGTTCATATATAATATTATTTATGGATAATATATAATGTTTTTTAATCGGTATGCTTTTTTTCGAGAATATATCCAACGAGAAACAATGAGTTTCTCTGAAATCTTACATCGCAAAGAAGACTGAGTTCTACTGAAAAATAATACATTATTAATATTATTATTTTATATAGTAATTATCGACTAGTTGTTTTATTCATGTTAATTAATATAAATAACTATATAATTTTCACTAAAGTATGTTATATGTTTTTACATTCATCAAATAAATTTTAAGAGGATTATATTTACAATAAACCTTATTTTAAGCATTAAATATTGTAATATTTCATAATTGTCGTTTGACTTCCTTTTATGGATAACCATTTTTGAATATTTTATTGTCACTTTTATATGTTCTATTTTAGATAATAAACTTTTCATTATATTTAGTTCATAAAAATTTACATTGGACTAAATTTTGGGAATTGTTTTGATAAAATTCTTATATTAAAGAATATAGAAAAATACTACATTTTAATTCATTACTTTTTTTCATCAAATTTATTTGTTTGGTTAGATTATCATATGAACTATTTTTTAATGTATTTTTAATATTATTTTTTTATAATTTAATATAATTATGGTTATTTTAGGTAATTTCACATTGAAATTTGATATAATCACATGTCAATCTTTTGATGGTTTTTACATTTAAGAAATCATGTTTAATCTTTCTGAGAATGGAAATACATTATAAAATAATTACAAAAAATTATATGTTTTTCATATTTAAAAATATATTACATAATTTTAAGTAGAAGGTCCAAATTATTTAATAATATCCTTTTATTTTTTGTCAGGATGAATTGTAACTTTAGTAATTATTTTTATATACCATAGTTAAAGGGGAAATCAATAAAAATAAGTTTAAAAATAATATTATAATAATATAAAACCACCGTAAAATTTGAACAAATCATATTTTATGAGATATTATTGACCAAAGATACCCTTGTGATCAAAATTTGGCCTTTGGAATCCACATAGGTTTGAGTATGACACTTATAAAATTTAATTTAAAGTAAAAGGAATCATGTTTTGAACATATATATGCTTAATAAATAAAATTTATTAGGATTTTATATAAGTGATATATTCTACTATAAATCGTCATTATAAATAAAAAAATTATTTCCTACATCATGTTTTTTTATTTATAATTTTTTAAAGATAAATAATTATATTTCTTTATGACACAATGATGATGTAGTGGATGCTTTATTAATGATGGAATTAAATAAATGATATTATAAATAGAAAATAATTATTATATGACCTAATTTATGTAATAAATGATTTTAATATGTGAATTTGAATCGTTATAATAATATTAAATGATTCTTTTCAAAGTTATCACTTTGTTTAGATTTTATTTAAATTAAATAAATGAATACCTTAAAAATTCACATAATCGATGTTTTAAAAAAAATAATTTGTTCAATTATTTAAAATTCAAAAAGATTCATAAAATCATAGAGACTATGATAAGTTATAAATGTTCATTATGTGTCCAACTACATGAAATTGACCCCATTTATGTTTAAATAATTTCCTCTTAATAATTAATATGTTTCTACCTCAAATAAAATAAAAAGTTAATGCTAAAATAAAACAATAAGGTAAAAAATAATCTCAATAAATGTAGAAAAATTATTATATGAAAGTATATAGTGCTATAAAAGTATTAAATTTGACACATATCAATTTTGAAACTTTTGAATTAAAAAAATTAATTTATATAAATTTAGTAATTTAAGAGTTTTCAAGGGTGCCCCTTCCCTCTCCTTTAAAAATATTCTTTGTATTATCTATTACTCAAATTTTATGAAAACTATGGTATGAAAAATACAGTCCAAGAAATATTCCTCGAATCCATACCCACATTCTAGAGGCCTTATTTTAGGCATAACACCCTTCGTAGTGGTGTTAAGGTGTTCTTCAAAGGTGATCAACCGAAGAAGTGATATCATTTTTTGAGAGATTCTATTTTATTTCTAATTACACCTTCATTAAATCATATTCTTCAATGTTTATATAATTAATAAATTATCATCAATATATTGAGATATAATTATATTAATATCATCCCATAAATTTTTCTCTAGTTCCATTAAATGGGAATAAAATTAATCATTCGTGTGTACCTGTGAGTGGTCACCTCAACGAAATGATTTAGTTCGTTTTGCATTAACCTCTTTCAAGATCACCTATAATGATGGAATTAATATTTATATGTAATACTCCTGAAATTTTTATCACTGTAAAATTAAAATAATTCAATTATATTATTACCATCCATGTACTTAAAGACAATAACATTGTTCATGCGTACATGTGAACTATCACCTCAACAATGAAAAGCTAATCATTTTCAATCACTGCATCACTTGTATGATATATATAATTATATTTAAATTATTATTATGAATATTATAATAATATTATTATATATCGGGAATTATAAAATAATAAATATCATATTTTTATAATGATAACTGTAAAATGAAATCATTACTCATTCCTACATATGACCTACCATCATTATGAATATAACAGTGTTCATTTTTCATTACCATAATTAATGGATTGATTTAAAAAATAGTACTACTGTATATAGGTTATGATTATGTCGTGAATAATATTCTAGATATTATGTACAGATAACTACATGGACTAGTGTCATTAAAACCATGTTCATTTTTTACCCAACATCCAAATATCGAAAAGACATCTGATTGTAAAATAAATAATTATATAATTTTTCAACATAATAATAAGTGACTTAAAATAAATAATAATAATAAAAAATTGATCATGAAAGTAAAAATTAACCAAACATTATATTGTATGAAGATCAAGGAACATACAAGGAAAGTCATACTCAAGATAAAAGTCTTTATCTCAATATATTTTTTTTGAGACATATTTAAATACTTTACACCTCTTTCTTTTATACAGTGTATAATTATCTACATTATATATTAATTTCATTCATAGATTTTCTAAAGGAACAATTTTCTATGAATAATTTTTCTGAATGACA
The DNA here is from genome assembly GCA_963277665.1 of Viscum album. Lineage (NCBI taxonomy): Eukaryota > Viridiplantae > Streptophyta > Magnoliopsida > Santalales > Viscaceae > Viscum > Viscum album. The sequence goes on along the minus strand of OY728137.1, from coordinate 1,580,909,960 downwards.
AACATAAAATCTTTTAATGTATATAGTGACTAAGAATTCTCCGCAGCTATAACTGTTATTTTATTTTTTTCTACCTCTATAAGAGTTAATATTTTTATAAGGAATGAAGTCCATTATTCTTTAATTGCGTGTTATGGTATTGAAAATACTGTGGAAAGTTGATGTACTATTTCAATATCATGAAATTATTTTATATTACATTAATTGAATTTTTATGAGTCAAATATTGATAATTTCAATCTTTAATGTCTTGTGATTATATAATTGTACTAGGACATTTCACTGGTGGGTATGTTATACACCAAATATGGGTGGTTATGTTAAGATATATTTATGGGTGGTTCCATGATAAACCAAGGATGAGTGCATATGTTATAAAATTCAATGCATTGTGTTTGTAGTATGTTGTGTTACTATTCCATTTAGTGATATGTGTTGAAGTATATCTTATGGTTATTTCTTTTTAGTTTGTTTATGTACTATCTTACATTTAAATTTTATATGTAATTACTATAGGGTTTATGATAATATTTTTGTTACATAAATTATATGAAATGGTCAAATATTTAGTTAAGAGTATTTAGTTCATTATAAAGGTAAAAATTATTACATTATGGTAATTTATTCCTAGTTTACATGTTTGTTCAAGGATAAAAAATTCTGTTCTTTATGTATGGAATAGTGATATTTTTTTGCTCATCCCAAGTTTGAACTGATTTCTATAGGATTTAAAGGTGAATAGATTCTGGGATGAGATAATTGAAATGTTATGATTTTTAAAAATGAAATGAATCCATGTTTCTTTTCAAATGATACTTTTTTATTGAAAAAATGGATAATGTGATGAAGTTTTCATCTTTCAAAAATTTGAGATATATTATGTTATAGTTAATGAAAAAACTATTTACAACTCTAAACCTGAAAATATCCTCGATTTGAAATAATTTCAAATTAATGAACTGTCTTGAGATTATGTAATTTTTAAGTAACGTGCCTTATAGTGTCAATAGGAATACATCAATACCTTTTGGAGAGTTCTAGTTTTCAAATGTTCTTTCTCAAAATTTTCTCATTAAACAAACTCAATTCCATAGAACCTATAGAATTCATATATATTTTCATGTTAAATATATAATCTATTTTATGCCACCATTATTTTTCTAAAATAACACATTTTATTTTGTAAATTCAATACCAGTTCACTTATTATTTTATAAAATATTTTTCGAGGAGAACTATTCTTCACAATGTAAATGTGTATTTATCTCAAGATATCCATGATAGTTTTATTAGTCTATTTTAAACTATTTAAAAATTCTTGTTGATTCTTATGTTTAATTTGAAATAATAATTTATGATATGATTTACCTTATATTATTTAATGGTTTATGATTATGTTGATTGTGGAAGTTCATCCTTGATACACATCTGAATATTAATCTTAATGAATAGTATTTATGTTTAATGAATGGGGAATGTTATTTATGTTCCATATGATAGATTCAATATTAATGTATATTTTGATCTTGTTTCACCACTTTTATATAAGGAGTTCATGGAACTTTGTATGTGTTTGGTGGGGCATACAAAACCCCATCAGTGCATCGATTGGTCTCATCGGACAAACTAAATTGCATTTTCAACCATTTTTGTACACACTTTTCACTTGGCCTTGACAATATTGTTATAATATACAACATTATGATTTAATCCATTAAAAAATAGTAATTGAAGTCTATGTGATTATTTGTCTAGTAGAGTATACATGATTATGTTTTATTATCACATTATTTATCAAGATTTTATTCCTTCCATATTATGCTCAATATTTTGTATTAATGGAATTTGTAATTACATTAATTCCACATTAATTTTTACTTATGATTATGATGTATTACTTATGCTTACCAAGTTTCAAATCTCATCCCCTTGTAATGTTTTATTTTTACATAGGATGAAAATAATTATATTCTGAATGACTTCTATGGATATTCTATGTAATTTGGATGTTTACAATGGAATTTACAAATTTTATTTCCTTTCAAGTTATAATGTTGGGCATATGTATGTATCTAGTATTTCAATGATATCAAATTATCCTCTCCATATAGATAAAAATTCATACTAATCATAACAATTTATTCAAGTAAGGCACTGACATTGGGAAAATGATTTTGAGGTTTCTATAGTTGGTATCAAAAAAATTTTTGTAGAATACATTTTAAATAGATTTAGAAAACATTTATTAGTGAAAAAACTGTAATGATAGACATTGAGGATAAGAATAGAAGAACATCATTTTTTTATTTAAGGTATTAATTTTTTTGTATCTTCTAAAAATACATCCTAATATGGATTTTAAAAGTGGACATGATTCTAAAAAAATTTACCTAGGAGTTACATCTCTAAAAATTTGTATTGAATGAAACTCAGGGTACCCTGGTACATGATAACTAGACTTAATACACACATGGTTTCACACTCTCGTGGGATAGAATTTTGATAATTCTCATTTTCATTATAAACCATTATGGATGATTAAATAGTAAATATGTACCCAATGAAATAATTCTTATCAATATGAGATCATAAATGCATAGGATTTCCATTTATGTTATGTATTTTACAGGTTTGACATTATACTTTACAATTCATAACCAAATTTAGTGTATTCCATTTTTTAGAAACAATGCTTAGTGGAAGTAATGGAAGATACATGAACATGTGTATCCATTGTAGGGATTTCATGCCTATGGATGATACAGATATTATTTCTGGACCTACAACCAGTGTTGAGAAACATATAACTATATTGGAATAGTTGAATCAGTCTATAATTAAAAAGCCTACCCACATTGAGAATCAAGAAGAACAATACAGAGATGAATTTTAAGTCATCATTATATGAAATTATACTCCATTAATTAATGGTAATACAAACCTATGTGTAGTGGTATAGTGGATAAGTTTCTTTGGAAGATGATATTTATCTCCTTTGGATGTAACTAGAGGCAGAAGGTTGTTATGAAAATTTATAATCATTTGGGATATACAGTTCGATGATTGTAATTTATTCAAAATAACATGAAGGGGGGAAGAAATATAAAAATAGAGTGGAGATAATTTGAAGATATTTTATAAGAAAAATACATTCACCAAGAAAATTGAGCGGATACAAGAATCTAGTTTCAAAATCTGAGGAAACTTTTGGATGAGAATGTTGAAATGTATGGAGATTACATCACAAGGATATTAAAACATGATGAAAACTACATACATAATCCAATGTGTAAAATGGAGGGTTTCTTTTATTGTTAAAATCCATTTATTTTGTAAGGCATTGGTATGCGAAAATTTATCATTATGTGAAGGTGTAGTCTCATGTTATATAATGATAGAAAAAGAATTATCTAAGTCATATATATTAAAAGTAAAGATATAGAATAAGATTTCTACTAAACACTATAAAAGTAAATTATATAATTTGGGATGAAGGGTATAGTTGACATTACACCCATTAGTAATTATTGGAAGAAGAATCATGGTACTTTCTAGATGATAATGGGAGTCCATTGTTAGTGTTGAGAAAAAACCCACCAATCACATAATTGAAATTAAATAAATGAATCCGCAAATACTCAATTATAAAATTTTAATGAGATTGGATGTACTAAAAATGATTTTTCCTAAGAGTTAATGAAACATTCCCTAAATAATTCCAAGGGATAAAGGTCATGCATATGCAGTCACAACTACGGTGTTTGATGTTGAAAATGATGTAGTGGAAGTTACTTTAATCATTTACTAAAACATATTAGATTATTTTTTTGATCTTGTATCATTTCATTCTTTATATATTATTATTTTTCCAGGAAAATTATACATATTAAATTTGATTTTATAAAGCTATGTTCAATCAATACTCCTTAGAGAAGTATCATCTCAAAAAGGATGTGTCTATATATCGTTTTTTGACTCATAAACAAGCTTTATTTACTGATCTTGTCATCAAAACTGTGATTTATTTTAATATAACACTTTGTTTGAATTGAAAATAAATTTATAATTATAATATATTTTCGAATAAGAAATAAGTAAAAAAAATTAGATGATGTAGTATCCATAATGTTTAGAGTAGAAACCTCCCCATCTGAATCGTATGTAAATCCACCACTAGTAGCTCTACGAAATTCCATTCTTGGTGAGGAAGATGATTAAATATATATGGGTGAGGAATAAAATTTCAAATAGATTATGAACCGAATTTTAAAAAATATTTTTATGTATTTCTAGTGAATTTACCTAGACATCCAACAGAGCTAGAAATTGAGTTTAATAATGATTAAATTAACTTTGTAAGGCCTGTATCAAAGAATCGATATAGTATAAACACATTGTAATTAAGGGAGATGAAGAATCAGATATATGTGTTGATTAATAAGGGCTTATTTACCATAGTGTTTATCCATGGGGATATCATGTAATTTCATTATGAAGAATGTTGGATCTATGTGGCTATGAATTGACTAGAAGGAGATCAGTGCTATTACAATAAAGAACAAATATCCTCTTCATTGGATTGATGATTTATCTGATCAACTCCATGTGCCTTATATTTTTTAAAGATTTACCTTTGATTTGGATATCATTTGTAGTGTATGAGGATAAAAGATTGAAATTTTTACGACGGTTATTGTATAACCAATGTGAATTTCGAATATAGAGTGCTTTATCACGTCAGTTATTTTATAACTAATATGATAATGGAAATCTCAACACTTCACCACATCGATTATAAAAAAACATGATAAATTTAATCTCAGAAATTTATTACATTGGTATAAAGAGACATATATCACATCTGTTATTTTATAAGCACCGTGATAAATATTTCACCACATCAGTTAGTAAAAAACCAACATGTAAATATTTTAAATGATTTATCTCACCCCATAATCAGTAATTATGTTTTCATCGATTGGGCGACCTGCAACTCATCTCTCTCACACAGAATAACTAGAAATGATTCATCGATGTTGTGCCCTCCAGCCTCATTTTTTCAACATCATTATTCATATCTGTTATCATTAGATCTATCAGGTTGACTCACAACACTGAAGTAAGCCTAAAACGACTCATTTTCAGTTTTAAATTTCCACGATGCCCAAAAATAATTTTTTGAGATGTTATTTTTCATTGTTCTTGTGATCATTGTATGTTTTATAGTGTTCATCTATACCATGCTAAATTCGTTATGGTGAAATAAACCTATGCAAGTGATATCATGCAAGTTTAGGATTTTGTGTGTGTTATATCATGTGTGTGTGCATGTAGAAGTGGTTTCTGAGGGGGTAGGGGTTGTTCAAGATGGTGGGAGTGTCCAGGGGGGTTGGTTGGGCTATCCTGTGGGGTGGGGGTGCCTAGGGGTTGTCAAAGGGGGTGGGGGTAGTGTCTAGGGGTGTGGGGGCCGTCCAAGGGGGATGGGTGAGTCCAAGAGGGTACACGGGCTATCAAGGGGGGGTGGAGGTTGTGTCCAGGGGTTGTGGGGGCTATCTAAGAGGGTGGGGGATGCCTTAAGGGTTTGGGGGGATGTTCTGGGGGTTGGGGGTGTCCTGGGTGTCCATGGAGGTGGGGGGGATCCAGTGGTGTGTGTGGGGGTGGGGGGTCCAAGGTGGTGGGGGTGTTGAAAAAGTTTGGAGTTTGTCCATGGGGGTGGGGGCCTATCCACAGTGTTTGGGGGTTGTATATGGGGCTTTCCAGAGGGTTATGGAGTGTCTGTAGGTGTTCAATGGGGTAGGGGTTGGGGTGGTGTCTAGGAGGGGTGGTGGTGTCCATGGGGGTGGGGCTATCCAGAGGGGTGGGGGATTTCCAGCGGTGGAGGGCTGTCCAGAGTGGTGGGGATGTCCAATGGGGTGGTGCTGTCAAGGGGTTGTCTGAGGGGGTGGTTGTAGTGTCTAGGGAGTGGGGGGATGTCCAAGGGGGTGGTGGTCTCCTGGGGGATTCCAAATGGGTGGGGGTGGTGTCTAGGGGGGTGAGGGTTAAGTGTCAGTTGGGATTGACAATTGCATCATCGTTTGGGATATTGTGACATGATGATTGATTTGTTTCATAGAAATTGGTAAATAATTTATTAGTTTTGTTCATTTTATGGGGGTTCCATCATTGTAGTTAATGTTGTGATATGATGTAGCCAAGATTTATTTCAAATTGAAGAAGGGGAAATTTGTGGATATTTAATGAGCATGAGGTTTCCACTATGATTTTTAGGGATTAAATCATTATAAAAAGTTGAGGGGGATGAAATATGATTATATTTGGTTATATATATTTTTAACAATCATTGACCAAGTGAAAATTATAGGTTATGGGGGAGACCATGTCGTGGTTTTCAAAGATGCAGTTATCCTGACACCATTGTTCCATGATGATAGGATTTAAACTGTGATTTTATACATCTTATTTTTTATTATAAATTTGATTTAATTCTTAGGTTTACTTAATTTTCACCAATTATCATACAACCATTGTAGGCCCCATGGTTTTCTTGGATTCCATGGAATTCCAACTATATGGTGTTTGATTCTTTCTTTCAATTGAAATTTGATTTCCATAAATAAGTTACTTCTTCTATGTTTTTCTTCATATCTTCTTTGTTTTCCTTTTTCTTCTTCATCCACTTCTTCTTCTCCTTCATTTCTTATATAATTACGGATGTTTGGTCATTTTTAAATAGACATTTTTTATGTAATGGAGTTGTTATAGGGTAATTAAGAGGGGTGGGGTGTCCAAGGGGAGCGAGGTAGTCTAGAGGGGTGGGGGTTGTCTGGGTGGTGGGGGATATCCAGAGGGGTGGGGGGATATCCCAGAGGCTGGTGGTGTCCAAGTGGTTTCCAAGGGGTTGGGGGTGGTGTCCAAGGGGGTGGGGTGTATAGGGGGATGGGGTGTCCAAGGGGGTAGGGGGTGGGGTGTTGTCCAGGAGGGGTAGGGGTGTCCAAGGTGGTGGGGGGATAGCTAGAGGGGTGGGGGCAGTCTAGGGGGATATCGAGAGGGGTAGGCTTGGTTGTCCAAGGGGGTGTTGGTGTTCAGGGGGTGTCCAAGGTGGTGGAGGGTGGTTTCCAGGGGTGGGGGGGATATCCACGGGGGTGGTGGTGTCCAAGGGGGTGGGGGTGGTGTCCAAGGGGGTGTGGGTGGTGTCTAAGGGGGTGGGGACTATTTTCTATCAGGGTAGGGGTATCTAGGGGGTGGGGTTGGTGTCCAATGCGGTGGAGGTGGTTTCATAGAGGTGGTCTAGAGGGTTGGGGGGGGGCTGTCCAGAGGTTTCAAATCGTACTAATCTGTATATTTTTCAATAGTGAATGTATATATATTTTAATATTTATAGTTCAAATTCTTTTTAACATAAGGGTGAATTTGGTATCTAGTTTCCCTGGGATGTATTGTTTTTGAACCATAAGATTAAATGATCCAAGATAAATTTAAAACTGTTATATCTTACTATATTTTCCTTTTTTAAATAATTTTCATGTATATTTTTTTAATTATGGATAGATTTTTTTATATTTCAAAATTGTTTTACACTAAAATAATAATACTTTTTATATAAACATATATATTTCTTATCATAAAAATATATATAATTTTGACATTTGGTATTGGTAATAATGAATCAAAGATGGATTATGACACATCGGATGAGTAATGAATATGGGGAAGCTATTGATGCATTTTTGGAATTTGCTAAATGAAATGTTCCAAGTAGTGTCATTTTTTTCTGTCCATGCCTGAAATGTTTGAATATGAAGAAGTTGAAAGTATAGAGATAAAATATCATCTGATTTATTATGGTTTTATTCCATGTTACAGCCCATGGATTTGGCATGGTGAAACTGGACGGAATGCAGATCTACTGATGATGATGATGATTCGCAAGATGGTAACTCCGATGGAATTGAAGAAATGATTTGCAATATTTGAGCAGAATAAATTGATATAGAACTGATAGTTGTGCGTCTATATGTTGATGTTGAAAATCCTTTTTGTCCTTCTTGTATAGATTTAACAGTTTTATCAGCGGTGTTAAGATTTATTAAAAAGAAGGTGAAACATGGATGGAGTGACATAAGATTTACAGAGCTGCTAAAATTGGTGAAATACAATCTTCCAAAATATAAAGATAATCCAGATTCACATTATAAGGACAAGAAAATATTATGCTCGATGGGATTGAGATACAAGAAAAGATATTCCTGTCTGAATAACTATATGATATATAAGAAGGAATATGAATTTTTGTCAGAGTGTCCTCAATGTGGAACATCACAGTATATATTGAAAGAAAAATCACAGGATGATGTAGATATTACAAAGATCCCATCAAAGATATTTTGTTATCTTCTTATAATTCATTGTTTCAAAATTTTATTTTCTAATGCACATGATTGAAAAAGGTTAATATGGCTTGCTGATGAGCAGATAATGTGATGGAAAATACGCCATCCAGCTGACTGTCCACAATGGAAGAAAATTGATGAGCATTATCGAACATTTGGAAATGAAATTAGAAATCTCAGACTAGGGTTGTGCACATATTAAATGAATCCATAACTAACCCTCAGTAGCACACATAATTTATGTCCCGTTTTATTGGTAATTTAAAACCTCTCCTCTGAAGTTTGTATGAAGCGCAAATATGTCATGTTGTGAAAAATGAACTATAGTCTAATGCAACCTGGAAATGATATTGGTGTTTTTTGTCTCCATTTATTGATGATTAGAATCATTTATTTGAGGATGGTATTAGGGTGTATGATTCTTATAAAATTAAATATTTTCAAATTCATGCAATGCTTATGTTCACTCTATATTACTTCCCAGTATATGGAAATATGTTCAGATGTAGTGTTAAAGGGCATAAATCATATCCAATTTGCGAACAATAGACTTTATATTGTCAATTGCTTCATGGGGGGAAAATTGTGTACATGGGTCATTGAATGTTTTTTCCTATGGATGACTCTTATAAAAGAATAAAAAAGCCATTAAATTTCTCACAATAATTTGATATTTCTCTCAAACCATTAAACCTGAATTTGTATTTTGAGAGCGTGGAAAACCTTGATGTGACATTAGGAATGACACAGAAATCGGGTAATGATAGATATATATGGAAGAAAAGTTCAATATTTTTTGAGCAACCATATTGGATATGTCATGAAGTTGAACATATTATTTAATTCATGCATGTGGAGAAGAATATCTATGATAGTTAGATAGTAACATTGTTATATATTAAAGGAAAAACAAAAGATGGGTTGAATGCATGATTAGACTTACTATCGATGGGAATACGTTTGGAGTTAGCTCCCACTCCTAATGGAATAAGATCATGTCTTCCCCCGATGTGTCATACATTATCCAAGAGGGAGAAAAGTTGCTTTCTTCAGTGTCTTCATGATATCAAAGTGCCTCATGGTTATTATTCAAATGTAAAAATTTTCTTCTCATTGACGGACTTGATGTTGATAGGTATGAAATATCATGATTGTCATGTCATGATGCAACAACATCTAATAGTTGCATTACATTGAATATTTCCCATCTGTTTTAAAAATACTATAATGATGTTGTGTTATTATTTCAATTCAATTTGTAATAAGGTGTTTGATGTGAATGAATTAAACATTTTGGAATAGGATGAAATTTTTATACATTGTCAATTGGAAATGTATTTGCCTCTAACTTCTTTTGATATAATGATGCAGTTAATGATTCACCTAGTTTGAGAAATAATGATTTTGGACATATATATCTTCATTAGATGTATCCTTTTTAATGTTATATGAAAATATTGATGGGCTATGTTATGAATCCATATCAACCTGAAGCCTCCATTAGTAAAAATTATAATTCTATGGACATTGTAGAGTTTTTTACATGATAATTGGATGCGGCGAAGTATATTGGATTGCCTCTATCTTGCCCTGAACAAGTTAATAATAATGTGATGGGGATTTCTGGCATGATAGAAAAATCATTGTTAGCTAAAAAGTTGAAGAATTTAGAATTATATATCTTTAATAAAATAGTTGAGGATCAAATTTATATCACTTTCATATTAGTTAGTTGAAACAGTGTCATCCAAAAAAGAAGGAAATGTGGATTTTGAATGATCACAACAAAACATTTTTGTCATGGTTTAAAATTTACATTCCTGGTAGATCAGATGTATCAGAGCCATTTAAATGGGTAGTTGGTGGACCATGTTTAATTTTGATAACATGGTCCAGTTATGACATTAATGGCTATACATTTCATATGAAAGTTCTGTACAACCGAAGTGTAGTTCAGAATAGTGGTGTATTTTTGTTTTCATAAGCAATGTATTTATCGAGTGATAAAGTCAAAAACACAATTTTTGCATCAAGTGAATTTTATGGAGTGATTTTAGAAATATCGGAGGTTTATTACTTTAAAATTAATGATCCTATTTTTAACTATAGTTTATCCATAAAAATAATGTTAGACATGATGAAATTGGAATGAAAGCTATAAATCTTAATAGATTTTAAGACACAACTTATTCTTTTATAATGTAAACACAAGAAAAAAAATATTCTATGTAGTAGATCAATTAGATATGCAGAGAGAAAATGTTTTACAAGGGGAAAAAATATGTTGGTGAGGATGAACTTAATGAAGATGATGATTTATGTGGGATACCTACTTCCATGGAATGATAAAATGAACATAATGATGAGCATGTTGAATACATGGTTTGTGCCATAAGGAACGATCATGTTGAAGGAATTTGAAAAAACAATCCATTTGTACATTCCTAAAATGACAGGTAACAATTTGATTATTTATTATTTATATTTATTAATTTCATAAAATGTTATATATTTAAGATTTTTCTTTATTAAAACATGTATTAAAAGAAATAAGTAAAAGTTTTTTTTTAATTTTGTTTTGTTTACTTTATCATGGTTACCATTACAATATTATATATCTACTATTTTTGTTCAATGAAAATTACTTTACCCTGTTTACCATGTTTACCAAGTTTACCATGTTTACCATCATTACCATCATTACCATATTTACCATCTTTAACATTTTTTAACATTCTTACCATATTAACAATTATTACTATGATGCAAATTAGTACAAATTTCTATTTAATGTTTACATTAGTATTGTAATATTTGAATTTGTATATTGGTGAACTGATGTTTGTTTTTTTTGATTTGAAGGATAATAAAAGATCAATCATCTGATCAACCACATGATTCTAAAGTTGAGAATATTGGTCATGCATTTGGGGAGGAACATTCACATGCTCCTCTTGATGATCCCCAATCTTCCTCGTGTGAACCCATTACAACAAATAGTTCAACAGTTGGTAAATGTGGGTGCACATGTTTACCAAAATAATCACATTCCCATACATAGGATCAGAGGATACTCATTGAGTTTGATAAATATGATATTCCGAGAGGTTTAAATGAAAAATATTTTAAATTTTTTTATCACCTTAGGGTAAGAGAAAAATAAGAATTTTATATGGTTACTGGAGAAGTGTGGACAAAGCAATAATCTCTCAGTTGTGGGAGACGACTTTGGTAAGATCTATTACTATTGATTCCATATTCATTAAATGTTTCTTGTATATATAATATTTTTATCCTATTATTTATTAGGTGAAATTTTATATTCCTGACACTGGATGATTCAAGAAGAAATGCTTATCGATGGTAGCCAAGAGATGGAGGGATTTCAAATAAACCCTCTCATCTGATTGTATTTCTGGTTAAATGATTCATGATAATAAATATTGTATATATCCTTTCATAGATGAAGACACATGGAGACAGTTTGTTGAAATTAGAGGAATATATTCATTTTTGGTAAGGTCAATCTAATCATTTATAATCATTCTTATATAAATGATTTTATTAATGTTTTTTTAATGATTTCTTATTATAAATTAATAGAAACCATGGAAATATCATCAAGAGATCCAATCTAAAATATATACCCTCGTAGTTTATATCAGGGAGGGTATACATTATTGGAAGAACAAATAATAGCAGAAAAATAAAAAAAACTAAGAGCTGAGTCTCCATGCTCTGGAAAGGTGGCCCCTCAATCCCCTCCTTCTAAACATGAAAAATAGAAGAGAGCTTGGATGAGAAAAATTTGAAATATCATTAGGAAGATTCATGAATCGTATCTGAGAGGATTGTAAGATATATATAGTTTTTATTTACTTATGTTAACTAATTTCTTCATATAATTTCAATAATTACAGAAATGGTCACTTAATTAATACATGATTCTCTTGAGGAGTAGGGCTCAAATGGGGAATTTAGAGATGCTGGGAGGTAAGATATTTTATCTGCAGCATTGGGAATGCGTGAACATCCAGGTCGTGTACGAGGATATCCGGAAGGAGTATCGAAAAAAGTTTTTCCATGTACATCAACATCTTATGTTGATGGTGTTTATAAAAAAATAGATTCTTTGGAGGCTGATGTTCATAATATTAATGCGACAATGGAGAAAAATATTAGACCGTCGGTACAGTATATTTTTCAGACATGAAAAGACAATTTCATACTATAGCTCCCACTCCTCCACCTCCCCCTATAGACCCCATTATTTTTCCTCCACCACCTCCAGTAGCTCCCGTTCCACCACCTCAGCATGCAGACCCCAATTTTTATCCTACTCTTCTGCTGGAGCTTCCTACTTATTGTGAGTTTTATGTTGATGATCCACAACATCATATAGTTTCATATGGGTTGGTATAATGTATAAGAGATATAGTTCATCATCAACAATTATAGGTAGAGAAATATAGGGTCATTGTACAGGATAATATAGATAGACCAGCTCGAGTACCATTACCTATAGATGAGGTGACGACAATTGGATATTGTTTCCTCCATTTGTTAATTTGGCCATCCAAACTTCTGTGACTCATTATCATTGAGGTATGTATGTTATATATTCTATATTATTTTTTTACTAATGTTGTATTATCATTTGATACTAATATATTTTTATATTTATTTTTACAGGAATACTTAAATGGTAAAGAAATATAGTATAGCCAACAACCATGATAAATGGATATGACATAAAATACATATTCTAGTAGTATTGACAGATTGTCATGATATTCAAATTTATTGGTCAATCATTATGAGTTTCTAATGTAATCTTAGGTTTTTGGACATGAAATAACAGTGGGGATTTTGAAAAATGATATCATGGAGCTTGTTACTGGAGACAAGTTGGGCATCAAAGTGGTATAAATTTTCTCCATATAAGTCTGAACACTTTTTCGCTTGGTTATATTTATTAAAAATTTATTCCTATGTCTATTTTGTATTATGTATCTTTATAAAATTTATGTGAAGAATTAGCGGATAGATGTATATCGATTCATGGACCTGCATTTGATTTCCCCTAAAGCATGTGCATTGGATGAGGAACAAATAATTCTTTATATTGCCGATAGACCTGAACAGAATATAGTAACACAATTTTGGGTGATGCATTTTTGTGAGAGGTATATTACACATCTCTCTTAATGAATTCATTATATTTTAACATTAAAAACCACTAATCTTAATTTTTATATTATCAGTGATCATTGGATGTTATGGGTTTTTTCCCCTGGGAGAAAACACATTATTGGATATTCTTTATCCATGGAGATGTGTGGAAATGTTTTAAGAAAAATTTGGAAAATTACGTTTCAATTTATCAATAGATATATATATATTATAATGAATATTAAATCTATCCCATTCATATAATTTTCTAACTGGGGAGGGTATACATTCAAAAAAAAAACACAATGAAATGGATTGTGAAGAACAAATACGTAAATGTAAAGGTAAATGTAGATTTATAATTTTTACTTTTTGATTTATTACATAAAAATAATATATTGAATTTACACTAATTAAAATATAATTTTCATTAGAAAAAAAGTGTTATCAAATGAAAATAATATATGTTTTGATTTATGTAAAAAATAATAACAACTGGTTAAGTTGTGAACTTTGACTTGGTAATATTTCCTTCTAAATGTTTTTAGAATATTTAATTTTATTTATTCATTATACATGTTAACTACTATCCTTTTAATTTGTAGCTATTTGATGACCCTCAACCCTATAGTGCTCAAGATGTCAATCACTTACAAGTTGAATGGTCAAATTATTTTTCAATTTTGATTGATTTTTAGTTGTTTGTATTTTAAAATATAATTTTGAATATATTCATTTTAAATTTGTATTCAGAATCCATTTAGGTTTGATTTCGTTTTTTAAACATGACATTTTATGTTTTGAATGTTATATATGTGAATGTTGAAATTTTCTCTACATCTTGTTTTGGTTTACTTATGAACGTTTTTCTTCTATGGATTCTGGTCTGGGGGGGGGGGTTCAAGGGTGTGGGCGGTGTCCAGTGGGTTGTGGGAATCCATGGGTTTGGGAGTGTTGTCTTGTCCGGGGGGTTTGTTTGGTGTCCATGATAGTGGGAGGGAAGTCCAGGGGGTGGGAGCATTTCCAGGAGGGTGGAAGGGTTGTCCAACAAAGTGGGGGGCTGTCTAGGGGTGTCCAGCGGTGTGGGGTGTCTTGTGGGGTGTGGGGGGTTTCCAAGGGTGTGGGAGGGTTGTCCAGTGGGGTGGGGGTGTCTATGTTGTCCATTGGGATGGGGGAGTCTAGGTAGAGGGAGAGGAGGCCATGCCATCCCTCGGGGGGGGGGGGTGAATACCACTGGAAGGTACTCATTACTCTCACATGCAAATCTTGAGCTCTCAAAATGTTTCACCAATTCTTTCTTTCCTATAAAAAATCATTAGTTTTATCACTTTCATGCTAGTATAACCAGGGGAAACACCATTATGTGTGACTAAAATACCTGGATCTTGGTGGTGGAAATCACCCAGATCATGCGGGATTAGAAATGATGCTTCCAATGCATCCCATGAGATGTCTAAAACAACATTAACAAAAATCCCTTTGGTTGGAAGAGGGCACCGATTTAGTTGGTTGAGAGGGATGCGGAGAAGAGGACTATGATGATCAGAAATATACCCAAAAAGTACACGTATGTGACTTTTTAGTTTCAGAAATATATTCTTGAACAATTATAGGGTTGTTTGTGTGTTATTTTGGTATCCTCCATGCAATTCTGGTCGATAAACATTACTAGCATATCCCTTATGTCACCAAAAGCACACACAAACATCCCTATATTTGTTCAATAATCTAACATGGGAACATAAACAGTTACTTACTTGTACTTGTTGGGTATATTTCAGATCATCGTAGTCGTATTCACCACATACCTCTCCACCAACTGAACTAGCGCCCTCTTCCCACCATCGGGATTTTCGATAATGTCGTTTCATTCATCTCAAGGGAAGCCTTGGGAGCATCATTTCTTGTGTCATGAGATCTGGGAGATTTACACCGCCAAGATCCAGGTATTTTAGTTATAAGGCCTTGACCTTAAACCTTAATTAATATTTAATTAAATGAATAATTCACATTGAGGATCTTTTCAGGTTTAGAGTTTTAGAGAATTATATCATAAATCACGAATTACATTCCAAATTTAAACAAAGTGGTTACATAAAAGATAATATTCATTTTTCCCATCAACAGAATCATATTTAAAATAAAACATGGATTCTTTGTTGACACATCCTTGACATTATCATCATATCATGCACCATTCCCTTGACATGTGAAAAACATTTCAAAAACATGGGATGAGCATAAAAAGCTCAGTAAGGGGTATAAAAGTACGAAAAGAAAACATTAGTCCATATATGAAATCATACTTTACTCATATAACATAATCATTTTAACATACCTCATCAAATCATGAATAAATCATAAAAAACATTATACATAAAGGTAACTTGAGGCATTCATAACATTCTTACATAGGGAGTAATTCTCTTGGATACGTTTGGAATACCCATCATAGTATATTCCCTAAATCTCTTCGGTGAAACCATAACGTTTAACTCCTTCGCGTTACCCAATGCATTGGAGAGCTATATCGGTCTCACCCACCCTTAGCTTATCACAGAACCACCTGTCTTCATAATAATTCCCAAGAACCATAAATTAATTGTATAACATAAAACATGCATAAAGGAAACATAACATTTCCACATTTCAATCACAAGATATCAATACAACAAATTGATATAAAAACATTTTGAAAACAATTTTCAATACCAAAATAAAATAAAAGTAAAACAAGGTATTTATTTTTCATTTCAAAAAAGTTGTGGCTTGTAGAGGAAGCTGAAACTCAAATAATTGTCACGGTGGTGGAGAAGTCGTTGTCACTGAATACGTACGACAAAAAAACATTCCCTTTTGTTGTTTAGTAAAAGCATCGTATAAAAAGATTCCTTTTGAATAATCATTAAATTCAAAGGGGTTTATACAAGGTATAAAAAAAAGTTGTGTATAAAACAAGATATGGCTCAGAGAAAGAAGATTGAGATGAATTCCCTTAAAAAGATGGTATCCTTGGATTAAGGATAAATCAATTACATTATTATGTGTGACAAATGAATAAACAAAATATATGAGGATAGTAAGTGTAAAAAAATCAAATGATTTTCACACATATTCATAGAACGACATATTAAAGGAGTGCAAGTTTATCCCACCGAATCAAAATTGGGTTAGGAAGTTCCCTTGCAAAAATTCGACAGCCTAACGGCGTCACTTCAAAATTCAGAAAATGAGTTGATGAGAGATAAAAATGGTATCTCATCACTTGTACACAAAATTTACATCAATAACAACATATGACAACATAGCAATATGTAAATTAAAAGTCCCAACAAAAGAAGTCTTTTTAAAAGAGGAGGGTGAAAGGTTCCCATACCGACTTGGGTATCTTTCGAAACATACACCCCATGAAATAAGGACAATACAACATTGATGTAGGTACTCATAAACGAAAGTATATTACACAAATATTAGAATAATGGGAAGTATATATACCACTCAATGAGAATGGTGGAAAATTTAGAATAAATCTCACGGGAATAAAAGTGAGATGAAAGACCCCTTACGAAAACTCTGCAGCCTAACTGCGCCACTTAAAACATCCAAAAATTGATTGATGAGATAAAATAGGGCCTCTCATCATATTAACATAAATTTTACATAGAGAGGAATTTAAAAGGACATCCCCCAACATAACCAAGAGGATCTTAAAAGAAGTGACATAAAGGATAGTACTTAAAAAGAAAGAGAGAGGTTCGATCTCTTACAAAAATTTGGCAGCCTAACAACGCCACTCAAAACATCCAAAATTGATTGATGAGAGAAATTAGGGTCTCTCATCATATGAACATAAAAATTACAGTAATATTAATATAAAATAACATCCCAATCATATGAAATATGATCTTAAAAGGAATGACATAAAAGAGTGTACATAAAAAGAATGAGAGGGGTAGGATCCCTTTCCTCGTGTCCGACATGACTCGATCGTTCTTTAATCTCCCAAATAATAAAATTTGGTCAATTTATAATTTCATAAGGACCTAATTTAAATATTATTATTCAGTTAATATCACATATTATAATGTTATAATAATTGGTTAATAAAGTGAGTTTATATTAGACGTTTTTGTCGATGTCCGGTACATGAGTAATAATTGAACTTGTTGGAACAGAATTTTCCATGTAGTTATAGGTAAATTATATCCAGAATAGTTTTTATGTTTTAAATATTATATATATCTAGTATATATTAATTTTATATTATTCCATAGCATTTGGAGGTAAAAAAAATTAAAAGCACCGTTCATGAAGACGGTAGGCCGTACGTACGCATGAACGCTACTTTCATTTTTGTTCATATTAATGGAATTAAAACAAAATGAGAGATATATATATTATAATTCCAGAATTATATCCATAATTTAGATGTAATATATTAAATATATATCCATTATATATATATGTAATTATAATAGTACATAACATTTGGAGATAAGAAATGAAATGTACTATTCATGGAGACGGTAAGCCGTACGTACGCATGAACGCTACTTTCATTTCTTTTTATTTGTATTCAACATAATGAAATAATAATGATATAAAGGTATATTATAATTAAAATATGATATCATATGTAATAACATTAATTATATCCTTTATAAGTCCTAGATATGGCATTAACGATTCAAATCTCTTTGAGAGGGCGGTAGTCCGCACATCCTAAAATAAAGATATTGTGTTTACCCATAATGGAAACCATAAAGGTTTGACGTAAATGAAAAATATCGAAGCTTAATGAAAACATAAACATATTATATATCATATATAAATATAGTGACATCTTAATGGCCTCCTTTGAAGGTGTTAATAGAATATTGAGAATCATCATTTCGTGATGCAGTAATTGGCCATCCACAAGAACAGTATGTTCTTTAACCATTAGAAAGAGGTGTGTGAATGTGTAGCTTGAATACATCTTACAAAAAACATCATATTATATTTAAGATACTGGTGTTGTTACAAAAAAATCAATAAATATATTTTAGGGGTTTGGAGAAGCAATATAAGATAAAGGATCACAATTGAAGACATTACCTTTTAATCGGGTAACTCTCTTTGATTTGAGATCAAAGGATTCCTTGGAAAGGATTGTGCCCAATGTGAGGCTTCAGTTATGAAGAGAGGGATGTGGAGAGATTAAATGAGCAGGGGTTGGATGATCCAAAGGCTTGAGATGTGTGTGTATGGTGGTAGAGATGGGGGGCCTTTTATAAGAGGAGAGGAGGGGCACTCTTGGAATGTTATAAAATATTACATTATTATAAAATGATTTTAGGATTTTAAAGGTCCCAAAATTGTATATTTTAATTATAAGGTTATAAGAGTTATAATTACACCCATCCAATAGGTGTTTTACATGTTTAGGTCTTATATTTTACATTATCATTTCATTTTATTTAAATCGTTAAATAATGAGGTAATAGTTGTATCATCATTGTGTCATAAATAATTTAATTTCTCTAATGTCTAAAAATTATAAAAAAACATAATGATTTAGGAAATATTGTTATATTTTTAATGAATATTTATAGTCAAAAATATGACTTGTATAACCCCATATAAAAATTGTTTTAGTAAAACACCTCATGTTTTTGACATTTTTATTTTAACTTTAAATAAAAAGGTATTTATGTCATTTTCCTAAAAAAGTGGCTCCATGGGGTCCCCAAGATGACCCATGGACTGTATTTGTCAGACATGACACATCCAATGAGGGTATAACATGCGTCTAAGTCATTTCATATTATTAAAACATTATTTTTATCTTAAATTTCAATAATTATTTTTAATCGCGATTAATAAAACATAAAAGTTACTATTCACCATAAATTATCTTGATCTCATTGATTCACATTTTACTTATTAATGACAACCTTGTATGTCGGATTTTTGAATATCAAATCCCAGAAGTGGTAATGTTTCATTTAAACGAAAAATCAGTTTCTTTATCTACGACTTAGTGGTTTCACTATTCATCAAAATTTGATGTTTTTCAGAAAAATACCAAAAATTAACCCTAAGCTATATTTGATATTACGAATTCAAAAATGTCTTCTATTTTAAAAAGTTCTAACCATATACATTGCATTAATTAATTTAATAATTAATTCCCGCTGTCAAAACAAATAGTGTGTTTTTAATAAAACAATATTTATTAAAAGATTGACAATAGTTTAAGTCCAATTTCAAAGTGAAATTAGTTCTAATGACCACTATTGTATTCAATGGTAAAAATATATTCTAATTTAACATTAAAAACAATTCAAAAGATAATCTAATCATATAAATAAATTAGATTAAAAAGTGGTTTTGAATGAAAATACAACTTTTTTTATTATTCAATAAAAAAATGAACTTTATCGGAAAAATACCAAAAATTTACACAAAGTAAATTTTGATGTCCCGATTCTAAAGAAGAATTTAATTGTGTCAAATATAACACATAAAATTGTCAAATAGTGGATTTAAACGAGGTTCTCCCTCAAATGGCGGTTAATCGACCTTTTAAAGAATATTAGAATGTTTACACTTAAAATTGGATTCATTCACATTTTTAATCCTCTAACATTTATTGTAAAAAGTAAAAATATTTGACAAACACATATAATAATTTTGTAGTTATTTCTATTCATTCCAGCCATTACAACGTCTAGGATTTAACTACCGTTTAAAATAATATTATTTTATTATTAGAGTGCAATGTATGATTCCCAAGAAACTATTTGTTGCGTATTGGGTACGCCATCGAGGATAACATCCCCTTTTAAGTAATATTAATATTTTATTCACAAATATGTATAAATGTGAAAATATAATATTATTTATTTACCTGGGGTGTTACATCTTTCCCCCTGTTTTGGGAATTGTGTCCTCGCAATTTAAAAATTGGGCGTGTAAACGTCATTAAAAATCCCACATCGGAACACAAGTCAGTAAAAGAATAACTTTAAAATAAAGAAAGAGAAGTACAAAGGTCACCCGAGTTAACCCATACTTGGATTCCATGTAGAAAAACATGGATATGGAGAAAAAAAAGGGCCATGTTCTGAGGGAGAGTGATAGTAAACCTGTCTTGGAGAAAGATAACCATAAGAAAATCATAAACTTGTGATGGGTTAAACGATATTTGATTCCCCAATAGTAAAAGTTAACAGACAACATTTTTGTTTTAAGTTACTCTTCATTGAGGAATTTATTTTTGAGTTAACTAAATCATAATGAAACATATTTAATTTTCACGTAGACTTTCAACTTTTACTAGATTCTTTAATCAAACTCATATTTTCTCCAAAATACAAGTATTCAGGAACACATGTTCACATTAAGTGTTCTATAATCAATTTCATGAGAATCACCTAATCCACAAAAGAGAACTATATATTTCCCATGTCTTTAGACAGAAACCAAAACCAAAATTGTTAGTATGAGATCAGATAATCCACAAAAGTATAATCCTTTATAAATAGAAAATCTATTCTTAATCTCCAAAATTTGTCCAAAAAAACCAAAGTTCAACGAAGACCATTTGATAAACAATTTTCCATAAAATTATTCGAAGTAAACCAAACTAAGATTGAAACCCAAATATGTGAAGGATTTAATCACATAGTCTTCCAAGGTACAAATTAACTTTTATCTCCAAATAACATCATTTGATCTTAAATTATCATATTGAAAAGTAATTAAACTAATCACATATCCTCCATGATAGGTTAATCCTTTCCATAGATAACCCAAAATAATCTAACTCTTGATTCCTAAAATCATCTAACTCAAATGAATTAGTCAAACTAACCAGGGAATTCACGTAGTTCAGTGGTAGGCGATAAATACCAGTCGCACTTTGGTTGTGGGTTCGATACTGCAGCTTTGTCTGACGTGATAGCTTGTCACACAGTCTGCGTGCTGTTCCTTTTCCAAAACTATATAATTTATAAAACATTCCCCAAAAAGAGATAAAATCTTCAGAAATAATCATAACATATTTTAACCCCAATTTTATCTCATGCCTTTAATTTTCCATCAAAACATATAATAACCCATAATTACCTAAAAATAAAGGATCATATAAACTATAATGGTTACCTTTATAATTATTACCTGAACATCCACATCGATTGGTCATCTCATTCATGATGAATTACAGAATATACCAAGGTTCAAGTGGTTGATCATGACTCCTTGATAGTTGGTTTAGAAGAACCACGAGTTTCTTCATTGAATCCCCCATTTTATCCAGTCTCATAATCAGAGAACCACCATAGTTTTCTTCAAACCTATTGTCACTTTGGTACCTGCTAGATCCATCCATTCACTAAAAACAGAAATTTCAGTGTGAGTATATCCACAAAACCATCAATTAATAATGAGGAAGATAAACTCTAAGATATAATTACTCATTCACTTTATCTAAAAATAAGACTCTTTCTGAAATCCTAACATTATAGTAATGTCACTTATGGTTAGAGAATACCATAACCTCTAAAGTTATCTAAACCGACCTCTGATACCAACTATAAGGCCTCGTCCTTATACCTTACGTAATATTTAATTAAATTAATAATTCACATTGAGGTTATTTTCAGGTTTAGAGTTTTAGAAAATTAGATCATAAATCATAAATTACATTCCACATTTAAACAAAGTGGTTTCAAAAAAGATAGCATTCATTTTTTCCCATCAATAGAAACACATTTAAAATAAAACATGGATTATTTCATGACACTTCCTTGACACTATCATCATATCACACACCGTTCCCTTGACCTGTGAAAAACATTTCAAAAACTTGGGATGAGCATAAAAAGCTCAGTAAGGGGTATAAAAGTACGAAAAGAACACATTAGTCCATGTATGAAACGATACATTACTCATATAACAGAATCATAATAACATACCTCATCAAATCATGAAAAAATCATAGAAATCATAAGACATAAAGGTAACTTGAGGCATTCATAACATTCTTACTTAGGGAGTAACCCTCTTGGTTATTTTTAGAAAACTCATCAATGTATATTCCCTAAATCCCTTCAGAGAAATCTTAACGTTAAACTCCTTCGCGTTACCCAATGCATTGGAGAGCTGTATCGGGCTCACCCACCCTTAGTTTATCACAGAACCACCCTTATTCATAATAATTCCAAAGAACCATAACATAATCGTATCACATAAAACATGCATAAAGGAAACCAAACATTTCCACTTTTCAATCACAAGATATCAATACAACACATTGATATAAAAACATTATGAAAATAATTTTCAATACCAAAATAAAATAAAAGTAAAACATGGTATTTATTTTTAATTTAAAAAAAGTTATGGATTGTAGAGGAAGCCGAAACTAAAATAATGGTCACGGCAGCGCAGAAGTCGTTGTTGCCGCA
Source organism: Viscum album (assembly GCA_963277665.1). Taxonomy (NCBI): domain Eukaryota; kingdom Viridiplantae; phylum Streptophyta; class Magnoliopsida; order Santalales; family Viscaceae; genus Viscum; species Viscum album. The sequence goes on along the minus strand of OY728137.1, from coordinate 1,580,886,946 downwards.
TACGTACGACAAAAAAACTTACCTTTTATCTTTTAGTAAACGCTTTGTATACAAATATTCCTTTTGAATAATTGTAAAAGTCAAATGGTATTATAAAACTCATAAAATAATGGTTTGTATAAAACAAGATATGCCTCAAAGAAAGGAGATTGAGACGAATTCCCTTACAAAGACAGTGTCCGTGGATTAAGGATAAATCAATTACATAATTATGTGTGACAAACGAATACACCAAATATAAGTGGATATTAAGTGTAAAACAATCAGAGGTTATTCATACATATACATAGAATGAAATATTCATGTAGTTAATGTTTATCCCAAAGAATCAAAATTGGCTTAAGAAGTTCCCTTTCAAAAATTCGACAGCCTAACGGTGTCACTTATTATTTAAAAAAATGACTTGATGAGAGATAAAAAGGGTATATCATCACTTGGACATAAAATTTACATCAATAATAACATATCCTAACATAAAAATATGTAAATTAAAATACCCAACAAATGATGTCTATTAAAATGAGGAGGGTGAATGGTTCCCTTTCTGACTTGGGTATCTTTCGAAACATACACCCCATGAAAGAAGGACAATAAAACATTGATGTAAATACTCATAAACAATAGTATATTAAACAAAGAGTATAATAATGCGTAGTATATATACCAATAAATTGGAATGGTGGAAAATGTTGCATTAATGTCACAGGAATAAAAGTGAGATGAATGATCCCTTACAAAAATTCTGCAGCCTAACGGCGCAACTAAAAACATACAAAAATGGATTGATGAGAAAAAATAGGATCTCTCATCATATTAACATAACATTTACATAAAGAGGAATATAAAATATCATCCCCCAACATAACAAATAAGAGTTTAAAAGATGTTACATAAATGAGAGTACATAAAAAAGAAAGAGAGATGTTGGATCTCTTACAAAAATTTGGCAGCCTAACGACGCCACTCAAAACATCCAAAATTGATTGATGAGAGAAAGTAGGGTCTCTCATGATATGAACATAAAATGTATAGTAAGAGTAATATAAAATAACAACTCAATCAAAAGAAATATGAGATTAAAAGGAATGACATAAAAGAGTGTACTTAAAAAGAACGAGTGGGGTAGGATCCCTTACCTTGTGTCCGACATGACTTGATCGTTCTTTAATCTACTGAATAATAAAATTTGGTCAAATTATAATTTCATAAGGACATCCTTTATATATTATTTTTCAGTTCATATCAAATATTATAATGTTATAATAATTTTTTAATAAAGTGAGTTCCTATCAGGCGTTTTTGCCGATGTTCGGTACATGAGTAAAAATTGGACTTGTTGGAACAGAATTTTCCATGTAGTTATAGGTACATCATATCCAGAATAGTATTGATATTATAATTATTATATATATCCATTATATATTCATTTTAGACTATTACATAGAATTTTGAGATAAAAAAAATTAAAAGCACCGTTCATGGAGACGGTAGGTCGTACGTACGCAAGAACGCTACTTTCAATTTTTTATCATATTAATGGAATTAAAACAAAATGATATACATATATATATATATATATTATAATTCCAGAATGATATCCATAATTTAGATGTAACATATTACATATTTAACCACTATATATATGTACTTATAATAGTACATAACATTTGTAGATATGAAATGAAATGTACCGTTCATGGAGACGGTAAGCCGTACGTACGCATGAACGCTACTTTAATTTCTTTTTTTTGTATTCAATGGAATGAAATAATAATTATATAAATTAATATTATGATTCCAGTTGGGTATCATATGTTATACCATTAATTCCATCCTTTATACGTCCCACATATGGCATTAATGAATCAAATCACTTTGAGGGGGCGGTAGTCCGCACTTCCTAAAATGAAGATATCACGTTTACCCATAATGGAACCATAACGGTATGCCATAAATGAAAAATACATAAGCTTAACGAAAAAATAAATATACTATATATCATATATAAATATTGTGACATCTTAATGGACACCTTTGAAGGTGTTAAAAGAATATTGAACAATCATCGTTTCGTGAGGCAGTAATTGGCCATCCACAGAAATAGTATGTTCTTTAACCATTAGACGGAGGTTTTTGAAAGTGTAGCTCTAATAAATCTTATAAAAACATCATAGTATATTTATGATTCTGGTTTTGTCACAAAAAAATCAATAAAAAGTGTTTAGGGGTTTGGAGAAGCAAAATGAAACAAATGATCACAAGGAAAGACATTATCTTTAAATCGGGTAACTCTCTTTGATTTGATCTCAAAGGCTTCCTTGGAAATAATTATGCCCAAAGTGAGGCTTCAATGATGAATAGAGAGATGTGTAGAGATGAAATGGGCTGGGGTTGTTCGAGCCAAAGGCTTGAGAGGTGTGTGTAATGTGGTAGAGGTGGGGGCCTTTTATAAGAGGAGAGTAAGGGCATTCTTGGAATGTTATAAAATATTACATTATTATAAAATGATTTTCGGATTTTAAAGGTCCCAAAATTATATATTTCAAGTATAAGGTGATAAGAGTTCTAAATCCACCCATGCAATAAGTTTTTGACAAGTTTATGTCTTAGATTTTACATTATCATTTCATTTTATTTAAATCGTTAAATGATGATGTAATTGTTGCATCATCATGGTGTCATAAATAATTTAATTTATTAAATGTCTAAAAATTATAAAAAAACATCATGATGTAGGAAATCTTTTTATATTTATAATTAATATTTATATTAAAAAATATGACTTGTATAACCCCATTTAAAAATTGTTTTAGTAAAACAACTCATTTTTTTGACATTTTTATTTTAACATTAAATAAAATGTTATTTATGTCATTTTCCTACCAATGTGGCTCCATGGGGTCCCCAAGTTGACCCATGTATTGTATTTGTTGGCCATGACACATCCAATGAGGTTAGGAGATGTGTCTAGGTCATTTCATATTATTAAAACATTATTTTTACACTAAATTACACCAATTACCTTTAATCGCGATTAAAAAAACATAAAAGTAACTATTCACCAAAAATATTTTGATCTCATAGAATCAAATTTTACATCTTAATGAAAACCATGTATGTAGGATTTTTGAAAATCAAATCATAGAAGTAGCAAAGTTTCATTTTAACGAAAAATCAGTTTCTTTAACTACGACTTAGTGGTCTCACTATTCATCAAAAATTGATGTTTTTCAGAAAAATACCAAAAATTAACCCTAGGCTATATTTGATATTCCGAATTCAAAAATTACTTCTATTTGAAAAAGTTCAGCACATATACATTTCATTAATTAATTTAATAATTAATTCCCGCTGTCAAAACAAATAGTGTGTTCTTAAGAAACAATATCTATTAAAAGATTGACACTAGTTTAAGTCCAATTTCAAATTGAAATTAATTCCAATGACCACTATTGGATTAAATGGTAAAAATATATTCTAATTTAAATTTAAAAACAATTTAAAAGATAATAAAATCATATAAATAAATTATATTAAAAAGATGTTTTGAATTAAAATAGAACATTTTTCACTATTCATTAAAAATTGAACTTTATCGGAAAAATACCAAAAAATTACACAAAGAAAATTTTGATGTCCCAATTCTAATGAAGGATTTTATTTTGTCAAATATATCACATAATATTGTCAAAAATTGGATTTAAGAGAGGTTTTCCCTTAAAAGGCGGTTAATCGACCTTTTAAAGAATATTAGAATGTTTACGCGTAAAATTGGATTCATTCACATTTTTAATCCTCAAACATTTATTGTAAAAATTAAAAATATTTGACAAACATATATAATCATTTTGTAGTTCGTTCTGTTCATTCCCGCCATTACAATAGCTAGTCATTAACTACCATTTAAAATAATATTATTTTATTATTAGAGTGCAATATAAGATTTCCAAGAAACTTGTTGTTGCATATTGGGTACGCCATTGAGCATAACGTCCCCTTTAGAGTAATATTAATATTTTATTCACAAATATGGATAAATGTGAAAATTTCATATTCTTTATTTACCTGGGGTGTTACATCCTTCCCCCCATTTTGGGAATTTCATCCTCGCAATTTTAAAATTGTTCTTGGAAACTTCATTGAAAATCCCACATCAGAACAAGAGTCAGTAAAAAATCACTTTAAAATAAAGAAAGATAAGTACAAAGGTCACCCTAGTTAACCCATACCAGGATTCCAAGTAGGAAAACATGTATATTTAGAAAAAAACAAAGTGTCATGTTCTGATAGAGAGTGATAGTAAACATGTCTAGGCGAAAGTTAACCATAAGAAAATCACAAACTTGTGATGGGTTAAACAGTATTCGATTACCCAATAGGAAAATTTAACATACATCATTTTTGTTTTAAGGTACTCTTAATTGAGGAATTTATTTTTGAGCTTAACTAAATCATAATGAAACATACATACTTGTCACGTAGACTTTCAACTTTTACTAGATTCCATAATCAAACTCATATTTTCTCCAAAAGTCAAGTATTTAGGAAGACTTGTTCGCAATAAGAGTTCTATAATCAATTTCATCAGAATCGCCTAATCCACAAAAGATAACTATATATTTCCCATGTCATTAGAAAAAAACAAAACCAAAATTTTTAGTATGAGATCAGATAATACACAAAATTATAATCCTTTATAAAAAGAAAATCAATTCTTAATCTCCATAATTTGTCCAAAAAAACCAAAGTTCAACGAAGACCATTCGATAAACAATTTTCCATATAATTCTTCAATGTAAACCAAACTAAGATTGAAACCCAAATATTAGAATGATTTTATCACATAGTCTTCCAAGGTACAAATTAACATTTATCTCCAAATAACATTAGTTTTTCTTAAATTCTCTTATTGAAAAGTAATTAACCTAATCACATATCCTCCATGATAGGTTAATACTTTCTATAGATAACCCAATATAAACCTAATATTGATTACTAAAATCATTTAATTAAAATGAATTATTCAAAATAACCAGGGATTTCACGTAGTCCAGTGGTAGGTGATAAATACTAGTCGCACATTGGTTGTGGGTTCGATTCTTGTAGCTTTGTCCGACGCGATAGCTTGTCACACGGTCTGCGTGTTGTCCTTTTTACAAAACTATATAATTCATAAAACATTACCCAAAACGAGATAAAATCATCAAAAATAATCATAACATATTTTAACCTCAAGTTTATCTCATGCCTTTAATTTTCATCATAACATATAATAACCGATAATTACCTAAAAACTAAGGATCATATAAACTCTAATGGTTACCGTTATAATTATTACCTGAACATCCACATTGATTAGTAATCTCATACATGATGAATTACAGAACATACAAAGGTTCAAGTGGTTGATCATGACTCCTTGATAGTTGGTTTAGAACAACCATGAGTTTCCTCATTGAATCCACCATTTCATCCAGTCTCTTAATCAGAGAACCACCATTGTTTCCTCCAAACGTATTGTCACTTTGGTGCCTGCTAGATCCATCCATTCACTAAAAACAGAAATGTCAGTGTGAGTATATCAACAAAACAATAATGTAATAATGAGTAAGATAAACACTAAGATATACTTACTCATTCACTTTATGTAAAACTAGGACTCTTTCTAAAATCCTAACCATTATGGTAATGTCACTTATGCATAGAGAATACCCTAACCTCTAATGTAATCTAAACCAACCTATGATACAAATTATAAGGCCCCGGCCTTAAACCTTTCTTAATATTGAATTAAATGAATAATTCACATTGAGGATATTTTCAGGTTTATAGTTTAAGAGAATTAGAACATAAATCATGAATTACATTCCACATTTAAACAAAGTGGTTACATAAAAGATAGTATTTGTTTTTTACACATCAACAGAAACATATTTAAAATAAAACATGGATTCTTTCTTGACACTTCCTTTACACTATCATAATATCATGAACCTTTCCCTTGACCTGTGAAAAGCATTTCAAAAACTTGGGATGAGCATAAAAAGCTCAGTAAGGGGTCTAAAATAAAGAAAAGAAAACATTAGTCCATGTATGAAATCATAATTTACTCATATACCATAAGCATTTTAACATACCTCATCAAATCCTGAATAAATCATAGAAATCATAAGACATAAATGTAACTTGAGGCATTCATAACATTCTTACATAGGGAGTAACCCTCTTGGTTGCGTTTGGAATACCCATCACAGTATATTCCCTAAATCTCTTCGGAGAAACCTTGACGTTTAAGTCCTCCACATTTCCTAATGCATTGTAGAGCTATATCAGGCTCACCCACCGTTAGTTTATCACGGAACCACCCATCTTCATAATAATGCCCAAGAACCATAACATAATCGTATCACATAAACCATGCATAAAGGAAACATAACATTTCAACATTTCAATCACAATATATCAATACAACACATTGATATAAAAACATTATGAAAACCATATTCAATACCAAAATAAAAGAAAAGTAAAACATGGTATTTATTTTTCATTTAAAAAAATGTTATGGATTGTAGAAGAAGCTGAAACTCAAATAATGGTCACGGTGGTGGAGATGTCATTTTCGCCGCATACGTACGACAAGAAAACATTCCCTTTTATCGTTTAGTAAATGCTTTGTATAAATGGATTACTTTTGGATAATCGTAAAATTAAAATGGATTTATACACCATATAAATAAATGTTGTGCATAAAACAAGATATGCCTCAATGAAAGGAGATTGAGACGAATTCCCTTACAAGGACGATATCCTTTGATTTAGGATAAATCAATTACATAATTATGTGTGACAAACAAATACACCAAATATAAGTGGATATTAAGTGTAAAACAATAATAGGTTATTCACACATATTCATAGAAAGACATATTCATGGAGTGCAAGTTTTTTCCAAACAGTCAAAATTGGGTTAAGATGTTCCCTTGAAAAAATTCGACAACCTAACGGAGTCACTTCAAAATTCAAAAAATGATTTGATGAGAGATAAAAAGGGTATCTAATTACTTGGACATAAAATTTAAATCAATAAGAACATATCCAAACATAAAAATATGTAAATTAAAAGACCCAACAAAATATGTCTTTTAAAAAGAGGAGGGTGAACAGTTCCCTTACCGACATGGGTGTCTTTCAAAACATACACATCAGGAAAGAAGGACATTACAACATTGATGTAAATACTCATAAACGAATGTACATTTCACAAAGAGTAGAATAATGGGCAGTATATATACCACTCAATGGGAATGTTGGAAAATGTAGCATAAATATCACGGGAATAAAAGTGAGATGAAAGATCCCTTACGAAAACACTGTAGCCTAACGACGCCGCTTAAAACATCCAAAAATGGATTGATGAGATAATATAGGGTCTCTAATAATATTAAAATAAAATTTACATCAAGAGGAAAATAAAAGAACATCCCCCAACATAAAAAAGAGGATCTTAATAGAAGTGACACAAAGGAGAGTACTTAAAAAGAAAGAGAGTGGTTGGATCTCTTACAAAAGTTCGGCAACCTAACGACACCATTCCAAACGTACAAAATGTATTGATGAGGGAAAGTATGGTCTCTCATCATATGAACAAAAAAATTACAGTAAGATTAATATAAATGAAAATTCTAATCATAAGAAATATGAGCTTAAAAGGAATGACATAAAAGAGTGTACTTAAAAAGAAGGAGATGGGTAAGATCTCTTACCTCGTGTCTGACATGACTCGATCGTTCTTTAATCTCGTGAATAATAAAATTTGGTCAATATATAATTTCATAAGGACCTCATTTAAATATTATTATTCAATTCATATCACATATTATAATGTTATAATTATTGGTTAATAAAGTGAGTTCATATCTGTCGTTTTTGTCGATGTTCAGTACATGAGTAAAAATTGAACTTGTTGGAACAGACATTTCCATGTACTTACAGGTACATCATATCCAGAATAGTGTTGATGTTATAAATATTATATATATCCATTATATATTCATTTTATACTATTCCATTTAATTTGGTGAAAAAAAATTCAAAATCACCGTTCATGGAGACTGTAGGTCATACGTACGCATGAACCCTACTTTCATTTTTTTTTTCAATTAATGGAATTAAAACAAAATGAGGGATACATATATTATAATTCCAGAAATATATTCATAATTTAGATGTAATATATTACATATATATCCATTATATATATGAACATATAATTGTACATAACATTTAGAGATAAGAAATTAAATGTATCGTTCTTGGAGACGGTAAGCTGTATATATGCAAGAACGCTACATTCATTTCTATTTTTTTGTATTCAATGCAATGATATAATAATGATATAAAGGTATATTATAATTAAAGAAGGATATCATATGTAATAACATTAATTCCATCCTTTATACGTCCCACATATGGCATTAACGAATCAGATCACTTTCAGGGGGCGGTAGTCCGCACTTCCTAAAATGAAGATATCACATTTACCCATAATGGAAACCATAAAGGTATGAAATAAATGAAAAATACAGAAGCTTAAAGAAAACATAAACATATTATATATCATATATAAATATAGTGACATCTTAATGGCCACCTTTGAAGGTGTTAAAAGAATATTGAACAATCATTGTTTCGTGAGGCAGTAATTGGCCATCCCTAGAAACAGTATGTTCATTAACCATTAGACAGAGGTGTGTGAAAGTGTAGCTAGAATCTATATTATAAAAAAATCATAGTATATTTAAGATACTGGTGTTTTTACAAAAAAATAAATAAAAATATCTTAGGGTATTGGAGAAGAAAAATAAAACCAAAGATCACAAGGGAAGACATTACCTTTAAATTGGGTAACTCTCTTTGATTTGAGATCAAAGGCTTCCTTGGAAAGGATTATGCCCAAAGTGAGGCTTAAATGATGAATATATGGATGTGGATAGATGAAATGGTCAGGTTTTGTCCGATCCAAAGGCTTGAGAGGCGTGTGTAAGGTGGTAGAGGTGGGGGCCTTTTATAAGAGGAGAGGAGGGACACTCTTGGAAAGTTATAAAATATTACATTATTATAAAATGGTTTTCTGATTTTCAAGGACCCAAAATTATATATTTCTAGGATAGGGTGATAAGAGTTCTAACTCCACCCATCCAATAGGTTTTTGACATGTTTAGGTCTTAGATTTTACATTATCGTTTCATTTTATTTAAATCGTTAAATAATTATGTAATCGCTGCATCATCATGGTGTCATAAATAATTTAATTTATTTAGTGTCTAAAAATTATAAAATAAATATCATGACGTAGGAAATATTATTATATTATTAATGAATATTTATAGAAAAAATTATGACTTGAATAACCCCATTTAAAAATTGTTTTAGTAAAACAACTCATGTTTTTGACATTTTTATTTTAACTTTAAATAAAAAGTTATTTATGTCATTTTCCTACCAAAGTGGCTCCATGGGGACCCCAAGTTGACCCATGGATTTTTTTGGTTGGCCATGATACATCCAATGAGGGTAGGACGTGTTTTTAAATCATTTCATATAATTAAAACATTATTTTTACCTTAAATTACACTAATTACCTTTAATTGCGATTAATAAAACTTAAAAGTTACTGTTCACCACAAAATTATTTTGGTCTCATTGAATCACATTTTAATTATTAATGAAAACCATGTATGTCAGATTTTTGAAAATAAAATCACAAAAGTGGCAATGTTTCATTTAAATGAAAAATCAGTTTCTTTAACTACGACTTAGTGGTTTCACTATTTATCAAAAATTGATGTTTTTTACGAAAAATACAAAAAATGAACCCTAAGCTATATTCGATATTCAAAATTCAAAAATGACGTCTATTTTACAAAGTTCAAAACATATACGGTGAATTAATTAATTTAATAATTAATTCCCGCTGTCAAATCAAATAGCATGTTTTTAAGAAACAATATCAATTAAAAGATTGACACTAGTTTAAATCCAATTTCAAAGTGAAATTAATTTCAATGACCACTATTGGATTAAATGTTACAAACATATTATAATTTCACTTTAAAAAAATTCAAAATGTAATCTAATTATATAAATAAATTAGATTAATAAGGGGTATTGAATTAAAATACTACATTTTTTACTATTCATTAAAAAAAATGAACTTTATCGGAAAAATACCAAAAATTTACACAAAGAAAATTTTGATGTCCTGATTATAAAGAAGAATTTTATTTTGTCAAATATAAAACATAAAATTTTCAAAAGGTGGATTTAAATGAGGTTCACCATCAAAAGCCGATTAATCAACCTTTTCAAGAATATTAGAATGTTTACGCTTAAAATTGGATTCATTCACATTTTTAGTCCTCTAAAATTTATTGTAAAAAGTAAAAATATTTGAAAAACATATATAATCATTTTCTAGGTAGTTATGTTCATTCCCTCCATTACAATGGCTAGGCGTTAACTATAATTTAAAATAATATTATTTTATTATTAGAGTGCAAAGTAAGATTCCCAAGAAACACATTGTTGTGTATTGGGTACGCCATCGAGAATAACGTCTCCTTTAAAGTAATATTAATAATTTATTCACAAATATGGATAAATGTAAAAATGTCGTATTCTTTATTTACCTAGGGTGTTACATTAGTCACACATGGAGGTGTTTCCTCTTTAGTAATACTGGATTCAATGATATATAATAAATGATGTTTATAGGGGATGAAAGCATTGGTGAAATATTTTTTAGAGCTCATGCTTCGCATGCGAGAGTGATAATTACCTTCTAGCGGTGTTCAGCACCCTGGGGGATAACATCACCTCCTTTCCAAACACCACCTGTCAAGGGACTGTCCAGGGGGTGGGGGCAGTCTAGTGGTGTGGGGTGTGTCCAGGGGTGTGGTGGGGGATGTGTAGTGGGGGGGGGGCATTCTGGTCTTGTTTTGGTCTGTTTTTGGCCTGGGGGAGTCCAGTGAGGTGGGAGTGTCAAGGGGTGTGGTGGGGGCTATCCTGTGGGTTGGGAGGTTGGGAGGGTGGGAGGGTGGGAGGGATGTCCATGATATTGTGGGGATGTCCAGGTGGCGTCTAGGGGTGTGGGGGTTGTTTATTGGGGGTATAGGGGTGTGGTAGGGCTGTCCAGGGGAGTGTTGTCTAGTGGGGTGAGGGGTGTCCAATAGTTTTGGGGTTCTGAGGGGTGTGGGAGGGATGTCCAGTGGTGTGGGAGTGTTTTGAGGGGGCGGGGGTGTCCAGGAGGGTGGGGGTTGTCCAGGGGTGTGGGGGCTGTCCCAAGGGTGGGGGAAATATAGGGGTGGGGCGTTCTTGTTTGGTTTTGGTTTGGTTCTGTTCTAGTTTTTTCCTAGGGGTGTCCAGTGAGGTAGGGGTGTCTAGGGGTGTGGTGGCAGTTGTCCAGTGGGGTGGGAGGTTCAGAGGGTGTTTAAGAGGGTGGGAAGTGTGTCCAAGAGATTGGGGGATTTCCAGGGGTGTCCATGGGTGGGGAGGGGGGCATTCAAGTGGGGTGGGGTTGTCTAGGAGGGTGGGGGTTTCGAGGGGTATTGGAGGGTTGTCCAGGGGTGTGGGACTGTTGTCCAAGGGGTGGGGGTGTCCAGGAGGGTGGTGGTTTTCCAGGTTTGTGGGTGGTTATCTAGGGTGTGGGGGTAGTCCAATGGGGGTCCAGGGGTGTGGTGGGGGCATTTCAGTGGTGTTGGGGGTTCTAGTCTAGTTTTTGTCGGGTTTTGGTCTTTTTTTGGTGATTTTTTTGTCTGGGGGTGTCCAGGGAGGTGGGGGTGTCCACGGGTCGTGACGGGGGCTGTTTAGTGGGGTGGGAGGGTGGGAGGGTATCCAACATGGTGGGAGAGATGTCCAGGTTAGTGGGTGGATGTCCAGGGGTGTGGGGGGTAGTCGAGTGGGGTGGGGTGGGGATATAGGGGTGTAGGATGGATGTCCAGGGGAGTGCAATCTAGTAGAGTGGGGGTGTCTAGGAGGTTGGGGGTTATAGGGGTGGGGGAGGAATGTTTAGGGGAGTGGGAGTGCATTCCAGTGGGTGGGGTGTCCAGGAGGGCCGGTGGGGGGGGGGGGGGGGTTGTCCAGGGGTGTGGCGGGATATCACATGGGTGTGGGGGGGGGGGGGGGGGGGAGGGGTAAGTCCAGTGTTGTGGGGGTGTCCTGGGGTGTGGTGGGAGCTTTCCAGGGGTGGGGTGTCTATAATGGTGGGGGATTGTCCAGGGGTGTGGGGGACTATCCCAGGGGTGGGGGTAGTCCAGGGGTGTGGGGGTGCCCAGGGGTGTGGTGGGGGCTATTCAGTGGGGTGTTGGAGGGATATCCCAGTGTGTGGGTGTGCTGTCCAGGGGGTGGGGGTGTCCAGGGGGTTTTCTAGAGGTGTGAGGTGTTGGCCAAGGGGTTGGGGCTGTCTTGGGGTGTGTGGGTGTCCAAGAGATTGGGGGTGTTTCCAGGGGTGCGAGGGAATGTCCAGGGGGTGGGAGAAGAGTAGGGTTCTGGGGGTGTATAGGGGTGTGTTGGGTGTTGTCTAGGGGGTGGGGGCAGTCTTGGGGTGTGGGTGTGTACAAGGGTGTGTTGGGGGATGTCCATTGGGGTGGGGGTTCTAGTCGGGGTTTGGTCTAGGGTTGTTTTAGTGGGGTGGGTGTCCAGGGATGTGGTGGGGGCTGTATAGTGGGTGGGGGGTTCTGGTCTATGTTTAGTCTGGTTTTGGTCTGTTTTTTGTATGTTTTTTGTCTGTTTCAGGTCTGTTGGCAGGGCATAGTAGTGGTTCAATGGTCATGGGGGTTGTCTAGTGGGGTGGTGGGTTCTAGTTTGTTTTGTAACATTTTGGTCTACTTCAGGTATTTTGGTTAGGCAATGCAGTGGTTGATCAGTTTTATTTTAATTTTTTTTTAACGCCGGTTATTTCAAAACTGACGAAAAAAAAGAATTGGGATTAGTTTTAACGTTGGTTATTTGGAAATCGATATAATAAATTGACGGGAAATGGTTTTTACATTGGTTATTTCATAACCGACGTAATACATGGAAATTGATAGTTTTTTACATCGGTTATAAAATTACCAATGTCGTAGATATGTTTTAACATCAGTTATTATATAACAGACCTTGGAAACTGCTTGGAAGACATGTTTATCACATCGGTTATAAAAATAACCGATGTGATAAACACTTGGGAGGTGTGATTTATGGGCTCGGTTATATAATAACCGATGTGAAATTGTATATACCAAGCCAGTTATTAAATATATGACGTAATAGACCACTACTATGAAGAGTTTTCCACATCTATTTTTTATCTAACAATGTGACAAAACACTTTATATTTGTGTTTTTTTACATTGGTTATAAAATAACTGACGTAAAAAACAATGTTTCTTACATGTCTTGTAATAACTTCCGCCAAAAGCCGACGTAAAAATTAAAAAATAACCCAGTAAAAATCATTTTCTGAACATGTGAATGCCTTTTGTACATACTAATTCAAGTTCTATTCTCTTGGATCTAATGAATAGAGTCTTCACTGAATATGTTGATGAGGTTTTGGTGGTTATTATTAATGATATCTTTGTAAACACCAAAACCATTGATGATCATGATAATCAATTGCACATTATTATAAAATCCCATAGAAGAAACATGTTATATTGGAAGTTTAGAAAGTTTGAATTCTGGATTATAATGGTTCTATTTTATGGCCATATTATCTATAATGATAGAATATTAGTGGATCTGGTGAATAAAAGGCATTTCAAGAATTTCATAAACCCAAGAAAATAATCATGGTACGTGGATTAATTAGTTTAGTAGGTAATTTTTTCAATTTTTTAAGAACATTTTTTGATTAGCTAACCCACTAACAAATATTAAAGGTAAAGGGGATATGTTTTTATAGAAAAAATATTGTGAATAATATTTTGAGTAATTGAATAAAAGGTTATTGAATGATCCAATCTTGACTAAACCATCCCGAAAAGGTTGATTTTTATTTTTTAGTGAAGAATCAAAAATGGGAATTGTTGTTTCATTTTCAAAAATAATAGAGTTATTTCCTATGCATCACGGTAGTTAAAAGCTCAGGAACATAAATATCCAACTCAGGATATTGGATTATAATATATAATCATTTATCTAAAAATATGGACATATTCTCTCTATGGTGATAGATGTAAGATATATATAGATCATAAGAGATTGAAATATATCTTCCCCTCGAAATTAATCAACATGAGGCAATGGAGATGACATGAACTGGTCAAAATGATGATTGTTCAATACACTATCACTGACGAATGGAAAATAATGCAGTTCGTGCATTAAGAAGAAAGGGTCATGTTGTTCTAAAAAATGTAGATTGAAAGGGATCTTGTGTAAATGGATCGACAAAATATGGGTACATAAATTATCATAGAAGGTGAAACATCCATAAATTTTAAATTGTTTCCCCAAAAATCTTTATTATAAAGGATTTTACATTCTAAATTTGATTATGATAATATGGAAAAAAAATAAGGTGTGAATGATAGGAAGTTTGATGATTTGTTGTGTGAGGATAGAAGTTTGAAATTTGGGAAGAGGCTTTATGTTCCTTCAATACCAAAAATACAAAGGGATTTATTGGATGATTCTCATATACCGAATTTCATTATACACAATGCTTTCGCAATGATGTGTCATGATTTTATGGAACATTTCTTGTTGGGTAACATAAAGAGGGAAATTTTTGACCATATTTCAATATGTTTAGTCTATAAATAGGTGAAGACTGAATGGTAAAATTCTAGACGATTCTTACAACCTCTCCATATTCATTCAAAGAAATGGGATGAAATCACTATGAATTTTATCACTATATTTCCAAAAAACTAAGAAATAAAGATGCAATATAGTTGATTATTGATCAATATTCAAATTCTATATAGTTCATTTGTATATGATTGGATTATATACTAGAGAGAAATGCACATAGAAATTTTAATGAAATTATAACACATAATGGATAACCACTCTCAATTGAGTCTTATTTGGATCCAAAATTTACATCAAAATTATAGAATATTCTCTAGAAGACATTGGATATTGAGCTTCATTTGAGTACTATATATCACCCTCAAAATAAAGCATGGTTGCAATGGATGATCCTAACATTAGAGGCCATATATGGATCATGCTCAATTTATTTTCATGGTATGAGAGATTTCTATTTACCATTGGTATAGATTTATTATAATAATAGATTTCATTCAATTATTCAAATGGTTCAAAATAAATCATTCCATGGAAATAGATTTCCTACACCAATATGTTGTGATGAAGTTGGTGAATGAAATATTATAGGCTCAGAGCTTGTGGATGAAACAATAGTGAATGTAATGACTATTTAGACCAATATTCAAGTATCTCAATGTAGAAAAAAGAGATACACTAATAATATAATGAATGATTTGAAATCTCATGAAGAAGATCAAATTTTTATTATTTTTCTTCATGGAATGATGTTATAAGATTTGGGATGAAATATAAACTATCCACTAGGTACATTAGTCCTTTTCAGACATTATGATAGATTTTTTGTTGTGGGTTATAGTTTTTTGATGTAACCTAACCTTTCTAAATTACACTATGTGTTCTATGTCTCATTGTTGAGAATGAACTTGACTAACCCAACACATGTACTCACTTATGAAGGTATCGAATTGGATCCTTACTTATATTACTGTGAAGAGGATATCCATATTCTAGAAATTAAAGAATATGTGTTTTGAAATCAAACGACTCAGATGGTAATGGTACTTTGCAAAAATTATAAAATGGGAGAGGTGACATTGGAGTTTTAGGATCTTATGATGATGACCTACCCAAATCATTTTGTAAGGGGACATTTAAAAATTTAGAGGATGAATTTTTTATAGGATGGGAGAATATAACAACCCAAAATTATATCAATGGAATTTAACTATTATATTTTTATTATATAGTTTGATCCATATAGAACCACAGAGATAATATAATAATATAAATATATATGTAGAAAAAATAAAACAAGAGGTATTTATAAATGTTAATAAACCAATAACAATGAAATATTAACATTATCATAAGAATATTAATATGACACATAAGAATAGAAAATGATGTCAATGAATAGTAACCATAGCCATAATAGTTGAAATAAAATTGAGGCATCTCATAAGTGAATGTATGATATATCTATGATATAATAAAATTAAGTGAATATTTTAAATAATAATATTTATTTGTTGTAATTTATATAATTCATAAATATATAACTAAAATTTTATAATTAATAAAAATTATATAAAATAAAATTAATTTATATAATTTAGATTAATAAATAAAAAAATTTTGTCTTTTGATTTTAGGCTCATTCAATGAATCCTTTGTTAATTTTTTAATGTGTTATACAATCGGTTTTAAATTTAAAATAATTATTTTTCATTTAAGAAATGATTTTTTTTAATAATTAAATTTCACATATTTAGAAACATATATAGTTAAAATAAAGTCCATTTTATCATTATACTCAATCAAACATGATTATGGTTAATTTTTTGGATTTTTCAAAAATACAATAATATTTGTCAATAGTAAAGTGTGGAAATTTATTGTATAAAAACATTAGAAGCTAAATACACTATTACCTAATTCAACACTGATGTAAGAAACATAATATAAAACACCACTTCATTATTATAATATATTTTATAATAAATATCACAATATTCTTATTAATGAGCCAAATACTAAAAAAATGAGAAAATATATTCATAAATCACCCTTATACTCCACTATAAAACCCACCCTCTCATCACTCTTCTCTTCACTAACATAATTTTTGAATCTTGTCAATGTTATTCCACAATATTTATTCCAAGTATCTACCATTGTATATAGTTTCTTACTATTTAAAAAACACCAAATACATTTTATTTAATAACGTTATCCATGGTGATAATTCAAGAGGTAAATCCCCTTCTTATTTCATTTAATTTTATTTAATTTTATTTATTATTCTATCATATCCTCCTCCACACAAATGATCATGATAAATACTTGGTAATATATATATATAAATATATTTGAATAATATAATGTTATATGAACATATATTATTAATATTCTCACTCTCTCTATTTTATTTTTGAAAATGAAATCATTGTCCAAGAGGTGCCGATTTACAACCTTCATGGATGACAAGTGTTTGTTCGTTATTTTATCCATCAAGGAATTTCATGAAATCATTTTAACAGTTGAAAAATATTATATAATATTTATATTATCTTATTTAATGTTTTTTAAATAGTATATATAAATAATACTAAATTATATGACATAAAGAGTTTGAGATGATCCAAATACAGTCGTAATAAATTGAAACATCATCACTAACATTTTATATAATAACACATATTTATACAGTATAAAAAATTAATTATATAACAATTTAATATTATATTAGTCTATTGTTAGCAATCAAATTATATTCTATTGAATTATATCATGTCCACATGAATGTACAAACACATATACAATTATACAAATCCTCAAAACTAAGGAATCGAACTATCCCGAGCAATAATAGTTTATCTTATAACTCAACAAAAAGCCATTATTGAAATAAATAAAATTATAATAAATAATATAAATGTATAGGAGGATAATAATTAATTTATTAATGGATTTAATTTTATTATCCATAATTTTAAGGGTGAGTGTAGATCACTTTCAAACATAAGGTAAGGGTTTTCTACAAGAACCTCCAATTCCTTATGAGTAACGGTTTTCTCTCTATTAATCCCAAAAAAAATATTAATTATTATTAATTACTCAATATAATTTTTTTAATGATATATATATATATGTACCAATGATAATTCATCTTTATTTTACATGGAGTAAAATTTTATATAAGGATATTTCTCCAATTTTATCTGATTAACCATCCATATTTAAGGGAACATCTCCAATTCTTACATATTTTCAATTGAAGTATATAATCTATTTTATGGAATAATTATTATTAAAAAATAAATCATTTTATTATTGGATAAATATCTTAGTCCCTTTCTTATTTTATAAAAATAATTTTCCTTAAGAACACTTCTTTGCAATGTAAAAGAGTATTAGTCTCAAAACATTCTTGACGATTTATAGGAGTATTTTCATCTATTTCCAAGACCATGTTAATTAATATGATTAATTAGGATTAATATTTTATAATATCATATAGAATAATTTCTTTTATTTTTTATGGTTAGTATTTATTTGGACGTGCTACATTGATTCCATAACCCATATTACACCGAGAGGTTAGTTTTTATGTTTAATTATTGGGGATAGTTCTTTACATTTCATATGTTAGTGTCAATATTAATGTATATTTTTAGTATGCTTCACCCCTTTCATATGAATAATTCGGTGTACTTACTATGTGTCACCTTGGGGCCTCTATACCATTTGGTGCATCAATATATCACATGATAAAAACTAGTTAGAGTTTTCACCCATAAATTTATGGTCATGACACTAGGACTTGATAGTATGGTAATTATATCCAACATTATAAATTCCCTCATTATGAAACTTATAACTAGTAGTCCATGTGAGCATTTGACCAGTATAATATCTATTGTTAGGTTTAATTATTGAATTATTTATTCATATTTTATTCATGTCATTTTATGTTTAAAATTATGTTTTAAAGGCATGTGTACTTTTAATTAATATCCATACCTTATTAATTATTCTTCTTATATATTTCATACCCTTAATGAGAATATTTGTTCACCCCTTTTTTAGGTTTCATTTTTCCTCAAGATGTGAGAAGCTATTATAATGATTGACTTTCTAGGATAATTTTGGAGCTATGGATGTTTAAAATGGAATGTACATGATGTATTTATTTTATATGTATAATTTTGAACATATGAATATATCTTATTTTCTAAGGCTACAAAACTATTCGTTCCTTTAGGATAATAAATTCATGTAATCGTAAAAAAAAAATTTACTGGAAGGCACTGACTCTGTGCAACTCAGGTTGGGGTCTTTACCGTTGGGTTGTTGTCTCCAAAATAATTCATCATGGAACATTAGTGATATATGTGATAGTCATAAATAAATTATATGTAAAAAATTTCTATTAATATGTATTTTTTCACTCATACTTATTTCATTCTACATCTACAAAATGAAAAAATCCTCATGTATAGTAATCATATTAGATGATTAGATTATTTTTCATTAATCATTACTTTCATTAAATAGAATGTCTATATTCCACAACCCATAAATCATATCAAATAAATATAATTATATCATTATATATAATTTTGGAATAAATTTTTTTATAAATTTTAAAGGAAATTTTATAATTTTTAAGATTATTTTAATTTGTAACCAACACTAATTTAAAAAATCTATTAATTCACAAATATATTTTTAAAAAAATTTATTATAATGTGTCTATAAATATATAAATAAATATTTTTTTAAATAATTGTTAATTAAAATGACATAAAATTATGTTTTAATATTAAAAAACACATTTAAAATTTTATATATTGACTTATAATTTAGATAAAAAAATATATTGAGGAAATCATAAGGGTAATTTATATATGGTTTATATTTTAAAAATAAAATCACAACATAATGCCTTTATATTAAAAAAAATTATGAATTGTTTAAAAAATTTAATTGTAATTATTCAAATTAAATATTGATTGTTTATAGATGTTATTTAAACCATATCAGAAAAATTTAGATATATAATTGGATAAATGGTTTAAATAATAATAATATAATATATTATGATTTTGTAAAATTTTTATAGAAGATAAATTAAAATAAAAAATATTTATATTCAATGATATGTAATATATTAAATGATAACGACATATGATGAATTATATGAAGTAGTTCATATTAATACTAAATTAAAATCTTATATATTTTCCAAATAATGGAATGATCATAATGAGTTATGATGTTCTTATAATTATCAATTTTTTAATATTTCATAAATTAATTTATCATGCTATAACGTTTAAAAGGTAGATTATATATTTATTCTATTTGAATATTTATTTTGATAAATTTTTTAAAATATATTAATAATTTTCAACCTTTAATTTTAGGGACAATTAAATTTTTATAATTTTCCCATTAGGATAGATAATAAAATTGGATTTATTATTTAACCACATTTATCATACTTTTTAATTTATATTATTTTCATGAATTTAATTTTTGAATATATTTGAGACATATTATATTCTTCAATTATGTTGAATTAGAATTTATCTGTAGTAATGTATCCCCGTGTAGAAAGACATTAGGTCATACTACCCACTGACCCATAGTCATATTCCCCTTTCTAGAAATGTGGGGGGTGGACTATCATTGACTATATGCTTACTTATGATGAGATTATGGTTTTTTATAATTATTATCAATTATAATAAATGTTCTTGTATTCTATTCGTATGAGTCATTTTTTATCTATAAATTTATTTTGAATCAATTGTTTTGATGAAAAACTCAATTTTTTGGTCGATTAATGTATTACACATTAATATGTTTTGAACACACTATGTTTTTCTAATGGAGTAGGGATTATAAATCTATGTTAATAGTCTAATTTATAGAAAAAATAATTAAAATGAGATATAAAAATATTTATATATTGTACCAATTATGAATTTAATATTCCTTGGATGTATATTATAGTGGTGGGATTATTAATGGCAATTCCACAATACTAATTATTTGATTCCTTCAAAACTAAAATTTTTCAATAGATAGAGAATTTAAAACAAGTGAAATGAATTGTTATATGATAATGAATTATTAATTATAATGATATCTGGTAATAAAGTTACAATATCGGTAAACTCTCGTGTTTTTTTACCAAGTTAAAATATGAATATTTTTTAACTATTTCATAAATTGGATGCGTAATTTTTAAATCCAACATCTGTGTTGATGTTTCGTGAGTTTGGACAATTTAAATGAGTTGATAAAGGTCTTGGGTAATGGATTGAGATGTGCCAATAAGCCTGTACCTAAGTGACAAAGTCTCCTTCTTGGCTACCCAAAGACCCCAGAATGTATACAAAAAGGGACCCATTTTTAGGTATTGTAGTATCACTATACCATGGAACTATAATAGTGGAAGATAGTAGTAGAGGTGGATCTATAACATAGGAGGAACTGTAGATAAATACAATAGTGGTATTAGTACTGTTGAAGCTTGGGTACTATAGATTTACAATTCACAGATTGGCCCTTTGAGCCCAAAAAATGGGCTTTAAATCCTAATATTAAGGTCACTTTTCAATGGTCCTTCATGCTATATAATAGGTCTCCCTCAACCAAGTCAGAATATGTCTTCAATTTAATAATAAAATGAGGCTTCTACCCCAACCATTATAAAAGGTTCTAGGAGTCTAACTGGTGGATTAATGGGTTATGAGAGCACCGAACCTGGTAGAGGCATTCATACGGGCTACACACGGTTTGTCAAATTGTGGGAGTCACACCATATAGCTTACTAAAGGTAATACAAAGGTTCTCATATGGTCTATGATCCTTTTGGAATACCATACAAGACAAATCATTCGATGTTTGTTCCTTAGACAGATGTTCACCCACTGTTGGCAAACTGTTTTCCAGGCCGTGTGAGCCAAACTGTGCTGCTTACCTAGTTTTTTGTTTGGGGTTAATTTATTTAATTAAATTCTTAAATGTGGGTAATTTAATTAAATGTAGAGATATGGGGGGTTTTAGTAGATAAAATTAATGACAAAATGGAACATTATTAAATGATGCAAAATAGAGTTACATTTAATTAAATATATATTGAGAGAATTTAATTTATTGATAACGAGTTATATTTTATTTTAATTAGATCTAGGTAAACAAAATTTAATTAAATGAGGAATTAATATATATTTTGGGGTATATCTAATGAAATTATAAGATAGGATTAATTTACTAATTCAATGAAAAGTGGGAAAATGATTTAATTAAATATGAGGATGGAAGATTTTAATTAAATAATGATGGGTTAGAGTTGTATTAATTAAATTCATTAAATGGAATTTATTAAAATGAGGTGAAGAGATGGTTTTATTTAATAAAATATATTGAAGAATAATTCAATTAAATTTGGTTTAATGGAGGAGTTATGGGGTTTAGGAAATAAGGGTTTAAATTAAAATAATAATAATAATACAGTTATTGTTATTATTATTGTTGTATTAATTATTATCAAAATAATTGTGGTTATAAGAGGGACGTGTATAATAGGGTGAGGCACGACCCCCTCCCCTTGTTCTCTCATGGTGGAGGCACACCACATTACAAATTAGCTCCCTCTCTGCGCATCAGATCGTGGTGGTTTCTTTATGAATGTTGTCCATCTCGTGGAGGAAAGTCCTTCTCTGCATGTTTTGTTCTTCACAGCATCCATTTTGACTCTTATTATGCAAGTCTCCATTATGACAAAAACATAAGACCCACAATTGTTTTAGTTTATTCTTCTCTCCCAATTTTAAGTGGTGAAAAATATGTCTCGGGACACATTGTTCTGTATTTCAAAAACCTCCACCAAATGTATGTTGGTTCGTCTCGATTCGATTCACTTCCATCAAATCCAGGTAAATCTCAATAACTGTTCATGGGTTTTCTGTCAGTTAAATAACGTAGTTATGATATAAATGTGTTACTATTAGTTATTTTGTCGGTGTGTTTGTCTATACTGTACTATTTATTATTGTTGGTTAATTGTTGTTTGGTGGGGTGATGAATTTCAAGTGTCCCCACTCTTTTGTGGAGGTGCGTGTGAGATAACATTTTTCTATTTGAGTTAGATTACATTGTCTCATCCAAATACTTGAGGTAGTGTCCTTAACATTGATTTTATTTGGTAAAATTATTTTTTGGTTAATATACTACATTTGATAATGTTTACTGAAATATTGGAGAAAATTTCTTATTGGTATAAATTAATGTGTGATATTACAAAATCATGGTTTGTAAGAAAACCCCTCCAACAGAGGTGTGGTACCTTCAGTCTCAAATAATAATGTTTAGACTGAAATATTCATTTTTATTTTTGTTATGTGAATTTATAATTCTTTCCCATATTTGTTAACTGACATGGTTTAAGTAAAATTTATGAGTATTGTGTTGTATAAGATGAGATAATTACTATGGAAGTTAATTTTGATATTTTAATTCAATTAGTTAAGGTGATTAATTTTTGAATTAATTATTATCCTAGAGAATTGCAAATGAGATACTGAATTGGTTGTGTTATGATAATTAATTGGGGGAAATTAAGTATGGGATGACATTTCTCAATGTAATATAATTAATAGTGAATTAATTATGTTCTATGATGTTGATTAAAGATAATGAATTGTGATAATTAATTATGATGTGTTGATATTTGGTTGGATAATTAATTTTGAACAATTAGTTTGGGAAATTTGATATTTAAAATGGAATAATAAACTATTAATTAATTATGTTCTTGAAATGGGAATATAGATAATTATTCAGGGATTAATTATAAGATATTTTGTATGATACTTAAGAAAATTTATTGGAGGAATAATTGTGATATGTTTTTTTGGATAAATTGAGATAAATAATGGTGTATTAGTAATGTTTTTGGCAGTAATGTTTTGGATAATTAATTATAGAGAATTAATTATTTAATGATATTTGTGTTAATAAATTAATTAATTTATTAGTTAATTAATGGAATCGTGAACTTAGTTAATTATGGCTTTAACTAAATTTTCTTGAAATGTTTCACTAATATTCGGATTCGTAAGGGAATAAAGTTGTATAATTGTTGACGAATTTATTATTGATATATGAATAATTAGTTTTGAATGAATTAATTAATGATATTTAGATTATAGACATGGTGTTCTAGACTAATATAGATGTTGGAACTTGGATAAGGCATTCAACACCAATAGTTATCTAATGATGTAAATAATGGAGAATGTGGGTGCTATACAAGGAATTCTAGACCAATGTAGTTATTCAGATTTGGACATGGAATTCATCCATAATAATTATCAAATGAATAAATTAGATAGTGTTTTTAGACATTGTTTTCAGGACTAATGGAGAATTTGGGACATGGATTTTGCATTCCTCCTCAATAGTTATCTATGCTCAAAGACATAAGGTTTTCAGACATGCTGATCTATAATGAATGAGAAAAATTGGTTAGACATGGAATTATAACACCAATAGTATAAATATATGAACTCGTTATTTATGTTCTAGACATGGAATTATACAACAATAGTATATTATATGAATGAATTAAGAAATGACTGAGATATGTGGACCAAAGTTGAATGAAATTTTATTAAACAATTAATGATTGAGAATGATTTGAATTTCTGCATGAGTTGAAGTTAGCGTTAAGGTACGACATACCATGGGAACCTTGGAGACATAAAATGAGTAAATATATAATAATTATTAATGTTTTGATAGGTGATTATGATTGATAAATATACTTGTATGATTCTTATGAACACTCTTATTCCAGATATGACCGAATGTAGCTATCACCAGTAAGTGTACCTTTGATATGTGGATGGGTTGTTAGTTATTTATTCAGTTCTATTATTTACTTGTTATATATGTAAACCATTTTTTATATTGCATATTCTAGGTTGAGCAAGACAACAGGTGGTCCCAGCCTACTGAGATGTATATCTCACACCCCAATCAGGTCGCCATTACACTGGGGCACCAGAGTAGACATTCATGTTTGTAGGACTGTGGAACATTTATTGTGGTAGTAAATTGTACAAGGGATTTAGAAACAATGGGTAGAGTGGGAGCTCAGGATGCTCATGGAGATAGCCAATCGGGATTTGAATTTTTTCTTTATTTATATATTTTAATGTAATATATTATTTCTTACTACTTTCATATATGTATCACCACAACAAGAATGCATTATATAAATTGGCATATGACATATTCGTTATTCAGTTCAATAATGTTTTATATGATTCTCATGTTGTCAGAGTTTATCTATTTCTGCTATGCACATTGAATATGGGGTTATATTCTCCCCACTGATTATCCATATACCCTCGCTACTATTCAACAGCCTCTGTCGTATGGGGATAAGCGCCTGAGTTAATGTAGTAACCAGTCTGGCTACTGATTTGAGGGTAAGCTCGGTCAAGACGTTTAAAAGTGGTACGAGAGGTTCAGATTTTCTTTTTTTTTCTTTTTTCATTCTTTTTTGGGTTTATAGAAAAGTTACTAAGAATGTGTTGGCACTAAATTAATAGTCACTAATGGGAATGATCACCCCATTAATGGGAAATGTCCAAGTGGCCAGGGATTTGAATTGATGTTTATACTATTTTCAGGTTATAATTGATATGGTATCACCTTGGGTGACTAGTGTATTTTCCGCAACTTATGAATTTTTAGAATTTTGAAAATTTCCCATGGCATGATATATAAATGATATTTAATTACATGTATCATATTAGGAATCTACAGAATCACATGCCATGAATATCACAAGTCATGTATTATCATTAGTTCCATGCCTAATAATTTTGATTGAGTTCTTTGGATGGAGTGCCATGTTTTTATTTTCATAAGAATTCCACAATAGATTGCATGTTTTGGTGATAAATATAACTTTCTTCGGAGATTCTATTCCATTATGCCTTTGTTATTAGAATGGTTTGATGTTGTCCA
The DNA here is from genome assembly GCA_963277665.1 of Viscum album. NCBI lineage: Eukaryota > Viridiplantae > Streptophyta > Magnoliopsida > Santalales > Viscaceae > Viscum > Viscum album. Next base: position 1,580,861,107 of record OY728137.1, on the reverse strand, counting down.
TGCTTTTGTTTTATAAAAAGTTATTGTGTTATTGTTGATGATAAAATACTAGAAAAGTTTTGATGTGTAAATGGCAGCATGAGTATAGAAAATTAGATTGATTGTGATTTCAATGGGAACCAATTTTTGTTGTAAGGTTTATAGACACCTTATAATTGGGAAAATGTTAACCCATGTAATAAAATGATTTGAAAAGTTTATATTAAAGTGAAAAATGTTTAATTGAAATTAATTCTGATAAATGGTAGAAATATTTAATTCATAAGGTGTATGGGAGACTTATCTATTGGTATATGGGCACCCATATGATTCAGCCAAGTATAACATTAGATTTTATTAAAATGGTTATAACTGTAAAACTGTTGTGTTTTTGTTAAAATTAAATATAATAGGGTTTTATATTTAAGATCCTATATGTGTTGAATTAAATGGTACCCATGGAGGATGCTATCAGATTAAAAAAAATTATTGCAAAATTTTTTGTTTAAAATGAAATGACACATAATGTTAATTGCATAAAAGGAATTTTATTATAGCTTGCCTATTTTGTCTAAGGAGAATTTTCCAAAATTCCATGTTCTTTATTGTGTAATAGTATTGTTGGCTTGGTTAAAATTCAGTCAAATGCTTATAGGTTTCGGTGAATTCACTGAGTTGACTAAAATGAAAGGGGGATTTTGAACACAATTATTAATATTTGTTGTAACTAATAGATAGGGTTGACACATAAGCTTCATAAGGGACTAGCCTGTGGAAGGTAGTGTCCTTAGAGCTTGAGATGATTTTGTTTTTGCTATGAAATTATTGATGTTTGTGCCATTATAATTCCATTTACCTTATAAAAAATTCTAGTAGATAGGTGTTTGACATAATAATTGGTTTATGTTTCATCTTTCACACAAGATGTTGATGTGGTGATCGTGGTATGTTTAATATCACACGTGTGATTATGGTGTTTCTGAAATAGTGCGATGGTGACTCCCTAATAATTTCTTCAAATACATAGACACTCTTAAGGTGAGTAATGTATGATTGGTATGGTTTTAAAAGGTTTTTAGTCATATTATATGAAGAAATGCATATTCTTTTTGTGATGTAGGCATCGAGGTTTTGTCCATGACACGTTGATAGGAGATGCCAAACCTTTTTGAAAAGAGTACACCGGTGACAGTTCGATTGATCTATTTTTTTACCTAGGTTTTTTGTGGGATGTTTTGTTCTTCGGGTTATGCCTTTATTTGTTATAAGATATTATTGTTTTAAATTATCCTTCAAATGGATTATCATTGAGAGGTCACCAAAAGTCGAGTGAGGTCATTGGATACATGTGGTTGGTGATAAAATCGATTGAAAGAAACCTCATCTTGTAAAGTGTGAATGTACTATATTGGGTATTAAATCTCAATTAAGGATAACATTATTGGATTGGGTCTCTAATTGTGTGGGCTTGGTTACGTTCAGTTATGATATTTTGGGTTGGATTCAGAGCATTTCCCTAGGTTAAAATGGTTTAAGTCATTGGGCTTGTGATTTGGTTAATGATTAATTTGGTGTTAAGAAATGCAATGTAATTTTTTAAAAGGATATCTTAATCTTGGTGGTATGAATAATGATGCAGAACATCCTGATATATTCTCAAGGACGACATTTATTTAAGTTGGGTAAATTTTAATATCTAGTGTTTTCAAACTGGGTTAAAATAATAATGTTTTTATCTTTTTATTTTGTTGGATTTTTCGGTCATAAAACAAAAATTCGGGTTGATGTTTTGTTTGTCTGTTCCACAAAAAAGTGTATATAAAAGTCCTGGGTAAAGGTTATAGGAGTTTTATATGTGGATAATGGGTTTCATGATCACCAGACCAAGCTGTGGCATTCACACGAGCTACACACGGTTGATCAAACTACGTGGGACAAACCAGGAAGCTTGCTAAATATGGGACAGAGGCACTTGCACTCTCTGTGCACAGTTATGCAAATAGTGCGCGAAAAACCGTGTGTAGTATGGTCTTTATACAAAAGGTCCCACATGTTCGGTGCATGATTTTCCAAATCTTGTGAGCCAAACCATGCGGCTTACCAAAATTTTTTTTGAGTTAATTTATTTAATTATTTTTTTGGATCCGAGATATTTAATTAAATATTTTGATATATGGGTTTTAATTGATTAAATTCTTGGTTAAAAAGATATTTAATTAATATATAAAAAAATGGGTTTCATTTAATTAAATCAACGATCTGATAATTTAATTAAATGATAAAGAGTTAGGGTTTTATTTAACTAGATCCATGTCAATGGAATTTAATTTATTGAGGAATAAATAATGTGTTTGGGTTTTACTATATATAAATCATGGATATGATGAATTTAATTATTTAATGAAATTTGGGGGAAATGATTTAATTATGTTTGGTGTTAGAATAATTTAATTAAATAATTATGAGTTGGAGTGGTATTAATTAAATACATTACAGGTAATTTAAATAAACAATGTAAGAAGTTGTTTTACTTTATTAAATTCAATGGAAAATAATTTAATTAAATGAGGTGTGACGGGTAGTTACGTGGGTTTTCACGAAAGAATTTAAATTTAAATTGTAAAAATAATATGGTTATTATTATTATTATTGTATAAATTATTATAATACTTATTTGGTGTTATTGGAGGGAGCCACACAGAAGGGTGAGGCAGGACCCCTTCCCCTTGTTCAATAATGATGGAGGAGCACCACTCCCCAACCCGGTTCCTTCTCCACTCATCGGGTCGGGGTGGTTCATTCATGGATGTTGTCTCTCCCATCGAGGTACATTATTCTCCACATGTTTCATTCTTTTCATCATCCATTTCTTCCATTCCTATCCTAGTATATTTTAGGATAAAACCTTAAGACCCATGTCATGACCCACCTTCACGATGATAATGGAAGGGATAGTAGGTTTCTAGACCCTTTATTCATCAAGCTGAAGGAGATATAATGACCACCATGACCCACCTACAATAGGTCCTGGAGTGGAGACTAGCACCAAGGGTATAGAATCACATAGAATATGGAAGGAATTATCCTTTTAGTTTAATAGGATCGGAAGATACGATAGTAAATCCCAACAACAGCAAAAGTAGAAGTACAGGTAAAGCCAAAACAAACCATTCCCATGTGATTGTTCTAAAAGTAAATGCTACATGATACAAGAAAACAGCAAAATGAAAATACCAAAGAGAGGAAAACATCAACAGAATCTATACCAACATTCGAACCAGTATGATCACGCATGATCCCTAAAGTCCTCCTGGAAACCAAAAAACAGTTTTATACATGTAGTGTGAGCATACATGTATACTCAGCAGGGAAAACCACTGACTCCCATGTACACGTGTAGAGGCATTCTAATTCCCCACAAGAAATGAGATAACCAAAGAAACTAAAAAAGAAAAACTATCCACCCTTTCCTCACCAAGGAACAGTCCCTATATAACATAAGTCAGGTAATGTATAGTAATATCACATTGTTATTTGGGTACCCCTGACAACTTTTCCACTTTTTATTGGAATCATCCTACACATTGAAGCTCTCCCACCATTCTCACCGCAGTCCAACTACCACACCCCTCCCGCACACACTTGGGATATAACAACTACTGCCACTCCCGAAGACACCCGGGCCCCATCCCGAAGACACTCTAGAAAAAACCTAACTGCACACACCTGGGAAACCAAGACAACTACCATGCCTAAATAATAATGGGATATAATGGACCTTAGGCCATTACAGCCTGTCCGATGTGTCTTGGGCTATTCAGGTAAGGGAGCAGAAAAGGAACTAATAACCATCCGCTCATAGGAGTGTTTGGAAAAATTCTCTCCCCCATGAAATGGGGGTGTTAGACACTAGGTTGTCAACTTGGGTGGGATGCGAATAGGAAACATATGAACTAAAATTACATAATATATATATAAAAATCACTCATCCTATCCTAGGAGTTCTCAATACAACTTAAGAACAAACACCCTAGATACTATTCATTCCTGAGAAGCATCGAACCCACGACCATGTCCCAACTCCTCCCGGAAAACATTTCCCCATTGAGCCCATTCTTGTTTTCATGTTCAATAGATCCCAATTAAGTGAATTCGGCATTACTGGGCAACTAACCAGCATATCCACAAGCCAGATAAAGAGAAACAACCAAACAGTAATTTAATCATTGACACCTGGTTATTTTTTGAAGTCACAACAACAAAGGGATCCATGAGATCCCTCAATGAAATGGAACCAAACCTAGCATCGAGACAGATCACCACACGGCTTCACATTCACAACCAACAATCATAACACAAAAAAGGATCCCATCCCCATCCACATCACTACATAACCATCTAGCAGAACAACACACCTACTACCAAACAGAGTAGGGAAACATCCAGATTCAATCACATCATTCATTATGTTCTTCTTTCTATTGTTATACTGGGGGGACCACACAAGGACTGACATTCACCGGGAATCCATTTAATCAACCGAGATTCGTTGATTAAAAAAATTTACATGTCACAATCATTTCATCATGTAAATATTTGGAAGCACAATGGTTCATTAGAGAACAAGGAAAAACCATCAACGACCAAGATTTTTAGTGGGCATGAGCCCATACAATTCACAACACATTATTAGGAATAAGAAAATATTACAGAAACACTGATAACACCCCCATCCTTTCTTTAAATTATTATTTTTATCTTCATTTAATGTTTGGTTTCATTCACCCCCATAAGAACAATATAATACCTACCCTACATGCTACACAGTAATAGGGACAAAGGAAAAAAACCCTATTTCAATGATCAAAGATCGATGTTTATCTTGATGCTCCAAGAACTGGTGATGTGCAACTTGTAGTGGAGGAGAATCAGGGACTCCAAGGACAATAAGTAAGGGCTCTAGCACATGCACACCACTTGTCTCAGGAAGGTAACACCAAACTCTCCAAGGGATGAGCGAACCTGGACAAGAAGAAGAAAAAGTGGAAAGATAGTGTGATATAAAGATGAGCCCAGGCCTTATTAGATATTAATATATTTGACGATTTTAATGGTTGATTTTGGTGTCAACACGCGGTTGGGTGGTTACACATGACAGGATTATATTTTATTTAATAACTCTCATCGGGAATTGGTGGTAATAACCGTGACTTTAAAAAAATATATACAAACAGAGGGGAACGTTACACTGGCACACATCTTGGACTGTTGAGGGTCTCCCCACTCTTAGGAATTTAAATGATGATTACGGGGATAAAAATGGCCTTCAACCACTTCCAAAAGGTTAAAAAGTATTAAAATTAGTGTTAGTGGAAAAACTGTAGAAGAAAAAATAGACATGGCTATGTGACACCGATCGTGTCACACCGATCAGTGACACACCTATCGTGTCACACCGATCATGTCACATCAAGCGTGTCCCACAGATCGGTCGCACACCAATCATGTAACAGCCCAAGATTTTATAAAAAAATATTCTTTTTAATTTTATTAAAGTCTTGTGTTGTACGCTACACCAAAAGGATCTTGCACAACACGCATCCTTGACTTGCCTTGCATTACACGCAATCACGACCTTCCTCGATAGCGTGTGTAATACGCAATACCGAGTTTCACTAAACAACGATATGCTATTAAAATATTATTAAAACTAGCCGTTATGAATAGTAATAACCACTTTTTAAAACTCTGTAAATCTTATTTTTCAAAATGAACTTCATTTTTGGATTCGGAGTATCGAATTTAGCCTAAGGTGAAATTTTGGTACTTTTCGGATAACTTTCATATTCTGATGAATAGTGAAAATTACTAAATTATAATTAAAAACAACTTTTTTAATCGAAATAATTAATAGTGATAAATTATTAATTTGAGTGGTTTTAAAGTATATTTAGAATATATTTTTACAATTTAATACAGTGTTGGTCATTGAATGTAATTTCACATTTAAACCAGACATAATCAAGTGTCAATCTTTTGATAGATATTGTTTCTTAAAAACACGCTATTTGTTTTAACAGCGGGATTTAATTATAAAATTAATTAATGCAAATTCTATGATATTAATTTGGTAAAATAGACTTCATTTTTGAATTCGGAATATGAAATATAGCTTAGGATGAAATTTTGGCATTGTTCTGAAAAACATCAATTTTTGATGAATAGTGAAACCACTAAGTGGTTGGTTAAAAACTGAATTTTTGCATAAAACTTAATTTTACCGCTTCTGTGAATGGAATTTCGAAAATCCGAGAGACACGGTTAATATCAGGGACTAAAATGTGGTTCAATGAGATGAAAATAATTTTTTGGTGAATAGTAACTTTTTACTTTTTTTTTACCGCGGTTAATAGTAAATAGGGTAACTAAGGGTAAATATGATATTAATATTACCCTAACACATGTCTTAATTCTATTGGACAAGTGTTATTCGACCAAAAACAACCTTAGGAATAAAATATGACCATTTAGGCCCACTTGGATTAGATTAGGACATTTATTATTATTTAATTCAAAGAAGGGTTAAAAGAGTTAAAATCAAAGATTATTTACTAAAACATTTTTAATATAGGGTTATACATGAGATAAATTCGATTGTAAATATTAATTAGAAAGCTAAAAAGATTTCCTACATGATGGTATTTTATTTATAATTTTTAGACATTAAATAATTTAATTTATTTATGACACAATGATGATGCAGTAATTATCTTATTAATGAAATATTGACATAATTGATGTTATAAACACCAAAATAAATGTAATTTGAGACTTTTTATGAATTACACTAATTTTATAGGTTACTATGATATATTAGTGTTGATTTAATCAACTTTTTTCGAACATATAATTCTGTTATGACTGTCACAAAAAATCATATATCAAATAGTGTCAAAATTGACACAAAATATTTTTTAAATCAAATATTATATTATTACTTGTTATTTTATTCCTAAAAATATAAGGTTCGGCCAAATGACTTAGATAATGATATATATATTAATAATAAACAATTTGGGGTTCGTTTGGCATGTTATAGTAAGTTTATTAACCATATAGTGAAAGAAAACAAAAAGACACGGTAAAAGTCAAATTATTTAACTTAGAGTTAAATCTAATTGATAAGGTTAAAATATTATCCTAAACTTGTCTAAATCCTATTGGTTGATAGGATTTCGACCCATCCCCACTTTAGCTTCGAAATAAGACCCTTTGGAACCATTATAAACCGATTTTGACTTTAATATAAAATAATATTTTGAGATATTCCTAAGGTGCCCCTCTCCTCCCCTATAAAAGGACACCTCCTCCCCCTCCACCTCACACCAATTTGAGCACTCAAGCTCGGACAACCCCTGCCAATTTCTCCTCTCCACTTCCCTAGCAACATCCTAGAGGTTCTGGTCTTCCTCAAAGTCCAATTTTAGTGCCCTAAGAGGAGGACTCAAAGAGGCACTTCAAAGAAGAGGTAATTACCGTTACCAATTCTTTCATCTTTATTTATTCTTCCACTTCTTCTTCTTAGGTTGTTTCATTATGAAGTAATAACATCAGTATCACTCATATACTGATATGTTATTATAAGTATGAAACAACCCTATTTCACCATCTATCCATCCTACGGAAAAAGAAATCACCGCGCGTGCGTACGTACGGAATACCGTCTCCACGCCGTGGTGTAATCTATTTTCCACCACCACCTTACATGGATGGGTATAATGGTGTAAAGAATAACTATACATAGTTATTAAAACATCATATTGATTCTGATATATTGTATAATCCACTCCTATTCAATTCAATATTTATAGAAATGATATCATCGCTCGTGCGTACGTACGGACTACCGTCTCCACGACGCGATGAGATTCATTCTCCATGTTAACCATTTAAGAATGATTATAATGTATATATAAGAAATAATAATGAAATATATGACATTATAAAGCTACTGGATTTATGTATATATATACATATGTATGTCATCTACTTACTTCCATTTCAAGACAATAAGGAAAGGAAAACAGCGTTCATGCGTACGTACGGACTACCGTCTCCATGAACGGTGTTTTTCATTTTATTTATCTACCTATTATATATATATATACTGAATATATATGATATATAAATCATATTTTATATTCTGGAAGTGAGTAAATCATGATATAAGTAATAATGATGTCAAGAACAACAAGTCAAAACACCTATGATAAATGAAACGATTTTACCCAAAACGCTTCTTTAACATGGAATTTACAAAAGAACGGGTAATATAATGTCATAAGTGAACCATATATGATATCATAACAATGAATATGATTCTTTAATAAGTCAATAACATGATTTAAATCATTATACAGGAGGTTCGGACACTTACAAAGCAAGTCGGACCTAAGGTAATGGAAATATCACAATCTCATTTTTATCCGAGATTGTTTATTCGTAAGTATTTACTGGGGTGTATTTTATCATCCACATCCATGTTTACTAAATATGTAATATTATTTCCATCCACCTAAAATTGTTTAAATCCATTTTTACCCTTCGGTGAGTTTTTAGTAATACGTATGAAAGGAATCTTTTTTCGTTTTTCGTACGAGGTACTTTTTGACTTTTCCGACAAAAGTACGAAGAATGTTTTTTTTAACTTATACGGCGCGAACGGATTTATAATGTTTTATAAAGCCTTATTTTAATGAAGCTTCCTCTAAAAGATTTCATGACTATTTTCAATAAAATCTCTTTCTTTTAAAATTGAATGATTTTTTGTGAAAAGAAATTGATTTTGAAGAAGAAAGGATATTTTCCTCAAGAATTCAATTCAAGTGTTTTATCAAAATTATTTTCCATCTAAGACAATAAAGGGTTCTATTTCTATCCATATTTTTACATTGATTTGACTATGTTGTGATGGAATTATGTTTATGAATTCCTTTATCTTATATGAATTGATTTATGATGTCATGATGTTTCAAGAATGCCATTTTTGTTACATGTGTTATGCGATGATGTATGTGTTATGATTATGTGGCACACATAAGAAAGGATTCATTATAAGATGGGTGGGACCTATATCTCCCTCCAATGCATTGGGTAATGATTTTATATCTCATGAGATAGACATGGCTGGAACGGAAGGTTATTTCGGTTCAGTGATACAGGACTGAAACGAGGAGTGAACTCGGTTCAGAAAGGGACTTTGTCCAGTAAGATAGTCTTGGCAATGAGTCATGACTAAAAAGAAATGATTTTCCATGATTATGTGTGCATGCCACAAAGTTTCAAGTTTTATGTTATGATTATGGGGATCTCATTTTCATTTCTATGATTTATCCCATGTTATGATATTATGAGCTCTTTTGCAGGTTAAGATTTCCAAAAAAGCTATGTTCTTTTGTATATGATGTGATTGATATTTCTTTTGTTTACCCTTACTGAGCATTTGAGCTCACCCTTTTATGTTTTCTTTTCCCCAGGATATAAAGAAAGGTTTATAGGTAAAAAAAAGGGAAGATCTTTATGGGAGATATTGAAGATCTTTCACCACGATTAGAAGATTACGTTCCGAGTTTCCAAAGACACTAAACTATTACGATCCTTGTGTGTGTGTTTTTGTTATGTACCAAGTATTCCGCAAAAGTAATGTAATGTCCATGTACGTCAGGATACGGGTCTCTACAGTTGGTATCAGAGGAAAGGTTTAGTCAACCTTTGGAAACTAGGATGCGAAAACGTTAGTGAGATCCCTAGAGATATTTCTAAGGTATGTCTAGGGATGTCCCTAGGGATAAGTATACGTATAGGTTATAGTAATAGAATTACGCTAACGATCATAGAATTAAACATAAGATGTTGGATATTGAAGGTACTCCCCCTTTATTATGTTGTTTTCCCTATCATGATTTTTTCCTCTCACACTATTCTTTTTGGGTTTTAGACGATGGCTGGAACCCGAAGGAACCGTGTTGATCAATGCAATGGACAATGCAATGATTGCCCTCCTGAACAAACAAATGTTATGGGAGATGGAGTGCAAAATCTTATTTCTATACTTACACAAGCTATGAATCATTCTGGACTTCCAAATGAGTAGAGAAGGGAACAATATTCTATTGAGTCCTTCATGAGGCAACGTCCACCTTCTTTCAGTGGGTCTTCTGATCCACTTGTGGCTGAACAATAGATCAGTACTACTGAAAAGATATTTTCAGTTCTTCAATGTTCTGATCATGATAAAGTCATCTTAGCAGTATATCGTTTGGAAGGTGAAGCTGATCAATGGTGGAATCTTATCAAGAATACGAGGCCAAGAGATGAAATTGAGTCCATGGAATGGGACGAGTTCAAGAACTTGTTTTTCAGTAAGTACTTCCCTCGTATTCTTCGAACAAAGATGGAGAAAGAGTTTCTTGAACTGAAGCAAAGGGACGATGAATCTGTTGGTACCTATGAAGCAAATTTTACAAGACTTGCAAGGTATGCTTCTGGAATTATCATCCAACCTGAAAGTAATGTTGATCGATTTTTCAGTGGCTTAAAACCAAGTCTTCGAAGGGCATTAGCTATAAGAGACTTCAGTAGCTATGAAGAAATTGTGCGTTGTGCTATCAAGGTAGAAATGGAAGTTGGTGTTACATATCCATCTCATGGTTTTGACAAGAAACGAAAGATGGAGTTCAAGGAGAAATCTCAGAATAATGGTGAAAAGAAGATGAATGTTTCCTTATGCACAAAGTGTGGAAAGAAGCATGGTGGAGATTGTCTTAAAGGGACTAGAAAATGTTTTAAGTGTGGAAAAGAAGGTCATCGAGCAGCTGAGTGTCGAAGTAATGGAAAAAGGGATTCTAATGAAGTTAATAAAGCAAACACTGCAGAGAACGTACAACCAACACTTCAATGCTTCAAGTGCAAGGAAATGGGGCATTATGCTAATAATTGCCCTAATACAAGGGTTAGTGATGATCAACATGAGCAACCACTGAAGGCAAAGGACAAAGGGAAATCACATGCGATCACTATTGGAAATGTTGAATATGACAACGATGTGGTGGAATGATTAAGTGTTTATGTAATGGGATTCCAAAGTAATGTTGTATCATTGAGTATTGCAATATTTATTGATGTGGTATTCAAAGTGATTGAGATATTTTTTGGAAATAAGATGATATGCGCATAATGAAGACGAGAAAATGAAATGTTTAATAGTATTCATGAGCTCATGATTGATATAAGGACTAAGTGATATCATGGTTTGAGTATATAGAATTTTGAGGATTTTGGTATGTGGAAAGTGTTAACTTTTAACTGCACTCATGTTTTCACTAAGGTATTCAAGAGAATACACGATTAAGGACATTGAATGTTTGGAATGTGACCAACAAGACATATCTTATGATATGTGGGGATCAACGACAGTATTAAATCTCTGGTAATCGATGTCACTATATTATGAGAGTGGACTGCAGTATTATGTATAAGCCTAAAGATTAGACTGGATTATGTTGGACATAAGTTAGTATTGTTTAAGGATAGAAGATTTTCGATATTATTGATGGGATGTTATAGTAACGTAGTTTTAGAAAAAGGGACAACCTGCAGGACGGGCGACAGCCCATCGCTTCGGACAAGGCTGTACGAATCGAACCCACAACCGAAGTGCGACTGGCCTTTATCGCCTACCACTGGCCTATAGGAAGTCCCTGTTTAGTAGAAACTAGTTTTATTATATTAAGCAGCATGATATATGAAGTATAAGTCCATTTTAGGAACCATATATGATTAATATCACTATAGAATGACATATGTATATTTAATAACTTTTTCTAACCTTTTGTTTGAGACAGATGGAATGAACAGTCATTCTATCACATGATCTGCTAACACTTCACAAATAACAAATTCAACTTCATTTATTTAAGAGATGAAGTAGAAATTGTTCAAGGCACGAACAAAAGTGAGATTGTCCCAAAATAAAGTAAGTATTTATTCTAAGAAAATTTTCAACTTTAGGGAAATGATCTTGAAAACCAAAAATGTTGTCCTAGTGATCTTATACCTGACGAATCAGATGGTACCTTATATCATCACAAATCTATGGATTTGTGATTACTGGCTTTTCCATAGCCATGTTCTCTACCACTCACCATCAGAACATGATGGTTAGATTTCTCTTCCATATCCATATTTTCACCTATGTGGAAACCCAGTGATTAGTTTATTTGGGTAATCGTTACATTTCATACTTTAGTTTTTAAAGCCAAGTTTTGGTATTCCCTTTTACGATGTGGGTTTCTATTAAAGAAACTTTCGAATAGTAAACCATTTATAACCCCGACGAATTTCGAGGGCGAAATTCATTTTAAGGGGGGTAGAATGTAACAACCCAAGATTTTATAAAAAAATATTCTTTTTAATTTTATTAAAGTCTTGTGTTGTACGCTACACCAAAAGGAGCTTGCACAACACGCATCCTTGACTTGCCTTGCATTACACACAATCACGACCTTCCTCGATAGCGTGTGTAATACGCAATACCGAGTTTCACTAAACAACGATAAGCTATTAAAATATTATTAAAACTAGCCATTATGAATAGTAATAACCACTTTTTAAAACTCTGTAAATCTTATTTTTCAAAATGAACTTCATTTTTGGATTCGGAGTATCGAATTTAGCCTAAGGTGAAATTTTGGTACTTTTCGGATAACTTTCATATTCTGATGAATAGTGAAAATTACTAAATTATAATTAAAAACAACTTTTTTAATCGAAATAATTAATAGTGATAAATTATTAATTTGAGTGGTTTTAAAGTATATTTAGAATATATTTTTACAATTTAATACAGTGTTGGTCATTGAATGTAATTTCACATTTAAACCAGACATAATCAAGTGTCAATCTTTTGATAGATATTGTTTCTTAAAAACACGCTATTTGTTTTAACAGCGGGATTTAATTATAAAATTAATTAATGCAAATTCTATGATATGAATTTGGTAAAATAGACTTCATTTTTGAATTCGGAATATGAAATATAGCTTAGGATGAAATTTTGGCATTGTTCTGAAAAACATCAATTTTTGATGAATAGTGAAACCACTAAGTGGTTGGTTAAAAACTGAATTTTTGCATAAAACTTAATTTTACCGCTTCTGTGAATGGAATTTCGAAAATCCGAGAGACACGGTTAATATCAGGGACTAAAATGTGGTTCAATGAGATGAAAATAATTTTTTGGTGAATAGTAACTTTTTACTTTTTTTTACGGCGGTTAATAGTAAATAGGGTAACTAAGGGTAAATATGATATTAATATTACCCTAACACATGTATTAATTCTATTGGACAAGTGTAATTCGACCAAAAACAACCTTAGGAATAAAATATGACCATTTAGGCCCACTTGGATTAGATTAGGACATTTATTATTATTTAATTCAAAGAAGGGTTAAAAGAGTTAAAATCAAAGTTTATTTACTAAAACATTTTTAATATAGGGTTATACATAAGATAAATTCGATTGTAAATATTCATTAGAAAGATAAAAAGATTTCCTACATGATGGTATTTTATTTATAATTTTTAGACATTAAATAATTTAATTTATTTATGACACAATGATGATTCAGTAATTATCTTATTAATGAAATATTGACATAATTGATGTTATAAACACGAAAATAAATGTAATTTGAGACTTTTTATGAATTACACTAATTTTATAGGTTACTATGATATATTAGTGTTGATTTAATCAACTTGTTTCGAACATATAATTCTGTTATGACTTTCACAAAAAATCATATATCAAATAGTGTCAAAATTGACCCAAAATAGTTTTTAAATCAAATATTATATTATTACTTGTTATTTTATTCCTAAAAATCTAAGGTACGGCCAAATGACTTAGATAAGGATATATATATTAAAAATAAACAATGTTGGGTTCGTTTGGCATGTTATAGTAAGTTTATTAACCATATAGTGAAAGAAAACAAAAAGACACGGTAAAAGTCAAATTATTTATCTTAGAGTTAAATCTAATTGATAAGGTTAAAATAATATCCTAAACTTGTCTAAATCTTATTGGTTGATAGGATTTCGACCCATCCCCACTTTAGCTTCGAAATAAGACCCTTTGGAACCATTATAAACCGATTTTGACTTTAATATAAAATAATATTTTGAGATATTCCTAAGGTGCCCCTCTCCTCCCCTATAAAAGGACACCTCCTCCCCCTCCTCCTCACACCAATTTGAGCACTCAAGCTCGGCCAACCCCTGCCAATTTCTCCTCTCCACTTCCCTAGCAACATCCTAGAGGTTCTGGTCTTCCTCAAAGTCCAATTTTAGTGCCCTAAGAGGAGGTCTCAAAGAGGCACTTCAAAGAAGAGGTAATTACCGTTACCAATTCTTTCATCTTTATTTCTTCTTCCACATCTTCTTCTTAGGTTGTTTCATTATGAAGTAATAACATCAGTATCACTCATATACTGATATGTTATTATAAGTATAAAACAACCCTATTTCACCATCTATCCATCCTACGGAAAAAGAAATCACCGCGCGTGCGTACGTACGGAATACCGTCTCCACGCCGTGGTGTAATCTATTTTCCACCACCACCTTACATGGATGGGTATAATGGTGTAAATAATAACTATACATAGTTATTAAAACATCATATTGATTCTGATATATTTTATAATCCACTCCTATTCAATTCAATATTTATAGAAATGATATCATCGCTCGTGCGTACGTACGGACTACCGTCTCCACGACGCGATGAGATTCATTCTCCATGTTAACCATTTAAGAATGATTATAATGTATATATAAGAAATAATAATGAAATATATGACATTATAAAGCTACTGGATTTATGTATATATATACATATGTATGTCATCTACTTACTTCCATTTCAAGACAATAAGGAAAGGAAAACAGCGTTCATGCGTACGTACGGACTACCGTCTCCATGAACGGTGTTTTTCATTTTATTTATCTACCTATTATATATATATATATACTGAATATATATGATATATAAATCATATTTTATATTCTGGAAGTGAGTAAATCATGATATAAGTAATAATGATGTCAAGAACAACAAGTCAAAACACCTACGATAAATGAAACGATTTTACCCAAAACGCTTCTTTAACATGGAATTTACAAAAGAACGGGTAATATAATGTCATAAGTGAACCATATATGATATCATAACAATGAATATGATTCTTTAATAAGTCAATAACATGATTTAAATCATTATACAGGAGGTTCGGACACTTACAAAGCAAGTCGGACCTAAGGTAATGGAAATATCACAATCTCATTTTTATCCGAGATTGTTTATTCGTAAGTATTTACTGGGGTGTATTTTATCATCCACATCCATGTTTACTCAATATGTAATATTATTTCCATCCACCTAAAATTTTTTAAATCCATTTTTACCCTTCGGTGAGTTTTTAGTAATACGTATGAAAGGTATCTTTTGTCGTTTTTCGTACGAGGTACTTTTTGACTTTTCCGACAAAAGTACGAAGAATGTTTTTTTTAACTTATACGGCACGCAGGGATTTCTACTGTTTTATAAAGCCTTATTTTAATGAAGCTTCCTCTAAAAGATTTCATGACTATTTTCAATAAAATCTCTTTCTTTTAAAATTGAATGATGTTTTGTGAAAAGAAATTGATTTTGAAGAAGAAAGGATATTTTCCTCAAGAATTCAATTCAAGTGTTTTATCAAAATTATTTTCCATCTAAGACAATAAAGGGTTCTGTTTCTATCCATATTTTTACATTGATTTGACTATGTTGTGATGGAATTATGTTTATGAATTCCTTTATCTTATATGAATTGATTTATGATGTCATGATGTTTCAAGAATTCCATTTTTGTTACATGTGTTATGCGATGATGTATGTGTTATGATTATGTGGCACACATAAGAAAGGATTCATTATAAGATGGGTGGGACCTATATCTCCCTCCAATGCATTGGGTAATGATTTTATATCTCATGAGATAGACATGGCTGGAACAGAAGGTTATTTCGGTTCAGTGATACAGGACTGAAACGAGGAGTGAACTCGGTTCAGAAAGGGACTTTGTCCACTAAGATAGTCTTGGCAATGAGTCATGACTAACAAGAAATGATTTTCCATGATTATGTGTGCATGCCACAAAGTTTCAAGTTTTATGTTATGATTATGGGGATCTCATTTTCACTTCTATGATTTATCCCATGTTATGATATTATGAGCTCTTTTGCAGGTTAAGATTTCCAAAAAAGATATATTCTTTTGTATATGATGTGATTGATATTTCTTTTGTTTACCCTTACTGAGCATTTGAGCTCACCCTTTTATGTTTTCTTTTCCCCAGGATATAAAGAAAGGTTTATAGGTAAAAAAAGGGAAGATCTTTATGGGAGATATTGAAGATCTTTCACCACGATTAGAAGATTACGTTCCGAGTTTCCAAAGACACTAAACTATTACGATCCTTGTGTGTGTGTTTTTGTTATGTACTAAGTATTCCACAAAAGTAATGTAATGTCCATGTACGTCAGGATACGGGTCTCTACAAATCAGTCGCACTGATTGGTGACACACTGATTGTGTCACAGCAATCGGCCGCATGGATCGGTGACACACCAATCATCTCACACCGATCAGTGATACACAAATCATGTCACACCGAAATGAGATCCATCCACTGGGACACAACCCTTAGGATCCGGAATTTGGCATAGCAATGGACCATGAGGTTCTCGTCTATTGCATTAGATACCTCCCGGGGACAAACCATCCCAAATAGCCATGAAAACTCATGGTCCCTACTGTCCTGACACACGGTTCATGGAGTTCCTTCCTCTAGGTCAAGATACTATCCACTTTGGGTGGAACTTACTCACTAGCATGGGTTTAATCGCATCCACCTTTATGCTTCTTGGTTAGGGATCAATTCATCCCTTCCCCACAAATCAGGACTTTCCATAACATGTAGATGGTAGGGAAACAAAACACCACATAAACCAACAAGGTCAGTATTACGTCACAAAAAAGTACAAAACAAAATAGAACACAACTCAAAACTACACAGAGTATTTGGCGCGCATCTATGCCTCCCGTAACCCGGGTACTCTCCTCGATCCCACCATGCTTCCATAACACACAAACCAAGGGAATGGTCCATCCAAGGAGCACCTTCTCCTAAAAATCCATGATTCTCTATGCTATTTCCAAAAACGTAACATTGACCTTGATGTCCTGCTTTCCCCAGTCGAGGACATCTGAATCATCCGGTAGATACCGTCGGAGTTTTGACACATGGAAGACATCATGCATTCTCAGTTGTGGCAGTGGTAGTGCTATCTGATTAGCCACTTCGCCGACCCGCCGTAGTACATCAAATGGTCCAACAAACCTAGGATAAATCTTACTCCCCCTACCAATTCTCTATTGCCCAGGCCGAGGAGAGACCTTCTGGAATACATGATCCCTGACCCCGAATTCCATGTGTATCCTCATATTATCAGCGTATGACTTCTACCAGTCCCGGGCCACCTTCATCTTCCCCCGTATAAGCTGAACCTTCTCCGTCGTGCACTGCACCACTTTCGGGACAAGAACACCTTCTTCCCAACCTCAGTCCAGCATACAGGTCAGCGACATGGAATTCCGTACCATGCTTCGAACGGAGCAATGAAAATGGTATAGTGATAGCTATTATTGTAGAAAAACTCTACCATAGTAAAGTATCACACCCAAGATCCCCTAGAGTCCAGAATACATGAATTTAGCATATCCTCCATTGTCTGGATGGTGGGCTATGTTTGTCCATCTATCTAGGGGTGTAAATCAGTTCTAAGACGTAGTTGGGTGCCAAAAGCATGCTTAAATCCTCTACAAACTTATTAGGTAAACCAGGAATCCCTATCGGAGACTATAGACCTTATAACTCCATGAAACCGCACCACCACATCCATGTACCTCCGTCCTAAGGCATCCTCTACTCCCGAAACCTTGATCACTAGAAAGTGTGCCGATTACATCAACTGGTCCACCACTACACTGATAGCATCCCATCCACCTTGAACCATGGGTAGTCGTGTGATAAAATCAAACGATATGTCATCCAACATTCACTCGTGGAAATCTAAAGGTTGTAATAGACAACCTGGAAAATGGTGTTTAGCCTTCACCTGCTCACACACTAGGAACCTGGCCACGAACTCTGTCACTACCCGCATTACCTTGTGCAACAAAAACTGACTCCTCAGACCCTGGTACATCTTGGAAACACTTATCTGCACTGTTAGGGGTGATTTTTTGGAAGTCAATATGAACTCTATCGCGTATCATCTATGGAAAAAACATCTTCCCTCTGAAAAGCATATGATTCTGACCATCCTCCATCCACCCTTAAGGAGAATCGTCTTGGTTATCCCAGTCACACATTACTTAACTATCTATGTATCCCCACTGAGACTCCTCCACCTTCCGTAGGAGAGTGGATTTCATTGTCATCTGAAACAATCAACTTCTACAACCATCCTCCCTTACATTCAGGTGCAGGGCATTCAAATCCTCCATCGCCCTCTAAGAACTTGTCGATGCTCAAACAACATTATTCTACGACTTCCTGCTCGAGGCATCAGCCACAACATTCCCTTTTTCTAAGGTGTAGGAAATATCGATGTCATAGTCCTGAAGGAACTCCATCCACCTTCGCTGCCATAAGATCAGGTCCCGTAGGGAGAAGATATAATTCATGATTTCATAATCCATGAAGACCATGATGCACACCCCAATGAGGAAATGCCTCCACAACATTATTGTGAACACGACCACCGCAAGAACCAAATCGTGGGTGGAATAGTTACGCTCATGGGGATGTAGCTGTCTAGACCAATAAGTGATTACCCCTTCCTGTTGAATCAACACACACCTGACGCCTTATCCTGAAGCATCACAAAACACCTCCTACGTTACCACACCTTCTGGAAACCTCAGCAACAAGGCACTAACAAACATCCCCTTCTAATAGCTGAATGGTGCCTCATAATACCCACTCTACACGAAAGCCTGGTTCTTCTTGGTCAAGGCTGTCAAAGGTGTTGCAACTCCGGAGAAGTTTGGGTAGGAACCTCCAGTAGTAGCTTTCCAGACCATGGAAAATACAAACATCTATCACGATATTCGGTGCTTCCCAAGAAACAACCACCTCGACCATCAATGGATCCACCGTTATTCTCAGCTCGGACACCACGTTCCCAAAGAAGTTCACATCTCATGATTATAACATGCACTTGGACAATTTCCCATATAGTTGGTGATGTCGGAGGACCTCTAAAACCGTTCTTAGGTATTCAGTGTGATCCTCCTCTAACCATGAGTAGTTCAGGAAGTCTTCAATAAACACTACTACGAACCGATCCAGGTAATCCTGGAAGATGAAGCTCATGAGTCCCATGAACACAGCTGCTGCATTCATAGCACCAAACGACATGACATCAAACTCAAAGTGTACATACCTACACCTGATGGTAGTCATTGAGATGTCTCCCTCCGTCACCCTCAACTGGTGATATCCATACCACAGATCAAACTTAGAGAACCAACCTTCTACCCTCACCTGCCCAAAGAGTTTATCCATCCTAGGGAGAGGGTAATGTTTCATGAATGTTACTGATTCAGTCTCTGGTAGTTTATGCATAGTTTGAGACCACCATCTGCCATATTTTCAAACAACATAGGAGCTCCACATGGTGATGAACCTGGTCAAAAAAAACCCTTCTTCATCAAATCATCAATATAAATCCGCAACTCCCACAAATCAGAAGGCGTCATCTGGTAGGGAGCCATCAAAATCGGACGATCACGAGGTTGAAAGTCAGTCCTGAACTCAACATCCCGTCGAGGGGGTAGAGTCTCCACTTCTTTAGGGAAGATTCCCATAAATTCACTGACGATACCTAGGACATCAACCATTTTTGCATCCATCGACTCCACTGGTAGTTCAGATAACAAGGAATTGAGGGGCTCCTCTCACCTGCTACTTTTATGGAAACCCCGCTCACCGATGAATGTTACACGTCAGCTGCCCAATTCTAAAAACACTACCCTTATTCAGAAGAAGTCAATGACGAAACATACAGAGAATAGCCAGTCAATTCCTAGGATTACATTTTATGGTTATATCTGCAATAGTAGAGGATCCCTGATAGACTGATGTGGCCTAATCATTAGTCTACACCCTTAGCAAACATAAAACAAGTCGGTCTGACCTTAGACTAGCATGCTCAGCAGCAGGGGCACTGGAAGTCTCTCAGCATCTAAACCTAGAGCACGAGCCAGACTGGGGGAAACAAAATAGTGCGAAGATCCTGTTTCGAACAAGGCATAGGAAAGAGTACTATACATGATCATCGTACCTTGAACAACTTTTGGACCTGCTATAACTGCTACCTTTGTGGCGTGCAACGTCCCATGCCCAACTCCTCTACCTCTCGGCTATCAGCCACCTACTTGACCACACCCTGGTCGAGGTCCTTAAGGGGAACCCTGGTGTCATCCTCCCCCTGCCACTTCTAGTCTAGGAGGGGTGGGAACTTACTGCCCCAGCAGCTGCTGCTGAAAGGTTGTAGCTAGAAACTGTTGCTGTGGTGGTGGGAGTTAAACCTGCCCACCCCCACTATACTGCACACTGTCCAGGAATTGATTCTGAAGGTGTCCATGCATTCCACAGACGAAGCATCATGGTCCTAGGCCTAATAGAGAAGGTTGAGGACCGGGAGATCGGAACTAGAACTGCTTAGGAGAGCTCCATATGGTCGAAACCAAGAGGGCCCTGATGTTGGAGGCCTACTGCTAAAGGCCTTCACATTCGACGAGTCCAAATAGATTTCCTCTCATGATACACCTCCCAGCATGTGAATCCTCTCCACCACATAAACCATCTTTTGGACATCCATGTATGTCGGTATGGTGAATGGAGTAACAAAATATGGAAGAGAAGGTTGATGTGCCTCTTCGAAACGTCTTTCCTGAGACACCTTGTCTTGAAAGAGGACCAGAGCAAAGTGGAGGAGATCCTTGAACTAAATCCCCATATCTCTCACTGACATGATCCCATACTTGAGGGAGAGTAGCTCCTGCCTCTTCTCAGCCTTCATCGTGGTAGATAGGAATTCCGCCTGGAACACCTTCTCAAAGTCAGCCCATGTAAACCCAGCCTCCCTCTTCTCCCCACGATAAAGCATCCACCACTGATGCACTACTCCCCACGATTGGATTATATCCAAATAAACCCTGTATTTCGTCAGAGCCCGAATCATGCTAAAATCTATCACCAACTCCTCTATCCATCTCTCGGTCTCTCTGTCTGAGATGTTACCCTCATACTTCCTGAGGGTCTTCCTTTGAATGGAAGAAAGCATCCTCTTCCACTGATCGTCCTCCTATTCTCGGTCAGCCCTCTGTCGATCATACAAATCATCCTCTGAGGACTTGATTTCTATCACTACCCTTGGTCACCGTCCCGGTGCCATAAAAGCATGGTAAACAAGGAATTCCTAATCCCGAGTACTGTAAAATATTTCTTTTAAATTTTCATAGACTTTTTATTCATTTCAAATCCCCAAAATACAAATGAAAACATGAAAACAAGTCATTATGACGCATGTACCTTCTCTAGGGACTCTACCCTGCAATCAGTGTAGCCTTACTTTGTCGTTCAGTAGGACTAGAGTCCTTGCATTGGATCATGGGGGCCATAAAATCCCATGTCCTAGCCATTCATCCCTGACCTATTTCACGCACCAAGATCAACCAACATTATTTCCTTAGCATCCCACACAATCCTCACTGTGCCTAACCCCAGAATCCAACATATATATCATCCCCCAACCCCTACTTTTATACCATTCTGTCATGACCCTCCTTGACCATGATACTAGAAGGGACCGAAGTTTGCCATACCCTTCCTTATTCATGTTGAAGTAGAGATAATGACCCTTGAGACCCTCCATCAATAGGCCCCAGAGTGAAGACTAGAACCAAGGGTATAGAATCACACACAAGAGGGAATTTATTACCCTTTTTATTTAATAGGATCAGGAGATAAGATAGTGAATCCCAAAAACACCAAATGTGGAAGTACATGTAAAGACAAAACAAACCATTCCTATATGAATGTTCCAAAGGTAAATGGTACAAGGTAAAATAAAACCCCAAAATGAGAATATCAAAGAGAGAAAACAAAAACGACAACTATCCCAACATCTGAACTAGTTAGATCCTACACGATCCCTGAAGACCTCCAAGAAAACTGAAAACAATTTTATACACCTAGGGTGAGAATACAAGTATAATTAGTAGAAAAAACCATAGTCTCTTGTGCACAAGTGGGGAGGAATTCTAATTCCCCATGAGAAAAGAGATAACCAATGCACCTAATAAGGACAACTATCCACCCAAGCCACACCTAGGCACACTCCCAAAATAACGCATGTCAAATAATGTATAGTAATAGCACATTGATGTTTGGGTACCCCACGCCACCTTCCCACTGGTTATTGGAAACATCCTACACATATTACCTCTCCTGCCATTCCCATCGCAGTACCATAGCCACACCCTACCCACAGACACCTGGGTTAGAACAACTACTACCACGCCTGAAGAGACATGTGCCTCATTCTGAAGACACTTGGGAAACAACAGGCCCGCACACACCTAGGCTACCACGACAACTACCCTTCCCGAAGAATATTGGTCTCTAATGGACCTGAAGCCATCACAGCCTACCCGATGAGTCTTGGGCTATTCAAGAAAGGGAGAAGAAAAGGAGCTCATAACCATCATCTTATAGGAGTCTTCGAAAAAACACCCTCCCCCATGAAATGGGGGTGATTGGAATAAGGTGCTCAACTTGGGTGGGGCATGAATAAAAAAAATAAGAACTACAATTACATAATATATAAATATATATAAAGAACTCATCCCAACATAGGAGTTCCAAAACCAACTTAAGCACAAACACTGTTGTTACTATTCATTCACGTGAAGCACTGAACCCATGACCATGTCACCACTCATCCCGGAAAAAAAAATCCTCATTGAGACCATTCTTGTTTTTATGTTCATGTGATACCATTTAAGTGAATTATTTACTAATGGGAAAATAACTGGCATAACCACAATCCAATGAAAGAGAAACAACCAAACATCAATTTAAGAATTCACACATGGTTCTATTGTGAAGTCACAACAACAAATGGATCTGTGAGATCCCTCAAAGTACAAGAACCAAACCATGCCTCGAGATATATCCCGACAAGGCTTCAGACACACAACCAAAAATTGTACCACAATAGAGGATCCCTTCCCCATCCACTTCAACACTTAAGCATCTAGAAGAAAAACACACATACTACCAAAATAGAGTAGGGAAACATCCAGATTCGGGCACATCAATAATTAGGATCTTATTTCTATTGGTTAACCGGGGGGTGACCACAAAAGGATTAATGTTCACTAGCCATCAATTTGAACAACTGAGTTTAAGTGATTAACCAATTTACTTGTCACTGTCATTTTATCATGTAATTATCCAAAAGCACAAGGGTTAATTAGTGCACAAGGAAAATCCAACAACGGCCATCATTTTCAGTGGGCATGAGCCCGTATAATTCACAACACATAATTATGATTAATAAAATACAAGTGAAACACCGATTGCACCACCCTCTTTTCTTTAAAAGTCTATTTATTATCTTCATTTAAAATTTGGTTTCATCAATCCACATATAAACAATATCATACCCACCTTGCATGCTATATAGTAAGAAAGATGAAGAAAATTAACCCTACATAGATGATCAATGATCGATGTTTCCCTCGATGTTCCATGAACTAGGGATGTACAACCTACAAGGGAGGAGCGTTTGAGACTCCAATGATGAGTTGTAAGGACTCCAAACCATGCTCACCACTTGCCTCAGGAAAGGAACTCCAAATAATCCAAGGGAAGAGCAAACCCAACCAAAAAGAAGAAATGGAGGAAAGCCAGTGTGATATAAAGATGAGGCATGGTGTTACTGGATATCAATATCTTTGGTGGTTTTAATGGTGGATCGTGGTTTCACAACATAATTGGGTGGTTAATAATACGAGATTAATTGTTATTTATTAACTCTTATTGGGAAATGGTGGTAACAACTGTGACTTTAAAGGGTCTTATAAAACTAGAGGGGAACGTTACACAGACACACAGTTGGGTCCATTGAGGGTCTCCCCACTCTTATGAATTTAAACATTGATTATGGGGATAAAAATGTCCTTTAACCACTTCAAAATGGTTTAAATGGTTTAAATGTAGCATTACGGGAAAAACATCAGAAGAAAAACGTGACAAGGCTAGGAGACACCGATTGCTGGAACGCCGATCAGTCACACTGATCGATGACACGCCGATCGTGTCACACTGAACGGTGACACATAGTTCTTGTCACACTGATTTTGTCACACCGATTGTGTAACACCGATCAGTCACACACTGATAGGTCACACCGATCAGTGACACACCGATCTTGTCTCACCGATTCGTCGCACACCGATCGGTAACACTGATCAGTAACACCCCGATCGTGTCACACTGATCGGTCTCACACTGATCGGTCACACTGATCTGTGACACACCGATCATGTCACACAGATCGTGACACCCCAATCGGTCACAATGATTAGTGACACACCAATCGGAAGCACCACTCGGTGACAGGCCGACCGTGTCACACTGATTGGTCGCACACCGAAATGAAGTCCTTCCACCGAGACACCACCCTTAGTATCTGTAATTTGGAAAAGGGATGTACCATGAGGTTTTGGGCTATTAAAAACCAATATTTCTTCGGTTTCTTATTCTCTTCTGATTCTAGGTGGTTTAAAAGTTGTCTTGGGACCCGATGTACTATATTTCAATAACCACCACTGAAGGTATAATGGTTCATCTCGATTCAGTTCATCACTATCAAATCCTGGTATGGGTCAATAACCATTTTCTGGGTTTTCACCCCTTAAAATGGTACTTATTGTTTAAATGTGATACATTTAGTTATTTTGGATGTTCACTGGTCTGCATCACACTATTTATATGTGGCCATTAATTATTGTTAGGTGTTGTGATGAATTCTGAGTGTGCACACACTTTTGTGGATGTATGTGTGCTTGAGGAGTTTTCGGTTTAAGTTAGAAAGCTTTCTCTTGGTCAATTCCATGAGGTAGGGTCCTAAACATTTATTTTATTTTGAAAAAAATGATTTTTTGGATAATATGAAACTTTTGATAGTGTTGACTACAATATTTGATGAAATAGCATATTGGTGTAAAAATATTTGTTTAATTATAAAATCAAATTTTGTAATAAAACCCTCCAATGAAGGTGTGATTCCTTTTTTCCAAAAACATAATTTTTAGACTCACATGTTCTTTTAGATTTCTGTTATGTGTATTTCCATTTTTTCCTTTTTTGTAGACACACGTGGGTTAAGTAAAATCTAAGAGTATCAAGTGGGATAAGTTGAGATAATTAATCCATAATTAATTATGAGAATTTAATTAGATAAGTTATGATAGTTAATTTTCCAATTAATTATGATCCTAAACATTTGTAATAGATATATTGAATTGGTTGGGTTAAAATATTTAATTGGTAGAAATTAATTATGAGATGATGTTTGGCTATGTAAGATAATTAATGGTGAATTAATTATGTGCCTTGATATTGAATAAAGATAATTAATTCTGAGAATTAATTTTGATATGTTGATATGTTATTGGATAATTAATTGTGATGATTTATTTATGGAATGATTATATTTAGAAAGGAATAATTAATTGCGAAATAATTATGTTATTTACATTGGAATATATTTAATTAGTCATGGGAATAATTATAAGATATTAAATTTGATAATTGAGATAATTAATAGGATGATTAATTTTAATATGATACTTTGGATAAATTGTGATAATTACTGGTTTATTAAATATGTTATCTTTCTATATAGTTTTGTATAATTAATTGTGGAGAATTAATTATTGTATGAGATTTGTTTAAATAGATTAATTAATTATTAAATTAATTACTGGAATTGTCGACATTGTTAAATAAAGTGTTAAATAGTGGTTCTTGATATGTTTCAATAATATTTGGAATAGTAATGGAAATAAGTTGGATAATTCCTGAGGAAATGATTTTTGAGATTTGAATAATTAATTTTTGAATTAATTAATGAATGAGAATTAGGTGCTAGACGTGGAATTATAGACTAATACTGATGTTAGGAAATTGATATTACATTCAACCATAATAGTTATCGTATGATGTGAATATATGAGAATGTGGGTGCTAGAAATTGAATTCTAGACAAAAGTAGATGTTGGGACATGGACATGGAGAACCTCCCCAACAATTATCAGATGAATGATTAAGAATGTGGTGTTTGAAATGGTGTTCTATACTAATGTTAATGTTGGGACTTGGACACATCACTACTCCCCATAGTTATCTACATTCTTGTATGTAAGAGTGTTATACATGGTGATCTACATGGAATGAGAAATAGGTTTTAGACATGGCGTTCTAACACCAATAGTATAAATATATGAACCTATTTTTTTGGTTCCCGACATGGAATTCTACACCAACACTATATTATATGAATGAATTACAAAAAATATGAGGGATATGGGTCAAAATCAAATAAAATGTGATCAAACAATGGAAGATTGAGAATAATTAGAATTCCAGCATGAGCTGAGGTTAGCTTTAAATTACAGGTTAACATGGGATCCTTGGGGAAAATAAATAATTAAATAATGAATAATTAGTATGGTGTTAAAAGGTGTTTATTATTGATAAATATGCTGTTATGATACTTATGATGAATCTTATTCTGGTTACGGGCCTCAACATGTATCGCTGGGAGGTTTCACTGGTGTATATGGATTAGTTTTTGGTTATTTATTTAATTCGGTTATTTCCATGTTATATCTACACACCATTTTTTATATTGCATTGTGTAGGTTGAGCTAGAGAACTGGTTGTCCCAACCAACTGAGATGTATATCTCACGCCCTACTTGGGATGCCATTCCATCGGGGTACCTGAGTAGATATTCTTATTTGGAAGAGTGAGGACCTTTCTTGAGGCTGTTACTGGTACTTGGGAGTTAGGATCCAAGGGAGAAGCAGGAGCTCATGATGTTCATTGGGATAGACCTAGGTATTTCGAGTCTTTTCATTATTAGTGTATTGTAATGTAAATCAGGCTGTTTCTTAGCATTTCTTATATGAATCCCTACAACATGCATTCATTATATAAACTGGCATTGTTCATTTTCATTATTCAATTAAATATTGTTTTATATTCTTCTAGTATTGTATGATATTATCAATTTCGGTTGTGATGTTTGAATATGAGTGTATAGTCTCCCCATTAAATATTCATCAACCCTTGCTTCTACTTGGCAGCCTCTGGCATATGAGGAGACAGTCTTGAGGTCATGTGGTGACCAATCCAGCTACCGATTTGAGGGTATGTTTGGTCGTTATGTTACAATATCACTGGGGTTTAATTTTATTTTTATTTTTCAGAGAACACATAACATTGTAACCATTACCATTGGGGTACTAGAGAAATATAATTAAGTAGATAATTATCATGGATTTAGGTAGAGAGTTATACTATCATTTATCTAAAAATCATATAAGTTTTGAATTAGAATGGTTTTCTACCATATATAATCAATCTTTTTTAAATGACACCTGGTTTAATAAATGATGGAATTTGACAAATTGATCATTAAATGAATATGATGTATAAAGAAATTATTCATAAAGGGAGTAAATTTATTAAATTCAATAAAAATAAAAAATATATAAATTGATACTCATATAATAATAATTTTTTTAATGTTAGTAATATAATTTGTTAGTGTCATAACATATGTTTATTTTTTTAAGAATGAAATAATATTCAATGTGTTGGAAAAATACATTCCCTAAAACCCTATATCACCATGATTTTTTTAATAATTATGATATATTCAATAGAATATTTGAATTAAAAAATTTATCTCAAATGACTAATGAAATATATTTCTATAAATATCATATGTTACACAAAAGCCTCATTACAAATAAGCTATAATATTGTATATCATTATAACATAGCTATTAAAGTGGAGGGTATGAATTAGAATACATATTTTATAAACTTTTTGTGTTAAAAAATATTAAATATAATAAATGGTTAAATATTGATTAGAAAATCTATTCATATTCGTTTAAAAATAAAAATACTTTTTTTAAACTATATTTTTCTAAAAGGCAGTTTCATCATTTTATGCACAGAAACATTAAAATTAATTTTTAACACATTTTGAAAATATATTTACAGAAAATGAGTAAATTTTTTAATTATTCTAATAAAATTATATTAGATTAAATTTATTAGTCTTTGAGAAAATATTAAATTTTCATAAAATTGTAAAAAACATATATTTTTTAAAAATTTCATTTATTAGTAATAAATTATGTAATTGAAAAGTACCATTATGATTAAAATAAGATTTATTGTCACACAAGTATTATTTATATATTCTTCGAAAAATTATTTACATTTTAATCAAATTTACATTGTATTTTATAATATGCTTATTTGTGTATTTAAAATGCTATTTGTTTTTCAGAAAACAATATTATAAATAGCATAATAATTCATCATATTAATTAATTAAATATTCCCATAAAAACTAATGATTTAAATGAAATTTATATTTTAAATATTTATTAATATGAATATTAATTGATATAATTATTGTTAATATTCATAGTGTTAATTTAAAAACAAATTTTTCGTGAAAATATACTTCTTAAAAACCATCATTTTCATCACATATACAAGATTAAATATAAATTTTTCTATTATTTTTATATTAATTGAAATGAAATAAATTTTTCATAAATTTTTTTCAAAATTATTTATAATATATAATAATTTTTTCTTCATATTTTCTAATTCTAAATATTGAAAACAATAAAAATATTTTATTGCAGTTAAGGTAAGAATGTGTTTAGTGAGGGTTAAACAAAAAATATAATTGTTAAATTACCTAAAAACAAGCTAAAATCAATTTAATGACCTTATTTTGACCTTAAAATTTATATGTATCGATAATGGTGAATTTAAGTGATTTATTAATGTATAAAATGGGGGGTATGACTTTTTATTTTCAAAATTTACAATTGCGCCACTCACCTCACTTATAAATGGCCACCCACTCTCTAATACTATTCACATCGTCAAAAGCACTTTATGGGAATGTTAATCAACATATAGATTAATTATATATTTACACATGTTCTAGATTCTTTTTTATCATAAATCCATCTCATAGAGGATTTTGGTACTATCTAATAGAGGTAGTTTGAAGAGAAGGTATTCTGCTTAACCGAGTGTGTTTATTTTATTTATCATCATTCCTCCTAACCTTGTTAAATTATTTTAATATAATATAAAAAATATATACCATATATTGAGAAGTTTTTATTATAATTAAATAATCTTTATACATCTATTAGTCCATCAAAGGGGACACAAAACCATCGTTCATGTGTGCAGAGGAGTACTACCTCACAAACTGCTATAATTTTTTTCATCATTTCCTCCCTTGACATTTTATGAGGATATATATTAATTTTTTATATTATTATTCTATGATTATTATAAATACGTATTTATAAAATCTCATTAACAATTTTTAATTTCAATTCTAGGGAGGATACGATAATGATGCTCATGTGTATGGTCGACAACATCTTCACGAAGAGGTGTGATTTATTTTTCACTAATGCATTATGTAGATGGAATTCAGGATAAAGAAAATGACTATATATGATACATATAAAAAATGATAATAATCACTATTTTGTATTTCTTAAAATATATCATTTTAAATTTTATTTTATCTTAGAACTTATCGAGATATCATAACATCATTCATGCATCCTTCATAACTCTACCTCTATTCAGCAATGCATTTAGTTTTTCATCACCACATCACATGGTTGAAATATATAATAACATTTAATAACTTAATATTGTATTTATTAATTTATCATGACTATTTATTTGTAAAATATTCATTAACTTTATTCGATAATCATTGTTTAAAAATGGAAACATTACTCATGCGTACATACATTCTACAGTCTTCATCATTGTAATGTAATTCATTTTTCATAATAATATTTAATATTTGATTTAAAAATTAAAATTAATTAATTAAAATTATAATTATTTTATGATTATTATTTTGGTGATGATGGAACAATGAACCCATTTAACTATGGTCAACATAGTAAATCTATTTGGAAAATATCGACTAAACATCCTCAAAACAAACATAATTCAATTAAAAGATTAATAATAAAATATGAAATTAAATTATATAAAATAAATTATTTAACTATAATGTATTAAACTAGAGAAAGGTTTATTAATAAATCAAATAGTTCATATACGGTTATTATATAGGAGTTTATGCACATACATGAACATTATGTACTCATTGTAAAGGACTTCATCTCAATTTATCTTTTTGAGAAATATGATAATGCTATGCCCCTAATTTCTCTGATATGGTATTTATGATACCACATTTACATATCCTGACTTTATTCCTTTATAGGTCATGTTATTTTCATTTACAATTATATTTCATTTAATCCATTAGTAGATGAATTAAAATTACAAAATTGGTATACCTTTTATTAAGTAAATTTCCTTTTGTTGGGTTATAAAACAATTTTATTGACTTTTTATGCCAGGATTATGTGTGAAGTGATATATAAAATTTTTATTCAACATTTATACTTGAGTTTTTTTCATTTACATATGATACTCAAAATATCATTA
This sequence comes from Viscum album, assembly GCA_963277665.1. Lineage (NCBI taxonomy): Eukaryota > Viridiplantae > Streptophyta > Magnoliopsida > Santalales > Viscaceae > Viscum > Viscum album. The sequence goes on along the minus strand of OY728137.1, from coordinate 1,580,830,059 downwards.
TTAATTAATAGTAAATTCTATGATATGATATTTGGAAGCGTGATGCATCTCAAATTCAATTTCATTTGGATGTACATTTTTGATATAGATCTATATAATTTTATGATGTTTAAAAACATGCCAATAGAAAAGTATATTATTATTATTTTTGATTATTATATTTAAATTCTTATTTTATGTTATTATTTCATGAGTATTATGATTTATGTGTTACCAAAGTAAAAATGGATTGTGATAAAATCTAGTTTTTTTTATTTTAATGTTAAAGGTTATTTGTGAAGAAATAATGTTGTATTAATTTTCTAAAAAAAACTCATTTATTATCCACTGGTTATGAATTAGTTTCACTTGTTTAATTTAAATTTTCTACCTTAATTATAAATTAAATATAAATAATGTTGTATATAAGTTCTATATATATTTTATCAACATATAGATGTAGAATCATTCTATTCCATATCAATGTCTTCTAAATTGTTGTTTTCTGAATATATAGGATATAATAATACCATTTTACATTATCGTTTAACATCATTAATGATATTTTAAAAATAATATTTCTTAACATTATCCAAAATATTCACTCATGACTATATATAATATTGTTTGACAACATTATTTATTTTTAATGTTTATGGAGATAACATTGACACCAAGAAATTCAAAAAAATACATTGGAAGCACCTGGTTTTAATATGAGGTAAAGATTCATTTAATTTCATTATATTTACATTTTTGGCTATATATGGAAGAACATTTTTGATAAGGAGGGAATGAGGATGTCTTGGGCTTGTTTGGATCCTGGAACACTGGATTGTTAATGAAACGCCTTGTCTATATGGTTTGTAGAAACAATGCATCCTAGGCTCAATGGATTGACAAAACCATGCAGAGTGCTTAGTGCACAACATTATCCCACCTAGTGTTAACTAACCATGCTAATAAAACCAATTGACTATGTGAAATAACTATATTTTCTAATAGATGAGAAACACATGGTCGACGTAATGATGGTCTAACATTTAACTATTCCCATTTGAGGGGTGCAGGTATTGATAGAGTACATGGAACAGATTGTGTGTATATTTTGGTAAACCATGTGGCCAAATTTTTTGACCCCTACATGTTGGGTAATTTGCCTATTTTCCCACTAAAAATAGATTATGATTAACAACCCTCTTAGTTTTTCCACCATTGTATAGAATACCACTTACTCTTCCATTCAGATCTCCTCAGTGGGACTATCATATTGTTCATTCTATCCAACCTCATAATAAATATTGGTTTGTCTTTTTTTATTATTTCATGTATACTCACCACTCCATAGTATCTTTTCATTATTTATATTTATATCAACAATTCTTTTTTTGTGGGATATCTTATTCCCTATTTTCATGGATTCAATATATTCTTCCATTATATTTGGATTCATCCAAATATAAGGGACGATAAAGAAGAATGAATCAATTAAGAGTATAAGTTGAGTGGTCCATGAATCATCTGATAAATTCTCTATGTCTGTAAATTTTTTCTGTTTTGAGAATCCACAATTCACTGATCATTGATCCTTATATAAATGTTCCTTAAATTTAGTCTAAAAATTTTCATGCTGTGGAAATAGTGGAACCTCATTGAAACCATTGGGGGTTTAGTCACCAACATGAACCGACAATTTAGGATGTTTTCAGTATTTATAACAAGGTATCATAAATTTATATTATTTAGGAAATCATTTTGTAATTCTATACCTATTTTTTAATAAAGGATGTCCTTTATTTTAATAATGAAAGTTATATTTTTTGAATTAATAGTATATTTATATATATATAACATGGAATTAGATGACGTAATAGAATTGATACTATTTACAGGTCCTTAATTAAAAACGTCATACTTAATGAATGGTATTGGAGAAAACATAATATTTGATTATGTAATTGATGTTATAACTAGATGCATGTCGCTATTTCAACTTGACATTATTAATGAAAGTTAAAGAAATAAACAAATTGAATGATTATAATGAATCATTATTACATGTCCCATGATTACATATGTATACAAATGAAATGAATAAGAGGTTCCTTATAATTTTGAACCATTTTATCTTTATAGGAATGATAATATTTAATATATCCTAGGATTCCTAATGAAATACATTAAGAACTCATAGGACCCCATTTCAATTCATTGAGTTGAATTTCATTGGAGTTATCCAAAATGAATTATGGTCTTTGTGATATTATTTGAAATTTTTAAGGTTGAACTATTGATAGACTTGACACTTTTATAAAAACTATAATTACTTGTATAAAATCCTCTGATTAATCTTGACTTCATCAAACATATAGTACTATGTAATAACATCTTTTTAAAACTGTTGGAACCAAAATTCGAGACCAAGAAGAGGCTCCAAGAGTGCCCCATTGACTGCCTCACCAAGCCACTTCGTCGAGTTCCTCAGCACCATGGCCGCCGCGAAGCAAAGATGTGGGAGGCTTCGTGAATGCAGGTGACATTCGCAGTCCCGCCGCGAAGCAATGTGGCGGGAGAATTCATCACTATGGTCTTAGTGGCATGTGAATCTACTAATATGTTTTATACTACTATCTCGGCTGGTACCTGCCTCCCGTCAGGTTCTTATGACCCAGGGAAAGCTCCACCTGCTGGGATTCCCTCCTTCTCTAGTGTAGAAGAGGATCTAGAGGATACTCCCCCTACCTTAAAAGAAGGCATCTCTGTCATGGTCTATGAACTGGTACAGGTGCACCTTTGTAGCGAGGCAGATCTGAGACCCACATTGATCAGTGACACCATGTCCCCCAAGGAGCAATATTAGTATAAGGACTTCCTTAAACATCATCGTGATGTGTTTTACCTATAGTTATGATGAGATTCCAGGACTAGATCTTTGGTTTTCCATCCACTGCCTCGGTTCCCCGAAAAACCATCGCAGGTTCAAAAAGACTTCCAGAACGATGCACCCATCTCAGAGTGTCATGGTCACGGCTGAAGTTGATATGATTATAAAAGCCAACTACATTAAGGAAGTCCAGCACCCCATGTGGTTAGACAACATCATGCGTGTCGGGAAGAAGAACAGAAAAATCAGAGTCTGCATCGACTTCTGAGATCTCAAATGTAACTATCAGAAGGATGATTTTCCCCTTTTAGTGACAGTCGTGTTGATCAATGCTATGGTTGGGTTACAAGCCCTCTCCTTCATGGATGGTTACTCAGGATATAATCGGATCTGGATGGCCCTAGAGGATGGTGAGTCCACAGCATTTAGGGCACCCCAATGTACTTTGTGTTACCAAGATATGCCCTTTAGCCTGAATAATGTAGGTGCCACCGATCAACGGGCCATGCACCGCATATTCAATATGATCCTAGGGACATTAGTGGAGTCCTATGTGGATGAACTGGTAGTCAAATCTATCTAGTAGCAAGACCATATCAAGGATATTTAGAATGTGTTTTGCTTCCTACATTCCAGCCACTTGAAGATGAACCCGTAGAAGTGTGACTTCTGGGTCACCTCCAGGATGTTTCATGGAATTGTTGTCAGGTAGTGAGGCATCGAGAACAACCCAGACAAGATCAGGGAAATCATCCAGATGCCTCCGCTGAGAAATATTTGGGAGATTCGAGGTTTCTAAGGACACTTATCCTACATACGCTGATTCATTGCGAATATAGACAGAAAGTGTAAGCCCTTTTCTCATCTAATGAAGAAAGGATCTGCCTACAAATGGGACGAAGGGTGCCAGACCGTGTTTGAAGAAATCATGGAGTATCTTCTGCAGCCTCTAGTCTTGATGCCACTCATCTCCTAAAAGTCACTAATCCTTTACGTGACATCCCTAGAATGATCTCTCGACACACTTCACGACCAGAATAACAAAGATGAGATAGAAAATAGTCTCTAAAACTTATCTTCATGATCCTCGATACGGAGACTATATACTCCCATGTCTAGAAGAGCTGCCTTGCACTAGTATTCATAGTACAGATGGTGCGACATTACCTGTAGCACCATGAGGTACAGTTGTTCTCTCAGGTAGACCTGTAGAAGTACATTCTGAACAACCCCATATTGATCGGTCGTGTCACGACCTGACCCTACCCAGGCTCGAGGCACAACTACCCCAAGCCCGCCTCCATAGGCTAAGGGTTGGAGACCATTGCCGAAGGTACAGCAACTTAGGGAGGCCATTGCCTAAGTACCTATACACACACACACATCATGCTCAATGAAAAAGTGTAGAGTAAAACAAAGGACAAGTAGAGTAAAATAACAAATGCTATTTATATAAACCACAGATGTGCATCAAACTCTAAATAGTATAATGTACAAGCTGAAATTATACATAAAAGAAAAGGGAAAAAACACATGCCCAACCAAAAAGTGCCACAACCCGGCAACAGGTAGAACAACAACTAAAAGACATGAGGGTCCCACACCTGGAACCCGACAATGACCACCACATGAGATCCAAGATCCCGGCTCCTAAGCTCCGCTGACATCATGACCAACCTGTCTGTCGTCTGCACGGGCACACCAATTGAGGGCAAAGCCCAAGCAGGGGTCAGTATAAAAATACTCTGTAGGATAACCCGAAGGCTCGAGGGAGCAACAAAGGATGTACAGAAGGGTGACTAGAAGAGTGAACTGGAAAAGTAAAGGAGTACAACCGAGAGTGCTATCAAGAGTACAGTACATAGTCCAGCTTAACCCAACAAGAGAAAAGAAGCAGACACGTCCAAACACAAGGTGTTGGAAAATGGTGAGATGTTGGAATTCTTGTTGAGTCTTTGGTACTTATATCAGGAGAGTAGACTTGTCCAACCATGAGAAGCTAGACACGCAAAGCACATGGCATACCATGCACATCTTCTCCTCTCCTGTAGGAAAAGTAACCATGCCCACGATGTGGGTACCATAACATGGTATATACATATCCATATGCTCTGTCAAGAAACCCGAACAAGACTATAAGGGGATCTCCATCCCATAGCTCAACCCATGACAAGAGTAGCCAAAAGTCCCAGAAATAACCACCATCGATGCCCAGCATCCCACATGTCTACCCTGAACTGCATGTCAAGGGGCTCAAATCACCGCACCTCGACACTATCCACTTTGGACAGCACTGAATCGCCTGCAAGGTTTTAGGTCACGTCACTAGGACGCGTCTCAGTAGAGAAAGCTCCCCTCGTACCTGAGAGTTCTGGGGAATGTCAAACCACACCTCGACTCTTTTACCCAGTCAAGGGAACACCCCAATGCCAAGGTCATTCCATCACTGACCCGTACATCCAAGGGTCCTGCTCTGGTAATCACGGAGGAAATCCATAGACTACCCTAGTACAAAGAACTGAGTATGGAATGTCAACAGGTGTCCCACTGCCAAGCCCTGCTGGAGGGTAATTCATAACCAGATATCGGGTGACCCACTACCCAGCCCTACTGAAGGGTAAACCCTAATATATCATCAGGTGACCCACTCCCCAGCCTCTGCTGGTGGGTAGACCTAGAATAAGTCGACAGGAGACCCACTACCTAGCCTTTCTGGAGGGTAGACATGGAATCTATCAACAGGAGACCCACTGCCCATCCTTGCGGGAGGTAGAACTAGAATAAGTCAACAGGTGACCCACTGCCCAGCCATGCTAGAGGGTAGACCTAGAACTAGACGACAGGCAACCCACTGCCCAGCCCTGCTGGAGGGTAGACCCTAAGAGTGTCGGGTGACCCACAACCCAATCTCTACTGGAGGGTAGACCATAAAAGTCAGCGAGCAACCCACTGCCCAGTATCTACTGGAGGTTAAACTTGAAACAACATGATGAGTGACCCACTAATCATCCCTGTTGGAGGGTAGACCCCTGAGAGTCATCGGGTGACCCACTACCCAGTCTCTGCTATAGGGTAAACCCTAGAATTCAGTGGGCAACCCACTGCCTAGTCTCCACTGGAGGGTAAACTCAGAACTGCTCTGGCCATCTCTACTGGATGGTACAACACTAGCCAACTGAACAAAGAGAGGGAATCATGCAACCACTCGACTCCAGAACAAATCCAGGGGAAACCACTCAACTCTGCTGATCTAAATCATCAAGCACAGAGCCAGGGAGAGAACTCATCCCTGCTGGTCAAAAAATGATCCAAAGGGATAGTCGACGTCACGAGCGGTCAAAAGTACGCAAGACAGAACATGGAATGCACATGGGGCCCACACGAAATGCGGCCCCAAGTCAACCCTAAGCATGCGCACAAACAATCTCACATATAAACAACCACATGTACCTTCAAGCGTCCTCGCATACTCCTAGAGTATGCCACGTCTCCAACCCAAAGGCTAACATGCACACGACCACCAACATCAATGCGAAGGAGTAAACGTAACAAATCCAACGTGCCACCTCAACGGCTGAGGCATGGACAACCACATCTCTTCAATCATTTACATCACTCACATGGGAGTGCACACGATCACACACCCGGGGCCCGCTACAAACACAGTAGAAGAACCGCCACCAAGGCACCTTTAATATATCCACATTTAATAAGATCATGCAAGGGGCCCTGCTCGCCTGAACAGATTACACAGTTGTAATCCCCACAGAAAAACACCCGAGATAGACTATTTACTCACCTGAAACAGTCAACCGGTGAAAAGGTACTATTCACAGTAACCAACCCATGTGGGGCCCACACCAAGATCCCAAAACTGAAAAAACGGAGCACACCACTGCGATCCCCTCGGGAAAACACACAGGATTGGCTACTCAATCACCAGAAATGGATACCTGGTTAAAAAGGTACTATTCACCATAGCCAAGTCGGGTGGGACCCACACCACATCCCCGAAAAAGGTCGGGCGAACTACGCCATCACGATGCTCTCAGAAAAACATGTCCAAAGCACTACTCAGTCGAGTTGAACTGATATCCGGAGAAATAGATGCATTCCGGTGCACCGCACACGAGCGGTACCACGCGGGACCCGCACCCCAGTCCCGAAGCGCTGCCAAAGGATCGCACCGTTGCGATCCAATCGAAAAAGTACATAAAATGGACAATTCACTTGTCCAAAATGGTTGCCCGGTGATAGATATGAAAAATCACTATCAACGCCCAAACGACCCTCGTGGGGCCCACACCATCGTGCAGTATTATGGTGGGAAGATTGCACCATTGCAATCCCCTCAAAAAAACATCCCAAATTCACTGCTCGCACGCCCCGAACGGATTCGCGATGAGAATGTCGCTAAACACTGATCGTAGATCAAAAGACGGGCCATGGGTCTCATGCCTCAACTCTGGCTTTAACGCCTAAAACCACCCTGGAAAGCTTCAACCTAACAGCAGGGTCCAAACGCCACAGACACATTCAAAACAGACGTCGGACGCGTTCGCGCAGTCCAAAACAAGATTTCCCGAAAAACGTCCATCTGCTTAACATCATGTCGCGCCTCATGACCCTTGTCTCGGGAATTATAAATTTCCAAAACCATATAAAAAATTCCACCTTAACACGAGTTCCGCGCTGCCGAAGACGGCACACAAAACAAACAGTTGTGGCGAAAAATATGGGCGTTCGCATTTTTTTCCAGGGTAAAAACCCCATTGGGCCGGCCCGGCCCGGTCCGGCCGATCCGACCCACTCGGCCCGCCCCGCGCCTGCCGGCCTGGCCATCCATGGCCCATAGCTCCCGCGTCTCTCCACGGGCCACATCGCCGCCCCCACCGACCGGCCTTTGCGGCCGGTCTTGTTCCCCACAGCGACCCACGTTACGTGGGTCGCGGTCGAGCCACACGGGGCCGCCCAACTCGCGGCCCCCTCTCCCTTCTGCCCTACGCTGGCGTCGCCGCATGGGACCCCGCCTCGCCGCTATCCGCACTGGATGCCTAATGGAGCCACTCCACCCGGCCACCGCACTGATGAGTCGCTGCCACCGAGCCCGCTGCCCGCTGGAGCCACTGCCTGGAACTGCTCCGCCCACCGGAGCTCACCGGACCACCGGAAAAACCACCAAAAATACCCTGAGCTTTTTTGGATCACTACAACCACCTCCAAAATCAGATTTCAATTTTGATATGTGCATCAGGTAGCTCAGAAAATATACTACACATTTATGGGATTTGATAGAAAATTCTATAGAGGTTTTATACAAAAATTTGTGCTCGAATTAGATTGGGGAAATAAAAATTGAAAACCCCAGCGATCGTACCTCTTGGGCAATGCACAGAGCTTCACGAAGTGTCCGCCGCTGTGACGCGCCTCTCCAGAGCTTCCTCGCCAGAGTGGCGGAGGAGACGGAGTATGAGAGGAGGTGGGTGTTGCCAGGGGGGTTCCATGGGGAGGAAGGGGAGAAGGGAAGAGTTTAAATAAATAAACTCTAATTAAAATACTCGACCCACAAAAACATCCACATCTAAAACATCTGGTGCGGTCAAGATTAAGCTCCCACAATGGTAAACACCACCTCTTAAGTAAAATGGCGGTCTCAGAATTTTAATCCAAGACCCCGTTCAAAAGTTATAAAACCGATCGTCCGAGGCTGCCAAATTATGAAAACGCCCCCAGGGCCATTTTTCACAGACGGCCCGCGCCTGCGAAACATATACCCCTCTTAGGGTAAATAGGATTATCTGAACTCAACTTTTCCCTCAATTTTCCAATCCGATAAACCTTTTAATAGATACTGTTGTTTCACCCTTAATCAATTTAATTAATTAAATAATTAATCCGTTTAACATTCCTGAAGAAAGCGAGGGGTCCAAACGTCCCGCGCCGACATGTTTTATGTCGTTTCTATGGTAAACACACCATTCCAGACCCATATGTACACTCAGATCTCTGTTCCGGATCCCCATTTAGGAGTTATCCTATTTATTTGGTGTGACCAGTGTGAATGCACTGAAAATTTGATTCCGGCCACTCCGGGGATCAGAATCACATGCTGTCTGATGTCACTGCTCTGGAATAATATCAAGAATATTCCAAAGTCCCTCGTAGCCAAAAACAAGGTTCTTACATCATTCCCTCATTCAAGCTTTTCTTCCCCGAAAATAAAAACCATGGAATAACTTAGGGTACTATGCCCACATCTAGCTCTCCCGTACCCAGAAGAACGCTCACACAGCTCTACGAAACTGCACAAAGACCAAAGGATTTAATCTGTTCACGCGAGGTCTGCACTCACTATTGTCGTGCATAGGAGCACACACACTTCTTTTTAGGTAAACCATACAGGAGACATCGTGCACCCACTCTATACTTTGGGGTTAGGGAAAGGTGTTAGGGAACCTTTCCATCCCTTTGAACGACCACAAACGACATGAAGGCTCTTGGGGGTAGCTCACCTCCCTGACCGAACCTCCATGTCTCACACCGCGACTGGAATCACCACCCGCACCTGGAAAAAAGCCTGGTGATTCCCTCATTTAGAATATCCATACAGTGAAACTACAAAGGATATCTGGTTATGCATGATTTCATAGTCGATGTCTTGCAACCCGGACCCACTTACATGCTCGGAAAGCGAAGGAGTCGACACAATCAACTAGAGAAAAAGGTTCCATGCCCTTTATCATACCAACATGGGGTTACACCAATGCCCCACGCCACCCTGGTAACACCTCATGCATGGAGCAGGGAGGAATGAATTCCACACACAGAGCCTAACAATTCGACTGCTAGAAGTAGAAGAGCTGTAGGGCGTAACTCTTATCACATCATGCTCTGCAGGATCGTAGACATGAAAAGCTCGTGACTGTCCTCGGTCCCATCTGTCAGCTCCTGGAGCCTGACATGGACTACCTAATGGTGATGGTAAGTCCTTGTAACGCCTTCCCCCCCCCACCATCTCCTCCCTCTCCTCTTCTAGCACCACCTCTCTTGGTACTACTCCGATCACGGTGTTGCCTCTACTGTGGTGGTGCACCTGCTGCCTGCCCGAAGCTCTTAGCAACTCAGGTCGGGTAGTCTCGTACCAAGTGACCTCACCCATCGCAAGCATAGCACCGACTCTCTTCGGGAATTACTGGTGCCCTCCAGTGCCACAATGGTGTAATACCACGCCCCTGAGTCCGGTTGTCAGGAAGCCACCTGCGTCGAGGTTCTGCTTGTCGGCACCTGATAGCTGTGGCAGACGTCTCGGCTCCAACGTGCCTGTTGCAACCACCAACTCTAGAACGTGACAGGAATCCCTCTGTCCCTAGAGCCTGCTCTAGCACCCCGACTTATGTGGAAATTCACAAGGTAATGATGACAACACGAATCACTCAGTGGATACCGTGCTCAAACATCCGCGCTCGGAGGTTTTCGTCATGGACCATGTCCGGGTAAAAGCATGCTTGGTCTGCGAAACTAGCTGCGTAATAGGCCACCATCATACCACCCTATTGAAACTGCATGAGCTCCTGAATCCAAATAGAGCATAAGAAGGAGGGGAAAAAATACTCATGAAACAACAACAGAAAGTCACCCCAAGAAAGAGACAACTTGTCAAGAAACTGAGTCACAAGACTCCACAAACACCAAGATTCTCCGCGAAAAAGTTTGGTGGCCCAAGCCACCATAAGATTTATCGTCGTCCGCAGAAGCCTAAAAAGACAAACCACTGTCTCTAGCCAAACCTCTGCTGCCTGAGGGTCTGGCTCACCACTGAAGCTCAGCAGTCTCTGTCGCTAGATCTCACGGAGCGCGCTCAACATGCACTCAATCTCAAACTACTCTACTGATGTTGTCCATTTCATAACAGGTGGGGGTGTTTCTACCGGCCCTCCCGGAAAAAGGGGCTCACATGATGGGTCCTGGACTGTGGCCTTGTAGCTCACAGGGTCATTGTCACGAACCAAAGCTGGTATCCTGGCTGGCTGTCTTCACGGAGACATCCTGAATATTATCAAGGAGTACCGCCATCCGATGAGCGTATTTGTATATACCAATATCAACAATGGGGAGTTGAATCAAGGAGGAATGTCAATTAATCAATCCTATGTGATGCACAAACCAATTTTCCCAGCAACAAGGGTCTCAGCATATGGAGACAACAAGCGAGTTATCAGAGTCCTGGGGAATGGATACGTCAGCCGCTGCACCATCATTGGACTCCCAGTCCTGAGATACATTCATGAGACACGTTAACACCGTTGCCCTAAATCCCATCCAATCCCTCTTTTAGAGACTTCTTCACAACGTCCCAAAGAATGAACCACCTCTGATACAACTTTGTCACGACCCGACCCTACCAGGGCTCGAGCCGCAACTACCCTTAGCCCGCCTCCATAGGCCAGGAGCTGGCGACCAGCGCCAAGGTACAACAACTTGGGGAGGCCTTTGCCTAAGTACCTGTACACAGACACGCAGCACACTCAATGCAATAGTGCAGAGTAAAAGAAAGGAAAATCAGAGTAAAATAACAAATGCTATATAAATATAAACCACCGAAGTGCATAGACCTCTAAACATTACAAAGTAAAAGTTGAAAGTAATCTTAGAAGAAAAGGGCAAAAACGCATGCCCAACCAAAAGGTGCCACAACCCGGCAGCAGGTAAAAAAATAGAAAATAGCTAGGAGGGTCCAACACCTGGAACCCGACAACGACCACCGCACGTGGTCCAAGCTCCTGGCTCCTAAGCTCCTCTGACGACATGACCAACATGTCTATCGTCTGCAAGGGCACCCCAAGTGCGGGAAATTCCCAAGAAGGGGTGAGTATAAAAATACTCCGTAGGATACCCTGAAGGCTCGAGGGAGAATCAAATGAGGTACCAAAGGGTGAGCCTTAGAGTGATCTGGAAATGTAAAGGAGTACAACCGAGAGTTCAATCAAGAGTACAGTAAAGAGTCCAGCTCAACCCAAAAAGAGAAAAGAAGCAGACTCGTCCAAACACAAGGAGCTAGAAAACAGTGACAAGATGGAAATCTCATCGAGTCTTCACTACCTATAGAATGAGAGTACAATCGTCCAACCATGAGAAGCTAGACACGGAAAGCACGCGGAATGCCCTGCGCATCTTCACCTCTACTGGAGGAAGAGTGACCACGCTCAAGAAGTGGGTACCAGAACATGTTATATACATATCCATATGCTCTATCAAGAAGCCCGAAAAAGACTGTAAGGGGATCTCTATCCTATAGCTCAGCCTAAAAAAAGAGTACACAAAAGTCCAAGAAATAACCACCATTGATGCCCAACATCCCACACATCTTTCCTGAAATGCAAGTAAAGGGGCTAAAATCACCGCACATCGACACTATCCGCTTTGGGTGGCACTGACTCACCCACACGATTTTTTGTCGCGTCACAAGGACATGTCTCAGTGGGGAAACTGTCCCTCGTTCCTAAGAGTTTTGGGGAAAGTCAAACCACACCTCGAATCTGTCACCTAGTCGAGGGAACACCTCAAAGCCAAGGTCGTTCCATCACTGACTCGTACAACCAAGGGTCCTTCTCTTGTAATCACAAAGGAAATCCACAGAATAGCATAGTAGAATAGACTGAGTCTGGAATGTCAATATGTGTCCCACTGCCTAGCCCGGCTAGAGGGTAATTGATAACCAGATATCGGGTGAGCCACTGCCCTTCCCTACTGAAGGGTAAACCCTAATACATCATCAGGAGACCCACTGCCCACCCTTTGCTGGAGGGTAGACCTAGAATAAGTCGATAGGAGACCCACTGCCCAACCTTGACAGATGGTAGACCGGGAATAAGTCGACAGGTGACCAACTACCCAGCCTTGCCGGAGGGTAGACCTTTAATAAGTTTACATGTGACCCACTTCCCATCCTTGCTAGAGGATAGTCCTGGAAATCGTTGACAGGCAACCCACTACCCAGCCCTGCTGGAGGGTAGACCCTAAGAGTGTCAGGTGACCCACTGCCCAGTCTCTGCTGGAGGGTAGACCCTAAAATTCAGTGAGCACCCCATTGCCCAGTCTTTACTGGAGGGTAAACCTGAAACAAGATGACGAGTGACCCACTGCCAAGCCCTGCTGGAGGGCGGACCCTTGAGAGTCATCGGGTGACCCGCTGCCCAGTCTCTAATGGAGGGTAAAACCTAAGAGTCTCGGGTGACCCACTGCCCAGTCTCAGCTGAATGGTAAACCATAGAAGTGAGTGGGAAACCCATTGCCCAGTCTCTACTAGAGGGTAAACCCAGAACAGCTCTGGAAATCTCTACTGGATGGTAGAAGACTGGCCAACCGAACACGGAGTGGGTATCGTGCAACCACCCGACTCAAGAACAAAACCAGGGAAACCACTAAACCCTACTAATCTAAACCATTGAGCACAAGCCAGGGGAGAACTCAATGCCGCAGGTCAACAAACAAGAACAAAGGGACACTCAACATCACGAGAGGTTAAATGTATGCAAAGAAGAACATGGCACTCACATGGGGCCCACACGACGTTTGCCCCCAAGTCAACACCAACCAAGTGCACAAAAATTCTCATGTACAAATAACCACATGTACCTCCAAGCGCCCTCGCATACTCCCAGAGTATGCCACGTCTCTATCCCAAAGGATAACTTGGACACGACCCCCAATGTCAACGTGAAGGCGTAAAAATAACAACTCCAACATGCCACCTCAACGGTTGAGGCACGACCAACCACATCTCTTCAAGCATTTACATCACCCACACGGGAGTGCACGCGATCAGACGCCAAGGGTCTGCTACAAACACGGTATAAGAACCACCACCAGGGCACCTCTAATATTTCCACATTGAATAATATCGTGCAAGAGGCCCTGCTCACCTGAACAGATTACCCCGTTGTAATCCACAAGGAAAAACATGCGAGATAGACTATTTACTCGCCTAAAACGGTCAACTGGTGAAAAAGGTATTATTCACCGTATCCAACACGTGCGGGGCCCACCCCAAGATCCCTAAACAGAACAAACAGAGCACACCACTACGATCCCCTCTGAAAAACACACGAGATTGGCTACTCAATCACCCAAAATGGATACCCAGTGAAAAAGGTACTATTCAACATAGCCAGGTCGGGTGGGACCCACACCACGTCCCCAAAAAAGGTCGGGTGAATTGTGCCATTGCAATGCTCTCAAAAAAACACATCAAAATCACTATTCACTTGAGTGGAATGGATATCCGAAAAAATAGATGCATTCCGGAACACCGCACACGAGCGGTACCACGTGGGACCCGCACCCTGGTCCAGAAGCGCTGCCAACGGATTGCACCGTTTCCATCCTCTTGAAAAAGTACACAAGCTGGAATATTCACTTGTCCAAAATGGTTCCCTGGTGATAGAGATGGAAAATCACCATCAACGCCCAAACGTCCCTCATGGGGCCCACACCATCATGCTGAATTAGGGAGGGCAGAATTGACCATTGCAATCCCCGCAAAAAAACATCCAGAATCGACTACTTGCACGCCCCGAATGGACGCCTGATGAGAAATTCGATAAATGATGCTCGCAGCTCAAAAGGCGGGTCGTGGGGCCCATGACTCAACTTCGGCATTACATCCTGAAACAACCCTGGAAAGCATCGCCCCGACACCAGGGTCCCAACGCCGCTAATGGCATTCAAAACAGACGTCGGACGCGTCTGCGCCGTCGAAAACAAATTTCCCGAAAAACGTCCAACTGCTTAACATCGTGTCGTGCCCCGAGCCCCTTTTATGGGGAATTAAAAATTCCCCAAACCATCTCAAAAATTCCGCATTGACACGAGTTTCGTGCTGCGCAGACGGCGCGCAAAATGAACACCCGTGGCATTCAAATTTTTCACAAGGGAAAAAACCCCTTTTGGCCAGACCGGCCCTCACAGCCGGTCTTGTTCCCCGCAGCCACCCTCATTACGCGGGTCGTCGTCGCGCCACATGGGGCCACTCGCCTCGTGGACCCCTCTCAGTTGTGCCCTACGTCAACACCGCCAAATTGGACCCCACCTCACCGCTGTCCGCGATGGCTGCCTATCGGAGCTGCTCCGCCCGACCACCTTACTGATGAGCTGCCGCCGCCGAGCCTGTCACCCATCGGAGCCACCGCATGGAAATTCGCCGCCCGCTGGAGCTCGCCGGACCGCCGAAAAAACCACCAAAACACCCCGGGCTTCGTCAGATCACTACGACCACCTCCAAACTTGGATTTCAGTTCTGACAAGTGTGTCGGGTAGCTCAGAAAATATACTTCCCATTTATTTGCATTGATCGAAAATTCGAAAGAGGATTGATACAAAAATTTGTGCTCGAAGTAGATTGCAGAAATATAAATTGAAAAATGCAATGATCCTACCTCTTGGCCATTTCCTAGAGATTCACGAAGTGTTTTCCGCCACGCCACGCCTCACCGGAGCTGCCTCGCCATAGTGGAGGAGGAGAGGGAGTATGAGAGGAGGTGGGTTTCCCCATGGGTGTTCCATGGGTAGAAAGGGGATAAGGGGAGTGTTTAAATAAATAAACTCTAATTAAAAGACTCGACCCCCAAAAACAACCGCCTCCAAAACATCTGGCGCGGTCAAAATTAAGCTCCCCCTAGGGTAAATTCCACCTCCCGAGCACAACGGCGGTTTCAGAATTTTAATTCGATACCCTGTTCAAAAGTTATAAAACCAAACATCTGAGGCTTCAAAATTACAAAAACTCCCCCAAGGCCATTTTTCACAGATGGCCCGAACTCAACGGTGCCCTCTGTTTTCTAATCGGAGCCACCGTTTAAGAGATACTTGTGTTTCAACATTAAACGAATTAATTAATTAATTAAATTATCTGTTTAACGTTCTGGTAGCGAGCGAGGGGTCAAAACATCCCACGCCGACATGTTTTATATCGTTCCTAGGGTAAATACACCATTCCGGACCAATACGTACTCTCGGATCTTTGATCCGGATCACCGTTTAGGAGTCATCCCATTTATTTGGCATGCCCAGTGTGAACGCACTGAAAATTTAATTCTGGCCACTCCGGGGCTCGAAATCGCACGCCGCCTGAGGTCGTTGCTCTGGAATAATATCGTGAATATTGCAAAGTCATTTTTAGCCAAAAACGGGGTTCTTACAGGCCGTATAACATGGTGGGCAGTAATTCTCCAGTAGTTTGAAATCATGTTTGTCCCCCAGAAGGCCATCAAGGGACAAGCATTGGTAGACTTCCTATCTACCCATTCAACCTCCACGGACCAGTCCTTGGACATGGATTTTCCCGATGTGTAAATCCTCTCGGTAGATCATTTTATTCCATGTTGGTAGATTCACTTCAATAATGCCTCTCAAAGCCCCATCGGTAGAATGCTCAATGATCCTCGACTAAACAGAGTGGGCCTTGGTATCATCTCATTACCCCAGTGCAAGACGTTCTATGATAGTCATTCTTCTGGTTAGAAGGCCATATCAACAGTGAGGTAGAGTATCAGGCTCTTATCACTCTCCTCGAGCTGGCCCTCAAGATCAATGTGCCCCATTTTCTTGTGAAAGGGGATTCCGAACTAGTCATCAAGCTGATCAATGGTGACTATGTTGTCAGAAAGCCAGAGCTCTTTGCATTTTTGGAATGCACCTCCAACTAATGGCCACGTTCTCTTCTCAACCGGAGGTTACCCGTGTCCCTCGGTCACCGAATGGTCGAGCAGATTATTTGGCCAGCATTTGTAAATCACTCACAGAACTTGAGCAAGATGATCTGATTACAAGTGGCCCACCGAAGAGTCATTTCCCTTGTCACCCGAGATGATGATGACTGCCTGTGGGTAAGCCATCTTACCACTGGAGACGCCACGATAGGAACAAAAGGTTCATCAAATGTCGTGGTTGAAGTGACCCCTGAATAGAGAGCTCGTTTTGTCGAGTATCTCCAAAATGGTTTCCTTGTAGATGATTGGGTTGAGCGTGAGTGAATCTGACACCGTGCACTACAGTTTACCCTTCAGAGTGGACCTAGTATTCAGAATATATTCTACATATGAGGATTCTATGGAATTCTCCTTCGTTGCATCCAAGGAGTCGAGATTTGTCATGTCATGTAGGAGGTTCATGCATGTTCTTGTGGTGCTTATCATGCTGGGTTGAAGTTGTCCCATCATATATGGAGACTGGGGTACTTCTGGACCTATATGATCCATGATTCTTTCGAGTTTTCCAAGAGATGTCATGTGTTCCATGTTCATGCTAAATTCTGGTGTCGGCCTCCAGAACCTCTCCACTCCACCATGTACTCTTGTCCGTTTGCAATGTGGGGACTCGATGTCATGGGGCCATACCCACTAGTGACAGCTCGCCAGTGCATGTTTATCCTAACCGCCACAGATTTCATTTTAATGTGGGAAGAGACGGTTCTGTTCAAGGAGGTCAAGGCCCACTCTATAGTTGACTTCATGATATTCAGCATCATCCACCGGTTTGAAGTCCCTCACGCCATCCTCACCAATAATGGAAGCAACTTCTGAGCAGCTGAGCTGAATAAGTTGTACACCATGTATAATATCTGTTCGAACCATACCTCTCACTATCATGCACATGAAAATGGGCAGATCAAGGCATTCAACAAAACCATCTCTAAAATTTTTCAGAAAATAATTGGCCAGAACAAGAATAGTTATCCATACAAGCTCCCCAAATCACTCTAGGCTTATCAGACGATGACTCGCAATTTCACCCAGGTGACCCTATATTCCCTGGTGTATAGGAATGAGGTCATCATTCCCATCGAGATCAATCCACCTTCGTTACACACCGTGGTCTATGATAAGATGGTGCCAGATAAGTTGGCCGAAATTCTTCTGTAATAATTGGATGCACTTGAAAAAATAGGCTCGGTGACCTTCACAATCTGGAAAGGTATCAGAATAAGATAGCTAGAGAATTCAACAAGAAAGATCCCCTCTTCTCTTTTCTACAAGGTGACCTGGTATTGGCCCTCCAAGCACTATTGATCCCTGGTAGGAAACCCCCCAAGTTGGAGCCCAAATGGGAAGGACCTTACATATTCTACATGGTTAACCCTAATGAAGAATACTCCTTGGGGACCATGGATGGTGAGCGTATAACTCCTCCCATGAATTCCATGTTCTTCAAGCAATTCTTTTCCTAAACCTCATGGTCCTACACGACCGTAAACTGGATGGTCCCGCGTGACCTTAAACTATCCAATCCTATATGACATTATACTAAGCATCGTATTGCATGACATTATACTGCATTATGAGAACTATGTATGGCTTGATTGCCATACTCATTGGATACGTATGAATGCTCAGACGTCTCAACATGAGCACAACCCAAACTCTTCTCTTTGACTATCCACCATTGGTATATCTTTCTCAAAGGAACCTTGCATGATATGGTGTAGGCTTCCTTATCCCCACTCATACAAGGATTATAATGGTCACACAATGTGCCCACTATCATTCTTATATTGTCCCATGTCTTCACCAGATGATGTTAAACTACATGTCCTTCAAGAACTACGTTTGGCTTGATTCCCATCCTTATGGGATACATAGAAACTCCCGATCATTTCATCTGTTAGCCAAGACCAAATGCCAGAATCATACCTTCGGGTCAAGACATATGATGGGGAGTATAATTTTTCCTCAATTCACGTCGAGCTAGGCTTGATCTAGCCATATATCCCACTCCATGGAGACATTCTCCTATTTCATATATGGGTACATCTATGCTTCACCCGCTCCATTGATTGGGACTCCACCATCATTTTCCCCAACCAGAGGAGTACTTGAATGGTATGGATGATAGGAATAAGGGATCTCTAACCACTTCGGCCCAAATCCTTTGATGATGTCGAGCAACAAGATGATACATGTATCGCATTTTGAATATGGTCAGTGGTTGTTTCTCATTTGTTTCTCCCATTTCAGGTCAATATAGGGACATTGTGTTTCGAACAAGTTCAACAGATTTCGTGGATCGTTAGGATCTCCCCAAGATGTCACAAACATCGAGTGTAGTGGTTCATTCCTCCCCATTGTATCTCCAAGCGACGAACTCCCTTGGAAAGATACCAGCTATCACCCCCCATTTGACAGAGATTGCTGAGACCGGCTCTTTATTTCCTACACCAAGTACTGCTCACGTCATCTTAAGAGCTATGATGAGGCAATAACAGTACAAGAGGGTGTATAACCTTCCATCTGAGGCCTAGCCTCAGGTCCCTTGGACTTTTTGGGCCCCTGGCCCTGGTTCTCTCTTTTGGGATTATACAATGTGGTGCGGGATTATGTCCTCATTCACGCAGGGTTTCTCAACATTTCGTACACATCCCCAGATGGGATGCCTCTTCTTCATCCTCACTAGAAGACATTAAATTGCAAACTGGTCAGGCCTTCCTAACTAATGCTCAGCCTCAGGAACCTTGGCCTTCTTAGGCCCAAACCCAAGTTGTTACATAGAGTGTACGGTGTGGTGTGGGATTATGTCCTCGTTCATGTTAGGATATTCGTCGTGCCGTACTCCCCCCTCATTGGGTTATCTTCCACCAAGGATACATTAAGGACTTCGTGTGTCTTGATTCATATCCTTATGGGATATATAGGACCACTCGTATGTCTCGACATTGGGTCCAGCCCCATCTCCCAGAAATCCCCATTTCAGCTTGGCCCCTTGGCCTACCCTCCCCTGGGGAGGGGAGTATACAGTATGGCATGGGATTATGTCCTCGTTCACTTTGGGCTTGTAACAACCACGCCATGTACCTCTCCTTCATGGGTGTTCTCTATCCCCTTAATCTATATTCACCCCTTCAAATCAGTCACTCTCATGTTTTTCACCGTCGGCAACCATCTTCGGTGGTTCATCAATGTGCCTAAGGGTACTCTATTTTAGTACCCGGAATGTCATAAACTACTCCGAAATGCTTCCAACAGCTTTTTAGTATTTCTGTTCCCCTTCATTAAGGATTTCAGCGCCCTTCACACCCGTAGGGACCCCCAATTGGCATGGATTCTAGGAAAAATGGCTCTCCTTCCAATATGAGTCAACGTCCTCAAGGGTCGCAGACCACAAGCCGATACAAATGCCGCATTGCAAATATGTTCAAAAATAGATTCTCATTTGTTTTCCCCACTTCAGGATAACACGATATGTATATTGTGTTTCGAACATGGTCAGCAATTATCCTCCATCACCATGCCAACCCCTTTATGCACAACATGTCAGTTACTTGATTCACATCCTTCTCCACCTTATCATGTCATTGTTGAAACATCAAAACTCTTGGTACTATTACTAAGTGTGCATCCACACATTAGGAGGAAAAAAGTCATGACAGGGCGATTGTTTGGGGCTTCACCGATTTTCCCCCATGCATGCATCTCATTTATTCTGTATCATCCCTTGTTTCCTTAACCGAGTTCAACTAAAGTAGGCTTAGGCATTGTGTAAATTTCCGCCTTTACATGGGATAGTCCTGATTCTCCTTGGTCTGAGTTCTAAGACCCTAAACTAAGATCCTTTCATATTACCCCTTTTGTAGAACTGCGTATGGATTTATTCCCATCCTGATGGGATATGTAGGACCACCCAGACACCTCATTTTCAGGTCCAACTTAGTTGGGAGGTAGTTTCTCCCACCCATTTCCCTCTTACCACTATTTGGGCCCCTTGGCCTAAGGTTTCCCTCTCATAATTGCATATGGTGTGATATGGGGTCATTCCTCATTCACATTGGGTATGTTTTATTTCACCGTAAACATTCCCCACCTAGCATCGTCTCTACTACATCTGTGTTATATGATGTTAAAATTCAAGCTTGGTCCTATCACATGACTCTAAAATGTTATATTATCGTCCTGGATGCACGAAGAAAAATGGAACTACATCATGATGTGCTCACCCGAGGGGACACCATGTTTAGTATCGGTCACAGGCCATGTCATTTGTCAATTCATGTATACGACATGATTCTTGTAGAGATGCCATGGCCTGAGACCATAGGAATGTTACTTCACAAAAAAACCACTCACATTAAAGGACAAACAAGATTTATCAAATACCACTTCTTTTTGTGCAAGGGACATTCATTCATGTCCCCTTTATCCCTGGCACTGGTACATTACTACGACACCTCAAGAACTTTGTGCAGCTTGATCCCCAATATCATGGGGTACATAGTAACATCTGTGCATCATTCTTCAGGCCCAACTTAATTCTCGATTTTTGGTTCCTTGACCTAAAATCTTATCATGGAACATGTGGTGGTCGGAACCCTAGGTCCACATCCATGTCGGGTTTTATAATTAACTCACCATGAGTCTCCCACATTTCCACCCATTCATAGTCTGAGTTCTACCACCCTAAAATATGACTTCCCTATGGGATGGGACTTGAATCCCTCTATATAATACGTCTCATTGTCGTATTTAGATGTGTTTTGAAAAAGACCACAAAATGTGGAATTTTAATGGAGACATTAACCTCGTTCCATGTCCAAGCTTCGTGAGATCGCTATTTGGATCCTCATCTACTTCCACAACCAAAAGGACCCCCAGATGGAATAGATGCTAGGCCAAAGGCCCCTCCTACCGTTTCAGGCCAACATGCCTAAGGATCTCGGACGACATTTGTGACAGGTCCCCTGTTTCAAACATGGTCAACGATTGTCCCTCGTTTTTCTGTCCCCATTCTAGGCTAACGCAATGTAGATGCTGCATTTCCACCATGGTAAATAATTTCCTCCATCATCATGCCACCATCATTGTGATCCAGATTTTGAGCATCATGATTCACACATTTCCACTTCCTCATGTTCAAGTGGAATTCTATCATACTCAGCATTTACAATTCATGTATCTAGGTGCGCTACATTGATGGAATTCATAGAGCATCCCTTCACCCTAACATGTTCTTTCAGGTTTCGGGAATATTCCCCATTACTTCTTGTTTCCCTCATCAAGCATTACTCATGTGGTATTTCTAGTTTTGGTGTGATGTGTACCAGCACTGCCAGGCTTCTCATCACCCCACATGATGTTATAATGTGATTCCATAACTACATACGGATTGATTTCCATCCTCATGGGATACGTAGAGACACCCCGGTATTTTGCCTAGGGTCCAGCCCTAGGACTGATAAGTCATGTTCCTCCTCATTTTCATCCCAAAGCCTGACACCTTGTGGGGTACCACGTGGCTGCAGTTTTTCCCTAAACACGTTAGGGATGCCTCAAGTTGACATTGGGAACTGATGGCTCCCTCTCTAGAGAGGTAAAGTCTAATTTTTTTGATGAACAAGTTCTGGATTCCCCAATAAGACTTTGGGAAGTGAAAACACCCTCACCAAAGAGGTCCTGCCTGAAAGATCGAATGATCCATGATCAGAATGTCGTGCAAATATAATGTGATTCCACCATGGTGGTGTAATTTCGAGAGTGTTGGATTTTATTAAAACAATCCATCACTCCACATTCCACGATTTGTCTTCCCCTTATTCATACCCTCGTTATCTTTCACAACAGGAGGAACCCCCAAACAATATAGATGCTTGGCCTATAGCCCTCTTATTTCCATGGGCCAATGTTCTAAAAGACTAATGGATGACATTTGTGACAGGTCCCATGTTTCGATAATGTTAAATGGTCAACCCTCATTTTTTTGTCCCCATTCCAGGATAATACAATAAGGATACTATGTATCGAATGTGGTCAACATATATTCTTTATTTTCACATCACCACCACAATGGCTTGAATCTTGTTTATCGTGATTCACACCACACACTCCCATCTATTCAGATTCATTCTAGCGCCCCTGGCATTACACTGTTCATTCACAAGGGAACACTGGGAAAATGGTAATTCACCTGTTTTGAGAGATTCATTCTCTAGTCAGGTCTCTCCCATTTCCCCCCAGAAAATGGTAGTTCAGCTGTTCTGAGAGATTCATTCTCTAGTCAGGTATCTCCTATTTCCTCCTAGAAATCTGAACTTCTTGTTCAAACCTTAGATTCCCAAAGATTGGTATACACTCCTACGTTTGGATGGGGTGAAAATGTGCTCATCCCCTATTTCTCACATCGGTCCAGACCCATGTGAGATTATGGAACGATGGCTGGATGATCCGAGAACATCATAAGGAAGCAATAAAACAATGTAAATAGTGGAACTCATGCAAGCAATGACATCAAAAAATTTAATCATTAATGTACGTTTGAGGTTTGGTAATCATTACAGTAACCATGGATCGACTCCCCCCATGGTTGGGTTGACCACATCAAAAGATCGTAGATGCTCTCCCACCATATGGATGGTGGCGTCTAGGAGTTGATGCTGCTTGTTCAGCTCCCGCTTGTCCTTGGTGGTGAGAGGGCACAATCCGTTGACAATAATCTGGGCCTACTCGATGTTGGCCCACATGACGATCACCTTCTCAAAAACTCGCTTCAGGCCCTCTTCGGCTTCCACCAGCAGAGCATTCTATTGTGAGATGAGCTCTGATTGTGCATCGAGAGAAGTGGAATGCTCATCTGCGCAGGCCTAGAATCGTTCAACATCATATTCAGTCTCTTGAAGCCTATTGATGTTCACCATCTTCCTCTGCTACCATCCCACACTATGGCCACAACCATACTCCCAAATCTTCTCTACCATATGATATCGGACGAGCAAGTGAGGGCACTGGGCATCCACTCCCTCAGCACACAGTTCGCACAGTCACGGGCGAGGTCAGCCCATCTCATCCAACAATAGTGCTTGGGGGTGTTATTGATGATGTGTGTGATTAGCTTCCACAATCAGAAACTGACTATTTTGTGGTCCTCTTAATTAGTTTCCATCACATAATAGCCAGCACGATTGGGAGGCTCGTATGTAAGGAATGACCACAGGGAATCCTTACCTGGGTCCATGTCGGGCGTGGATCAGGTGTAGTGGGGCCTAGAATATCTTCTTGATCCTCATCATTAGATCCCACCTCAATAACCACATTCGTAGCCCAAATGGCATCCCCACCAGTGATCGGGAGCGTTGCAGGTCGGTCAGGCAAAATGTCCACCTCTATGATTATTGGCATGCCTTTGGGAAAAGAGCTACCAGAAGTCCCAACCAACTTTACCGTAGTGGACCAAGATAGTTTAATGACTGTACATGAAAAAATGGGATTTGAATGTCATCTAAAATATTCAGGGGATGGAAATTGTGAATTGGATAGGAGATACTTACAGAGGTCAAATCTCTAGTCTCGCCATTTGGACTGATTTCTTCGGAACCCTGAGATGCAGACCCTCATATATGGTTGGCAGGTCTGGAGACTCCAGGTGAGTCGTCTGATGTTCCCTAGCCCCACCAGACATAGAAGATGATGCAGCCACATTTGTGGATCCTGATGGTCCTACGTTGGCACCCACTGAGGGGTGAGATCGAGGTCTATGCACAAGGTTCTATTACACATTGTAGATACTGATAAGGAATCCAAGTTAACCTAAGGGTAGACCCTGATGAAGGGACTTGGAATTTAACCGTGAGGGCCTCCAAAAAATCTTCGAGATCCGAGGACTGATCAATGACTTCAACCTCCTCTAACTGACTCCCTCCATCGGCCTCGTCCTCCCCGGAGGATGTGTTCGATTCTTCCGGTAGAAGGAAGCGCTCCCTTAAGTCAGTAGCTGGCAGTTGTGGTGGGATGGTATGATCCAACAACACCATGACCATGTCTGTCATCTGGAATAGGGCACCCTGAGAGTGGATAAATTAATCCAGTTTAGCTATTTATTTCTCATCCTCCACCTGTGATACTATAAAACCAGCTCTAATAGGGAAAATCCCCGACAAGTCCATCCCAAGGCAGTTAAGCTGCTTCCATAACTCAGATGGGCTGAGGAATTTCTGGTTGACATACCAGATATCCCAGGCCTCTGGAAAGAAAAAATTCTCTAGTAGGTCAATATGGCGCAGCCGTTTCCCCAGGGCCTGAGTACAAATCCTACAGAATCCTCTTGGGGCCACCCCTGTGGATGACTCTGCTCTCCTTGGACCACCATCTCTACTGTCGCTACTTGATCCGCTACCACTGCTCTCCCCTCAACTGGTGCAGGCATCGCCGTTAGAGGAGAGCCTCCACTGTGGGATGCCCTTCCCGCCATCTAGCATTGACCCTGAGGTCGGGGATGCTCACCCTCACCTACCAGGATGGTTGGTCCTTTTAGCATCTCTATGTTATAGGTCGTATCCTAGCTTTTGGAATATTCTTTTTCCAGCTCAAGGATTGTAGAGGAATTACATTCCATATCATCACATATTCCCATGTGAAAATGAGCTAAATATGCCTCATCACAAAAGGGTTCTCCTCATGACGCACCTCCATGTAAACATGTGGGGTCAGTCGCAGCAAGCACCCGAATTGACTTGAAAAGAATTGTAGGGTGTCTGGCTTGCAAACATGCTCGTGGTCCACCCTGGCCAAAAAGACTCCATATCGAAAGTCTAGGAGGTAGGCCTGGTGCTCCTCTATTCCCTTTACATCATCCGTGAAGGCCCTCGACGAAAATGGAAATAGGTGGAAATTTATGTCGTCCTCCCTACAGGACCAGTTCATAACTGGTAGTGTGGTCAGCTTGGTCGGAAAGCTCCCCATGGCATTCAAGATTCATTGGAGGCAGTTCGACAATAGAGGCGAGATGGGGTTCAGATACTCATGGATCCCCACGATGTGTATCACCATCAACCCATATAGGATATGGAACAACCCACATACCCTCTTTGGCCTTTTCCTCTCGCTGATGTTCCACAAAATTTTGTACAACTTGGCGAGAATTCGGATCCCTAGGGTAACACGGCCTCCTGACGCCAATGTGGACTCCATGATGAAAGTGATTGGTCGCACTCCCATTTATGTATACCTCACTGACAGGATCCAACCACAGATGATGGCATTGATGAATGCTGCCAGCTTGACTACTGGTTGCTGCTCAGTGCTGACGCTGAACCACCAGGTCTTCTGCTGTCTATGTCTCAGTAGCCTCCATATGAGTGTTCCTTTTTCTAGGCCCCCTTTCGGAATGTTTGAGGCCTCATCGATAACTGCATATTTTCTGGGAAAGTCAGGAATTTCTTGAACCAATACCTAATGTGGTAATCCCTCATGACCTCCTTTTCCTCCCCGGGAACGAGCTCCATCAATGCCATCACTAGACACGACATCTGCTCCAGATCCTCCCATGGACCCATAGCAGGTGGTAATTCATTATACATCACCCCCAGTATCAGGACCCTCGAGAGCTGATGCACATCCCATAAGCTGATTCTTACCTCCCCATGATGTTTGTGGAAGGTATTGGTCCTCGGTGACCATCAGCTCAACAGCTCCACCATTAGCTGCATGGGCTTGATGATGTGAAACTAAGAAGCCCAAGCTACCTCATACAGGCCCACTCTTCTCAAATCTGCTCCGAACTCATCACATGAGGCGCCTACCCAGTATGACCAAGCCCAATCATCTGTAATGTTTCCGCCCTGGCGCATATACCATTCCTCAGAACACACCTTCTTCGGGTTCCCCAACGCCGCCTTCAGTATGGTTTGGTATAGGGTAGGGGATGTCACTGGCTGCAATGCCTTCCCATTGACAATGTTTAGATGATTGTATAGGTAGTCAACAATGAATGGTGTAAAGTCCTCCCGAGCATGAACATCGGGCTCCCTGAACTATCAGTACCAACACAACGTACTCCGAAACCAGTAAGTTGCCTCGTCCCTACTTTCTTCTTGGATGATGACGTCATCCCTCAGCCTGAATCCATACAAGGGAAACCTCCTACCCAGTGGGGAGTTTTTATGGCTCTCTGACAGTATCTCCTTCGATGGACTATGGTCCGAGTGGCTATGGATTAGCTGTCCTTACCCCAGACTGTTTTCAATTTCATCCCTCTAGGAAGCATCTGCAAGGACCCCCTGCGTAGCTTCTTGGTGGGACATTCGGTTCTGGAACATGGATATTTTTTTGGTTGGTTCGCGAAGCTCATACACAAAGCGCTTTCACAAAGTCCGTTCATGAAGACTGTTCATAGGGTGCTTCCTAGGCATTCAAATCCGCATCCCAGTGTGCAAATGGGTAGTCGAGGACTCTCTGTGCACCGCAATGACTCGATTAACAGAGAACAATCATGGTGTATGCAGTGTTTTGTGAATTTATAGAACAATATGACAAATTCATAGATAAGGGAAAGGAGAAAAGAGATGGCATGCCCCCAATTTATAGGCGACGACCTTCATAGCTTCACAAAAAATCCAGTTCGCATAGATCTTCACTGTGCGCTCAGCCCCCGTGTTTCCTATCTGCCACATGATCCCTCTTTGTGAGTCAACACCGCAAACGACTGATGATTTTGGTGATTTCCCTGAGAATTATAACCTTGATCTCTCCGCAGCTCCAAGTCTGAGGGGGGGGGGATTTGTTGGCACCAAAATTAAGGAACAAGATGAGGCCTAAAGAAATCCCCATTGACTACCAATCGAAGCCACATCACAGATTTCCTCAGCACCGTGGTTGTTGAGAAGCAAAGAGGTGAGAGGCTCTATGAACGCATTTGAAGTTCACAACCCCGACCCGAAGAAAAGTGGCGGGAGGCTCCACGAATGCATTTGACCTTTGAAAACCTTCCACGAAGGAAAGAGGAAGGAGGTCCACAAAAAAATTTGATGTTCACGACCCTACCACGAATCAATGAGGCAGGACGCTCTGTGAATGCATTTGATGTTCACGACCTGCCGTGATGCAACTAAGTCCCCCATCACTTCATGTCAGCTCTCCTCTATAGCACCCCTTGCCTAAAAAATACTGGGCTCCCCTGAGCCCAAGGGACATAAAATCCGACCATTCGGCTTCCCAGCTCCCGAATCGTGATGCATCCTTTCACTCTGTGAAGCATGAGCTGTGCGAGGTACTTCGTCTCCATGAAGTGCCTCCCTTTCATCCAGTTTTGATCTCCTCTTATGAGAGGGATTCCTTTCGTGAGTCCTAAGATCCTTTGAGAAAAAAGGGGATCCCCTAGGGGACCCGGGCTATTGAGGAGTGTTTATGCTTCTCCAAAAAAACTTGTTGTACACATTATTTGCATGTTAAGGTAGGGTCACTTTACGTCACGAAGCACATTTCTTCCTGAAAACCTTCATCGCGAGGCACCTTTTCTCCATGAGGCAGGGCTCCACAAATTCCCTTCCACTTCGTGAAGCACCACACCATATGACCATTTTCCCTATGCTTAGGCTATGGAACCCCACTTAATGAATCAAACCCCTTCGCATGTTCCTTCTTCCATGTGGAGCAACAGAACTTCACAAGGCCCTTGCTAATGGACCCCTCTTCTTGGAAATTCCTCTTCATGTGCGACCATCCAGGTTTTCACAATGTGACTTCAAATTCCTATGGACGACACCACCCATTGCTTTTCTTCACCTAATTATTTTTCACATAGGCACGCTATAGTCCATTCCTTCTTTGCATAGCAATGCTAACGTGTAACCCTTGATCATTCGCTCTGAGACACCCCCTTACTATGGCTTTGCCGATGCCTTCCTTACCACAAGGAGCAGAGGGTAGCAGTTATCTATGTACTAGGGGTGAAGAGTAAACCCACCATCGGCCGAGCTATAGGACGTTAAACTTCCAACCACCATCGTCCGAGTTGGAGGATGTTAAACTGCCAAGAACCATCATCCTTGATAGATATTGTTTGTTGATAAAAATAAAATATCACTAGAGTTCATTAACTAGGATTTTCTATTCATTC
Source organism: Viscum album (assembly GCA_963277665.1). Taxonomy (NCBI): domain Eukaryota; kingdom Viridiplantae; phylum Streptophyta; class Magnoliopsida; order Santalales; family Viscaceae; genus Viscum; species Viscum album. Next base: position 1,580,801,327 of record OY728137.1, on the reverse strand, counting down.
ATGTATCACCTAGGCTTGGGAATAGGTAGATAAAAAGGAAATAGAAGTTGTCTCTTAATTTATTCTAGATGTTTGACATCTCTAACAGAGTTGGGTTCGAATCCTATAAATTTAAATTACTTTAATGGTATCTATCCCTGCATGATGTGTTATATTTTTTAGCTTCACCATTTCCATTTCAACCTACTATAGAATTTTGATCCAAAAGATGTTGAATTAGATGAAAATGCATCTTTTGAGGATTATACCATATATTACATTGATTGTTTCATGAATGATCTCTGATTCCATCTTGTCTCTTTATTCTGGTATCCATGGTAGCATGGACATGTTCCTAATAAAACATGGTAGAGAGTGGATGATATACATGCTTAGTTGTTAGAGTTATTCATAGATAGTATATTACGACCCCAGGAAGGGAAAATCTGGGATGAGTTCCATTTATGTGGAATAATATGAGAACCTATTTTTTCTATGAGTTTAATATTATTTTTTAGTATAATTAGATGATTGTTTAATATTATGAATTCATAGTACAGATAGCGAGAAAATGAGTCATTATATGGATTTTTCAAAAATCGGACCCCAACCTTATAATGAAATAGATATGTACTATGGTTAGTTGAAGCCATAAAACCCACGACATAGATTTGGTGAAAAATTGTGAGGTTATCAATGCACAATAGTGGGACTCATTATTTTCCTAAATTTTTCACGCTAGACCACATGACCATGAAAAAAAACTATAATTTTTTACATAGGTAAAACACACGGTTAGTGAACGACAACTCTAATAATGTTATATGATTGTACAAGGGGGTATTTATTCAGTATCTAGAGAATCATTGTTGCATGGTTTTAACAACTATGCAACCAAATCATGAATCCCTTGTAAGATTGGGGAAATTTCATTTTTGGACATAAAAATCAATTATACTTAAATCTCCTCCCCTCTTATTCCTCAGATGGATAGAAGTCCTCTTCCACCTCTATTGAGATCTCCTTATCATTCCAAAAATAGGGTTCTAGATAAATCTTCATTCTAATATCAGAATGAAGAACTATTCATCTCAATCGATTCTTATAGGTATCCTCTCCACAATGCAATCTATTTTGATAATTTGTATCTCTATCAACAATGCAATTTTGGTGTGAGCTCTTATTCCCTATTTTCATAGCAAATTTCTATTATTTTATTCTCATTTGATCTAGGATAGATAAGGGCCATACTGGATGAGTGATATACATTTTACAGAAGTTTTTTGGTGTATGAATCATCCCTCAATATCCCAACATCTATAAATTTTTTTTATTTGAAACATATCAGTTTCATCGGATGATTCTCCTTATATACAACTTCCTTAAATTTAATTAACTAAATTTCATGTTATGTACTTTTTTTGACCTTGTCGATGCCATTATCAGTTTATACCTCAATACGTACCACCAATTTTAGTTGTGTTATTAATTAATTACATGGTAACCTAAATTGTTATTATTTGGTCACCATTTAGGTATTCTCTATCAACCAATTAATAAAAAAATTATTCGATTTTAACAATTGAATCAATAGTTTTTTAATTAATATGTGTGTGTGTGTACGTGTCAATTGGAAATGGATTGTATAGTTTAATTGCTAAGTGTTTCAAGTGATTACTTCACATTTTAATTCTTAATAAAATGTAATGGAATGATCCCAATAAAATATTATGAAATTGAGGTGATAATTGTTTCTATATCACTAGTTCACCTGGCCATTATTACTGAATGTTAAGGGAATGAAACTATGGAATGATAATTTTTAGGCGTATTACATAAATTATGATTATATATAAAAATGAAAGGAGTATGATGCTCCAACAAGATTTTGACCTTATCATATTTGAATGAGTGATTAGACTTGATCTAGTGTTGGATTCATGAGGGAATTCCTTGGGAACAAAGTGGATTCCATTATAATTCATTGAACCGATTGAAATGGGGTAAACACATGACAAATTATGTTTTTTTTCTAATAATGTGAATTACTTTGAATTTTATCCTTGATAAACTTGAATATTTTGTACCAATTTGATTGCACTGGATGCACTCCTTCGATTTAGATTTTTTTCTTCAGACATACAACGACATGTAATCAACCCATTGGGCACATTCATGCATAGTCTGAGATTACTATGGATGAAATTTGTAGAATTTTTATACACTTCTATAGTGTATATTCATGGGTTTACCCCTTAGATTACAACTATATTCTTATTTCCACATTGCCGGAGTTTTCGCAACAAGTTGGCTCGACCACTAAGGTCAAGGATTCCTTGGTTACACCTCTAATCCTATGTTATTATTATTTTTTATTGTTGTGTTACTGACATCATTATATATTAACTCCTTATTTTAAGATGAATAATTTTTAATTAAATGAACACATTATCAGATAAATTTCTAGTTGGGGATGAATTGCATGCATTACTGTGGGAGGTTTGTAAAAGAAAACAAAGAAAATAATAATGATTCTTGGATAGGTCTTTCTTTATTATGATTATTTCCTATATCATTTTTTTTGCAAATTATGCATACATCTAAGTATTCCTTCTTTTAATTGTGTATAGAAATACCATCATCTTTTTTATAAGATAAAATTTACTATTATAGAGTTGATTATTTGTTGAATGGATTTCTATGATTAGTTATCTTACCTTATTTATTTTTATTCATACAACATACATTCAACTATTATATATTTTTTGATCCACTCATTCCAAAGGGCATAGTCTCCCCACTACTAAAACATTGGACCTAACAGATATTCAGTATCTTATGGCATAAGGAATGAAATGGTGTAGACCATGTGTTAATATAGTTTTGTTTCATCATGATTTTATTGGGTTTGGGAAATAATAAAAAATATATTTTATAGTGTTGTTGACACAAAACACCAATCATAGAAGTGAATAAAACACCATGAGACAATAGGATATATTTATTTTTTATTAAATGTTTTCACTTAAATACCATTCATTACATAAGAAGCGATTTTATGCTTATCTTACACCAAAAAATGAGTTTATCTTTCATTACATGTGACATAGAGTTTCACTTTCATTATATATATTTTAGGTGATTAGGGATACACTTACATTAAATACACACACACCACACACACCGGCCGGAAAGGCAGACCATAGCCCATAATGGAAAACCCACCAATCAGTTCTTTTTTATTGATTATACGAACTGATGTCCCAGTGGACCTGAAGCCCATTACATGGTCCAAAGGCCCCAAATCTAGTCTGAAGGCCCATTGTCACATCATGTCTCCATCACTTCTTGCTTGCGTTATTTCTGTGTCACCGCCTACATGTGTCATGTCCACGTCACTGCCTACCTGAGTCATATCTGCCTCACCACCTTCAGGAAAATCTCTTCTCTCACATGGATATGGAAATGTTCCCTTCTAATATATTAACTAATAATATAATAAGAATTATTAAAGCTAAAAATAAATGTTTTCTGAATTTTTTTTTCTAATAGAGGTTCTGGTTTTCTTACTACATATAAATTTAAAATTAAAATTTAACTCTTTTAGAAAAATTATATAAAATAATAAACATAATTTTTGAAATCATTATATCAAAATTAATATAGTGTTAATTTTAAGGATTTCCTAGAGGTTTCATTTTTTGATGAACAGTGAAAACTGATGATTTTTAATTGAAATATTACATTTCATTATAATTTTTCATAAATATAAATTATATTTTTCATTTGTTATAAAATGATAGTTTTTCAATAATACATCAATTAATTTTTTTTTTAAAATTGGAATCATTTATATATATATATATTATAATTAGTAATTGTAAAAATTTGAACATTTTATCTTTAAAAACATGCTTCCTCTTCACATCCGTGAGATTAGATATAAATGTTATTTTTCAATTTTTTGAAACGAATTTTGAAAAATGGATTATCTATTGGTAATAAGTATTATATATAATTTTTAATCATTTTAAATTACTTTTATACCAATATCAATAGTTAGAATATTAAAAATTTATAATTACATATAAGGTAAAAATTGATTTAATGGCTGTTAAACTAAGAAGTTAGGGGTTACAAATTATCAAAAAACATATCCAAAATCAATATTATAGACATATTTCCACATTATATAATTTGGATTCAGTATTTTGTTATTTTTAATGATTTATGAATGATAAAAAAATTATTATGAATGAATATTTTGAAACCATTACATGTGTTCCACTCTCCTTACTTATAAAAGGAAACCAACAATACTCTATTATTCAACCATTAAAACTACAATGTCTTGGGAATGACTGTAAAAAATACTTTCCCATCATTCAAACTGTCATTATAAATTCCTTATTTTGGGTATAAATCCTTCCTATCAAGGGTTTACTGAAAACCTAAAGATGATACCAGAAAAGGAGGTAATGGTCTTTAATGAGCATTATTAATATTTTTCTTTCTCCACATACAATAATTATTATTAAAACATTATGATATAATAAAATAATGAAATTTTATAAATTGTGTTGGTTTTATTATTTTTGAATGTCTTAACACCATATACACTTTAATTAAATTGGTTATGAAATCATTATTTGTGTGTTCGGTTGACTACCACCTAGCAAACTGATGCCACTCGTTATTACATTACCACATTTCATTGTTGGTTATGATGATGGATTTAGTGCATATATATTAAATATAAAACATATTTATTGAAACACCCAAGGTAAATAAAGAGTATGACATTTTCATATTTATCCATATTTGTGAATAAAATATTAATATTACTTTAATGGGAATTCTATGCTCGATGGCATACCTAATATACAACAACAAGTTCCTTAGAAATCATATGTTGCACTTTAATAATAAAATAATATTATTTTAAATGGTAGTTAACACATAGCTGTTGTATTGACAGGAATGAATTTAAATAACTAATTTACGATTAAATATGTTTGTTAAATGTTTTTACTTTTATCCAATAAATTTTAGAGGCTTAAAATACAAATGAATCCAATCTTAAGCATTGAATACACTAGTATTTTTAAAAGACTGTTTTACTTCCTTTTTGATGGAAAACCATTTTTAAATCAAACTTTTGACAATTTTATGAGCTATATTTTTCAAAATAAACATATTATTTATGATTGGGACATTGAAATTTACATTGGGTTAATTTTTGGAATTTTTCTGACAATGTTCATTTTTCAATGAATAGTGAAAAATACTGCATTTTACATCAAAACTGCTTTTTGATATAATTTAACTATATGGTAACATTATCTATTTAATTTGTTTTGAAGTGTAATTAGAATATATTTTTACCATGTAATCCAATGATGGTCATTGGGATTAATTTCACTTTTTAATTGGGCATAAACAAGTGCAAAACTTTTTATACATATTTTTTCTAAAAAACCCGCTATTTGTTTTGACAACATGAAGTTTTTTTTAAATTAATTATCGCAAATTATGTGTTTGGAATTTGGTAAAATGTTTTACATATTTGGAATCAGATGGTCCAAATTATGTAATTTAGACTCTTTTGATTTTGGATATTATGAATAGTAACGACAGTAATTATCTTTAATTGTCTTGATTAATGAGTAATCAGGTAGTTAAAGATAATAATATAATATCATAATAATAAAAAATGACAACACAATGTGTCCTAAGTCTACTGGTTGTCTCATGGAAGACCATGTGATGCTTTGTGCCAATCTTGGGTGCCCCATGGAATCACTTTTGTGAGAAAGTGACTTTTTATATTTTTTTAAAAGAATGTTAAATGTAACAAAGAATGTATCACCTAAGTAAAATATTTTTAATTTTGTCCACATAAATGTTCTTTTGGACTATAAATATTCATTGGAAATCTAAAAATATTTCCTACATCATATTATTTTTTTATGCTTTTTAGAAATTAAAATAATTAAATTATTTATGACATCATGATGATGCAGCGATGACCTCATTATTTAATGATTTAAATAAAATGGAAGCATAATGTAAATTATAAGACCTACACATGTCCAAAACCTATTGGATGGGTGTATGTCGAACCCTTATCACCTTATCCTCGAAACACATTAATGTGGGACCAATAAAATCAGGAACTCATTTGAAAATTAAGTTTCATTTTATACCTTTCCAAGAGTGCCCCTCCTCTCCTCTTATAAAATGCCCCCACCTATACCACTTTACCCACACTTCCAAGGCCATTGGCTCGGCCAACCCCTGCCCATTTTGTCTCTAAAAATCCCTATATAACTCCTTGAATCCTAACATTGGGAAGAATCCTTCCCAAGGAAGCCTTTAAGCCCAAACCAAAGCGAGTTACCCGATTTTAAGGTAATGTCTTCCCTTTAGTCTTTTTGTTTTATTTTGCTTCCCCAACCCCATAAAGTCTTTTTATTCATTTCTTTTGTAACAACTCCAGTATATTCAATATACTAGGATTTTTTTAAAAGAATTATTAGAGCTACACTTTCACAAACCTACATCTAATGGTTAAAGAACATATTGTTTTTGTGGATGACGAATTTCTGCCTCCCGAAACGATGATTGTTCAACATTCATTTAACACATTAAAATGTGGACATTGAGATGACACTATAATAATATATGATATATAATATGTTTATGTTTTATTTAAGCTTATGTATTTTTAATTTATGACATACATTTATGGCTTCCATTATGGGTATACGCGATATCTTCATTTAAGGAAGTGCAGACTACCACCCCCTCAAAGCGATTTGATTCATTAATACCATATGTGGTACGTATAAAGAATATATTTAATGATATTATATATGATACCATACTGGAATTAAAATACTATTATGTTTCATTATGTTTTAATTCCATTAAATATGAAATAGAAATGAAAGTAGCGTTCATGCGTACGTACGGCTTACCGTCTCCATGAACGTTGCATCTCATTTCATAACACTAAATGTTATCTAATATTATAAATGAATGAATATACTAGATATATATGATATATATTATATCTACATCATGAATACAATTCTGGATATAATGGATATTTTACCACATGAACAACTTGTAATTATAAAGAGTTTATTTTTTTGACTCAAGTACCAATGATCGTTAAAATGACCATTATTAACTTAAATAATAACATAGTGTTCATGACATGGTAATAAGTGATATAAAAGGAATAATGAACATGATAAATGGTTCTTAAGGAAGTATAAATTATCTCATGTTTATTATTCAGGAGATTAAAGAACGATCGAGTCACGTCGGACCCGAGGTAAGGGATCATACTTCTCTCTTTCTTTTTAAGTACACTATTTATGTCATTCCTTTTAAGCTCATATTTCTTGTGATTGAGATGTTCTTTTTTATTACTCTTATTGTAATTTTTATGTTCATATGATGATATACCCTATTCTCTCTCATCAATCCACTTTGAAAGTTTTGAGGGGCCCCGTTAGGCTGCCATATTTTCGTAAGAGATCTAACCTCTCTCTTTCTTTTTTATGTACTCTACATTATGTCACTTCTTTTAAGCTCCACTTTTTTATGTTGGGGGATGTTATTTTATATTCAAATTTCTATAAACATTAAGTTAATATGATGATATACCTTATTTGATCACATCAATCCATTTTTGTAAGTTTTATGTGGCGTCATTAGGCTGTCGAGTTTTCGTAATGGATTTTTCATCTCACTTTTATTCCCATGAGATTTATGCTACATTTTCCATAATTTCCATTTAGTGGTGTATGTACTGCCCATTATTTTACTCATTGTGTAATATAATTTCTTTTATGAGTATTTACATCAATGTTGTATTGTCCTTCTTTCATGAGGTGTATGTTTCGAAAGATACCAATGTCGGTAAGGGAACCCTTCACCCTCCTCTTTTTAAAAGACTTATTTTGTTGGGTCTATTAATGTACATATTTTTATGTTGGGGTATGTTCTCATATATCCTTATTGATGTAAATTTTATGTCCAAGTGAGGATATACCCTTTTTTATCTCTCATCAACTCATTTTGATGTGACGCCGTTAGGCTGTCAAGGGAACTTCTTAACCCAATTTCGATTTCTTTGGGTTCAACCTGTAGTTATTGAATATGTCATCCTTTGAATATGTGTGAATGGCCTTTTATTATTTTACACTTAATATCCACTTATATTTGTTGTATTTGTTTGTCACACATAATTATGTAATTGATTTATCCTTAAACCAGGGATACTGTCTTTGTAAGGGACTTCGTCTCAATCTCTATTCATTGAGGCATATTTTGTTTTATATACAACCTTATTTTATACGGTGTATAAACCCCTTTTACTTTTACGTTTATCCAAAAAGAAATCTTTTTTATACGAAGCGTTTTACTAAACGACAGAAGGGAATGTTTTTGTCATACGTATGCGACGACAACGACTTCTCTGCCTCCGTGACCATTATTTGAGTTCTGTCTTCTTCTACAAGCCATACCTTCTTTTTAAATGTAAAATAAATACCATGTTTTACTTTTCTTTTATTTTGGTATTGAAAATGGTTTTGATAATATTTTTATATCAATGTGTTTTATTGATATCTTGTTATTAAAAGGTGGAAATGTTATGTTTCCTTTATGCATGTTTTATGGGATACGATTATGTTATGGTTCTTGGTCATTGTTATGAAGATGGGTGGTTCCATGATAAACTAAGGGCGCGTGAGCCCGATATATCTATCCAATGAATTGGGTAACATGAAGGAGTGAAACGTTAAGGTTTTTCCGAAGAGATTTAGGTAATACACTGTGATGGGTATTTCAAACGTAACCAAGAGGGTTACTCCCTACATAAGAATGTTATGAATGCCTCAAGTTACCTATATGTCTAATGATTTCTATGATTTATTCATGATTTGATGAGGTATGTTAAAGTTACTATGTTTTATGGGTAATGTATGATTTCATTCTTGTGTATATATGAACTCATGTTTCCTTTCCATATTTTTATAACCCTTACTGAGCTTTTTATTCTCATCTCATGTTTTTGAAATGTTTTTCACAGGTCAAGGGAAAGGTACATGATGTGATGATAGTGTCAAGGATGTGTCAAGAAAGAATCCATGTTTTATTTTAAATATGTTTCTGTTGATGGGAAGAATGAATACTATATTTTATGTAAACACTTTTTTTAAATGTGGAATGTAATGCATGTTTCATGATCTAATTCTCTAAAACTCTAAACCTAAAAAGATCCTCAATGTTTAATCATGTAATAACTCAAGATTAAGTAAGGTTTAAGGCTAGAGACTTATAGTTGGTATCAGAGGTCAGTTTAGATAACATTAGAGGTTAGGGTATTCATTAAGTATAAGTGACATTACCATAATGGTTAGGAATTCAGAAAGAGTCCTAGTTTTAGATAAAGTGAATGAGTAAGTATATATTAGTGTTTATATTCATCATTAGTACATGATGGTTTTGTTGATATACTCAAACTGACCTTTTTGGTTTTAGTAAATGGCTGGATCTAGCAGGCACCAAAGTAACAGTGGATGTGAAGGAAACTGTGACAATTTTTTTTGAGCAAGCAACTGAATGATATATGAGCTGCAATGAGAACTCTTGTGATTATCCTCAACCAACTATCTGGAGTCATGATTGACCACCTAAACCTTGGTGATTTCTCTGAGGCATCATATATGCGAGAAACAAATCCCTACAGAAGTAGATGTAATAATAATAAAGGTAAGTGTGTTCAAAAACCTATGTGTCAATGATGTGGAAAGAAACACCTTGGAAAATGTTTCAAAGGGACAGAAATATGCTATAGATGTGGAAATGAAGGTCATAAAGCATGAACCTTCCATGGAAAAAGGAAGCATCCAGTTGACTCGAGGAATGGGAAAGAAGTTCTTTCTGAGTGGTCAATTGAATGTTTTAAATGTGGTGTGCATTGTCATTATGAAAACACATGTCCTATGAAGAAGTTTCGTGAATGGGGTCACCAAGAGCGTACAAATATTCATTTACCAATACCTAATTCCCTTCCGATTGAGGATGAAGAAACTGACAATGACCAATCAAGGGTATGTATTACTTCATGACTATTGTTTTCCTATTTTGGAATCTTAGGATATGATTCATGATTTTGTTTGTAGGAAAAAGGTATTTCGGAATAAGTTTGAAAGGAATGGTTAATGGATCCTGAAGAATGTTGAATGAGTAAGATGTCAACATATAAGGGCTTTAAGAGTAATGCTGAAATTCTTAAGAGTATTAAGTCTCTTTTGATGATGGGGTTACATTAGAAGACTTTTTATTTTATGTGTAACCCTGATGTTTAATATATGAAAATTTTATTCAAGGAATAGTTATCTTTTCTTTTGTGGACATAGTTATAAAGAACCATTTGGGTTTATATGATCCTTACTTTTGAGGTAATTATAGGTTACTATATGTTATGATTGAAGTGAATGGAATTAGATAAAATTGAGGTTAAATTATGGTATGGTTATTTTTAATGACTTTATCCCTTTGTGGGGAATGATTTGAGAATTATATAGTTTTGGAAAAAGGACAACACACATACCGTGTGACAACTCGTCATGTCGGACAATGCTGCGGGAATCGAACCCATAACCAAAGTGCGACTGGTATTTATCGCCTACCACTGGACTACGTGAAGTCCCTGGTTAGTTTGACTGATTATTTTTTTAGTTAGATGATTTTATGAATTAAGAGTATGTTTATTTTTGGTTATCTATGGAAATTAATTAACCTATCATGGAGGATAAGTGATTTGGATTAATTACTTTTCAATATGGGACTTTAAGAGCAACTGATGTTGTTTGGAGATAAATGTTACGATTTAACTTGGAAGACTATGTGACTAAAACCTTCAAATATTTGGGTTTCAATATTAGTTTGGTTTACTTTGAAGGATTTTATGGAAAAATTGTTTATAGAATGGTCCTTGTTGAACTTTGGGTTTTGTTGGAAAAATTTTGGAGATTAAGCATAGATTTTCTTTTTATAAAGGGTTATCCTTTCTTGGATTATCTGATCTTGTACAAACCTTTTTGGTTTTGGTTTTGGTTAATGTCTAAAGACATGGGAAGTATATAGTTCTCTTTGGTGGATTAGTAGATTCTCTATAAGTTGATTATAGTACTTTTAATGTGAACAAGTCTTCCTAAATACTCGTCTTTTGGAGAAAATATGAGTTTGTGTATGGAATCTAATAAAAGTTGAAAGTCAACGTGATAAGTGATTATGTATCCTTATGAATAAATTCCTCAATAAAAATTTACTTAAAACAAAAATGTTGCCTATTAACTTTTCCTAATGGGGAATGGAATACCGTTTAACCCATCACAAGTTTGTGATTTTCTTGTGGTTAAATTTCTCCTAAACATGTTTTCTATCACTCTCCATCAGAACATGACCCTATGTTTTCTCATCCATGTCCATGTTTTCCTACATGTAATCCTAGTATGGGTTAACTCGGGTGACCTCTATACTTCTCTTCCGTTATATTAAAGTGATTGTTTTACCGACTCTTGTTCCGATGTGGGATTTTCAATGATGTTTCCAAACCGATTTTTATAATTGCGAGGACGCAATTCCCAAATGGGGGGAAGGATGTAACACCCCAGGTAAATAAAGAGTACGACATTTTCACATTTAGCCATATTTTTTAATAAAATATTAATATTACTTTAAATGGAATGCTATGCTCGATGGCGTACCCAATATACAACAACAAGTTCCTTTGAAATCATACGTTGCACTCTAATAATAAAATAATATTATTTTAAATGGTAGTTAACACATAGTCGTTGTATTTATAGGAATGAATATAAATAACTAATTTAAGATTAAATATGTTTGTTAAATGTTTTTACTTTTATCCAATAAATTTTAGAGGCTTAAAATACAAATGAATCCAATATTAGGCATTGAATACACTAGTATTTTTAAAAGATTGTTTAACTACCCTTTTGATGGAAAACCATTTTTAAATCAAACTTTTGACAATTTTATGAGCTCTATATTTAAAAATAAACATATTATTTATGATTGGGACATTGAAATTTACATTGGGTTAATTTTTTGTATTTTTCTGACAATGTTCATTTTTCAATGAATAGTGAAAAATACTGCATTTTCCATCAAAACTGATATTTCATATAATTTAACTATATGGTTACATTATCTTTTTAATTTGTTTTAATGTATAAATAGAATATATTTTTACCATTTAATCCAATTATGGTCATTGGGATTAATTTCACTTTTTAATTGGGCATAAACAAGTGCAAAACTTTTCATAAATATTGTTTCTAAAAAACCCGATATTTGTTTTGACAACGTGAAGTTTTTTTTTAAATTAATTATCGCAAATTATGTGTTTGTAATTTGGTAAAATGGATTACATATTTGGAATCAGAAGGTCCAAATTATGTAATTAAGACTCTTTTTTTTGGACATTATGAATAGTAACGATGGTAATTATCTTTAATTATCTTGATTAATGAGTAATCGGGTAGTTAAAGATAATAAGATAATATCATAATAATACAAAATTACCACAACATGTGTCGTAAGGCTACTGGTTGTCTCATGGCCGACCATGGGATGCCTTGTCCCAAACATGGGGGCTCCATGGAATCACTTTTGTGAGAAGGTGACTTTTTATATTTTTTTTAAAGAATGTTAAATGTAACAAAGAATGTATCACCTAAGTAAAATATTTTTTATTTTGTATACATAAATGATAGTTTGGAATATAAATATTCATTGTAAATCTAAAAATATTTCCAACATCATATTATTTTTTTTTAATTTTTAGACATTAAATTAATTAAATTATTTATGACATCATGATGATCCATCGATGACCTCATTATTTAACGATTTAAATAAAATGAAAAGATAATGTAAAATCTAAGCTCTAAACATGTCAAAAACCTATTGGATGGGTGGATTTCGAACCCTTATCACCTTATCCTAGAAAATCATTAATGTGGGACCAATAAAATCCGAAACCCATTTGAAAATTAAGTTACATTTTATACATTTCCAAGAGTGCCCCTCCTCTCCTCTTATAAAAGGCCCCCACCTCTACCTCTTTATCCACACATCCAAATCCATTGGCTCGGCCAACCCCTGCCCATTTTGTCTCTACACATCCCTATCTAACTCTTTGAAGCCTCACTTTGGGCATAATCTTTCCCAAGGAAGCCTTTGAGCTCAAACCAAAGGGAGTTACCCGATTTTAAGGTAATGTCTTCCATTGAGTCCTTTTGTTTTATTTTGCTTCTCCAACCCCATAAACTCTTGTAATTCATTAATTTTGTAACACCTACAGTATCTTCAATATACTAGATTTTTTTTATAATAAGGATTAGAGCTACACTTGCACACACCTACATCTAATGGTTAAAGAACATACTGTTTCTGTGGATGACGAATTTCTTTCTCCCGAAACGATGATTGTTCAAAATTATTTTAACACCTTAAAAGGTGGCCATTAAGATGACAATATATTTATATATGATATATAATATGTTTGTGTTTTCCTTAAACTTATGTATTTTTCATTTATGGCATACCTTTATGACTTCCATTATGGGTATACGCGATATCATCATTTAAGGAAGTGCGGACAACCGCCCCCTCAAAGTTATTTGATTCGTTAATAACATATGTGGTACGTATAAAGGATATATTTAATGATATTATTTATGACACCATAATGGAATTAAAATACTATTATGTATCATTATGTTTTAATTCCATTAAATATGAAATAGAAATGGAAGTAGAGTTCATGCGTACGTACGGCTTACCGTCTCCATGAACGGTGCATTTCATTTCTTAACTCTAAATGTTATGTAATATTATAAATGCATGAATATACTGGATATATAGGATATATATGATATCTAAATAATGAATACAATTCTGGATATAATGGATATTTTACCACATGAACAACTTTTAATTGTAAAGCGTTAATTTTTTTTGACTCAAGTACCAATGATCGTTAAAACGACCATTATTAACATAAATAATAACATAGTGTTCATGAAATGATAATAAGTGATATAAATGGAATAATGAACATGAAAAATGGTTCTTGAGGAAGTATAAATTAACTCATGTTTATTATTCAGGAGATTAAAGAACGATCGAGTCAAGTCGGACCCGAGGTAAGGGATCCTACTCCTTTCTTTCTTTTTAAGTACACTCTTTTATGTCATTCCTTTTAAGCTCATATTTATTGTGATTGGGACGTTATTTTATATTACTCCTACAGTAATTTTTATGTTCATATGATGATAGACCCTATTCCCTCTCATCAATCCATTTTGGATGTTTTGAGTGGCACCGTTAGGCTGCCAAATTTTTGTAAGAGATCTAACCTCTCTCTTTCTTTTTAAGTACTCTCCTTTATGTCACTTCTTTTAAGCAACTCTTTTTTATTTTGGGGGATGTTATTTTATATTCCTCTTTCTATAAACTTTAAGTTAATATGATGATATACCCTATTTGATCTCATCAATCCATTTTTGTAAGTTTTATGTGGCGTCCTTTGGCTTCCAAGTTTTCGTAAGTAATTTTTCATCTCACTTTTATTCCCGTGATATTTAGGCTACATTTGCCAATATTTCCTTTGAGTGGTGTATGTACTGCCCATTATTTAACTCATTGTATAATATACTTTATTTTATGAGTATTTACATCAATGTTCTATTGTCCTTCTTTCATGAGGTGTATGTTTCGAAAGATACCCATGTCGGTAAGGAAACCTTTCACCCTCCTCTATTTAAAAGACTTCTTTTGTTGGGTATTTTAATTTAAATATTGTTATGTTGGGATATGTTCTCATATATCATTATTGATGTAAATTTTATGTCCAAGTGATGAGATTCCCTTTTTTTATCTCTCATCAACTTATTTTGATGTGACGCTGTTAGGCTGCCAAGGGAACTTCTTAACCCAATTTCAATTTCTTTGGGTTCAACATGTAGTTATTGAATATGTCATCATTTGAATTTGTGTGAATTACCTTTGATTATTTTACACTTAATATCCACTTATATTTGGTGTATTCATTTGTCACATATAATTATATAATTGATTTATCCTTAAACCAAGGATACCGTCTTTGTACGGGACTTTGTCTCAATCTCCATTCATTGAGGCATATTTTTTTTATACACAACCTTCTTTTATACGATGTATAAACCCCTTTGACTTTTACATTTATCCAAAAAGGAATATTTTTTATACGAAGCGTTTTTCTAAATGACAAAAGGGAATATTTTTGTTGTACGTATGCGGTGACAACGACTTCTCTGCCTCCGTGACCATTATTTGAGTTTCGGCTTCTTCTACAAGCCATTCCTTCTTTAAAAAAAAAATAAATACCATGTTTTAATTTTCTTTTATTTTGGTATTTAAAATGGTTTTCATAATGTTATTATATCAATTTGTTTATTGATATATTGTTATTGAAAGGTGGAAATGTTATATTTCCTTCATGCATGTTTTATGTGATAAGATTATGTTATGGTTCTTGGGCATTGTTATGAAGACAGGTGGTTCCATGATAAACTAAGGGTGGGTGAGACCGATATAGCTCTCCAATTCATTGGGGAACACAAAGGAGTGAAACGTTAAGGTTTCTCCAAAGAGATTTAGGGAATATACGGTGATGGGTATTCCAAACGTAACAAAGAGGGTTACTCCCTACGTAAGAATGTTATGAATGCCTCAAGTTACCTTTATGTCTTATTTTTCTATGATTTATTCATGATTTGATGAGGTATGTTAAAGTGCCTATGTTTTATGGGTAAAGTATGATTTCATTCCTATTTATATATGAACTCATGTTTCCTTTCCATATTTTTATAACCCTTAATGAGCTTTTTATGCTCATCCCATGTTTTTAAAATGTTTTTCACAGGTCAAGGGAAAGGTACATGATGTGATGATAGTGTCAAGGATGTGTCAAGAATGAATCCATGTTTTATTTTAAATATGTTTCCGTTGATGGGAAGAATGAATACTATCTTTTATGTAACCAGTTTTTTCAATGTGGAATGTAATGCAAATTTCATGATCTAATTCTCTAAAACTCTAATCCTAAAAAGACCCTCAAGGTGTAATCTTGTAATAACTCAATATTAAGTAAGGTTTAAGGCTGGGGCCTTATATTTATACCTATGGTTTCATTACAATATATATATATATATATATATATTAAATTCCATTCTATAAGGAAAATGATAACATCACTCGTGTGTACGATGGACTACCATCTCACAAAACGATGTGATTTTTCTTTCATTAATTATATACATGGAATGTACAACATTTAAATATAATAAATATATGTGATATGCATGAAATAACTATTATAATTCTTAAATATTTATAATTGTAATAGTATATTATTAATTATTACCTTTTCAATCAATTAAATATGATAACAACATTTGTGTATATTTGGACTACCACCATTACGAGGTGATTTAAATCTATGTTCATCACCAAGACAGATTAGAGATATAAATAATTAAATTATAATATATAATATTTCATATATGATATTATTATAATTAATGAAATTTAATATACTATATATCTCCTTTTGAACATTATCCTTGATAAATTGAGACATTACTCATGCGTACGTACAACATACCATGATAATGATCACATCTTAATTCATATCTCAAACAAATATTTCATAATTTTTCATAAATGTATAACTAATGTATTAATATGGTATTTATTTATTAACATTTATTAAATGTGCATTTAAAAATTATAAAATTAATGAGTAATAAGTATTTCAAGATGAAACACACCTAAATAAATCAGACAATTAACAAGGTAAATAATGAAAATAAAGAATGATTATTAATGAACTGGTAATAAGATGTAAAAAAAAGACCATATTTGAAGTTTTAAATATTAATGTTGTTTAATATTTATCAATAATACATTTAAAACCACTATGAATGATGTTCAATAAATTTAATTAAAAAGGAAAATAATGAAAAGTGATGTCATCACAATTTACATTACATTGAATCATATTTGTTATTATACATGATATTTTTTTATTTTGTGTATTTAACACACCTTGATATATAATATAATTTCAAAATAAGAATTTTCTTTATATTTCAATATTCTATTCTATTTATTTCATCTTTGAGGATTTGAGATGAAAATTACAATTTGGTAAATGTTATTATACCGTAGCAGTTTTTTTGTGATTGTTATCATTTTAATGAAACCATAACTTCTTCGTAATAAATATTCACAATAAATTAAAATTATAATGAATATAAATATAATTGTTTATTTGATATTATTATTCAATAATATTTATAAAAATTATAAATATGATTTTTGATATCACTTTTATTTGAATATCAAGGAAAATATCGATAAATTTTTATCTTTTCCCAAAACCAATATTTAATGATAATGAAAGTATTTCATGAATATAATTGATATTTAAATATACGAGGAAATGTTTTTACAATATGAAATGGGTGGGTTCATTTTTATATATCCTCTTTATTCACCTATAGGTATAATGAGACAAAATTAGTTATGTAAACAAAATGAGTTTGTATCATATAGTTTTAATCTTTCATATGGATGGATCTTGGAAGTATATAAATTTTTGAATAAAATATTTGGGGTTTTACATTGATTTTTTAATAAATATAAATATCATATATCCTGGTGATAAATGGTATCATGTTCTTTGGAGACATAAATCTAATAAATTAGCATTTCTGTCCTTGATAATCCAGTTGTTTTTAGTACTTTACATGATATTTTATCTGTAATATTATATATATATTAATTTATTTCAAAATGTAATGATAAAAAGAAATTTTGTATGTTATATATCTATCCATAATGATTAAAACATATCTATCCATGGTATTCATGTAATTTAAATAGAATTTTTATCTCGTTATTTACCTTATCTTATTGATTACTATTTATTGATTTATGATATATTCCATTGTACATAATCTATACTATGAATTTAATATCACCCTAATTTTTTTTATTTTCGTGGAATATAAGTGTTGTACTCTTAATGAAATCCAAGGATATTCTTGATATACTAATTCTATTTTCAAAATAATATTCTTTTTATAATTTTTTAATGATAAAAAAATATTCACCCATTTGGGATGTGATTCCTTGTATCTTATTTTATTGTAACAATGAATACACTAGATATAAGGAACTGGGTTTGAGACTCTATAGTTGGTTTATTATGAATTTTAGTTGAATCCTAGGAATTTGTGTTTTGGAAAACATTTATTTGGAATCATATCCATATGATAGTGTTTGAGTATAAGTATATAATAACATAATAATGTTTTGTTATGTTAGATATTATGTGTTTTATCACTGAAAGACATCCTTGATATGATACTAAATGTTGAAATATTTTGGGAACAAATGTACCTAAGGGTAATAAATCTTAAAAAGACACATTAGGCTTGACTCAAATGTAACTGGGTGCACTAAATTTGTCCTTAATAAAGACATTGTTTGACATTCCTTGGGTATATGAGTCGGATAATTCACATTCTCTTTATATAACATTAAGATGGATTTAAAAAAATTTATGCATCTAAAGAAAATCTATTTATGGTTATGACATATCATTGCCTTATTTTTTAAATTTATGTTAAGTATTTCATTATTTTTGGTTTTATATAATTTCCAATAATTATATGATATAATATAGTTTATTCCATAATTTATTATTGGTGCCTTGAAAAATAAATGGGAACATCATCATACCACATGACACAAAGAGTAAGAATGAGAATTTTTTTATGGGATTAATCCAATACATAGAAGGTAACTAGTCTCCCAATAATACCCATCAATTGATAAAATATTATCATGTTCTAAAAATACCAATTAATAATTATATATGCATTATGGATTTGAAGAGAAGAAACATAATATTTTAATAATATGGAGAAATAAGATTTCACAACTTGTTAATATCACAGAATGAAACAAAATGTTGATTGTTTAATAGGAAGGGGAGTTTTCTACATGTTTTGAGAGAAATGACATCATTATTTTGATTAAAAATGTAATAAAATAGTTTATAATGTAAAATTATTTAACATTATAGAGATGAGGAAAAACAAAAAAACAATGACTCAAGCGACAAATGAATATGTACCTCATGTGAATGTAATAGTTCATGGTCAAGCCAATTTTGTTACCATAGATGATGTTGATGATTTATGTTCCTATTTTTCGATTCAATGATTATGTCATTCATGTATTTAATCAATGATATTTTGGTTATAATAATTCTAAAATAAATTACAATAGTACCAAAGTACATTTTAATAAGGATTTTAAAGTGTATGTTTAAAAATACCAATATCCAAGAAATATGGTTTAGTAACAAATAAAAAATTATAGAAAAAAAATTATTGGGGAAAATGATATGTTACTAATGTTGAGAAAATTATGTTTTGATAATTTGATAACTGACATGGTCAATGTTAATCAGATAGTGTAATATATCATAGGATGAGTTAATGATTTTTTAATATTGTGACATATACACATTTCAGGTTAGATACCATTTTTTATATTTAAATAATATATCTTATAATCTATGTCTTATTTAATAAATTACAACACATTCATGTTTTCAAATAATGTTTTATTGTAATTAATGTTATTATCATGTATAAATAAAATACATGATGAATTTTTTCACGCGTAATATATGATACGATTAAGAGATAATTCATATTTTTTAGAAATTAGTGATATGTTAATTTTGATGTTTTAGTTTTCATATTTCTTAATTTTTAATCATAGTCTTTTTTAAGGGTCATATTTTTTACCATTTACGAAATGTTATAATTTGAACTTAGGATGTTGTTTTAGATATTAATGCATCACTTCACCATAAGAAAATTTATATATATTAGATAAATTATACCATCATTCATTAAAATAATGAATATATTACTAAGGAATTACTAATCATTTTAAATATTATTATATGATCAACAAAATTTAAATATTAGTACTTCATGAATAAAAAATGCATTTTTGGATACTCTTCTCTTGGTGTAAGGGATAAGTTGGATATAGATTGAAGCACAACCAAATGATTAAATGAGGATTATGAATTACAAAACTATCAAGTAATTAGAATTAATATTATTCTTTGATAGTAAAATAATTTATCATATTTTTGAATTTGATTATGAATATGAAAATTTTATCCTATTACTTTAATATCTAAAGAATCAGATGGTATCTTAAATAGTTACAGATTTATTATTTGGTGGCCCCTAAACTTCCATTGATCGTAAATTTCCCATGATCAAGGAAATCTATCAATATATATAAAAAATTATTTGATTCTTCGATGTCTATATCATTAAATACCTACATTTTAATACATTGTATGGCCCTAGTTATGTGTTATTCCCAATGACCTTTGTACTCAACTTCCATTTTAATTAAAAGGATACAATATTAACAAGTTTAATGATGTAAAATTAAAAAAAATTAAAAATTAAAATAATTTAATGATGAGGCCATAATTAAATAACATTTATTCCAAAAATCTAAGTTGGTTATAATTTGGCACCCTAAAAATCCAATATAATAACATTGTATTTGATTGAGTTTATGACCCGCAACACTAAACATAGAATACAAAATAACTCCTCAAAACATTATCAAATATTTTATAAAATAAATTGAAAATCTATAATATTTTTAATTACACTAATCACTATGTTTAGTATTAATTACACAAAATACAATGTTTATCTATTATTACACGTGACACGTAGTATACCTTGAATTACATGCAACCCTGAGTTTAAACAAATCCACATATATCATTAACAATTTTTTTATATAATTGTAGTAACATAACCATTATAAGAGTCGATAGAGAAATTATAAAATAAATTATGATAAAATATTTATTAAAAATATTCAATTTTTATTTTATTATATGAAATAATAAAAAGAAATCATTTCAAATAAATAGAGATGTTTTGTGGAAAAACTATATTATTATTAAATATGGTTTAGTCTCTCTTTGGAATTATAAATTTAAATTAATTTTGTAACAAATTTAAAAATTTTATTTGAAAAAAAAATTCAATTTTTAAATTAAAATATAGAAATTATCTTTATGTGGTATTTTGGGATTCTTCTGGCATGTTTCTTTTTTCAATAACAGTAAAAAAAAATAATTTTAATTAAAAATGACATTTAATTTAATTTATTTTTATGTTGATAATATATATTTTTTATTATTTAATGTAAATTATTTAAATTATATATCAATTAAATCAGTTTTCTAATTTAAATTATTATCCTTCTGAACTCTATTTAAAAAACATTGTAATCATTTTAACTTTTTGTCTATAAAACCCCACTTTTTGTCACCTCTATGATATTTATGTAATGAATTTTTTTTTAATATTTATGATCAATGGAAGAATAATATATTATAAATGAAGACAGTGAAGAAATATTTTATTATGAAATTAAATAGTGGGAACACCAAAAATTAAATAATATGGTTAAGGTAAAAATCGATATCCTATGGGTAAGACTAAGAAGATAAGGGTTAAAAGAATCCAACAAACCCATCCAAACACAATTTTATGGAAATATTTTAATTTTATATCTTCTATGTACAATAACATTCTAGTATTTAAACTTTTTTTAGGGAAAAAACATGAGTATGATTGAATATTTTATAAAAAATTATAATATTTTAATTTACCTCACTTATAATAGGCCACAACACTCCTCACTTCTCCACACAATAAAAAAATTTATTCCATATTATCCATATGAAATAACTTCTGAATTTAAATAATATAATTACATAATCCTTATTTTGGGTATGAAGAAACACTAGTATATATTTGATGAAAACCTAAGGAGGATTCCAGAAAAAGAAGTTGTGTTCATCAATAAGAATTTTTTTTTATTTTCTACACATCAGATGATTTTTTTAAACCATGATTATATTATAACCTCTATTTATTCAATGTAATTAATTTATTTTATGTAATATAATCACCTAAATCTGTTTCAACTTCCATAAAATGGGTTATGAAATCATCGTTCATGCATATAGTGATCTATTACCTCATGTATCGATGCTATTCATTCTTCAATTACCGCCTTTCATAACAAGGTAAGATGATGAATGTAAATTAAATATTTCTTATTAATAATATAGTTATACTTATATAGTAATTATATATTATGAATTTATTTTTACCATCCGTTATATATTGGATATGATAACATCTCTCCTACGTATGATGGACTACCACCTCGTGAAGCAATGTGATTCGTCTTTTAAAAATACAATACATCAAATGTAATAATGTTAAAGATAATAAACAAATTTTATATTCCTAAAATAATTTTTTAAATTCATTAGAATGGTATTATTTTTAAAATATAATATTATTTATTACATTTACAATCACTTATATATGATAACATCATTCATGTGCATGTAGACTACATCCATTAAGAATTGATGTTACTATATTCTCGTCACCATATCACATGAGTGGTAAAAATATTTATATTCAAATAAATAACATGGTATATAAAATGTTAAGATCATTCTTGAAATTTAATATTTTACAACAATCCTTTGTATAATGATCTTTCAATAATGGAAATGTTATACATGCATATGTACGTCATACAATCTACATAATCTTAACATACATTATTTATAATAGCAATATTTCACTATTGATATTAAAAAATTAATATATGTATAAATATGATAATAATATACTGAATATTCTTTTGAAGGTGATGAAAATAAATAATATTCTTGAAGAATAGATCTTTCATTACAAAACACATATGTGAAAATATAGCAATTAATACCCGATATCGTGAAAATAATAAAATATTATTACCGAATGGCTGATAAAATTATATAAAAGTAGAATAAAACATATTATACATATATTATATTATAAATAGTAAATTGGTTCTATTGAATGTTAATAATTTTCTAAAATAATTATACAAGTAGTCAAATAATGATCAATGAAATTGATGCATGAGGTAAAACGTTTCATC